>JAECXS010000002.1:2500000-5000000 GCA_018153105.1 Drosophila rufa
AGGAGGAGGCGGCTCAGGGGGCGGCGGCGGGTATGGCGGCGGATCAGGCTTTGGAGGTGGAGCCGGAGGACGTGGTCCAGGAGGCGGCGCGGGAGGCGGTGCAGGGGGATACGGAGGCGGCGGCCCAGGAGGTCCTGGTGAGTTGCTATTTGACATTGTCCTCCTCTGACCCTAGAATGATTGATCATTGATTAATTTTCATCCCAGGATCTCCTGGAGGTCCTGGCGGTCCTGGCGGTCCAGGCGGCTTTGGAGGCGGGGGAGGAGCCGGCGGCGGAGCAGGGTACGGTGGCGGTGCAGGTCGAGGTGGTGCTCCCGGAAGCCCTGGTGGACCTGGTAAGTATTATGTTACGATCATACCCAATTCTGAAGTCTAAATTGCCGGCTTAAGATCAAACCAATGTGTTCTCTTTGTGGGAAGATTGTGTGAGAAGATTTTATGAAGATCTATCTGCATTTTAAGAGTAACTTACTCCCACAATTTTCAGGTTTGTTTAAGATATTAATGTCGTGTAGGTAACGTCATTGTCTGTCGATCTTCCCACGATTCACAAAATGAATTCCATAAATTATAAATTGTGTACCGAAAGCCGTTACCCTAAAGCCCATTCAAGAGTCCATAATGTTTTTATAGACCAGTTGTCCGCACCATTACAGTCAAATGTCAACATTGCATTTGTATGATTGAAAATTGAACACTCTATGGCTAGATATGAGAAAAAAACAGCTAAAATGTATTGTAATATGGCAAAAAAAAAAGCTTTAACCTACAAATTATCTATTTAACTAAAAAAGCTAAAAAAGGCTAAATCTAGCCACGTAATTACAGTTTGTCTGCACTGATTCTTCTGGTTTCTTTTGTGCATACTATTCTTCTGTTCTCTTTTGTGCATACTTCTTCTTCTGTTCTCTTTTGTGCTTACTGTGCGTGAGCGGCAGCGACGCCGACTGAGAAACACCCTACCCCACGGGATAGGGCCGTGCCGACCGCTGTTATAGACTAACAAAGATTTTTGTTTAATGAATCTTTACAGGATCGCCAGGAGGTCCAGGAGGTCCAGGAGGGCCAGGGCGTCCAGGATTCCCCGGCGGCAATCAGTATGTTCCTCCCCCAGCGGGCGGAGCTGGTGGAGCACCTGGTGGAGGAGGATTTGGAGGCGCTGGAGGACGAGGCGGCGCGCCAGGAGCTCCAGGTAGCCCGGGTGCTGGAGGATTTGGAGGCGGTGCAGGACGAGGCGGCGCGCCTGGAGCTCCTGGTAGTCCGGGTGCTGGAGGATTTGGAGGAGCTGGAGGGCGAGGCGGCGCGCCAGGAGCTCCTGGTAGCCCTGGTGGAGGCTATGGAGTGGGAGGAGCTCCCGGTGGGGCAGGAGGATTTGGAGGCGCTGGAGGGCGAGGCGGCGCGCCAGGAGCTCCCGGTAGCCCGGGTGCTGGAGGATTTGGAGGCGGTGGAGGGCGAGGCGGCGCGCCAGGAGCTCCAGGTAGCCCTGGTGGTCCAGGAGGCTACGGAGCGGGAGGAGCGCCCGGTGGGGCAGGAGGATTTGGAGGCGGTGGAGGTCGAGGCGGCGCGCCTGGTGGCCCTGGTGGTCCAGGAGGCTATGGTGCGCCAGGAGCTCCCGGTAGCCCGGGTTCAGGAGGATTTGGAGGCGGTGGAGGGCGAGGCGGCGCGCCTGGTGGTCCAGGAGGCTTTGGTGCGCCAGGTGCTCCCGGTAGCCCAGGTGCTGGAGGATTTGGAGGAGCTGGAGTGCGAGGCGGTGCGCCTGGAGCACCCGGTAGCCCTGGTGGTCCAGGAGGCTATGGTGCGCCAGGAGCTCCAGGTAGCCCGGGTGCTGGAGGATTTGGAGGCGCTGGAGGGCGAGGAGGCGCGCCAGGTGGTCCGGGGGGTCCAGGTGAGTTAACATCAAATTAAAACCTTTTCCTGCTGCTATTCCTAACCCGGTTGTTTGCAGGCTCTCCAGGAAGACCAGGAGCACCAGGGTCACCCGGATCGCAGTACATCCCGCCAGCGCCGGGAGCGCCAGGTGCTGGCCGCGGCAACGGCGAATTCAATCCGCAGACAGGCTATAGCTACTAATCCCGGAAGAGTGAGCAAACCCAGCTTCAAGTCCCTCGGATCGATGAAACCTCAAAGCAATGCAAGCTGCCCAAAAAATACTCTTTTCTTACCCCGAAAAAACTGGTTAACTTATTTATGAAAGCTTCCCCTCTTCCTCCCGTGACAATGTGTGAGCGTTCTTTCGAAATAAATGAATCCTGAATACGAAAAATAACTCAAAATATATACTTTTTTAGCTCAAATAGGAACTGCCGGCTTTACTGATAAATGTTCTCGTAAGTTTTTTGAGTACGTTTTTGCTTATCGTGCTCGTGGACACTGACCGAATAAGACCTTGTCTCTTTCGTAGAGAAGCATGAATCCCTCTGGAAGCGGAAAATGTCGGATGCAATCGAAGGCAATCGAAAGGCTTACAAACACTACCTTTACATTGCTCGGGGACGAAAGAAATAAGCGATTAGAAATAAAAGAAACAAAATAAATATAAAAGTAAATAAATTCCAGGCAGGAAATAATCAAATAAATAAAAAAATAAGTCGGCATTTTAAGGAGTAGCTGTTCTCCGACCCAAAGCTTTTGCTTGAATGAAAATTTTACTGCAGCTGGACCCTATTTATACTCGATTTTTCGAAGAAGAAGAAACACTTTCTTCTTAAAAAGTGTGACCAGCTTTTAGTGAGCCGCCAACTGGCGCACTTTAACTGCATCTACACGTAAGGAAAACAATTTGAAATTGATCAATTAAAAATCAGAATGTTTCGTGTTACTTAATTGATGGAATAATTATAATGAGTCTTTGTGCATAGGCCAGCCGCCGTATATTATGTTTGCTAAAGCCTCTTTTGAACATTATACACTTTTAAAACTCACTAAATCCTTATAAAAACCTAAATAAATTCCTTTTCAGAACACTCCCGACACACATATATAAAAATAAATTTACACAAACAACAAACACACACTGTCGCAGGTGCCGAACATAGAAATGGCATAACAAAGCCAAATAATATAAGCCGAACGATTTCCGAAGCTTTGACAGGCAGGAACAAAAACAACGTCCCATTACAGTCCTGTGTTCTAACAGCTGGAGAAAACGATGAGGCCGGCTGTAAATGGCCAAATTCAGCGCCTCCGACTTATAAACTACCAGGCGAACATAAAAATCAGTATCAAATCAGCTGTGCGAATATTCTGAGACTCACAAATTTTGAGTTAAACTAAAGAAAACATTCTTTTAAGACCGTTACCTATCGCCCCTTACTCATAAAAGATGCAAATGTGCAAAAGTATGCAATATTTGAGGTCTCTCTGAGAGCATATTATGGCCAAAAATCAAATTACAGCAAAATACCTTATATTTTCGAATTCGTTATTAAAATCTCAATTATTTAAATATAAAATAAATAAAAAATTGAAAAAAAAAATTTGGTCCGATTTTTGAAAATTTTATAAGGGGTTACATCATTAAAATTGTCAAAAATTGAAAAAAAATTTTTTTTTTAATTTGTGTATTTAATTTGCAGATTAATTAACCAATCAAAAACTTACCTAGAAATGCTTTCCGAATGGAAATTAAGGCGTTTTTGGCCAAGTTATGATTTACCTCTTGGAAATCATGGTCTTTAAAATGTTCAGCTGTGTGCTTTCACACTTTAAATAATTTTAATGTTTTAAATATAATGTCCTGAACTCCTCTGGTGCCCATACACCAGGCCAACAGAATTATTAGATAGCAGAGGGCAACTAATAAAAGTAATTGAGAACAGGAAATACCAAATTTTGCGAAAACTCCAGTAGCAATTAGCTATTTGTTATCCCTTAGCCTTGTTCCATTGCTCCGTTATTTCGAAAATGGGCCGTCGGTTGTTCCACAGCTCCATCTACATTCTCCGGCGACATGTGAATGGGACGGACAGCTGATCCGGCTTTATTTACATTTTAAGTGGGATGCCGTCCATCAATAGCGTGTGCCGAAAGCGGTCATTTCAGGCTTTATTTTGCGACTCCCGGACGACGTCCTCTTCAAAGGTAACCGACCCATTCAAGGACTTATTAATATCTATGCTTGGAGCTTTGAAATCTTGAATATTAAAGAAAAATCGGGTGTTTTCTGCCAAGACCGCAAATCAGAAATATTTCCCTGCCACAGCTTAAGGAGCATCGCATTATGCAGTGGCGACAACAAAATGCTGCGCTGGATCTAGTTTTGATTAATATTTTTGCAAAAATATTTATAATTTCAAGAACAATAAGAAATTAGGGACGGAAAGGAAGGTTTAGGGAAGGAACTTAAGAAATATCGCCTATTAATCGATATTTTTTTTAGTATGTATAGAAAGTTCCGGGGCGAATGGTAAACGGATGGTCTGTCGATTTTGAACGGACCATTCTCCCTTATGGGAGACCCCATGTAAAAAAATGGACCATTTTCGAGAATGGAGCTGAATGTAGCATTGAAACAAGGCTATTACAAAAGTAAGAAATGCCATAGTCAACTATCGATAAACTAGAATATCGATTGGCCCGAATTGATATTTGAAATCAAAAGAAAAAGTCAGGATGTTGAGGTGGAAATCGCCTGGAAAATGCATCAACTGCTCCAATAAAACCGATTAGGATCCGCAACAAGTTTAAGCCAAGTTTAAAGATTGAAAATGTTTGCGTTTATTTTAAATTAAATGTACCTTTAATTGCCGTCTCTTAATTGCTAGTAATGCTTAACAATTGAATTGTTTTAATTTATGTTATGTTACGTTATGCATGTGTGTGTGTGTATGTGTGGTATATGCGTTACCTTTTTTTATTAATGGTTATTTTGTATATAAAAAACATCCAATCGGAACGTTCTCTAACGCCAATATGTACACTTCTATCGGGTTAAAACACATTCTACGACTCTGAATTGACGACTAATTAATGTTTATGGTAAATATATATATATCATTTAAGTATTGCGAAACATACTCGTTTAAACTTAGCTTATAATTCTGTGTACATACTTTACAAACACTCAATGGTCGGACTTAGCTAACAATAAATCATATAATTATATATATAGTATGTGTGTATGACAAAAAAAAATCATTGAAAATCGTTGCAGAGAAGTCAATGCTTTTCGCGCTGCAAAAAATTCGAATCAACTAAATTATGAATACATATTGCATTTACAAAAGGTCCGAAATACTAAATACTAGTACAATAGTACAATATAATTACACGCTACGGCCTATGAACAAGATAAGCATTATTGGAAGATGCAAGATGCAAGCGATGCAAATATTGCAACATTACAAAATCAACGACGAAGAATGGGGTTGCAACAATTTAAATTACATTTAAACTTGGCCCGCCTTGATCAACAATAAAACCGACTGACTGGATTAGTTGCTCCCGCTGTTGCTGCTGCTGGTCTTTAGCTGCACCCCCAGCACTTCCCTTAGCTCGCGCAGCTCCTGGGGTCCCTGCATCAGCCGCTTGACTCCTCGCGGCAGCCCTCGGCACGACGCCAGGTTGATTGAGCTCATGTTCACGCAGTTTGTGAGTATTTCCTTGACCGCCTCATCCGATACGGACGAGCCGCACAGATTCAAATGGCTGCAAATTGTACTTTATGAGCACACAATAGTTTAATTTATTCGTATAAATACTCACGCCAGCGGGGACTCGCTGCCCTTCTCGGCGAGGGCGCGCAGGGCGTTGTCTATCGGCTGCTGCACATTCGCCCAGGCCAGATCCAGTTCAATGAGGCTGTGCGCCCACTTGGAGGCGATGAGTTCCAGACCCGACCTAAGTAAGGAAAACTTTTGAATTAGATTCCTTTTCTGCTAATCGTAACCCATATCAGAACTTACCCCATGTCCCGTGTAACCGAGCAGCCAGACAGGAATAAATGCTTGATATCCCAGGCTGGCAGGCGGATGAGGCTCTCGTGGGTCAGCCGCGTGCAATTGCGCACGTCCAGCAGCTTCAGCTTGGAGCTGCTCTTCAGGATGCGCTGCAGATGATCGTCACTGATGATGCGCGACTCATCGGTCAGAGCGGCCACGGACAGCTCCTCGAGATTGGGAAAGCCGGGCGAGTCCATCTGATAGGGAGTCAGAATATTAGTCAAAATATTTACGAAACTGTGGGCAAGAGGCAACTTACAATTTCCTGCATTCCTGCCGTGCTCGGCGTTATGTGGGAATTGGTCACCCGCAGGACCTTGAGCTTCTGGCAGCCGCGTTGCAGCTTCTCAATGTGCAACACGCCGTGTGAGGTGGCCTGAGTGGTCACGTTCGAGAGATCCAGTAACGCCAGATTGGGACAGTGCGTCTGCAAGGATTCAAATAGCAGTAAGAGCGGGATAAATAGAGTATGAGCTTGAGCTGGCAAAAAATCGGTGTTTTCCACTATCGATTCTTGCGATGTTTTACTAGTTAAACATCGATACTATCAATTTATGCAATTTATGCTTATAAAAATTATATTATCGGCAGTTGAAGCCTTGAGCGATGCCATTTTCTCACCAGCTTTAAGGGATTAATTCCTATTCATGATCTAGCCAAATATTTCCCTTCCAATATTCGAGAGAGTATCGTCATGATGATTTCAAAGGCTTAAAATGGGGTCTAATCGGTCATTTCTTTTTAAAAATGGCAACGCCTGAATACTCAAAACATCGATAGTGCGAAAATATTAGATAATTTGCAAAAAAAAAAAAAAGTTTTAAAAGGTCGATAGTATCGATAGTGCGAACAAAATCGATAGTTTGCAGTTTTAAAAAAATCGATAATATCGGTAGTGCGAAAAAAAACAATAGTTTGCAAAGAGTTAAAAAAAATCGATAATATCGGTAGTGCGAACAAAATCGATAGTTCGCAAAGAGTTCAAAAAAATCAATAGTATCGCTAGTGCAAAAAAATCTGTAGTTTGCAAAAAACTTTTACAAAATCGATAGTGCGAACAAAATCGATATTTTGCAATGAGTTTCAAAAAATCGATAGAATCGATAGTGCGAAAAAATCGATAGTTTGCAAAAAGTTAAACAAAAAACTGATAGTATCGATAGTGCTCCGATGTTTTGCCAACACTAGTTTGAGCAGGATAACTCACCGACAGTATGCCCACTATCTGCGGTATTCCCGCCAGACGGTTGTGCGCCAAGTAGAGATGCGTCAGGCGACTGCCCATAGTCTGGAGTGCATTGCACAAGGAGTTGATGCCAACAGCGCTCTTGCTGGCATTCATCTCCACCTGGGAGTAGAGCAAACAACATCAGAGGGGGTCTAAGGAGCATGCTCTACTACTTACATTGATGGAGCTCAAGTCTAATCGCTGCAACTTGTGCAAGTTGTCCACCAAGTAGGTTAGGTTATCCGAGGTGAAACCCTTCCAGCCGGATAGCGTGATGCCTGCCAGGTTCGGGCAGCCACTGGACAGCTTGGTCAGGAAGCAGTTGATGTCCGTTATCTTCCAATTGGCTAAGAGGGAAAACATACTAGATGAAATGCATCGAGTGGGTGCCTCGCTACTTACAAACATTCAGCTCTGTGCAGGCACTGCAGCGGTTGTCCACAAACCACTTGAGCTTCAGTTCAGTGCGGTACTTCTCCTTGACCCAGGTGGTCAGGTCCATGGTGCGCCACAGGGTCGGCCTGAGGGAAACCTGGCGCCAGAGCGAGCAAACTCGTCCCAGGCGAAAGAGGGTCGGCAGGCAGCCCTCCATGTCCACGGCGTGCTCGAATATCTGCAAAGGGAAGAGGTTGTGTGTGAGTGAGGTTCCAAGAGGGCATTGCCATTTCATTCTCACCCTGAAGAGGACTTCCTCGGGCAGCTTTTGGGCCCACACACTCTGCTCGATGGGCTCGTCCGCCGCTGCCGCATCCGCGCTCGTAGAAACCTTCTTTTGGCCATCTCCTCCGCCGCCGCCACCCTTCTTCTTGCGCGGCTCATACTCAGCCTCATCGCTGTCCGGCTGCTTTGGTTTGCGGATGCGCTTGCGCACAGGCTTTGAGGCCGCGGGAACGGGCACGGGGGGAGAGGTGGCGGCCGCCGGTGCACTGTCTCCGGCATCGGATTTCTTGATGCACAGCTTTATGCCCACCTTGTGGTCGCTGATCTCGCTCTCGTACATGGGCAGCGCCTTGGGCGGCTTGCGGGCTCGGGAGGCACGCGGTGACGTGGACGCCGGCTTGCTGGGCTTCTTGGCGCTGCTGAGGGCCGAGGACAGCGGTTTTCCCGACTTTGGTATGGTGCCATTAACCGTCGTCGCCGTCGCCGCCGTCTCCGGTTGCTCTTGCTTGGGCGGCGTACTTGGCAGTGGCGGCGGCTGCTGCTGCTCAGCTACGGGAGATCGCTGGCCCTCCGAAGCGGGGGAGCATGACGTGGATGTGGCCGTGTTGGTCTCATCCGTCTGCGTTTCTGACTTGGGCGGAGACAGGATGTTCTCCGGAATAACTGCCGTCGTGGTTCCGGACGCCGACGTAGTTTCGCCGACCAGCAACTGGGGAGGCGTTTGCGACGGCGTCGACGGGGTGAGCGTGTTGATATCCACCGTAGCAGATTTCTCCTTGTCCCCCGGCTCGCCCGGCGGCTGCTGCTGCGGCTCACCAGTGACATCCGTGTCCACTTGCATGGCCTCAGCTTTCTCTTTTACGCCATCTTCGTCGGACACCTTGGTCTCCTCCACTTGAGCGGGTAGAGATTCGCTCATCACTGCACTCGCTTTTCTGCAATCGAAACAAACACACAACTTTAAGCACTTCAAATCCAAAGTCTCATTATTCCAGCCGGGAAAATCGATGCAAAAGGAACTCTCAACCCATTTTGGCGGTTTTTCACAGTTTCCCATTCGCCCCCGTTCTCAATACGAAACTAGAAAAAAAACACGAAGAAAACACGACGCGAAGCGCTCTCTCCGGAGCCCACGAACAACACACAGTCGTAAATCTCACCTGCTACAACAATTACATATATATATTTTTTGTTTTTATTTTTATTCGTTTGTTCGCTCTTAATAAACAAGTCGGGCGCAGTTGGGGTCGCACCGACTTGTTAGTGACCTGTGCGCAAACTCCTAGCCAATTCCCGCCATAAATCTCGCACGGGAGGGTCGTTATCTACGCGGGGGGGCGACGTTGGATCGGAGTAATCTCCACGGATCTCCAATCTTCGGGGTTTTCTGGTTTCCCAACCGTGTTTGTGGCACTGCACTGCACTTCACTTATATTTAATATGCTGCTCGGCGCGACGCGGGCAGGGTGCATAATCGGCATTCAACTCACCACTGGAAGAGAGGTAGGTACACAAATGTATGTTATCTGTCGAACCCCTGTTGCCTCGCTCGCACTCGCTGCGGTGCTGTACTGCGCTGCGGTGTGTGAACGGTGCGGCACTATTGTGTGTGTGTTTGAATTGTTCGATTTCGATTCTAAAGATTTTTTCTCTTGGCGTTTTGTGGTAACTGAGGCCTTTACACTGCCCAAACCACCGCTTTCACATTATTGTCGAGCACTCGAGGCACTGGACTCCAATTGGTCACGGCATTGGCGAGTATTCGTACATTATTTGGACCCACAATCAATTAAAACTTATTTCCACCAGCCGAACGACGTAGAAGCAGAAGCAGTGTTGCCAGATGAAAATTTGCTTTCCCCCTAAAAAATCTCAGAGTCGATATTTCCTCCTAAAAAATCCCGCCAAATTCAAAAAAATCTGATATATTCAAATTAAAAGAAGAAATATCTAATTACGACGTGGAACGTTGCAAAGCGGAAAAATGTCAGTGGAAATTCCCCCTAGGACATCAAAAAACCCGTAAATCTATGGGGAAAACCCCTGATCTGGGAACACTGAGCAGGAGCACGATATATCGATATGTGCGCGACTGGTAGAGGTGGGACAATTTCGATGCAACGATATTTCATCATATCTGTCGCTTATCGGGAAACTATCGATGCCTTTCTTGGATCATCTCTAGAAAATTAATGGCTAATAACGGTTTTTTGAATGCTTATACTGGAAATTTATTTTACACTGAAAAATATTCCAAAACAATACCAAAGAAAGGAGATCTCTTTTAGTAGGCAAAATCAAGATTGGCCACCTCCGGTAGAACGGTGAGACCCTTGTGCACCTCCAGCCACCGCTTGGCGTCGTACGTGGTCCTGCCGTAGGTGCGTCCGAATTTGTACGTTTCGCCGGGAACGTGGCCGGCATAACTGGGCACCAGGCCATCGTTTGTGTGGTAAACCACAAAGTGCTCCACCGGCGGACAGGTGATGGCCGGTCGGCTGAGATCCTGGCCGCAACACCACGAGTCGCGCTTCTTCTTGTACATGTAATCAGAGAAGCTGCAGAGCGCCCGGTGGGTGAGCACCTTGTTGGATTCCCCAAACCGGGTCACCGACATGGGAATGTGGCCAGAGTAGCCATTGATGATGTACTTGTCGTCATCCTCGTCCTCCAGGTAGTGGGGCGACGTGAACTTGCTGTAGCAGAGTTTCTCCGTTCTTGGCGGACAGACCTCGTCCTTGAGGCCCTTCGAAACGCCGGTGACCGGGAGCAGGGGTGACCGGTAGTATGCTTTGGGCAGTAGTCGCTCGTTGATCTTGCGGTCGAACAGGCCTTTTCCGCTCTCCAACAGATCCCTGTGTCGCAGCGTCCGATTCTCGCAGCGATACAGTTCCATAAGAGTCTCGTGGTCGGCCACTCCCGCGGATGCGGCTGCCAGATAACGCTTGCCGATCTGACTCACTATATTCGGCACAAAGCCGGCATATCCGGGCAGGATGGGGTGTCTGTAAACCGAGTCCACCAGCTCCTCTCTCGTGCGCAGCACCTTCAGTTCGTGTGGCGTGGGATAATCCTTGAGGCCCCGCTTGGCATGGATGGGGGCCACAATCAGTTCCGGAGCATGGTAGATGCAGGGATCGATGAGCAGGTTGTGCGTCTGCCGGCCATAGGTGCGACCCACTCGGTCCCGATTCCCGGCGCAGTGACCCGTATATCTAGCGACAAAGTTGGTAAGCCTGGCTTGTAAAGAGTCTGCAGCTTTCTTACCCGGGCACCAAATGCGGTTCCGGCGTTATGGAGTGGTCCATTTTTCACTAACTTGAATTTAAATCACACAGGAAATTTTCTAGCGATGTTTTATAAACGAAATTTGTACATTTACTAATACATTACTTATAACAAAGGATTCCAACGACAAATGAATACAAGTAAGGCAGATTTGTTCCTAAATAACATAATTGTCAACCGCCACCCGAAAGAATGATCTATTAGACACCCGCCACTCGGAGCATCTCCTCGATGCTGACGATCTTCTCGCGTGGCTTTCCCCTGGCCTTGCCCGCCTCGCTTTCGAAGTCGTTTATCCGCCGCCAGCCATCCCAAGTGACCACACGCTTGTCATCCGCATCGTAACCGGGCTTGGCGGAACTGGTGTCCAGGACATTGGCGGCCATGTCGTCACAGATACTCTTGGCCACCGCAAAGGCGCCACTCATGGTGGTTAGGATAACGCCAGTGGGTCCGGTGCCCAACCAACCGGCCACATACAGACCGGGATCGATTTTCTCAGCGTCCTTGAGCACCCGACCTTCTGTATTGTGAACTCGTCCGCGTTGCGTGTCAAAGTTGATGCCGGAATCCACGCAGCTGGATTTGTAGCCAATGCTGCGCAGGATCAAGTCCGAGGGAAGACGCTCGGTGCCATCGGTGGCCACTGCGGACTCCTCTTGAAGTTCCGTGACGGAGAACTCCATTTCGCCCAGGTTTATCGCCTTGGGAGCACGCAGGAAGATGGGCAGGAATTGCTTGGAGCCAGCAGCAGCAGCAGATCGTCCTTGTTCTTTCAGACTCTTGAGCATTAGTTCGGTGAGTCGCTTGCGAGGCCGCTGTAGCTTGTCCACCAGCGAGTCCACACCTGGAATTCTTATGGGATTGGTATTGGATTCTTGTGGGATTGGGTTTGTTTCGCACCTGAGAAATCCTCGGTTCGCCAGCGTGTGTCCACATTGGGCAGCTTGAGCATTTCGCGCAGCTCCTTGATGGTGAAGGCGGCCTGCAGAGGACCTCGCCGGCCCACAAGATGCACACGCTCCACTTGGCTGCGGGAGAGGGCTTCCAAGGCGTACTCCGTGGTGTCGGTGACCTGCAAAAATCAAATTTATATTGTATACTTACATACTTATATAGTTACTTACCTACCTACTTATGTACTTATAATTACTTATTATCTATAATCACTTAAAAAATAGACTTAATTATCAGTTATTGTGCAATATTACTTATAATGTTAAGCTAACAGAGCTGTTAAGTCGCTCTCTTGACTCTCTCTTTCGCTCTCATCGCTCTCTGAACCAGATCGCAGAGAGCGAGCAGGAGTCAAAAGTGAAATAACAAAAATAATAACTATGTTTCGTCTACAATATCATGTTTCACACGGTAATACGAGTACCTTACCTTTAGAGCATCCAAGGAACTAAGAAGCATCCTGGCCACATCCACTGCGACGTTGCCCTGTCCCACTATCGTAACGTCTCGCCCACTCAGATCCGGCGCTAGGTCCTCCGCTCCCGGCAGTCCATTGTACCAGGCCACAAATTTCCGGGCAGATATCACATTGCCCTGCTGCTCGTTCTCCAGCTCCAGCTCTCGATCCTGGTCGGCGCCGTAGGTGAGGAGCACGGCATGGTATCGCTCTCTCAGCTCCTTTAGGCTCACATCCGTGCCCAGGGCGACGTTGCCAAAGTACCGAAGACGCGGATGCTCGGCGGTCTTGGTGAAGGTGTTGATCACGTTCTTGACCTCCGGATGATCGGGCGCAACGCCAAAGCTGCAATGTGCGATTTGCATAATGGGACAAGTCGTTAGTCGATAAGTGCGGTGGATGGAATGCATGACGCGTGCACACGCAACCAGGGTGCGGATAAAAGCGTTTGGGCTTGGAGTGCGAGTCACAGTTTCGCTCCCAAGATGCCGATGGCGGCTGGTTGGCCACTGCTCCTCTGCCTCTTGCTAATCTCCAGCTGCAGCCCGGCGGCAGCCACTTCTCTTTGGGGCCTTGACCAACTGGGAGGTAAGATTGCCGCTCCACAGGCTTCTGGCACTCAAGCTTCTCCATTCAGCCTACTTTAGTGGCATCTTCCGTTCCGTTGTGGGTCCCCTCTTCGGCTTTGGGACTACAGGGAACAACGGCACCTCCTCCTAAAGCTAGATTCAGTGCCTGCTTACCGCACCAGTCCGAAGGGAACCGGCAGCTTCTCCACCACGTCCACCACACAGTCGCTCAGCTGCTTCAGCAACAGTTGGGCGGCATAGAAGCCAGCGGGTCCGGCTCCCACGATGCATATCCGCTTGGTGGGCGTCACGCCCTGGATCACTTGGAGGCGGGCGGGAGACGTGTGAAGGCCTCGTCTGCAGATGTTAAGAAGATTTAAGCCCATGGTCCGCAATATATGATGAAATTCGTCCAATAATGGTGATTATTGTTATTTACTTTCTTATCTGCGGATCGCTTTCTCTGGTGGCCGCCAAAATCCTTAACTCGGACTAGGGAAAATGAGTCTATTTTCCCGGCATTGGGTGTTGGGCACACTGTAAAGGCGCGAAGCTTCTTAAATTTGATGGTTTAATTAGCTTTTCCCCCCCAAGTTTCTTAGAAAACAATTTGTTCACTGGCACGGATCGAAAATTAGGGCAAATATGGTAAATCTTGGCATTTTGCTTTGGGCAAATTTGTTGCCCATTTTTGGCGGGGTGGCATTAACCGATAAGAACGGGTAAGCTTTGAAATTTCTCTTATTATTGTTTCTTTAAATAAACCATATGAAATCGGATAGAAATCCTTGTAAGCATGATTCTTCTAATGCTAAATTATGATAAATTTAAAATAAATAAACCAAACCTTAAGTCATTTTTTATTTCCATAGTTTAATGTGTGGCTTAACGCCTAACCTTTAGGTATTTTTTCATGCTTCATATAATGGAGAATTAAATCTAAATTAACAATATATAAACAAAACCTCTTTTTTATCTGTAACACATTTTATTCTGGGTGCTTCTCTAAGCGTAACACAGCAATTTTGATTGGCTAAAGGCGACCGAGCGAGGGTTCTAAGAATCAAGCGAATTAATCGTGATTGAGGGCCAGATGGCGCTTGGCGTCGATGGTGGAGCGGCCGTAGGTGTTGCCCACACGGAACTTATTGCCCGGAACATGGCCGCCATAGCGCGGAATCATGCCCACGACCCGGGGATAGATCACGCCATTGGGATTGGCGAAGGAGCGACCGACGCCAGCTTTCTCCACCGGGACCCACTCGGCGCTGCGGATGAAGTGCATATCATTCTTGGGATAGCACCAGCCCTCATCCGGCAGATGGAAGTCGAAACCGAAACCTGCAGAGGATTACAAGAAGGAGTAAGGGAAAACACAGAAGCAAGGCTATGCTTACGGCTGGAGTAGGACATAATGATGTGTGTTTTTTGTAATTCCGGAAAAAATAAAACCTTGTTGATGCCCGCTCCGAGTGTTGCTGCTTAACTGGGTAAATAGAAACTGAATCTGGCTATTAATAGAGCTGGGCCTGACAGGAGGCGCTTCGACAAAACGACCCGACCGTCTCCCCTGGCAACGGAGGCCACAAGGAAGCCAGTGATTGCGCCTAGATGGCAGCAACAAGTTCGGTCACGACACCGATTCCGAGTCGCTGATTTGCATTTCCTGATGGCGACGGCGTACATGGCGTACCTTAATGGCAATTAGCGCGCCATTTAGCATGACATTTACAAGTATTATTATTATTATTATTATTACGGGGTACTGTTTATTTTATTACGTTTACTGAACTCATTAATTTAGTCATTTACATTGGCGGTGATTGTATTGATTAACAACTGGAAGGTTACTTAAGGGATTCTACCTCGCCTCCTTTCGCTCAGTTGGACTTCTTGGCCTTCTTCTGCTGCTTGCTCTTGAGCTTCTCCTGCTTCTTCAGCTCCTTCTCCGTCAGCGACTTGTACAGCTTGTAGCCGAAGAGAGCTGCAATGGGATTGGGAAAAGGGCATCCAGTTAATATAGGCTAGACCCAGAGCGAACTTGAGGGGAACTGAGACCGAATATTGAGACTATCAGGAAGATCACGGCCGTGACTTTCGAGCTGGAGTAGGTCTGAGCAATGTGCGCGTGCTGCGCTATGCGCTGCTCGATCCGGTTGATGGCCCCCTCGAACTTGTCCTTCATCTCCGCCAGAAACTGGTGCCGGTCCGTTTCGGCCAAGGACTCCAGCTTGCTCTGCATGTCGCCGATCCGCTTGATTAGATCCTGCGAGAACTGGCTGCTGGGCCCCATCTTTTCCACGATCCCCTCCACGGACTTTTTCAGCTGCTCGACAACGCCGAGTTCATGGTGGCTCATGGTGGCGGCAAATCTCTTGGTTCCTCTCTCCCTGTGTGTCAACTTCTCGCCGGCATGGATCCCTGACGAGTACTGTCTGGCGGCACCAGGTGGTGTTGGTCTGTGTGTCTGTGATGGATTCTACCTACGCTGGCCTCTGTTATCTTATCTAAAATCGAACGCCTATAAACTAGCCTGGGGCTGGAGTGTGACTGTGAGTGTGAATACTTTGGCAGGGCCCCCTAAAACTTATCGCCGCCCCTGCTCCGCCCTTTGCCTCAAGTGGGTGCGGATATCGCACCCGATAAGGCCTTACGACGGTGGTGGTGGTTCCGCGAGGAGGACGCTTACCAAACACGAGCAGAATGAGGGCCAGCATCACGAAGAAGAAAATGTACTCCCGCGAACTGTGTCCCGGGTGTCCGTACTGGCGCATAAAGTCCTCCGGCGAGGGTGGCTTCGGGTTGAAGATGCTATCGCGCAGCTCTTCGCGCTCCGTGTCCGAAATGCCCTCCATGCTCTCGACCATCTTCCAGATCTCATCGGCACTGGGCATCTTGAAGTCGGGACTGCCGGGCTCGGCGCCGGCAAAGCCAGCCGGTCCTCCGGCAGCAGCGGCGGCTGCCACGTCGTCGGCGAATGCCTGCTGGTTCACCGGATCCTCAGCCATGGTCTAATCTCTCTCTTTCGGATGGGCTTTAGTTTACGGAGGGCTGTCTTGTGGGCTCGCCTTTAGCGGTTCGCGTCTGGATGTGGATGAAAAGCATAGTATACGGTTCTGGGTTCTGATGAGGGATCGGCATGCTACTGGGGGCAAAACTAAATCACAGAAAACAAACAACGTGGCAAACGAAACGAAACAGATACGGATTCCGTGACACCGGATTGCCGGATTGATTATCTTGGGACACGCGGCATGCAGAGATTACGGCGATCGAAGGGGAGTTTAAATTTGTTATGGGATCGAGAGATGCCCCCAGTGCGCGGAGATCGGTAATTATTTTAATTCTTGGGCGGTAGGTCGCCGCCGGTGCTTACGTGCTCCGGCTTCTGCTGCTCGGGAGGACTGAGCGCTCTCTAAAAATCATATTAAAATCAATACGAAAATAAACTGACACTCGTGTGTAATCAGTTGCTTATATTTCATTATTCTGAGATATGCCCGCCGCTACTAGTAGCTGTTTTCGCTGCGCTTTTCGATTCGCCCCGAAGCCGCCTTCGTCAGCATATATTTTTCCAAAGGTAAGTCCAAAGAAGTTGGCGTGGCGGAGAGCACAGCCATGGGGCTGTAGGTGTGCTGCGATAACGGAGAGCCACTCTAATCAATGCCGGACAGGCCAAGTATAGAACCCACCTATTGAGGCAGATAGCCCGAGCTCTACACGGTGAAGACCAAGTTTTAAGACAGTATTAATTCATGCATTCATGGAGTTAAAGTCTTGCTTCCTCTTTTCGAACTATAACAGGGGTGGGCACCGAAAGCTCAGTTCGGAGCCTATACAAAAAAGTCTAGGTATTGTGTTTTTACACCTTGGCGCGCGGTCTCTTTCCGGAAAACCTTTTTAAAGAAGCTACAAATATTTTAAAAAAAATTATTTAAAAACATTTTGTAAACTTCTTCTGTATAATTAAATAATAATTAACGGAAAACTTTCTCAGTGCTCGATTAATAATATTTCTCTCTAAAAAAGAAGTTTCTCAATTCTCCTTTCAGCAGTTCCCTTCCATCTAGTCCCCACTGTATATAGATACCAAAAAGATACACATGTTTTCCGAGGAGGTTCGACTGTACCACTTGCACACTTGAATGGTGCCCGGTCGGTGGCCTGTCCTCTTATCAGACGCCTCGCTTATCGCTCTTGAAACCCACAAACTTTTGACTACGTACGCAAAAAACAAAAACTAGATTGGCCAGAAAGAACACGTAAGACTACACACAATGCAAATCAGAACCATTCCAAACCAAAACAGATAACAGATAAGAACAGAAAATCCAAACACAAACGACAGCCAACAGCTGGGGCCAAAACAGAGGCACTAGCATAGGGGTTAACGTTCTAGTTGCTCGCTTGGTGAAAGTCTTTTGACCCAATTCGCGGTCTGGCCGGGATCTCGGCCAGGTTACATGCATTAACTAGGGAGGGGGGAATGGGGGGCTGCTGGGAGGGGAAACAAACCAAGGGAGGAGGAGGAGGACTTTGCCCAAACTCACCTGCCAAAGTGAAAACAACAACAGCCGGCACATAGAAAGCGAGATTCGGGATCGACTGCTGGAAGGGAGAACCGGCGTCGGTGAGGTCAACCATATTGATTATTATGTTAGAATATCTTTTGGGGAGCACTGGGGCAGCGAGCGGGCTAGACTTTTCACGTTCCGATTCCGAGTTTATCTCAGTAATTACAGAAAAACTGCGAGGAAGCTGCAAGCGGAAGATGAAAATATTTTGGACTGCGAGTGGTGGCTGTGGCGAAAATACCAGTTCCCTTTCGCCGGCAGAGTGCATTTTTATGTGGCTGCACAACTGGTCACACTGTTTAACCGTTTAACGTTTTCTTTTTGCACGATTTTAATACAAAATTTTAAACATTTATTTACTAAGTTTTACATATGTACAAGTTCCAAGTCAGAATCACAAAGTTAAGCCCCCAATCCACACTGCGTAACATATGCCTTGGCTAGGGCACATTGGGGATTCTGCATCCAACGGTGGTCAGGACAATTCTTGAAATACTCCATGTAGGTGCAGCCGAGAACTATGGCGGAGAAGGGACTGCAGCGTTGTTGCTGCGGCGCCTGCTGTTGTTGCTGCTGGGTCTGCTGCATTTGCTGCTGCTGCTGCTGCAGGATCATCGCCAATCTTCGCTGGGATTGGGGCTCACACTTGGAGAAGGCCATCGTCATGGCCTCCACATAGACACTGTCGTTGGAGAACTTGGCAGAGAGATCGCTCCGTATGTTGTCCAAGTTGAGCTTTTGCGGTTCTTCGACGTACTTGGAGGATGTGAGAATGCACTCGGCCAGGCACTGGGGGGATTAGAAAACCATGTCATTATAATTTTCTTTAAACCTAGCTAATATCACTTACAGCAGCGGCTTCTATAGAGGGCGGTCCGCCGTTCTTCTGCCCATTTCCTGCTCCCAAAATCCGCTGGGCGCATTGTTCCGCCAACTGGTCACGACCGCCATCCTTGCAGCAAAGAGCGGGATCCTAAGGGGGGACAAACAAGTTAAAAATTTTCTAAGGTAATAGAGGATCCCCTTTATTTTAACTCACTACAAGTTGCGGCGGCCTCTGGCAATCGATTGTGGTTTGACCCAAGACTTGGGGAGTATTCAGCGCCAGAAATCCCAGGCAAACGGAGATCAAGAACAATTGAATGGGCGACATTACTGCGGTTGACTAACTGAGAGATGACTGATATGGATGCGGAGTCGCAAGGCCCATTTTATATCCCGCGCCGGACTCTACATCTAATGGAACGCAAAGAGTAATGGCCACTTAATAGTGTCAGCCACGCATGACCAGAAAGGCCCAGCAAAAGTTCATTGTTGCAATCGACCGACGCTTGCTTTGGGGCCAATGTCATAAATAATGCCACATTTTGGGCCATTGACATTGCACTAAGGTTATAGTTTATAGATTATATAAGCTTAGAATGTACGCTCAATTAACCAGCAATTGCCGAAATAAAGTTCTACAGAGCTGGGGAAAAACCAGTTAAAAGTGTGTCATGGTATCCGAGTCGATAATTATGTTTGAATTTGGTTTAAAGAGAGTGGTTACTTGTTAAATAATTACACTTAATACAGAAAATGCCATACAAATGAAACCATGTGTAGTTGAAAGTTTGAGTTCTGGCGCCCATTACCCGAAATCAGTTGGCAGCCCCCATCCGCGATGAGCGTTGCTGCCAATGAATCGATTAAGCAGTTATCGATAACATGGACGCGGGCACAAAAATGTAAGTAATAAACACCAACTAAAAATGTGATTTGAAGGTACTAATACTAGTATTTCCTCCTAGCTTAGTTGTGGGCGATGTGCGGGGTCGCTTCAAGCAGTTGTTCCAGCGCGTGGAGCAGGTCAACAAAAAGGCGGGACCCTTTGAGATCCTGTGCTGTGTGGGTGACTTTTTCGGCGACGACAAGCAAAACGAGGAACTGATTGCTTACAAAAATGGCTTTAAGCATAGTAAGTACACATATTTATGGTTATATTTCACTCTCTACAAGCTCTATATATCCCCAGTCACCGTTCCCACCTATGTCCTGGGTCCCAACAAGAAGGAGCACGCCAAATACTTTGCCGATATGGCGGATGGTGAAATCTGCTCGAATCTCACATATCTCGGCCGGCGTGGTGTCTACACGCTCAGCAGTGGCGTGAAAATTGCCTACTTAAGCGGCTTTGAAGCGGCAGGTGCTGCGGAATCTTCGGGCTCCGAACACGAGTTCACCAAAGCCGACGTTTTAGCCGTGCGCAACTCGTGTCTGGTGTCGAAGAACTGCTCCACGGAGTACAGAGGAGTGGATGTGTTGCTCACGTCGCAGTGGCCCTACGGCATGCAGGAGAAGGAGAATGTATGGGACTTTATTTGACTATAATGAGACTGTAATCAAAGGAGTACTTTTCAGGCCACAGCCTCCAAGTTGGTGTCGTTTCTCTGCCGGGAGATCAAGCCGCGTTATCACTTCTGCGCCATCAATGGCACTCACTACGAGTGTGCGCCTTTCCGGATGCCCAAGGACGAGACCACACAATTCGAGCTGTGCACTCGCTTTATCTCTCTAGCGGATGTGGGCAATTCCGAGAAAGCCAAGTACATTTACGCACTCAGCCTGAAGCCTGTGGATAAATCAAGATTACTGGACTTGGTGCAGAAGACCACCAACGAAATACCTTGTCCTTTCATAGGCCTAGACCTGGGCGGAGCCGTCAGCAAGAATGAATCGGTGAGTAGTCTTGGCATCTCTTTAAAACCTTAGAGTTTATAATAAATTTAATCCTTCAGTCGGAAAATCGTCAGTACTTCTACGACATGGAGGGTGGCAACCGCAAGCGGCAGGGCGGTGATAACAACAGAAGAGATAAACGCCCGCGGATACCACAAATCGATCAGGGTTTGTATGGATAAACTTCCTTCTTGTCAGACTTTAAAATATTTCTGTTAATTTCAGAAAAGTGCTGGTTCTGCCTGTCCTCGCCCGACGTGGAGAAGCATCTCATTATCACCGTGGGCGAGCACTTCTATGTGGCCTTGGCCAAGGGACCCATAAACAAGCATCATGTCATGATTTTGTCCACCAAGCATGTGCCCTGCGCCGCGCAACTCAGTCCCGAGGACTGGGAGGAGCTGGATAAGTTCAAGGCAGCCCTGCGAAAGTTCTTCAAGTCCCTGGGTCAAGTTGTGTGCTTCACGGAGCGGCATTACAAGTCCGTTCACCTGCAGATCAATGTGCTGGCCTTCGAGGAGGGCTACGCGTGGAAGATTAAGCACAGTTTCGAGGACAAGGCGGAGGAATTCAATCTGGAGTTCGAGACACTGCCGGCCTTGGATTCGGTGAAAATGCTGCCAGAGATGGGGCCATATTTCCTCGCCGAGTTGCCCGACGACAGCACGCTTATCACGCGCCAGATGAAGCATTTTCCCATTCATTTTGCCAGGTGTGTTGGGAAACTATAATTACTGCTCGCAGTTCCCTGACTAATCTCTTTCCAGGGACGTCTTCTGCTCGGAGAATCTGCTGAACTGCGACGAGAAGGTCAACTGGAAGGAGTGCTTGCTCGAGAGAGAGGAGGAAGTGGCGTATGTGGACGACTTTCGCAAGGCCTTTGCGCCTTTCGATTTCACAGACGATTAAGCTAAGAACAAGGTGTGTGTATGTATAGTTAAAATTTCACTCCGGTTGTAATTGCTGAGCCCTTGCTAACAGTTCATCCATATAAATGCTAAAAACTACAATATAAATTTAAAAAACGATTAATTTAGGAGTCACGCTGGTAGATTTTGTTGAGGATTTGCAGGAAGGTCTGATGTGGCACCCCACGCGAGGTCTGTTGTATGTGGGTCTTGATCATGTTGTAGGATTCCTCCTCGAAGGTGGCATACGTCGATGGCAGTCCGAGCTCCTTGTACAGCTCCTTGACTCTGTCTACCTTGGCGGGGTCTATAGAGGAATCGAGTTAGTTTAGGCATTAAAAACATAATTATTTAAGGTGACCTTACCCTCTTTGCCGTAGCAATCGATCATGATCTGTTTCTGCTCGACATTGGCCCGCTGCATGGCCACCACGGCCAGCCAGGAGCACTTGTTGTCCTGAATGTCGGTGCCAATCTTGCCCGTCACTTCCGGGTTGCCGAAGCAGTCGAGAAAGTCGTCCTGCACCTGGAAGAAGTTGCCCATCTCCAGGAGTATGGTCTTTGACTGCCGGAAGGCCTCAGCGTCCTTGTAGCTAAGCAATACAACTTGGGATTAGCTTTATAAAGTGAGAGGGAATACCAGCAAAGCAACTCACCCAGCCAAGTGTAGAGCAATGGCGAATGGCAGGTAGAACGAGTAGTAGGCAGTCTTGTTCTCGACAATCGCCTTGTAGTTTTCCATGGTGAAATCCGACACGCTTCGGTTCGAGTTGAGCTGATCGAGCGACTGGCCGCAGGTGGTGATGTAGGTGATTTCGTGGAAGAGCTCCATCAGGGCCACATAGCAGTCCAGGTGGCTGAAGTGCATCTTCAGTATGGCATACATGGCGTTCTCGATCATCAGGGCATCATTGATGGCAGTCAGGCCCACGTTCTCGACCTTGTGCCAGCAGGGCTGGCCGCGTCTGGTGGTGCTGTTGTCCATCACATCGTCGGAGATGATGAAGAAGCTCTGGAGCTGGGGTCCAAAGGTTAGTAGTGGCTTAAGAGATGCTAAAAGATGCCCACCATTTCCACGCACCAGCCCAGATACTGGGCCAGCTTTATGTTCTCCGGCGTGAGCTCCTGGGCCGGCACCAGGTTCTTGTAGGTGAGAACGGTGAGAATGCCACGGTTCTTCTTGCCCCTGGGCACATTGTATTGCAGGACCTGGGCGAACCACTTGGCGGCATCGTTGCAGTTGTACGTCTTCGTCACGGTGGTGATGTCACGCACAAGATCTGCAAACAAAGCATCAGAGAATTAGCATTAGTATTAGCATGATAATTGAAATAAACAAAAGCTAACCTGGGAACACGGCCATAAAGTCGCGGCTTTCATCTTTCGACACCGTGACGCGGGCCGCAATGGGAACGGAGTGATTTTGGAGGGTCGATAAGGTTCTGTTTGGAGAAAACGAAACAAAACAAAGCCAAGACTATAGAATGCAGAACTACTAACGCACACACACACCTATGTATATATATGTATGTATACTGCTGGCCTACGTGACTGCATAAGCAGGTACAAACTTTCTCCCCCCCCTCGCAAGAAACTCCTTGTCCGAAATCACGCCCAAATCAGGCATTCGATTAGTGCGCATACCGGTCGAAACGTAAACAAAACAAACAAACAAAGGTCAAGTGCTGCCGAAAACCGGTAGATAAGCCTACCTGCTCGTCTTCTTCAGCTTCTGTTCGTTGACCAGCTCGGTGGGGAGGCCGCCAATCGTGTCCATCGTCTTGATAATGGGCTCCGCGTTGACCTCATCGCTGGTGGAGATTAGCCGCGGCAGGCGCAGGGAGTTGGCAAGGACCCGCTGCTGCGGCAGGAGCTGGCGGACCAATTTAAACATATTTATGTGATTTTTAATGCGCAAAAACAATCTGGGTTGCGTTAACGACAATTCAACTTTTGGATATGAAACCAGTTCGAAGTACTAGAGATGAGCAAGTATTAATCGATTGATTATTCGATTTTTAGAAAACAAGTCGCATATATGTGAAAATTGTACAAGACGAATTAAATTAAGTTTTAGGAAATTAAATAAAATAAATAAATATTTAATTAATTAATGCATACATGCAGAATTGGTGTTTTAAATATTTGTTTTGATTCGAGGTGGGCGCGATAACACATCGATAGGCACAAAAGTATTTTTCAAAACAATCGAATAAATATTTTTATAACGATATATTTTATCGATATATTGCTATTTTGATGCATATTTCCCATCCCTAAGCAAAGCTAAAAACGCGAATTAAACGAAAATGATGGACGAGCAATTAATTGACGAGGTAGCACAGCATGGAGTGATCTACAACCGGCAGAAGTACTACCTGAACGGCAGCACCAATGGCGGCAAGTACGAGACGAAGGACGAGGCCTGGCAGCTGATTGCGATGAAGCTGCGCACGGACGGTAAGCGGAGCGCCAGAGGAGGAGTCGCGTCTCTGGCCAGACTTGGGAATCTAAATTAATGTTCCTTCTGTGCTTGGCAGTGGACACGTGCAAGAAGCGGTGGAAGTATCTGCGCGAACGCTACGTCTCGCAGCGGAAGCAGGGCGATCCCCCCGTCTACGAACACCTGTCGCGCCCGTACCTGGAGAAGATGAAATTCCTGGACCAGCACATCCAGCCCCGCAAGTCCTACCGCCATGTGCCCAACTTCCTGACGTCGCCGCAGTCGGCGAACAGCTCCAGCTACAACGAGTACCAGGCGCTGGACAAGTCCAACGGCTCCAATGGCATGAAGAATGTGTCCCAGTTCGGCGGCGGCGGGGGCTCGGGTCAGGGCCATCACTACCACCAGCCCGATCAGCAGCAGCAGCAGCAGCAGCATCCCATGAGTGCCTTGAGTACGGCGGCGGCCTCGGCGCTGGAGACCGTCAACGGGCAGGTGAAGATCGAGGCGGATCAGGTCTTCAGGGACTTTGCGGCGGCCGTGGCCTCGCAGCAGCTCCAGCAAATCTCACAGTCACAAATGCAGCAGCAGGCGGCTGCCGTGGCCGCCGTGATGGCGGACTCCTCGCAGGGCTACCAGGAGCAGTACAAGGATAGCTCCGTCGGGGTGTCGGGCGTCCAGAACAGTGGCGGCAGCCTCACCTCCACGTCTTCCTCGATGAAATCGCCGCTGTCGTCGCCGCTGCAAGTGATCGGTGCAGGAAGCCTTCACTCCCAGCAGCAGCAGCAGCACCAGCAACAGCAGCCACAGCAATCGCCGGCATCGGGCGGCCAGCAGCTTCCGGTGGTACATTCCTCTTCCAGTGCCGCGGGCAGCACCAGCTCCAACATGCAACAGATGCAGCAGCAGCAGCAGTCGCACGTCTACAACCCCAAGGGCAGCGATGATTTGGACTCTTCCTCCACGTCCGGCAATTTCCATATGAAAAAGCCCCGAGTGCAGATCAATGGCCACAATCAGATGGTCGGCAATGGAGGCGGAAATGGCGGCCACTTTGGCAACGACTCCGATGACGATTCCGACGACAATAGTCACGATCTGATGGAGCCGCAGGTGATGATGCACGAGAGCCACTACAGCAATTCCATGGGCATGCAGCGCGGGAATGGCGGGAGCAACAATAACAGTGGAAACGGTGGAAGCAATAACCAGCAGCAGTCGCAGCAGCAGCAGCAGCAACAACAGCACCAGCAGCAGCAGCAGCACCAGAACATGTTTCCCTCGAACACGGACTTCCTCTTCCAGCTGTACCAGCAGCTTCCCCACCAGGCCGGCGGCTCACATCCCTCCAACTTCGGCAAATTCCAAACGCCTTCCAATCAGCAGGGCGTGCAGCGACTCTCGGAGCACTTGCTGGGCGAACTGGTCACCAGCGAGCTGCTCAAGATGAACAAGGAGCGCAAGAAGAGTGCCCAGAAGCGGATCCTAGAAATACTCTTCTTCGACGATTAATAAGCTAGCTAGCTGTAAGGTGTGTGTGTAAATAGTGTAATTTAGCAACCGTAAGTTATGTTAGTCATGTTCCCCCCTGTCCGTATCCCACCAAGAAGGCATGTGGAACACTTTCCATTTGTGCTAGTCAAAACACAGCTACCAGGAGAGGCCTGGATTCCGTATCTGCTTTAGTTTATGTATGTATTTATAGCGCTTAAGTTGAAAGGTGTTAATTTATTCGAAAAAAGAGGTTACAAACTGTACAAAGAATTATGTTGGAGTGTTTTTTGGGGAAATTTCACTTTTGTGAGAGGAGAGGAGTTCCTAATTCGATTTTAAATGCTGGTTGGGTGACCCACAAAGCCCCTTCGAGAGCTTGATTTATGTGATGGCCTCTGAACCGATCCTGAGAGCAGCATCACCAAGTGATCTCCATAGGCCCCCTCTGGCTACTGTCCGCAAACGGAAACTGCCACTGTAACTGCAACTGCAACTGGCAATTGGCCTCGCTCGTTAACCCGCAGAGCCACTGCCTCCACTTGGATGCTGATTAATGGCCTCGTTTGCATTCGTTATTCTTTCTGTCTCTTCAGGGAGAAGGAAAGACGTCCTCAGTGATAGGGATAAGTTTAGGCTTTATTGCGTTTCATATCTTAGCTGTTATAGAGAATAATTAATTGATTTTTAATTCCGTTTGTTAAGGCTTAAATACTTGGATATTTTTGGTCTGTGGTGCAGTTCTTAGGCTACTTGGAATGGAGCCTCGCATATGAAAGGGCCTCCCACGCATTCAGCTAGCGTATATAGATATTGATTGAGTTTTGGATTAATTTGATTTTTTAGAACCTTTAGCTTATTTACAACTAATCACAAGAGGCTCGGGCTTCAGCTCAGACCTCCTGGTTGTCCTCGGACTCGGCCACCATGGTCAGACTGCGCAGCGATCTGTTGGAAGTGAAAATAAAACAAAACAAGCATTATTTAATCATCAAAATAAATACAAAATATTAAGCAAGAGAGAACTGGCTAGGGAGAGAGATTCCCTGGACCGATACTGATACTGCTACGCTTTATCGCCATGTCAGCTTTTGACTTTTCAGTCCGAATCTGTCATCGCATCAGCATGCAAGGCCTGCGCCTCTGTCTGGTTACTTTGTTGCTCTCCCTGACCCTCCTGGCTGCTGCCCAGGCAGCAGGTAAGTCTTTGTCCGATTTAAGGTGAATATCTGACTAACTAACTACTGGTTTCAGGCATAGGAGAGTTGCCCACGTTCCGAGGTCTGTGCCAGATCCAGGGAGATATGTGTGGCACTCAGTGCCGCGTGGCGGGCGGAGCGGATGGACTGTGCAACAAGGTGGGCCTCTGCGTCTGCCGACCCTTGTAGAGTTAGTTAGTGGCGACAAATTGGAATAAAAGAAAGAAAGAAACAGTAACGCAACTTGCCTGGAGCGCTCGAAGAGCGAGGGATCCGTGTAGATGGGCTCGCTGGGATCCTCGAACTGGTGGCCACCGCCACCGGCATGGGCGGCACTGCGCATGGGATTTATCACTGGCAGCTGGCACATGCGCGCCAAGTTGCTGTAAAGACATTAAACACCTCGTAAGTGGACCGGTCGAGCGACTGGGACTATGCCGCTGCTGCTCCTCACCCCGTGGCAAACGTCTTGTGTAATGAGCCGCCGAACATGGACATGTTGGTGCGAAAAGCGTTCGAGGCCCGATTCGATGCGCTCTGATTGGCTCCGCCCCCAGATCCGCCGCCGCTACTTCCTCCTCCTCCTCCATTCAGGTTGGGCATGTGTCCGATCTCCGTGAAGCGCTCATGGGTGCGTATGGAGGAATGGGAGTGGCCCAGCGAGTGGATCGGCGAGTGGCGGTCCACCAGGCGATTCTTCGATAGCGATTTCCAGTAGCGTCTGCCGAGGAGAAGGCCCCAATTACTACCAAACGATTCTTGGCCATTAATGGGATCTGCTCCCTCGCTTACCTGTAGCCCAGGCCCGCTACCAGCGTTATGCTGAATAGCAGGATCATTAGCAGGATAATGGCTGTGATCAGGCCATGGTACTCCGCCGGCGTCATGCAGACCGTTTCCACGGGAGCCACCAGCTTGCGCGGATACGACTCCTTCTCGATCTCCTCGCGGGTCTCGAATACCTAATGGAGGAGGATTTGTAGAGCTTAACCTGCGAGGATTAACCTGTGCAGGCACCAGGTACTTACCTCGATCATTTCACGAACTTGCTCCGGTTCCTCGGTCTCCTTCGACTGGGTCTCATTAACGGGCGCCTGTCCCAGGGTAGTGTTCACCACGGTTACCTCATCAGAGTCCAGTTGGCTGGCGCCTCCTCCCTCCAGAGCCAGTGCCTCGGGTTCCGTTGATGCCTCCTCAGTAACGTTCAGAGATCTTCTTCTCCGTCCAAACGACGGCTCCTGACGACCCGCTGGCCCGGGACAGTAAGCAGGCTGACATCCCTCGCGACAGGAGCGAACTGTGGCCTCGAAGACCAGGAAATTGGATTCGGGAATCTTAAACGCATTGAACCTGGCCTCCAGGGTGTCGCCATCCCTCAGCTTGTCCAGCTCGGGGAACACAAACGGATCCACGGGGCAGCCAAAGCGATCTATCAGCTGGATACTGCGGCCGGAGTAGGGATCCCTGGCCACCACATTGGTGGCAAATATGTCGGTCACATGGTTGTAGCCATCCTGAGCCTCCAGACGGAAGGTGAGGGGATCTCCCACGGCTATAGTGGTGGTGGGTCTGCCCTGGTACAGGATGCTCAGGCGCACCTTGGAGCTGAGAGTATTTTCAGCAGGCAGATACTCGATGGGAATGGGGCTACCGGAACTGGAAGGGAGTTCTGGGAGTTGAAGGGGTGTTGGAGGATTTATAAGGTTTCTTACCCTGCTCCTATGTAACCCGAGCTGACCACAGCCTCGCCAGGACCCCGGAAGATGCAGGTGAGGTTGTAGCGCTTATCCCTGCTCGTTTGCACATTGTCCGAGAACTGGACCACCACGATGTTGGTCAGGGTGTCGCCATACTAAGGGGGAACTGGAGTTTATAGAATTCTAGGATCCTAGGACCTTGAGAGCTACTTACCCTTTGAGTGCCACAATCCGGGTAACCCTGGGGTCCACTGATCCGCAGAACATTGACAGTCCCACCATTGCCCCTGAAGAAGCAGCGATCGTAGAAGCCATAGGTGTAAATCCTGCCCAGAAAGCCTTCTGGTGTGCGAATGGTGAACTCCATTCCCTCCTCGTTGCACGTCTGCGTCACTGCAAAAGAGAGATTATCTCGTGGTTACATTTGAATAATTTGTGTGTGCTCCCTCCTCCACCCACCGTCCATGCACTCGCCATCGCCGCTGCGTCCGATGCTGCGCTCATAAAAGTCATAGTTGGAGGCGTCGAAGGAGCCCGGATCGTGGATGTCCAGCTCGCGCGAGTCCCGGTCGCTTAGCTCGCAGTTGGGCGACTCGCGATCCCGATCCCGATCCCTATCTCGGTCCTCGTAGCTGGAGGCGGCCGAGTCTCTGCAAATTGAATATTTGTAGTGGCTCGTGTATCGGGCATCTCCTATTAGAGATCTTATGTCGTCGTCACCCACCTGTAGTTGAAGCTGCGACAGACAAAGTCCCGGCTCTCGATGCACTCCCTCTCGCACTGGATGAGGCTGGGCACGATCAGAGATCGGCGCACAAAGTGGCGACGCATCTTGTGCCTGGCGGCGATCTGCTTGAAATTGTCGCTCTCCTCGCAACGGGTGATTGGGGGTCTTGGTGGTCCCGAGTTCACACCAATGCCCAGGCCCACATGTTGGCCTCCTCCTCCGCTCCCATAGGGGGTGGGGGGATGGGAGAGACCCAGGCCGGGCAGGGGCAGAGGACGATCGTCGAGGCCATTGCCGCCGCCATAGGGACGATTGAAGGGGGTGTCATAGCGTCCATAGGGGCCACCCACTGGGGGTCTGCGTCCCGGAGGACCATCGTACTCCCTGTCATAGGGTCCATACCTGTCGCCATACCGCTCCTCGTAGTCGTAGTCATAGAAGGGAGGCGGAGGACGCTCTAGACCTAAAGGGAATACAATTATTAGCACCAATCTCTCTCTAAACTCCTAATCTCTTCTAGAGTTACGGGTTACGAGTTGGTAGTTGGTTAGTCCCGGGTTACTTACCAGGTCGCCGGCCGCCTAGATCATTGGGTCCCGGCCGATTGCCGTACTTGTAGATGTCAATGGGATACCGATCGCTACCTACCGGAAACCGATTCGGCGTGGAGGCATACTTGCTGGCACTGCCCGTGGGCGCCAGGGGCGCCGGTGGATACCGCTTGGCCGAGTCCGGCTCCGGCCTCCTGGCACTGTGCACTATGTCATCGTACCTGCCCGGTGGCCCCCGGGAGTCGGGCAAATAGGGATACCTGGGCGAATCCATGGACGAAGGGCGGTAGCGTCTGTCTGGGAATATGCTGTCCGGCGCATCTCTGCCCGTGTAGCCGCCCACGGGATCTCGCTCGCGGCCAGGTGGAAATCTGGGCGGAGGATAGCGACCCTCGTATCTGTTCTCGCCATAGCGACCTCCTCCGTAGCCATACGGCCGGAAGGGAGCATCATCGTCGGTGGGATAGGGTCGTGTGTGGGGCAGATCGCTGGGCAGGCTGTTGTCATTGATGCCGGGATAAGGCAGCGGGCGGTAGGGCAGTCTCTCCCTGTCCCGATCCCTATCTCTTTCCCTGTCCCTGTCTGGGTACCGACGGTCGCCATACCTGTCCGCATAGCGATCTGGGGGATACCGATCCGGGTAGCGATCCCTGTCAGTGCCTGGGCCTGGATAACGATCTCTGTCGCCGCCAGCGCCTGGGTAGCGATCTCTGTCAGGGCCAGGGCCTGGGTAGCGCTCCCGATCCCGCTCCCGGTCGCGATCCCGATCGCCATTGGCGCCACTCGCCGGTGGATAGCGATCTGACGTGGGGTTAGTGGCGGTTAGAAGGATTAGTTGTCAGTAGAAGTGATCTCTTTCGGTTTCCTTGTGACATTAATGGTTTTAAGGGATTAATAACCAAAGATAACTCACCATAATCATCTGGATAGCGATCATAGGGTCTCATGGGGTAGCTCATGCCATCGAGCCCGCCTCCGGGATAGCGGGAGCCATAACGATCCGGGGGATAGCGATCCCGATCGCGGTCGGAGCCACCGCCTCCGCCATAAGGATACCGATCTGCTTGGGTAATAATGCCATAAATGTATATTTAGGGGCCATAAGTTATAGCGACTCTATATCCATACCATACTCGTTGGCCGCAAAGTCTGGATAACGATCGTATGGCCTGCCATAGTCCACGCCCTCGCTGCCCACCGGCAATCTGGAGCCACCACCAGAACCTGTCCCGCCATGCGAGCCCGCCCCGCCTCCGCCAGTTGATCCGCCTGACCCGTAACGATCGTCGTGCTTATTAGGCTGTCTCCAGTTGCTGCCCGACTGATCTCCGGGTCGCTTGCCATCGCCTCCGACGCCGCCGCCACTGCCACTGTGCCCATGCCCGCCACTGGTGTCCCCGTCGGCGCCTCCGCCCACCACATTCACTGGAAGAAGAGGACGAGAAGAGCGGATAACACACTGGCCCCGCCATTAGCACCTCCTCCTAACCACTTACACATTAGATTCTCGTAGTAATCATAATCAGCATCGTATATAATGCGCATGCCGTCCTTTTGATTGTACCGACTCAGGCGACAAGTACGAAAGCGATCGCTGTACACGGCAGACCTGTAATTTGCGAGGAGAGAGGATCATCGAGGTGAGTGGAGTGCAGTGGAGTGGCGTGGAGTGGTGTGGAGTGGATGGGTTAGTGAGGCAGTAGGAGAACAAGAAGAAAGGTGGATGTGCTTGGTGAAGACGAAGGTGGGAGTACCCTACATCTATGGGAGTTATATAGTATAAGGTGATCTAATACAGGGGAGAGTGATTCCCGGAAACTTTTCAGTTTATATTTTCATCAGAAAAGATAAATTATTATTTACTGGGAAGAGTAGTTTCTAAGGAGATTTTTAATACAGTAATCGAGCTTAATTTTAGAACACTGTACTAAAAGTATTCTTAGCTGATGTTTTCTAAGCTTAATACATTTTTTTAAAGCCAATTATCACAATTTCCCAATTTCCGTTTAAGGCTAACCTAAAGTTTAAATTTACTGAAAGCCTACTATCTATGTACGTAGATTGGCAGCACTGTCGGTTTGTCATATCGATACATGGAAAGTAATCGAAGTTTTCGATAGATTTTAAATAGATAAGCATCGAGCTCTTACCATCTCTATTTAATTTATAATGAATAAAAGCCTACTAATAAAAGCTTTTAATTTAAGACCAATAAAAACGTACTATATATTATTAAATTACATATTATTATAGGAAATACAACAATATAATTATAGGAAATGCGTTTTCAAGAGGTTAACTCATATAAGCGTTGTAAGAACTTAATTTGATTTAGGTAAAAACGTTATTTAAAGTTGCCACAAACTATTAAAAAGATTAAATGGAAATTTAGGAATTTGATAAGTAAAAAGACTAACTAAGTAATCAATCAATAATAGTCCTCTTTTAAGCCAGTTCTAGTTGAATATCAGTTCATTTACATATACATATAAATTTAGGAAATTCATTTTGGAGAGGTTAACGCATATAAGCATTGTAAGAACTTTATTTGCTTTGGGTAAAAACGTTGTTTAAAGTTTCCCTAAACTATTTAAAGGATTAAATGGAAATTGAGCAATTTCATAAGTAAAATTCTAACTTAGTAATTTAGGAAATTCATTCTGGAGATGTTAACTCATATAAGCATTGTAAGAACTTTATTTGTTTTGGGTAAAAACGTTGTTTAAAGTTTCCCTAAACTATATAAAGGATTAAATGGAAATTGAGCAATTTCATAAGTAAAATTCGAACTTAGTAATCAATAATAGTCTTCTTTTAAGCCAGTTCTAGTGAAGATCAGTTAATTTAGAAATATACCACGCTACTTATGGTAAAAGTATCTACCAAAAGTGTTAATACCCCCCGTAAGGGTATCAAAACAAGTAATTGCAACGGCAAAAACAAAACGCACCTGCACTGGAAGCTCGTCTGCCGAAGACACTCGTCCAAGCACTCGGACAGTGAACGTCCCGTGATCTCCGAATGGAACTCGCCGCCTAGCCGGGAGTTGCGGTACCGCTGGAATGCTGTATCTGGCCGCCGGCCGCTCGAGAAGAGGTGCGAGGTGACTGAGTTATCGGGATAATCGTTGGCTCGTTCTGCAACGGGAATACAGCATAACAGAGATGTGGAAATGGCAGTAGTTGCTAGTAGTGAAGCCAACCGTTGTGATGGGCTATATGGTCCACTATAATACCCCATATAATCTTGTTGTCGCTGTTGACTTTTCCTCAGCTTCACAGAGAAAAGAGGAGTCTTTACAGTAGCCACTTACGATTATCGAGGCACACGAGATCGTAGAAATGGTGTGTGGGACTGGAGCTGATGCTGATGTCATCCTTCTGCGAGATGGAGTCCTCCTCGGAGAGGATGCACTGTTTGCTCTGGTCGTCGAACTCCACGGAGCGGCAAAAGTATCTGTATAATGTGTGTGCAATTAGCCAAATGGCGCTCTGAAATAGAGCTATTAAGCCCGTAATGACTTACTTCTCGGCCCGCAGGCACATGGTCTGGCACTCCTCCAGCGTCATGTTGTTGAAGATGTCCACCTCGAAGGGGCCACCCAGGCGCTTGTTCTCCTCCTTGACGAACACGGCCAGTCCATCGCAACGCCGCTCAGCTAATCAATGGGTTCGCAGGGTGAATTATGGCACTTGGTGTGGTCTCTGCACTTACCATTCAGACAGGTGTTCTCCAGGTAATCGGAGTTGGGATCGTCCTCCATTAGCTCGGGGTGAGTGCGTCGTGTGAATCTGCTCAGGGTGCAGGATCGCATGGTGGAGTCAAAGTTGGCCGACCGGCAGACGAAGGAGAACTCATTCAAGCACTTGTCCTCGCAATCCGAGCGATTGGCCGCCGTGATCTCCTTGATGTCGCTGATGGGCAGCTTCAGTTTCTTGCGGGGATGCCGCTCGAACACGTACCTTCTGCTGGGGCACTCCCTCTCCGGTCTACTGGCTAAGGGGTTAAAGGGGATATTAAGAAAAAAAACTACTACTTTTCAGGAATCTCCTTACAGGTCAAGCATATCTCATTGAAGTGCACACTATTGGGCACCAGCATCAGACTGCCAATACCCTCTGGCCCCGCCTGCTCCGAGGTCAGGTAGCACAGCGACTCCTCGTACTCGGAGTTGCCCCCGAACGAGGTGATGCGGCTGCCTGGTTGGAAGTCGAAGCTGGTGCAGGTGCGCACCAGGTTATTGGAGCCAGTTCGGTCGCGCAGGCACAAATCCTGGCACTTTTCCAGCACCCGAAACGGTGGCGCCGTATCCCGCACCACATCGTCGTCGTAGCCTTGGAGCTGCTGGTTGGGGAGTCTTTCGTAGAGCACTCGTCCCAGGCCATTCTTGCAGGTGGTTTGACCTGTAAAGAGGGTGAATTATTAATAAAATAATTTACAATAAACTACTAACTAGAAAAACAGATTAAAAATTAATTTTCGTTTGTTTTTAGTGACCTGAATTTATTTTTATGAAAAGAGTTGGTTATATATTTCGTAATTTATTATCCGTTTAATCTTCAAACAAAAACCTTTGAATGGTAAAAAACCTAAGTTTACGATGATTTGTTAGCAAAAATCGATTTTAAATCGATTAACTTCATGTTTTTCCAGCTCTAGTGTTGCCAGACATTCTCATTTGTAGCCTTGTGAGTTGCCAGCACAAAACTAAGTCGTTTAAACCAGTTTAAACAATTATAATTACACAAATAAACCACTGTATATTACATTTTATTGCTATTTTGTATTTTACGTAAATATTATAAATTTAAAAAATATTAAAACCCAAAGATATCTCCCCCAACTTACCATGAATTTCGTTGAGACAAAGACCGACCACCAGGGCCGTCAGTAGCACGTGTAAACCCTTTTTAGATCTCATAGTTATCGATCCTCTTGGTTTTATTTAAGAGATAACTTCAGGCAAACTCCTAGCTTGATCGCGGCATTATTAGCCGCAACCTGGTGGCTTTTCTACTGCGTGACTTTTAGCTGGAATTAAAGTTTAGAACTCGTGGTGGTTAGTCGGTTTATCCGACATGATCTAATTAGTTCATTGGCTGACAAAATGACACGAAATATGCGACCTCAATAGTTAGAATTTTCCCCTTGGGGCTTTCGGGGGAATAGGGAAAATCACATGAATAGTTAACTATATTTTCTGCCTTTCTGCCGCCATAATGTGCACAATGCGTAACGTGAATTTGGATCATTAAACTAAAATCTAGCCGAGCTACGTGTCGCTGCCCGACTCATATCGATCCGCAACTCCGGATGTCGCTTCCGGCTTATTGTCCACTCAACTCTTTATGCTCTCCAGCCCAGCACAAAAGCCAGAGCCGAGTTTTTCCGAAAAATGTTAGCTATTGACCTCAGGCGGAGTGGTGGCTGTACTTGGTGGAAAGTGTCGCGTTTTAATAATGAAAGTCTTTCTAGAGTGGTGAAATTAGTTTGATATATATATATTAAATACATATTCCTTTAAATATAAATTATTAAATTAATTGAAGGATCACATTAGGGTTTTAATTAATGTCTAAGGATTATGAAAATCTATTTGGAAAAATGTATTTGAAACTAAACTTATAAATATGATCCTGTTAATTATTTGGAATTTATTCTGAATTTAATAAATATTTCCACACATCTCCTTGATCACCTTTAATTCAACTTTATTTTATTTTTCAAAGGATAAACACTGATTATTGTGAGATATATTGATATAATGTCCTTAGTCATCCTTTGATTGTATTTATATTCTCTATCACTGAAATGTTTTCAACTTTAAGCAACATTAAAGTCCTCTGGCACTTTCTTCCTTGAAAGGATCACTATAGTTATGATAAAACGTTCTTATTCACTTAAGCACTTGATAATAAAGTATATTTGTTCCAAGGACACTGTTTAAAAATTCCTAATTAATTTAAATACCGTTTATTAGCCCCAAGGATATCCGGTTTATAAATATTATTAACAAGAACAGATCGAACCAAAGCGATTATTTAAGGCCAATAGTTAAGAGTTAACTTTTATTTGGGGGACCAAACCCAACCGATCGTTAGAATAATGCGCGACAAACTGAATTCGAGAACCCAACTCCACCGTTGGTCTGCAGTCGGATCGGTGGTTGGACCATTACGATTACCATTACCATTACTATATAGTTTACCATCCCGATTGCCATTGCGATTACCATTGGCGCGGGCAGCAGGGAAAACCAGCGGCAGCACAAGCCCAAACTCCATGGCAACAATGGGCGAACCGAAGGGGATTTAATTAGATGTGGAGACAGCAACAAAGAGCCATGGACACAATGTTCTAAATGCTCGTACCTGGATTGGCATTCAAATGTTAATCAGTGCGGCGAGCAGACCGGAGTTGACAAAAGCCCACCAAAAAAAAGAGCAACCAACCACCCACCCATTCCCCCAGCCTTTAATTCTCCAATTGGGGAGTCGGCGGGTACAGAGAAAAAATAGTAATATATTTCTAAATAATAGAAATAATAATACTAGGATCAATCAATAGGATGAAGAAAGAATAATAATATTGGGAGTAATATCTAGTTTTAAGGGAAAAAGGAAGAAACTAAACTGATCTGCTTGGTTTTTAATAATATTTTAGATTTCTAACCTCTATGTTTGTATTAACCCATTGATTACATAGGGGGAAGTGAAAGTAAAATGTTGGAATTACTTACAAATAATTAATATTTCCCAATGCAATCATAATTGCCCTAGAAATTAGAGATTAGAGTATTAGTTTTGCCTTGAACTATTGATTATGTAGGGTGATTTTTAACATAAACGTTTTATAGTTCAATTTCTTTACTAATTTTGGAAGCTGTTAAGACTGAAGAGTTAAAGAATGGTATCCCCAATGCAGATATTTAAATACTGATCATTGATCTCGATTTTTCTCTGCGCAATTCTCGATTAAATACGGGGGATTGAAAAGAATATATTAGATTTCTTTATAAATAATTAATATTTACCAATGCAATCATAGGACCATTAGAAATTAGAGATTAGAGTTCTAGTTTTGGCTTGAACTTTTGATTATGTAGGGTGATTTTGAACAAAAAGGCATTCTATGTTAAATTTCTTTAAAAAATGTTGAGAATGTTAAGACTGAAGAGATCAATAATGGTATATCCAATGCAGATATTTAAATACTGATCCTTAATCTCGGTTTTTCCCTCCGCAACCATTGATTACATAGGAGGGACTTTCGACCAAAATGTTATCGAACAGATGTAAGATTTTTTTTTTACAAAACTTCTCATTCTGTTGAGCTTGAAGATATTTTAAAAAGCAACCTCAAAAAAATATATTTTAAAGCCTTATCCCTACTCCCATTTTCTCCCAGTGCACACTCACTCTTTGCCCAGAATTGGGTGTGTTGTTTGGGCGTTCTCTGAGTGTGTGTGCTGGAGCTTTCGTTCTGGCCGAATGTGCACATGGAGCACATAATGACATTTCGGCCGGTCAACGTTTCATGGACATGGGCGACTTTCCCACTTGTGAAGGGCATGGAGCAGCAGCAGCATCTGGTGGCCCCAAGTTGCAACAACTCCGAATGCTAAACACTAAACGATCGTCGCCGCCGCCACTCTTCATTGTCCGGCGTTGGGTCAGATCATGACAATGCGTGTCACGACTGAATAAGTTCGAGGCTGGCTAACGACCGACCACCTCCTCCGCGATTTGCAGCCGAGGGTTGCACCTGTCGCCGCTGGGTGTGCGTGGGCCGCCCCCATTGTTGGCACTCGGACGCGAGTGGTGTCACTGGGCGCGGCGGCTATAACCCAAACGAGCCATGCAAATGCAAATGCAAGTGCCCAGAAAATGTCCAACTTTTATTTTCAGAAGCCATAAACTAGACACAAAACTACATGGATTCGCGCAGCAGGGCCAAGAGGCGATAGCATTGCTTCAGGACCTGTCAGAGTAGGGAATATATTTACTTTAAAATATATATAATATTTATACATTCTTACAATCATATAAGTGCCCAAATTAAAGGGCAAGAAGGGCTCGGCCACGTACATTAGAGGCTTCTGGGCTCGCAGTATGACAAAGGAGATATCCTTTTGGATGCCCAGTGACTTGGTGTGCCAGTTTTTGATCTCAAAAGCAGCCTGGGCCACCTCCTGGGACTGGTAATAAAATATATATAATATTTCTTAAAAAAAAAATAAAGCACCAAAGGAACAAGTTTATAACAAAGGTTACGGATAAAGAAGGTTATCTATCTTTTTTTTAACCTGAAAACCTACCTGAGTATTAACCAAAGTCCCAGTCACACACCAGGTTGACAACTGGACAAAGGCCACCACGGCCAGGAGCACAAACTTGGCTGCCATTTTGGGATCCACTGAGGCAGCAGCCATGGTCTCGAAGGTGGATATAGATATCAAAGAAAAACTGGCTATCATCTGGGCTATAAAGGTGCCATTAAAGACAGTGTTGGCACGCTCCACAAGGCTGAAAAACATTAAAAAATCCTGGATTTAAACCTGAAAATCCCCCGCTACAGAACCCACCTGATGATGTGCTGATGAAAGCGGATCACCCGACAGAACTCCTGGTGGAAGCGCTCATTGCTGACCCCTCGCATCTCGCCCAGCCGCCGCATTTCGATGCACAGCAGCTTGAGATTCAAAGCCGTCTGCAGGAACGTGGTTATGCCCACCATGTCCACGTGGAGGATGCTCATCAGGTTGTGCTGCGAGGTGGCACTCAGCCAAACGTACAATATCCAGAACATTGTGGGATGCACATCAGCACGATGCCATTGAAAGGGCCAAATCATGTGAAAGGGCAGCTTGCCCTTGGTGACCAGGGGTTGGAGAAATACGGCCGCACTAAAGACGTTGACCATAACAAAGCAGTTGAGGTACAGGCCCGTCTCGGCCAGGTAACAGAGCCGCTGCCAGCCCAGCACCTCCTCGTCCATGTGATATGGTCTGAGTTCCCGGTTGTAGTAGTCAAAGTCCCAGATAATCTCATCGATGTCGTTGCAACGCAAGTGGATATAGAAGATTTTGGTGAAGACGAGGCCCATCTGTAGAAGGAATAATCATTTTTATATCATCTTTGATCTTTAAAAAGATCATAGCCGTATAAAATGAGGTATTTGTTCTGATAAAATTTAATTTGTAGTACTAATTAATGATTATTTCTTACACTTATGTAATAAAACACCATTTGAGATTTGAAATCAATTGAAATTACACCCAGTAGTATGCCACAAATTAAGTTAAATATTTCCTAGCATACTTTTGGCTGGCTTTTTTAATAGATTTTAAATTCCCAACTATTTCCTAGCATCATAAATATTTTTTCTTTGTAAAAAATGGAACTTGTCTCACCCCCGATAGCCACACCAGGTCGTCCCCGAAATCAATCACGTTCTTGGAGTGGGGCAGAGCCAGGACCATGGTCCAGAAGGCCATCATCACATTGCACATGATGAACCAGTTAATCCCTCGGTACAGAGCCTTCTCGGCCAACTTCTTGTTGGGATACTGGCAGAGCAAGCTGGAGAGGAATGGAGAAGATAGGATTAGTGATCGATGAGGCGGCAACACCACGGCACTCACCTCAAGAAGGCGCGATTGTAGTTGAGTGCCAGCCGTGGGATGCGGCCTGGAGTCTCCTGCCTGAGCACGGAACGGAACTCATCCAGAAAATGCCGCATAATGTCCAGATTTGATTGATAACTCACGTCTGCCATGGTGGTAAAAGTATTAACTGTTTATCCACTTAGTGGGCAGTTCCTTTTATACAACAGCTAAACAGTCAGCATATGCAGATGGCCCTCGAGGGCAGACCTAATTACCATGTTTATGGGCAATTGTTTTCGCCAGGGAAACGCCCACAAAATATAATTCCTTAAGTGATTGCACCAGGTGCTGGAAATCGCACTGCATCGATTGATTGCGAATCGGATGATATATAGATTGTTATAGCTTTGGACTCACCTCACTCCACAGCGTTCGTTGAACCCTCGGTGGCTTTGCGTGACTAGGGTGCTCCATTAGATCATCAGCATCATTAAGAACAATGAATAATATATCGCATAAATGGTCCCCCGGCCTCTGTTTATTCACAGTTTTTGAAGCGTATAGCAAAACATGATCATCGCAAAGTGCTCCAACCCACTCCAGGCCGAATAAATTCGGTTCAATCAACTTGGTGGCCATAAACTTCCTGTGGCTTCTCACTTCCACTTCGCCACAGATGCAAAATAAATCAAAAAACAAATGAGTTATGTCTTAATCAGGATCAGAGACATCGATATAACTGAACATGGGTAGCATAAATCCAGTTTTTTATTCAAATTTCACCAGCACACTTTCCGTCTTGCTCGGGAAGGGGGTACTGGTTCTGCTTCTGGTGTCTGGACCTGGGACTGGACATCCGCCTCCGTGCTATGCTAATGGCCTGCACTAGAGAGACCGTTTAGCAAGGCCATTGGAATCAATCTGGGGATTAGAGAGACACAGCTCCAAGAGCACCACCAAGAGGAGTCAACAGCCGGCGCGCGTCGCTCGTAATATTTGTAATAAAGTGTGTTTTATTATAACCCACGGACTAACCATATAATGGCACCCATAATGGGCCAGCTATTAAAACAAATTGATATCAATTTTGCAACAATATGTGTACACGAGACTCGTCATTGAACTCCCATCCCAGCCGAAGCCAAGCCAAGCCATGCCATGCCATGCCACAGGCATGGCCACCACCTCATCCTCATCCAGCCATCCTCATGCACAGTTGAATAGTTGAATAGTCGGCCAGATACCAGATAGTGCTGCAGCTGTAACAGTATAGACCAGTTCCGAGTTGGCAAAGCGCCGTTTGATGCTCTAATTTATACAGCATACTGATGAGTTGACCGCTGTTCTGGAATTGTTCTCCTACGGGTTTGGGTTCGCTTCGCTTTGGATTGGTTTTCCTCTGGTCACGAAAAAGCCAAGCCAAGCAGAGCACACCTGATCAGAGACCAGAGACAGAGACCCAGAAATGGAAATATTCGTAGCGGTTAGCGTTTAATTGAAATGCATTTGGCTTGTTGGCTGTCAATCAGACATACGGATGGATGATAGGCGGGATGGCCAGGCGGAGCACAAAGGGTAATGGAGACGCACACACGCAACCCCATGGCGCTGTCATACGCCACTTTGATCACCAGCAAATCCATGTATCCACACGCAATGGGGTTCCTCTATAATGATTCTAGCTCCAGCCAGGACTTTAATTATCCTATTTCAGCGCAGAAAGTCATAACCATTATCGGTGTGCTAAGCTTCATTGCATCCAATTGACACCTTCTCGGGATTTAAGTGTCCATAAAAGAGGCTGTGCTGCTGGGGAAGCCTCTGCGGAATAAGAGGTGTCCTTGATGTCTTATATCGCTATATTTATTATAGCTTTATTTGGTAATTAAATCGGTTTATGTGCGAAATTACAAAGTTATTAAAACGAGAAGAAGAAGACGAGAGTGAGATCGATAAACGATAAGCGATTTTCATAGGGTGTTTAGTGTCAAGCAAAGGTGTTGTCAGTGACTGTCAAACTTATCAAAAGCTATTAAAACCAAAACTGTAAACAAATCCGTTTTGACTGCATATTTTGCCTAATTAAACACCTAAATAAAAACATTTTTAAAGCCATTGGCGTTAACAACTTAACCATTTAGTTTTTTATAGAACTCTTCTGGATCATCAAGAGCATTTAAAAAGATGTTAAAGAACTGGGAGTTTAACTGCTACTCAGCCTCCTCCGGCTAACAATTTAATTATTCCATCTTCCCAGTAACAGCCTAACATGGCCGGAATATTAAGCAATATATGGCCAGCCATTCTCACCAAATATCTTGCCGGGAGTTCAAATAATTACCAAAGCCAACTCGCATCCTCTATTAACCGTTATGGACTCGCTTTTCCAATGTGGACCAAGTTCGATGAGCGCATTTTCATGTTTATTGCAGAAGCAATTGGTAATAAGTGCGCGACCGCAGACTGGGACTTGGACTTGGATAAAAAAAAAATAAAAGAAGAACACATTTCTCAATCGTTATTTATGAATACAATTGCAAGTTTGTTTAGCTTTAGCCGGAGGTCGCTCCTGCACACTCCACACCGCCAAGAGCGTATCAATAACTAGCCGGAGATTAGGTGAAGCCTCTGAGGAGAGAGATCTTTGGCAAGAGGAGGACTTCGAGACTTCGATCCTATAAGACACCGAGGGAAATCGGGGCTCTGAGTCTTTTAAAGCTTAATTTAGTTCACAAGACTTTAGCTTTCGATCTCTTTTCAGTGATTAGCGGTGGTAGTTCTTGTTATCGTTGTTATCGATAACTATAGAATTAGTGGTGACAAAGCTTAGCCGCTAAATTGAAAGGATTTTTACATTTATCAGTTATTTTTAATGAATATTTCGCTGCCAGAAGCTCTTTTCGCAGTGTTCTCATCCCAGACATGAACTGGTTTTTCAGTTTTCCAACAGCAGCCGCAGATCAGACGACTCACCGCTGCCTCCGGCCTACCAGCGACGTGTGCCCAAAGTTTGCATAAGTTGGACCCCGACATGGACATGGACATGGACATGGATGTGGATGTGGCTGTGGTGGACGCAGAGACTCGAACCGGGATCTAGACCTGGAGCTGGCTTCATTTTACAGTTAAAGATTTATGGATCATGCATGGGCAAATGGCAAACCGATACGCGGGTAATTGTGTGTAGGTAACGCATTCAACCACGAATTTATTCCAGCCCAAAAGATAAGAGCCATAAGGAGGAGGGATCCCAATCTCCGAGAAACAAATTCCCGCATTGAGCGTCATAAAATGCAGATGCAGAGACGACGGCTAGCCGTCATAAAAGCCGACATAAAAAGATCGAAGGCCCATTTTCAAGAACTGTTTAGATCCGATAATGTGGAGTGGTAGCCGGGGTATATCATTAGATCGGCGATCAACGAATTCAAAACTTTCTAAATGACGGGCGGCAACTTTTTAGCGGCACCAGAAGAAGCAGAAGAAACCAAAACTGTAAATGCAACAAATAGTTGCAGCGGCGTCGCCAACTAAAGTATAATTATTGCCCAGACGAGATGGGAATGAAGACGAGGCTGTGCAGCTCCGTCTCCGTCTCCGTCTCCAACTGGGCACGTACGCAGGAGATGCCAATATTTTTCTCTCTATTTATTTTCCTATATCTTTTTTTTAAGCCTGGCAACTGCTTAACTGTTTTTAATTGAAACCAGTTTGTGGTAATTGTCTTTTTGGCTCTATGACTATATATGCTATAACTCGCTTATGTCAAAAACAGATTGCAGGCAGCTCCAGCGTGTAATTTGAGCCAAGATTTCACTTGTTCTCCGGATCTTGGCGCATCTAAAGCGAGTAAATTGTCATATAATTGTGCCAGAACCAATGACAAATGACAGAGACCGAAAAGCTTTTATCAAATTGGAGCGTACTGTGCAGTTTTCTGCTTCATTTCTACGCAGAACCAGTCACCAGTCCACAGTCTACAGTCTGTGTTAATTAGTCTGCAGTCGGAGGAGATATCTTCGCCTTCACACATCACAACACAACTATGGCCAACATAATTTGTCAAAACAGAGACAAAACCCCAGCTCCGGGCCCGAACTTATACTTTCGAGATATAAGAGCGTAACTCGGGGGAGAAAAATAGAAAAGAAAACTCGTTTAAGAGCAAATGGTAAAGCCTGTAGCCTCGGCTTCTCTCCGAAGCTTTTCTTCTGCCCGACTGCGGTTTCTTCAAGCTGCGATTCAGTCGCTCCAACGACGGCGACCTTGATAGACGTATCAGCGGTTCCCAAACAAGAAACTACCCCGAAAAGCCCCAAACCCCAAAGAAAAGCCGCCGCTGTCTTCGCTTTCTTCGAACAACAAAAGAAACTTACCTGAAAACAATAACAGTTAGCGGTGTTGTTATTGTTGCTGTGCTGTGGCACGAGATGTTTCAAAAATGTGGGCAGAAATGATAAAAAACGTGCAGAAAATGCCAAAGAAATGTGTGTGAAAGATGCAAAGTGAAGTTAACAGAAAACAGCAAAAGAAAAGCAAAGCGCTCAAGTTTATGTGTGAAGAAAAGCAGTCCTTGGCATAAAGCAAATTAACGGCCAAGAGGTGTTAATTTACGAGTGTCTGTTGTACATCTCCATCTCCATCTACACCGGGCTCTGCTGTGAGTAAAAAATATATTTAAATTTAAATTTAAAACCGAATCCCAGCCAGCTTTCTGGTGGGTGAAAAGGGTCTGGTCTTGGTTGTGCCCTTGGCTCCGGGCCAATCAGACCATTGCCAATTGTGTTTAGGTCACTGGGCACTCGCACTGGCCCCCCCAAAAAATTGAAAAATCTTGTACTTCTTTTGGGAGAAAGTAAAAAAAAATAGAGGAAGATATATATAGAGACAGCGGCCATTGCACTGCCGTAATGTCGGTTGTCTTAACAACTTTGGCCGAAACCGTTGCTGGCCCTAAGTCCAGAGCGGAGGCACAAGTACACATTAAAGCACATTAAGGCGGCGGAGCAAATGATGCGCTCCTCTGGCCACACAATGGACACCAGGTAACTCGGCTCGGGGAAGCCGGCGGAACAGCCGCTAACACAAAATACGAGTAATAAAACTAACAGCGGAATAAATTTGAAATTTGTTATTATGCGAGAGAGATGGAGGGGCCTGGGATGGGATGGGCTGGGATGTGCGATGCTGCTTCTGATTCTGATTCTGATTCTGATTCTCCCTCCGTGTGGCGTGTTCTAAGTGTTAAAAGTACGCCGAGTGTGACGTCGACTGCACTCGGAAGTGTATAGCGGGCTGGCTCCCGGGCCAGACAATGGCCCCCATCTGGTGGTGGTGCCCAGAGATGCAGCCAGCTCCAGCTCCAGCTCCATTACCATACTCATAGTCATAGTCATCGCTGTAGTCGGTGCATGCTCATGTGAATCGCCATGGCCAGGTTAGAATGCGTTGTGGTAATTTCCACACCCTTTAGAGTGCAATTTATATTATTTTTGGGGCATGCCCAACTAGATCAAGGTGGGTTTTAGGAGATCCTCCAACATAGATCCTTAAGGGAAGTTACAAAGGTTTTAGTTTGTAAACTATTTCACATAGCCAAAAATAAGTAATAAATAATAATTCATTAGCCAAAAATATCGAAAACTAAATCGAGTTTTAACAGCACTGAGTCATAAGTGCCTTAAGTTTGAATAGCACTGAGGCATGAGTGCTATTCAAACTCGATTACGTTTTAGGACATTTTCGATATTTTTGGCTAACATTGACCTATCGATTAACCATTTTCTTAAACGTTTATCACTAGCTCACAGATAACAGTTGTTCTAAAGAGTAAAGGCAAAATAAGGTTGAAGGAATAAAAATAAGGCTCAAGGGAAAGAAAAAATATACAAATAACTTAAAAAAAAAAACAATTTAAGTAATCTTATTATTAAATAGGAGATGGGACTTTCTTATTTAACTTTATAAATAATAAAAACTAACCCTACATACTAATGAAAAGTATAATAAAATTCACAGAACTATTTCTTGTTAAATTAAAGAATACAGATCTCTAAAGTTTGAATAGTTCAAGCCGTGAAACTGTGAAAAATAATCCTACTAGATTCCAAAAACTTCTAACTAACTTATTTCCCAACCACTTTCCCTCCCCAATTAGCCTAACTTTAGTTAGTTCGCTGTAAACCCCCTATCAGTGGTCAGGTTTCGAAATTACATATTAACGCTCCGCTGATCACATCCAGAATTATCCAAAAGGGGGTATGTCCAGCGTCGAGCCATGTTCCCCGGCTTACGGCTTATACTTGTTGATGTTTATTATGGCTAAATTTATGCACAGACTTAGAACAATGCGCACACGCTCTCTCGTGTTGGCCAATAATTAATGATCGCGTACACGACGGCGGCTGCAATGGGCTGAAATAGATGGAATATGGCTCTAATTTATGCAGTTGGGTTCAATTACCTGTTAATTGAGTTTAGTCGAGTGCGCCGGAGTCAAGACCCGGGCTTAGTGCCCCACGGAGAGTACTTGCTGCAATTCCAACTGCAAATAGATCTCAGAACTCACTGCAGCAAAAGTCTCTATTTTTTCCGCTTTTTTCTCCTTCATTTTCCCAGCATCATCAAAATCGCATCAGTTTCAGTCGCGACTTTGCTGATGTTGCAGCTGGAAATCCGAAACAACAAAAAAAAGCAGGTCATTACTGCCATTAAATTCGTTTCGAAAATGCAGACTGGAAAAGAGTGATAAAACCGAAAACCAAAAACCGATGACCGAAAACTAAAAAAAAAACTAAGGCAAAGTCGTAAACAAATCGAAAAGAAAGAGAAATAATAGAAATGATATTGTATTTTATTTTTAAATGCCATAACTGTACAGCACCTTGAGTGATAGATGGCGATGGAGCTCGAGCTGAAGCCGAAGCTTAGCCTGTAGATGGATGGTGATTATGGAAGCTGGACTGGTGACTGGTCAATCAAAAGACTGGGGAACCGAACTTAAACTATAGTATGTTTTGCCGTTGTTGTCGTGTTCTACTGCTGCGTTTTGTAAAGAAATTTTACTTTCAAATTAGGCCGCAACTGTTGCTTTTTATCGCTTTCTTCTCCACTCATTCATTCGCGCGCCGCACATTATGTGAATGTGCTCCCTTCCCCGTCCCTATCACCCTCTCTTTTGTTCTTCTTTTGAAGAGCTTAAGCGCCCAAAAAAAAAGAAAAAAAGAACCAGATATACGCACACTGCCAGATCAGTAGAACTCGGCGATATGAACAGTTAGGAGTCCCCAATAAGTTTTTTCCGCTGTGCTTGTGTGAAATATTTATGTAAATTGGCCTGGCCGAAAGCAGCTGCTAAAGTGCAACTGATTAGCGGTATAAACGGGGCTGGGGTTGTTCTAAGGCCTTCACTGCAGCGGCTTTTAATAACGGTAAACGCAGCAGCAGAGGCAGCGGTAGAAGAAGCGACGTTCCCACTGCAAAACGCACTTGATCCAGTGCAGCATAACAGCATAATGCCACCTCTACACCTCTAAGTATACACTTTGCGCCGCACAGAACGAGTTTTAATTGCAACATTTGTTTAAATGTTGTCCGTTAGCCCCTGGCACAAACTAGTACATAGCCAGCAAGTAACTAGCTTTAGGCCAACTTCCAACTGGATGTAGATGGTGCTCCATTTCCCGCAAAAACGGACAAAACAATTTCTGCCTCATTAACGCGAGCTTCCAGAGAATGTCACCACAGCGAGCTACGATTTTGGATTTCTTTGTAATTAATTAGTACTGTTTTTTCTTTCTATCGTTTTCAGTGCCAGCAGCTGCACCGGAGAATCCCCCAGAGTGCGTTTGCCTCCCAGCTATGTTGCTGTTAAGATGCAGCTCCAATCCTTACCGCTGCTCCTCCGGCTGCTCCTACTCCTCCTCTCGCTTCTTGTTTTTCACGCCACGCCCGCCCATTCGCGGGTGAGGGGCAACCGCTATCAGAGCCAAGATCAAGATGCCCAGACGGACGGCGGCGAGGATCCACTGATGCCCGCCAGCCTGCTGCTGGAGGAACTGCAGCAGACCAGCGGTCAGCTTGTCAATCTGACGCGACATCACGACGGCGATACCTTCCACACGAGCGGTGAGTTGCGGTACACTGGGAAAGTGGGAATAATTACTTATTAGAGCTGGAACAACATTAATTTTTATCGATTTATTATCGATTTTTGCATACAAATCGAATTGACACGTTTCTTTAATTATTTTTAGCTTTATAATTTGTGTGGAAAATACTCCATAACATAATTTCATTACTCATAAAGTCTTATTAGAAAATAATTAGTTTTTATAACCAATGAAGTATTTGCATTATTTATAAATGTTAAACTGTGCTTATCGATTTATTATCGATTTTTGCGTATAAATCAAATCGATACGTTTCCTTGCTTATTTTGTAGCTTTATAATTTGTGTAGAAAATACTCCTTAACATAATTTTATTACTCATAAAGTAAATAAAGAATTTGTTTTCATTACCCATAAAGTCTTGGTAGTATTTATATAATAAATGTTAAACTATGAAAAATCTACCTAATGAAAAATCTATCTAATTAATCACTTTGGATTCTAACTGAAGTTTTATAATGTATTTACACTAGGCTTTATAATTTGTGTAGAAAATGCTCTTTAACATAATTTTAATGCTCATAAAGTCTTAATTAAAAATAATTAGTTTTTACAACCAATGAAATCATTGCAGTATTAATAATTGTTAAACTGTGAAAAATCTACTCAGTCGGAGCTAATGATTAATCACTTTGGATTCTAACTGAAAACTTACGATTGAAAGGAGGTGCACTTGGAAAAAGAAAGCTTTAATTTTTATTTATATCGTAATTTAAATGAGTTTGAATGCCAATTAATTCAGAAGAATTAAAAACCCAATTTAAATTCGAAGTTTTAAAATATATTTAAGGGTTTAGATAATTTTTTAAAGGTGTATCTGAATTTTATTTATCATAAATTTTGACTTTTAGTTTGTATCTTGAAGAGTCTTGGTTATCTTTGTATATTTATAATAATTTCACATATCTAAATATAGTGGTTTTTATGGTCATTTGTAGATATTTCTTTTTTTTTATACATATTCCTTGAATTTCCTAGCATTTCCCTAAAGAAAACTTGCTAGTTTATCATATTTACATTCCCAATTTTTTTTTTTTAATTCCCTCTAAGCAAGTCACAGTTTCCTTCTTAAAAGTTCTTATCCAATCCAACTTGGTTAGCGCTCAAAAAACTTGCTAATTTCTCCAAAGATAGTGCCAGCTTGCAGTGTCATTGTCAGTGGCTTGTGGCATCTTCGACTAGCATCTCCGAATGGAGAAGGAGCTAGTGCCTCGCCTGGGTGATGCTGCGCTTTTTGCCCGGCTGATCCGGCTAAACCGCTGACAGCAGCATTAATTTTTGCCAGCCAGGCCGGACTCGGTGCGGTTCCCGTCTGATTGGCCGTCAATCCGCCAAAGCCCCAATGCTGTTGTGAAGTCCCGACTCAATCCATCTTAATGTTTTCTCTTCCTCCTCCATCTCCTCTTTAACGCAGGCCTGAGCAGCGCCTGCAATGCGGACACCTGCATCGGACTCTCGAGCGGCACAGCCTCGCTGGTCAGCGGTCAAGGCAACGGTAACTACACACTCCCGATTAGCATGGTAATGTGTGCCTGTCATAATCTCTCTCTCTTAAATCCCAAATCCCAACCAGAGCCGGCGACGACCTCGTTGGCTGGTCAGAGCCAGATGGAGCTGCTCAGCCGCCGCCTGAAGCTGCAGAAGAAGGGTCGTGGTCCAGCCTTGGCGGATGAGGAGCAGAGTGGCTGCACTTGTCGGTGTCTGCCGTACCTAAGGGCATATCGCGAGGACCTGGGCATATGTGTGGACGACATACACGGTGAGTAGTTAGCCATGGCGGAAGGGAATGGGCTTTGCTGCTCCATTTCGCGGCTGTGGGAGTCTCACATGTGTGGGACACATCCATCCATTGTTTTGTCATATCCCAGGCACAATGGTTGCCCAACTTCGAAAAAAAAGTCAGAAAAAATAACGTAAAAATGTAAAAATTAAAAAAGAAAGAAATGCTGTAATAACAGGCAAGGCAGCAGGGCTGAGGCAGAATGAAAACGAAACGTCGTGACGCAAAGAGGGAAAAAATGCCATTATTATTGAACAAATCGCTTGTTTCCCCGCTGCTAATGAATGAAAGGAAACTTTCGCCGCCATCGTGGTAGCAGTCGTCGTCGTCTGCCAACATAAACAATGTCGGCTAGCTGCCAATCTTGGAGTCCCACTCCGATATTCGGACTTCAGGTTCCAAAAAGTAAGAGCTTTGGGGCGGAAAAACAACCTCTGGAAATAGTTTCTCCCAGTCCAAGTCCGAATCGTAATTGATAAGCCTCGATTGTTATCGCCGGCATAACTATTTTATATATTTATGTTATGGTATATCCATTGTAGGTACTTTCCCACAACCTTAGCCCGAGGCTAATCGTTTCCTCTTTTATTATTTTTCTTTATTTTTTCTTTGCCTGCAGAGTGCTCCCTGTCGCCCTTTGTGAGCGGTTCCTCGTCGGAGAAGATACCCTTTGTCTTCCTGCCCCTCAAGGGTCAGATCATCTATCCCAGCAGGGAGATCAGCTTTGCCAGTAAGTATTCCAGAATATTATTAACATTTTTTGAACGGATTTTAATGGGATTTTTAAGGTAATATATTCTGGGAAAGTAAGGGGATGTTTAGATACTTTTTCTTTAAATATAATAATTACTTTCTTTTAAGGTAAGGTTAATGCCAACAGCAGGTTAATGATTCTACAGGTTTTTCAGTTATTTTAATTCGATTTTTATGGTAATATATTCTGGGAAAGTAAGGGGATTTTTTGAACATTTTCCTGTAAATATAAATTGTACTTTCTTTTAAGGTAAGGTTAATGTTAACAGCAGGTTAATGATTCTTTAGTTTTTTCAGTTATTTTGATTAGATTTTTAATGGTAATAATTCTGGGAGAGAAAGGGGCTATATGTGATCTTTAAAAATACATTTTCTAAGGTGAGGTTAATGTTAACAGCAGGGAATTATTTTTCAGATTTTTAAGGCCTTTTAATTCGATTTTAAATGACAAGAGTAAGGGCTGTACATAGAGTAATATCTAGGTAATATCCATAGTAAAAGTCAAGGGCTTTGGTGAGGAAATTACTTACTTATAAAAGTAAGAAAATAAATAAAAAATAAATAAAAATATATAATTAAATAAATACAAATTTAACAGGATTTTTAAGGTAATACATTATGAGAAAGTAAGGGGATTTTTGGATACTTTTTCTAGAAATATAAATAGTACTTTCTTTTAAGGTAAGGTTAATGTTAACAGCAGGTTAAACAGTCTTAAGTTTTTTCTGTTATCTTAATTAGATTTTGAATGGTAATTATTCTGGGAGAGAAAGGGTTTATATGTGGTCTCTGAAATACTTTTCGTAGAAATATAAATTGTATTTTCTGGTAAAGTGTAAGTGTAAGTAAAGTTAATAATAACAGCAGGGTTATTTTTTCAGATTTATAAGGCCTTTTAATTAGATATTTAATGGTAAAAGTAAGAGGGTTATTCAGAGAGTAATTTCTAGCTAATATGCTTACTTACCTATAAAAGTAATGAGGTAAATAAATAGGTAAATATGGAAATAAATAATTAATTAACCTATACCAAAATTTATAGATTAATAATGGGGCAAATATGAAAATAATTAATACATATTTAATAAATAAAATTTTTAACAGGCATCCATACCCCCGTTTGTGCCGTCACGGGCGCCCAGTACCTGGGCTCCAATGGCTGGTCGGATCTGCGGAATCCCATCGACACGGACTACCCCTTCCGGATGTTCCGGGACGAGGGACGCAGCTTCCTGCTGTGGCTGGGCGAGGCAGATCTGCGCCAGAAGATGCAGGGTCGCCTCATAGTAGTACACCTCGTATGCCGGGACATGACGGTGGGACTCAATGGAACTGGCTACCCCAAGCTTAACCCTGGAGAAAGGGAGCCCCTGATGCCGCCCAGAAATGTGCACTCCCCTTGTGTGGCCTTTCGGGTGAACGGGAGTCCCGTCAAGTATACGCACAGTGAGTCCTTGAACTAAAAACCTTAAAACCTAAAGATAGTTATTATCCTCTCCTACAGACGTACCCGAGGTCTTCTTCCAGCCCGCCAACTCCACCACTCTGGCCTCCACCTCCGATGGCATGACCATGCGGGAGTATGTGGTGATTGGCATCTGCAGCCTCCTCCTGGGCCTCATCTATGTGGCCTCCGTGTTCCTGTATCTGTACATGAAGAAGCGGAAGCGTCACAACTCACGGAATTCGCTGGATAACCTGGGAAATGATATCAACTACCCCAAGAATGACCAGGTCACCTATGGGGCACCCTTCAGCCGCGTGGGCAGCATCTACTCCGCCAACAGCATGGGTTTGGGCAATGGCAGCGATCCCAACAATCGCACTAGTATAGGGAGCCTGAAGGAGGACATGGGCATCGTGAAGAACAATCCTCTGCTGCAGCATTTTCCGCAGCTGAGCGAAAGGGAGCACAATTCCGGGTTTGCCAGCGATATATCCAACTCGAACTCGGAGTGCGAAATGGAGGAGAAAATTAAGGTAAGCCTAGGATTCATATTTTCTATAATTTATTTATTGATAATCCCTTATTTTCTTGGCAGACTTCGGTTTTGGTTCATCCCCAGCTGAGCAAGTCCCCCAAGCCCTCAGATAACACCTCACTGGATACGGATGACTTTCGCCAGGACAACGAGTGCCTGCCCGCCGAGAATGTGGCCGTGATCGATGAGCTGATGAGCGAGGAGAAGCTGGAGAATCTCCGGGCCATGGTCAGTGGCAATGTGCGCAAGAAGCTCTACTTTAATCCCGCCTACTTTGAGCCTCATCTGCTGGCGGTAAGTCTAGCCAGGAAAAGGATAACCTAGACAAGATCTTAGCTCCATTATTACCCTACAGGAACCCCCGCAAGCGGCCATTGAGTTTCTGCAGAAGATCCGCGAGGTCATAGCCATTGCCAAGTACAAGATGGCCGCCAAACGCTACCAGCCCTCCCTGAACATCATACCCGAGGAGCTGCAGCATGATTCACCCAGCTCCAGCTCACCCACCATGTTTAATATTCCTCTCCAGCAGAGCCTCTCCAAGGGCATGGGCGACAAGCGGAACAGCATCGAGCAGTGGCTCCAGAGTGTGCCCAACTCGGAGGCAACCCAAAAGCCACTAGTTACTCCTACGAAGAAGGGAACCGGTTCTCCTGGCAAGGGATCTTTGAGAAGGGAGATCACAGCGCCCAAGGAAAGACCGCCTCCGCCACCTCTAAGCAAAACCAAGACAGAGGAAGCTGCTCCTTCTGCTCCAGTAGGTGTTCCTCCGAGTAGGAGTCCTGTGAAGACTCAGCCAGACTCTCCCAAGAACAAATCCCCCTCCTACGAGGGCTTCTCTGCCTTCTCGGTGGCCGCCAATGTCTATGGCTTCGCGGAGACGGGCGGCGAGATCTACAACAATCCCAAGTTCATGCTGGCCGACTCGCCGGCCGCCTCACTGCGCAGCTCCTCCAGTCGCTCCAAGTCCCTAAGGAAGCGGAGTGAGGTCCTGGACCAGTTTGCAGCTGCCAACTCCACGCCCACCTCGCTGACCTCCTTCGATCGGCAGCACTACAACATGCTGAGGAACATGAAGCCTGCGGAGGTCATCTACGACTCCCTGAAGCGTGAGTTTGCCGCCCACATACCCACCCCAGACTACGACAGCACCATCGAGAAGAAGATCAAGGACATCTACAGCAGCACCCAGAGCAGCATACCCTCGGTGCCCACGCCGGACTATAGCTCTTTGAGTCGCAAGTCCCTGAAGCAGTTCCAGCCGGATTCCCCTATTTACAGAAGGAAGTCCCCTCAATATCTGATTGTGGACTACGAGACGGACAGCCTGGAGCGGCTGGAGCCGAGTAAGAGGAAGAGCTCCCACTCCTCCAGCTCACCCTCGTCCGATGTGAGCTCCCAGCTGAGTCCCAGTTTGAGCACAGCCCTGCCGCTGGAGGAGGAGCTGGAGATTAGCCACACGGTGTACGATCGCCTGGATGGATTTCGCAAGGAGGGCGAGACGAAGAAGCGGCATCCGCATCCCGTCCAGCAGCAGCAGCGGCAGCAGAAGGAGGCCGCGGCCAGGATCAAGTACGACACGCCCTTTCGCGGCAGCATGACCATCGAGGTGGAGCACGAGCCTCCGTCCGACCTGGAGCGCACCGATAGCGACCAGTTCGAGCCGGACACGCTGGACCGGAAACCCAAGAAGCAGAGCTTCTGCGACATCTCGGCCTGGGATGGCCACAAGTCCATGGACACGGACTTCAATCAGATCAACTCCCTACCCGATCTCAGCAGGCAACAGATGATGAGTCCAGTGCCCAATCCGGCGGGTATTAAGCCCAGGACAGCCTCTTTTATACTCCGCTCGAGCAACTCCTTCAGAAACCTGCGAGAGATCTACGAGTCACCTTTGGTGGCCCAGCAGGAGAGCTGCAAGTGCGAGAAGAAGCCCACGCCGGAGGAGGAGGGCCGCATACTCACCCTGGAGGCCAAGCACTCGCGGCGTCAGCGGGGGATGGGCATGGAGACCTCGCCCACGCACTCCGTGGTGGACATCACCAAGGTGAACAAGGTGAACATTACGATTTCCTCGCCCAAGCTGGAGAAGCCTGCTGCTAATCCTCCTCCGCCCCGGCCCAAGGCCTCCTCCAATCAGCACTACTGCCCACCTCTAATCCAGGCCAGCGGCAAGCGTCCCCTGCCACCGCCTCCTCCTGCCAGCTCAGCACCCGAGGAAGATGCCTACAGCCTGCACAGCGAGGTGACCGAGGTCACCGGGGTCTCGGAGTTCGACAACAACACCATGTCCAGTGCTATATCGGCCACCACCGAGGAGAGGAGCCACACCAAGGGCTCCTCTCGAGTAGGAGCTTCGAAGATGGGCGGCAAAGTCCAGGACGAGGACTACGAGGGCATGTACAGCAAGAAGATCAACAGCCTGAGGAACGACTACAGCCTGACCAAGTATCTCAATCGGCGCAAGAGCCAGCGGGAGGAGGGCTCCAAGGGGGGACAGGACCCAGCCCCAAAGGAGGCCCCCGATCCACCAGACTTTGCCAGCAATAAGAACTTGAAAGACGTGGATCTCGTCCAGTTCGATGCCTTGTCGGTGAGCTCCCGCTCCAATCGGAGCAGTGGCCACCTCTCCGAGCGCACCAAGGAGATGTATCGGAATGCAGGAGTCCCCGTGGGCATTGCCTATCCCCAGCGAGCGGCCAGCAGTTCCGGACCCGCCAACTCCGGCGGAAATGTCCAGACTACGGTGTACCGCTGTGAGATCGAGCAGGCCCAGCTCACTGCCGGCATGCAGATTGCCATCGGGCTGAAGGATCGGGCCAAGAAGGCCAAGGACCTGAAGAATGCGTGGCGCAAGTTCGTCACGATGGCGGCCAACAAGTTCAGTCCCAGCCAGAGTCCGGCGCCCACTTATGGCAGCAAAACAGCAGCCGGGTTCCTGGAGGACGACGGCATCGCCTCCATCATCGAGGATGCAGCCCAGACGGCGGGAATGGGCCAGCCCGGTAGCCAGACCTACTACGAGCAGCGTTTCGGGCAACTGGACAGTGGCTACATGAGCACCGATTCCACGGAGCTGTACAAGAGAAACGTCTATGATAGGTACAACTTTAAGATGCTCTCCGGGGGCCGGGGCCAGGTCATCCGGGTGGACACCATCGAGGACAACGACGAGGAGGAGAGCGGTCCCAACGACAGCCGCTTCGAGGATCTGGAGCACATGGTTTCCCCAGGACACAGTCGAAGATCTCCAGACACTCTAGGCGTGGTGGCAAATGGGGAGTTGAGTGATGCCGACTCCGACAAGACCCTCACGCGATCCCACTCCCAAACCAACTCCCAGGAGCTGAACGTGCGCGGCAGCACCACCACCATGTCATCCTACTCCTCGGATGAGAATGGGGGACGCGGGCACAGCACCTGCTGCGGCTCCTCGGAGACGGACGAGGAGACCAACGCGGAGGACATGTGGGAGTCCGGGGCGGAGAGCATAGAGACCCACTCCGTGCTCTACAAGATGATACGGAAGAGTTAAAGTAGGTAAATAAATAGTTTCTAGGGACGTGCAATACCATATATCCGAGGCAGACTTTTAGATTTTTAAGAATATAGCAACGATCAGTGCAATAACTGGAGATTCTTGCCAAACCACAAGGTGCAATTTTAGTAGACCTAAGTTTATTTATAGAAGAAAATGGAAACCCTGGGGAACTGCATCCAATACGCAACAGGACAACGAACCCCTAAGATATCCAAGTGCAATCAATGAATAATTATCCTCTATATCGTGTAGTATCGTAACGGATGCGTATTGTGATAAATGTCAGCAGTCTTGGGCCGGAAATGTGCAATCTTAGTTGTTAGTATCAGTTGTAAATGGTTTAGCTGTAAGTTTATAGTTTATACAATAAGAATAAAATAATAAAATCGTAATATTGTAGAGTAATGAAAGGGGTTTTTAATTGTAGATGGAAAATAACATACATTTGGGTAGGAAAGGAAAGAATTTACCAAATAAATACCAATCTAGGAACTCAAGGAGATATATTGCAACAAGGTTTACCTCCTGGGAAAGATTTCCTTGTTGCAGGAAGCTGAGCGAACAGAAAAGTCCTTGACTTTATGGACTCTTTACTTTTGTTTTTGCAATCAGACGTCAGAATCACAGAGAGAAAGAGAGAATGCGATAAAGATATCCGTAGAGCTGTTTGACAGCCGGGCTGCCCACTTGTTCCGATTGCCTATCGGTCAGAGTTGCCACCTAGTTTAAAATCGGTTCTGAAAAGAAAGAAAGCTTCTGACTAAGCGGTTTTAGTTAAAATACTTTAAAAATCCCTGCAATTTAATTTACAAAACTCTCTTGCATGTTAGTATATTTATATATTAATCATTTCAAAAGAAATAACTGCCAACTGATTACATTCCTAGGAAATCTAATTCATTCCGGGAAAAGCCCACAAGTAACTCCGATTTGTTGCCTAGATTTACGACCTGCGAGCGTTGTCCATGTCTTTTGCTAGATTACGACCACAATCGTTAGATTTTGTTAGATTACCGAGTAATGGTCAATCCGGGCGCAATCTACAGCTGGTCGATAAGGCGAACTCTATAAATCCACACATGGCGCTGCTTTCGCCTTCAGTTGCCTCTGAAAATGTCTCGGATTTTGGTCGTGTTTCTCGTACTAGGCGCTGTCTGCAGCTCCCTGGCGGATCCTCTTTATCGGAGCAATGAGGAAGCCCAACTCCCTCAGCTGGATGGACGCATTGTGGGTGGCCAGGACACGAACATCACCCACTATCCGCATCAGATCTCCATGCGATTAAGAGGAAACCACAGATGTGGAGGCACCGTTTACAACCGCCACATCATCATCAGTGCCGCCCATTGTGTGATTGGCCTACCTTCCGTTGAGAACCTGACCATTGTGGCCGGTTCCTCGAACATCTGGTTCCCCACAACACCGCAGCAGGAGCTGCCCGTCCGGGAGTTCATCATTCATCCGAATTACAGGACCCTGAACAACGACTACGATGCAGCCATTCTGATTGTAGACGGCGAATTCGTGTTCAACGACGCAGTTAAGCCCATCGAGCTGGCCAAGGAGCGTCCGGAGCACGACACACCCGTCGTGGTGACCGGTTGGGGCACCACCAGCGAGGGTGGCACCATCTCCGATGTCCTCCAGGAGGTCACCGTGAATGTGGTGGAAAATACGCAGTGCAAGAAAGCCTACTCCATCATGCTGACCAGCCGGATGCTCTGCGCTGGTGTCACCGGCGGCGGCAAGGATGCCTGCCAGGGCGATTCCGGCGGACCGTTGATTTTGGATAACGAGCTCCTGGGCATTGTGTCCTGGGGAACTGGCTGCGCTCGCGCAAATTATCCCGGTGTCTATTGCTCCGTGCCCAATGTTCGCGGTTGGCTGATAGAGACCGCTGCCGAGTACGATGATGTGGGCAAAATTGATTTTCTGTAAGGATTCTCTGGACAGGAGACTTTAGACCTTGAATATAAATATTTAAAGACTCAATACCGATGTTAGTTACTTTCCTTGGAACTTCTTGGGTGGTTTGGAAGAGCTTCTAGCCTGGAATATACCTTAATGTCTCAGAGTTTTTACTCAAAGTTACCCCCAGAAAAAGCTATCCAACTTCTATTAAGTCTCAAAGGATTACATAAGAAGATAAGCCTTAACAATCTTGATATAGCCGTTGATAACACCTTGTTATATTGTTTGTTTGATTACGATTTTATTGTTTCATTATAGGTAGCTCTGTTCGGAAAGATAGCGTATCAATTGCCTTTGAAATTCCTCCGTTTATTGTGCTCCGCCGGTGGCTATTGTTTCCTCGATCCAATCCACAAAACTGGCCACGTAGGTGTACACCGAGGGGTAGTTGGGTCGGGCACAGCCACGGCCCCAGGACACCAGACCCACCAGCTGATTGTCAATGACCAGAGGTCCTCCAGTATCACCTTGACAAGCATCAGTGCCTCCTTCCGTCACGTAACCCGCACAGATCATCCGTTCGGTGACCTCGCCGGCGCCATAGATCTCGTTGCACTGCTCCGTGCTGACCACCGGCACCTGGGTCTGCTCCAGGTTGTAGCTGGAGGGACCCCACTCCTCCCGATAGCCCCAACCAGCCACGATGGCCAGGCGACCCACTGCGGGACGCTCGGGCCGGATGCTCACAGCACTGACTCCAAAGTGGGTGAGGTTCAGCGGTGTGTCCAGGCGGAGCACTCCAATGTCATAGTCGGCGGTGTAGTAGTCAAAGTTCGGGTGATGCGTCCAGTTGGCAACGGGGTAAACGATGCCATCGCTTCCGTTGCGGGTATTGGCGCCCAGCACAGCCAGCAGCTTGGTCTCCGCCTCCAGGTTGTACAGGCACTGGGCGGCGGTCAGTAAAACGTGCTCCGAGTAGACCACGCCGGCACACTCGTGCCTGTAGGGTTCCTCCACATCCCGACGGTAGCGCAGGGAGACAATGTAGGGATGACGGGCCACGTCCACCGGGGAGCCATTGATAATCCTGGGTTGTGGTTGTACTGGTTCCTCAGAGGAGACTCCTATGGCCAGCAGCAGGAGCAGGAGCGGCACCATTAGCTGAGGCTGTGGGATGCACATGGTGGTCGTGGCTGATTCCGTCGATTTGCCCGGGCGAGAGGTTCGTAGCGAACTGATTACGGGGCTCGATTTGGCACCTTTTGCCTTTTGCGGCACTCCATGATTAGCTTAATGACCGGTCCTCGAGATAGCTTCGTTTATAAACAGGGTATGGCCCCGATAAGTTCCCAGAGTTCCAGCGAGAGATTACCAGTTTTTGGGCGGACTATGCTCGGTTAATCTCCAAGTATCCAAGGCGATGGCTCTTAACGTTATTTGTTAAATTGTTTAAAAATAATTTGAGGTTTTTAAGAGAGTTTTTAAGAGAGATTTTATAACCTTTATACAATGAACCATTATAGGAACATAGTAGGAACACCGATTGTACATATCAACATAATATATAATAACGGAAGTGTAAACAAGATATTATAAGAAAACATTGTACATCGATACTATCGATTCGAGTTGAGGAGAGATATCGATAGGAGAGGAGGAGAGATCGGCGATCACTACTTCTCGGAGCGGCGTCCTTGTAAAATAGACTTTTGTATTTGGTGCGAAATAAAGAATAATTATAATATCAAGAGCCTATACTATCAAGGACCACTTATCTTTATAATCTGAATTTAAGTTAAATAAAGAGTGTGAACCAAATGAGGTATTACCCCCGAACTCAGGTCCACTTTAATATTGTTTTCTGAAAAAAGTAGCTGCCTACTTCTGGGGTTTGTATAAAAACCTGTAAATCCATTTCACCTTCAGTTTAGATTTCTTGGAAGTTACTTAATCTCAAGCCAGCTGACCAAGGTTGATCTAATCACCACCGATTACGCCTGGGAAAAGGTTATAACAAAAAAACTGCTGGGATTAGGGAAAGCCCCAAGGCACGTGGTTGAAAAAAACCAATTTATTTACACAAATAATAAATCATAAGATGATGAAATTTATACTCCTTTGAGCGCCGCCAAGTTTTCATCAATCCAGGGCCTGAGGGTGGCCACATTGGCATAGACTCCAGGATGCGTGCCCAGGGCGCAGCTGTTGCCCCAGGACACCACGCCGTACAGCAGACCCCTCAAGGCCAGCGGGCCGCCGGAGTCACCCTGGCAAGCATCCAGACCGCCATCGGGGCGGTTGCCGGCACACAGCATGGTCTCCGTGATGCGGTAGTTCTCGTCGCCAAAGTCCTCGTAGTCCTTGTCGCAAACCTCGTTGCTCACAATCGGCACATCGACGGCCAGGAGTACGTTGGAGGCCGTGCCGCCGGGTGAGGTGGTGCCCCAGCCGCTGATCTTGCTCACTGCTCCTGGAAGTGGTGGCTCCGACGCCAGCTGAATAGCCTTGATGGTGAAGTTGTTCAGCGGCAGCGGCGGGTCCAGGACCAGCAGGGCCACGTCGTTGTTGTAGTTGGCTCCCGAGAAGTACCCCTCGTGCATGATGATCTGCTTCACTGAGGTAATGACGCCATCCGATCCGGTGCGGTAATTGCAGCCGGCCACCACCTTGTACTGGCTGGGCACTGTTCCAATGACGCAGTGCGCCGCCGTTATCACCTGGTCGGCGGCGATGATGGAACCACCGCAGCGATGGCTGTAAGCATTCTGCGGCGTGGTGATGCCCTTGTACCTGAGGGAGATCTGATACGGAACCTGGGCAATGTCCGTCACATAGCCGCCAACGATGCGTCCATCGGGCCCTACGTTCTTCTCGTCCTGACCCTCCTGGAGGGGCAGAGCACGGGCCGTGGCCACCAGGCAGCAGGTGAGGCAAACCAACCAAGAGCGCGACATGTCGAGGACTGAGGCTATAACTACTTCGACGGTCACTACCAGGCTTATCTGGCGGTCTACCGCGACTATATAGACCATAAATTTTATTCTGGATACGCTCGGTCATTCGCAAGAAACGAGCGATTACGATTTATGGTTACAAAAACACTGTACACCAGGGTTGGGATGGATTTAGGAGGTATTACTTAAGGGCTAAGGAGGTTTTTATAATCTTAAGAAAAGCTCCTTTGATTGGGTTTAAAGTTCTTTGGGTTTGGGTTCTGTAAAGATCTTTAGATCTTGAACAGATCTTTGGTGTTAACCGAAGTCTTTTAAGTTTTCGCAGATTTTTCATAGGATTCTTGATGGTTTAGATCTTATTTTGAATGGAATTTTAGATACCATTAATAACCTTAATATCTCAGTTACTTAAGACTTCGGAAATCCCAAGTAAACTTTCAACTTGACACCACTCACAGCCATAAACGCTTTTATGACACTTTGAATATATAGTCAAAAACTCGATAACTGCAGTTTATTTGAACAATTGGGTAATCGGGGGCAATGCAACCAGGAAATAAGTTAGAGTCTGCAAGAAAATACATTGTATTACGAGTCTGTAGTTATATTTATTTATTCAATTTAATAATATCATATGTTGCAAAAGAAAATATGAGCCCGGCTTAAGCCTAACCAACAGAGATGGGAATACAACGATATACAAATTAATCGATAAGAAGTATCGACTCTTTCCCAGCTCTAGTAAGCTTCCCTCTGCTTGGCTATCCAATCCTTGAAGTAAGCCACATTCGCATAGACTCCTGGATAGTTGGCACGTGCACATCCTTCGCCCCAGGAAACAATGCCCGCAAGCTGGTTATTAATAACCAAAGGTCCTCCGGAATCTCCTTGGCAGGCATCCTTGCCGCCCTCTGTGACACCAGCGCAGATCATGGCCTCGCTGATGGGTCTCCAGTAGTAGGACTCCTGGCACTTGGCGGAGTCCACAATGGGCACTCTGACCTGCTGCAGCTGATTGGAGGACCGACCGCCCTCGCTGGTGTAACCCCAACCGCTGATGGTGGCCGTGGCGCCCACCGAAGGTTCCTCTGAAGCCAGCTCAATGGCCTCCATGTAGGCGTAGGTGGCCAAGGGCAGGGGAGGAGAGACCTTTACCAGGGCAATGTCGTTATCCGTGATGGTGGCGTTGTACAGTTCGTGGGGAATGAGTTTCTCCACTCGCACCACCACGCCATCCATGCTGCCGGTGTTATCCGAACCCGCTACGACCAGGAAGTTCTCCGCCAATCGGTTGTACACACAATGGGCGGCTGTAGCAATGGTCTCCTCGTCCAGGATGCAGCCGCCGCAGGTATGGGCATAGGCACTGCTCGTGGAACTGCGTCGGCGCAGCTGGACCACGTACTTTGTGTAGAAGCTGGAGGTGTCTGCTCCACCCACTATCCTGCCATTTAAATCTGCTTGGGGATGAGCTTCCAAGCTCGAGAGCAGGAGCAGGAATCCGGCGAAAATCGGTAGCAGAACTTTGTTCATTTCGTTGTGCGATCAGTGACTAAATCGTTTGTGTTTGGAAGTCCGAGAATAGCGAGAAGCTTTGGCCATATCTTGAATTGGTCAATAAATTGCTTTCGGTCTAACACCGATAAGATGGTCAATAAGAGAGCAATGACAGGGCTCCATAAGCTTGAGAAAACCTTGGGCTGACTAAGCGTAAAGGCATTGTTGAGGTGAGAGCCTAGATCTAGATATAGATCAAGTTGTAGATAGGGAAACCCTTAGCCTATGATGGTAATTATTATTATATAATATATGAATAATATACACGGTTTAAACAAATAGAAAACTCCCTCATAGATATTTTCATTTAAAACAATTTCTTAATTTATTAACATACTAGAAACACCATATTATTCGCTTTATATAATGCTTCTGTAGTGTGAATAGCTTATTATAAAAATCCGTTTAAGATATATCGATAGTAAATCGATAAAAAAGGAATCGAGGATCTGCGATCACTACTTCTTGCAGGCCGGACTTTTTTGCATTTTTTGGAAAAATAAAGAACAACTAATATGTATTATTATTATTAGAGAGCCAATTAATGTCCATTCTTTTACATTAGTATTGGCAATAATTTCGGATCACGTTTATAACTCGTTTAAGTGTCCAGACATTCCCTTGAAAGCTTGAAAACTCCCAACTGATAACTCACAAGAACTTATACTTCTACGAAACCCCTGAAACTATGCAGTAACCTCTATTCTTCATCAGGTAAAGTCCGCAAATGCAACCAAAAATACATATTTAACCCTCCAAATATTTACTTAAAGGAAAACCCCAAAAGTATGCTCACGTCATCATCGCTTTTATTACAACCTTGCGGCCTCTGTTTCGATCCAACCCCGCAGGTCAGGCACACTGGCATACACCCCAGGATAGCCCTCGGAGGCACAGCCATAGCCCCAGGACACAATGCCCACCAGGGTATTCTTGCCAACCACCAACGGGCCACCGGAGTCGCCCTGGCAAGCATCCTTATTCACCTCGTAGGCGCAGACCATGCTCTGGTATATGCTATCGCCGTACTTGTACTTATCCGAGCGGCAGGTTTCCCAGTCCACAATGTCCACATAGACCTCCTGGAGGACCTTTGGCAGGGATACGCACCAGAAGTAGCACTTGGAGCCCCAACCGGTGACCACCGCTCTGGTTCCCGTGGGCGGCGTCTCCTTGGCCAGTTCCACGTATTGAATGTCATCGGTTTCCTCAACCCTTTCGGCCAGCTTCATTATGCCCACATCGTACTCCATGGTCTTGGAGTTGTATTTATCGTGGTAGATTATGTCCCGAACGGCTCTCACGATGCCTCCCTCATTGTAGAGCGTGGAACCAAGGCGGACAAATGTTGCGGAGGCCTTATGGCCCACCAGGCAATGGGCAGCAGTGACTATGGTATCCGCGTCGAGCACACTGCCGCCGCAGAAGTGGGAGCCACTCTTGGACTGCAGCGAGACCTGGTAGGGATGCGCCCGGATCGTAGTGTCCTGGCCACCCACAATGCGTCCCTCGTGCTCGAAGGGATCTCGCTGGGACTGGCCAATGGTTCCGGCATGAACCGAAGCCACAGCCGCCAGGCAAAGTAGAGAGGCCACCAGTAATCCTCGCATTCTGGACACTTAAAACTGAAGCAGTCAAGCGATTACCACCAGTATTTATAACCTTTTTCTAGGCGAACCCTTGGTCCTCGGAGAAGGTTATAAATAAAAGTGAAATATGACCATTGAAGTGGACAAGTGACATTATCGGCTTGATCTTTTGAACCTGGGAGTTAGCCTGGCCTGTGTCCCGAAGGCTCTACTACCTCTGACCAATAAGCCAGACAGCTTTATCAATCACAGCACTCGCTATCGTGACATGGAGCGCTTGTCAAATATCGGAAGTCTGCACTTGAAAGGGTGTTAATAGATATAGACGTCATGGTATCACCATGAGTCTTAAGACACACCTTTATGACTATATAATTCCCATGACCCGGTATTCCAAGGCAGGCTAATTATCAGTTCTAGTAACCTAGAATTCCCGAAACTATCTCATATTATAGACCATATTTAATGGCTCATTAAAAGTCCCCACTAAACCGAAAGTTACCAACTCAGTGCCTAGCTGGGAATACCCTTCGAAAAGTAAGGGGTGGCTCCGCCTCCGAGAATGGCGAATATCAACCGCAAATATCAATGGAGTTCAGGTTCAGGTGCTTTAAATTAATTTTGATAACGAAATTGTTTTCTAAACAACATTATCAGCTGGCAAAAAATATGAGAGATTAAGGCTTTCGATTTTGGGGCTTTTATGGAAATATACGTAATATGAGCGATCACTTTCGACCCTTTACTAGCGATTCATAAAACGTAGTTCCACAAGTCACTCTGCACCCTCTCAAGCATGCGATTTCCTTTTCGGTTCAATCTTATCTGGTTTGCCCCTTATGTGTATGGCGGCTAATTAATCTTAAGGCACCTGTCCCAGACCCATCAACGCAACTTATCAATGGGCAAGATGGAGTGGAACTCTGGCCACGCGATGCACTCCAGCAGCTGATTAGATACACCTCGTCGCGTCTCAGCCAATGTTTACCCTCATGCCCCATGCCACTTGAGACCTTTGCAAATCAGCAGAAATCACTCGAAATCACTTGAAATCATTCCAAGTCATTCGAAATCGGTTGGAATCTTTTGAATTCACGGAAGACGAGTCGATTTGTGGAGTGTGAATACCCTTCAGCCCTTGAAGAGATACGAAGCAGTGACGTTGGGCTGACGAGAGCTGAGATAGAGGCTATCGATTGGTGATATCGATAACCGATATTATGTAATAGAGATTCATTAATTTGCACTTTTATTTAAGTTACAAAGATCTTTGACTTTGAAGGGTTGGAAAGTTTATAACAAGATAAGAAGGGAATGTGTCTAGGGTTTGGTAAGAGAAATATAACTTATCAGACTTTCCGTTGATGTAATAAATAATAATAAATCTTGAACTATTTGTGGGGAATCATTCTAGATTAATTTTTGGTTAAAGAAGCTTCGAGACTTCACTAACCTCCAATTTCCAAGAACTTGGAAGGGCTTTTCCCCATAAACATGGGGTAATAATTCCTACTTTAAGAATAGGAAACTTTGAAGTTAAGTTATACCTATTTCGAAAAGAAGTTCCATTCAACAAATCTCTTACGGAAAGCCCATTCCAAAACCCCTTTAAAAAATCTAATAATTAGTCCAAATATTATGCTCTCTATTCCAAAGTTTTATTCAATGAAATTTACATCCACGGATAATACGCTTAGATGCTGTTGGCATTGCTGACCACCCAGCTGCGGAGGACAGCCACATCGGCGTAGACACCGGGGTAGTTGGAGTAGGCGCAGCCGTATCCCCAGGAGACAACACCCACGAGCTGGCCACCGGAGACCAGAGGGCCACCGGAGTCACCCTGGCAGGAGTCCTTACCAGCAGAATAGGCGCAGATCATGGTGTTCTTGATCTGGCTACCGTATCCGTAGGTGCTGGAAGCACACTTCGACTGGCTCACGATGTTTAGGTTCACATACTGCAGCTGGGTGGGGATGGAGCTGGAGCCGGAGGAGAGGGTGCCCCAGCCGGAAACGGTAGCGGCGGCTCCATTGGCCGGGTTGTAGGTGGCCAGGCCGATGGCCTTGATGGAGGAGCTGAAGCCCAGGTTGGAGCTCAGACGGATCACAGCGATGTCGTTGACCATGGTGTTGGCGTTGTAGCCCTCGTGGTTGCGGAAGGCGGCCACGTTGACCAGGCTGCCGCCGGAAGACCAGTAGCTGGAGCCAGCGCGGACCTTCAGGGACGAGGCGGACACGGACTGCAGGCAGTGAGCGGCGGTCACAATGATTTTGGAGGAGTAGATGGAGCCACCGCAGGAGTGGCCACCGTTACGCTGCAGGGAGATCTGCCAGGGGAAGCTGGTGATGGTGGTGGCGGTGCCTCCGACAATGCGGCCATCCAGCTGGGGCAGGAGACCCTCGGGGACGGTGCCTCCCAGGGCGCAGGCCACGGCGGACAAAAGGATCACGAACTTGAGCATGGTGAGCGGTGCTGGTTAGTGCTTGGTTACATGGCTCCGCCGGGAGCTTATATACCCCTAGGGTGGTGGGTGTTATCTGTCCCAATCTTCAAGGGTTTACAAGTGCGTCGTAAGTGGGAACAAGACAGAGGGAGAGACACGAGTGCTGATTCAATTATTTATTTACTTCAAGTGCTAATAGCTTTGTTTACAGGTCCCGGGCGGTGTCCTCGATCCAGCTGTGGAAGTGGGCAACGTCGGCGTACACTCCGGGATAGCGATCATCGGCGCAGCCATAGCCCCAGGACACAACACCGACCAGACGGTCGCCGGACACGAGGGGGCCGCCGGAGTCACCCTGGCAGGCATCCTTGTGGGCAGCGTAGGCGCAGATCATGGTGTCCTTGATCTTGGACCCATAGCCGAACGCGTCGGAGCGGCAGCGGGCCACATCGACGATCTTCAGGTCAACGGCCAGCAGTTGGTCGGGAATGGTGCTGCCACCGGACTCGGTGGTGCCCCAGCCGGAAACGACAGCGGTGGCGCCCTCACTGGGATTGGAGTCGGCAATGCGGATCTCTCGGATGGTGGAGCGGAGGCTCAGGTCGGACTCCAGGCGGATAATAGCAATATCGTTGACCATGGTGCGGGAGTTGTAGCCCTCGTGGTTGCGGAAGGAGCGCACGGAGTGGACGCTGCCGCCGGAGCGCCAGTAGGTGCTGCCGACGCGCACCTTCAGGTCCTTGGCCTCGATGGACTGCATGCAGTGGGCGGCGGTGATGACGATGTCGTGGGAGTAGATGGAGCCGCCGCAGAAGTGCGAGCCGCTGCGCTGCAGCGACACCTGGTAGGGATGGGCCTCGATGGTGGTCTCATAGCCGCCGACAATGCGTCCGTCCAGCTGGGGGAGCATGCCATCGGGAATGGTGCCGGCCAGGGAGCAGGCCAGGACGGAGAGGAGTACCGCGAATCGCAACATGTTAATTACTTGTATGCTGATCCACGGATCAGGAGCCCTTAAATACAATTCCCGTTCCGATATCGGTGATCCCCCTTCGCTCACAGGCGATAGTTTTGCGTCACGCTCGCCACGGAGCAGATACGGCCTGTCAGCGATACCAGGAACCAATCAGCTTATCGGCAAGCGTCCACTCCACGTTATCCAGCTCTGCCCGGAGGGATCTCGCTGCCCCGCCCGAATGGGTAGATAGTGTGGCACCTATAAAAGCGCCGCCCCTTCGGATGGGAATTCATTGGATTCGCACCATGCTGAAGTTCGTGATCTTGTTGTCTGCCGTTGCCTGCGCCCTGGGTGGCACCATCCCCGAGGGTCTCCTGCCCCAGCTGGATGGCCGCATCGTCGGAGGCACTGCTACCACCATCAGCAGCTTCCCCTGGCAGATCTCCCTGCAGCGCAGTGGCTCCCACTCCTGCGGTGGCTCCGTCTTCTCTGCCAACTGGATCGTGACCGCCGCTCACTGCCTGCAGTCTGTGTCCGCCTCGTCCCTGAAGGTTCGCGCTGGTTCCAGCTACTGGAGCTCTGAAGGCTCCGTTGTCGGCGTCTCCTCCTTCCGCAACCACGAGAACTACAACGCCAACACCATGGTCAACGACATTGCCGTCGTCCGTCTTAGCTCTTCCCTGAGCTTCAGCTCCACCATCAAGGCCATCGGTCTGGCTACCTCCAACCCCGCTAACGGCGCCGCCGCGTCCGTCTCCGGCTGGGGCACCCAGTCCTCTGGCTCCAGCTCCATCCCCACCCAGCTGCAGTACGTCAACGTGGCCATCGTCAGCCGGGATCGCTGCGCCTCGTCCACCTACGGATACGGCAGCCAGATCAGGGCTACCATGATCTGCGCTGCTGCCACCGGCAAGGATGCCTGCCAGGGTGACTCCGGTGGCCCTCTGGTCTCCGGTGGAGTGCTCGTGGGTGTTGTCTCCTGGGGATATGGCTGTGCCTTCGCCAACTACCCCGGTGTCTACTCCAGCGTGGCTGACCTCCGTACATGGGTCATCGACAACGCTAAATAAGCATTTTGCGAATTAAATCAACTATGAACACATGATTGGTCTTTTATATACAAATTACTTACTTCAGAAAGATTCGGGGAAATTCTTTGGAATGGTTTTAAACATTTTGGAGACTACATTGAACTCTACATTAGAGAATCTCCTTGATGGATATTGAGAATATTGGGAACACCTTTGATAGACTTCAATTATAATTATTTATCATGGGCTTGGCCTAGGATTCTTCTTATAAAATGTCTTTAAACGAATGTATTTAAATTCCAGACTCGTGTTAGAGGTTAAATTATTATTTACTGAAGTTTGCATAACTTTTGCCAGAATTAGCTGAAAATGCCGATGTTAGCTTTCCTTCTAGTTTTTTACTAAATTTATCATTACTTTGCCAGAATTTACGAGACAAAATTCATGAAAAAAGGGTTATATTTTGTATTATTAAACGATTCTTATGGTTTTTCGCGTAAGCCCCGAAGAGCTAAGCCATTTTTTTAAGTTCAAACTTAATAAACTTGAAAATTCTTTAAATATTTCATTTTGTTTGCTTTTTACATTTATATCAGTACATATAGCATTTAATTTAAAGTTCTATGAATATTTACAATAAGAAAAAGGAGGTAGCTAAACATAAATATAAACATAAAGATATATAAATATTTTTTTTACATTAGCTACTAGTTAAACATCGTAAAGTGTCTCTGGAAAAACTATCGTTTATATTAATACTATAGCGCCTTGCAATATTTTATAAATTTTTAAAGGTTTACAAAAATATTTCCAGAAGTCTAAAAGTAGGCAATAAAATATTTCAGTAACTCAAACTGTAATATATTAACCAGTATTGTCTAATCAACAAATAAACACAAATAATGTTTATTTATTGCATTAATGCTCAGAGGTAAATTACTAATTTATTCTTGTGATTTTAGATTTCTGAATTTAAGAGATTAAGGGATTATTTACATATTAGTAATTTTATCAAACTTATCTTTTAGCTTTAGCTGTAAAGTGTCATCGAGAGACAATGCCTTTATGGCCTTTGAGAAAAGCGTGATAGGTTAAGAAGTGCACTTATTATAGATTAAGGTTATCTCTTTTTAGATACCTCACGAGTGGCTGATAATTCGAGGCATTGTCATTCAACTTGGTTTCGTCTGAATTCCGCGATATTTTAAATCAAAGCCTTTATCATTCCATTGGCCATTGGTATGTCGAAATTCAAGTGAATCAGAAAATGGCTTTGTGGATGAGATAACGTCCTCGAGACTGGTAGTATTACATTGTGAGTTAAGCTGGTTTATTGTTGGTCCAAGAAATCTTACATTTAGCAGGGCATCATTTGCAGTGCAGGAGACATTAGCAGGCGCCTTGATCTAGCCATGTTAGTAACTGTCTTACTCTTAAAGATACATATTACTTTGGCAACTTCATAGATTAATCAGGTAAGTTTAATCAAAACAAGATCAATAGATTTCATAGCTACCTTTGAAAAAGATCGAGAAAAACTTGTATAAATTCGTATTCCCAATAATATAATTAATATTTTCAATAGCAACGAATTTATACAAGTTTCCTCGGTCTTTTCAAATTGGAACTGAACCAGAATGTTATGTTTTCAAATATGTTTGCTTTTATAATTACGTCAGAACATCTGGCAATTAATGTAAATTAGAGGAATTTATTTCTTAAGTAATTAAATATTTTAATAATTTATATGTATGTAAGTCTTTTAGATATTTTGCACAATGTCAAAATTTTGCATACAACTTATCTTATCTGAACTCTAGTTAAATTATAATACTACAAATTTTTAGCGTCTCCCACTCGCTACGCTCATGTCTATCGATAAGCTTTCAATAGGGTTTTCCGACTTTCAGGAACGGACACTTGAGATTTTATCTCTACCAGCAACTCACTGCTTTATTTAGACCATCTTTAGCGGACATTACGCCCACTTGATTATTTCACTTGACTTGTCTTGGCACTACACCTGGAGAAAATAGGAAAAAACGTATACAATAATACAATTTATGGTTAGAAAATAGCAAAATTAGGTTTATTATATAGGAAATTTTCTGTAATCAACCTAAAAAATAAAAGCCATTGTAACAACTTAATATTTAAACAGAAATACTTAAGAACCATTAATGAATATTAATGGTTGTGAAAACTATTAAAAAAACTATTATGGACTGCAGTTAATAACCTTAACTTTGGCCAAGTGTTCCTTATACTTTTTGCCAAATTCGAATATATTTGGACACTTTCTTCTTATAAATATTATTTTCGCGACACCTATCAATGAAGGAGTATCTGACTTTTTCGGGTTTTCCGACCGTAGAGGAGATACAAATAATTGAAAATACTGATTAACTCGCCGCGGGAAGATAGGAATCCCGTATAAAAGGGTTGCCGGCTTCAGAGGGCAACCATTGGATCCTCACCATGCTGAAGTTCGTGATCTTGTTGTCTGCTGTTGCCTGCGCCCTGGGAGGCACCGTCCCCGAGGGACTCCTGCCCCAGCTGGATGGCCGCATCGTCGGAGGCACTGCTACCACCATCAGCAGCTTCCCCTGGCAGATCTCCCTGCAGCGCAGTGGCTCCCACTCCTGCGGTGGCTCCGTCTACTCCGCCAACATCGTTGTGACCGCCGCTCACTGCCTGCAGTCCGTGTCCGCCTCCGTCCTCTCGGTTCGCGCTGGATCCACCTACTGGAACTCTGGTGGCACCCTGGTCAGCGTGGCCGCCTTCCGCAACCACGAGGGCTACAACGCCAACACCATGGTCAACGACATTGCCATCATCCGTCTGAGCTCTTCCCTGAGCCTGAGCTCCACCATCAAGGCCATCGGCCTGGCCAGCAGTGCTCCCGCTAACGGCGCCTCTGCCTCCGTCTCCGGCTGGGGAACCCAATCCTACGGATCCAGCAACATCCCCACCCAGCTGCAGTACGTCAACGTGGCCATCGTCAGCCAGTCCAGCTGCGCCTCGTCCACCTACGGATACGGCAGCCAGATCAGGGCTACCATGATCTGCGCCTACACCGTCGGCAAGGATGCCTGCCAGGGTGACTCCGGTGGCCCTCTGGTCTCCGGTGGAGTGCTCGTGGGTGTTGTCTCCTGGGGATATGGCTGTGCCTACACCAACTACCCCGGTGTCTACGCCGATGTGGCTGTTCTCCGCGACTGGGTGATCAGCGCTGCCAACAGCATCTAAGCGTGTAATCCGAAATAAATCGAAAATTCTGAATATAACCCTCTTGGCTTCTTTATTTGGGGAATCAACCATAATTAGCTCGTGTAATCCCGACCTGGAGGTCTAATCCCTGTTGACCCCGACTGTGTGGCGCCTGCTCTCATGGCCTTGTTTTTGTAAGCTCATTCGTGAAGATCAGAAAGAGGTTTGGGATCGTGCTTATCCAAGATCAAGAGTTACTTAGCTAAGCTTAAAAGAAAATCATCGCGGAATTTTGAAATTTTTCATACTCTTGGGTCTAAAAAGTAACTCGTTATGAATTTTGTATACAATACTGATGAAAAGCTTCTGTGGCGACTTAGCTGCGCCATCTGGCAACGCTACCATTTAGACACATTATAACACAAACGCCGATTGGTCACACTGACTCTACGATAGCAACGTTACATAAAATACGTATTTAATCCCTTTGAACATATTAAGTTCAAATATTAAGTTTAAGCGTTTATAAATAAGTTTATAATCTAAACGTATCTTATGGCCTTTTACTTAACTTTTAACTATTACTCAACTCAACGCATATGGTTGAATTCAAACACCATAACTCAATAAATAAATTCCTATGGTTTGGCAAAATTTTCTAAAATCTAGATTTTGTTTTGCTACAGTAATTATTAAAGGATTTTTTGTGTCAAGGAACAACAAACTGCAGGCTTGGGTTAGCAACTGTTTTATACCGTGCAGGGTCATCATCAGTACCCCTTTTCCTGATTGAACTGTACCTACACATTCACCGTTTCAACCACAATTTTGCAACTAGACCCAGTTGGGAATTATTATGTAGCACAAGCACAAGCGCCAATGCTGATGGAGCCCCTTGTGTCCTCTGGACTTTGTTCCGCTCCATAATTCTAGTCGGAACTTTCAGTACATTTAGTTCTTTCAGCGTTTGCTTATTTATTTTCTCTTATTTTTTTAAATTTATATTTTGTGATTACTTTATAAAGCTGAAACCTTAAGACGAACTAGAAAAAGATTTTTGAAAATTATTCAGTATTTTTTGTTGTCCTGTATTAAGTTAAGTGTTTATAAAATTGTTCACAATTTTAAATAAGTACAGCTAATCTTGACAGTGAACCTTGAAATTTTACAAAAATTATTTTACAAAAATTATTAAATTATTGTTCAATTATCTAATATTTACAAAAACTCCCAAAAATGAAAATTTTAAGTCTTGAAAGGAAGATATTGAGAAAGAAGTATTTAAGGGCCAAATCGGTTGAGTAGATCTTAGGATATCGTTAAACTAATTTAAATAATTACAATTTGGAAGTGGTAGAATGCTAAGAAAACCATAAAATGAAATAGAGAGATTAATAATAAAAGAATAAAAAAAATAAACATTTTAAAAACTTAATAAAAAGCATTTTAAAATCCCTTTAACCAGTATATATATTAAAATGTATGCAACAGGTCAAAAATCACAAACGTTTACAGATATAGCAAGAATCAAAGAATATTCTTTGTCTATAATTGCCACCAATAAATATAAATGGTAGTAAAACCCACTATTAAAAATAAATGGTAGTAAATCATGTGCACTTCGGTCAAGTGCTCTGCCTTATTCGCAAATCCTAATATAGAAAGGTGTGTAGGATCCCGATTGCGTATCAAAATAGTTATAATAAATAATCTTCGAGACACCTATCAGCGGAGGACTATCTGCGCGGTCATTTCACTTGACATTTTTCGGGTTTCCCGAAAGGTAAGGAGATAAAAATAATTGAAAATGCTGATTAACTCGCCGCGGGAAGATAGGAATCCCGTATAAAAGGGTTGCCCGCTTCAGAGGGCAACCATTGGATCCTCGCCATGCTGAAGTTCGTGATCTTGTTGTCTGCTGTTGCCTGCGCCCTGGGAGGCACCGTCCCCGAGGGACTCCTGCCCCAGCTGGATGGCCGCATCGTCGGAGGCACTGCTACCACCATCAGCAGCTTCCCCTGGCAGATCTCCCTGCAGCGCAGTGGCTCCCACTCCTGCGGTGGCTCCGTCTACTCCGCCAACATCGTTGTGACCGCCGCTCACTGCCTGCAGTCCGTGTCCGCCTCCGTCCTCTCGGTTCGCGCTGGATCCACCTACTGGAACTCTGGTGGCACCCTGGTCAGCGTGGCCGCCTTCCGCAACCACGAGGGCTACAACGCCAACACCATGGTCAACGACATTGCCATCATCCGTCTGAGCTCTTCCCTGAGCCTGAGCTCCACCATCAAGGCCATCGGCCTGGCCAGCAGTGCTCCCGCTAACGGCGCCTCTGCCTCCGTCTCCGGCTGGGGAACCCAATCCTACGGATCCAGCAACATCCCCACCCAGCTGCAGTACGTCAACGTGGCCATCGTCAGCCAGTCCAGCTGCGCCTCGTCCACCTACGGATACGGCAGCCAGATCAGGGCTACCATGATCTGCGCCTACACCGTCGGCAAGGATGCCTGCCAGGGTGACTCCGGTGGCCCTCTGGTCTCCGGTGGAGTGCTCGTGGGTGTTGTCTCCTGGGGATATGGCTGTGCCTACACCAACTACCCCGGTGTCTACGCCGATGTGGCTGTTCTCCGCGACTGGGTGATCAGCGCTGCCAACAGCATCTAAGCGTGTAATCCGAAATAAATCGAAAATTCTGAATATAACCCTCTTGGCTTCTTTATTTGGGGAATCAACCATAATTAGCTCGTGTAATCCCGACCTGGAGGTCTAATCCCTGTTGACCCCGACTGTGTGGCGCCTGCTCTCATGGCCTTGTTTTTGTAAGCTCATTCGTGAAGATCAGAAAGAGGTTTGGGATCGTGCTTATCCAAGATCAAGAGTTACTTAGCTAAGCTTAAAAGAAAATCATCGCGGAATTTTGAAATTTTTCATACTCTTGGGTCTAAAAAGTAACTCGTTATGAATTTTGTATACAATACTGATGAAAAGCTTCTGTGGCGACTTAGCTGCGCCATCTGGCAACGCTACCATTTAGACACATTATAACACAAACGCCGATTGGTCACACTGACTCTACGATAGCAACGTTACATAAAATACGTATTTAATCCCTTTGAACATATTAAGTTCAAATATTAAGTTTAAGCGTTTATAAATAAGTTTATAATCTAAACGTATCTTATGGCCTTTTACTTAACTTTTAACTATTACTCAACTCAACGCATATGGTTGAATTCAAACACCATAACTCAATAAATAAATTCCTATGGTTTGGCAAAATTTTCTAAAATCTAGATTTTGTTTTGCTACAGTAATTATTAAAGGATTTTTTGTGTCAAGGAACAACAAACTGCAGGCTTGGGTTAGCAACTGTTTTATACCGTGCAGGGTCATCATCAGTACCCCTTTTCCTGATTGAACTGTACCTACACATTCACCGTTTCAACCACAATTTTGCAACTAGACCCAGTTGGGAATTATTATGTAGCACAAGCACAAGCGCCAATGCTGATGGAGCCCCTTGTTTCCTCTGGACTTTGTTCCGCTCCATAATTCTAGTCGGAACTTTCAGTACATTTAGTTCTTTCAGCGTTTGCTTATTTATTTTCTCTTATTTTTTTAAATTTATATTTTGTGATTACTTTATAAAGCTGAAACCTTAAGACGAACTAGAAAAAGATTTTTGAAAATTATTCAGTATTTTTTGTTGTCCTGTATTAAGTTAAGTGTTTATAAAATTGTTCACAATTTTAAATAAGTACAGCTAATCTTGACAGTGAACCTTGAAATTTTACAAAAATTATTTTACAAAAATTATTAAATTATTGTTCAATTATCTAATATTTACAAAAACTCCCAAAAATGAAAATTTTAAGTCTTGAAAGGAAGATATTGAGAAAGAAGTATTTAAGGGCCAAATCGGTTGAGTAGATCTTAGGATATCGTTAAACTAATTTAAATAATTACAATTTGGAAGTGGTAGAATGCTAAGAAAACCATAAAATGAAATAGAGAGATTAATAATAAAAGAATAAAAAAAAATAAACATTTTAAAAACTTAATAAAAAGCATTTTAAAATCCCTTTAACCAGTATATATATTAAAATGTATGCAACAGGTCAAAAATCACAAACGTTTACAGATATAGCAAGAATCAAAGAATATTCTTTGTCTATAATTGCCACCAATAAATATAAATGGTAGTAAAACCCACTATTAAAAATAAATGGTAGTAAATCATGTGCACTTCGGTCAAGTGCTCTGCCTTATTCGCAAATCCTAATATAGAAAGGTGTGTAGGATCCCGATTGCGTATCAAAATAGTTATAATAAATAATCTTCGAGACACCTATCAGCGGAGGACTATCTGCGCGGTCATTTCACTTGACATTTTTCGGGTTTCCCGAAAGGTAAGGAGATAAAAATAATTGAAAATGCTGATTAACTCGCCGCGGGAAGATAGGAATCCCGTATAAAAGGGTTGCCCGCTTCAGAGGGCAACCATTGGATCCTCGCCATGCTGAAGTTCGTGATCTTGTTGTCTGCTGTTGCCTGCGCCCTGGGAGGCACCGTCCCCGAGGGACTCCTGCCCCAGCTGGATGGCCGCATCGTCGGAGGCACTGCTACCACCATCAGCAGCTTCCCCTGGCAGATCTCCCTGCAGCGCAGTGGCTCCCACTCCTGCGGTGGCTCCGTCTACTCCGCCAACATCGTTGTGACCGCCGCTCACTGCCTGCAGTCCGTGTCCGCCTCCGTCCTCTCGGTTCGCGCTGGATCCACCTACTGGAACTCTGGTGGCACCCTGGTCAGCGTGGCCGCCTTCCGCAACCACGAGGGCTACAACGCCAACACCATGGTCAACGACATTGCCATCATCCGTCTGAGCTCTTCCCTGAGCCTGAGCTCCACCATCAAGGCCATCGGCCTGGCCAGCAGTGCTCCCGCTAACGGCGCCTCTGCCTCCGTCTCCGGCTGGGGAACCCAATCCTACGGATCCAGCAACATCCCCACCCAGCTGCAGTACGTCAACGTGGCCATCGTCAGCCAGTCCAGCTGCGCCTCGTCCACCTACGGATACGGCAGCCAGATCAGGGCTACCATGATCTGCGCCTACACCGTCGGCAAGGATGCCTGCCAGGGTGACTCCGGTGGCCCTCTGGTCTCCGGTGGAGTGCTCGTGGGTGTTGTCTCCTGGGGATATGGCTGTGCCTACACCAACTACCCCGGTGTCTACGCCGATGTGGCTGTTCTCCGCGACTGGGTGATCAGCGCTGCCAACAGCATCTAAGCGTCTAATCCGTGGGTTGGATGGCAACGCCTGAGGACCTTGCGAAATAAATCGAAGTTTGTGAATATAACTTTCTGCTGGCATCTTTATTTGGGGAATCATCAATCTCGGGCGGCCGAGTTCCACAGCCGGCTCTTGGTATTGGCATTGGCCTTGTCGCTTCTGGTCACAGGGCGCAGATGAGCCGCGTCCACCACGTCCCTAAGCAAATGAGCATGGGTTACGAGGAATTTGCGAACGGGTTTCCTTGGCTATGCTTACTTGAATTCCTCGTAGCTCTGGGTATTGTACACGGCCCTCAGCTTGGCATCGTTGCGCAGCTGGTAGAGTTCTCCATCCCGGATGCACTGCAGGCAGCTCTCCCGCAGCCGGATGAGCTCCTCCGGCGTTATCTTCCACTCCTCCATGATGCCTCAATAATCGATAGTTGTTGTTGATTTTCGCTGCTGGGAAATGGGTTTGAGTTGCGTTGCCTGGGTAACTTGGGTACTTGGTTTTCCTATCGCCGAGTGAAGTGTAGAACAGGCCAAAGCTACCTGATAGAATCTATTGCCGGCGATAAGCTCCTATTAGCCGGCGATTAACTTTTACAGCCCGGCGAGGAGACCCGCCATGTCTGGGTTTTAAGTTCAGGCGCTGGCAGTTTGCACTTGGCTTTTGGAATGGCTGTTTACGGAGTAGCGCTGGTCCTCCTTTTCCTCGGAGCGACGGCGGCGGCAACTGTTGCCACCAATGGCCGGATTGTGGGCGGCCAGGATCAGGTCATCCGCAACGCTCCCTGGCAGGTGTCCATCCAGATCAGTGCGCGCCACGAGTGCGGCGGTGTCCTCTACAGCAAGGAGATCGTCATCACGGCCGGACACTGTTTGCATGAGAAATCCGTGACCCTGATGAAGGTGCGCGTTGGCGCCGAGCACCACAACTACGGCGGAACCTTGGTTCCCGTGGCCGCCTATAAGGTTCACGAGCAGTTCGAAACCCGCTTCCTGCACTACGACATTGCTGTGCTCCGTCTGTCCACGCCGCTCACCTTTGGCCTGTCCGTCAGAGCCATAAACCTGGCCAGGGAGACTCCGGCAGGTGGAACGAATGCCACGGTCACGGGCTGGGGCTACACGGAGCTAGGAGCTCTTGCCGACAGCCTCCAAGTGGTCCAGCTGGCGATCCTCGATCGTGAAGAGTGCGCCTCGGATGATTATGGCTACGGCTGGGATTTTGTGGGCGAGGAAACCATTTGTACCGCCAACACAGGCGATGGAGGAGGGGATGCCTGTACCGGGGACTCGGGCGGTCCTCTGGTGGCCAATCACCAGCTGGTAGGCATTGTATCCTGGGGCTATAGGTGCGGCGAGGTCAACTACCCCGGCGTCTATGCCGATGTGGCCGTGCTGCGACCCTGGATAGTTAAGGCCGCCAATGCCATATAGGGAAATGTTCGGAGATAAAAGAAAGCGCAATAAATGTATAAAATGTATTTTATAATTTTTAATTCGCCCCCCAGGTGGAATCGAACCACTTCGACGCTAGTCGACTACGGATTTGAAGTCCGCACCCCGGACCACCGAAGCTCAGTGGGGCAACTTACCATACACAAGTTTCCCTATTTAAAGGCGCGCTTTGATGAATAAGAACTTGGGAATTATAAGAGCGGTGTGCGTAGAGATTTGTGTTGTTCACAAGATAACTGAAGATCAATTCTTTATCTCTTTAAAGTAGTGTTCCGCACCACTACAGTCAAATGCCAATATTGCATTTGTATGAGTGAAACTTGAATACTCTATGGCTAGATATGAGAAGAAAAAAAAGCTAAGATATATTGTAATATGGCAAAAAAATAGCTATAACCTAAAAAACTAGCTATTTAACGCGAAAAAGACCACACAATTACAAATTGTCTGCACTGAGCGGCAGCGACGCCGACTGAGAAAAATCCTATCCCACGGGATGCTTTAAACTTTAAACCTTTGCCTTTTCTATAAGGAAAGATCACTTGATTTATATACGAGTTAACTCTTGTAAAACTGAAAGCTACCTGCTTTATCGCTAATAGCCCTATTTATAAACCTTATATTACACAAATAAACAGACCTAAGGTACCTACAAAAGGCTTTAGATTTTATTACAAAATATTAACTTGAAAAAGCGACAAAATTCATTTATGGAATGCAGTAGCAAAACGTATATAAAGTATATAAATCAAATACCATTCAGGTCATTGAGGAGAATTCTAACAAAAGATCAAAGTTTTAGGATTATATTCAAGTCCGCATCACTTGCGTGGCTGCTGGATGTGGTTCAGGGGCTTCTGCTGGACAGCTGCCGGGGGTTTGGGCGAGTGCGCCACCTGGGCGGAGGCGGGCGTAAAGTCCGTGTTGCCCTTAACGGGAGCACCGCTCACCGAGCCAGAGTTCACGGCAATGGGTTGCTGGTGATTAAATAAAAGTCGTAATGAATATTTTTCAGCAATAATAACCAATAATAATAACTCACTGTAAGTCCAGTGCAATCCTCGGCATCCTTGGGCGCACGCTCCGCTGTGGGCGCCTTGTGCTGCACAATTCTCATGCCGCCTGCCTTGACTATAAAGTCGATAAATGAAAATCGAAAGAAAACAAAAACCAAACACAATTAGAACTCGAAACGCATCTGACGTCAGCACAAAAGTAGGAATCTTTTTTGGACGCAATAGATGCCAGTGTGTGTGTGTGTGTGTGTGTGTGTGCGGGCTCGGGTTGTTTGTTTACTTATCAGCTTTGGCCGAAACAGGTTAAATTACTGATAAGGCCGTAGATATTGTGGCCATTGATACGAATTGCTGCATTATTAATTGCCAGCAAGGCATATATTCAGTCTTCCAATTGAATTTATTTGGAAAAAACCAAAAACATGCCTTCGCACACGCACACGCATACCACTGCAATTTATGCACTTACGTGCAGGTGGGTGGCCAGCCACAAGATTCGGTTGCTCATCTGCCATTTTCTCTGTAGTTTATTATAAACTATTAAACGAAATCAAAATTGTATTATTAAGCTACATACTGCAGAGTTTTGCAGACTTACCGCTTCTTTTTGTTGTAAATAAATGCCGCTATGTTTTGCTTTTGCGTTCTAATTGTGACACGTCCGGTAGAGCTGCCGATACATCGATTTTAGCTTTGAGCTAGAGCTTACAACTATCGATAGCAATCGATTAAAAATAAAATCGAATTTGAAAGTTGAGAGAAATACTCGCGAGTTGAGCTTTATTAATGAATACGCTTAGAATACACTATCCTTAATTTCGACAATAAGTTCATAAGTGTCGGCCAGCTGTCCGTTATGGAATAAGCTGACAACGCCCTTAATAAAACCTCTTGGCACCGCAACCATAATTTTGTCTGTATTGGGAAGGATATCCTTGTAATAGTAAACTCCTTTCGGAATGGGACAAGGCTTAAACTTGCCGGGAAAATCCGTGTTCACACCATACTCAAAAGTTTCGTTTGTATATGGCCAATAGGTATTCAAAGCATCGCAGGCGTGCATTTCCGAAACATAGAAAGGCATCAGCTTATATTCGCCATTTCCGTTGATATCATTGTAACTCTGGGCGGAAAATGTATATGATTCGTTGTCAATATCCCTCTTTATATGAGTCGTGCCGTTGATTCTATGGTCTCGGCCCACTATGCGAAGTTTGCTAAAGTCGCAGATGTCGGGGCTTGAGGCGTTGAAGGATACTAAACGTACTTCAACTTTTTTAAAAGGGGTCGGTAACATCTGAAAAAAAAAGAAAGGTAATTTTAATGAATAAACTAGAATGAAAATAACAGAAAGATTTTTAATCTTACGTAGACCTCGACGAGCAGCATCAGAAATATATATTTTCGGCGCATCACCATAGCTCCTTTTCCTATGCTTTTTACCCTTGTGGACGCTCTCCGGTTTGCATCCGGTATTTATAGAGATATCTGTTTAGAGATAAAACAAGCGTAGGTCAACGATGTTCCAATTATTAGGCTATAACACGAAAGTATCGTGTAAGCCGTGATCATCCCCCAGCTCTAAATTGGTCCAAAATACAATATTACATATGACAAATCCATTAATTGCTATGTATCAGCTATTTTTATTGCTACACTTACGCCTAAGCTTGGTAAATAATAAGACCTAACTAAATAATAAACACTACAACTATCAATCAGCCTGCGAGATGTTCTGGGCGGCGCTAATCAGGGTATCGTGGATGTCCTTCGCCGACTGGACATGCACCCGTACAGTGTTCAGATAGGTGGGATACGGTATGGGTCCGGCGTTCTCCGGCATGAAGCTCTCCATGCGCATCGGCGTCACCGGGCCGGGCAGATAGTGGTTGGAGGAGTTTTGCTGCTGCAGGCACTGCATCGCCGTCTTTAAATGGATCTCGATCTGGTCGCAGCAGGCGTAAAAGTCCTCCAGATGCTTGTCGAAGCGCGGTACGTGGTGGGCTCCAGTGTCCCGCTTCAGGTTATCCGCCAGATTGTTCTGCTGCAGCGTGAAGGCGCTGGATCGGATGGTGAGGAACATGGACTCCCGCAGCGGGCCGAGCAAACTCTTCACCCTCGAAATGTTGTCCAGTTTCTCGGCCTGCTGCTGCTGCTGCATCGGCTGTGGCTGTTGTTGCTGCTGGTGCTGCACGGGCACTGGCGGTCCAGAGGGCGAGGACTGCATCACCTGCATCATCTGTGGGCCCGCCATCGGCATCATGTTCATGTTGGGATTCATTTTTCGCTGGTAATTCGACACTTAAACAATTTCCACGGAAAGTTGCTTGTTTTTTTAGTTTTTGTGAAATGTTTTATCGGAATACTCACAGATACGTCGCCTATCGGAGTCAGCTATCGATGGGAATGCTATCGCCAGTGCATTTAAATTTATAGCTAGATTTTAGCATGATACAATTATGTAAGGTAGTCTCATCAGCTTTGACGGGGACAATACCTTTCAGCTCTCTTTCTCCGCTCTCAGAGAGAAACGCTAGAAAGAGAAAGCACGGTCAAATTTTTTTTTATTATTATTCAGCTGTTTTAACAGGGAAGAGGAAGAGAAAGAAAGATTAGAAAGTATTTAGTGTGCTTACCTCTTGGTGACACCTAGAACCCGTTGTGAATTATAGAGGGAGAGGGAGAGAAAGAGTCGATAGGGATAGAAGAATAGAATAGAAGAATAGAGAGGGAGAGAAAAAGAAAAATTAGAGAAGGAGAGGGAGAGGAAGAGGTGCCCCTCATCAGTACTATCAGGGTGGTTGTTGACAGCTAGAACTAGTTGGGAATTATATGTATAATATGTAGACCTCGGATTTAGTATATTTGCATATTTATAACGGATGAATTATTTGAATTATTCCCATTTAAATCGCAATTGCAATGTATCTGGCGAGAAAATAGCTAAACTGCCTGGTGTGAAGCCGGCGGGCAACAATCGATATCGATAGCAGGCGGCCAGCAACCTGGTTTATCAGAACAGCTGTGGCGCTTAAAACACATTTTTCTATTAAAATTTCCAGGCGCAGGGCGGGTTTCTAAAACCAAAAGGATTTCTACAAACACCATGACCAGGTAAGCAGTGTCCCCACTAGAAAACTGCCTCGCCAGGAGCTGCCGCAGAGAATCATAACCTAAAACTAATTCTGGCGCTTGGTTGCACTTGTACCCTTGTACCCCCAACCGCAGGAACAGCATCGAACTGGGCGATGTGACGCCGCACAACATCAAGCAGCTGAAGAAGCTCAACACCGTTGTCTTTCCGGTCTCCTACAACGACAAGTTCTACGTGGATGTCCTGGAGGCCGGCGAGCTGGCCAAATTGGCCTATTACAATGACATAGTCGTAGGCGCCGTCTGCTGTCGCATTGATACAACCGAGAACCAGCGTCGGCTTTATATTATGACCCTGGGATGCCTGTCGCCATACCGCCGCCTGGGCATCGGCACTGTTATGTTCGAGCACATCCTGAACTTTGCCGAGAAGGATGGCAACTTTGACAGCATTTTTCTGTAAGAAATATAGAGTTTTAATGGGAAAAAACTTTATTTTCTATTACTTATTTCCATTTTCATTGAGATTTTTAAGGATTAAGTTAGGAAACTAATAAGAAATCCCTTATTAAGAAAGTTTTTGAGTTAATTTGACTATGAAAATGTCTCTAAAAAGCTTAGTTTACACATTTTTTCTTGTATTTTTCATGAAACTTGGTAAAACTCTCTTAAATAGTTCCTATTTTATATGAAAATATAACCTATACTAACTGAAACCATTGATTTCCGATTGCAGGCACGTCCAAATCAACAACGATGGAGCCATCGAGTTCTACAAGAAATTCGGTTTCGAGATTGTCGACACCAAGGAGCAGTACTATAAGCGCATCGAGCCCGCGGACGCCCATGTCCTGCAGAAGGCGCTGCGACGCACTGCAGCACCCAACGCCAGCAACTCCGCCGCCAGCAACAGCACCGCCAACTCGAATGCCCGCAGTAAAGCCCGCCAGTTTACGTTTGTGTAAGAAGGACGAGTTTCGAATTCAGTGACTAGCATGGAGGAGAGGAGGCGGCCAAAACGATGTATTCAATTAGTCCGATCATATCTATGTGTAATCAATATTCATTAACCACCCCTGCGAGGGAATAAATAGCTCTGGCCAGTCCAAATTCCTAAAAAGTTCCAAAAGATGCAGCACGACGACGGTTTTCTCTACTGCTATGGGAATCTGTACAGCCTGCTGCTGTACTGGGGCCTGGTCACGTTCCGGGTGCGCAGTCCTGCCCAGGGTGGAGCCGCCTCCACTAAGTGGACAGTGGGGTATGCCCTGCTGACCCGTCTCCTGTTGGTATCCTGCTTCCTGGGCAGCGTTTTCACTAAGCTCGGGGATCCAGAGATGGCGGCCGCCATGTTCGGTCACCTATCGCCGCTGGTCAAGACCATCTTCTCGTGGGAGTGCCTCAGCTGCTGCATCACCTACGTGGAGTACTGCCTGTCAATGGATGCCCAGAGGCGACGGCACTTGCGACTCATATCCAGCCTGCAAGAGTTCGATCGGAGCGTAGCGCACGAGTTTCCTGGGGTTAGGTGGAACTACCAGCGGACGCGGTGGAAGTACTGGTACGGCACCGTGATCGTGGGCTTCTGCTTCTTCTCCTTCTCCATTTCGCTGATCTTCGACACGGCACGCTGCACCTGCGGCATCCCGTCCACCCTGCTGATGGCCTTCACCTACACCATGCTGACCAGTTCCGTGGGATTGGTGGGCTTCGTCCACATTGGCATCATGGACTTTGTGCGCCTGCGCATGCGTCTGATGCAGAAGCTCCTGCAGCAGCAGTATCAGGGGGGAAACGGTGCTGACCAGCGGGAGCTGCACCAGCGGATTAACCATCTATTCGTGATGTCCAAGCGCTGCTCCTCCCTTTTGGAGGAGCTGAATGGAGTATTTGGATTTGCCGCCGCCGCCGGCATCTTCTACGACTTCACCATTATGACCTGCTTCGTGTACGTCATCTGCCAGAAGCTGCTTAGCAGGGAGTCCATGGACCTGGAATACACATTCATGCTGCTCCACGTGGCCATACATTCCTACAAGGTGATCATTACCAGCACCTACGGCTACTTGCTGCAGCGAGAGGTGGGTTCGGGTTAGAGCTGTCAAACTACCGGTATTGGCACCATCGATAGTTTCGAGTTTTTTTTTTTGCAAACTATCGATACTATCGCGATAGTACCAACCTATTTAATTTTGTAAAAAAATACTCAAAATACCCAACAGAAGCGCAACACTCTGCACCTGCTGAGCAACTATGCGAGGCACTTTCCCGGCCAGGATGTGGCCCGCCGACAGACAGAGGACTTCCAGCACTGGCGTATGCACAACCGGCAGGCGGCTCTGGTGGGCAGCAGTACGATCCTCAATGTGTCCACGATTTACCTGGTGAGAGAAACAGAGATATCTAGGCGGGATAGACTTTCATCCTTCTCCTGGCAGGTCTACAACGGCATGGCAAACTATGTAATTATCCTGGTGCAGCTGCTATTCCAGCAGCTACAGATCAAGGAGCGCCAACAGACCTTGGGCAGGGATGTGGACATTGTGGGACCCATTGGACCCATTACTCACATGGACTAAAAGGAATGTTGATTAGAGGTGGAGAAACATCGATGTTTTTCGATGTTTAAATAAAAAAAATCGATGGAAAAAAACATCGATAAGCCGTCAATGTTTTCAAGAAAAAAAAAATTCCTTTAAAAAAATTAAATTACATTTAAAAATGTGCCCTTACTTTAGTGATGTGTCAAAAACATCGATATTTCCCCACAAAACATCGATGTTCCCAAACATTTCAAAAACATCGATGCATCGATGTTTCTCCACCTCTAATATTGATGGATTACGATTATATAATATATATTGTCAACGATATGATTATCAAAAGTAACACTGGGTTACTTCGTAGCCCATTTAAACATAGTTAATAAGAAAAGTATATGAAATGTAAATGTATATCGACAAATATATTGTCTATATACTCAATCGCTATGGACAATATTGTCTATAAACTCCATCGCTATAGACAATATTTCTTAATCGTCTCCATAAAAGTGCTCGCTGCATCGCTCATAGGAGAGTTTCTGCTGATGTGGATAGGTTTGGAGGGTCTGGTAAGCTTCGTCCAGAACCTGGGTGTATTCAGTGAGCTGATGTGGCTTAAATGTAGATAGAAGGTTCAGAGGTTCATATAGGTAGTAAGGTAATTCGTTATCCTCAAAGGCTTGGCACAGATCATAGAGCAGCTGCAAAGAGAGCAAGATATTAAATTAATATCAAAAGCATTTAAAGGATTTTTTAGGAATACATCTACTTACATCCAGAAAGATGGAGTCCAACGAATATTCGTTGATATCCTCGCGATCCATGTACCACAAGGCCACGGACACCAGATGGAAGAATCGAATCTTGGGCAGACCCTTGGCTTCGCACAGCGCCTTCAGCAGGATGACGGCATCTCTGATCACGTTGCCGCCTAAAGCGAACATGTCAAGTTCCTCCCTGATAACGTTTACGATGAAGGTGCAGCCGTTTGAGCGCTTCGGTCCTGGTGCCGCCTTTGGCACCACCTGACAGTCGAGTCCCTCGAACCAAACCTTAATCGCCGGCACAAAGTCGATGGAGAACTCACGGGTCTGCGATACTGCAGTAATGGTGTGGCAATTCTGGCGGCGTTGATAGTGCAGCTGGTAGTTATAACCGTCCGATCCCTTTACCGAGCGATTGTGGACTTCAATTAGGATGCACTGTATCCAATTATGAACTTCCTGGCGCTTCATATACCAGCGATTGTCCAACAGGGTGTCCTCCACAAAGGTGTCGGAGTCCAGTTGCTCGAAGCACAAATGCACCATCCCCGGACGATAGTGATCCGGTCGTACAACGATCTGTTCGTAGTTGGGGAACTTCAACTCGATCATCACGTCGTACTCGTCGTTGTCGTACATTCGGATGCCGTGGGCGGCGCTTCCTACAGATCGTTCAGGAATAATAATAACAATATGAATAGCATTATGCGGGGACCTATAACTCACCAAAGGTTATGAATTCTGCTTCGCATATGGACTTTAGTAGACGATTTTCCCTTACGATGTTTTTCACAAAGTCCCGGACTTTATAGAAATCGTCATGATCGCCAGGACTGTAACACTCGGAGACAATTTCATTCAAGTGCTGTTCAAAGATGGAACTCATGGCAATGGATTTAAGTTGAACCTTTTTTCTGAATTATTTTCTGAAATTTATTAGAAGGAATTTTATATCAAATAAATAATATTTATGTTTAGCAACCTCTTTATTAATCTTGCTAACTCTTACTAAATTTTAACGCCCCTCTGTCCTTCCCACAAAAGCACAGTCAAAAATAGATGCATTAAAAAATTCTCAAGTCTGGATTCTGGGACACGCTCTTTTTAATAGGCACTAATGTTAGGAGGTTTATCGTGTAGCAAAGTGCACTGATGGATCTGTGATCTATCTGGCTCTACACAAAAACGAGCTGTGTGATATTTTGACATATAGTCGAATCTTGATTTATCTATAAAAAATTAACCTTGAGTTAGCTAGAACCCTTTGCTAAAATAAATAATAATGAGTTACAGAATGCCCTTTACCATTAATAAAAGTAAAAATATATTATTGCTAAACAGAAATAGTCATGAAATACAAATTCAGATCTGATGGGCTCTATTTTAACCAACACAAGTTGAGAATTATAGGAAAGAATATAGAATAATAATAATATACGAATAAAGAATAAAGGAAAATGTAAGAAAATACATTCCCAGCTAATCGAAGGTAAAACACAAGAGCAGCTTAGAGGTTTAGTCACCTGCATACATACATACATACATTTGTATGTGAAACTATGATTCCCAACTGACTCTAGCATTGGGTGAAGAGTATGTATGAATAAGCTTAGGTTTCCTTTTCAAATCAAGCCTGCAAATATTAATAGCAAGAGCTGCAATCCTTTTGTTATCCGTGATAGTTTATCACTTAGTTTTAACTACAGGATGCTTTATATGTATATTTAAATAAATTACACTAATTTAAGTTCAAGTTCTGCTTCTAATATGTATTGAAATTTAGTCTTTAAGTCCGAGAGTTAATCAATGAGGCCAAAGTTTATTGTTGCAATATGCAATAAATGCTGGGGTCAATGCAGAATAGTTTCTGAAGGGGGGCGGCGTGTGAGGATGATTTTTGGGGTCAGGTGCATAGTGCATGTGTAAGTAAATACGTATTTGGTGCAGATTGCATCAAAACTCCGTTAGGCGGCCAGCAAACATATAAAAACCGCCTACATTATGTACAACTCACACTCTGCCTGTGTATATTATATATATGCCTGGCTGTACATATGTATATGTATATATATAGGCATACATGTGTATGTGCACACGCAAAGCGCTCGCTCGCCTACTCCGCAGTCCGGACATCGTTTATCGATTTGCGAAAGGCAGCAGCAGCAGCGGCAGCAGCAGCAGCAACATCCACAGCAGGCAACACAGCAACCGAGCTCCACCAGCGGCGGTAGGCCGCTCTCCTCCGCTTCGCTCCCCTCCAGCTCGCTGGCATAGAGCAACCCCACTTTCCCGCCACCCCCTCGGCCGCCTTCCTTTTCCTCTCGTTTTGCGGCAGCCACACACCCATACAGCTGCACAGCAGCTGTACGTACGACGTACACGGATACATATAGACAGGCCTTCGCCGCCGAACGCCAAAACGCCCAGCGACCCCCTCCTTCCCTCTATGCCCCTTCAAGCCCGCCCTCTATTCAACGAAATGTTGTTGTTGTTGTGGTCTGTTGTTGCTGTTGCTGCTGCTGCTGCTGCTGCTGTTTGGGGGCTGGCAATGATGATGACGATGATGGCGAATGGCAATGATGATGATGATGTTTGGAGCTGGCAAACCGGGAGCTATGCGAGTGTGTGTGTGTGTGTGTGTGCGAGGGCGAGGAAGAGGAAGAGAGAGAAGCGGGGGCAGCCGGCCGCCAGGACTTGTGCGAACGAGCGAGTGGAAGGAAGGGAGAGGGAAAGGCTGGGAGGCAGAGTGGGGGGCTGAGAGTGAGCGAGAGGGAGAGGAAGAGAGAAAAGCGAAAAAATACTTATAATAAAAGCAACAAAAAACCCGCACAAGCTGAAGAGATACAAACATACAAGCACACGCAGCCAAAGCACAAGCGAACACACGTACATACATAAACAGGCGCCGCCGCCGTCGTCGTCGTCGTCGTCGTCGCCTTGCTATAAGTATAGCCGTGTGCTTGTGTGTTAGTTTGGGGCCGTCGCCATACCTCGCTCCATTCCCCCTCCCGCCGCACTGCCTGGCTCCTGCTGCTGGTGCTTCTTCTTCTCGCAGCGGCGCGGTAAACCCGTGTCAATGGGGGCGTAGCGGGGGCGTGGGGAGGTTGGTATGTAGGTAGCCTGACTGGTCGTAGGTTCGCAGGCAACAAAAACAACTTGGCGGAAAGGCACAAGAGTCGCAGCAGAACAACAACAATAACAAGCTCCAAGGAGTGCAAAAAGAGCTTAGGGGGGGGCACAAGGTAGCGGCGGGGTAGAACGAGACGGATCGATGTAGCCACTTCTCGGCTGGGCCTGGCATCTCTCTCGTCCCATGAAAGCTATCGCCTAGCGGTACAATGTTTCACTCTCTTTCCCGCAACTGATAAGGATTAGCTGGCGATCTTGGCTTCTCTCTCATGGCCTTCCACTCTCACTCTCCTTCGCTTCTCTGACCATCCTTTCGATATTTGGTTGATATATTGTATCTTCGATTTTCATGCTGCCTTCGGCCATTTCCCTATGACCTTGAACTTCGCTGCGTCGGCACGTGATAATGCAGGCGGGTGCAACAGTTTCCTCAGTGCAAATTGCATTTAAGCGCTGATTTTGCAGCAGCAGAAAAGTGCGGGTGTTCAGGGGGGGCAGCAACAGCAGCATCGCAATTCTGTCGCAGGCACATACATATACAAATATATATGAAAAAAGTACAAGCATACAAGGCACTATGGTGCAACTAGCAACAAAAACAACATACGGCAACAACTCGAGTGTTCTTTTTTTCTTTTTTTTTTTGCCTTTTGCCTGGTGGGCGGTTAACGCTGGAGCCCCTCTCTTTCTCTGCGTCCCTCCCCCTCTGCCTGACTGTGCGCTTCATGATGATGAGGTTTTGCCTTCTTCTTGTTCTTCTTTACACGTCCTCCAACGGCGTGTGCGTTTGTGTGAGAGTGTGCGCGCGCGGTGTTGGTGGGCATGGGTGGAGGTGGAGTGGGGAGCGGCATGTCGGGAAGGAAGGGGAGCACCAGAGGCAGCAGGGTGGGGGCACGGTCTGCTGCTGCTGTCGCCGCCGCCGTCGCTGCTGCTGGCTCGCCTGGGTGTGCATGCAGCTCTGTTCGTCGTCGTCGTCGCGTCGTTTCATTCAAGTGTCCAACGTTTGCCGGAGCGGTCATACAACGGTAGTCCGACGGTTCGCAGTTCTCTCTCTCGCCCGCTCTCCGGTACTGCTGCTGCTCTCTCTCACTCGCTCGCTGGCGCCTTAAGGGAATACGGGGGAGGAGAGACAGAGAGGTCGCTAGTGCCCACGCACCTTTAGAAAAACCGTTAGTTAGCATGAAGGATGTGAAAGTGGCGCGCGCAATAAGCGAATCGTCGACGACGTCCGATAACACCTCCGATTTCATCGAGATCGTCAAGAAGTACGATGTGGTGTACAACAATCACAATCCGGATTACAAGAACGTGGAAGTCAAGCTAAAGGTGTGGACGCAAATCGCCGACGAGATTGGTCTCTCAGTGGGTAGGTAATACCACAATAATATTAAAAGAATAACCCAAAGGAGGCGGCGGCGGCTGAAATTGAATTACGTCGAACAGGCACACACTGCTGTACCGCGCAGCCATACATACAAACATGTGTGTGTGTGTGTGTGTGTGTACCTGTCAGCGGACAAACTCAAACCGCCGCCCGGCCTGATATCTTTCGAACGCTGGTATATATATAAAATATGTATGTACGTATGTGTGGCGCTGTGGTGTGGGGGGGAGCGCGAGTGCGGTCGGCAAATTGCAGCGAGAAGCAGAAAACAAAAAATAAAAGGAAAACACTGGCACTGCTGCTGCTGCTGCTGCCACTGGCACGCAGAAAAAACAAACAAAAACAGAAACTGAGCGAAAACTGCGCGCTCTCTGATGCTGAGAGAGCTAGAGAGAGAGAGAGAGATAAAGAGCGAGAGCAGTCTGGCCCCAGCAAGAGTGGGGGTGTGGGAGGCAGAGTGCGAGAGCTTTTCAAAACAAAAACATTGGGCGGCATTGCCAGGTGCGAGACATAACTAAAACACGCAACCACCTGTGATTAAATTTTTAAATAATTAATTGGGATATACATAGGCCTAATGGCTTACATACGCAACAATTCTTATTCGCCATCTTACCATGCAATTTTTTTCTAGAAACATGTGCTCAATCAGAAATATTTTAACACCCTGTATTGGCCTCTGCTCTCTCACATAAACATAATTTATTTGTTTGTCTTTTTTTTTTGATTAGCCGGCATAATTTTGTATGATTTACTTTATATTAGGACTCGAATTATTGAAAGTTTCTAACAAAAGATAAAGCGCACTTTTCTCTATATGTACTCACACATTAGCATTATTGCAAGTGTATTCTTGAGATAATGAGAGTGACGCACTTCAAATGTAATCTAATTCGGGGAATCACAAAACTTTACTTACCGAACGCTTTGTTGTTGTTTTTATTAATTACACTGATTTATAGTACCTGTTAGGTGATCGAAGACACTTAAATATATTTCAACTGTCCCGTTGCCGTACTCATAAAATGCGCTTGTAAATCGTTTGAAATCCGAAACTGGACTGACCAATGCATGGTGTTGCAATTAAGATTTGGTATTTTTAGACAGGCGTAAGCACGCAGAAAATGCATTTTTAGCGGAGCTTGCAAGCGGTCACACTTTTCACTGATATTTACACAAAATTCAAATTTTGGGTTGTTAATATTAGTGTTTTCCTGCAGAATAAAAGCAGTTAGGATATTTAACATTCAGAAATTGCTAGGGTTTTGAAATTCTCTGAAAAGAACTCTACAAATGATATACAATATACGTTTTCACTTCTAAAATATTTCATTGCATACTTTTAGACGCATATTTAAATGGTTTTTAATTCATGCGAATATTTATATTAGATCTCTAAATTTTCCTCAATATTTTCCCTTTGCAGAGGCTTCTAAGCGAAAATGGAAGAATCTAAGGGACAGCTACACCAAGTATCTGCGCTCGTTTCGCGTCGGAACCAAGACATCCAAGAAGTACCAGTACTGGGCCCATGCCGACCACATGGAGTTCCTTAAGCCCTTCCAGGGACCGGGCAGGTGAGTAACTCCGTCTTGTACCCATATCCCATCCAAAACTAATCTGTTATCCTGCTGCAGAAACTCCGCCAATGGCAATGGCAAGTCCAACGACGAGGACGACACAGAGTGTGATTTCGGTTACCAAGTCCTGGCCAAGGCGGCCAGCAATGGGGGAGAGGATGAACTGAAGATCACCATTGCCACGGCCTCGGCGGGCTGCTCCTCGCTTGGAACGCACACGGTCAACACGTACACAACGGCTTTGAGCAGCACCTTGGCGCCCGCTCCAACGTCCAGCTTGGGCGTGGCCACGCCTCCCAATATGATCTCGCCGGGCAGCAATTTGGCCGGAGGATCAGGATCCGGCGGAGTTGGACTGCTGAATCACAATAGCAATAGCAATGGCAGCGCCAACGGGAGTCTCAACTGCGCTGCAGTTGCTCCGCTCAGCTCGCTCACACCGCCGGCCACCAGTGGCCAGTGCAATTCCGCCGTCGTCCTGCCCCTGCCCATCTCGCCCGCCGCAGCTGCAGCTGCTGCCGCCGTCAGCAAGGCCAATGCGAATGCCCTGGCCTCGTTGGCCAACCACCTGCCCATGGGCATGGGTGTGGGTGGATTGGCCCAACAGATGTTCCCGCTGGCCACGCTCAAGGCGGCGGCAGTGGCCGCTGGACTGCCAATGCCGTCCACGGTCACGCCACCAGGATGCAGCAGCTCCACCGCGCCCAGCGGCAATGTCGGCTGCCTAATCATCGAGCCACATCTCTTTGCCGCCGCGGATAACTTCAAGAAGGAGCTAACCGCAGCCGCTGCGGCCGGGGCTCCGTTGGGATTGTTCCAGAACCTGGCCAACCAAGTGCAGAATGCGAATCGATTAAATGGCGGCAGTTGTACCGGCGTTGCCCTGCCCTTGGGCAACCCCACGCCACCCCCGCCGCCTCCAGCACCGCCGGCGTCCAAGGTGCGGAGGGTGCAACCTTCGCCGCAGACGGCAGCCATCAATCTCAGTTGCTCGGCTGTGGGAACTGCCGGTCAATTCCAACAGCCCCAGGTGCAGATGCAGCAACAGATCCAACAGCAGCAGCAACAGCCGCAGCAGCAATCTCCCGCCAAAACGCGCAAGATCTGCGATCCGCGATTCCCCAGCGACTGGGATGTGTCCGCCGTGCTGCAGGCCAACCGGGAACTGGACGCCAACACCCTGTTCTTCTTGAGCCTGGCACGGCAGGTACGGGCCATGCCCATGAAGTTCCAATCCCTGGCCAAGATGCGGTGCATGCGGATCGTGAGCGATCTGGAACTCGAGCTGGAGAACTTTGACTGCAACGGTGGGGCGCCGCCGCCAGACGATTCGGGCGGGGGAGCTGGGAATCTCAAGTACTGCAGCATCGACACGCCCCCACCGCCGCCGCAGGATGGTTCCGTGGTGATCCTGCCGCCGCCAGTCGGACCCGAGGGCTCCACGGAGCACTTTGTGTATGTGATGTCGCCGTCGCGGGTCGAGAGCATGATCGACATCTCCTCGGACGAGGAGGCGACCATGAACGGGGTGCCCTCCTCGACGGTGGGCGTGGGCTCCTCCTCCGGACAGGTTTAATCGTACAAGCTATCTTTATTCTAAATTAAACTTAAATTAATCTCAAAATAGACTCTGCGGTTCGTTTTTTATCTGTTTATTTTGGGGGGCGACGGGCGATCGATCCTTTCGATGCTTAGGTGTACAAAATGTGGAAAAATCTCTTCTTGGAGGACCACGCCCGGGCCAATTTGATGCTAGGTGATTTAATGCGAATGAATTTCATTCAGGAAGTCGATGACGAGGTGGCATCCTCCTCCGTCTTAGGCCTGCACCTTGCTCTTGGTGGTGAAGGCAAAGTAGGCGACTCCGCCCACGAGGAAGGCGGCCAGCAGCTCGGCCTTCACCCAGGGACCCTTGTAGGCACTCTTCGTGGGCACAGCGATGTCCAGCAGGGACTTGACCGACGACACCTTATCGCCATCGCGCTGGGCCTTGCGCACATTGGCATAGCCGTCCTCGTCGAACAGACGCACCTGGACATTGCCGCTGCTGCCCTGCTTGATGTCCTCCACCCAGCTCACCTAAAGTGGGAGAAAAACAGGGATTAGGTACTGCCCAAACTCCAGGGCGGACCTCCGACTCACCTGGTACTTGTTATCGCCCACCTGGGCCACGGGCACCACCTTGCCGCAGGGGAACTCGGCAAACAAGCTGGCGGGAGCCGCTCCGCTGCACTGCAGCGTGATTTCGCCGACATGGGCCAGCTGGGTCAGAATCGTAGCATCCTGAGTGCTGAACGAGCTGACGGTGGCCTTGCAGCTTCCGTACACGCCGGAGGCGCACACTGCGGCAATCAAGAAGATGGCGAGCACTTGACGAGACATCCTGGTGAGGTTTTGTGTTGGTTTTTATTGAGGAATCGGGTGAACTTAAGCGGAGAGCTCAACTGCAGACTTTCTTTAAAGTTTTAACAATCGCCACGACAGCACGAAACGTCATCTGACGTTTAGCTGTCAAAACATCGATACTATCGATAAAAGCCGACAGCACGAAACGTCAGTGAAGGCAACTATCGGCTAGAAAAAGTAGCTAAAAGAAAATAGCTAAAAGTAGACAAGATAAAAACAAAAGAAAATAAAATAAAATTGTAAAGGATATATATTAAAAAATAAACAAATAATGTAAAATAAATATATGCCAAGTAAGTTGATTAGTTTTAGCACACATGTTGGCTAAAAAGTAGCTAAGCAGTGAAATATGCAAAATTTCTAGCTATGACAGCTATTCGACTGTGAAATAACGGCTTTCTATCGATTTGGCGGTTACATTTTAAAATTATTTGCTTGTTTACTTAAAAGTTTAAAGCTTAGAGAAGTTTGCAGTCAATACATAAACACTGAATAATAATAAGAAACCTTTGGAAATCATGAGATCGAATAAACAAAAAAATTAGAATCCAATCAAGCCTATTTAAAATTCTTTATCCCGAATCAAAAAGTCCAAAATCCCATTTGGATCCGTTCCAGTCACAGTAATTCTTTTTCCCACGCTTTTCGTAATTAAAATAAGTTTTGCTCTGACATGTTGCCCCGTTCGTACCGCTCCGTATTTGGTTACGGGCTCGTCTCAGCTACAATATATTTACGGCATTTGCATTGTAATTGAATTGATTTCGAATTTCGCAATTGCACAAGGAGCCCAAGGAGGAGCTGAGTTGTGGCGGGGAACGGAATTCCCCCGCGATTCCTGTCCGATCGGTGCAAAGCGCGTCGTCAAAGTCAAGCCATAAATATTGACTGGAAATGATTAATGCCCATCCAGCAGCGATTGGCCTTTCTTGCCGTTTTGTTTTAAGTACATTTTATTGGCAATCACAAAGGCATATACATTCGTATAAATACTTTGGCTAACAGGGAGGCACTCATACATATGTTTGGCCTGTGACCTTGGCTGGGGCTTGATTTGGTTTTACTTTTTTTTTATTTTTTTTTTATTTTATGCCATTTTTCTGTGTTTGTGTTTGCTGCCCCCCGCTCCGTTCGTTACTTTTCTTTGATTGCCACCGCGCACGGAACTTTTCCACCGCCGAACTTTGCATGTCTTTGATGAATTTGAAATTGTCACAAATGTGAAAGTTTTTCACATCCATCTGGGAGAGCGAGAGATACACACATAGTGACAACTGAATTTACATCTAACGAAATTTCGCTGACATTGAGCGACTTGTACGCATTTCTCCTCTCCCCGCCGCTTTTCTTACTTTTTGCCAAAAATTCATTCATTCACGGTCGGATTTGCATATTGCCAAAAAGCTGAAAAGGCAAACAAAAAATGCTGTAATCCTTTCGATTATGAGGCGTAAAGTGGGTGGGCTGGTGGTTCGTAAATGAAAACAAAAGTTCGTGCGGGTTCATTGAGTCGCAGTCGAAAACTTGCCAGACCCCAGCGAAATTGCACGTGTCTCCGGAAGGGGTTGGCGAAATAGAGGGGGGTGGCTAGGGGGCTGGGTGCACTCAGAAAAAATATTGTGAGAAGGGATTTACTTAAAAAAACTTATTCTGAAAAACAATCATCAGTTTTAGATATACAACTGTTTTTTTCATTACTAGTATCTTCATCAGTACCCTATTTTTATTTATTAGTTTGGTTATGAACAGTATTCAGCTAGAACCCTTTGGGAATTTCAGTGCAGCGGAAGGGGTCTGAGAAGCCTAAGAGGTGCTTTGGATTTTGTATTTCATTTTTAATTGTATCTTTTATAATTTTTCAATTAGTTTTCTAATATTTCCAACTGCTTGATAAATAAATAAGCTAGCTATCTGAAATAAAGTATACTAGAAATTAAAATATTTTGTGTGCTTTCTGCAGATGTTTTTCTCTGAATCTCTTACTAAATACAAACTTTTTAATCTAATATAAAATATAATACCTGCATTCTTAGACATAATTGATAGAAAACTATAAGTTCGATATATACGGCACATCCCATATATCAAGAAAAATCGAAAAGATTTAATTTCCTTTATTATCCAAAACCTTTTAGAACGATTTTAACTTTCTGATACTGTAAATAAATAGTCTTGCTTATTTTGTGATACAACAACAACAAGTTTTTCTAAAGTTTGAGGTTTAGTAATAAATTTGATAAGATGATAAAACGATAAGACGATAAATCGATAAGTAAATATTATACATCGATAAACCATATCATTAAAGAAAAGGGTTTTATCTATGCGCATATCAGCTTAATGTTAAAAATAAAGAAGTAAATTAGCTAGATACACCATCGAGAAAAGATTAAATCAAATCTAAGATATTATTTGGATTTTTTTTAAGTGTCCTTTTGGCGGGTTGTGGTAGTTGGCTGGTTGTCTGACGTGCGGGTGTGAGCAGGAAATGGAACAAACAACGGAGCCGTAGAGCCCCAAAGAAGTAAAGCCGTAGAGAGAGCGAGCATAACAGGCGGACTCCGGACTCCTTGCCAACGTTGCGATTTTGTTGATTGTTTGTTGGCAACATAAACGAAGCTCCTTCTTCATTCACAAAAAAACGCAGTCGGTGCAGGGCATTCGAGCCAAGTGGACGACGCGGACGTGGAAGGCACCTCATCGCGATCTGCAACTGGATCTGTATCCTTTCGATACCTTTCGCTTTCGTGACTTCAGCCGGTTTCTGCGCGATTTGCTCGGCTTTCACTTCAGTCAGCTTTCCTTCTTTTTGTTGACAAAGTTATTGCCGCTGGCTTAATGACTTCGTAATTGATTTGCATTCGATGTGCCACATTGATTGGCAATTGAAACGTAAGCCACCACCACGGAGTTCTTGAAGTTCTAACCAAACTCACCTCTACAACCACTCCGAAGCCCACTCCAGCCGCAAACCACTCATCGTCACCGTTGCTAATCAAGGTTATCAAGGCTAACCTGGCTGTCACCATGTCGCTGTCTGTGGCCAGCCGTCGTCGCCACCAGACGACGAACGCTCCCTTGTCCACCAGCTCCTCCTCCTCCTCGTCGACTCCTGGCGGTCGCTACCAACTGCCGTTGTCGGTGCGGAAACAGCACTCCTTCATAGAGCCCACGGCCAGGTTCTCGGCCCAGCAGCGGGGCTATCTCTCGCGCGGCCTCTCCGTGGGCAGATCCATTGAGAATATACGCCAGAAGCTGTATCCTGGGAGCAGGACCACATCTCTGGCCATTGAGGAGTCCACGCCTAGGATTGCTCCGCGGATTACAGCCTCACAGGTCCAGGGATTGAGGTTGAGGGACAAGAGCCTGGTGGCCTGGTCATCCACTACATCGCTGTTGAAGGACCAGGAACCGGAGAGGAATACGCAGGCGGAGCAGGCGGAGGCGAAGATGTGAGTAGAGTTAATTTAAAATTAAAATTAAGGGTTCAGAAGGGAAGGAATTAAGAAAGTGGCTATGGGATTATTCTAATATAAGGACTTTTCTTATAACATTTACGAATATTTCTTAACCAATTTTAGCTTATATTTAAAGAACATTTTGCATATTTTCGATTGCTTAATAATTTTTAAAATAATTTATTTATTTTAAAACTGAAACATTTTATTAAAATTTAAGAGACTAGAGACGAAAAAATAAATTAATTTAGCTCACTTTCAACACTCGATTACCAACATACGGTCTGCGACTCTACTAACCTTTTATGGCGAGTGCGAGTAAGATAGATATTGGTTTTTAAGTTTGTTATCTAATAACTTCCCTGTTTATCATACAAACATATATTTTTAAAGAATAATTGTTTATTTTCCAACTTAAACATTTTGATAAATCAATTAAGAGAGCTAGAGACGAAAAAATATATTAATTTTGGTTCAGTTTAGCTAAACCTTTGAGTTTGCGACTCACGGTTTGCGACTCTACTAACCTTCTAAGTCAAGTGCAAGCAAGATACTATAGATAATGGGTTTCAACTTTTGTGTCTTATAACTACATTGTTTGTTATACAAACATTTTTAAGGAATATTTATTTGTTTTCAAACTTTAACACTTTAATAAAGGAAGTAAGAAAGCTACAGACGAAAAATAGATTTATTTTGGCTCACTTCATATAGAAGTCGTGAAAATATATTCATTTTGGCTTACTACATTTAGAACTCAAGTAAAGGACTCACGGTTTGTGTCGCGACTAACCCTGTGAGGCAAGTGCGAGCGAGATAGGTATTGAGTTTCAACTTTGTTGTCTTATAACTTCCATGTTTATTATCCAATTGTACTCAAATTTAAAAAAACACGATGGTTCAATGGTTCCTTCTATAGAAATATATAATAAATTAATATATAATTATTTTTTAACTAAAATTCCAGTACTTAGCTAGGAATAATATGAGTAGGGAAATTATTAAGAATAATTCAAAGCATGAATAAAACAAATATAGTCTTCAGTCAGGAGAACCCCCAAAAAAACCCATTAGAATTACTATTGGAAGTGTAACTCTTTAGGCCACCACAAATTGGTGGAATTGAAATAGCCAAAAAAATATATTCCGAATAAATTGTGGCACCTATGGAAACCCAAACCCCCCGTGCAGTGGCTCCCTTTCTTGTTTGACCTTGGTGCCAGCGCACAGTGCGTATACGTAATAAACTGGAGGCAGTTGTAATGTCTGCCCTGAAATCCATATCATTCATATAAATATGGCGAAAGTGACACTTTCGATACGGTGGCGTCAAGTTCTGGCTGTGTGTGTGTGGGAGAGTGTGGTGTGTGTGCAATTTGCATGCTTCACGCCGAAATCAAACGTCAAAGTTTTATGTTTCCAGTGCATAACACACGCTAGACATGCTCGGCGAAAGGAGGAACAGGAGGAGCAGCTCACCCACCTGGCGGCACACTTAAGTCGATCATTGCCCGCTGACAAGATAGCGAGGTGGAAAACTTGGGGAGGGCAGAGCACCTGATAGCTCTGGGAAATAGTACCCATAGGGTTCACTGACCCCTCCCGGCAATCGTAGACTCACTTTCGTCGGGTTTCCGCTTTTCGGGGCGCCAATTGTAAACGTAATTGACATGGTTTCCTTTTTCATCGCAAAGTTAATTTCTATTTCTGGTGCCTTGCATGATTCGCGCCGGAATCGGGAGCAGCATAAATTGCCAGGCCCAGCCCGCAACTAATGCCAAATAATTTGATTTAAATTTAGAAGGCGGGCGACGCTAGTAGGTCACTCGAAACTTTCCATTTCGATTTGCCAATTCCATTTCCCATTTCCCTTTCTCACTTTCCCTTTGCAGCAGCGCCAAGGCGGACAAGAATCGCATAAATCTCAACATAGTCCTGTCCCAGACGATACGGGCCACCAACGAGCGGGAGCAGGACCTGGAGCCGGAACAGGACCCGGAGCCGGAGCATCATCACTCGCAGGCTGCAGAGATCCCTGCCGAGATCCCCCTGAGCATCTCCCCGGCCCTGACCGTCCAGAGGCGTCCGCCTTTGGTGCGTGCTATGTCCGCTCCGGTCCGTGGCCTGGACGAGAGCAGCAAGGGCGTCATTGCAGCCAGCAAGAGGAGTCAGCAGAAGCTGCGGCGTCGCAAGATCTTCACCAGGACCCCGTCCTCCGGAGGCGGGGCACCAATCGATGTTCTGGGCGGCGACTCATCTTCCTCGGGTGGAGGAGCCCCTAATGCCAGCAGCTCCTCCAAGAAGGCTCTGAATCGAGCCCGCAGCGTGGTGGCCCCGGATGTGATTACCCTGGTCTCCCTGCTGAGTTCCGAGGGCAGTGACTCCGAGCGGGAGGACAACTGCTCCACGGCGGTCACATCGCCACCGGGTGGTGGTTCGGAGAAGCAGCAGCCAGGAGCCGCGCAGCGAAGGGCGCCGCTCTTGAGGAAGACGGGCAAATCGGGTAAGTCTCCAGAAAGCAAGGAAAAAGCATGCTTTCATATATCATACAATTCCCGCAACCCTGGCACTCTTCCGCTCCCGTTTCAAGAGACTTTAAGAGATTTTAAATCAATTTAAAACGATTTTAAATCAATTTAAAAAGAATTTAAATCGATTTAAAAAGATTTTTAATCAATTTAAAAATGCCCAAAAGTATGCTATGTTCAGAGATTTTGTAGCCTACTTTTGGGCGCAATTTTTGAATGATTTCAACTCGGGTTTTTTTAGTTATCCTGAATATTATTATTTTAATGATTTGAAAAATTTTAAAATAAAATAAATATATTCAGCTTTAAGCGAGTAATTTTTAAGTCTATAAAGCAAGGAAAAAGCATGCTTCCATACACCTGCACTCTTTCGCTCCCCCAAAACCCAACTAAAGCTTTCTGGCAGTCTCGTTTCAAGATAGCTATCCGCCCACCTTCCAACTGGCCTCCAAGGAGTACTCGCATATGATCCGACGCGGCTCGATAGCACCTCTGGCCGCCCGCATCCGCGCCAACCGGCCGCCCACAGCGCCGCCCGTCTCCATTTTCCTAACTGACGTTGTTCCAGGCAAGATGGATCAGGGATCCTCCTTAAAGAAGGAAGGATCTGGGGAGCTGCCCCTAACGCCACCGGATGAGGCCAAGAAGGAGAACAACAATAATGCGGCCAACTGCGAGGATCAGCCGGCGCAGCCGGATCACAACTATCCGGCGTATGTGAGGAGCCTGAAGGAGCGCGAGTGCTGGAAGCTCCACCAGAAGATGGGGGCCAAGGGCGTCAATGTGAGCTATGAGACCGTGCTGAGGGGCATGCTCACGCCCACAGAGTTCCGGCACTACCAGAAGCAGCGGGAACAGGAGGAGGCCCGCGTCCTGGAGGAGGCCGAGGCCGCCGAGGCAGCCGCTGCCGCGGCCCTCCTCGAGAGCGGCGAGAAGGAGAGCCGCAAGGGGCCAGTGACGGCCATAGAACGCCTCTCGGAGGCCCTGCTCCAGAGCAAGTAGAGCTCCTAGTTCCCAGTTCCAGTGGAAACCCGACCATTAAATTGCATTTGCCTCTAGGGGACGTAGCCGTAGTCGAGCACTCGTTAAGCCGCAGTCGCACCCCGCTGAAGACACCACTGATCGGCGTCCACTCCGTAGTCATAGATGGTACCCGTAATCCGTAGTCCAAGTCCGGGACTCCTCAAGCTTAAGTGGACGCTGAGCCTGGCCAATAATCGCAAAAGCAAGTTCCCAATTCCCCTTGTAGATCCTTTAAAATAAAGATTACTAGAAGACACCTAAAAACTGGAAATTTTGTTTATGAATTCTTTTTTTAACAGGTTACAAAGTAATATTTATTATTTAGGAAATACAACAATGGTTACCTAATTATTTATTCAATAATAAAAAGCCACAATTTATGATTTATTTTTTGTAGAAAGGTATAGGAGAAAGGAAATTAATATTTATTGCTTAAATTAGGAAAAATATATTAATTTTTGGAACAGAAAAGGTCTTAAAGATCCGAACTTTAATAGCTTATAGTTTTTTATAATTTTTTGTTCAGATAAATATTAAGTTTAATTAATAATACATTTATTTTTAGAACAGTTAAGGTCTTAAAAGATCCGAACTTTAGTAGCTGATAGTTTTTTGTTCAGATAAATATTAAGTTTAATTAATAATCGAAAAGGGTTTTAACTATTAATGATCAATGGAAATTAATTTTCTAAGAAGATTAAGACTTTAAGGAGCCTCTAAAAATCGGTCTACTTTCTTACAAAATACTTAGATAAATCCAGAACTGTTTAAAGAAATAGGAAATAATATTTGGTTATTTAAAAAAATATAATTTAGGTAATTCTTTCTGAAGTTAATGCTGATTAATTCTAAACGGAGGAGAGAACTATAAATTATTTTCCAAGAAAAATTCATTTTGAGAAGATCAAGAGATGATATAATTAAAACAAAAATATATAAAGGCAAGAAAATAGTTTTAAATAATCCTCGACATTAGATTGTTGCGTTTTTTTTCGTATACTTTTCGTTCAATTTAAAAATGTTCTTTCGTGTTGTGTAAATTGAGCAATATTCAATCGTTAAATAAAGGCCACTACGTTAATTTAAAAACAGTGATAGGGAAACTCTTTCAAGGACCTTTACTTGGCCCTTTCCCGGCGTATGGAACTGGCCAAAAAGCAGGCCAGCACGATGCCCAGAATCTGTATGAAGGCGATGCCAATGCCCACACCAATCAGAATGATGGCATTCTTTTCGATCCGAGCCTTCAGCTTGCCCACACACCCGTCCTGGAAGAACTTATCCCTGCCCAGAGCCGGGGAATCGAGGCAGTGTCCCACAGTGGTGTCGATGAACTGCTGCTGACAACAACTGGCTGGGAGAGTTTTATTCGCACTCAGTGTCCTCCAATCCGCGGGGGAGTCCACGCCGCAGCACATCAGCTTCTGCTGGATGTTGTCCCAGGCCATGGTGTCCTCGCTGTTCGAACGCTTGATGGACTCCTGCAGGGAGTTCTTGACCATCATCTCGAGGTCCTTCTTGAAAACACTGGCTGCAATGCCTACAGCCAGTTCGATGATGAAGATGACGGCCAGAAGGACGGCGAACTGGTAATGAAATTGAAGGAAAATGTAGGGAGAAGGTTTTTTAATATTTTCGGAAAGAGGAAATATAATCAGAAGTTTTAAAAAATGTTTGTAGATTTTAAAACATTTTAAAATATTTAAAAACAATTTAAAAGGATTTTAAATCCATTAAAAAAGGTGCCTAAAAGTATGCTATGAAACAATGAGGGACTGTGAGATTTGGTAGCATACTTTAAAGTGCTGTTTTTAAGGGATTTCAATTCAATTCGAGGTTGGTTAAAGTTCTCCTAAATAAAATAATGTTACTGACTTGGAAAGTATAAAAATAATAAAATAAAATAAATATTTTTCGCATTAATTAATGTGTTTTTAAATCTATATTTTATGGATCTAAGGAAAAAGCTCTTAAAATTCTAAATTTCAAGGAAAATACAATATAATTGGTATCTGTATTATTCTACCAAGTTTTCCCTTTAACTCACCGTTAGCAAAAGCGTTGGCGACTCCTTGATGGCTCCAAAACAACCCAGCGAAGCGATCAAAAATATGATCAATCCAGTGACTATCAGGACAATTGGTGGAGCCAAAACTCTTCCCTCCACAAAGTGATTGAATTCATTGACATCGGCAAGGACAACAGCTCCGGCTATAAGAATTCCCAGGCCGGAGATCTGGAAAGAAAATTGATCCGCTTGATTAATCGAATCGACCTTTAATATATCCGTAAAGCAATTTGCCTAATGGCTTCCAATCAAGTCCTAATTCGATATGCGTTGCTCGTATTTACATTCCCAATTCTAATTGTGCGATAAAAATCACCCACGACCAGTGAGTCAATGGCATTTCCATGTTCAAGTCCACGTCGTCATTGACAGTGGGTTTGTGTTTGCTCAGTTGTTGGTCAATGCGAAGGACACCCAGTGTCCATGTCCTTTGGAGCACGCATACATCACTTCCATGTCGTTATAAGCCAATCGCTGGCAGTCGCTGGCGAATGAAAATGCCATTTTTCCAGCCGATTATCATCTAAATGAGAGACCCAAACAAGACCCGATGCATAAGCGTAATTGCATGACTCCGAGTGACGGTAATTATGGCGAATTAAATCCCAATTGCAGGGAATAAGTAAATCACGATGGATGAGCGCTTGGATTGGCACTAAATTAATGAGCTTGTGTCGGGGGAATACCGCGATTTGAAAAAGTTTAATAAATAACTTTATTATAAAGACGGATTCAGCGAGGTATTTGTTTTAAAATTGCATCAGAAAATATTTTGCGTTATTATTAATAATATATTAACATTGCATCTGAATATATTCCATATTAATATTAATAATTTAGCAGATGTCATTTTGAAAATCGAAGTTAAAAATAAATGAGTAGAATTTTCCAGCTTTGTTGCTTTTTAGCTTTATATTTAAAATCACTCTTCGTACAAGTTTAGAATACATTCTATTGTAATCTAAGAATTACATTTTAAATAAATTTTACAGACATATTCCACTAAAAACAGCTAGGGAACGGGCTTGATACTCAAACTCAGCCTCACGGTATGCGGCACCGTAAAGCGTGCTTTGACGGGACTGTGCCTTCTCGGTCTGCAAGCAAGCAAACTGGAAAGTTCTTTATTCAAATAAATAGAAATGCTTTGGTTTAACTAACACTAACTTTACAGTGAAAATGTTATTTTTATTAAATTGCGAAATGGAATTAAATCCTTAAAAAGAGAAGAATACTTTTAGAATTCAAGAAATCTTTGATACGATTACGTAAGTGCTTTTAAAGTTTTCTAAAGTTTCTAAAGTTTTCATGAAAGTTTCTTTTTTCAGCATCTTAATTTGTTTATTGAGTTAGAAATTGTTTAGAGATTTCACTTTTAATAATACTTTCACTTATATATCGATCACTTACCGCAAATAAAACATTAAAGGCAAATAAAACATATTTTATTAAACTCGGTCCGCAATTACGCATTTTGATTTTCACTCAACCCAGAGGTCACTTCTTTCGCTCAATTAAAACTTTAAATTTAACTTGAGTTTAATTTGAGTTTAATCCAAAATTAGAACTGCTTTCTGTAAGCTAAAGCCAGCGAGAGAAATCGCCACGATGCGACTGACCGAACGGACTGAAGTTAAACCACAAACTGACCGGAGCTGCGGTCCGGCCGGGCTTTAGAAGGCCTTTCCTGGCCGGGTTCTGTTGTGGCCATCGCATTCCCGGTTGGCGCTGGCAACGCACCCCGGGATTATGGGCACAGGAAAAAAAAGTAAAAGTGAGTGAAAGTCTTGGAGGAGGCCCGCTACGAATTCAGGCCAGGCGGGAATCGAACAGGGAATGGGAACACCCATTTCGTTGATTCAACATTCGATACCAGAGAACTTTTGACCAGCGGAAAGGAGGTCGGCCCGGAGCTTACCTCACTGGCTGCTTTTGCTTTTGCCTTTACCCGGTGGGTCATTGCACTTATTACCATAAAAGAACTTGGCTTGGGCCGCCACCCACGTCGGGTGCGGGGTATTTCCCTTTAAAGTTGGGCACTTGGCACTTGGCACCTGGAACGCGACCGGGCCCAAGGCGAAATTAATTGCGTGCTTTCGTGCGAAGAAAGTTGTAAACGCTCTCACTTTCTTTCTTTCTCTTTGGGAATCCAAAATTTGGCGGCGTTACTATTTGTGCGAAATAATTAAAGACGCCTGAAACTATGCCACAGTCTTGGATGATGTTAATGTCGCGTGTCGGGAATTATGGCCTCAAGTCCCCCCCACTGGGCCCAGACCCTATCTGGTCACAGAAATCTCTGGCCCAAAGACTGTTGCTTGACCATTAGCGAGGGAATCGCTGGAAAGTGCAGTTCTTTGAATGATTGGAGGGCAAACATTTGGCCAGAAGGCTTCCGCAATTTAAAGCAAATTGTGGCTTTATGAGGGAATCTAGCCATTAAAGCCAAAGAAAAGTTATATGGCCTGATTACTTGCATAAAAGAGTGGGAAAGGTTAAGTGTAGAGGCCTTTTGCGTCATTATTATTTCTTTGCTATGAGGGGTTTCTATTGAATTGGGAATGTATGTGGGTTCTAAATATAGTTTTCTGGATAAATAAATTTGTTGAGAACATTTGATAAAATATTTTATTTTATTTATTACTACATATTTATCTTTATTTCTCTTTGTTTGGATTAAATATTTGGTTAATATAGCTGTTAGGGGTTTATGAGTAAAGGTTTTCAAGAAATATTTGGAAGACTTTTTACTATTTTATTTGTTTTTTGTTTAATTATTTATATAGGAGAATTATATTCTTATTAATATTCTTATAAAGAATGAAGTTTTCTTTAAAATTGTTAAGCTATTCTTATAGATTTAGAATAAGTTACATTTTGTAAAATATATTTTAAGAGAATCTTTTATAATTTATTTAATTATCATATAAAGGATGAAGTTTTCTTTTGAAATTGGTAAGCTTTTTTAAATATTAAACAAGTAGTTAAATTTTCTAATTTATTTTCAAAGGATACTTTTATACTTTATTTGAAAAAGATTAAAAATATTTACTAATTCGGTATCTAAAATTTTTGCGGTGTTACCAAAGCTGTTTATGAGTTTCTCCGCGTAACACTGTTCCGCATTCCGTGAGGTTGAGCATGAGTAGTGTGGCCGTTCTCTGGCTGTCTGTGTAAGGTAATGTCTTTCCTGATATAATACGAGTTTGGACCAAGTTTCTTGTGAAATTTATTAACTAATATTTCAGAATAAGAATTTCTGAAAAAGAAATATAACTTTCTGTAAAGGAACTACGTTTTTTTAAGAAATTCAGCAACTTTTCAATGAATTCAAGTTATGCCCCATCTAAATCGAAACTTAGAGTACCTAGCTTGGTCCAATCTTGTTATAACTTATAAGTAAGCCTTATCTAGACACATTTCCCATTGATAATCTCAACCAAATTTGTTACTATCTCTGCACGTACAAAATTAAACAACGAAAGTACAAGTAACAAACTTTATTATCAAATGTTCTTCAAACATAATACAAGTGTAGCTTAGTTAGTTTCCTTAGGGTTCGTTATTTTGGGTGGATAATGCTGTGGTTGTTCCTGGAGTATTATAATTAATTGTGTTCGCTTTTGGGTGACTAATTATATGTAATTATGGGTAAGTGTGTGTGAGTGTTAGGGTGTAAGTGCGGATGCCACATGCCACACATGCTCAGTCCAATCATCCGGAATGCTGGGTTAGTGGCGCGCCAAGAAGATGGCCACGAGGACCGTCAGGATGGAGAGGGAGCTGCGCAGGGCGCCGGCGCCACCATCGCGACAAGGCCATTCCACCAGATCCTCCGAGCTGCAAATAATAGGTGTGATGTACTCTCTAGATCCCTCACAGATACAGCGGATACGGATAGGAGGGATAGGGGTATGGGTATGGGTGCGGATATGGGTATGCGAGTGGGTACGGTGGATAGCGCTGGAGGGGATAGACAACATGATCTTGTGGCTCCTCATGGGGCACATAAAACAGTGGTGCTGGATGGTGGCGTGCGGGTGCGGGTGTAGACTCAGACGGGTAACTGGAAAAACACAATCCAAACACTCAGATGATTGAACTCGGGAACTCTGGAACTCGTTCTGGTTATTCCAATCTCCCAGCCATCGCTCGCCATTAAAAGCTAATGATGTTAGTCTTGGGGGTTGAGGGAAAACCCTTTGTCACTCTCAACCAACCCCGTGGATAATGCGGAAGTTTGTTTAGGCCACGAATGGAAATACGAACAGCAAGTACAGGCTAATGTTTAGCTTAGATTTCGGTTAATTTTTTGTCGGTTTTATTACACACAAATACAGGAAAGAAGGAAAAGTGGAAAAAGGCAGGAAAAATCGAGCAAGTGAGTTGAGTTAATTGAGGAAAATGTGTGTGGGTGTTAGCCAAATAGTGGGTGAGTGTGTGAGGGATTGTGATTATGGTTGGTTTGGTTCTGTCAACTGGGAAAAACACTTAATTAGTTATTTTACTGGGGCCTGAAAGTTACACATAAACTACACATAAAATATTCGAGCAGCATTCGAGTTTGTCTGTCTCGGCTGGAAGCAATATTTACTTGACACCAATAACACCGCAGGCTAAAAGGAAATAAATAAAATAATTAATTATAAACTAAAGAGATTTATAAAAAAGATAACCCACCTATGCGACCGCCAGCGTTGCCCGTCTTCTTGGAATCCGTGTGGTTACCCAGGCCCAGGTCATCCTCCAATTCGTGGAGCACACAGCCCCGGCCAATGACCGTACGCTTGCCAGTCAGAGAGATCACAGTATCCGTGTAAGTAATATCAATAATGCCCGTGGAGTTCACCTCCAGATTGCCCAGGTCACCAACGTGACGCACCTCGTGGTCGGGACCGCCGTGATCGACCTGAAAGGATAACGAAAATTAATTAAAAAATTAAACTGAATTACTCAGTAATAACTCACCTTATCGGGATTGTAGTGAGCACCCATGCTGGCGCAGCCATTGCTCAGATCTCCCTTCTCATGGATGTGGAAGCCGTGCTTGCCCTCCTTGACGCCCTCCAATTGGATGCGCACATGGACATTCTGGCCGCAGTCGTTCTGGGTGAAGGTCACATTGCCCTTGACCTGGCTATTATCCGGCTGCACTGGACCGGTCAAATAAGCTATGGCCTGGATGGCATTGTTGCGCTAATGGGAAAATTAATAACATTAATTTATTAATTATTTATTTGATTTATTTGATAAGATTATTATTACATACCGCCTGGGCTGCTGAACAGATTGTGGCACAGAGTGCCAGGGCAACCACTAGATAACGCAGCATATTTGAAAACTGAAAGTTAGAAAACAATATCAGTAACACGTGCTAAAAATAATATTATATAAGAAACAGGGGACTAAACGGCTTAATTACCTATAAAAAACGTTTTTTATTACATTTAGTATAAGAGCTCTATGATTGCACAAACACAACTAGAACTAGATGAGAACTAGAGATGATCGGTGTCGATTATTAAAAAAAGATCACTTATTTTGATTTTTGATAGATTTTGGCATTAATTTTCTTAGGCTTAGCATTAAATTTGGGTTCACTAAAGATCATCGCAAATATCAAGTTTAAGTCTCAAATTTAAATATGTATTTATTTATAGCTTCTATAGAATTGAAAAATATTAAATATGTGATTGAAATGATTAATTAATATTCACATTTAAAATGCGTCAGTGGAATAAGTGTTTTTTCCCTGAGAAATAATCTTTAAAAAATAAATTCATGAAATACGTTCATTTCTATCGGGTAAACCTTATTTATTACCTTTTATAAAGCCAGAAAATATAATTATAAAATAAAAAATTAAAACTTCAAACCCCAAAAAGAGCTCTCACTATCCTAACCTTTCTCTTTTAAAAATCAAACCCATAACCATTTGAAAGTATCATTAAAACAATGATATATGATATGATACACGATATAAAGTATCGCTTGGAAGACCTCCCATTAATTCCAGCCGCTCATCCCTGGCTCTTGGACGTCATCAGGTGCACATTCACTTGATTCCATTAAATCGGACAGTTGTGTGCGGAATTGAAGCGCCTAACCTCAATTTATGGAACGATTTGTGGGTCATATACGAGATGTGCTACCCGTTCGCAATGTGGATATCAACGATAAATGCAAACAGCCTTTTGCCACAGGGTTAAGTGCGGGTGCGGCTGCGGGGGAAGGTCAATCCGGCAATCAACAGTCCACAATCAACAATCTCTTTTTCGTACGCACTTCGCTTCCAATGAATGAGTAGCCAGAGATATGGCTTATGTATGGATGTCAGAGTTTATCGGCAGAATGTTTGTTTATTTATTTGTTTATTAGTCTTATCGGTGTCTGCATTATGCTGGGCCATCTTGCCGAGTCATGTCCCTAAGTAATCTTCAGAAATTGCGGTCAGTACCTGCCTCTCCAAATTAAGTATCCTTATCGGCGGCGGCACTTGAACTCGGTTCCGAAATTTATGATTCTCCCGCTGGCGGTATGACTGAATTTGACTTGTTTCGAAGGAGCACAAATAGCATAAAAAAATATTATACTAAGCACTTGAAAAAATATTTCAATATTTATTTATATATATGAATCATTTAAATATTTAATATTTTAATAAGATAAGGAGAAAACAGTTTTTAAATTGGTAAAGTTTCTTAAATTAGAGCTAAAGGTTGTTGAATCAGGAAACTGACCAGTGTCATAGCAGAATGAGAAATGAACATTGATAAGGTCACACTAAAAACATTCAATTTAAATTTAAAATGAAGAAAACTTGATGTAAACTCATAATATTCTTAAAACAATTTTCTAAAATTTAAAAGCTTTTTTATGGCATTCATATGATCAAAACATTTTTCCTTTGATGGACAAGTTTTTAGGTAAACCTTTTTCTAAGTGTATACACTTAGCTCTTGATACTCATTTATTTATTCTGGTTCAAACTGTCACGAAATGGTTGACAAATTGCAACTAATCGTCATCGTTTGTCCATCAAATGTGTGTTATTAAGGCCTCTCTGGGCTCGTTGATTGAATATGATTGATTTGAAAATAATGGCCTCGGTACTGGCTCTAGGAATTCACAGGAGTTGTTCTCACAGGTGCCATTAAATAATACTAGTATTCATTTTCATTGTCTCAGGGCAGGTCAGAAACAATTCGAATAAATGTGGCTTATTACCCCAAGCTCATCATGAATTTGCAAACAATAAAGGCAAAGATTATTTTTCTGCTCTGACTTGGCTGGAAGTTATGCAGTTTGCAGATAAGAAAAGATACATAAATTTCCATATATGTGTGGAATAGAGATAGAGGAATTTGTAAACAAAACAAAATTCAGTTAAAAATTGAATTTTGCTTTACAAAATATGAGCAAATGTGGATCTTATTGGAGTTTGGATTCCGTGTGGAATTATGTACATATGTACATATTCCGTCTCAAGTGCATTTTAACCCACACACACTGATGGATTTATAACTGGTTACTTTAACCCATTCAAGGGCAATCGTACAACGAACGCTGCCAAATTAAAAAGTGAGAGAATCACAAATAACTGCGTTTTTGCGCTAACTGGTTTTGGTTAAGGTTTTTTTTTTTTTATTCTCTTGGTAATAAGCAATCTCAGGTAATAAATATAAAAAGCTGGCTCCACAAAGATTGTTTATTCCGCATTAAATAATGAAACCAGCAACCTATTTTAACTGCAACCGACTTTATCTTCACCTTCACCCATTATTCCCAATCCTTGGCCTTTGTTCTGAATGTTTTTTGTAATTTTTATTTTTTAGCGCACTCACCTTGTTAGCAACTATTTAATAATTGAGTAGTTATATTTTCTAGACGATCTGTACCGTTGGAGAACTGCGACGAAACTGTTTGGAGCCCCCGGCATTGCCATCGCAAATCGACTTGCTTTCGAGGGGCGCTCAATGGGGGATAATATTTTGGGAGAGCCGAGAATGGAGAGCGCGCACCTGAGAGAGCGGTGCAGTGGCCTGGTCAGCACGATCGCGCGTGGGAGTGGGAAAGGGAGACAGGTAGATCTGCTCTCTGGCTTATCTTAAGCTTACGCTCACGCATGCTGTGTGTGGCTCTCCCTCGGTCTCTGCCTCTCTGGAACTTTATCAACTAAAGATTGTTTAGTTTTTACCTTTAAAGCCTCAAAAAAATGGCTATTAACTGTAATATTATATATAGCATTTTATTAATAATTTCTTGCATAAGCCAGGCTCTTTGATTGTGATTTCTATGAAAATTCCGCCAAAGCTGTTGGGACACGCTAACGTGCTTTTCGTTTGAATTGTTTATCACCGTCGCGGCGGAAAATGTGAGCCAGGCTCGTGCCTACAGTCATGGTTGAAAATATAGGCGGGGTTTTGAGATTAAAATTGAAAATTGTAGTGTTATAACACAACTCTCATTAGAAGACGTAACACATAATCCAAGTTTTGGAATTTTAAAGAAATGTACACCTAACTATTGGTGTAATTTCATAATGTTAATCCCAGCACTAAAATATTTGTAATTACTGGTTATATTTCGGTTTTCCAAATAAATGTTTTTAAATTTTATGAAAATACAAAAGTTTTTACAGATTTTGCTTTCAAAAATCAATTAAAGCTTTAAAGAAATATTTTTTAACAATTTAATTTTATGAAAATAATACACTTATAATGATTTTAAACCCGATTTAATTCAAAACTAATTTTTAGAATACACTTTACCTGTTTTCCACCCTTCTTAATATTCACAAAGCCTCGCTCCAGTAATCAAAAATAAAGTACACATCAAAGTAAGTGAAAATATTCGTGTATTCACAGTGATAAAATTGTGCTAATGAAATCATCATACTACTAATACAATAATCTCTCAATTATCGGTATTATTTTCTGCCAAAACTACAAGATGATAGCCAAGCCCTACTTATTAGCGATATTAAAAAGTAAGTACAGTAAACTTCTGGATAAATCACCCGTTAAAGTGGGAGTTTTCTAAATATTATATTTAATTATAATTTTGCACATGTCCGCCTGTTTTTTGGGTTCGACCTTTAGGGGATCGAGTTAAGCTAAGGTTCTTAAGACTAAGTTTGGTTGGATCTATCCTAGATCAGCTTGTGCCTGCCCAGGGAAGCCGTGTGCAAGGGACTGCAGTTCTCGATGAGCATGGTCTGGCCCTCATCCTTCTGGATATTGTTGTTATTATTATTGTGGTGAACCCTCTTCATGGGCCGCTTCCTCTCCAGATCCGCACAAGGATGCAGCTCCACGGTCTGCAGACTTTGGGCTCTTTGGAGGGACAGACGCAGGGGTTTCTTGGGCGGAGTGGGTCGAGTGGTTCGTGCCTCTGTGGGTGGCTTGGATTCGTTTTCGCTATCGAAGTCCAGGGACTTGACACTCCTCATGTCGCTGGGCAGGCGGGCTCTGAGGGTATGGGCCTCGCTCTGGCGGGGTGTCTCCCGGCGACGATCCAGACTGGAAAGGGGAGAGATTAAAGGATTTGACTAAGGATTTAAAGAGGTCCTCGACTTACCCATTGTATTGATTCAAATGCTCCACGCTGCGGGCATGCGTGCTCATCAGATGCTCGCGATGGAGCTGCTGCTGCTGCTGGAGAGGATCCCTGGGACGTTCGCGGTGCTGGCGATCCCGGTGGCGCTCCTTCTCCCTGCGATGGTGCTGCATGTAGGCCGAATCGCTGTTAATGGAGATCTTCGAGGCGGACAGGGACTTGGAGGGCATGGAGTACATGTGCGGCAGTCGCTCCCTCAGATCGATGTGGGTGTTCTCCTTGATCAGGGTTTTCGTGACATGACCTGGCGGCGTCTGTCCCGAGTCCTCGCCCATCAGCTCAATGGGCTTGCCCCCCACCAAGGTGGTGATGTAGTTGCCCCGCTGGAAGATTAGCGGCTTCTCCGGCGGCGTCGTTGGGGGTGAGGAAATGCTAATGCTGGTCACGTGCTGGGATTGGTGGGAGGATGTCTGCTGCTGCTGCTGGTGATGCTGCTGCTGCTGCTGCTGCGTTGGGGAGTGATGCTCCTTGACCGTCTGGAGCTCTCGCACTTGCTCTTCCAGGTAAGAGATGCGATGCTGCAGCCTCGTGTTGTTCTCCTTCTCCTGGTCCAGTTGTTTTTGTGGAATTGGAACCGATTTCTTGCGGAGCACCACCATCTGGCACTTGCCCGAGCTGCCCACCTGCTTCTGCAGCTCCTCCTTGGACTTTCCAGTGACCAGTCGTCCATTGATCTCCAGAATGCGATCGCCCTTGTACAAGCCATCGCCTTCGAGGGCCCATTCCACATAGAAACCCGGCTGATCCGTTCGCAGTTGGGCTGCCCAACGGCCGGAGGTGGCATGAACGGCGTGGAGGCTCAGGGAAACTCCGGAGCTAATGATGTTGTAGAGGGTCTGGGCCTCGGGCTTGGACTTCTCCAGGCGGGCCTGCAGAGCGCGAGCTTCCTCTACTATGGAAAGCATTTGTAGCTCCTCCCTGCCCAGAGCGTATTCCAACTCAGCCTGACGGATGCGAATGTCTATGTTGCTGTGGGAAGGATTAAGATATAAAGATCTGCTTTCCTTTTTAAATTATCCTTTACTCACTCTGTAATATCCAGCTTTTCCAGCGCACTCTTCAAATTCTTAATCTTAATCCTTTTGTTCTCCGCCTCTGCCTTCAGTCGGTTCAGCTTCTGCTCCGCCGCCGGCTTCTCGGACTCATCCAAGGGCGGTCCCGTGGGCCTGGGCAGCTTGCCCAAACACAGCTGAATGCGCAGATTCTGGATGACAGCCTCTCGATCCTGGAGAGCCGATCGCAGCTCCTTGGATTCGCTGCGCGTGGAGCGCGAGGAGAGAGTGCCGCCCAGAGAGCCACCCTTGCGCCTCCGGCCCGTGGTGGAGCAGGTGCTGGGTGTGCCGGACGGCGTCGTCGTCGTCTCCTGGTGGTTCGTCTCCGCCGTCGCATGCAGACTGTACTTGGCGGCACTGCCACAACCCTTCGGATTGAGAATGGTCTGGAAGAACAAAGGAAGCCGAACAAAGAGGTGAGCTTATCTTTTTAGATATAGAATGAAGTTAAGTTAATGTTCAAAGTAAAGTCAGGGTTTTATCTTGATAAGAAATATTGTTATGTTTATTTTAAGGATTACAAATCTCTTGGAAGCTGCTTGATATATGTATAATAGAGTTCGGGGGAGGGAAGTTATTTTCTGTGGGTTTACTCCTTGGGTATATCGTACACTCCGCACTCCCGATTGGCGGGCACCGAGACATCTGTAAGTTAGGGTATTATGTTTAGTATTTTATTTAGTTTGTATGAGATTTCCTATAGCCCCCACCTATCTTCTTGGGATAAGGCAAGTTCAGGTTCTCCATTATCTTGGTAAACTCCTCTAGGTCCTTGGTTAGTCTAGGGTTATAGCGTTTCTCCTCCCAAACACTTGTCTCCATTTGTCCCCTGGAATAGGTGGATATGGTAAAAATAACTCTTAAAGAGTTCCAAAACAGAGCTGCCCACACAAAGCACCCGAGTGCATTTTACACGAAGCTTGCCAAAGCTTCACAAAGCTTGCCTAAATTGGACAAAGCTTTCAGAATCTTAACGAAGCTTTGCAAAGTACCTTCAAGTGCTCTGTGTGGGCATCCCTGTCCCTAGTTTGAACTCACTTGTAATCATGAGCCGGATAGATACGGAAATTCTCCGGCAAGGTAAAAATCTTGCTGTGCACATTCTCGTAGAGATTACGGGGTGAGCCCTCCTGGAAGTCAGTGCGTCCACAACCCCGTATCAGTATAGTATCCCCGGTAAAGATGCAACCCTGATTCTTGATCACATAGCTCATGCAGCCATTCGTGTGTCCCGGCGTGGCCAGAGTGTCTATCACATGGGTGCCGAACTCGATGCGATCCCCCTCCTTCAGATGACGATCCGCCTTGGCTCCACTGGCCTCGGCAATCACCGACTGACAGCCAGTGAGCTGTCGCAGCCATCCGCTGCCCGTTATGTGATCCGCATGCATATGGGTGTTGACTGAGGAAATAGTTGGAGGCCATGGTGAAATTTTCTAACCCTCGCTAAGAGAGATCACTTACTGGCATATTTGAGGTGAAAGCCCAGATCCTTGACCAGCTGGGCATCGCGCTTGGCCTGCTCCAGCACGGGATCTATGATCACGGCCTCGCCATTTTTGAGATCCGCCAAGAGGTAACTGTAGGTGCTGCTCTCGCCATCAAAGAGCTGTCAGAGATTTTATTCCTGCTCTTATTTCTCTTATTTCATCATAAATTCGTAGATTTCACATACTTGACGGAAGAAGAAGTCCGGTGAAAAGGGCTGACGGTCCGGCAGACTCATAACGCCAATGGAGCTCAAAGATCGGTTATAATGGCTGGACAAGATCGAGGGATTCCTAGTTGAGAGCCGCTTGAGGGCTGACAGCATACTGGGGCCCATGATTCGCATGATTCGTTATTCTGGCGATCGTCGGGTTTCTATTCGTCGCACTTCGGCTGTAATTGCTTTGCTCGCAAAGCAAAAGTTTCGCTTGATAAAAACTCGTGTGTGTTGGTGGGGGGCTTTACTAATATTTAGTTAATCAATATTGAGCTGGCAACTGATTAACTCACTAATTTATTAAATTACTGATAATTGAGCACTTTATTTCGTCTTCCCTTTTATCACATTCATTTACACTAAATCATAGGTAGTTCATATCACTCGGAAAATCAGTTTTCAGCAAATAACAAACACTGGGAAAGTAACTGGAATAACAAACAAAGTTTCGGGGAACACAGCAAAAATATCAGCGGCTAACAACAGCTGATGTGTTGAGTTTCTGCGAGTTGAGTTTGGGGCTAAAGCTCTCTCAATATATAAGCTTTTTTAGGGGGAACCTGTTGCTTAAGCTTTCGGCGAACTAAAAACGAGATGAGACTACGTGATTGGCAAGTATATAGGTCTCAATGTCAATATATTTAGGTTGCCTGCAGATCATAGCTGCATCGGTTTGTTACAGATCTACATATGTATAATATATAACATATATATAACAACACCTAATGTTTTGTAAGACCCCAGCAAGGGTAAAATATTTTTAATATATTTTATCATGCAAAATAAATATATTTTTAATATATTTTATCATGCAAAATAAATATATTTTTAATATATTTTATCATGCAAAATAAATATATTTTTAATATATTTTATCATGCAATTAAACCACAACATTTTCTAATCTGTCCAGGATTTAAATATTTTTCTTCATTTGTATTTTATTTCAGACCATTTTTGGTTATTGTCCTGTTAATACAAGTTTTTTATTTAGTTTGTGTTAATTAAATCACATTTTTACTTATTAAGATATTGAACAAGGAGTTATTCTGCTTCTATAATCCGGATGCGCGGTCGGAGAGATCTTTAAGCGTCTGGGAGGAATAAACACCACAGGCGGAGCTTCAGTCTGGACTGGAGTTCCGACAGGTGAAGCTGAAGTTTCCAGATCAGTATTCATTTTAACGCTTTTAACTGATATCATAATAGGTATAACAAGGAAATATATACCAGAAAAAGCGAAACATTATCATTTAAGCTTAGATTTCAAGCTAAATCAATTAGTTAAGGATGTTATTTAGTTATTTTTAGTGTTTTCTAGGCAGAAAAAGCTAAAACTATACTAAAGTAAGTGAGGTTCCAATAAACCCAAAGTCAAATCTGGGCGGAAATTGAATATAATTTTTTTACTCTTACACAATCTTTTCTATTCCTTTTATTTTTTTAGGGATTAAGCAATGAAACCTTTGCACATTTCCTTCAAGACTTAAAAAGCCGTTACAAAGTCCTGTCTCAGCTGCATTTACATATTGCACATTTTGAGACTGCAACCACCTTCTGGACAATGCTTCAGCTTCCTGGCTGGCACCCCTTCGATCCTTGGAACAACCCCTACCTTGAGCTACCTTGAGTTGTTGAGAAATTGGTACAAGATTAATAATCAGAAGCCGACCGGACAGTGTCCACTGCGAAGGGTGAACGTGAGAACTTCCTTGATGGCCGGATTTCGGGTTTAAATTTCTTGACTTTTCTCTCAGATCGTAAATAAATTTGCATAAATTCTTACGAGCTGCATTTTCACACTCATTAACAGCTCGGTGGCAGGAAAATCTCATTCGCTGAGTAATTGAAGTAATTTTGTGGAAGGAATTAATTGACCGAAAGTAGGGTGGCTTTGGCCAGGTAAGGGAAAGGAATCTCTTTGAATAGGGAAGAAAAACGATATCGATTTCGTTTCGGCTGTGATAATATTACTTCACCTTTGGCAATGGCTAATTTACAGTGCCTATTAACTATTATTATTACCTCCCCCGAAAAAATCAGCACCTGTGTCAGCTAATGATTCGCATCGATGTTGATGTTTTCATGTTGATTTTTCGAAGCATCCCAAACTCGAATACAAAACGTATTCGTCACTCACTTTTGCTTTCAATCATTTCGCTGGCAAGTGAAAGTTCCATTGTGGATGGAGACTTCTTTCTACTAATTTGGCCAGACAGACTCATAGAAAGAAATGTTTACCTCAGGTGGAGAGGTCTAAGTTTATGAATTTAGTTATGATTATTGCGGTTAAGCGTCAAAGATTACCCCAGGGTCATATGAGACTTTCTTTGGAGTTCCAAAAATAAAACCACTCCAAATTCTGTCTAGGAAATAAATGTAAAGTTTTTGCTATATTTTTTCTGTCATCGAATTGCAATTTCACTTTTCTCACACTTATTCAGTTATTCCACTCACTTCCCCCACACGAAAAATACAAATTCCCAGCTCGGCGACTATGCAATATTTCACACATAATATCTGTTAAAAAAAATTAATATATATTCAGATACTCGAACTCCACTCCCAATAGTTTGAATGCAACAATGACTCTGCTTTGTGGGCCGCGCGTGAAAGTGTTGCTTGGAAATGCATTCAAATGGATTTGCAATTAATTGTTGTAAATTATTTGTGTGCGCCTTTTTTTTTTGTAAATTTATTGTAAAATATTTGTGTGTTTCTTGAGCTCTTCCCTTTCCATGTTTTTATGTTGTTTTCAATGCTTTATTAATGTGCATTTATTTGGTTTAACAACTTGGGGGAAGGTATATTGCATTTTTGGTGGGATTTTTGATGGAGGACTTAGATATATAATTTGTATGGTTTTTTCAAAGATAAAAATTGTTAGCTTTCAATAATTAAATCATACATTTTTAATGGTTTTCCTAGGATTAAAAACAGTACTCATTTGTAGTTTCTTAACACTAAATTATAGTGCATTTTAGGTAGTATCTTTTATAGTTTGTAGAGGGTTTTTAATGGTAAATTTTTAAGGTTTTCCAAAGATAAAAAAGAGTTTTCATTAGTAGTTTCAAAAAAATTAAACCTTTCGAGGGGATATAGTGGGTTTATGGTGGAATTGTATAGCTTAGTTTATTATATAATGACTAGATTTTATGGATTTTCAAAGATGGATAAGAGTAGCTTCCAAAAATGATTTTAATGCTTTTTTGCATCAAAAAATTACAAGAGAAAAGATTTCCTTTTTAGAAGACATTAATTAAAAGTTAGCTAACAAAAACAGATAATATAAAATACTCAAGTTATTGGAACTAAGTTGGTAGTGCAGTGTCATAACCGCATTAACAAACTACAGAAATTCCTAATTCTAAACACTTATAAATTAAAATTTAAATCCAGATCCTCAGGTATTTTAAGTAAATCTCCATCAATATTCCTCAACGTCAACTCGTGATCTTTAAGGGTAATTTATTTTCGGCTTTGTTGCCTTGTTGCTTGTAGAGATTTATGTTTGGGCCATTTGCGAATTTCGTTTTGGCCAACTTTCTAGCGTGAGGCGATGCAAAGTATTTGTGCAGCCTACGGCTTACACACCGGGGCCTTAGCCTGCGTGCGTGTCAATATCTAATTAGCGCAGATACGTAGCACTCGCGGCCTTACATAATCGAATCAGACAATAGGGCGGGGCGGGGGCGGGGATGTGTTGCATTAATTATGTGTTGGGCCTTACACAATCCCTCCAGCTATCTACTTATTAGAGGTGCATATGGGTCTCTTCGGAGGGAACTCACCATGGAGGCGGATTTCTGTTTGGCGAAGGCGCGATGATGCGCGGAAATCGGTTCGCTAACCACACTTCCGGTGTCCATAATGGGAAAAACTCCAGAGATTCAGCTTGATTTCAGGTCTGAAATAAATAAAGAAAAATAAATTAATATATAAACTAAGGAAAAGCAAACAAAAAAGGGCAAACTTTTTAAGAAATTGTATGAAATATTATAAAAACAAAATAAATACAAAGAAAAGGGGGAAACTTTATAAGAAATTTCATATAAAAGTATTTTTTTAAGGTAAAATAATTTGTACAATGCAACAAAATAATGTCTTCATCATAATTTTATTTGAAAGATATAATATAAGCTCTATTAACTTAAAATATAATGCCTTAAGGCAACTACCTTTATAGGCATAATGATAGCCCCCAGAAAATGTCTATCAAATCGGAGGCAACCTCTTTAACTTGTCAGTGATAAATCTTCTGCTGAACTTTGAACTTACAGCTACACAGTCCTAGGAGCTCCTCCAACTCAAAGTCATTTTAATTTCGCGTTCCGCTTGGCAAGGCAAAAACAATTGGCGGCTGCAATTTTCGGTTCGTCGGTTTTAACAACTTTGGCACGTTACATTTGCCAGTTTAATTAGCCCAAGAACCCCATCAACCCCTTCGGTTCTTCCTTATTAATTTCCTTAGCATTTCTTCAGTAATATTTTTAAAGGGAAATGCAAATGAGTTGAGCTGCCAGCTCGACGCACTTTCGGTGGCTGAGACAAAAGGAAAAACGCATTCGATATGCAGATTTGCACAGCCGCAAGATACGAACACACTCTCTAGATTGCGGAGATTGTATCTGCATCTGGCGGATGAGGTTGCATAGATCACATTACTTAATGTGCCGCAGCAACAGACATTTCCCTCTTTTCTGGCTCTTTTCACTTGTTTGTTTGGTTTTTCTCGTTTTTTTTTTCTGCCTTTGTCGGCCTCTGAAGACAAAGCCTTTTCATTCATACTGCAATTGTCATAGATACTTGTGACATACAAAATGTATCTCACAGAGTGCTCTTAACTCGTGTACCGTTAGCTAAGAGTTTATTGAGTGCTAAAAAAAATATAGAATAAGTTCTAAGGAAAAGCACTTGCCATTGAGCGGTTAGAGGAGTTCCCAGCCGGAACAGATGAGCAAAAAGTTAACTTTCGTTTGGGAAAAACTTGAGGAAACATTTCTAATCGAACTTGGCTAACAGTTATTGTTGGTTACAAATTATATTGGATATTAGATGGCTTAGAAATTAAGGTTCTTATACAGGGAGAGGCCTAAAGTTTTTTATTATAATATTTACTTTAAAGAAAAATACCTAAAAAATCAAAAAATAATTAAAGAGTGCTTGTACTATTTTTGAACCTCCAAAAACACATCATCCTCTATAAATCTGTACCTTCAAGCATATATTTGACATTGTACTTGTGCTATTTTCTTATTTTATTTTTGAAACCTTTTTGCCTTCAAGATAAACCCCGAAAGTCATTAGTCTTGCAGGCTAATTATCATGCGAGCAGCGTTCTACAAAGTTTAGCCAAGAACAAGCATCAACAACTCCATCTTTTTTGGGGTTCGGTTGCGTGTGGAGACAGGAACCAGAAATATAATATGACCCAACCCCAGAGGGGGTTATGAGATGGGGGGCAAGACAGCTCTTTCGGGTTACCTTGCCCAATGTGGGCCTATCATTAATCTAATTTCGCTTTAATGCTTAATTGTGGAACCCAGAAAAAAGAGAAGAGAGAGACCTGCTTAGAGAGTACTCGCACATTAGCGACTGGATTTGAATCTATCTTCTCCTCCGTACTTTGTTAGAACGCTTTGCTAATGAGCTGAAATTAAGGGGAAACTGGGGAAAAGAATCTGCAGAGGAATCTTTAAGGGAATCTAGCAGGTATCTAGTAGATACTGTTCGCCAAATTGCACCAGTGTCAGTTACAATTCACAATTGGCTGTGGGAAAAGTCTGTCAGGCATGAAGATCGTTCAACTATAGCCTCTTCTACATATAGGACTTAACAACGTCTCCGACTTATATGCATGTAATTATTTATTCTTCAATTTGCGTGCCCAACTCGAGAGGGTTCCCTTGTCTTTTTTCGTTTTTATATATTTAATAGGAACGAGAGCAAGTGCAGCCATGAGGTACTTCCCAGGCCCCGGAGCCTCGAAAATGTGGGCGCTGAGAAGCCACTGAAGCGCAACCAGACCAAGAACAAGTGCTTGTACTCCATAATCAAGTTATTAGAGAGGGTTACGTGATGAGGGCGGGGGGATCTTAGATAGGAAACATTACACTATATAATTAAATTTAAAGTTGCTATGTGGTTCCTGTATTCCTTTGGGTAAATATTATATAGAGAGCTCGGGGCTTTGCTATATAAAGTCTTCTATGAAGTCAAGGTCTGGTCTATTAATTTTATAATTAAATATAATTGTTACATAAGAAAAAACATGCAAAGTTAATGGAACCGGCTTGAAAGTATAATTATTTAATTTGTTCGTCATTTATTTTATATTTAAACTACGTTAAATCTCTTAGGAAATAATTTACCAGAAATATATCCAAGAAAACCCAAGCAAGTTGGAAGCTTAGTCACCCAAATTAACTTCCAGAAAATTACACTTTTATTTTAAGGAACACAATAGCTCACGCTTCCACCTCTAATTGCCTCTAGTACAGTGAAGCCTTCTCTGTAATCATTTCCATTTGGACTTCATTTATGCTGAGCGCGTTTCCGGCCAAGTTAGTTGTTAAATGTTAGTTGGCAGAGCGAAAACCGACAAAAACGGCCAGTTTATGAAGCAATTGTCGGACTCAAGGTAGCCGCCGCAACAATGTTTTCCACTCCAAGAACAAGCTGCAAAATTGTGGATGTACTGTTACTTCTAAATTCAAGTTGCAAATTGCATTTTCAATGGCCAAGCAAGTGGAACGCAGTGTCCACCGGGTGAAACTTGTTCGGGCATCGAAATTCAGGTCTAATCTCACACACAAAATGACCCAAAAAATAAATAAATAAAAGAGGCGGCGAAATGGTGACAAGTTTATTCTTCTTTTTATCATTTCTCTCGGCTTTCGAGATGAAAATTGATGTTGCCAAGGTCCCAGGGGAACCGAACGGCTTTAACTCGAAATCGAAGCCACAGTTACTCTGCGGGAATCTTGCAATAAATTCCAATCAGCAGAGATCTCAATCGGATCTAGTCATTAGCCATATATCAAATGCAGTCCGTTCGGATATAGACAGAGTGTGTCGCGTATGCTAAAAATCTTCATCTTCCCACACATCAAATGCGGAATTTTATGTAAATTTTAAGGCACAGAAATGAAAATTAATTTTATGGCTCTCTCAAACTAAGCACTGATAGAAAAATAAATATGGATTTTTAAAGATTTTTAAGGGTTTCCTTAGATTTATTGGAGGAATTGCATTTAAATTCGAGGTATAATCATAAATAAATACTTATAAATGGTACATTAATGTTGATTTTGGAATAATAAACATTAAATTTCAAAGATTTTAAGAGGAGTTTTCTTTAAAAATAAAAGCGCTTTTAAAGTGGAGTTATAACCATAAATAAATACTTATAAATTGTACATTAAAATTGATTTTGGAATAATAAACATTTAATTTTTAAGATTTAATGAGGGTTTTTTTAGATTCATTGGGGAAATATAATTGCTCTTACATTTTTTTATAGCCATTGAAAAAGAGCTTAAAAAAGAAAATATCAATTGATTTTTGAAGCCTTTCTAATATTTATGCCTCTGAAAAGTTATGAGGCACATTTTTATTTCTATCCCCAAAATATTCGTTATTTATTACTGTGTACGTATCTTGTAGGGGGCGTAACTGCCACGCCCCCTCTCGCTGTTGTTTCTTGTTTATTATTTCTCTCCAAAACGCGCCTACAAAAATTGCTGCGAGATGAGCTCAGTGCGCGCGCCCACAAGTCGTTGAACAATGCAAAATTATTTTGCTCAATTACCTAAATGGAGATGACACCTGGTTCTAATACAAACTGGCTTCTATATAATAATAACAATAATAATAACTTGTTTGTTGTTACGCTTCGTTGTTGATGCAAATGAGAAATTGCTTTTTTTTTTTTTTCCTATTAACAGCTCTGTTAGGCCGCTCGCTGTAAACTTTTTCCAGCTGTTAGAAGCATTCTAAGCACGCTGAGTCGTATAGCGCTTTTGCCAGCTGTTTAACAGAGCCTCTTTAGCTCAGTGGCAGAGCACTGGTCTTGTAAACCAGGGGTCGTGAGTTCAATCCTCACAGGAGGCAATTGGTTTACGTTTGGATTTTTTTCTTTTTTATTAACTTTTTATTTGCAATTAACTTTTTTCTCAAGGTTGTAATAATTATAAAAATTAGCTTTAATTCGCTTGCTGTTTCTGTAACATCTCGTGGTATTATTAATAACCTTTATGAATAAACATTTGCCCTGCGGGCTGGCGGATGCCAAATTAGGTTTGTTTTTATTTTTTTTCTGTTGCACTCTATGGGGGTTTCCTATATAAACCTTAACCCCTGGCTGGTTTGTAGTTCGTAGTAGTTTCCCAACACCTGCACGGTGTGTGTGTGCTTGAGTTATTTACGAGCTGAAACACAAATTAGCCCAAGAGCTTGACAATTGGCTTGGCCTGTCGCTGGGTATTATTATTATGTGTGTGCACAAGTGTCACAAAAAATAAAAAAAACGGCAGCAGCCCCGACATTGATAACTTTAATCGCTTCGGAGGCTGCTGCTGCTGCTCGCCGGCTGCATGGCCAACACAAAATGGTCCAAAGCGGGGCTAAAACGACCCGACAACTGGCCAAGAATATGGACTTAATGGACTTGACATAAATATGGAAATTTCTTTGTTTGTTTTCGGGGTTTATTTCTTTCTCTTGGCCAAGATCTGAACTTTGAGTGGTTACAAAAGAAAGGTCGTTGGTTTTCTTTGTTTGAATTAGATGTTCTAATAATTCGAATAAAGTGTTATATTATATCATAGGAAAATCATTATTATTTAAATACAATTTTAATGTTTTAATAAAGAAGTGATTCAAGTTTCAGATCATTCGAAGAGGTATCTCTCGAAATATATAAATTTAAAGATATATTCCCTGCCTTAAATTTCGCATTTTTCGTGCTCCTTTAATGACCTATAAGTTCAGCACCTTTATCACCCATGATCCCATTATTTCCACTGTATTTCCACTGGTTGGTGTCTGTTTATTTTGCAGCTGTTGCCATGTCAGCCGCCGATAATTGCCCATCATTATCAGGTGGCAATTATACCTGGTATATTTTTAAAATCATTCACAGTTAGAATGCCAGCTGTCTCCGGCTCGAGATGCAGATTGGGGTCGCGAAAGTCTCAGAGTCTCCGGCACTGGACAAATCATTTATGCAAATCAATTCTAGAAAGTGGGCCTGATAAGAAAGTGCAAATTGCCTTGGCCAGCGATCGGATATACAATCGAAACGAAAGCGAAATCGATACTAAAGCTATTAGCTATGACTTGGTTTATATCTGAGAGAGATGGGTGATTTTGCAGCTCTCGTTTTAATTGTTACAGCTCCCCTTGAATGAAAGTGAAAACCGACAAACAGTTAGACTGAAAAAGTAGCTCGACGATGTATGCAAAGTTATCATCTCCCCGAATCTTGGCTTTCTATTCCCACTTAATGGTAGACAAAAACAAAACAAAGTCAGCACAGAAAAATGCGTTGATGCATCTCGTACAAGAAATCACGACTATGAAACCCACATAAAACCACAAAATACAGTCAACCGAAAATTTACATAACTAACAAATACCAAAAAGAGAAAAACAAACTTTGATTAGGTTGTTAGCATTGAAAAAGACAGACAAAAGCCAAGAGAACTCCAAAAAACCAAAGAATATGTAAATCACACTCTAGAGACATCCTGTCGATAAAGGGTTTGGCATTTCAATGAGAAACCGATGCCGATGCCGATGCCGATCAATTGTTATTCAAATGCAACTCGACGAATCCCAAAAGGAAATATCTAATTAAAATTAATGACAAAGGCAGGGTTCGAAAGGGGTCTCTAGAATAGATTGTAATCTGCGTTTCGGATTCTGATTCAACCGCAAAAATCTCATATGTAATTATATGGTCGAGTCATATTTTGATTTGATTGATTGTGGCTACTCAAAGGAATTCCAACCTCATCAGGCATACTTTGAACTTGGTTATGGCATAATAACTTAGCAAAAAAATATACAATAATTACTGCCTTATCTTTAGCTCATTAAAAACAAAAACAAATGGCGTTTTAATCGTCGCTGAGTAATTTATTTATGAGGTTTCAATGTTCCCTCTGCTCTCCAGCTTTTGTTATGATAAGAAGATGTGAAAAATGAAAGATTTTGAAAGTCTGTCCATAAATATTCAGATATCAGAACCGTTCACTCGTCGTCTTCATGGGGATTATGTAAGACTGACAAGAGGAGTGGCAGAAAAAATACCAGAGATAAAATTGCCCCATCATCTTTATAATGGCTCCGTTGACACCGATTTCAATATATATTCCACACACACATTCTAAAATGCAATGCTTAACCTTTCGCTTTTCCATCATTTGGAACTATTGTCAGAGACTCTACTTACCAGATTTAAGTACAGCTTCCAGTTTAAAACTCTGAACAATGGCAATGTGCGCGGCAAATCAATGGCAACATTTCATTTCATTGCATTTGATTGGTTATTGGTTTGTTGTCTTTGTTTTTCCAAGAGGGAGGAAAGCCAAAGCCTCAATTTGGTGTTTATTGTATTATTGTGCGAATTATTTACACTCGGGGCATAAATCAATGATGTCAATGATGGTTTGAAACCGCAGCGACCAGGGGAAGCGTTACTAAAATGCCAGCGGCCCGGATTTATTGCAATATTTATTTAATTTTCACAAAATGTATTTTCATTAAGTATTTCCGCTTAGTTATGTTCACTTCCTCGCTGCATTTCCTTTTGTTTATCGGAGGCCACAGGAAATTTACCCAATCGCGACTTGGGATAGGTAAACAAACAAAAACACACAACGACACACAAGGGCAGGTTCTCCAAATGCAAGAAGGTCCACGGAATTCACGCCGGCGCAGAGGAGGAATCACGAAATTTCAGGGGATATAACGATATAGGAGATGTAGGCAACGCACACCCGATCGCGTCGACGGTTGGATGATTTCTGAACATCGTGACTTGAACGTCAGCCAAGCATTACACTAAGCCGCTCTGGCACTTGAGCGCTCTCTTGTGGTCTCTCTACTCTCTTTGCTCAGGAATGGCACTTAAAAATAGCTAGTTTTAAATAGCTAAATAAGAAAGGCTAGATAACTTGATTTAAAGAATATTAATGTAAGAATATTAATATATTATTCTGCAAAATATTATATTTAAATGGATTTTTTATTAATCTATGGGGTTTCAACTATGTAATTAAATGTTTTTTCCCTAAAATAAATGGAAATTCGTTGTAATATATAATTTCTTGATGTAATTTTTTCTTGTAAATAATAAAACTAATTTATATTTTTATTTAAGGGCGATATCCAAACATTTTAGCTGTGAAAATGTTTTTAAATATTTATTCGCAAGAACAAACCATTCTCAAGCATTAGGATATAATTATCAATAATAAAATTAATAATTAATAAATATCAGATTACTTCAAAATAAATAAATAAATATACAAAAATATATCCAGACAATAAAATTAATGTAAAGTAATGCAATAAAAATAATAAGAAATAAATATCAGATAACTTAAAAATAAATAAATAAATATACAAAAATATATCCAGGCAATTTTATGAATTAAAATTAAAGTAATATAAATATTATAATATTTAAAATAACAGAAGGTACAAATATTAAATTCTTTTAAATAACTCTGGATTCCAGGGTCATCACTGATATAAAATAGCCAGAATTGGCTTGAAAATAGCTGGTTTCCTAATTCTGGTGGAGGGTAGGTAAGTAAAAGAGAGAACAGAAGGAGAGAACAGAAAAGGAGTAGAGAGTAGAGTGGAGAGAGAGACCCTGCAAGACCAATGAGCTCGCTTACAGGCAAAGTGCACTGGGTTCCGGATTTATTGGGTTAGACTTGCACTATAGGCGACACCCCGAGCCCGCTGCAATCGTAATGCCCAAATGGTTAATAGAGTTCCAGTGCATTGAACTCCTCCACTCCCTCGTCTTGGCGGTGGGTGTCTCCGTCTCCTCCTCCTCCGTGTGTTCCTCTGCCTATTTTGACAGCTGGCGCATCCGAGATTTAACGACTGCGTCATCTTTTAAACTGCTCATTTGCCTGCTGCTCCAGTTGCATCATCATCGACACATGGCTCTGGATTATCTCCCTCATATCTCCGGCGTTTCGGTCTGATGAGTCCGCTCGTGCGCAAAGTCAATTAAAATGATCACAACAATCCCGAACCAAAGAGAAAAAAAAGAAACCCCTTTAACCCAGATATGGCCGCCTGCGTAGGGGTTGCTGCTGGCGTTGATTGTATTTCCCTTCATTAAGTGCAACCCAAAACAGATACAGCGCCAGTCCGAAAAAGATTCAAGAGCTCGGGCATAAATCAAAATTAAACAAAAATTAAAACAGGAAAAAAAGGATAAAGCAGGCGCAAGCGCGCGCGCCTCAAGTGCGCCGAATTCTGCACCCTAATTGCGAAACTCTTTTCATGGGTTGATATCGTTTCGATTAGCTAATGTGAGGCTGTATACCTACAGGGGCTATAAATCAAAAACACAGTTGGCGAGTGAAATGTGCTAGTACCGTTAGAGCCCGGCGTCTATTACCAAATCCACCGAAAGCGGCGGTTAGCTCATTTCCATACATCGCGTTTGTGGCTTCAGTCTTTCGTTTCGTTGCGTTTCGCCAGCGAGCCAAGACAAAAGATTGAGAATATCGAGGAGATGTTAATAAAACATAGGGAAAAAAACCCTAAAAAAACGAAACACTTCCTCTCGAAGCAAGAAAGAAAAGCAAAAGAAAATCACTTGACGCTGTCATTCACGGGAGGCCACTTTTTATGGTTTTCCAAACAAAAAGGAAAAACAACGACAAATTAAAAAGAAGACCGCAACTTGACTTGCTTTCGGGTTCGGGTTTTTCCTAGATTTTCCAAGAATCTGGTTCTGTAATTGAAGCGGAGGCAGGGGCCAAAGGCCAAGGCAAACATTATAAATTCGAACATTTTGTGGCACTCGAAAACGGGGGAGAGCCGAGTCCTCGGGTAATTTATGCCAAGTGGTTGAGATTCCCGATGGCCGAACAAGTAGCCGCTTGTAGCATCAATTAAAACTGAATTTATGCCATCGTAAAGAAAACGCGTCGGGACCTGGACTACCTGTATGGATCCTCTCCACCATTTCCTGAGGTGTGCGTGTCCATGGAGCGTTTTCCGGATCGCGAGACAAACATAAATTGTCTCGCCTTCGAGAGAGAGTAATGCAAGCGGAACTTGCTCGAGTTTCTTACAAAAATATCCTGCGACAGGTGACAGGTGCACTCTATTTAAAGGGTATCGAGTTAATGGTTGAAGTCCATGAATAAAGGGGAATTTACACCCTGGGAGAGTTTGTAAAATTAAGGGAATGTTGTTATGGGAGTTTTATAAAGAATATAATTCCTGTGGGGTCTGCTTGCCTTTTGTGTTTTATTTGAGAATGGAATATAAGGGGGAAGAGTTTACCCAAAGAGTTCTTTATTTAGCCTGACCTTTATTTTTATTTTTAATATAAAAAATATATCCATTTAGAATGAAAAGTATTAATAATATAAATATATTATCTTTAATGTGAGGTTGAGAATATAATTAAGGGAAGAGTTCACCTAAAGAGTTCTTTGTTCTCTTTAATATCAAAAACATATTCTTTAGGTAACAAATATTGATAAATATTTTAAAATTATAATTCAGATATTTCTCTATCTGATATTTAATTTGAGGTTGGGAATAGAATTATGAATAATAGAATGTTTAAAAAGAAAATGTATATTGTAAAGGGGAAGAATTCTTCTATAAAATAATATTTACAGTATCAAAAATATATCCTATAGACAAAAAAAAAGTATAGAAAAATGCATAAATATCTTATCTTTAATAAGATGTTAAAAATAAATCTATTTCTTATATTAGTCTCAGTTGTAAGAAGAGATTACTATTTACTATTATCACTATTTTACTATACTGTTATTTTACCATTACTATTATTTTTTTGTATAGATCTTCATTAAATTCGAGTTCTACAAAAGCTTAGCCTAATTGCACTATTTATTCCTAAGGTAAACATTTCTTTGTTAAAATTTCCTTTAGAAAATCAAAGTCATAATATTAGTTAAGGCAATTGTCAGCTTTTGTCAGACTGCACAAAGTATTTCAAATAAATATTTATTATAAAATAAACAAAGAGTAAAACCAACTGACCTAATAATATTTTTCTATCAATATTTAGTATAAATTTAAGCTACAAACCCACAAAAAGTAAAGCTCAACTCTCTAGTTACTCAAGGTAAATCCCCTAAGAACTCAAGCTTGCTTTGTAAGCTGCCTCCTGTGAGGATTGAACTCACGACCCCTGGTTTACAAGACCAATGCTCTGCCACTGAGCTAAAGAGGCTCACGTTTCGAGGGCGTCCCAGTAGCGAATTTCAACTGCTGAATTCTGCCGGTGAGAGCCGGGCTTGCATTGTACTTACACATATATATTTATATATCTTTGTGTCTCCGAACAGAACACGAACAAAGATAGATAGCTGCAAAAGAACATATGTTGACACAGTTGGGTGTGCTCTCGATCTTGTTCCGTTGCTCTGGCTGCTGTCGTCGAGCTGATAAATGCTTTCAAACGTAATTAAGAGAAATGGCAGCAGGGGCAGATAGAGCACACAAGGTCAGGTCGACCGGATATTAATTTCACAAAAATTACACACATTCAGGCGCTGGGGATAATCAACATTAAGATGGGCTCGCTTCAGTGGCCCATGACAATTAGGGTCAGAAGAAATTCGGCGGCCAGAGCCGGCTCACCTGTTGCCATTAGCAGGGCTTCCCTGAAAGCCAAGACGACGACATGCTCCATGAACAAATATTTTCACATCATCATTTTGATTGCCACGCATCTGCAAGATACATCTATACAAGTATCTGCTAGTGCCGAGTGCAGTTCGATTTCAGTTTCGAGGCAGCAGTGCGTGCAAAATGGATCAACGATCTTTGCGCTTCGCCAGCCGTAAAATCAACAGCGGCGCGCTCTCCTCGGGTCAGGGCGATTTTCCCCCCGGGAACTCCCCCGAAATGATCAATCGATTAGGATCCATATGTTTCCAAAGAGTTTCCACGCAGCAGGAATGAAAGGAAAAAGGAAAAGTCGCAGACAAGCAACTGTCGCGTGCTGGGCGACAGCTGCTCTTAATGTGTGGACCAGGGGCCAGCAATGGCTTTAAATTACCCAACAAATCACCCAAAGGTGCCCAAATTGCCATTAAATCGCATTAAAACGAGCAGAGAGACCGCAAAAAAAGGATTTCCTACAATAAGCTGACTAATGCCCCCTACATCTCTATTTTTTACGTATTTTTTTTGCCAATCAATCCCCCAAAAGTGTCAGGCGAAACAATAGCTCAGGGAATTGGGTAAAAAATTGCCTGATTTAGTGTAAAATTGCAGTTGCATCACAAAAAAACGAGAGAAATATGAGGCTAATACCCGCTGACAGGCAAAGGACATTACATCAATGGCTCGGATTGTCATTAGCATCCCGAAAAGAGATCGAGGGTAGGCCAATTCGTCACAGTCTGTCACTTCCCATCCATCTACTCATCCCCGGGACCCGGCACACATCAATCTCAGGTTGTAACTGTATTTACGGATGTAACAGCTTACGATCCCGACCCAAATCGAGATCCTGCCACGTGCCTTTTCCCCTTTCGTCCTTTTTCGTGTCCTGCCCCTAGGCCTTTCCCTTTTTCCAGCTGCCGCCGCCGCCGACGCCGCTCTTGATAAAATTGGGAATACTCGTATTTTTTTTCAACCCCCTCTGATTGTTTTTTCGAAAAATTTACTTCATTTAGCTTTTGTTTTCCACTTGAGCTGAAGCACTTTCCATTGTTGCCTTTGTATAAACAACAACAACATGTTCGTGTTTTGTGCTTTCTTTTCGGCTATTTTTTATTATTTTTAGTTTTTTAATTAATATGAACTGATTTCGGTCTGAAGAGTTTTCCACGCAATGCGTTTTACTCTAATGGAACTCAAATTGAATTAAGGCCTTTGTGCACTTCCATTGAACTTAGGGACAATAAAAAATTAAATAAAAAAATGCAAGGGGGAACTCATGTGGCGAACAGGAAAATCACCAAGGAAATACTTGAATGAAAAGAAAAGCCAAAGGAAAAGAGTTGAAAGAAAATGTTCCAGTGGAGATTTTAATTGAAATTTGATTCCTGCCTTTGATGGAGTTTGAAAAAGATTATAATAAAAGGAAAGAAAAACTGAATAGTTATTTAAAAATGATGAACAGATGTCAATCACTTTAAGGGCAGCTTAACATATAGTAAGCTCTATCTTAACTCCATCTAAAAACCCATCTCTTGACACTTCCTTTCCCATACAACTCAAGGTAACTTAATATTCAATCCACCAGCTAATCCCCAGCTCGACACTCAATTTATTGTCACGAATTTGTTGATTTTATAAGATTTACATTCGCTCAACAACATTTACTTCCCATTAACTTACAAATCAGCTGAAAAATCTCTACAAAAATCGGCTTAAAACAACTTGATTTCGATCAATCCGAGGCCTTAATTTATTTAAATGTTTAGCCGATCGCTCACAATTAATTAAGTGGCACACTTTAATTTGCATAAAAACCAACTTGACTCATAAATAAATAAAAAGAAACCAAACCAAAGCTGGCAATCAAGTACAAGATCCATAAAATCCATTCGCAAGATTTTTCGTTCAGACAATGGCCAAAATGCAAAAGACTGTTGTTTGTTATAAATTATTTATGACGTTTTTCCCAAATGTCAACCGAGAGCCAAAGCCAAATGCGTCGCCCACAAAATGACATTTTGGCGGCAATTGAATTGCATGCCAGGTTTTTAATTATTTTTACCTGCTGTTGTTGCTTATTGTTGTTTGTTTTCGGTTGCAGCGACAGGAAGGTGCTCAGCCTGGCCTAAACACAATTTAGTTTCTGCAATTAATTTTGGGTTTACTTGATTGTTGTCTGTGAACAACGGTCTGTGAGTTTTCAGTGCAAATCAAGTTGACATGAATACCTGCAAAAAAATGACAAAAAGATTGCAAAAAACTCGGCTAACAACAAAAGGCTTGACAATGTCACACACACACACAATCACTATGGTGATGGAAAACGGAAGTATATAGTATGTGGAAAAAAATAAAGAACACAAAAAACTGTGGAAGAGGAGTGCTTAGTTTAGGTAAATTAAGGTAATACCCTTAGAAAATCTATAAAGGGAACTTGTATCACAATTTATAATAATGTATTTATAATAAAATAATTACATGTATATGGGCAATCTATAAATATTTATAGCAAAAGATAATATAAAGGGGTATAATGAACGATAAGATCTTATAAAACAAATAACCTTTTAACTAATATGAAAAGGTAAAGAATTAAGGTATTTTCCATAAAAATATTAGGCTCTGTAAATTAGGGAAAAACTCTTAGAAAAATTTTTAAAGGCAATTTTTAGTTAAAAATATAGATTTATAATAACAGAAATAAATATATTTAAGGCAAAATATTAATGATAAAATCCTATAAATTAAAATATCATTTAAATAATATGAAAAGGTAAAGAAATTAGGCATATTTAAGTTAATTTCAATCATTTTAAGCAATAACGTCTTATATCATTATTTTATAAATTTTAATATGGTTCTAAGACTTATAAATAAATTTTGCTAAAAATCTATTAATGTTAAAATACTTATAAAAATAAATACAAATACTTTTTATTAGTACTTTTCGCTAATATTAAATGAAATAATTTCAAAGTACGCTAATTTCTTACAATTTCAATCTTTTCAGAGTCAAATCTTAACTTCAAAAATCTTCAATGTTTATCCTTTTGCAATCCCCAAAAAACACACATTTAACAGCAATTATAAATCAATTTTCGAGTCAATACCTAAGCCATCATCAGACTATTTGACAAATATTGATCTTGTAAAAGGAGGAAGGCAAACAGACATAAATAATTGGAACCGAAAAGAGTTCGAGTGACAGGCACACACAGGCACACCCTTCCGCAGGGTATCAGAGGCAAACAAAAAACGCAAATGCAACGGAAGTTTGGTGTGTGTTTGTCGAGAGAACCATAGAGAATAGAGGCAGGGGTACGGGAAATAACAAAATAAGCTATAATTAACCGGAGGGAAAATGCAACGTTTATTCCGCATGAATTTGCATTTGCATTGGGATTTGCATCGCCAGTGACCAGTTACAAAAGGGATCATAGCCCTGCAGGGTCAAAAATCTGGACGAAAGCGATTCGAAATGCATTTTGTGAAAATCCCAAACTGCAGTTGCAACTCCACAATGCCCGATAATTAGGGGTTGCTCCTGCAGGAGGATGCACAGCTCTCTGGCGGAGTGATAAATATTTTGCGCCCGGGATGACAGCCCATAAACATTGCGATTACGAGTATTGACAATGTTCAATCAAGGACCACCACACGGGGCCATCCTTTGAGTGGCTGGCTCTACTGTACTTACTACAAGTCCCAATGAGTACAAGTGACAGCTGCCTGGAATCTCGCTGTAAGCCCTGATGATTACATTGTTTTGAGCGGAGCGGCACGGCACCCCTTCCCCGTGATTGATGATTGATGACAGGACAGTGCACGAGGCCTAGCTGTCATGTCCAGTTGTCAACTCAGACAGCACTTTCCAACACTGCCCGGCACCAACCCCAAAGAGAGAGAGAGGGAGAGGGAGAGAAAAGGGTTTACAAATACCGAAAGTCAAAATCGGGGCGCGGATTCAACAGCTTAGGGAAATTTACATACTTGTACAACATAATATGCACCCTTAGGGCCGGGTATTGGGTTTCGCATAATGCATTTTCACGGCGGGGCACCCCAAAAAAAAAAAGAAGCACAGAGAAAGAAAAAAGCGATTCGAATTTTTACTCAAACATAAACCAAAAGTGGGCGTTGTAATGTTGACACTGTAATTTACGCATTTCACCTTTTCTTCTCTGCCGAAGCGGATTTGCATACAACTTAAATGGCAAAAGGGCTGGGAACAAAGGTTTCGTGGTAATTCGATATGGGAAAGGGACTTCGATGCTGCACTCGGTTCTACGTACAGTTGAGTCTTCAGAAATTAGAACAAGCCTAGTGGCAGTTCTCCAGTGACACAATTAGGCACTCACTTCCCACACCAATTCCCCACAATTTACCCATAACAAATTGCCACTCGAAGCGCGCCTGAACTTCGACTTGTCTTCATTAGCTGCCAGCTGCCGATGCCAGAGATAGGCACTAGCATTAATTTCCTTTGTCATGGAGCCAATTTCTTAAAGTGCCCGGTAATTATAATTGTAGAATAACCTCACAACTCTTGGAACCACCCGCGGCAGGCAACAACAGCGGCGGTAGCAGCGAGCGAACGGCCCCTGGGTTCGAGTTTCGCTTTTGCCGGCCGCCTTGCCAAGCCTCTTTAGCTCAGTGGCAGAGCACTGGTCTTGTAAACCAGGGGTCGTGAGTTCAATCCTCACAGGAGGCAGACGAGATCGACTTGATTTATTTTTATTTTTTATTTTATTTGTACTTACTTTTTAGTTTTTATTTTTTATTTAGAAATCTTTAAGCTTATAAAATATATAAAATATTTACAAATCCTTAACCTTTTAAAAATATGTTATACAAATTATGTTAAAGAAATCTTCAAAGAATGGAAAGATCTACGAAAAGTTGCAATTCTAAAATTAATACTTTTTAGAAACTAGAGAACAATAATTACTAAAGCTTAATTGTTTTATTTTTATATTTTGATAAAATATTTTATGTTTTATTTAACTTTTTGTATTTATTAAATTATAACTCTTATAACTTGAGCGGGTTGCAGCTGAGTTGAGATTAAATCTACAATGTACAATCACACGCAATGATATTACTAAACTCTAATGTTAATTACGTATATTAAATATTATTGTTAATTATTAGTAATTTTAGCCTACTCGAGGTCCTGATCTTCATATACAAAAATCATATTTGTTGACTATCAATTATCATTATTAATATTAATTAGGTATATTACATAAAATTAATTGCTCATTCTGTGTTTGTTGTCTCTAAAATACAAATTATTGAGAAATATATTAAATAAGCTAAGCTTGAAATAATTTAAAGACTTATTTTATTCAAATATAGCATTTTAAAAATACTTACGTATTTTCTGATAATAAGAAAAATCCTATTTATAAAATAAAAATAATATAAAATAAAATAATATAAAATTCAAATAATAATAAGAGAAAATCCTATTTATAAAAGTATACTCAAAAAATTATAAGAACAAGTTCACACTCCAGGTGAAGGGCCACCTTACAGGATCGAACTCACGCCTCCTCATTAACAGCTCTGCAGTTTTACCCACTGAGCTACCGTGGCAAGCATCTGCCGGTTGCCAAATAACTTATTTAAACTTTAGCGAATATCAATTACCCAAATTTAGCTTTATTTTCAATTAGCTCTAAATAATTTTCCTTGGCAGGCGGCAAGTTTTGTTAGTAAACAAACGCAGATCGCTCTTTCTCTTTATACTTTCTTCCCTCTCTGTATTTCTCTATTCCTTCTACACTGTCATTCTCTTTCTTCTAAAAATAAATCCCCAAAAAAGCTGCCACACGTTGTCGTGTCTGCGTTTTCCCCCTATATTTTCCCAATCAGTTCTTCTGCAGTTTTCTGGCTGAGTGTATCGAAGGCAAAGAAAAAACTAGAAAAATCACTCTGCAAACTTGCATAATTTTGGAGGTGAAATAATAGTGACAAGATGAAAACTCCACTCAGCCAGAAGCCGGGCTTCTTTGCCGATTACTATCTGAAGCTCAAGGATGAGGCCGGAGCCGCCTGCGAGACGGACATTGCCAAGTTGGCCGCCTGCGGGAGCGATGAGGAGCGCGTGGCCTATCTGGAACAGCTGCCCTGGGTGCGTGCGGGGGATGCCAACCTGGTGGTGAACCAGGAGTTCGCCGGCAAGAACGCATCTCTGGCGGCGGAGATCAAGGAGCGGGCCACTGCCGCTTTTAAGGGAAAGAAGTGGCTGGAGGCCATGATGCTGTACACGAGGAGTTATGTGGCTTTGCCCAGTGAAAATGGTAACATTTAATTATTAATTTATTTAGAGAAATTAGTTTTATTAAATTAAATATTATTTTCCAGTGGCAGAGATTCGTATTGTGTTGGCAAATCGCTCGGCTACCTTGTATCACATGCAGAAATATCAGTAAGTATTTAAGAGTGGGGAATTCTCCAAAGATTCAAAAAAGATAACTTGGAAAAAATGGAATACCTTCTTTTTTTAAAACCTAACTTCTTATCTTCCTTTTAATATTTTCCAAAAATTTCAGAGAGTGCTTGATTGACATCAAGAGAGCCTTAGATCTGGGCTATCCCAAGGACTTGATCTACAAATTGTACGAACGTCAGGCGCGTTGTTATATGGCGCTCAAGGACTATCCCCATACCATAGAAGCTTTCAAGTGAGTCTAATACTTTCAAAACCCTTTAAATATAATTAAGAAACCTTTATTTCCCTCCTAAGAAAATGCATCACCGCCATGGATGACTCTACCCTAACCTCCGACAAGCGTTCCAAGCTCAATCTGGATGCCATGACCATGATCAAGATGCTCCAACAGGATCCCCGCACTGCCAAGCAGGAGGCCAAGCAGCAGAAGCGCAAGGCAGCCTTGGATGTGGCCCAGCCAGTGCCAGTGGAAACGGAGTTTGTGAGTCCTTTAGTAAGGATCGATCAGAACCGACAGGAGGGTCGCTTTGCCCGGGCCTCAGCGGATGTCAAAGCTGGCGAGGAACTGCTCGTGGAGCGTCCTTTTGTGTCTGTTCTGCTGGAGAAGTTTGCCAAGACCCATTGCGAGAATTGCTTTGTGAGGTAATTATAAAGGAGATAATATCCTAGATCTTTTATTAACTTAATATGATTTTAGGAGCGTAGTGCCTGTGGCCTGTCCTCGTTGCGCCGATGTCATCTATTGCTCGGAGCAGTGCCGCAATGAGGCCTCCAAGAAGTATCATAAATACGAGTGCGGCATAGTGCCCATTATCTGGAGATCTGGGGCCTCCATTAACAATCACATAGCTTTGAGGATCTTGGCCAGCAAGCCCTTGGATTATTTTCTAAAAATGAAGCCAACCATTGATGAGGAACTAAGTCCAGAGAAGTTGATTAGGTAGGAGATATTAGGAACTTGAATTTCCAAGAACTAATTGATTAAAAATCCTTTCCCTGTAGCCTCCCCAAGGACGACTTCCGGCGAGTGGCTCAGCTGGAGAGACATCAGGGCGAGCGTCAGCCCTCCAACTTCTTCCAGCATGTCCTCATGGCCCGCTTTCTGACCCGCTGTCTCCAGGCTGGCGGTTACTTTGGCCCAGAGCCCAAGCAGGATGAGGTACAGGCCATTTGCTCTCTGGTCCTGCGCAGCCTGCAGTTCATCCAGTTCAACACCCACGAGGTGGCCGAACTCCACAAGTTCAGCTCCACGAAACGGGAGAAGTCCATCTTCATTGGCGGAGCCATCTATCCCACCCTGGCCCTGTTCAATCACTCCTGTGATCCCGGCGTGGTCCGTTACTTCCGTGGCACCACCATCCACATCAACAGCGTCAGGCCCATTGAGGCTGGCCTGCCCATCAATGAGAACTATGGACCCATTTACACCCAAGATGAGCGATCGGATCGCCTGGCGCGCTTGAAGGAGCTCTACTGGTTCGAGTGCTCCTGCGATGCCTGCATTGACAATTGGCCCCGGTTCGAGGATCTGCCCCGGGATGTGATCCGTTTCCGGTGCGATGCCCCGAACAATTGTGCGGCGGTGATCGAGGTGCCGCCCAGCTGCAACGACTTTATGGTGAAGTGTGTGACCTGCGGTGAGATAACCAACATCCTCAAGGGACTCAAGGTCATGCAGGACACCGAGATGATGACGAGGACGGCCAAGAGGCTCTACGAGACGGGGGAGTACGCCAAGGCCCTGGCCAAGTTCATTGACCTCATCAGGATCATGTACGATGTGCTGGCCCCGCCCTTCCCCGATTTCTGCGAGAGCCAGCAGCATCTCAAGGACTGCTTCCTCAATTTGGGCAATGTCTATACTTTGGATTAGAGGAGACTTTAAAAAAGAGATAAAAAAATAACAGGAAGCAATTAATTGAAGAATTGAGTTTTATCCGTTTTTTAATCACTTTTAATTACCCATTTTATATCAGATTTTAATTGAATAAACTTTGTGCCCAAGTAAACGCTCTCAAAATGTAATTACAAACTTTATCTTTGCTGTTTCTGAATGACTGCCTTTATTTTTATGATAATTGCTTCTCAATCTCTATATACATCAGCTGTTTTCCCTGAACTTTTCCCTAATCGAACCACCAACAGCGTCCCTGATGGAGCTTACTGCATCCCGCAAAGTTGCTGTTGGCGTAATAGCAGCAGCGATAACAACTGAATGACGACGTCCAGCCAAAGCCTGAAAAGAAAGCGGATTATCAGATGGGATTCCCCTTGACCTCGTTTTCCCACTTACCCCAACAGCTCGTAACGTACTGATGCTGCTCTTTCAGATAGCACCGCTCGGCGGGTTCGTTCCAGTTCCAAGGATTCTTGGTGGTGTAAATGGGGCGTCTTGTGGTCGAGGGTCGCACATAGGTCGGCACGGAGGGTGGTTGGTACGGTGGATATATCGGCTCCATTTGCGTGGGCGTTGGTGAACTTGATGTGGTGGATTCTATTGTTGAAGTCGTGGTGAGTTCTGTTGTTGTAATTGTAATTGGTTGCTCGGTTGGAGGAATTGTTGGAGTTTCCGTTGGAGTAATTGTTGTTGTTTCCGTTGGTGGAATTGTTGGTGTTTCCGTTGGAGGAATCGTTGGTGTTTCCGCTGGAGGAATTGTTGTTGTTTCCGTTGGTGGAATTGTTGGTGTTTCCGTTGGGGGAATCGTTGGTGTTTCTGTTGGTGGAATTGTTGGTGTTTCCGCTGGAGGAATTGTTGTTGTTTCCGTTGGTGGAATTGTTGGTGTTTCCGTTGGAGGAATTGTTGGTGTTTCCGTTGGTATAATAGTAGTTGGAATTGTTGTTGGAACTTCCGTTGTTGGAGTTGTTGTCGTGGTGGGCGGCGGAAAGTCTACTGGCATCTCAGGCCTTACATCCTGACCCGGAATGCCAGCCACCAGAAAGCACAAAAAAACGAAGGGAACTCCAACTGCGGACTGCATTTTTTGCGTGCTGTGTTGACGTGAGCTGATTGCATCGAACACTGAAACCGATCGTCGCCCGTCGGGAGAAACTTGAGCTTGAGCCTCGGCTATAGCTAAAGTCATTAGCACATACTCATTACTGAAAAAAAAGCACACACACGCGACACAGCTGAGGGCTGATAACAGAACCAAAAGGGAGAAAAGGCAATTACTTTGCCATAAGATGATGCTGGTGGCTTTGTAGCCAATAAACTCTTCTTACTTTTGGGTAGAATTCAGGTATATAGACTTATCACTAAATTTGAGGTGAAATTTGACAAATTTGGATCGCTGAAAATTACCTGCGGGTGGCTGAGCACGCGTGCGCAGCTTACCTTGTAACACTTTACTGTTCGCTTCCATTATATTCCGTTCCATGCAACCGGCATTAAGTTAATGAAGTGAGTAATGCCAGCTGAAAGGGCTCCATGACGTAGAGAATTCGGAGAAAAATAAGAGTGTTTGCATAAGAACTCAGACACCCAGAGAGTGAATGTTTTCATTCAAGATTTGCCTACACACATTAGTCATTGCTAAAGCGAAATAAATGTAAACAATTCTTATCAATTGTTGGAAATAAAAAAGTTGGCGGCTTTTTTCTTATTATTTTGCCAGGGGATAGCCCCAATTTCGAGGAATATGTTAAATGATAAGGTTGAGGGAGTGTGATTTGGAATATATTTATTAATTTACATTTTTTAAATGTCTCTTAAACTTAAAAATAAAGTTTTATGGTTAGGCACCTTCTTAAAGGGAAATTATTTGTATAAATGGAAGCTGTTTTTTCGAAAGCTTTGGGTATTCATATTTTATTTAAAAATAAAACCTAAAGCTTAATCATTAACTTTATTGTCCTGATTTTCCTGTCCCTTCAATTTCCTTCATTTTAATATCTTAAATGGTCAGTAGTTTTTTACACCAAACCTTACACCTTATGTCAAGTATGGTTTATGTCCAAGACAGCTACTTGGTGAATACGTACGTGGTTGATGTCTGCGCTAACTGAGATCCGTGTAGAGTTGGGTGTAAAATGTATGTACAATTATGTACAAGGTGTATTTACTTTTAATAAAAGCATTTCATTTAACATTTAAGCAATACAACTTAAAATTAACAAATATATATTCATGTAATAGCATCTAAAATAAATACGTTAAATTAATTTGTATACTATAATTACTAGCTGCGCAAAAGTCTTTCCATAACGATAATAAACTAATCTACAAATTTTGCGATGTACGCAGGAAACTTTATTAAAGAAATTTCATAGCATCAAATAAGTATATTTTTTATTATTTTAAAATAATTCTTATTATTTAATTTTTAATATTAAAGAGAATATATTTTTAGTTAGTAGCTTTAGTCCCTGGAGCTAGCACTCAGGATCCCTTGAGATTTCATCCTGAACCCAGCTCATAGCTGAAATTTACGGAAAAAACAGTACATGTATAAGAGAAGTATAAATTTTAAGACCCAGTACCCTAGATAGAGAATACTAATTACCTTTGATTACTCCCCATACCAACTGTTAGGCTTCCCGGTGTGTCCTCATCAGCTAACAGACAGTACATCATCAAAAGAATACACAGAATACCAAATCCAAACCAAGCCATTACGGGAATTCTTAAGGCATCGAGAGACCAAAATGGTTCAGGGCCTTGGACTGGCTGGTAGCCCTTCGTAAATTGAAATTTAGACATTAACTTTTGGACTCAGAACCTCACAGATTGCAAACAGCATTGGCACCCTCTAAAATCCATAAATATCTTTAGATATCTTCCATTGCAAAATCGCATAAGCATAGAATTATTTTTCCTTACCAGAAGCATACCTCAAGGATTCCTCTGATATTAATAAGAAATTATATAAATAATAAAATACCCAATGATTATGATGAATGATTGATTCCCAGTTATAAAGCCAGAAAAAATTAGTTTTAAAGATGCTTAAAGCCCCAGGACATTGCACAACAAAGACAAAGACTTTCAGCATTATTTTCTTAATTTCTTTTTATTACACATAGTCATAATACAATTCGTAGGTGCTCAACAACAAAAATAGTGATCAATTGGGAATACATATTTGTGCTTTCGAGTTACAATTTAGTCAAGCTTCAGATAGATATATCCTTCGATTCGTGTAATGATGTTGTGAGTGTGCGTATAATTTAGCTTAAAATTACTCAAATACAATACATAAATATATATTGCATGTTTTTGAAATTAAAACTAAAACAAGACACTTGCTTTTTTATTCTTTAACAAATAAAAATGGTACAATTGTGAGGATTGTATTTTCTAAGATACATTTCGGAAGCGAATTCGATGTGTCCCTGTGTGGATGAAAAGCGAAGATGTAAGATGCGGATGGGGAAGCGGGCTTGGTGCGGACATTTACATTTACAATAACTTTTCTGGGACTGCCTAGAAGTCGTACGAGTTGGCCTCATCGTCGCCCTTGCGTACCTTGAAGATGAACCGATAGAGGATGCCGGCGATCAGGCCACCGGCAATGGGACCCACCCAGTAGACCCAGTGATAGGCCCACACGCCCTGGACAACGGCGGGGCCAAAGGATCTGGCTGGGTTCATGCTGGCACCGCTCAGTTTGATCTGTAATTAAATTTAATTTAATTAATTACTCGGTGATCTTGGGGGTTAAATTCTTAAGCAGAACCTACCGCACACAGGTGTCCAGCGGTGATGGATAATCCCACAGCCAGCGGCGCCGATCCCTTGATATCCAAGCGACCCGAATCCGACACGGCCTTCACCACAAACACCAGAATGAAGGTGATCAGTGCCTCAATCAGCACTGCCTGGCCAGCATCCAGGGCGGGATCAAAGCTGGACACGCCCAGTTCAGGGTCAGCAACTCCACGGAGGGCCACCTTGATCACAGCAGCTCCACCAATGGCGCCCACACACTGCACGATGATGTAGAAGGCCGCCTTCAGGATGCTGATCTCGCCAACGATCAGGAAACCCAGGGTTACGGCGGGGTTGATGTGGCAGCCACTCAGGTGACCCAGGCCCTGAAAGAGGTGAGAAAATGGGAGAATATAATTAATTTATATCTATATATAGAAAAAAGAATATAAAGCCATTTAACATTCTGTAAAGCATTTAGAACTTAGCATTTTATGTTAAGATTCCGCCGAATTAAAATTAAGTTAGGATTAAGTAAAATGGAAGACTACGGTCACACTACGATTACAAGAACACATTGAAAAGTAAAAGCAGATAAGAGAAATCCACGAAATAAGTAAGAATCTACATTTAAAACACGATAACATAAGAAATCTTGTAAGAAAAATATTTTTAGTACAATATGTTTTATTATACAATAGAAATTCCTGGATTTTTGCGTATTTATTACGAACTCTAATCCCATTTTTAATTTCTTATTATTTATTGCTCTTAAACTTCAATTAATTCACACATCTAAAAAAATAGAGCTTGAAAATCGATACCCAACAATTATAAGGCCGCTAACCACGTAAATTTATTATAAATTAATTGACAATTTAAAAGGCTGTGCTAAAACTGCGTAATTTATTTAATTTATGTTCATAATTAGCACAAACAAATGGGGCAAAGTTCTGGGCTTACTAACAAATAAGTGAGAAATATGATAAATAACTAAACAGGTTTGCCAATGACTTTAAGCTTTAAACTAAGGCAACTTAAACTTCGCCTTAAATTGATATTAATTTTAAACCTCAATCCTCTTCTAATTGTTACTAATTTTTGTTTAATTTGTGGCCAAAATCTGTTAAATTCACAAAGATAAAGCTGAAGCTCTCCCCTCAAAATGTCAAGTTGACACACAAACATCTCCATTTAATTCTTTGCCCTTTTTTGGCCCCTTGTCGAATTTTTTTGATTATTCGATTTTCTTATTTTCCGATTGTTTGATTTTCCGAAAATTGAACATTGCACAATCTCTTACGCTTCCAATGGACGGATACAAGCAATTTGTCAGAGTTGAGATGCACTCGAGTGCATTTATTGTCTCTGCCAGAGTTCAGGTCGAGTTGGCTTGAAAGTAAAAGTGGATCGCTGGATCCGAGCATCCGCTGAGTCACTCTGAAATCGTGGAGATCACAGCCAGAGTAAATTGCCAATCGGATTGGATCGAATCGGAGATCAGGTATTATGAATGAAGCCGAAACGCACTGTTCACACTGTGCTCGCACTCAAGGCCGATGTGCAGGCTTCTATGTTTGATATCTCTCTATTTTTTGTGGATTTGTTTTTTTTTCCAAGCCCGTTGCGTGTTTTGCTGATACCAATTCGATTTCGATATGACCAGCAAGCCGCATGGCCAATGTCGTGCGTCGCATTGCGTTTAATTAATAAATGCGCAAAAAAAATACAAATAGTGGAGAAAAATCTGTGTTGGCCAAACGCTAATTACAAATGCCGCCAAGAGCAAGATCTCGAGTCGGGTTTTGGGGCTCGAAAAAGTAAACAACAAATCCGAAACCGAAACCGAGGCACTCGAACGAACGACTTCTTGACATTTTGGCTATGCTCATGCGTGCATTGCAATTTTATTTTTTCGTCTATAATATTAAGTTGCCGCTTTGCCGCTCGGAAACTCTGACCTAATCGCCGCGATCTGATCTCTGGGCTTTGGGCCGGCTGTAGGCCTATCGCATTGTTCTCCCAGCTCTCGGCTCCAACCACACACTCGAGCCAAGAGTCGTGAAATTAATCAAATTTATTGTTGTTGGGCTTTGAAAACCCATAATTAAATTTAATATATGCATCAAAAGCAATCGCGATCAACGGCCTGCGTGCGTGTGAAATCTTTAGTCGGGGAGTGAGTCATCGATTAAATATGACTGGAGTTTGAGTTATTTGAGTTAGAAATAATTGCTATTTTATGGGTGATTTTTAAGGACTTTTTGTGGTTTTTATGGGGCTAAAAATGGGTTAGATTGAGAGATATTAGAATAAAGTAAAGGTCTTACAATAAATCGATGTATTAAAGTGTCAGGGAATTTTTTATAGATTAAATACTTTATAAGAATAATTATTATTTGTATTTAAATAACTCTTCGATAGCTTGAAAACGCATTTATCTATGTAAAACTTATTATATTATTTTATAATCTTCTAAAACATTTAAATCCCAATTCAAATAGACTTTTATTCTTAGATCTTCATAAAAATAATCAAAGACTCTTAGGTTTTAAGCTTAACAAATTCGTATAAAATACCCTAGAGGATTTATAATAACTTTAAAAATAACCTTTAAATTTATAAAACTCTTTTTTTAAGAAAATCATCTTCTTATATATTTTTAAATATTTCTAGTAACCACCATCATACTTTATGTGAAATTCTTCAGTCGAGAAAATCATCTCTTTATTTAAATTTTAAAATATTCCTTGAGAATTTAGAACAACTTTTAAAATCACCTAAAAATATATGAAAGTCTGAGAATGTTTTTTCTTTTAAGAAAACCATCTTCTTATATATTTTTAGATATTTCTAGTAACCATTATCATATTTTAAGTGAAATTCTTCATTCGAGAAATATACTTTATATACTTTATATACTTTGTCATTTTAAAATATTTCTACCAAACATTCCCCATACCTCAAGTGATTTTCGGTGGAAAGAGGTATCTGAGAGCCTACAGATAAGGTCACAAATAATGCATATAAATGCAATCTTGCAGCGTAAGATTTTCTGCTTTAAAGAAATTCATTCACTGATATTCATTGACTGAGATTCAACCAAAAACCCTCATCAGTCATACTTTGAAACTCGAGTAGAAAAGTATTAAAAATTTAAAACCATGCGCAGCCTTATAATTTTCTTTATATTAACCATAACCTTTGGCAGTTCTCTCTCGGCAGCCTGCGTGGTAATCAATTCTTTAATTTAATAAATATTTTTAATATAATTACTAATTATTTATTTTTCCAGGGCGATGATTGCCAATCCCAGTGTGCAGCTTACTGCTTCGGGGTCCTAACTCCCTGCATGTCCAACCTGGCCATCCTGCAAAAGCGAACGGAGGCCTGTGAGGCAGCTGTGACCATAGCCAGGATAGCTCTCACGGACAAGCGACTGGATACCTTTGGTGCTCCTTTGACGATGTCACAGGATAGGGAAAATAATTCCCGACTACTCCTGCCAGCAGCTGCAAACTTGACCAAAAAGGAAGAAACTTTCATCCAACTTGGTAGCAAATATTATTACATCGAAAAGGAGCTCAAGTTGAACTGGCACGAGGCCCTGGACAAGTGCCACAGGATGGGTGGCCACCTGGCTAGCCCACAGAACCAGGAGGAGCTGGATTCCTTTAACAATAGGCTGAGTGGCCTGCATCGCTACTGGATCGATGTGACCAGTCAGTTCAAGGAGGACGAGTATGTGTCCGTGACCAAGGGATCCAAGGCGAACTTCCTGCGCTGGGCGGAGGGAGAACCCACCAAGGATGGCAAGTGTGTGGATATTCGAACATACAATGGGAAGACCACCATGAACGATAATACCTGCTCTGTGAATCTGTTTTTTATATGCGAAAGGGCGGCTGATATATAGACTTATCTAAAAATTTAATAATTAAGATAAACGAACTCTGAAACCTTATTTTGTTGTTTTAAAATAGTTGGATTTTAGAAATATTGTAAAGAGAACTTTGAGATTTATCTGAATTTAAATCTAACGAAAGGAATCTTTACAAATATTTATTGAAAAGACTCTTAAGCCATATTTTCTGCTATATAAAATTTGGATTTGGGAACTTCAGAGATCTTTGGGATTTATCTAATTTAAATCTAAAGCAAAGCATCAATATTTAGTCGAGAAATATCTTTATAAAAATAGCTTTTGATATCTAAAAATTAATTCAAACAAATTGATTATTATTATTAAAAATAAAACTTTTTGCTGTTTAAGTATGTTTTTCAAATTCGAATTGACATTGTGAATACAAAATAAATTAAATCAATCAAATTCAAGATCAATTTTAACTAAAAGAAAATTATAAAAGCCACGTTGAGGGTTTGCATTTGAATATAAATAAATATACATTTAATTTATACAAAATTTCATAGTTCTAATATTTTAATATTGAAATCTACGTTTAGAAAGGCATAACAAATTTTAAAATATTATTTAAAATACATTTTGTTCATTTATTTTATTATAATATTTTTTTTTTAAATCATCACTTAAATTCCCTATCTAAATCCATAATCTAAACCCCATCGAGCTTTATTTTCGTGTCCAGCATTCAGCGCGTACTCTCAAGGTTTTCCAATGGCTACGAAAAGTCTGCCAAAGCCTGGTGTCTCCTCGCAGTCTCTTCCACCAATCGAGGTATATATATATATCTATATATATAAAGAGATATATCGAGATCGATTGGCTTACGCATGTGCACTCCAAGCCAGGCTGCAGCTCGACATTTACGCTTAAATCATATTTTATGGCTTTTCAGCTGAAAATCGAATGTTAACTTGTTTGTTTCGTTCTGCTTTTCAGCAGCATTTTGGCGATTGTTGTTGTAGGTATTCGCTTTATTTTTTTTCTATTTTATTTAGTTTGTTTTTCTAGTGCTTGCTTGCCGATTCAATTCAAGTTCGCATCGGGCCAAAGCCAAAGTCGAAGTCGAAGTTTGTTCAACCAACTTGACTCTCGATTGCGATCGCGGGAATTGAAAAGCGAAAAACGTGAATGCTGCACGCACCGAGTTTTCTTGTTTTTCTTTTCCTTTTTTTTCTTGATATTGATTTTAAAGTCGCCTGCATAATTAAATCAAATACTGGCATTAACTTTTTATGATTTTTAAAATAAGTACTTATACGAAAATAAATGATTTCAATAGGTTTTAATATTAAGCTTTACAAGAAAACACTTTCTATCGCTAAAAGGGCTTATTTTTTGTCAAAGAAAATACACATAATAATACTTTATATATTATTTCCCTAATAAAAAATAAGCCTGCATAATTAATTCAAGTACTGGCATTAACTTTTGACTAAACTTAAAGGTTTTTGTGAAGTACTTATACGATAATAAATGATTTCAATAGGGTTTAATATTAAACGTTACTAGAAAAAACTTTCTATCGTTAAAAGGGCCAACTTTTTGTTAAAGAAAATACCCATAATAATACTATTTATATTATTTTCCTAATAAATAACCCAGACAAGCCTTCAACTTGAGTTTTGCGATAGCTCTCGAAGACAGCTTGATAATTTATAACCCACATAAAAACTGAAAGTTACTTTACAATCGTTTAATTCAAATTTTTCCAAGCACGTCTTATTGTTGTTTTGCCATTTTCCCTCCATAAAAGTTAGTGTTGCATTTTTAGTTTATAAACATTAGCATTTTCTTAGCTTTACTTCCTTGCAAGCTCAGTGAACGTGAAATGCGAACTGCATACAAATGTGGATCTGCCGGCGATTTAGCATTTGAAGTGGCGATCTCTGGGAATGCGATAGCCTTAAGCTCTCTGAGGGATCGGCAAAACATATCATATTTCTAGATTTATTTTTTATAGCTATAGCTTATGTTCAGGCTGTCCCAGTGGACACGCCATTCCCCAGGGCACACACATTATTTAGCTTGCCAATTGGCACGTTTTCCAATTTGACGCCACGCGTCTTGCTCCATTGAACAGTTATATATATTTTTTTAAATATATATCTATATATGTAAAGCAATATATGTATGACTCTGACGAATGCGACAAATGGCCATTGTCGTCACACATGCTGACGAAAAGAAAATTAGCAATGCATATACCCGGGGTAATCGCGGGCTCGAGCGCTACCAATCAATCGCGACTCGTGCTGTAAAAGCTGAAAGGCAGTCATGTGACTCCGGCTTGCAGCTTCCACCTGGGATCTTGCAGCTTCCATCTTGCCTCTGGCATCTTACATCTTGGATGTATGTAGCAATCGACGACTGGCAACTAATTTGCCACTAATGGCCCAGAAATGTTGCAAGTGTTTGCAGCGCGCCGGGAAATTGCCCAGGCAGGCAGGCGTCGCGTCAATAATGTTTTTGCTACTTGATTTCATTATGGAAATTATTCACGCTTTCAATGCGATTATTAGGTTGCGCTTTTATAATATTTTAATCATTAAATTGAGTAATTAGAGCGATTTGTTTCAGCAATTTAAAGATTACAAATTACTCATACGACTGGTAGTATCACATAGTATTTTCTTTGGTTTGGAGAGATTTTCTACAGTTTTATTTATGGGTTTTTATTAAAATATAATATTTTTAGCTGGGCCTTATGATTTTTAACATATATAATAAAGGTAATAATATGTATATAATAAAGATATATTTCATAAAGTCCTTTAAATAATTGGCACAATTTGCTTATAAATATTTCCCTGTAATATTTAGTAAAATAACAATTTCCGAGTGGGATATAAGGCCTTTATTTAATTTGTCTATTGAATTTTGCTCTTGTGATAAGAGGTGTCTATGTATAATTTTTTCTGCTTCAAAATATGGTTATAGAATTAAAATAAAATAAAATAAAATAAAATATTTAATTGACTTTGAAATATTTTGCCTTTAAAATAGTCCGAATTATCCAAAGAAAATAATTTCTTTTATTTATAAAAACGCAATTGTTGATACAATCAGGGTAGTCTTATATCCTAAGACTCTGCTTAGATATCATTACTAATTAGATGAAATAAAAATCTAAATATTTAACACCTCCTTTTAATTTTCCCATCAAAACTCAAGGCTTATCTGAGAACAAACATGATTAACCCCCATCGAAAGAAAGCTAAAAATAGCACAAAACCCGAACATATATTCAAATCGCAAAAGCCTTTTCGTGTTTTTTGATGGATTCGCTTGAGTTGAGCTTGACTTTTGTGGGGCCATAAATCGAAGGCAACAATCACAGATCTTGAATCGCAGATCACAGATCTCGGATCGCTTTAAATGCTGACTCTCGACTGGCACTCGTCACCGAACAAGAACGTTATGCGAATGCGAACAGCCGCGGAGCGCAGCGCAGCATAACGTAATTAAACGCATAATAATCTAATTGCATATTTTGCGTGTTGATTAATGTTAATTGCCAGCGCAGACGCTTTTGCTGCGAGCGAGCATTTATTATTCGCACTGCCAGTGCGTTCTGTAAATCTGTCAATTTTCTAAATTACTCGCACACCCGTACGCACTGCATTCGTTTGCCAACTTTATTGCCATTGCTAGCCGCCGCGATGTTGTCGCTTTTAAATGCCAATGTCTCTTGGCCGAAAAAGCACTGCGGCCTGAGATTGTGCTATGCTTGTGCTTGTGCTTGTGCTTGTGCGTTTTGTGAATGAGCCGAAAGTGTAACGCGGCGGTGGTGGCGGCTTGTCCTTGAAAATGCTCGCCGTCGATCAATGCACGCACCGCGCTTTTTCGATTTTTTGCGAGTCTCAAGTCACAAATCTGAAATCTACGGCTCAGATCGCTGATCTAAGTTCTGAAATCTTTAGCTCGATGCGTTCTCTTTGTGGGGATATGTAAGGGTGGACCAAGCAGTGAGCAGTAATTAATACAAAAATTAATAAGAAAAAAGGAATTTTTTCTTAAGTTTGCTTTAAGCAATAAAAATCACATTTACCACGATATTTACAAAAATTCAAGACTTCTGGCTATTTAAACTGGTTTTTTGTGATTTCTGGAGGCGGTAGTAGGCGTGGCAAAATTCTAAAAATACTTTTATCTGCCCGGAACCCCTAAGAATGCTGTCCCCAAATTTGGTAGCTCTAGCGCCTATATTCTTTGAGATCTAGGGATATTCTCTTGTCAGACGGACAACGGACAGACGGACAACGGACAGACGGACAGACGCACCAATGAACAAAGGAACTAACGGACATGGCAAAATAGGTTCGACTGGTGTTGACGATCAGGAATAATATATACTTTATGTCCTTCTACCTTTTAAATACATTTTCGGCTAATACTAAGTTATAATACCCTTGATTCCTATGGCATAATGGCTATACAAATTACGCATACGCCATGTCTAACATTTTTTAAACCAAATTTTTCAAGTAAATGTTTTTTTAAGTTTTATTTTAAGTCACTTTATTATTAAATATTAATTTCTCGACCTAAAAATCTTACAACGTATTTAGAGAGGACCTCTAACCCAGGTCCACTCTACTTGGAATTAAAGTGCGTTGCGCGTTAGCCTTACCTGGGCAATGGTGGCCACCGTCAAGCCAAAGGTGAATGCGATTTGTGGTACACTTCCGCTGATCGTGCTGCCAACGCCGACGAAGACCAAGAAAAATGTGCCCACCAGTTCGCCGAGCAGCATGCGCCAGATTTTCTTGTTCTCGGTTATGTCGGCAACGCCAACGAATTTCGACATTTCTGCAAATGGAAAAAATAGAAACAACAAAAAAAACGGCATTAGTAATAGTTCAGAGACGCAATTGATTGAAACTTGCGCAGCGCATGCCAAATCATAATTAATTATTAGTTTTTTTGTCAGCTTATTGTCATATTTATTCAGTAAGCTGGAAGCAAAAAATGAACATGGAAAGTGGTGTTTACTTAAGTGGAAACTTCTTTTTCTAGCCAATTTTATGGCTGATACATTTCTGAAACATTTTTTTAATAGAGACATGACTTTATTTCAATTTTTACAAGGTGACGCAGGAAAAAAGAAGGTAATTTACGTCATTCGAATTGAATAGGCTATAAAAATACGCCTGGGAATATATGATTGATTTACGTAAGCACATTTTCTAGGAAATTCTAATTAATAAACCATCAAAATTGAGACGAAAAAAACCCAAAAGTTTGTAACAAAGCTCATCTTCCTCTTCTAAACAAATACTTATATATTGCTTAAACAATTTGCCCTTTGCCTGTGACTGTTCAAACAATTTGCATAGTTTGATTAATTAATTTGTTTAATAGCACTTTGGTGTTTACTTCCTGACAGAAGCAGAAGCCTTTCATTTGTCATTATCGCTCGTGCCGTCCGGCGTAGTTGAGTGCTAATGAGCGGGCGTTAATTAATTTGTCTTAACAAATATTTGCTAAAATAAAAAAATATTCCAAAGCCCAAGCTCTGGTTGCACTGCTAATAAAAAAAAGTATTTTTACCTGATGATGACTACCTTTTAATTGCCTTAAATCTTATCAGAGAGAGTTAAGAAGACCTCGTTACCTAAGCCGTATTTAAATAGGGATTATTTAATCGCGGTCACTTGACCAAAAAAATATGTCTCCTTAAGTGATAAACACACAAGTGTGATACCTTGTTATCGCGCCAAGTTCGCACACTTTCCACACTTAATATGGCAATTATCTTTTGCCCCATGACTGTGGGAGATAAAAATAAGTCAGGAAGGAAGGTAAACCCTATAAAAGCAACAGTTACGAGCTACTGCCTACACTTCAAAAGCTGTAACTGCACTTCAAAAAAACCTAAAAACTCATTTGAATTCACTTCGAGTGCTAAAAGTGAAAATAACAAATGATTTTTTGGCCAGAGATGCAGGCTTTAACGTGACCTGAATGGACTAAGATTCCAAAAGAAATCCCAAAGAAATCCCTTCAAGCCAGACCCCATGAAAACCATAAATAACTTGGGCTATCACTAACTTGTGATAGTTCCTGGAATTCCATTCAAAATTGGCGTCACTTTTTATCACAAAAAATTACACAAACCGAGACTGATAAGGCAATTAATGTATGGAGAACTTAAAAGTAAGAATTTATAGCGTGACTAACCACAAAATCTGATAAAAAATATCTCCCATATTGATCTAAATATTTTGAGCCCCGGAAATGCCCATTAATGAAAATTCAAAGCATTAAAGGCACTTCAGCGAGTGATATACGAGCCGGACTCTTATAGTTGCCACTTATACCAAAAAGCTCCCACGCACTGTAGGAATCGTAAATAAGATTGGCTAATGAAACCAGATCGACCTGTTGACAAGAATCGCAATTGGCCAAAACTCAATTAGCATAAAAGTGTACGAAATTTATGGTTTATTTGCCATGAACATTTGTTTAATTCATTCGGGGTTCTCTCTATGCTAATTTTTGGCTTAGACAAAAACAAATGTAAATGGAAATCAATTAAAGATAACGAAATGTCAAACATAATTACACGATCATTGTGATTGCTGAAGCTGCGTTTGACAATCCATCAATACTCGCAGGAAATTAATAACTTCATCTGCCAGCTTGCCAGCTTGATTGCGGTATTAATCACAATCGGCAATTGAATTGAAAACCCGAGAGATTCAAGTTCAATGGAATCTCTGGATATATAATTTATTAAGTTATTTACTTTGACTTTTATTCAGCCGTGAAATTATGGCTGCTTTTCAGGTAAATTAGCTGTTATTTTTAGTTAGTTTAAGCCCAGGAGGGTACTTGGCTTACTAAGTAATCATTCACAATCAGTTTGCTTTGAGGAAGCCATAAAGATAAGGCACTAGCGGTTGCTACCTAAAAATAAAACTTATCTCGCTATAACTATAGTTTACCCAGTTTTTAATCTAAATTGTGCCATTTGTTTTGTGGCTTTAAACAATCCCAACCTTCATAGGCCTGCTTCTTCTTGTTGTCACAATCCTTGGAAGTTGGCTAAGGCTAAATCTTGATATGTGGTCTGAAGTCTAAAGAAAATTTATTATTTCATTTAAAAATGATATTAACAAAAAGAGAAGAAATCATAATAACAACAATTACACACAATAGTCATCAATTGGAAGGTGAGGGCGTGACGACGTCGAGGCTTTTGACTGGATTTTGTGTGTTTTTAGCGAAAAAATCAAATAAACACAAAAACCAAACATCAGCAAGGCCAGCAGCCGAGATTTATCTGTGTTAATTTCGCCTTTAATTTGTCGAATACCATTTGATAATGTTCATAATGAATTGAAATTAATTTAATTAGAGGGTGAAGTTAAATTCGGGCACCGTCTATATTTTAAATAAATTCTAAGTGATTTTATTAGCGCTCTCTGAGGTGTTCTAGAACTGGGCACCATCCATCAGTTCTCGCAGCCGCCATATCAATCATAACATGACACTGTCATTGCCATTGCCATCGACATGAAATTAATTAGTGAAACGAACATAACTTGTGCCTCACTATCGCAGAACATAGGTACACTACACACTCTTCTTCCATTTAACATTTAATTTCTTTGGAATCGAAAAATTCCTGCCGTATGCGTAATATTATTTATCGGTTTGCTAAAATTATTACTCTTCAGGTTCTGGAGTTAGCCACTGCCTGACCCACATACCAACAAGTACCTGTTTTTATAGCACACTTGTAGCTGTACCTGTACCTGGCACTTGCTTTTGATGGCTTTGTCCCGTATTTTTATTTTTATTTGGATTTTTTGCAGAGCCAAGCGGAAATTTAAAATTCAAAGCAGGTAACAAAGATTGGCTCCGTTTCAGAGTTTGCCTCACTCTTTGCTCTTTTCCTTTCTTTCTCTTTGGGGGCTTCCGTGTTTGAAAACAGAAAAAAAAGCGACAGCGCAACAATGAACAAAAGGAAAATAAAAAAACATTTTTTTATTACTCGTGCTCGTTGAGATTGAAATCTCCCGTCTCGGTGAAGTTTCAAGAGCTTTATATACTCTTTTGAAAGAGTTAAGAATGCGGTTGAAGATTTACTACATATTATTTTAGAAGAGTTTCATATTTGCTAAATATATATTTAATATATACAAGTTATACAACTGTTATATAAGAGTTCTACACGTATTATTCATCTGAAAACCATAGTTATTACTTTATTCAGTTTGTACTGCTCTTATAAAACTGTTATATGACTATTCTACTACTGTTATATTTAATTAATTGCCAATTTATTACTACCATTAGACTTATTTTATAGTATTTTACTACTACTATTATACTCTGTATATACTACTGTTATACACCTGTTTTAATAATTAATTGCCAGTGTTTTACTACTGCCAGAATTATTTTATAATATTTTACTACTACTGTTATACTCTTTTTATACTGCTGTTAGGCAACTGTAATACATTTTATTTTCCATGCAAAAAAAAAAAATCCAAAAAGGTTAAATTTAATTAAAAATAAAAATTAAAATAAAAATTTGTAACATTTTACTACTACTGTAATACGCGCTTTATACTGCTTTTATACAACTGTTATACATTTTATTTTCCAGTCAAAAAAACCTCAAAAAATGTTAAATTTAAATAAAAAATATTATTTTAGGTAGGGTGTTCAGAATTCCCCATCAATTAAAATCTCAGAAATTTCACTTCAAATGTCAAGGTCACTGCACACTCCACCCACGCAAGCGCTATTGTGTAAGAAATCTTAGCACGTTCGCTATCACGATAACCCAGCCACATAAATCACGATCCTCGTGGGAAAAATTCCTTGAACTAGAACCAGAACCAGAACCCTTTTGCCTAGCCTCAAGTGGCACTCACTCCGTAATACCCAAACTATTTCGCAATGCAGGCGATAGCATCGCGGCGCTCATTCACTTTCATGCCAACGGAAAGCGCGCGCGTTCTCCGCCAACGATTTATGGTCTATTGCCGGACAAGCGAGTGGAATGACTGACCGATAAGATACTCCTAGAAACAGAAAATAGAAAACCAAGCGGGGTGAGTCAGGTGAGGCGACTGACAGCTCCCAGAGATAGCTCCCCATGTAAGGTCTGAGAGTTTGCATTAATTGAGGGGCGTTTAATGGCCGTATAATTAGCAACTCCCTGGCATTGAGACTGAGGCCAAATATAGTAATCCACATTGTGTATCCGTATAGGAATCTATGCCAAGTTGGCTCTGGACTCTGGCTAAGTGCATTTCGCGGCCCCGGGCGCTGCAGTTGCCATAAACTGAATGTGGCCGCGGATGTCCGCCCGACATGGTCTTACACTTGTTCTGCGGACATCCTGCGGACACTTAGAGAAATTTCGAGGCAACACAGGGTTATTCCTGAAATTTCTTAATAATTCTGAGGAATATTTCTTCAAGTGCTTGTGTCCAACCTTGGCCATAACTGAAATCAAGGTGCGGGGCGCACGTGCCCTGGTCTGAATAAAGGCCAAGTCAAAGGCTTGGCTCAGCAGAGAGCCGCTCCCAAAGTCCTGGCCCCTCCTGCTGGTTATGCTGATTGGGGGAACCTTATGACTTATCTGCGTATTATTAGAACATGAGCAATGTCATCGCCTGTATAGCCTTTTCTCACCTCGTTCCTGGTTTACAAGCATTTTTCCATTTCTCCCCGCCAGCTCATTAATTCGCTTCAGTCACGCAAATTTGGCATAAGTTCCCTAATTTATGTCTGTTTTTGCTCATATGTTTTTTAATCATCGCAAAACAAAACATCAAAAAAAGGGGGCGGAAGAAAGTTAGCAGAGCTGACAGAATGGATTTATGAAAATAGTTTGATGGGTTTTAAGGTGGCTTAGTAGGCCAGGCTTTTATTAAATACATAAAAGTAAAAGAAAAATATATAAATAAGCCTTAAACTATAAAATTTTAATGTAAAAGGTATAAACTAGTTATAGAGCTTTTATTGTGCATTTCCCCTTTATTGACCACGCACTGAAAGTAAAACTTGGCATCATGACATTTGTTTTGAGATTTTCTTCGTCACGCAACAAGCCCAAACAAAATATACCAAAAATACAGAACAAAGGAATGACTTAACTTTACCGTTAACCATAAACTTGGGCAGTACAAAGGTGGGCACCGCTCAGGTGAGTCTGGAAATTTAAATTTGTTTATTTTTGTGCGTATGCAAATCACGCACTTATATTTATCCCACCGTTAACTTCGTTAATCTCCAGTTAATGCCACAACAGGAGCATTAATTTCATCTTAAAAAAGAAAAAACTGCAATAACAAAAGGTTCTCTACCATTTTCCCGCACAATAATTAATCAATTTAATCGGATTATTTATTTTCTCTCTTCGGTCTCGCTGGGGTGATGATATTATTAATAATAATAGCGGCTGATCGAAACCTGTTCGCGCTGCCCATTAAAATCGTTATAAATTAATTAGTCACTTAGCCGGGTTTGGTATTGAGCTTTGGGTAAGGTTAGGGGCAGGTACTATTTAGTTCCACGTAAAATTACTTATTATCTTTATGGGCTTTGGGCTCAAACACAAAATTTATGTCGCTTTAAGGCGCTAACAATGCGCCATAAATCAGGCGCGATTTATTGGGGTTTGGCAATTTACCGATTAAGTGCGATAATTTGAGATGAGATTGATAGGGAAATTTCAGGGATTTTTTGGGGAATTTTTAAAGGTAACTAATTGGTACATCTTAGGAGCTGACAAGGATTATCACAAAGACTTTGATTAATAAGGGTTTTCAAAGATTTTAGAGGTACAATGAACTTTAAATTAATTATAGTATTTAGGATAAAGTAATTTAAAGACAGAATAAAGTATTTAATTACGGAAATTTAACTTGTAATAATTAGTCCCTTTAAACAAACGATGTATTCAAATTTTTAAAGATTTTTTTATTTAGAATAAAGTGATTTTAAGACAGAATAAAGTTCATAATAAGGAAATTTAAACTTATAAAAAATATTCCCTTAGAAGAAACAATATAATCAGATTTTAAAAGATTTTTCAAACTTATTTTTAATTGCTAAAAGTTTCCTAACTTAAATTCTCAATTACCTCCCTGATTTATTCTCCATATTTATGAGCTTTAATTACAAAAATATGCCTAAGTTTGTTTACACTTTCCGCTGCCATTTCCGCTGCCAATCAAACTCATTAACCTGCGGAATATCTGAATATCTGAACATTTAAACTATTATCTATCCCCCCATTCAGTTGGATTTAATTCCAGGTTACGTGAATCCGAAACTTTCCATGGGAACAAATGCGCATCTTCGCTACTGTAGATCTCACTAGAGGCAGAGGCAGCTTATTAACTTAATTATAAGCTATCCGATTAACAAACAAGTTGGTCTTCCATTGAGAACCGAGAAGTTGCACTAACTGTGCCATTTCCTGGCTCCAAGTGTTCTCTGGCTTTTATAAGCTACTGTTTTTCGAATGCCATCCAACGCGAACAATTTCACCGTGATGTCATGTCAACCCGGCTCACGATTATTACTGTAATTTTATATCTGCGAATCCCAGGCCATAAAGAACAACAACTAGTGTCTATATATATATAGCGACATTGGCCAAAAGATGACAACGCATTGAATTATGAGGCGGGCAAGACATTAGAGCCAAAGAGAGATGAAATTAGCAACACGTTTGTACTATAATTTGCAGAATTTCAACGCCGAAGGGGCAAGGGAATTTCTCACGCAGCTTCTAACTAAAAATAAAGAAGTATTTTTATCATACGTAGTTTCTTCATTTTTATTTCGCGCCATTAGCCCTGGAAAATTGTTTAATATTTAAATCAAATATTGAATTTTGTGTTTAAACACTTGAGCAAATATAGGCACTGCCCGAGGCGTTGACATTAATTAGCTGGAACCAAGAATTTCGATAATGGAGCACCTGCTCCCATGATGGGTAAATATTTTCGCCATTATCAGCTTCGATAGCGGCGAAAATGACGCCAGAGTTCGGGTTCAGTTTGGCTTAAATTATTGCCGTGGATAAACAAAGAAACGCAATTAGGATTTTAATTAATTGCCCATTGAGATGGCCAAAAAAGAGCACAGAAAATCCCCTTTTTGGTCTTTAAATTTGTTTTATTTGGTACTTTTCCTATAGTATTCCCCAGTCTCATTTCGATCCGCAGTTCATTCACTTTATTGCTTTCGTTGGGGCAGAGTCGGAGTCACCTCCAATAACCATCATCATCATCATCATCGTCGTTTAAATTGCTCGACTGTAGTAGTTTCCGCTGTTGTTTACCTATCGAAGTTTTCTCCAGCTCCAGCTCCAGCTCTATCTCTACTCATTTTTTTCTTGCTTTTCTGAGGCCTTTCTGTCATGCAAACTTTCAGTTATAGAAATCATCATCAGCCGCCACGGAAGCTAAATCAAAGCAACAACAAATAACTATAGAAAAATAACTTGGGGCTAATTTACTGTTTCTGTCATGCTGCGCCGCCGCTGTCAGAGAAATTATTGAAAAGCAATAATCTTGTTATCGTTATCGATAGGCGGGCCCCGTGCAAGAAACCCAAAAAAAAATATGAAAATCAAAATAAAGACAGATGATTTATCAAAAATATCCAACGATTGCTTATTAAAGATGATTAATTGTGTCGAGGTGATTAATTTTTTAGCCAAACAAATGTTGAATTGATTTTGCATAGAAAGTGAAAACAAGGCGGAGGAGTGAGATATTTAATTGGAGTGCAAAACGTTAAATAATTGAAGTAAATTAATTAATGGAGTTACAAAACGCTTTAATTGGGTCTAAATTAGGTTGGAAAATTGTTTAATTTTGGACAAAAAAAAATATATATATATAAAGGTTGATTTTATTTTAGAGGCCATAAGTCTTTTTGAAATATGGTTCATTTTTTCCAAGCTTTAATTACACTTTTAAAAAAATGTTAAGCTCAATAAAATGTTTTCTATATTATCCTTTAAAAATTATTATTATTAATACTTTAAAAATATTTTTCTAAGAGTAAAAATATTTCGTTTTTAGTTTCTTTAGCTGAATAACATTTATTTTTTTATTTTTATGAAAGTGATCATCTTTTTTAATTAAATTTCTTGGACCTTAAAACCGTCTCTCGTATTGATACATCTATTATAATTTACCATATTGTATAATTTTTTAACAAAAATTGTTCAATTGATTATAAAAACGGTTTTACTAATTAATAACATTTATTTGTAGTTAATAAATATTGTTATTGGAAGCAGTCTTATCCATTTTCAACCAAAATTGCTTTCTATTAAATTACTATGGGTATAAGCTTCTTTAAATAAATTGTACACACTTTCTAGGCCATTCCAAGATCACCATTTGAATGATTTTCTTCATATTTATTTTACTCTAATCATTTCCCATTAAAAAATAAGAGGAAAACCCCTAAAATATTAAGATATAACTTTCTCACAAAACCTAAACCCAAGCACCAAGCACACATAAAATTTCGCGCACTCTTTTCGCCCCCGTTAACTCGCAATTAACCTTCGCCGACAGACGCACACGCATAGTTGGCATTCTCCGGTCTCTAAAGTCTCTCAAAATCTCCAATCACTCACCTGTTTTCTCGACCATTTTTGCTGTCTTCTGTGGGGTGTTTTTTGGGGTTTTTAGATGTCTGTTTTTTTTCTCGGTTGCCACTCGAATTTAGCAAAATTTCGCAGAGCGTGGGGGTTTTTCAATCAAACTCGTGTGTTTTGCTTTCGTTTTCGAGGCGCGCTTTTTGTGGGTTTATTATTTTTTTTGTACTAATTTAGCTGCAGGTAAAAGTGAGCACTTGAATCGAAACTGAATTGTGCCAAATAGCTTTGTTTAGGTTTTTGTGTGTGGCCGAATAAATATAATTGTTAAGGTTAAGAGTCTTGAGGTTGCACAATTGCCCAGGCACACACTTGACCACAAAAACAGAGTCTCCAGCTAGTCAATCAATTTCACTTATTTTCCACACTGAATTGGAAAGCGCAACAATAACTCGATATTTAATTAAATTGGATTCCGAGCTCGATTTCCTTTTCGAATTTTCGAATTTTCACTTGCCGCAGAGTTGCCTTTTGCTTGGCTGGAATATTCGTAAGCTGTGCTACCACGTTCGCTGCTCGAGCGCAAATAAACGTTGGCAACGTTGCCGCTGTAACTGATATACTCGCAGTCGCAGTCGCTGCCGAAGTCGGCGTCGCTGCTGAAGTCTCTGCTGACTGCGACTGCGACTGCGACTGCGGCAGATTTGTTTCTTGTGGGGCTTGGCTCTTTTTACCCAGTTTTTCCTAAGGATCTGGGTCCGGAATACACCTGTTCCCCGGCTGTTGACTTAATCGAATGAAGGGGCTGTGTGTGTGCTCTTCTGTCAGTTCGCACCGTGTGGCGCATATAGTAAAAACATATTTATTATGGCTCTTGTGGGGCGCGGAAACGACGTTGCGAGTATGATTTTTTGATGGGTTTATTTTGCCAATTCCGAGTTGCTTACCTTTCGTTGCAAGCGGGAAAATATGGCACATTAAATCCAAGCTGCAAAAAAGTTATTAGTGCGGCCTTGACCGAATTTTTATAAGGATCTAGGATGGGCTTTTCTGGGATTATTGAATTTTATTGGGAGTTTATTAAGGGAAGAGGTGAATTTTGTTCCTAAAAGAAGGTTTAGGCAATTTAAATTATAAATAAAATAATTCCGAAAGGAACTGGAAATTTAATGTGACCAGATCGGTGTGTTTAATAAATAATTTGACCTGATAAAGATATAATTCATCGATCGATTACACCTATTTTGAGTAAATATATGTAAATGCCTGAACTAAATAATACAAATATTTAGTTATATGTATTTTAATGATAATACTCTAGAAAGTATTCGATTATCTAATTTTCTTCTCTGTAGAATTATTTTGAAATGTTAAAATTGTAGTAAGGAAAAAAGAAATAAGGAATGATTAGAGTGTGTTGTTTTTCTAAAGAATTTAAGCATTAAATAGTTTTATTTATTTATTTTGTATTTACTTTATATTATTTGATTTACTTCTTTATATTAAAGTTTTCAGAACTGTTCTGGGAAATATCTTACAATTTGTACTCTATTTATTTACCTAATCATTTTCATTGATGAATAAAAATACAAAAACCTTTGGGGAAAAATATATAATAATAATTTATATGAGGGCCAGGAAGGTTAATAAATGAAATAATTAAACCCAAAATAAAAATCTTTCCTTTCTACAAAATGTTTTGACTTTCTAGAAATTATAAAAAGAAAACCGAAATACCTAATCTAATCCCTTAAATAAAATTAGACCCCAAGACAACAGTATCTTATCAGTTCAGATTTATAGTCCAAATATTTCGAGTACCCCCGTCAACTTGCACTTAATCCTCCAGTCATATTTTTCAGTAGCTCTAATAATAATTATTATTATTAATTATCCTCCATATGGCAGCCAATTTAAACCCCATTCCTATTAAGCCAAAGACCTGTGCCAAATTTTTTAATCTAATTGTTATTGACCAAGGGGAAAGTTCACAGCCATTTTGGACATTTTTTTTGCACACAGCCATCGTCAGCCTGCCATTTTGGGCACTTGATATATATTATAAACTACAGCAAGTGTGCGGTTTATAACACTTAAAAAGCCATAAACATTTTCGATTAATCTAATATTGTTTGTGCCCGTCATGCAGAACCTCAGACAGCATTATCGCTTTGGCCAGATCTTATCACCTTAGCATAGTTTTTGAGTTTTTACTTTCGGGGTAATCCACAAACGCTGCACGTGACTGGGTTTAACACCCTAAAGTCCATGAAAATCAAAGAAAATCCATCAAAATATGCCGGAAAAATTTTAATTTGGTTTTTAATGGCAGCTTTTCCACTTTAAAACTCGCCTAATGGGTTATGGATGGTTGGGCCCTTATCAGTTTCACTTTTAAACAACTTTCCACGGCTTTAATGTGCCATATTGATTGCGGTTTTTCGCTTATGAATAGGGCCTTTACCTTGTCGTAGTTGTAGCCTATTTATATATCTGGCGGGGAGCAACAGTTGCCGGTTATTGACAAAACAAGTGACAGCCCGAAATAAAAGGAGCGGGAGCCTCGGATTTGTTTTGTGGCAGCGTCTCCGTCTCCGCCTGAGTCTCATTATCAAAACATGAGCCAGGGCTCAGACGGAATTACTTACGAGTACACTCGTATCTATGAGTATTGTGCCGACTTTGTTGCCTTAATGAGTAATTATTTTTAATGCCAGTTAACCATTAAAATGGCACGAACTCTGGCTAAATGGGCGAGATAATCATCGCAGATCCATTGAGATGGCCTAAGCCAGACGAGCCCGCCTCCTTTTTCATTTAACAAATTTACGACCATAAGCTATAAGCTTCCTCGGACAGAAATCTAATTAAATTTATAATTTAAGCGGATAGGAAATTTTTGAATCAATCTATAATAACTTAAATGGGATATTAGGAATTATTTCAGCACTTCAATTAGTCTGGAAAAAGAATAGTTATGTTATTAAGTGAGTCACTTTGGTGGTAATTATAAATTAGAAAATATTAAATTAGAAGAATTAAGTACTGGGAAATGTTGTCAACGAATAGTTGGGATTAATAAACCCAATTATTGTATATTAAATTACACTGATTAAAAAATAATAAATTCATAAATAATTGTTTTTTTTTTATTTGTAGAAAGAATCTATGAATATCTGTAGATAGGAACATGAATAATACCAGTAGATAGGGACATTAGGAATGATGCCCTTGTAGTAATTAAAGTAAAAAAGAAGTTGCTGTTTTGAATATATTAATGAATAATAAATAAATAAAAATATATAAATAATAAATTAATAAATATTTTATTTATTGTAGTGAAAAATTAAATAATTGTTCTACTAGAAAGCCTTCAAATAACAAAATTCCACCATTCCATTTTATAGCATGAAAATATTAATGGTATTAAAATATACTTGCCTATTTTTCATAAGTAAAAAACTAATAAAATAGGCTGTTAAATATTCACAACTAAATATTAGAGGACTCCGCCATTAGCACAAGTGAAAGTTGAACGCTTTTCCATTTAACAAAAGCCAGTAACTACGTAGTAATGGACCCCATATACAATTTGTTTAAAATCCACGCCGACACCCATGGCTGGTAGCAATTACCAAATCCAAATTGAATTGAATCTTTCATTTTGTTTCTTCAATTATCTGTTTTCTCTGCACTTGGATCTTGTGATGCTGCGAAAACAATTCGGAGTGCGGCAACAATAATAATAACTGTAAGCCAGACTCCAAAAAGTGACATTGAAACATTCGCAATTGTAACCCACGAAGAAGAAGAAAATAAATACTACACAAAAATAGAGGGAGAAACGATAATAATCTCGAATAAAATATTATGCATGCTTATGTACCAGTTATTGTTCAATGGGGGCGGCTAATAAACCGAATTGTAATGAATTTACCCCAATGAGTCGGTAGAAAATTAAATGCCCCAAAAATTGGTTCAATCAGGTGGCGAAAAAATACAAAATTAAGGAGCGTGCCCAAGAGAAAAAAAAGGAAGGCAAAAAATAAAGGTCAATGTCGCAGCCCTCTACACTTTTTTCCATGTGATTTGATGCTCTATCTCCGCCGTTTGACACTTCATCAATCTTGGTTAGAGTGTGAGTCCGCGATGCGTGAGTGTCCAAGTCCCAAAGTCTCTGCTCGTACACTCAATGGGCTATGCAAATTTTCAGCCAGCGCTCTGATTATGGCTTGCTCAGTTATTTTGTGGCAGACAAATGATGTATGATACGTGTGCAGTACAGTGGGGACTCGCGAGCGAGGACTATGAATTTTTTATAAATTTTAATAGTTCAAAGTAAAGCTACAGAGGGTATCAGGTAATTAGAAATTTAGATAATCTAATATTAATTTAAGCAAAATCATTTAAATATAACTTGACAGAAAAAATCAACCAAAATTTGTTATTGATATACCTCTCGATGAATTATATCGTAAACAAAAAAGATCTGGTCACATTATATATTAAACAAATATAATATCTGGTAGTATTATTAATTAAACAAATAGAGATATAGGATATTTTAATAGTTATTATAGATTAACTTAAGTTGTTTTTAAACAAGAAAGATCTGGTCACATTATTTATTACACAAACAGTGATATGGTCTTATAATCATTGATATAGAGCAATAAAGCTATTTTAAACCGACTTCTGAATCGGTTTTTTTCTTTCAATATTTTTGAATTTTTAAAGTACATTCATTTAATGATTAAATTTATTTTAATTTTAAAATACACTGTTTACCTTATATTTAATGTCTTATTTACTATTTATTTCTCGAGAAACTATTAACAAATTCCTGCCTAACCTCCCCTCAGTCACCCTTAGCCAATATCCACTGTAAGCATACATATATCACACATTATGTTTCAATAAGGCCGCCTGCTTGCGGCTGTTGGCGTTTTCGGTTTGCTTTTATTTGTTGCTGGTCTTGCGGTTCTCGTTATTGTCTTTTTCCTTACTTGTTTTTTATTTTCTGTATTTTCTGTATTTTTTTTGGCAAGCCTCGTCCAAGTCCAATTCGAAATGTGAATTGTTGTTGAGCTATTTGTTTTGCACATTTTCAGACGCTTGTCGTCTCCAACTCGAGACTCCATCTCCATCATCTCGGCGTTTGCAGCCATGACTAACCTCAGCTTCACGCATGCGCCGTGGGAAATATTTGCAAGAGCTTTCGTAGAAACGAATCTTATGCGGGCATCGCAGCCGAATTCTGGTCATGGATCAAGATCTACGCAGCCATTCTCTCGGCTAACACAAAATGTTAAGGTTGATTCTGGCACACGAGGCGTATACTTCCTGAACTCCACACGGCGTATGAGCGATGAGCGATGAGCGGGAAGCGCGTGCCGGGCCAAAAATTGCAGGTAATTAAGCAGAGAAAAAAAACTACACACTCCATCCAACTTTCGGCTAAAAAGATCCAGCACTCCAGCTCCAGAGCCGAATGGCTTTGATTGACACAAGCACTTGGTGCTTGTACAATTCGCCATTTGTGTTTACCCAACTTCTTCGGCTTTTTGTTCTCGCGTGGCTTTTGTTTTATATAAAAATACATCAAGAACAGATCTTTTTTTTGTCGCAGCTTTAGCGATTTGCTTTGTTTTCAATTCTTTCTAGTTTTTTTTTTTCGTTAAGTTAGGCACGGCCATGCCGTACGTGTTATATATCGAGTTGCCATTAAGCCGGGGCACGGTAATGGGCTCGTAAAAAATGGCAATTGATGAAAATTTGCGCAAGTCTGACGATGCTGATAAGCCGGAGCAGATGTTTTGAGTTTTTTTTTTTAGCAAAACCTGCAAGGCACTCTTGAGAACTGAACAAAAACGGAATTAGTTCGTTGCCTGCTAGAATTGTATAAGCTTCCGCTTAAGGCGAAAAAAAAATACTTAAAATTCTAAAGAAGTATTAAATTAATTGTTTTCACTTAAATTAAATTCACTTGTTTTAGAATGAAGTTTAATCCAGCTTGGGCAGATCTTTATTTTACTTTTTATAGGTGCGGAAGTGTCTATATCCGATAAGGCAGGCGTGATTTATCAGTAAAAGTGTTAACAAGCAGTAAATACAATACAAAACGAGAAAGAAAGCTAACTTCGGTAAACCGAAGTTGGTATACCCTTGCAGTCTGCAATTGGATCATTGAAAATCGAACCATTTTAGTAATGTTGAAAAAATATAGAATTTTGTAAATTTTACATTTTACATGTAGAATTTTACATTTTCATATAAATTGATCGATCGCTTCTATGGCAGCTATATGATATAGTAGTCCGATCTTAATGAAATTAAAACCGTAATTCTAGAACCATAAAAAACTGCTATGTCTGAAAATTTATAGAAATACGTTGAAAAACAGAGAAGTTAAATTTTTTTTTACATTAATTTCGCCATCATTCCTATGGCAGCTATAGGATATAGTAGTCCGATTTCGGTCATTCCGACATATATACTGCGTGCTAAAGAAATAAGACTATGCTGGAAATTTCAGCCCGATAGCTCAAAAACTGAGAGACTAGTTCGCGTAGAAACCGACAGACGGACAGACGGACAGACAGACGGACAGACAGACGGACAGACAGACGGACATGGCTAGATCGACTCGACTGGTGATGCTGATCAAGAATATATATACTTTATGGGGTCGGAGATGCCTCCTTCACTGCGTTGCAAACATCTGGTCAAAATTATAATACCCTCTGCAAGGGTATAACAATTGTATAAAATAATTACTGATTAAGTACAGAATGATAAGAGCAAAGAAATTTTTTGTTTCGATTTAAATTGAAATTATTTTGAAGAGAAAGTGCACAAAAATTGTAACAGAGATTTAACAGCTTGCTTAAAAAACAAATAACCAAGCAAATAAAGAAATTTTTTGATTAGACTAGATAACTGATTAGGGGTAATTATATTTAGGATAATTGGTAAATTCCTAGACTTTCCTAGGATCACGTCAGCTTTAAATTCCCCGTCTGATGTCTGATTTAATTAATGGCTTCCGCCACTCACTTGGGGGCGCGATGACCGGACAATTCTAATTTATTATTTCGCACAGTCAGGACACAATTACTTTGCTTTTCCATATTTCACAGTAAGGCTCCTGGCTGGCAAAAAAATACAAAAAATAAAGAGAAAGGCCCCACCCTTTATCGTATGCAAATGGCAGCAATGTCGGGCCAAGGTCGTGGAAGAACTATTGTATTTGTGGCTCAAAAGTGGGCGTTGGTCAGGTGTCAGGATTCAGCAGGAGTCAGTAAGGAAGAGTAAAGTCATATGTTTTCTTTCAAGTAAAAAGAGGACTGGATTTTCAGTTTTTGTTTCAGGCAAAAATGGGCATTCTCTGTGTGTACTTATGTAAATTAGAAAAGATTTTTATCTCTAGGAAGGTTTAGTAGGGGCAGAGATTTTGGAAAGTCATAGTTAAGGGAAGGGTTTTAAGAATGATTTATTTGGGTGTCAGTTTTGTATTTGTAATTCTAGAAAAATAAACGTTAATAATAAATTATGTATTTAAAAATATTTAAAAGTAAGTATTATTGCATATTATCTTTATGACTAGGGTTCTGGAAGACTAAAGTATTAGGTAGTAATTAAGCAGCTTTTACTCATTTTTAAGCAAATTAAAAATTTTATAATCTTGGTTTGAGTTTTCTAAGGAAATTTTTAACGACCTGCCTTGGATAATATTTTAAAAATGTATATTTCTAAATTCTTTCACAAAGCAATAATTACCAGAACCGTAGATAAAGAATTTTCACGCATTATTAGCAATATTGTAAAGAATCTTAAAAATGTATATATTTTTCCTTAGGATTTTTATTATATTTTAAATTCCATATAGAAACAGTAACCGTAGATAAAGTATTTCCAGGCATTATCTTCGGTTACTGTGTACAGTATGGAATTTAATATGTAATAAAAATCCTAAGGAAAAATAAATACATTTTTAAGACTTTTTACAATATTGCTACTTTTGTAATGTAAACATAAAATAATCTTCTTAAGGTTTAGCTTTTGTTTTAATCCTTCCCCAATAATCTTTATAAAATACATTTAAATACAGAGCTTACTTTACATCCAATCTACGCGCCATGCCAATTTTACAGCGCCAGCTGGCAGCCATAAATTTATGGCGCCTCGTAAAAGTGTGCTTGGATTTAGTGAACTCTCGATTTCCTCTTTACCATGCTCCACAATTGTTAATTTATTAAGACAAATAATAAGCCAAGATAGCGCGATACGTCAATATATCTTTTTATTGAATCATGTCTGTGGAAAAGTTCAGTGTTCCCTCAAGTGCACACACTAAATTAATTAAAGAAATTGTTTGCAGAGACATGATTTCTGGCTGATTTCAACCCGATTTTTAGCTGATTTCATTGATAAGCAGAAAAACAATGTGGAAACTTTTCTGCAAACGTCACGCGCTGACGTTAGATGATGATTTGGGTTTGGTTTTCAATTTCACATTTAATAATTATTATTATTTGCATGCCATAAATTGGCATTTAAACTGATTGCGGTCGGCAATTTAGATTTTATTCTGATTGTTTTTAAATGGGTTGATGTCTGAGCTAAGCTGAGGTGGCTTTTGCTAAGGGGTTTGCAACCTCTCTAGAATGTGGTGATTTCCTTATTTATTTATTTCGAGATAATCTCAAACCTTTTAATTCGTCCGTTGCGCCCGCGCTCTCCGCGATTAATTCTAGAATTTTGCTTTTTTGCTCTCTCCGAGCTCTCTTACATGGCGCTCTCTCTCCTCTGCTCTGGCAGGGGGCTTTGGCTTGCCGCTGCCGAAAAGCGATCGCAGTTTTTGTCGTCGAGTCAAAGTGCGCGGATCGCTTGAAAGGCGAACTCACCTTATATTCCTGTCCGCAATTAAATATTTGTTAAGTGCAAGTTAATGTGTCAGTGGTTACTGTTCCGTTGAGTCAAGTTCGTTAGCGAGTGCAAGGTGCAAAAGTGAGCTAATATCCACTCGGCAAGGTAAACTTCTAATTGAAAGTGTTGATATTCTTGAGAGCAAATTAATAACATTGTGTTGATTTATTTAAATATGAGGTCTAAAAATATTTAACTGGTATTTTCAGGGATGGTTTTAAGGAATATATTTATAATATAATAATTGTAGATTTTGTTTGTTCTTTTCTTGTTGAAAAATATATAATTCATCTTTAATATAAATCGAAACCCATAGTTTTTTTATTGTTTATATTTTTAAGAGCAAAAATTAATCCTTTATTATTCGAATTTATCAAAATTGGATCTACATATAATATTAAAATACTTTCTAGTGCACTTTAAGTTCAAAACATGAGTATTTTACTGACTTTAATATTTATTACATATTTTAGGGTAATATTTTTATAAGTTATCAGTAACTGAAGCGTTCGGAAATCAATAAAAAATCAACACCTCATAATCCAACTTCCATAATATATTTTTTTTTAATTAAATAATAATGGGTAATATTAAATAGACAGTACAAATAAATTAGATATAAATTCCAAGTAAACATAAATATTATCTCCCAGTGTCGAATCCCTTTCTCACATTTTCCTTTACAAAATCTTTCTAACATGCTTTGTGACATCTTCTTTGATCTGTCTGATTTTTCGTGCTTTTTGCCCGTTTACTCCCTCTTTTGCCTTTGGAATAAACAAAATTAGCGCGAATGCTCGCATGTGTCAATCGTAAAAATATCACAATTTATGTATTCATTTGCGTTTTTACTCTTAGACCGAGTAATTCGCAGAAATTAAAAGCCGCGGCTATAGAATAGAATAAAAATACAAGAGTGCTCGGGGCTGCCAAAAAAAGATATTTAAAAATTTTACACAGATTGTTGTGATAAATTTTGATTATTATTGTTGCAAAGCCAGCGTTGCGTGAAATGGATGCGGTCGTGTGATCTGTTTAAGCTTTTAAGATTTCTATATATTCTATATATTCCCCTCTATTGTGCGGTTAATTAGGCACGGGTACGGGCCATGATCCCCTGATGTATGGTAATGTTCATGTTAATCGCCATTGCCGGTGGCATTCAGTTCATTCGTTTCATATCTGACACCCATGATTGATGGCTACGCCCCGAAACAAAAAGTGAAATGATTTGGTAATTGGCAGAGTAACCCTGTAACCTGTTACCTGTCAGCTCTTAGCGTGACTCCACTGTACTAGACACACACAGAGCAAACACGTGTGGGAGTTTGGCAGCTATTAACTCTGCAATTGCTTCTGTACTTCTCTTCTCTTTTGGGCTTCCTTTCCCCTCTTTTTTATCCCCGTGCTCTGCCCACGTTTCGCATTGCATACAAATTTAAAGCTTAAGTAAGTTTTATGGCTTTTTAAGTGACAAAAGTTGCGGCTCTAACAATTGCAAATGTCTATATCGGTAAATGCCATCAGCCAAGCGTACGCAATTGGGGCTAGATCTTATATAATTAATTGGGAAAAACAATGAAACTCTCTTCCAAGTTAACTTTTAACTTCTCCACTAAAAATGTAATACAGTTTATAGATTTTTTAGAGAATTATATGACTTAGAGGACACGCTCTTTACTTTAATACCTGAAAATAACTCATTTATTTAATAGTAAGACTGAACAAAATTTTTTTTGTAAATGCTTAAGAAGAAATTATATTAAAATTCATAATTTCAAAAAATATAAGACAACTTTTTGCCTATATATAGCTTACTTCAATCCCACCAGTTAGTCACTGTTGCTAAATACTTGTCTAAATAGAATTTTTCACAGCTTTAACCTTTTCTTAATTAAGTTCTTTCAATTCATGGCCAAAACCCACTTAAAATTGTTTACTAAATAACTCAAAAAGCAGCAGCTATAAAAGCCCACAACATTATTCTGTCACCTGTTCCCATGTCAACAATAAAAAGTTTTCAAAGAAAAAACAAAAACACAAGATATTAGCTCATCATCGGTTCCAGCAAAGGAAAGATTTATACCCTCGTTATCTCGATGTTTTTTTAATTAACGACCAACGACGTCTGTCTTCGTTTGATGTCGCATTTCCCTTACGATATTCTTCATTTATTTGCATATAATTAAATTTTATTGGAACACATTTTTAGCCGACCTGCGAGAGTTCAAGTTCATAAACCCTCTGTTCATACACGTTTTCGGATTTGGAATTACGAGAAATCAATGCGAAATGCGTTGAAATGCAATTTTTACTTTGTTATAAGTGTGCGAAAATATGTGTGAATTTTGTGTGTGTTCGTTCTCGCCGTTTGTGCTAATTTGTTGAGCAAACTTTTACTTTATTGTTCGGATATTATGCGAATTAGCACGGACACTCGCCTATTAAGTTATAAGCGCATTATTGAAAATTCCACAAATGGCAATACATTCGGCTGGCTTCTAAGGTTTCCAATTATCGCCTCGAAAATAATCGCAAAGCAAACTCTAATCAAATCCGATTAATTGTCTAGATTTGTTCGTTATTATTGTTCTACAACTCGGCCAGATAGGGATTTTTAATTAGCCCTGGAAGAGTCAGACGATGGGAATCTTAGCCAGGGAATGTTGGTGCGAAGGTTTCCCATTAAAATAACACTCATGGCAGCTAATAAGGAATATATAATTACATGCTTAAATTAATGAATCAATATAATTTTACAATGGCTGAGGTGATTAAGCGATGACAAATGTTTAGAAACCCATGGGGTTTTCTTTCTATCAATGGCAGCGTTTGTGTGGGAAGGTTTTACAAGGTATGGAGGCCCAACCCTAAACCAATTCAATTACTATCTGCTCATCCACAGCACACTCCTCTGCGAGCCTCAATTAAGGAATGGAACAACGCGCGTTTCCATATCAGAGCACTCGAAGTCTATTGTCTGATATCGATAGGGGGCCGCATAGATGACGCAAATAAACAAGAAATTCATTAAGATTGCATTAAAAAAAGCAAGAAAAATACAGCGAAAAATGATGAACAGCTTGAAATATTTTTCAGAGCATAGAAAATGGGAATTAACATTGAACGTTCGCTGATTGATGGCAAATGGAATATGCTAGATGCTATATGTCATATTATATATTATAAATGCTGTGTGTGGTTGTGCTGGTGGCATGGCCAACGAGTTTTAGCCCATTTTTGGGCCTGGCCGGCAAATAAATGTTCGTGACCGCATTGCGCCAAATAAGAACAGCAAAGCAAACAGAGTCTCAGATGATTTCAAAGTGATTCCAAGCTGATTCCACTCTATAAAAAAAAAACTCTATAAAAAAGAGAGTGCCTTAAAAACAGGCCTAATTCCCCAGGCAGCTTCACCCGAGTTAACCCCAAGTTAAACACTTCTGATATTCAAGTGTTGTTCTGCCGGTGTCGCACTCAAATAAATATTTACCTCACTTTTACGACTTGTTGCCAATTAAATATTATACATTCTGTTTGCTTAAAAATATATATTCGCGCAGGCAGCTGCATTCGCTGATAAGATCGAGTTTGTGGGGTTAAGGGGGTGCCCTTAATTGCCCACTTTCGACACTCTGATAATGGGTTAAGCTAAGCTCATTAACATTCTCCAGAAAAATTCGAATAAAATGAGGAAGATAATAATATTTTTAAATGGAAAAAAGGTTATCTTTACAAGGTTAAGTGTAGAGGATATAATAAGGAAGTTGTAATATTCTCTTGAATTTAATTAATCTTAATAAGCGTAAAGAAACTATTATTAAACATTTATTTTATTCAGAAATCTGTACAATTTCCTCTCATTTAATTGTATTAATTACAATTACTCTCCTTATCCTAATGCCTGTACATACATTTTTTAATTACTAACCAGACAAAAGTGTCAACCAATTAGGAACCAAGACAATTGCAGCGGAAGTTTAGTTAAACTGTCACCAAAGGCCAAAACAATATCGCACCTTAAATGAGGGGAAAAAAGTGGCCATCATGTCCGACAATTGTCCACTTCCATTTTAATTTGCAATTCGGATTAACATTTGCATTTTACTAACCAGAAATACCTCACTCACAGTTTTCCTTCTTTCTTTTTTGCAGTCTGTCCAGTTTCAGTTGGAAAGCCAAGCGAACAAGATGGGAAAGTTCGAGTACTCACTGGGTCTCAATGAGGTGAGTTGGGATTAAGAAATATTAATGGAAAATAAATAGAACATTCAAAGAAATAATATAAAGTAAAATATAAATAAAATATTAACCAAAATATCATAAACAGCTTTCCAAACACCCTAAGAAGCTATATTATATTATATTTAATATGTTTTTTAACTGCAAATGAATTGTCTGAAAGTTATTAAAATACAATGTTCTGATGATTTAAAATATAATAATATTATTTATTTCAGCTCAAATCCAAGGAGCTGCGTTTGTGGCAGGCCCTGATTGGAGAATTCCTGGGTAATCTGATCCTTAATTTCTTTGCCTGCGGAGCATGCACGCAAGTTGAGGATGGAACCTTTAAGGCTCTGGCCTTTGGCCTGGCCATCTTCATGGCCATTACGGTATGTACTCAAGATTCTTCCTGAAAATATATGATATATTTGTCTTAATCATTAACAGATTGTGGGCCACCTGAGTGGCGGTCACGTGAATCCTGCCGTCACTGCTGGCATGCTGGTGGCAGGACGTATCAGCTTCATCAGGGCCATTTTCTATGTGGTTTTCCAGTGTCTGGGAGCCATTGCCGGAACTGCAGCTGTCAGGGTGAGATAATTTGAGAATTTAAATTGTTTTCTTAGGATAGAAATATCTATTTTTAAGTCTGTTACGTAATTTACTCTTTTTCGAAAACAAAAACATTTTGTGTTTGGTCTTGTGTCATTTATCTTTCGCGGTTTGATTGCCCCACATCCGGTGGTGGCTTAAAAAAGTGACTCGGCTTTTGACAATTGCTCCCCTTTCGTTGAGTGGATAAATGAGAAGGGGCTGGCGACAATGTCGAGAGTGTATGTGAAGTCATGCCGATGATAAGTATTTAAGTACACACTCAAACTGTGAAATTCTTGATGCTTAGTTTAAGTGTTCCTTTTTTTTTTTGACTAAATATAGCATTCTTAAAGATGTCTGAATTTTAGAGATAAAAATATATTTAAGGAAGGAATATTTATTTACTTTTATTTAATAGAAGATTACAATCTTCAAAATCTTCTAGACAAAATACTGTAGGAGATTTGTGTCTCATACCCGAGCTTGAAACATTTTGTACGTAGATTTTTCTAAAATTGAGCTTATTTAATTTCGATAATATATTTACTAAATTAATTATGTTTTTATATTATTTTTATTTTTTATTTAAATTTATAAAAATTAGCAATGTATAAAATGAAAACATTTAATAATTTATACCAAAAGTATGAAATTAACTTGTTTGTATAAAGTTAAAAATTGTATAGCATACTTTTGGACTGAATTTAATTTGGTTTTAAATCCACAGCAATTTCTAAGGCATCCCCGTCTATAAGTATTTATCTTTTTTTGTATTCCATTAAATTAATTTTAATTATTAATTAAATAAATGTAATCAAAGTAAAAAACCTCTCAATTTAACCCTGCACAGATCCTCATCGATCGCGACTACTACAATGGCCTGGGTCACACCAGCCTGGCGCCCAATATCACCGAGCTGCAGGGCCTGGGCATCGAGTTCTTCCTGGGCCTCCTCCTCGTCCTCGTAGTGTTCGGTGCCTGTGACCCCAACAAACCGGATTCCCGCTACACGGCGCCCCTGGCCATTGGCATGGCGGTGACCCTGGGTCACCTGGGCACCATTCGATACACGGGAGCCAGCATGAATCCCGCCCGCACTGTGGGCACTGCCTTTGCCACCGACAATTGGTCTGCCCATTGGGTCTACTGGGCGGGTCCCGTGCTGGGGGGCGTGGCCGCCGCCCTGCTGTACACTCAGGTGCTGGAGGCGAAGCCGGCGCCTAAGACGAACGAGGCGGCGGAGAAGTACCGAACGCACGCCGATGAACGCGAGGTGAGAGTACGATTGATTAGCGCCTGGAGCGAGGAGTCCTTCTACTGATCAGTGATCAGTGATCACTTATTAAACACACTCACACCTCACATACAAACACACACACAGACACATCTCTCACCGCATTGTAAATACTATGACTTTCCTAATTTCAGGGATGCAAACCGAACCGCGATTAGAACCCAAAAAAAAAAGTTACATTAGGAACCAGTTCCAGTTCATTTCGGTTCGGTTCATTCTTTTAAACAATATTCCGACTTTAAATTTTCAAACTTTGTATTACCAGTGCCATAAAAATTTCTAAAAATGCCTAAAAGTATGCTCTAGCTATATTTAGTTTCTCATTGCATACTTTCAGGCTCATTTTAAAGTGATTTCAAACTGTTTTTTAACATTCAATCGATTCTAAAGCATAAACCCCTCTAAAACTCAAACTGAAACTCTTACAAAATTATAAACCTCTAATTCATGGCCATCTGAAATTTATAATTTTCTTAAATTATATATTTTTGTATCGCTTTAGCAAATACTCGTATATTAAAAGCGCTAACATCCCCGCATGCCAAAAAAATAAATGTAAACCCCCCTGAGAATGGCTCCAATAATCAAATCTCATGAACCGTACCTGTCCTCAATTTTAAGCGGTTTGCATCCCTGTTTAATTAATTAACACTAAACATCAATTAATTCCCTTATTATTATATTTTTTAAATATTTTACAGATGCGCAAATTGGAAGGAGCCCGCGATTATGCTTAGATATAAAAGAACTCGAGCGACTCGAATCTAGAGAGTTAGAGAAGGGAGAAATCCATTCATTTGCAGTGTCTATCATATACTTATGTCGTGTACTTTCCCCCGTTCGTGTGTATTTATGTGTATTTATTCATAAACAGGTTCATTTTTTATTTAACTAATATTTAAATGTGTAAGCTGCCTAAAAATGCAAATTCTACAAAAAAAAAACCAATACTTGTATTCTCATGCGTTCACAATAAAGTGGAAAAACATTAACTGAAATATAACAAAGAATTTGTTTTATTTATTGAATTTTTAAAGGGTTACCAATGCATTTTATATTGAGATTAATATATGTATAAACAAAAAAAAGAACCATACATTAAGTCGAAATGCTTTTAATATCCAAAAAATAATTTAATTATTAAATCAAAATAAATCCATTAACATATTTTCTCTTTCTTTACTTTAATTTTCTAATTTCCCATTCAAAAAGTACGCCTCGCAAAAAGCTTATGCTAAAAGCTTTTCCTTCACCTTTTCCCAACACTGTATATGCGGAAAAGCTGCGGCGCAGCATACGTCAAAAGCGTCATGCGCCAAAACTGTCAAAAAGCGTAAAGGGAAAATCGGAAAATCCACTCCGCTCGCTCGGCCGCAGTCGTTGTCAATGTCGTGTTGCGTGTTGCCTTCCAAGAACGAAAAATAAAACCAAACTAAATTACTGAAAAATCAAGCAGAAATTGCTAACAACAAATGCTTCCAGCAACAAATCAGTGAACTAAACAATTGGCAAGTGCAGAGCGTTAAGCTAAAATCCCCTCGAGGAAAATCAAAGGCCAAAAAAGAATGCTGCACTCGAGCGTGTGTTGTGAGCGAAATCAATAGGAAAACACAGTGGAAAACAAGGTGGAAAATCGAAGCAGGAAAGGCGACCGCGACCGCAACCGCTGCGAGGGTCGTCGAATGCAAATTGCATTAGGCCTTTAGGCTTTAGGCTAAGAACTAAGAAGAGACTTGGCCCAGTTAAGCTCCGGCCCCATCGATCCGTGTGTACTTATTATGAAACAACGGCCCAGCCGAGCACCAGGAAAAGTGTGAAAAGAAAGGAAAAGTGTGGAAAGTGGTGAGGCTGCAGGCGCGCACACGAAAATCAATACTCGCGTGTGTCTGGGCCAAAGCACACCATGGACGAAAGGCCAACTTCAGTTGGCCAGTAACTCCGGGATTAAGGCAAGTAATCTAGACTCCCTTATTAAAAGCAAAAATCCCAGCTAAATTCTGGGCGGGATGACCCAGTCTGCAATTAGCTCGTTAGTGCCATTAAAATTTGTGATGAATGGGCTAATGAAATGTGAACCATGGCTGAAACGGGGCGGCATTGCAAACACTTGTTGAACGGGAGGCGGTGGCGACGGCCACTGAACCACATTTCGACCCACTTGCCACTTGCCACTGTTGCCACTGTGCCATTGTGGCGGAGGAGTGCTCAATATATTGGCGGAACATTGCGCTAAATTTAGTGGTGCCAAGCCAAAGCCTTAACCTGAAAAATGGGAATAGCCAGCTGCGGCAGTTTAATGATCCAGATAATCAGAGATGTTACCAGCGGGTATATGGGTTTATAGATCATAAGATTTTTAACTTGAAAAAGGGGAACAGTTCTCGGTAGATTCTTAAAAGTCTTTCACGCAATTTCACAAAGATTTCTGTCTTCCGAAATTGTTGAATTTATTAAGCTTAACTAAAGATATCTGCTACTATAGAAAACGGTCTTGTAATTTAAGTAAAATTTAATATGAATTTCTCAATTGCTTGTTCACTTTTTACTGAGTAGTAAACCCTATTCAAATTTACAGTTTTTTTTTAATGATATAATTTTTTAATATATATATATATATATATTCAGAATATACCATTTTAAAAAGTTAGAGTTCTCTTGTAGCACAAAAATTCATAATAAATATTAGTTTAAACCATAAAAAACCTCTATATTATCCAAGATAAAAAAAAAAATATATTTTATTGCATACTTTTAGGAGGCAAAACTTGTGTTTTACCAGAGATTTCCATACTTCTTCAATGTATGTTTAACTAAAACTCTTAATTTTCCCAAATTTCGTTATAAAATATTTTATTGCATATTTTTAGGTACAACATCTAGAGATTTTCTAGAGATTTACACCATTCTTCACCGAAATCTTAGGTAAATCCTATTGAAACATATTACAAACAGGATTTAAATTAGTATAATCACTCTTTGCTTAATAATATAATAAATAAATTTATAAAAACTGGTATTCTAGTTTAAATTTGATTCCAAAAACCTCACAAATATAGGGTACCCAGTCCGTCAATCGTATCCCCTCAATTTCAATCCGCTTAAAGAGTATTCTTAGCGGTGGCACACATATAAATATAAATAGTTTTTGTCTGCTGTGCCCCAGCATTTCCCTCGCTTTGCCAGTCCGCCGCCCGCCCTCGCATTATTTTGACACTTTGCCAAAGTTCAATGCAAAAAATGCCACTATAAATTCAGTCGAACGGAAAGAAATGTGTGTGTGAAATGCAGAGAATCGCAAGTGATACTGTCCCAGTATTTGAGCAGCCGGTCAATCACATTTTCACGCGAGAAAATAGGCAGAAAAACCATTGACATCAGCAGCAGCCATGACTTGAACTCATACACACAGCATGGGAGGCGACCCCGCCCACAGCAGGCACACACACCGACTGACCTAGAACACTTATTAGAGGTTGTGTGGCTCTATTTATAGGGCCCTGTTTTTGATCCACTGCTATCTATACCATCTATATATAATATGCGCCATATATTTATATTGTCATATCTGTGTTTCACGAGAACTTAAAGTGTCGCCATAAAATGGAAAGCCACAAATCAAATTAAACACAAACTCTAGGAGCGACCCTCGCACATGTGGACCATTAAAGGGCCATAAATGGAAAGCCAGAGTAACTAAGGGAAAGTGTTAATTTTTGAGGTTCCCAAACTGCCTCAGGGGAAGCCTTTCCAGATTAAAAATAAAAATAGGAATAGGAAAAATTAAAACAGGGAACTTGGGGAAAATGTTGTGTGAAAAGTTGTGTTAAAAATAAATTGCTGGAAATGTGTTTGTTTATGAGCTTATTTTATTATTATTTTCCCTCTCAAATATTTATTGATAATTAAATTAAAAATCACAAACTTTTAGTGACGGCAGCACAATGCTTCGCTTTAAGAGCAGGACTTGAGCGGAGGATAACAGAGTCAGGCAATTACAGTACAAAAATACAATAATTAAGCTCCACTACCAGGTAATATATTTATATATATTATGAAATAAACATAAAATATAAACAATTAATCAAAGTAAACCCACTACAGGTGGGTGGAGTCGTTGGAATAACCCCCAGGATGTGGAACCCGGGCAATGCTGCTTCAGGCAATTGGCTGTTAATCGTAACAGGTAATCCCTTCACTCACCCAACGCAAACACAAGCATCGAAAAGAAAATATATATATCACAGATAAAGAGCCAGAGAAATAACCATAAAAATTATTAATGAACAACAAAGGTCAACACCATAGCGAATATGAATGATAAACACAGAAGCCGAAGCAATAAACAAAAGAGCCAGCATAAGTTCCAGCTGCTTTATGGACCATCAAATCGTATTCTCACACAGATCAAAGACTTGACTCGGTTATTGTATATAATACACGATTATTAGATGTCTAGCCACAGGAGATGTAGGAAAAATGAGAGAACTAACTACAGAATACCCTGAAAAAGCATATCAAATGTTTTTTAAATTAAATAATCATAGTTTTTCCTTGAAATAACAAGTTCTTAGGCACCTAATTCCATTTAATTCACAAAAATATGAATGAAAGCTAGGGAAATTCCAGGTGCTAACTGATCGATCGAAAAAACTGTTTAGATATAGGGCACCCAGCGAGATGATTGATTTTCATTTGCTTTTATATATTGTAGCTGCTAAGCCATTCACTATTCAATTGAATTTGATTGAAAACATTTTTTTATACTTGTTTTATTTTTCATTTTCCATCGGTAAACAAAAATCAAAACATAGTTTTTTTGGCATTGGCAAAATTCGCTACCACCGATAATTGTTTTCCAAGTAAGTTTCCTTTTTTTGCGTATGATTTCCTTGCCCATCCCCCCGATTTCGATTTGAACAAAATTACCTTCAGTTTTTGTACTAATCTTAAAAAAGAAACAAAAAATAATCCCCTGTAAAAAAACGTGAAAAAAAAGAAAAAAGAAATTGTTGCGTTCGATTTGAGTTTCGTTTGGTTTTCCTTTATTGGTTTCGTTTCGTACGTGCCGTTGATTGTAAATGCCGTTATATATCGACTATAAGCAGCTGTCTGTACTCTATACATTCTATATAACCCATATATATTGCATATATTCCTGGTCACATCCAACAACAACAAACAACACGTATGCGTCTTGAGTTGCAGTGAAGTTCACACCAAAAATGTAAACGTAATTTGTAAATTGTCTATCCTCTGTGCCTTTTACAACACTGTCTCTCACCTTGGTAATACTATAATATATATAAGTATACTTTCGAGTAGGCGGTGGAAACGAATGGCATTTGGAACACTGTGTGTGCACAGGAACGATTCCCGGCGTGTGTAGAGTGTCGACATTTCACCACCACCACCACCACCCAATACTCACCACCACCAACTTCACCTTTCTCTCCACACTCCATGGCAGGTACAGTTGACCCCGTTGGAAACTGTACCTCCCATGGAGCCCAGCCAGCGCCCGCCCATTTGATATTTGGTTTCTTCAGTTCGTGCTCCTTCTACTGCCCACTTCTACTTTGCTCTCTTCTCTTCCATTGTTTATTTGCAGCCGTATTCGGATTTCTAACTTTCATATGGATTCCGCAGGCCTCAGCCGAATGTCAAAGTATGAGTCCATTGCCTTTTCAAAACTGAATTTGCTTAAAACCTATCGATTACCTTTTTGCCAAATACAAAAAAAATATACAAAATAAGACAATAAGAGTCATGCATAAGTATATGTATTATCTATTTCTAACAAACTCGAGCCGGTTTAATTCGAGTTCGCAATGAATATTAAGGAATATTTTTGGATTATCAGTGTTACTTAAGATCTTTTCGTTTTTCGGAGATCTCTCTCTCTCGCTCATCCCTAAAGCTTTGCCTCCAACAAATAAAATATCCGTTCAGTTCTCGGGGCATCCCCTTTAAACTCTTTTCTCACTTTTCACTTTTCCTTCTGTTGCACTTTTTTCTCTGGTTAAGTTTCGCACCCAGGCAAGGCTTTGTCTTTTCTTTTTTCAATAAAAACCTTCATTTGACTTACCTTCATTTGAACTATCCTATAAAAATTCATTGAGTCTGGAAGAACTCTGTGGTACAGTTTGTTTCGGAACTACTTCTTATGGAATTGAAGATATTTATTATGGTTTCTTTAGTTTTCAAGGTTCTGAAGCTAACTCTATCCAGAATTTCAATCTTTTATCCTAGATATTTGTGAGTGTGTGTCTGTTTGTGGTGTATCGGTATGTGAGTGTGAGTGCATGCCTTAGAAAGACACTTCCCCATTGAGAGCACCCCTAAAATAAATCCAACACACATATCTGTTATTCTTTTCATTTCTCTTAACTTTACTTTGCAAATAAGTACTTAGAATAGTTTGGGAGTTTTGTTAAATATTTATTATAGAACCAATTTCCTGTTCCAATAAAATTCAAAATAACCACCACGATTTCAAAAGTAACGCAACAAGCCACCTTTTAATTTCGAAACTGGCATCAATAAATGTTTCTTGCCTGCCTGCTATTTGTTTATGTTGGCAACTCTTGGCATGCTTTTGTGTGATGCATGTTTTGGCGTTACTGTACCCGAAAATTGTAACCTAGCCTCAAACTAGACGAAAGATAAACAGAGAAAGCAAGCCGCCTGTTGAGTATGGGATATTAATGTGCTTCGTTTTCATATAGCGCGATCGATATACTGCTATGAGTGCGACTCCTGGACAGATGCCCGCTGCAAGGTTGTACTAAAGAAAATTTAAACTTTATATAGAAATATATAGTGGTTATATCTTTAGGATCCTTTCAACTACACGGCCTTGCCGAGGGACCAGCCACCCTTGATGACCTGCAACGGTTGCTGCGTGAAAATGGTGCGGCATCAGAGATCACGTGAGTACATGGCGACCGTGACACATCTCCAATTTGTTAAAATAAAAACTATAACTTATTGACTGACACGATCTTTGTGACGTGTCCTTTTCTCTCTTTTTCCCCTCTCTCGATCTCTTTTTTAGCGTACGAGGTGGTGCGACGCATGTGTACGTCACAGTTACAGATCAATTTATTCATGGTCGATCACGTGTGCATGATGGAAAGTTCAGGCAATGGACATATGTGCTTTTGTGAGGAAGATATGTGCAATTCTAGTAAAAATTTACACACTAACGGCTGCCAGCTGCATCTCATACCCATCGCAGTGGCAGTGACAATGACAGTGTCATGGCTAATGGGTCAATTGCTCAGCAGATAGAAAGTGTTAGGATCACCCCAGAAATCACACACAACACTCAGAACATACAGAACATACAACACCAAGAGTAATCCTACACGAACTCACCACTATCTCTCTCTCTCTCCTCCTTAACTCTCTCGCTCTCTCTAAGCGTATGATTTGTAGCTTGATTTGATTTAATTACGGTTACCATTTACGATATACGATTGATTTGTTTTGGAGCACACGAAGACGGTCTCCGGGTAGTTTGATCAGCACCCAGCGATAGCTCGAGAACCCGATCCCGAGGAATGTGAATGCAATCCAAAGCTTCTACAGACGGAAGGCTTTCTATTTCCCACTCACACACACTAGACACACACACTGAAAGAAACACTTACACACTAAAGCCAGCTTTGGATGCACAGTGTTCTTGAGATCGAATCGTATCGAATGGAATCGAATCGAATCACAGTACTCGGTATTTGAATTGCATGTTGTTGATGCTAAAGCTGAAGCATGTAGCGCTTAAGTAGGACTCGTAGTGATTATTATATTTTGATTTCGTTGTTACTTACATTTGTAAATGCCCCCCGACCAGAGGGACAAGCCGAAACCGAAACCAAAACCGATAAACCGATAAACCGTAATCAGTAATCGATTCACACTAGACCTTAGTACTTATACAAATTTATCGAATATCGAAATCTATGTAAACTTGGAATAACTCGCCAATTCTTTTGGCCTGTACATATTGCCAGCCCGAAGAAATATCAAAGATCATCCAAAAGTATTTGCCAGTGTGACCAAGTGACCAAGTGGAACATTTGCTCATCTTGTTTATTCCAAAGTGTGGGAAAAGCGAACTCCATAATATGCATATAACACACGTGTTGATGATTTGTTGTTAATACTCTCTGTACCCCTAGAAATCCTAGCCATTAAGCTGTACTCTCGGTTCAAACCCCACGCATCATATCACGTAACAAAGCAACAATGAGACCGAACTCTGGTAGCCGTAGCCTATATCGATCTTAGTGTAGTTAGTTAGCCTCATAAAACAACCTGCCACCAGCACCAAACTGTATAAAGTACCGATCACCCTGGTCCCTTTGGTTTATGTTCAACAAGTGATAATTAGCTCGTAAGTAGAAGATATCCCGATCCCAAACCTTGAACCCCAAGCCCAAGCCCAACCCAAACCCCAAACCCTTAAATCCCCCATCATTGTGAAATTGAAATTGACTCAATTCTCATTCATGCTAGTGATAGTTTTAAAAAACGAATCGAATCGAATCGGAACTTGTAGCTTACATAGCTTATGATTTTGGAATTTGAATTTGGATTAATATGATTATGAATTAATTAATTAATAATGGTTATGATTATCATCTGGACTAGAGTATTCGACTTGAAGTTTTGTATTTTAAGCGTAAACCTTTTCGTTTGTATAATTGAAAATTGGCTAATAAACAACCATTTTTACCATACATATATATATATATACTTATATATCTCTAGCTAAATTTACTCTTAACTTTTGGCTTCGATTTGCTTTACCTAATCGCTACTCAACTCACTTAACTACTCAACTTTTCAACATTCGTGCACCTTTGCCCACGCATTTGTAAAATATGTACTTACCCCTCTATACTTGGCTTTAGTTACTAAACAAAAAAATGCTTAATGAAATTAACCAAAAGATGAAATAGATCGATTGTCCATTTCCGTCCAGCCGGGAAGCATGCAAACTCCAAAGTTTCGTTGCTTTTGGGCCCAGGTAAGTCTCAAGCCAAAAAATCTCAAAAATCTATTAAAAATCCAGAATTAAACCAAAAGTCAAGTACAGTTGCGCACCGTTTTCTTAGTTCGCTCTTCTTGCCTCGCCTCGTAGACGGATGGGATATATTCGGATATTTTAGCCGATTCTATCTCGGTGGTACACACACACACACACTCGATCCAGCACCCTCCTTCCAACCCCCCTCCCCACCACCTCCCGTACACTTAGCGAAAACAATCCCCAAAATGCAATGTTTACACCATTCGTTTTTGAGTTTCGATTTGTATAGTTTCTTGCTTTCCTGGTATGTTGGTTTGTTCGATAACAGATAAACTTATATATATATTTAACCACTAACTATCTAACCGATTTTGGTTTGTGAATGTTGACAATATTCTTATAACCAGTATTTGATTGATTGATTGACGGTTAATGCGTTTAAACAGTTTACTAACAATACAAACAAAACAAAAACAAAAAACATAAATTAACATAATAAACAACGAGGCAATGAAGTTGAAAACTTACACACATGGATTTGTAGTGCAAACAAAAACTTATTTTAATTTAGTACTTTTTGTAGTTCCTTCAACATCTCTATCTCTCAGCGCCAACTACAACATTCTCTATATATTTCTCTTTCTCTGTACCTCCTCTCTATATCTCTCTGTATATCTTTCTATCCGTTTAACTATCTCTCACTCTATACTAACTCTGTTTGATCTTGCGACTATTCTTTTTACTAACTTTCTTCCAAAACAGAACTACACATTTAGAACATAGAACTACAACTCTTCCACTAGAGGCACACCTGTAGAGCATACAATATTCAAATGACAAGTAAAACGAATATAAAAGAACACTCAATGACACCTGAAGACACTCACTGAATGTTAGCGAAATATATACAGAAAGTACAATGCAGTTACAGAATTAGCGAAGCACCTAGAAGAAACCAAATCAAAACACTCATGAATACCAAAATACCACAAAAACAATGGTGAATTTTTACTACTTGTAGGCGCGAATATCTCTTAATCGAAGGATCAAAGAATCTTTATAACGTAAATACGCAATCGTTTCGAGAGCCCCATATTTGTGGGCTGAGCTTCACATCCATAGATTCCTCACAATACAAAAAGCACTAAATTAATATCAAAGATCTTACCAATAGTAGCCGAGTGCTAACTAAACTTAATATTGGTATTGGTTGTTGAATATTGCAAAGAAACAAAAACTAAAGGCGAACAACTCAGTAAGAAAAACTAAAGACCCAAAAAAAGAAACCAACTCTCTAGAAGAATCAGCAGTTGCTTTTATATTTTGATTTTTATTCGATTTTTCCATTTTGAATTTAGCAGAATAATTCAGATTTTCTTCCATTGAGTTATCCACCTCAGTTCACCTCGCTCACCTTCCCACCACACCACTCTCGCTCTCACTTTCACCTCAACTCAACTCACACACCACTCTCGCATCGAGGCCGCCAGGTGGCGCGCATATGTTCCGCTACCGACGTAAGAGCGCAGGCGCCGCAGCCTGCGACAGAGAGAGAAGCTAAATTGGCACTTATTTATTGGAATTTTCCTTGTTCCGAGTCTCTCTCTCTCTCGCAGCTGAGCCACGCCCCCGAAGTCTCCCCCTCCCCCCCAAAATGGTGCTTTTTCACATACGACACCACTGTCTGACATGTTTTTTTCATCATGTACGCCATCGCAGCCATGCCCAGTGGTCGCAATGCCGCGACAGCCGTCCCACAATTGCAATATTATTTATTATTTAAAGTCCTTAAAAAAAAAAGAAACCCCCGTTTCTGTAGGCATGGCAGTTGTGGGCGGCAGGCGCGCGAGCATTGCCGAGCATCTGAAACCAAAGAGAGAGGGCCAAGTGCCGCCTGACACCGGCGAAATATCCAAATATCGCTTTTGGAACCAGGCGGCCGCCGCCCCCCAACTGTAATTGTGAACGTCCGTGCGGCAATCCAAAAAAATAAACTAAAAATAAATAAAAAATACTGAAAAAAGAGGACACGAGGCAGCTGAAAACCGTTGGAGGATCGGCATCGGCGCGGGAACAACTTAATCAAAAAGGCTTCTTCTGCTTCTTGGGCTTTCGAAACAAAAGCTTTAAGGCTTACTTTTTACTAAGCAGGTGCTTCCAACTCGCTTTGCTGGACAAATCAAATTACCATTCAAAAAATCAAACAAACGCTTGGCCAAATAATAAATCAGCATACTCCCAGAAATGTTTACAAAAAAATAATTGTATTCCAAAACAACAGAAAGTCAAGTCAAGCACCTTTAAACCTATAAAAAATAAACACTTGTAACTAGAAAATAAAGAAAGTTAAGCAAAAACAGCGAGTACCAAAGCCTTGTAAGAGATTCAAATAAATAAAAAAGCATTTAAACGAACGAGAAAGTTACATTTCTTCAAATGTATGGAATAAGCATCGAACAAGGAAAGGTTTATCAAACAATTATTGAATAAATACATATTATGAAAATAATTAATAAATAATAAATATCTGATTTATTTGGTATTATGGGTTTATTTTTAAGATCATCTTAATTATTAAAATTATTAAATAATAAAGAAAATATTTACAAACATTTTACACAAGTTTTTTACCCATGCAGTGGCGACATCCCTACATATTCCACATCTAGTGACAGCGCCACTGTGAAAAGTTGCCTTTACCCCGACAGTCAAAATCCTTTTTGCTAATTAAAAAAGAAATTGATTTAATTTTAGGCACCAAGAATTCCGTTGGCGATCCAGATCAAGAATATATAACGTTACGTGATTTCTACAAGTAGAAATGTTCTAAACCGTTTGCGTTAGTACCTTCCGGTAAGCCAACGCATTGGTGAGCACCAACGATAAACGATACAAACAGCGTAACGCCTGCGCACTCCGAATAATCGGCCACCACTAGCTGGCAGCTGGCAATTTGGGGGCTGCGTAAATTAACAACAAATTAAACAAATGGAGCTGGGCTCCAACGATCCCAATGCATGTATTCGACCCCCCACAAAATTCCACAGATTTCGCCGAAAACCGCACTCGATTTGGTTAATTAATTCGCCCGGAGGGGTAGCCAAAATAATTTCGTCACATTTGCGACGATTGCACGACTCCGACTACTCCGAAAATCTCATTCGTGGTGGCCGCCCATTAAGTTTTACACGTTTTTACGTGTCCCGCTGTTGAAGAACAATTTCGATCGTTTGCGCTAGCGTAACTGCTTGAATATAGCTGGAAACGGTGCGGCAGTGGTAAATAAGCTAAAATACGCATCATTTGGGCCCATTAAAGGCATGGCCGGGCCAAAATCAGTGTGAAAAATGTGCGTGAAAAAATTAAATCGATTTTTTTGTTTGTGAAAAAAAAGTCATGCAGCGTTTGGTTTAGTGCGGGAAGAGCACGCCAGGGGGCGCCAACCAAACGTTCGGAGTTGCTTCGGACAAACAGGCCGCGATAAACCGCCAACCAACGGCGATATATCGATAACATCCGCAAAACTAAATGCAATTTTTATATGTAAACAAGCGTACTGCAGGCTGCCAAAAATTAAACTACACAATGCAAAATTTTTAATTAAGCAGCCAGTGACAGTTTTGTGCAAAATAAAGGCAAATAAATTGCCGCTAAGTGCTCGCCGCTCAGTGTTATCGCCGCCGTCGACGCCCGTTAATCGCGGCCCGGCAGTCCGCAGCGTCGTCGGTGTTCGGCTCTCTGGCCGCCATTATTGCTTTCCAGCAAAACCACGCTATACGCAAAATCGGGATTTTTGTGTAAATTTTTCGAGCGAATTATCAACAAAATTGCGCTCGCTGGTGCGTGAAAAGTGCGGTAAAGTGTGTGAAAAATTAATCCCAGCCCAAAAAAACATACGCACTCGATTGCGGAGCACCAATAAAGCCATTAAATGCAAAAAACAAAACTCACATGAGGCGGAGTTTTTCTCCGTTCTTTTTTTCCACTTTTTCGTCGTGTTTTGCGCTTCGTGTTTTTTCCACTTCGTGCAATTCGCCGCGTTTGTTTGAGTCTGTCGCCGCGCGTGTGTTTGTTTATGCCGCCTTTTTTATTTCGGCTTTCTATGATTTGGCATTTTTCGCAGTTTAATAACAGAAAAAATGAAAAATGAAACGGGCGACGGCAATGAATCATAGTGCCGCACAAAGGCGAATATGTTTTTGTGCGTGTTCCCTTAATTTAAAGCCCGGCCAGAGCAACAAAAATATATAAATGCCGCTGTGTGCGCGCGTGTATATTTCAGTCTTATTTTTCCCGCGCGCGCTCCCTCATGTGTGTAGGACGTTAGTTATTCTAAGAGCGGTGTACGTGTGTGTCTGTGCGTTGTTTACTTACTAGTTGTTGTTGTTTCTATTGTAGATTTTTATCTGTCGACGATAACAACACTCGCAGCAACTACGCAAAGAGTAAGAATAACAAGAAGAAGAAGAAGCATAATAATTATAAACAACAACAAAAACAAAGAAGCGGCGGAAGAAGCAGAAGAGAGCGAGAGGAGGAAGAGAAGAGAAGATCGAAGAGAGAGAGAGTTACACTTTCGATTAAGCAAAAACGATGATGAACTGAAATGTGCAAATTTGATGAACGTAATTATGCCAATTCACATAGCACCTTCGATTTCAACGTGAAAAATGCCGTCGTCGTTGTCACTGTTGTTGTTGCTACCACTGCGTTGTCGTCGTAATTGCAATCAAATCGCATCCTTGGCCATTCTCCTGCTGTCGGCGCTGTCGGCCAAAATCCACGAGGATCAGGTAGAGCAGCGGCGGGCGGAGGCGGAGGCGGACGAGGAGGAGGAGGAGGAGGCCAGAGCGGAGGAGCAAAAGCTCGAGCCGGCGGCGGGGTTGAGGGAGGGTGTCGTCGAAACGGATCCGGATAGGGATACACCGTATATAGCCACCAAAGTTGCTAATCCGCACCCGATCCGCACCAGCAGTGGCATTACGTCTGCCAGGGGAACGGGCACAGGGGCTGCGTTAACCAGCTGGCAGAGCAGCCACAGCCACCGCAGCCCCGGTGCTAACTCATCGGCGCAGGATCAGGAGCAGGTCCACAACCACATCCGCATCCGCATCCGCAAGGAGCACCTCCAGCTAACAGCACCCTCAATAGCGAGTAGAGGAGCCGGAGCAGGGGCAGGCACAGCAGCAACGCTAACAACGAAGCCGGCGCATCGGAGTAGAGCCAGCAGGAGCAGCAGCAGTAGCAGCACAAATCCCTGGCTGCCGTTGGCCAACTGCAGTTGGACAGGAGCCGCCGCATCCATAGCAACCTAAGCAGCCAATTCCACACCACAGAGCCACAGCAAATAGAAACGTTCCACACACCCACAAACCCACACCAACCCACTCACACCCACACAACCAAGCAACCAGCCGCCAAGATGTCGAAGCTATCGTTCAGAGCCCGCCACCTGGATCCGTCCAAGCAGATGCCCATCTACTTGGCGGAGGAGCTGCCCGACCTGCCCGAGTACTCAGCCATCAACCGGGCGGTGCCGCAGATGCCCAGTGGCATGGAGAAGGAGGAGGAGTCGGTAGGTTTCCCCCTGAGATCTCCTTTAATCGGGAAACTTATTTGGTTTTGTGCCTCTGTAGGAACACCATCTGCAGCGTGCTATATGCACGGGCCTGATCATCCCCACGCCCGAGGTGCTGCAGACGGATCAGCCCTTTTACGATGCCTACTATCCGCCGGACTACAAGATGCCCCGCCAAATGATCCATATGCAACGTAAGTCCTTCTCTACTTAATATAATAAATTTAAACTAACTTTAAACCTTTATTTTTCGCCAGCTTTGGGCCTGGACACCGAGGTGCCCGACTACGACATGGACAGCGCCGACGAGGACTGGCTCAGCCAGCAGCAGCGTCTGGAGCTCACCGAACTGAAGTTTGAGCAGATGATGGACCGGCTGGAGAAGAGCTCGGGCCAGACAGTGGTCACGCTGAACGAGGCCAAGTCGCTGCTCAATCAGGACGATGAGACCAGCATATCGGTGTACGATTACTGGCTGAACAAGCGCCTCAAGATGGTGGGTATTCCCTGATTACTTATATTATAGAATTAAATTTAATTAGAATTTTCTATCGCTTTTTATAGCAACACCCCCTGATCCTCACTGTCAAGACGGAGAGTCGACCCGGCGCCAGCTCCAACAATCCGTATTTGGCTTTCCGCCGACGCACCGAGAAAATGCAAACCCGCAAGAATCGCAAGAACGACGAGGCCTCCTACGAGAAGATGCTCAAGCTGCGGTAAGAAACTGAGTCATGGCGTAGCCTAAAGTCGGTTGAGTTTGATTATTATGTGTGAATAATGCTGGCTAATCGTGCTTGGTACTTGTATAGGGATAGCCATTGAACCCTTTTATCAAAGTCTATGTCTGAGGGTATTCCCTTTCATGATGATTGTTGATAGTTTATATTTTATATACATATTTTTTTTTATATTTATTTACAAACCATAGAAACGTTTCTGAGGCTTGATTACCAGTGTAGGCTCATCTTACACATGTGTCACGATGATTGGGTAAAAATCTAGCAGCCAGTAACTGGAAAAATGTATTATTAATACAATTAGTTAAGCATTGATTGATTTTCTGCTGTAATTTGCATTTAATTTGTTGGGATTTTCCAGTTCTAACTAAGATCTGTTTAAGGTTCCTCTTAAAGTGGCCATAAAATGTTTATTTCACATTTTTACACCCCCAAATTTCCATATATCTCACACAGGTAGTTGCCTTTAGCCAGCATTTCCTAGAGCTTAACATTTCTTACCTGCCTCCTTGACTAATCCCTAAATTTCTCTACCCTCCCTAACAGCCGCGACCTGCAGCGCGCCACCACTATACTGGAGATGGTGCGGCGACGCGAGGAGACCAAGCGCGATCATCTCAAGATGACGGTGAACATCTTTGAGAAGCGCGTGGAGATGCGCGACTTCAACGGTGCTGTCTACTCCGAGCTGAATGCGCAGTACAAGAACACAAGGTGAGTCCCTCCTACTTCGAGGAAGCCCACCATAAATGAATTAACCCATACCTTTATTATCCCTGCAGACCCGCGTATAATCCATTGTATACGAATCAATACTCACAAGGGGCGGCGGCTGTGGGAACGGCTGGTGCCATTCTGGCCGCGTTGCCCACGGGTCTGCTGCCCAGCGGCGGCGTTGGAGCGGCGGTCAATGCGAGTGTCTATGGATCAGCGTCGCAGTACCTGAACACGTCGAATCTGACAATGGGTGAGGATTGAATATATATTTACCTTATTAAGGGATTCTGATTAACCTCCCTTTAATCTTTATTTTAGAAGCCATCACTAGTGGCAGCGGCAATGGCAGCAGCAGTCGCAAGGAGAAGCGTCCCTACAAGAAGCGCAAGCACAAATTGCCCCGCGACAAGCAGCAGCATCAGCAGCAGCAGCAGCCCCCGCAACAGCAGCAGCAGCAGCAGCAACAACAGTATTTGCCGGCGTCGCCAGCTCATCACCTGCCCCACCACATGCACCACCTCAGCAGGCAGCAAAGCTCCTCGCCGGCGGCCAACGATTCCGTGGCGGATAGCGAGGAGGAGGACTACTGCCAAAATGGCAACAAGTTGGGCTCCGAGAGCGAGGAGGAGGCGCCGTTTGCATTTAGGCGCAAGTCGAGCTGTATTTACCTGCCGGTGGGTGCTCAGTCCAAGCTAAGGCATAAGCCGTTCCTAATCTTTTTTTATTTTTATCCCAAAACAGACACGTCAAAGGGCTGGCCGCTGGCCCTGGGACTCTGCCCAGGAGGAGCTGGTCGGAGCCGAAGCCGGAGCCTGCTCGGATGCCAAATATCGTTACACGCTGACCTCCCTCAACTATCCCAGGTTTGTGTTAACTTGGCCCATGTCCTTGCTCTTACCTAATCCGTATTGGGTTTCATCTTCTAGGCCTCGCTGCATTGGCTTCGCTCGTCGTCGCTTGGGCCGGGGCGGTCGCATCCTCCTGGACCGGGCCACCACGAATTTCGACGACTTTTGGTCGCAGCTGGACTACACGGTCATGGAGAGCCTGGTGGTGGACAAGCTCAAGCAGGAGCCTGCCGAACCCCTCTCCAAGCCCAGTTCGCCGCCCACGGTTGTGGATTTGGTGCCAGGCGAGCTGCTGCCTGTTGCTGCTCCTCCGGATCTGATTAAGGTGGAACCTGCCAGCGAGGTGGAGAAGCCACCAGCAGTAGCAGCAGCGGAAGCCATTCCAGACAGCAAGTTGGAGCTGGAGGAGGGCCAGGAGCTGGAGGTGGAGGATGAGGAGCTACCCACCGACGATGAGAACGTGTCGCGGCTGGGCATCTACAGTTCGGCGGTGACGTTGCCTCAGAGTTCCCTAGATCTCCGCCAGAAACGTCGCCGCCTGCGTCGCAAAAAGCAGCAGTTAAGGGAACTTAATGCGGCCAAGCGGTTGAAAAGATCCTCCGAGGCTGGCGAGGATGTGCCCCCCCAGCAGCAGCAGCAGGAGTCCAAGCCGGCACTGGGTCCACTCCCCCGGGCCTATCTCCAGCGTCTGGCCTTGGTTCTCGGCCAGAAACTCAAGAGGGAGGAGGAGGAGAAGGAGGTGAGTGAGAATCTGGCGCCAGAGAAGGATCAGGAGCAGGAGCTGGAGCAGCCACCGCCGCCGCGGGCCAATCATCAGCACCGTTCCAACAACAACAACAATACCGTGCTGAACAACAACAACAGCAGCAGCAGCAGCAGCAACAACAACAATACCGTGCTGAACAACAACAACAGCAGCAGCAGCAGCAGCAACAACAACAATAGTAGTAGTAGTAGTAGTGTTATGAATAAGGACGTTAGCATTAGCGAAAAAATCAATGTGATAAAGCAGGAGGCGGCGGCGGCGGCGGATGAGGAAGGATGCCTGATGGGTGGCGAGGATCAGCCGGTGGCCTCCACCTCGGCAGCAGCAGCCGCCGCCCGGGCAGCCGAAGCAGCCGCTGCAGCGGAGGCCGCGACTGGACTCTCGGTGGAGGAGGTGGCCAAGACGATAAAGCGCGAGCTGATCGACGCGGATGATTCCAACGAGCCGCTGAGCAGCATACGCACGGCCGTCGCCACGTCGCAGGACTCGGACGAGGCCGAGGACGACGTCAATCTCGCCCAGCTGAGCAGCATCATCCGGCACACGGCGGTCAAGAAGGAGCTGGAGGCGCAGCAGCATCAGCAGCAGGTCGTCCAGCAGCAAATGCAGCTGGCCCGGCTCAGGGAGGAGGAGGAGGCGGTGCCCACCCTGAACCAGCTGCCGGATGTGATTCGCCTGCAAAATCTGCGCAACAAGGAGCTGTTTATCCAGCCGCCGCCCGTCGAGGAGGAAGCCGACATCGATGCGGATTATCTGGGAGGACTGTCGCCCACCTCCAGCCAGCGCTTGGATATATGCAACGAGCTGCTCTCGGAGATCCGTCGCGATTGGCTGCACTTCCGGCCCAAGACGCCCACGGACGAGCTGGAGGATGTGGGAGAGCTGGGCAAGTCCTGTGAGGGCCATGCCGTGGACTGGACCCAGGACACGCCCATCAGCGTGGAGCTGAATCGTCTGGGCAAGGAGGAGCTCCTGCCGGACTCCCATTCGTACTTCCTTAGCAGCGCCTTCAAGTACTCGGATCTCGACTCGGACGCCCAGCTGCTGCAGACCCAGGTTCAGGCCCAGGACTATGCCCGCGGCACCAGCAAGAGTCCCAACTGCTCGGGATCGGGCACGGGTTCGGCGCTGGAGTTCAACCTCAGTGGCGGCGACTCCCTGAACGACATCAACAACCTGCTGGGGGATGACGAGGACGAGGACGAGGACAACCACGAGCACATGCTGGACAACATCCTGCAGGAGTGCGCCATGGATGATCCCAAGGCCCTCAATCAGGCCACCAGCTTCTGGAACGGCATCCTCGACGGCGAGGCTGCGGTGGACGAGGTGGAGATCGCCGACCAGCTGCTGGACTGCATCGACGAGAAGAAGCCAAAGGTGGGCCAAGCCTCCAAGCGCGCTGGTCGCAATCGCAAGACGAGATTAGCACAGTGCCCGCTGGGCAGTTCCACATTCACGGTGTGTCCCACAGCTGAGAGCCTTAAGGAAAGGCAGCTGTTCTTCAGTCAGGCCCAGCCAGTGCTGGTCACGCCCAAGGAGGAGCCCCAGGCAGAGGTGGAGCAGGTCGAGCAGCAGCAGCAGCAGCAAGTGATGGTGAAGGAAGCGGCTTTGGTGACAGTGAAGGTGGAGCCTGCGCTGGAGAAGCCTCAGGCAGCGACGACGACAACGGAGATCATCCCTGTTGCTGTGGCAACCCAGCAGCTGCCTCCTCAAGCCATTGCCCTGCCCACGGCCCAGCTGATCAACATACCCGCCCAGATAACCACCCAGCAGAAGCAGCAGCAGCAGCAGCAGCAGCCACAGGTGGCCCAGCTGCTCAATCAGTTCGCCAACGCCAGTCCCCAGATCATTGCCCGCACCGAGTACGGCGGCGGGGCGGCTGTGGGTGACATTGTGACCATTACACCGCACACCGGAAGCAGCCCGCTGCCCCCCGCTCTCACCGCCCAGCAGCAGCTGCAGCACCAGCTGGCGCAGGCCCAGCTCCGGAACGTGACCGTCCAGCAGCGGCAGGCAACGCCCCAGAATCCCAGCCAGAACCAGAATCCCCAGCAGCAGCAGCTGCTCTTCCAGATGCAGCGGAACAGCACGCCCCTGCAAGCTGCCGGCGCTGGCGCCACGGGCAACCACATGATCTACACCACGAGCAGCGGCGAGATTGTTACCGCGGCCACGGCTGCAGCGGCGGCGGCGGCGGCCCAAAAGGTCACCTATGCCATCCAGAAGACAACGGGGGTGGGGGTGCCAGGCGGCGCAGGAACCACTGCCTCCATTGGACCCAACACGGTCATCACGCTCTCCAATGTCAAGGTGCAGAACGACGATGGCTCCTCGGGAGGCAATGGCAATGGCTCGGGTTCCAGCGTGAACATCATCAACACGGCCAGTGGCCAGCAGCTGGCCGTGCACAGCATAGCAGGACTCCAGCAGCAGCAGTCGCAGCAGCAACAGGTGCAGCAGGTGACCACCAGCACGCCGCTGATTATCACCACGCCCACGCGCAACAACGTCCAGCAACAGCAGCAACAGCAGCAGCAGCAGCAGCTGGTGCAGCAGCAGCCGATCGTGTGGCGGCAGGTGAGCGGCACCAACACGGCCGTGGCCACCACAGCTGTGCTGTCCACCACGGTGGACTCCTCGCCGGTGGCGGTGAGCAACAAGATCCTCTGGACGAGCCGGGCCACCCAGAAGAGGCAGCTCAACGGACCGGAGAATACAGGTGAGAATAGGCCCAAGAAAGGGTTATTTAATTTGGTTATTATTATAACTTTCCCTTTGCTTGAAGTGGTTCTAGAATTTTGTTATCTTATCTTGAGTGGGTTTTATTTTGATTGGGTTGCGTTCTATATAAACTATAAAGAAGTCCACCTTTCAGATAAGCCAACTTTCGAGGGTTTTAAGTAATTAGATAATAGTTTCAGTTGCCATTGTTATATAATTTAAAAACTTATCCGATTAGCAAGGTCGGAGAGACAGATCCCTTAAACTTTGTGATTATGATAGGATATTTAAACAAAACATTATGAAAAGCGAATGCCTTGTGCGTAAGTTTTGTTTTTGTAATCCCTTTTTATTTCATTCAGGAGCTAATCTGAATTTAACTTAAACTTTGTGATTATGATGGGATATTTAAACAACATTACCAAAATCGAAAGCCTTGTGTGTAGGTTTTGTTTTTGTACTCCCTTTTTATTTAATTTAGAATATAATCCGAGTTTCAAGGGCCCAGAGACAGATTACTGAGACTGACAATAAAAATCTCCCATTAAAATCGTGATCGTAATAGAAAATGTGTTAGAAAGCATTGCGTAAGTCGAAAGCCATGTGTGTATGTTTTGTTTTTGTAATCCCTTTTTATTTAATTCAGGATCTAATCTAAATTTAAAGGTCGCAGAGTCCGATAAAAAGCACTTCTCTTATAAATCATGATCCCGACAGAATATGTGAGCAAAGTATAGCGTAAATCGAAATTCTTTCGCGCTGGCGATGTGTAGGTTTTGTTTTTGTAATCCTTAGCGCTCTGTGTTTGTCTCCGTCGATGCGTAAGTTATGTTTTTGTCTTACTGAGAGCTGTGTTTCTTCCCGACAAAGTGTAGGTAATGTTTTTTTAGTGCTAAGAGGGTTTAGTTTATTTCTGGCGATGTGTAAGTTTTGTTTTTGTAATCCCTTTTTGTTTAATTTAGGATCTAATCTTAATTTTAAGGTCGCAGAGCCCCATAAAAAGCACTTCCCTTATAAATCACGATCCCGACAGACAAAGCATAGCTAAAATCGAAATTCTTCCGCGCTGACCATGAGTAGGTTTTGTTTTTGTAAGCCGGTTTTTGTCTCCGTCCGTGTGTAGCTTATGTTTTTGTACTGCTGAGGGCAGTGTTTCTTTTAGACAAGGTGTAGGTTATGTATCTATACAGCTGATCCGATATTTCTCTCTGAGGATGTATAAGTTTTGTTTTTGTAGTGCTAAATAAGCGGTGTTTGCCCCGAACAATTCGTTAAGGATTCATCCATCACTTTAGTTACTTTCTGGAAGCAGAGATAGATTTCTTGTTAAAATCACAAACTTAGCCAATTTCCTGTAAAAACCTACACTATTCAAATTACTCCTTAAGCATTTACTCACCTTGCCATATTTCTTTAATTTCTGGTTTAAAAACTCCACTAATTTCGAAAGACTAACAGTCTCGTTGTCCCTCAACTTTGCAGACATCAACAAGCTCCTGCTGAACCGCAAGTTCCTGCGCAAACAGTTGCAGCAACAACAGCAGCAGCAGCAGCAACAGCAACAGATCCAGTTCACCAAGCAGCAGCTCCAGCAGCTGGTGCAGCACGAGGATCTCGAGGAGCTGGTGGCCACGACCCCAGGCAATAGCAGCGATCAGGTGGAATCAGGCGAAGCACTGCTCCTGCAACAGCAGCAGCAACAACAGCAGCTGCAGAAGCTCAGCAAGGTGATCAAGATGTCGCAGTTCCCGCTGCTCGTCTCGGAGCAGCAGCAGCCGCAGCAGCAGCAACTGAAACCCAATTCGGCGGCTGCGATAGCCGCCAATCACAACTACAGCCTGCAGCCGGCCATCATTACGACGCAGGCGGGACCGCAGCAGGCCAACAAGATATTCCTCACCAGCAGCAGCAACAGCAGTGGCGGCGGCACCACTGGCAACTTCACCATTGCCACGCCCGGCGAGCTTCAAGCAAAGCTTCACTACAAGGAGCTCACCACCAACTCCAATCTGAAGCTGAACTTTGTCAGCAGCTCGGCAGCGGGCGATGGTCCCCAGCAGGTGGGCGCCACCACAGTGGTCCTGAACAAATCCCAGCAGCAGCAGCAACAGCAGCACCAGAAGCTCAAGACCCTGGCCACCGCTGGAAACTCCCAGCCTGGGCAGGGCGGTGGCGACAAGCGGGTGCTGTACACCAGCCTCCTCAACGTGAAGCCGCTGCAGAAGAACAACAGCGGCCAGATGCAGATGCAGCTGGGTCCGGGTGGCCTCCAGCAGGTGCTCCGTGGACGCCTCAACAATTCGGCCATCATAACCCGAACCCTGCCGCTGGGCACCACGGTGAATAGCACGGGCGGCGGCGGACCAGCCACCACCACGACCATTAGGCAGCTGGTCACCACGAATGCCAACAATGTGGGCGGCTCCCAGGATCTGCTGAGCGCCAAGGATGTGGGCAAGGCCCTGACCGTGGAGCAGGTGATGGCCAGTGCCAACAATGGCGGCGTCAATAATAATAACAACAACAATGGCAATGGTGGGAACGGAGGAGGAGGAGCTGTGACCAGCACAGCAGGGGGAGCAGGAGGTGTTGGGGGAGCTACAGGGGCCGGAACAGGCGGAGCGGCGGGTGTGACGACGTCCACGATCAACAGATGAGACGCGGATGGAGGCGGCAGCATTAGCTAACATCGAATGCAACCCAACGGCACTCTGCTCACCCTGGCGGAAGCGGAAACCCAGGTGCTGCAGCTCCTGCAGCAGCCCAACTGCTGCTGCTGTGCCCTGTGCCTGGTGAATCCCCAAAGCGAGGTCATTAACTAGGTTTTGCAGATCTGACATTTCCCAGAGGAAAAGCTAAGGGAAAACTGTGAAAATAGAAGCCAAGGAGCAGCCCAGAGAGAGAGTGGAACTGGGAGTGGGAGAAGGAGATATTGTATAAATTAAAGCCGCTTAATTTCTGATTTTCTATAGCTATATATAGAAGAAGCATATTGTGTGTATAACGATTTAGGTCTTATTTTTCAAGATCGCCTAGCCCTTGATAAGAATTAAATGAATAAAACGAAATATATATATATTATATGTATAATAGTGGCTCCTTCGCTCCCTCTCTCCCTCCCAAAACCCTCCTTGATCCTGCCCTCCTGCAATCCCTCCATCTTCCCGCAACAACTCAAGTGTTAAATAGCAAAAACTGTACATATTCGATAATAATTGCAAACACACACACGCGAAATAACTGCAAGAATTAATTAATTATGAATGAAACTATGTTTAGTGATACGAATAGTTGTAACAAGGGAGAGAGGCAGCCGCTCTCTCCGTTTCAGAACCACGCGCTTTAGCCGGGCCGCTCGAGCGTCACCACCTTGTCCCCTGAAAACGAAGGAGGGGCAGGGTCCCGCCACGGGCAGCCCAAGGAAAAAACAAAACAAACAAAATTACGTAAATTAAATTAACTTATCCTGTAACTTAAAAAAAAAACGAAACATATAAAGAGAACTACATTTAGTTACATTTTTAACTAAGGAACACGCAACTTCAGAGGCAAGATGTAGAGTTGCAAAACACACACACTATTATTATGTATGCTATTATTATTATTATTTTTTATACAAGGTAATAATTTTAATTGAGAATCGGAAAAAGGAAAGAGCATGCTAATGCCTCCTCATAATAGTAACGATAATACAGATAATAAATAATAATACTATAACGATATAATAATAATATTTTAAAACATCCAAAACAAGAGCGAGTACGAAAAAAAACAAAAACACACATTTAAACAATAATAATAATTATGTAGCGATGTAATTTCGTAGTATGTAAAAATGTAGAGCGGTAAGAGCGTAAGCAAGAGCGATAATAAAATGGAAAACAAATTGCAACTTAAACCAAGCAACAAAAAAACAAACTCTGATTAAATCGAAATTCATCGTCATCGATACATTATTCGTTATCGTTTCTCCCAACTCTGATTAAAGCGACATCATTGTCATTATTTTATAATTCTTTATCGTTTCTCTCATCTCTAATTAAATCGAAATTCATCGTCATCGTTATATTATTTCTTATCGTTTCCCACAACTCAGATTAAATCGAAATTCATCGCCTTTTTCGTCATTCCAACTTTGATGAAATCGAAATTCATCGTCATCAGCGTCATTGTTATTCTTCTGATTAAATCGAAATTCGTCGTCATCGATTTATTATTGATCGCTTCTTTCAACTTTAATTAAATCGATATCAATCGTCATCGTTATGTTATTCTTTTTATGATACTTATCAGTGTCGTATTATTCTTTATCGATGCTCCCAATTCTGATGAAATCGAAATTTATCGATCACGTTGAATAATTCTTTATCGTTTTTTCTAACCTTGATTAAATCGATATTAATCGTCATCGTTATTTTATTCCTTATCGTTTCTTCCCACTGGATTAAATTGATACTTATCAGTATTGTATTATTCTTTATCATTTCTACCAACGCTGATAAAATCGAAATCTATCGACATTATCTTAATAGTTATATCATTTCTGATCGTTTCTCTCTCATCTCCGATTAAATCGAATTTCATCTTCTTCCAATTTTGATTAAATCTATATTAATCGTCATCGTTATTTTATTCTTTATCGTTTCTCTCAACTCGGATTAAATTGTACTTATCAGTGTCGTATTATTCTTTAACGTTTCTCCCAACTCTGACGAAATCGAAATCTATCGACATCATCGTCATCGTTATATTATTTCTTATCGTTTCCGCAGTCCTGGGCATGTTTGTATTTCTTGTATATTCTGCACCTAGAATGTCTAGCATTGGATTGATGTCTTCTTCTACGAACCTTCCTTCCGCTCCTCCCCAAACTCGATAACCATTTATACCATATTCACTCCATATATAATACCGATTGTGATGCGTACAACATTTATGATTTGATGACATTTTCTGCAACAGCAAATACGGGTAAACACACGAACACGAAACTCTCAAATTAATCAGTCAACAGATATATAGCGGCATATAGTAAGCAAACATATAAATATATATATAAAGTGTATATAAACATTAAATTACAGTTAATACCAACGACTGGATCTTAATATCGGAGGAAACATTTTTTATTAGAAACTTTCCCGAAGAAAAACAAACACTCAATGGAACCGAGAAGCAAATAGAACTTTAGAGCCGATAAAAATCATAGCTTTGACTTTGTAAGAGTTTTTTAACTCCTTTTGTCTAGTACTTTACAATATCCTGTACATAGTTATGATTAATAACAATAGTTATAATAGACAGACAGCCTTGTTCTGAATTCCGTTTGCCGTTCCAGTTAACCTTTTCTTTCAAAATAATTACGCATTTACCCCGCGCACAAAAAGATAATACCCTTAATCCGTATATAGAAATATATATATTTTCTTTCGCATGCGGAATTCAGTGAAGGAAGGGGGCTGGATGGATATTCATATTTTTTATATGTACTTAACAGTTTTTAAACTTCTTCTTTTGCATGAAGTGTAAACACGAGAAAGAAAATCGATTGGGAAAAATTATACAATATATATATTTAAAATATTTATGTATTATATATATAGATATATATATATATATAATCGATACAGCCATTTTGCGTATTCGTATTTGAACTTAACCAATAACTAAATGTGAAATTGTTTACAGCGAATGCAGCCCCGTTCTCCCCCTCAAAAAAAGCATCCTATCAATCACTCTCTATCGAAAATGCTCTATAACTAATTAATATGTGAAGAACTTACCAATCGAGTATTAATAGCTTAATCTGCATGTAGCCTCTCTGTATAGAAATTAAACTAATAGGAATTCAAAACGATTTTAAAATAGAGATTTTTTATTGATAATTTTGTTTACTAGTTACAGTTAGTTTAAAATGCAGGGGTGCCGCAGAAGTGGCTCTAACCTTGAAAATCTCTTCAATAAGTGCCTAAAAGTATGCCATGTGTATGTATGAAATATTTATGGTGTTCTTTGTAGGGAAAAATATTTTGTAGCATACTCTTGGGCAGCATTTGAAGAGATTTTAAATTTACAACTATTTCTGTGGCCTTCCTTAAACATTTACTTTGTGTATTTAATAGATTTTTTTTTTTTTTAGCTCTTTTGTTCCGGTTTAATGGTTTCCTAATATTTTTCGGGGTTTCACAAAACCCATTAAATCGAACCCAAGTCCACACTTAAATCCACAGTTGATCTGATGATGATTCCCCCGTATCAACAAATATTGTAAATGTATTGTAATTGTTAGTAAATCAAATAAGAAAACTGGAAACGCTTGTTGTGGTAATTAAGTAAACAAATCCAAAAAAAAAAAAAAGACAAAAATTACGACGTACTTATACATATATTTAACATTAACTAAATATTTAATCTACATAATTGAGACTACTTGCCTACACTGTAAAAATACAAACGGAAGCACAAGAAAATAAGCCATGCATAACATGAATAATGCGAATATAAAACCCAATATTAACTTAGAGATTGATGGATAATTGAATAATCTATTGAATACAAGGAAAAATAAACGGCATAAGCGATTTTAACTGTTTCTTGCATAAGCTATCAAGTACTAAACTAAAAAAAAAAAATATATTACAACTCATATTTAGAGGCATGTGGAAGCTGAGAGAACTCATTAAAGAATATGTGTAAAATGGAGATGGCGGTCTATATATTCATCCATATAAAATGTCCGAATTTCAATGGTGTACATATTAATAAAGAGATATATTAATATTAATATATATCAGCAGCGGTGGGTGATGGAGCGACGATTACAGAATATTACGGAAAACTAATTGAAGCGGAAAAGCAACCAAAATTAAATGCAAAACAACAGAACTTGCATGATTACGACAAGAAATAAAAAATATAAAAATTAATCACTGCCTGCGAGTTTATTTTGGAGGGCGGTTGGGATGTGTTCCATTACGTAAGTAAGGTCACGAGCATCTCAGAGATACAGCAATCTCTGATTCAATTAGATACTCCACCTATTTACCCCCAATCGGACACATTACAATTTCAATCTCGTTACAATTTCGCGTTCAATTAACACGCCGATAGCCAAGTTCGTTTCGGCCCACAGAGCTGTCAAATGGGTGTATTTTTTGTTTTTTGTATTTGTTCGACGGGAGTGTGTTTGCTTTGCGCCTCGTTAAAGCGCCAAAATCAATTAAGGCGGCTCGACGTTTGACAAAAACGCGAGAAACCTGCAAAAAACCAAATCGAAATCGAAAAATCAAGCAAGAAGGAAAAAATCAACTGAAATTGAGTTTTGTAAATTGGCAACAGATGCGAATAAATGAATGCCAAACTGGCATTGGTCGAAAAATCGAGGAGAAGCCTGTCCGGAAAGGCCACAGTGAAGGGTCGATAAGTGATTGGATTTATCGATTTGTGATTTAAGAAATGTAAATCGATAGTTAGAAACATAGGGAAAATATTTTTAAAGGAAAACAATTTTCTGATGTTCTTAAAGTAAACTCGGCGGATTTTTAATAAATATAAAAGGTGCCACAAAGTATGCTATAAAATTCATGGTGAATTCGGGTAAATGCTGATAAAACATTTTGTAGCATACTTTTGTACACCTTTTCAATTGATTTGAAATCCAACGCAATTTCTGTGGCACACCTGATTATTTTAATAAAGAAGAACCTTCCTTATTAAGATTAATGTAGCATACTGTTAGAAGCCTTTACTTGAGAATTTAAATACCTCAAGATTTCGATTGAGATATTTGGGAGGAAAGTTTGAGAACTTATAGGCGCATTTATAATACTGGTAAGCCTGGACCTTTGAAACTTTGATATATTATGGGATAAACTTAGAACTTTGGAAAATAAGGCCCAAAAATCTCTAGGGTTTTGACATCACTCTTAAACGTATCTAAAAGTATGCAATAAAATGTTTGAGGTGGAAAATGGTTTCATTTAAGAATTGTAGCATAGTCTTAGACACCTTTTTAAGTGATTTCGAATCGCAAGTAATTTATGTAGCACTCCCGATACTTTGAGTTGTAAACTATATTATCATTATAGTGTTTATAATCTAGAAAATATAATATTAACAATTTTTCCTAAATAGATTACTAGAAAATACAGAGCTACTTGAAAAAGGACCTCTTCAGTTATAATGTTGATTATGATCCTTGGAACTCCTATGGAATATATCAAAACCCCAAATCGTGCCTTTTAGGATGTTCCCACTGTTACAGCAAGTGTCCACTCTCCCTGTCCGTGTTTATATCTTTGGGTGAGTGCGAAAAGTGTTCGCTTTGGCATCGATTTCACATGCATTTGGTGCGTCGAAGCTTGGGCTCCGAATCGGCTGCTGGACGAGGCTGGAGGCTGGTGTTAAATATTTGAAAGCCATGCCGTTGGAGTTGTCACTCCACGCTGCTGCTGCTGCCGCTGCTGCTGCAGCAGAGATCTCAAAAAGGAGTCGGGCAACAGAAGCTCATTTTGCTGTCATGTCGAGGTGTCATGTTGCAATGTCCCAGCTGCCGTTCAAAACAAAAAAAGAGTAAAAAAAAAAACCAGAAAAGCCGAAAAAAATCAGGCATGAAATTTGCTCAACGGTACGTTGACACTCGCCTATCGAGATGTGCATATATCCGCCTGACCTTTATTAGCATACGAGATGTGTGTGAGTGTGTTGCATCCACATTAAGGATGCAATTAAGGCGCTGCACTGGCTCTCCTGGCTCCCCTCCATATACTTTCCTCTGTGGGTCAGATCGGAAGGCTTACAGAATGCAATGCGATTTTGTTTTCTTGCCTAATTTGATTGCCTCGCTTAGATTTCTGGGCGACGACGACTCTGGCCGAGATCGTGACCAGGACAGCAGCCGGTTGCGCCGCACCTCCAGCCCAGCCAAGCAAGCAGGCAGCCGCCGCCATTGTCGAATCTCAGCCACAATTCTCCTGGCTAACTGCAGCAGCACCCCCTTTCTCCGTTCTCCGTTCTCTGGTCTCCAGTCTACAGTCTTCGCTCTTCGCGCTTGTCGTTTTTCGCTTTTTTTAATTGGCTACATGACGCGCCAACTGCTCTAAGACGCTAAGTTACATGGATATGGCCCAGACAAGACATAAGGAGGTTCCTCCTCCAACGGGGATGCACTGGGAATAAAAAAAAAAAAAAAAACATATTGAGTATTAAGCAAATTGTGAGTATTAAGCCTTAAATACTAACATATTATAATATATTAAAATGTCTAAAACCCCTAGTGTCAATCGCTTGCGGCTAATTTTTAACATAAAATAAATTTAATAGAAAACTTTAAGTGATGGGTTTTAGTTTAGGTTAATATTTTCTTTAGATCCTCGAACCTTATCTTGGTTTTTCCAAATCTTAAAAAGGATCTTAAAAAAGAGATCTTAAATGGGATCTTAAAGATGTCCAGAATTTTCTGTTTTTATCCTTCTGAACGGAAATATGGATTAATTATTTATTTATTTACTTATTTAATATTAATATAGTTCCTAACTATTTTAATATAGTTTCTTCAATAAAACTATTAAATAAACAGTGCATTCTTGAATTATAGTCTAATATTTCTCTATCCAGCCTCTGCCGGCACACGGAGTGCTGATGAAGTATAACACAGGTCTGAATTTAAGATGAATGAATGGAGAGACCATTTTTAATAAACAAATATTTAAAATTTTAAAAAGGTTGCCTTAAATTTCAGTAAAATCTAAAAAACAACAACGATCATGATCAAAATTAAAACTCAAAAATCGTACTAAAAATTAAAAGAAAATAGCTATAAAATGATGTAACAAATTGTAAAAAAAAAAATTACAACAAATCTTTATAGATATGGCCATATATCATCGATGAGCTCCAATCTATTCCTTTATATTTTTCTTAATATAGTTCCTAATATATTACCTCATTCCACCCTATAAATATTTTTTTCCCAGTGCATCCCTCGCTTTTTGCTGCGCCATATTTTGCACTCAATTCCAGGTGCCGACTCCTGGTTACTCCTCCTCATCTGCAAGCCAGGTCCTTCTCCATTTTTTGCTGCAGCTTTAGCTGCTCTTCTTGCCGAGTGTCGCAGTTTGTTTGTTGTTTGCTGACTGCTTCGTTAGCATTGTCATCAGTTGATTTAAGCCACTTTTGTTGGCTGCTCGCCAGGCTGCCTGGCTGGGATCGGGAAGCAGGAATGGCACTCGGAATCCGTATCGATGAGGCTGGCAGTGTGTGAGTATTGGAGGACTTTCCTTTCGCCGTTGACCTTTTGGCTTCGACATGATGTTTATTATAATGCAGCCATGTCGCCCTGCATGTGTGTGCGAGTGTCGTCTTTTGGTGTTTGGGGAAATTGATGGGAAAATCAGTTTGCAGGCTGGTTTTTTTTATACCTCATTAGCGAAGGCTGTCAGAGCTGTGAAAGGGAGATTTGGCATTAAAAAAGAGTGTTTTTTATATAGGGAACTGGGGTATAAGAAAGGTGGTTTTATGCACGCTGTATTCTAGGAATTTTTTTTATTTCTAGTAATATTTTGTAGACTTTTACGAATGAAAACTTTTGATTTAAAAATACAATACATTGATTTTAATGTTAAAAATAATACAAACTTGAAATTTCAGACACTTTTAGCCTTAAAAATAAAAATGAATTAGGGAAACAATGAGAGGGAGAAAAATAATTTAAGAAATTTAAATATAGTAAAATAAAAAAGGAATAAATAAGAGTCTTCAACTTATAATTATTTCGACATAAAAAAGATTTAAATATACACAAATTTTTAAAAATAGGAAAAGAATTAAGGAAAAAACAAGAGTCTTTAACTTATAATTATTTCGACATAAAGAAGGTTTAAATACCCACATTTTAAGAGCCACTTTCTTACAAGTTATAATAATTATTATTAATATCTAAGTTCTTCGAATATCACTTTTACATAGTTATAATCACAATTATCTTATAATTCCTTTGCGTTAATCTATTTCGACTATTTCGCAGTACAGTTCCCAATTCCCTAGACATGAAAGAACCTGTCAAATCGCGTGCAAATGTCATCGGTAATCAAAACTGTCATTTTGTGCAAATATCAAATAGAAATGTGTATTCTTTTTGTCGCCCAAAGGCAGTGACTTGACACTTTTCGCCGGGTCACAAAAGTTAAATGAGTTTCTTTTTCGGCGAAAAAAGGCAATAAGTTTGATCGATTTGAATGTGTCAATGTCCGGTGAACAGGATATTATTTGGTACAGTTACGGCTTTCTCTCTCTTTTTTTTGGGAGGATTCTTATATACTTTCTGTTTAAGTTTTGAGTTCCTTCTCAGCGCAATTAAGCGTTAAGTTTGCTGCAAATTGTTTGGCTAATTGCTTGGCAGGGTCCGGTTTGCCTTTGGAGTCGCTTTCATCGCTGGCATTTCCTCGGCGTCCCAGGGGTTAATGCTTAACGGCAGCCATAGGAGTCGCGTCTCTGGAACTCGCTGTTACCCATTATCCATTATCCGAAATGAGTTCGTCATGAACAAATCAATTTTAAATGCAATGAAGCGGTTGCTTGCCGCCAAGAAGAAAAAAAACTAAACCGTTAAATGTGGCAAAAATGCAAATTTTCCCGCTTATGGCTTGTGGCCTCTTGGCGGACCTCTTCCTCGTCATCTTCTCTGTGATCCCCGGGTCTAACTTTGGCTTGCTGCTTCTTCCTGACTGTGCCAGCCGGGGTCGCCTGACCTTTTGTTTCTTTCAAAAGCTGAGCGATTAAGGGGTAGCAATGGGGTCTATTGGGTGGGGGGAAAAATATATAATTTAATACATTTGTTTCAATCTAAAAATATAATATAAAGCAACAGGTTTTTCTTTGTTCTCATATTCTGTCTCGCTCAGAACTTTTAAGGGTGGTCTTTTTGCTCCCAGCTTGACAATTGGTGCCCATCCCTGATAAAAAGGTAAAATATTAAAGAGCTTTTAGCATTAATACATATAATCTAAGTAAGCTTAAAAGCAGTCACGTTATATAATAAAAAATATAATTTAAATGTTAATTTGTTAAATATCTGATGAGTTTTTGGTTTCCTTGCTCTAACGTTTCCCTGTTATCCTTAAAGACTTGAAAATACATGTTCCAAACCTAATAAAGTCATTTACCTTCCATAAAAATCCCATATAATTCCGTTGTAAAGGCCATTTGTTATTCGAATCCGTTTCTTGTGTGGACTTTAAGCGATCGCCGCCATGAATGAAAACATTTGCCATCGCGAATTTGGCCCCCGGCCTTTGGTGGGAGCAGGTGGAACGCTGTGGAGGATCGCAGGAGGAGGAGGAGGAGGAGGAGGAGCTGCAGCGAGAGATCTCGTCCCGGCATCTCGATCGTTTGGCGTTAATAGTTTGGTTGCACTCGCACACCGTCTCGTTCTCGCCCCCGGGGTCTCTGTAACGCTTCCTCCCTCTCTCTGGGGGCATATTTCCATGTTGATGATTAAATTGCGATAAATTTTAAGCAAATTGCATTTCGTGTACAACAAATTGCAGAGGCGTCGATGCTTTTGTTGCTGTCCGTTTCGGTTTTCCAAGCCAGATCCCAGATCGATGATAGGCCCCAGATCGTAGGCGTTACGGTAATTTCTAAGGTGAAAGCTTAGCGCAGTTCCCCACGATGCCACCAAATATTGAGTTCCACAATATTCCAATAAACACATTCCACGATGTAAGCAGTGCAGTGGCGGTGTAGTGAGATCGGAGGAATATCGAATCTGTAAGAGTATGAAATGTATATTAAAAGAGTGCTCTATTAGTATAAGTCAAATTTAGATTAATCACTGCATTGAATGAAAGCTTATTTTAAAATAAAATAATACGGGAATCTTAAATACTCCACACAATCCAAGCCTGAGTTCCACAATTCACTAAACACATTCCACGCAGCAAGCAGTGTTATTGTGGATCGGGACATTGCACTGCTCTAAATAACAATCTATTTACGTCACATTTAGAACCAAAAGGATCCTTGCATACTTTATTTAAACATTTAAAATTAATATTAAATCCTGTGACATATACATATTAAAATTCCCGAATTAAAGATGCTATTTCCACAGTCCCAGCTCAATTCCCATCACCGTGAAGAGGCGATGACCATCGCTTGCGGGACACTATCGTGAATAAATCAAATATACAATCCACTCACACACACTCACACACACTTGACACATGACAGAATGGGGCGGGGAAAGCGGGGGGTAAACTGCATGCGATTGAAATTGAATGGTTTAAATGGTCATTTCAATGGCTGCAATTTAACAAGCCGTAATTAGTTGATTGTTGTACCAAATAAACTTAAATCAACAACAACCGACAATTGACATTTGCATGGAGGAGCGACGGTTAAATTGAAAGGACCCGCCACAGTGCCCACCTCTCGGCTCCCCTCTTTCTTTCGCTTGCATAAATAAGCAGGCGTTACAAACGAGCGAGCTTTCCTTCTCCCTCTCTCGCGCGCACACACATCACACACATGTCAGCCTTGTCGGCCATATTGTGTCTGTCTCTCTGTCTGTCTGCCTGTTTCCCTCGCCCTCTCTCGCTCGCTCTCCCTTACCCAATAGCCCGACCGCAGAGCAGTTGTTGCTGCTATTGTGCCCAGTGCCCGGTGCCCGGTGCTTTGTGCTATTTATTAACCTTTTATTTAATGCTATTTGCTTAAGCGTTTTGCAACGACAACAACCACACGAGCAACTGATGACAGGCCATCGCCTTGCAATTACCCCCAGCCCCCTTTGGTTGGCCGTCTCGCTTTTTTGTCATTGTACTGCTCGCACTTCAATTACTAGTGTGTGTGTGTATTGTGTGCGTGTGTACCGCAGTGTTTGTCCATGTAATTAGGTGATTGTCAGTCGGTTCAAATGTCGCGTTTTGTTTATTTACTTTGGCATACCGTTCGTTCGCAGGGCGAAAAGGAATTGGAAAGGATTGGAAAAAAGGTGGAGAGAAGGGTACAAGAACAGAGTCGTATTGCATTAGGAGGAGGGGCATACAACGCTGTGCCCTGGAAATTCATATAAAGTTAAGAAAATACAGCTATCTCTACATATTAAATTGAAAAGATGACCTGTTTAGGTTGGTTTTTGAAATCAAGTAAAATGGCGCCCAAAGGTATGCTACAAAATATTTAACACGAAAATGCTAAAGATGGGAAACGAATACAGCCTTCAGTAAGTAAAGGTTACTCCTTACTTACGTAAATAGTACCTATCCTACACCAAAAAAAAAAACAAGAGCTTAACCTTTCTACGCGTTGTCTTAAAAGTATACTCAAGCAGTATAACGAGTTTAGTATAAATTTTATACTTCAAACTATCAAATGTATACTCCAAAGTTTAATTTTTATACTCTATAGTTTCAATTGTGTATTTTTGAGTATTATTTTTATACGAACCTACATCGAAAATTCGATAACATATCGCGTTAGCTCGAATTTAGTGCTTTTCTGTTTGTCGCGTTAGTGATTATTATGAAATATTGGTTCAGATGAGTATAAAATGAATACTTTCGTAGTATTAAATTGATAAGCATCCTATTAAGAAATTTTTCATACTGAAGAGTATAGAATTCATGTAACAATCGTATAGGTTCTATGATGATTTTTTTTTGGGTGTAGTACCCATCCTACTTTAAATTGCTCTAAATTATTCATTTTCTCCTGCCTAGGTTTTTCTTTCTAGAAACGCCCCACGCTTTAACCCAACGAAATCACTACCCTGTTTTCCCTTTGACAAGTACTCTCTTTTTTTTCCTGCTGCTTATTAATTTTCCTCGGAAACTTTTCCTCTGCTAATTGGCTGTTACGCAGCCCCCGGCCCCCCCCCTTGGAAAGCCCCGCACACTCTTAACCCGCCGACAACCCCAAATGGCCCATCTGCGGGGCCAAACCCAATCGATTTCCATGGCGAGTTGAAAACCATTTAACTGTCAATTAAATACAATTTCCACATGCCTGCTATTGATTTTTCTCTCCAAACTGTCGACAAGTGGAACGAACGTTGGGAATGGGAGAAATGGTATAATGGAAGGGGAATGGAAGTGGGAATGGGGAGAGAGGAGAGGGTTCGACTGCGAGGATGATGATTAGCGCTGTCATCACGTGTTAATTGCAATTAGAGCAGCACGCTCGCAAACTCGAATAAATTATGCAAATTCCAATTGAGACAAGAAATCAAAACGAATCAAATCGAATCACATGAAATCAAAACAACAAACACGTCAAAAGCGAGATTGCGCAAGCCGAATGAATAGCAAATTATTAATTTGCGCAACAAATGTCGTCCATTTGTTTCGCTTTATTTCGTTTTTTTGGTTAACTTATGACACAGACGGCAATGTCCAGGCAATGTCCGGCTCAACGACATTAGACAAACTGGCCGCAAAATCACAACAATTACGGTCCAACCAACAATCCACATCCAATCCCCAAGTCGCGACATAATAAATGCTACGATTCGATTAAAAGATCAGCTCGAAAAGCAGCAAAAACAACACGGGCAAAAAGCAGGGACAAAAAGCCATGCCGTCCAACAGTGTTGGCAACGAAATAGTTCACATTTGATTGAATAATAGGCAAGTAGCCAGATCTAGTGGCAAAAAAGCTATCCCGTCTAACAAGATCCTGATTTGATTGGCGACAAAAAAGCTAAGCAGACATCACTTGCGTCCAGTAAGATTGACAATGAGAGCGGCGGGAGCGAAGCTAACGAGAGCCATCGATCCTGTTAGCGGGCGAGAAAGAGAGCACCAATCCCTGAGCTTGGTTCCTTTTCTGTTCTGTTCTTCTTCTTACGATGTTGCTCGTTTGTAAGCTACATACATTTTTGCGCTTCGCCCGACAGCAGCACTGGCAGAGCCTGGAAGATCAGGCTTCAACCCTGATTTTCCCCTTTCCCACTCTCTCCGGCTGCTGGAGCCGTGCAGTGGGCTACTGCTGAAGGATACAGGGGTGGATTCAAGGATGCAAAGGGTTTCTCAGTTTCTTTTGTTGTAAATAAATTTGTATTACTCATACGCACTGTTGACTTACATTCGCATTGCTCATACGCACTGTTGCCTTATATTTGCATAAAGGAGTGGCACAAAATTGACTTTATTTTTTAACGTTTTGCTTGCACGCCACACTGTAATCTCTGTGAAAATAAAAAGCAGTTCGAAAAGGGACTTTTCAAGCTAAACTAAACAAAGACTGAGACTTGTAAGATAAGCTAGAAAAAAATATATTTTAAAGAACTAAAACAGTAACAGAATAATGTTAGAATATAAGCGCCCCATACCTCCCCCTATTGCAATCCGCTCCTTTTTTGACAGTTTAAATCTCTGTCTCTGTCTCTGCCTGAGTGAGCAGCTTCATTGGCGTTTCTTCTTACGCTGTGCTGCTGCTGCTGCTGCGCTTTGTTTAAATAAAAGCCTCTTTAAGTTTATCTATTGCCGCGCATCTAAATTGTGTGCCCAGTGGGGCAGCTGTGAGGGGGGCGTTGGAGTTGCCTCGATTATGCTATTTGTTGTTGTTGCTGCTGGGAGAGCGAAAGAGAGAAACACGAAGAGAGGGCCTTGTAATGTTTTGCCGGCGCGCTTTGCTCTTTTGTCGTTGTCGTTGTTACTTATTGCTTGCGTTGTAGGCTTCATGTTTTGATTGTATTTATTTTAGTTTGAGTAACTTTACTGCGCCGCTGTCTTTTTGTTGTTGCTTTTTTTTCTCTGTTCGCTTGCCGTCCATTTCTGATGAAGATTTTCTGCGCGATTAACTAGCGAGAGATCGCCTTACGCTCCGCGGCGTCTTTTATGTGAAAAGCGTTTCGTGCGCGGCTTTAATCATGTCTCCTCTGTGGCTCGGAATCTGCGGAAGAAGGCTATTTGGGGAAAAAGACGATGAGGAAGAAGGGGATTAAATCAGTTCGCTTTTTCAGACATTTTGAGCAATTGCATTTAATTTTATTCATAATTCGTGGTCTTGGGTTACGGCCATTTCATTTCTACAGTCGAACTTCTGTAACTCTAACGTATGCTTGGCGCACTAATTTTTTGGGGGTCTATGATCATTTTGGGGCTTTTAGGTAACTGGAATGGTAACTGATGATTATCTTTTTAATAGTAAGATGATTGGTGTATTAGTGTTTTAAAATTTTAAATTATTTCCATAGATCTACCGATCATAGATTATAAAATTACCTTTCTTAGTTTTGTACTTTTATACCCGGTACCCCTAGGGTACAAGGGTATTATGGGTTAGTGCCAACCTCTGTCGGTCCGTGTGAAACAACAGATCTCAGAGACTATAAGAGCTAGAGTTACCAAATTTGGTGACAAACATTGGAATCTGTTGCACGCAGATCAAGTTTGTTTTAAAATTTGACCACGCCCACTTTCGCCCTCAAAAATCATAAAAAACGTTAAATAAGCCATACTCGTTATTACCTGGTTAAAGTTAATAGATACAATAAATAAATAAAATAAAATGGAAGTTTCCTGAAAATTTCAGTAAAATCGGATGATAAACATGGGAGATATTAGCAATAAGGTTAGAAGTTTAACACACCGCCCTAAGGCACTGCTGTTGCAAGCTGTAGCCGACAGGTGGCGCATTCGAGCCTTGGCCGTGCGATATAATGGCGACAATGTACATATGTATGTACAATGTAATGTATGTACAATTTTAAATTGCCTTTTAGTGTGAAGCGCAAACGTTTAGGTACCGGGTATCTCACAGTCGAGCACAGTCGACTGTAGCTTTCTTACTTGTTACGATTGCTAACGGAGTTTTTTTTGTAAGAATGATCATGACTTTGTTAACCCAAAGAAGAAACAGAGACAGATAACTTTCATTAGTTACAGTTCTTAAATGGATATTAAATGGATACGAAAGTATCTTACACTTATCTGCACCAAGACTTCAGAATAATCACTAACGCGACAAACAGAAAAGCACTAAATTCCAGCTAACGCCATATGTTATCGAATTTTCGATGTAGGTTCGTATAAAAATAATACTCGAAAATACACAATTTAAACTTTGGAGTTAAAAATTATACTTTGTAGTATATATATGTAATACTAAACCCGTTATACTACTTAAGTATACTTTTAAGACAACGCGTAGAAAGGTTAAACTCTTGTTTTTTTTTGGGTGTATCTTTTAAAAAGATTTCAAGAAGCTTTACAGAATGAAAGACGCTTTTATAGAAGTCCAACTGTAACTCTTTTTCTGTTAACTATTCTCCTCGTTTTCTTATTTCTCCACCTTAATCGCTTGTGTATAATTGTTTCTTTTGTTGCGGAGGGCTGGAAATTAAGCCTGATTAATTCGTTGGTCGGTCTGGGGTTATATTATCGCCGCGTCGGCATCTTGGCACTCGCCGCTTTGTAATGCTGCAACAAAGTTATTAAAACTTGCTTGGGCTTGGATTGGCCTGCAGTCCGGGGCGGGGCGTGGTCCCAAACGATCCGATCCGAGGCGATAATAAAGCGTGGACAGGCCCGAGCCGAAAAACTTCCATAATCTGCGGCTTTATGGGTTCAACAGCAGCGATAAAAGAAAGATCGCTGGAATTCCGATATTTTATGGCCAATCTGTCGGCGATATCGGGGGGAAAGGTGCAACATTGATGGTCGATTTGAGATATGAAATATGATCCATTAAGCACTCTCCCGACGCGAGAGATAATGCAAATTAATGCAGCAGCATCAGCCCTGCCTAGGTTTCTCCCGTTTCGAGCTAAGTTTTTCTGATTTAATTAAAATGATCACTCTGATCAACATTCCCGGGCATAACCTCACTTTAAGCGATGCCATAAACCCGTTTTCACCCCACACACATGCCGCATTCGAAAAAAATGTCACAAATACTTGAAAGGAAAGCTAAATACAGATTTATGAGCACACAAAGCACTGCAACAATGCAATATGTTGGCCAATTAGACAAGCCCAAAACATAAGCAAGTCACTCGGTCAGGCAGCAGGGGCGTGTATTAAGAGGGGTTGGAAACTGAAGTAAATCACTTGGGTGGAGAATTTTAAGGTAAATAAATTTTACTCATGTCTTTATAAAACAAGGAACAGAGCTGGTGATAAGTTAAATAGTTAAATAGTTAACATATTCTTGAGAGAGATTTGCAAGTTTTTTAAGTAAACAAATTTAGCAGCCTGTGAGAATACCACCCCTTTTGATCCCTTTTTACTCCCACGCCCCTGCCCCCATAACCATATGCAATCACACGCATACAGACGCACACATATTTGGTATTCATTTACGCAGAACTATCATCAATGCTGTCTGCCGATGGGATGTGTGAAACAGGCAGAGAGCGACAACAAACAATAAAAGCAACGACAAAAAAGCATCAAAAGCAATTATGAAATCACGGCAGATGTTGGAGCAACAAAAATTGTGGTGGTGATTTATAAAGCGCAGCTAACAACAACAATGACATCAAAAAGCGCAAAAATTTTCGCTTGTATCAGGGCAAAAACACAGAAAAAAAACAACAAGGGAATTCGCAAAAACGAATCGCAGGAGCAAAGGAGATGGGGAGGCTGTGTGGCATGTGTTATACATAAACGCCGGCCCTGTGTGTGTGTGTGTGTGTGTGGGTATATAAAGCGGGATGGAGGATGCCACCGAAAAGGACTGCAGATGCCAGACCGCAAGGGGAGAGCGAGAGGGAGAGCGGGAGCCTACATAGAGTGAGATTTACGACTTAAATGCTGCAGCGCATAATCAAAACGACAAGGCGCAGATGGAAATGGAGTGGAGTTCGTTTCCTTCTCATTTTCCTTGGTCCCCTTTTTTTTCCTTTTTTTTTTTCTTGGGGCGACGACGCACTTAATTAACAAATATACAAACACTTAACATAACCTCAACTGACAGCGAAATCCCACAAGCGCGAAAGGGACAACAGTATGGTGCCGGACAAGACGCCCCACAGCCGCTCATTGGATGTTCGAAAAAAACCCGAGAGCGAGACGGAGACTAAGAGAGCGTGTGCGTGTGTATGCGGCTCTCTCTTAGCTGCAGCCGTCTCGCTTGGCGTTTTCAGTTCGCGAAGAGAATCAGTTGGTCGGCGGTTCGTAACAGCGCAACAGCGTAACAGTAACAGCGCACGTTACGTTATAACGGGCGTGTATCGTGTGAATCGATAAAATCGCTGATATTCCAGCCAATCGTTGAATTGTTTATCGAAGTTAAAAAAGAAATCGACGTGCTTGAATTAGGTTTCCCAATTTGTTTTTGATGCCTGCGTGCCAGTTTAAAATGCCGTCGGAACTTTCGAGCTGAAAACTCTCGCGCCCTGAAAACTGATGTCCACCTTGGCCAGCAGCCGACCGCAGCCGCTCAAGCTGACCATTCCCTCCCTGCTGGAGGATCAGGACGAGGAGTCGGAGGAGGAGCGGCGAAGAAGGAGTGGCAGCAGCAGCAGCCGGAGAAGGAGCAGCACGGAAGTGGCAGCCATGCATCCGGATTGCCTGCCCTTGCCGCTGGCGCAGCATGGAGGCGGAAACTCCCCCCAGGTCCGGGACGAGGAGTGCGATCCGGCCGAGGAGTGCGAGGAGCAGCTGAACATCGAGGACGAGGAAGATGAGGCGGAGCAGGAGGAGCAGGACCTTGATCTGGAGGACCAGGCCAGCTGCTGCAGCGAGACGAGCGTGCTGAGCGTCGGCCAGGAGCAGTCACAGGCCGCCGCCCAGGCCCAGGCTCAGGTCCAGGCCCAGGCCAGGCAGCGGCTCCTCATTAGCCAGATCTACCGACCGTCTGCCTTCAGCAGTGCGACGACCACGGTCCTAACGCCGCCGGCGGACAGCCTGCAACTCTCCTCGCTGCCCGATGACCTGCTGCCCTCCGCCGCCGCCGCCGTCGGTGGTTCCTCCTTCCAGGAGGAGTTCCTGCGCAAGTCTCAGCTCTACGCCGAGGAGCTGATGAAGCAGCAGATGCATCTAATGGCCGCCGCCCGGGTTAATGCTCTCACAGCGGCGGCAGCGGGAAAACAGCTGCAAATGGCCGCCATGGCCGCCGCAGCGGCTGCGGTAACGGCGCCTTCTGGACAGGATGCACTCGCCCAGCTGACGGCCACCGCCCTGGGTCTGGGACAGGCGCCACACCAACAGCTCCTCCTGCAGCGGGATCAGATGCATCATCACCATCATCATCATCACCTGCAGAATCACCACAATAACAACGAGAATCTGCACGAGAGAGCCCTGAAATTCAGCATAGACAACATCCTGAAGGCGGACTTTGGCTCCAGGCTGCCGAAAATCGTGGGATTGGGTGGGAACAGCGCCTCCGGAAATGCCACGGGAAGTAGCAAGAACACTGGTGGAACCAATGGCAGCAGGAGCCCCTTGAAAGTGCCCAAGAAAGGTGCCGGCAAGCCCTTGAACTTGGCTCAGAGCAATGCCGTCAATCCGAGTCTGAGCTTCTCCAGCTCCCTGGCCAATATCTGCAGCAATAGCAATGATTCCAACAGCACCGCCACGAGCAGCAGCACCACCAACACCTCTGTGGCGCCTGTGGATCTGGTCAAGTCGCCACCGCCAGCGGGAGGAGGAACTACCTCTGGCGGGGGAAGCAAATCCAGCGAGGATTCGGGAACGCCCATTGTTTGGCCAGCGTGGGTCTACTGCACCCGCTACAGTGATCGCCCCAGCTCAGGTGAGTCTTTGTGTGCTTTTGGATTTATTGAAGGGAGAATATCTATAATTAATAAATATAATTATTCCTAAATTCTAAAAGTGTTTAAAATAAATATTTTTGTGTTTTTGATAAACTTACAAATCGTGCAACTTCTTAAAGACATAAATCTCTATAAAACTCTTAAGATTTGAACTTTGGTGGATTTAGAGAAGCCTAAGAAACCCGTCGGCTATAATTATTAATTTACAATTTAAATACGTTTAAATTTGACACCACTTGTGATAATTCTTTCTCTAAAAGGATTGAGAAACTCATTTGAAATAATTATTCTTTCTTTTAAAGCTTCAGAAAAATTCTGTAAGAATTCTGCTTAGGGTTTCTATACTCAAGGACTTCAGGGTCTTAAAATAATTATTTATAATAGTAATTTAGAGAAATTCTACAATTCATTTCTTAATTTCGCTCTACTTTCGAAGATATATTAATATTTTAATAATTATAATGAGTTCCATTGCTCTAAAATGAAGAATATATACGTTTTTTATCGGATTAACCGCTGATATTAGATTTACGCCAAAGAATATAATAATTTTTATTATAATTTTCTATAATAAACGAAAAATATAATAATCTTGATTAGGATTCACAATAATAAATGCTTTGTTGAATTTAAATATTATACTCATGGCTTTAGAAAAGGATTTAATAATTTCTTAAAGTAGAAACAGTTTTATTTCCGGAATTAAGCTCAGTTTAAAGGACTTCTTCGAGGATAACGACACCATTTTAACTTCCTAGACCCGGTGAGTGACGCTCCCAGTCGCCTCCACTTCGGCGGCACTCACTCACTCATTCACTCACTTGCCTCGTTGTTCTCCAAGTCAAACACACTCGAGGAGACGAGCTGTTGAGTGGCAGTGGCGGTGGTGGCTGGGTCATAAAGCGGTTGTGCAAACAAGCGACAGACACCACAGAGGCAAAGCCACAGCCGGAGCCAGAGCAGCCCACAGCTCATTAGTTTGGCAACCACCGACAACCGAAAAAGCAAGGGAGCGGAGGAACGAGGAGCACTCACTCACCCCCGATGGGAAGTGTCTGCTCGAGTGGTTTTTATGTCCTTATGGCTTATGTAACATAACTTAAGCTCATTATGCCACCACCACCCTCTTATAGGGATGTGTGTGTGTGAAAAGCCACCCCAATAAGAGGAAAACCTCCCGGCAAACATGACACACTCATGAATTTAGTTTATGCCACCGCAGGGAATTCGTAATCGTTTGCCTAATAATTTCATGCGGCCAACTAAGTGGGGTGCTGATGGCTCCCCGGGAGGGGGATGAAAGCGAGGAAATCCCAGGAATGGGTGTACTCCATATGCCCAGAAGGGGGAGTTCATTTATGGGGTGGCCTTATTGCTGTTTGAACAAGCAATTTCGGATTCCTTGATAGTTTTCTATTTCTTTTTTGAGTTGGGGCTAATCCTGTGGAATCTCTGCTAAATCCTTGGATATACTCAAAGTGATTTAACCACTGAAAGGTGTTTATTTTGATTGGGGTTTTAGCCTTTATTAGCTGTGAAAGATTTGTAAATATACACCTTAAAAGGGGAGCCCTACTAAATGAATAATTACAGATTTTACAGCTTCAAATTGAGCTTACAGGCATTAATTCACTTAAGACCTTTATTTGATTCACTTACCTAACAATAGAATTATTCACAGATTATATCATTATAATGATCATTTAACTGGGAGACTGATCATCTTTAATGACTCAAATTTAATTGCTTTATTTAGAGTCACTTAAAGGCAATTTCTAAGATTGCTGAGCTATGTCATTTAATCATTTACGACAGTTTTATGCAATTATCCACACGTTTTTTTTAAGTCTCCATGGAACTTTAAGGGTTTCGAATAAAGTCTGCATGGAACTTTAAGAGTTAAAAAACAAAAACAAAGATAAGTCTCCAAAGATCTCTAAGTGTTTCAAAAAACCCTAAGATAAGTCTCCAAAGATCTTTAAGGGTTTCGAAAACCCCAAAAGAGAAGTCTCCAAATATCCAAGTGTTTCGAAATATTTAAAGAGAAGTCTCCAGAGATCTTCTAGGTTTTCGAAAAACCCAAGGAGAAGTCTTCCAGAATCTTTAAGGGCTTAGAAAGTTCTCTATTAATTCCTCTGAGATTGTACTCCTAACAATTCCTATTATAATAATTATTATTAAGTTACAAATTTTGTGCTCCAAATAAACTAAATTACGTGTAATACCCGGGCAATTTCCTCATTACCCTGATGAATGTCAAACCCATAATTATTTTTCTGGAGTCCCCTAAAATTCCGGAGCTCCGAGTGCATAAATCTACGCTTTTGGGTGGGTTTTGTCGCGCTCGCTAATTAACTTGAGACGATTTTTTCCTCCAACACGCAGGCTGTCTCTCTTGCGCTGCGAGGTTTTAAGGTGTGTTTATTGTTTGTGGCTTTTTCATTTTTCTCAGTTTCATTTTTTGTAGGTTTTTTACCAAGTTCTTTTCTTACTTTATTTTTTGCTTTACTTTTTGTTGTATAAATTTAGCGTGACTAAAACGAGATCTCGATCGCACTGCGGTTCCATAATTTGAATGAATGTTGTAGGCGATGGCGGCTTTGTCGTTCGTTGTCGTTGTTATCGTTACGACTCCGATTCGGAAACGCTTTCGGAGTTGCTCTGACTCTGCAGCTGCGGTGCGGCCAACAATGATTTAGCGTGAGATTTGGCGGCATTCAGTGCACTACAAAATCGGCTAAAATAAAATGCCAGCGTCATAAATTTGTTGCTTTTGAAAAATTGCCCCCCTTTTTGGCGGTGGAAAAATATTAAATGTATTTTTTATAATCCAACAACAAAGGTGTTAATTTGACAAATTAATGCAACATATTCCGCGTGTGTGCGAGCGTAGGCGAGATTAAAACAGTTGCCAAAAACGTACAAGCCATCGGGCAACAAATTAGTTAATTGCATTAAATGGCACATTTTGCTGGGACCCAGGGTCTGCGCATGATATATGGCAAACATATGGTGGCAGTGGACTTTGTTTTTGGATTAATGGCATTATAATAAAATCTCGATAATCGATACAAGACGGAGTTTAATCTTAGAAATTGCCAGACCATATTTTACGGGTTTATTGGTGGAAGGTGTGGCGAGTGCAGGCTCTTATGCTGTTGGTGTCTAGCAATTATGGAATCTATATTGATTTTATTAATGGTTAGGGATTAATCAGAAACTATTAGAGTCAATTTAACCTACGGGTTGGAAAAGAAAATGTGGTATATTGGTTGTAAAGAGGAGGTTAAGAGGTGGTGGATAAGTTTTAGGGAAGTGTTTTTTAGTAGTTAAGAACAATATTACAATTTATGGTCTACAAAAATTGCTTCTAAATTTATACCTTTAGTTAGAAAGTGTTCCTTGCTAGTTTATAAAAAATAGTACCATAATTTTACCAATAAATGAATGGTTACTGAAATTATACCTTCAATATGAACATTTTTAAATAATTCTTATTACCTCTCTTGTATTCATGCTTACAGTTCCCAAAGTTCTACAGAAAAACCAACCACTAACTATTTACTATCTTATCATGTTTAAGCCTAAAAAAACTGAAACCGCAACATAGCAAAATATATTTAATTATTCACCGAGAAACATATACTTTCAACCAACAAAAAAGTCAGACATAACCCCTTAAAAAGGAATTAATAAAGGTAAAAGCTTGCCTTTGGAGGCTTCATTTGAAGCATCAAATTGTATAAAAAAAGGTAAAACATCATAAAGTTGACATCCAAATGATGAAATAATTCTATACCTTCTTCTATATTTTTGGTTCTTTTCCTAAACAAAAAGTTGACATGTAACCCCTTGAAAAGGAATACTTAAAGGTAAAAGCTTGCCTTCGCCGAGTTCAGTTTATAGTAAAAAATGATAAACCATCAGAAATATGTTACCGGAATATGATTAATTAATTATATGCCTTAACCCTTTTTATTTCATTCCTTGACCACCTCTTTTTATCTTTGAGAACACTCTTTAATCTATTAGAAAACCAAGTAACTATTCAACTCCCCACCAAAGATAAACAGATTAGCTTGAACTCACCTTCCAAGCTCCCCTCTCTGCTCTGACCTTCGTGGAAAGCAATTTTCGCATTTGTCCGGCACTTTGAGCTCATTTAACCAGTAGCCAAAGACAGCGACAAGCGGGAAATTACCAGGCAGAAAAGCGGGAAAGCAGGGGGAAAAGCAGGGAAAACGGGAGCGACAGCGATCGCCACTGAACCATTAAGTAATTTTCAATTTGCGCACAAGACGCGGCCAAAAGCGGCAAGAGGAATATAAACAGAAACAACAACAATGACAACATAAACAAACGAATTTCCAATTACACCGGCCTGCAATTACCTCCGCTCCCTCCCTAGGAAAGCCTCCGATTTTCTCATCTCTCTCTCTCTGTCTCTGTCTCAGCTGGTGGAAAATTGCTGGAAAAGTTTCTGGCCTGTTTGCATGTTCTAAATGGGAAAAATTACCAAGGAAATTGCATTAAACTTAGGAGAGAGATGGAAAAAAGGTTAAAAAGGAGGTCAACGAGGCTTATTGATAAATTAAGAGTTATGAGTGGTTTTTAACTTTTAAAGAGGTGATAATAACCGCTTTTAAGAACAGCCTAGAGTTGCAATTATAATAATTTTTACAAGACTTATTAAATTTATATTACTTACAAGGATTAAATAAACAAATAACATACTATTAAATTGTAATAAGAGACTTAGCTTACACTGCCATAAAGAAACCTATTATTTAAACACTTATTTTCCCTTTGAATATATATTATAATTTATGCAATTGGAGCACTCACACAGTTCAAAAGGTGCATTTTAGATTATTATTGGCAACCATCAAAGAACTCAATCAATGATTGGAACACGAAAAGTTCCTTACCCCGAAACGATTTTTACGGTTTAAGTGCGCAATTTGCGTTTGGAGGAAAAAGAAACTCTGAACAACACCAAGAACTAAGAGCCCAGAACCACGTTGTTTATGACCCAAATGCATTCATAAATATGCGAGGCTGTCACGTCATATGATAATCACGATATCCAGAAAGAGAGAACCATGTGGTGGTAGAACCCCCCAAGATACCCGAGTTCCCCTTCTAGCCGCTCAAATTGAGCCATTGAGGAAAATAGTACTTACCGGGCGAGGAGACTTGGCTTTTCCGCCGAACTACGGACCGAGCGAACACCTTGGGATAGTTTCTAGCCCCTTCTGTGAGTGCTTTAGATAGGTTAAAAGAAACTATTAAATGGGTGTACTTTAAGGGCTCTCTCTATCAGTTTCTTGGAGGAAGTTTAGAGTGGCTTTTGTGGGTCAATAAGTAGGTGCATGAAATGGGAGAAAAATATGCAGAGAGAAATTAAGGGGGATTTGAAAAATATAGAGTTTAAAGGTATTATAACTTTAAGCTAATCTTAAATTTATGTAAGCGGTACCAAGAGGTTTTTCCAACTCCATAAATTCCAGATCAGCATCACCAAGTGAATCAATTTAGCCATGTCCTTTTGTCCGGTTGTCCGTCTGTCCGTTTGTCCGTTTCTATATACAAGGCACTAGATCTCACAGACTATAAAACCTACAGCTACCAAATTTGGTGACAAGTTTATTTTAGATTCTACACACACAATGTTTACTTGAAAAATCATGATGTATATTTAAATTTTTAAAATTTTAAAACCCAAACTCATAAAAAATTAATATTCACAGCCTTAGCCCTGAATTTCTATAAAAAGTAATCAGTTATGTTTTATTATTTTTGTGAGTCGCTTTAGAGCTCTGGATTCAAGTCCCACCAACATTAATTCCTTGTAGTAATTTTTTCCTGCAGTGCATGAAGAGTGCTTTGGGTAGGAAAAGGCAATGGCAATCAGCCGCGGCGATTTATGAAGTGACAAAAATTAATTTCAACTGTTAAACTTATCGCGCAGCCAACAAGCAACACACAACAAAAGCAGCAGCAGCAGCGGCAGCAGCAACAACTGTAACAGCAGCAACAGAAACAACAACAACTTGTAGTGCCTTTTTAGGCTTTGGCAACTGCAACTGCCGCAACTGGAAAAAGCAGCAACAGCAGCAGCAGCCATGCGCCTTGGTAATAAAACTGTCAGACTTGCAGAGCCCCTCTTGAGCTCCCTCCGCGGCAACGATAACAGCGAAAAATGTCGTTTAAACTGTGACTGGACTGCTGACCGCATTTGGTTAATGTGAACTGAAAACTGCTGCGGCTGCCGCTGCTGCTGCTGCTGTTGCTGCTGCGGACAGTTGCATTTTCCATGCCTCCAAACAGTTAATATGGCCTGAAATTGGGCATTGGCCAGGCATTTTGTAATTGTTTCTACTTAATACCCTGACATAGAGCGGAGAAAAAAATACAAATGGGGTAGATTGGGCAGGCCAAGGGGTTTGGCAATGGAGTTATTATTAAATGGGGAATATTCATTATATAAAGAAACTCTAAAAGTGTTTTAAGTAAAAATAAACCTAAGTTTAAAGGCAATATATAAGGTATTATATGCCCTGAATAATCTCTGATTAAAATAAACTTCATAAAAGCAATGAAAATTAATGCTCTTATTTAAATTTTTACAAAAGGGTAAGGTTTGTTATTAATTAGATGCAAAATAATCAAAGTTTTTGTACAAAAATCAAAAATCGATTTTTAATCGATTAACATCGATATTAAATCGATTAACATCGATATTAAATCGAGTAACATCGATATTAAATCGATTAACATCGATATTAAATCGATTAAAATCTATATTTTGAAGCTAAAAACTTTTCCCAATCCAACCAGGAAAAAACATATTTGTTTCCCAGCAGCTATTAGAGTATAAACCTTGTCGTGACTCCACCGTTAGCCCCCCATAGCGTCTCGGGTTCGCCCAATTTCACACTCAATATACTTGCGACCTGCTTATCTATCATTTGACTCCGATAGAGCCGGGCCGCCGATCCAAAACAACAGCAAACGAAATGGAAAAGAGACAAAAGAAGAAATATTAAAAATTCAGAAATTTCAATTTCGGTATGTAACAGAAACCTCAAGATCACAACAATCAAGACTCGATCGACAACGAGCTTTAGGCCCAAAAAGACCACCCAAGAGCGCTGGGCACCGAAAAAAAGCAAAAAGCAAAAGCCAACAGAGCCAAGCAGAGATCCGACAAAAATGCTGTTGAATTGAATTGAAAATGAAACGAAAGCCAAGACAAGTTTCCGCATTTGGTTGAGGCTTGGTCTGGGATTTTGATTTCATATATATGAATATTGTATAATAACCTGGGCATGGCATATAAAAATCATTTTTATAACTTCATTTGTGTTAATTGGGAAACGAGCGCGTGAGGGGTGTGGAGATATTTACAGCTGTCAAAATATTTTCTACAAGCAAATGACTTCATTCATTCATCAGGCAAATAATATTTCTCGTGGGAGGTGAGGTTCGCTTCGGTGCCTGCCTCTACCTTTTGGCATTTACTCAGCCAGCCAGTCAGTCAATCAGTCAGTCAAATATGCAGTCGGGTAAGAAAACAAACAAATAATCCCAATAAGCCTCATTATTATGACTGCAGGCTGTGTGTATAATTCGAACTGAGAACGGAGAACGCAAGCAATCTAATTAAGCCTGACACACATGGATTTTTTGCTGCCTTTACTTAATCGTTTATTTATTGCTCACACTCACAACCGGGTTCGGGTTCTGCTCTATGGGCCTCTGTCACTAATAATGAGCTTATAAACCGAGCCGATTCGATTCGATTTGTGGTCATGTCTCTCTGCGATTTGAATATTTCAATAGATCTCGCCAGCGATCAGATTTTATGGTCAGAGCCAGGGCTTAATTGAATACATTTTTCAGTTCGGTAGCTGACACTTAATGGATTGTACTATTTCTCGGGTTTGTAGTGAGGTATATATCTATTTGATGGAAGTAATCAGTTAATTGGTTAGAGAGAGGTAAAAAGAGGTAGTATAAACTTGCTTAAATATTAAGTTGAGTTAGGGTTAATAGAGGGAAATTTGTCAGGAACTTAAATAAGGGTTAAAATTTATTATTACAATTTTTATAAAATATAGAACGCTATACATCGTTTATTAAAAATACATTAAAACTATTATAGACCTTAAAAGTAATATTCTATAAAGATCTAGATAGCCTTTCTGACACCATTTTGCTTGTTAAAGTCAGCGAACCATTGCTAAAACCTATTGGATTTATAGGGTCATAGTGGTACAGAGAACTTTAGATATAAATTGATAGTTTTTATAAATACTTGACTTAAACCTATTATAAATCCAAGAACTAGTATGTCTTAGAGATCAAGAGTCTCCTCATCGTTTGAATTGTTAACTTAACCTTTTTATTGGTATATAGCAAGTATATATTTATTGGTCATAGAAAGATAAACCCTTTGAGAATCAATGACCTCTTTTAGTGGCAATGCTTTTATTCTGAAGCCTCATTATTAAAGCTACAAACTCATGTAATTTTAATAAAAAATCTACCTAAACCTCACTAAATGCAGCACCTCTCCTGCTTAACCCTTTCCCTACCCATCATGCTGGTCCCTGCCTGGTGTTAATTGAAGCACATAACTCGCACCCAAGCCGAGTTTAATGCTGCCGATGATCACATCTGAGAGAGATCGGAGGGCCAAGGGCTTTTTTTTTTGGGGACTTCCTTTGACAGCCAAGATGTTGATGTGGATGTCATACAGCTTGACATGTCTGCAGGGATCGCTTTGATTATTTTATGTCAGTCAGAGTCAGAGTCACGACAGGCAGGCATCGGAATCGAAGTGCGTGTGTGTGGTCAGCCGCATTTGTCAAGTTTAATTGGGAAGCGAGTTGGGTTCCCTTTGGTTTCACTTTTGTTCGAACCAACGGAAAAAAAAGTAAATAAATAAACCCAAAGAGATACTTTGCATGCCCAGCGATGATGCTTCCCTTTTATTTCAGACATATGTTTGGCGTCGGCGTCTTGGACGTCGTCTTATTGTTTGTTTATTACTTGTTTCGCTTTAATTACTTGTTCGTGATGATGATGGAGATGGAGCTTGAGATGGAGATGGAAATGCAGATTGGGGTACCCGCAGAGAAATCGGATAGTCACACTTATTGGAATTACTGCTTCATTATCATCTCTAAAGAGTTTTGGCCAACTTTGGAGTGTTAGCGGGAAAACAAGAGGCTACGAAACTGGTTCAGCTTCGAAGCCAAGTGGCCCCAGCCATCAGCCGTCGAGTGTTGGGTAAATACATAATCAGTTTCTTTAGTTACTCCGCGGATAATTGAGAGATTCTAGCCGCGTTCCAGGAAATCGCAAGACGGCGCCTTCGGTAGGGAAAGGAAAGGGTATAATGTCAACTGGGATCTCAGGCTATTGTCTAACTTTTGATCTATATACGAGGGAGAAGCAAGCTTCTGAGCTGAGCAGGGTATGGAGTGAAGGGAAGCCACCTTGGGATCTCAAATCCCGTATACCGTATCCCTTATCCCTACCCTCCCCCCTTGAAGCAACTTCCAAGTTGTTGTTCAGGCCAAAGCCAAGTTCTCGGACCACCCAAGTTGACAGCGAACACGAACAGCGCTTAAGCTTGTCCTGTGTACTCGCAGAAGACGGAAAGATACTCTCGGCTGCAGATGAAGCCCCAGTGCTGAGCTGGAGCTGGAGCCAGCCCGGCTGCTGCTGGACCAGGGAAGACGTCGTCGTTGTTCCAGTGCATACAAATAAATTTTATTAAGCAGTTAGAAACGAGCCTTAATGAAATGCACCACAAGCAGGCAGGCAGCGCAGGCAGGGCAGTCAGGCAGGATGATGATGAGATCGAGATGGGTGCGTGAGAACCTTTTGTTTGGAGCTGGAAAACATGTTGCTGGAAGTTATGTTCACGGAGCCACAGTGGGTGCAACCAATTAAAGTTAGTTAGTAACTTAAAGAGAAGAAAATTAAGCAAATTAAAGGGTTAGGTATTAAAAACAAGAGGGAAATTATGAGAGAGACAGCTGACATACTAATTAATATTTTATTAAGAGATTGCCTTTAAAAAGAGCTAAAACGAATTTTTTAAGATCTTTTTTAATTTATTTATTTGAAATTTACTTATAATAAGATCTTTAGTTTATTAGAGCCTTAAAAAATCGATAATACAATAGATCGATATAAATGCATATATTCTACCATCTCTAACTCTCTGTAGCCCAAGCTCGTAATACTTGCCCTCGTAATACAGTTCTGATTTAACAATAAGACCTTTATTTAATGATTTGAAATAAAATAAAACAAAAATATCGATAACAAATCGATTTAAATTGATATATTCCCCCATCTCTAGCTCCTTAGAATCAATTAAAGACGATCTCTGCCTCATATCTAAATAGAAAACAAATTCTACACTAATATTAAGACCTTTAGTTAGGGCTTTAAAATAGTATACATAAGTTAAAATCGATAACAAATCGATTTAAATAAATATATTCCCCCATCTCTAACTCCCTCAAACCCCCGCTCTCTTTACTTGCCTTCAAAGATGATCTCTTCTTTCAATTCTAAATAGAAAAGCATTCTAAGCTGAGAAGCAAGCAGATCCGATCAGTCAGGTTAACCAGTAGCCGCGATCAGTTGGACTCAGTGGAGGCTACTCAATTTGCCGTCCTTGCCAATGGCTGATGTATACGTACGCCTTGTCCTCCCCATTTTCCCCGACTCCAACTCCCAGCTCTCGACTCGTGATCGTCGCGATCTTCGGCTCCTCCACTCATCATCTGGGATCTGGGAGATGCTCGATCTGCTCGATCTCCGATCTCCGATCTCCGATCGTTGATTGTCGATTGTCGTCGTTGGCCTGCTGCCCGGTTCGGTTTCATTGCGATTTATGTGCGTAATAATTGTGACAATCACAACAAATGCGAATCCGACTGCCGACAATCGATGATAATGACGCTGCCTGATGATCGTGCCAGAGGCAGAGGCAGGTTTATGATCAGTTTTGTCATCATTACAGCCCCCGGTGGCCAATGCGAGTTCATCTCCGGTAATTAAATAGCATTTTTCCAAAGCGATTTATGAGCGACATTTCGGGAAGGAAAAGCTTTTGAGGGGAATCTATATCACAGAGCAAAGCGATCTGTTATGGGAGTGATAAATCAGGGAAATGAGGATAGGAAAATATAAGCAAGCAAGTTTTGAGTAAGAATTTTTAGATAAAACTTTCTCTTTAATATTTTAAATATTTAATATACTTTCCCTCCAAATTCTCATTGATAAATCCTACTTAAATTAGTGATATTCCCCGTTCCATTAGCCCCAAATTATAGCAACTTGCCTTGGCCTTAACTCAAAGACTTCAAAGATATATAAACTCCAGTGTGCGTGGAAACTCAATTGCCCGAGATCGAGATCGGTTAAACTGCCTCAATTGCTTCGGGGGGTTCGCCACTGATTTTGCTTTTGGTTTTTCTAAAAACAAAAAAATAAGTAAGAAAAAATAAGTAAGAAAAAAAGATGTGAAAAAAATAGAGGAAAACAGTGTCAATAAGATTGATGGCTTGAAGCTTTTGCCAGTGTGCCAGCTGACGAGTGTCCACCACGAGCTCATAGATTGCAGCATTCAAAACTGGCTCACAGTGAGAACGAGTGCTCGGGTATCCGAGTATCTGAGTATCTACGTATCTGAGCATCCAAGTATCTGTGTGTGTGAGTGTGCGGCTGTGCGCCACTTAAGTTTGGTGTCAGTCAGCTAGCGGACTGTCTTGAGGAACCCCGAGAATCGAAAGGGGTTTTTGGAACGGGGAACTGGGGACGGGGACGGGTAGGTTGATGTGGAGACCACACACATTGCAAATGTTGATTGCCGACTTGACTGACACTTTTTGATAAGTTGATTAAAACGTATTTCTTGCTCTTTCAGTTGTACTGGGAGAAATTGGGATATAAGTATACTTTTCATATCTCATTATAAATTTGATTTTAATGTATTGAAATGGAGCTGAGGATATATACTTGTCATATCTCATTATAAATTTGATTTTAATGTATTGAAATGGAGCTGATGATTGTCTCTATTTTAAAGGGCTTTATATTAAAATATAAATGGAAAATATTTTTATGTTGAAGCTATTTTTAAGTTAGTTAGTTGTAAAAGTGAACTATTAAAGAAAAACGATAAAAAAATCAATTATCGAAGAAATCGAATTTGCTTGAGAAAAATGTATCGATCTGAGATTTTTCAATTATTTTGGAAAATTTTTAATCGATAAGCCTCGCTGTTTTTACAGCTCTATTATCGAAGTAATATTTAATTTCTTTCAAGTTACTAATATTTTCTTATTTCAATTTTAACCCATTGAAAAACCCTTTTAAAATCAAATTCTTTATTCCAATAAATTGTGTCAAGTGTATTATATTCTGTGCCTTTGGAGTGCATTGACATTGAGCCACTTTGATTGAGTGAATGAATGAATGGATTCAGTGTGTGTGAGAGGAGCTCTGGAATTTGTAATCTCTGTGACTCATTACGGATCATGGTCAATTACGATCGGTGGCCACTCTTGGCCAAAACCCACATTTTCCAAGAAGAAAAAAAAAATAAGAAAAAGAAAAACAACGACAACTTGGGGCGGCAATTAACGCGCTCGCGATTAAAATCGCCCGGCAAACGCAAACGAAATTGCTTAATTAGAAACAAAAATGGGTTCAACTCTCGACTTCATCTCGATTAATTCGTTGCTGTTGTCTTACTCTACGAATTTGTTGTTATTTAATTGTCTGCGGGTCGAGGGCCTTCAACTTCGATTAATTGTCCAACAGCAGCATTTTCGATTCCATTTTGATTCCAAGTCGATCGAACGATCGCTCGAGCGATCGGACAACGATTTAATTGCCATTTTAAAGGTTAAATTATTTTGTAGCTTATGCCCACATTTGGTATTGATTAATTGCAATTGACTCTATGCCAAAATTGGCTACTGGTCTCCGATCTCCGATCGTTCTGATTCGAATCCAAAATCGATTCCGTAGCTAAATTCGTAGTTGAGTAACGAAATGCAAACCGCAATGGAATGTGGAATCGCTTCCATTCGATTCGATTCGAGCTTATGTGTGATGATTGTGGGGAATCGGAGAGTGACAAGTTGTCCGAAATCTGGTCAAAGGATGATCAGGGGACACTGTAAGGATTGGTTTGGGTTTATTATTAATAAGAAATTATAATAAATGGAGAACTAAATAAAAAGAAAATTATTAAACCAAGAACATTGCTAATGATCAGTAAGAGTGAGACATAAGAACCTTTAAATACTTATTATTTAATACGGAAATCCAAATATTAAACTGTAAGTTCCAGAAATATTTAGTTAGTTAATTCTGTAGGTCTTTATATAATTTTATTAAATTGTTTAACAAACTTTACTTAATTTTGTAGCTAAAACAACACTGTAAATAATTTAAAGACCCACATATTTTTAACCTAACCAGAAAACCCCAAAAAAACTAAAAATACAGACTCAATCGCTCTGACCAAACCCCAATTCCATCAGAAGAATGTTGTCCATTAACAAGTTGTCCCCAGAGTGGCTTCTTTATGCCAATTCCAATTCCGAATCCGAATCCGCCGCAAAACATCTGCTGGATATGTCCGGTCCTGCCTTGATTTTACCAAGAACATCTGTATCTTTTTGCCTGCAAGTAGAGAGTATTTGCATTCAAACATCGTAATCATATTTTGGGGTTTATGCTTTTTTATTATTCGCAGTTAGTTTTTCTGTCAATTTGGATGATGATTGAACTGCCGGTGATTGAAACATTTCATTATCGAGGCCAGAGTTCCCCGTTTTTGTTTTTTTTTTAAGATTTAAATAATTGGATATGCGTGTGGTATGCCGGGGAGATTTGGGTTCCTCCGGGGATCCAAACTGACGACGTTCAATCTGCATTCGAGTTGACGTTGATTTTAGTTCCTGTCTGAACTTCTCTGGCGCCTGAACCGAGCGAGCTCCTCTGCAGCTGTACTCCTTGGTACCTTGGGGTTACTCTTTTCCTCTGCGGTTAATTTCGGCTTGACTAAACGATTTGGCCCCCCTTGCGGTTGCTTCAGACTCTGGAAATAACAACCGAAATACTCGTAAGCGAAATGGGGAACAAATTTATGGTATTTTAATATTGATTTGCAAGTTTAAGCGAGAGATTGTTCTGTGTGTTTGTGGTGTGGTCTCAACTTGGTTCATTAGGGCACTTTTGTGGCTTAAAAAGGGGACTCGGATGTGGTTTTGGGGGCCCTATTTTGCATAATTTTAGGGTATTTTGTTTTGTAGAATAAGTGTGTACCTAAATCGGTTATTAAAATGTGGCGGAACTTTACTTAATGTTTAAATAATTTGTATTGTTGGTTAAGGTAATAGTTAAGGAGGCTTAAAAATGTGTTTAAATATATCATTGAAGCCATATATGAGACACAAATTCTAAAAGAAAGTTTTAAAGATCTCTGGGAGCCGAAAGAGCCAAAAAGTGCTCCCTCTGACCTTAAAAGTATGTTAATAAAACTTAGAAGAATTTTACAAATAAGTTATTTATTTATTCATTAAAGAAGTGAAGGATTTCAGCATGAAGGATATTTGGATATCAGAATATATATTATTAAAAATAAGCTGTAACTGTACCTAGAGTTTCCAAGAATTCTCAACCAATCTTAAGCTCAACTTAACTCTAATTCCTCGCCATCTTTCCGTAGAATCATCGCCCAGTTATGATGTCTATCCAAATAGTTGTGTTTCCCTAACTAATTAGCGTATATTTAAGTAGTTCACATGATCGATGACAGGTATCTCGTTCGCTCTTAAGCTTTCAGCCCTGTATATTTTCTATCTTTTTCATACAGACCCGGGTTCGGTAATAGACCGTATCGAGGTTCCATGGCTACCATTTCTTCTTCAGTAATTTTTTTTTGTGTGGCCATTGTGAATGCTTTCTGGTTGTCGTTAGTGGTTGTGTCTTGTTTGTTTGTTGCTTTTTTCCTGTATATTTTTTTGTATTTATTTTCTTGCTATTTGGTGGTTGCTGTGGGACAACACTTGTTTTCATTTAATGTCTTTTTAATGGGCAATGCCATGTTGTTGTCCGGTGGCGTTTTCCCCCGCTATCCCAATGCAAAAATTATCAAGCCTAAAAGGATTAAAAATGAATTTTTAACTCCTACAGAAATATATATAATTTTATTCTGGTCTTTTTTCTTGTTTTATGTTTGTCTTTGTTTGTTTTTGGGTTTATTTTCCACTTAATGATGTTGTTGCGTTGCTTATGTTGTCGCATGTTGCCGTTGTTGTCGTGTTTGTGTCGTGTGTCGTGATCGCACCCAAAGAGGCCCCCAGATTTCCCCCCTTTTTGGCTCAGGTGCTTTTGCTTGGGGTTCTCTTTCATTTTTGGTAGCTGCTGCTGCTCTTTGACAAACGCGTTTATGTTTACCCGAGTGTGTGTGTGAGTGTCAGTGTTGGCCATGTTTTTCCTCATTGGAGCAATTATTATTTATTATTGTTGTGCTGACGCCGCTGCCACCTCGCCGCTGATGTTGAGCAGGTGAGCAGGTGTTAATTGTCAGAGTTGAGTTCGTTTCAGGCTCGTCGCCATCGCTGTCTCTCGCGTTTGGCTTGTGTTTATTTTTTAATATTTTTTCTTATTTTTTTTGGGGGGCTGCCACTTGTTACCTGAAGGTGAATTGAGTTGCTGGCGGCTTTTTGAAGAGCTTCTAGCGCTTGGGGAGTTGTGTTTGTTGGCGGGAATAATATACTTGAGCTGGAAATTCAAAGAAATCATTAGTAGAAGCAGAATCTAGGTTTGAGAATAAAGAATTTAATTATTTGCTTTTATATATGTATTTTCTGTTTTTTGCTTATTAAATTAAGTTTTAAGAAGTTCTTTACAGCTCTATAAATTATTTATCATTACAAAATGAAGATTTAAGAAGCCTTTTAAAACTCTAAAATATATTTTCAAGTGGTTCCTTTAACTTTAAACCATTTTTCTTATTAAATTACATCAATTACCTTAATAATTTTCTGAATGTATATTCTTTGCTTATTAAGTTAGGTTTTTAGACGTATTTTCTAAATCTAAAAATTATTTACAAGTCTTTTTCTGTATTTTAAATGCTCCTTCTCTTTATTTTACCCTTAAACCTTGTATTTATCAGATCAAATATTTCTTAAACAATTTCCTACTAGATTTTCCGTTTATAACGGCCCCTACTTATCCCCCCCTTTCGAAATTCCCCAAGTGATCATCGCAACGACCTTCTTGTTCAATTAACTCGGTTCAGAGGGAACTTGTTATGGATCTCTGGACCAGATCCCTTGCCAGCCTCCCATTTCCCCCCCGAGACAAGCACAATAAACGATGTGTCCGAACAGAACTTAACCGCAAAACGATTACAAATGGTGAATAATGTAAAATCCATCAACTGCAAATCAGGCGAGCGAGCTGCCGCCTGACAGTTTGTTTGTGTGTCTAAAGCGGGGCCGAGGAATCCGTTGAGGATCCACCACGATCGTTGTGGCATGTGGCAGCAGCGGCAGGCAGGCAGAAAACTGGAAACTCGGCACACACACAAAATGCCCATTTGATGGACCAAGGTAAATGGAAATTGCTGCGCGCTAGGGAAATAAACAAAGAAAAGTCAAGTCAAGAAAGACAACTAGAAAAGCGCAGCGGGTCGGTGGGGAGGTGGAGGCGGAGGCATCGGAAAAGCTGGCAAATATTTGCGCTCCATTGAAAATGCGGTTAGAGCCGTCGTCGTCGTTCCCGCTAAATTGTGGGCGGTGAAAGCGCTGTCTGAGGCGGAACTAACTGTTTGTAAATTCGTTGACATTAGCAGGTCGCCTTTGCCTTTGCAAGTGCATCAAATGCGTATATTTATATACCCATGGCTACCGCAACAAAATGAGTTATTTTCCGCAGAGACTTGTCATTAAAAGGCCATTAACCATAGCTTATATATCTGTATGTTTGGCCAACTGTTGTCCAAGGAGTTTTGTGGTTCGCCTTTTTTTTTTTTCTTTTTTGGGGGGCAGGGCGTAGCCCAAAGTCATATACATGTGACTTCTGGACAGCAGCAGGCGGTTAAACACTGAAAGAAATTGCCCAACGGAAATGGAAAGTGGCGGTAAATATGTTTACTAATCTTGTTAGGCTTTGCCGGTTTTAGGGTTGAGTTATTTATGGTTGGTTAACGGAGGAAAGGGAAAGCTTTGATGGGTTTATCTTGTGAGGTTTATAAGGTGGAAATAATAATAATAAGCTTAATTTAATTGCAAGCAAGATAGGGTATTTTTTGCTTTAAATTAAATTAAGTTTAGCTCTAGTTAGTTCTTGTGTCTGAGACTTAGTGTTTCATATAGAGAGACGAACAGACAGACGGACAGACAGACGGACAGACAGACGGACAGACAGACGGACAGACAGACGGACAGACAGACAGACAGACGGACAGACTGACGGACAGACAGACGGACAGACAGACGGACAGACAGACAGACGGACAGACAGACGGACAGACAGACGGAGACACAGACAGACAGACGGACAGACAGAAAGACGGACAGACGGACGGACAGGCAGACGGACAGATAGACAAACGGACACAAGTTATAACATCTTTTTTCCTACGAACATTGGAATAGTATCGAATTTACTGATACTTTTGAATGCAAACATTGATTTAAAGTCTATAATTATCGATGCTTTTCCTGCTCTAGTTACTGGTTCCTCTAGTAAAAACCCCTATAGTAAAAAATGACATTACATTCTATAAAATAGTTCCCCAAACTTCTCCCTAAGTAAGAACCTACTCATAGCAGACCCCACACATAAATCGTAGAGCCCGCGGAATGCAAATGGATTAAACTAAATCGAAAAGTTTGTGTGACAATCGACAAATGGCACTTTTCCTCCTAGTGTAATTTACGAGTATGTCTCTGTCACGCCTGGGACATGACTCACTTGGATCCCATCTCCATTTCCATCTGGCAGCAGCCCCCGAAAAAGCCCGCAGACCACACACACACCAAAAATAATGCAATTGGAAGAGGGAAGATCCGAAATTATCGGAAGAGTTTCATTGTAAGCTATTAACGTGGGGAAAAGCCTGTGTGTGTGTGTGTGTGTTCGGTTTTAAGCCAAAAACCATTCCACTTCGTCCCGAGCAGCCATTCATCCATCTATCCATCCATCCAGCCAGGCATCCATCCAGATGGCCACCCACATTGGAGCCTTCAAAGGCACCGACTTGTCAGAGATTTGCAAAAATATTTCACAACATGAGAAATGCGAGGCAGCAGCAGCAGCAGCAGAGGAGAGATGTCAACCGAGGGCACAAAACACTTAAAGATGCAGTTTTTCCCCCTAAAAGATACACTGCAGGAGCATAAATCACACTGCGTTCCACGGATGAGAGTCTGCATATATTTCCACTAATATCTGGGTGGCATACTCCAAAGGGGTTAATGTCTGCGCAATGTGTGTAGCTGCTTCTGGCGACCAATTAACCCCACAAATCCATCGAAAACTTAAATCGAAATCGGAAAAGAAAACGAAATCGAAATCGATGCGGGGAGCTCAAGCATGGAAAAATCAAGGGGATTTTCGGAGGGAGCAGGAGTACGCTAAGAGGGGGGCGCCACACAGACTTAATTAAGTCATCAACCAGAAGGCAGGCTAATTGGAGATCTGCGCCGCGATCGCAGCATCCAACGGATACCAGAGATACTGAGATGCGGCAGCGGGGCGGGGGTCCCTCGCAATGAATGGATGGATGGGGATGGGTATGGGATTCAGGGAGGGATCGGGATCGGATCGGTATAGGGATCGAGAGCCAGAGCCAGAGCCAGGGCCAGGGCCAGATCAGTGACCAAGAGACGCACCCGCAACTCGACAGCGGCGGCGCACACAAGAACCACATGATGATGAACAGCCCAAGAGATGATCATCATCGTGATCTTCCAGCGGAGAATCACTGGGAAAAAAAGGATTAGAAGTCAGGAAATTAAGAAATTATGAACTAAGGAAATATTATGTAGTTTTAAGGAGTAAATTGATTTACTTTAAATTTATCTTAACCATAATTTATAAATAATACCAGTTTTTTATCTTCATAAGAGCTTAAATATGTTTAAAAGACTATTTATGATCTCTGAACTATAGATCTCTTATATGAAACTATCATAAACATATTCCAAGGATCACAAAAGTCTCAAAATGAATTTACTTTGAATTTATCTTAAATATAATTTATAAATAATACCAGTTTTTTCTCTTCATAAGACATTTATCTTGTTTAAAGGAGTATTTAAGATCTCTGAACTATAGATCTCTTAAATGAAACTATCATAAACATATTCCAAGGATCACAAAAGTCTCAAAATGAATTTACTTTGAATTTATCTTAAATATAATTTATAAATAATACCAGTTTTTTCTCTTCAAAAGACATTTATCTTGTTTAAAGGAGTATTTAAGATCTCTGAACTATAGATCTCTTATATGAAACTATTATAAACATATTCCAAGGATCACAAAAGTCTCAAAATGAATTTACTTTGAATTTATCTTAACCATAATTTATAAATAATACCAGTTTTTTCTCTTCATAAAACCTTTGTCTTGTTTAAAAACATATTTATGATCTCTGAACTATAGATCTCTTATATGAAACTTACTTTACTTTGATTTTATCTTAAAAGTAAATCGTAATTCTTCAGAATTAATATCAATCGCAAGCTCTACTATAGAAATACACCCTTCTTTCTCTCAGTGTCCGTAGCGATGATTCAGTAAATCAGAAAAATCGGAGACCACACACACGTGTGTGTGTGCTCGCTTGTAGCTGTGTGTCCACCTAGGAGTTCCCCGCTATCGGGCTCTCTCTGTCGCACTCGCCCTCCGGAGATTTGAGATGGAGTGACTCACGGATCGAACCTTAAAGCTGCTGCCCAAGCTCTTTTTTTTTTTTTTTTTTTTTTTTTTGGCAAAGCCAGCAGCAACTGCAACAACAACAACAATGAGGAAAGCGGAGCAGCGGCGGAGGACCACCTAGCAAGATGGTCCACTGGCTGAGATCCCATTCCCATTTTCATTCTCAGGCTGCTTTAGGGTGGTCCTAAAATCGGCTGCTGTGTGAAGCCAGATAAACCGAAGCAGGCTCACCCATGGAACACTATGCGACATGTGCTTGGGGGACAAAAACCGAAAGCGGGGACTCTTTTTATGTGTCCACCTCAATTGCTGTCAGCAGGAGCCATGTAAAGATTAGTTACACTAATCTGCAGGTTATTTAATTTATTTTTGTGATTTATGAATTTAATTTTGAATCAATTTTATTATTTTATTTTTATTTTATTTTTTCTTAAATTTATTCAATACTTTAATATATTTTCTAGTTTTAAAAATAAGGTTATCAAGGTTATTATTTTTTTCAACACTTTCACAAAAACAACCCATTAGTTTGCCGACTAGTGTAATTTCACCTGATCCCGTATAATCCCCCTGTTGTTGTTGCTGTTTTCTGTTTTCTGTTTTCTGTTTTTGTCCTCCTCTCCGCTTATCGGCAATGTTTTTACATTGACTCGAGATTACCAGCGCCAGCCTCTCTTTCATGCTCCATTTCCCCCAATCTCTCTTTTTTTCTCCGCTACATTTGCATACCGTAAATGTAGCATTGACATTTTTATTAAGCGAGTTACTACTCGTAGTTGGTTTAATGCTTTTAAGCCACGAAAACCAACGGAGCCTGACCACACACAGACACACTGGCACGCACACCGGCAGAGACATGTGAATTATTTACCCCCGATTGCAATTACAAAACACCGATAGGCATCTCGTTCTCGCAAAGGAATTTGCATTTGGGGAATTAAGTAACGCGCGCGCGAGTTTAAATGCTCCCCCTTTCTGCTCCTTGCGCTCTCTTACGCGGTGTGCGCCCTCTTCCGCCGCTCTCTTCGCATATAATTAAGCCGTGCCTTGGAAATTGCGAGCATGAGCAGAGGCAGCGGCAGCGGCATCGGCAGCGCAGCTGCACTTGGGTGGTCTTTTGCTCTTGTCAAAATGTGTGGTCTTTATTAATAACAGCCGCCTGGGGTAGGGGGAGGACGAGGGGGGTTTCGCTGTCGCCAATACAAAACGGATGTTGCCTTCGAACTTGTTGCTGCAACTTGCATGTGCCACAGAGATCCACCAAGGGAGCAAAGGAGAGTGGGATAGAGATCCAACTCTCCACTCGCACGCTCTCTGGCTCTGTCTCCACCGCCGCTCCTTTGATTTTTTCCGCTCGAACGAACAGCAGAAGCTGCAAATTAAAACATTCCTCTCCTTTCTCTGCCCCCCCTCACTGTTGATTCTTTGTTTGCTTTGCTGATGACCATCATTTCGCATTAAGTTTAATTTAAGTTGAAATTAGTTCGCTAATGAACTCATCAGCAACAGTTTTTGGCCGTAGTTTATAGCCAGCGCCATATGCGAGGATGTATGAAGGTACTGTATGCGCTACCCTACGCTTTGGAGAGTGGGGTATATGGGTTTGAGGAGGGATTTCACTGAGGAATTAAAAGAAATGTAACGAAAGGACATTGGGTTTTAGGGAAATAATGTTATGTTCGAATATGTTAGACAAAAAATTAAGTCGATATCAATTATATATATATGTTTTTTTTAGCGATCAAAGTTAGGCATCGAGTTTGTACGCATACTTTTTCTGGCATGTGTATGAAGGTAATGTATGCGCTACCCTACGCTTTGGAGAGTGGGGTATATGGGTTTGTGGAGGGATTTCACTGAGAAAATTGGGTTTTAGGGAAATACATTTTTGAAATTTTAGCTGATTATTTATTTCATTAAGGAAATTTATCTCCTAAAATATTAAAAGAAATGAAAAACCTAAAAAATGTAAATACAAAAAAATATATATTTACGATTATTTATTAAAAAGTTAATGTATATATCTAATAAATACTATTTTGAGTACTTCCTTTTAATTTTGTTCTATTCACACACCTTTCCTATCATGGTTACTGTAATTTTGAGCATAAAACCGATCTAATTATGATCATAATTACACCTTTTCCTTTTTGCATTTCCGTTCCTCTTCCATCGTTCCCGTGACAACATCTTAATGGGTTAATTAAGCAAGCAAAAACATTGCAGCCGCACAAAACAGACAGCAAACATGCGGATAAATAAGAACAAGATTTGGGCGAACGGAGACAAGAAATCGGTGGAGGGAAGAGCATCTCCTGACAGAGGTTATTTAAATAAAACTTTGTTGCAGCTGCAGCAGAGAGGCAGAGGAAGAGAAGAAAGACCGAACATTTCTAGCACGCGTGCAAGTAATTAAGCCGCCCAAGATGCGACATCTCCGACGTACCGCTCCGCGCATAGATCTCTGATATCATCGTTATCGAACATGTTCATCTTGCACGCCGCTCCCGGGGAAGAATTATGAGCGAGAGAAGAAAGAAGGGAGGATGAGAAGCATCAGAAGACGACTGCAGCTGAGGAGAAAGTAAGGAGGGGTCGGGTTTGTTTTTTATTTCGTTAGGTTAGTCGTCGTCGTCGGCGGTGCCTTAATGACATGCTAATGACTCCAAATGAGTTGACTTTAATGTAATTGAACAATTAACCGAGATAAGGATGCGGTTTTGGGTTGGGTCTCCGATCGCGGGGAGGTCCGGGGCAGAGTGAGGAGTTAGTGGAGAAAGGTGATTAAGTTTTTGTTTAATTTTTTATTGGGTAGAATGCGAGTGAAGAAGGTATGAGTAAGGGAGGGTAGTATGAAGTAGTAATAATATTTGATAATACTGGAAAATTACGTTTTTTATATGGATAATGTATAATGCTTGGCTAGAACCAATTGGGAATTATAGTGCCTTGGCGGGGAATTTAAGAAATTGGTTTGGATTTCCTATCTGAAATCAAAAACAGATAAATATTGCATAATTTTATTTTGCTGGGCGATGCACAGCCAGAACCAATTGGGAATTATAGTGTCTTAGCGGGAAATTTAAGTAATTGGTTTGGAAATCCTATCTAAAATCAAAAACAGATAAATATATTGCATCATTTTAGTTTGCTGGGCGATGCACAGCCAGAACCAATTGGGAATTATAGTGACTTGGCGGTGAATTTAAGTAATTGGTTTGGAAATCCTATCTAAAATCAAAAACAGATAAATATTGCATAATTTTATTTTGCTGGGCGATGCACAGCTAGAACCAATTGTGAATTATAGGTCCTAAGCGGAAAAACTTAGAAATTCTTGGGGAATTCTTTGAAAAACCAATATTAAATATTATAATAAATTGATCCTCTCAATTATTTTCTTTGTTTCATTTTAAAACTTAAACAGTTAGTGAGTAAAACTTTCTTAAACCGATATTCCGCACAGTACACCGCCAAAGCATCCATATTCGATGGCGCTAATTTCTTTATTCATGTCGCCAGCGATCCGAGCCGAGAGATCCGTCCGCTCCATCCATCCGCTGGGGTTTGCTTCGCACTCTCCACGCGAGAGATTGCCCCCATATCATTGTTTATGCAGCACATGAAGCTGCAGAAAACAAATTTACTTGCATGCCACAGATTCAGGCCCGGGAAGCTGCTGCTTTCAGCTTAATTGCGTGCATAAATTGTTTCAATTTCAATAAAAAATACAAAATACAAACAAAACAAAGGCAGAACAAAAATGTTGCACAACTGGTGGCGATGGTGGTGAATGGTGGAGAGTATCAATCAATGTGAGAAACTCGGGACGGGGCGAACGATTGTGTTTGGTTGCATTTTTAGTTGCTGTAATTAATATTCTGTGCACTCGCCTCACAGATACTCCCCGCTACAGCTACAGATACAGATACATTCGTGTTAACAAGCCCCAGAAACAACAGCAATTGTCAACGTCTGGCTTTGTCCTCTGTCTTTTTCCCTCGCCGCCTGACTAATGGCATAGAATTTGCCAAGTTTGAATAATGAACGTGTGTGTTCTATATAGTTGGATATATAGACCATAGATCAACCTGCTGCCTAAGGCTCGACATTTTCGACAAACGACAAAACGCTCTCTGTAATTGAAATGTAAATTGAGGTCCGGGCTTAATTGATATGCCTGGTCCCACTTTAGCCTCGATTTCGTGTTCAATTTGCATCTCACTAAATTAATTTCAAGCCCAGGAATATATCATGAGTTGGCAGTTTGCGAAAATGGGGGTTGGTCCTCAGTCGGACGGGGGTGGCTTTTACTCGTAAATGTTGAATAAAAAGGCCACAAAAGCCCAGGGCACGGTCCAGCGGTTTCGATTGTGTCGAGAGATAATGTCAATGATTCCTGCCAGAATGGCAGAGTTTAGCAAGTAATCAGCGGTGTGAAATTGGTTGTTGATTTTGATAGATTGTTTCGGCTTTTAAGGGAATTTATTGATAGTTATTTGGTTTAAAAACTTTGATTTTGAATTATAAAAGCTTAAATAAAAATTGTCTAAAGGTTTGGTCAGCCTTCCTTGATTCGCCTCCGTGGAGGGATGGGTAGGGTGCTTGACTCTTATACCTTATACATAAATGCATACCTAATTTGCCCTCAAACTATTTAATATTTTTTAACGATGAACAAAATAGTAAAGCCTAAAAACTATTTAGTTTTCTTCCTTCTAAAAATTAAAAAACATATACTCCATGATTTACGTATCAATTAAATATAAAAATAATCGTTTAATCTCTCCTATCTAATACAATTTTAGTAATACTCAATTAAAGTCAATTTTTTTTCATTTAAACCTTCAAATATATGGTTTTTTATATTGTTTAATTTTTTTACACACCTCCACTCTGCTTTTTTGTTACTCCCAACCAACGGAATTGCTAACAAATTTAATTAAATTTCCAATTCTCGTGATCTCCGCCCCTCGAGTCAATCCATTCCACTTGATAATTGAGTGTGGCTGCTGCCGCTGCCCAAGGGTGCTGACTGGCGGACTGGATGGTGGGTGTACATCCAGTCGAGTGGTTAAACAAGCTTTCATGTTGCTACATTAAATAAGCCCCGGGGATCCGGAACCGTATCCGGGGGATCCAATAAAATCCACCCCTCAGACAGCATGAAAATTGTTTGAGTGCGGCTTATCTTGTCGACACACTCGCCATGGAGCTGGGACTGTTTTTCCCAGGGATTTTCTCCCCGCCCAGAGGGTGGCGGCATTATATGGCTTATGATTAGCGTGGAAAATAAACAAGGGACTTCTAGGTACTCCCTTTTGTTTCCGCTTATTTGTGGTTTGTCATCTTAAATGGCCAAATGTACTCCATAAGCCACCCTCGTGTTTATTACAGGGTTGCCATTTTTCCAAGTGGGCGTTGCCAGAGGAAAATAATAAAAATATTCGAGACGAAAAAATGGAAAAACTAGTTGGCCAAAATCGTCAACTCGAGGCTAATAACTCATTTAAAGAGTGCCGCCTGACAACGATGTTGCCGCTGTCGCTCGTTGCTGTTGCTTTTGCTGTTGCTGTTGCAGCTGCTGCAGCTGTTGCTGTTGCAACTGGCAACACAGTGGCCCCAAGAGCAAAATAACTTAATTTCATAAATGGCCACGGAGAGTCCCGTCCGTCGCCAAAGTGGAAAAACGAACGGCCTTTAGACGCTGCAAAAATTTAGCTGCCATGTTTGCCGTCGACTGATTGACGCTGCCAGTAAGCAATCAGCCATGGCTATGGCTGTGTGTCTGCTGTGCTGTTAACTTGGCCAATTCGTGTGCTTAATTATGCTGGCAACGCCAGCTTTTTTTTGTTTATACTCGTATTTTTTTCTAGCCTCTCCAGTGAAAACTGCCTTCTGTCTGCATGCAACATTTGCATTGATTGTCGGCCAGGCCGATTCGTTCTAAGCCAAATTGCCGACAGTCAGCCAATTATGGCTTATGGAAAATTATTACGGTGACATTTTCATTTCATGGCTAATTGGGGCTGAAATATTTGGCAAAGGCAAAGTCTAAGGGGTTCGCCACAAGTGAGTTATTAAATGGCGCTCAACGAGGCGTATGAGTAATGCTTAAATTGTTAGCAATTTTGAGCCAAGTGTGTGCCTTGGTGGGAGTTATAATAATGGAAGTATTTGCATATTTTTGAGGGTAATAATTATGGCGTAAATTGAATAAATAAATCGATATATTTGCATATTTTGAAAGGTTAATTTATAATGGAATAATTCGGTTTAATATAACAAAAATATTTACGTATTTTGTGATGAAATGTTTTGAATGAATTTATCAATATATTTTCATATTTTTGAAGGTTATTGGTATTTAGACATAACAATTAGGTAATAGGTGAGAATTAATAAAGTAAATCAATTAAGGAAATTTACTGGGGAACATGGGAAGGTAATAGATTAATTTATCACATTTTAAAAAGAAAAGATATATAATATAAAAATATGGGATTAAGTTAAATAGTATTTATTTATTATTTAAACAGTCTTAAACGAGTTTGGTTGAGATCTGAAAAATTCCTGGATTTTTCTTTCATTAATTGGAAATTTTTGTTCAAGAAAAGGGGTTTCATGGGTCATAAAAATAATAGTTTAGCCGATAAGTTAAAAAATCCGAGATTCCTTCCGGATTCTAGTATTTTCTCCCAAACAGGGATATTTCTCGAAGAATTACCAAGATTTTTGTCTTGTTTTCAGCATTTATTGCCACGAAATTCGATTAACCATTTCTTTAAAATAACGATATTTCGAAAAGAGTTCTCCAGACTTTTTCGATTTTCGATAAACAATTTTTAATCTATCGATATTTTTGTATTTTCCCAAAAAAGGGGAATAATTCTAGAAGAATTCCTCAGAATTTTGTCTGGTTTCGAGTTTCGATAAACAATTTAAAAGCTATCGATATTAGTTCACTTTATACATCCTACTTACCTCACATATACCTTATCTCATTGTCCACACCCACTTAACTTTATTTGCTCGTTGCCGTCATTTATTCAATCACTTCGAAATCCAATTCAATTGAAAGTTTGCGCTGGCAAATTGCGCAAAACAACAAGAAAAGCAAACAAAACAGTCAAAAGCGAGGAGTTAAGTGAATTGAATGCAGCTCCTCTCGGCAGTCGTCGTCGACAAATCGAATCGGAAATTGAGAATCTGCAGCAGACAAACTTTGGCAGAAACAAACAAACAAACCGGCGAACTCCCCCGCACGGAGATACGCAGATACTACGGATGGCAGATACAGATACTTTTACCCCACCGAAGCGACGACGACGACGAGGACGGCTATCAAAAGCTCGTGTGTATGGAAGCTGTCAGCTCGAGTTGAATTTAATTAAATCCTTCATGTCGGCGTGTCTGTTAAAAATAGACAAATGACAGTTTCCTCTTCACGGAAATACGGGAGAAGGATGTTGGCAGGATGGCAGGATGGCAGGAACTGCAGGCGGCAGACAGGAGAAGGAGGATAAGGGCCAAATGCAGCTCCGATGACAGTTGGAAACTGAAGCACAGATTACGACAAAGACCATCCAGAAATTGAATTGAAATTTGGTCTCCTCCTCACTCCTCACTGCTCCTTCTGTCTGCCATAATTACTTAATTAAAAGCGACAGAGAGCGAGAAAGAGAGGGACAAAGGATAACAGTAATTAAAAGTCGCCAGATCTGAAGCGTGAGAATTTTAACAAAAACGCTGACTTGGGGTTGACATCGAGAGGATATCGATAGGGTCCGCGCGGCTGGAACTGAATGAAAACGAACCGAAGCAGGTTTGTTTACGTTTTATACACTCACTGCATGAAAAGGTACTTGGGAATTATAAGGGAGTTTGTTGAAAAAATTAACTAAATTCCAATTTTACAAGGTAAAATCTTTTGGATATGATAAACTGGGTTTTACGACTCCCACAATATCAACTGTAACTAATTACTACCAAAGAAACAGTGATCAAAGCATCTTTCAAGCTCAAGCAGCTAGAACTGTTTGGGAATTATAAGCCTAAATCGGGAATTATTAATTTTTTCATCCTAAAGAGCATCTGATAATGCATTATTTCGATCCCCTTGCTTACCACAACATTCCCCCAGCTCCTGGAAATTGTCAAGATGCCAGAAGAGGCCAAGAACCGATCGTCGCGCGGAGAGTCGTCTTCTATGGCGGCGCACAGTGGGGTATTGGACCCGAAAAGTGGCGATCAAATCAGGTGGGCATATTTTGGATGGAGACTTTTTTTTTCCTGTTAGATATGACAAATCTTAGTAAAAAAAAGTTGTTCGTTTTTAATTTAAATTATTTTTTTTATTTTTAAAATTAAAATTAATTTTTCCAAATTTGTTTTAGTATGATTTTTTTTTTTTGTTTTTAAGAATTTTGTAACCAAATTTTTACATAAGAAGTCTCAAAATATTCCAGATTTTAAGGAAAAATTTTATCAGAATCGGACTACTATATCTTATAGCTGCCATATAAAAAATAGTTTAATTTATTTAATTTTTTACTAAAAATACCAAGTTTAAAAAAAAAAATTATTTGTTATTATGTATTATTATTGACTTAATAATCTTACAAAATTTGTTCAACATTTAACAACTAGTTTTTTTTAAAACTCAAAAAATGTTACGAAAAAATACTAAAAAAAAATAAAAACTGTTCTTTATTTGGTATTTTTAGTCAAACCCATAAATAAAAAAAAAATATTTTATTTTTATATAACATTTTATTTATTTATTTAATTTCGTTTTTTTGGAAATCTTTGTTTGTTCAATCTTCGCTAGATGAGTCTCTATTTGTTGAAGATGTCTCATGGGCGCCAGTACTGATCTCGGCGGGTTTTAGAAACTCAGCTGGCAGCGCAACGCCCGCGCTTGTAGTGTGCGCGCTATCAGTATATCCACTAAAATTGAATTTGAACAAATTTGTGCAAATTTGTGCAAAATTGTGTGAATGAGGCGGTTAAGCTGAATATCTAGGGAATAACACCTCATTTAAAATATCGCGTGGGACCGCGTGGCGCATTACTTTTTGTCTACCTAAAGTTAAAAAATGTGAAATTTTTAGCTAATTTTTTGTATTTGTAATAATTTTATTTATAAAATTGAAATTTATATTGTTAAAAAAATATTTAAAAAATAGTTAAATATATTATCTTAGAGATTGCATAACTTTTTTGACGTATATTTTCGTTTAAGAAACAATTTTCTTTTTTCAAAATGCTCAAAGAAAGGGATTTTTTTTACTTTTTTAAAGACACCGAAAATATATTGCAACTTTGACAACCGATTCCTCAGCCTCTGTTAGGTTGAGGAGAAAAACTCATATACGGTTAAATGCAGAATTTTATGTATTAACAAAAAAATATAATCAAATGTATCGAACGCAAAAATCGTTTTTTGAATTAATCGCCACTTTTCGGGTCCAATACCCCACTGTGCGGCGTCTTCTTCTGGCGCCAGCTGCCTGCTCTCCCTTTCTTCCATTCACTGCTTCTCCCTCTCCCTCCCTCATCTCAGACAACCTGCTGACGTCATAAAAACTTTGATAACTTAATTAAGAACAGAAGAACAACAAGGGAACAGAGAACCAAAGAATTCCTGGGCTGCTGTTCCCCCAAAAGCCGATACCCCAGGTATGCGGTAGGTAAAAACTAAGCCAAATTAAAAGTGATCACATCGTTTTATCGATAATTTATCAAAGGCCAAAAAACCCAGTGGCGAATACTCTTTATAACTCTCTTTTTTTCGACCTTTGGCGACGAGGAGAGAACCATGCGAATCGCGGTCGACGACGTGTGTGGTCCACATGGCGGAATCAGAATCCAGAATCCAAAGCGACTTCGTCGTCGTCGTCGGCTTCGAAATTAGCATAAGAGAGCCCCCTGATGATGATGATCATGATCACAATGATGATTATTATGATGATTATGCTGGACGGGATCAGCTGCATGAGTACGTACTCAGAGAGGCCTGGCCAAAAGCCGGCCAAAAGCCATAAATCCACGGCGAACACCAAGCGCGCACAGGTGGTCAACTTGGGCGGCTCGCCCTGCTGATATTTAAAACAATCTGTTGTGCTTTTCAATTACTTTATAGTACGTACACGACATACGAACGATCGGCGAGGCTTTGGCTCTCTGACTCTGGCTCAAGCTCTGGCTCTTTGTCTGCCCCACACAGCCTGGCCCATAAAAAAATGATTCAGGAGCGGAGCTAATCGGGGCCAAGGCGAAGTAATGCAGGTATGATTCATAGGTGTGAAGAAATTGCTGTGAAAATGAATTTTCTTGTAGCAAAAAAGGGTCCTAGAGGTTCCCATAAATTAGTCAGGGAAATTGAGGGTTTAAAAAATATATTTTTAAATTCTTAATTATATTTGAAGCTCAAGAAAAGTTTTGACATTACATGTAATCTAAAAATCATGAGAGCTTATTGGAAATGTAGTGCTTGAATTTATTTGTATATTTTTTTATCTTAGGTATCTCCCCTTAAATGCGCTCCTGTCTTTGAGATCTTGTGTGCGCCCGAAACATTGGCACATGAAAAAAAAGAAATATGAAAAGAAAAAATCTTATGAGCTCAGCTGTGCTATTAATTGTTTTATTAAGACATTTCAAGATTTAACATGCCAGACACCCTGCCGCACAAAGTGCAGGGCATAGCCGACTATAGCCCAAGGCTAAGTCATGAGTAGAAGTTAAATTTTTAATCAGCATAATTTACAAAATATAAAGCTGTCAATTAATGATAGATTCTATGAATAGTCTTTACAATATATTGATCACAAATAATATTAATGGGAGTAAGTTGAAATTTGTTAACTGAAAGTTACATAGGTCGAAAGTACTAAAAGTTGTGGTTAATTTAACTTGAGGTTACTACAACCTAAAGTTATCATAACCCGAATGTTATCCTTACTTGAAGTTTTCGATACCTTAAAGGCACTTTTTGTACACAGTGAAGCTTGCTTAAACCAGAAGTTACAAAATTTGAGATTAATATAACTAGAAGTTACTAGAACTTGAACTTCATGTAATTTAAAGTTAACATAACTCGAAGTTACTAGAGTCTGAAATAACTAAACTTAATGTTATTATAACTTGAGATTAGAATATTCTAAAGTTATTAATCTTTGGTTAATATAACTTAAAGTTACCATAACTCGAAATAACCTGAAGTTATTAGAACCGGAAGTTACTCAACTTTAGGTTAATCTAAATCGATATGTAACCTTAGGTTAGTATAACTTGAAGTTACCTTAATTCCAAATTACCATAACTTGAAGTTAGCATACCTCAAAATAAATATACCCTGATGTTATTGTAATTTGAAATTTTTATACAGAAAAAATACTCTTCTATATTTTTCTATATTCTATATTATAAAGTAATTGATTTTCGATTATATTTTCCTTCCTCTGATGCATATATCACCTCGATCTCCTTAAATTTAATATCGAAATAAGTGCAGGGCACTGAGCAAGTTCCCCAAACTCAAACCCAAGTGAGAGGAGACCTTCTTCTGGACCTTCTGCATCTCAGATGGGATTGGGGTCTCGGTCCGATCTTCTGCCTCACTGCTCACTGAACGTCCAACGTGATCTCGATGATCATAATCATGGGAGCCCGAGACGATCATCGCCGAGCGAAGATGAAGATGAGGATCGAGGAGAAGGCTGAGGAGGAGGAGGAGGAGGCGGAGACCGACCTTTGGTGTGGTCCGGCTCGAGTGGTTTGCATCTCGGTGATCCGTGGAAGATTGATGTTAATGTTGGCATCGCCCTGGTGTGAACACACTTATTCGCATATTTGTTTTGCAACCCGGCCATTTTGGGCCACACACGACGCTGTTGTCCGAGGGTCCGAAGAGGAGCTAATAGAGCCATAAAGCGAACATTTATTGATCTACAAATTATTTTTGGGGCCTGCCGCTGGCTCGGACTTGAGGTCGGACTTCCCAATCTAAATATTCATTAGTGGCGGCTTGATTGTCGGACGATGCGCAGCGTTCTTCGATTTAATTTTATTTTTATGGGGCCCCCGGACTACCGACGAGAGAGAGAAACAAAATAAACAAACACTCTCTCCGATCGATACCTTTCGTTTCGGGTGGTCCCCCCAGATCAGCGCCTCTGATGTGTTCATTAGGGTGAAAGTCGTCGCTCAGAAGATCATCCGCATCATCATCATCAGATCCATCCAGATCTGAGACTTTGAGTGATCTAATTGGAGAAACTGGAGCTGAAAATAACCGGAGACTGATACCTGAGGATTGCGTTAATTGAGAGCCCATAAAAGTGCACTAATTTAGTCGAAATATCCATAGAAGCGTAAAGTGTTCACACCTCAATTGCACAAAGCCAAAGCAACGAGTCTATTAAGGCGCAGATACGATACATCTACAGGCACAGGCACAGGCACAGATACAGATACTTTGGCTGCCCATATCGGTGTCGCCCCGTACTTGAGACAATCTCGGATCTCAAACCCAAATCCAAAACCAATCCCAGTGGCAGTCGCTGTCGCAGGCCACCTGATGCTCCACTCCACTCCACTCGCGTCGGATTGATTACAGTTTCTTAATGAAATTGTTTGCTAATATCAGCGGAAAATGCGGTTTGCAATTTGTCAAACCAAACCAGTTGCTCTGCTCTGTCTCCGGGCTCACGGACCCCAATCAATGCTATAAATGTAAGCGATATCTCCGCCCGGGTATTAAGTCGCTAAAGGTGTGAGAGCGCGTAAAAGGTTGCCTCGGCATCTCTTGGCATCTTCGAGATCATTCAGAGGGATTCCTTCTTAAGAGGAGAGTTCTTTAATAAAGATTATCTTAGAAGAAAGATTATCTAATGTGAAAATTACAGTTAGTTGAAGTGTGTTAAATTGCACAGGAAGTTGGGATATATATTAGGATTTTATATTTATTGTTAGGGTAATATTTAAATAAGAGAAATATGCGTTTGTCTTTTAGGGGTTTATAGTTTACTTCATAATCTAATTTTTAAAGTTTTTATGAAAGTTTAAATTAAGTTTTCAGTAACAAAATTATATTTATTATAAGAATAGGCTTTTAAATTTAATTTCATAAGTTTCTTTACTCTTATAATGTTATAATGTTTGGCGCACTAATTGCTTGCAATGTACTAAAAATCACAACGGGTTCGAGCTGCTAGAGATGGCAAAACTTCAAGGTTTTATCGATTAAATACATATTTTTTCATGTAAAACATCGATAACTTCGATTCTCTTTTAGCTTTACTATCAGCAAATTTTTTGGTAACGCCTCTGAATGTTGAAATTGGCCATCATAAGTTACTGATGAGGAAGAGGTGGATTCCTACAAAAACAGCTGTACTATCAAGGTTTATTCTAGTAATTTATATTAAAGTTTTATTAATTCAAGCTTGCTTCCTGTATTTTATATACAATTTTTATATATCCAAGGTTGTTTTTTTAAGTTTATATTAAATTTGTAACATATATTTTCACAAAAGAAATTCCTATATTAGTATATTAGGCCTCAGACCTCCTTAAACAATTAAGTTAGAACCTCAAAATTTCACACAATTATTCCCTTTAATAACTTGAAGCTGAAGCAGTGACACTGCCTTTTCCTTACTTTCATTTGCCGACTTCAATTCGCGTTTGAAGCAACATGTTTTGACACCTCCAACTTGTCCCTGAAGCATATTCAATGAGAAGCGCCTCTGCCCGAAGCTCAAACGGATGGATGAAAGGCCCGCGAGAACGGAAAAGTTGTCGCAAATTTCATATGCAAAGCCGGCAAGGGCTATGCAAATTAGCCCAGAGGCTATGCTATATGCTATGGCAGTGGCAGTGGTAAATGCCGCTGCCGTCTCCTGCCGTCACTGATAGAGCAATTAAGAAATATGCTTTGCAAAATATTTTCATGCAGGAGAGCAAATTATGCGCTGGAATGTTGTCGCTTAGCCTTTGGCGTTGGCGAGCTAGTTAGGCCCGACTCGGCCTGGCTATTTTCGATTCGATCGATTGAGCGATAGACGAAACGCAGCCACAACAGCTACACAACATCGGCATCGTTTGTCATTGCATCGAAGCGATTGCGACGTCAATCACTCTTCAATTAAACGTGCAATCAAACCGATGAGCGGCGACGTCGACGACGCGTCGTCGTGTCAATATTCATCAGTGTCGCCCGAAAAACCGCAGCGTTAATTTGCCTGTCTGTCCACGTTGGGTTTGATGCGTGGGATACCTCCCGAGAACTATGAATCCCCAGTCATAACCCATCAATCAAATCGAACGCTTTCACTTTCTGGATATATGTAAATCTCTCCCCCTTTTGGGGCCTCGAAATGTGTTGTCTTTTATGGCTTATTAATGATCTCGGCTCGAATGTGCGATCATTAGAGACAGATACGAGCTGCGATCGCCACGAAAACAGATCGCTTACAACGAAGCCTGAGCTCAGGTGACTGGTTCTTGATCGGAGATCGGAGACCGGCTCTGTATCTGTATCTCCATATGTATCCGTATCTGTTTGGTGGCTCCCCTGTGACGACTGCGTGTGGCCCGTTAGTTTGAGATCTTTATAAGTCAATTTCGGCGCAAGTTGCAATTTCGTTCTGAGTTACTGAACTTTACCGATTCTTCAAGAAACTCAGAAAACTTAATTGCGACCGCTCATTCATTTCCACCGCCTAAAAGGTAAAACTCACCTGGCCTGCTGGCCAGATTCCTTTTGTGCCTGCTGCTGCTTCTTTTGGCATTTGCAACTCATGTTAAGCATAAATAAAACAAATGCGTTTATTTTAAACATATGCCCCAGTGGCGGCCGAAGCTCTTCTCTTTTTTTGTTCAGGCTCCTGCGCTCGGTTAGCAGTTGGCATCGCCAAGTTGGGTCATTCCCGGCCTGCTGATGATGAAGACATCTTCCCGGTTCTGTTTTTGTTTTTCTGCCGTCTGTTCTCGAGGTCTTGCTGGCTGCTGTTGTTGTTCTTTTTTTGATGAACTGGAATTTATGTGAATGTGCGTCGCCGTTTTTGTTTAGTTACTTTCTGCTGGCTTTCTGGAGTACAGAACAAGGCCATGGGTTGACTTCTTTTTTGCGGGATTTAGCGGTAAATTATACTTGATTTTAATACTTTGATTTTTTGGGTATTTTATACCAAATCAGGCTACAATTTAGATTTAGATCAAATATATATGCCAAAAAAGAGAAACTGAAACTTTAGAGGACATTATAAAAATTTATATGAAGAGGGACTTAGGAAACATTTTTGAGAAGCACCGAGAAGGGCGCTTAATTTCCTTGTGAGGGAGCGAGATCTTCTCTGCTCTTCTTTAACGTACATTTGTCTCTCACTCACTCTCTAGGAAATTCTCAAATGGTTTATCCAAGTTCCTTTAAAAATAAAATACATTTTCCTTGGGAGTGAGGGAGAGGTAATTATCACTGTAGTTTGAGAAGCGCGGAGGAAGGCTCTTAATTCTTATTACAAAATTAAATGGTTTTAGTTAATGGATGTTAAAAGAAGTGTTAAATCTTCTTAACTTAATTCTAAGTATTAAAAAACCATCCTAATTTCTTCTTAAAACCTTGAACATTTAAAATTCAAACCCAAACCTATTTATTTTGATTAAGTGAGAGGTAATTATCTTTGTAAGTTTGAGGAGCGAGAAGAAAGGCTTTAAATTCTTAGTACAATATTTAATGTTTTAAATTTAAAGAAGGTTTCAATATTAATGGATGTTATAATGGTAATGGCTGTTTAATATTTTAAACTGTCACAAAAGTTTACAGAATGGCTTCACGTCTAATTCTTAGTATTAAAAATCTCCAGAATTTCTTCTTAGAATCTTGGATATAAAAAATTCAAACCCAAACCTCTGTAATTAAATTAAATAATTATCTGTAATATATTTTTCCATACCGAAACCTTACAGACCCAACCTTAAATTCCCATTTCAAGCTGTAAAAACAAAGCCCGCCACCACCAATCCCAAACATTGATTGAGTTCATATAATTTGTTTTAAAGCCAATTTGAACCCAGAGCCCTCTGCCCTTCCGGAAACTCCCCTTCTTGCTCGACAAAAGAAAAACTTGGAAACTTTTATTGTGTCAAATTTGCGCAGCAAAGCAATGAAAAATTTAACACGCTATAAATCACAATTTTTCTCAACAGAAAGCAGAGAGCGAGCCAGGCAATTGTTGCATTGTAAGGCGTTTTTGAGAACCGGAAAGAGAATATCTCTGGCAACCCCTTGGCAATGTCCTTGCGACGCCTTGGCATGCAGCGCGAAGGATACGCTTATCTCCGCCCTGCCAACATGCGTTTCTATACAGTAGAGGGTGGAGGTCACCATGACTTGGATTTTCCCAGTCCCAGACCCAGTCCCGCTGCCAGTCCTGTCGTCATCGTCTCCCGGCTGTCTGACAGGTTCAAGGTCTGGCCAGCTCACGCTCCTGCTCCTGCTCCTTCTACACAGTTTCAGTTTGTTTTTATTGTCGGCTGCGTGTGAAATTTAAAACCGTGATAACACCTTACAACAGCCACGCCCACTTGTCAGACTCACCGCCCCTTTAGGGCTTTTTTTGGGACTTCTCTCTGGTTTAATTTCGCGCCCGTCGGCAGCTTTGGCATTTTGTTGACAAAATTGATTTGTTCAATTTTTCCAACGATTTAACTTAGGGCATGACTTGGTTGCGTTGCCATTAGTGCCGCTACATTTGTTTTGAAGGTTGTTTTTGAACCCCCTCTACCCCAATCGAACCCCCCCGTAATGGGAATTTTCGCACGTTTCGCCAGCGGAAAGTTGTCCGTCTCTGACGTCGTGGAATTTAATCAATTTCCGATATTTTATTGATTCGCGTTAAAAGTAAATTAAATTTTAAGCCTGTTCTAACGTTTTTACTTATATATTTCTCTTTTCTTCTCTTTGCAGGTCGAAGTAAGTACGAAAAAAAAGGAGAAAAAGGTGGAGAACTTGGACCCAGTCAAGGGGAAAATCTCAGGATCGATACAATGACATTTTCATGTATTTGAAGGACAAGCAGGGAGTTGAACCAGATAAGAGAGCTGGGTTAAGGGAACTAGAGATATTATTGAGGTTTTTCTTAAAAAATAATACAACTTTAAAGCAGTTTTTAAGGAATTTAAATATTTAGGAACTTTTTTAATATATATTAAAACTTTGAAAGATATAATATAAATTTTGTAATAAAGGGAATTAGTTTAACTATTTGAGAAGCGCTGAGTAAAGTCATAATTTCCTTTGAACTTGCAGACCCAGACTTTTCAGTAGAATTATTAGTTTCTTTCATTCTATATAAATTTAAACAAATAATTAAATAAATACATGGCAGTATTGTTTCCTTAAGTCCGCAATAAGTTTTCTTTAGGTCCTAAAAACTTTATTATGCTTGAAATATTTAATATTGATATTTTTTTTAATACAATTTCAATTTAAAACAAAATATTTCTTATAAACTAAAGCTATTAATTTTATTTTAAAAATTTAATAGATCCCCTGAAACTTTGGTAATTTTATCTAAAATTCTAGTAAACTTTTCTAACTTTATTTACCTAAAAAAGTGTTTAAGAATAAGCCTAAATAATTTTACCAATTGAACTTAATTTAAAGAATCAGCTTATCTGCCTTACTCTGACTCAAAATGAATTTTCCTCTCTTCCCAAACAATTACCAAAAGACACTCCCAACTGCCTTATGATAGATGTAGCTCTTAAATTACAAAATACTTGCCACATATTTTCAGTTTCGTTCGTTCGTTTCGAAACATCTTGCGGTCACTCGGAGGACTCCTTCTGCTCCTTCCTTTTGCTGACCAAAATATTCCCATTAGTGAAAACCTCATAATTGCTTCATCTCTCGTTTGCCATTTGGCATTTTCTCTCCATTTCCATTTGCCTTGGACTTTGCCCAACTATTTCCCAAACTTTTGAATACTGTCACAAACCCCTTTCTCGGAAGAGAATTTTATTTGCTCCGAAACCCACATCAAGTGGAGCGATTCTCTGCGCCTGTCCCGCTGTCCGCCCCGAATGCTGTTAATTAAATCCAAGACAACTCAAGTCGTTCCTTCCGCCCTTTTCTGGGGGAGGTTTTCAGGACATCTTCGGGTGGAAAATTAGCCACAGTCAAAAGTCATTGCGTTGATTACTTTTTGGGAAAATGACGCGAGCAAATTTTCCAACCAAAAACTTTAATTGTTTTAGCTGGTGAGATGCTGGGAAGAGTAAGGAGAGCAGAGCAGATCCTGCTGGGGGTTGACTGGACGCATTTAAATGTGAATTAATTGCCGGACTCGGTTGCTGCATATATGAGGCGCAGGATTTATGTCCGCCCGATGAGTTGGCAATCGTCGGGCAGGTTGAGGCTGAGGCACAGGCACAGGTCCAGCTTCAGGCTCAGGTTCAGTTTCCCCCGACCATTTCGCCGTCATGTTGGTGCCATTAAGCGCTCCCTGGAATTTTTATGACCTCCCCTGAAGCTCATCCTCATTGTGTTTTTCTCACTTCTTGCCAGGTCCGCGGACGCGAAAGCCCAAAAAGCCGGCCACGTCCAGTGCAGCGGCGGGAGGCGGCGGCGGCGGCGCTGGTGGCGGAGGCGTGGGCGGCGACAAGGGAGAGGCCACGGACGGCGGCACCCCGGAGGATAAGCGACCGCGAACGGCCTTCAGCGGCACGCAGCTCGCGAGACTGAAGGTGAGGAAAATTCCAGTAAAATCTTAAAATATTTAACTTAATTATAAACCTTAAAAACCTTAAAACCTAAAAAAAAAATATAAAAATAAATAAATGTAGGCCGTAAAGCGAGGTCTTTCGTAAAACGTATCTACGCTGTAGAGCGAGGTGTTTCGTGGAACATATCTAGGCTGTAAAGTAAGGTAGTTTTGTGGAACGTATCTAAGTCGTAAAGCGAAGTATTTTGTGGAACGTATCTACACCGCAAAGTGAGGTATTTCGTGGAACATATATAGGAACTTATCTAATAAGCCGTAAAGCGAGGTACTTCGTGGAACGTATATATGCCGCAATAGCGAGGTATTTCATGGAACGTATTTAGGCCGTAAAGCATTGTGTTTCGTGGAACTCATCTAGGCCGTTAAGTGAGGTATTTTCGTGGAACCTATCTATGCCGCAGAGCGATTAATTTTTGTGGAACGTATCTATGCCGCAAAAGCGAGGTATTTTCTTGGAACGTATCTAAGTCGTAACGCGAGGAATTTCGCTGAAACGTATCTAGGCCGTAAAGGGAGGTATTTTCGTGGAACGCATCTCAAACGTATCTTTTCGAAACGTATACAACTTTATTAATGTTAAATTTTAAGCATTTATTACGTTTTTTCCGTAAATCCAAAGAATTAAGTTTAAGTATCACATTTTTCCCACTCAGTTACTACCTTATCCCCCAACTAATCCATATTTATTTCCAAATTTTACCACCTTCCAGCACGAGTTCAACGAGAATCGCTATCTAACAGAGAAGCGGCGCCAGCAGCTGAGCGGCGAACTGGGCCTGAACGAGGCGCAGATCAAGATCTGGTTCCAGAACAAGCGGGCCAAGCTGAAAAAGTCGAGCGGAACCAAGAATCCACTGGCGCTGCAGCTGATGGCCCAGGGATTATACAACCATTCGACGGTGCCGCTGACCCGCGAGGAGGAGGAGATGCAGGAGCTCCAAGAGGCGGCCAGTGCGGCAGCGGCCGCCAAGGAGAGCTGCTAGGAGCGAGAGCGAGCAATATCTACGATTTAGTATTTATGTGAAGTGTATAGCGTGTAAGGCCTAGGTCTTAGGACTAACTAAACGATTAAGTTGTACCATATTCTAGTCCAAGGCACACGCAATCGGAATGAGCAGAAGAAACGAAGGAAATCTACCTGAAGATAGAGAAGAAACCTCCCAGAAGAATTCAGCCTGCGTTGCGTGTGTGCGTTTTGTATAAATAGATTCATAAATTCACAACTAAATAATTTAATAAACATTTAAATTATACAAGCAAAGAATTCTTTGCATAATTTTTATCGGTATCTGTGGGTGGTCCCCTTTCGGTTTTAGTAGATCTCGATTTGGTTATAGTTATATCTAGCCGTGGGCGTCGGCATTAATTACTCAATTAACGAATGCGCCAGATCAAAAGATTTGTATGGTCACAATTGCTTGAATTACATTCGAATTAAATTCATTATGCAAATTGATTTTTAAAACTCGCTATCTGTGAGCATAATCACGCCTAATAAACGGCGTCTCAGGTCTCCTCCGTCGTCTCCTAACATTATATTATTAAATTCCTCCTCCTTCTTCGGTTTTGTTTTGTGTTTCTCTGCCTTTTCGCGCTCTCCCTCCATCTAATTTAGCCATTAAATTTGCATACAGTCGTCAAATCCATGGTGTGTGCTGTGTGCTCTGTGGTGTGTGTGTTTGCAGGTGTGCGAGTGTGCCAGCGGCACAAATTGACACCTTGACGGCCCGGCGACGGCGTCAAAGCGGCAGCAGCAGCAGCAGCGGCAGCGGCGACGGCGCTTTTGCAGAGCTTCTCGCTTCTCGCGCTGAAGTGCAGCGTCAACAAATCGCGTAGGTGTTAAATGTGTCTGTCATTGCAGGCGGCAATGGGTTAAACGAGGGGTTGAGAGTGGGTGCGAGAGGGTTGAGGGGGGTTGGAGGGGTTTAAGGGGCGGTGTGAAGCGGTACAGTGGATCCGGAAGGCAGGTAACAGTTTCAAAATCACGGTAAGCCATCAAAACTCGCAGTAAAGCAAGAATAATAAAAGGTAAGGTGATTGAGTTAATTTTAATAAATATTTTAGCAGAAAAATAGAGAGCATTTTGTATATATATTTTTTTTTTTGAAAAAGGTTTAGTTTTTAATTTTTAATTATTAAATAATAAGCTTTCTAGCAATATAAATTCACAACAAGCCCCAGTAAACCACGAAAAATAAATAGTAGATGGTTGAGTTAATTTAAATAAATATTTTAACAGAAAAATAGTACTTTGTTTTGTTTTTAAATTGTATTTAATTGTAAAATAAATAAAATAATAAGCTTACCAGAAATATAAATTCACAAAAAGTAATTGAAGCATGATGAAGAAAATAAAAGAAAAAGGATAGGTTCATCATCACCTAGTTAAATTTGTGTTCTTCCTTGATTTCTGAAAGTGTCCTTAAAAAGTGTTCCTTAAAAAGTGTCGAATCCTGATTAATTTTGACCTATTATTGCCTCAAAAAATATATAAAATTAATATTTATCTTAACAAAAAAATAATTTAGTTTCGAGCTAAGTTTCTGATTGAAGTGTAAAAGATATAGTTAAAGTTTGAGTGGGAAAAAAAGGTTTTGAGTTTATAAAACGAACTTTTTTTGTATTTTCGTTAGTTACTTTATTTTAAGTGAACCAACATTTAATTAAATAAAATTCAAGCAATCTAAAAAGAGTTTTGGAAGATATTTTGTACACAAAACCATTTGAATAAAGTTTAGAAAAGCTTTGCTCAAACCTTTAATTATTGTTTAATTTTTTTTGCAACCCATATTATATAGATAACCGCTTGACATTAAATATTTGTTTATTTTCGCACTGATGAGCTAACTAAAACCCAAAAATCCATAAAATCCATTAGTTAAGCCATAAATAAAATGTATAACAAGTAGACTTTAGTACATATACTATAAGCCATTATAAGTTATTTAATTTGTGGCTTTGTGAGAGCGACTGACAGACGGAAAGCAACAACAAAATCACCTTCGCCTGCTAAAAAAAAAAGACAAAAAAAAACGTCTTAATTCGCCGTGAATGATTTACGGTTCGGTTTTGGGTTTCACTTCGCGCGGCGACATTTGTTTTTGTGCACGTAAGAATGGTCGCGTTATAAAGGCCATTACGTATACGTATGACACTTTATTCGCGCCAAGCGAGGGTCCACTGTGCGTGGGAGTTTCCCTGTCTCCCTGAGACCTGCTTGTGGCTTAAGTGATTTTTTATGGCACGCGTCGTTCGCGGAGTTCGCAGATATAACTTCATAAAAAGTCAATTTAAGTTTAGTAATATTTTGCTGAATTTATAGATGGCCAACAAGTATTTTGTTTAAGCATAATTTTTTATGGCCTTTCTGGGAGAGTGAGAGCAGGCTCCGAACCCATGAGTCACGGTTGCGAGTATATTACGTTATAAATTCAATAAATGTGACCATAAAAAGGCCCATTCAAATACCTTGTCCGCGTACATTAATCCCGCTGCTGTCCGGAGACGGAGTCGGAGTCGCAGTTCCTCCCCGCTTAACCCTTTACAACACCGACTCGCCCCGCTTAACCCCTTGTGCGCCAAATGATTAATGTCTGGCAGCTCGCAGCCTTGGCGAGAGTTAAAGCCAAAGTCAGAGACCAGTCAGCATCCAGCATCCAGCATCCAGAATCCAGAATGCAGAGTCCGAGAGGGTTCCCGGAATGCCCAGCAAGTAACCCGAAAAAAAGACAATACGCATAAATCTATGGGTTGACACTTAGTACCCAAAGACCACAGACTTTCAAATGAATTTGTTTTGCACAGAGACCGAGTAGAGGCGTCATAAAATTGGCAACAAATTGTTTTCACGCCGTTTTAAATACACATTTTTTAGCCAATACTTGGAGACCGTTTAATGAGCGAAGCCAAAAAGGGAACCAAAAACGAAGACCGGAACGGGAGAACGGGCGGTAACCGGGAACAGGGAACTAAGAACGTGACAATTGCACTGAGAGAAACTTGCATTACCTTCTGGGATTAATTAATAATAAATAGAAAGTTCGGAATAAAGTCTTAAATGTTGAAATTAGAATTGTACAATTTATTTATTACCTTAAAAGTTCTGAATAAACTCTTGAATGTTGGTATTATAATTGTAAAATTTATTTATTACCTTAAAAGCCCGGAAGCACACACAAAAATTGACGCAATTACCGCTTGCGTTGCCTTACAATTCCCAACTCCCAGTTCATAGCCCAGTAGAAACCATGATGTAAGTCAAGCTCAGTCAGCAAATGGGTACTGATGACAGACTTTGAGTGTTTCTATAATTACAAAAATAAAGAAAATAATTTTAAGATATTACATATACAATTTCTCTTAAGTTTATAAGAAAACATCCCCGATTTATCACTTGGCTTTACTTTAGAATTCCCAACTCCGAATTTGCAGCCTAGTAGAAACTACACTGTATGTTGGCTACTGATTACAAATTTGGCTGACACTATAATTACAAAATCAATGAAAATACTTTAAAAATATTAAAAAACTATTTAAAATTAAAAATGTGTGTAAATTTATGGAAAAATCTCCCCATAACCTTAACTTTTTCTCCCTCTGCTTTTGGTGAACGACATTCAGCGAGTTGACGGACGCTCTCGCCAAGCTCTCGGCGCTGTTGCTTGGATGCTGGACTCTTGCCAATAAATTTGCGGCTAAGGAGATAAGCTTATAAATTTTAACTGTAATTATGCGACACAAGATTTATGAAGAGACAGGGTCCACCCGGGCCAACACACAGCCTGGTAACTGGGCTCAGCCGCTGCCGCTGCCCTTTCGGTTTCGGATTATTAATGAAACACCAACTTACAGCGAAATGCGCTCACACTTCTGTGGGGAAGGGAGGTGTTCGGTGTGTTACCAATGTCTGTTTGTCGGCCAAAACTAGCTGGAGATTTACGAGCGTTTTAACCATTCGGCGGCGCTTCTAATTCCCTTTTGGCTTAATGAGTTTCTGGGATGCAAATCCAAACTCCTCCCTTCAGATACTCTGTATCTTGAGGCGACTTTATTGATCCATCCGCACACACTCTCACGTGTGTGTGTGTGGGTGTGGCACACATCTCTCACAGCACCGAGGAGCGACCACCCACGGTGCCGGCAATCGCTTGAAGAGATCTGCGTATTTGACATTGCCGAGATCGCCTCATTACGCCTGCGCTCAGGCAATCAAGCTACGAGAAAAAAGATACAACGAAAAAAGATACAAAAACTGCTCAAAAGAAGTATCTTTGAGATACAACAGCGCGGCGTGGGAGCTGCGATAATTTCAGCACAGCCCTTGCCTGCTTGGATTGAGCAAATGAGTCTCATCCCAGCTCGATTATTGAGCTGTATATATCCCTGTGGAGGAGGATAAAGGGGGGGGCTAAGGTGAGCTCTTGTAACCAGAGAAGAATCTTTATGGTGGCCATAAGATGGTTGGCTTTAAGGAGGCAAGTTTCTAGAAACTATTAAGAGGTCCTTCTCCAGTTTATTTTTAATTTTTTAGAGAACAAAGAAGTAGGTTATAGAGGTTTATAAGGAATAAAATGGTTAACTAAATATATTAAATATAATAAAATAAAGATAATAAATATAATAATATATAAATAGGAAAAAATATAGAAAATAATATACTAAATTGAATATATTGACGATAAAGTGATTTTTTATGGATCAGTAGAGAAGGAAACGTAAAGAAAACGAAATAAATACATATTTTAATGAGTAAATATTATATTAACTAGGATTCTTATAAACCTTAGCAAAATAATTGAACAACATGCATAAAGAGTAAGTAAGCTTTTTGTTAAAAAATTCTTAACAAAATCAGCATTTTGTAACTTTCATTCAAAAATAAATTTCGCCAAAAAGTGTCCCAAAAACTAACAAGACCTTTATAAAAAACCTTAGACCTAAATAATTATCAATTTAAAACCTTAATAAATAAACCTTAAACCTTAATAATTACCAACTAAAAATATCCCAAAAACTAACAAGACCTTAACAATTAACCCTTTGAAATACAAAGTTAAAAATTGCAGTAGAAAGTATTTCCAAAACTTAATTGAATTTAATAATCCCCTAAGTCTTGGCAAGCACCAAACCCTTCAAAGTTTCCCTCCTCCACCTGGCCAACACAGGTAAATGTATGACAAAGGGTGGGCTCTGGGTTAATTATGCAATGAAAATACCTCATAGTTAGAGCTCGGCTGTGTGTGACATATGAAAATGGGGAAATTACATTACGTTTTCATTCGTGAGTACGCCCGAAGTGCCATTCGAGCGGAAGTATCTTGTTAACATGCAAAACAAGCCATTCCACTCGGCTTGGGGCGTACGGATACGGATACTGACTCACCGAAAACTTGGCTTTTACTTCTTGCGATTTTACCTTCTTCAATTCAATTAGGAAATACCAAGGGCAATCGGAAGTGCCAACTGGGCAGGGGAAATGGAAAATGGGGTTTCGGGAAAGCCGCATCGTAAAATCTAACGATGCCCCACCCTGGGATTGCATTTTCATGGCACATTTGCAGCGCAATTTTAATTGTATCAATGGCTAAGCCTTAGGCAACCCTTAGAGCAAGCAACCCTTTTTTAAACGCGATTGGTCACGCATGTCTTCGGTCAAAGGGATTGTTTTTACTTAAGCAATAAACACGTAACCCGAGGCCTAAATAATATTTAAAGTGTTATAAAACTGTCGCCAGGACGACAGCCAGATGTCACTCGAGTGTGTGCCGCCTGATATTGGTTTTTTCGATTAACCATAAACATCTGTGACCTGCCCTTCCCAGGTCCATCAATTAGACACACTCCAAAGTCCAAACTCCCCGAGGGAGGAGGTGAGCTGTCAAAACAGAAATTGATTGCGTCTGGGACTGGGAGACCTTCGTCGTGGGTGTGTATTATTTCCAGTGCCGGCAACAAATCAAAACATTACTTGGCATAAATCGAGGGACAACCGCAACTGTGTGGGAATTAACAATTGGCAAAATGACAAACAGTGGCAAGGTCGGTCCGTTTCCCAGAAGGCAATCCAAGTCGCTAGACACCACGTCCTCCTCTGCATACAATTAAGGCTAATTGTAGGTTCTTCTAGGGGAAATGGCTAAGAAAAGGGGTGAGCCCAGAACAGCAGGAAGCCTGAACCATCAATATTTCCTAGTTTTTGGTAGTGAAAGTTCCTAAGAGAACAAAATACGGAAACCCCAAATGATATGCACAGTAGCCAGGCTAGCAGGGAGGTCCAATTAATCGAGTGTCGAGTCGGACATACAAATTAAGAGTCATAAATCCACGCTCACTCGCTGGCTGGCTGGCTGTTGAAAGTGCCCCGCGGAAGAAAAGGAAATGTCACCCGAAAAAAAATTATGAAGGTTCCTCGAAGGGCCCCGGGCAACCCTCGCTCGCTCGAGTCTCCTCGATTCATTATGCATCAAACGTGCGCATTAGACCAGGCCAAAAACCTGGGGCCCAGAGCGAAGTTTGCTGCAGTTTTCGGGGTCCCTGAACTGGAAAAGGATGCAGAGAGAGGAAAATTTGAGAGTTATATAAAATAAAATATAAATATATAAAAATATAAACAAATATAGGATTAAAATATAAATTAGAGGTATATTTTAGATAAAAGTAGCCTTGAGATTAATACTCAGAAGTCTTAGAAGAAAGTCCGTTGAATGTTTTTAAAATTATTATTAAGAGTTTAGAGAAAATATAAATGAAACTTCCTATTTCTAAACATACCGATTTTACTAGATTTTATTGCAATTAAGCCTTAAATTATATTCAAACATTTCCTTTGAGTTTAAACACCATTAGTGATGATTTTAATAATCTGGACTTATATATTTATTTATTTATATAGGTTCTTAAGTTTGTAAGATACCGATAATACAAAATTTTATTGCGATTTAAGCTTTAAATTATAATTAAAAATTTTAATACAGTTTAAAGTCATATTTATATAATTGTAATACTCAGGATTTTTATTCTTATTTTTTTCATATAAGTTCTTAAACTTTTAATATACCGATTTTATTAGATTTGATTGAGATTTAAGCCTAAAATTATATTGAAACATTTTCTTTGAGCTTTAAAGCATAATTTAATCATTTCAATGCTCAGGATTTTAATTTCTATTTATTTATTTAATGCATGCCTATCGTTAGTACTCAGGAAATTTCATAAACTTAAGCCTTAAAGGAGATTTGATTTGAAAATCTAATGGTTTTATATAAATAAACACAATTACTCGCTATACGGCCTCGCTTTATACGGCATTTCGCTTTAATGGGGCACATCAATTAAGTTGTCGATACGTTTTCAATTTACGGCCTAAAGTGTTGAGCTATATCGGTAAAAATACCTTCTTTCGACCTTTATCTACCTTCAGAAAAATGTATTCAATATTCGGCTTTTCGTTCTGCTGCTAAGCTTCGTAGAAAGTAGTAGCTACATTGGTCGGAAAACGAGATATTCCGTATCTAGGCCGTAAAGCGAGTCAAGAGTGTGCTTATTTTCATATTAAAACGGTAAGCCTTTATATATTTTATTCCCTTTTTTTTACTAGAATTTTTCTCCCAGTGCCCTTGCACAAGTTGCCACAACAACGAGGTTGTTGTCGCTGTCTTGCGGTTGCCACTTGGCAATCTTAAGTCGGTCAGCGCATGCGCGCCTGCATATTAAGAGCCGACAACGATCGGGAGCGACAATTGGGGAGTGGGGATCGGATCCCAAGCCGATCCCGATCCCGATCCCTATACCGATCCCTATACCAAACCCCTAACCGAACCGAAACTGAGACCCAGACAGGGCAGATCGATGTTGCTCATTAGTATTATGCTCATATGCATACGTGCTCGCCGGTTATGATGAGTGACATTTGATCTTGTTTTGTGTCAAATTAAGAGGCTGCAGCTGGCGCGGAGATCTCTGGGATGGGATGGGAATGATGCCTTTGCGATGATCGTGCGACCTTTTTTTCGGGGCCCACACTTAAGCCGTTGAGTGCTTGATTCCTGGTACTTTTGGAGGCGCTTCATCGGGGCCACACGTACTGCTCTCGGCTCTGGCAGGATCAATCCGCATCCGAATATGTATCTGTATCTGCGATGTCATGATTTGGCACTCGAGTGCCACTCCACGCCCTGGTGCTGGTGCTGGTGGTGGCTTCGGTTAATAAAAGTTGGCAGTTGGTCCAAGATTGGTCCCCATCTCGGGTTCCTCACTCTCTTTTTTCTCCCTCTGATGTCCGATGATGGCTCAATCGAGGGACCACACACACTGGCAGTTGCCCCGAAATCTGGAGCAAACCTGTTGCCGCCTTGGACTCAAGGGCTTCTCTTTTTCCCTCTGTGGGATGATCTCATATGCAGATGACAGATCACACAGGACCACCGAGAGATCTTGATCCATTTGCCCTGGAGTACGGCACATGTGTGAGATAGGTGCGATAAGAAAAGGACTTTTTCCAGGTGGGTGATCGTTGAGAGTGGCTGGAAAGGGATTGAGGAATGATTGCTGATCCTGTCAGCGTATTTTGCCAGCTTGAATGAGGAATTTTTGACTATAATGCTTATTTTTTGTGAGTTTTTTGATGAATATTTTGACAATAGATAAGAAAGGCTTTAATTATTAAATTTGAATATTATTTTATATTTTATTTTATTTATTTATACACAAATGTTCACGTTAAAAAGATATTTTTAAGGGCAGACAAACTTATAAAGAATCTTTGATGAATAAAACATTTTGAGAGTTTACAAATTAAAAAAAAAAAATATATATATATATAATTCTAATATCTAAGTAAGAATATTCAAAAATATTACTGGTTTTGTACTTTTCCTAATAATAATAAATACGTTAGACATCAATGACTTATACAGAATCTTTGATGAATATACCTATAAAGTTTACAAAAAAAAAAAAATAATAAAATATAATACTAATATTTAAGTAAGAATATTATAAAATAATGCTAAATTTATACTTTTCCTAATAATAATAAATACCTTAAACATCACACCTGAAAATTTTCGCTTAAGAAAACATTTTTTATAAAACATTACCGTTTGAAATCTCCTAAAAAGTCAGCCTAAAAGAATGCTGTAAGAAAACTATAAAGTGTATAATAGATTTTTATTTTACTTGTATAGTTTCCCTTGCAAATTAGTATGTGTAAATAAATAAAAAAGTCAAAAGCTCCTTTAGAATTTCCACTACAATTTATTTTTCTGCCTTACATATATCATAGCATAGTTTTAGACACCCTTTTAGAGTTTTTATGCTCCGAAAAAAAGATTTCTTTAAGAAATATACACAGAGAGAATTATGGCATCCGGAAACTGAGAATCCGCGTTCTCAAGTACGAACTATTCTAATTTTCAGAACGGATTCCTTACTTAAATACCAAAAAAAATCAAAATGAATACAAAAGTATTGCTATAGCAATTTTATAACCCTTACAAAGGTAATTTTAAATTTTAAAAAGGTATAAAATCGAATCCCAATTAAAGGATTCTAATCCAGATAATGCCCCAATTATCCCCCTGATCTTAACACTCCTCCGCTCACGTACACGTACTCCTCAATTGATCTGCTTAGACGCCAATCAATGAAAGTGATTTGTCGCGGCCCATTTGTCAAAGTACAAAACACTCATCACAGCAGATTGTCAACTGTCTTCGGGACACTCCACACTCTACACTCCCTACCCTTTTCCGATAAGAGTAAGCCATGGTAATGGCATGAGTCACCGGAGATCAGTGTCCGCAGATTAATCTCCGCTGGACAGCCATCCATCTCAGATCCGAGAGCTCAACACTCTCTTCCCTCCCCGATTAATCGCCGACGCCACTGCCTGATGAATTGCTGTCCAGCGATCTCGATTCGGGTTGGGATATATCCCAGATTCAGCCCAAGATAAGCCGCTGATGAATATGTCCAATGAGTGGAAAATGTGCGGCCATCATTATTTTTTAATTAGGCCAGCCAACGACGAGAGGTATGTGTGTGTGTTGGCTTATTTTTTAGTTTAATTAAGCCATAATTTATCGCCAACAGCACGCGGACACGCAGAGCTCAGAGCTCGGACCTCTGGTAAAAAAAAGGGCCACACACCGGCGGCCTCTCCTCTCTCTCACCTGTGCCCAGGCGACACCTGCCCCGTGTAAATTACCTCAACAAAAGCGAGTCATATGCAAAAAGCGGTACAGAGAAAAACCAGGAACCTGGGGACAAAGACCATAGCTGGGAGTGAGTATAAGCCCGGTGGTCTAATTAGAAACGATCTTGTCAATTAGTCAGCGACTAAAACAGGTAAACACTGACTAAAAAAAAAAACAGAAACCATGTCCATCTGGTCTCTGTGGAGTTTCTGTGGAGAAATTGTGTTCGGTTTTTTTTCACTCTGGTAAGCATTAAGATCGATGCGAATACATGGTTTGGGAGAAATTATATGGCTGCCGTGGCGGTCGATTCAAATTTTTCAATTTCTCGAAACCCCAAAAAACACAGACAGGGAGCAGTACATGTTCTCCAGCGATCTGTGTCCCCAGAGAAGCATCCGCTTCTGCTCGGCGCAGGTGACTCTGCCCGCGATTTACCTGGAATTCGACGCTTAACTAATGATGCTCATCAGGCCCGGGATGGTCCCAATCCGGCTACCGTATCGAGGGGGGCGATCTCTTTGCTTGGCACATTTTCCATGGAAGATCGAACAAAAATCAATTTCCAAAGCGCGCTCGCGCTTAATTATCCATTATGAAAAATTGCAGTCGTTAATGTTTTTCGGTTGCCTATCAAAATCGGTTTTTCCAAATAAAAACAAAAGGAAAAGGAGAAGCTGAAGAAGAATGGGTATCACCATCGGAGACGTCATCATCGTCATCATCATCATGGATCTCTGCAGCAGCACTAGCGAGGAGCAAGAGGTGGAGTGAGGAGCAGGCAGCTGGACCGGGAACTGGAGCGGGAGCAGCGAGGATCGTTGAGCGTGTAAAATGCTTTTCCGCGTCTTCGACTCGCAGAAACCTTTGGCCCTGTTGCAAAATGCGGCAGCCACAACAACAGCAACCACTGAAAAGGCTCAGGGAGGGAGGCAGTGGAGCCGAAACAACAACAGAAGTTTATGCACTGAGGGAAAAATTCCTACTTAAACTAAAAATATATTCTAAAAGAAAAATATTTTGCTTACTATGAATAATAATATTTAATTAAATATAATAACATTGGGCTCATTATTTGTTTAAAAATATTCAATATGATGTTCAATAAAAGCTAGTTGGGAATTTTAAGGTGTTAACTTGGAGCTAACATAAAAAACGTTTCCACCAAGGCATGGCTAACTTCAAAGATATTATTACTTATTTTTAATATTTTTAAAAATTATTTAAACTTCTATTTTGTTTACAAATGTTTTTTATGATGTTCCATAAAAGCTGCTTGGGAATTTTAAGCTGGGAAACCTGACCTAAGAAACGTTCTAAGGAAAGCAAAAGCTAACTTTAAAGAGATAAATGTTTGTAAGAAAAAAATATTGTTTGAAACAAATATTTAATCATATTTTTTGTTTAAAAATATTTTTATGGTGTTCCATAAAAGCTAGTTGGGAATTTTAAGCTTGGAAACATGAGCAAAAAAACGTTTTAAGAAAAGCAAAGCTAAATTTAAAGAAATTAATGTTTTTAAGTAAAAAATATTGTTTAAAAAAATATTTAGACTCTTTTGTTGCCTAAAAATATTCTTTATGATGTTCCATAAAAGCCATAAATTTTAAGGTACCAACTTGGAGTTAACATAAAAAACGTACCCAGCAAAGCATTGCTAACTTCAAAGAAATAATTCTTTTTATTAAATAATTTAAAAAAATATTTCAACTTATATTTTGATTAAAAATATTCTTTCTGATGCTACGTAAAAGCTGGTTGATAATTTTAAGCCACATTTTTAGGTTAACATAAAAATGCAAACTTTAAAGAGATTAATGTTCTAAGGAATATATTGATAATTAAAATAAATCTATAAATCTCTTAATTAATTTTATATTTTTGTATACTTGTCACCCAAACTAACCACCCCCTTTTGGGCAGTGCACATACCCGACTCGTCGCAGACACGGCATCTGGACCACCCAAGAAGTCGCCGTCCCCGGACTGAAGCTCGGACTCCGCTCGGACTGGGGCCGGGGCCATTGGCGAGCGAGTGGCTATTAAGCCAGCCCCAAGCCGGGACCACTCGATGATTACTTGAAATTCAATTGCAGTCCATTAGGAGTGATTAATATGTATGCGATTCCAGCGGCAGCAGCAGCCTCAGACAAGTATCTGTAAGAAACTAAGAGAGATCGGCAAAGAGAAGAGATTCTGCACAAAAATGCACTGCACTTAAAATTATTGACACTTTGGCACCGGCTCTGGCTACGTGAGGCGGCTACTGTGATGCCCGGGCTAAGAGAGCGGTTAAGAGAGACTGCAGACTGCAAACTGAAGACAGAAGACTGTGCAGACTGAAGACTGCAAAGAAAGACTGCATCACTGGGACCACACACGAAGATCGAGGCTGCGCCACAGGCAGCTCTGGGCAACGGAAGGCGGCAACATCGACAGTAGTTTTGCGGCTCGTTTGCTGCGTTGTCCTCCCTCCGTGATCATGATCACGATCATGATCAGTGGAGTGATCATGAAACGTCATCATCGGGCAGACTCCTCCTTGGGCAGCGGCGCCAAATTGCAGCAAAGTAAAACAGCGTTTAGCATTGTGCCTTGTAATGATCTCGGTCAGGCAATGTGTGCCCAGTCTGCGAATCTTCCGAAGAGAGGTCCGATCCGAGGCTTAAGAGAATGCGAAGACTCAGTCGCCCAGAACTCGTTCGCTGAGTTAGCGCCTCTGAAAAAGGGTGTAATAATTTATGTATTTTGATTAGGCTGGCCCCAGTTCTGGGGGCTTCTCTGGTCTTATAATTGATAAGTGCTTTTGAGATACTTTTAAGATACTTTTTAATGAAGCTAATGAAATATACGCCGAGTTTGCAGATACCTCTCTATCTGTTAGGGGTAAATGCGGGGTTTTAGATATAGTTAGTGAGGTTTTAATATATGTCAAAGTGAAGTGAGCGTTGATAGGTGTTTATTTATTTATTTTAAGTAACTAAAAAATTAAAGAAATATATGAAAGAGGTTTCTATCTTTAAAGGCAGAATATTTTAAGCTTAGAAAAATCTCCAAGCTCAAAAATATATTTTATTTTCAGCTAGCTCTCACATAGAAAAATATAAAAGAGGTTTCTATTTAGAGACTTTCTAGCTTTATAGGAATAATATTTTAAGCTGAAAAAAATCTCCCAGCTCCAAAATATATTTTATTTTCAGCTAACTCTCACATAGAAAAATATAAAATAGGTTTCTTATATTATTTAGAGACTTTCTAACTATATAAGAATTTAACTTCAAGCTAAGAAAAATCTCAATTTATTTATTTTCAGTAACTAAAAAAAAAGAAAAATATGAAATAGGTTTCTTATAATTTTTAGAGACTTGCTAGCTATATAGAAATTTAATTTTAAGCTAAGAAAAATCTCCAAGCTCCTCAAATATAATAAATTGTTCAGTTAGCTCTTAGGTTGAAGTTACTTAAGCCCTAGAAAACCCTATCTACATCTCCCTATAGGGAGTATGTATGTATATCGTGAATTTCCCCTCATAATGACTCAGACTCTGGCTTAATTGTTTTGCTCCCAATTAAAGTAATTTGGTTATTGTGAACAAATCAGGGCCGGGGCCTTTTGTTTTATCTTTCGAGCGAATTAGATGTCTTTCGCCATTAAATCGAGGCAGAGATCAGCTCAATTACAGCTCCGTCCAGTCGCGGCCATTTCTCCCTTTTTATCGCACTAATTACACTCGGCGACCCTGGGATTGCTCTGAATCTGAATCTGGGATGGATTTAGGGTCTCCGGACTGGTCTCGGGTCTCTGGGAGTTCCAGCGAACCGGGCAGAGAGCCCCATAAAAATCACATCAAAGTCGCGTCCGTTTCGAAAACTAGTTGCTATAAAACTGCAATTACCCGGCATGCACTAAAACGCTCAGTTCGCGCAGCACTCGAATTTATGGCCAAAACAAAGCACAAAAAAGTGAGGTATATAAAAAAGAGGAGCTGGACTCTGCCAAGAATCGAGCATTAAATCTCGCCCCACCACCCACTCGACAAAGGTGGATTTTCCTCTATTTCTTTCTCGCTGACTGGGTTTTTTTCTTACATTTTTCCCGAGCAACGGCGAAAAGAAGCGACCCAGCGAAAAGCTCAATTTGTACCTCAATTAAGGCGTCGACCATGGCACAGTGGGGCAAAAAAGCTCTGCCGCCTGTGGCGCATTTCCGTTTCCGGTGATGGGGTTTTGAGCACTGGCACTGTGAGAAACAAGGGGAAAGGCATGTTGTTTAGAGAAAGAAAAATAAGTATAAGTATTAGTATAAGTATAAATAATAAGAAATATAATAAATAAATAAATTGAAGGCCAAGCCTAAAGAGTCTAGAATTTATTAGATTTTTTAAAGCTAGACTTTATGTTGAAATAATTAATTAACTTTAAGAATTTCTTCCACATTTATTTTTGTAAGTAATATATAATTAAATTTTTAAACGTAGAACAAAGTATTTAAATAATAAATTATAATTTATTATTATAGATACTGATGAGAAAGTGCTGTCTCTCTTTTGAAACCCTAAATCAAACCCTTAAAATCGAATTCCTTCACAGTAAAATCCATCTAAAATCCCCAATTTTATTCCCCTTCTCAGACTTTTTTCCCGCACTGTACCTGCCACCCTTAACCCCCCTTCCAGTGTCCCCTCTGAGCTGTGCCGGCGCCCATGAATTATGGCCATGGTTCGTGCTCAGAGGCGCTGCACGGCGTCAGATAAAAAAGTGTTTGGCCGAAACGAAAAGCGTTTCGCTGAAATATCCTGGCTCCTGAATGGAGAGATAACCAACGGCAGGCGCGCGATTTTCAACACATTTCTGCCAGGATACACATTCATACATATATACATCCTTTTTCTGCTGCGTTCGCACAAGGGCACAAGGGGCTTGCCTTCCGCTTTTGCCTCGATTTTTACACCCATTTTAGCCCGCTTTCCGCCCGCTTTTCCTACGTTTTATTGCGCCAATGTTCAGGCTGCAGTTTCGCCTGGTTTTTCCGCTATTTTGTCGTGTGTTTTTTCTTTTGTTTGCCTTATTGAGCTTTCAGCACTTTCGCTCTTGGCCTTTTCTCCTCTGTTTTTTGTGTTTTCCAGGGTGGTGGCGGCGCCACAGCCGGAAAAAAGTGCAGAATCAAATAATTTACTTTCCAATTCGCGCTGAGATCACGTTTTTAATTTGAAAATTTTACAACTTGCGAGCTGCGAACAATGTTTATTTTTACACAGCGCAGGGCAGCGCTTTTTTGGGGGTGCGAAAAGTGGCGTTCCTTTTTTTTTTTGGGGTTTTATATCCTCGCGAATTCAATTCCAAGTGCGCCGGGATTTTCCACACTCCCCTAATCGGGAATCAGCGCTGAATTTGTTTATGAAGCGCCCGCTGTTGATACCAATTAACCCCGGAGAGTGTCTGCCGCGCCTTTTTGCCTCGTTTTGTAAGCAACTTTTGCATATGGAAAACAATTTGCTTTTGGTTACCTTTTTTTAGTGGCTTTTACCATAAGTTTTGGGATGGGAAAATGGGGTATTTTAGGCTAAAAGAGGCTTTTGCATTGGAAGAAAATCAAGTAAGAGATAATTTTATATCTTTAAATGAAGAATTACTGATTATTTGAGGTTTTAGGAGATCTTTAGATTATTTTGTTCAACTTTGTTTAAAGAAATACTTATAATATTTAACAGCCTACCTTTCCTTAAATTATCTCACTAATTTTCCTAAGTTTTAACAACCTTAGATACTTCTATAATAGGTTTCTTCGTAGGAAAAGGTAATTATATTCTTTGCTTCTTCAGTTTTTGGTGCTTTTTCAATTGCCAGTGAGGTTTTCGACCAAAAAAATGTATTTACAACTTAAATATATTTTATATTCAGAATTATTTAGCTGAGCTTATATTTTTTGGCAGAAAATATTACTAGAAAAATTTAAAAACATCCTAATTTCTTCCTATTATAAATTAATTTCAAAGTAATTATTGCAAAATTTGTTTTAGTACGTTTTGTAAAGATATTTAATACGCCCTATTTTTTGCTTAATTTAACTTAATTTATTATCATAACTTTTCAAATTCTAAAATATTTTTAAATATTTATTTTATCCCCTTAACCCTTTTTTCCTCTCTATTTACCCATAAAAAACTTTTCATAAAAATCCCCCTTGAAATCGGAAACGCAACAAAATGTTGGCATCGCTGAGCCAACAATTTTCGGTTTAATTGGCGTGTGTTTTGGCCAAATATTTACTTTAGCCGCAGCGGAGGGACTCATTCGGAGTGTTTGCGGAACTTGATTAATTAAACGGCGAACTTTTCGGCCACCCACAAACCTAACACGCATGTGTACGTGAGATTTTGATATATGATTTCGGCTGAAACCGCGTCCTGGGCCATCCGTAATGGTAATATGGAAAATAATGGCGCAAAAAGATGAGAAACATAATGCAAAAATATCCGAATGCAATGATAAATGACGGACTTCCGCTGCAATCCTCGATCCAAAAGGAGCTCCATTGTTTGTCATATTCAAATGCCAAAAAAAGGGGAAAAATATTGTCATTATCGGGGGGAGAGAGCGAGGAGCTTGTCGCCCATTCTGGGGGATCATTTGTCTCTCCGCGGCAGTGACCACCCGTATCTGCCGGCTAATGCATTTCTGGAGAGTCCGGTTGGGCAGTTCAGTCACTCCCTCGGATGCATTTCAATTAGAGGAAGGCTGCGGATTTTTTCTGTTTTTTTTTTGAGTTGCCTAACAGCTTTGTCTTGACCCGCGAGTTCAAATTAATAATTGTTTTCTCTGGGGAGACACCTCAATGACATTTACCTGCCACATAAGCCACGAAAAGTAATGTTCGGTTCACGTACGAGTGTACGGGGCATTAGGCATTAATAAGCACAAAATAATGTTAATAATGTCATCATTCGAGGCCCCAGCGGACCCACCGCTGAGGTGGGAAACCAGTGTTTGGTAATAAACGGCTGTCCTGGGAACACACATGCATTTATTCATAATACATATAATAATAATAATCATATATTTATGGCTCATAAACGAAATGTTCAATTCATTTGATGGCGCTTAACGCCGGCAATTACATCCGGAATAGTCCGGGGCGGGACCCACCGCAAAAGGCGCCGCTGAGTACTTAAAAAAGATACTTGGAGACTTGGCTAGTTTTTCAATCTCTGGGGAGTCTCAATACTCAAGGTGTGGCTCTGGGAAAAACTAATTACATTTTTAACTTTATGGTTTTTGGGAAGATATGCAAAGGAGGTAAGAGTAAGGCTCTATCTGGGGTTAGTTTTTATATCTTTTATAGACTTTCTTAGTTACTTATTTATATGTTATTCATGTATATGTTTTAGCGACCTTTTTACTTCTTTTTTAGTTACTTTTGATTGTTGCTAAATGGAAATTAAGGTATTGGTTTTGTAATACCTTTTAATGTTTGATTTTTAGAGGAGTATTTATTTTTGATTGTTATTAAATGGATATTAAGGTAGTGGTGTCTCTTTTATTTTTACAGAAATTTCTATGAGTTTATTTTTACACAAGTTGCATCTTAAACTCCAACTCCAACTCCAATGCGCTTAAAATAAAATTCTAAAAATATTTATATTGCTAATAATAGTCTAAACAAATTTAATAGAGCTTCATTTTTCTTATTATTAAATTTTGAATCATATTGTTACATTTTTAGGACAAACTTCACTCCTAAAGAGAAATTATACTATTAGTCATTAGTACTTGGCTTGATAGATAATTATTTCCTGAAGTTTTGGAAGCTATAAATATTTATCTTTATTATTAAATTATTTTATTAGAAGAAATCCGCTCTTCGACTTAATTTAATACTCGAATTATAGTTTTTTCTGTAGGTGTATAGTTTTTAGTTAGTTTTTTCTTTAGATTTCAGACTCTAACTCTTAAGCTCCCTTAAAAAAATAATTACGGAGGCTGCACTTCACTCTTTATTTAAATGAATTTATTATTTTAATGGCTGATATCCGCTTTAATACTTAATTAAACAGTCAAAAAAATATTTTTAGTACTTTTAAACTTCATACTTGGTTTATTTTTACCGTAGCAGACTCTACCTCTTAAGCTTTCCTTAAAAAAAACCTGATGCTGCATTGCGCTCTGTATGTTTATTATTTTATTATTTTAAAGGCAGAATTCAGCTCTTAGATTTAATTAAATATTCAAAATATATTTTATTCTTATAGTATTCTTAAAGTTCTTACTTTTTTTTTTTTTTTCTTACCAATCCAAACTTTACCTCCTCAACTTTCTTTTTAAGAACAAACCTGAACTCTACTCTGCTCCATTTTCTCCTATCAATGATGGCGCTCGGCTACAATTAAGTGACCCAAAAGATACTGCCAAGAAAGATACTTCATCCAAGAGTAGGAGTTAGAAATCTCGTCAGTGCGAGTGTTTGAGCCACGGCGCCCGTGTTGACCAACTCAATTAGCCGGGCATTGAGAGCAGTTAGCGGCCGAGGAGTAGGTGCAAATCGACGGCCAAACAAAGGCGCAAGCAGCTGGGCAATTAGCGGCCAGCAAATTGTACGGACTCACGTTCGTACATCCGTAGGCCGGAATGCAGAACGCCAAAGACAATCAATTACAATGGGTTAACAAAGCGCGGCTCAAATATTTGGCCAGCGCTAAGCGCCAGCGGGGAAGGGTTAAGGCCGTAACCGATCAAATGCGTTGAGTCAACACACACACGGAGGCATTGACGTCTCCGACTTGAAGGAGGATGATGATGATGCCGGCCGGGGCTCAAGATCGGCCCGCTCCAGCCTCACATGTTGTTGGCGTTGACTTCTGCTGAAAATCCGAGTACATTTGAATGTTTGTTTAGGCTCTGGGAGCGAGCTCTGAGATCTCTGAGTTGGCAGCCCATAAGAGTTACCCATGAGATACAGATACTCCTCATGCCATTGGTAGCGCCGCGCGAACGGGAGAGGAGCGCCTGTCTGTTGGCCATAATTGAGTGCACTTTCCAGGGAACTAGCAGGCTGGCAGCGATTATGAAATGCCAACAGCCACAGCTCCAACTCCAACTCCCAGACAACCCTCTCTGACTCTGGCAAATGGCGAACATCAGGCGCTCGTAATCGTTACGTTTAAGTACTCCCATTTTCCCTATTTCATCTGCCATTTGATGCTGCCCAGCATACGGCGCAAATCTCGTAAATCAATTGATAAAGCGAAGCGGAAACAAGTGGCAGCCTCAATTGCGATGGGCCAAATAAATCTGCCGTCTCGCCCATTTCCCAGTTTTAGTAGATCTTCTGGCAGAGCAGCAATTAAGGCGACAAAACTGCAAAGCGGCCAAAGAGCCACCCAAAAAGCGCAATTAGCGATCGTTGGGGTGCAGAATGTGGGGGCCAGTAGCTCCTCCACTAGTGGCAGACACGTGTCCGTGGACACTGAGATCCCAACAGGGGGGAGGGAATCCAACATCAATCCCAGCATCTTGAGTAGGGAGTGCACGGGAAGAAAGGGTACACTTTTATTTACAAATAAATACATTTTAATGTTGAAGAATGTATTTTCTAATATATTTATCATTACCATTTTTAATAAATTATATTTTGTAAATGCAATATCATAATAATTGATATTCAAATAATTATCAACAAACTATAATTAAGATGCAAATAAATAATATTGCTTGTATAATATACAAACACATCAATATTTAAATTGAATGCTAGATTAACAATTAAATTAGATAACAATACATATAAGTAAGTAATAAAATATATAATTAGATACTCTTAAAGTGGAGAATATAAAAAAATGATGTTTATCCATTTAAAATAGATTTTTCTCTAATATAAAAGTAATCTAGAACTTTAATTTTTCATTTCTATTAAGAAGTGCCTTAGGAAAGCCTTCATTTTCCTTAAAAAGAGTTTTTAATAAAATGTATTATTATTGATATACCCTTGAGGTAGAATTGGAAAAACCACGATCGATTAAACGATTTAAAATCGATTGTTTGCATATAAAGACATCGGAACTTAAATATTTTTGCAGCTTTTAAGTCGTTGTAATTATGAAGAATATTTCTCAACATTTTAAGTTGCTAGGAACCAAGAGAAAATAAAATGTAAACTATAGAAATCATAGTTTAAAATTTATTTACTTATTAACAAGAATTTTCCACAAAGAAGCATTAGAGAAAACGTTTAAAATAGATCGAAAAAGATTTATAAAGATCCCTGCTATAAGAAAAGTTACCTCAAATGTAATGTAAATTTTTAATAAAATTAAAGCCTTAATTACGATAATTTCTCACCGTGCAGATTTGTGTAGTTTGCATTTTGTATTTGTAGTCAACGTCAAAGGGGCATAAATCACGTTCCCTATGGAAATGGCAGAGGCACTGGGGGATGGGGGATGGTGAATGGGGATGAGGATTGGGTTAAGAGGGGAAGCAGCGCCCACACAGACGACGATGACGACGACTGACTTATGGAGCCGGCATATGTGTTTTTGTGGCTTTTTAATAGCTCGCTCGATGGATCGTCGCTCCCTGCCCAAACTCCGTCTCCTCAGCATCTGTATCTGTATCTGTATATGTATCTGCAACTGCATCTGCATCCCCCAACTAAATACCCCGTACATTGTATGCGCAATTGAAATTCCATTGCCTTGAGCTGTCTGAAAGTGAAATTTAGTGTGTCACTTGGCAATTTCTGCTAATTAGAAGTGTTGAAAGTGTTTGCTTTGATATCGAATGAAAAACAAAAAAAGCGCCTGACATACCCTGCCCAGGGATATAATTTGTAACTCGACGTTTTTCGGTGACCCCGGGTGATGATAACTCTATATAAACTCGATCGATGTCTGGGATATATAATTTGCAACTACACACATATTAGCTGGCAAATTACTCACTGCACACACCACACACACGCCATAGCAGCTAGTAGTCAGGTAATCAATTACCTGGTGACCCCACCGACAGATGGGAGTCGTGGCGCGGTAACGAGCAAATCGATGAATCAATACAGTTATTGAAAATGATTCATAGGAATTAAAGTTGGAGCTTAAGGCAGGCGTTGGAATAAAGGGTTAACCTGGAAATGGAGGGAAAATTATGTCCTTCAAGTCCAAGGAGTGTAAAATCCAGTTCTAGGAAGGATTATATAGCTAAAACAATTTAGAAAAAATTCAAAACAGTTTTTTTTTTTCTTATTAAAATCCTATTTATATAACATAATTTTTAGTACAAACTTTACCTTTAAAGAAAAAAAAATTCTATTAGTTATTAACAGATTAACACCCATACCTCGCTATACGGCCGCTTTTTATACTTTTATATTTTTATATACTTTTATATATTTCGCTATAACGGCCCTCTGCAATTACAACACGTTTTCAATTTAAGATCGAAAAGATTTCGCTAGAACGACAAAAACTCTTTTTCGATAAGGTACAGTATAATTTATTCCTTATACGGTATTTTGGCAAAGTTTTGTGGCCGTAAAGCGAGGTATGGGTATCATACTTACTAATATTATAAAAGAAAGTATATTTTATACAAAAAAATAATTTTGAAATATATTTATTGTACCCGCGGATATATCTTTCCTGCAAACTGTAGAGTATCTACGAAATACTCTTTTATGATTTTGGGACAAACTTTACACCTTAAAAAAAAATATGCAATCACTTATTAACAGATTTAAGACTACTAAACTTTCTTATATTATAAAACCAAGTCTAAACCATACAGAAGAATCTTTAAAAATATTTTGAAAGTATCCCCAAAAATGTATACCATTTTACAAACTATAGAGTGTCTAGTAAATTCTCTCCTATGATTTTACGACAAACTTTACACCTTATTAACATATTTAAGATTACTAAGCTCTCTCTCCTCACTCAAAAAATCTAGAAAAATATTTTTTTAAATATTCCCCTTCTAGATATACCCTCCCTATACCAAAGAGTATCCAATAGATACTCCCCTTTGATTACCGCTTTCATTTAATTCGATTTGCAGACAGACAGACAGATGGCGAGACCGATTGCGGCGATGGCTAATGGGCTAAACTGTCTAATTGGTTCATTACGTGCACAAATGGATTTGCGCCTCTATAAATCGCTCGATTTGAATCCAAAACCAAAACCAAATCCAGATCCGCCTTGGCTGAAACTCCGCGAGAGACATGCAAGCAGATTCGGATTCGAAGCCATGCAATTAGCGTTTGGCATCAATTCATATGCAGGCACACACACAGCACACACAGCCCACAGGCACTGGCACACACATCATCGCTTGCCAGTTAATGTCAGCTGCCCATCTCATTGCATTTTCGCATTTTCGCTTATATATATATATTTTTTTGCATTTATTTTCAGCAAATTAACGCCGCGAGAGATCTGTGCCAATAAATCATTTGATGCCGACTGCGCCCTGCAGTCAGTCGTCAGTCTTTTTGTCTCAGATATATTTTGTTTATAGTGCCCGGTGTGTGCCTTTAATTAAACGGAATGGAATCGAAGATCCAAGTTGTTGCCGTCACTCAGATTTTGTGATTCGGAATGTGTGATTGTGCAATTAGCGACGGCGGCACCCTCGCCCTCGGTGACAAGGCTACATGATTTAAAGTTCTAGCCGGCCTTTGATGTGGCAAGAAAATAATACAAAGGGATCTCCCCCATTAACCCCCTTGTCATCCTCCCTTAACTTCAATTAAAAACCACCTTTGAATTTAATTTTTTCACATTTGTTTTTATTTCTTCTTTTTTTCTGTTCTTTTTTTTCTTAATTTCTTTGCTGATTTCTTTTTGTTGAACTTTTTGCTTTAGCACATGGATTTCACAAGAACATCTTTGTTATTAATTCTGTCTTAGGTGCATTTCCTCCTCTTCTCGGCTTACAAACTAAAAATACTCTCTTTCATAGCGTGGCTTAACTAGGCTGTTAAGTTACTTAATTTACAGAAGAATAATAGTTAAATTTTTAAGGTGTAGGAATAATAAACGTGAGAGTAAGTGAAGTCGAAGCTTTAGCATTAAGCCTGGGTGTTAGAAGTTATAGTTATTATAGCGGATAATACTCTCTAAATAAATACGCCAACAACTTGCAGCTCAGATACTTAGGGTCTTAGCTAAGATTATTATTAATTAATTAAATGTATGTACAATATGCGCTACAATTATATCACATGAAAAACCATTTTGTACGCCGCACACAAGCTGCCCTTCGAATTATTGCACGCCCCCTTTGGGAAGGCCGGAGATGGCCTAGGGTATCTGGCCATTCATGCGCATCTCCAGCTCCTCCTCCTCCTTGGTCAGCGGCACGGTGGTGTGATTGTACAATCCCTGGGCCATCAGCTGCAGGGCCAGCGGATTCTTGGAGCCCGTGGACTTCTTGATCTTGGCCCGCTTGTTCTGGAACCAGATCTTGATTTGGGCCTCATTCAAACCCAGTTCGGAGCTCAGCTGCTGGCGACGGCGCTCGGTTAGATAGCGATTCTCGTTGAACTCCCGCTGTAAATAGAACGGAGAGGAGAGAGAGTTCCGGATGAGTTTTGGATAGTTTTGGATAGGGCAGGTAAGTCAAATCAATTATTTGCGGTTTTTCGGGACGAGCCGTGCGTGGCTAATTGGTTAAGTACGGACGGGACTGGACTGGACAGGATGCGGTTGTCAGGATGCCTTTAACGGCGGGCGGTCCGTAAATATTTTGGTGCAAATATGACACAACAAGGAGGCGCATTTATGGAATGTGGAAACTCACCTTGAGGCGGGCCAACTGCTCGCTGGAGAAGGCAGTCCTGGGTCGCTTCTCGTCGTTGGTCTTATCCTTTGGCTGTTTGGGGCGGCGGTAGCGGGGTCCTGTAAGACAAAGAGAAAGGGAAAAATAAAGGTTAGTCTCTCATTCATTATATTTGCATAAATGTCTTGCCTATACTATTAATAATATTAATGATTTAATTAGCATATGTGTCTGGCGAAGGAATTCTTTTCGCTTCGCGTGCTGCCAGGGAAGTGTTCAATTTGTCAGCTGTCAGCGGCGAAGAAGAACTCTAACGAACCCTAAGGTCGGTCTGGGCATATTTTAGTCAAATGATTTCCCAGCCGAGCGAGTCTCTAATTAGTGGCCAAGTCGCAGTCTCCATCTAATTGGCAAAACTCTCTAGACTCCAGACGCTAAAAGTGCTTATTAGATTTCCACACATTGTAAATTATCATTTAATTGGTAAGAGAGGCAAGTGGTAAGAGATCGCTTTGATTAATTCCTAGCCGCCGAGTGGGGCCTATCAACGCCTCTGTATCGATTGCATCGACACCAAATTAAAAAACCATTGAAAGCCATAAAAAAGCACTTAACTCGTCAATTAACACAGAGAAAATCTCTGGAATAAAAAGGAGAAGAGAAGGAGTTCTCCCGATTTTTTCCCGGATTTTCCCTGAGTTCTCCCCCATCTTTTAGCTCGTCAATCGTCAGCGCATTTTAGGGTCGCTGCTGCTTCTGGCGTGTGTGCGTGACCTGTGACCTTCCTATGATCCTCCCACTCCTCCACGTCGGCGATAAGCAAACGCTGCTGCCTGCGCTACATGTTGTCACATAAAGTGTCGCTCTTCAAAAGGAGCGCAGCGCTGCGTGAGGCCCAGAAAAAAGTAAACTGGGAATCGGATTCGGAATTGAAATGGGAGAAGTCGGGAATCTAGGCTCATTGCCATTGTCCGCGTGTCTCCTAATTGTTTCAGTGTCCTTGGGATTTATGACACAAAACAAAGCGACTTGAAAGGCGGACGCCGCCAAGTATATGGATCCCCAAGGGTGGTCCCTAGCATATATTACTGCACAGAGGGAATTATGGAATCCGGAAATTGAGAATCAACGTACTCAAATTCGTACTATTCTCATTTTTAGTACGGATTTTTCTTTAAATTCTAAGATAAAGTTTGCCATGGTATTTATCTCTGAGAAGGAAGTGCGACTACTAACCTGAGCTGGTACTGAGATTGAGAATCCGCTTACTCAAATTCGTACTATTATCATTTTGAGTACAGATTTTTTAAAAATTGTAAAACTAAGTTTCCCATGGAATTTATCTCTGGAAGTTTCCCTATTTTTTAGAGAGGAAGTGTGACTACTAACCTGAGCTGGGACGATCGCTGTAGCGGGTGCAGTACACCCAGGCGGGCCACATCTCGTTCTTGCCGCCCTCCGTGGTGGTGGAGCCCGTCTCCGAGCGCGTGTCATCCGAGGATTCCATGCCCGAGTCCCGGCTCACAGCAGACGGCGGAGGAATGGGCTGGGGCTGCGGGCTGCTGGCATTGGCCGCTGATCCTCCCACTCCCAGGCGACTGCTGGGCGAGGAGTTCAGCGAGCTGGCCGCCGAGGAGCAGCCCGAGGAGGAGCTGCTTGAACTGGTGGCCATGGAGGAGGTGCTGCTGATGGTGGAGGCATTGGAGGCGGGCGGCGGACTGGCCAGGCTGCTGGCACTGCTGCTCAGGGGCACCTGTGTCATGGTCGGAGCCGGAGCAGGTTGTCCTATCTGGGAGACGGCCTTGCACAGGGAACCCAAAGCGGACTTCTCCGGATTGCTGTCGCTCATCTTGGAGCCCATGGGGGGAGGGATCACGGAGTTGGCCGCATTCCGGCGCAGGCGACTCTGCACGATCTCCTCGTGGATCCGGGGATAGGCGGCGGGATTGAAGCAGTTGAGGAAGTTGGCCCGCTCCAGCATCATGGCCGCAGTGGCTGCTGCGGCGGCCGCCTGCTGCTGCCGGCTGAACTCGAGCAGGTCCACGCGGGTGAAGGCGGAGGGCGTGGCTGTCTGGGAGCGACTCGCCGGCTCGAAGGGCCGAAAAATCCCAGCCTGGCTGTCCGGCTTGCCCGTGGAGGATGTGGTCTTCTGGACATCGCCGAAGCGATCGCTGAGGATGTTGGAGATGGAGAAGGCCAGCGAGGGCTTGGCCGTGGACTGCTGCTGGTGGGCGGGTGGCGGCAGGCGGGCCGCCGTGTCGTCCACATCCACGTCGATGTCGTCCTCCTCCTCGGCCTCGTCCTCGTCGTGGGTGGTGTGCGTCTGGTTGTGGAAACTCAGGTCGCCTATCACGGAGTCGCTCTCCTCCTCCTTGATGGTCAGCGGCGTGGTGGAGGCGGGCGTGGAGCAGGAGGCGGGCGAACCGCTGCCACTCAGCCGCTGCTGCAGTGCAGCATGGGCATGGGCGGCGTGGGCGGCTGCCGCGGCGGCTGCTGCGGCTGCGGCTGCTGCAGCTGCTGCATCAAAGGCCACCGCCGGATGGTGGAACACGCCGGCGGCCAGTTGCTGCTGATGCAACTGCTGCAGCTGCTGCAGCTGGTGGAGATGCTGCATTTGTTGCTGCTGCTGCTGCTGTTGCTGCTGGTGTTGCTGGTGTTGCTGGTGGAGGTGCTGCATCGTAACGGGACTGGGCGCTGACTGTGGACTGCAGCGATCCTCCAATGCCATCTAGCTCTAGCTCTGGGACTCTAACTACACACAAGACACTTGTCACTTCGGCACTTTGCTTGCTTCGCTTTTCGTATGTTTGCTTTTGGTTTCTGTTTCGGATTTGGCTTTGCTTTTTTCCTGTTCTCCGACACGCACGTCTGTTCACGTCGAGCGCAACGACTGAATTAGTTGGGAATCCCGGCGCAACGACTTAGTTGAGAATCCCACAGAGCCCGACGTCGGGGAGAGTTGACGAAGCAGCGACGCGAGAGCCGATTGAACTGTCATGCGGGAAAGAGAGGGCTGGCAGGCGAGCGAGAGCAGCAGCCTTGCCAAGGTGCCAGAGCGGGAGGGCAACACTCTGCGGGTAGGTGTGTATGTGTGTGAGTGACAGGCCAACGTGACAGTGACGAAGATGAGAGTCGAAGAGTGGAAGACTTCCACTGATCGATTTTCGCTCTCTCATGACTTTTGTCACCTGCCCCGCTCGAACCGGTTTCGCTGGCTCGCTTGCTCTCGTAGAAAGTAATGCTCCGACTCGCTCTCTCTCTCTCGAACTCCCTCTCGCTCTGACTCTCGGCCTGCCTCCCCCATTTTTCGCAAGGGGGGCTTGTTAGGCGGCGATATGACTTTATTATGCGCGCGCTGAAGCTGTCAGGCGGTTGACAACTGTGTCGCCTGCGCCACTGCGCCTGCGCCGCTGCTCTCTCTCACACATGCTTGCCCGCTCTGGCGGGGCGTTGCTTATTGTTAGTAATATAGTGGCACTGCTCACTCCTGCGCGAGGCAAGCTAGGAAAATGGCTGCCTGCTGGCTGTGGAGAGAGCACTCCTCTACAGCTGGCTGATACAGCCATCCCTTTCGGAGGGCACTCTTCATAAAAGCATTTAGTTTTTGTTGATTTTGTTTTTGGCCGCGACGTTTCAATCGGCGTTTTCAACAGCCTACAACTTTATTGACACCACCTTTTCCCGAAGCGGGGGAGGAGGGGAAACCGCAAGCTGCGGCCACTAATTGTTATAATTTGAATGCGAGTTTCCAATATTCCCAAGCTTCTACCCCCTAAATAATCATTCGCTTTTTTTTATTCCACCAAAACCACGCGTAATTCAACCAATTAAACGGTTAAATGTGCCGCGAAAAAGCGGCTGACGCAATTGATTGATATTTAATTGATTTTTAATTTATTTATTTGCCTGCCCATCGAATATCAATTTACCGCGAGCCACTGCCAGCGCTAACTGTCAAAATAAACTTGCTGAGGTGTTAAAAATGAACGCCATTTGGCATTGGGACATTAACAATAGAGCTTATTTTTTATTTATTTCGCTTTTTTTCCAGGGGGGGGCTCTAATCAATTGAGCGAGATCTACAAATGTGAAACATGTGCTGGCGATGATGATGGGGATTCCGACCATATAGCCACTGATATATGGCACATAAATCAGGCGAAATCAAATAACCAAAATCGCTAATGAATTGCCTTTTCGAAGAAGCTGGTATTTGTTGTGTTAATTTCTGAATAATAAAAGCGATCGTGTGGGCTTCTGATTTACGGATCTCTCGATATTTTTAATTTTTAATCTTTAATTAGGGGTAATCTTCTAAGAACCACTCCCACTTATTTCCTGCTGGCCAAAAATATTTCCTAGTGACATAATCCCATCGATATATTAACGCCCAGACACACAATGGTGCTTATCGATCGTATTTGGAGCACATTTCGGTGCGAAACCTGTTATAAACCCAGATTTATATGCCATTTTTATGCGCATTTTTATGAGCAACAAATGGAGCTGGAAAATAAATTAATAATTTAATAATGAATTAAAAAGAAATAGCTATTGGAGAGGCCTTAACCGTTGCCGTTTCGGTTTTAACCGGTTCGAAACGCACCCCTTCCAGCTGCGCGGCCATTAAAAGTCGAACTTGGAAAAACTGGAAATTGGAAACTGGAAGGCGCTCGCTCTCTCGCTCTCTCTCTGGCGGCTGCCTTTCCCCTCCAAGTTTTTCGAACTCTATGTGTAAGGTATATCCATCCTGCTCTGACTGACTATCCCTCTCTCGCTCGCCGCCCTGCTCTCTCACGCATGACAACAATGGCTGCTGCCTCCGTCGCCCCCTCTCTCTCAAGCTCAGCCCGTCGGCAGCTGTTGATTTTTCCGCTCAACTTCCAGGCACCTCGCCCCTGCCCCTCCCGCAGCACTTTCCGCTTTGATTGCCATGATTTTCAATTATTACCGTTGTCATGTTTGCTCAGCATTTGGCCACAAAGGCAGAAGGGGTTAAACAGCCGCCGACAGTTGCGTAAAAATGCGTTAATTAAAGTTTCCAACTTGTTTCTGTTGTTGTTACTCCGGCGCTGCTGCTGTCGTTACTTTCCAGTTTGCCCTTAATGATAATGATGATGCCTCGTCCGTCTGTTTGGATAAAATGGTAACTGCTAATGAGCTTTGCCTTTCCACCACAATTTTTGGCTACTGTTTTCTGTTTCTAGTTTTTTATTGTTATTCATCTTCGTTTTCGGTTACTTTACTTCTTTTTTCGTCTCGGCCTCTAATGATTCTTTCGCTGAAGGCAAAACAAAAGACTCGAGCAACAAACTTGTCAGAGTGGCAAAAACAAAAAAACAACGTATACATGTTACACGGTAAGAAAATAGGGTTAAGAGGCTATTTATTTAATTAAAAATATCAGTTTTAGTTGCATGTTCATTTTAAAAATAAATAAAAGGTATTGTAGCAATAAATATATTTTATTCTTTTGTAAAAATAAGGGAAAGCGTATCCTTACCACATTGAAAAAATTATAATTGCTTCTTCACTTTTTTATAAAAACCGAAAATAACATTTAAAGCAAAAATTTATTTTAGTTTATAAAACCTTAAACAAAATTATGAAACTTGGCTATTTTTTAAACACTAAAGATTATATAAAATACTTTTAAAAATATATAATTTTCTATACCAATAATATTTTGAAATTAAAGTCAAATTTCTTAAGAAAAATGCTCAATTATTTGGTATTCGTATTTTGAAAAAAGTCATTATAAAGTTATATTCAAAAATGTATTTATAAATTAATTTTCAAACATATTCAAGATTTTACTACAATATACCCAAAAATACCCATAAATTTGTTTAGTTTCCTATGTTCTAAATGAATTAAAGTTCTTAAAATCACTATTAAAATGTTTTTTTAAAAACTCCTTAAGAAACATATTCCAAGAATTATTAAAGCAGCTCTAAAGTATAATTACAAGTCATGGCTTAAGCAAATCGATTAGTATTTGGCTTATCTGTGAAGCAATTTGATTAATGTAGCTTTCTCTAAATTACAAATAAATAACCTCAATTCAACATAATGAACCCAAAAATATAGTATATATTCATCTGATTGCATTAAATTTGTATTATTATTGTTTTCCCCCAAATACAGGTTAATAAAATCTCAATTGCATAAGGGTCTTAATCGCCGGCTACAACTCAATTGTCAGACTGGAATCGAAATTAAAACTGGTGCTGGGAAGAAACTGGTCGGAAATTAAAACAACGCCTTGGAGGGCTGCACCAAAACCTTCCCCGTCCTCCTGAAAATTTCTCTGGGCTCAAAAAAAAAAACTCAGGTGAAACTGGTAATGGGAACCTGAAACCGTAGCCGAGGCTGCTTAATTTAAAATTCATATTTTACGCAGCCAAATGCGTAAATCCGTATGGCTGTGCTGAGTGCCGGCGAGCGGCGATTCCCGATAATTAATGGCCGCACATGGGAGTCATAATATACTCGTACTCGCACTCGCACTCCAACTCCAACTCCAAGTCGATCTTCGTCCGTTACTCCGCCTGTCATTTGCATACCCTGCAATCCCCGATAGCCATATGCTCCTTCTGGGAACTATTTGGATATAGAGTTACCACCACGTAATTGGAGCCTGCGATCGGATGAAGCGATATGTCGAGGTTAACACAGGAATTAATGGGGAAAGTGCGCCACTTGGGAGGATAAAAGGTTTCCGTCGGACACTCGATATGGTCAGCATGATTTATTTTTGGGAATATTACTACATTTACTTATCTGGATGAAGATTTTGTAGGTTGACTTATGGTTTGTATATATTTTGGGTGAGATTTATTAGTAATTAATTAGGAAAACTTAAACGGAAGTTGTATGTTATGAACAAGGGTTTGATTACAAAGATCTTTGAAATATTTAAAGTAAAAAATAAAGGAGAGTTTGATTACAAAGATCTTTAAAATATTTAAGGTACGAAATAAAGGTGGGTTTAATTACAAAAATCTTTTATAAATACTTAAGCTGAAAAAAAGAGAATTAAGTATAGAAACTATTATATATTGGGGCTTGGTTTCAGTGTTAAAATTTCGGAGGCTTACTAGGGAGTTCTAGGGAATTACTATTAATTTACTTATTGTTTTTATTACGTTAATAAACCATTTATCTAAAAACATTGCTCTGTTTAAAATAGATTAATATTTTATTATATTCCTTAACAATATCATATTCTGCCAGTTCTTTAATTATATTTGAAAGAGAATATAAGAGGCAAAATATTATACACTCTTTCTATAATTTTGTTCTTAAAATAAACTGATTTCTTGAATATTTTTTTCATTTTTAAATATTACAAATTAGAGTATTCCCTGGCTGCCTTCATTGTGCGCTTTCCCCTCAAGCTTTCATCTTGATCTTTAATTAAAATTTAACTCTTTACGTAAATCGCTTGTCAGTGAGTTGGCTCTGCCTTCACGTTACTTGGCTTTGACTGGCCATCACTTCCAGCATCCACCTCCTGTGTTGACCCAGCTCCATCTCAGTTCCCCCGACCAGTCCCGGAATACGCACAATGCCTCAGGCTTTAAAACAATTTTTAATTTGTTAAAAATACATCTTTTGTTGTATTTTTTCTCAGACGTTGCTCATTCGTTGAGTTGTCGCCTTCGGTTGTTTTTTATCCACGTCTCAGCTGGAGTTGTTGTACTACGTTTAGGGTTAAATGTTAATGAACTTGTTGATTATAAATTTGACTACTTTATTTGAGCAGAGAAAATGGCCAGGCCCGAGCTAATAGATTGCCCAAACGAGTTTCATATTTATTGTTATTTCGCTGCCTCTACTTTGCAGATTTTTTATTAATTTAAATATATGGCGGATGAGAGCATTTCGAGCGAGAGTCGTAAGAATTTTATGACTTCATCTGGCCGGATTTGCATGAGTCTGTCGACTCGTTTTCGATCACTTAGCCAAGTCACTGCTTTTGGCCGGTTAATTTCCGCTGCATGTTGCCACCACAAAGGCTGTAATTTGTTTAATTTGTTTGCCACTCGCCGCAAATTGTTTTTCTCAGCTAATTTGTCAATTTGGCCAAAGCCCGAGCTTGTTAGCCGCTTTCTGCCGTTTTGCTATTGATGGCTTTCAACTCTTTCGGGGCGCTAATGGGCCTTAAGTGCTTAATATCTTATTTTGCTGTTTAAATAGCAATTAATTTTTAAGTTTCACCTTATGGCATAAACACTTTGGGTGCAACGAAAGTTCGATCTATTATCTCACCTTTGTTGGTGTCCTAAGTCGCTTGTAAGACGCCCACTTAATTGCTGAGATTTTCCAGGAAATCTTACATAAGCCAAAGGGATACTCTTAAGACTTAAGACACCTTTGTGTGTGTTTTGCCCGAGGTTAATCCAATAAAAACCTAAGCTGGTGTGGTGTTTGCAAACATAACTCTGGCTAAGATCTGTAAGATCTGTAAGATCTGGAAAATCTGTAAATTCGATTAAACCGCAGAGCATGGCGAGGTGCAGGCTCTAAGGATATTCGACACAGGCCTCACACACAGATGTTAGCTGTTGGCCAAGGACAAGTGCCGTCTGCGATTCGAGATGCTGCCCGCAGGCGGTCCCTTTTCCAGGCTGCAAATTATTGTGCGGTTTGAAGGGAAATGTGTCTAAAGAAAAACAGGCCAAGGCTACGGAAGCTGCAAACGGCAGCAACTGCAAATGAGCAGTTACCTTGACTCGCCGTCGTCCTTGTTTTGCAGCTAATTAAGGTGCGCTTTCCTTGGCCTTTTAATGATTGTGAATTGTTGTTAGCCCGTTTTAATCAAGGCCAAGTCAGGAGTCACACGACCAGCAGCAGCAGCTTGGGTGTCCTGTCCTTGGCTAGGGAATAAAGGTGATTTTCCAGAGTTCAAAGGAGCCCCGAAAACTAACTCCACGACGGCCATTTTATCCCAGCCCTGACACCTGAAAAATAAAGCCAATTTATGGGCCAGAAGAAGAACATGGTACATAGAACATAAAACTCGGGAATAACCACGAATGGCAGGCAGGGAAACTGTCTGTTGGCCAGAATGAAAATCATTTATCACAACGCCGGGGCCCACTCTCCACTAATGATCTTGGGCCTCGGCCCAGCTGGAAAGCGAGAGAAATCCAATAACATTTTAATAACAAAAGCCACCAACGGCCATAAATAAACAAATTTCCAGGGAATGGAGATGGAGCCCCCAACGAAAATGTATCTATATCTTTTGGGTTACGCTAAGGCGTAATAAATAATTAGTGGCGGCCCAACACGCCCTCAAAAATGCCGAAACTCCGAAAATATATATACAAAAACCTACCTAAAGAGAGGCCAGAGCCCATGAGAGATGCCTTAGATACGAAGCCATCAACGGGCCAGATACAGATACGCATTGGCCGGGGTGTATCTACAAGGTTTCTCACTTACACTGAAACGCAGAGAACATAGAGACCGTAGAGAACTGAGAGATTGTGCGGCCAGATTGGGGCAATCAATTTCGGTTTTCCTACCAATGACCTGAAACTCACATAAAATTAATGCGTCTCTCCCATTGGACAATCTCGGGAATTGAATTTGGGACTGGGACTGGCACTGGGACTGGATGCAGGAGGAGATCTCCTCTCTCCCCATGGAGTTCTCTATTCCGCGACGCTGTCACGTAGCCATAATTAGCGGGGTGTGAGACCCTCGAAATGGATATTTACCCATCATTATGAAATGGGTCTGGAGTATCCAATCGAATATAGGATCAGCTGGAGGCTCAAATTAAATTGGGAACGAAATTAAATGAAAGAAAAGTGTGATGTATAAAGGAAAATCTATAAGGGTTGCTTCAATTTCTGAGGTTTAACCAGATAATATCTAAAGAGTAGTAAAGAGTATTTAACTAAGAGATTTATCCAGGAGAGTGAGACATATTTGAGGTATTTTTTAATCAATTTGTAATTAATATATTTATAATTTTGGAGTTCTTAGTTCACAATTCTTACATTTAATTTATAAACTCAACCCAGAGATTTATCAAGGGAAGTGAGACATATTTAAGGTATTTTTTTATTTTGCAAGGGAAATTTATTTATAAAATGTTATACTTTATAGCCTTGATAGTCATTTATTTAATTTTCGTAATAAAGTATTAAGGTTTTTTAGTAAGTGGAAACCCATATTATTTATAAAATGCATTACTTAAAAGGCTTGATATTCATTAACTTTATTTTCCTATGAGGTATTAATTACGTGGGCTGCTATATATATTTCTGGCCTAGGCAACACTAAGTGTTGTTAGGTGGAATCTGACATTTCCATTGAAAAGTTCGACATTTTTAAGCATAAACGTACTCAGAACGGTTTGACGTACGACTATCATTTGTGTTGTTTACAGTTACTTAAAAAAATCAATTTCGCAAAAAAATGGAATTAACTCGTGAACATTTTCGTGCGATCATTTTTCACAACTTTCGGCGTGGATTATCACGACAAGAGTGCAGCGATGAACTTAAATCTTTGTATGACTATGAAGCACCATCCTATAGCACTGTGAAAAACTGGTACAACGAATTCAATCGTGGCCGACGCTCCCTCAAAGACGAATTCCGCGAAGGTCGTCCAAAAACAGCCGTTGTGCCAGAAAACATCGATGGCGTACGTGAACTAATAATGCAAGACCGTCATGTGACATACCGTGAGATAGAGGCATCCCTAGGCATTTCTTCCACCAGCATACATTCGATATTGCATGAGCACCTGGCTGTAAAAAGGTTTGTTCTCGTTGGATCCCGCACAATTTGACAATCGCTCAAAAGAAGGCTCGTGTGGATTGGTGTAAAGAAATGCTGAAAAAATACGATCGCGGTGCTTCAAAAGACGTTTATAAGATCGTCACAGGTGACGAATCATGGATCTATGCGTATGAGCCCGAAACAAAACAGCAATCGACCGTGTGGGTCTTCCAAGACGAGCCAAATCCAACGAAAGTTGTTCGTGGAAGAAGCACTTCGAAGCAAATGGTCGCCTGTTTCTTCGCAAAAACTGGTCATGTGGCTACTGTTCCTCTTGAGCAACCTAGGACGGTCAATTCTGATTGGTACACCACCATTAGTTTGCCTGAAGTCTTCGGTGAAATTCGAAAAACGAACAAGGGAAGACGAATCATTGTGCACCTTGACAATGCGGGCTCTCACACATCGGCTCAAACCAGCGCCTTTTTGACTGGCCAAAACGTCGAATTGATGGGTCATCCGCCGTACAGTCCTGACTTGGCACCAAATGACTTCTTTTTATTCCCTCACATCAAGAAGAAAATGCGTGGTCAACGATTTTCGTCGCCGGAAGATGCTGTTGAAGCATTCAAAAACCATGTTTTTGAGGTGTGTCAATCAGAGTGGAAAAAGTGCTTCGAAAATTGGTTTGAGCGCATGCAAAAGTGTGTAAATCTTGATGGAGAATATTTTGAAAAACAATAAAACTATTTTCCTTAATAAATATTCGTATTTTCATTATTAGGCCAGAAATATATGTAGCAGCCCACGTATCATATTAATTATCATATTTTCATAAGCATCACATTGCATGTTCCAGCGAAATATCTTACAATTTATTTTTGCATTTCCCAACAATTATTTCTCATTAATATTTCTTCCAATTGTCACCTTAATAGCTGCCTAGTTATACAAAAATGCCTTAATTGTTATCCATATAACACCTCAAGTATTTCTTGATTAATCTTAAAAATATGCCAACTATGCTAAGGCTAGAAAATAAATCCCAAAACCTTGAGTCACAGGGGGAGAATCAACTGCCTTGAATTAGCCATGACATCATCCTTATTTTACCTTAGATTTTAGCTCTCTCCACACCCTCAAACCTCGTTTAATTTTCCCTATTTCCCTCCCAAGAAAACCCCTCGAGTCAAGCATTTAGTTCCACTCAAATGCATAATGCAGACGAAAACCGTTAGCTAACTGAGCAATCAGAGGAATAGTGTAAATTATGGCAGCGAAAATTGCTCGGCTGTGGCTGTGGGGAAAAAGCTATCGTTTTTTTTTCTCCTTCTCTCAAATCCATAAATTAGCACCTCATTCCACATAATTGCAAGCGCTGAGGCGGCCCGAGAGCTACCTCGCTTTTGCTTTTGCCTGATTGAAGCTTTCAAAATGCCGTCTAAACTGAAACGTGGAGGGGGTTGTAGGGGGGTTAAGTGCTAAGTGCAGTGCAAATATTTGCAGGCAGCCAGCTGAGCTCAGCCGCGTACCTCCACTATTCATTTATCAAATCAAGCGTAAAGTGAGCAGCAGGTTGGGGGCCACATGGGAGGTGGTCAGTCTCCGGTCTCCCCCCATCTCCTTGGCCAAGTCAATTGAATCAGTCAAGCAGCAAACGCTGATTAGCGGCTAAAACCAACACAGCAGCCGCCAAGAAACAACAGCAACCACGGGCTGGGACAAGCTGGACAAGCTCCCTGGCACGTCCACGCGGCGCACTTTGCTCAATCAGCCGGCAGATAAGCGGACAGACGCCGACGGACAGGGTTACAGGGGAAGAAAATATTGAAGATCTTACGGATATAGATGAGAGATATTTTATATATTTCTAAGATCGATCTTATTATGAATGACATTTATAAAGAAAAGGTTCAGAAATAGCTTTAGCGGTCAGATGAACGGACAGACGCCGACGGACACGGTACATTGGGGAAAAAATACTGAAGATCTAAGTGATATAGCTATCAGTTTATTATTTTTTAAAAGATAAGATTATTAATAACATTTAAAAAGTATTTTTTTGATATAAGATCATAAATATAGGTTTAGTGGACAGATTGACGGACAAGCTAACAGACAAACTAATAAACATACAAACGGACAGAACCAACGGAAGAATCAAGAAGAACAGAGAAGAAAATATTGAAGATCCTATAGATATAGATGAGACTTATTTGATAATTTTCTGATATCGATTTTATTAGGAATGACATGGTTCAGAATTAGGTTTAGCGGACAGATGCGGACGGACACGGTACATTGGGGAAAAAATAATAAAAATCTAAGTAATAAAGCCATCAGTTTATTAAAGATTATATTAATTGACATTTACCAAGTATATTTTTGATATTAGATCAGAAATGGAGGCTTAGTGTAGAGATTGACGGACAAGCTAACGGACAAATTAATAGAAAAACCCACAGATAAATTATCCCACAAACCAACGGACAGACTTACGGACAAACAAATAAACAATATAAACGGACAAACCAAAGAACAAGAAATCTGACAAACCAATAAACATAAAAACGGACAGAACCAACGGACAAACGGACAACAAAATTAATTCAAAAAGTTTACAAAAATATTTTACAGATTAGTATTATCAAAATTGGGTTTTAAAATGCTCATTTTAATATTTGATTAAATTTAAATTAATTATTATTTCAAAATTCTTAACCAATTTTATTTTTCTTCTTCCAAATCTTATCTAGATATATTTTTCTCAGTGCCCACCGCCGGAAGGCCTCTTTGCCACCGAGCCTCGAACACGTCAATTGGCTGCGAAATTAACGCATTTCGCGCTTTCGTTTCTAAGCCAATCTGCGGATCCATTTGGACTTAACAAGCTGACAAGCCGCCGATCGAGTTTTCTTGGCTTTTCAGTTAATCATGCGGCGAAAGCCGAAAGCAAAATATTGTTATTACAATCAGGCGGAAAAGCACTCCACTGGACTGGCTTTTCCGCCGCCGATCGTAAATTATGAGAGGGGTCACAGCAACAACAAAAAAGTATAGATGGGGTTTGGGTATTGAAAATGGGTTTGGGTTTTTCCTTTAGCCTTTTCTTCGTTTTCCATTTGTCTCTTTGAATCCGATAAGCGGCGGTGGACAAACGAGATGCCGACACCGACAAATGCCGTACAGGACATTAGTGTCACATGGAACAAGGGACTGGGAATCCGGAGCGGGAGCGGGAGTTGGGTTCTTTGGGATTTTGGTGCTGCTGCGGTTGCATTTTGGGGGCACTTTGCGGTCAGGTCATCTTATCGCCTCGCCTCGCCGCGCCGCGCCCGAGCAACAGGTTGCCTCATTTTTCATTGCCCCTTTGTTGGCGTTGTGTTGTGACAACAAATGGTCAGTCCTGCCTTTCGGCTGCCGACTGGCGGCCGCTGCTGTCGATTTACATTTAAATGCCCCCTAATCGCCTCTCCAGGCAGCATCCCGGCCTGATGCTGATGCACTGCATCGTGTGTGGTCCTTGTACTTGGCAATTAAAAGGGAGAGTCGTCGGCCCAAAAGCCGCTTACAGCAAGGTTCTTGGCTCTCAGCGCCGAGACTCCCTGCGGTACAGAGAGAATATTTTTAGGTTTTTACTAATAAAGGTTTATTTTCTTATGAGAGAATATTTTAGGATTTTTTAGGGGCTTTTTTCGGTGAGAGAATATTTACATATTTGTAAGAAAATTCTATTTTCGTTAAAAGAATTTTTGAAGAATTTTTGTAGAGAAATTGTATGTTGACAGAAAATGTATAGATTTTTTTTAGAAATGTTTTTCGTTAAGAGAATATTTTTTTATTTTTTTCAGTTTGTTTTTTTATTTTAGAGAATATAAATAGGTTTTAGTAGAGGGTTTCTTCCATAATAGAATGTTTATAGATTTCTTAGGGGATTTTTTTCGTTAAGAGAATAATTTTACATTTTTTTTATGGGTTTTTCGTTAAGAGAATAATTATACATTTTTTTAGAGGAATTTTCTTTAAGAATTAAAGGAAATTAAGTTGTGGTTTTATTATAAAAAGTGATATGAACTATAGTTTTCTATAAGTGATAAGAGAAGCAGAAGTTCCTATCATAATATTAATATTTAGGTGACCAATTTCTGTATTTACTGTTCAGAAAATATTAAAAAATCTTCTATAATTTTGTCTATAATATGTTTCCTATCATGAAAATATTTCTAGTTATATTTCCTATCATAACAATATTATTAGACTTTTAAAAGTATCTAAAGATTTTTAAAATATAACCAAAGCTCAAGTAAGATTTCTTAGAGTACAAAGTCTTAAAGTAAGACTTCTAAGAGTATCTAAAGGTTCTACAAAATAAATAAAGCTCAAAGTATACCCTATTTTATTAAGTATTCATTATCTTATCTCTCAGTACCTACTTCCCCGAACTATCTGTATTTTTCCCGATGTATCTGTGGTTCGTGCGTGTGCATTTAATCGCCGCTGAGGTGCCAAAAGTATCTCTGAAATGCGTGGCATTCCACGTTCGGGCAGCGAGGGCGAGAGCGGGAAGGCAACAGAGAGAGAGCTCCCAATGGCACTGCGCCCTCTGCGCGGATTTTTCGCTGAAATTCAGAATCGTGAGAGAGTTGCGACTCATTTAAATCTCGTTTGCGCATGCGTCGTGTGTGGTCTCAGGTCTCTGGTCCCAGTCCCGTGGCTCCTTGGTTCCAGTTTGGCCCCTGCCCCTCCCCCTCCTGGCCATTGTCTGCGGGCCAAGTTATCGGAGTGCCTGCGTTGATAAGCTCCCCCCCGAAAAAACTCAGCGCCTGCCAATTAGGCCTAGAGAGAGAGAGAGACTGCTCCGGGTATCGGTATCTAATGCCAAGTGCCAAGAACCCGCTAATTGGCGGAAAAAACTATTTCACTATCCGCAGCCCCGCTGACAGACAGACAGGCGGAGAGCCAGTAACCATTTCGAACGTCAACACACGCCGGCGATAAGCAACTAAATTATTAACACGAACACCAGCCGGTGGCCGACCAGGGAGTTCCTTGTGCCAACTTCGAGACCCCCAAGCCCCATCGATTGGCCGCGTCATAAAGTATATCGCCGGGCTTGATAAACACCTGAAGAAGGATGGAAAATGCAGTTGGGAAAAGTTTCGGTGGCTTGTGAAAACTTAATTTGTTCGAAGGGGAGTTTCCCCCTCTTAAGTTATGTGTGTGATTTGGAGGCTCCACTGTACAGTTCCTCCTTCTCCTCCATCCAATTAAACGATCATGCATCACCGGCCGGGACACTAAGCCGCTGGAACTCACACCCTTTTCAGGTTCAGTTTCTTTGGCGGCGTTGATGAATTGGGTTTTGTCAAAAGCCTCGTGTCAGAAATATTTCGCTACCGTGAGAGGAGCTTCTAGAGGGGATTGAGGAGGGTATGGGTGGATGGAGCCTGGGCTATGGACACCCACGCCAAGTGGCTTCTCATGGGGCCAATAAAATTATAAGCTGGATTAGTGTCATCCTGGACAAACAATGACAGCAACGCCAGGCCAGATACGATGAGAAGAAGGCACAGAAAAAAATAATAATTATTATTTAAGGCCTATTTTGATTAAATAAAAGAATAAAAAAGGGAGTTTAAAGATTTATCAGTTTAAATTAAATAAAAAAATAATAAGTTTAAAGCTCATTTTTATTAAATAAAATAATACATGAAGTTTACAGGCTATTTAGATTTAAGTTAAATAAGTAAGCAAACTTGAGTCTTATTTAGTTAAAATTAAATAAGAAAAGGTACAGCTTACAAGTTAAATGAAACAAAGAAGTTTACTGAAGTATATTTTAACTCACGTTAGTGTAAAAAGGCTATAAAACACAAGAAAATATTTAAAGTATACTTAGTTTAAATTAAATAAGAAAATAAAAAGTTTAAAGCTTGTGTTGATTAAATAAAATAAATAAAGAAGTTTACATCAAATTTTAATAAAATAAAATAATAACAGAAGTTTACAGCTTATTAAGATTCAAGTTAAATAAAAACGAAGAAGTTTATGGCTTATTTAGTCTCAAGATAAAACACAAGAAAAAGTTTAAAGCTTAATTACTTTATAATTTAATAAGAAAAGATTAAGTTTACAGCTTTTTGTGCTAGAAAGTTTTATAAATAAATATTTTTACAGAAGAACAAATCGGAAAAGTAATTTAAAATGTAACTAAAGGGGTGAGACACTTAAAGAAGAACTATTTCTATTATTGAGCGATATTACATGTCATTTATTAGTAAAATAATTATTATAATTTTGAATGATAATTTTTGTGCTAGGAAGATTTAAAAATAAATATTTTTACAGAAGAACAGATCCGAAAAAGTAATTTAAAATTGAACTAAATGGTAGAGCTACTTAAAAAGAACTATTTCTATTATTGAATGATATTCCAAACCATTTATTAGTAAAATAATTATAATTTTAACTACCATTATTAACCCCATATTATTTCCCCTAAAATCCCAAACAATAAACACATTTCTTCCTGTGTTAAATATTATTTTTGAGTAGTAATTCCCTGGAAAAGCCAGTCAGCTACTGTGACTGATTGATTTGTCTGTCTGCCTTCAAGGTCAACCCAGGAAGCACGTTGCTCCGATTGACTCTCTAGAAGACTGAAGACTCCCCCGCCATGCAAGGCAAGGTCGCAGGAAGTCATCAGCGTTTAGCAGCCAAGGACACAGCTCTCAAGGATGCCTACTGTTAGTCCTTGGCTCGAATAACTGACGCGTGGCGAGCAGCAGCAGGTCTTTAAATCCTAAGGTCACAGGTCGTGTGTCCTTTGTGTGATCGGGAAACGCGTGGCAGCTTCATACTATGGTAATATATGCCGATAATAACCCGATGTATCTGCTGCTAATTGCCAATAACTTGGCTTAATTGCGCTGACAGCCTTCGACTGCAGCCTTGGACTTTCTTTTGGCCAAAAGTGCGCAGCCAATCAGCGAGTCTTCGCTGCAATCTCTGCAGATTCCTCGACTCCAGCAGCGCTTCCATGTTTCGCCAGATTAAATCGAGCTCGGACTTCATTAAGGGTGATTTGTAATGGGTGTTCCCAGAGAGAGAGACGCTGGACTGGGCTCGATAAAAATCGCATTAAGCGAAATAAATGGGAATACTATATGGCCCCAGCATCAGTCATCCTTGGCCGTTGCGGTATGGGCCATAGATCTTGCATTATATTGCCTCGCTTCTGCCGTATCTGTATCTGTCATAAGAGTATCTTACAAATTGGTTGGCGCAATTATCGCCGAGCACCCCGATAACGGAGCCGGATCGATGGACGCTCCAGATGAGCTCCGGCTCCGTTCCCTCTTGGTTAATTGCTTCTTGGATCTCTTGGCAATCTTAGTCCCAATCCCAGAGCAGAGCCGAGCGATCAGCTAGGTGGCGATGGTGAGAGAACATTGCTGCAATTATCCAGATACATTTGGCTTAATTGCAGCAACAACCAAGGAGCGTGTGAAGCACTGGCAATGGCTGCAGATTGCCTTGGATTGGTTTTGGAGTCTGGAGGAGACTTGGCGCCCTGAAATAGGCTTCAGAAATATTTAAATAATATTAGCAAAGAATTTGTAAGGATTTTCTGCTTTTAAAAGTAAGAAAATTTCAGAAACTGGCCCCAAAAATATTAATATTTTAATATTTTAGTTAGGAATTTTCAATGAATTTCTGTTTTTGAAAACAAAAACTTCAAGTAATATTTTTTAAAAAAACTTACATACATTTTATAAAAGAATTTTTCATGATTTTCTGCATTTAAAAGTAAAAAAGTTTCTTAAATAAGCTCCAGAAATATTTAAATCGATTTTAGTTAAGAATTTTCAATGAATTTCGGCTTTATAATACCAAAAACTTCAAGAAATATGATTTAAAAATATTTAAATACATTTTATTAAAGAATATTCTATGATTTTCTGATATTAAAAGTAGAAAACTTTCAGAAATAGGCTCGAAAAATATTTAAATAAATTTTATATTTAGAATATTTAATGAAGTTCTGCTTTTCAATACCAAAGACTTCAAGAGATATGCTTTCAAAATATTTATATAAATTTTAATAAAGAACTTTCCATGATTTTCAGCTTTTAAAAGTACAAAAATGTCAGAAATGGGCTTCAAAAATATTTAAATAGATTTTAGTTAAGAACTTCTGGTTTTTAATATCAAAAACTTCAAGAAATATGGTTAAAAATATTTAAATACATTTTATTAAAGAATTTTCTGTGATTTATGATAATAATAAAGTAATAATAAAGTAACTCCCAGGAAATTATTTTACTTAACTTAAAAATAAATATTTAAAATCCAACTAAGAATGCTTTAATTATAAAAAATATTTATTTACCTTTCCAAAACAGCATTTCCCCATCTTTATTCCCTTTTCCCTCACCTCCATGCCACTAACCAGTTGGCCCAAAGTCCCAGCTTCTGGCTAATAAATTCGTAACAAATCAATGACCCCGCCCAAGGAGCCGCGTAGAGCCAGCGAGAGTCCTAAGATGAAGACAAGGACCCCGACTAACAATACTGAATCGATGCTGGACAGTACAAGAATTTCTACTTTAGCACCATGAGAGTTGAGTTGCAGCTGCATCCTCCGCGGATGGAGGCATTCTTCACGCATCTCAAAATATGCCACAGCAGCAGGACAAGGATGAGGATCCCAGTCGTTCGAAAAAATATTAACCAAAAGTGTATGCCAAAAGGCAGCAGCAGCAGCCCGGCAGAACGACGTTCCCACCAGTTCAACTCTAATTGTGACTTTATTTGCGCATTTATTGCGGACCCAGACACAGACACAGATACACACTCACACTCTGGCAGCGCCCTTTGCAGCAGTTTAAAGCATTCGACATTCAACATTCAACATCCACAGTCCCAGCATCCCAGCATCCCAGCATCCCGGCATCCTTAGCGCTGCGTCCACTTGGGTGGTCTCGAACAACTCCGCGGCGCATCTTCAAAGCCGCGTCTCGAACCTGAACATGCACCGAACCTCAAGCTCGGGCTCAAGCTCCGGCCTGAACCTGAACCTGAAACTAAAACTCAACCTGAAGGCCAGGCGAGGGGTGGGAGCAGAATGGGATCGAGAATGAGGTTGTGGGGGGAGGAAGCAGAGATGTCGGTGGCACTGGGAGAAATTACAATTAAATGGGGGCTTCTTTTGGTTTTAATTGTGATTACAAACTATTTGTTACAGATTTTTTAGATTTTATTTTAGAATTTGAAAATGAACAACGAAATCCAGCTGGAAGCAAGTGGTTGAGGGTACTGATGATTATTTACATGTAAAGCAATTGTTAAGGTATATATGTATTATAAATAGTCTTATTTTAGCTGTCCTGTGGTCTCATTAATCAACACCACACAGAGAGAATTATGGCATCCTGAAACTGAGAAACCACGTTCTCAAATACGTACTCCTCTCATTTTAAAAACGAATATTTTAGCAAATTCTTAGTTTAAGCCATATAAAAACGGCCGTATAGCGAGGTATACTCGTATATAGGTTTACTTTAAGTATTTAATTTAAAATACATTTAGAAACGAATTAAAAAAATTGTATAAATAAATAAATATAATTAATATCCCTCCCAAACCTCGCTTTGCTGCCTAGATACATAAATTCCATGAAACTTGGCCACATAGCGACAAGTCGTATAAGGAATCAATAACTATATTCCGTAGATACATATGCCCGTATAGTGAAACAAAGGCCGTTTAATGAATACATTATTCTGCAAGATTGGCCCTATAGCGAAACATTTTATGCCGTAAATCGAAAATCGAAATGGATTAGGACCGTTACAGCGAAATGCAGTATAAAGAGCGGCCGTATAACGAGATATACATATATGTACATTATATATATGTATGTATATACGTATATGTATATTTTAAAAATCCGTTCCCAAATTGAGTACGTATTTGAGTATTTAATTTCCGGATGCCATAATTCTCTCTGTGTAGGTGTACTTGAAATATTTAATTCAAAATTCATTTAAAAACGTATTTAAAAATTTCTAAATAAATAATAAATTAAATAAATAATGAATAATAAACAAATGCCGTATAAAGAGCGGCCGTATAGCGATTATATATAATTAAAAATGCATTTAAAAACGTATTTAAAAATCTGTAAACTAATAAATCCAATTAATAATCCCCCTTTTCCCAGTGCAGTTGCCTGTTTGAATGCTGTAGATCCAGTGGGGGCATGCAACCGCAACTCAAATGCTGAGAGACTGCGAGGCAGCATCAGCAGCCGCAGCACCCAAACTGAATTCTAAATGATCGTTGAAAATTCTGCGGAACAGTGTTTCGTTGGAATTTGCAAATGAGTTGTGTTCGCTCGCTCGCCGAGGATCGAGCAAGGAGACCACAGCCAACCGCCAACCGCCAACCGCCCACCCTCGTCCGCTCGGGACTCTGCCTTTGATTCCAGTGCAAATAATAAATTCTCAGAGACATTTGGGAGACGTTGTAATCCCCCAGAGCCGTGCCAGACTCCCTGACTCTCTGCCTCCAAAAGTCTGACCCATTTCGCGATCTCTCCTAGGCGGCTTGTTCGCCGGCGACTTATTGAAATTAATCACAGCGATTTGGTGAGGTCCGAGGGCCTTCCATTGGTCGATTTCCCCCCTTTGATTGATGGCCTTCGATTCCTGTTCGACTTTTCAACATAAATCAAATTCGCAAATTTGCAGAAAACTTTCGCTGACAAAAAAAAAGAAACTAATTAGGAGCGTGCTAGGGAAAATATAGGGAGAGGAGACGAGATGCCCCAAAGGCTAAAAGCGTGTGGCACGCTCGATTTTGACTGGCGATTTGGGGCTGAAAATTAATGGGCTTGTCGCCTCGACTTTCGACTTTTGAGGGAATTACACGGCACAGAATGTTGGGTGTATTTTTTTGGGGAAGTATAGTTGAAGTTTTACAGATATTTTACCTATACCTATACCTGTCGCCTTTGATATGTATTGCATACCTCAAGGGCGCTTGTTTCTGACATCTTTCTGCTTATTAAAGTTAGTTTTCTTGGTTTTTGAAATATTCCTTAAGTTTTCCTCACCTTATTTTACTGGAAAATTAAATACTACTTGAAAAAAGTCTTAAATAAATTACTTTCTTTTCTATTATTAAAATTTATTGCTTATTAAAGTTAATTTGCTTGGCTTTAGGAATATTCCTTAAGTTTTCCTTACATAATCCGATAAATACATTACTTTACTAGAAAATTAAATAATACTTGAAAACAGTCTCAAATAAATTAATGTATATTTTATTACTAAAGAAAACTCATAGTAAATACCTGAAAAATCTAGTAATTCTATTAAAACCTCTCACTAAATCATACAAAAAAATTTATAAATTAATATTTTTTCTCAATGCCTCTTATTTAATGGACAAACACATGGGCCACACTCTCCCAAGATCACTCCTAACACCCGTCTGTGAAACGTGGCTGCCTAATAATAGTCTCCTTACCAAAACCAGCACTTAATAAAACCTTTAAATGTGATCTCTGATAATTGAATATTAATGCCAAGTGTGAACCAGTTGAAATGTGCGATTTGCGTAGATTGGAATATAAATAAGTTGCCCAGCTGAATCGGGGGAATTATCTCTGCTCTCCGCCTTCTGACATAACTCACTCACTCGGAAGCCTCGTGGCATATTTCATTTTTCTTTCTTATTATTTTTTTTCCCCTATATAGTAAGCATGGTTGATTTCCAGCTACTCCGTGACGGCACGTAGAGTCAGTCGGCAGATCTTAGGGAATTAATGTGAATTAGGAAGTGAAAAGAACTCTTCTGGCTAGAGGAAGTCGATCTAAGATCCATGAAAGGTGTTTTTTAGATAATAATCCGGCAACTTTGTTAGTTTTAATTGACATTTAGTGGAAGTAAAGGTTAGAAATAATTAATATTAATTGGTTTTAATAACAGGGAAAGAGTTATTAGGAAAAAGTGAGGTATAAGTGTTACAGGAAGAGTTAGTTTTCTTACCCTGATAATTTAATAATTATCTTGGAGTACTTTTGCCTAAATTTAAAATTTTTTACTAACTTAAAGTAACTAAACAATTAAAAATACCTTTAATATTAATAAGTTTTAATTGAGCAGAGAGAGTTATGTGAAAAATGTAAGATGTAGGTGTTACTGTGGGAGTTCCTTCTCTGATATTTTAATAATTATTTTGGGCAGAATTTCTTTAAATTTAAAATGTTTTATCAACTTAAAATAAGTAAACCATTAAAAAAAGCTTTTATTTTAATAAGTATTAATTAAGAAGAGATTGATATGTGCATAATATAAGATGTATTGCTTACTGAGAGAGTTAATTTAACCTTTTTGATATCTTAATAATTTTTTATGAAATCTTATCCTTTAATTTAAAATGTTTTATTTCTTTAAAATTATAAATCATTAAAATAGCTTTCTTAAAAATTATATTATATTCCTTATTATATTATATTCGTTCTGTTAAAATTAAAAACTAATACGTTACAGCCTTAAAAATACCAATTTGCAATCAATTTACTTCAAAACACAAGACTCTTCCATTCTCCATATCAAACACACCTAAACACACCCCAACACACCTTTATACACCTGTGACTGTATATATTTATACACTTTTCAGCACTTGGCGCCACTGCAAATAAACAAATAAGCAAACAGCAGAAAATAACAAACAAGCAATTACAAAATGGGGGGCGGCCGGCACAGCAAACAAAACTGACATTTTACACCTTTTCATTATCGCTGGCAAACAAATCAAGAACAGCCAGCAAATAGCAAATAACAAAAGAAAAGGGAAAGTTAAAACAACAACCAGCAGCCAAAGAACAATGCAGAAAACACAGAGAGAAAAGGGGGAAAAAGCGGAAACTCTGTTCAAATAAGTAGGTGCAAGGTATTATTTGTTTTGCCAGAGAAGAACCAACGAGCGGGTAAAAAGCGCTAAGCGTTCGGATAGACAGGCCCCCATTTTCCTCCCCCAATTTCCCCTCTCTAACCCTTTCCACCTCGGAAAATGCTATCTGAAAAACCCAGAGACAGAGACTCAGATTGAGACGATGGCAGACGACGGCAATTTCAGTGCCCAGTGTTCCGCAAAATTTCGGCTGGCTGGTTGGATCTTACCTGCTTTACCTTGGAGCCAGCTCAGGCTTAATTAGCCCAAAAAAAAACCCCCTACAGAGGGAGGTTGGGAAAATGGAGTACCTTGTATCGCGGCTGGCTTAATCATGATCCCATTTGGACGGCGCACATGGGGAAATGAAAACGTTGCACATAATTTATGGTCTGCGCATGCGTGGCCCTCGCTATGGAATTAAAAATTCCTTCGGAAGGGGAAAGGGGGGGTATTTTATAAGGCGAAGGGGGGCTATATAATGGGCGGCGATACGTTCAATTGTACTGGGAACGCGAGGGGGTCAGCGAGGCAGAACAAAGCTAATATTAAACCAAAGGTGGCATAAATTAAACGTTCATAGCACGTATCATTTAACAGGAAATTGCGCATTCCCGCGGCTTCCGTCCCCTGCTCCCTACACACCCCTCTAAAAACACTGAAAAACAAATTATAACCATTGCAATTTTTAGAAAATTAATTCTAAAATATAAGATATTAGGTTTAAGTGAAGTTTAATAATGTTTAGAGTTACTTACTTACTCAATTTGGGGGAATATACTTTGTATTAAAAGATTTTCTTAAAAAAGGGTGTCCTAGGGGCCTTATAATTCCCAACTGGTGCCAGCTTCTAAGCAAAAATGGGGTTATGGCAATTCTAAAATTGTAAGAACAAAATTATCAAACATATTGGAGTTTAAATAACAAATAGTGACTTTTAAGATCTCATTATGATGTCATTATGTCCTGGAGGCCTTATAAATCCCAACTGGTGCTAGCGTGTAAGCCAAAATTGATGTTATCGCATTCCTAAAAGTTCTAAGAGTAAAATTATCAAACATATTGGAGTCTAAATAAGAATTAGTGAATGTTATTGAGTCCTAATATTTTTGTAGAGTGTATGTAGGTACCCCCTCCCCGTTACCCACTACCTCCATCCCGCTCTTGATCGAATGGCAAGACATTAAGTCATAATTGCGGCAGCGGCGGCATTTGTATCTGTCAGATACATTTCGAAGTTGGGGAAACTCGAAACTCGAAACTTCGAAAACCAGTTCTTGGCGCAGACAAGGACGGCCAGCTTTTTTGGACAGAGATGGCGAGAGCGACTGAGCGAAGTCTCCACTCTCCAAAAGGAATAAAGGCAAGGAAGTTTCTCTACAAAAAACCTTAAACTCCGGGGCGGAGCCACATCTGCTCTCGTCTCGAGGAGACTTAACCCTTGCCAGGGGCCCAGGTATTTATGACCCGAGCTTAAAACGCTCGCAATTTAATTAGTCTCGTGTTCCGAAGCCGAAACGAAACGAAAAAAAGAGGAGTCTCCTCCTCATCACACAACAAACTCCAGTTTAGAAGGCTCTTTTCGGTTCCACTTCGGTTCCAGTTGCGGCCAATTAAGCGATCTGGCCATGGTCTCAAAGTTTTTCCCCCGCCCCCGCCCCCGCCCGAAAGAGACCATCTTGCCGCGCTGCGGATCTCGCATCTTCCATCCCGCATCTCCAATTTCCGTTGTGCCTGTTGGGCAACAGACGGCCAACAAATTGCGCACAACTTCATCATAATCAACGCTCGGACAGCTGCAACATCGCCGCTGCACACCAGCAACAGCAACAACAATGGCCTGCGATCCCGATGCCGATGCCGGTCCCGGTTTCGGTCCAATCCAATCCCAAACCCAAGTCCGATCCCCCAGACGCTGGCGAGTGGCGAAAAACTAAGGTTAAACGCTGGTTAAATTATTTTACGTGCCTCGGTTTCAGCTCGACCAATTTTGCACTCGAAAAAAATAGTTGAGGGATATAGGAAAATCACTTTCTAGGAAATACAATATATTACCAAGGATACTCCTCGGTTTTTCACACAAAACATAAGCCGAAGCTTTGAAAGGCGAAGGTGCAACGTCTCACTAACCTGGAAAATCTTTATTCAAAATAATAAATAAGGTTGTTTGAGTTTTAACACATTTTAAACTTAAATTCTTTAATTAAAATATTTTCAATAATTTATAATAAAATATTTAATAAAACGACGCAAACGAGTATATTTCAACCAAAATTTGCTTATAATTCCCAAGTGCTGATTCATAGATAAAGCCTGAACTCAAACTAAGTAGTTAACATGCTTTTAAGCAAGTTTAAATAAGTTTTAAGTCCCACAAGTGTTTACATATTAATATATATTTGATAAAAAAATATTCAAAAATAATAAAAAATATTTCTTAGCTTATAATTCCCAAGTGTTGATTCGTAGATAAAGCCTGTACTCAAACTAAGCACTTTACACGTTTTTAAGCAAGTTTAAATAAGTTGTAAGTCCCACAAGTGTTACAGAATGTTTACATATTAATATACATTTGATAGAAAAATATTCACAAATAATATAAAATATATCTAAGCTTATAATTCCCAAGTGCTGATTCATAGATAAAGCCTGAACTCAAACTAAGTACTTATCATGTTTTTAAGCAAGTTTAAATAAGTTTTAAGTCTCACAAGTGTTACAGAATGTTTACAGATTAATATAAATTATAATAATAAAAATATATATTTTTCAACAATTTTAACTCCCTTTCTTTGAGTGTAAATTTCACATCAACGGAGGACTCCGACTCCGGCTCCCACTCCCTCTGTCCAGGTCCCACCTCCAACGCCATCTCATCCCCATAACTCAGATATCGGTGGGGGGGCAGTGGGGGGAAAATGATGTGAAAATTGTGCCATAACTTTTGGTTGCTGCTGCCGCAAGTGCCTCGCTGCAGTCACTGCTGCAGTTGCTGCAGTTGTTGCAGTTTGGGGCAAGTGGCCAACGCCGCCGCCGCTGCTGTCTCCTTGGTGTTGCATGTGGCATGTTGCTCGTTTGTTGCCGTTGTTGCTCAATCCTCTGGTGGCTTTTGTTTCTCCTCCTTTGCTATTTGTTTTGGGCAATCGAAGCCACAAATCATAAATTGCATTTTACGATATTGATTGACCAAAATGTGGGCGTTTTTTGTGTCTTGGCTGCGTTTTCCCCGGCAATTTCCGAGTTTCTCGCTCTGGGCCGAAGTTGTTTGCTTTGCCACGGAAATTATTATTATTATTATTTGTTTGAGATTAAATATCACTGAATTATGGGGTTGTCCGTCGACTTTTCTCGCATTCGATTGACTTTTTTTCTGCACAATTCACACTCGAAAAGGTCGGAAAGGTGTGGGAAGGTGTAGCAGGCTTTGTTTATAACCATTTTTTTGGTTGGAAAAAAATTAATTGAAATTTGTGAGATCTTGTGGATGAAGAGTTCTTGGTTTTTTATTAGTTTGTTTTGGCAGGAAGCTGGGTTTGAGGGGGTTTCTTCCTTCTCAAGATCATGGCTTTTAAACTTTTACTTAAATATTATTATAAGAAATCTTTTTTTGGTTTCGTGGTTTTTTATTAGTTAGTTTTGGCAGAAAGCTGGGTTTTAGGGGATTTCTTCAAGAGAATTTCCTTCAAGTGATCATTAATTTTAAATTTTTATTTAATTATTATTATTAGACATCTCTTTCTTTTTTATTTTATTTTTAATTAATATGTTTCCCCTCTCCCCTAATTAAATCTCCCTCAAAAAATCCTGGACCCGGAAAATCCTTTTAAAATCTTTATCCCCTTTTATGGGATCCCCTTACTCTATAGAAATATTTATACCAACTGAGTCACGTACGAATCGGAGACCCTAAAAAAGGTGCGCGACATGAATCAGTTAAACAGCTGCTAGACCCGAGTGATGGCTTATGAAGACATAAATTTGCAAATTGAAGAGCCAAACCCAATGAACATCATCCGCGAGATGATGGCGCGATGATGTGATGGCCGCCGCGAACCTGATCCGGCTTACGAGTAATATGAAAAACTCATTTCCACGGAGGGCACTTAACTCCGAGGGGGAAGAGGGGGTAGGAAAGGGAAGAGGAGCTAGCAGAGTGTCAGGGTAAGAGACCTGCAATTAAACCATTAAATTAATGAGCGAGCTGGTCGGGAATAAAGCAGAAACGACAAGTGCAGCAATGCAGAGGACTGCCAAGAGTCCGTCGAGAGTTAAATGAAAAGCGCGTATGCAGTCGGCCACGCCCAGTTTTGACCAACGCCCCTTTAATTGCAAAGCAGGCAAGAAGAGAAGTTAGGCAGAGAGAGAAAAAATGCTTAGTTAGGAACGGGAATTAAGAGAATAAACATCATAAAATAAGCTGGGAATAATTTGGGTAAAGAAAGTTAATTTTAAAAGAAGTTTCTTCTTTTTATTTTCTAAAAATTCATTAAAAACGGACTTAAAAACTAGCTGCCTAAGTAGAATTAAGAGAATTAAGATCATAAAATAAGCTAGAAATTATTGAGTTAAGGAAAGTAAATTTAAAAAAAGATTTTTCAATTTTTCTATTCTAAAAAGGCATTAAAATTAAAATTAAAATCTTCAATACAGAGATTTTGTTTACCTTTATCAGTTTACTCTTTTAAATATATTTTTTTCTTTATTCATGTTAAATAGCTTTAAAAATAAAATATCTAAATTGTGTACAGAGTTCTAAATTCCATGAACACCTTATATTTTATATATTTATTTTTTATTCATGATAAATAAATTACAAAATAAAATATATTAATTATGAAGATTAAGAGCTCTAGTCCCTAAGGCCTAAGACTGTTTTAGGAAGAAGCCAACACTTCCTTTATCAGTGCCCACAATTTTTATTTTCGATTTTTAAGCTATTTTAAGTAGCATTTTTTCCTCTAACTTTAGAATTACATTTCTTAGGAACATATTAAAAATATTTAAATAAATTAGTTAATTTTAAACCTGAAATAAATATATATAGAATACATACAATTTTTCTCCCTCTGCAGGGGAGGAAAAGCGCGGTGCGACGAAGACGACAAGGAAATTGCATATGGGCAAGAACAAAATCGCCTGGCAATTAACCACTTTGAATGGTGGCTGCCATGGTGTCCAGGCCATGTTCATGATGTCCATGGAGGCACTAAGACTTCAGTGAGTGGAGCCAGTGAGTGCTCCGTCCCGATCCCCGGCCCCGACCCCGACTGGTCGTGGTCGTGGTAAGTGGCACTTGTTGGGACCATGTTGTGTGTGGCTCTCGTTGGCAGCGGCTACATTTTTATTATTAAATTGAATTGGGTGCTTAAATAAATTATTTAATAAGCACGTGATCTACGCAGCTCTTTGCCCGCTTAAGCAATTTCCACCACAGCCCACAGACATCGTGTGGTTTTATTTTCCATATTTTATTTCAGGGCCAAGGGCCAATCGCCTGGCTCCGCCCCACTAAAAGTGGATTGCAGTGGCTTTTGTTTTGGCTTTTGGGGTTTAGCGGAGTGAGTCCTCATCTGGCAGCATTATTAAATCATTGCAATTTGGCCAGGGCCGAGAGAGTTAACTGGGCCTGTGTTTTTTTGCGGCCTTTGTAATAACAACGCTCGGCGAGCCGCCATAGCTGTTACATGGCCGAGAGTGCTCCTCATATATAATTCTCCAGTTTATGGCTGAATGGCAAAAAAACTTCTCCTAAATGCACTGAGAGGAATTTAGGCAATGTTTTCTTAATAAATAAAATAAATTAATAAAATAATTATAAATATTTGATTGAATTAAATGAAATGAGTTTCTGAAGTAGATAAAGCAGCAACCTTTTAAAAACAAGGCGGAACGCTTTATTTGGTTGAAAACCACCACTTTTTTCATCAGTAACCTTTTGTAAATATATTTTTCATTAAAAATAATACCCAACAATTTTTTTAAATATTTTTTTATTTTGATAAACATCTTAAATAATTTATTAATAAATTTCTCTCTCTGCAACCCCAGCAATCTTTCACTTGATCGAACGATCATTTTGCGCGTACTTTCAGTGCAATTTTTTCCCTGGTTTCCTTGGTGTGTGTGCCCCACTCAATCACGCTTCCCCCTCCCCTATTGCCCAGCCCCCCCTTAAGTTGCCACGCCCCTGGAGCCTGGACCCCTTTCACAGCTGTGGCATGCTGCTTTGTAATAACCATAATGGCGCGCACGATTTATGTTTTAATTTTGCATTTACTGGCCATTCTGGGCGAGACTCGCTGAATATGGCGGAGAATCTGGCCAGAAGAAGAGGAGGCTCTGGCCAGAAGAAGACGAGCCTGCGTCTTAAGCTCAGTTTGATTGCCGCTGATAGCCGTGCAATTGCTGTTGTTGTCGGTGCTCGATGCTCGAAAAAATGGAAATTATGTTTGCAGGCGCTTAAAATCGATTAAGTGATCCCCATCAATGGTGTCCATGGCGGCGGCGGCAGCAGCTGCTCACCCCTCGGGGCTGGAAATAAAGCCACATCCAGTTGGCCACAAACGAATGAAGAAGCGTCAAGATGATTGGTCTTGAGTGGAAGTGGAAGTGGCAGTGGAAGTGGACTCAAGTTGAGTGACTCCCTGGTCCAGGAGGTGCGAGATGTATCTCTGACTGGACTGGACTGGGTTCTGGACTAATTGCTATATCTTTGGCGGGTCTAGACTCTAGGGAATTGGTAAGTAAATACGAAATTGGGAGTGGCATTGAGGAATGGCTGGGTTTTAAGGGGAAGTTATACAGAGGTTGTAGTTATATCGAGAATTACAGAGACTTTAAAGTACTGTAGAGAATTTTAGGGAACCTACAGTGCATGAAATTATTACAGAGAAATTTCTAGATTTTTATTTGAACTTTAATTTATTTATTTTAATTCCCAAAATATTACTCGAAACTAAATTAGACCTTAAACCTATTTATTTTCTAAGATTAAATAATATAAAATTATACTATTTATATTTATTTAACAAGTAAGCTTAAGAAGTTCAAGTCTAATTTATTTCCTTTATTTATTTATTTATTCTATGCCTTAATGAACTTAAAAGATTAAAGTCTAGTTAATTTCCTGGACTTTAATTGATTAATTTATTATGATCTAGTTCATTTTCTGTATTCTGGTAAAATCTTGACACATTTGATTTATTTTTAAGTTCAAAAATATAACTATAAAGGAAAATCTGAGCTAGAAAAAGCTTTAAACATTTTCTTCAATATATTAAGCATTTATTTCTTGATTCTAAGAGTGTATTCTATATTTATTAATTGATGAATTCTGTGTTAAAAATATAACAAAGTAGGAAAGAAAATGTTCACCTTTATTTAAGGCACTTTTTTATATTCCAAGTTTATATTTTATATTTATTTAAAAGAATCGAGACTATTTTTAATAATTTTTGAGGTAAGAAATATGCATAACAAAGATCAAAAATTCTAGCAAAAAATAAACTATAACTATACCTACATCTTATACACTTTATAGACAAATTTTCTGCATGCCTTCCCATCTAATCTTTAACCTGTTTACATGCTTTTTTCTGCATTTTTTTCAGCCTTCCAATTTAAGCCCAAAACTCAACTTCGATTAGCCATATAAGCCCAAGCTCTCTGCCCACAATTTTGGTCACCAATTCGGAGGCTCCGCATGCCTAAGAGTTTCACTTTGGCGCCTTCTAACCTTTCGAGGCACCAAAAACTAAATCGAATTGAATCGAATCGAGAGCCTGACAGAAGAATGTACCACAATTTAGCACAATTTACCATCTACTTAATATAGGCGCGACATTCTGTGGGCCAAAAGCAGCTGCCAATTGCAGTGGCAACTGCAGGCAGTCTGCAATTTGGCAGCTTGGAAAATTGTCAGCGTGCAACAATCTACACCATTAAACATTAAACAAAGCCAGTTTCAGTGCCTGCCTTATATAGACAGGGCTCGAAGTTGGCAATCTAATTAGTGTTAAGTTTGTGCTAAGGATTTGGCTTTTTAATTAAAGCCACAGAGCCACAGTTACCTGAGAAAATCGTGAGAGTTTTTGTGGCTCGTACTAAACATTTGCGGGCTAACCGCAGCGCGCTCGGCATGTTGCAAACCGCAGAGAATTTAATTTGGCACAGGACTGTGCTAAGGATAAGGACACCTTGTGTTTCGTCCTGGTCCCGGAAAGCTGCACAAAAAATTAGCTAAGCAGGAGGAACACATGGCTGGCCGGAGGACACACTCACAGCAGGACATCTCGGAGGAGTCGACGCACACAAAGGCGGATTGCCGTTGACTTCTTGTTGGCGCAACAATGATTAGTTTCGGTCAAAACTCAAAGGAGTTTTGTGTGGTCCTGTGTCTGTGAACAGGAGTTGCCTTTTGGTCCTGCCCTCGGTCTCCTTGCCCTTCTCCCGGCCTGCCTGCCTGCTGCCTGCGGTCGATTTTGCTGTCAAAACAAGACGATTTATGCCTTTGTATTGAGAGCAATCGGGATAACAAGGCATTCGCCGACGCCCTCGAAAGGTGAACTATGGCCAGGATCGGTAACCGAGATCGGGGATCGGGGAGGGCCCCATGTTGATGTTGATGTATGTTCGATCGACGGATCGTGCATTAGATGCCATCACTGGCCGCCTTGGCCACTTTTAATGACTGCAGCAATTAATCTAAGAGTCTGCGGACGCCTTGGCTGCAACACGTACATGGAGACACTGGGAAAAATGGGTAGCAAAGGGAAAATAGAAAAATAAAATGGGTTCTATAAGGTAAATGATTTTTTAGTAAATTTTGTATCTCTAAGGACACTGATTATACTATAAAATAGTAAGAAGTATTTTAATTAATTGTTTTATGCAAGAAACTGTGTAATTTCCTTCTTAAAATTAGTTTTAATTTAGGAAAATATGTAGAAATTTTTAATATTATTTTTTGTACAAAGGAAACTTACTAATTTCTTTTAAAAATATTGTTTTTTTAAGGATTCATGTATAAGTATCTTTATGTTATTTTATTAACCTAAGAAACAGTATATTTTCCCTGCCAAAAATATTTTTTTTTAAGAAAATAGGAAAAAGTATATTATTTTATTTTATTTACAAAGGAAACTTACTATTTTGTCTTAAAAAAGAGTTTTTCTTTAAGAAAACATTTATAAGTATTTTAATTTTATTGTATTTACCAACGAAAATTTATTTTTTCCCACCAAAAATATTATTTTTTTGAGAAAATATGATGAAGTATTTTAATATAATCTTTTTATTCCAGCCCTTTTATATTTTTCTTTTTAAAATTAATTTTAACTGAGAAAAATTGGGAGAAATCTTTAATTTTATTTTATATACCAAAGAAACTGCATTTTTTCCCTGCCCAAAATATTTTTTTTTAAGAAAATAGAAATAGATAGAAATAGAAATATAAATTAAGAAATCATGTACAAGTATTTTAATTTTATTTTATTTACCAAAGAAACTGTAATTTTTTTCTGCGAAATATATTTTTTTTTATGAAAATATGAAGAAGTATTTTATTTTATTTTATTCACCAATGAAACTCCAAAAAAAAAATATTGTTTTAATAAGCAAACTACATATTATAGATTAAATTTAAATATAACCCCTAATAACCCCTAATTCCCGTCTAATTATAATCCCAGTGTAGCCACCTTAATGCTTCTATATGGACAGCAAAATTAATGCAACAATGCGTTCTTATCTGTAGAAGAGCAGCCAAGAACTCGGACTCAAACTCCGACTCCAACTCGAGCTCGGCTTGTACTTAAGTGGCATACATTGTAAATCTCTTTAAATGAGCATTTAAGCAAAGCGAGGACACCGATCTCGATATCTCGGGGATCCGTATGTGAATCCGAATGAGAATGAGAGCCACTCCTGCTCCTCCTCAGCAGTTTATGTGTGACTGTAATTCAATGCTCAATGCGTTGATAGCATCGCCCAGAAAGTGACTGGAAAATACTAAAAAAAACCAAAGAGAAAAGGTGAGGCAACAGGGAGCCAGGAGGGAACCCTTCGGTAGCAGGAGAAGCAGCAGCCAGAGTCCCACTACCAATCCTGGGACTGATATTGCCAGGCAAAGTGGAAGAGAAAACCATCGAAGACGATCAACCCATCGAACGGCTGCCGTTGGTGTCCTCAATTTCGCGGCCAAGATACACTTCTGGGTTGAGAGAGTTGATGGAATAAAGGGTCTTATTCGAAAATAAGAAGAAAGGGATAAAATTTCATTAAACTTTAAATACAAATAATTGAAAATATTATTACATTTTTTATATTAGTTTTTATTAGTGAAGTGATTATATTTCCTTAAGTTTGAAAGGTAATAACTTGTAAATAGATCAAGATTTAATTAAATAAAAAAGAAAGAGCTAAAAAATACATTAAATTTTTATAAAAAAATCCTTGATAATATAATTATATATTTCTTTATTTAATTTATTTAAATTTTTATAAGGCTAATGCTTTATATTTCCTTAAGTTTAAAAGGTGTAAACTTGACTTGAAAAACTGAAGAAATTTGTGTAAATATATAAAGATTTAATTAAATAAAAAGAAGGGGATAAAATATCATTAAATTAAAAAAAAAATCATTGAACATATTATTATATTTTTCTTTACTTAATTTATTTAATTTATTTCATTTTTTATTGATTATATGCTTATATTTCCTTGAGTTTAAAAGGTGTAAACTTGACTTGAAAAGCTCAAGAATTTTGTGTAAGTAGGTAAAGATTTAATTAAATAAAACATTTCATTAAATTTTTAATATAAATCATTGAAAATAGTTTGAAATTTTTCTTTATTTAATTTATTTCAAATTGTATTAGTTACATTTCCTTGAGTTTAAGCAATGTAAACCTAACTTGAACAACTCAAGAATTTTGTGATTAATTAAATAAAAAACTGTCCGTTTAAAACCCTTCCCTGTCCTAAAATTTATTAATAAAAACTTTTATTATTTAGTTAACATTTTTATTAAATAAAATCCTTATAATATCCAAAGAGTATCCCCTATTCCTGCCTTCAAAATCACCTCCATTCGCCACCTTGTTCGGCTGTCGTCTGTTTGGGGATATTTATTGTATTGTTGCATTTGTTTGCTGCTACTTTGGCTGCTGTTGACGTTGCCGTTGCCTCTGTTGTTGCTGTTTTTATTGTTGTTGCAACTGCTTCAGTTGTTTGTTGCTGCTGATTGTCGTTGTCGTCGATGTTCCTCGCGATCGCCTTTCAACGCGCGATCGATCGATTAATGATCTCGAACGGGGAGAAACTCGCTGTGACACTTTCGCCAAAGAAAAGGAAAAAAATAAAAAATAACCCAGAAGTAGAGGGAGCGGGGTCACCCACTGACTCAGCAATTACAAGTCATATATCATGAAAACAGGACACAGGACACATGTGCCGCTGGCCAGTGCAAGATCAGAGCGAATGCCGACACACAGGACCCAGAAATAGGAGTCAGACTGCACTTGTTCTTAGGGATCGCAGGACCTAAGACCACCCAGGCTAGACCCAGGGTAATCACCCACAAAACTGGGCATTATGTCGGTCAGTTAACAACATAAAAAGTCAATAAAAATCCTTTTGACATCTCCCAAGTCCTTTGAGCAAATGCCGACATAATTGTTGTGACAGCCAGGGACGCACACACACGTAAACACACAAGACGGGGCAGGAAAAGGACACCAGATTATATATAGTATTCTATATGGCCCGACAATGGCCGAAATTAATGGGCACAGGACAGGACCTCGACCTCAAATGAGGCAAGAATCTGTAAGGGAAAAAATCCCCTGGGGGAGAAAGTGTTTTGTTTTGTCGGCGGCATCCGTTGAATGGCTTCAAACGAGGCTGAGATACAAAGATACTGAGCTACAGAGATACTCAGATACTAGTATAAGCGGATACAAAGATAACGTTAAGTCATCGAAGGTCGATCAATCGCCAGGAAGTTACACAAACTATTTTGACACTAAGTGCCCCATCGATTTAATTTCCTTTAGGGTTTTTATTTTTATGTTTCTCTACTTTTTTTAAGCCTTTTATGGCCTTGACTTCGCCGCGCCCACTAAGACTCTTATAATGCCGAACCGGAACTATCCCATCATTAATGGTAATGGCATTCGCTCCGTCCAGCGTCCAAACTCATTGCAATTTGCTTGAAATATTGGCTAAACTTTGTATGCGGCTCGTGTAATGTCCAGTCATAAATATCGAAATGAGTTTTCAGCACATCGAAAATGGAAAAGGGGAAATGGGAAATGGGAATGGGTGGGGCGCTCTGGGATTGGCCAGGGAAAATGTGGATATGAGGAGGGGGAAACAAGGAAAATGGGGTTTTGAGAAGCTGAAGAAAAATAAAGTATTAATAGGAAAGTAAGAGGCGACTTCTTGATGAAAATATGTAAATATTTAAGGGAAAATGCCATTTTAATAACAGTTTAGAGCATGTTAATTGTAGTTTTAAGGATTTTATTATAATTTAAAAAGAACTAAAGGTAAAAACTTAATGTAAAAGTAATTTTAATATCAGTTTGAAAGGGCTTAATTATAGTTTTAAGCGATTATTACATTTTGCAAATTACTAAAGGTATAAATATGATAATTATGATAATTAAATATGATATAAATATATGTGAATTAAATACGACAATTAACTAATACAAAATGGCAATATATGAATAGAAATTTTTTTTTTCGAACCTGTATGTATTTGTTTTCTCTTGAATTTATTTTATTTCCTTATTCAACTTATAATTAGTTATTCCAAACCCTTAAATACCTTTCAAAACCCACCTGGAATGTCAATATATTTTATTTCCTCTCTCTATTTCATAAACAAAATTTTAGTATAATTTAATATCATAACTAACTAATAAAAGAGAAAATATATGATCAGGAAAATTTACTTTTAAGCCCGTATTTATTAGATTTATCTTGTATTTATTTTAATTCCTTGTTCAACTTATCAGCATTTCTTCCAAACCCTTAAATACCTTTCAAAACCCACCTGGAATGTCAATATATTTTATTTCCTCTCTCTATTTCATACACAAAATTGTAATATAATATAATATCATAACTAATTACTAAAAAAAAGCAAATAAATTATCAGGAAAATATATTTTTAAACCTGTATTTATTTAATTTCTCTTGTATTTATTTTATTTCCCTTAAATACCTTTCAAAACCCACCTGGAATGCCAATATATTTTATTTCCTCTCTCTATTTCATGCACAAAATTTAATCCCAGATCTGCAGAGACCAAAAAATTCACTGGAAGTCAAACCTTAAAGCCTTGTTTCCGTCTCCCCACATAAAATAAGCAATCGAGCAGAGAAAAAGAGTTGAGAAAAAAGGCCAAGAAGCTGTCTGTGTCTGAAGCCAAGTTCTGGGTTTTGGGATCTGCCTGTCCCAAGGAGAGACATTTTGCGGAATATTTCTGGCTACCCCGAGACATGGGTTGTTATTGTTGGTCCTCGGCCTGGTCCTGGTCGTTGTCGGACGCTGGTCGTCTGTCCAAATCGAACAGAGACAGCGACGAGATAATTTTGCAATGCTTATGGCCGCCAATTTGCGGAGGATCGCCGTACAAGGAGCACATCCCCGAGAGCCTGCGAGTGTGTGTGCGTTGATTGGTTCATAAGAAAAGGAGCAGGCAGCACAAAAAACCTACAGAAATCATTTAAAAAGCAGGCAAAGCACCGATCGTGCTTAAGTATCCCAAAAAAAAATAAGAAAAGAGGAATAAGAGGAAGTTCCAAGGGGATCGAATGAGGCTACCACGAAGTGCAGCCATGCCAGCGATAGCTACAACTATATAAAGTTAAGGGCAAAGGCAGGAGCCCAGAACAGAGACCCAGACCCAGACCGGGGCAGGATCAATATACAACAACGTCGTTTCGTCGTTTCGGACTTGTACATAATTTTGCATTTTTATAAGGCAGCAGCCGGAGGAGAACCCTTCCTTCTGCATCCGAAACAAAATGTCGGTTACGGACCCAAGCCATTTAGAGAGAGAGCACGCCGTTTGGGATACGAGAAAATTAAGCAGAGTTTTGTAGCCCTTTTTTCTGGTCCGAACTGTGCGTGTGTATGCTCTGGTAATTATTATATACACCATGATGAAGACGAAGATCGCTCTGGGCTTCTGGGCTCTGGCTCTGGCTCTGGTCTCGATCTCGGGCTTTGGTCTCGGCCTGACCGGGCTCCGCCGTCATGTCCATGCGCTGGGGCTGTCAACAGCCTGCGGGATAAAATGATCAACATTGATCGCATAATGATCAGCAGCAGCAACAGGCCGAGGCAAAAGTAGCAGCAGCGGTACAGCAACATTTTTAAATGGTTTTTTTTTTCAGGCACTTGAAGAAAATTAAGCAGGGTTTTTTTTTTTAATATTTAGAGCATATTTTCTCTAAAGATTTTATATTAATTTTTTAATTTTAAAGCTTAGTTTAAAAATTTGTTCTGAAGAAGTTATGGATTTATTCACTTGGCAAACTTTGAATATGTACTTTTCTAATTAATATTGAAATTATATTCTTCTTCGTATTTTTATGAGTTCATTTTTATTTAATATATTATTTAACTAAATGGGAATACGAAAACATTTTTAAATCGCTTTATATAGACACTTAAAGAAAATTTTAAAGAGATTATCTTAAAGCTATTTAGCTAAAATTTTCTTAAAGAGTTTTTCTGAATTTGTTCTGAAAAGTGATCAGTTTAATTACTTTACAAAATTGAAATGTTTACTATTGGTAATAAATATATAAAACTAGATTAATCTTTGTATTCTTATGAGTTAATTATTATTAAAAATCTTATTAGAAAGAAGGGGGCTTCAATAGAAGTACAGCTACACCCATACCTCGCTTTACGGTCGCTCTTTATATGCCATTTCGCTATAACGGCCTTATTTAATAACGGAATTACGGCATTTATTCGATTTACGGCCTTAAATGTTTTGCTATATCGAAAAATATATTGTTCTTCAATGTTAATATATCATTATACGGCTTTTCGCTGTGCGGCCAAGTTTCTTAAAACATTTCTAGGCCGTAAAGCGAGGTATATGTGTACAAATGTTATTTAATATATAAATCATTATAAACTCAAAGAAAAAAATACATATACATATTTAAAATGGTATTTGTGTTATTTTTATGATTTAATAATATTATAAGATATCTTAAAAAAAATATATTATGAGAGCTACAACATCAGTAAAAGTTTTCTTAAGAAATTTCTATATATTAGTTTCTTTTCAATTTTATAGATTCATGTCTCTTTTTTGTTAGGTTTTATATATTAATTAATTTCAATTAATTAATTTTATTTGTATGTCTTTTCCTTGTGTTGCTGTAGCTTATATATATGGCACACCTACCTATAAGAAAATGAACTTTTTTTTCTGCCCATAAAATCCCTTATTTTTCCCAGTGCCCTGCCCTGCTTTCAGGCCTTTCTGGTTCACTTCGAAGCTTTGCTTTCGGCCAGATTGCTGTGTGTGTGTTGGCCTGCGTAGATCGCTGATTAAGTGCGTGTCTGTTTCAGCCGGGCTAAGTAAGCTATTATGCGTGTTTCAAGTTTCTTTCGCCGTTTGCCGCCGCCCTGTGCTATGATTTCCGATTTTAGCCGATACCCCGATCGACCCGCATAATTTAGTTAATTATATTTAATTGAAACCTAAAGCTACTGGTTAAATCTGAGGCTGGTTTCAAGGTGCCTTAGCCCTCTGGTTTTTCCCAGGTTTTTTTCGCGGAGAGTGTACGTGCCCCGCTGACACTTTTGCGCCTTTTCCAGCCACTCGAGCCCTGACGAATCTCGATCTCATTTTAAGCATTAACGGGACAGAGACAAAAGTCGAGCCCAGAACCCTTCCTATCTATGACACAATGGAAACAGAGAAACAGAGAAGACCCGGAGGGTTAGGCAGGACTTTCCCAGGACGCGTGACATAAATCACGAAAGGGAAGAGGATTTGTTGTGCAAATCCTTTGAGAATTGATTTGTGCACGCTAATAAGGCCGAACAGAAAACTAAATTATGTTTGTGTCCAGGAACCACCGAGAAATATATATCCTGCTTTACTTCCTGTGTGTTTGGGTTTTCTCTCGGCCGAAATGACATAATCATAATCGCAGTATGAATTTCAATTTCAACCCCTCGAAAAATGCACAGAACTTCCAGCTAAGGGTGGCAATTAGAAACTGTGTTTGCTTTTCCTTTTCCCTCTAACAAAATGGCGGCCTATCGTTATGGCTCTGGTCACGGTTCCGGTTTTTAATTCCCGGTTTCTGGTCTTTGCCCAACATGGCTCTCGTACCAGAACTTAGTACGTACCCCCATCATAAATTCCCGGAATCGAAAGCCGTGCGGGCGATAAGTACCTTATGGCTTTGGTGGGTTGAGGCTGAGTGGCGTGACGAACCCCGCTCGAGTGGGTGAGAAAGGATTTGAGGGTTGGGGTGCGGCTTTTGGGTGGGTTTTCTGTAGCGAGTGCTTTACATTTAATGGACTAACCGCGGAGGATTGTCAACATAATAAAAGTTATTTATTTTGTAAGGTTATAATAAGCTTATAAGACTTAGATACAAGATTACAAAGCAGGGGAGGTGGGAGTAGATAGCTGACTTATATTTTAGTTACTTTTCTATAATGTTTCTCTTGTATTTTAAAAATACTATAATACTAAAATATATTTGAGGTATTTTTCTTTATTATTTCTCTTGAATTTTCAAATATTTCCTTAATATTTATATTTAACTTATTTTTTTATATTATTTATTATTATATTTAAATATTTGGAACTTAGAAATTTTGAAATTCTATAAGAAAATGTCTTTTAAAATATAAAATTAGAAGTTTATATGCTAATTGAAAACTTAAATGTTACATAATTCTTGACTAAATGTTAAAAAATATATATTTTTAATGCTAATATGCCAATTAATATCTCAGACTTGAATTTTAGCCAGGAAGATGAAAACAGACATATAAAACAGGGCCTTTCAAGGGTTTTACTAAGCAAGAACTAAACTGATTTCAATTTAAAATACCTTTCTATATTATTCCATTTATATTTTTAAATAATGTTATACTGAAATGTAGAATCTTATATAATTCTGAAAGCAAATATTTTAAATAATATAATATCGAGGTTTATAAGCCAAGTAAAAGTTCAGACTTGCTGATATTGTCTCATCTAAAAATATTTTAAGTATTTTATCATCCATTTATGAGTTCTAGATTAGGAAAATCTCTGAAACATCCTTGGGACACTCCTGGATTTGATTTTTTGATAACAAAAACCTAATTTACAGTCTTATTTAAAAGTATTAAAAATATTTTATAATCAATTTATGAGTTCTAAATTAGAAAGATCCTTGGAACACTCCTGAATTTTATTTTTAAACTACCAAAACTCTGATTTACAGTCACCAAACCCAAACCAAAGCCGCTCCATTTGAAGCCACCGCCGCTGCCGCTCCCAAATGGAACCCCAAGAATTCCTGCTCACCACCAATCCCCTCCTGAATCTGGACCTCAAAGCCCCCCTGCCAGGAAACTGCTTCCCCCAACCCGAGAGTATTCCTTCTCCTACTTCTCCTCCTTCAACTGTCGGCAGGCATTAATGTCCAATAAATTGTTTTTGTCAAATGTCGCGCACCCCGTTGGTTTTAATGTGGCTTAAATAGGATAATAAAACTAACCACAAGACGGCCACAAAGGCAGGGCCAAAGGGAAGGCAGGGAAAGTGAGCGACAGACATGGCCGAATGGAATTTATGGCCGATCTGTATATAAAATAGTGCGTTTTATATGGGATGTGGAGATGCCCACACACTGGCATACTGGCATCTCGAGGCGGAACAGGTGAGGAGAGAGGGTGCAGGAGGGGCCACAATACAACAGGTGCTTATCGCCCTGCATCGTGACATTTTATTGGAGGCCCAGAAACCGACTCGGGAACCGCTGCTGCTCCGATGCTTATCAATGGCCCAATGGCAGGCCAGGCTGCCCAAGCAGCACCAGCTGACGCAGAACTAATGGCTTAGATCGGGGGGAACTATGGAGTATAGTGGCTATGGTGGATATGGAAATGGAAATGAAGGTGCACATAAACTACCTTTTTATGACTGACAGGCTGACAGTTCGTAAAACCCGAAAAAAGAGTAAGTACACAGGGAGAAAGGAGATTAGAGGTTGGCTTAGAGGTTTTTCAAGGGATTTTGAGGTTTTCTATAAGAAATTGTAACTTTAATCTATATTATTCATAAATTAAATAAAGTATAACATCAAATTAAATGGTATAATAAATATTTCTTTAATAAACGAGAATTTATCAATATCTTTATGATTAAAGTGAACCTTTTAAGACTCACGAAATCCAGAAATATTGGTCAAGATTTTCCTGCTCATCAATCTTTATTAGTATTCCCTAAAATCCACAAATATCTATCATTATAGGTATTTCAAGGGATCTTAGGATTTTCTATAATATATCTTAACCATAAATATATATTTTAATCATAAATAAAAAGTTTCTACTTTAATCTAATAAATATTTCTTAAATAAAACAAGTATTTATCAATATCTTAAAGATTAATATTATTTTTTTGAGACTCTCAAATCCACAAATATTAACCAAAAACTATCTACTCTTCAATATTTTTTTTAGCATTCCACAAAATCAACAAATACCTATTAAAACCCTTTTATAACATTTGTTTATAGTTTATATTTCGATTTCTATTTTTATTTCTATGTTAATTATAAATATATAGTAAATTCTTTATTCTATTAAATACATATATCTTAAAAAAATGATGTCTTAACTATAAAATTATTTTTTTGAGACTCTTAAATGCACAAATATTAACCATAAACTTCCCACTCTTCAATCTTTTTAAGCACTCCACAAAATCCACAAATATCTATAAAAAACCATTTATAACATTTTTCCCTGTGCACCTTCTCTCTCTCTCATCATAACTCACCGCTCCGTTTAGCTGGAAATTTACATGTTTCTGGCGTAAATTGTTATTTTAATTAATTTTCTCTCTGATCCGCGGCCTACCCACTCCGAGCACGCGTGTTGCCGCCAGTCAAAACAGAGATCAGCGTACGGCGAAAACGAAATTAATTTGGCCAATTTGTTGGCCATAACCCCATGCCTTACCCATGCCCATGGCCAATACCCAAATCAGGCGGCTGCCCCGCTGAGCGACGATCAATTAGCCATGGGTGTCGACCGCTGGTGTCGGAGTACGCGCTGTCCAAGTCCCACTTACAGGCCGAGTTCACAAGGCGCCGCCACCTCTGGACCACCCAAAAAGCAGGGCCCGCTTGAAGGATGGGTTCTGCCAAAAATACAAAGATGACTCTCCACGCAGAGAATAAATAAAAAATTAATTAAAGCATTTTAATGATGCTAACAACCGGGACGGGCTCATCCTCATCCTCGGATCCAAACGGAGAGTCACCTTCTCCCCTTAATGATTGCTTTTCGCACCTTTTTCCGGGGGATCTCAGGGATCTGAATCCCCGACAGTTATTAAGCAAATATTTTGACTCATGCAAATTGCTAAGCAGTCGGAGTCTTGATCTGAAGGAGATTAGAGCCCCCGTTAAGTGAAAAGGGTTAAGAGCTGCTGGAGCTAAGATAAGCAGGCACAAATTCAGCCTCAACTGGGGTTAATTATTTCCCTTGATTTGCTTTTTTAAAAACTTGCCCAGGCCTGAGATTTGTTGTTTAAAATTCTAAAACAAAATCAAGGTCTGGTATAGATCTTAAAGTATTTATTTTCTAATTTTCTTCAAGCTCTAGTTTAGTTTTTGAACTATTTATTTTCTAATTTTCATCAGGCTTAAGTGAGTCCCTCCTTTAATTAGAAAATTGTTCCTCAATTACTCTCAATATTTACCTAATGTTCTAGGTCTGTTAAAGGTCTAGTAGAAATCTTAAACTATTTATTATCTAATTTTTTAATAAAACTAAGCTCTAGATTACTTTTTGAACTATTTAGTTTCTAATTTTCATCAGGCTTAAGTGAGTCTCTCCTTTAACTACAAAATAGTTCCTCAATTACTCTCAATATTTAGTACATCTTATTTACCTAAGATTTTCTTCAGAGTAAACTCCAATAAAAAACTCTCATAAAAAACCCTCAACTTTTTATCCATTGATTTTCTTTGGAAATTGTGCTTTTCCGGAACTGTTTTGATTAAAACTTCATTCCCTTTGGGGCCTGGGCCTCTGTCTCAATCACTTGTCCGGCAATTGTCTGGCAAACGAGACTTCAATTACGTAAGGCAGTCCCTTCCCCCTCCATAAAAGCTCCAGGTATTACCCCTGCTAAGCCATATTGGGCCAACAATCATTTAGCTGTCACAATTCTTGACATTTCAGTTTTTCACGACTGTTGGCAACACCCACTCTGGCACCCCCCCCAAGGATTTTAGGGGGAGAGCTTCTCCCTGGCAGTGCATTACTCATGGAGGACTTAGTTGTTATTGCCTTTTCCCGGCAATATAATTTATACCTCGAGCCCATTATATGGTAAATTATATTTTTACCAAAATGATGAAAACATTTGAGTCACGCAACCGTGTCGCGGCAACTGTTGGGGAACTGCTTTTTTTGTGCTCCAGTATTATATTTTGCGTAGAAAAACTCAATTTGCTAAATGAGTTTTGGGGGTAGCAAAAAAAAAGGTTGAAGGGAGTTTAGTTTGGGAAAAAAGTAACACAGAAGTCGGTTTCAACTTTTTCCTTTAACTTTTCGATTGAGGTATTGGTTTTATATTTTATTTTTTGTGGGATATGTCACAAAACCGCAGAAAGTGCTGTTTTTGCTCAGGAAATTTAATTATATATCATATTTCTCATTAAAAACCATTAAGGATCATTAAGGATCATCCATTTACAAAGGTTATTATATTTTTTGTTAAAAGTTTAATAAGATATGAAAAAAAGCCGAGTTAAAGTAGAATCGGACTTTATTTTAAAGTTTTGTAAATCGCAAATATAATGCTGTTTTTAAAGAAATTCTTAATAATTATTATTTTAATGATATATAAATTTAATGATATTTAACAAACAGCAAACATTTTAATATAATTCAGACAGTAGATCTTGAGTCAGCTAAAATTACTAATATATCAAATCAAAGGTCACAAAAAATTACACAAAATTCAGAAAATAACACATTGATTTTATTTATATTATTAATATTGTATTATTATATTTTAAAATTTAATTATTATATAAATTAATATTGTCTAGTTAAAACTCTATTTCTTATTAACCAAACTAACCCTGTTTCCCCTTTAATGATCACTCCCTTTAATACCCTTTTTGGGCATCCTGCTTCAATTTCTTATTATTTTTTTGGCAAGTGTCACCAAACCACATGAAACTCTGTCACCGTTTTTCTGGCTTATTTATTTATATATTTCTTTCTTTTTATTTGCCTTAGCAATCCGCTTTGCTTAATGGAATTTGTCTGGGGCCAGGACCACAAACAACACGCGTCCTGCTGCGCATCCTGTGACATCCTGCCCGCTGCACCTTTCGTGCCTGCAGTTTTTGGCAAAGGCAACGGCATTGTTCCGGATTCGTTTTGTTTGTTTTTATTTTGCCAACCGCACAGAAGTCAAAAGGGAAGGCTGCTCCTTTGTTGGCCCAAACCGATCTCCTTTTATTATTTTTTTATTTTTTGGCTACTGCAAAATTTGTTAAGACCAAAAATCAGCTTAGCTGTTTTGTGCTGGCTCATTGCTGGGCCCGCTCTCCGGTTCATTCATTATGTAATTGATTTTTATAGCCACAAAAATGTCGTTTCGTGGACAGGAGTCCTGCCTCCAACCCCTCGAGGATCCGTGGACATCTGCCGCCCCTGGGGATTTATTTAATTTGCTGACATCAAGCTGGATTCGGCGGCTGTTTGGCCGCCTGCCATTATCCTGATTTCGGTTTTATTGCCTCGACTCCTGCTCCTGATTTTCCACTCATTGTCAGCTCGTGTTCTGCCGCCTGTAATTTTATTGCTGTTGACTTTTCCTTCCTCAGACAGACAGACACACACATTGTCCAGCAGCAGCTCCTTGTTTGTCATATATACATTTTTCTATTGCCTTTCTTCTACCCGAAAATCGGAGGAGAAAAAAGTTAATTTTCTTTTATATAGAAAAACTTTGTGCGCGTGCTGTTTGCTACGTTTTCCTACAGACACTGCCATTTTCCTCGATTTTCTTTGATATTTTCCCCCTTGTTTTTATTGGCTTAGTTTTCCTGCAGCTGTGGCAGTGTCATTAGGCCAGCTCCTTGGTATTATTTTTCCAAGGGTAAAGGAATTAAGGAAAATAATAACTGAGGGACAAAGGAGATAAGGTGTGCCAGGATATATTAAAAGACAATATATTTTACAAAAATAAAGGTAAAGATTTCTGTAAGTTAATTTTAATTAAATTAAATAAATCAAAAGAATATACAAAATATTTCTAAAGGTTTTCCAAGCCCTTTGATTCCGCAGTATTTCTATAAAATGTTTGCTAATGTATGAAGATTTTTGTAAGTTACTTTTAATTAAATTAAATAAAATACAACAAAATATTTTTAGAGGTCATCCAAGTTCCCAAATTCCCCAGAACTTGAAGAGAAATATATGATAATTTACTTATAACCCCAAAAAAACCCTTAAATTCCGTTCCCACACTTTATAGTTAATCCCCAAAAAAGCTTCTCCCCCGGAAACACTTAATTCTAATGCCAAAAACTTCCCATTTATGACATTTTCAACACACACCAATCAAGTTTATGGCCGCCGTCATATAACTTATATAGTATAGTGTACCGATTTTGATTGGGATCAAAGCCAGAGACCGAAAAAAGTAAGGTATATGCATAAGATGAGAGATATATGGGCCCCAATCAACCATTAACATGTTCACTAATTTTACGATCTGCGCCTTATAAACGTTGTTTCGTTTTCTTTTTATTTTTGGCATTGATGGCCTTTGTTTCTGCTCATTTAATAAAAAAAGAAACGAAACAAAACCAATCTGAATCCCAATAAAAACCCGACTGCCTGGGGAGACGTGTATATTATAAAATTTTATGCGCAATTGGTAACAGTTAACAGCAAATTCTCGGGCATAAAATCAAAAGCTCATTTTAATACAAAGACCTTAAAGGAAAAGATCGGGTCCCGAAAGAAACTTGTCAACAATATTTTACGAGCGCAACGTGAAGAAATCGGATTCGGCATCGAAAAATCGAAGAGCTGCAGCAGCTGGCTGGCTTATATATATATAAAAAAATATATATATGTACATATATCTTGAGGGTCTCCACCGAAATCCACGACGACAGCCATGTTGCAGATGCCCACGAAAAATAAAAAAATAAAACAGAAAAAAATGGAGTTGCCGCTGGGCAGCCGAGCCAAGGAAAAGCATAAACATAAAACATAAATAATAATACAATATCTTTTATCGTCTCGGTATGCCATATACACACATATACATAAATGTTTTTTTTTTGTTTTTGGTTTTTGTAAATTTATAATTTATGATGTTTTCCCCGATCGAAAAGCGAACGAGAAACCGATCAAATTTGATCGCTGAACGTTTTGTAAATGATCGATTGATTGATTTGTTGTTGATATTGGGACAATAACAAATTAGAGGTAGACTGCCCCCGGAAACCCCTCTCAAACTCTCTCTCTATAAGGCAATTAAGTTGAGGAAAAAAAACAAAAAACGGCGCCACTCCGGCAGACAGACTATAATTTCCCTCTCCACCTTTGCCAAGGTCTTAAATATGGCCACTGACCATATGCCGGCCAAGATCCTAATTCTCCACCAACTACAGGCCTATAGAGACGTCTCCGCGAAAGCCGGGAAGTCCATAAAAAGGGAGAACTTAAAGCGAGGATCGAGGAAATCCCAAGGCAAAGCCGGGTTTATGAATATGCAAGCGAACTTCTAAGCCCGGTTTGGGGTCTTAAGGCGAATAATCCACAAATGGACAGGAGCAGCAGCAGGAGGAACAACAGGAGGAGGAGCAGCTCGAACAATGGGCTGAATTGGGCTTAAATCCAGGCTAAGATTGTGCTTTTAAGTTGGCTAAAAATATGGCCTCGTAAATACCAAAATGGAAGTCCATAAAGAGGTTGTATAGGCATAAACTCTGGGTGGCATTATTTTAAGGGAATGTTTATTAAAAAAGGTTTTTGCTATATAAAGATGGTTTTTAAGTTTATATTTTTTTGATTAACCTTTTAAAGTGGTTTTTTATTATAGCTAAGAGTGTGTAAAAAAGGTTAATTAATAATTTATAGTTGATTTTTTTTGTAAAACAATTATAAGATGATGTTATTAATGAGAAAATGTTCAGAATTTTGCCAAGAGAGTGTAAAAACGATTATTATTAACTTGAAATATTTATTAAGGTTTTAAATAGTTAAAAAAAATATTCTAAAGTATAATAACATCAAAATATTATCTTTAAATATTTATTAAAGCTCAAAACATATTAAAACTAATATTATAAAGCGTTCTAATGCCTAAATATTTCCCGAAAATAATTATTAGAGCTATAGTACATTTTTATACAAAAAATAAAATGATTTTAATAAATTAAAAGTGTTGATTGACTGGAATTCCTTGAGTAAAAATAACCCACAAACTTTTTAATAAATTTAAAAAACAATAAAATATTATAGCAAATAAAATCTAAGCTTTATTAATTATAAATTCCACTAATTAGCCTTCAAATTATTATATATTAATATTTATGACTGAATTTTCAGCTTGTAATAATTCCTAAAAATGCCATAAACTTCTCTAGACTCTTTTATCTAATTTAAACCAGTTTTGCTACCCATTTTTCCCACCTTACCCCACCGTATGCTCTCCATTAGGCACAGTCTTAAGCCCCTCCAAGCGGAAACCTCTAAAATGGAGCTCTTATATAAATAAGGAATAATTTGCCGTCTGCTCAGCTCAGAGATAAATGCAATCGCATGCTCTGGCCAGACCCTGGACTCTTGATTCATCCATTCTTCTTTTTTGGCAAATGTGCGTTAGCGCCTCCATTTTTGGGCCGTGACGCGAGTGTTTCCCCCTAACAAATGATGCACTGCATCCTGGTCATCAGTAACAAATTACAGCATATTGGGATATATCGTGCATCGAAGATCATCGTCATGTGCGCACAATTGGAAAACACATTAGGGCTGAAATCAAACAAAAAATTGAAATTGATAATGTGTCGGGCTGCTCTAGAGAATGGGATGGGATGGGGGAGAAACTAAATCGATGTTCTCCTAATGCCCAGCGGGTCATAAATTTTCCGCCGAGTGTGTTTGCCCCCGTTGTTGATGATGCCGCCAGCACAGTATTTGGAGTGCACTAAGAAAAATATTAGGGAATAGTTTAACTTGTAAAACCTATAAATATATGGTTAAAATTAATAAGATGCTATAGAAGTTTGTAGGAATATATTCCAGAGTTTAAAAGTCTCGGATTCCATAGATAAAATCATTATTTTAATTATTCATTTCCTAAATTTAACTATAAAGAAGGATTGAGAAGAATTCTGGCTCAAAGAAACCGAAGAATATATACAAAACTTTTTAAATAAAATTAAATAAATTAACAAGCTTATGCCTTACATTTATAATATTTTTAAATTATAATAAATATAAATATAAAAATATTATAAATTTACTACAATTATAAATTCTTAAAAGTTTGAAAAAGTTCCAGTTTGGAAACAGAAAGAAAACAAAGTCTTAAGCACACCAGGAGCTTCCTTAGCTACGCCGTATAAACCGCTTCCGTTGTACTAAAATTCCCAAGTGAATGTTTAGGGGGGCTTAAACTGACAATTGATATTCCCTTCTTCATGTCTCTGACAATACTTTTACAATATACAATATACCATATATATTACCATTAAAATAAATAAGATTACATATATAAAAAAAATATATTTTTTGATAGAATAAAAATAGTAATAATAATAATTGGATCCCAAGGCATAAGTAACTGTTGGATTTGAATATTTAAAGCCCTTTTCCAACTCCTAAGTCCTTTAAATACTTATAGAAAACATATCAAAATTAATCCCCGTGTAGTAATGGCGTTGAGCTGTCAGAGTCTCTAGGTCTTCGTCGGGGGAGGGATGTAAAACCCTATACTTACTTTCGTATCATCAGCCAGTCACACACAGGGAGACTCATATTTGTAGGGAGACTGGGGAGGGGGATTACAACGTGGATGAGATGCGATGATGAAGCAGCAAAAATTCCGAAAATGGACGCAGAACACGCAACATCCCATGTCTGTATATATTGTATCTGTGAGGGGCGTTCCAATCAGCCCCTATAAGTATCTGTAGCCATGTGTATCCGCATCTGTGGCTCTAGCTCTAGCTGTCGCCGTAGCTGTCTCTGAAGCGGCAGCTGCAGCCAAGTGCTAATAATCTCATAGTTCCTGGCCAAACAATCAATATATATATATAAACACAGATCCCACAGATTCCCCTTCGGGTGGCAAAATTGAAAAGCGTATTTTCCAGCGTATTATCCATTTATTATGCCCGTTGCCGCTTGTAATCGTCGCATTAATGTAATCTGCTGCCACAAAAGAACCTCAGCGCCGCCTCATTCCCACTTTTTTGTTGGGTTTTTTGCGTGCCATTTGCCTGGCGGCAATCCAAAAAAAAAACAAAAAAATGCTTCCCTCTTTATACTTTTTTATAAGCTGATTTCAAATGCAAAACGTCGCCCGCGGTTCGGTTTTTCTCCATTCAGTCTGTAAAGTCTGTCCTCCCTCTGATTTTCGGTTTTCTGTTTTCTGTTGATTTTTGACTTTATCTCTGAGTGGCCACAGAAATGGCGTGTCAAATGCTTACAATTTTTCAATCAATTCCCCACTAAATCGTGCCTAAGCGAAAGACTTTTCGGCATCATTAGTTTTCGATCAACAAGAGCGTTTAGCTTTGACATACTATCTCTAAAGAGACAATATAATTGATTAAGGCTTAAGGAAAATATTTAAAAAGGGAATCAGTAAGAAAATATATACTTATATTAATTTCCTAAAATTATAGCTATTATTTATGCAGTAAAGATATAAGAGAAAGTTAAATACAGATATTTTCCCATGGAAATAAAATAATAAAATAATAAATAATAATTGTTTCGAATTATATCAAATTATTAATAAGTAAATAATATAAATAATGTGAATATTTTGTTTGACTTTCTCAGTATCTTTAATGCATTTTTTTTTGTTAGAATATTTTATTTTATTGGTTTATAGTTAACAAAGAATTGCAAACTTTTCTTAAAATAGCTATTAACTAAAATAAATGTAACTTTAATAAGGTATATATATTACTCTTAATTTAAATGAATCAAAAAAATATACAAACAATAAATAAAAAGCAGCTTTTATTCAAGAAATTGAGGTTAAGTGTAAACATTAGGAAAATCGATCTATTGGTGCTATATACCTAAACTATCTTTAGGTATTTTTCTATTACAATTTCTAAGTAATACATATATGCTTTTGAAATATATTTAAAATGTATATACATATATAAATATATATTTTATTAAAATATGTTTCAAAATACTTAAAATGTAATTTAAAAACTTTATACTATTTCAAATATTTTGTATCGACCATTTTCTGGATTTCTAAGCAATAAACATACACTATTTTTGCTTAAAATGTATTATTCGTATTTAAAAATAATCAAATAAATATGAAAACAATAAATACTAAACAATCTTTATTCGAGGAATATAGTTTGAGTGAAAGTATTACGAAAACCAAGCCATTGATCGTAGCTAGAAATGTTCTTTATCATCCTTTAGATACAAAATTATTTATATTTTTATAAAAAAAGGGTGAATGGCTCTTAAACTAAATTTTAGTAATTAGAAACTAGAATTTCTAAATAAATAAAATACATTTAGTAATTTTTAACTATAAAAATGCTTCTAAATGAAGTTTAAGAAGGAAGAAGCGCAAAAATCACATACCTTTTTTTTTATTTAAGCTTCTTTTAAATACTTGTAACTATTTTTACCAGTACATCAGCATCTCCTGCACCCCAACTACTCTTTTTCGCATTAGAAAGTTGCTTCGTTTGCTAAATTCTTTCTTAATTAGACCCACTTCGCCCGCCCGCATGATGCAATTTAATTAGCAGATTTCGAAGGCATCAACAGCGGCGATTAGCAGCATTCCTCAAGATGTTTTGCGGGAGAGCCAGTGGGTATTCATAAGCAATTAAGCGAATCGGAGTCGACAGATCCACTTACGAGCTCAGGCAGCTGCTGCTGCACTTTCACCAAGAAATTATGTGGCGAAAAATATGGATTCTAGGAAGGGAAAATACGAAAAATACGAAAAGAAAAGCCATTAAATGGGAGACAAATCCCATACCGCAGACAGGGCCATGTCAGGAGTCAGGAGTTGGACGTCAACCCCCGGGCTAAGCCTCGGTCTCAACCCCTCGTTAGCATCCGGCGGAGAGCTCATCCTCCTGCTCATCCTGGCACAGATGCTGCCACAGCCATTTTGTGTGTGTGTTAAGTGGATTTATGAGGATGTGGCAACATTTGTGGTTAAGTATCGGTTACATGCCCATTGACAGGACATGATAAATGTTTTTCAATAACACACGAACCGAGTTCCATGCCATTCCCCCAGCCCCTGCCCCAGTCTCTGACTTGTTTTTTAATGCTTAACTTTTTTTGGGAGCCCGGCAAATTGCTCCATTTGAAAATCGCAGCAAATATCTTTATTGCTTTAAAAAAAACAGAAAAAAAAACTGAAAAAGAACAGTGTCTAAGTTGGGGTTTCGGCCATGCTGAATTCCAGGCATCATTAAGTAAAACCCAAAGCAAACCGGCAGATACATAAGGGTCTTCCTATCCCCGACACGAACTGGTTGGACAGGGTCTGGAGCCAAGAGCTGTGGAAGCTGTGGCAATGGGAGTGGGAATGGGCATTCGGAATCGAATTCGGGATCGGGATCGGGATCGGGGATCCTCTACCTGCCTTGCATTTATTAAGCACCGAACACCGAAGAGCACCCCACGAAAACACGTTCGTTTTTCTCGGTTTTCTCTGTTTTTTTTTTTGGGCTACAACTTCACTTGATTGGGAACCCGGGATCCATGGGAGCTGGAGCTGCAGCTGGAGACCGGGAGAGAGATCTTTGCAGCCAAAGCAAAACGCGAAAACGTTAATTAAGATTATGAAGTCATAAGAACTACACGAGTGTGTGTAGGGATCCTTCTGCTTCTCCAGAACAGAACAGAACAGAACAGAAACCGAAACCAGTTTGGGTAGCTTGGGGAGTCACGATCTTCACGCGAGTTGATTTTTAAGTCAACAACTTGATTTTCCAGCAATAACAAGATTAAATTATTTAATTTTTTGCCTCATTTGGGCGAAGAGTACGCAGCAATGCGGAGGTTCCATTTGTGGAACCTATAGAACCTCTAGAGCCTAATGGCGTATTATAATAAGAGAAAAAGGCAGGAGACCCTGCTCCTGTCGCCTCTTAAGTGGCTTTTAATGCTAATGTATCGCCGGGATTCTATGGCTACTCCTTGCCTCCCCCCGCACCCCTTTCTGCTAATGAAGTGGCTGGAGCTGAGAAAACCAGTTCTTTCTTTATTTTTTTGCCGGTTTCGAGCGTCTCCAATCAGATTTTGTTGCATTTTATGGCCGCATTATGATAAAGTTGTAAATGTTTCCGACCCGATAATAGATGAGGCTCCCCTTTCCCCCAAAGGCTTATAATTAAGCGAACTGGGAAAGCTTTTGGTTAATTAACCGAAATTGCGGCTAATTAGTAATTAGTTTTGCGCCCATTTCCAAATTTTTGACATGATTTGTGTTGACACGCAATCGGGAAACTAAATTCAAGGAAATTGGGTTGGTGTAGAGAAGGATATTTATATAGTTGGAGGTAGGATAAATTATAACAATAAATGCTAGGTATATTTTCCCTCGTACAAATCATTTTTTGTAAGCAAATCGTATTAATTAAAAATAGTTTCTTAAACATTAAGATATAATTTTAGTATTAAATTAAAGACTATCCTAACGAAATCTTAGCTTAAAAATACTTGAATTAGTCGAAAGCTAAATAATTATTAAGTTTAACGCTGTATGCTAGGCTTAATTTGTTAAAATAAATAAATAAAATACTTTAAATACTTATCGATTTGATTTTTGAGGATATTATTATAGTTGATGTTAGGAGTAATAATAATAATAATATTTAGGAATATTTTTGCATCTAAAAGAAGTCTTTTTCCAAGTAAGTCTTATTAATTAAATGCATATACTTACAGATTAGATCAGAATTTTTTTTAGTAATATTTATTATAGATATCATAATGTTTAAATATTATAAGCATTACACCAAAATACTATTTAACCTATGTAACATAATTTCAAAGAATTATAGAAAGAACTACTAGAAACATTTTCTTGCTGGCATACTTAATAAATGTATAGAATTCTTTTCAAATGAGTTAAACAAATATTTTTAATAATAAAATAAATACTTTTTTAACTAAATCTCTGTCCTAAGGCACTGGAATTCCCTCTTTAAAAAATCCTTATGCTCTTTGCAACTCAATTTTCACATAAAACAAAAAGAACCCCTTTTAGAAACCCCCGAAAAACCTCTCCCAAAGCTCTTAATAATTAACAAGAGCCTACACTTTTAATTAGTTTCTGGTTTATGTCCCACTTTACCCTCCTTCCCGCTAGAATTACTGGCCGTAATTAACACTAACTACCTGGCCTCAATGGCTGCCTCGGGCGTAGTTAACCCTCCTTTGCCGGCTCTCGATCAACCCCCAAAAAAAATAAGTAAGAACAAAAAAACCTACTAATAAATATGCGTGTGGAAATGGCGTCGGTGTTGGCATTCGCTAAACGCTGCCATGCGCTTCCGTTTCGTGTTTCGGCCATGTTGATTAGGCCAAGTTTGAGCCGGGTTCGAGGTCCTTTCCTCCTGTATTAATTACCCACGTCCAGTGCAGCGGGAGGTGCCTCGAATAATTAGCGGCTGGGCTGGGACAGGGGAGCAGCCTGCTCGATTCCCAGGCGGCTGCAACCCCGCATTAAAACGTGGCTAATGAAAATATAACCAAGAAGAGTTGCGACGCATTCCGCCGGAACATACAGGAAACACAGGAAACTATTTGGAAATTGTTAAGGGGGATATAAAGAAAATATTTTATGAGGCATAAAAACAAGTTAGACTTTAAAATATGTTAATTTTCGGAGCTTGGTGTATTTTTTGTCGAACTAAAATGGTATCTATTTACCCTCAAATGAAATTTTGTATCTTTACTTCTCTTTTCAAAAATGAGTTTACATAGAAACCTACTTTCTTCTCTAATTTTTTAATTTTCTTATTAAAATCTAAATCATTATAATTTAATATATTAATTAATTTATAATTTAATATTTCTCCCAGTTTATATTAATCGACGTTGTCTGCTTCGCATATTGCGTGCCACTTTGAATTCTTGATGGGAAATACTGCTGGAAAATGCACTATCATTCGATTTAAAACCGCCACTCCCAGTTCCCCCATTTTGTGGGTGGGCACTGGTTGGCCACAGTTTAAATTCTCAACTTAGCCTTTTGAGCTTTTCAGCGGGTGATGGTGGTGGTGCCGGTGGATGATGGCCGAGACCGCCTTCTCCGCCTTTTAAGAACGCCTATTTGCTTTTCATTCGAACTAATTGAATGGAAAACCGGGCAGCTGTTGAAGCCAATAAAATGGAAAAGCGGAAAATGTAAGCCAAGGAAAATAGCAGTTAAATACGAGGAGAAAATATGATTTGAAAGAGGCCAAAGTCTTAAAGGAAAATGATTGGAGGTAATTGTACTTGTCCCAGAAAATGCAGAATTAAATTCAGGAAGAAATTACTTAGCAGAATTATTTAATTCAAATTTTTTTTGTGCTAATAGAAAAAAACTTACTTTTACATGGAGAAAGAATAGCTCTAAGGGGTTATTAAATATTTAACAATTTTAGGTAGTTTTAAATAGAAGAAATTATGATTTCAAAGGGTTCAAAGTCTTGAAAAAAAGTTTGTAATTAATTCTACTGGATTCAAAATTAATTTTAGGTAAAAACTGCTTACCTTAATAAGGTTTTCTAGGGCTCAGATAATTTTTCTAACATAAAAACCTTATTTTCCAGTACGAAAAGAAACCCCCTATAAAGCTAATTATTTAAATAACATTTTTAAGTAATTGTTCATTAAAAAAAACACTTAGGAAAAGCTCTTAACAAATTACATTGTCAGTAATTATTTAAAATTAGCCCCAGAAAAAACCCACATTTAGTTAAAAACTTTGTTTTCCATCCGGTGTGACTCAACAAAAAATAACTTAAAAAAAGAAACACCAAAAAACACCGCAACTTTCATTAATTTCTATTTTTAAAATAACCCCAAATTACGCAAATGTTTTGATCATATCTTCCTGCTAAACTCTGCTCAAAAATTAACCAAATTCGGGAGTAATTTTCCGCCTTTAATAGATCTAATAGATTACTGATGATGATGATGACCATAATGATGATTGTTTAATATACACGTAGTTTTTCCCGAGAACTTTCCATACACATTTTCCCTCGAACAATAACATATATTTAGACTAATAACTGAATTAATTAAAATCTCATTTTTAATGCTACCAGGAAAGGAAGGAAGGAAGGCAGAGAAAAAACTGGCTCGGTCTAATTAATTTTAGCCCTAATAACAGAGAGGGAAGTAATTAAACGGGACCCAACTTTTACGACACTTGATTAGGGTCACCCCACGTGGGGTTTTGTTGGGGTTTTTCCTCCATTTCTAGAGTACCCAAAACCCAACCACCCACTCCGAGCTCCGTAATTAATTCAATCTGTGCACTTACACGCTTATCACCCAATCCCAAAGCTCAGCACCCAAAGTAAACCCAACAGCCGAGAGGGCGTTGTTTTGTCATGATTTTTAATTAACTTAAAATCAACCCGAATCCCCTTTGGTCCTGTGCATAATTTGATTACGTCCTTATCGCTCCCGCCGGGATCTTGTTTAGCTCGTTACGAGCGAATCCGTGACACTGCCACGCAATTGTTGTTCCTCGTGTTTGTGTTGTTGCGGTTATCCTCGGTCCTCGGTCCTGGGCCTGGCCTGAATCCTCCCCAAAAAGGGGCTGGCACTGGCAGTGGGTGGAGTGCCGAGTGACTATGCCTCACCAAGTTTATTTACACATGCTGGCGTCAGATAATAAATTGCCCCCGGCTACGGCTCTGGTTCTGGTTGCCACCCACGCACTTTGCCAACGAGTCCGAGTCCGAGGAACCCGAAATGAACAGCCAACAAGGATAATAAAACGATTTCCGCAACGTGCCATAAAATCCCCCGAGCAATTCAATTCAATCTACACGTGGAGCGTTCACACACAAATAAGCAAGAGGGGGGAAAACACGGAAAAAATTCGGGGGATTTATTTAGGATTTTTCTTAGGGATTTTACAGAGCTCTAAATAAATTATATTAAAAGGTAGTTAGTTAATTAAAATATAGAGAACAATTTACTGAGTAAAATATATGCATTTCATGACGATATATGCTATTAAAAGGTATTTAGTAAATACAAAAATGGGGAACAATTTACTAACTAAATTATATGCATTTTCTGGAGATAATGTATGATTTGTTTGGTATTTTCCCTAAGATTTAAGATGAGTAAAAGTAAAAGTTCTACTTTAATACTATTTATAAAATATATTTTGATCGTTTCCCATACATTTCAAGTGTAATCTAAATTCTAAAGAGCCTAGAGAGTGTATTAATCATGTTTTTATTACTCCAAAAAAATTTTCGGATATTTACTAAAAAATAAACACAATTAAAATTAATATTTTTAGACTTAATAAAGCTTTTTGGGGACTCGGTGTCGAAAAAATAAAAATAAATATATCAAAATGCGACTTTATGACAGAAACGCACCAAAATATTGTAAAAATCAAGCAGAATGTTTCGGACACTGCCAAAGTCGTCATCAGCATAGTAAACTTAAAATTAAGTCAATTAAAAGGCTTAATTAAAAAAAATAAACCAAAAAGCGATTTTATAACAGGAACACACCAAAATATTGTCAAAAGCAAGCAGCAGTAATTGATTTAAAACTGTTTCGGACTGTGCCAACAACGATAACAAGTTTAAAATGTTTTATTAATAATATTAATCCAACAATAAACACACTTGTATTTACCTTAATAATTCTTTAACAAGATAAGTAATTTGATTTATTCATGAATTTTTTATAGATAATTTTTTCTTCATACTTATTTTTTTGAGTGCTAAAAAGAGGCAGAAAATGGCGGGGGGCGGGCCAGGCTTTTGCCATTTGATCTTTAGCAGCGTCAATTTGTAGTAAAAACACGCGCGCTTTTATTATTCCATCAGCACAGCGGCCACAAAAGCAGAAGGAAACGCCGGCGAGGAAAACCCCGGACCCAAGACCACGAAGGAGGGGTGGAAAATGGAAAATGCCGCATTACGCCATCCTGGAACACAGAAAGGAGAAGGAGCAGAGGAAGGAAAAGGAGAAGCAGATGGAGATGGAGATGGACGAGCCCCGAGAATGAACACTCCCTTGTGAGCCATCAGCAAATTAGAAACGTTTAGGCGGCGGCAAGGGTGAACGCAGAGAAGTGGCCTTAAGGGTTGTTTCCAACCCCCAGAAGGCAAAGGATGCCAAGGATAACGGGATGTTGAGCCGCGCAGCATATTGTCTTGAGGAGAGAAAGCCTGAAAAGAAGATAAGAAGTGTGTGGAAAGCGCTTTATTCGATTGAATTTTAATTGAAAGACTTGAGAGGAAATATATTTACGTGGTTTTCTTGAAGAAAATGGGAAATTGAGGGAAGGAAAAATCATTTAAAATAAAGAAGTTAGGGACTTACATTATATTTAACTTTTTGCATGTATTAATAATAGTTTAAATATGTTTTAAGAGGTTTTTTGAGTTCGAATTTGTGTTCTTTATTTGGAAATAATAATTCTGAACCAGCACTCATAATTTCCAAAAGATAATATTAAAAACCATTTACAATACAATATTACTATATTAAGATAAATAGATATTACTTACTTACTTACTTTATACTTAACTTTTTCCATGTATTATTAATAGTTTAAATATGTTTTAAGAGGTTTCTTGAGTTAGAATTTGTGTTCTTTATTTGGAAATAATAATGCTGATCCTATAAATAATATTAGATCGCTATTTAAGAGCTCTAGTACTCCGTATTTCCAAAAGATAATATTAAATACCATTTAAACCTGAGATAACTGCTCAGTAAATAATATTAAAAGCAAACAAATATTACAATATTAAGTTAATTAAATATTAATACTTTTTTTTTTCCCTAAATCCCTTGTATAAACTCTAGAACTACAAAGGCTTATCCCATTTTGACCCAGTATCGCCACAAGTTAATTCATAAATCCCCCGGAGCAGCCTCTTTAAGGCCCGACTTGTTATCATAACTGCTCAGTGACCGACTTCTCGCGTTCCTCGATCTACGATTAACCCAAACATGCCCGGCATGCAGCTCCCGAGTCCGCCGATCAGATCCCCAGATGGCAGCCAGACACCACACAGAATCCCCTTGGACTCCAAATGAGGCAAAGACATCGTCAGTGTCCAGGTTATGATCGTTGTCCCCGGGTAATTATGAATGATTATGCGCGATCGCGTTGGCCAGGCCGCACTGTACCTGCCTCTGATGAGCTGTCAATATTGACAGTCGGCCGACAATTGATGACAATTATTTTATTATGGCCGTCGGACAAGATGCCAAGCAACTTGTTAACTTGGCCCGGCATCCGGACCGGCTTGGCTATTGGCCATTTCGGGGCGGAGAGCGTTTAACAAGTGCCAACATGCCAACGGGCCGGGCCAACTCCCCTGATTAGCCCACCCAAAGCGCCAATTGTCCATAAAAGTCAATGACAATCTACGGCGGCGATTGCACAATGAATATCGGTTTAGAGGAAGCAGTCAATAGCAGCAGCAGCAGGTCCTTTTCGGCCTTTTAGAGGATCTGTATCTGTATCTGTCCAAATATTTACAAACAAGCCGAGGGCCAAAAAGATACCGAAAGCAGGTCAATTCCTTTTTTTTTTGGGCCTTTAATCTTAGCCGCCTCACATATTTTGTCAACTCACAAATTGTCCTCTGTACTGCGTCCTGTGTCCTGCCTCCTGCGTCCCTTTTGTCAGCTCTACTGCCCTTGCGCCATCCTTTGAGCCTTATTTATGGGCCTGGGCTAGATCTGAGGAGCCGCTGCTCCCGAGGATTTGCCACCCAAGCAGCGTGAGAAGATTTGGTTCCGGGAATCAGGATTGTATATCCTTTAACTCGCAGACTTTAAGCTTACTTGTGGCTTATTTTTAAAACGGAAATTATGTTTAAAATCCAAAGTTAAAGGGGTTATAATTTTTATAAAGAAAAAACTTTATATTAAAAATATTCTCTTATTACATGTATGGAAAAATCTATTATTCTTTTTGGCATTAAACATTTTTCGACACTTTTAAGGTTGTAACTTAGTTAATTATAAAATTTTAAAAAATTATATATTTTAATATAGAAAACATCAATTTTAAAATGCTTTTTTATTGATTTTGATTAAATATCAATTATTCTTTAAAATTAAGTGTGTATTATATGGTTTAAACTATTACATGATATTAAAAGCTGCACTTTATCACTTTAATTTATTTTCTGTCACTTTTTAGTAAATAACAAAGTCTATAGAACTAATCAAATTTTGTAGAGAAAATCGTGAATTTTAAAATAATATTTTTTTATTAAAGATATCAAAAAATCAATTATTCTTTAAATTGAAATAGGTTATAAATGGTTTAAACTATTATTTAATTATATAAAGTGCAAAATAAATAAATATTTGTAGTTAAAGCTCTTTTTCAGCACTTTTTGAAGGTTCTTACTTAGTAAATAACAATATCTTTAGAGAAGTATGTACTTTTTATAGAAATAACTGAAATAGAAAATATTAGTTTATTATTAATATGGAAACATGAATTATTCTTAAAAAATAAAACGGTTTTAAATGTTGTAAACTATTTGTTTATTATACCTTTAAACTACTTTTAGTTTCTAAGAAATCCTTTAGTATTTTTCCTTAAAATTATTGGGAAAGTAGAAGTTGTCCTCCTTCGGATAAATATATTTCCCTTTCTCAGTTAACGAAAAGGTTAAGGAAAAAAGAGAAAATAACTCAAAATTATTGACTTTTTATTTAAATTTAAAGGGGTTTATTCTACTTATGACTTAATATATTTTGTAACCCTCATATTCTATTAATATTCTGGTGAAAACGGGTTTAGTTAAAAATATCTTATGCTTATCCCTGACAGAACCCTAAGTAGAACCCATTACCAGACTCCCTAAATTAAGAAGCCTTTTTAAGAGCCTGCCCAAAAATAGTTTTTGCCCCTCTGGCAGCTCTTGCATGTTTTTCCAATCAATTTTTGTGGCCAACAGGCCCAAGCCCAAGCCCCAGCCCCAAGGCGACTCCATCATATTATTTTTTCACTTAAGCAATTTTCTGACGGCATCTCGTGTCCGGAGGCAATCAAAAATATTACACCCCGGCCGAAAAAGGGGCGTAACTCCAAGTCGCCGTTAAAAAAAAAACAAAATTAATGTTTAAACAGGCGAGTTAAAGTTGAAATTGCAATCAGGCAGGGAGGGGCAGTGCATGGCAGGGAAGAGAGCACACGATGATTATGTAAACCTAATAAAGCAACAAAATTTCATTTCTTAATAACAAGCTCGAACTCCGAAGCGTTTCGGAGTTTCTCTTGTTTTTTATTGTACTTTTTCGTGTTTTTGGGGAATTTCAACTTATTAACCTTTTGGGGGTAAGTGGAAAATCAACAAATTGTCTGCCATTAAAATGGGAATCAACTGCGAGACCATGATTAGCTGCAGTTCATAGTTGTGTGAGCTCGGAGCCGCCGGCTAAGTTCAGAATCGCGGTAATCTGCCCAATCTGTAACTCGAAAAAAACTCCTCAAACTCCCCTGAGTCCCCCCTAGGTTTTCCGCTTACAAAAGATTTTTCACAGCTCAGCTCACAAATTGCGGGCAATAAATTTGGTGTCAAAAGCGCGCAGAAAACGAAAATAAAACTAGAAACTATGGAGGAAGCCAACTGCTGTTTAAACAAGCCGAAAAACAAGCCCGACTATTGGCCCCATGCAGCAAGTTGGCCCAAAAGCTAACCTCCAGCCGAAACCATTAGCAAAACTCAAACTAAAACCAAAACTGAGACCGAGCCGAGTCGAGTCGAGGCATTGCACACACAACCATTGGCAACAACAGCAACAAAAACTACGTTTGGGCCACGACATTTGACAACGCTAATAAATGTGCTGAATTTCATATTTATGGCTTCATAATTCCACAAAACAACACCAATAACAACAGCAACAAATGGCGGAGCAGCCAAGAAGTTGGCTTCGAAAATGCCGCCAACATTTGTCCCGCAGAATGGAGAGAGGGGGCGGGAAAACATCCTAGATAATGCACTGCGAGTTAAGGTTGTTAAGGATTTTTGATTAGGAATATTAAGTACATAATAAGTACACAAAAAATAAAGAATTAGGAATATATTCAAAGTTCTTAAGGCTTTATAAGCTTTTTTAGTTTTTTTAGTCCTTAATATGAGAACAGAATCATTAAGATGTATTTAGTTAAAGAAGAACTTTGTATAATTTCAAAAAGATTTTTCTAGAGATCCTGTCCTATTTTAAAGTTTTTTGTAAAGAAATTTCTAAGGATTCTATTGATTTTTTGAAACTTTTTTAAAAAGGATATACTCATAATTATTAAGTTAAAGGTGATATTACTCTTCCTTATTTTTTATCTTATTTCTAAGTGTTTTACATAACTTACATAACTTTCATAACTATTTGTAAAGATTTTGTTTAGGAATCTTCTTTTAATCTTAAGACCTTTTAAAATATATTTCCATAGATATTCTGTCTAATTTTTAAGACTAATCTAGCTTTTTTTAAACAAAGTAAGCAATTAAATTAATAATTAATATGAGAAAATAACAAAGAATACTTAAAAGTTTTTTACAGATTTTTCTAGAGACTCTGCCTCATTTTTAAGACTTTTATTTAAGCTTTATAAACTAAGTGATTAAATGTACAATATTAAATAAAATAAGTACAAATATTTTAACGGATGCTACCTCTTTACAAGTCTTTTTTTAGGATTTTCCTAAGAACCCCGATTTTTTTTAGTCTTTTATTTTAGCTTTTTAGATTAAGTAAATATTTATACAATAATTTCAATAAAACAACTTCTAATAATAAAATGAGATTAATAATGGCTGACATTAATACAAATTTGATTCTTAAAAGTGGTTCCAGGTGAAAAGAATCAGTAGATAGTAAGAAATAAATGGTTTTAGATCGAACTACATTATTATTTAAATTTTTCCCCTATAATATTATATTTTTTGTAGTGTTATATAGGCTTCATCTCCAGCTCCAGCTTCCGATCCCAGCCAGCTCGCACTCCTTAAGCCTGACTCAGGGGCCTGGCCTGGCCTGGCTTGGCTTGGCTTGGCCTGGCCTGGACCGCTTTTTGGCCTGCTCCGGCTCCAGCTCCAGCTCTCGACTTGGCTTGGATCGCCTTGGATCGGCACAGCCAGGCGTCTCGTCGTCCCTCACAATAAACGCCAATTAAAGTCGCATAACACATGGCTTTATGGGCAAATATGGTGGATATATGCTGGTTATACGGTGGGCAGGGGGGATGAGGACCACAAACAGGGCGCAGACAGGCGACATTTGTTAATGTTCGGCATTTGCCGGCATTGGCGGCTCACGTGAGCATAAATCAAAGAGATTAATCGAACATGGCTCAATTGCCAGTGAACATGGCAAGCGCGGTTACCACCGACGGGGTGACATTTTCCCCATGACTCATGAGAGGTCGAGCCCCGTGATGAGCTCATAGGCCAGGCTCCAGCTCTAATTCCAGGCTCCACGACTGGCATTATGCGGTTAAACGCTGGACCAGCCCTCGGGGCAGCCCCAATCCCCGCCAGAAGTGAGGCCTTATAATTACGATCGGACCAAGCCAAGCAACCATCCAACCATCCAACCAGACGTGTAATCACAATGGACAGGGCCAGGGATACGGGCCATGGCCATGGCCATAATTTGCTTGTCTGCCATTTTGGCCAAGCTCAAAAAAGAGTTGGCCAGCACCCAGGAGGAGAGCAGGAACAGGCCCTTGCAAAACGCAAACTGATAATTTTGATTTACAACATGCCAGTTATTATTTATAACTTACTTAGGCCCAAAGAGGAAGAGTTAGCCATTCCATTTAAAGCATCCTTCGTGGCTTTTTCCGCCGCCAGATGCTTTGGTCTACTCGGTACACTGTTGGAAATTGGGATACCTTTATGTTTAAGTCTTAAAAAATAATTGAATTTAAGAGAAAAAGCTTGTTAACATAAGTCTTTTAGGAAATAAATATTTTAGAAATTAATTGAGGGTTGAAAAAAATATGTAAGTCATATATTTTTATCTTTTTTTGACTTTTTATCCCCCTAGGTAAGCAATTGTTCAGGGCAATGAATAAATATGGATCTTATTGTGTTCAAAATTAGTAAAAATCTTTAGTTTAGTTAGAATTGAAATCAATTAAAATTAGTGCCCAAAAGTATGCTACTCAATTTTTACATTAATTTCCCGACGTGAAAAATTTTATTGCATACTTTTTAGCAGATTTTCAAGCGAAATCAGATCCCCATAAAAGGTTTGAGTTGATTTTCAGAGTTTTTATTACTTTTAAAAATTACTGTATAATTAAAATCAATTTAAAATAGTTTCCAAAAGTATGCTTTAACATGTTTTGATTGAATTGGCGAGCTCAATAATATTATTGCATACTTTTGAGCTGACTTTAAAATGATTTCAAATCCGAATAAAAGGATTCAGTCGATTTTTAGAGCTTTGATAAGTTTTTAACTCAACTAAACGTTACAAAATTGTACTAAAATACGTTTTCCTGAATTGACCATTTTTAAATTAAAATAAAAGGTTATAAACTAAGTAAATTTAACCCAAATTTCTCCTCTCTGTACTCGCACCATCTTCTTGACTGAAATCGCCAACTCTCCCCGCCAATTCTCCGACGATTCTCCAACGATTCTCCGCCCATTCACGTTTGCCCGTGTCTCGAGTCCCTTGGAGTCTCACGTTCTGACCGCGAGCACTGCGAGCTGTGCGATTCCGAGTCCGATTCCAGAGAGCCCCGGCACCTCGACGAGCGTCCTCCTCTTGGCCAGCGCCAGGAAATAACTTACTTTTGAGCCTCGCACACACCTTCCCCAGTCCCCTCTGCAGAGGGGATCATATGCGAAAATATAATTGGATACGCCAAAAATGGTTAGAAATACTCAATTAGAGCCGATGGGAACCCTCAAGAGGCCTTGATTCGGGGTAAGAGGAAGTCAGGCGTTGAAAAACCCATGCAAAAGACATGCTCATAATTTTTGTGAATTTATTTTCCTTGAAATTTTGTCAGAACTTCAAAAAAATATGAGATGTTTATAAGAAAAAACAGTAATAAATTCATATTAATATTTATTAGAGTTCAAAAGTCAGCTCCTCCCACTGATTACTAGAAATTCTCTTAATACAATAATTACGAGTATATACGGAGTAGCAACTATAAAGTCGCGCTACCCGCATTTCCTCCCTTCTTCATTCCAATCTATAGAATTCCTGCCATGCCTCGGACATAAATTGAAAATGATAAAACAATATTGAGACTAATATTTGTTAATGAACCCGCACATGGAGCATATACCCTATAAGGATGAATGGTTGGTTGGATTGATGGTTGGGGCAGGCGGAAAACAATAATTGATCGAAATCAGAGTGTAAATTGTCGGCCGATGGCAATTTACCAAGGCCAAAGTCGTTGCCAATCAGTTGACGCAGAAATGGCAGCTCTTAATTGTCTCAAGCGGCGTAGCCATCAGATGCAGATACACTGGGAAGAATTTATGTATCATAAATTTTAAGATTATTTTAGATATTTGGAAACCTTTTGAATAGGAATAGAAAAGATACAATTTGCTGGACACCAAACTAAATTATTTATGTTTATCTTACACTTGCACTCGTAGAATCTCAAAAAGGCTTAAGTTTTTGCTAAAATTCCCAACTAGTTTTAGCACAAAATTGAAGAAAAGTTACTTAAATGCGGAATAAGACCAGAAATTGTTACTAATTAGCTAGCTATTAGCTAGTCACCTTCTGAAAGAATAGTACACCGACCATACTTCCTTATACGTCCGCTCTTTATACGGCATTTCGCCATAACGGCCCTCTTTTGGCACTTTTTCGATATACGGCCTAAAATATTTCGCTATAACGAAAAAAAAAAACAATTCTATTATGATTATTTTTATTTTTCATTTTACGGCTTTTTGCTTCACTTCCAAGTTTCATGGAACGTATCTAGGCCTTAAAGCGAGGTTAAGATCCAAGAAACTAGGCCGCAAAGCGAGGTTTGAGTGTTTTTGAGAAGTTCCATCTGTATTTTTCCCCAAAACTCCTCTATTTATTATTATTTCTATTATTTCTAATTTCTGTCCGTGTAATCATAGATATTTATTTTTAGTCAAACCCCCTCTATTTCTGGCTAATTTCTCTCATATATCAATCATTGATATTTATTTTAAGTAAAATCTCCTCTATTTCTGGCTAATTTCTCTCCGTGCATTCATAGTTAATATATAGAGATGCCATAACTCCAGCGGTTGGTCAAGTGTGAGTGAGCATGGCGGCTCTTTGCGGCTCATTAAGTTAATTAAACCCACACGACGCAATTGGAGTTGCCATCATCATTAAAACTAAATTGAAGACAGAGTCTGACTCGAATCGGGAGTTGAAACCAAAAACCGTAGCTCTGAGGCTGACCAATAAAGTTGTACCCTATTAGCGGCCATATATCTCTCTCAGCAGGGGAGCTGATATCTAGAGCGGGTTTCTGAAGAGTATTTAGAGGGGCTTTTCTGGTGGCTAATTAACACAATTGTGCGAATCGCGAAAATGCGCTAGCGTCACTCAAATTGCAGCAAATCAAATCGAAACAATTCGGTTTCAGCCACAACTCTCGCAGATCATTAAAGCCAATTACAATTAACAATTGAGTGCGAGTGCGAGTCCGAGTGGGAATTGTTTACTGTTTAGTGTTAGCCTTTAGTGATTTTGCAATCTCACAGCCTTTGAGCGTTAATTAATTGCATTCAAGCCCCGACTCTGGCTTGTATCTGTTAGTGGCATTTTCAGCTTAATTATTGCGTGCTCTCAACACTTTTGATGCCCGCTGGCTGCCAGCTAAATAATTATTTATCGCATTTAATTGTGGTTAGCTGTTAGCTAGTTAGTTAGCTTAGTTAGTTACTAGTTAGTTGGCGGAACAATGGCATTTCTGCATGTGCAGTGGCAAGGCTGGCTCTCAGGCGGAAATTGGCATTTTTCAGGGGAAAATCAAGAAATGAGGGTGGAAACCTCCATTCATTCGGAGAGTTCATAAATAACCAATAATCTGGGGCAAAAAGTGTGGGTAGAAATATGTAGTACACTTTATTAAGGGGGAAAGTTGCTCATTGAATTTATTTTTGAGTTAATTAAGGGGTCTTACTTGAGAGTAATTTATTAATGATAAATTCTTGAGGGGTTATCAATTATTTGTAATAGGAAAAATACCCTACGTTAACTTGTAATATATTTTTCGTAAGAATAAAATTGAAATAATTAAAATAAAATAGAAAATATGTCATATTAAATTTTATTCACTTTTGAAGAACATGTTATTTTCTATATTCCTTTATTAATGGGTCTCAATTGAAAGTAATTTATTATTTATAAATATTAGAGAGGTTTGAATATTATTCTTAGAAAAAAATACAATAAGAGTTGGGGTAAGAAATACAATATTTATTGCTTAGAACCTAATATATTTTAAATAAAAGGTTCAATTCTATATTCTACCTCAAGTAGGACCTATTAAAGCTCCTTATTACTTACAGAAAATGCTCAAGCTGCGCCCTCTAAATTTTCTTACTATTTACTGAAAACCCTTAACCAGGTCCCAATTAATCCTCCTTATTATTTACAGAAAAATACATTTAAGGAGCTCCAAAGAATTCCCTATAATTATTTCATACATTTTTCAAAGAATAACTCACAAGACCTCCTGCCAAATTGTATCAATTACAATCATTGATTTATCTTGGGTTGCATGCCACGAAAAGAATGACGACCAAAATCATTACCACAAACAATCCTAATTACGAAAAAATAATACGAAAGAAACTACGAAATTTGCAGCAATTACCGCATTTCCTGTCGTCCAAAACTGGAACACCTGCAAATAATAAAAAATCACATATAATAATCGAAGAACTGGCCTGCAAAGGCAACCAATAAGTGTGCAGTCATAAGAAATATTTGTTGAGCGGGATTCCTGGTAAGCAGTTTAAATAATTTCCATTAGCTGTTGCCCCTCCCCGTTCGGTACATATATAATGTGCCATATATCATCATTATCAGGGCCCAGAGCCGAGAGAGCTGATGACTTTGCACATGTGAGGCGGTGGCCAGCACGAGATCCCGATGCCTCCACTCACGGATTAGTTACAACCTAACCAAAACCAAAACCAAAAACCGAACCCAAGCGAAGCCTACTCAACGCTACTCAGCAGAACCTAACTGAACTGAACCGAAAGAATCAACCTCAATATGTCGACAACTTTGTAGGTTGCACGGAGAAAAAAGAATGGAAGGAAGGTATAGATTTAGGAACTTAATTTTGGTTGGAAATTTGTTCAAAATATTTGATTTTTTCATAGAAAATAATATAATGTTTTTATTATTCTTGGCAAATATAAAAGCCAGATACATACCTCAATATTCGAGTTAAATCTGTGTTCTTTTCAATAAAAAATAATTTAATAATATTTATAGTTTATAAATAAATATCCTTCATTCAAAAGTCTTAGGCAAATTAATACCAATACGTATATCTTTATTTCAAAATAGTAAACGAATTAAAGCACCTTTAATATGTATGTATCTCAATATTAAAGTTAAATTTTTGTTTCTTTAAAATAAGAAATAATAATTAATTTCAAGGGAACAATAAAAACGATAGTTTTAGGATCTTTTATTTATAGGAAGTTAGTTTGTATTATTTAAATATATCTCAGTATTTAAAATTTAATTAATGAATATATAATTTTGTATATTTTTATTTTTTTTATTTCTTCTTTTATATTTCTTGATTTAAAAACTGCTTCCCTCATGGTGCTTTATATATGTGAATCTTTATAGAATGTTAATTAAAACATGTTCAAGATTTTCTAAGATATTTAATATGATTAATATTTTTTAAGAAGGCTCTTAGGATTCTTTTTTTTAATAGTTAATATTATATATTATTATATTATTATATTAAGGCTTAAGCCAATACTCTGTACCATAAATTAATTTCTATGGGTTTTACGGTCTATTATAAATATATAGATATTCGAAAGGTATGTATATTAACAATGCCCTTATTAATGTGTTATATATTTTTAGGTATACATTCTTATACAAAAATATATTTTCTAGCTTTCGAAATATTCTTGAGACTTCTACATTAGATTTTTATATTTTAAAATATTTTCGTAACTATTTTAACTCTTTTTCTCAACAAAAAACTCCTGCATTGATTGTCTGAGAAATATTTAATATTTATTTAATATTTTTCCAAGTGGAATGGAGTGGTTTTTAGTGGACAACCGCAATGAGCTGCCATTTTACACGCAGGCCCGGTGCTAATGACCAAAAGCGAGGAGTATCGAGGAGCCCAGAGGAGGCGAGGGGAAACCAAAACTGAAACCGACAAAAATCCCACGAAAAAAGGGCCCCAGCTCCGGGACTGACTCCGTCTCCGGCTGCGGCCCAAAAGGTGGCAATTAAAATCGAATGAGCGCCGAAGCTTCCATGTTGAGCACTAATGGGTGTCGGCCAGCTTGGATTGGACTTGGTCTTGGTCTCGGTCTTGGTCTTGGCCAAGACGCTCGCACTCGGACCTCTCTAGAAAATGTGTAGAATTGTTTTAATGGCCGACAATATGGCCGACAACGATGTGTGTGGAGAGAGAGAAGAGCTGGAGCCGGAGAGACTAATGCAGCTTCGTCAGAAATCGAGCATAAAATATTTTTAATTAAAAACTATTTTTTCCGCAGCCTGCCATTTCCTTTTCCCCTACGCATAAATCAACGTGGCCAACGAGGACGGCTGCAATTTCTCTAGAATTACAAAGACAATAATTACACATGAAACGCGCTGAGCCGCCAACGCCCGAGCTGTTGGCCGGGAGATTCCTCAAGATGGGACTTGGACTTGGAGGAAGGGGTATTAAAGATCGGAGGAGGAGATCGGTGGAGATCTCTGAAGATCTGACACCGAGCGCATCATGATTTGTGGCGAGCGGCTTAAATAGTGCGAACGGAAATCATGATTAGCCGGGCCATTAAAGCCAGCGTTTCCCTTGTGGAAAAGGGGCTAAGTTTGGGACACAGAAAGAAACTCACTGATGTTATAGTGACTTTAATATAATTTTTACACTTAAAGAAGATATTTGTATTTATAAACTTTTATATTTAAACCGAAAAATATGCATTTAAAACAGTAAAATAAATATGTAATAGTTCTCAGACAATCAATACAGGAGTTTTTATTGAGAAAAAGAGTTAAAAGAGTGTCGAAAATATTTTAAAATATAAAAATCAAATGTCTCAAGTCTCAAGAATATTTCGAGTGCGAGAAAATATATTTTTTTATAAGAACGTATACCTAAAAACGTATACAATATTTATAATGGCATTGTTAATATACCTTTTAATATCTATATATTTATAAAAGACCGATAAACCTATAGAAATTAATTTATGGTACAGAGTATTGGCTTAAGGCTATATTAACTATTTAAAAAATTAATCCTAAGAGCCTTCTTAAAAAATATTAATCAGTTTGAATATCTAAAAAAATCTTTAAAAAATTTTAAATAACATTCTATAAAGATTCAGTGAAACACAAGGAACCAGTGCGGTCTATGTCTATTTTTAAGGCTAAATACAGCCACTTTTTAAAGTTAAATAGATATTCTATTTTTTAAGCAATATTATAACATTTTTTTAAGCTTTGTCCTCTAATATATAGCCTCAAAGTTATATTTCTTACCTTTTAAAATGCAATTCAGCTGATTTTTAACCCCCTGATCTCTCAACTTAATTCCTTTAATTTTTTCCCCGTGCAAGCTTCAAGGCGACCTGACCCAAGGGCCATCTGGTGGCGGTGGCTCCTTTTTTGGGCCGCAGAGAAACGCCTCCGGGTCTGGGACTCAAGTCTTAAGCCCTGATGTTTTCATTTCCCGATAAAGGAGGTCCGTAAATGGCACGGACCTTACTCAACTGGCGAACCGCGCACGCCAACATGGAGATGGCCACAGAGAGATGGGCAGGCCAGATGGAGCTGGGATCGGGATCGGAATCGGGATGGAGTTGCACTCGCAGCACGCTGCAGTTGTAGCAAATTAAAAAAATGCAAATGTTGCACGTTGTACCAAGGCAGACACAACAGCCGAGCAACAGCAACAACTGCTTGCCAACTTTATAGACTGACGAGACTCCTCTGGAAGCCTGGAAGCCTGCAATCGTGTTCATGTGTCACCAATATGATGTTGTCCAACTCGGAGACCAAGGCCCAGACCCAGTCCGAGGCCAGGCTTGAGGTTTAAGTCCAAGAAAAATACGAAGACGATCGAGACGTAGCGATAATAGAGAGAGGAGCCTGGGAGTTGGAGGAGCTGGGAGTTCGGGGGAGCCTGAAGGAGACGGAGGCAGCCGGCGGACGAGGGACAAGCAACTGCCATGTCAGGCTGCCCAAGCACACACAGATGGCATCATCATCAGCGGCAGCAGCAGCAGCAGCAGCGGCTGTGTCAGTAGCCATGGATCCTCCATGGTCACCAGGTAACCCCTCCTCTTTCTATAAGTTTAAATATATGTAATATATGTGCCTCTGTGTCTCCCCAACATTTCTGAGGACATTTAGGATTTTTGTTTAAGGTTTATGGAATATATTTCAATAAATAACTAATAAATACAATATCCACATTACTAAAAATCATAAAAACAAAGAGAATTCTTACTTTAAATTTAAAGAAATACAGAAAATAAACCTGCATGGGTAAATCTAAGAATTTTCATTCAAAAACTTTAATTTCTTTGAATTTCTAAACACAAGAAAATATTTTTAATAAATAAATACTAAATACAATACCAACCTTACCAAAATTCGTACAACCTTAGAGGTTTCTTAAATTGAATGAAGGATAGGGTTTACATCCATTTATGAAGGACTTTTTAAGTTAAAACTTAGCAAAAATCTTAAAATCTAAGCGAATTATTTAATTAAATGTTGAGAAATATAAGAAATATATCTGCACTTAAATATTTTTCAGTTTTTCCAAGACTTTTCAAGCTTAAAACTTAACAAAAATCGTATAAACAAAGAGGATTCCTAATTTAAGTGTAGAATAATATAGAAAATAGATTAACGTATTAACATCTATGGGGTTTTCTAGGAATTTAATATAGGGAAATTCTTAATTTTTTATTAAAAGATATACAGACAATAAATCTGCATTTAAATATTTTAAGACAATTTTTAAAGATTTTTCAAGATTAAACTTATAATTAAACTTATAATTGGGCGTCTTGAACACAAGAATTGTTAAAAACAGCTATAATAGCATTCAAAGAATATTTAAAAATACATAGACAATATAAATAAAATATAAACATACTTAATACAAATTAATATAGAGGAACGACATTCCAAAGAAGCCTGTTAGACAAAGAAAATCATGGTAAGACATGGTTTTTTACAATCTTAATAGAAAATAAATTATATATGAATGCCACCTAATAATAAAAAAGTTAAGACCCTTAAATGTTTAAAAATTACATAGCTAAGACATAAATATTTTAAAATAATATAGTTAAGGCCTTTGATTGTTAATATTAAGGTAGACAGACTCTCGATAATCATCTCTTATAGCAGTTATTCCCTTAAATAAAAAGGTTATTCAAATTTCCTGTTTAAATTAAATACATATAAAATAAGAAACATATCCCACGTACATTTTCCCCCAAAATTAACCCGCTCATGCCTTATTCATGATTAAAATTAAATTAGTCCCTCCCCAAGTTCTCAACTTTCATTGGTTAATTAATGGACAACCGTTTTAAAAGCTCTCTGCCTGTGCCCCCATTGAGCTGTCATTAATTTGGAGCGCTGCATAAATATGCAAGGGGTGGTGGCATCTCGCCCCCCCCTTGCGGGTACTTATTTCGGTATGCACGACCCCCCGATATTGTGCCTGCCTTAAAGTTCACATTTTGGTATAGCAATTTGTGTCTTAATTAATGTCCCAATCAAGAGGCAGCCCCCTCTGCAAATCTGGCCGAAAAATGGGACCCAAGCTCTCGAAAAATCTCCATTTTGGGCATCGGCCAGAGACTGCTTCCATATGTATTTATGCATATGTATATATGGGATATAGGTTGGGACTGGGGAATGGGGATCGAATGCAACGACGGCAGCAAACTCGTTTCGGTGCTGGGCACTAAATTAGTTGGCTTCACCTCCGCGGAGATGCGGCGACTGCAGTTCCAGACTTTCAATACAATTTTGTTTGGTTCGTTCTTAATTTCGATGGAGTCAATTTTATTGCCCCGCAGCGGCATGCACCAGACAGAGGCGGGGAACGCGGGGGGTTGGGAAAAAGGCTCTGGACCAGGTAGCCCCGCTAAGTAGTCGCCATTGCAGTGGATGCAAAGACCTCGTCTATGCACAGGGGAAAAAACAACATGAAATTTGAGAAAAATATGCCCTAAAAATGTATTGTTTTATTAAAAATATACAGTTTTGAATTCAGAAAAAATTAGAATTTTTAGAGTGCAGAAAACATTACTTCTTATATTCCAAATGCATTTTTTGTTTAGAAAGTCAGCTAGAAACACCTACAGCTGCGGTCAAAATAATAGTAGTGCCCAGTAAGGCTATATAAAATCCACAAAAAAATAACTTTGTAAGCTCTTTAAAAAAATTATTTTAATTTTCATTAAAGCTTAACTAATAGTAGATGTTAATAACACATAACAACTTGAAATTACTCAAAAGAATTATTAAGGAAAAATATAAATGTTGAATTTGACGAAAATTGAGTCGGTCAAAATAATAGTAGTGAAACTTTTGAAAAATTACCACATCCTAAAAAAATTATTTGGGAATACCTGATTGATTGATTATTATAGATCCATGGATAAGAATTTTTTTGAGTATTAGTTAAATATCCTTTATAGACAATAAGGACTCCTCAGCGATTTTCCCTGGAATCAACTGAGATTTGGCATATTTTCATAGAAAAAATTGTTCCACAACTTGCAAATGATAAAAAATGTTGTATGGTAGTATTTTTAGGACTTATTTCTGAATGTCACACCAAAAATCTCAATCGGATTGAGTTTGGGTGACTGTGCGGGCCATTTTAAGACGTTTACCTGGTTAGCTGCAAGCCACTCTATGTACAATTTACTCGTATTTGCTGGATCGTTGCCCTTTTAAAACATCCAAACAAGTGGCATATCCTTTGAAATATATAGTAGCATCACGCCGACTCAGAATTTGACATATAAATGTCGATCCATTATATTTCTGAGCCAATACACTGGCCTACCTACATGGTACGCAAGGCTCGCCTAAATCATAACTGACGAAAAACCCGTACCTAACGGTTTTGCAAGTATTTTTAGGAAAAAGTGTTTTAATTGTGGTCGTTTTCAATACTTTCGAGACCCACGGCCGTAAAAATACCTAAGTTGGGCTTTTCCGGCAAAAAAATGTTCCTAAATTTTTTCGAGGGCCAGCTTAGATATTCTGAGGCAAACGTTAAGCGTTTGACAAGATACTTTATTGTTAGATAAGGCCCTTTTTTGGAACTTTTTGTCATGAGGACATTCTCTCTAAGGTTGCTTCTTATTGTTTCCAGATATGCATAGATTAAAATTTTTTTTTTAGGCTGCAGCAGACATGAGTGTCTTATGCATCCCCTGCCTCACTTGGCGATCCCCTGACTTTTTGTCAATATCCTTGGTCGGCCACTCGATTTTTTGAACATATCGCATATGTGATCATTTTAGATGAGCATACAATAATATATACCCTTTGAAGTAGGTTTTTCTTTCAGATATAAACTTTTTAATCAGATTTTGCCTCTTGGCAGCAATTTTTTTTCCACATTCCATATTGCCAGGACCAAATATAAACGAAGGATATAGAAATGCTAAAAACTGTTTGATAACATCCTAAAGTAATGTTTAAGACCAAAAATCTTAAGAAAAGTTTAGTAAATTTAATCATAAAAAAAAATTTATCTGACACTACTATTATTTTGACTGCGCCAAAAACGTGCTAAATTGGGAAATAATGCAAAATAAAATAGAAAGAGATGTGATAAGACGACATCACTTCATATACTGGAAGAGCAGATATTGGTAATTACTAATATGAAGAAATGAATTGGATTCGTCAACCCATTGGGAAGATACAGCCGAAAAACTTTTCACTAGACCAGCACTACTATTATTTTGACCGCAACTGTATTTCTATATTAATAAAGAAATCTCTATAAGTCAAAGGCCTTGACTTACATTTTTAAAATTATAATTACATTTAATGTACATATTTAATTTATATTATATTTATAAGTGATCAAAAGAGTGCCTGACTCGATGTCTAAGCCCTCTGATTTAATCCAAATAAATCTACAAGCGACTTTTTGTAGTCTTTATATTTTATTATTATTATTTGTCATTATTTGACTTGTATTTTAATTTTTTTAAGACTTGCAATAAAGGCTTTATATTAAATATAATTAATATTTATACAATATTTGACTGAGAAGTCACCCAAAAATATCTTATTCTCGTTTTCCAAGGTAATCGTGTTGGTTTTAAAGGTGAAACATACATTTTGTAGAGTCTGGAATATTTTAAGACCCAAGGCAGCAGAAAAACGACGAGGAACTATGTAGTTTTCATGATTTAAATACTATAAATAATTATACACTAACAAAGGCTCAAAAAGGTTGAAGAGTAAAGGGTGTTTATAGACAAAAAATAATACAATAAAAATAAATGATATTATATACCAAACTAAAAACTCATTTTTCAGGACTAAAGATATTATTTTCCTTTGCTTTACTAAATAATTACTTTCTTTTTATATTATTTCCTAATTTTCTTTATAATTAAAGAATAAGTAAACCCTAAGTTTTTCATACCTTTTCCTTGCAGTGTCCATTCACAGTATGTCGTCGTTGGCTTGGAGCCCAGTTAATTTGGTCATCTTCCATGATGTTTTGATAATGTGGCTGAAGCTGAAGCTGGAGCTGGAGTTGGAGCTGCGGCGGACCCAATCTCCAGTCGTGGTCCTCCGCTGCTGCAATGGCCCTTCTTCGCCCTTCTCCCCTCATAAGAGACTCTTCAGGGGCTCTTCGGGAACTCTTTTCTTATTTTGTTCGCTGCTGGGTCTGCGCACGAAATTCTTGTCGCCGCGAATAATTACATAAATCAGCGATTTTTAAAGCGTTTCGAGTTTCCAACTGTCAATACTCCACGAACTGAGCTTAAGAACCGAAGAAAATATAAGAAGGAGGAAGCCAGAGATACTTTGTCAAAACCGAAGAGCTGTCGGCTTTTTGAGCGCTGATTACTAGGGATTATAAGAACTCCTAAAAATATTAACACCTCGGGTTACCGCAGTTCCCACACAGCAAAAATCCGAAAATTCGGGATTTTAAGCTTCCGAAAGATTTCTGGTTAAAAAAGAAGCTTCACACCTACGTAAAAAAGGAGCAGGGATCATCTGGGGCACCAAATGCTTGGCCAATCTGTCAGCAATTCAAATTCACACAAAAGACATGATTTACAAGGGTATCTGCTGATGAAACTTGATTGATTTTAAGATTTAAAGAGCTGAAAATGGTTGGGGAATATAATAAAAAATAAATGGAGATCGTAAAAGGGGAAGCTCCACTCTCAAGTTTATGGTGTTTCCTTTGATCAGACAGTTGCGGTGAGTTTTTGATGCGCTTTTATAGGGAAGTTGCCCGTTCCATTTTTCTTTTTTAATTTAATTTGTGGTTTGTACTTAAAGATGGGGCTTCAGCTCATTCAGCTGTCCCTGTAATTACCTCCTTTTCCCTTTAAAAAGAAACTCCATAAGATGTGTAAGTTTTATATGATTTACTTATATATTTTCCATGTGCACAAATGTCGAAAATGTTGCCCCACCAAAATGTATGAATTTCTGTGTGTAATTTCTTCGGTTTTTGAATGAATTTTTTAGGTTTTTAGGTTTTTTCTTTTAGCAAATGTGGCTATTCCCCTCACAATCATAATTACGGATGCTTGGTTATCGAGTATATCTCATCCTTCATTTAAATATTCCTTTGTTTGTTGTGTTTTTTGTTAATGAGTAAGTTTGTGTTACGTTCACATATTATGCATAGTTTTTGTTTATATATTTTAAAATATATACTTATATGTGTTTATATATCTATATATATATCTGTATCACCACGAACACACACATAATAAATACAAAATCAAGTTTCCTTTATATGCGGTAATGCAGTTTATTGTTTATGGCGGGGTCTATCGAATGATGTCCTTTCCCTGGCTTTACTTTGCTTTTTTCCTTTTGTAATTATTGTGACACAACTGTATGAATGCCAATAACATGCTCGTGGCGGCAGAGACTTGGATCACTTCGATCTTAGGCTATATAATTTTCCTTTTCTTATATACAATGTACATCATGCATATCTGGGGGGATGGGGTTCCTATTTACACAAGCAACAACTCATTTAAATAAAGAAAAATAAAACAAGAAGATAAGTAAAGCCATACAATTTCTCTCTCGCTCTTCTCTCTTGCTTTTAAACCAGTGGTCGGCACACTGCCGCTCATGCACAGTATGCACAAAAGAGAACAGAAGAATCAGTGCAGACTAATTGTAATTGTGTGGCTAGATTTAGCCTTTTTAGCGTTAAATAGCTAGTTTTTAGGTTATAGCCATTTTATTGCCATATTACAATATCTTTTTTAGCTGTTTTTTTCTCATATCTAGCCATAGAGTGTTCAATTTTCACTCATACAAATGCAATGTTGGCATTTGACTGTAGTGGTGCGGACCACTGTTTTAAACTAAATTTTAAAAAGTAAAATCCCCTGGCTTTACTTATCTTACTGCTTTATTCCTTTTCTTCTCTTCCCGGTCTCTCTATTCCTTTCCTTCGGCTGTTAAAAGTACCTTTCCAAATAATATATATGTGTATGTATATCTGATGCTCTTTCTCTCTTTCTTCGTTCTCAACACTCTTTACAAACTATAATTCCCAACTAATTCTTGTATTCTGGTATCTGCGTTATTGGTAGGTAGTTCTGTTCTCTGCTGGTTTCTTTAAATTATTATCTTCTCTCTCAGTAATTTCCCCTTTTCACTTATTATTGTGCTGCACTGCAAATGAGTTTTCGTTTTCGATTGATTTATTCAAAAAATGTAATGTAAATATCATTGCTTTTGCTACTAATTGTTAGTTCCATTTTCATTCGGTGTGTATTGTATATATAGTAAATGTTTGTGTATATATATGTAACATTTGTCATCGGTATTGCGACTATATCTCCTTCTATATATACAGCTAAAAAAGTTGCCGCTTCTAATACTGCGCTTTAGATCCCGCTATGGATATGTCCGCCCTCCCTCTCTCTGCTTCCGATTATTTTAATTTAAATTTCGATTTCAATTTGATTTTGGTTTTATATTTTATATTTTGCGATTTGCCAAAAACGTTTACGATTGATTGGTTTACGATTGAAAGAGTTATGCCAAAACTACACACAGTACCGGACAATTTACACGGTTTAAATAATTTAATACATTTAATTTAATTTAATAATTTTTCATTTACAAATCTTGCTTGTCCTTCCTTACTTTTTCGAGTATAATAGTCTTTTATATTAATATATATATACGCTTTTTTAGTTACAAATGTTTTATAAGTACAAAATACATGTTAAAAACTTAAATGAGCAGCATTCTTCGTTGATCCTTATTTAAAAATTAAGTTTTAAGCAAACAAAGCATGCTTTGTGCCCCAAGAAATACTGTGGATCGCTTTGTGGGTTCTGGAATTGGGGAGACAGACCTTTGTACGTGTCAGCGTCCTCCTACTGTTTGTAAATGGCTTCTTATGCTCTCTGCTAGGTTTGGGGTTTAATATATAATTTAATAGTTACTGTTTATGCTTTTTAGGTAAAAAACTAAACTCGCTTGTTCGCCTTGGCTGTGGTGATTTCGAAGCTGAATACTCTCGCGTGTCTCTATATATATCTACTTTAACTATAGCTATTATATATAAATATATATATTATATTTTATATATTAATTGTGTGCTTACTAGGCTCTAACTCTAGACCCCCTAATTATGTACAATCTCTGCTGTTGTTCCTTAAGCCTAATCTCTAATCTCTTGACCAAAATTGTGCTGCTTCTGTTAATGCTGACGTTGCTGTGGTTGTCGCCTCCTCGACTTCTCCCTCATCATTATCATCATCCTCCTCTTCGTCCTCCTTCGTAGCTATCAGGGTCACCATCTCTAGGGGCTGGGGAGCTGTTCCAGCCAGGCTATTGCCACAGGATCAGGAGTGCTTCTCCGTCAGCTCATTCCAACGCAACTCAAAGAACTTACGCATGCCATGACCCGCCTTGCCCACAGGGGAGTCGTCCTCGTTGAACATTTCGCAATTGTCAAAGATCTGACGGACATCCACGCAAAAGTCCTCGCGGGTTTTATAGCTGCAAATGAAGAATTATATTTATGTATAATTATATGGCCACATTAGTGAGCAGTTGGCATAATGTTATCGATAATAGTCCTAACGCATAGAATTAAGTTCGATTGGTAAGAAAAGAATATACGGTCACTTTGGTTTGACGAATAAGAACGATCGACACGTTTCGGGTGGAGAAAAAAGAAAAGTTATACAAAAAATTTAAAAATAAATGTTATCCATAATAGTCCTAACGCATAGAATTAAGCTAGATTAGTAAGAAAAGAATATACGGTCACTTTGGTTTGGCAAAAAGAGCGATCGACACGTTTGGGATCGAGAAAAGGAAAATTTATAAAAAAGCCATCCGCCGTTATTTTAAAATAAAAGCCTGGGAGTTTACAATAATTAAAATTATGTTTAGTTTTCTTTAAATAATCCTGGAAACCCACCTCAAATCCATTAATCTCTTCTTGATGGTGGACAAATCCATGGGGGATTTGATTATTTTGCGATATGTGGGAAACTGTTTGGTGTTGACAGGCAACAGAAAAGGCCAAGAATCCTCATGGAGCTGGAATTATCATAAAAATCCATAATAGTTAAAATATTATTAAATATTATTAAAATTAAAATTATAAAAATAGCCCACCTCCATTTCCCCTAGCAATGTCTTGCACACGGCCAGCTCCTTCATCAGCTTCTTGGTGGCATGCTTCTCCTTCTTCTCCTGCTTTAGCTTCTCCTTGGCCTCCTGCATGGCGTGTATATTGATGGGCGGCGGTGACATTTGTGTTGGTCCTCCTCCCAAAGCTGGCGGCGATGGCAGGGTCATCAGCTGATGGTGATGTTGGGGCGGCGACTGGCAGGGGGCAACGGTGGTGGGCGAGGCCTGCATTATCAGAGGCATCGGCGGCTGCAGGGGCCCGGGTGGCGGTGGCGGCGTGGGCGTGGGCACCGGGGTCGGCGTTGGTGTTCTGGTGCGCGTCGGCGTCACGGCACGCGGTGACATGGCAAACACTGGCACTGGCGAGGGATTAACCAAGCCCGCCGCCGCAAAGGCTGGATAAGCTACAGGATAGCTGGTGGGCATCACCTCCTCCGTGCCGTTGTTCATCGGGTTGAGATTGATGTGCGGCTGCGGCTGCTGCTGCTGGTCATCGAGGGTCGTTGCCGAGGCCACCGAATGCGCCGGACTGCAGAGGCAGAGGCAGAGGCTGCATTATAAACTGGACCCGGGACCGTGTCGTCCACCGCCGCCCCCTCAGCCGCCCGCAGGCCACCCCCCCACACACTCACCTCAGCGGTGCCGTCGACAGCGAGTTCAGGGACTCCTCATGCGAGGAGTTCAGCGACTGATGATGATGCTGCTGGGAGTGATGATGATCCCCTGCTAGAGGCGGCAACTGCTGCTCCAAGACTCCTCCTCCCTGCTTGCTGCTGCGCTTGGCTGTCGCTGAACCACCTTCCCTTTCGCGGTTGTCCCTGTCCCGATCCCTTCTCGACTTGCTGCTGCTGCTACTGCTGCCCCCACCGCCCGTGCTCCTTTTCTTGGGCGGCGGAGCCCGGGAGATGCAGCCATGGCAATACCATTTGCCGCGTGGAACCTTCAGCAAGGGTGGTATGTAGCAGTCGGCGTGATAGGCGCGGGGGCACAAGTCACAGTAGATCATCTTGCCGACGGGCGAGGGCCGGTGGCCGCCGCAGACGATGCACTTGCGCTCATTGGTGGCCTTGTTGACGCACTCGTAGCAGTACCTGGAAGGGGGAACGGATGATAGAGATTAACCACGAGAAAAGAGAGTAACCAGGAGGGCAAGGCTTCCAGAGAGAGGGTAACAGACAGAGAGAGAGAGTGCCACACACAGTTTTCTCAACGGTTAACGATCAACGATCACGATCAAAAAACGCTCAACAAGACAACGCGGATTAATGTGTGAGGGATGACTGAGCAGTAGGAGGAGGAGGAGGAGTATATATATAGCTTCAGGCTACTCACCAATCGCCGTCCGGGATGTTGTCCATCTTGGGCTTGAAGCAGTACGTGTGATAGCCCTTGTCACAGCCATCGCACAGCAGCAGCTTATCCTCGTTCTCGCCGGATGTGCAAAACTGGCAGTTCTGTAAGGAATATTTCGAATATTTTCTAAATTTTGGATCCGCGGAAGAGGAGGAGGAGGAGCGTCTCTTCTTGGTCGGCGTCTGTGGTGTGGCAAAGTCCGTGTCCGAGTCGGAGGATGAGGTTGATGTAGGGTTTAGGGTATGGGAGGGGTTTTGGTGGGGTTTCAGCTGCTCCAAGGCCTTGAGGTTGATTTTGATGCTCAAAGGTGGCTTCTCCTTCTTTGCTTTTCCATTGCTTTTCATCTCTGGCTCCTTTTTCGTTTCCTTTTCCCTTTGCTGCTTCTTTTTGGACTGCTTTCTCTTGTTCGTTGCCTGCTTTTGGGCGCTGCTCTGCTTCTCCTTCTTGCTGGACTTGTTTCTTGTTGCATACTTTTCGGATGGATGCCAGAATTCGTGTTCGAGTTCGAAACGGTTTTGGGTAAGGGGAGAAGGTGTGTTGGGTGGAGGGGAAAAACAGTCGTGGTGGATTCGGTTTTTGGTTTTTTGTTTCGGTTTTGTAACGGTAACGGGTAACGGGTAACGGTAACGGGCAAACATAAGCATTCATGTTTTTTCAAGTGTGTGTATGTGATGTTATATGTGTGTAAGTGTGTGTGTGTTAAGTATGAAAGCATTTTATTTTTAGTTTTTTTTTTTGTTTTCAAACACCATGAAACACCACAAAAGAACAACAACAAACAAGTCGAGCGCATTCAGAGCAAGAAGACAGAGTTTTTTGTTTTTTTTTTTTAAAGGAAATAAAACATAAAAACAACCGGAAAAAGACCAAGAAAATAAAGAAAAAATTAAATTTTTGAATTAATGTCAGGCATTATTTAAGAGGGAATTTCAAAATGCAAAAGGTTAATATTTTCTGGTAAAATATATAGGTTTTGAGTGTTTTTAGATTTTTATAAATTACTAAACTACTTGGGAAAACAAGATAAGGTATGAGGAAAGCATCTACAATTCAAGTTCAAAAAAAAAAATACAATTTTTATAATAAATATGAAAAAAAGGTATAGAAAAGGTATAAAAGAAAGTATACAAAAAGTATAGGAAGAAAAAGTAAAAAAAAAAGCTATAAAAATCGCTCAATTACCTTAATTTATCTTTAATTTATTATATTTATATTTGTGCACTAATTAATACTTTATATGGGTTGTAAAAGTAAAACTCCATACACTTCTCAACTTGAATTAAATGATGCTTTTAATGCAGTGTCATAACTGTATAATTTACGTTATATCAACCTAACTTAATGAATTATCATCCAATTTAGGTTTATAAAAGCAAAAAATAACCTTTACCAACATAATACATTTTTAAACGATATATTTAAGCAATTTTTAACTTGTAAATATCAAGAAAATTAAGTTTAAATATCAAGAAAATGAAGTTTAAATAAAATGTAAAAGAAATCTTTCTAAAAAATCAAGATAAAAGCATGAGATAAGCCCTTAACCCTCATTATTTTTCCAACTCTTTCGTGTTAGTTGTGCTTAATCCTGCTTTTAAACTATGACAAAGTGTGTAAAATGTGTGAGAGTATGTAGATGGCGTGGGTTAATGAGTAAGTGCAGCCAAAAACAACAGGAACAGGAAGATGGATGGACCACAGAGGGAGTACTAAAAGAATGCGGGTGGGTGGGGTGCCAAGCAAAAAGGTACGGGTAAAAGGGGTCTCAGGGGGAGCGCAAAACAACAAGAAATCAAGAAAAGAGGTGGGGGGGTTCCTCCTCCAATCCCAACTGCGATCTTACCGCTTTCATGATGCTCTTGTCCCAGGCCACGCACGATTCCAGGACGTACAGGGCCATCGCCAGCTGGGCGGTGGTGTGCGACCGCGACACGGCATCCCGCCACTGGACCAGGCCCTTGGGTATATTCTCCACCTTCTCGTCGCGATCGCTGTCGCAGTTGCTCGCCGGCGAGGCATTGCCCGAGTTGGCTTCGCCGCTGCCCGGGGGGTCACAGGGTGTGGTTACCCCAGTTCCTCCTGGATTTACTGTCGAGGAAGCTGCTGCTGCCGCTGCCAGAGCCATGGTTCGCTCGTTGAAGGATGAGGGATTGAGGCTATTGTTGCCGGCTGCAGATCCGGAACCCGATCCCTGCTGCTGCTGCTGCTGTTGCTGCTGCTGTTGCTGTTGCTGCAACTGCTGCTGCTGCATCTGGAGTAGGTAAGCTGCCGCGGAGGCCGAGTTCTGGGTCTGGGTGGTGGTATGCTGATTCTGGGCAATCACCGCCAGGTGAGCATCGCCCGTCTGCGAGCCCAGCGGCGGCTTCAGGTAGCGCCGCTCAATGTTTGCTTCCAAATCGATGATCCTCTCCCTGATCATGGGTATGATGCTCACAAAGTCCTCCTCGCTGACATCCTCCTGACTGGAATCCAAGGTTAGTTCGCTTTCGACCCGATTGGGCAGCTGCCAGTTCTTGAGCTGCATTGAGGCACTGGCCACCTTGTCCTCCAGCGACTCCAGCTGCTCCAGCAGAGCCAGCTCCACGCGCTTGGCCACCTTGGGGTTCCAATCCCCCTGCCGATCGGGCATTAGGAATTCCTCAAGGTGATCGGGGTCCGCCTTGAGCTGATACGTTACGCCTAGAGGTTGTTCTAGGCCCAGGAACCTCTGGAGATTCTCCTGCAGCTCGCGTTCCCTCAATCCCGAAGGGTTTAGGGTCTTCAAGAGCTGCCTTAGCTTCTGATCATCGTCCAGCTGCCACCAGCCGTAGCGCTGTCTTCGGGGAACATATACCCCGTGAACCCTTTCCGGGAAGCCCGCCAGCTTGACCTGCTCCAGCAGCCTGTGCTCATCCGGGGTCATGGACAGCGGCAGGGGTATGTCAATGGGTATGTAGGTCTGGACGCTGCTCAGCGACATGTTGGCTATGTTGTGGTAATACGCCTGCGACAGGGCCTCGTCCAGACGCAGCTCAATCTTGGGCTTCAGGTCGGCTGCCGCTCCGGCTCCCGCTCCCCCTCCCGTGTCGGGCGGTGCATCAGAGCGCAAGCGAAAAAACTTGTCCTTGTTGCCAGCATCCTCAGCATCCGCTCCTGCTCCCGCGACGATCTCCTTCAGCTTGGTGGTGGCCCTCATCTCCTCATCAGTATTCTGGTGGCGATGAGGAGAGCCCAGACCGTTTTTTGACTCCCTCGCCTGGTGGTACTCCTCCATTTTGGCCAGCATCTGCTTCTCGTCCAAGCCGCTCAGCGAGAAGATGCACTCGTGGCCGAGCTTCCCGGCATCCACCTTGCACTCGTCCATGGGTATGGCATAGTATTGCATATTGTTGATCAGATCCCAGGGGTGACCCTGCAGCTGCAGCTGCGCGGAGCACGTGTGGTTGGCGTAGCCTTGTTGGAGATCTTGAGCCACCTGGCCGCCCTCCTCCGCGGGGAGTTCGCTTATCAAGGGCACCTCTCTCCTGACAATGGAGAACCATTTTGGGGAGTCATCCGCACTCGAGGTGGACACTATGATGCAGTCGTCCTCTTTTTTTAGATCCTCCTGCTTGATCAAGCCCGCTTCCAACTTATCACAGTTGTTGCTTCCATTGTTGTTGTTGTTATTGCTATTGCTATTGTTATTGTTGTTGTTGTTGTTGTTGGGCGGCATCAGGTTGCCGGGCATGGCTGGTATCTTGATCTCCGCCTCGAAATCGGTTTTGGTGGCAATCATGGTCGTGGGCGGGGGTCCCATGAGCTCCATTTCCGATTTGACTTTGATTTCGGGTCGAGGCGGGGGAGGCTCCACTTTGGGTGGGGGAGGAGGCGCCACCACATCGTCATCATCGTCGCCTAGGTCTACAATCTCCGGCTCCACCTTGTTGATCTCGGTGACATCATCGTCGTCGTCGTCGTCTTCGTCTTCGTCGTGGGCCTCCTCATCCTCATCGTGGTTCGCCTCGGGAAGGGCATTGGCTTCCCTTGGCTGATTATCCCCGGAAACTTGCGGTGCCAGGCCATCTTCTACGGGCTCATCCACCTCCATGGGCTGCTCCAAGGCCTCGGGCGTAATCTCCTTCTCCGCGCTCTCCTTCTCCTTATCTCCCAGCTCCTCCTTTTCCTTCTCACTCACATCTTCATCCTTCTTCTTATCATCCATTCCCTCCAGGGCCTCATGGTAACCACATATATCATTCTGCGCCGACTCCAAAGCTTCGATAAAGATCCCTCCCGCCTTGGGCAGCTTCCAGTAGCGACGCCAGAAGCGATCCTGGCCAAAGCAGGCTGCTCTTAGCTGATTGGTGCTCTTCTCCAGCGCCTCCTTGCAGTTCAGAGAGGCCCGCACGATCTTGTCCAGCTTCTTTTGCAGCTCATCGGCGCTCAAACGATTGTCCTCGTCCTCCTCCACATTGGTGATCTCCGAATCGAGGTCGGAAAGATCGTCATCAATGATGCTCACATCATGGTGATGATGATGATGATGATGCTCGTCGTTGAGGGAGTTGCGGGCGCCGCTCTTCTTGGCTTGGAGCAGGGCATCCGAGGAGGCTGTGGTGGGGGTGCTGGAACCATTGTGCTGATAGGTGGGCGTGGTGGTTATATCCTGCTTAATGGGCGTGAGGCTAGTGTCCACCTGGTTGAGGCTCTTGGCGGGACTCACCAGGGACGACTCCTCATCCACCACCGTGTCTACTTCCATGGGTTGGGTTTCCTTGACAGGCGTGGCCTCTACCTGATCCTGCTCCTGATCCTCCTCAGGGGCTTTTTCGCCATTTGGAGAGGCTTCCTTGGTTACACACTCGCCTCCCTCCCCTTCTGCCGCCTTGGCCGCCTGCTCCTCCTCCTCGGCCGCCTGCTGCTTCTGCCGCTCCGCATCCAGCTTCTGCTGGGCCACCAGCGCCTGCATGGCCGCCTCCCTTTCCGCCTGTGCCCGCTCATAGGCCTCAATCCGTGCCTTGCGCATGTGGAGAGCCTTGTACTTGCGCACCTTCATGTCCGTCATGTACTTCTCCTTGCGCATCTGGGCGCAGGTCTCCAGGCTGCCATCGATCTGGCGCAGCACGGCCTTGTTCATCAGCAGATCGTTGCAGAGGTGGGCCAGCATCTGGGCCTTCCTCGTGGGATTCAAGGCCACAAACGGGCGATCCTTGAGCGACTGCGACAGCTTCCAGGTGTCGTTCTCGTGCAACAGCTTGTAATACTCCTGGTTCTTGGCCGAATGCGAGTGGGTGGACGAGTCGGCGTCCAGTTGGTGATGATCGGGCACCCGTCGCTCCCTCTCCCGGTCCACAGTGATGCCATGCATCTGCCGCACCTCCCCTGTGGCCGTGGCATACAGATAGATCCTCAGAATCTCCGAAACATTCGAGTTTGTAATGTCCGCATTGCGCAGGGATTGACCCAGGAGCGTGGTATGTCTGCCTGGATTGGGCACACCCGGATCCTCGATGGCACACACCAGGAGGTGCGTCATCACCGACAGCAGCTCCTCCTCGGCATCCGCACAGCTGTCACTGATCAGCGCGTCGTGCAGGTTCTGCAGCGAGGGCAGGGACTCCATGTCAAAGCCCAGGGTCTCGCCAAAGTTGTGCAGGAACTCAAAGACCATCAGGAGATCGGCCATGGCCTGGCCGGGCAGACGGTTGCCGGCAATCCTTTCCAGCTCGGGTATGACCAGTTCTTGTGGCAGTTCCGAGTCCTCGTTGGGTCGCCTTATCAATTGAAGGATCTCTGCATCCCTCTTCCTCTCCGCCATGCGACGTTCGCGGAGGAGCAGGCGGTCCAGCACCAGCTGATGCTTCTTCTTTTCGCGCTCCTCGAACTTGCGACGCAGCTCCAGCATGCGGATGAGGTTCATGTGCTGGCGGCGGCGTTCGCGCTCCTTTTTAAAGGGATTTTAATTAGAATTTAAGTCAAGTTTAAGGTCTTAAATCCTAGTTTCCTTACCATTTCTGCAGCTAGCAGCAACTCCTTTTGCTTCTGCATTTCCTAAAGTAAAGTTTGGGGTGAAATCAAGGTTTTTGTTTTAATAAAAATGAAGATAATAAACTGATACTGAGAGAAGGTAATGATGCTGAGCTGGGTTAGCAAAAAAAAAGCTGTAAGATACCTAAAAAGCCCCAGAAAGTACAGAAAATAAAGCGTAAATAAAGCCTAAATACTCTTAATAAATCTTTAGTTTAGTTAAGAATTTGTAAAGCAAAAAATTCTTTAATTATAATGAATAAAAAGCCTAAAACATCACCTGCCTCCTCTAGTATCAGTATATAAAGTATATAGAGCATATATAATTATATGTCTTTTATCTTTTAGTACTACATGCCCATACAAAATTATTTGGAAAATATAAACAAGTCGAAAAAACCTTAATTTAAAAAGCAAAAACCCAGAGCTCGTAAATAATTGTTTAAAAAAAAAAAACCTTCTCAGCTTTCTCATTAAGATCGTACTCAAAAGAGGCAGCTCCCTCGTTGAGACTACCTTATATAATTGTATCATGATACCTTGTAAAGAGATCATTTAACCCTTACCCTTAACTTATTTGAAATCGCGCTACAACTGCTATTTAGGAGCTCTGGGCTTAAGCAAAGATCAAACACCAAAACGGCTAAAAAACGGACTACGGATTTTTCATTACAAATTACGGACAGGACCTGGACTTTGCAAAATAGTAAAAAAAAAAGACTGATGTTCGTTTTGTACCTGTTCCTTAGCTAAAATGGCCTCCTGACGACGCTTCTCTTTCTCCTAAAGTTTGCAGCAAAATAAAATACAACAAATTATGCAGAGATTCTGGCACAAAGAGTCAAAGCTCCTAAAAAGCTACTAACCTGTTGCTTCTTGAGCAGCTCCTCCTGCTTGAGGCGATCTAGCTCCTCCTGGCGCTTCTTGCGCTCCTTCAAATTAAAATATTGAATAAATAATATTGATAGATTTGAACCCATCATAAATAATTACCTCAACGGCCTGCTGGTTCTTGAGCTCCTTCTCCTTGCGCTGCTGCTCCAGCTTGGCATTCTTCTCCTGGCGCGCCTTCTCCTTGTTCCTGGCCAACTCCTCCTTCTGCAGCTTCTTGGCATCCCGCATGGCCTGCTGCTGCTTGGCAATCTCGATGCGCTGCTCCACATTCAGGGTTTGGCGCGTGAAGACCTTGAGATCCTCCAGCCGCTTGGCCACATCCTCGTCCGTCATGCGTATGTACTCGCCATCATTGGCATATGGCGGTGGTGCGGGCTGCAAAAACGAACCCACAATGGCTCGGGCGGAGAAGCTAAAGTTCTCCCGGCTCAGATTCGAGGGCTGCTGCTGCTCCAGGATCTAGGGAGGATAGAAAAGGCATTACTTGGGATCTCGGAGAGAGCGGAAAGAGGGAGGAGTAGGGTTCTAAGAGTTTTCTTTGATCTAATTATAGAATTTTCGCCCTACAAACTCACAGCAAAAACCTGGCCAATGCTCTTCAGAGGCGCCGTGCTGGCTCCCGGCGCATAGTAGGTCACCTCGCCGCGGATTTGTCCCTGTTTAGTCAGCCCGCGGATCACGGTCTCACGCTTCCAGCCCAGTTCCAGGGGCACTCTGAGCTCTGCCACGTTAAGGATGTTGGCATCCTCTGATTCCGACTCTGAGAGGCCACTTTCGGCGGCCACACTCTCCGAGTCCGTGGAGGTTTCCATGTGGGCATTCGCCTCGCTCAGGGCCAGACGGATTTTCTCCTGGAAAAAGGTTATTAATTAATATACATATCCTTGATACTTATGAGGATAAACCTACTATATCAGCTCCCTGTTGGAGCAGCTGCTGCGTGGCCAGCATGGGCTTGAGGCCCACGGCTCGGGATTGGGCCAGCAGCGAGGCCACCGTGTTCTTCTTGGGCTTGGACACGCCACGACCCAGATTCCTGGGGCGTCCCTCCTTGTAAGAGGAGGAGCCTCCTCCCGAACCCGTACCCGATCCGGAACCCGTGCCCGCCCCTGCCGGAGCTGGTGAGGTGCCTCCACTGCCTGAAATAGAGCCTCCCGGCATGCCACCCGCCGAACCCCCCAAGGCAGCCGTTATGGAGCTCAAGCTCTGCAGGCTATTCCCGCCCTGACCGCCACTGGCCACCGCCTGGTAGTCGGCCAAGGCTGCACTGGCAGAAGAGGAGGATGAGGCAGCACCAGCACTGGGATTAGTGCTCTTGTCCGAGGGCTTCATGGAGAGATTCAGCGGGGCATCAAAGTCGTCTATGGTGATGGGATTCGAGGCAGAGCCCACGGCTCCGGTCGGAGGCAGGGCAGCGCTGGCATTGTTCGATTTCAGGCTGAGATTCACCCCGCCGCCGCTGGAGGTGGCGGAAGCATGATCGGTGGTGGTCAGGTCATGGATCTCCTTGCCCTTGCTGGACAGATTGTACGCCCCGTTCGAGGTGATGGTCGGTGGCAGCTTGATGACCTCCACCCGGTCACTCGAGGAGCTCTGATTGAGCAGATTGCCTCCCGTTCCACCCGAACTGGAACTCGTGGTGGTCGAGGAGCTGCTGGCCTTGCTCACGGTCAGCTGATCCAGGGGATTGCCTCCGCCCATGCCTTGTAACCCAGCGAACCCTGCTGCTCCGAGCATGCCCTGGAGCTGTGCCTGCTGCTGTGCCACTGCCGCCGCCGCCTGCTGCTGCTGCTGCTGCTGCTGTTGCTGCTGGTGGTGATGCTGCTGCACCTGCTGCGCCTGCTGATGCTGCTGCTGGGCGGCCGCCGCCATGGCTGCGTACTCCATTTCGAGTCTAGCCCGTTTGGCGGGACTGAGACCTGGAAATGCAAGCAGAGAGGAAATGGCATTTGTGGTGCTGTCGAGCTCTTTTTGTGCCTGTTGTTGTTGGAGTAGGTGTTGTTCTGCCTGTTGTTGTTGTTGTTGTTGTTGGTGTTGTTGTTGTTGTTGATGTTTCTGGTTTTGTGTGGTTTCTGTTTCGGAAATGGTTTTCTTGCGACCACGCGAGGTAGTACCCGGTATCTTGGGTCCCACGATGGAGGACGTGTACTTGATAATCTCCGTGTCGGGCGGGAGGCGTACGCCAAGCAGGGAGGGATGATCGCTGCCCGTGCCCATCATGTAATCCTTGGCACTCGAACCCTTGCCCGAACCCGAGCTACTCCCACCCATTTGCTGCTGCTGCGAGGAGGAGCCCGAGGAATGCGGCGAGGACGTAATCGTGGCCGATGGCGGCGCCACTCCTGTGCTGGCCGCAAAGGCATTCATGGCCGCCTGCATGCTCTGCTGCGGCGTCATCCCCAGAGCTCCAAACTGGGACAGCGAGTTCAAAGCATTCAGCGAGGGATTGTTCTTGTCCCGATCCTTGCCAGAAGTCGAAGAAGACCCCGAGTGTGGTGACATCAGGGGATTGGGATGCATGCCGCCCAGCGAGGCATTGCTGGCACTGACACTGGTGGAAGCCTTGCCGCCGCTGGACATGATGCCCATGCCATGGCCATGGAGAGAAGAGGAAGAGGAGGAGCCACCGCCTCCACCCGATTTCTTGGAGGAAGAACCCCCGCCCGAACCGGAGCCGGAGGAGGCAGCGGCGGCCACGGCCTGCATGGCCAGCAGTTCCTTGTGCAGGGTCACTGGATCGTAGGCAGAGCCAGGATTGCTGGCCAGGCTGCTGCTGCTGCTCGTCATGGTCGAGGGCTTGCCATAGGCGCTGGCCGTGCTCTGCAGGGGAAAGGATAATAAATTAATGAAAAATTAAGGAGAGAGAGAATCCCTAAACCCACCTTGTAGCCACCATGCCCGCCGCTGTTGGTGGATATCGAGCCGCTGCCCGTGCTCACCGACTGCGACATGCTGGTGCCTGGGACCACTCCAAATCCATGCATGCTGGCCAACGCCGCCGCTGGATTATTGGCCGCAGCTGCTGCCGCCGCCGCTGCCGCTGCATTCAGGCTGTTGGCCAGGCTCTGTTGCTGCTGCTGCTGCTGCTGGGCCGCCCGCTTCTCCTTTCGCGACTTATTGGACTTGCTGCCCGAGGAACCGGAGGAAGAGCCACCATTGCCACTCCCACCGCCGCCTCCTCCGCCGCCTGCCCCTAAAACGCCAGCTCCTCCGCCGCCGCCGCCACTTGAACCCCCAGCTCCAGCTTGGCCCATGCCCATGGCAGCTGGGCCAAAGGCGGCGGCCAGATCGGGATGGGGAAAGGGCGAGAGGCCAGAGGCCTGCAGGCGGCTGAAGTAGTCCTGGGCAGCTAGTTGGGCCATGGACCACCAGCCTGCAACGTTTGAACCAAAAAAGTAATTAGAAAATGTATTTTTAATATGTTTTAATTCATATTTCCTTTAAAAAACTCTCAAAAACTAAGAAATAAATCCAAAAGAAAACTGTGCTTGACCATTTTTCACTGTCCTTGCCCAACTCAGAGCATTTTTGGCCAGTGTAAAGCTAATGGCCAGCCACTAAAAGCGCTTTTATAGGAGCATTTTCTTCAAATGTCCGGCAGGGCAAGCCAAGACACTTGCTGTTATAGCTCCAAGCATAAACATAAATTACAGGGAATTACTTGCAAGATAACAAACTTATTTTTCTGCGAGTGGGAATCGAACTCGCGTGCGATCAAATTAGCAATCCGCTGATTTCTTGGCTCTCTCTGAAAACTCTACTAAAATACGCTGGTTTTGGTGGAATGTGCCGACATTTTACTCACTTGCTGGATGCAAACCGGCCAAACTGGCCGCCTGTGAGGCAGCCACCGCCATGGTGTTCTGATGATGATGAGCTCCCGCCGCTGCCGCCGCTGCAGCGGCCATCGAGTAGCGATCGTTGGCTGCTGCGCCGGCAGCATTTGGCAGCAAACCCAATCCTGCAGCGGCGGCGGCATTGAACTGTGAGTTGAACAGCGGATTGGAGGCCGCTGCTGCAGCTGCCGCCCCGGTGGGATCACGGCCCCAATAAGCTGAAATGGTAATTATTATATTAAATAGTACAGGAAATGTGATAGGTAAAAACTCACCAAAGAGGGAGGCCGCATCTAGGAGCCCGGTGGGATCGTGGGGCCCCCCGGCTCCAGCGCCACCGCCCGCATTCGAGTTTTTGTTTGAATTTTTGCCATCGTTGCCGCTGCCATCGCCGGCATTTTTGTTCATGTTCAAAAGTCCGCTTTAGTTTTAAAAAACCCCAACTATTATTGTGTGTGGGTTACATGCGTTGAGAGTCTGTAAAAGTATTAAAAAATATATGGTTATTAACCAGGAAAATCCATGAAAATAAAGAAATATTTATAATCAATTTAATTACATGTTTTTAGACCCTATTTAATGGATTGTAACTCAGTATTAATTACGCATTAAAATAATATTATGTATTTTTCAACCCATTGAAGAAGTCCCACCGTAATTAATTAATTAATTAACCCCAAGGCAACATTAAAAACCATTCATCAATCGGTTTTCATTGCCCACTTCGTTTGTACTCTTCTTCTTTATATTTTTACTCCACTCTCTGTGTTGGCAATGCCGCAACGCTTGGGCGAAACTCGAGCACAAAGCAGAAACGGCCGAAATATGAAAAGCAAAACAAAACTAAAAAAAACTACACGCCACAAAACGGAAGCAGAAGCCGCGCTCTCTCTCCTTTACTCTCTCTAGTGTGCGTGAGAGCGGCAATGGCGGTGCCAGAGCGAAAAGAGAGCAACTATTTGAGAGAGAGCTCACCACTACACCTGCATCTCGGCGGCAGAGAGGCGAATTCAACGCGCAATTCAAAAAAATGTAGCGGCGAACACAAATTTACGCACAATATTGCATTTTGTTAACAATAAAACAGGAAATCTAGCATTTTGCAAGTTGAGCTTTATATTTCCCATGTATTTGCACTTTTCTTAGAAAACAAAGCTAGATTAAAGGCAAAGAAAAGCCGCGACACACACACACTCGTTAGCAGGCTGCAGCGGCGGCCGCGACTGCGAAAGGCGATGCATACACAAGGCGAAAAAAAAGAGAAAAAAATCCGTTCACAGCATTTTGCACTGCTTTTTTTTTTCGTGCTCCCCAAACGAGCGTTTTTAGCACTTTTACAAATTCATTCATGAAATTTGTGCACAGCTTTAAGGCGATTAAAGCGACACACAGCCCGATTAATGGCTTTCGTTTTTCTGTATTACTTTCGCTGAGAGCAGCATTTAACGGCACTTTTTGTTTACACACGGTTAATGCATTTTTGCTCGATTTAACATGTACAATTAACAAAAATATTTACAAACGCCGTTTAAGCGACGTCCGTTTGTGTTTGTGATTTACCAATGTGATTTTCACATTTTCTGGATTTTCGAACAAACACTAACTGCGATGGTCGAGCGAACAAACACGTCCAAACAGTTTGCCGAATGCGAATGAACTAAACAAAAGGGAACTTGGGAAAGAGCGCGACTCAACAGCGTGGGAGAGAATAACATAAGAATAACAAAAGATAACATAACATGTTAGGAATCCAGATGCAACGGATTCAAATTGCAAGCGGTCAAACGTGGTCATTTCTTTTAAAATAAATTATTAACAAAAACATTAAAATTAACATGTAGATGGGGTGAAATTAACGCTGTTAAGTACAACAGTCTGCTAAAGGGAGAGGATTCCACAGACCGAGCGGCGAATGAGCGGAGAGTGGCAGAGAGCGCGTGTTACAAGTGGAAATGAAACAGCGAGAGCGAGAGAGACGCGTTTGACAAGCAGACAGATGAATGGTCGCCGCTTTTGTTATTTTTGTTGTTGCCACGCACCGTGGTTTGATAATTGCCCAGTTTTTTGCATTGCATTTATTTCCTTGCTGCTGTTTTAGTTGTTGTATTATTATTATTTTACCTGTATTAATCACTTTAATGAGCCAACGTTTAGCCCGCTAAGGTGGAGCCCACTCTCTGTTCGCTAATAACTGTAATTGCGCACTCTTCTTTCCGCTTTCAGCTGCCTGCCGCCTTTCTTTCTTTCTGTCTTTTCGTCTCTCGGTGCTTTTTTTTTTCTGTTGTCACGCATCGGCAGGCGACAGATGTGCGCTTTTATCAGGAGAGGGGGGTTAGGAAGGAGGTGGGGTGATGGGCAAAGGGGTGGGGGGAGTCTGCGAATGAGCGTTCGCAATTTATAACAAGCAAGAAATAAAACAAATAGCCACAGCGCCTTAGCGGTACAGTGGGGATTGGCCAAGAGAAACTTAAAACATACTTTAAAGTTCTGGCACAAGTTTAAAGTGTTAATATTATGAATTAATTAACTTATTTATAATCTAAAATTGGTTTATTATTTAAAATTAAATTGACCCACTTAGGCATAAAATACGAAAATCCTCCTAAGCGGACGTTGCACTGTAAAAGTTTGTGCCTTTGTCGACTTCTTCTTCTTCAAGTTGGGCTTTGCCGTTGTTGGCTTCGGACCAGACCGCACAAGTGCAAGGGAGAGGGCGAGCGCGGGGCGGGAGCGAGCGAGCAATATGATTCGGGCATTTGTCTTTGACACTGCCACACTCCGCTGCCGCTACCGCTGCCTCTGTCAACGTCGCGGGGGCGGCAGCGCTGCTGGCTGCGACGCAGGCGATTGAGAAGGTGTGTGCGTTTGTTGCTGTTCTTGTTGTTTTCTTTCTTTGAATTCTTTTTATTTTTTGCTTTTTGCGCTATGTGTGTTTGTGCTTGTGTGATTCGCCTCGCTCGCTCTCGCTTCCTCCCCGCTGCCCACCTCCCACCCTCTCTCTCTCTGACGGCCATCAATATTTTGTGAGTGACAGCGGCGAACAAATGTGAAATTCTTCTCATATTGTGCTGGCGTCACTCCACCGGTGACGGCCGTCCGCCCGACCCCTTCTCCACCTCCCCCTGTCTATTCACCTCTTCGGCTCTCCACCTCTGCTTCTTCCCCTACCCTTTTCGCTGTTTGCTCTTGATTATCTTCTCTTTCTAGCTCAATTGGCCGACTGTCTGTCCATCGCTCATGAGTTTGTCTTTTTTTTTCCTTTTCTTTTTATACCCTTGCAGAGGGTATTATAATTTTGACCAGATGTTTGCAACGCAGTGAAGGAGGCATCTCCGACCCCATAAAGTATATATATTCTTGATCAGCATCACCAGCCGAGTCGATCTAGCCATGTCTGTCTGTCTCTCTGTCTTTCTGTCCGTCTGTCCGTCTGTCCGTCTATCGGTTTCTACGCGAACTAGTCTCTCGGTTTTTGAGCTATCGAGCTGAAATTTTCAGCATAGTCTTATTTCTTTAGCACGCAGTATATATGTCGGAACGACCGAAATCGGACTACTATATCCTATAGCTGCCATAGGAATGATGGCGAAATTAATGTAAAAAAATGTTAACTTCTCTGTTTTTCAAGGTATTTCTATAAATTTTGAGATTTAGCAGTTTTTATGCTTCTAGAAGTACGTTTTTAATTTCATTAAGATCGGACCACTATACCATATAGCTACCATAGAAGCGATCGGTCGATTTATATGAAAATTTAAAATTCTACATGTAAAATGTAAAATGTACAAAATTCTATATTTTTTCAACATCACTAAAATGGTTCGATTTTCAATGATCCAATTGCAGACTGCAAGGGTATACCAACTTCGGTTTACCGAAGTTAGCTTTCTTTCTCGTTTTCTTTTAATTTTTCCCCGTGTGTTTGGATTCGTGTTATATCTTACACACACACACAAAGTTTATATTTTTTGCCTTTTGCCCGGGTCAATAATGCTCAACAAAAAACAAATACAATTGAACTTCTCTAATTTGAACTTCTTCGAGTGTTATTTTGTTTAAACTTTAAGGGGTTCTAAGCAATTTGGGCAAGCAGCTAGCATTTACACAAATCGGTTTATTCTCCAGTTTAAAGCTGAGGAAATGCCTCAATTTAATTCTTTGGTAAATCGTTTTATGGAGCAATTTGATTAAATTAAAGGATTATGCATATTTCAGGTGTCTGCGTGTCGGTGTGTTGCATAAATAAAATTCACAAATTCAGGCCGGAAAATGCAAAAGGCATTTAAGAAGAGGGAGGAAAAGCTTTAAAGGCAGACTAGAAAATGCCGCCGGAAATAGGAGGAGATTAGGGATTACACAGCTCAGATGAAGTGGAAGATGTTTGTGTACAAAGTAACTTTCTTCAAGGATTCTCTGTTAAGGAATTTGAAGGGGATTCTAAGGGGATTTTTATAGAAAGTTTAAGACATTAAAGCTTAAATAACACAAATAGATCCTATCAGAGACAAGGAACATATTAATCTTCATCAGTATCCCCTACTAGCCCCTCTCAACCCTTATTTATGGCTAAAATTAGTATAGAATTCCAGTTAAAAGTATTATTAACTCAAATTTTACAGCCTCGAACTAGCTCTAAAATCCAGCATCATCGATGGAAACCCAGACTCAGGCGCTGTAATTGATTAATAAAAAAAAGACATGAAAAAGCATTGGGAGGGAACTGGGAACTTGTTGCACTCGATCCGAGGGCGTTGCAGAAGTGTTTGGAAGCCAAGGGGAGCGAGGAACGGCGATAAAGTAGACGGGGCAAGGCAGAAGAAACGAGACTAAAGATCGCGCCAGACGATGACGCAGACTGCAGGCTGTAATTGCTGCTGGACGTTGATGGAAGGGGCAGGGAAATAATGTCTGCAGTTGATGGTTGTTGTTGCTCTTTTTGAGTCCAATAACCTCTCACTCTTCTGCTCACTCACTCACCGAAGAAAAGACGAGGCCAGCAGAAGCACTCACAATCTGTACTTCTCTCTCCTTTCCACACCGCGAACAAGAAGTCAAACGTGAATAAGAAACAAGTAAGAAAGCTACAGTCGACTGTGCTCGACTGGGAGATACCCGGTACCTAAACGTTTGCGCTTCACACTAAAAGGCAATTTAAAATTGTACATACATACATTATAATAGTCTACTTCGATACTTCTTAAAATAAATCGCCTCTCGAATTAGCTCCCGACCTAAACAATATAATGTCATACTTAAATATGAATGATACATTTTATAGGAAAACATAAAAACCCGCTCGATCGGCGTCAAAAAATTAATTATGTCATTTCTTGCTATATTCTTCTGCAGCTGGCGCCATTATATCGCACGGCCAAGGCTCGAATGCGCCACCTGGTGGCTACAGCTTGCAATAGCAGTGCCTTAGGGCGGTGTGTTAAAATGCTAACCTTAATGCCAATATCTCCCATGTTTATCATCCGATTTTACTGAAATTTGCAGGAAGCGTCCGCTCTATTTTATTCGTTTATTGTATCTATTAACTTTAACCCGAAAAAAGCGAGTATAGCTTATTTAAAGTTTTTTATGATTTTTGAGGGCGGAAGTGGGCGTGGCCAAATTTTAAAACAAACTTGATCTGCGTGCAACAGATTCCCATGTTGTCACCAAATTTGGTAACTCTAGCTCCTATAGTCTCTGAGATCTGTTGTTTCACACGGACGGACAGAGGTTGGCAGTAACCCATAATACCCTTGTACACTATGGGTACCGGGTATACAAAGTTAAGGCAAAAAAAAGTGAACTCAAAACGAGAAAAAACAACAACAACAACTATAGCGACGCGTTAGTGAAAAAAGAAGAGGTCCCCAGAAGAAGAATCTGAACAAGAAATGAAGTCAGAAGGCTAGAAGAATTGGCTCTAAGCATAAAATCTTAAATCTAAAAGAATTTCACGGCATAGAATAGGAACAAAAAGCAGAAGAAATGCATGCGCTTGCATTTAAAACTAATGCTCAATTTGTGATCATGCAATTCGAGGTGTAGGCCTAAATTATTGGGGGAACCACTTAGATAATATCTGGGGAATTAATTCACAAGTACATAATTGTTGTTTCATTAATTGTGGGAGAAAAAAGCCTTACTCATCTTCAGTAATTACATACTGAAGACCCTAAACTTTAGAGCATTCTCTTATCTGCTTTTGCAGTCTAAATCAAACGTGTTAAAATAAGAGCTTGTTGAATAATTGGAATAATAATAGTATAATTTAATATATCGGAGCATGATAGAGATCAAGACGACTTAATTTTGCACGGAGAATTGATTACGTAGGGTGAGGGTGTAAGAAATGAGTAATTATCTCTTTAAAGGGCAGTTCACATAGTGACGATGAGCACTGAGAGTGCCCATAGTCCTGAAACTGAACAAATTGAACTCTCGAACAGAGATTATAATTAATCCTAGAGTTACGATTTCTATAAATTTAAAACATTTTCAGCGAGCTTGGAAGAATCTCCTTCCTTCAGTAAATCCTTTATGACTTGTACATCTAACATCCCTGGAGCTTTTGCAATCACAGTTTTTCTGCTGGCAAAATAAGCCTACGTTGGGCAGAAAAACTTTCCACAATTCTCTTTCTCTCTCGCTTGAGAGTGTGTAAAAGTTGTAAATAATATTTGAAATACAAAGGAAAACCCACTCGAAATGAAACGAACACGCTCCTGCTTTCGTTGCTGTTGTTGTTGCTCTAGTTGGAATATATTACCGTGAAGGATATATCGTTTTGGGTAGGAAATTTTCCAAGCGGGTCTTTTGGTGTGTGTCTGATTTTTGGTGGGTGGGTGGAAGATGGAAAGTGTTGTTGGGCGAGAAAATTGTGCAAAAAAAAAGGGACACACATAAAATGTAAACTCTGAACCGAAACGGGGCGTGTAACCAACCAGGGGGGTTGAGGGAGGGCACAGGACGAGGAGAGCAAAGAGAAATCGTGGCTTGTCGCACAAAACGAACAGGAAACGAGCGTGCAAGGACACACAACTTGGCGTGGGTGGCAAAGGGCGATGGGCGATGGGCGATGGGCAGTGGGCGGGCGGGCCAGGGGTTAGCGCCGAAGTGAAGTGGCGGCAGCAGTAAAACGAACCGAATGAGAATTGCAAAAAGGGGGGAGTAAGCGAGATAGAGGCAGGGAGGAGGGGAAAAGGAGAAAAAGAAGGTAAAGGCAAAAGGAGAAAGGGCAAGCAGCAGAAGGCGGAATCAGCAAAACAGCAAAACTAAAATTGAAAATGGCAACGCAAGGGGACCAGGGAAGCCAGCCAGGGAAGCACCAGGATCAACTACAACGACGATGCTGAAGTCGCACCCGCAGTCGCTACCTCTGCCGGCGCAGACGATGTCGATGCCGAACGCAGTGACAGCGACAGAAGCAGCGACCAGAACTAGTAATAACAACAACAAAAACAACTGCAGCAGCAGCAGCAGCAATGGGTGCAAACAAATGAATTTTATGCAGCGAGGCTAGGAGCAACAACAACAATGGGAAGAACCAAAGAACCACCGCAGTTCCAGTTAGTTCCGTACAGTGGAGACTGCACCTAAAGGAAGCTAGTAGGGATCACTGAAACACTTCACTTTCTGTTATTTAAATATAAATCCCAATAATTAATTAACGGATTTCCATGAGTTTTTAGAATTTTTAAAGCCTGAATCCCAATAAATATTTATAAACGGTTTTCTGGTTTCTGCTATACCCAAGACCCACTGTAGCTGGTGTATTTATGTAACGGTGTGTCCTCCCGTTGTTGTTGTTGGTAACTGCAGGATTGCAGGCGTGTGTGCGAGGAATGCATGGGACATGGGACACGGGAAACGGGATATGGTATGTGGGATGCGGTTGGAACAGAGGAAGAGATGTAGAGGCAAAATCAGAGGTTCAGGGGGAGTGGGAGCGGGTGAGCTAGAGGTGGCACATTTGGACAAGGGACACGGGACAAGGGACACGGGACAAGGGCTCCAAAGTGGAAAGAGGAAGACAGAGAGAGCGCGCGCACGACCCATAAATTAGAGTGAGAGCACGAAAGCTAGCTGGCTGACTGTGCGAGTGAGAGCCTGCAACAAATGCAGCAAAGCCAGAAGGATGAGGAGGAGGACAATGGGGAACGCAAGGGAGCCACCAACAACATTGATGTATTTGCAACAACAATAATTTCAAGGAGGAGACGCAGGAGCAAGGCGAAAGAGCAGAACAGAACGGAACAGGAACAGAGCAAAAGTAGACAAACACACAGCGAACTCTCTCTGTCTGTCTCTCTTTCTCGGTGGGCGCATTTTGTGGCTGCAATCCTTTCCTCCTTCACTGGTTCCTCTTCCTCCTCGTACTCTACTTCTGCCACTTCCTCTCTTTCCCTCGTGCCTCTGCCTCTGGCTCTTCTTGGCATTCGCAAAATGATGATAACGTGATGCAATTTCCAGTCATGTGCAGTTGACCATGTGCAGTTGCCAATTTATCCCAGCCACCTTTTGCTTCCACCTTTTGCTTCCACCTTTCCCTACCTTGCCTTCTTAGTCCTCCTTCTCTTAATCCGTCTCCTCTGGTTGCTGCCTCCTCTTTCTCCTCTTAATCAAGGCAAACAATAGCCATTTGACATCCCGCAGTGACATGCTCACTCCGGCAAGGACTTGTCTTCAAACTTAACCCTGTGACATTACTGTAACACCTCTGGAAACCAGTTACTGGTCACTGGCTAACTGTGAAGCCACAAAAAAGATCATAAATCACCTTTAAATTGCTATTTTGGGTCTAGAAATGAGTGATTATTAAGTTTACTACACGTTTTTAAAGATTTAGTATCTTTAATACTATTTAATACTAAAATGATACATTTAGGGTTAGTTCATGTCTAGTTAAGCTGTCAGTTGCTAACTCTTAGGTTAAATTGACGAGAAATATTATATATCCTTTTCATCTCCTTCCGTAAAATATTAATTTGAAGATGTCACTCAAAATTCATTTTGAAAAGTCACTCTTTCACAAATTAAAACCCACAAAACCGTATATAAACGAAAAGGGAAAAACCCCCGATAACAACTGCTGTATTCCGGGTTGTAATTAAATCATGTTAGATGTCACATAGGGAATTAAATACCCTGAAGACCTGGGCTTAACCCCTGAAATAAAATTTCCCAGCGAATAACATAAAACCACCCCCGGAAAAAAAATACGTTTGACTCGAAATATCCACAAATATTTCCGATGTATTTCGTCAAACGGCGTTATTTCCCACAGACACTTGGCGCTGGGGAGAGAGACAGGAGAGTTGCTGCGTTTACCGAAATATCTCGATAACTGCCATGAGGTTTTTGCTATTTCGCATTTTCTCTCCCCCTTCCCTGGCTAGCTCCTGCGATTACATATCCATGAAATCGCCAATCGCCGGGCGTTGCACAACTGTACGCAGCAAGCAAAGCTTTTAAATGTTGCTCGACGCGGCGGCGTTGCGGTGATTTCATTAGACGGCAAATACAATTAAAGAGCTTGTTGCACGTAATCTAATATGGACAGCGCACAGTCGCATTTCTATTTGGTATTCGTATTAGTATCTGTATCCGTGCACTTCATTTCGCACAAAGATACGCACACAGCACACACACACGTGTTCGTCCACACACAGCAATTTAATTAATGCTTAAATCAGATTATCCCAACAAAAGGCAGAATAATGCCGGCCAAAAATAGGGAGGGGGTGTGGGGAAAGGATAACGAAAGAGAGAGAGCAACAAATGTTGATACTTTGTATTAAATTAACCAATGGACAACTTGTAGATACATTTTATGAGTGCAATACAGGAGAACTTTAACAATAATAACAGGGAAGCTTTAAATGGAAAACATTTTAATGTTAGGAGTGCTTAAAACTAACTTAAGGTACATTTTTAGGTATACAAAATACTTCTTAAAACTTTAGTGCTAATTGCTTATCTCTTTTAAAATCGGATAGGGTCTAAGGTAAGACCTAAGCCACTTTATTATCTCTATTATTAGAAGCCGCAAAAGATATATTAAATGATTACAACTTTATTTAATAATAAACACCATCATAAAGTCTTAATTTAACATTTTAAATTCTCTAAAACCAGTAAACACTTAGTTAAACATTCTTAATCTACTTAATCTACAGAGTAAATACGTTCTTATTTTTCTTCCAGTTCCGTTTATAGATTTTCGCTTTGTTTATTTTAATTATTATTCAACTATTCACTTTTGTCGCCTTTGGCTTTTGCTTTCATTTCCTTAGCTTTTTTTCTCACTCACTTTATCGACGAGATAAATTAATGATTTTTTGTGTATTTCTTTTGTGATTTTAATGATTTCATCTCTTAATTTCAGTTTGCTTGCTCTTTTTGGCCTGGTTAACGCACAAACAAGCGAACGTGCACGGCAAGGAAATGAAAATGAATTTGAAATGATTATTGAAATTTATGGGTCCGTCGTCTCTCTCAAAAGGAAAACCCAAACTGAAAAAAATGCACAATTATAATTTCGGTATTTTCCTACAATTTCTGCCTCAATTTTCCTCACTTTTTCGCCTGAAATTAAACAGAGAAGAGGCGGCAAACAATAACAACGATTATGTATTTTCTTTGAGTTTTTGTTGGATAGATATGGATAAATGGATAGATGGATGGATGGAGGGGTGGATGGGCGGATAGAGAGCGACGACGCTATGTGTGAGTCACTCTTTATATAAACAATGGCGTTGGCATTTTTGGTCAACTTCTCGCCGCGCGCGCAGCTGCTGTGCCTGAAAGTCACTTAGCACTTTTCAAAAAAATAAAATAAAAATCCAGGGGGCTGGGAGGAAAAGGGGGTTTTGTGAAATTCTGTAGCAAGAAAGCTAATGAACGACAAAGTCCGAGCAGAAAAAATAAAAAACCGATTGAAATAAAGAAAAAGAGTCAACATTTTTCAATTGAATCAGTTGGCAGAGCGAGACGGGGGCAGTGCCAGGCCAAAGAGGCCAACGAAAACAATTGACAGTCAGTCAGTCAGTGCGTTGGAGGAGGACGTGCAAGCCAGAGAGGGAGAGAGAGAGGGAGAGAGTGGATACCGAAAGACAGAGAGGGGCATAGTCTGGGCGCTGCTGCGCTTCAACAAATCCAGGCTACAAAAACAAACGAAACTCGCCTTAAATCGAAAAGAAGTCTCGTCGTCAGCGGCGTCTGCCGTCTATGTACTTAGGAACAGTGGAGCTTCAAGAACTATAAAACTATAACTGCTCAACTATAATGTCAGAGTACACAGCTGTCTAAAGCTTATATACATTTATTTCGACCATTTCCAACGGTAATATTTGTTAGTTTTTGTTCACCGAATTCGTACTTGGGAATTTTAGGTGCACTTTTTGTAAAATCTAAGAGAGGGGAATATTTTTCGTTTTAAAATTCGTTTAAAATATCTAAATAAATCCTCTAAAAACTATAAACAAACATAAATCTTTCTGAAAAAAATTAGAAATCATCTAGAATCTAGATATCCACACTCCACATGCTCCACTGTACCTTGTGTGTAGCGATGCAATTAATCAGATACCCAAGCTACAAAAAAAAACCATCAGCATGAACCTAACCTAACCGTAAATTATCGTTCACTGGCCAGCCAGCGACAGAGCCAGGCCAAGTGCTGCTGTCGTTGTTATCGCTTCGCGTTGGCCTTTTTTTCCAGAGCTCGCTCCCTCCCGGTCTCTTGGGAAATGTAGAAACATTTGTAATTTAATTAACCGATTTCCATGCGATTTTGCCTGGGATTTTTATCGCGTTCGCGTTCGCGTTCTAATAGCGCCTGAGTAAGTGGTGCTGCCTCTGTTAATGATATCACAGTTTTTCTCGTTAACAAAAAATGCACCAAACCCTTTGCTCGCTCGCCCGCTAGCTAGCTGGAAATCTGCTTTGCAAATCCATTAATTGCTTTATATGTATGTAGTGTAGGTTTGTATACAATATAGAATGCATACAACCCTCTCGTTATTCAAGTGATTAAATAGCAAAGCATTTTTCGCTGACCACTTTGACATAAGAGACACACAGAGATACAGGGTGAGAAATGAGACTTAAATGGGGCATAATTTGGTATAATTTGTATCTTATAGAAGAAGATTGATTTTACACTTTAATTGAGAATTTATTTCATCAAATATTTATGTGTGTAAAGATTTATTTTCAATACGAATATCATATAATGGCACTAGAATGTTGAAAATGTAGAAATAATGATGAAAATATACTACTTTTATTGCTATTAGGGAACTGTTTGTATATTTATAATAAGGTTATTTAAAATATATTTAAAATTAGATTTTAGCGGGAAAAAATTCTATTTTATATTTTTATATTAATAGTTAAAGATTAAAAAGTCCTTTGAATTAAAGTATATTTTTTTCTCCCTAATATTGTAAGAGGAAAGTTGTATTTGTACCCAAACATATTTTAATTTTCGTTTTATTCACTTTTCATAATAATTTCGCAGTTTCTCTCACTGTACTAACCAAATGCAAAATTAAAGTGCATCCAAGGAAACTGTAAAAACTGTAAAAACTGTAAATTCAAAGCGATCAAAGAGCAGATGCATTTCTCAAAGGGCACTCATTGCCATATGTGTGTTTGCGTGCGTGTTTGTGTGCCGTATCTGTGTGTTCGAGTGCAGTTGTGGTGGTGAGGGTGCCGCCGCTTGGCAAATGACTAAAATTAAACAAGAAAACGAATTCATCACCGAAATGAAATGCCTCAGAAATTCGTTGAAGGGATGATGACCGCCGGGTTGGATGATGATGAACGGAGAGAGAGAAAAAAAGGTACAAACCGACCGAGCGACCAACATGACGAATTGTAGATACAGATACACAGATGAACCCGCAAAGAAAGGGGGTAGGGGTAGGGGAAAGGCGAACGGGGAAGGGGAAGCAAAAACAACAACCATGGCCACAATAAAAACCAACGAAATAAATTAAATAATATGAAAAGAAACACGCTGCAGAAGAAACGAGATGTGGCGGCGGCGGCGTACACCCAACAAACAAATGAAAACGAACCAGCGAGCGAACGAGAGCGGCCAGGAAAAGGGGGAGTGTGCCAAAGCGGGGGAGGGGCAGGAACCACAGAGCAAGGAGGAGGATGAGGTGGCGGTGGTTGGGGGCACTGAGCAATCAGCGAGGAGCGAAGAGCGAAGAGCCAAGCGAAAACAACAGACGAAACAAAACTTGACAGATGGACAAGCGGGTCCGAAAACGGGGTGGAACGGGGGAAGCCGGCGAACGAAAGAGGAGGAGGAGGAAGGGGCGACACACAGAAATCCAACTAAATATCGAAATCACAAATCCGCAAACAGCAAAACCCCCGATAAAGGTCTTAACCGCTGTTCGGATACCCTTCGGAAATGGGTAATAAAAACCAATAAATGACAGCAGATTTTCTTGAAACTCTCAGGATCTTCTTTAAATATTACTAGGAGTACAAACACCAAGTTTTATAAAGGAATCTTGCCTAACAAACTTTTGAAATGATTACAAATAATACTTAAACGTCACTCGATTTTCTTCAAACTCACCAGACTTCTTTAAAGTCTTTATAAAAGTCCGCATACCAAAATTCATACAGTTATCTTTAGTTATTTATTAGATATTTAACCTAGATCAATATTATAAATTCCCATGTAACTAAAAACTTTAACACCTTCCTCAAGAGAGGGTATCCCACACAAAAATACAAAAAACACGGCCAAAAACAGCGCAAAATTGTATTTTAGAAGCGAATGGGAATTGGACAGACGGATGGACAGTGGAGAGGAATGGCCGCGAGCTAAAACAACAAGATATAATAACAACAGCAACAGTAACTGGCGGCCTGAACCAAGCCAGAGCCAGTGGCAGAAGCAGGCCTCGATTTAACTTGGCCAAAAGCAACAGCAACAAGAACAACAAATGCGCCGCGGGAAATATGTACATACAAATTCCATTCGAACAATTGCCAAGAGAGCGAGAGAGAAGAGACGACGACTTTGGCTCAAATGCGCGGTCAAGCCGCAAAGACCTGAAGCTTAATTGGTTTCGCCACCAAAGGGTTAAGCATTAATATGACGCGATGATCCGCAAGATATTTGCCCCTCTCATTCCACTTTCATTTCCATTTCACATAACAGACGGGGATTTCACAGTCATATCAGAAATGTACTCATCCATCCAACTCATTTAATCATTAACTCGTGTGGGGAGCCCATTGCCCACGCAATGTATTCTTTTCTTTTTTCGCTTTTTTTGGTGGATATTACAGTGGAGCTTCGGATACTTTACATTTTTTCTACAAGAACACAGAATCAAATTGTATTGCTAACTGGAGATTCCTTTAAAAAATTCCTCTGCTTAAGGCATTATTTAAAAATAGTGAGAATTCGCTTAGGGCCATCTTTACTGTATAAAAAAACAAGTAAGAAAGATACAGTCCACTGTGCTCGACTGTGAGATACCCGGTACCTAAACGTTTGCGCTTCACACTAAAAGGCAATTTAAAATTGTACATACATTATCATACTCTACTTCGATACTTCTTAATATAAATCGCCTCTCGAATTAGGTCCCGACCTAAACAATATAATGTCATACTTAAATATGAATGATACATTTTATAGGAAAAAATGAATTATGTTATTTTTTGTCATTTCTTGCTATATTATTTTGTCATTTCTTCTGCAGTGGCGCCATTATATCGCACGGCCAAGGCTCGAATGCGCCACCTGTCGGCTACAGCTTGCAACAGCTGTGCCTTAGGGCGGTGTGTTAAAATGCTAACCTTAATGCCAATATCTCCCATGTTTATCATCCGATTTTACTGAAATTTTCAGGAAGCTTCCGCTCTATTTTATTCATTTATTGTATCTATTAACTTTAACCCGAAAAAAACGAGTATAGCTTATTTAAAGTTTTTTATGATTTTTGAGGGCGGAAGTGGGCGTGGCCAAATTTTAAAACAAACTTGATCTGCGTGCAACAGATTCCAATGTTGTCACCAAATTTGGTAACTCTAGCTCTTATAGTCTCTGAGATCTGTTGTTTCAAACGGACGGACAGAGGTTGGCACTAACCCATAATACCCTTGTACCCTATGGGTACCGGGTATAAAAATCCGTTAAGTTCTCAAGTGGATTAAGCATGTATTTTTCCCCCGTTTTATTATGAGCTTATTGTTATTTGTTTTTATTATTTTTTGTGCGCGAAATAAGAGAACATTTTTATTTGTTTATTCGTTTTGCAATAAGAGAACATTTATGTTTTGGCTTGTTATTAAATCCGTCAAGCTCTCAATTTCACGCGGTTCAAGTCGGTTCGGTCGTCAACTTGAGCCGAGTTTAGTTTAGTTTTCTTCTTCTCTTTTTTTCTGATTTCGATTCCAATTCCAAGTCAAGTTGAGTCGGCAGAAAATGAAACAGAAAGAAATAAAAACAAGAACAAAGTAACGCGGCGAGTCATGCACACACACACACACACACACCCGTCCGTATGTGGATTGAGGGGGCGCGAAGCCAAGGGGGAGCAGGATAGGCAGCGGCAGCGCCAAAGTAGCGCAAAAACAAAAACAACAAAGGCCCAAAAGCCGAGACATAAAATAAATGAGCGCCGCCGCACAAAACATGTCTCCAATGTTTCGCCGTTCGCTGCTGTTGTTGTTTTTATTGCTTTTTGCTGTGACTGGCCGTTACGTTACGGCCCCCATCTCTCTCTCTCCTCTCAGTCTCCATCTCTCCACCTCCATCTCCATCTCCCTCGCCCTGCCTGCCTCCCCAAGTCCACCATTCGATTCCCAAGCGTCGCCTCGCCTCGCCTCGCTTTGGTTCCTCTCTCTCCTTCTCTCTGTCACCGCACTGCTCGCTCTTTGTAATTATTGATACATAAAAATACAACAACAAAAGCTAAGCTGAACTGCCGGACTGCACAATTGTGGCAATAATAAATCTTATTTATAACGTGAGAAATCTTCAAATGAGGCGCTTGTAAAAAAAAAGCAATATACAGAAAAACTGCCTTTAACTTTATCTTATTTTTCTTATCGTTTATTGGCAGTATGGCTATTGTTTATCGACGAATTAAAGGTTTATTTGCAAGCACACAAGTCTTAAAAATGACCGTATAACAAGTATGGAAAATTTCATTTTATGGCAAACACTCATTTCATTAGTTTCGGTACTAAAAAACGCGTTTAAATTGCTCAAGTCATAAATAAATGGAAAAGTAGTTGCTGTTTTTAAGAATAAAAGGTTAGAAAAATAAAGGGCTGTGTATTTCTTTATTGTGGCAATTAAGCAGGGGTTTCCTAAATAAATATTTCTATCTATTTAATTTAAAGAAAGAAAGAAAAGACGTCTGACAAGATTTTGCAATGTTTTTGGCATAAATTAGAGTTTATTGACCTCTTTTTGAGTTCTTTGGTTTATAAAATCCTATAAATATAGTTTTTTTGTATGTTTTTACACATCCTTACACATTAAATAGCTTAAAGACAGTTACAGAAAAATGTTATTTAATTTGGCTGATACCTAAATCCTAATCCAGATTTATAGTTCCCTATAGTTCCCTTGTTTAGTCATCCTTAATACCTCAAAATCTGATAACCTATCAGGGGTGCCACAGGAATTGCTGTAGAATTGAAATCCAGTGAAATAATATTTATTTCATTTCTCCAAAGCTTTTTATAAGCTTAAAGATACTTGTTCTGCGTTATTTTTCTCAAATGTTATAATCCAAGTTTTGTACACATTCAGGAACTTTTGAATACTTTCAGAAGGTAATAATATCCCTTTGGACACTGTTTTTGTTGCTTCGTCTCATTTATTTATTTATTAATGGATTTAACTGCAAAATTTGTTGGAATACACTGAATATTTAGCACAAACACAGTGATACTTCTGGCTTTTCCTTTGATAAATTTGATAAATTGTTGGGCGAAATAAATAAATAATCCAACAAGCTGCTGCCCTTTTTTCCCCGTAATCCTTTTTCACTTCTCCGCGTCTCCTTTATTTTATTTTTTATGCAAGGAAGGAAGGAAGCAAGGCGAAGGAGAAGGAGAAGAAGAGCAGCAGCGTGGAGAATAAGGTGGCAGGAATGGACAAAAGAAAATGCGCGCTCACACACACTGCTTCGCTTGGCTGCGTTTATAGAAGAAGAGGAAGAAACAGAAGCAGAACTTGGCCCGAACGAATTCCGTCTTTGGCCTTTGTATCTGGAATATCTGTATCTGTATCTGTCGCACTTCCTTTGTATTTATTTGCTGATTTCATTTTTTTTCTTACTTTTTCTTTATACTTTTTGCATTCACAATTATTGATATATCAATTTTGGCAAGATTCACACACACACACACACTCCGGCACTCGACACTCGCACTTTTCTAATTCTTTTGCTTTTGCTCGCACATTTATATTTCACGCATTTGCCTTTGGCTTTTGCTTCGCTTTTTATATTTCTTGCGCTTAGGCTTTGGGTTTTGTTTTCTATATAGGATTTGTTTCTCAACTTGGATTTTAACTTGCGCGACCGACGAGTTACCGAACCAAACTAACGACACACCATCAACATTCAACATCAACATTCAACATCGCTGGCAGAGCGGCAGCGGCAGCGACTGAGGCGTAAGCAGTGACTGAGCGACGCAGGCAGCGCGCGGCGCTGTGTGGAGACAACTGTGTGTGCGACTGCGGCGGTAGTTGTTGTTGTTGTTGTTGCTTGCTGATTGGGGAGAGGGAGTGGGAGCCAAAAAGGAGAGTGAGTTGAGCGAGTCAACGGAGAGCGAGAGGACAGAGAGCAAAAGGGGGGCGACGACTGCCGAGTACAGTGAGAGCTCGGATAAAGTGGACCACATTAAGCCGGGAAGAGGATTAAAATTAACTTTGACGAACAAATAATACTTTCGGAATATAAAGATGTTAATTATTGAATTAGACAAGTAGGTATTTAAAATATGACGTTATTTATTTATTTTTTCTTCGAGGAGTTACTTAAGTCTTTAAAATTGTTCTATTAATAAAAAGATTTAAGAAATATCTAACAAGAAATAATTGCTATTTCATTTCAAATATTTAAATTTAATATCATAATTAATTTCCACTCTAACCGAGTTCATTCCTTATGACGCCCACTGTATATGAGCAAATTTATTCAACATTTAACGAACGTGCCCACAGAAAAGGAGCGCGCGGGGGCATCCAGCGATGGTTTGATAACGAGGAATGCAAGAGGGGCAGGATAATGTGGAGCGGGTGGTGTGGCAGGGGGGCAGTGTTGGGTGGCAGCAGTCAGGTGAAGGTGTCGTTGTCAGGGGCCAAAGTGGAAAGTAAGCAGTGCCACAAGCAGAGAGCGGGGGGAATCGGCATGGGAATCAGCCAGCAGAGGAGTATTTGTATTGTTTTATTTTCATTCTCATTTTCTTCTTTTTCCTTTTTTGTTGCGTTTAATTTTTGCTTTTAATTTTTGCTGGTGGCAGTTGCTGTTATGTGTTTGCTTGCTTTTTTTTTTGGGGGGGCTTCGTCGTCCATTCAAGTGCTGGTAATTAAAATTGCTACAATAACTAAATCAGATGAACGGCGTCCTCGGCCGGAAACTGCTTTCCTTGCCTTCTTCTCTTACTGCTTGCAGGCAGTTGTTATTGGGGTGGGTCAAAATATAATAATTACGCTTTTTTATACCCTTGCAGAGGGTATTATAATTTTGACGAGATGTTTGCAACGCAGTGAAGGAGGCATCTCCGTCCCCATAAAGTATATATATTCTTGATCAGCATCACCAGCCGAGTCGATCTAGCCATGTCCGTCCGTCTGTCTGTCCGTCTTTCCGTATGTCGGTTTCTACGCGAACTAGTCTCTCAGTTTTTGAGCTAACGAGCTGAAATTTTCAGCATAGTCTTATTTCTTTAGTACGCAGTATATATGTTGGAACGACCGAAATCGGACTACTATATCCTATAGCTGCCATAGGAATGATGGCGAAATTAATGTAAAAAAAATGTTAACTTCTCTGTTTTTCAACGTATTTCTATAAATTTTGAGATAAAGCAGTTTTTTATGGTTCTAGAATTACGGTTTTAATTTCATTAAGATCGGACCACTATATCATATAGCTGCCATAGAAGCGATCGGTCGATTTATATGAAAATGTAAAATTCTACATGTAAAATGTAAAATTTACAAAATTCGAAATTTTTTCAACATTACTAAAATGGTTCGATTTTCAATGATCCAATGGCAGACTGCAAGGGTATACCAGCTTCGGTTTACCGAAGTTAGCTTTCTTTCTCGTTTTGGGATAAATTACTTACGGATTTGGCATTCAAATTATTATAATTATTGATTATTAACAAATGGGAGCTTTCAAGCCTTAAAATTTATAATTTAAAATTCAAACTGAAACCCAAGGAAAAAAAACTAGGATTATTTTTCGAGATTATTAGTTTAATATAATCATATTTCAGTTACTTTGAGAAGAATGGGATTATAAATTTGGACGTTAGACACCTGAACAAGATTTAAGCTGAAAGATTCAAAAGAAATTTCTTTTGGTTTCTTTTTGGACTTAACTAGACTAACCAAATTCAAGAACTTTCTCAGTATGATTTTAAAAATTCAAATTCCCTTTGCTAGCACAGGCTGAGGTGAGCCACCCTAATGTGTGTGTGGTATGATTGTGCGAAGGAAACAAGTGCGAAATTAAGCAATGCCAGAAAAGGAGGTGAGAAGGAGTGGAAGAGGTAGGGGTAAAGGTAGAGGAAGTAGGTGAAGAGGTAAAGGGAGTAGGAGAGCAGAACAGGAAACGGAAAAGTGGAAATGAGCAAGCAAATTTCGACATGTGTGTGGGTGAAAAAGAGTCTGGAACGTGAGTGTCTGCGTGTGCAAGTTAAGTCAATGTAAAGGTGTCTCTGCTTGTTGTCCTTGTATTTGCATTTGTTGTTGTTGTTGTTGTTACTTTTGTTGCCAAAACTTTGCGGCAGTTGGCAGTTGTTGTTTTTATTTTTGCCGCCGCCGCCGCTACGGAAGCAGCAATGCAAATTGTTGAATAATGTCAAGTGAAATTGCATTTTTGTGTGTAAGCGAGCGAGCGCCACGTCAAATTGGAGCCCGGGGAAAACCTCGGGGTGGGGCTATGGAAAACTGTCGGAAAATTGCAGCCATACGCATATGTTATGCCTTCTCTATTTGCTTGTTTCCCCTCTTTTGCTCTCTCTATCTCTCTCGCAGTGGCATACAAAGAGGAGTAGGTGCTAAAACTGCAAGTGGAGTAGTAATTAGAAAAAGAAAAATAATAAAAAAAGAACAAAGCAGGATTTCTCGTTGGCAAGCAGTCGACGTCGACGGCGTTGCCAGCGTTGACTGCAAAGCAAGCTAAAGCAAGCAGCGTTTTGTGGGCAAAAATAGGAGACAAAAAAAATGTAATATCCAGGCTTTTTTGCAGATATTCAGAGCTGAAAGGCTCTAACTCTAAAATATTTGCAATATTTTTAATATAATAAAATAATACCCCTTAGATGCAAAAGTTTTTACGAAACTAAAGCATTTTACCTATAGCGTCCGTATAATAACAGTGTTATCAAGACATTCGCCTTTTATATATCTAAATATGGCCTAAATATCGATTCCTTTAATCATAAATCAAACGAATTTAACTAACCTCGCTCCTAGTTAATTAAATATGCTTTATTAGGGCCCTTAAAACAAATGTTTAACCAAATTTAAGAGCTGCTGGGTTATTTATGACAGCAATCAAAAAGGATAATTGCTTAACTAATGCAATGAATGGATGCTGGGATAGAGTGGTTTTTCCTATAGGCATAATCGATTTACCAGCCAAGTTTCGAGAGCTGCAAGCATCCATATATATATATACAATATATATAATTCCAGGCAAAGTGTGGTAAAAGGGCAACGACAAGAAGGATGTGCACACACACACACAGGGCCACAAAGGTGGAGGAGGAAGGGCAGCTGGCAGGAGCTGGAGGAGCTGGAGGAGCCTGGAGAAGCTGGCGTGGAAGGTGCATCCAAGAGGCGACGTGGCGGCAGCAGACAAAAGCAGAGCCTGATGCTGTCGAACGCAGCTTGATACTAAGAGAGCGGGGGCTTCCAAAGGGGTTCCCAGGGACGGGCTGGGGGGTTTTAAAGGAGGCTTCAGGGCGGTTTCAGGGGGCAGGAGAGCAGGAGCAGAAACTTGCCGGAACAGGCAGCCGAAAAGGGAGACGCGGCGACACGGAGAAGCGTGTGCCAACTACAACAACCAGGATTACAATTCAAACTTGCTCGTCAGCCTCTGCTGCCATGGCCGTGGGCTACCCAAGGGGCGGCCGGGGTTCAGGAAATAACAGAGAGGAGTGCAGGGGCACACAAAAGGAGCAGGGAGTGAGAGAGGGATGAGGAGCCAGGGAAGCGAGAGCCAGACGACGACGACGATGATGTCGTGCCGAGAAAAAGCCAGAGGAGTCAGAGTCCAGAGCCACAGTCACAGAGAGGCGGCTTTTTGGCAACAACAACAGCGCGAAAACTCCCCCCTTTGCACCGACCCTGCAGCAGGCCACAAGCCCCTTTTTGGCCTGGTTGAAAGCCGGGCTGCAGTTTTTGCAAAAGAATACACATTGCATATATAAAAATAAAATACACGCGTGTGTTTAGGTTTTTCTCTCTGTATGTTTCCTCTGTGTGTGTGTGCATATTTTGTGTTTGTGTTTGATCCCGAAACAGGGCATATTTCGACCAAAAGGAAGCAGCAGGAAGAAAAGGAACCTGCGGCCAGAGGCTAAATACGGTGAAAGCCCCTTAAAAGCCAGGGCATAGTCAAATTATATTTTATTTAAGTCAATATTTACATTGAATATATTATTACTACATAGAAAATACAGTATATAATTCAGGAAAATATTTATGAAGGTTTTTCACCTCTTAAGAGTCTTCACTGTAAACGAAATGAGCTCGAAAAAGCCGAAGCCAACAAGGTTCCTGCTCTTTTTGTTAATTTTCATCAGCGTCTCCACAAATGAGCGTGGCGCAAAAAAGGGATAGAGAGGGGACTGAGAGGAGAGGGATCCACGAAAAAAAAGAGGGGACACCACGAGAAGTTCCTCAAAGTCAGCTTAATTGGCACGGCGCAGCTTTTTGCAGCTGATTACGACTGTGTGTGTGCGTTGCGTTGTCCCCACTGTCTCAATCTCTGCTTTTTTTTTCTATCCTTTTTTTTTTGGTGGAGATTTGTGGAGTTTTGAGGGAGACAGACGTTAGAGCGCGGCACGTTTCACTGTGATTAGTTGGGCCAAAGGGACCGCAAAGTGGTCAACAAAGGAACCAAGAGTGGGGCCAAAGGGGATTCATTATGACACTGGTAAAAAAAAATATTTTTCTTTAAGTTGAAGGAGAGATTTGGAGAGCCAAAAAAGGTTCATATTCAAGAGAGACAGATAATTTAGTCATAATATTAACTTAATTCGGTTTTAATACCATCCCCCTTGGTAATAAATAGTTTTAGCTTGAAAAGGCTGTTTAAACCACAGAAATTATGAATTATGAATCATTAAATGCTTAGTTAATCTAATTTTGACTTGTTAGTGTCTCTTTAATCTAATTTAAATACACTTTACAAGTATTTTCTTGGCTTTCCTATAATTTACCTTGCATTTCCTTTAAGCAATCAATAAAATACCCAATAATCCTCACAAACAAACAGCATTTAATTTCAAGTGGACCCTGGAAGCACAGGATTTGGGGACTTAATCCCCTCCAGACGTCAACGTAATTGACCCTTTGGGCGGTGCTGCCAATTACTCGGAGGCAAGGCAACTCCTCAACATATTACTCACTAATCCCCAGTAGAGGAAATGGCTTAAAAAACATCGAGCGAAACTTGCTGCTTCCTAATTAGCAGAGACCTGGGAAAGCCCAAACGGATGTCGCCTGCTGCCCGCGTTTAATCGATGAGATATGTATCTTTATGAGTGGTTCAGTTGTGTTGTGGGGCAACTATCTCGAGTGAATCTAATGAGCAGCGAGGTGCCACGCCCACGCATCCGACAGATACATTTGCAGCGACGGCGATGGCAACGACGGCGACAGCTCATCCAAAGTTGAGCCATGCAAATTACAACAATTTCCCGTACGCCGCACAGAAATAGATACAGAATGTCTGTATCTCTGTATCTCTGAGTCCGCACTGGCACTTGTCTATGTATCTGTGACCCCCCTCTGCCACCGTATCCGCAGATATCACTCCTGTATCTGCAGCTGTACCACAGACCAGCAAATGTATCTGCGGCTGCTTGGCACGCAGCAAACGGTCTAATGTATCTCGCAGATGCGAATGGCGAACTGGCGAATTGGCGAACTGCAAACTGCGAGCTGCGAGCTGCGAGCTGCGGAGCTATGAGCTGCTAGAGCTGGTGACAGCGTCTCAGCAGCATTTGTATAATTTGCACAATGCTGCCTGCCACAAGGAAAATGCTCGCTGCGCAGGCTACAGAGATACAACAGTTGCACAGACGACACATACTGCAGCACAAACACACACACACACACACACACACTATACACACATGAGTTGTTGCGGAGCACACAAAAGCGACATTGCAAAGTTTTCGCTGCAGGGGCGTGGGAGGCGAAGGGGCCGAGTGGCAAGACGACGGACAGAGAAGAAGACCACTCTGAGCTCGCGTTTCATGCAAACACAAATGCCCAGGCCTCGTCTTACATTGGTCAGCAGGGCATCTGTTCGTTCGCCGCCTGTTTGTATTTCCAATAAATAAATAAAAATATTGACAGGCGATACACGGAAAAGAATTCCGTTAGCCTGAAGCATTCATTATTCCCATTACATTCCAGTAAACGTTCTTGTTCTCCATTAAAATTGAAGCATTTTTGACAGCCTGACATTTATTAGTACTGTAAAGCATTTGCCTGGAATGCCGAGAATTCCTCAAGTTAAATGTCTCACAAACTTCTGTGTAGTTTCCTTATAAATAATAAAGCCCTAATAAAGTGTCTTTGACTTTGATTTGCATTTAATTTACTCAAAAGATAATCCCAGACCCTGTTGTTTAGTGTCTTTTTGTATATGGCATCCGCAACGACATCGACACGTATGCCAACTAGCGAGCATATAATTACTGCATCGGCGAGAAGGAGGAGCAGCAGCTAGGCAGCCAACAATCCGCATCCCGGCTGGACCTCCTGCTCCTGCTTTTGCCACCCCATTCTTGACATTTTACTTCCTCCTCTGGCAGCTCCTCCCCCTCCATTTCCATTTATTTTAGCTTGTCGCAGAGCCACGAAAATGCCGCCACTTGCGCGCTTCCCTTCTTCACAGAAATAAGCAGGATTCAATAGACGACGACGACAACGACGGGGCTATGGCTATGGCTTTCGGTATACCTTTTGCCCACCCAAAACACCCATAGATACACACAAATACAGGCTGGCTCGCACACACAGATACACACACACACCGCACACATGCATGCATGTGGTACATGTATTCCACATAATGAAGTAGAGCACAAATGCCTTCGGGGTGGCTGGGGGTTGGCTGACGATGATGATGGGCTCAGGCCCAGGCCAGGACAGGCCAGGCCAAGCCAGGAACCAAAACCAAACACAGTTGCCCACTCGAGCTCTCGACCCGCGTGTCCTTCTGGCCTCCATCGCTGCTCCTCTTTCCCATGTCCTTATCCCAGGATCTCCTTTGCACCAGCAACAACAACAACGGGAGGCAAGAGTTCACATTTAGCTTCGTTTAGCTGGCCGAACTCAAAAGCAAAACCGAACAAAAGGCCGAGAATGGTCTGGGAACAAACGGAGGAAATGGAGCTAGAGAGGCAGCACTGGGATGTGGAAGCAAAAGGATATGCCAAGAAGACTGAGCCGAGGCGTAAGGATATCACAGGATTATCCACTGGCAGCTACAGTAATTGCCAGGAAATTAACACAGCACTTGTACACTTTTAAAGGCGGAATAACACCTTTTTATGTCATTTTGTAAACGAAAACGTATCAGCTTTTGTAAATAGAAATTGAATAATACCTTTAAGTAAGGATTAAAAGTTTTTGCCCGGCTAATTGACCTTAAGCGGAGCTGGATTATCAGAAAGTTATTAAAGTTATGTTTTCATTTTTAATTCCTATTATGGAAAGTGGAATCTCTAAAGCTTGTGTTAAGTGTACGTAGCATTTAATTACCAACAAGACAAAGTCTTTACTCCTAGTAAGAGTACACAGAATTTATTCATTGGCTTAACTTGAAACTTTTCAAGAACTTTGATTAAGAACTGTATAAAACTAAAAAAGGAATGTAGGTTCATAGTTACTTTCACTAATAAGTTCCTTTAAGTACATTACTTATACTTAAACCAGATTATTTTAGTAATAATAATTTTACAATTAAATCCATTCCCAAAATTCCCAAAACCCCCGTATGTGTTCTAATTAATGCGCAGAAATATGGCAAACAAATAATTAAACAACATTTCGGACATACAAACATGCAAATTGATGATATCCACCCATTTCAATATGGGAATATCCACTATTCTCACCCAACCACCCTTCGGATAATCAAATTTTGCCCCCAACTACACATTCAATTAAAAACAGAACTGATGAAAAATATATATTTCGTAATACGGGAGGAATAATACGGAATCAAGCAGAAATATAAGAGAATTTTTGACCGACCGCAAAGGAAAATAGAACAGAGCAACAACAACAGCAAAAACGCAATGAAAATTTGCCAACATTGTTGTGGGAGTGAGAGGGCAGGCAGCAACACCAACCAAATGAGTGGACAATGAAAAACACGAGTGTGGCGGAAAAGCGGAGAGAGAGATAGATAGAGAGTGGGAGTGGAAGTGGGGCGGAAATATACATGGCTGGCTTACTCATCTTTAGCATTTCAATTTTCGATAGTGTCGACCAACAGACCTGCTCATCCTCTATCCTCTTTCCCCTTCCTTTGCCACATATTTTCCCGTATTTTCCCACTCCCCGCTTTTCCAACCAACCGACAAACGGCATAAATTCAATTACTGCCAATATTTTCAAAGCGTGCAAATAGCAACAAGAGAGGAAGTTAAGTTTACACAATAATGACGAAGTTTTTATACTCTTTACAATTGTTATATACAAGTAAGTCTGCCAATAGAATTTAAGCAGCTTCTATGGTCCTTGTGGTAGCTAAGGTCATGGTTGGGCACCGAATATTCAAGGTTGGAGCCTGACAAAAAAACTACACTTAAAATCATGAAGCAGACTGATTACGCCAGCAAAGAAAACGCAAGACGTTCGCATCCGGCATGTGTATATTTTGTTTTTATAGTCCTTGGGTTAGTTTAAGCTTTCTTGAGAGTTTCAACGTTCTTATAGAATTTTTAAAGAATTTTGTTACCTTATTTTCTTATCTTACCTAAGCATTGGGAATATTTATAATTAATTTGTAGGACTTGGGTAGTAAATCTTATTAATGAAGTTTGGCGGACAAACGGACAAGTTTATATGGACTCTCCAACATTCCCAATCAAGCTAAATATATCCTATATTCACATCCTTTGACACTTATTACCCATATATAATACTTCCTTGAAAAAAAGAGTATAACAACAGCAATGGTTAGAAAATTCAATTTTGTGTTATCCATCGATGTTTCCCCAGAGAGTGTAGGGGAAAGGAGATAGGGCAAGGGAGAAAAATAAAGAAAGAGGGGCAGAGAGGCATCGAGATAAAGAGGGAGCACAGCATAAATCCCCCCAATTTCCCTGGCTTTTCCCCTTTTCCCCCTTCTATCCACCGTGCGATTTGACGTGAGATTTTTTGCACTTTTAGCCGGGCACTCCGGAATTGTGTTTGGAAATCTAGGATGCGAGAGGGCCGAAATGCAGGACCAGGCCAAAGCAAATAAAATGTGTGCGTGTGTGTGCATTACAAAATGCAATTGTTGCAGCCCCCAAAAGCCCCAACTCTCCTCCTTTCTCTCTGTACTCTGTAATCCCCCTTATTCCACCCAAAAATCAACGGACATTCTGTGTCAAGCCTGTTTCCGTTGTTTGCTTTTGAATTCTGGACAAAAAGGGTTTTATAATTCCGATTAGTTGGTTAGCTATGAATTCGAAAGATAAAACTGGTTTTTGCTACAATATTTCAGTATACTTTTAGATAGCAAAACTATACTTTTAAGTTTTCCGACGATAATCTGAAGTAAATTTATTTTTGATTATTTTTTTAATGTTTTAAATACAGCAAAATATTGCTCCAAAAAATTTACATTATTTGGTTCCTAATTTTGCCCTGAAGTGTTGGTTTTGCTGTGGGTTTCGGTTTGTATTTTGTTTTTTTTGAACTTCCTGAAGTCCTGTCGTTTATCTCTTAGCTTTTAAGCACCGCTGCTGTGGCTGCTGCTTCTTCTCCTCCCTTTTCCCCTACCTCCCCTGCCCAATGGTTCGATTCCAGTTTTATTGTGCCGTACCTTCCTTCCCTCTCATTCCCACATTTCGTCCACATTGAAAAAAGCTTAAGGTGCAAGCAGATCTGCTGGAGGTACTGAGAGAAAATATTTTTATCAAACCAAATTAAAAAAAAAATTTAAAAATTAAATAATGGCAATACTGGCTTAATTGATTATATAGAGGGAGGCCACTGAAATTGTTGTAGAATTTTCACACACAGAACGTTTTTGTTTACATTTCTCCCCGTGTGATTCTGATTTTTGAAACAATTGTCCCTCTGTCTTCTTCTTCTTATTCGCTTTTGTTGCCAAGAGAAAAAGGTGGGATAAAGAGCGGTAGAAAGAGCGGAAGAGGAACAGGAGCGCAGAGACGGGTTAGAAGAGGGGTTTCGCAGCATTTGTCGCCATTTATTTACACGATTAGAAATCGATTTTGTGCGTTTTCCCACATAGAATTCCATACGAAATGACAGCCGAATCGAAATCGAACCAATACACAAACTCACACACATCCACAGAAAAAAGGGGGGGGCTGTAAGGTCGGTCTCTCCTGTATGTGCCGTTATAATGATTTATGTTAAGCTTATTGCCAGGCCACACACACTCAAACAGAAGTCGAGGGGGTGTGTGCGACAGAGATAGCACTAGCTCAATCGAAATCGATTTGCGGGCAGAGGAAAAGCAGCGAAAAGAAGAAGAACCAGGGGGAGGAAAAGAAGGAGGAGGCAGTAGGAATCAGCGACATCGACGTTGGCGACATCTAGCGGCAGGCAGGCAGGCAGGGAATCGGAAATGCAAGAGGGAAATGGCAAATAATCGAAAAGGTGAACCAAAAAATAAATATAGGGAGCCGTAAGTCAACACAATTAACAATTTGATTAGCTCTTAGCTTAGTTAATTGATTGGCTGAACCAAAGGTTAAGGGAACAGCTTAAAAACTATTTAATTTGGTTTTTAAATGCTTTTCACGATGATATCTACTTCTTTCCTAACTATTTGAGCTTTCATCATCTAATTCCCCTAGAAAGCAGACATAATCCATACGATTTCCTGGAATAATTACCTTGCCATATTACCTAGTTAACCAAAAATCTATTTTTAAATATTTGCCCAACACGAAATAGCGGCAAAACAAACAAACAAAGAAAACAGCACAGAAAACCAAATAAAAAAGGCCAAAACCAATTGATTAACTTAACCAAACTCTAAAAGTTCAACGGCGGCAATTAACATGCAAAAGGGAAGCAGAGAGAGAGGAAGAGAGGGAGAAGTATGTCAAGAAAGAGGAATGAGAAGAAATGTGGGCACAAAAAAGGGGAGCAAAGGAGAAGAGGGAGGACGGCAAGGGCGGAGGAATGAGCGTATAAAACGAAATCCCAAAGCCAAATCCACTTGCCTTGTATTTTTCCCTCTTTGTTGTTGTTGTTTCTCTCCTCTTGGTTCTCCTTTGTTGTTGTTGCTATGTTTTTGTATACCCGCATGCACGTGTATGAGTGTGTGTGTGTCCGCGAACTCTAGTACAAAACTAGCCTGCCCTCTCCCTGGCTCCCACTCCACCTTCTCCCATCACAATTTATATACAACTCCAAAGAGCAAAAGCAAAAGCCATTCGTGCGCAAATCTCAAATAAAAGCGCGCAGAACCAGCCAACAACAAGAACAGCAACAGCAATCACAAATAATAGCAACAACAAGAACAAGAGCCAGCGGGCAGCGCAACTTCTCTGCCGCTGATGAATTGTATTTGCCGTATTTGTGTGAGCCCAACACACCAACACACAAACACACACACGCATAACACATGCGGACAGGGCGGGCCTGGCCAGGCAAGCAGTGGAAAAAAATATAACAAGAATAAAAACACAATATATGAGCGCAAAAAGAAAAATAAAAGAAAACAAAATTAAAGCAGAGGTGAGTTGACTCCTCTTCTCGGTGTCTTTGCCTCTGCTTCATCCGCCGCGGCGTCGCTGCCAGTCTCAGCCGCTGCTGCTGGCCCCCTGCATTTGCCCAAGTGTTGGTTCAGGCAGATACAGTGGAACCTCGCTAGCTAACTTCTAACTTTAACTCCAACTTAAAGTACGAAAGTTGAAAGGCTTTATACGCAGAGTTTAGAGTTTAGTAATAATATTTCTAAGTTTATGAAAATTATTTATCAATTATTTTTGCAAAGTAAATAACTAAATCCATCTAATAAAATTCTCACCGTACTCTGTATTTGCTTTGGGCAGCGTTCGTTTAACTTTGTGTGTGTGTGCGGCGTGTCGTGTGCCACTGCTCATGGCGTTTCCATTTCCACCGTTCGCAACGCCGTTCGCTGCTGTCACCGCCGAAGTCAAGCCGAAATAAAAGAGGAGCAAGAACAACAAAGGCAATGGCAGCGGCAACAAGAGCAGCAACAACAACAACAACACATCTATGCACCATGTGGAACGAAATGAAATGGAATGAAGGACTGGAATCGACGACGCTACTGCTTCTTTTTCTTCTTCTTCTTCATGCGCTTCGGTTTTCTGCCGATTTTATTTGTTTGTAATTTTTTGTGCGGTTTTTAAATGGAAGGAGTAGGCGGAACAAAGAGGGTGCGGGGGTGGAAAAAAACTGAGCGGGTGCTTAATGTGAGAAAGGGGCGGGGTTAATATCGAACTCAGCGGGAGTTATTTAAGGGTGCAAGAATAATAAAAGTATTTATCAGCAGGGGAATCACCAATTAAATGGGGTTTTTTCCATGCTCGTTTTTTCCTAGCTTTAAGAACTTTAAACTACCAACTTTTCTAATTGGTTATTTTTCTTATTAATATGGGGGGTTTAATAGATTTACTCCTTTTTTCATTTCCTACGACTTCAAGGTATTTCTAGCTGAATTTCTTATTATTTCCCCATTTAAGAAATTACTTAAAAACCATAAACTTACCGTTATAATCGGCTTCTTTTGAACTGCTTTAACTTCAACTGCTTATCGCCAATTGACTTTTCTTTTGTCACACACACACACTAATACACTCAAGCACACACTTTTTTTTTTGGCAATTTCTCAAACTTCTCTGCTTTTTTTTTTGTTTTGCACACACAGACGAACACTCGCTCGCACCTAAATAATTTTCGCTGCGGGCGTTTTTCCTCTTTTCCGCCTTTTCCTTGGCGATGATTTTCACGCCGACTGTCACTCTGTTCCACCCGCACACGCGCAATTTCCAGCGTTTCCGACGGGGCTTTCTACCGTTAAACCGATTTATTGCGATTTCCTTTGCTTATTCATTTATTCGCCGTATTATTTTCAATTGCAATTTATTAAAATTGACAAAAACTGATTAAATTACGAGCGCGCACGATACGCAGCTCAAGAATCAATCATCATAATTGTTGTTTACTTTAATATTAGTTTTTTGGCAGATTAGATTTAGAAAACGTAAGTTTATTTAGCTTCTTTTTTAGTACTTCCGAACGCCGCGAGAGCGAGTAAACGATTGAGAAAATCCCCCAAAGAGGAGATAAATAAAATGGGCAAACGGGACGAGAGTGAGAGAGAGAGGGCGAGAGAGTGCGGGAGGAGTGCGACTGGGAGAGCGGAACGAAATGGAAACGGACCGACCTGACCAAATGTTACAATTGTACTTGTAGTAGTACGCACACACACACACACACACACACCCGCGTTTATCTATTAATCGTTTAATAGTCATTCCGAATTATTGCGAATTATTTGCGCTAGTTTATTCCAAGTACTTGCCATTTAACTTGCCTTTTTGATAGCCCTAATATTAAATAGGATTTAAACTAAATAAAGGCAGCCGACAAGAAGTACAGTTCTCCGGTTATTTTACCACCTGTCCCGCATACTCAAACACACACACACATAGAGGCGCGACTGCACACTAATACCCGCGCACTGCTTGGCCGCGGCTGCTTTCCTTCGCTTTTTACCAAATTGTCAATTCTTTATCAATTTGAACGATTTAGCCACCAAAATGATATGCAAATTCAATTCCCAGAACAGCGGCAGGGGTGTAGGGGTGTTAATTCCAGGGGTTAAGGTCTTTAAACGCTTGAATAGGTGGTTCAAGTTAATTAATTGTAATTACTTAAATGGTATCGGGGGGAATGGGTTGAAAACTGTATAACTATGGGGGTTTTGGGTTATTTATAATGAAATTAGTATAGGGAAGTGGGAAATATGATAATTTTTATCATTTAGAGCTTAAACAGCAGCTTTATATTAAAAAATTTTACCGGAAAACTAATAAAGAAACAAAATTGAAGAGATAGAGCTTACTTAATAAGATTAAGTCTTAAAAAAACCCCCCCTATGTAATATGATTTAGGTTTTAGTTTTTCTTTTAATGAAATTTGTATAGGGAACTGACAAATATAGTCTTATACATTTTAAAACTTTATTATTAAGCTTTTATTTGATAAAAATGACTAGAAAAGTCACTTAATAATGCTAAAAACTGTTATATGGCTTTTAAAAACCTCTCCCCCTATGTAATTAAACTCATAAGTTAGGGTGAAAATTGGGAAGTGAAATACATTTTAAAACTTTATTATTAAGCTTTTATTTGATAAAAATGACTAGAAAAATCACTTAGTAATGCTAAAAACTGTTATATGACCTTGAAAAACCCCTCCCCCTATGTAATTAAACTCATAAATTAGGGTGAAAAAAAAACCTTTTTTATTAAATTTGTATAGGGAAGCGAAAAATATAGTCTTCTACATTTTAAAACTTTATTATTTGATAAAAATGACTAGAAAAGTCACTTAGTAATGCTAAAAACTGTTATATGACCTTGAAAAACCCCTCCCCCTATGTAATTAAACTCATAAATTAGGGTGAAAAAAAAACCTTTTTTATTAAATTTGTATAGGGAAGCGAAAAATATAGTCTTCTACATTTTAAAACTTTATTATTTGATAAAAATTACTAGAAAAGTCACTTAGTAATGCTAAAAACTGTTATATGACCTTGAAAAACCCCTCCCCCTATGTAATTAGACTCGAAGAACTCAGTAACAATTATTTACTTTTAATAAAGGCAATAACTAAGCTAAAACCTAAAAGTTGAACGTGAGCGGATGGACGGGGAAGTACCCCTTGCTCTTGGTCAGCTGCTTGGAGAGTCGCACCAGGTTGTTGTCGTTATTCACAAAGTTCCCGCCAAAGATCTCCGTGCACAGGGTGTGCACCCGATCCTTGCCCTCGGAACAGATCGCGGTGGCCGTGAGGAGTTCGTGATCCGCCAGCGGCAGGCCAATGCAATACGAACGCGACGCTCGGGCGGCACTGGCCCACATCGCATAGATTGTGGTGGCCACCTCCGCCAGGCGCTGCATCTCGCTCTGGCGCTCCACCACCGCATTGCCATGGCGGGTGAACATCAGCTCCACGGCCATCTGGAGCCGCGCCACCGACTGTTCGATGCACTGGGCGGCCGCCTCCAGCGAGGGATGCACATGCTCTGCCAGCTGCATCTTGGTCTTGGGGTTGTCAATGCTATTGGTGTCCAGGAACTTGCCGAAAATGTGGCCGGGATGGAAGAGGGGATTCCTGGACTTGCGCACGCCTGTATTCATGGCTTGCTGGAAAATGAGAGTTGCAGAAAAGTTAGTTGGGAATTATAAGGGAATTTTTTTGAGATTTTCGAAAGATAACTCACCCCCGCATACTGCAATCCCGTGAGAGCAATGAACATGCCCAGCGTGTCCAAGGACTCGCCCTGCGTGCACAGCTGAGCGGCATCCCGCAGGCCCACCTCCGTGGCCTGGCCACTGAGCAGGCTCTTGGGTCCCACCAGGCCCAGATTCTGGGTGGCAATCTCGTACAGCTGTCGCAGGGTAAAGTACTTGGTAATGGCACTCTCCAGGGTCACATCCTGCGAACGGAACTCGTCCAGGAGGCCGGCTGTGAGGTAGAGCATGCTCTCCATGGCGTACACAGAGCAGGCGGCGCGTGAGAGGTGGACGCGGGTTAGCTCTAGGTCCCTGAAGGGAGATTTATATCATGTTTACTTATTTCCTGATCCAAAGGATCTCCTTCTACTCACTTGAGTTGAACGCCACACTGCGTGGTGGTCACCGTGTACTGGGCCAGTCCATTGAGCAGCTTCTTGGCCAAAGACACACCCGCCAGGCTGCCCCTTAGCCTGGATGATCGTATCAGCTGCTCCGAGTAGCGATTGCCATCGTGGGGGATGCCCACCACCTGATCCTCGCCCAGCTGGACCTTGTCGAAGTGCACTCGTCGAATATCAGCCTCTTTGCAACCAAAGGTGGCATGCTTTTCGCCCAGACGCACGCCCTCCTGCTGGGAGTCCACCAGGAAGATGGTTGTGCCCCGACCCACTGCGCCCGGCACATTAGGCTGTTGGGTTTGAGCCAGAACCAGGAACAGTTGCCGCTCTCCAGGAGTGCACACCACAAAGGCCTTCTCCCCTTTGAGCAGCCACTTGCCAGACTCCGGTTGGAACTCCGCCTTGGTGCTAAAGTAATCCTCCTCGGGTGGTGAGTACTCGTAGATAGCCTCCGCTCCTATGAGTGCCCCAGTGGCCAGATCCTGGAGGTACCTCTGCTGCTGGAGGGGCGAGCCCAGCTCCCTGAGGAGATCCACAACGACGCGGTGCGACTGCAGGCCCAGGGTTACATTGGCATCCGTGGAATCCGGCTCGCTGGCCATCAGACTGGCACTCCAGCCATAGCCCTTGCCCTCGAAGTCCGTGGGGGCATTCAGTCCATAGAGTCCCAGTTGCCGGTAGATCTCCGGCGAGGGCTTCGCTTCTCCCGCTTCCCGCAGCTCCTCAAAGTAATTCTTCAGCGGCAGCAGGGCATTCTGCAGCTGGGCCATCTCATCGCGCGGTATCACCTCCGGATAGGCCAGCAGCTCCTTGTCCACCACGCCGATGAAGAAGTTCTTGACCAGCGGCTGCCGGGTGGGCAGCTTCTGCTGCTCCTCCTGGGACTCCTCCACCGATTCCGGCTTTCCTCCGTCGCTCGTGGCCGCCGCATCCTGGGGCTGCTGGTCTAGGCTGGAGGATGAGGCCTTGGTGGTCCTCGTTCGTGTCAGAATCTGTCCATTCCGGTTATATCTCAAGAGCCGCGAGGCGCCGGAAAACAAGGTGGAACGCATTTCGCTGACCAAAAAAATTAGGTAATTTCCATGCCAGTGTGACCAGGCAGAGAGGGACCGACGGAATTCCTATGGAAAATATACTAAAGCGTTTTTAGATCAGCTGTTTGGCGTGCTATAATAATTTTGCCATAAAATACCGTTATTTTGGTATTTTATATAGAAGTATTTATTTTATGGAATGTAAAAACCATTAAAAAGTGCTAAAACGTATGAATAACCGTTATATTTTTAAAGAAATTAGAATTATTAATTTAGACAAATACTGTAACATAATATTAGATTATTTTATAGGTATTTTTTTATAGAAATATTTTAGTTTTAAAGGAAAAATACATTAAAAACAGCTAAGATTGTGTTTTTAAGGAATATACTTGTTAAAACATTAAATAATGCATATAACTCATATTATTTAAAAAATTATTAATTTTGTATAGCGAAAATGTTTAGCTCTAATAAAATAAATTTATTTTTTGTATCCTTAAGGGGATAAAAGTATTTATTGAGAAAAATAATAAAAATAATTGGAGTCCTGTCACGAATGTAATTAAACTTTAAGCTATTTGGCGTTTTTTAACATTTAAAAATATAAATTCACTATTATTCTAATTAGGTATTGTATTAATTTTATAATTTCTAAAATGAATAATTTAATTTGTACGATTATAAAATGTAATAAACAATTATTAGTAAGTCATGAACTGAAAAAATGGAAGCAATTTATGGCATTATGCATACTAAAAGCTTGACATTTTTAAGTAATCAAACAAAACTCAATAATAGCAATTAGTTTTTTCCTAAAAATTTTAAACAAATCTATAAGTATTATTAGAAAGTGATAACCGTATAAAGTAATTCCACATTTTGGCAAGGTATTGATTAGTAATACGAATCTCCTTATTTAATTCTAAATAAAACACACCTTTAATTTATTATTGAATCATTTTGTATTTGTATATTGGTGTTACTTGTTACACATATAATATAATTGCTATTGACAGCGCACATTAAGCTCTCTACTTAAAAACAAATTGAACAAAGTAAGTTGTATTGATTTCTTTCGGTCGACCTTTCGCTTCGTACCTTTTGCTTTATTGTTTTCGCTTTAATTTATTTTTTAGCGTATTTTTTTTCTTTTTCTTATTTAGTATTTTTTCTATTTGTTAAATTTTTCATACCACCTATAGATTGAAAATTTGTTAATAGCTTGTAGTACACACACATTGGTTGTTGTTATACAATATATAGTTTAATATATAGTTTTCAGGTATCAATTGGAAAATAAGAAAGAGTCTGCAGGGTTAAGAGAATTTTCGAAACACATTTAGATTTATTGAAGTTGCATTTTGTGGATTAAACAAAGGAAGAAAAAATACGAAAAAAAGAGAAGTAATTTCCCGAAAAAAATGTTTAAAAACCTAAAGGAAAAAAGCCAAAAAACTCTATTTGAATGCAGCTCATATCGTATCACAGTCACGCTTTAATTAGACACTCTCTCGGAAGAAACGGCAACGGAAAAGATAGCAGAATCGGAAAATTAGTAAACCCTTTGCACACTTACCACTAACAACAACGATCGATATGAGCGCATATATATATATCATTCAACATCTTGCCTAAGATCTACCTGCTGCCCTTCTGCTTGCTGTTAAAATTGTTGATTACTTTATATGGTACATAAATATATGTTTTATATCGCACACTCTCACACTCATTGCATATAGTTTATAGTATTGCTCGCTGGACCCCCAAAAGATCTAGATACAGATACAGATAGAGTTTCCTTCTGTCTGATTTCCGTTTCAATTGCTTTTTTTTCATATTTTGTTTCAACATTTTTACATTGCAATGTTTTGCGCACTGAAAGAAATTTCAGTAAATTCAAAAAATATCTAAATAATGTGAATACCAAAAACAAAAAGAATTTAAAAATTTTAAAAAGAAACTAAGCTTAGTTAATAGATTAAACAATAACTAGTAAAGCAGCTGGGAGTACAGGAGTTTCTTTCGCCTCCTGCCATCCGTATCCGTCTCCAGCCTCCTCCAACCTCCTCTTCTCCATCCTCCTCCTTCTCTGATTTCTCTCCTCCATCCTTTTCCTCCTCCTACAACTGGTAGCGGGGCCACTCCCTCTGCTGCTGTTGCTGCCACTTATCCTGCAGCTGCTTGCATAGGCGACGCAGCAGCTCAATGGTGGTGCCGCCCAGCGCCTGCAGTAGCTACTAAATCCTGCTGCCGGCACTCTCCTGCCGGGCACTGTAACGCGGCTCCGCCGGCATTAGCGTGTCCGTCACCAGCTCGTTGGGTGCTTCTAGAATGCCCTTGGCATGGGCGGCCGCCGTATCGCAGTCGGTGCGGCGTGAGATCAGCAGGCGGATGTCCGTGTGCAGGGACAGGCGGCCAGAGCGGGATGTTTGGAACCTAAGGTATAAAAAAAGGTATAAAAAAGGTATAAAAATCGTATAAAAGTGGTATAAAAAATGTATAAAAAAGGTATTAAAAATGCCATTACAAAATCAAACTTCAAGAAAGATTTCTCAAAAAACAGGGACTCTTAAAATAGGAGCCTCCTAAATTACTTACCTCAGGTGTATGGAGTAGCGCAATCGCTTCATCTGCTCGGCGCTTATAAAGTGTCCCAGCTTGCTGGTGGTACTGCTGGCCGTGGGACTCCTCGGCATCTGTGTTTGAGCCACCTTCCCAGCTTCCTTATCCTCCTCCTCCCCCTCCTTGCTCAGCTCCTCGGCCAGGATGCGCTGGCGTATAAAGGTGCGGTGGAGCGCCGGCATATCGCGCATATCGTAGGGAATCACAAACATCCGCACCACGGTGCCCATGGGATTGAGGAGCGTGGCCTGCACCGTGCCCGTCCGCGGCACCGAGTAACCTTTGCGCGGCAGACGAATCTCGCACTGAAACAAAACATATTTCGGGTTACAGTTGAACGAACGAACGAAGGAGAACCTTCCTTCCTTATTGCCAAAAACCTAACTATAAGATTGAGGAGAGGTGGAGGAAAAGGTGTGAAGGTAATATTTATTTGATTAACTATGTATTTAAGTTTAAGTTTGATATTATCTCTCTTTCAAAGTTTTTAAATATGAGAAAGTATAAATAAAGTGTTGAATGTTCTTAGTTGAGCTTTTCTTGTTATTTTTTTTTGAATAATAATTTCTAGAGAGCGTTAAAATTCGGTTGAACGGTCACATTTTAAGAACAAGAAACAAACGTAAAAAAAAAAATTATTCTTTGATAAATAAATTAATCCTAAATCCTAAAAATATATTATTAAGTACTAACGCTCAAAGGGTTTGTAAATGAGACCTATTTTTAGACTAATACCTTGCTTTACGGCTGATAAAGGCCGTATAATGAATTAATACTTAAAAAAAAAAAACTATCATGAAGCTCTCATCTAAAGGGTTCGTAAATAAGATTCATTTTTGGACAACTAAGCAACGGATAACTGTTTTATTTAAAGCTCTGCGTGGATTTACACCCCAAACCTCGCTTTACAGCCTAAAAAGGCCGTATAATGAATCAATTATTCTGCAAATGCTGTATCGACATCGAAAAAAAGGTTTTTTGGCTTCATAGCGAAACATTTTAGGCCGTATATCGGAAATTATCGTTATTAAAGTGGGCCGTTATAGCGAAAACTTGTATAAAGAGTGGCCGTATAGCGAGGTATAATAATATTCTTTAATATTTAAAAAAATAATATTTTAGGCCGAAAAACGAAAAGTAGCCTAATTAAATAGGGCCGTTCTACTGAAAAACCTTACAGACAGCGGCCGTATAAAAAGGTATAGGTTAATTAAATTTCTTGAATTATATTTATATTAACTACTAATTAAAAAACCTTTCTTCCTTCAATTTTAAATTCAAAAAACCTCTGATGAAGCTCTCTTTCTCAAGAGAAACCAATTCAAATTTCAAAGAAAACCTCCCAAGAATGTCCAGGATTCCCAGACTCACCAAGTAAGTCGGCCGTATAACGAGGTATGGGAGTAATAATATTCTTGAATATCTTGAATATTATTTACATCAAATATTCATCAAAAAACCTTTCTTCCCTTAATTTTAAATTCAAAAACCTCCTACGAAGCTCCCATTTCTCAAGAGAATCCTATTTAAATCTCTTAAAACCCCCCAAGAATCCCACAGACTCCCAAACTCACCAAGTAAGGCGTGCTCAGTGTCTCGCCGTGCAGCTCATAAAAGTACGACATCGCCGGTATGGTCAACTGCGTGGGACAGAATCCCCCCGAAGCGCCCAGCTGCAGCTTGAAGCCCATCACCTCGATCTTGGGCATGAGCCGCCTCTGCAACAGCGACTCCTCCAGGTTCCCGAGCAAGGGACGCCCGGCAAAGTGTGCCGCCAACCTGGCGCGACACTTCAGCGGCGATCCACCCGCTGGACTGCACAGACCCGACTCCAGATCCTCGTCCGACAACTGCTCATCGGAGCCCAGGGAGCTGCGATCACTGCGATCGCTCAGGTGACGCGAACGCCGCTTGTGGGCGGCCAGCGCCTGCTTGGCGAATCTCGGCGAGACGGACAGCGAGGCGGCATGCGGCAGGGTGGGGGCCGAAAAGGATTTCTGCACGGGCGGTGTATTGCCCGTCGCATCAGGAGCCAAAAGCTGAGAGTGAGCATGACTCAGGGCAGCAGGATCGAAGCTAAAGGCGGGGCAGCCAATGGCAATGGGCGCGGAGCTGCAAAAGATCGTGGTGAGGTTGACCTTGGGCAGGGCTCCACTTTTGCGTAGCAAGGGAGAGATGCTGGGTGGAGGCGGTGTTTCGATATCTACTGCCAAACCTCCGCCACAATTCAAGCGGAGCTGGCTGGGCTTGGGTGAGGAGCGACCCAGGGGCTGCTGCTGGAGCGGGACCATGGCATCGGGCTGGGGCTTGGCTGGCACTTGGCTCAGCGGCGTCTTAAACTGGACTACCAAGTGATCCGAAGGTGGTGGGGTCTTGCAGTTCCTTTCTATGGAGTTCAGGGAGCAGCGTTCTATGTTGGGTGTAAGCTTGGTGCTTTGGTTCTCCCTCTCCTGCTCCTCCTGCTCCTCCTCCTCCTGAACCATGCCATTGCTCGAGTCCTTGCCATTGGCAAAGTTATGCTGCGTCTTCTGGCGCTTGCACACCTGACACCCGCTGGCTGAGGGGGCCTTGGCCATTAGGTTATTGTTCTGCCCGCCACTGAGATCTGAGGGAGCACCTTCTCCCCCCTGCTGCTGCTGATGATGGTGTGGCTTCCTTTGGCGATTCTTTGGCGTGCGCTGTATGGCCTGGAGCAGCAGCTCCGCCTTGTTCCGGGGCGTGCCCACAATGAGATCACCGCTGCTGAGGCTGCACGAGGAGTTGGTCTCCTCCATTTCGGAGGCTGTCGTATCACTGTCATCGCTGGCATCCTCTCTCTTACCTGCTGCTCCCGCTCCTCCTCCCGTGCAGCTGAGACAGAGGAGGGTCTTCTCGCTCCCGCACTGCTGGCAGCTGCTGAGGGAGGTCTGGGTCCCCGTGGAGATCATGGCTATGCGGCGGGGTGGCTGCTGCAGGCTCAGGGCCAGGGACTGGGACTCGGACTGGCTGGGTGAAGGCGACTCCTCACCCTCCTCCATGGGTTCTTCCACCTGATGCAGCCTCTCTGGGGAGTTCTTTCGCTCCCTCTTTTTATCCCTTCGCTGCATTCGCTTGCGATACTTTTGGAGCTGCCTCTCCCGGTGGCTCAGGCTGGAATCCCCATCGAGATCGTCCAATCCCAGCTTTATTCCATTATTATCACAGTTGGAGGTGCCGGGCGTTGTCGTTGGGCTGCTAATTGCACTGATCCTTGCCCCCAAGCCCGTGGGCGTGGCTGCATGTAGGCCTCCTCCCCCGGTGGGCGTGCTGGCAGGGTCTCCCCCACACGATCTCAGACTCCGAGGCTTGGGACTGGGACTAGGCAGGGGCTCCACATGCGGTAGACCCCCGTTGATCCTGGGCAAACTCCTCACGCACACGGAAATGCTGTAGCTTTCCGAGACATTGACGTTGGGAAAATTATGGACATTGGCCTTGGCACTGAAGCCATCCTGGTACTGCCCTCCTCCGCCGACGTTGGGGGTGTGCTGCTTAATCCTGTAAAAGATATTCAAGCGAGGCCGCCTCTGTCCCCCGCTGGGCGTGCAGGTGGTGGCCAGATCCCCGGCATTGTTGCCACAGCTGGCAAAGATCACCCGGCCGCTGTCGTAGACGGAGGGATCGCACTTGCGGAGCAGATCGCACCAGGCCACAATCTGGGAGAAGTACAGCTGACTGCGAATGGCGCTGCACAGCGATGGCAGTGTCATCGTGGGCGGTGGAACTCTGAGGGGGGATTAGGTGTATTAGTTTAGGGATTTAGGCTTTATTTTAGTTTGATTTAAACGCACTTCTCCCTGCCGCTGATGATCCATTGTTCCAGCAATAGCTTGTGGGTCACGGGGCCCAGGTAGACCTCAATGCAAACGGGCTCGCGTCTGGCCAGGATGGCCTCCATCTTCATGCAGTAAGCACGCCATCGATTGCACTGGAAAATAGGTTAATAAAGGGATTAAAGATGGGTAAATATACTTAAAATATCCCTATTACTATTTGTATTATTTTTTTATTAAATTCTTCAACTTAAACATCATTTTAATTCCCTAAAATGTATTAGTATTAAATTATTAATAAATTCTTTAACTTAAATATCATTTGAAATCCCTAAAATATATTAGCATAAATTTCTTAATAAATTCTTTAACTTAAATATAATGTTAAATCCCTAAATTGTAGTAGTACTATTTTTGTAATAAATTCTTTAACTTGATATCACTTTAAATCCCTAAAATGTATCACTATTAATTAATTAATAAATTCTTTGACTTAAATACCATTTTAAATCCCTCAACTTTATTAGTATTATATTTATAATAAATTCTTTAACTTGACAATCAATTAAAATCCCTAAAATATATTAGCAATAATGTATTAATAAATTTCCTAGCTTAAATATCATTTGAAATCCCCAAAACCAATCATGAAAACCACCTTTGTTTACCCTTTATTTCCCCGATGAGTGGCCTGTGTCTATTCATCATTAATTGTGACTGTGACTAAGCTGCTTTTTGCAAAAAAAAAACCAAAATGATTAAGCCTTAATTGCACCATATAAAAGAAATAACAAAAACACAGATAAAGCCATATCAATGTACATTTATAATAGGTTTTCCAGACTTTCTGGAGCTATACAGGTTGTGGTCATTAGTAGGCACTTTCTATGGGTCTCTCAACTATTCTAATCTAAGAAAAATAATGCCTAGTCACTAGAAAAATAAATAAGTAAAGTGAAATTTCACAATTAGTCAGGGAAAAAAGGGAGCTAAGGCGGAAGTTCTGCTAGTAAAAACATGGAAATCATCATTAGAAGTGAGAAAAAGGTTTGAAATTCATTGATTTTTATTAATTAAATAAGTAATTACTTAAATATTATTTTTAAAGGTAATTGTTCATTTACTTTAATCGAATACTTGTGACTAAAGCCTTCCAAAATAAGTCTAAACACGACTTTAAGTCTAAAATAACTTAAGCTGTTAATCGGCCATATAATTGTTTTGCAATATGCAAGCATAAAACCAGCTTTACATCGAAATTCGAGTGAAATTCGTTACTCATTTTGTTTCTATATTTTTCTTTGGTTTAACTTTGTACTTTGCCTTACAATTTCAACAATAAAACCTAAATTCTTTTAAAAATATAGTAATTAATATGTAATTAATTAATTAATAAGGAATATTGAGGTGTTGCACCAAAAAACCACCCTATTCTTCATCAGTCATTAGTCAATCATTCCAAACATATTTTTACTTTATATTTAATTCATTTATTATATAATTTATATCCCCCGATGTTTCATGAGGAAACCACCCCAAACTTCATCAGCAACTATTCCAAACTTATTTTTACCTTATATTTAATTAATATATTTAAAATTAAAAGCTTTATAAATCAGACTCACGGTCATATTCACGTAGGACATATCACAGATGTGCTCCTCAGCCTCCGATGGCATCTCGCCCTTGGCCAGACCCATCTTCCTGAGGAACTGATCACAGTGCGGCCCATGCTTGGGCCGCGATGCAGAGCTATTCGCTCCGCTGCTGGCAGTGGCAGTAGTTGCCGTTGTTGACGCTCCTCCTCCTCCTCCGCCTGCTGCTGCTGCCGCTCCTCCTAAGCTTCCTCCCCCTCCACTAGCAGCCACCGATCCCGTCCATATAAAGGACAGATTAAGGGGCCTTGGCTCCACAGGTGGCGGTGCCGCCAAGGCTGGTCCACCCCTCAGGCAAGTGGTGGCCAGGGATTGCAGCGAGTGAAGGATATTATCCGAGGAATTGGAGCCCGGCGAACTGGCGGCACTCGAGTTGTTGCTGTTGCTGCTGCCCAGACCCACACTGAGTCCTCCGCCGGCCCGGTTGAGCATGACACGCCGCACAATCTCATAGTCGCCGCCGTGATCCTTGTTGAGATCATTGATGGCCAGCGACACCAGCTCCGGCTCGGCGCTCATTGTCTGGGCTGCCGGCGAGATCTGGCGCAGCTGGCAGAGCTTCTGCGTCCAGCGCTGGTGGGTTAGGGAGCTGCTGCTGCTGCTGGTGCTGTTGTTGCTCCCGCTGGTGGAGGCTCCTCCTCCGACTCCCACTCCGCCTCCACGGCTCTCCGATCCTCCCATGGAGCCATAGGGATTCGTTGTGATGTTTATGGCCGCCCTCGAGGTGGAGGGTCTTGGCGAGAGGCGTCCTCCTCCCACGGTTGTGGCTCCACCAGACCCCGGCTGCTGCAGCATGTACTCATCGTCGGCAATGGGTCGGCCCTCCAGGATTAGCGAGGCCAAGCCCAGGACAAAGGAGCTGTAGTTGTTCTGAGCCCCTGAACCCGCCGCCGCCGCAGCAGAACCTGCTCCTCCTGCTCCGTTTCCCGCTGCCGCCGTGGCCGAGCCCAATGAGGCAGCTGCTCCATTCTGGCCCAAGCCCGCTGGCGGCGGTGAATTGGTGACACTGGTGGGTATCATGGTCGCTTGTCGGCTACCTGCTGCCTGGCTGTCCGGTCTGGCGCTGATTCCGTTTCCGGTTTCGGCTTCTCTGTCCCTCTAGCTAAGCTGCTGTTGCTGCTGCTGCTGCTGCTTCTTGGACCAGAAGTACACTGCAAAAAAAGGGGAAATTATATGTTAGATAAATATATAATTATCAGGAATAATGTATGTTTCATTGAGAGTAAGATTAAGTATGAGTAAGAGTAAGTAAGTTTATGGGCTTGCCTTGATGCTATTTTAATAAATAATTACATATTTTTATAGAAAATAACATTAATCCTAACATGGTGACCATAATAACAGCCCTTATGGTGCGCCTAACAGCCCTTTTTAACAGGAAATATAATTAAATATATTTTATTTAAACGAGAAAGATTCAACAATAATAAACCATTTTTAAAGTAAATATAAGTCTCTTAAAGTCTCTTAACCATCACTTTTCTATAATAACAGCACCTCTGGTACGCCTAACAGTCCTTTAATTTTAAGTTAACCCTAATTTACTAAGTATAAATATATTTAAGTCAATTGAGAAAGATTAACCTAAAATATAGCATTTATAAAATAAATATCTAGCTAAAGTCTCCTAAAATCATCATTTTGGATAATAACAGCACCTCTGGTGCACCTAACAGTCCTATTTTTTAGAAAATAACCCAAATTAAAATATATTTAAGTCAAAAGAGAAAAATGAATCTAAAATATACCATTTATACAGAAAATATCTAACTAAAGTCTCCTAAAATCATCACTTTTCTATAATAACAGCACCTCTGGTGCTCTTAACAGCTCTTTTTCTATTAAATATTGCTATAAAATAGTTTTAGCTAGTTTTAATGACTTTATTTGATCATATAACACCATTTTCTATGATATCTAAACTAGAATACGTATAATTAGAACCAATTTCTATATTTACTTCCCTATTAAAGATAAAATATCAGCCAATATTGTGCAACAACTCATTAAACTGCAATCAGCGGAGTTATATGCAATTAGCTTTAGGAAAAGGGAAGTTGTTATGAGCGATTGTTATCAATGGAAACCATAGAAAACGTGGGAAATTATATGCTATTATTTACTATTAAACAACATGAAACATGCAAATCATGTATCTAAAATTGAGTTGCTAGAAACTATGCAATTTTTATGGCTTTTGTTTTGAGAATAAATCTGTGAAATTGAAGAGAAACTATGCTAAATCTTGGGTAATTATGGGAGGTATTAATATTCAGAAGCAAAGAGGAGATGTTAGCTTTAAAAGCTCAGAGAAACTATAGTTAAGACAGCAATTATTGTTCTCGGTCTTACATAATTATTTAAAGCTCTTAATACCTCATAAAAACCTCTTTAAATTCAACTCCAGCCTACCAGACAGGCTAAAAATATCCTATATAGCCTTGACTTCAATACAAAATCGCCAAGGATCTATATCCTTGGATAGCAACAGCTGGGGGAAGGCCACCTGCTCCCCCCCATAGAATTGCAGCCACCGAAGGTCGTCGAGAGCAGCCCGCCAGCCTCTCAACTTGAAACGATTTCCCCAAGGTCTCTATATACTATGGATAACATAAGCTGACATGGTTTAGTTTTGGACCAGTACATTATGTACTCGAAGATATATCCTTCCGATGCGGAAGCAACTCAGCACTCGATGCCCTCGGCAACAAAAGGCAACAGAACGCAGCACAATTCTTGGCCAATTGTTGTTGCCAATTGTTAACTGCGACACACTGACACGGCCCCGATTTAACCTGAAATCGTGCTTAGCTATAGCTGCTAGCTACGAGATACATAGATACATAGATACTATATACGCGATGCTATATGTGGCTGGAAACCAGGTCGTTACTTAACCGGAGAGACCCAGATATGGGGGGCAACATGTCAGCCGTTTGGCAATGCACAAAATGCATCTCCCTCGCGCCTGGCCACCCCCTCAAAAAAATAAATACAGAAAAAAGTTTGCTAACAAACAACATGTTGCCAACGAGCTGCGCTGCTGCTGCTCAGCGTGACGTCATTGAGCCAAGCTTTGCAAATACAGCCTCTGAAAGTGTGTGTTTGTATCTGTGTGGGGTTTTGAAGGTCGTTTTGGGGCAACTTCCCACGCAGAGAGAGGCTCTAATTGAAAAGTATTTAAATTTATGACTGAAAGTTGGCAGAAAATGTAAGCAAAATAATACAATTTAATAAAAATAATAAGGATAACATTAATAAATGTAATAAATTAGAAAATAAAAGCATAAGTTATTTTATTTTAATTTTTAATATATTATAAAATATTTATTTAAGGCTTAGATTATCAAATTCCATTGTATTAAGTAATTAAAATATACTTTTTAGACCAGCAAGCATAAGCTATTTCATTTTAATTTTTAATATATTATAAAATATTTATTTAAGGCTTAGATTATCAAATTCCATTATATTTAGTAATTAAAATATACTTTTTAGACCAAAAAAGTGAATAAAACTAATTTAATTAATGAAAAAGCCTTGAAAAGGATCAAAATCAGCTTTTAACAATAAATAATGCATTTGTTTAAAATAATAAATTAGGAAATAAACGCATAAACTATTTTATTATAATTTTTAATATATTAAGGCTTAGATTATCAAATTCCATTATATTTAGTAATTAAAATATACTTTTTAGATCAAAAAGTGAATAAACCTAATTTAATTAATGAAAAAGCCTTGAAAAGGATAAAAATCAGCTTTTAACAATAAATAATACATTTGTTTAAAATAAGAAAAATTGTTATAAACATATCACAACATAAATAAAATAATTTATAAACAAATTCCTTGAAAAATATCAAAATATTACTTTAAAAATGTTAATACATTTATATTTATACTTTTCAATAAAAATAAATAAAATACAAATTATTTAAAGCTTTCTTTATGTCTTTTTGTGACTCTTACTACTATTTTGACTATATTTATAATTTGTTTTGCATTTAAAAACCAATAAAAATAGCTTTAAAGAGCTCTTCTTCTTCGCAAATTTATTTGTGGCTTTCATTCCCTTATTTTTGTTGCTTCTCTTTTTGTTGCATTGCAAAAAAGCGGCGCTTGGCAACAGCCATTCTCGATTTGCGAATTAAAAACAAAGACAAAAGACGAAGCAAGAAAATAAATCTAAACCAAATTAAAAGGCGCACACACACAAACAAGCTTAAATGCGCACATGCACAGAAAACAGCTGTTGCAGCGCGCACCTCGAACAGCTGGCAACATGTTGCCAAAGCGAAAGAGAGTAGCACGCGCTCGCTCTCCCGCTCTCTTGGGTAAACATGTTTGTCTTTACTTTTGCCTTTGCTTTTGCGTTTCTTCTTGACCTGCATACACAATATATAACTAGCGCGTGAGACAGACACGAAAATACATAAGAGAGCGAGCTTTCCGCGCGCTCTCCCTCTCTCTCTCTCTCTTTGAATAGAAAACATCTGATTTTTGTATTGCTTTGCAATCAGTTGGCACTGTATGTGTGAGTGTGTGTGTTTGTTAAGTTTTGTTTATGGCATATTCGTTCATACAAAGAAATACTCTTGGCCCACAATAGACATACGCACACACACACACACACCGACAAGAAAAACCCGTATGAAAATGGGGACACAAGCGAACGGAATAATATTCGATTACATTATGGCCCACAAATTCGCCTTCCATTCCATTTCGTTTTCTTCGCCTTTCCCCCCCATTTTCCCTCCTCCTCCTCCTTTATTGCTGCCTTCGCTTCAGCTGTCCATTATCATTTACATTTCATCGCTGGCAAAAAAATAGAGGAAAACGGCGAAAATTACACATTTTCCACCCGAATTTACACGAATTTCCCTCGAAATTCGGCGTATGACGCAGTGAAAATGCGCTACGATTGTCAAGGAAATGTTGCGGAAACGAAAATCGTAGGGAAAATCACCGGGGAGGCGAAAGAGGAGGAGGAGGAGGTCGATGGGTGTGACAAATGGATCTTGTTAGGGTTTAATAATATTTATACCCTTGCAGAGGGTATTATAATTTTGACCAGATGTTTGCAACGCAGTGAAGGAGGCATCTCCGACCCCATAAAGTACATATATTCTTGATCAGCATCACCAGCCGAGTCGATCTAGCCATGTCCGTCTGTCCGTCTGTCCGTCTGTCCGTCTGTCCGTCTGTCGGTTTCTACGCGAACTAGTCTCTCAGTTTTTGAGCTATCGATCTGAAATTTTCAGCATAGTCTTATTTCTTTAGCACGCAGTATACAGCTGCGGTCAAAATAATAGTAGTGCCCAGTAAGGCTATATAAAATCCACAAAAAAATAACTTTGTAAGCTCTTTAAAAAAATTATTTTAATTTTCATTAAAGCTTAACTAATAGTAGATGTTAATACCACATAACAACTTGAAATTACTCAAAAGAATTATTAAGGAAAAATATAAATGTTGAATTTGACGAAAATTGAGTCGGTCAAAATAATAGTAGTGAAACTTTTGAAAAATTACCACATCCTAAAAAAATTATTTAGGAATACCTGATTGATTGATTATTATAGATCCATGGATAAGAATTTTTTGAGTATTAGTTAAATATCCTTTATAGACAATAAGGACTCCTCAGCGATTTTCCCTGGAATCAACTGAGATTTGGCATATTTTCATAGAAAAAATTGTTCCACAACTTGCAAATGATAAAAAATTTTGTATGGTAGTATTTTTAGGACTTATTTCTGAATGTCACACCAAAAAATCTCAATCGGATTGAGTTTGGGTGACTGTGCGGGCCATTTTAAGACGTTTACCTGGTTAGCTGCAAGCCACTCTATGTACAATTTACTCGTATTTGCTGGATCGTTGCCCTTTTAAAACATCCAAACAAGTGGCATATCCTTTGAAATATATAGTAGCATCACGCCGACTCAGAATTTGACATATAAATGTCGATCCATTATATTTCTGAGCCAATACACTGGCCTACCTACATGGTACGCAAGGCTCGCCTAAATCATAACTGACGAAAAACCCGTACCTAACGGTTTTGCAAGTATTTTTAGGAAAAAGTGTTTTAATTGTGGTCGTTTTCAATACTTTCGAGACCCACGGCCGTAAAAATACCTAAGTTGGGCTTTTCCGGCAAAAAAATGTTCCTAAATTTTTTCGAGGGCCAGCTTAGATATTCTGAGGCAAACGTTAAGCGTTTGACAAGATACTTTATTGTTAGATAAGGCCCTTTTTTGGAACTTTTCGTCATGAGGACATTCTCTCTAAGGTTGCTTCTTATTGTTTCCAGATATGCATAGATTAAAAAATTTTTTTTAGGCTGCAGCAGACATGAGTGTCTTATGCATCCCCTGCCTCACTTGGCGATCCCCTGACTTTTTTGTCAATATCCTTGGTCGGCCACTCGATTTTTTGAACATATCGCATATGTGATCATTTTAGATGAGCATACAATAATATATACCCTTTGAAGTAGGTTTTTCTTTCAGATATAAACTTTTTAATCAGATTTTGCCTCTTGGCAGCAATTTTTTTCCACATTCCATATTGCCAGGACCAAATATAAACGAAGGATATAGAAATGCTAAAAACTGTTTGATAACATCCTAAAGTAATGTTTAAGACCAAAAATCTTAAGAAAAGTTTAGTAAATTTAATCATAAAAAAAAATTTATCTGACACTACTATTATTTTGACTGCGCCAAAAACGTGCTAAATTGGGAAATAATGCAAAATAAAATAGAAAGAGATGTGATAAGACGACATCACTTCATATACTGGAAGAGCAGATATTGGTAATTACTAATATGAAGAAATGAATTGGATTCGTCAACCCATTGGGAAGATACAGCCGAAAAACTTTTCACTAGACCAGCACTACTATTATTTTGACCGCAACTGTATATGTCGGAAAGACTGAAATCGGATTACTATATCCTATAGCTGCCATAGGAATGATGGCGAAATTAATGTAAACAAAATGTTAACTTCTCTGTTTCTAAACGTATTTCAATAAATTTTGAGATATATCAGTTTTTATGGTTCTAGAATTACGGTTTTAATTTCATTAAGATCGGACCGCTATATCATATAGCTGCCATAGAAGCGATCGGTCCATTTATATGAAAATGTAAAATTCTACATGTAAAATGTAAAATTTACAAAATTCCATGTTTTTTCAACATTACTAAAATGGTTCGACTTTCAATAATCCAATTGCAGACTGCAAGGGTATACCCACTTCGGTTTACCGAAGTTAGCTTTCTTTCTCGTTTTCTTTTCATGGTTTCATGGTTTAATTTTGGTAGCAATTTTTACTATGCTTTATGATATTTAAAATAAAAAAAAATGTATTTTTTATTCATAAATATATTTACATTACATTACATTAGGCTTGAACCAAATTGTTTCTCATTAAAAAATGTTGACAGCATTTATTTTAAATACTTTCTTTTAATTTTCTTTTATTTTAATATTTTCACTGAGTTTTTTGAGTGTAAAAGCTACTATTTGTGTTGGCAAGCTTGAAAAGTTCTAACTAATTGCTGTACATTGTGGCGTTTTAATTATTATTAATTCACCGTGAAATAGACTTAATATTTGTTAACAAAAAAAAAAGCAACTAGTGACAAAGGTTGGCTCTCTTTTAAAAAAAAATTAAGTTCTTAAGGAATTACATAGGTTTCCTGTAACTAATAAACCTATGTATAAATATAATTTAAATATCTCTATTAAATATTAAATTCCAAACAGGTATGATAGCTAGCTACTCTGGACAACTATATTCCTTCCCAGACTTTAACTACTGACTACCAATGATGGAAGTTGGTTAGCTCTAAAAATAAATGGTTATTCTAATAAATTAACTTGGTATTCGTATCCCTTCAAACTTTCAATCTAACTTAAATCTTTATACTTGTTTCCAAGGGGATACTGATGAATACTAGGGGCTAATCTTCAAAACATTTGGCTTTTTACATCTTTAAAAAGTAAGAACTTGGTTAGATTTAAAATCAGTCCCCTCCCACTTTAAGCTCCCATTACAATAGCTTTTTAAATATCAATGGGCTACACTCTTTAAAACACTTGCCTCACCCAGAGCTGTTTCTTAACCAGAATGGATTTATTTAAGAAATAAAAAAAACAACAGTTGCTCAAGTAATTGGCAGTGAATTAAGAAAAGTGCAATCAAGTTGATCGCAGAACTTTGTCATATGTGTATTGCCCCGTTGTTTTTCCTTGATTGGCACACTTTGCCTGATTATTTCTGCACTTCTTGGCAAGCCGAACGAGCGAGTGGGCTAAGAAAAAGAGTAGGGAGGGAGGGAGGTAGGAGGTAGGAGGTAGCTGAGTACACGGTACATTGTTGGACTAATTTCATTTAGCTCGGCCACCGTCCTTGGCATGCTTTTTGATTTTGCAATGCGCCGCGCCGCGCTCTTGCTTGCATTATTTATTTATTGCACATTTTCGTTACATTTGATTTTTTCTCTCATTTCTCATTTATTACGTTTTTTTTTTAATTTTATTTTTTTTGTTTGACGCACATTACGAAAAATTTGATTACCAAGCGGAAAATGGAAGCGAGGCGAATGGAAAAATGGTAAATGGGAAAAACGAAGGGGAAAATCAACAGAAAAAATAAAACCCGTTCCCAAGCAGATAAGAAAATGGAAAACAACTAACACACACACAGAGAGGGAGTGGAAAATTGTTATGTTGCAACTTTTCGACACAAAAAACAAGTTCCGTTTGCCTTTCGTTCGCTTCGAGGTTTCCTTTCGCATTATGAAACCCCAAAAATTGGTTTTTAAACAACACGTGAGTGCAACGAAAGCCACAGACAAAGAAAAACCTCTTTCCATTTTGGTTTTAATTTTATTTTTACATCATTCCATATGTTCGTGTTTCACTTTAGTCATCCCCACCGCTGAATGCGTCACGAAATAAAGTTTAATTATACTTATTCCCGCTTTGCCTGTGGAAGAAGCTCGTTAAGATGTGTCATCCGCAGCGGAAATGGTAAGTGGAGAGATTACTAAGATCAAGTGGACTTAACAAAGCGTGAATTTGCATATAAGGCAGTTTGGATTCCAGAGTTTGGAATTAAATGAGGGAATAACAAAGAATATAAGAGGTCTTGACTTTATTTTTTATTTATTGCTAGGAAAGTGGTCAGAAAATAAAGCAGATCTTTAATTTAAAGAAAAGGTTTGATTTTAAAGCTATTATTAAAGTGCCTAAAAGTATGCAATATAATCTTAGTCTGTTTTCAAAGTTGTAACATTTTGTAGCCTACTTTAGAGCGCCTTTCGAATTGATTTCAAAACTGTAGGATGTTCCCGAATATCTTAAATTATTAAGATACTAGAAAATAATCCAGAATTAAAATTCCTTTACTAAAATCTATATTTATGCTCCCATTTCTTTACTCTTAAATTCTAACTGATATTTCTTGGAGTTACATAACTTTTTGATTTGGAAAACTATGTAGTACCTTGCGGGGCTTCTATTATCCAAATTTCGGTTTCACAGAAAGGCGGCGGATGACAATCGCTTTTCCAATCGCTGATTGACCTCGCTGATTGACCTTACAACAAGCCCATTATGTGCTTTGTTTGGATGCGAGCATGTGGTGGTGGGTGACCCTCTCCCCAATCATAAAGCCTTCACAGCTGAGCGAGCGAGCTTTGGTATGTTGGTGCTTTTTTTTCTGTGTTTTCTAGGGGGCCGCACCTTCAAATGGGTTACATGTAGCCTCCATCTCTGCCTCTCTCGCACCCCAGGTGAAACCCCTGCCACCTTTCGGGGTTGCCCTCTCTCTCTTCCTATCGCGGAACAAAGAACACATTTCAGATATTGTAGGGAAACCCAACTTATCAACATGGTCATCAGATAGGGGAACTTATTTTGTGTACCCTGGCGAGAGGGTATTATAATTTTTGGTAAACATCTCAGCTTCAATCATTTAAATATATTTTATTAAGCCTTATAATAGGTATAATAAATAGTAATCTTAATCAGCTCTATAAGTTAAATCGAAAGATGATTTTTTATGATATAACTACTAGGTTTTTAGAGTAATGTATCTGAAACTTGGTATAGTTCAGTAATTTATTATTTCAAGGAAACCTATAAAGTTTTGCTAAGATCGAATGATTATTTCTTATAGATTTTTATAGTTCCTGTAGGAATTTTCGTTTTAAATACAAACAAGTAAGAAAGCTACAGTCGACTGTGCTCCACTGTGAGATACCCGGTACCTAAACGTTTGCGCCTCACACTAAAAGGCAATTTAAAATTGTAAGTACATTACATTGTACATACATACATTGGCGCCATTATGTCGCACGGCCAAGGCTCGAATGCGCCACCTGGCGGCTACAGCTTGCAACAGCAGTGCCTTAGGGCGGTGTGTTAAAATTCTAACCTTTTTGCTAATATCTCCCATGTTTATCATCCGATTTTACTGAAATTTTCAGGAAACGTCCATTTTATTTTATTTATTTATTGTATCTATTAACTTTAACCCGGTAATAACGAGTATTGCTTATTTAACGTTTTTTATGATTTATGAGGGCGCAAGTGGGCGTGGCCAAAATTTAAAACAAACTTGATCTGCGTGCAACAGATTCCTATGTTGTCACCAAATTTGGTAACTCTAGCTCTTATAGTCTCTAACTAACCCATAATACCCTTGTACCCTCTGGGTACCGGGTATAAAAATATAAGGGCATATCTCAGTCGCCATAAACTTAGACTTCCTCTTTAGTTTTATCAACTAGAAAAATGAAGGCTTCAAGGTTTCAAAGTCCTCCCCTTCACTCACCTTTCGAGACTTTGTTAAAATTCCATTATTTCTTGCTTTTGGCTGCAATGAAAAGAAGGGGGGAAAACGAGTGATTAGAAAATGAAATTCTTCACAATTAATTGCAGGCGTAATGTAATTGATCGACATTTTTGTAATTATTTGTACAAGGCGAAATTAAAGCGTAATTAAATTGTTTTTCGTTTTTTCCTTTGTTACAGAGAGTGAGCCACCCTGTTTCTCTTACACAACAAATAAAGTTAGCCCCTGTCTGTCTCTTCCTCTTCCTCCCGCTCTCGCTCGCTCTCCCCCACATTGCTGCTCACATGTGCGCAGTAAATAAAAAAAAAGAAGAAAAAGAAAAACACAAACAAAACCACAGCGAGCAAAAACAAAAAGGCAAAACAAAAATGTAAACAAACGCAGCAGCAGTCCAGTTATGGTGCTCTTCTTCTTCTTCTGCTGGGGCTGCTGCTCCATCCACGTGTGCGAGGGAGAGGGTGTCGTGCCTCGCCGTAACGTGAGCACGTGAGCGGGTCTCGCTTGCACCCGTATACAGGGAGTTGGGGCCCAGAGCAACTGGAGTGGAGTGGGCGAAAGAGAGAAAGAGAGAGGGAGACGTGGAGCCAGCAGAACCAGAACAGGACTCGCGTGCCTGTGTGTGTGTGTGCGTGCGAACACGTTTTTATTTTTAGCCAAAATATTTCTTGCAAATTGAGAGCAAAAAAAAAAAAGGAAAATACAGGCACGCACTTATTTTGTGCTTGTTTTTTTTTCCTTCTTCCTCTGCGAAAAGCAAATGACCGCAAGAAGTGTTAATGCCTTCTCTTCTCTTCAGTCTTCTTCTTCTTGTCACAACTCCAGTTCTGTCGTTCATTCGCCCTCTCTCTCACTCTCTCTCTGTCGGTCTGTCTCTGTCACTAGCTCTCCCTCTTTCATTTACATTTCCAACTGCGCACGTATAAAATTACTATGACAAATGCCTGGGTGTGTGTGCGCCGTGTCCGTGTGAGTTCGTTACATTTTATTTTAATTTTATATTTTTTTCCTTTTTTCCTTTTTGAATTGATATAAATTGGTTGGAAAGTACGTGTAAAACGCCAGCAAAAACTTTAATCAAAGTTCACTTTTTCACCAAGAAAACAGCTGTTTCTGTATTTATTTTGTTTTGTTTTTGCCTTTTCGGCCTGGCTATTTTCGTTTTTTGTTTTGCTTATCTGCCAAAAAACAATAAAAATAAAATACTTTCACTTATATAAAAAAGCATTTAACAAAGCAGCTTCAGCGTCAGCGATAGTGAAAGTTGTCTTTAAATCGTTCTTTGCGTTCTTTGTCATCAATGTGACCTTTAAAATTTTATTTTATGCTGACATTGTTGATCGAAATAAAAATGTAAATATTTAAGACCATTTCAGGTTAGATTTTAGATGTACAATACATTTTATATAATTATTAATTAATAATTCGTGAGGAATTATAATAATTATGCATCAAATAATAAAATCATTACGTAAAATCGGGTTCTAAACCTTTATCTTTAAAGGAATAGACGTGCCATCTCTTTCCCTGCTAGTCTCTCCCTCTCTTTCTTACTGTATACTTCTTTCCTTCTTATAGATACATATGATCCTATGTAGATTCTCCCTTTCTTTTAGTTCCCTTAAGTAGCGTTATCTCGTTCTTTCAGCTTCGAAACCTATCATTCTCTCTTTCTTATAGCTTCGTACTCAGACACACGAAAAGTGTTTCTAAGCAGTACGATAGAGCGAGAGGGTGAGTATTGACCTCTCGTTTTGGCTCAATGCTTAGGAACACTTTTCGCGTGTCTGAGTGCGGAGCTTATGATATGATCTTAAATATTATTTTGATTCTAATGTTTTCCTTCTCTATTTCCGTATAATTCCTTATAAATATGATCTTTTGGCATTGTTTTCTTTTAGGGATATGCTTTTAAAGCATTTTATCTATCTTTCGGTTCTGATACGAATGTCATTCTCTCTTTCTTTCCGTTCTGATCTCACACCATTCTCTCTTTCTTATTCTTCTCTCAGCCTTATAGATACGATATCATGTAGCGTTCTCTCAGCCTTATAGAGATATGAGGAGATCTTCTAACCCGGACACGTGGGTGCTTTTTGAAATGTTGCGCAATTTGTTCTCTGCTCATTTATTTCCATGTTACATGGATCTAATAATGCTGAAAAAGCTTTTAAGCACTCACACTCTGATCTTCACTCTTCTGCTTCTTCTTCTACTTCCCCAACAGCTGATTATATCAAACAGGTTACCGATGGGAGAGGGAGACGGACAAAGACGGAGAGCAAGCGAGACCCCAAGGTAGAGGGAGCGATAAAGAAGTTCAAAAGGCAGGCCTGATAAACGACGAACGGCCCCATGCAAAGCAGCAAACAAAAGTGTTGACACACAGCAAATGCAACGCCACAATTAGAAAATGTGTGTCAATTATATTAAAAAAAAAAAAAACAGGAAAAAACTCGAGTAGTTTTCCTGACTTCACCCAAAACACACAAATACAACAGCAACATTCGAGGGAGTGGAAAGAGACGGCGACGGGTAGCATGATTTGAATTGCCTTTTCAGTAATTTATGTATGTGTGTTTGTGTGTGTCAAATAACGCTGAAGGGGGCGTCGCAAAGTCTCCCAAAGTGCTTCACCCACACACGCAGCCAACCAAACTAAAGTCCAACCTCACTAAATAAGCTTTTACGTAATGTGGAAGTGGGGTTTGAAAGGCTAGTCGTGCTGCATAATTGTGTAACTAAGTAATCATTGATTTTCGAAAATAAAACTACTGATACCTTTAAAAGATCAAGGTTTTTATTGTACGAACAATCATTATATCACTATTAACAATTAAGAGCTTTTTCGTCTGTCCCTTTTACTTATCAAATTGAAAAGTATTTAACACTCTTTTTGATACATTTAGGTATCATTATTTATTTTATGAAATATTTAAAATACAAACTGTTTATAGACGTTTTATTTATGATACTACGTAATACTTTTAATATGTATTTACATGAGTAGGTTAAGGTTTCTAAATACAATTTGATAAAATATTATTTTTTTTATATTTTTGTTTAGAAATTGATCTGAAACTTGGTATAGTTCAGTAAACTATTGTTTTAAGGAGTTTTGTTAATTTATATTAAAATTGGATGATTGTTTCTAATAGTAATAATAGTTTAACAGAAGGTCAAGGTCCATAAATATCTTTAATATTAAAATAATAATATTAACAGGCAATAATTTCTAATTTTGACTTTCGTGCTTTAAAATGTTTATAGAAACTGGATTATCTTCGAAAACTGGTTTATACATTGGGGCACTAAAATATTTCGACATTTTTTTATAGGTATTACGTGGTCTTGAAAACCTTTATTTAAGTATACCTGTTTTGTTTTTAATCTTTTATTCGCTTTTAGAGAGTCCCCACTGTATCAGTGTGCGATCTTCAATTATTCGTGTGCGCGCGTGTACATGAGCGTGTGTGGGTGGTGTGATGGCTGTGGAGGTAATGGGGATGGGGTTGGGGGGCTAAATTGCGCTGTATTGGTTTGCGCTGTGCTTTTGGCATTACGTCACCAACACATGCGCAGCTAACCAGCTGAGTGGCGGAGCAACGTCACAGATACACCAACACACATTCACAGCCCTTAAAGCCATACAATTATTTTGAAAACCAACCTTTTTTTGCGTTTGTTTTGTGGCGCTTTTGAAACGTTTCCAAATCCTACAATTTTGATTGATTTTTCGATGCGAATTTACGACGACTTTTGGCTTTAAGTGAATTTTATTGGTTTTGTGTTCATTATTTCTTTTATTTTTAAGTATTCACTGTGGCTGCCTTTTGTCGCCTTTGATTTTGTTGTGATTTTGATTTTAATTGGCTTTTAGTCCTGAAACTGGCAACGGAATGGCAATGGCCACATATTTTTGCACTTTTGCTTAGCTGCATTTGAATTCTCAACGCCTTTGAACAGCGCGACGCGGCAAAAACCTTATGTATTTATTATAAATACGTTTTGTTATTTATTTGGGAGGTTTTTTCTTTGTATATATATTCAAGTTTCTCGAGTTCAGTCGCACGAAACGGAATCAGAGGCAGGTAAACGCGATTATTATTAGCGCAGCGTAGCAGCAAGCAAACTTGTTTGCTTAGATTCGGGTGGCCTTTGTCTTTTATTTTGTATCTTTATTTTTTTTGTAGGTTGCACTTCACACACTCTCGCACACACTGGGGAAAAAATAATGGCCAGTGGTGTTTTCTGGCTTAATTTCTAGCTGATTTTTTGTGTGCTGTTGTCGCTTTGAAGTCTCGAAATGAAATGAATTGAAATATATGGGAAATACAAGAGCGGAGCGAGCGACGACGACTCTCTGCGACGAGTGAACCGTTCGCTGCTGCTGACGGCAACTTTCTAAAACAGCTGAGCTGAGCAGACAGGCACAGCCAGCCAGCGCTTTGTTTATGTATATACTATACATATGTACACACTCCTATATACTAGGTGGCTGAGGGGAAAACTACGTCGTACATTTGGCCATAGTTTTGTGTGTTTTTTTTTTTCATTTGTGACGGCAACATGTTGCCATGGCCTGGCAGCAGCAGCAACGTCAGCAGCAGAAACCCGCCAGCAACATGTTGCCTCCGCGCAGGGGAAAAATGTACACAAAAATCATATGGAAGCGCGCACACACACCAATACACGCAAAACTACTCAAAACCCTCGAAAATGAAGAAAAAACAAAATAAATAAACACACACATATGATAAGCCACAAGTAAATGGGTGAAATACGAAAATCATGTTGAGCAAAATCACAACTAACAAATACAGTGGGCATTCAAACGGAAACACTTAAAAACAAGTAAGAAAGCTACAGTCGAGAGTGCTCGACGTTTGTGCTTTACATTAAAAGGCTATTTAAAATTGTACATACATTATAATAGTCTACTTCGATACTTCTTAAAATAAATCGCCTCTCGAATTAGCTTCCGACCTAAACAATTTAATGGTATACTTAAATATGAATGATACATTTTATAAGGACGCCAAAGAATGAATTATGTTATTTTTTGCTCTATTCTTTTGTCATTTTTGCTGCAGTTGGCGCCATTATATCGCGCGGCCAAGGCTCGAATGCGCCACCTGTCGGCTACAGCTTGCAACAGCAAAAGCAGTGCCTTAGGGAATGTGTTCAAATTCTAACCTTATTGCTAATATCTCGCATGTTTATCATCCGATTTTACTGAAATTTTCAGAAAACGTCCGTTATTTAACGTTAATTTATTTTATTAATTAACTTTAACCTGAAAATAACGAGTATAGCTTATTTTACGTTTTTTATGATTTTTGGAGGCGGAAGTGGGCGTGGCCAAATTTTAAAACAAACTTGATCTGCGTGCAACAGATTCCAATGTTGTCACCAAATTTGGTAACTCTAGCTCTTATAGTCTCTGAGATCTGTTGTTTCTCGTTGAATTCAATTACACAGCAATTTCTGTGGAACCCCTGTTTTAGTGGAAAATATATATTTTAACTTTATTTTATGGTAAATTCAATGTTTTGTATATATTTATGCTGTATATTAAATTTATAATGTCATTTAAAAGATATATAACAACACTTTATATTAAAATTGACCTTCAAATCAAAGAAATAATACTTTTTGACCTAAATTTTCAATTGAAACACTTTTATCTATTATATTTTGACCCATTTAAATCGTAAGATCTATAATATACATAGTATTAGTTTATATATTGGTATATAAACATTGTTCTGTTAATTTTAAGCCACATTTTAGTGGGACAAGAGCAATTGTTGTTGCGATAGCGATTCAATAACAAAAGCCACTCACAGATACAGAAAAGTATACATCGCACACACACGTAGTCTAAACAAAAACAACAACAACAATGAGAAAAAAATGAAGTGTAGACAGAGATAGAGAACCCGTTTCCATATGTTTGCGAGATGCCATGTTGTCGAGTGTTGTGTGTGTTTTGCCTTATGTACTACAAACAAAATAGCTGTGTTGGCGAGTGTATATATAGCGGATATGTATAGTATATATCTTTGTATATATGTACTGGCTTTGGGGTACTTGTTGGCAGATTTCTTCAATAAGCAGAAGAACGAAGCGAGTAGATGGAGAACCCCAAAAATCCAGAAAACAACAACAACGCATGCGCTTTTAATGCAAAATATATACCTATACATTCAAACAATGTATGGGTATGTGTGTGCGAGTGTATATGTAGCAGCCCCCCAAAAATCGTCAGCGACCCAGACAACAGCAACAACATTCAGAATTTATGTTTTGCCTGCTGCTTCTGCTTCTCTGCTTCGCTCTTCTCCCCTCCCACTCTCGCTCGCTCTCTGTCTGTGCCTATCTCTGTTCTTTACTTCCTCTGTTTTCCTCTACGATGCGAATCTTATCAGCAGCACACGCAGCAAACACACACACTGGCATGTATATCACACACACTTGGAATTTACTTTGCTGATATTATTTGCACTTGACTTTATTTTGTAAAGATTCTACCTACAGGGTATTTTATAGTCGGAACAAGGCAGAGAAATATTAGTTTTTTTTTACATTTGCTTTAAAAATAAGCTGGAGACTTAAAAACTATTTAATTTGTGAGCAAAAGTATGTTACAAAATGTGAAATTCAAAGAATTTTGCCAAAAAAAAGTTTATTGCATACTTTTGCACGCTTCTTTTTAATGATTAGAAGTACTTGACGATTTCTGTGGCAGTCCTGATATTTCAGTAGGAAATCCACTTTAAAATCGATGAAAAGAAATTAGTATTTAAGTAATAAAATCCAGAAAATATTAAAATAAATCTATAAAATATATAAATACATTAGACTGACTTGGAATTAATAAAAGTCATACAATTTATGTATCAGTTATAAAATTGTTTAAAATGTAGGTATTTTTAAGTACTATAGGGAAAGGTTTTACTTCATAAGCCTAGAAATTTATGAAGATATGTTTCTTCTTAAATTACTAGGGCTCATTAAGTAAAACTTTGTTCGTTCCTCCTAGCCATTACCCACTGTACTAGCCAGTGGACTGGACTGTTGACTGTAGGTGCAGCAGCAGCACTAGCAGCAGCAGACGGACGACACAATCGCAGACGGCACACATCCATATTCACCAGATACTCGTCAGAGGCGTCCGCCGTCTGCAGAAGCGGTGAACTCAAGTAACCCAGGTCTGTGGAGCCGAAGGATACGCAGATACTCAGATACACGGACTCACGGATTCACGGCGACAACAAAGAACCGAACCAAGGCAGCCAGCCAGACAAAGAAATGCCAAGACCAATGCGAAAGCGAAAACGAAGACCGAGACCTGAGACCCAAGAAGTCTGGGGTCTGCGACTCTCTCTTCCTCGCTCTCCTTCCTGGCCAGAAAACAGGAAAACAAGAAACGGATGGGGTCCTCCGAAAAAAAGGGGAAGAAAAAACAACAAAATAATAATAATAAAAGATGCAACTTCCCATATATTGGCAGCTTAATATATATTTTATAGGAACAATTAAAGATACAGGGAAAGGGAATCTCTTCAAAAGAAAATATATCCCAAAAAAATGCAAAATATTAAGTTAAAGTGATATTTCTTTATTATTAAAAGTGTGTTCTAGCTGGGGATATATTATAATAGATAGACATTGATATAAAAACCTTATTACTAATAATATTTGATTTAAAGTTATATCCTCTCCCAAATCTTCTCTTCAAACTCTTTGTCAGGTTACAGAAGTGTGTTGATTGAAAGGTGTCGTAAGTAATTAATGGGGAAGCCTCGTGTACCGATTAGCAGGTCTATCGATCAATTTGTTCACCGGGATTTTCCTCTCCGTCTCTCTCAGAGCCAGACAGACATTTCCCATTTATTTTCTTTTTTTATTCCCGACCCCAGATAACAAGTTTGCGACAAATATTTGCAGTTTCCTTTTTCACTTCTTTTTATCTCGTTGCAAGTACAAATAAAACGTGTTTAAGCCGCAGGTAGATATAGATGTATTTATATTCCACTATTTCTTATGGAAAGTCATGTTCGAAAATCGACAAAAAATTTCCACGCAAGTTGGCGCTTTTGAATAAAAGAAGATCAGCTTGAAAAAAAGATGAGGTCACAAAAGCCCTTGGGGCTTAAGTTGCTTTTTTGTTTGGCTTTTATTTTTGTTTTATGTTTTGGTTTTTTTGTATTTGTTTGCTCTCTGTTTTTAAAGCTTGAAAAGTTCCGCTGATTGACGGCTGGCTTTCTTCGGTTAATTTTAATTAAGATGGCATTCGAGAGACGTGTCTTCCATGAAGAATTATCTACAGTTGAGGTAGGAATTTTAGTAATATTAACACAAATTAGAGGGGAATTCATAGCTAAGATTTTATTAAATAAGTCACACAGCTTTGGTTCACTGTAGGGGCTTGCTTTGAGACTAGAATTCCCAACCGGTTTCAGCTAAAAGAAGGCTGAAGTTAGTTATTCAAGTTTTGAGAATATTTTCAAGCTTGAATTTGACAAAAAGATATTTTTTTTAAATCAATTTTATACAATTTTGATGTTAAGAAATATTATATTAAACAAATCTAAATAACACTTAAAGAATTATTTTTCCTAAAACCTTTTCCCATATTATTTCTCCCCTAACTGTATTTATCTTTGTCTGAAATAGCTTGAGTTTATTGTTAATTTTTCCCCTAATACTTTTCATGGAGAGCGTATTGCCAAACAAAAATGTGGCCACAGCTCGTTTCATGCTCTCTCTCAATCTTTCTCTCTGCTCTTGAAAAAGGGCTCTGCCTTCCGTTTTTTATATGCGCAGTTGTTTTCAGCACACAGACAGTCACTCACACACACTCAGCTAATTGCGTCGATCAGCTGTTTTGATAATAAAACGGTTAAAAACCTTATGAAAGCAAGAAAGCAGCCGCCAAAGAGGAGAGGAAAAAAAGAAACTAACAACAATGTATGTTATTCCCCCACACACACTTTTGTGTCGTGTTTGTTTATTTGTCATAACTTATAAATTATAGAAGCGTTTCTGATTGCCTCACACAACCTGCGACGAATTCCCTGCTAGCCCCTGAAATTGTGTAAAAATCGCAGAGAACGCAGTTTGGGTTTTCGCGGGACCCTTGGAAAAACCTTGGATTGATTGCAAGCAAATATAGACCCAAGGCAGACAGCGGGGCAAACTCTTACACAAGGCACGTGTGTGTTTGGCACAGTGAAAAATCATTCACCGATAATATTTTTGCAGTTTCAATTAAATTACAATACACCCTTACATTTTCTCTATAGTATTTCATATTAAAACTAATCTAAAAATTAATTCAAACCTAAAACGAATTAATTCATCTTCATAAGAGTCAAAGCGCTTGGTTTTCAAAAATCATTGCCTACTTTTTGGCGACTTCATCATCGATTAGAAAAACTTTAATGTTTATTTGTAAGTGAAATACTTGAAGGATCGACTTGAAATTTCGTAAGTGGATAGGGATTACAAATACATTTTCGTATATAGTCAAGAAATTATTCTATTTCTAATTGTTATCAAATTTATTTGAGATTGGCGTAGTTACCATAAAAGTTCCATGTCCTATATCGTATTTTTAGCCTTTGTAGCTAATTAAATCATGTTTCTTATGAGAGTTTCAATATATTCTCATTATGAATATAATTAAATTGATTTTAAGGCAATAAACATACAAACTATACATTAAGGATCACGTTTTCTAGATAATATTTAAACTCTCTAAACTTAGTTAATATTTCAAGAGTCTTTTACTATTGCAAACCGTATGGAAATTATATTTTAATCATTTTTCTAATTTCTTAAGGATTTTACAGAACCTATCTCAGCCAATAACCACTGTACAACCCTTGGCAATGTCAACTTTTCCCGATTCTTTTAGCTCTTTTGTGTCTGTCCCTGTGTTTTCTTTCGTGTTTTCCGGCTCACCAACACACAGCTGTTTCTTGTTATTTGGCCCACACGTGACTGTGATTGACTCGCCGCCAGGTGAAAAGTGTTTAGGGGAAAAGAGCTGAGGGGGACGAGGTAGGAAAAACAGCAAACGAGGAGGTGCCACTGTAATGAGCTTTCCACGGAAGTGTGGAAAGTTTAAGGTTGAGAGCGGAGACAGCTGCGACATCAAAGCCAAGTGTGGCGGCCATTTTAGGGGGCGAAATGATTGTGGGAGTGACACGAGTGTGATTGAGAAGGGGCTACACCACAATATATAGATGGCCGATGACCCAGCACTTTGATAATCTGCCTGAGATAGCCAGACAGGCGGACATTTTGAATAAATATGTGAATAATTCAAGCCAACCCACAAAGGCTATCGATAGCAGTTTAGTTGTAGTTAATTGCCTTGTCAAGATAAGGCCAAAGCAAATACTTCAGGGAGTTTTAGATAAAACAGTATCAAGTACTTTTTTTTCATAAATATAAAAGGAACAACTTCGACTTTGTTTTTAGCATGCAAATTTGAGGAAAGAAAGAAGAGAAATTTCTAAAAAGATTGTGTGCTGGCAGAGGCTAGTAATAAAATATCTAAAACAAAATGGATCTAATAAAAGCCTTTTTTCCAATAAGGGAGTTTTAGATAAAACAGTATCAAGTACCATTTTATTTTTATAAATAAAAAAATAACAATTTCGACTTTGTTTTTAGCATGCAAATTTGAGGAAAGAATATTGAGAAATTTCTAAAAAGTGCGTGTGACGGCAGAGGCTGGGCCAGATCTATATTAATAACTAATTACATTTAATTTACTCAAATCAATATTTTTAACATTTTATTTATTATATTTACATATTTATTAAAATAGTAATAAAATATCTTAAGCAAAATATATCTCGAAAATTAAATTAGTAAGTTATTTCTTTTTAAAAAAACATCAGAAATATGCTTGATACCAAAAATGATCCATAAGATATCAAAGCTTTATAAAGCAGATATGGAAAGCATGCTATTTGCTACTCCATAATTTATTTTTTGAGTCATCTGGAAATAAGCGTGCCATGACGCAATTAAGTATCTGAAGGGAATAAAACAGAAAATAATACAAAAATGGAAGCATACTTTTAGAAAACCAAATACCCAGAGCCATGCGATGACTACATGATATTTATTTTTGTAAATTCGCTAAAGCAAAAGCAAAACAGAAAAAAAAGGAACACAGAAACACAGAAAAATAAATAAAAATCTAAACAAAGAGCTGTTAGGGAATTCATATGGAAAATGATTTTGGTTTCGTGTCTGTCTGTCGATGGAATTGATAAAGTGGCGAAATGAGAAAGAAATGCAAATTCCATCAAAGGCCCCGCGATTCGGTTTTGCACGAATATCAATCAAAGCGTTATAGAACCCTCCTTGTTCCTTGCTCTCCTAAAAACAACCCCTTAGCCCAAACAAAAGGAAAATCAACAGTTTCGAGAGGAGAGTGAGTTCCAATTTCCAGACAGCCACCACTTTCCTTTCTTTCCTTTCCATTCCGAATGAGACCCCCTAAAGTTTCCACCTCCCCGAAAATCATCAGCTGTTTTTACGAAATTTTTCGTTGGTGGGTTCATTGGCTTTACATCCTCTCTCAGTCTCTCCCGCTCTTACTCTCCTTTTGCTCACTGAAGAGCACCCGAAAATGTTGTTACTTTTTAATTTCTTCTTGTTATTTTTTGCGTTTTCGTCCCAAACAAAGTCATTCAACCCAGCACACAATAACAAAATAACGTAAAATAAAACGCAAAAAAAAGGAAGACGAGGAGGAGGAGTAGCCAAAGCAAAAACAATAACAACAACGGAACAACGGGAACGGAAAAAGTCAACGGCTGAAACGTTGGGGTCACTGCTCAGTTAGCCCCCGCTCTACCTCTCGCACTCCCTCGCACTCTCACTGCTGGCATCTCCCCCTCTCGCGGTGGGGCCAGTGCTCTTAAGAGCGAAATTTTGAGAATATACTTATAATGCGTAGTAAAGTCCGTCAAAGAATTTCTACACGGCAACAAAACCGAAGAGAAAGCGGATTAGTGGTCTTAATCGCTAAAACAATCATTAAAATATCAGGAATATTTATTTAAGCTTTCAATTTCAAGTTTTTAAATTGGAAATCCCCTTTGAAATGTATTTATTTCACCTTATAATTTAAGGAAATGCTCCTTCTTTATTAATTCCTCTTTTATTTTACCATCTTTAATGCTATCATAAACGTACCTTCCAGGATACAATCTCTAATATTGTTTATAATTCTTAAATATTCTATATCCTCAATCTTCTACCATGCTTATAATTCCCAACCACTCTATTTCCTCAGTGTTTCGATGGTGAAAAGTATATGACCGTCCGCCCTCTCAAGAAAACACCAGGATATGTTCATTAAAACTCATTGAAAAACTAAAAAAAAAAAACCCGGCTAGCCAAGAACCATTCTTTTGCCGTCTCATTTCTTATCGGAACCAAAATGTGATATACGACCCTGAATCGTAATGCAATAACCCCAGGGAACTGAAAACTGGGACTGGAATCTGAGATAGTCGAACCAGAAGGAGGCACGGACCTTATCAGGGGTTTTCGGTTTCTGGTTCTGTTTCGGTTTTTGGAACGGGTTATCTCGGGAGCCCCGCATAACCACCGACCGACTGCCATAAATATAAAAGTAATAATAAATGAAACATTGAAAGTAGTTACAAAACAAAAATAAATATAATTTAGGTTGAGATAAGCCTACTGCGGTTTTCTAGGTTTTGTTCCTTATCGAGGGGAAAGTTCAACCCAAGAATTGGGGTGGAGGCTACATAATACACACATATTACTTATGGCTTCATTAACAACAGCCTGGAAAACCATAAAAAAGCGAGCTGACACAAAATTATTGGGGGGACTAAGGTTGGCGTTCCCTTTTGGGGGACTGTTGTTGTTCTTGAAGTCTTAAATTCTGAAAACTTCGGTAAATATGAATGATATTTAATTCGAAGTAAATGTTTACCAGAAAAAAAATATAGATGCTTGCTATATTATCGGAATTAAGCGAAAGCTATGGTTGCTAAGAAAGAAGCTAAATACATATTCCAACTTCCCCAGAACATGGTCTTAAATTCTGAAAACTTCGGTAAATATGAATGATATTTAATTAGAAGTAAAAGTTTACCAGGAAAAAAAATATAGATGTTTTTTTTTTAATTTTTTCATTGATTAATTTGGAAATTTATTATCGCAATTAAGCGTAAGCTTAAGTTGCTAAGTAAGAAGCTAAATACATATTCCAACTTCCCCAGAACATGGTGAAATTTATAAGGGAGTATTATGATTCATACAGAGACTGTCTGATGCGGGCTCATTCGTTTAAATAAAATCTTTTTGATCACAAGCAATCAAGAAGTCATGAGACAGATTTGTGGCCAACAATTGGCCAATTTACAGAAGCATTTCCTCAACAGAATCATTACATGATGTGATTTTTGTTCTGTACTTTTTCATTGCGTTTCCTCTAGAAAGGCAAATATAATTTGAAATTTCTTGGTAAATGTTGTTTATTTTCAACGCAATACCTCGGACATGCAGGCCTTCGAATAATTTACTTGGCAATGCAAATTTTCCGTTTTATTTTCTTTATTTTTGAAGCATGTTAAGATAAAGATGCCTAATTAAGTTTAAATAGTTTATGCTACACCAAAACAAAAATCATCATAGAACCTATACGATTGTTACATGAATTCTATACTCTTGAGTATGAAAACTTTCTTAATAAGATGCTTATCAATTTAATACTACGAAAGTATACATTTTATACTCATCTCCACCAATATTTCATAATAATCACTAACGCGACAAATAGAAAAGCACTAAATTCCAGCTAACGCGATATGTTATCGAATTTTCGATGTGGGTTCGTATAAAAATAATACTCAAAAATACACAATTGAAACTATACAGTATAAAAACTAAACTTTGGAGTATACATTTGATATTTTGAAGTATAAAACTATACTAAACTCGTTATACTGCTTGAGTATACATTTAAGACAACGCGTAGAAAGGTTAAACTCTAGTCTTTTTTTTTTTTTTTGGTGTATAAGTGAAAATCTTAATTAGGAGAATCGGAAATAGATTCTATATAGAATACTTTTGTGTAAAAACTAATAATAAGCAACTTCAGATTTGTGTGACCCTTCCTCTCGATTTTCTGTATTTCCCCTACTTCAGGCTGATCCTTTTACCGATATGCTTCACTCCCAAACTACAGGGTATTTCCTTATTCTCTTTTCCACTTGTTCCCTTTCCGCCTTTTGATCGGTCAGTTGTAAGTATGGCGGCCAGCGAATGGTGGGGGCCAACGACGGGACGTCGACTACCGTTAGTCCGTTAGGTACAGGTACAGTGCAACATCTTTAACCTGTCTGCCATTGCACACACTGCAGACTTTTGCCAAGATTTTCGCTTTGTAATGCGCACTTGGCAGCGAAATTGCGACGACCGCAGCATTTACAGCTAATTGCATAAGTAGCAAGCTGGCGAAGCAGTCCGTTTTTGTGCTATCGTTTAAACAAATCAATGCAAATATTAAATCAATATGGATGAGAGCCACTGAGAACTGTCGACCGTTTTTAATGACATTTCCTTTGTTGTCTCGTTTCTTCTGCACAAAAAAGGAATAGGAAGCGAAATAAGACGAGAATTCAAGGATACAGCAAAGTCGGCGCTAACAGTTTCTTTGTCTCCTCCGGCGCGCTCTCTCTCTCTCTCGCTCACAGCTGATTCAGAGGGCGGGGGAGGGAATGGAAAACCAGAAGAGACAACAACAATAAATACTGAAGCGAAAGCAATGGAACGTGAATTGAAATCATTTGCTTTGACCATAAAAAGAATCAACGAAGAACGCACACACACGCAGATCTAATATACACAGAAAGAAATTTTGGTATACAATACAGATTTTATTTGAAAAAAAAATGCTAGAAAGGTTTGATAATAAACAGAAAAGGCTTAAGCTCTATACAAAAATGGTTAGAGTTTTTACAACTAGTACTAGTACTCTAATGATAATTACGTTTTCTCCCAGTGCATCCGAGCAATACATAAGGTATCGCCTGGCCTGCTTTGTTTACATAATGTCCCGCATTTCCAGTTTCAAGATCCGCTTCAAACGCAGCTTCTTCTAACGAAAGACGCTTTATAACTGATGAAATATCATAAATATAGCCCGAGCGCGCATAAAGTTCAAAGCAATTAAACGCAAGCTTGTCGATTTGGTTTTATTTTGTGCGAAGCCCGAAGACGACATCGAAGGAGGAGAGTGCAATAAAAATGGCCGACTGACTTACCTTCTTTCTCTTCTCAGAGGAAGATCGTTAAAAGGCACAAATTTTCGGCTCAGTGCAGAGGCGATTTGTTGTTGTGTCGCTAATTCCAATTAATTCGACATTTTTGCAGTTTTTTGCAGGCTTTTTTTTGGCTGCAAATATTATTGATTTCACTTGCTGTTGCTTGCTGGCTCCAACACACATAGGGGCACACACACTCGCACACTCAGCTGTGCTGCTGCTGCTTCTTCTTCCTTGATTTTGCGTCTATATCACACATTGATTTTTTGCGAAACGAAACACTTGGGGGCTTTTGATTAATATATAATGCAATATATATTTTATATAACCCACGGATTGCCACTTTTCATTGCAATTGCACAATTTTCACGCCTTTCTCGGACTTATTTGCTGCTGCTGCTCCGCTTGTGCGGGTGAAAAAAAACGGTTCTTTTCGCTATTTTCGCCTGCACCCACGCACTGCTTTTCGCTCGTCGCTCTTTGCTCTCCACTTTCCACACCGCTCTTTATCCTTCGCTGCTCTTTCTATTTACCGGAATTGATCGTTCTCAACTTGGACGCCATTGCAGCTCCACTGGCGAAAAAATCGGTGGAAATGCCAGCACAGGTGGAATACGAGCACTTCTGCAGCCGTTGTTGGCGTGGAAAAACGGGAAAAGCCGCGCCTACACTTTCATTGGCAGCATCATCGCGTTGCGTTTTCGCCGTGGCTTTCGAGATTCGCATAATTTTCACTTTATTATCGCGCACAACGGGCCTGCCAAAATTGATTGTTTATTTTCTTTTTTGTCCCCAACAAAACAGGAGGTGACACTGTGAGACCAGACCAGCTGTGGGCGTGCCAGTGTGACTGTATTGCGGTGCGGTGGAAATCCCAACTGCGTGGCGGCGTTAATGCTGTGTGACACGGCATTTGTTTGGGGAGAAATTTAAATATTTAGTTTAAATATTTTCTGAAGAATATTGGATATTAAAAAAATAATGAATACATAATTATTGTAGATGGTTTGAAAATTAAAGATTTTAAATTTTATAAAAACCCCTTCCCCATAAAATCAAACACTCAAACCTTTTGATATTTAAAATAATATTTATGTTAAACGTTTTTCAGTTTAAAATGTCATATTTCTCTTTTGTTTACCTTTTAGTCATATTAAATTTTGTTAATATCCGAGTGACTTATTTTTTGTATTACTTTTTGTTTGCAAAACTACACACGTACATATGATGTAAATATATAGTAAGTCTGCATTGTAAAGCCTTTATGTAATACATATACATAATACATATATATATAGGTGTATATAATATTTATTTCTCCTTTTTAAATGTAAATTTTATTGAACCAAATGTTATTCTTTGTGTGTGAGTGTGTGGTACGGAACTTTCCATATACATATACATATATTTACGGCTTTCTTTGAACTCTAACATTAAATTAATACATATCAGTTGTGATTTTTTAGTTGATTTTGTTTGTTAAATAGTTTTTAAAACAAAGTTTGAAACACGCTACAAGAGACAGATAGAAAGATCCGTTAAAATACGCAACTTACAACTCTTGTTTAATTGTTTTTATTTTTGCTTTCTTCTTTTTGTGTAAATACGACTTTGACTTTTTGTTTTTTATTTTTTGTTTCTAGGAAAATATATGGTAGATATATGTTTTTGTATGTTTGTTTGTATGACACCATTTGCTTAGCTTAACTTTTAGAGAGGATCAAAAATGAATCAGGAAAATATCTCATCTGGCATCGTTTGCTTTTGCGTTTATTGTGCTTATCTGTGTGTTTGTCGAGGGATTCTGTGGGGTTCCTAGGATTAAGTGAGCATCGGAATGGGTTAAGATCGATTTTCCCCAACTCACAGCTGGCGTTCGGGTTCGATCTCTCGAGGATTGGGGCATATATATAGTTCAGGGAAACCTTAGGTTGTGAAAATCCAAAATCCAAGCGTATATTAACTAATTAGTAGTGTTTGAGCCCAGCTGTGAGCTTCGGAACCCTTTTTTTTACATTACTCAGTGGTATTTTACAAAATATATAGACTGTGTAGAGCAGGGGTGCCACCAGAAATCGCTGTTGCTTTTAAAATCCATTGAAAATGAGTGCTAAAAATGATCATTTTTTAAAGCTTGCTTTCTTTCTTTCCAAGGGATTTCAAAGCCCATAGTGATTCCTTTGACTCTCCTGAATACCTAAGTGAGAATCCAGTGGGTGTTTCTATATCGATTTATTTAGTTATTTTTATGTGTGTTTGGGAAGGGGGGACGACAATGATCCATTCGTTTGTTCGTTGTGTAATATACATGGCTATACATACAGATAATGCTAATTGCTGAACATATTTTCTGCTGGCACTAGACTTGACTCGATCAAGTACATATACTATATATATAGAGATATCTGGGCGTGCCAAACAGAAATCGCTTTGAAATTTGAATTTAAAAAAAATACTGCCTACTTTCAGGCAGTTTTTCAGTAGATTTCAATTCCCTTGGCGATTTCTGTGGCCTCCCTGTTATGTGTTGTATTTGAACGCTTTGTGGTTCTATCGACATGTTCCGGAATCGGGGCTAACCAGTGAGTGATAAAATCCGATCTTAAACCAGTTGGTTTTCAATAATTTAGTTATAATTTAGCAAACATTTAATACAGGTGTATGCGAGTGTATGGGGACGACCATAAAGAGAGTTAAAACTAAGCGCAGCTAAGCAGGGGTGCCACGGAAATCGCTACGATTCTAATTAATTTAAAGTGGGTTTAAAAGTATGCAATAAAATTGTTTAAGCATGCTATCTGAAGGGATCTAAAATCTTTAGCGCTTGCTGTGACATCCCTGAATAATTGCAGTTCGCTATAGGCTAGACACAGAACATTCAGCGGAACGACCTGAAGCTGATAGATATACACATACATCATATATAGTTATATATACAAGGGGGGCGGGGGCGGCTAGCAATTCTTCGGGCTGCAAGTTAATAACAAAAACACAGAGCTAATACACAGATTCCACAAGAAATGAGGGGTCTTCTAGTTAACATATAGCAATATTAAATAAAATAATCACAATTTGATGCAAGTTTTTGAAACTTGCACTCAAAAAACTAAAACTAAGGTTAGGTTCGCTTCGTTTTTTTAGTGCCGCTGCTGATCCATTTTATTTTGGATACGGTTCCGGCATCGCCGCATCGAGCAGTCCCAGCGAATACATGCAGATCATCGAAACGATGGTCAAGCTGAACACCATGGCAAACATGACGATGCACACCGGCCACCAGCATCAGTCCGTTGCCGTCTTGCGCATTATCTTCCTGGCAAAGCCAATGGCCGTATCTCAGAGAATCTCACAGCAGCGGCAATAGCGGGGTCGATGGCCGCTGGTCACCGCCGGCGGTGTTCCGGGTGCGAAATAGGCGTGCACCTTGATATTTGGTAGATGGTTCTAAAGGAGGGATTCAAAAGTTATTAATTTATTCAGTTAAAGTTATTGTTTGTGCCCACCTTAAGCTTTCGTATGGCGGTGCGGGTGATGAGCTGACAATCGAATAGCTCGATCCTTTGGAGATTGTGGCAGGACACCAAATGCTCCAGCGTTCGGTCTGTGATCAAAGGGCAGTTGTCCAGCTCCAGGACAGACAGGATCTCAGCGGCACAGCTGCCGGTGGTCAAGTGTCTAATGCCATCGTCCGTGATAAGCTCACAGTGCGAAAGGGTCTAGGGATAAATACACATTTAATTTAATTTTATTGTAAACTCCCAGGCTTTTAGTTCAAAATAATAACGGCGGCTGGCTTTTATTTTTATAACTTTTTCTTTTTCTCGATCCGAAACGTGTTGATCGCTCTATTTTGCCAAACCAAAAGTGACCGTAGGAATTATACATTAAAAAAGGTATTTTTAATTATGTGAACTCCCAGGTTTTTATTTCAAAATAATAACGGCTAATGGTTTTTATTTTTATAACTTTTTCTTTTTCTCGATCCGAAACGTGTCGATCGCTCTTTTTTGCCAAACCAAAAGAGACCGTATATTCTTTTCTTAAAAATCTAGCTTGATTCTATGCGTTATTATGCGACTATTATTAATTTGTTGGGGTTCTATGCGACTATTATCGATAACACAAAATGAGCTGTTTACATTAGTTAAAGTAATTTTCTATAAAATCCTTACCAACTTCTCCAAACTGGGACACCCTGTGGCCAGATGGGCCAGCGTTAGGTCCGTTATCTGGCTGCATTCCTCCAAATCCATGCGCTCCAGATACTTGCAGTTACGCCCCAGCGCCTGGAAGCCAATGTCCGTGAAGTTGCGACAACCGGACACCTCCAGTGTGTTCAGCTGATGATTGTGCTGCGATAGCGACATGAGCGAGAGATCGGTGAGATCCGCGCACTTGGACACGCAAAGTTTTTGGAGCTTGTGACAATTGGCGGCCAGCTGGCGGATCGATGAGTCGCTTATGGTCTGGGGATCAGAGGACTATATAGCTTAATTTATTTTATTTCTTAAATTAAGACGCACCTCACAGCTATGTAGATTTAGCACCATTAAATCGGGACAGTATTTGGCCAGGCACATTATGGCATTGTCATTTATCTGTTTACAACCTTTACTGCTGAACTTGCGCAGCTTGACGCAGCCGCGGGCCAGCGCTTCGACGCCATTCTCGGAGATCAAATGGCACCAGGACACGTTGATCTCCATGAGGTTCTGCATAAACATAACCAAGATATATTATATATTTTCATAATTCCAAAAAATAAACCTACTGGACAGCCATCGGACAGATACTTCAAGCTGTTGTCGGTTATGTTGGAGCACGAATCCAAATTAATGGCCGTTAATTTGGAGCAATATCTGCTGATGGACTGTGTGGATATATCGGTTATCTTCTTGCATTCGGACAGGTCCAAGTGTTCGATATTGTGGCAGTGATTCGCTAGAGTTCTGTGGGGAAGATAGGGGTTTCTTAATAGGGAATAAATATAGGTGGAAAGATACTTACCTCACGGACTGATCTCCCACAGACTGACAGCCACGCAGCGAAAGTGATTTGAGGAAACCGCGGCATCGCTGCGATATATTCTCAATCACTGGACCCTGATTTTTAAATAAAATATTAAATGAAATATTAGAAAATGTGTTCAAATATATTACTTAGCTAACATTTATCCTAAGAATTTTTTTTAACAATTTCAGGTCCCGGAAACTGATGATTTCTCTTCCAGATTCTACCAATATTTCATAAAATAAACAAAAATCTAATTTATATAATTTCACTGCATACTTTTAGGCATATTTGAAAGTGATTTCACATCTCTAGCGATTTCTGTAGCATAAAAATCTGCAAACTGAGGAATTATACTTTAGATTCCATGAAAAACTATACACAAAATTACATTTCAATTATTTTTTTGCATACTTTTGGGCATATTTAATATGATTTCAAATGTATAGACATTTTGTAGTTTAAGGAATATGGAAATGTATAATTTCTCTTCAAAAACTACAAAAATATACTAAAATCATATTTGTAAAATTTCATTGCATTCTTTTAGACATATTTTAAAACGATTTCAAAACTCCCCAAAGATTTCTTAAGCTTAAAATCCTGAAAACTAATACTTTCCCTTTCATAACCCATCCAAAACTCACCTCTATATCACGTTGAAAGTCGAATAAATTGATTTTCTGCCAGCTGGAGCCATCGAGGGCCAGCACATTCCAATATTTGCATACCTAGGGGAGCAGCAGCGCAATGGAAAATTCATTAGTACAAGAAAATATATAGAGGGCGGGGTAAGAAACTAGACTAGTATCCAACTGGTTCATTTACCTGTGCACAGCGGCATAGTGAGACCACGTCCAGGTAGGAGAAGACGCGCAGCAGTACCTCCTTTGGCAGTTGTTTGATTAACTCATCGTCCAGCTCGGTGGCGCCCAGGAATGTTTGCTGCAAAGACGGAGGAGAATACATGGCGGATGAGCGATGGTTTCTCTTTGACGCTGGTCAGTGATTGTTCCAATTTGAGATGTGATGGCTAAATAAATTATTAACTGGATGCCTGCTCAAGTGGTTCGCCCAAAAAAAAATGAGAAGAATATATATATAAGAAAGAGCTTTTAATGAAAACCAATAGATCGAATTGAATAAATATAGGTCTGGAAGGAAAACAAACTAATTGATGAAGGGAGGAAGCTCGATAAGGCTGGAGTGGAGAGAGCGAGAGATTCTTTTTGGTTTGGTTTGGTTGTGGTGTCTTTATGTACAGTATGCTGGATCGATCAGGGATGATATCATATCATCAGTGGGTAAAAATGGTGGCGATTGATCTTGATTCTTGATTCCCTTGATTTTCTTACTGCCTGTTCTTCATGCTCGGGGCCCACTGTCCTTGGCTGCTGCTGCTGCTCCTCGGAGGAGCTCATCGAGGAACTGTCGCTGCCTGTGCTGCTGCCGCTTGTCTCCAGTGATTTAGGATTAGGATTTGCATTTGGCAAGGTATTAATTACGGGCGTTGCACTGCCAAATGTTGCCGTACGCCAAATGCTGTTGCAAATGCCACTGATGATGTTGCTGTTGCCACCGCTGTGATTATTGTTGCTGCCGTTGCCGTTGCTGTTGCTGCTGCTGCTGCTGCTGCTGTGATTCCTGTTGCTGCTCATGTTGCTATTTCCATTTATTTGTAAGCTCGCTTGGTGACTATTATTATTGTTGTTGAGGTTCTCACTGCAAGCCGTGCTGTGCGTGCCACTGCCACCGCTGCTGGTGTTGCTGCTGCTGCTGAAGCTGGCACTGCCGCTGATGCTGCTGCTGCCGCTCGGTGGCAGCAATAACTCAATGCTGCCGCTGGGGCCGCCGCTATTAACACCACCGCCTCCGGCTACTCCTCCCACACCGCTGCTGCTTCCCTCACCGCCGTTGCTGGCGACGCTGCTGCTGGCAAACATACCGCCGCTGAACTTTATCAGTTTCTTTTTTTCCTGATTCAATTAACTCTTCTTTATTTTTTATACGCAACAACCGCTCTCTCTCTCGGTTGGCGCGGTGTGAATGCACGATTAAAATATTCACAAATTGCGTTCTTCGCAAACGTTGCTCCCTCGCGCGCTCTTTCCGCTTATTTTATTTTATATATTTTTTTTACGCTTATTGCAGCAGGAACTGGTTGAATATAAAGAAAGAATATACTTGGAAAAATAGTACAACATTCTGTTTGAATTTAAAACGAATCTAAACCGAGTTTTTTTTGGGCATCAAGGTCTTTGTGGCCTTAATTGAAATGCGCACCCAAAACTTTAAGCTCTTTTTTTTTGTGGGCGAGGAGGGTCACCGTCACCCCCTTTAAATCAAGCACACACACCGCACACACTACACACATTGTGTTGTGGCATTCAACCTAAATGAAAAGTCATCAGTGGCAATTTAAAAAAGGCAATCGATCGAACGTGTGACGAATTTGAGGAGCGAAGAGCGCGCGAACAAGAAATAAGTGTTTGTAATAAATAATAATGACAATAACACAAGATTGAATTGATAACTAAGGGAATTAGCTATCATTTAGAGAGGGTATCATGCAGTTTTTAACAGGGTTTGTATTTTATTTTAGAGATTTAATTAGAGCTTTAAACAAATTATATCAAAATGTGAATAAAATAAATAATAAATGCATAAAATAAATACATACAGAAAGAGGTAAGAATTAAATACAAATAATTGTTAAATAGTGGAATATTCAAATTAAATTGACTTAAATTTTTTAACCATTAAGCAGCCTTAAAAAGGATTGCTTAAAATATATAAAAACTTACTTAAAGGTTACATTTAAAAACTTAAAGCTTCAGCAACAAATATTATAGTGTTTAAAATCTTAGAATATCAAAAGAAATTAATTTAATTAAATATAAAACATCGAATACCAACAAAAATTATTTTAATTAAATATAAATCTCACTAAAACCTCAGAAAATCTTAAAGATATCTCACAAGCACCGTATAAAAGCTCTTTCCACTACAAAACAAATTCCTTTCTTTTGTCCAGTGAGTGACTTTAAGTGGCATAACAATGACAGCAAAACGCTGCGAATGCATTACATATCAGTTATTAAATTGTTATTTCCACAATTGTAGAACAAAAAGTAAGGAAAAACCATGCATATGTATGAGAATCAAATAAAGAGCACTGAAGGTCCAATGAATTATTGATTTGCTGGCCTGATCGCAAAGCAGAAATAGGAGTTGACATATATGTGTAGTATTCCCATTTAACTAGAGCAGGGTTGGGCACTCAACTTAAAGGTCGGAGCCCGATAAGGGAAAGTGATAGCAAAAACTGATTAACCCTTAATAAAGAAGAATAAGGAAGAATGTGAAAGCAAAGCTAAGCTAAGATAGAAAGACTTTTGCACAGGCATGTGTAAGTTTTGTTTTTTAATCCTTAAAGTTCGACGATGTGTAGGTTTTGTATTTATAACCTTGGATCAGACCGAGTGAGCAAGCAAAGCTTAGAGAAAATAGAAAGGTGTATTCACAGACATGCGTAAAATTTGTTTTTTTAATACTGAAAACCAGACTATGTGATTAGTATGTGTAAGTTTTGATTTTAAGTCCTAGAGACGGAAGATGTGTAGGTTTTGTATTTATTACCCTGAATCAGAGCGAGAAAGCCCGAATATATAAGCAAAGATCTTCGATAGTTTATGTAGGTTTTGTATTTATAACCCCAGATCTAACAGAATAAGCGAAGCAAAGCTTGGGGAAAATAGAAAACAGTTTGACCAGGGTAGTGTATATTTTGTTTTTTAAACCTTAGAGCCCGAATATGTGTAGATTTTGTATTTGTAACCCTGAATCATACAGAACAAGCTATTAAAGCAAAGGAAAAATCAAAAACACTTGATCTGGCATGTGTATATTTAATTTTTGTTAGTCTTTGATCGAGGTTTTTGTCCCTACGACGTTTAAGTTTTTTATTTCTACTTCTAAGCACGCGAAAATAGCCTCCGAAAGAGCCACTACGCTCTGATCCGGAGCCTAAAGCAACCATGACTAAATCTATTAAGAATAAAGAATTCAAGGGGGAAAAAAACACTGAAAGTGACCTGGAATTTCGCTTTTATCTTTCACACGTACTCTATGCAAATTCCAAGCTGCAACAAAGACCCAAAAATAAAACCTAGTTCCAATTCAATTCGCCTTAAGTGAATGGAAACGACAAGTGCAAGGCATTTCACACTGAGCTCGTTGCGTTTTGCATAGTTTATTATTTATTTATTTGATCATGCAACACATGGCGTATACGTAACGCCAAACAGCTGATAAATAAAAAGCGGAGAAAAGCTGAGAAAAGGGAGAGAAAATCGGGGGAAAGGCAGGTTGCGGGTGGTGGGTGCGTGTTGGGGAAAAAAGTAAACAAATTAAAAATTCCCATTTACTTTCCCGAACGCGACCTCGAGCCAAGGAAAAAAAAGGGGAATATATCAGAGTGTGTCTATATATAATTTGAGAAGATATACATACATAGGCAACTTGACAACAAATCTGAGCTGCATTTTATATAAGCCATGACCGGGTCAGGCAGTTGATAGCAGCCACTGATAGACAAGCTTCTCCTGCTATATTTTCACCATATACCTACTATATCTACTCTATATATACACAAGCACAGGCACATAGGCAAGGTCAGCGCTTGGGGGAAACTGGGTCAGCATCCGAAATTGGGTTGCACTCAATGCTATATTTTCACTTATAAATATAGACTGAGCGCAGCAAAAAACGCATAGGAGGAAAAATCAGACAAAAAACCATCAACACACACGCACAAAACAGCTGATGACACACCAGAAAACAGGGAAAAACGGGGAAAAACAGGCGGAAAAGCCCATAACAAGTGCAACAAAAGAGCTGAAACAGCACCAAAAACATGCACACACACACAACACCCACACACAGTTTGAGGTACATTTTATTTGCACACTTTTGTAGATACTTGCATACCATTTGTTTATTTTTTTGTATTTTCAACCGAACTCCTCCTTGCTGCTGAGCTATGACGATTAATTGCATGGGGAAATGGATTTTCCGTCGCCTTTTGCCTGGAAAAATCGTGTGAAAAGTGGGGGCACAAAAACACGCAGGAGAGCCGACGATTTTCGCGAGACACCATCGATGACAACAGAGCGCAGAATGTGAACTGACGAACGGAGAATCGAGAATGGAGAATCCAAAGCCCTGGCCCCACCAGAGCTCGATAAAAACAGCTGAGCGAAGTTCTCTCTCTCTCTGTGTCTCTGTGTAATTTTTCCCTTTCGGAAAATGCATCTCAGAGAGATTGAGAGAGAGAGCAAGCGTGGCATTGCACCCACAAAATAAGCCAACAAAGGCAGACGACACACACAAACAACAAAGCTGGCTAAAAAGTCTCAATGAGAGCGAGTCTGAACACTGTTCAAACAAAAAGTGCGTCAAGAACTTCAGATGCCCTTGTCAAAAGCCACTTGAACTTTTACGCAGGGTTAAATCGGTAAATTAGCACTAGACCAAGCAAAGTTTAACTTTTGTCACTAAAAAGAGTCTCTAGGTTTTAAGACAATTTTAGTTTTAAATCCACTCTGGGAGAGGGAGAAGTAAACAAGCTTAAAATATGTTGACAAACAAGAATGTAATAATTTTATTTTTCCTATGATAGCTACATGTGTTATATAGTAGCCTGATTCATCCATCTCGGCTTAAATACTGCCTACAATAATAATTAAACGAATAATAATTCAACGGACGGACAGACAGACGGACAAACGGACATGAGGCCACGACTAGATCCACTCGGCTTTTGATTGTTGTAAAGAATAAATGTTCCATACATTTGAAAACTAAATAGAAGCTTATAAAACTTATTAATGTTTTCTAATAAAATATATATAATTAAATCTACGTTACGTTTTTTTAACTTTAATATTATTGAAATTAAATATATCTACTAGTATTAGTAAATATTAATCACAAATAATATCCCCTCTTTTACAGGGTATACCTAATATGAACTGTAAATACATCTCTCTCATTCTCATACCCATTCTCATCCTCCTTAAATACACATACGTATCTCTCTCACCCCCACTTGAAATCCCCCCACTTATCTCTCATTCTCTCCCTCTCTCTCTTGTGGTAAAAATCTGCATGAGGTTGCAATGCTGCCAGACATTTTCACAGTGTTGCCGCCACCGCCGCCGTCAGCTGTTTATCGGGCAATCTGTTTACTTTCGTTTGTTATTGGCTTTCGCTCTTCGGAGGCGAAGATAAGTTAAGTACCCTAAATACCAAGTACCCAGAATGGACAATCAATAAGCCCCAAAAATAAATAAATAAAGTCGTTAGGAGAACGCAATTAAAACGAGTCATCTTTTTTGCCATTTCCTTATGATTTTTTTACGCTAATTAACACAAGAGTTACTGGAGCCAAAAATAGAAGTATAACATCATGTTTGGTTATGGAAAATATGAAGATTAAAGCCGAGTATTTATATTTTTAATTGATTTTATGTAATAAAACTGATGAGGCTTCCGAAATTTTGAGGAAATGGAATGTACATTCAACAGAATGTGAAAAAATGTGCCAGTGGAAATGGGATATTGAGTAATTACAATTTCTGATGTCTTATTTACAGGGATTTTTGAAACTTATTAAGCTTTGAAGATAATTTAAAGGTTGGTTTTTAAAACAAACTACATTTAATCAAATCCAAATCAGTTTTTTCATTAAATCAGTACTAAAAATGTTATTTCGAATGTAAGATCTCCGTTTTAAGATCAAATCCCTTTCGGTATCCTCTAAACAAATTGCTTAAATTCAGCTCATTGAGCTTGCTCCTCTGTTTGCTTATTTACTTGGCATTCATTGTTGTGTGCACATTGCACTTGGTCGGCGAAGAATTTCCAATTTGTCAGAAGTCCTCCTTCTCACTTCGCACTCACTGGTCATTATTCGAGAGCTTTGAGCGAAGGGTGGGGACTTTAGGGGGTTAATGCTTGGGGGTGTGTGTGTGTGTTGTCAGCGAGTTTATTGCACTTTTGTCGCAAGACAAACATATAATTTTTTGCGACGGAGTGTGAGACACCGCCGGCCACTTACACTTTTACAAGCAAAGCAAACTCCCTCTTCGTTCCTGACAAAGGCGATGACTCCTGTTCAACGTCCTCGGGTAGTATTCCTTGTTCCTGACTTCAAAGGAAGGACAAAGGACCCGCCTTGCCATAAAAATAAACGAGCTGCAAGTCTATTTGAGCTGGAGAAGTGAGAAGTGGAAGTAGAAGTGGCTGACTAACTGTCTGGATGGCAAAATAATCAAAAGAGCAACACAGCACGTCTTGGGTTTCAAAAAAATCAAGGGGATAAAGCTCCAGCAACTAGAATTAATTAAATTCTTTTAGTTTCACGCTTACAAAACGCAGAATCCTTTAATCCGGATTAGGATTGAGGTTTCAAACTATTTAAGACAGCAATCCAAGGTAGCAGTCCTAGCTTTACAGCTTTTTAAAGCCTAGTTCATGTTGTAATTGGTATCAATTTGTTTTCTAATTAAATGTTAATGGAAACTCCCTGATATTTTTAGTTCTTAAATGATTTTGCTTACTTAAGCACAACCACTACAGCACGTAAAAGATTAATCAAGGGCTTTGCTTATAAATTAAGCTACATAATTTATTGCTTTTTTTCTGAGATAACTTATCTGTAAATTCCAAACCTCTCGAGACTTCAGACTCCTCAAGATAAAAGCCAATCAAGCAAATGGTAAATCCGTTAAAGTATTTATAGCAAGCAATCGAAATCAAGCCATAAATGTATAGAAATTCCAATATGAACATGCAGGTTAATTAAAGGATTTTTCGGTTTTAAGAAAACTAAGAAAATACTAAGTAAACTATCAATTAAACGATTTCCTTGAAAGACTATAAATACACATATTAGTCCTTAAATATTCAGAGAATATAATCTAAATTTAAATTATTAATTTAATTTAAACTTTTTGAAGATATATATTAAAATAAATTAAATTTCTTTAAAATTCTTAACTGATTTTAAGTATACAAAAATATCCATAAAACATATAAAAACGGATAAGTTATTCGTACAATTTTTGCAGCATACTTTTCAATGTTTTTATTGTTTTTAAGCATTTTAAGACCTTAAACTTTTGGGAACGCCACTGAAATAATTCTGAAAATTCAGACATAATAAAAAAGATTATTTCGAAGATTCTACCTGCTTGATTAATGATATTTTGGGACCTTTGGAGGTTTCATCTCTATCCCTTTAAAATCTCTTAGAAAACGAGGACATTTTATTTTAGGAATTTTATAACGATTTCAAACCCGTTGAGATTAAGATTTTTTCAGGAAAAAATCTGAGAAACCTTTAGCTTTATGTTTATATATTTTTTAAAGAAAGATTTTCCCTTACTCAAAAATTCTTTTCTATTTTTAAATTGAATAAATATAGTTTTATAGTTCTTAAGATTTTCCTCGACTTGCCAGAAGTACGAGGAAAGCCAAGTGCTGGTTTACTTACATCGAATCGATGATGATTGCGTCCCGAATTGGTCATTTTACGCGTGGATAATACTTATATCCCGAAATCCAGATTAAGAAATCCAGAAATGCAGCAGCAGCTCCCGCTTCCAGCTCCCCGCCTCTGATGCTTTCCCTTTCGCTCTTGGTGGCGTTCTTGCGCTCCCACACTCGCCGCCCCAGTACGTTGTTCTTTGTTGTTTTGCCCCCCACACACGACCGCTCTCTTGGTGCGTGTGTGTTTGTGTGAGCGAGCAGGAAATTATGCGTCGTCTGCTGTGTGCTATTGTTGTTCTTCTTCCTCTTCGCTGGCGCTGCCTGCTGGTTCTTGTTGTTGTTGTTGTTTTTGCTGCTGGTAGTTCTTTGTTCTGATTGCGTTGCAATTGTTGATTGCACTCGGTTGTTGTTGTTGTTTTGGGTAGAGAGTAATGGTAATCGGCGCGTTTATTGGTATTGGTGCTTGCCTACATCACAAGAGATTTGCCACCAACAACAACATCAAAAACTGCATATTAATGCAGCTCCCCCGTTTGGCAATATAAAAACAACAAAAGGCTGCAACTCAACGATTCGCTGCGTAATGCGTAAATAGGTTTTTCCCGTTCTTGCATCTTTTTCGTTCCGTTCCCGTTTTCGTTTTTTATAGGCGACGACACTATTTCGCTTGTCCGCAATGCCGCGCTTCGCCTGCCCGTTTGCTTTTTGCTTCGTTTTTTATGTAATTGCGATTTTTCGCCGTGGAAATAGTATATTGCAAAATATTGCACTGCCGACGAAAAGAGAGAGCACAAAAACACAAAAAAACGACGTGTGACCGTATGGGGGGAAGCGAAAAAATCACATAGATATCGAGGCAATCAGCCGTTTAGAGAGCTCAGTGTGACCAGAGCTGAGGCACAGGGCCGAAAAAATTAAACAATGGAAAATAATTGTTTAAAATATGTTTTTATTATGCTTTATGATAAGTTATAGTACATTTTCACCCCTACATTGTTTCATACCTCAAATTTTCAAATAAGAACTGGTTCCAACAACCCAACTATTTTCAACGATCTGGCAGCTCGCTGGCAACCATCAGCTGTCGATTTTATAATTGCACGCCGGCTTTCGTGTTTTGTCTCTTAAATTTCCCTTACAATCCGCCGAATAAACGTTAACTAAAAGCAAAATGTGGCCAATAGTAATGGCACTATTGCGGCGCAATGCCGTGTACATCACCTTACCCATAGCCGGCGTGGTTGGCTTCATTGGCTACAATTTGGAGAGTTGGTTATCTGACAAATACACACCATACAGTCGTGAGTTTTTGGCGGCCCGAAAAGCTAACTATCCGAAAATAACAGGTTTTCTTGTAATTCCCCCCATGCAGCCTCCATTCAGGAAGTGCGCGCCAAGCGTTTGACCGAGGAATCCTTGAACTCGAATGCCGCCAATGTGGAGAAATTAAGGCTCAGCAGTCCTGTGCTCGAACGCAATCTCTCGCCGTCGCTGCAGCCGAAACACTAACCTTATCTTATAACCTCCAAATGTGTGATACCGAAATTGGGCAATGTTGTTGTTATCAATAATAAAAAGAAAGTGATGTAAAAAAAGTACTTGGAACTTTCTAGTTACATCCCTTGCGGGGATCGAACCCGCGACCTTTGGATTAGAAGTCCAACGCGCTATCCTCTGCGCCAAAGGGACAGGTGGTGGACGCCTCGCCAATGACTCATACAAGCCAAGTGGAGTTTTGGCAGCTGCAATTGGGATAAAACGCTTTAAACATCTTTATTTATTTAAGAATTACTTCAATTAATCCATCGATTTGATATTTAAGAGCTCAGAACAGCTTTTGTTCTAGCTATAGAACGTTTGGGGGTACAAGTGCTACTCAGGCGGCGCAGAGCTCATAGCCTCGGTGGCGCAGTTGGCAGCGCGTAAGTCTCATAATCTTAAGGTCGTGAGTTCGAGCCTCACCCGGGGCATGTAACTTTTTTGGGCCTTTTTTTACTTTTCTCATTGGGGGAGGCTTTTGTTTGTATCTTTAATACTTTGAGTTAATATTTTTAAGGTTTATAAATGTTTAGAAACTCATTATATGGGTTATATTTTTTGTGTGAATATTTTTAGTTGTGGAAATGTATTTGTTACACTTTACCTTTCTTTTATGTTCTGGAATTTGTTCTTTTTTTATTATTTTTAAATACAGCTTTTAATAAATTCAAATCTTAGCTAGTTGAGATGGAGGCATATTTCAAGGTTGCTTACTTTCCCATGCGCTGAATGGACCACTCCTGCTGGCACAGTGGGCACCGATTGTTCTGTTTGACCCACAGTGACATGCAGCAGTGGTGGAACGAGTGGTTGCATTCACCCCAAACCACAACACAGTCCTGACGACCCATCACATCACGCTTGTTGTCCGCCTGGCAGCGAAGGCATGAATCTGGAAAATATTTAAAATTGGAAAAGCTAAATTTTAGGTATTTAAGTTGGGAAAATACTTAAGACAGGACACTAATAATAATAATTAAATATTATAGTAAGTGAGAGTCAAAGAAAGAAAAACTTAAAGAAGAAAAACTTAAAGGTTTTAAAGGATCTGTTGTTTTTTTATAAATAATAAGAAAAGGTTAAGGTTTTGTGAAAATATGTTTTTTTTTTTAAGATTTCTAAGAGGTTTCCTTGTAGAAAGTCTCTAAAGTTGTTGAGTTTTTTAGGGGTATGTTTGGAATTTAAAAAATATATATAATTAGGCTTTGCATTTGTCAAATCTAAACTCATGATTATTTTTCAGCTATTCTTTATAAATATATTTATATTGTTTTTATCATTTTGTTCAGTGCATTCCACGCAGAACCTCGAAATATATTCAAGTCTAGACATTCCAGGAAATATCTTAATTGAATCAATGAGCCGAGGGTTAAAAGTTCAGGTGACTCTTCGCTGAAACTTTTAAAATAGAAATAGATCTCAGAAACTGTAGATACATATGCGCAAAAGGTGCACTAAGAGCGCACTTGTGGCACTTGACAAAACGCGTCACTGGCGACTTTGAGCCACAATTAGCTGCAAAACGGCAACGCTAACAAATCTCTGATCGTGACGCAAAACGAATCTTCAACACCAACGTAATTTCCTGCAAATATTCATATACATATATTTCCACCAAAAAAAAGCTATTGAAAATGTCCTCCGATTGCAGTTATTCGATATATGGAATCAGCAACGGAAATGCCTTCATTCAGTAAAATATTCACACCAAAATCGGCGAAAATGTTCATTCAACAAAAGGTGAAACCACTAAATAAAAAAATAAAAAATAAGTGCAAAAAATAAATCACAAATCAGCGAGGAGAGCCTTCTACCCCCGCGCGAGCTTTTCGAGTTTTCAGTTATTTCTGTTGTTGTTCGTGGGAGAGGTCACTGTACTGGTCGGCCCCGTATTTGGAACGCATCGGTTTTCACTGGCGACAAAAAATTTTTCTCAGAACACCGCCCCAAAATTCGCCAAGTCAATACAAAAATTAGTTTAATCATTTTACACGGAAACAAGTTTAAAATTTGTATTTTAAAGGATTACGCGTATTAAAACGGAGATCAATTTAATTGAGAATTTTTTTGAGTTTTAGGAAATTGATAGCATACTTTTAGGGGGTGCGTACGTGGGTTACAATGAAAATTCATTAAAACGGTCTCTTAAATATTTGATTAAATTGATTTCTTTATTACATTAAATTTATTTATAGATTTTATACGGAATCACGTTTAAAAATTAATTTTAAAAGGGCTGAATACTTTTGTTAAAGCGTAGATAAATTTATTTGTGAATTTTAGTGAGTTTTAGGAAATTATTGCATACTTTTTAGAGCGTTCGGAGGCTACAGTAGAAAATCATTTAAAACTTACTAAAATATTTTATAGTCTTTACGACATTCAATTTATTAAAGAGTTTAAAAATTATAGCCTACTTTAAGCTGCTGCGTACAGGAAATACAATGGAGAATCACTCAAAACCTACGATATAATCGATATTAGTTTTAAAATTTGAAAAGATCATAACTCAAAGAGCCTTAACAAATATTTAAAATATTAATAATTTTAATAAGTAATACATTCCACATCAAATTAACATATTTACAATTAAAGTTAATTGTTTTTTTTTCCACACAGCGCATAATTTTCCTCTGTGCATCGGGCATCACCTGAGCCGCTTGGGATACCTGGTGCAGGTGGCGGTGTTGACATTTCGAAATACGAGCGCGTCGGCAGAAATTTACAATACACCTTCGAAAAATGACAATCAACAGAACAAGCAGGTAAATGCGTCGTCGTTGTCGTCGCAGCCGGACGGCATCACGTATACGCCGCTTTGGCTGGCGTTGCAACGCCGAGCATTCTGCTGAGCCAAGCAACATAAAAACAATGATAAAAATACATAAAAAAAAGAATATACAAAAAAAATTAACAAGCGAATCATACACCTAGCATGAGTCAAGGAATTATGTTTTTTGGTGTGAAAATCGCCTCACAATTTCCCCATTTTTAGCACTTTTGTGTGTAAGCGAAAACCGAAAATCGATCGGACAACAGGAAATTGTTAACATATTTCCAAGAATTGCAAGATTTATTGTAATTGAAGTCGAAGTCAATAGCCATTGAGGACGGGGCTAATTCGGGGTGTTAAAGGCGTTCTATCCGCCCCGAAAAGTGCTTAACTTTCAGGTTTTTTCTGTCACAGGGGGTTTAATGGTCTTTGAACTAGTCAGAGGTTATAGAGAAATTACGTTGTTTAAATTGGTTAAGTAGGTTAATCAATCTAGGCTTTGGCAATTGATTTATAATGGATTTTAAATATAGAAATAATTTGTTTATCATTTGTTTGTTAATTGTTGGGTGTTTTGAAGTAAATTCGATTTTAAACCAAGTTTTTGATTCAATTCAACAAAATGCTGTCGAAAGGTTGTCAAAGCTTGATATTCCTGGCTCTTTTAATGAAAGTTTCAATGGTAAGAATTCCCCTTTTCTTATTAAAAAATATTAGTTTTTAATATAAAATCCTTTGCAGGGCTCTAAACTCTTAAAGTTCACCAATGTCAAGTGCATGGACTTGCCCACCTCTCGTGGCTTTACAAAATACGAATATTGTCGCTTGAAGGTGATTCGCCGGAATCATGTGGAGCTCTCCCTGAAGGTCAGCCTCTTGCAGCTTCCCATCCGTAACTTGACCACGAGATTGCAGTGCTTTCAACGGCGTGATGGCTATCGACCATTTATGTATAATGTATTGTTTGATTTCTGCAAACTAATGTCGAGTAGCAACTACCAGTTGTCCTTTGAGAGGTTTATCTTTGATGCCATAAGGAAGCAAAGCAATTTTAATCAAAGTTGTCCTTGGAAAGAGGTGAGTTAAGGGGAGCTTTTTTTTTGGTTTTTATTTATAATTTTATTATCAGGACATTAGGACATTAGGAAAGTATCATAGAGAGCTAATAAGATTGATAAAGGACTGGGAAATATGTCTTGGAGGTTCACAAGTATCTGTTTAAAAAATATTTAGGGTTTAGAATAGAAAATTATTATTTAACAAATATTTGTTGTCTTCCTTTTTGAATATATTTTTAAGATAAATATCTCCTAATGGTTCTTGGCATATACATATGTTTCAATGAAATACTTTAGAAAGGTATATCTTTGGTAAATATGTTTTTTAAGGGAATACTTTGTAAAATATTAAAGACAACATAAGATGGATTTTTGATACCGATTACCATCTTAGGATTAAAAGATTCAGGAAAATCTATTTTATTTAGAAGATCCACTTTATAAGACATACAAATTCTAAGGATTTTTAATTCTAAAATAAACTTAGATTCCAATAAAATTCTCTGATATTTCCTTATTAATTTTTTATTTATTTTCCCCACCAACCTACACATGTATATATTATTTTGTGAATCTCTCTTGAGCCACATAATGTATTTATCTTTATTTCTATTAATTTTATTTTATATTTCTTAGAACCACATGACGGTGGAGAAGTTCGCCCTGGATTTCAGCAAGATCAACATGCCCCTGCCGGCGGGTACATACCGCTTGGATTTCACCTTTTACGCCTACGGCATCGCTCGCACATTGACACAGGTGTTTTTCGAGAAAGGCGAGTGAGACGCAGCGTCACAGACTTAGTTCCTAAGTTTCGTTCCGTTTAAAAAAGCGCCCTAGATTGCGTAAGCTTAGAAAAGATACAGAGATACAAACAAAAAAAAAGGAAGGAAAAAACACACTTGATAAAATGGCATCGCCGTCTTCAATTCGTTTTGATTTCCCTGCCGTAATAGAAGCACTGACTGGAGAGTCAATCAAGTCAATAAACAATTACGGAAGGCTGATGGAAAATTTCTGTTTTAGAGGGCTCGGCCTAGGCACAGTGGAGAAAATTCTAGCAAGGCAAAAAAATCACTCGAGAATAATCGATCAAGCCTCCAGTTTTCATTTAAATAAATAAAAGTGTATGGCAATTTGATTCATTTAGTGGGAAGCGATATATAAAACCTCCTACTGCGTCATTGCAGAAATCATATATTATATAGATATTCCGACTCGAGTTCAATTGCCATCGTTTAGAGAGCTGGGCTTCGGCGGGGAATCTGGACATCAAGTCAGGCGGATCGGTATTTGACTCCGTTTATAGAAGGGGGCCCATCGACGGTATATGTATATGCATATATGCATTAGGCAAATCGCAAATCAGACGACAGACGACTTAATTGCACAATGTTGACTGAAACGAAACGTGACAATGACGCCCAAGCTCAGCCGATATCCCAGACTCGGCCTCACCTGACTTTTTGCCAGACGGAAGCTGGGCGGGTCACCCTGGTTACTTGATTTATCTGGGGGAAGTGACTGAAAATGATCTATAAGAATCTATACGAACTATCAATATAATTTCGAAAATTTAAAATATCGGATTTATCGGTAAAATATCGATATAATCGATGTTTTCGGAAATATCAGATCAATCTATCAATATCATATCGAAAATATAGTAACGTTTGATATATAAAAATTTTAAATATCGAAAAATATCGAACTTTTTGTTAAAATAACGATAAAATCGATATTATCGAATATCATAATACGATTTATTTGTTTTTTTTACTAATTATATTAAAAACATCTTTAAAACAACATTTTTTATAAGCTTTTTATTTTTTTATTTTCAAGAATAGTTTAAGCTAATTTAGGACTCTTCCTTGGCACATTTCGATATATTAAACAGAATATCGATTTATCGCTCATATATCGCAACGTTAAAACATCGGAAAATATCGATACTTTAATTCTTAGTAATATTAGAGGTAAATCTTTAAGGTATAGGTAAGAATTATTAATTTTTCCTCATAAAGAAATAATATAGTGATCCAAATCCGTTCTTATAACCAAGTATATACCTTTATTTGTATAATTTTCGATAAAAACTATATATGTATAATTACTAATCTATATAATCCAATATAATCACTCCCTATTCCACATTCGACATGCCCTATCAGCTATATAGTGTAAAAGCCCAACGGCAAACCAGTCTGCGATTCCGGAATACCTGATAAGATCGTTAATACCTGTGAGCACAGGTCTGCCGATACAAGTCGACAGCTTTTGATTTTTTGATTAAAATTCCAGTTTAGTGCACTCCAGACTATATAGACGGGGGAATTGGATCGGAATTGAATCGTATTTGAACGGAATTTGATGGGAATTCTATGCAAATGCAATGTCTGGGCGTTATGTAAGTAAGTTCAAGGCTGACAAGGGCATTAGCGAAACCGTCTGGCGATCTGGGGACTAAATATAAATCATACATTATAGTATTTTACGATATATTATAGATTACAGATCACACGTTATGGCAAGTACCCGTCAGATCTAGCACCTGCGACCCGACGCCTTTTTTATCGGGGCCTCAATATCGCAGTGTGTCTGCGTCTTATCGCTGCACTCCCGATATTCCGTCGACAAAATTGGTCACATGAATATATTTTATTATTTATCAATCTTCGTTATACTTTATTTTTTTTTTCAGCTCGCCTTGCGTGTCACGTTGCATGTCTTGCTATTTCACTTGTGAGCCTATCTCGCTCTATCAACTCGTTTCGCATTTTGTTGTAACGGTCTCGCTTACGTGACGTCATGCACGGGGGCTTGTCGCCCAGCAGCCAACAGCAACAACAAAAAAAAAACAACAATAAAATACAAACGTGCCCCCAAAACCCGCTCTTCATTCTTCGGTCTCCCGCTCTTCGCTGTTTCCCGCTCTTTGGATAGCACAGCGACAAGATCCTCTCTTAAGTGCATCCTCCCGTTATATGGAGGCGACGGCCTTTTGGGTTCCTTCTATGCCCTACCTTTACTTTAATTTATCAATAAATAATATTAAATTAATAGGGGTTTAGGGTAATAATATTAAAAAGGTTACTAATAATTATTTTTGTACTGATATTAGTACTGGAATTTTCTGAAACTGATATTATAAGTACCTTATTTTATTAAACGGATTTGTAACTCTTTAATTTCTTTGCCTTGTAAGATGGGTATAAGGATAAATATTAAATATATATTTTGTATCAAATTATCACTGATCCTGATTACTTCTTATGATCATATATGTATTTACAGTAGCAATATTGATTTCTTCAATGTTGCTCCATAAGAAAGAAATGTATCCCAAAATTTTCCCAATTACGCACTTGGAAATCCTCCGCTTGACTCGTGGAAACTTTGTGTGGGTGAGATATTTTTTACCGATATTCATAATATACTCATATCTTCCGGCTTAGATCACATTGCCATATCGCTTCGTGGAAAGTCGCACATGTGACCGAACTGAAGGTGTGAATGTTAGTGGATAAATGTTAATTATCGGAGAGCTGTCGGGGCGGCGTGGGTAAAATAATTCAGGCATTTAGGAGAAATTAACAAGACTGGAGCAAAAAAAATAAGAAAAGGGATAATGCCAAACGAGAGCGTAGTACAAAGGTAAAGGTAAATATTTTTTGAAAAGTTCTAAGCTAAGAGATCAGGCAATTAGTGAGTGATCTTTGATTGGGAAAATAAATAGTTACTACGATTTAATCTTTATATGCTTATGAACTTCAGAAATTATTACTCATAGGGTATTCAAAAATTGGATTATTAATAATTGTTCCAAGTTGTTTTATAATTTCCAAGTACCAAATTCTCATAGGGTTTATATTTTGTATTTATCGAAATTGAATTTAAGAAGTAATGGGAAATTGTTAATTCTCTTAAGATTTTTCAGTGAAATTCCGCTTTATTTCTGTGATCATGATCTTATAATTCCCAAGTACCGAGTTCAAAGACCCAGCTGACCGAACCTAAACCCCTAGAAAGATCTCGAGAACCGCCAACATTTCTGCAAATGCACAAATACACTCACAGAAATCGCACAGGTATGTCTGCATGCAGAAACACATAGCATGGCATTTTTCTGGCTTGTTCCACTTACGAGTGACCAATAACTGGCACATTCGGATACCGAAAATACATATAGACGAGTACAGATACCATACGTACATGACCGATCACATGTGCCCGAGATCGGAGAGCGCAGTGCGGTGCAAACTTGAAATTTATCGAACGCAGAACCGAAGAATCGAAAGGGTGGGCAATCTCTCATTCTTCAGAGAGGCAGAGAAGAGAGGTATGCGAGGCGGAGGCACTTTCTCACAGACTCACACACACTCGAAGATCATTGCAGTCGCGGAATGGAAAATTTTTGATTTTCGTTTGTTGTCTCAGAGGAATTTTTTCTCGAAAATCTCTGCACTCTGCACTCCTGCACTTGGTAATTTTCCATGAAATTTTCCACTTTGTCTTTCAATTTTGGGAGCCGGGCCATATGTTTCTTCCAAGAGATTTGCTGTTTTTTCTCGAACCTCAACAAATGTATCTGCTGCTTCTTGGTATCTGCGTTATCTGCATCTTTATAATACCGGATCCCGCTGACCTTGCTTTGACTTCTTTTTTTTTTTTTTTTGGCACGCTTTACATAAGCCAGGGCAGGTGCAAAATAGGTGTCGTATGGAGGGAAGAACCCGAAGCACCCAAACAGCCGATGGCTGGTAACCTAAGCCAAGTAAAGCTGGATTTCAGAGGAATTAAAAGATGCACAAGAAGAAATAAAAGAAGAATTGTGTACACGTTCTAGTAAGACTCTACAGAAATAAGAAATAAATATTAATTCTTAAAGTTCTTCAACTATTATCTATGTATAACTATAAAAGATGGCCTATTTAAGTTACAGATCTTAAGAAAGTTACAGTCGACTGTGCTCGACTGTGAGATACCCGGTACCTAAACGTTTGCGCTTCACACTAAAAGGCAATTTAAAAATGTAGATACACTACATTGTACATAACATTGTACATGTTACATACATTGGCGCCATTATATCGCACGGCCAAGGCTCGAATGCGCCACCTGTCGGCTACAGCTTGCAACAGCAGTGCCTTAGGGCGGTGTGTTAAAATTCTAACCTTATTGCTAATATCTCCGATGTTTATCATCCGATTTTACTGAAATTTTCAGGAAACGTCCATTTTATTTTATTTATTTATTGTATCTATTAACTTTAACCCGAAAATAACGAGTATAGCTTAATAACGTTTTTTATGATTTATGAGGGCGCAAGTGGGCGTGGCCAAATTTTAAAACAAACTTGATCTGCGTGCAACAAATTCCAAAGTTGTCACCAAATTTGGTAACTCTAGCTCTTATAGTCTCTGAGATCTGTTGTTTCACACGGACGGACAGACAGACAGACGGACATGGCTAAATCGACTCGGCTGGTGACGCTGATCAAGAATATATATACTTTGTAGGGTCGGAGATTTCTCCTTCTGCCTGTTACATACATTCTCGGTTGGCACTAACTTATAATACCCTTGTACCCTATGGGTACCGGGTATAACAATATATAATAGGGTTTGTAGTACTATTATTTATATTTATACAATTTATAGTAATGTTATTTATAACAGTATATTCCTAATATATTATTTAAAAAATATATTAATCTTCCAAACTCCGACCTATGACAAATAAACCCGATGAGATCAGCCTTAACCCACTGACAGCCGCGTGACAATCAGGCGCCGCAACGCTACGTGGGCGTTGGTGAATATTTTTGGCAAATATTGACACCCGCTCATCATCATTCTCATTCCCGGTATCATCATTCCGGGTTCAGTCTGATCTGATCACTGCAGCGGGATATCTGTTTACTTTTTGCTGTCTCGTTGCCAGCTGGAAGAAGCTAATGCCACTCGTAATGGCCGTGTAATTGCACAGTTTAAAACTGTAACTGAATTATACGGGCTTCGCCTTTTGTAACCGTAATAATCCAGGCCGCACGCCAGCGTAATTTTATGACATTTTTCGCTATATATATTAAGGGATTCTGGAGTTGAGCTTGCATGCAGTCAAAATATTTGATTAAAATGCGAAAAAAAAATAAATAAAGAAAACTGGTGTTTATATGAAAGAGTAAACATATTACACGGCCCTGATTCCGCTGTTTTTGGTTTATCTAAAAAAAAATGGAGAGTTACTTTAACTAGAACTAACATTAAATATAGAAAATAAAAATGTTGTAAGTTTTAAATTATCAATAATAACGTTTTAGATACCTAAAATATAGTAAGCAGACTTAAATTTAATAAGTAAGCTGTTAAAAATAGCAGAAAATATAAAAAAAAACTAATTTTGTATTTTTTTTACAGAAGAAAGGTAAATCCTAAAAATTATAAATAGACTTGTGTCAAAAATAAATCATCCATGATATCGTTTTTAGATACAAAATATATCATAAGCAGACTTAAATTAAATAGGTAAACCTTTATAATTAGCAGAAAACATGGAAAAAGCTAATTTTGGAAAATGTACATTGAACAGGTAAATGGTAAAATATATAAATAGGCCTTTTGTGTTAAAAAAGCAAATGCTAAAATATATAATTAGACTTTTGTGTTAAAAAAGTCATAAATAGCAAATTACGCAAAATATTCCTTAGACGCTGAGTTTTATGAAGTTAATTTTAACTCCTAATGAGAGCAAATAGTAAAAAATAAAAGGTAAATAGAGAAGAAAAAAAGTTACATGCCCCGGGTGAGGCTCGAACTCACGACCTTAAGATTATGAGACTTACGCGCTGCCAACTGCGCCACCGAGGCCATGTTCTAAACTTCGCCGAGTGCTCACTTGAGACTGGCCACGTGGCGGCGTCACTCTCGGGGATTCCGATTCCGGATTCTGAATTTAGTTAGCCTTTGCGGACTTTGGTTTTTGCTTAATTTAATAACAACAAAACGATATCGAAATTGAGCATTTTTGCACGTAAGTCAAGGCTGCTATTTGAAGGGGTTCGCACATAATTTGTGCCCTTTTTTTATGAATAATAAAAGGTTTTCGCTGGGACAACATTTTTGTGCTTGGGAATGCTTAGTAGGAGCTTAGGATTAGTGCCCCGGGCGACTATCGTACGATAACTAAAGTCAAGCCACCCGCGCTACCCGCCGCCGCCTAAACGGAACCCACATTTTGTATATTGTTTTACCCTCTAAAGAATGCGCATATTCATGAGATGATTTATAAATAAACGGCATCAATTAAAGCCGCCGAAACCAGACTCGTTTTAAGTATATTAATCTTTGCATACTGGCTGCGACGGCTGACTGGCAGACAGATACTAAAAAACCTTATGACTAACTAGTCAAGCCAGACGCCGTTGCGATCGAATGAGTTAAAGTATGGGTTTATTCCAATGTGTATGCGAATGTATCTCGCAGATACAATACTAATACGTAGAGTTGAGGCTTCTATTAGCGCTCTGACGCAACTTCGCAACTTTGAACTGGCCAGTGGCGGTTGGCTAGTTGCTTTGGTGACAGACATCCCAACGGACAGGCGGACAGTGAGACTGTGACCTTGTCTGAAGGGCACTGGTCTTGCCATTTAGCTCTCGCCTTAATTACCTGGATGCCGCCAGAATATATCTCTCAGAGTCTCGGTTAAAGCACTGGAAAAAATATTACCGGGGCAGGTTTATCTTAAAATAATTTTCTTTTAAAGTTTTGCCTATTAACTTTAATTATTTATTGTGGTAAAGAGTAAAGTTTATAAAGGCTGTATACCAAATTTGGTAGCTCTAGCTTATATAGTCTCCGAGATCTAGGTGTTTATACGGACGGACGGACAAACGGACAGACGGACAAGCGGACATGGCTACACATTTTTTACCTTAGAACCTTTTAAAATGGTAAGAAGAGATCATAGAAAATAATTATTACTTTACAAATAATAAACGATTTTTTTAAATCATAAACAAATCTTTTCTTGTATTTCTTTTCATCTTTTCCTATATAATTGAACTTTGTACCTTATAAAATATGGTTTCTTATACATAATATTTGAAATAATCTTATAAATATCCAAAGATATGAGATATTTATATTTTATATTTATCTTAACCCATTTTTTCCTATTTACTAATCTTTGAACCCAAACAAAATGTGTTTGATCTCGAAATGAAATCTAAAGAACACAAAAAACACAACATTAGCTATATATCTCTTTCACATGTATTTAAATACCTTTTAAATAAGCCAAATACATTTTTCTAGTATCTGAGAATTTCTCTCTCTATTTAAAGCAACAAAAAAGAAAAACAAAAAACCCAAGAGTCATGTGCACACGTGTTGCTGTTGTACTAGGCAAAAAAAGGCACTCACTTCCCATTGAAAATTAGCCGTGTATAAATATAGAAAACAAAAGTCAAATTCTAATGATTAGTTGGCGAAAAAAGCTTCGTTTGTAGTTTTCTTTCTTTCTTTTTTTTCTTTTTTTAGAGAGAGATAAAGAGAGCGCGATAGCGAGAGGGTGTGTGAGAGATATGGAGAGCTTTTTTTGCAAGGGGGCAGCGATCGATCCGATCGTTCGGTGGATCAATGACTTGGACTAAGTTTAAAGTACGGCACTGCTGAGCGATTGTTTAAATATTTGCAGACCGAAATTCGTCATAATCAGTGATCCAATCAGCAGTTAAATCAGCAAACCTAATGGCAAGTCAAAGTCTGATTGGGAATCTAGAACTGGAGCAAAGTCACCGTGTGCGGAGAGCTTAATTCTGCCAGTGCCTGTGTGTGTGTGTGTTTGTTGGGGCTATGACTTTGTATTAGTTGGAGGCTCGTCTGGTTTGCCAAAAGCAGCAACGTCACCAGCTCACACATACATATGTGTATATATATTTCTTGTTTGAAAATGCTGACTTTTTGGCTGGGCGCGTGATGAAAGAGCCAAAGGGGGGCAGGGGCTGGGCATCACATGCTTAACTTAACTTATTGGTCTCTTTTCCGTTTACATATTTTGATATCTTAAGGGGCCCATCCACAGTAGAACATGTTGGCCGAGCATGTTGTGCTCGACGCAATTTTCATCGTTAGTGGCAGTGCTCGCGTACAAATTTCGTGCTGGCCGAGCCGCTCGAACGAAATAGAAATGATTCTATCTTGCTTGTGTTCGCAACAACATGCTCGACAATGGATGGCAACGCTGGCACGAACATCACTTGAATCAAACGTTTGAAGTGAAAACACGTGCGAGCGCTGTCAAAAATGTCAAAGCAATTTATGCAAGAATTTATACATTGCTTGCAAAATGAGCAATCTTTGTGGTACACAAAAAGCGATTCTTATAAAAATAAGAATTTAAGGAACGCTGCGTGGGAAGTGCTTCTTAAAAAATACAAGGAGTTGGATGAGAACGCAACAATTGACACCGTGAAGAAGAAGGTCAATTCGTTGCGGGCGTCGTATAGACGCGAACTTCAAAAAATAAAAAGAAGCGAGAGATCTGGTGCCGGGGCGGAAGATGTTTACCAGCCAAGCCTCTGGTATTTCGATGACTTATCATTTTTATATGAGCAGGAGGCCTCGGTCGATGGAATAAATACATTTGATGACGGCCCGGAAATTGATATAGTAAGTATTTTTTTCAAATGAAAACAATGGTTTATTTTGCATATAAAGAACATAGTTATATATTAAATTCTATCATTCTGCCAAGATACAGCTCCAATCGTGTTAAAGTATTCGCTAAATTTATCACGAATTGCTTTGGCATCTTCAGGACAATTGCCTCCTTTCAATGATTCCAAATCGTCCATTTGATGGTTGGAATGTGTTCCTCCAGTTGAATTGGCGGGATCTGCTGCACCTCTCAAATATACTGCGCCGTTCTTCTTTGATAAATAGTTGTGCAAATAGCAGCAGCAAAGAACAATAACAGAAGCCTTTTCCGGCTCTAGAGCAATAGTATTTAGAAGGATTCTAAATCTGTTCACTATTATGCCAAATGCATTTTCCACAATACGCCTAGCTCTTGAGAGGCGGTAATTATAAATGAGCTGCTCCTTTTCCAGTTTCTGACGACTGTATGGCTTCATCAAGTTTTGTGACAAAGGAAAGGCGTCGTCCCCTACTAGTACATACGGCAGTTCATATGATAAATTTTCAATTTGGCGAGGCTTCGGAATGAACAGTGATTGCTCATCGTAACGCCTTTTATATTCAGATTGGGCAAATACTCCTGCATCTGAAGCCCTGCCATTTGCTCCAACTTCGACACAAATGAATTCGTACTGTGCGTTTACTATCGCCATGAGTACAATGCTGAAGGTCTTTTTATAGTTGAAATAAAAAGATCCAGATGATTTCGGCTTCTTTATATGGACATGTTTTCCGTCAATAGCTCCTATGCAGTTGACAAAATTCCATTGCATTTCAAAATCATTGGCAATTTCTTTCCACTCTTCTTCATTTCGAGGCATCTGAAAAAATATGAAATAAAAAACGTTTTTAATTGAAAACTTTATTTTCCAGCCAAAGGCGCCGAAACGAAAGTCGGAAGAAGGATCAGAGTTCCTGCAGAAGGCAGTGGCCCATTTAGACAACTTGAATGCCAAGAAACCGAGGGATGACGCAGATATTTATGCTGAAGGGTGGGCTACAATGTTCAGGGAGCTGAGCAAGGAGCAGCAGCTATTCGCTAAGAAGGGTATAGATGAGCTCCTCATGCAAGGCCGTATGAATATGCTCTCTTACCAGGGAGTCTCAAGCATTGCCAACATACCAAATCTAAGTCCTCAAGTTCAGATGCCAATGCACGTCTATCCGCGACAGCATATGTATCAGACGAGCACTCCACTAAAAGAGTGAATCCAATACGAGATCGTCATTTGCGACTCATCATTCCCAGGACCAGAACACTTCAGTAATTATAACCGATAATAGGATTGTCAATCCCGCATCATTTGCTGACTTGTTCAACAGCAATGAATACGCGTAAAGATAAATATAAATAAAAAATAAATTTTACTTACCTTAATGTATGGCTTTAGCATTTTAATTATTGCTCGACATGTTTCTATAACGATTCGCCCAAGGCTCTGGGGAGAAATTCCTGTTAAGAATTTCAGGTCTTCATAACTTTGACCACTAGCCAAGAAACGCAAAGTCGCTGAAAGGCGTTCGTTCGCGCTTATTGCGTCACGCATTTGTGTGTCCTGTCTTCGGATTTCAGGCTCTACTAATTTCAACAGTTCTTCATATGTTCCACTGTCCATGCGAAGAAAGTTTTTTAAATCCACAGGAGACGTTTCTTCCAACTCCTTCAGTAGATTCGTGTGTGTGAATCTTTGCCTCTTTGCGTACCACTCCTTCATCCACATATTGTGCTTCCGTTTTTGCACTTCCTCTTTATTTTTCTTCTTTTCCAAGCAAACATTAATTGCCAAAAGTGCTATTACAGTGGCGCTGTCATTTTCCGTTGCCATGTTTACTGCTCAAAGATTTGACACCAAATGATGTTTGCGAGCATGTTGGCACTAGTTGGTGGACGAGAAAATTTTGGCTCGCCGAGCGGCTCGGCCAACATGTTCTACTGTGGATGGGCCCCTTTAGCGCTAATTTTAGCTGCAAAACGAAAAGAAATAAAATCAAAAAGAGCGCCCAGAGAGCCCCCAGATCACGTGTGGGTGTGTGTGTGGGGGCTCACTCTTTTGTAGCTCTCTTCTTCGTTGAGAGAGAGTTCTTTCGCGGAATTGATGTGACTCCAACACCAATTAGATAAATAAGCTCTTAATGATTTTAGCAATTTGTTTCAATTTGGCCACGAGCACGTCAAGGGTTCGGTTGGAAGTTCCTTAATTAGCGCATGGAAAATTTCACCAGACACTCTCTGGGAATTTATTTGATGTATTTTTGGCATTTCTTGCCATACTCTTTTGTGGTATTTACTCTTTAGGTGAAATTCCTTAACTTAGTGCTTTAAATATAATTAAAAAATTAAAAATAATTTGTACACTATTGATTAAAATAAGGAAATCCTTCTTTTTTAAGAATTTAAGAGTTTTGTGTTAATTAAAACAGCTGTTGTGCGCGTTAAGGAGGACTGTTACGAGCTTAATAGGCGCTATTATTACAGTTTTTATTTCTCAATATTTTCAAGAGCATACAAACTTCACCTTTTCGACTTTGGACTTCTTTTTTACACATTTTTATTTAAACAGTGGTCATTCGTTTAAAATGTCTGATGCAATAAGTGTGCAATTGCGTCAGCTTTTAAGACGCGCGCCTGCGCCACCTTACATAGCCTCATAGGTTGATGCACTAGTGGAGCTCTCTTCGGTGCTCTCTTTTCTGCCCTGCAGCCCCCCCTCACTGTTGCCAGGTGCGCTGGCTGGGCTCTCTTTGCCGCCTGCTGCCCCCCCCTTGTGTGCGGTCTCTTTTGCTCTACTATATTGTACGTGCAGCTCGGGGGCTCGTCTCTTTTGCCATTTTGTGCGCTTCTTTCGGCATTTCTGCCTTTTGGGTTTTTTTTTTTTTGCGGTCTGGTTTTAAAAATAGAAAAAAATAGGAAGTGCGGCTGTGATTTGCGAGTACAGTACTCGGTAATTACGTGAAAGCCTCACGCGAGTTACGTCATGTGCGAGGAATCAGAACGGCGATACGCCTATCTCTGCCGGAAGATAAGTTAAGAGAGCCTTGAATATGAAAACCCCATTAACATGAATCATAGATATCTTTGTTTTTTTCACCATCATGATAGGTGGGCACTATATTTTTAACACCTTTAAATGGGTGTGATTAGCCCCGAGTTAATGGATTCCAATGAATGTTACAAGAGCTCGGGATCGTGAATCAGGATTAAGATTTCGTAATGATCTTATGATCGTAATAAATGTAATAAATAATTATTCTAATTTTATAATCTCTCTAAGAGTTTTTTCCATTTTTTTCCCAGTGCTGTTTCAAATACTTCAAGCCTTCAGTACTCCCTTTTCTGTGCCATTATTCCAAAGTTCATTGCACTTTCATTTATTTTTTATTTTTTACCACTTTGAATTCCTATTTCGTTAGCTCTCCCTCTCTCTCTTACTCCCTAAATATAGCTATCCCTCTCTGGCGATTCCTGTCAATCAAGTTTTTGCATGCAAACATTTTTGTGTTCGCTGCTTTTTTGACCTTCCCCAGATCAAGAAATGCGCAAAGCGAAATCCATCAATTTTCGGAGAGCTCTAACATTTGTTTTTGTTTGTTTTGTTATTACTTTTCCTCGATTTCGGACTGAGGCAAGCCTTGAGTCATGCCAAAATAAAAAAGCCAGATCAAATATATATGTATTTGTACGATCCAAACCGATCCGAGGGCAAATGACGGTCGCTGGTGGAAATGGAAATATCGTTAAATATCGAACGCGTGCGTCGAAGAATCGTGATTAAAAACTTTCCGTTAATTGTTCAAAATATTCGATCAGTGGCGCCGAATCGATGGGGGGTCGGAAATTCCATAATGCGAGCCCCTCTAAAGCTAAATAAATTGCCAAACTTTGCTAACTGATAATGGGTGTAATCTTTTGCACTGAAATGTTTTAACTGGAAATTTAAATCTGATACGTGACTAAAAGTAGCTAAGCTGATAATTTTGTTTAACAAAAAAAGCGATTACACCTGAAATGGAACATGAATGTATATATAATTAGCCATATTAGAGGCTGGTCATTTTGTACACCCAAAAAAAAATACAAGAGTTTAACCTTTCTACGCGTTGTCTTAAAAGTATACTCAAGCAGTATAACGAGTTTAGTATAGATTTTATACTTCAAAATATCAAATGTAGACTCCAAAGTTTAGTTTTTATACTCTATAGTTTCAATTGTGTATTTTTGAGTATTATTTTTATACGAACCTACATCGAAAATTCGATAACATATTGCGTTAGCTGGAATTTAGTGCTTTTCTGTTTGTCGCGTTAGTGATTATTATGAAATATTGGTTCAGATGAGTATAAAATGTATTCTTTCGTAGTATTAAATTGATAAGCATCTTATTAAGAAATTTTTCATACTCAAGAGTATAGAATTCATTTAACAATCGTATAGGTTCTATGATGATTTTTTTTTGGGTGTTCATATACAGTGAGCAGTTTTCATGATATAATAGCTTTTGTGCGGTATGGTACCATACTGGTAACCTTTATATAATATGTAATTATTAAGCTATTTTCTTTAAACTTAACAAATCACTTTCTTAATGATCAATAAAACATGGTACCAAGTTTCAGATCAATATATTTAGCACAACTCAAGAAATTAGCACCGGAAGTGCAAGTACGAGTGATATCCCTCGAAACTGATAAAGAAAGCATTTAAATTCGAAAATTATTACTTTGATTTAAATGATACGATAAACCCCATGCTTTCCTGATAACCAAATAAAGTAATATTGTTGAAATACCATTCTGGTGATTTCTTTTTGGTCAGGGTGACCCTTTAGTTTCAAACATTGCCTTGTATTTCATCCGAATCTGTTGCTCTTTAGTCGTATTCGCGTATTTGTATCTGTATCTGCGAATAAACTGAAACCGGCTGGCTGGTACTTGGAATTTTGTGTCGTCTCATTGCGCGTAATGTTTATGCCATGTTATGAAATAGAGAGCGACGAGCCCCCCGCGTTTTTATTTTATTTTTGGGGGCGCGTTTGGCATTTAAAACGAATAACGGCGCAGCGCAGCGATATCTGAATAAATAAATAAACCAATAAACCATAATTCGAGAGAAGCACTTGTCGCCGTTAATTATTTGCCTAATGCTTCTTCATTCCCCATATATCATCGATCATCGTTTGTTTTGGGGCTGCACTTGCGTCAGGCCCCCAAAAAACTAGAGTGAATAAATAAGTTCGATATTGACACACGCAAAATGTTTCCCAAGGCTTCCAGAAAATTTGCACGCGCCTCAAAGTCAATTTAATAACAATCAATTGAAAATATGTGTGTAAATAAAAATCAATTGGCTGCCACTCACACAGAGTCTCCAAAAACAATACAAGAAAAAGAAAAGAAACTCAGCATGCAGGCTGTAGGAGCAGCAATTGGTCATTGAGCATAACATAACCATAACTATAACCACATAGCGGGCCAAAACAAATCAATAAAAATATATAAACTTAAGGGAAAGACCGAATGAAGAATTATACTAACCGAGGTTTTTTGTTTATGAAGTTTTAGGTCTTTTGTAAGATGAGTTCTTAATTCAAACTGTTTAAAATAGGGCCAAGAAAATTGCATTATATTTCTTATTTACCTTTTAATTTTTTTTTGTTTATGCGCAGAATTTACCGAGCCATGTTTCAATATTTGTAAACATTTATATTATTAATAGACGACCTTCCTTCATAATAATAGAACGCAAAAGCCAAAAACTTGCATCTTAAATATATTATACAATCTTTGATCTAATTGTAAACTAATTTGTAAAGATAGAAAGAAGGCGTTTTTAAAACCAATAACAAGTTTTTAAGTATCTCTTTTAGTGCCCAAAAGCTAAGAGCTTTCACTTTTAAAATGATTAATTTTTAAATATTAATGCGCAGAAAAACGTTTTAATAGCAAATGTGAATGTTTCACAGATTTTATTTTTAAAGGTCAGGAGAATTCTACGACACCCTTGAAAGTGAACCCACTTGTATTTAAAAACAATTGTTTTCTCATAACAAAAAATAATAGTTTAAATAAGAGAATTAACAATAGTCTCAGTTAGTTTAAAACAAAGGTAAAAATAGTCACAGGAAAGGTGTTATTAAAAGAAAAATAAAACCTTAATCATAATTTTGCAAAAAATTGTATAAGATCTAGTGCTTTCCTGAGAAGATTACGATTTTTCATATATACAAAATATAAGCTTTTATTAAAGTTAAACTAACAAAAAAAAAAAAAAAAAAAAAAAAAAAAAAAAACTCTTCTGATTTCTAGATTCTTCTATTTGTAAATATTTTTTTTACAATTTTAACTTTTTATTATAATATTAAAGCCAAAAACCCTAAAAACCCCCAAGGCCCACCCTAAAGCCAGGACACCCTACTCTCACAGGAGAGTATTAAAATGGGTTTTAAGATGGTGCCACTGGGTCGCGAGGCGCGACTTCTCTTCTTCGCCTCTCTTCTCTTTTGCTCCAAGAACACGCGTCATCACTTGCTCGCAGCCTCCAAACTGCAGGAACAACAACAACAACAACAGCTACTACACCTACGACTAGGAGGCGTCTTACACACACAAACACACACACACTGGCACACACGGGCAGGCCCCATTCATTCATGCCTTCTTTTCGACCTTCGTTCGGCTTGATTTTGGCGCTCTCTCCCCCAGAGCAACAACACTCTCCCGCTCGCTCGCTCTCCCACAACTCTTCCCCCGGCGCTGCCTCGGAGAGCGAGAGCGCGCCTGTATTTTACCGTTGGTGGGGTAACAACAAAAAAGCTCGAGCGCCGCCGCTCTGCTTCTTGCCAGCCCGGAATCGGTGTGCGCTATATAAGCGTTGCGCATTCGAATCTCGTACTTCAGTGCCACAATAGTGGATATCACATTTAGTAGTTTGCTCAAAAGGTAAAAACCCAGAGAAATCAACACAGAATTAACCGAAATTCACCGCAAAATGTTCGAAAAACTAAAACTAAACTCTCATTTAACGAAGCAAAAATAAAGTGCGGAATTCCAGTTTGGTTATTTATAGTTTTTAGTTTTTTTTCTTCTATAAGCAGTTCCGGTGGTAACCTTATCGCGTTTCTCAAGAAATTCGTATTGCAAAAAAAAAAAAATAATAAAGAAATAAAAAAAACATACAAAGTATTATTAATAGTTAAAAAGAAAAAAAGAAAAGTAAAACAGTCTCTGGGCTGTCTGGAAAAAAACATTTATGGCCTTGCAAATTTATGCGCATTTCTTGTCCGCCAACTACATACGTCAAATGAAACAACAACTATTTATAAGAAATTTTTAATGAACCTGCCGCCGCCGGAGACTCGAAACTATTTTACGTAATGTGCGAAAAAAAAAAAAAAATGTTGTAAAAACAGCAAGAAAAACAGAAGAAATAAAACAACTTTTTGCCAAGGGTAAAACTGCAATTTTCGGCGAGGAAATCAAATATAAGAAATGGCGAGAAAAGAAGACACTCTCTCGAGACCGTGAAAATTCTTAAATTTAGACAAGAAACTTGTATGTAAGTGTACGGGTGTGTGTGTGTGTGGCGCGCGAAAAAAAAGTGAAAACAAATGCGAAATTTTTGAGGTTGTACAAAGATTATAATAATATCTAGAGAAAAGATACAAAAAGATCCAAATAAATCCAAAGACCCCAAAAGTGTGGGTGGGCGTCTCTTTTTTCGCTAATTGAAGCAAATTCACTGATAATTCGGCACAATAAGAGCTCTTAAGTGTGTGGACACAAAAAGCGTCTCGTCTCGTCTGGCGGCGACTGGCTTTTGTTAATTTTCGGTTACGTTTCTTACTTAATTTATTTAAAAATAAATATAAATGCGAGGCGACCGAGATCATGACGAATACGAAAATCGCAACGTTGCACTGTTGAGCGGGGTTTCGCACCTGTGTTTATGTTGGGGGAGAGCGGCACGTGAGGCGAGTTGTTAAGAGAGTGGGAGTGAAAGAGCGGGGGCTAACAGCTGCTTAAGAGCTTATTAACCGAAGCTTAACTTAAGAGCTTGCTCTGGCTTAAGAAACGTGCTGCTGTTCGATCGATCACTTTTCTCTTTGCTTTGCCGGCCCCCAAAAATATGTGTCACTACTTTGCCGCCCACTCTCTGGCAGGCACGGGGTGCTCAAGGTCAATGGCAATTTTTAGTGCCTTTTCCCCTCAAGAATTTGTGCATTTGCAATTGCGTTTTAGCGGCTCAGAGCAAAAAGCGCAACATGTTCATCATTTAACCAATTAATGGAAAAGTTAAAAGGGAACACCGGGCAAAAATTTCACTTAACTTTATCGGCGATGACATATCCATACTTTCCATATCTCTTATTTATTTGTTGATACATTTTTAAAGATGTGAAGAACTTAGATTCAGTTACAGGGGGAAAATTGGCTAAATATTGTATTATACCTTGTTTTTATTTTAAAATTAAATAATTCTTGACAAACTATTAAGAAATCATATAAATAAACTATCAGAATAGAAAAAAGAGAGGAGGATGATTTAAAACTCATACAGAATTTAATTTTTTTAATTATTTAAATAGTTTACCGAAAGATAACTTCCTAAACTTCTTTAAAAACTCAAAGTTACTAGTAATTTTTAATTTAAAATAATATTCTTATATTTAGAAAATATATTCCATATTTTGAACTATATAAACTTTGTAAAAACATATTTTCCATAAGAAGCTTGTATTTAATTTAGGTTTTATGGGTTTTATATGCTTAAATAAAAAGCTAAAACCCTTATGTCTTCCAGTGCCTTGCACTTGTTCTTTCTAGGGAGAGGCCACGCCCCCATTTAACCATTAGTTGGTCCCTAGGGCATTATGTCACACTCACCAGCCTGATATTTGCAGGAATTGCAAATAAAGAATAGAATCGCAAATAAAAACCGACACCCACTTTCTGTCAGTAATAAAAGCGAATATTTTTAGGGAAAAATAAATGGGGGTGGGTGGAAAGAAAGAAAAAAATTAGGCAAAAAAAAACACAGACAAGTCGTCGACGTCATGGCGCCCACACAATTTTTCATCCTGGCATCACATGACGCAAAGTCAAAAAAGAAAACGCCACAGCGAAATTTTGACAAAAATCAAACAAATGAAAATAACTCGATATTTGCCTATTTTTTCCGCAGAGATGCGGTCATTAATCAGCTAATATATACACATAAAACGAGTGAAAAGTGTGTGGAAAATTACCGGACTATACCTATAGATATTTAGATATATTCAAATATTTTTTAACCAGCTGCCGCATGCCAAAAATATTAAGCGATCATAAATATTCGCCAACACGTTGTCAAGAAAAATGTAAATAAAAACAACTAGAGAGAAACAAGTTGAGGAAATCATTGTAGAAAAGTTGGTCACATGTGGAAATCAAGGACACGAAAAAAAAGAGGGCGTGTGTTGGGCTGCGGAAAGGGGGCTCGAAATGTTATCTAAAAATCCAACCCATATATTTTATGCGATAGTAATGAAGGCATACAGACACCAGACGATTCAAGACTGATAAGCTGCGGGCTTTTCAAGTGGCTTATAACTATAATTAGGCGAATATTCAGGAACTATTGCAACTATTTCATTTTTGCAGACATCAGACCATTCGAAATATTATTTGTTATCAAAGCGAAATGATTAAATTTCCAGACTAATCAAACAACACTATCAAATACCAAGCTATAATTAGCTTTCTATGCATTATTATATGATTTTTAACCTTTGATTTTTCCTTCTTTTCCCTTACAGCAAAGACACAATAAACAAGAGAAGAAAACATCAAAAACAAAAGTGAAAATTTATAGAGAACAAAACAAGAAGAAAACAACTCCCCAAAAAGGAAGGAAGGAAAGTCGGTCTGACACTAAGTAGTTCAAGTTCACCTACAAAGCTATTGAGCTGATAAGATGAGTGGACGCGACAACAGAGGAGCCGGTGGCGGCGGAGGCGGCGGTCATCAACCGCTGAGCAGCGCCATGGGCAAGCTCAAGGAGAAACTAACCCGAGTTGGTGTAAGTATTTAATTCCCACCGAAAACTATATTGGGGTAGCTGTAAACAGAAATGAGTAAACATTGAACATTAAATAAATATGAAGGGGATTTATAGCCCTTGAATTCTGGGAAAAAATAGGGATTGAAGGGGTTTTTATATTTTATTTACAAACAAAGCAAAAATTTACTCGGAAAAAAGTTGATTAAAATTATTTAAAGGTTGTTGTGTATTACTTAAATAGTAATTCTTTAATTTTTGGACTGAAACTAGAGTTTTTTATTAGAATTTATTATTGTAAGTCACTTAATTTAGAAAGAAAATAAAAGACAATACAAATAGTAAGATGCGAAAGGCCATACCATTTTATTAAATCGAATTATATAGCTAGAGAAACAGAGTAGCTAATATTCGACTTAAAAATCAAAATAAAATCTCTAAGATCTATCTCTGCAAAATTGTAGAAAAACTAGTAGTTAAGCTACACTTAAACTTATTTAAAAGTGTCATATTTAGAGGTAATAGGAAAAGTGTTAAAGTGTTCAAAAATACAGAAATAAATCATAGAAATATTATAGAAAAAGCTAATATTTAAAAGCAAGTCGTAAATTTTACTCTAAAACTCATTAGTTTTCCGAGTAAAATTAGCTAGTAAATACTAATAAAAACAATTAATTTACAATGATGTTCGATTTATGACTTCAAAAACTGAGATAATTCTAAAAAAAAACCTTTTCTGACTGTTATAACTTTAAAAATTCAAATAATCTTTAACTTAAAATCCTTTTGTTATATTTTCCTAAATTAAAGAGCCTTTTCTTATATTTTCCTAAACTTAAAATCTTATTCTTAAATTTTCCTGAACTAAAAATCCTTTTCCTATATTTTCTTTAACTAAAAATCCTTTTCTTATATTTCCTTTATATAAAAAACCCCCAAAAACCCCATTGATTATATAACGACCTAAAAAACAGGATGTTCTTAGTATATTTCAATCCACAAATATTTTTAATCTCCCAGAGACAGTCCGATTTTTTTTGAAAACGTGTGAAGAACAAGCAATTAAATGTGTTATAATTGTCGTAGTAATTAAAAAGTGAATCCCTAAAGCCAAAGCCGAAAAACAAGATGATTATGGTGAGGAGGCAGCATCATGAACTGCGCACATGACCGATAAAGCCGGGAACCTTTGTGATTGCGATCCGTTCAAGAACAGAGATTACTTTGAGATCGGTTCTAGGCGGTTTTTCTTAAAGATGATGGCCTCTCTCTGGGCTAGTTTATATGTATAAGCCACACTTATGCTCGACTTTAATTAATCCGCGACTTTCGATCGCTTCAAATCGATTTTAGGACGAGCTGGGCTATCACCGCGTGGAGAGCAACCTGTCCACCTCGAACACGGCCACCAGCTTGGACACAATTCTGCCGGAGGACCCGTTCCTGTTCCCGCAGGTCTCGCCCCAGCGCCATCCCCAAAACACAGTGAGGACGCAGCAGCAGCGTCTGCTCGAGGACGAGCCACCGCTATCGTTCCGTCCGCTCCTGGAGGACGACGACATCAACGAACCGCCCACCACCCACCACCAGCAGCAGCCCCAACCCCAACCCCAGAGGTCACAGCTGCGGGCCAGTGGCAGCTTGGAGCTAACACCGCTGCCGCCGCCACCCACATCCCTGGAGATCCGTGAGCATCGCGATCGCCAGCAGCGCAGCACCCAGGGCGGAGAGGAGCTGCAGCGCAGCAAGCAGAGCCTGAAGGGTTCCAGGGTGTCCTTCGAGCGCAGGGATACCGGAAACAGCAACAGCAATAACAACACCAACACAAGCAATAACAATACTAGTGCCAAGCACGCGGAGAGCAGCGACGAGGACAGCTTCGAGGAGCGGCGGTCGGGCTTCCAGCAGCAGAAGGCCACCAGTGTCGATCACAAGGGGATTTTGAAGGACCTCAAGCACATATTGGCCAACGACAATCGGCGGCAGTTTCAGGCCAAGAAGCACGTCTCCCTCGACGTCAAGGGCACCCGCTTCCTGCAGGATCTGCTCAAGGAGTCATCCTCGGAGGAGGAGTTCCACAAGACCCGTCGCGAGTTTCAGGGTCGCAAGCATCAGAGCTTGGATCCCCGGGTTACCTTCAAGCTCGACAAGGTTCTGCAAGGCTCGAGCACCGACAGTGACGAGGAGGGCGACGACGCCGAGCACAAGAGGCTGATCCACAGGCCCAAGGATATCACGAAGCCGGTGATCATCGATCTCAAGGATCTGGAGAGCGAAAGTGACGAGGATTTCCTCAGCTCGCGTCAGCACTTCCAGCAGCAGCGCTCCATTAGCACAGATTCCCGCAAGAGGTGAGTTTTGAGAAGGATCTAGTAACCTCTAGCAAAGGTCAAAGCCTCGGGGTTATCTTTGTTCCGCTTTTGCGTCATTTGACTCGGACGTAGACGTGGCGAAATCGGTTCAACATAATGCAATAAAAGTGGAATCTATAATCACTTGACTTGACTTGACAACTGAATTTTGCTATTTAATCGAAAGCTCAAAAGAAAGTAAAAGTTTCATGAGGAAATATATTTCTAAGAAAAAAATTTGACCTATAAACATATCATATCATGTTTTTATATGATAAGGGAAGGCTTTCTATCTTTTATATTTCTCGGAATTGATAAGTTGTATGGAAAAGAATACTAGAAAATTCCCAGAAATAATATTAAGAACATATCTATAATCTATAATCTATAATCTATAATACTCGAGCTTTTTCTGGCTCATCAATTCAATTCAGTTTCTTAGTAAGCTTTAAAAACAGCGGATTAATTTGTAATATTTCTGGGATTTTTATTAAAATTAAGATGCAATTTAGAAGGCAAAACTAGTAAGTTTAACTAAAATAAATATAACAATAAGATGGGTAAAGCATTGTCCTTGGCTTAAATAAATTCATTTTAAACTTTAATACTTCAAAAATATTAAGTCAATTTTTAAGGGAATACAGTTTTATATCAAAGGTTTTTTTTTATAATTCTTTTATTATTTAATCCAAAATCCAAATATAGAAGATTTAAATAGGATTGGTTTATTACTAAATAATCTTTATGGTTTCCTGATAAAATCCCAGTAAATATTGAACTAAGGAACTGTTAGGTCTATTGATAGGCTTGGCTTTTACCTAGAAATAATTTTTAAATGTTTCAAAAGTCGTTTACTGTTCAGTAAGCTTTTAAATTATGGAATTCATGTTAAAAGGAACTCTTAGGTCTATTAATAGGCTTGTCTGTTAGCTAGAAATCATTTAAAAATGTTTTAAAAGTCGTAAGCCTTTTCTTCCAACTAAAAATTGTACTAAAATCCCTTAAAAATTTTATAAATTCAAATGAAACCATAAAGTTGATCATAATTAAGATCATATACTAAGTTACTTTTTCCAAAATTAAACGCAGGCTAATTTAGAAGCTTTTCCTCTAACTAAAATCATTTTAAAATATCTTAAAACTTGTAGACTGTACATTGAGCCTTTCTTCTACTAAAAATCTCAGTAAATTCTCTTAAAAATATAATAAATTCTAATGAAATCATAAATTTTATCACAATTAAATCAGATACTAAGCTCCATTTTCCAAAATTTGATTTTGGCTGATTTTAAAACTTCTCTTCTAACTAAAATCATTTTTAAATGCCTTAAAATATGTAGAAAGTACAATAAGCCTTTCTTCTATTAAAAATCTCATTAAATTCCCTTAAATTTGTAATAAATTCAAATGAAATAATAATTATTATCACACTTACGATCAAGTACTAAGTTTTCCTTTCCCACCAAGCTGAGTGCAATCTCTATTAAATAGTTATTTTTTAGACTCTTTACAATTCTTCACAATTCTTCTCAAGATTCCCCTTCACAAGCTTTTTGCGCACTTTTCGTTTTTGATCAATTTAAGAAAGATGAAAAAGAAAAAAGCCAAGTGTGCCGCAATTGGCATACCCGTGACTATTTTCAGCGATCATCTCTTTATAGTAAATAGTATCTCCGGCTAACTCAAGTCGCTACGCCGTACCGCCTACGCAATACCCGGACAATAGATGACGAGGCCTGACGAGTGTTAGCAACCTTCCTTCAATATAATTTTAATCCAACATTGACACGCTTCTATAACCTTTTCTTTTCTTTTCTGAACTCCCATCAGCCGGCGACTGTACGAGATGGACGAGATGGGGAATAAGCGGGGCGAGAATATCCGTCATGCGGTGCCCTTTGTGCGCCAGATAACCGAGGATGGCAAGCCCAAGCTGGAGGTCTATCGTCCCACCACGAATCCCATCTACATATGGACACAGGTGGGTCAAACACACATACATTTCTGGGACGCACTCTTTGTTCCCCTCGTTAGGCCCAGCCAGTTGGCGCCTCTCCGCGTATTATTATGAATGGCATTAATGCCGCCATAAAGCAGGCACTTGTTGAGCAATTTATAAAGCCAAACAGATTGGAGGGGACGCAGTATATGCGTTTGAGCTATTTTCGCACGCGTCTCTTGCCTTAATTGAAATTAAAGCATTTAGTTATGGGCTGAACTAAAAATATATGATGGATCGGAATGGGTAGCGTTATCGGGGGAATGGCAGGACTTGCTAAAACCTTTTCCTATTCCTTGGTTAGTTGCATTTTTGCCCTCGAACTGGCCAAGACAGCCTCAAACCGCTTTGCATCGAGCTACTCTTTGTTCTTGTCAGAGATAAGGCTTGGGAACAGTATCTGTTATAGAATAGCATCCAAGTCTCGATCCCCCCGATAGCGATCGATCGACGATCGCTTTCGTACGTGACTCCGCCTTAAAAACTGTTCTCAAAAATTCAGAATCTATTGGAAATGCAACTGCCGCTGCTCGCGGGCATAATGACAAGTTTCAGTTGAGTTTTGGACGGGCGAACGCGAACGCTGAAAGCAGTCTAAAGTGAAAGGCCGTAGCAGTGACAACCTCGTGTGTGTTTGTCTCACCAAAAACGGTCACCAATTGCGGCTAGAAGTAGTTAAATACAGCTAAAACATGAAGATCCTCATGCGAGCGGACACTCATGTGTCCTTCTCAGTGCCCATAGAGGAGCCCAAGGCCATATGTACCTTTTCCCAGGTCTGCCCATGCTAAAAACCTTTTATTTAGCACCTAAAACTCCTGCTTTTGTAACTCTTAATTAATAAATATATTTTCCTTAATCCCCTTTCAGGTCCTGGCCGCCTTGAGCGTTTCCCTGGGCTCCCTTGTGGTTGGTTTCGTCAGTGCCTATACTTCTCCGGCTTTGGTTTCCATGACCAATGAAAATATCACCGAATTTACTGTGACCCCCCAAGCTGTAAGTATTAAAGCCTAAAAATTAAAACGAGAAATGGGAAAATAACCAAAAAAAATATATATATATTTGTATAAAACTTAAAAAATTAAAAATTAAACCAAAATATAGGAAAAAACCCCAGAAAATAGGAAAATATTTGTTTAAATCTTGCTAGATAAATGGTAAAAATATGAAAATATGTGCAGAAATTTTTTAAGAGAGCTATGTGAAAAAAATTTATTAAACCCTAAAAATTAAAACGAAAAATAGGAAAATATTTGTACAAAACTTGCTAGATAAATAGGAAAAATGGGAAGATATGTGAAGAAATTTTCCGAGAGCTCTGTGCCTTCTTTCCTAAGTAAATTCTTATCTGTCCCGTAAATACAGAAATAAATCAAATATTTGTGTGAAGTCTAGAGCTAGTACAGCTCTTTGTTTCGGGTTTTCTCAGGGAAAACTAGCAGCTAAAGGCGGGAAAATAATACAAATAAATGCTATTTTGCTATTTTTAAAACAATAATTCCTTAAAAAAATCAATATAAAAATCCTTGCCATGTATAACAAGTTTTCCTAATTTTTTAAATACTTTTCCTTTCCTTTCAATCCTTTTTTTTTTTTGCTATTTTAAGTGCCCTAATTCCTTAAAAAATGCCAGTTCAAAATTCCTACCAAGTAGAACAAGTCTTTCTAATTTTTTTAAAATATTTTTCTATCCCCTCTAAATCCTTTTTATTTATGAATAAATACTATGCAAAAATAAAGGCCTTATTGTAAGAGTTTTACGGGTTTCTTCACCAAGTTTCAAGGGGATTTTCCTATAAAAAATTATCCTAATTAAATCTAGGAGTTTTTGAATTTGAGAGTTTTTCAACCTGTTCAACACATTATTTTTGCTATTTTTAGTGCCTCAATTCCTTAAAAAAAAATCAGTTAAAATTTCCTACCATGCAGAGCAAGTTTTCCTAATTTTATAAATATTTTTCCCTTCCCTCTGAATCCCTTTTATTTAATAATAAAATCACTTTCCTCTATTTACAGGCTTCCTGGGTTGGTGGCATCATGCCCCTGGCTGGCTTGGCTGGCGGCATTGCCGGCGGTCCCTTCATCGAGTATCTGGGCAGGCGCAACACCATCCTGGCCACCGCCGTGCCCTTCATTGTCTCCTGGCTACTCATCGCCTGTGCAGTGAACATTGCCATGGTCCTGGCGGGTCGTTTCCTGGCCGGTTTCTGTGTGGGCATTGCCTCGCTCTCCCTGCCGGTGTATCTCGGCGAAACCGTGCAGCCCGAGGTCAGGGGTACTCTGGGACTCCTGCCCACGGCTTTTGGTAACATTGGCATCCTGCTGTGCTTCGTGGCGGGCACCTACATGAACTGGTCCATGCTGGCTTACCTGGGTGCGTGTCTACCCGTGCCCTTCCTGGTGCTGATGTTCCTCATCCCGGAGACGCCGCGCTGGTTTGTGAGTCGCGGACGGGAGGAGCGGGCCAGGAAGGCTTTGGTGTGGCTGCGCGGCAAGGAGGCGGATGTGGAGCCCGAGCTGAAGGGTCTGATGAGGTCTCAGTCGGATGCCGATCGTCAGGCCACCCAGAACACGATGCTGGAGCTGCTGAAGAGGACCAACCTGAAGCCCTTGTCTATTTCCCTGGGTTTGATGTTCTTCCAGCAGTTGAGCGGCATCAATGCGGTGATCTTTTACACGGTGCAGATTTTCAAGGATGCGGGCTCCACCATCGATGGCAATTTGTGCACGATTATTGTGGGAATTGTGAACTTTATGGCCACGTTTATAGCCACTCTGCTGATTGATCGAGCGGGCAGGAAGGTGGGTTAACCTTGGAGTAGTTTTATGGGGATATCTTTATTAATTTAATATTTTTTAATATTTTTCCAGATCCTCCTGTACGTGTCCTGCATAGCCATGGTCATTACCCTTTTCGTCCTGGGCGGTTTCTTCTACTGCAAGGCCCATGGCACTGATGTGAGCCATTTGGGCTGGCTTCCCCTGAGCTGTTTTGTGATCTACATCCTGGGCTTCTCCCTCGGCTTTGGACCCATTCCCTGGCTCATGATGGGCGAGATTCTGCCGGCTAAGATTCGTGGCTCGGCGGCCTCGGTGGCCACGGCCTTCAACTGGTCGTGCACGTTTGTGGTGACCAAGACCTTCCAGGACATGATTGGTGAGTTCTAGGAACCTCAACTTACTTAAACAGATTTTATAATAATTTTTAAATATTTTCCTGACCAGATTTCATGGGCGCCCATGGTGCTTTTTGGCTGTTTGGCGCCATCTGCTTTGTGGGCCTGTTCTTTGTGATATTCTATGTGCCCGAGACGCAGGGCAAGACCCTGGAGGATATTGAACGGAAAATGATGGGCCGCGTGCGGCGCATGTCCTCGGTGGCCAACATTAAGCCATTGTCCTTCAACATGTAAAAAAAGCAGCGAGGATTTGAAATTGCGATCAAATACCAAATACTAGACTTAGTGCCTTTTAGTGCTTAAGAAATCTCGAGAGGAGGACGAGGATACGGACCCCGTTCTAGCCAAAAAAAGAATTTCCTTTCTACAGGCATAACTTGTTGTTACATATTATTATTATTATTATTTAATAATCGTTAAGTGCATAGTTTTATTATGTAAATTATGATTTTTAGCACTAATTATTGTTGCGTGAATTTATTGGAAACACAAGAAAAATGACATGAAACGTAGTTGTAGTTTTTAGCGCCCCCAAAAATCTCTTCCCTGAAAAAATACACACCCATTTGGCTATATCGAATATATCTATATCTATATATTAAAGTAAGTGTATCTATATGTAGACTAAACACAAAAAAAAAAAAGGAAATACTATTTAAAATACAATCCAAACCAAATTGCAAAGTTACTACTTTTTCTTTTCGGCGACCTTCCCGGGCATTGAGCGGTTTTTTTTACAGTTCCCAGCAATGTCAGAGATACGTGAGTTTCATTCCGATTCCGTCGGGGACACTCGCTAGTTGGAATATATAAATATATATATCAGAATATGTGTATGGGCCATTCCAGCGGCACATGAAAATGCAAAAATAGAAACGCATTTTGCTCGCCGGTCGGATCGGATCGGATCGATAAGGTAGCAGGGCATTACATGGATCGGATCTCGGTTCGATTCCTTATCTCTCCTTCATTATGTCAGTTCAAAATCGAATAAACAATTGCAAAAGATCCGTGTGCATTAATGCAATGCCTGTTCGATTATGTGACACTGTTTACTTGGGTTTTTAACATAGTAATCCCCCGATTATATACACTCATTGACTGATGGCTATCATTATCTCTGGTGATGTTCGACAAATGGGCTTTCTGTTACCATCTGGATTTGACAGAATTGGATCAGAAAATTGAGTTTAAAAATAGATTAAATCAGTCCATTTAAAGGATGCAACGTAATAAAGTAATAAATATATATTCTTAAAGCCAATGACGGAAGCAAGCAATCTGCGATCTTATATACCATATAAACTTTGAAATTTTATAAAGAGCCATATAATTATCTCTCGAGATTTTGAGAGCAGTTTTCAAAGATCATTTCAGTGTTAGTTGACGCCAGGAATTAAAGTCTTTAGTAATACTTTTTTTGCTTTCGTAAAATTATTAGCCTACCTTCAGGGGCTAGTTCTTACAATTCTGTTACATATATAGGGTAGGGTATCGAACTTTTCGAAGTTTTCCAATTAGATCTTGGTTATATTTGAACACCATCAGCCTCAAGGTAGTTACCTCTTGCGTTGCCTTAAAATTCCCAACTGGGTCAAACTGGTGGAAAATATGCAACACGTTAAAGTCGGTCAAGAATCATCGTTCTGATAACGACACTGATAATGCCATAAACAGCTGTATAATCTCCATTATTACAGTTATTACCAAAAGTTTAAAAGTAAGTGACTCTTTTCTTTAATTCAAATTAAATTCAATGCATTTTTTCGACATTTTCTCAAAGTCCGGTTAAGTTAACTCTCACTAGTATAATTTCTAAAAAGTCTCATTAAAATCTAAATTCAACGTTGAGAAACAGGATATTAAAAATAACTAGATATTAGTAATTTTATAATTTTTATAATTGAATTTTTTCTGCAGGAATAATATAGTAATTGAAGCAACTAAAGTTCAATAGAGTTAGTGTTAATTTATTTATTTAAAAATATATATATTTATATATTTTATATTAATATAAATATATTAATAAATTTTTTTATATTAATATAAATATATTAATAAATATTTTTATATTAATATAAATTATTAAACCTTGGTTTAAACTTAAAAAATAAACATTGTTTATAGAATCCGGGGTTTATATAAAATATATTTTCTAGATTTGGGTAAATATATTTAAAGCTTTTAAAATATTTGAATACATTTCTACAAACTCCTTATAAAATTCGCATTAACCTTTTGGCAGAGCATAACCAGTATTTCCCTTTGTCTTTAATAAATATTGATGCTGCTGCCTGCCTTCTTTTACAGTTTCATCTTGCCTTATATTCTGGTTATGTTTCCCGCTTTTATTTATTATTATTATTATTAAATAAATGCTAATAACAATAAGAAACTCACCCATAACTTGAACGCGGCAAATGGCACAAATATCGCACTCCACATCCCAAGACCACATCGCCACCGCGTTCCATTTCTTCAGGGTGAACATCTTCTCCGGCTTGTTGGCATCGCCATCGTCCGAGGGCCGGTCCACGGAATTATCCGGGTCATCCGCCATGTCCAAAAAGGTTAAAAGTTAACTGTTAAAAAGCTAATATTCGCAAAAGAATTCATGTAAACAATTCCGGGCCAATAAGCAGTGTGACCACTTCGGCGAGGTAGAAAAATACTAGCCAGTGTCAGTGCTGATTCTTCTGAGCAAAAATAGCTAGATTTCAAAAATTCCAAAAAAAAAAAAAAAGGCTGAATCTAATTATTTTGGATGTAAAATGAGTTCAATTAAGCTTATGAGTTCCATTCACTACTTATAAGTACAAAACATATTTTTAATATACGAATACGTGATATAGACATATATTTAATACATATACGTATACGTAATGAGCGAAATTCATACGACCTTTTCATACAAAAGCATCGCCGATACTAGACAGTGTAGCCACCCCTCTGGAGAGGAAATAAAGGAAAGGCGGCGGTCACACTTAAGGGTGAGTTTTAAGCGATAACAAGTAATCGATAACTTGATTTGGCTGGGCGGGAAATTTGTTTTTCGCTTTTTGGGCTTACTTACTTTTTTCCTTTGGTTTTTACTTCAATTCATGTTTAGCCTTCGACGTGTTCGGAACGTTGCGGCAGCGTTTTTCGGCCACACCGCTTCTTAAAATTGCTGCCAGTGTGGCTTTCGTTGGATAAATAAAAGCGGTTAGTTAATGAAGGAATAGAAAAAATGAAATAAAAATTAATAAAACCTGAGTTTTCAAAATGTGAAAAATTATTTACGGTTTCCGCCCCTGTGGTAATTATAAAAACCATCAAAACAGTGACCATGAATATTCCAGCAACCTTTATCCCGAGACAAATTCAAAAACACAACGCGCCGCGCATTAATAATTGAGCAATTTCCATGCCTCACAGTTGGTTTTGTTTTTTGTTTTTTAACTGTTTTTTCTCTTTTATTATTCGCTCATCGTAAACTGAAATTGAAAAATAGATAATAAGCAGCGTTGCCATTATCATTATCAGCCGCAAATTGCGCATCCGACACAATCAAAGATAAACATCCGTATCAATACAATCCATGGCCAAAATGTGATAAGCCGGCAAAAAAATATAGGGAGCGGTATTAGTGAATATATGGCCAAGAGCTTAGTGAATGTGTAGAAAATTAAGGTAATAAATTATTGGGAAGAATTCTAGGAAATTTGACATATTTTCGGGATGTTGAGTGATATTTTTTTATGAATAAAATAAGGATTAAGGAAGCTTTAGCCATGAATATAAGGGAATTAAAAACTAACTTAATCTTGAATAAATAAAAAAATCAGTGCGAGGGTTTGATCATTTATTTCCGTGACAAAATATTTAAAAAAGAAGAAGAAAAAGAATAATATTAAACAAAAATATTAGAATTATAGCCAACAAGTTAAAGATTTGGTAGTTAAAAATTTAAAAATCTATCTATTTCTATTCTACAAAAAATAAAAATTGGAAACGGAAATTGCTGTTAAAAAGTGATCAAAAAGTAATTAATAATAAATATTTAACAGCCATGACTAAATAAATATCCGTAAATAAATATAAACAAAAGTCCCCCAAAAGTTCACAGCCCTTTTTTAAAGCCGGATAAAAAAGAAGCAACAGTTGAAGGAGAAAAACCGACCAGCAACAGCAATTTTAATTTAATTAAATTTCGTAGTTCAGTGCGTGTGTTGTGTGTGTGTGCGGGTGTGTGCTGTTCGGTTAATGTGTATCTGGTGTCGCTTTTGTTGTTTTTGTTTTTGTATTTCTCCGGATAATCAACATAAAGCTGGCACCCACATCGCAGAAAGAGATGGCAGACAGGCAGCGCAATTGACTTTGCCATAAATGATTTCAGTTTTTTTTCGCTTTTTATTTCTTTCCATTTCGTGTTTTTTAAGTGTGTTTGTTTGTTTGCCGAGCGGGCGAAATACGTTGGCAATTAGCGTGGAACGACAAATGTTTATTGACAAAGGCGTTGGACACTTTGATTTCTGTTGCTTTGTGTTCCGGCGAAAATTGTTTATGGCTCTATGAGCGAAATTTAATAGCAAAAATCTAGGGGGAGCTCTGCTTCAATTGTTTAAACATTAAAGGGGGGTTGAGTGACTTAATCCTTTAAGGTTTTATAGTTTGCAGGAAAATGTTGATAAATAGTATAGATTTTTTTTTTTTTTACGGAAAACAGGTGCCATTAAATTTTTAAAAATGTGTATCATAAATATAGCCTTTTGAAGACGTTTTTCGAAAATTTGAGTATGATTGGATAATAAACATGAAAGTTATACGACTTTAAAGTTGCAACCTTTTCATCTATCTCGCTCGCACTCACCTTATATATATTATATATATATATATATATATATATACATATTTATTGTCTCAGCGAGCCTGTTCTTGTATTCAATTTATTTCAAAAAAATTTGGCTACCGGGTATTTCATAAGCGAGCACATTTTAGTTTCTTACTTCTTAAAGACTAATAAAAATATTTTTTTTAATTTATTTTATAGCTTTTTTCAGTTTTAATCACTTTTCCAAAGCTGTATATTCATAAATAAGCTTAAAAATAATTCAAAAGCATTCAAAATATATGGAAACACTTCAAACACAAGTGTTTCTAAGACATCTCAGCTGCAACAAGTGCCTGAAAGTGGCTCACTTGACCAGACCCAACGGCAAACTACATTATATACCTGTAGAACTAATGCAATTAACTGGAAAAAAGCACCTGTTACATCTGTACACCCCTGCCTTAACCCCTTGATACCCCTTTTGCTTTTATGCCATTTCACGTTCGATTTGAATGACGCAAATTGCTTGGTCGCTTGGTGGCTGCAAAAGTGCAAAATCAACAGTTAATGATCTCTGAACAATGTTTACCACCTTTACCACCTGTAGAGTCGCCTTTGAAGGCGGTGTAAATTTCAAAATTGCCAACGGTCGTCAAACACAGAAGCGTTGTACGTGGGCTGCTATATATATTTCTGGCCTAGGCAACACTAAGTGTTGTTAGGTGGAATCTGACATTTCCATTGAAAAGTTCGACATTTTTAAGCATAAACGTACTCAGAACGGTTTGACGTACGACTATCATTTGTGTTGTTTACAGTTACTTAAAAAAATCAATTTCGCAAAAAAATGGAATTAACTCGTGAACATTTTCGTGCGATCATTTTTCACAACTTTCGGCGTGGATTATCACGACAAGAGTGCAGCGATGAACTTAAATCTTTGTATGACTATGAAGCACCATCCTATAGCACTGTGAAAAACTGGTACAACGAATTCAATCGTGGCCGACGCTCCCTCAAAGACGAATTCCGCGAAGGTCGTCCAAAAACAGCCGTTGTGCCAGAAAACATCGATGGCGTACGTGAACTAATAATGCAAGACCGTCATGTGACATACCGTGAGATAGAGGCATCCCTAGGCATTTCTTCCACCAGCATACATTCGATATTGCATGAGCACCTGGCTGTAAAAAAGGTTTGTTCTCGTTGGATCCCGCACAATTTGACAATCGCTCAAAAGAAGGCTCGTGTGGATTGGTGTAAAGAAATGCTGAAAAAATACGATCGCGGTGCTTCAAAAGACGTTTATAAGATCGTCACAGGTGACGAATCATGGATCTATGCGTATGAGCCCGAAACAAAACAGCAATCGACCGTGTGGGTCTTCCAAGACGAGCCAAATCCAACGAAAGTTGTTCGTGGAAGAAGCACTTCGAAGCAAATGGTCGCCTGTTTCTTCGCAAAAACTGGTCATGTGGCTACTGTTCCTCTTGAGCAACGTAGGACGGTCAATTCTGATTGGTACACCACCATTTGTTTGCCTGAAGTCTTCGGTGAAATTCGAAAAACGAACAAGGGAAGACGAATCATTGTGCACCATGACAATGCGAGCTCTCACACATCGGCTCAAACCAGCGCCTTTTTGACTGGCCAAAACGTCGAATTGATGGGTCATCCGCCGTACAGTCCTGACTTGGCACCAAATGACTTCTTTTTATTCCCTCACATCAAGAAGAAAATGCGTGGTCAACGATTTTCGTCGCCAGAAGATGCTGTTGAAGCATTCAAAAACCATGTTTTTGAGGTGTGTCAATCAGAGTGGAAAAAGTGCTTCGAAAATTGGTTTGAGCGCATGCAAAAGTGTGTAAATCTTGATGGAGAATATTTTGAAAAACAATAAAACTATTTTCCTTAATAAATATTCGTATTTTCATTATTAGGCCAGAAATATATGTAGCAGCCTACGTACTACTAATTTATCCATTTTCACTTTACATTCGAGCTGAGTTGGCTGAAAAAAAACACTAAAACCGCAAGTTTGCGGCTTCAAAATAAACTGCTGTAATATCGTTTAAGATATAGTATTACTTTTTGTCGCTGTCAGATCGTCGAGCATGCAATTAAATATAAAATATTTATAAAATGGCATTTTAATGAACTCGAGATTTGATTAACCAATCACCGATCGAAAGTCAAATTGCTTCAAAATCGTTTGTCATGCGCTCCGAATTGGAAGCAGAGAAAAATCACAAAAAAAGATAGATAAATAAATGCGAAATTCCAAAGCTGCGGAGGCTCTGGGCCTGCGTAACTGTCAAATGTTGTAAAAAATCAATAACACAAATGTTAACATGCTCACAATGCTTAAAAACGCACAGCCCACAGACAAAAAACAAGTCGGACAGCCCATAAAGTCAATAAAAAACAAAGCAAAAATAGCAGAAAATCAAATGAAATCAAATGAAATGCAATGCCTTGCCAACGGTTTAGGCCAAACTCGGCTTTGGGCCAATCGCTGGAGCTGCCTGCCTCTGTGGCAGATAAAACATTTGACACTTTTGGTTAATAAAAGTTGCTAATGAGTGCAAGCAACTCGCTGATTCCGCGATTGTTGATTTTAGTTCGTTTTTTTGTTGGTCAGCAGGCTGGCCAATGGCAGAGCATTTAATAAATGTGTGTGCGAGGAGGGGAGTGCCACTAATTGTGCATAAATCAATTAGATTATTATAATTAAGTTAATGCAATTATAGGAAAGCGAATTTTAAAGGAGAAGGGGTAGGAATGCTGGAGAGGGTAAATTGAAGCTGTTATTTTTAGGTTAAATATTTAAATATTTAAGGGCACAAGTAACTCAGCTATTAAAATTTGAGATAAGTTGAAGTAACAGTGATTCCCTCATAGTATGTTAGATACATTAGAGTTTACAGTCAAGAAAATAATTTAAATATATATATTTTATAATATTTTGTACTCCAGTTATATTAAATAAAGAAAAGATACTTAAAGTCATGAATAATATTTAAAAATATAATTTCTTACGAATCTTACGACTCTTGAGATCAATTCTAAATCAAAATAAATTTCTAGAAATCTAATTTGCCGACCTTTCTACTTAATTTTCAAAATATTAATTATTAAAATAATTAACTTAAAGTTTAAATCTTAAACTTAAATATTGGTTTGTCGAACTTTTCCGATCTGAGAAAATAAATTAAAAAATTAGGTCAATCTTCCCTGTTTTGCCTCAGTGGAGGGATGGGTAGGGTGCTTGACTCTTCTTAAATTGAGGGCCGTGTTCGAGTCTCAGTCGTAAAATTCTGTTTGGATTTGACTTGATGGTTCACTGTTTCGAACGGTTTTTTTTCTAAAATTCTTAAGCTGCTTATTTTTCCATCAACCCTTTTAGCTTCAGAAATATTCCTCTGTGAACATTATTTGTTGACAAACTTTCAACATTCTCTGCCTGTCTGCAACTCAATTAAGCCCCTCCAAGCTACTCCCTTTTGGAATGTGATCCATATATATTGAGAGAGCCAAAAGGCACCTTCCATATACCAACGAATGTAGTCTCATGATCGATCGATCCATTCATAGAACCGAAACAGACAGAAACAGAGAGTAGTCGACGTTGTCTCGCGTTTTGCTTGTCCATTTGAAAATTGACTAAAATGAAGTGCGCTCATAAATATTTATTAGGCATTCGCTAAACTGGGCACTAAGTAGTCGATAATTTAAGCGGACAACGCGACGACGACATGAAAATTGTTTAGGCCAGGTCCAACTCCGGCTTTCCTCCGCCGATTTTGGCCGATACTCAATGGAAGAGTGTAAATTGGCCTGGCCAGCAAGTGTACCTCCGTGGACACGGATTGGAGCTGAGCCGAACACGAACTTAAGCGCCAGTTTCGGGGGACGGAGACGACATTAATTTATGTTCGGCAAACATTTTTGCCTGCCATTTAAGCGACAAAGACAAAGTACGCACAGCTGAAGCTATAGCCGAGCTATAGCCTTGCCTGGCCCCCGACTTCCCCTGATTCTGTTTCGCCGACGACGGAACGTGTCGGGATTATTAATTAGCTAACATCGCCCAGTGGAGCTTGCAAAACATTCCCATTCCCATACCCCCAGCGAGTGGTCAAGAGATGCGAATGCATCTCACCCAAGCCCAGGCCATCGATGATCTCAGAGAGCTGTGGGAATATTTGCAGCATTTCACGCTTGACTTGGGTCGGGGAACAAAATAATGCAAAGAGATCAGCGAATTTAATGGGTTTTATTTTGATGGAAAGAATTTGATATAAATTAAATATTTCGGGCTGTATTGGAGGGGAGAAATTGGGGAATTTGTTCAGAAAAAAATATAAATATTGTATCATTGTGGATGGAAGGTTAATAGTGCAATATTAAGCACATAAAAGAACAAGTTTAGAGGTCTGACTTTATCATTTGGTAACTCAATCCATATGAAATTTAAGATAATATTAGATATGCATATCATTTTCTATTTGTTTGTCTGATTAAATAAATTTAGATTAAATAGTTATCTATTTTTTATTCAATACTCTTTAGTTTTCAGTTATATTTATATTATATAAATTGGCAATTGCAAAATAAAAATATTAACTTAATATCTATAATGAAATCTGTGTACCAAATTTTATATTTTAAGTTATATTTTCACAAAAAACTAATGGAATAGTTTTAAAACCTACTTAAAAAGCGTCAAAAAGTATGCAATAAAATGTTAGCCCATATGTGATATTCTTACAAGATGTATACATTTGCAGCATACTTTTGGACACTTTTTTATGGTTTTTAAAACTAGATCGATTTCCGACTCACCCTGATGAATTTATATTTATTTTAAATAGCCAACAATTTTACAAAATATATGCATTTTATTTTTTAAAAGCCTAAAATGTAATGAAAAATAAAACTTATTCAACATAATAATTACACAGACCTCGTAATCAAAGATAAAAATGGAATGTCACCCCCTAACAAAAGCTAATTAAAAGCCTAAAGAGCATTTTCCACTGTAAAGATATGATTCGTAGGGGGAACTGAACCCAACTAGCTATTATCTGTGAACCAATTTCAATTAAGCTGCCACATTCCAACCCAGTTAGGTCTCATTCTCAGCAACCCCCCTGGAGTGTAATTAAATTGTAACTTTTGTTGATTTTGGGACCCCCCAAAGAGCCAAAAAAAAAAAAGCGTCGAAAATCAGCCACTAATTGGCTGCGATTTTCATGCCCATTAAGCGTTAACTGTCAGCTGCCACCGGAGGAGCAGTGGATGGATTATCATATAGACGAAAAGCGACTTACAAATTGCACCAAATAACAAAGCCAAAATCAGCCCCAAACTCTGAGAGCTGCGAGACGGGTTTCATTAGCCGCCGCGATCGAAGCGTGAAAACGTGATAGAATTTCGGTCTGAGCTCACATATCTGGCCATAGCTAAATCGGCGCAGATCGGCGATTGCAATTTGCGAATTGCGCGCGCAGTTTGGAAATCAGTCAAGTCAGTCACTTGCCTTAGATTTGGTTTATTTTATATTTTTTCTCAGACTGCTCAGACTGCCGGACTGCAATTACAAGCAACATGAACATAAATAAACTTTTATTAAGTGCTAATTTCTGTTTTAGGCTCGAAATGGGCAAAGATATTGGCTCGATGCTGATTCCATAGGGGCGATAAGTCAATTTGCTTGGCAGGAGAGACAGGGAGACATTTAAAAGACCAGATTGGCGCCGATTGATACCTTTTTATTGCAGTTTGTCTTGGAGTTTCCTTATTGTGGGGGTTAGCTATTAAAATTATAGGAAAAGCTTGGGAAATATCCTGCTAAAAAAGGTCTTTAATTTAAGTTAAATTAGAAAAAGAAAATCTAAATAAATACTCTCAAGAAATTGCTTCAAAAATTCCGTAAATAATTACTATGATCTCTGAAATTTTTACTATTTACCAAACTTATACAAAGCCACAATGGCCACACCCAGAAGCATCACCACAAACCCCAAGCTTCCAAATAAAGCCAAGGACTTTGAGACTTCCCTTACTCCCAAATGTTCTCCTCCAAAATCCTTTTCCTGGGGCAAATCCTCTACTGCTCCCGGCATTATAACCCTGAAACTCAGGTGAGAAAACTCCGACACCTCAGTGCCATTGCCATGGGAGACATTCCGTCGCCTCCTTTGTCCCACTGAAGGCAAACAGTCCTGGGCTGTCACCTGGCAATCCTCGCGCTCCAGGCAACCTGTGATCCGCATGGAGATCACCAGAACTTCGCCACTTCGCATCCCAGGGAACATGACAGCCTTGAAGTGGAGTCTCTGGCCCAGAGGGGGTTCCAGGATAGGAGCATGTGAGCAGATGGAGATCATGGCAGGATTGAGACAGCCCCTGGAACTGACCAGCTGAACAGTGTTGAGCACTTCCCCGCCAGAGGCAATTCTCTGCAGCTGGACATCACTTAGTTTGGTGTAGTTCCAGCCTGTGAGAAAAGGATTTAAGTTACTAAGAAGCCTTAAAAAATAGAGTAACCTCTTGGAAATTATTGGCTTTAACACACACCATCTCCTGCCAGAACATGAGCTCTCAGGAGCAACTCCTCGCCCAGCTGCACTGCCCCATTGGTCTCCAGATGCCGGGTATAACCATTACCTCCCTTTCTCAGTAACTCCACATGAGTGCGAAACAGATTCTGGTTGCCGCCATGGGCATAGCTGCCACCACTGCGAGCCTGGCTAAAAAATAAATATAAATATAATTAATAAACCTTAAAAATCAAGGTAATTCCTACACATCATTGGCCACTCCCATTTTCAGGGCATGCGTCTTGACCGCCACTCGCTCTTGGGACTTGCAGTGCAGGGTTAATATCGAATCCCCTCCAGTTCTTAACCCCCTGATGGCGGGAAAGCGCAGACGTAGACAAAGGTCCTGGCCACAGGCTCGCACACCACAACGCTCGAAATCCTCGCCAGAAATATCCAAGAGAAGAAAGCTTCTCGAAAGCTTCATTTCACAGCGTTTGTCCTGCACATCGTCGTTATCCTGATCCACTGTGGGTGCTGCTCCCAAAAAGCTGTCCAGCTTGAGTACAGCTCGGAAATATCCCCCCGAAAGGCAACGCATATCCTTGAGACGTAGTCTGAGTTGGTTTTGATCCTGGATTCCTTCAGTGGGCGGCAGGTAAACGGGAGCAGGAGTGGAGGGTTTTACGGGAACAGCCACTGGAGCGTGGTAATCGTAGCCAGGCGAGTGTATGGTCTCTATTTCCTCGCCAGGATCTTCGACAAATATGGGCCTTGGCGTTGTGGTAGTAGTGGGTGTGGAGGTGGTAATGATGCTGCCGCCAGGTGGTTGGGGATAGTAGTAAGCGGGGTAGGTTTCTTCGCTAAAAAAATATATATAGTTTAATTTAAATAAAGGAAATTTATCATACTTATTTATGAAGGGTGTGAAAAAATGTTTGTAATTTTTAATTCAATTAAAATGATGTTTACAAGTATGCTAAGAAATCAAGAAAGCTACGATGAAAATGTGTCTAATAATATTTTAAGGTTAGAGAAACAAGAAATTAACCATAATTTAGGGTCTACAAATATTTAAGGTCTTGAAAAATCAATGAAATATCTATAAATGATGATTTAAAAATATTGTTAGTCCTAAAAAACAATGAAATAATTATGAAAGTAGGGTCTAAAAATATTTAAGGTCTTGAAAAACAAAGAAATAACCATTAATTAGAGTCTACAAATATTTTTAACCTTGAAAATCATAGAAGTAACCATGAATTGCGGCTATAAAATATTTTATTGCATACTTTTTGGCAGCCTTTGAAAAGATTTCAAAGCCATATTAAGTTCTCAGGGACTTCTTTATATTTTATTTATTTCCGTTTCTTTTCTTGAATTATGAGTACTAATTAATAGAAAAAACACCAACCTTGGCTTGGGACTTTCATAGTTAGGCCTCTCCTCTATGGCCGGCGGTAGATAATGCTGACTGAGGGGTATAAAGCTCCCATGTCCACTGCTTCCCTGAAACTTGACACTGCGATTTTCGATAATCTCCGGCAGACTAAACTCTGTGGTGGCCACTGGAGCAGGGGCCACTGGGGCAGGTGTGACAGGAGGAGCAGCAGGAGCCGAAGCTGGAGGCGGAGGTCCATATAATGCAGGCGGCGATAATCCCAACTGAAAGGGCACTTGACCATGCAGATAGTTCCCATATTGCTCCAAAGGAGAAGCGTAATAATGAGACACATCTGCTAGGGTTTCCCCGATAATTAGCAAGCCCCAAAGGGCAATGACTAGAGACGTCCACTGGGTTGACATTTTCACCAATAACTGACTGATAGGGCTTTGATTTCCAGGGTTTTTATAAGCTCTTCACCTCAGGGCGTGACTTCCAATGCCCTGGATTAATTTTGGGAACGTATTATTCTGGCTGGGACACTTTCCCAGAGCCAGCTATCACTTTTAATGGCCAAGAAAGACGCACAACACACACGACTTTGGTGTACCATCAACGGACTTTCCTTGGTCACGAATCCGAATCCGTTGTTGAGTGGGTCAGGTTATGTAAAGCTAATTGCGAAGTGCACTCCGGGGAATAGGCCAGATCCGAGTTCGGTTCCATCTTCGATTCAATTCAATTCAATTCAATTCGAACTCACTTGCCGCGGCCGTCCCACAAATCATTTGCCATTTGACATCTCGCTTGTGGACAACTAATGACAACAGCTGCGAACATAGCATTATTTTGGCCATATTGCGGATTGCTGAGCGCTGTTTAGCCAGAAGTCCAATCAAACCTAACGAGCCGACAATCTGTCCGGTAATGTGACCATTTTGGGCAGTCTTCGGGTAAAGAGTCATACCAAAGAGCGTCATAATGAAATCTAGACGGAGAAAAATTGAGATAAATATTTAGTACAATTATTTAAAGATTTAATAAACAATATAGGAATTTTTACAGAGTTTTTTAGAGGTATGTCTTTATCGAAAATACCAATAATTTATGAACTTATAAATATATTTTTTCCTAAAAAATCATCTTAAGAGAATATAAATAAAACCTAGGTAATAAAATACATAGTTAGATAATTGTTAGGGTTATAATAAATATAGGAATTTGTATTTTTTTAAATTGTATTTTTGTATCAAAAAGTGATTAATTTATAAATTTAAAAATATATTTTATTGAAAGAACCATCTCATGACATTTCCTGAATTTAATTGTCTTACAAAATATTTTTCTTGTAATTATATAAATTATATATTTAATTATTTTCCCTAAAATTATGTTCTTGTACTTATTTTTGACAAATAAAATATATTAGGTGGGCTACTGAAATCCCTCTAGCCTTGAATTTAATTTAAAGAGTGTCTAAAAGTATGCTTTATAATGTTCCACCTTAGCTTAGAAATGTACACGGAATGCGCCACCTAGACGATTTTATGGCATACTTTTACGGTCTTTTTAAAATGATTTTATCTTTCTACCATTTTCTTAGTCACTTCTGCTTATTTTGATTTTATAATTACTTTAAAACTTTATTTGCTATAAAAATTCCTTAGTCAAAAATTTTAATATGTATGTATATGTAATATGTAATAATACAATCATTTTCGATCACTTTACAATTATATTTTTTTATAAAAATTCCTTAGTCCAAAATTTTAATATGTTTTTTTTAATTCATCTAAAATTATTTTAAGTGCACCTACAATCATTTTCGATCACTTGTCCATGTGGGAAGAGTTCTCTTTACTCTTAATCTGATTTCACAAGTTCATTCACCAGTATCTTGGCCCATATTTGTGTTTGCTTTCATTAGCTAAACATGACATTTATGCTTTGAGCCAATTATTTTTAATGTTCAATGTGTGGGACAGCCAGACAGGTTATTCCCAGCGGCTAAACTTTGGCCAAATTAAATGCAATTAAATGCAAGACACACGCTCTCTGCAAACTGCAAACTGGATCTTCAACCATGTTACGTTTAAGATGATTTATGAGTTATGTTTAGGCATTGCCCACATCTTGCCAATTACTTATAAGTAACTCCCCGCAGGATCTCTCGAACGATTTGTGACGGCGAAACATGCCAGGCACCTCGTATCCCACGAATAACGATAATTTCAGCAACGGCTTCCCGATGGCCACCACCCAAAGCGAGCGTCTTCTGCAGGCCCAGAATCGCAGAAAATTCAGTTTTCCCGCCACTTTACATTCCGCCTCCTTGCTGGAGGTGGGTGGAAGTCAGAGGGGAGAGACCACGCGGCGGAGACTGAGCAATGTCAGCGATGTGGTGACCAGGAAGCTGTCCTACACGATTGGCTGGAAGGCGGCGCAGATACCAGCGCAGGATATCATCACACAGGTGGGGTTTTATAGGGAAATTAATTAGTTTCTTGGGTTTAAAAAATTCTAAAATATATTTCTTAACTCTTAACTATTTTTCCTCCCTCCCAGGGTCGCTGTCTGTGTGGTCACTACATCAAGCGTCGCCTGAGAAGATCGGGTTTGTTCAATAAAAAACTGGGTTTGCAGCGCATACGCAGCATACTCGGTTCCACCTCCATGGGCATTGTCCGCGATGTGTTTCCTGCAGTTCAAGTGGTAATTAGTCTCCCTAAAAACAGCTTTAAATTAAAATAATTAATTAATTAAATCCCCAGCTGGGCGACGAACTGGAGCGCATGCATCCGCGCGTTTACAATGGCGTTGCCCGTCAGATTTGCCGCAATCCTGGCGGGGAGTTCCACACTCCAGATGCTGTGAGTCTGCTCCTTGGCGCAGTCGGCCGGGATCTCTTTCGTGTGGAGATCACCTGGAGCAAGGTCATCTCGCTGTTTGCCATCGCCGGTGGCCTGTCCGTGGACTGTGTGCGCCAGGGCCATCCGGAGTACCTTCCCAAGCTGATGGAGAGTGTGTCCGAGGTGATTGAAGATGAGCTGGTGCCTTGGATCAATGAGAATGGTGGTTGGGTAAGCTCTTTACAGGGTCTTCTTTTAAGAAATATATTTATTTAAGGATTTTTCTGCTTTTAGGGCGGCATCAACACCCATGTCCTGCCCACGAGCAACAGCTTGAATCCTTTGGAGTGGACCACTCTAGTGATTGGCGTGGTTTTTGGCTTGATTTTAGTTTTTATGGTTCTGCGATTTATAATAAGCACGATAATACCGAAAATATACCAACGATTTACGAATTGAATATGGGAATAGGTTATAAAGTTTTTACTTATAATATGAATGGAGAATTCTTAGTACCGAAAATATACCAACGATTTAAAAAAAAAAATTGAGAATTCCCTCAGTTAACAGAACCTCAGAGAATTTTTTTGGATAAAAATACGCTCTCAGAAGTACAAAAACAAAACCTACACGTCGTGGTTTTCAAGCATAAGGGCTACAAACACAAATCACACACTTAACTCGATGGTTTTTTTAAATACTCGTATATCCGGTCTGATTGATGTCTTTCAGGGTGCTCGATCTTACCTAAGGTGCCCAACCCTGCTTCAGATTCAGAGGTGCGATGCTTTCCTTACTCGCATATATTCTTTAGATTATGATCTTAAGGGTGCTCCGATTTTGATTTTCGACCCTGATCTTGCTTCAATTAAATTTATTGCAATTCTTTTTTAGCGCCAAAAATTTATTTTAATTTCTCAATAAAAAAGCCATAAAAGCTTTTAAAACACTTTGTGCTTAGAGAGCTTTATTCAACTTATTTATTTAATTGACAAAGCTTTTAATAAAAGCTCCCAAATAAAAGTAAACATACGATATGATCTTGAATTCCGATAAGAAATTATCTCCCTTTTTACAGACAGATATAAACCACTTAAAATTCGTTATTACCTAGATAAAACTGGTTAATCGTTGTTGATTTTTCGATTTTCTCTATTCCTAATTATTTTTCCGCTTATATTTGCTTTGCGCAAACACAGTTGCACAATCACATCCCTCTCTAACTGATAAGACTTTGCACAATCTCTTTATAGAACAGGTCTTCGGCTTGTGTTTTTTTTTATTACAAAATTTGTGAGGAAATCTTCCGCGGACTTCGGGTAGAAATTCAAATAAATGCAACAGTTATCAATTCATCGGTACATAATCTTTATACTACAACACGTGACAATCTCTCTCGCCTCTTACAACTTGCCAGTCAGCTCGGGCACAGCCTTGAACAGATCGGCCACGATGCCAATGTCGGCCACCTGGAAGATGGGAGCCTCGGGATCCTTGTTAATGGCCACAATCGTCTTGGAGTCCTTCATGCCAGCCAAATGCTGAATGGCACCGGAGATGCCAACGGCAATGTACAGCTCGGGAGCCACAATCTTTCCAGTCTGTCCGATCTGCAGGTCGTTGGGCACAAAGCCAGCGTCCACAGCGGCACGCGAGGCTCCAACAGCAGCGCCAAACTTGTCAGCCAGATCGTACAGCAGCTTGAAGTTATCGCCGGACTTCAGGCCACGTCCGCCCGAGATGATAACCTTGGCTCCGGTCAGCTCAGGGCGATCGGACTTGGTCAGCTCCTGGGACACAAATTCCGACAGGCTGCTGGCATAATCACCAGCCGGGGCCTGCTCCACAGCTCCACTGCCGCCGCTGGTGGCCGCCGGTGGGAAGTTGGTGCCCCGCACAGTGATCACCTTGACGGGATCCTTGGACTTCAGCGTGAGGATGGCATTTCCGGCGTAAATGGTGCGCACAAACGTATCCTCCGACTTGACATCGATGATCTCGGAAATGGGCGAGACATCCAGCTTGGCAGCCACGCGGGGCAGGACGTTCTTGCCGAAAGCGGAGGCTCCCGCCAGGATGTGGGTGAACTTGAACTGAGATTGGGCGGCCAGGACCAGAGGTGTCAGCGATTCGGCGGTGAAACCCTTGAAGGCGGCATTCTCGGCCACCAGGACCTTGGTCACGCCTTCAACTTTGGAGAGGGCCTCGGAGGCCTGTAAATAAAGGATAAAATATAAATAAATATTTGTAAATTACTATCTGTGTGTTAAATGCTTCTAATGTTGTTTTTTCTTCGCAAGCAGCTATTTATATAACTGCTTCCCGGCATATGCTGGCTTTTTGCACAACAAATACTGGGTAAAAGTGCTGGCAAACTTAGGAGATCGAAGTTTATAGAGACTGTATCCCCACTACTAAAATATAGCTAGATCTTTACTAGATTTTTAAGTATCTAGCACACACTAACAACAAATAATTGAGACTTCTTGGGACGATACTTACGGGTCCGCACTTAGTGCCTGCCACCAGTACTGTGACGTCACCGCCGATCTTCTTGGCCGCGGAAATTGTGTTCAAGGTGAGCGGATTGAGGGCCTCATTGTTGTGCTCGGCCACCACCAAAGTGCTCTTGCAACGCTGCAGCTGCAACGGGAAAGAAAAGTTAATTAATTGTTATTTAATTCTCAGCCGCCAGCGCCTGCGCTTTTTAATTATTCATATTTTTGCACTTACAAAGCTGCTGCGCATCACATTCCGCGTGCTGTTGACGAACATTTTCGGGCTTATATAGTTGGGTTTATCTAACGCGCGGGGAGGGGGAGAAAGTAGTTTGATTAATTATAAACTAATTCAATTGATCAAACTTACCTCGGCTACAAAAAATCACAAAAGTCCAAAGTTCCTCTTTCCGAATCAGCTGTTCTGGCGTTTGGCGTTTTTTGGTACCTTTTCGCTGCCTTACAGTGGGATAACACAGGCCGATAAGTGTAGAAAAAATATTGACTTAATTTTAATAATAAAACTTTATTAACTTAAATAAATAAAACTCTCTTTTAGGTTTGTCTTAAACTACAAACTATTCGGTTTAATATTTAAAACTAGGGTTCTTTTAATTGGTGAGTATATCACAGAGCATTTTTTTAAATATTAAATTGGACACACCAGGAAATTTTATAATTTGAACAGTTTTTGTTTTCCTGAATTTTTTAATTATAACTTTGCAACTTTTTTCCTTTTAATTAATTCCACAGTGCGCTCAGACTTTTCCGATATGGCACCATTGGCCACACTCGCTCCGGCGTTGCTAGATCCTTGTAATATAAACAGCGTCATCTCTGAAACATGTGTTTACTTTGGTGATCTGGCAACTCTTTGAAAAAACAAGCATTTTATTACAACACATTTTTTGGATTTTGTTGACAAAATTAAAATATTCCCGTTTTCCGTGGCAGCTATACCTTTGGAATCACACATTCGACAATGGGCAAGGCGATACCAGACAGGTGAGTACAGAATAAAGGTGCCACGAGCTTGATTTGCAATAGTTAATCCCTTTGTTTACGTTTTCTATAGATGGCTGAACTACTCGCCGATCGGCGAAAGAGTCCCCGGAACGCGTTTCATCGCCTTCAAGGTGCCGCTGAACGAGGTAAGTTGGCCCTTATAACCATATATAGGCCCCATTCCATGTCCCCGAAACCGGTTGACAGGAGGGGGCCGCCACCGCCAATTGATGGATGTGACGGCGGCGTTGCAAGGACCACCGACTTGGCGGTTTCCCTCTAAAAATAAATAAACAACGGACAATGGACAGCGACGACGAAATTTGTGCATTGTAATTATGCATAAAAGTGGCAACTGGAACATGGACTGGACATGGACCCCACATGAATATTAAATTAAATTGTTTTTGCTTAATTAAATAACGCCACGAAGCTGCAAGCGCTCTCCTTATATATTAATTGCATGGCCCCCGGGGCCATTTCGCATAAATTGAGCAATTTCTGAGCCTGCATCGTGTATTTGCCTTGCCTTATCCTCATTCTCCACCTCCCTTCTTGCAGCATGTCAACGCCAGAGTGGAGGAGAAGCTGCGCCTGGCGCCCGAATCCCTGATGGAATCTGTGCCGAATCTGGGCCTGATCATCGATCTGACCAACACGAATCGCTACTATCATCCAAACGCCTTTGCCGCCAATGATGTGCGCCATCAGAAGCTAATGATACCGGGGAAAAAGACGCCACCACGGGCCTTGGCTGAAAAGTAATTAGAATTTATTATTTTAAACCTAAACTCGGAATTATTATAAGCTTTCCAGGTTATTAGGTGTCGGAATCGTCTTCATTTTTCCATGATTTTCTTTGATTTTTAAATCAAAATTAGAATTTTACTAGAAAAAAACGCTAAAGTAATACCTAAGCTTGGGTTTGTTGGTTAATTAATTATCCTTTTCCAAGAATATATTAAAATTTAATAATTTAGAAGTGCAGAAATCTATTTCCTATTAAGAAATACAATTTAAAATGGTTTTTATTCCACAAAAATATTATTTCCTAACTTTTTAAGGTTTATTTTTCATTAAACAAAATAAGGTAAAATGAATTTTAAGCTTTAAAGCCAATTTGTTACACATTAAACCGTTAAACAAGGCTACAAATGGCTCTCGTTTCGCTTTAGTTATATTTTAATCATTAATACATATCTAACTAATGATCTGTCCCTTTTTCTTTGCAGATTCTGTGGCTTCGTGGCCGACTTCCTTGCCAGCAATGCGGATAATGGTGAGTGCTTGTCACAACCTCCCACACACACACACATTATGGGCCTTTTTGAGAGCCCGCTTAGCCGTGGGAAACGCTTTCCCGTCAAAAATGCAGATGCAAGCTCGGAAGATGCATATCTTTTCGCGTAATTAGAGCCACAAAAATATGCAAACAAAAATCGTATCAAAACAGGGGTACAGAGGGGTAGCTGCAATTACCACGTATCCTAATCCCGAGGCTGCACTGCCTCCAGAGATTCCTATCAGCCGGCAAGCGCACCGCAAACATGGGCCACAAGCTGGTGAAATGTGCGCTCGCTATGCCAAGTGCCGCCAGCAAAGAGAAATACTCTATTTAACCCTTTTTAGCAGCCACAACTGATGTGGCTGTGCTTCGGTGTGGGCGCACACACTCAATCAGTCAGTCAGTCAGTCAGTTGGCTGGCTCTGGGATCTCTCTGGAGGCTGTCTGCCAGTCAGGAGCCCGGGCAAACAAATCACTTACGTAGGGAGCACGGAGCACGGAGCTTAATCATGCCGCGCGAGAGAGAGTGAGGGAAAAGGCATTTCCAATTATGCACAAAAGGCATGCGCACAGGCGCGCTTTTCATTTATATATTTTCCATAACGAAGCAAATTGCAAGATGCTTTGAGGCAGTGAAAAAAATGTGTATCCTTTTTAAAGTTTTCATAAATATAATACATATTTTTTATTCAGTGCCATTCCTACTCCTATTTCTTGGAGATAAAATTATTATTTCTATATTTTGTAATGTTAATTTGAAATTGTATCATTCAGTATAAATATTGGAGAAATTAAAATATTTAGGTTAACAGAATTATGAGGAAAACCATACAACCTTAGACAACAAAATAAATTGTTAGATAAGACTATTAAATTCCCTGTAAAATTGAAATTGTTTAAAAGTATTCTACAAAATGTTTAATAGTACAATTTGGGATCTTCAAGATTTTATTGCATCATTTTGGGCAGCTTATTAAAGGATTTTAATACCATTACGCTTTCTGTGGCACCCCTGTTCGATGTGAATTTTCCTCTGTGCAGGTAAAAGATTTGCAGGCACATGTTTGCCATGTTTATCACTCTTTTTAATATTTACATATTAAATTTTTATCTATTTCCTCTAAAATATATTTAAAAGAATTTGCAAAGATATGCATCCAATATTTTTAGATTCCAACAATTAATTATTTAAATAATTAATAGCAAATATTCCTTCCTAAAAGCAATCTTTCTTGTCCTCAAAAATATTTAAAGGGTATACCAAATATAATCTCCTTAAACTTAAATCCATAATAAGTATTTAGTTTTTAGCTGTGGGCGCTGCCTACGCCTCATGTTTTCGTAGGCACTTTCATCTTGCGCTAATGTATGTGCGAACCGATTTAGCTCACAATATATGCAAAAATGCCTGCAGAGAATGAAGCCTCTTACCGATTCCGCAATCCCTTCTAAAGCTTTAATTAATACAAGATCTGGCGCCGCGGAAAGTCGCGTAGAGCAAAACAATAAATAAATACAGCGAAGGCTGCCAACATATTTACAACGAAACAAATCAGGATAAATAAGTCAAATCCGAGGTGGTCGCAACTTGTCAACGGGGCGATGAAGGTAGTAAAGGCTAGGCTCGGATCAAGAACAAGGCGAGGTAGTTGGCTTGGAACAGTGGGGCTAATAACAAATTATTTACGACTTTGATTAAATATTTTAAGACATTTTATTTACTTTTATTTAAGTAATGATTTTAATTATGTGATAAAAGGTTTATTTTTTATAAGAAATGTTTATTTTGATCTTAATTTTAAAAATTAGGTAAATATTTAACTAATAATACATTTATTTATTATTCAAATATTTATATGGCTTCAAAATCCTTTAAAAATCAGTCTTAAAGTATGCAATCGAATGTTAAAGATTCCTAATTAATTTTGTAGCACACTTTTGGCCACCTTTTGAGGCTATTTCAAACTTCAAGCCATTTTTAAGGCATCCCCGATCAATTAATACTTTGTAAAAATCTTGTTTTAATTTATTATATCATTAATCATTCTCTTAACATATTTTAAACACTTGAAATATTTTTTATTGACCCTGAACCACTGTTCCTTTGACTCAGGGACAAGGATGCTCTGCTTGCACTCTCGTAATTTAATTTCGTTTTTCGTTTGTGCCTGTAAAGTTGGCTTAAATGCAAACCAAACATGACGTACTGACTGACTGGCAGCTTCGTCGCCGGGCTGCCAATGACCAAGGAGCTGTTGTTGTTGGTACAACCAGGCCAAAGCCAAAGCTAAAGCCAAAAATCAAAAACCGAAACCCCAAGCTAAAGCCAATCCAAAGCCAGCACCCGCACAGAGGCCACCGCGACCTGGTGGGTTGTCTGGACCCCTCTTTGTGCCGCTGCAGCTCACAAAATCCCTCCTGCTGACATGTTTTTGTGAAATTTATAGCCAATGTTATTATTGGCAGAGAGCGCGGTGCGCTGTTTTCTAGATTTAGCTCAGGTCGCTTCTGCTTTTATGCCAAATTGCCAGCCCAGGCCGGGCCGAGGCCGGTTTTCTGTTGCGGTCTCTCGGCCGCGTGGGTGTTACCAATGGGCGTGGAGCGATGGAGGAGGAGTGTCAGGGAGCCAGGAGAAGAGGACATTCCTGTGGCCGTGTTTTGCAATGAAATTTGTAGCAATTTGCAGCAAGAATAAGCAAGCGGGAGAGCTACCAGAAACAGGGATTTTTGGTTTAGGATTTTATATAGTTTAATTTCAATTTAATTCTACGTATTTATTTATTTATGACTTCTTTCTACAGACAAACTAATAGGAGTTCATTGCACCCACGGCGTGAATCGAACTGGTTACCTCATCTGCTACTTCATGATCACCATGATGAAGAAATCACCCAAGGAGGCTATAGAAAGTGCGTGGATCTTAATAATATAACATAAAATATACCTTAATTAATCCAACAGCCTTTGCCACTGCCCGTGGCCACGAGATTGAGCGCCAGAACTACACGAGTTCCCTGAAAGGTCTTCCAGAGCAACAGAAAAAGGCAGCTAGTCGCGCGAGGGAGTCAAGTATAGCGAGCGATGGCATTGGGAAGTCTGATTACAATCGAAGATTACAATATAGAAGGGAATCTGGTGATAGATATCAACAGAATAGGAGTTACCAGAGAAATGGAGGCTATAACAATAAGTACAATCAGAGTAAGTATATTAAAAAGGGAAACGATTTAATAATAAATACAAATAAAATTTTGATTAAGATGTAATTTCAAATAATAACGTGGGATTGATTTCATTTTTAATGATTTCGTTTTTTTCTCGATTTTTCACGAGCTGATCGTTCTTATTCGCCAAACCCAAGTGACCGTATATTTTGTTTCTTAAAAATCTAGCTTAATTCTATGCGTTTGGACTATTATCGATAACATTATACCAACTGGTCACTAATGTGACCGAGTAATACAAAATGAGGTGTTTACACTATTAATAACTGGAAATCAAATTTTGATTAAGACATATTTTTATATATAATATAATTAACCCCCTTTCTCCTTAGACTAATTTGGCTTAAGCAACATTTCCCCATGCTTCCATTTCAGGAGACCAGGGCCAGAACCACCGGGACTCTAATAACAGCAACTGGCGAACCCACAGTCCCCGATCATATACGCGGGGTGATGGACACCAAGCGAGGCCTTACTTCTCCCGAGACAATCGCGTGCCTTACCAAACCCATCTGCGCTACGACAGAGAGTACAAGGATCACAGCTTCCACAGATGGCAGGACTCTAGAAGAGTGTATCCGCGAGAGGATAATTATCATTATAATGGTTCCAACTGGCGACAGGATCGTGAAGATCGTCAGGATAGGTATCAAAACAACAGCACAAGAGGCTATAATCAGAACTATTATCAAAACCAAAGCTCCCACAGCAGACGCAATCAGGATAGCGATGTAGAGTAATATATTTTACAATGTTAAAATAAATCCCCGACAAGCTTGTAATTTGTAATAAATAACGCAATGACAGTTTTGGCCAATTTGTAAATTATGCCCAATTAAAGTGCAAAACAGAGAAACAACAATTAAAATTCATTTGCAACACGATCAAGTTCGAGAGAGCGACGATCACATAATGGTAGTTAACAAGCCGTCGGCTCAGATCGTGTGAAGATCCAGCATCTCCGATAAGCAGAGGAGTGCGCGTGAAAATTCCAGGAAATCGGTGCTCATCAGGGTGACCAGCGGTGCCCCCGGGGGGTACTCCACATCCAGTGTCAAAAACAAATGCAAACTTATAATATAGAGCTTCTAAAAATAAAATAAAATATTGCTAAAGGAATGTTAATATTATTTATAATATTTCAAAGGGTTTAAGTACTTAAATATATAAAAAGAATAATTTAAAGGTAATTTTTTAGCATTATTTATAATATTTCATAGGGTTTAAATACTTAAATACATAAAAAGAAATATTTAAAAGATACATTAAAATTTAACAAAAATTGCCCAAGTTCATTAAATAACTTAAAGGCACTCAGAAAATATATTTAATGAATATATAAAACAAAAATCTTTAATATTGTAATTAATGACAGCTTATTGTAAACTCCCAGGCTTTAATTTTCAAATAATAACATCGGATTGAGTTTTTTTCTAATGATTTTGTTTTTTCTCAATTTTTCACGAGCTGATCGTTCTTATTCGCCAAACAAAAGTGACCGTATATTCATCTCTTAAAAATATAGCTTAATTCTATGCGTTAGGACTATTATCGATAACATTATACAAACTGGTCACTAATGTGCCCGTGTAATTACATTATAAAAAGGCTTACAAATTGTAATTTATGTACTTATATTTTGATCCAGAAAGATGTACAAAAATCTGTGAAATAAATACAAATTATGTAGTAAGAACTTGAACAAATATCCTGTGTTATTATTTTTTCCTGTAGGCTTTTTTTCCAGTACCTGTCACTTTGAGGCGGCTCCTGATCGTTTCATTATTTCGTCATGGTGGTCAAATGTCAACTTATTAGCATAAATGCTGATGCTCCTGCTGCTGCTGTCGCCTCCGCCCCATTGCCCTCGGGTACCGATATCGGCGCTTTATCTTTGTGCCATCTTATCGGGGCTGCACGATCAACGATTGTCATTATGGCCCGGGGTACGAAGGCATGGACAGCGACAAATCGTTGGCCATTACAATGGCTGGAAGGGAGGAGAGTCCAAGCAAGGTTCCGGGACCGCGGATCGATCTCTGATCTGACTGCCCCGATAAACGCCTGTTGTGTGTGCTGTGCTGTGTGTGGTGTGTGTGGCATGTGGCGTAAAGTTGTTTGTTGCGCTTAATTGGACAGCGTTTCGGCCTGCCTTGGCCTGAACTTCTTCCTTTATTCATTCTGTATTTTTAGCATCTGATGGCTGACCCAAAGACACGGGCAAAAAAAAAATAACAGGGAAAGTGCCATCAAATGCTTCCAGGGTTGTGTATCTTGAAGATCTTTATTCGATTGGTTTTTATTTTCTTGGAAATATTTTAAGTTGATGGGTGACAATTTGGGGAAAGGGAGATGAAGTTGGTAAAAGAGGGAATATTTAAATAATTAAAGAAAGTTTAATTTGGAGCTAAGCAGCTCTTAAAAAGATTTTTTTAAGAATAAATTAAAAGGTTTTTCAAGTGGTTTATTCATTGTGTTTGTGGTTATTCGTTTGGGTTAAGATGCGATTAGATTATAATTGTATACATAATTTTATAATTATATAATTAACCATAAACGAATAAACTTAATACGTGAACTTAGTACTTAGTCTGCAGAGATCAAATGTGTATTTTCGTGAACCGGCTCTTTTGTAGAGTTAGTGTGACCAATTGCGTTTGTATTACAATGTGTCCAAAAGATAGAGTTGCCAGATGGCGTAGTTACCACATGTTGATTTCGAAAAATGTTTAAATCTAAATTTTAGCAATCTAATAACACAATTTTAAATCTAAAAATAAGACTTATATCTACCTCTCTCTCCCTCTCCCTATAGGCGGCTTCATGAGCCCCTGATCATTATTATATGGGTCTTTTGGTCACGCCGACACTCATTCCAGTGACACACTCCTCGTCGTGCCCCTCTTAGCATCCATAAATTTCTGAATCAACCAAAAATTGCCAATTGTCAGTTGCGTGCGGTTTATCTTTTTATGCTTTCTTGGAGTTGGTTCATATTTTTTCCTTTTTTCGTTTTTTTTTTGTTTAGTTTATGGCCGACGACGACTGGAGGAAAGTGTTGCCAATTTCCACCGACTCTGTGGGACTTGAAGCAACCATTTATCTTAGCATAACTTGGAGCGCGATAATTGCATTCCACGGCGTGATCGAGAGAGGAGCGAGCTCCAGACCCCTTTGAAGTTCGCTGCGGACAATTAGCCATGGCCCATAAATTGCCATCTCATATATGTGGCGATGCGAGGCGGCGTGCGCAAAAAAAAAGGAAGCGCGGCATTGATTTAAATAATAGTGTTTAACTTTTGCAAACCAATGCCAGGAAACCACACAAAAAAAGAGGAAAAAACTGTGCACCCACAATTACCTACCATTTCAATTAGCTCTGCGATGGACACAAAGGTGGAAAAGGTTGAAAAGGGTGAAAAAGGAAGAGGAAATCCCTGCAGTCAATCAGATACTGATATCAATGCCAGACCATGCCGTAGCTCTCAATTGTTTGTCACGGCCTTTTGTCCGCTCTTCTCAGGTGATTTACGGTGTCGCTTCGTCTGGCTGATAAAAAAAGTGGGTGGAATGGGTTGAAGGATCAGGAGCAGACAGGAGCAGCGGGGAACAAGTGCATCTATCCAGCTTCCATTAGCCAGGAAGTTGGGGAATAGAGAATCAATTGAAAAACTGTGGAGGTAGGCTTAAAAAATCACTGAGTTTTGGGAAAGAATAATTGTAAACTTTACAGGTCTTGACCTTAAAATCTTAATTTAATAAAAAATCCTTTTTTCATATCTACATTTCCTAAAAAGTTTAAGTTATTGTATGAATTGCAGAAAGTCAAGAAGAAATCTCTCTTAGATTCTTTTTAATTTAAATTTAATTAAAAATTAAGCCAGCTTTTCTGGTGATTTCCCCTAATTTCTTACCAAGCTAAGTAGGCCAAAACATTTCACACATCTGCAGAGGATGCATCACGATGACCAATAAAATCGATATGTTGAAATGCGGTTCGATTAAGCCCTTGTCCCGGCTCAACCCTCAATTGAAACGCTGTTCGACTCCTGCAACACTTGCCATTTATCGCCGTACGCAATCTTAATTAAAAGCCGCCCCCAGATAAAAACAAATGTTTACTTTAAAGCCGATACGAATCGAAAACAATCAGGAATCGTGCCCAGCAAAATCGATTGAGTTCGATTCGATGCGAATCGCATTGAAACGCGTTGAAAATACCACGATTCCCGGGCAATTAAAGCGGCCGAAGGGCGAGAGTTTATTCGTCGATTTTTTTGCGATATGGATGCGAGGCACGCACACACTGGATCTCCTCCCACTCATTAAGGGAGGTCCTCAAACAATTCGGAATACTGGGAACTGACTGGTTGGCAAACTGCATTGTGTTAAATGTGTGCCACACAGAGAAAAGAAAATAAATATAAAAATAATCAAATTATTAAGTAAAATATATTTTGAAATAAATATAAAGTACTGAAAGTTCTTATAAAAATTATGATTTATGTTGTAAGAATTTTAGTTTAGTTCTGAGCCATATGAAAAGTTATTATAAGATAAAATCAAACACAATTTTTACTTAATAATAATAGCAAAACACTTTTGTGACTAATTTTAAATCGCTAAAGATTTGGAAAAGTTTACTTATAAGGTTATAATAAATAGTCTTATTGTAAAAAATCATCAATAAACATATTTTAAAGGTACATATAAAACCTTTAAAATATAGAATAGAGTTGAAATAAAAATTCTAATAAGAACGTCTTTATATTGACACATTTTATAGTATTGATAAGTTATTAGGGATTTTACTAGATAATTCTAATAAAAACACCTCTTTGTAGACACCCTTTTGAGTACTTTAATAAATTTTAATACAAGTGTTTAGCAAAGTTTCTAATTAAAATACACAAGCATAATAAATCATTGCATACTTTTAGGCACGGTTGAAAGTGAGTTGAAATCTCTAGTAATTTTTTAGAGATTTTTAATAAAGTTTTAATAAATAATCTTACTATAACGGAAAGAAAATCTACTTTATATTTTCATTATATAGTTTTTAACAATTAAATTTTAATTTGTGATTTGAATAATTATCAAAAAATGTTCCAAGTTATAAGAATACATTTTCTGCAAAATATAAAAAACTTAATTTATTTTTTCCTCCGTGTAAAAATAGAGCCCATCAAAAGTTAAGAATCTAAGATGATGTCCCAGATCGCCAGGACCTATCTGCAGCTGCAACTCCCACTGAATGCATTCCAGGCCATCTATTTATCCTTGGCGTTTCGAAACTCCTTTCTGCTTTTTTTTTGGCCATGGCGCCGGAGCATAAACTTTATTGTCGCCACATTACGGCTGCATACTTAATGGCGCCACAGCCAGAAAACACACGAAAAATGTGCCAGGCGTCCTGCGAGTCAACGAACTTTAAAATGCGCTTCTCGGAAGCCTTGCTTCCACATCCACCCACCCAGGACTTCGCCCTCGTCCGAAAATTCCGATTTTTCGGCAAATATTTGTGCAAGTCAGCAGCTGAGCTCCAGTTGTCATCCCTTGCTGCTCCGTCTTGGGACTCTTATTTTTCTGTTATCATTCGGACTGCATACAATGGGCCGGGGCAAATTGCTTAGAGACTTGGCTGGCAAATGTTTTGGAAATATCTCAAGTGCTATTTATTTTTTGAAGGGGTCCAAAGGGTGGTTTCCTCTTCGGGGTTTTGTGGTGTGTCGCCTGTGGGTGTTTTTTTTTTTTTGGGCTATTATTTTTGGATACTGCTCGGAGCTGCATTGAAAATTTTTAAGATAAGCGTTACCATAAAAAATTGGAGCGTTGGGATTACCTGGGGGATTTTCTTTATGGGATGTTAAAGCTTTGGAACTAAGCTTTTGCGACTTATTTTTCATCTTACCATTTATTAAAATAGATTTGGGCCTGAACAAATTTACAACGAACGTTTCTTCTTAATATAATTGAAACCTTGAATAAAATTACATACAATTCTCTCTAAAATATTTATTCTTTAAACATATTCCCTATTTTCTTTGTACAAATATACTTTACTCCTCAGAAAAATTAGTTTACTTACCATTTTGTAATAAGTCCAAACTATGATATTTCGTATGACTTTCTTTTTATTATTCTTTGTGCTAAGATGGCAAATATAAATTATATCAAGCGTAACAACAGGATCTTAAATATAAGAAATATATCTTAAAATATATAAAATATTAGTTAAAATTTTTGAATTAATTATATAATTTATTTAAATTATTTCCACACTTTCCCAGCCACCAATTCCAACCCAAAACTCACTAAAGCCACTGAAAACCCAATACCCAACGCAATTGCTGGCATTACGAAATAATCCAAGCCCAGTGGCTTCGCCTTCAAGTGTTCGGTGATGGAGAAGTTCAGGTATCCCTGGGACATGACCTCCCAACGGGCATCGGTGGCCATTTTATTCACCAAGCCGCTCTCGAAGCCATGATACCAGGCCCGACTCAAATGATGTTTCAGGAACCACTTCCGGCTCATGGGAAAACCGGCAAACAGGAAACAAAAGTTGACTGGAATGCGACGGAACTTGGGATGCCTCAGGAACTGCTGAGCATACTCGAACATGGCCAGGCGATCGTCAAATAAGACATAGGCGTAGTCCTGGTCAAAACTATTGCGATGTCTCACCAAAGTCTCCGAGGGCACTGTCCTAACAACTGGCCAGAGGACAGCCGGGAAATGATGCCTCATAAATAGCGCCCGATCGTAGGCATCTATCAGGATGGAAATATTTCTCTCGACCAGCTCCTCAAAGGTTTCGATTTCCCTCTCAAAGACCTCCGATATGAGCATGGATTTAAGTAAACCCAAGTACATGGTGGAGTAAACAAAGCCAGATATGAATAATATGCCAAAGATGATATAGCGCTCCTTGCCTTGAATTCCTTGAAGATGAAAGGCATTGTATAAGAGTGAACTAAACACCTCGAGGAGCGCCTGACTAAAGTCACATCTTCCTGCCTTGAGCCAGTGGATCAGGCTCAGGAATCCAGCAATTATAATGACATACATTATGAGACATATCCACACTTTAGTTTTAAAGGGAGCCGTTAGATATCGAAAAGAAAGCAGGGGCTTGGCATGAGCCACCACAACCGTCGCAGGAGCAATCCTGAAGGCTTGGGACACCGTAAAAACTTCAGGATTTCTAACCAAAGCATCCCCACACATATCTACCAAGTTATATTGCAAAGCATGAGAGCAATTTTGGGGTGAATCATTCTTTGTGTGAACAGGTTTAAAAGTGGCATTAATGGAGGCCAAAAAGGCCTGAGCAAATCGCATATAGTAACCAGCATATATCTTCTGGCCACGTTTATCTGTATATATGAGGCTTCGGGGCACATTATTATAGGTAGCCACTCGAACCTTATAGCCATGTATATTCCCAAAGTTGTCCTGGAAGTTGGCATAGTTTTCCACATTAGTTTCCTTTATCCTTATCTCGGGAAACAGTAGCTTGTCGTAGGAGAGTCCACTGTAAGTGGAATGTATCAAAATCTTCACATATCCCAGCCTCCAAGCATGGTCTATAAAGGGTTTCCATATGTTATCTTCGAGTTTATGCTCGATTATCAGCAGGAAGTCAGCCAGTTGAAAGCGTAAATCCAGTTTCTCGAAGAGTTTATAAGGGGGCTCATTACCAATTACCACAAAGAGCTTATTTTCTTCTCCCAATTGGTTTTCTAAATTAGTGGAATTTAAGGCTTTTGTTTTGGTATAGATTATTTTGGTTATGGGTTGCTTATGGCAATGCAAACTAGCTTCGTGGCTTTGTAATATATCCAAGTTTTCGGAGAAAATAATATTTGTGGAGATGTAAAGGCGTTTGTTAATTTCGTTAATTAATTGCGGCAAGCTATGTCCCCTGGCAAATATTATTGGGAACATCACCAGAAGCAGTAATGTTATATGAGCCGAGGGGAAAAGCATCTGAAAGATATAATGTATTTTTATTTTGGAATTGGAATAGGTAATAATTTGTTAAATAAATGAGATAAGATAATGATAAGACTAAGATAATAAAGGCTTTATTTATTTGAAACTAAGATAGGTAAATGACTCTTTTTCTACCTTCAAATTGTTTAATAATTTAAAATATATTAATTTTACGATATTTTTAGGGGTTCGTGTCATAACGCTCAGTGCCTAAAATAATATAAGATAAAAAACAATATTTATTCAATCATTTCTTCATTAACTTATAATATCAATTCTTCAATATTTTCTTTATTAAAAAATTATATTTTTTCTTAATTCAAATTCTTTAATAATTTGAAATATGTTATTTGTAAGATATTTTTAAGGGTGCGTATCTTAACGCCCAGTGGCTTAATTAATATATAATATAATGTAATATTATTCCTTCTATCCTTTCTTTATTAAAAATGTGTACAGTGTTATAACGCCTGTAAGCACTAAGATACTGGGCGTTATGACATGTACACATATTTAACGAAGGAATAATGGAATAAATATTATTTTCCTGTTTAGCTTTCAGCCTGCTTAATATTTTGTATATGGTCTACTAATTATTCTCAAGTTATTTTTCCGCAAGTATAATTATGAAACAATTGTACTTTTTTAAACTTTTTGGGTCGTTTTGAAGAAACTAGTTCTAAGCAAATAATCTAAAACAAAAAATTAGGCTTAAAGAATTAAGATTAATGTACATTACTTATTTAAAAGAATTACAAATAGTTTTTTAACAGGCAAATAAAAAATCCTCTCAGAGTATAAGAACTCCTTATTTTTCCCACAACTTCACAACATTAAGAATGTGTAAAAATAAAATATAAACACGTAAAGCAGGGCTGACATCACAACATCAATCCGTCACTCCATCAACATCAACATCACCGCCTCCTGGACTAAGCCCGGCACTCGTTCCCATCTCCTTCTCCGCCTCCCTGGACGACTTGCATCCCAGGAATCCGCTTATGCGCCAGGCCGTCATCTCGATGACAAAACTGAGCAGGGCCAGGCTGTAGCCCAGGCCCAGAGCAATAGCTGGCATGACGAAATAATCCAGGCCCAGCGGCTGGGCCTCCAAGTGCTCCGTGATGAGGAAGTCGAGGTAGCCCACGCGCACCGCCTCGTAGTCGGCGTCCAAGGCCAGTTTCCGCGTAAGCCCGCTCTCAAAAGCCCAGTACCAGGCGCGTCCCAGATGGTGCTTGAGGAACCACCTCTTCCTCATAGGCAATCCCGAGTAGAGGAAGGCAAAGTCAATGGGAATCCTCAGCAGCTTCGGATGCCTCAGAAATTGCTGGGCATAATCATACAGAGCCATGCGATCCGTGAAGAGTATGTAGGCATAGTCCTGATCGAAGCGATTCCTGTGCTCCAGCAGGGTCTCAAAGGACACGGTCTCCACGATGGACCAGAGGATCTCCGGCATGTTGTACTTGGCAAACAAAATCTTGTCATAGGGATCGACTAAAAGGGTAATATTACTCTCCACCAAAGCCTCAAAGGTATTGATTTGCTTCTCAAAGACCTCCGAGATGAGCATGCTCTTCAGGAGTCCCAGGTACTCGGTGGAGTACACAAAACCGGCTATGAAGAGCACAAAGAAGAGTATGTACCGGGCCTTGCCATGCATCCTCTTCAGGTGGAAGCCGCTGTACAAAAGGGAACTAAATACCTCCAGGAGATGCCTGCTAAAGTCCCATCTGCCACTCCTCAGCCGGAGGATCAAACTGAGGAAGCTCACCACCAGGACCACATACGTGGCCAGGCAGAGCCACACACTTAGCTGGAAGGGCGCCGTTAAATACCGATAGGAATGCAGGGGCTTGGCATGTGTAACCAGGACATTGGCCGCGCCAATCCTGAAGCCATGGGTCAGGCTGAAGGCCCCGGGATTGGGGGCCAAGGCATCGGCACACAGATCCACCCTCTCATCCTGCAGGGCCAAAGTGCAATTTCCAGGAGAATTATTCGGTGTTCGTACAGGAACAAAGCTGGCATTCCTGGCGGCCAGGAAAGCCCTCACAAATCGCATATAGAATCCGGCATATATCCTCTTGCCCCAACGATTCTCGTATATCAGGGAGCGGGGAGCATTATTATAGGCAGCCACTCGCACGGGGTAGCCATAAAGGTTCCTGAATGATCCACGAAAGTTAATATATTCCTCAATTACAGTTTCCTTTATTCTCAGTTCGGGAAATATCTCTTTGTGATATAATTTCTCATCCTTGGAGGTATAAAATAGCAAATGCACATAGCCCTCATGCCAAAGATACCTCACAAAGTCCAACCATCTTTTTTCTTTGACCAAATCCAGAGGGTTATCAGTGATTATCACAAATTCAGCTTCCTGAAATTGCAAATGCAAGGCCTTAAAGAGGTCATAAGGGGGCTCTTCAGTACCCAAAATCACAAAGAGTTTGTTGTCGGCTCCTAAATCATATTGAAGTTGAGTGGCATTGAAGGACTCCGTGGAAGAGAAGATCATCAGGGTCATGGCTGGCATATATCGAAGATATTTCGCTTCATAATTATTCAGTTTTTCGGTGTGGTTGCAGTAAAAGAAGTTTGTGGTGATGAGCAGGCGTTGATTTAGCTCACTTAAAATATTGTTTAAGCCTTGAACTCTGACAAAAGCAAGGATAGTAAATAGCAGAAGCGGTAAAAGTTGGAAAGATGGTTGAAGATGCATCTGAAAAAGAGAGGAAGATGGGTTTGAGTATGAGAATGAGGTGGAAAAAGATAGAAGTTAGAGCTGAAGATTGGAATTGGATTAATTTGTGGAATGTTGTAGAAAATTTATAGATTTATTTTTGGGCAGAAATAATTTATTATAAGATAGGAAAAATAAGTTGTGTGTGTGAAAAATAGTGTGATTTTAAAGGAAGCTTTGCTTAAATTAGTTTTTGAAGTTATTTACAGGTTTAAGAAGCAGAATAAAATAAGCAACATTGATTTAAAGAATTTTGAAAGCTTTTTTATATTTAAAAAGGATATTTCAAAAACCAGAAACAATATATTTCTTTAGGATTTTAAGGGAAGCTTTACTTAAATTAGTTTTTAAAGTTATTTACAGGTTTTAAAAGCCGAAAAAAAAGCAATATTTATTTAAAGAATTTGAATGCTTATTTATTTAAAAAAAGGATATTTCAAAAACCAGAAACAATATATTTCTTTAGGATTTTAAAGGAAGCTTTACTTAAATTAGTTTTTAAAGTTATTTATAGGTTTTAGAAGCTGAATAAAATATGCCACATTTATTTAAAGAATTTTAAAGCTTACTTATAATTTAAAAAAATATTTCAAGAACCAGAAATAATATATTTCTTTAGGATTTTAAAATAAGCTTTGCCTAAATTAGTTTTTGATGTTATTTACAGGTTTTTAGAAGACGAATAAAAGATTTTTTACTGTAAAAAAATTATATTTAAAGTAGTATAAATAATATATTTCTTTGGGATATATATCTTCTCTGTGGCGTTTATTTTCCAAACAATATTTGTCGTATTTTTAATAGTATTTATAAAGCAGAAGTATCAGATATATCATATTTTTACTTGTAATTATCAAGCAGAACTATTCCCCTTAACTATAGTAACTTCTACTAATATTTATAAAGCAGAACATCAACCTTAACAAAAGTAACTTTTTTCTATTACTTATATACCACAACTAACCACCACCTTAACCACAGAACTTTAAAAATTTTTCATTCATCAATAGTTTTCAATTTAGTAGTACTATTTACCCAATAAAAAGTTACAATCCTCATGCGATAATTTACATCCGTTTCGATACGAATTTCTTGCTTGTCACGATCACTTCCGCCTTTGTCCAGTTCTTTTCGCAGTCTCGATGCCCAATTAGCACTTGAATTTTGTAGGGAGAGAGGGACTTTTCGACTTTGTCTAAATGGATTGCCCAACCTTATAAATATTCCATTCCAATCCACCTGATTGAGTCTGGGGCAATTAACACTACGAACACCCACCCACGCAGCAGCATCCTCGGCGGCAATTGGGGCACTTAATGGATGGCGTGGCGTTATGGTTATGGTATTTAGCTTATCCATTCTCATAAGCGTGCCAAATTTCGGGCCGGATCGTGTCAATATTTTCGCGCAGAGACAAAGGAGTCGTAGTCATGGGAAGCGGTGCCTCCAATCACGATCCCAGCGAGTGGAATGGAAAATCCCACAAATCTGCAGCGCCATGTTCTCTCTATCTAAATATAGGAGTTCCCATTCCCTCTATATATGTTCTTGTCCAATCAGAATCCATGGGGATTTCCTCGCTCTCTCTCTCTCTGTGTCTCTCCCTGATTAGCGGCTGTCAGCCTTCATACCGCGTAACTACTGTATCTTTGGGATCCGCCTTGTGGGTCTTGAGTAGGGTTTCGGCAAATTACGCGCTGAGATGCGTGCTGAATGCTCGACGGACAGCTGGTGGGAATTGGAACTGAATGGGACGAGGATGGGACGGGAACGGGGCTGGGAGTGATCTCCGTTTCTCAGTGGGTCAATGGCCGGGTGGTCTGCGCTGAAAGTGGTAATTAGCGTTGGCTAATTATAACGGGAACGGGGTTAAGAATCTTCAGGAAGCAACCGAGCACCAGGTTGTCAGTTGTCAGTTTATTTAAAACTTGGGTGCTCTGGATTTCAGGGTCTTTGTTTCAAGGAGATTCCCTGAGGAAGTTGATCACGAACTTTAATTTGAAGGTATTTAATTTATGTTTTTATTTATTATCATGTTTTACAATGTTTAATTATAAATTTATAGACAGACAGAGTTATTCTAGAGAACCTAATTCAATTCCATGATATTTGCGCAGCTTAGAATCTTAATAACTTGATTAATTTTTCAAATTGATTATGTTTTTATTTTTTAAAAAATACTACATGATTTTTAGAAGCCATTATTCAATTTACAGAATTTAGTAATAACCTTATCAAGTATTTTATCAAAGTTTCTTTAGAATAAACCATGTTATTGTAAAATTGCAATGAAGAAAAATATCACATGATCCATAATCATTCTATTATTAATTTCTTATAATTTTTATAAGGTAAAAAATGCTTAACTGTGACTAAAAACATTCTAAAAAAATTAAAAATATGTTATATTTTTTACAAAAATTAAAAATGTATGTTTTAAAGTATAATATTTGTTATTCCTCCAGTAATAATATTTTAATTAATTTGTCTCAACATTTATTTAGTTTTTTCCTCTTAAGAAAAAATCTTATTATTATTGAAATTAAAATGAAAAAAGGTTCTAATATCAAAATAGAACGATTTATGTCCAAATCATTTATTATTATAATATTATAATTATTTATTTCTCCTTTTTTTTAAGTTGGGATAGGGTTTATCAAGAACTAAACATATTCCTACATTTCCTCCTACATTTTTCAACCTTTTTAAAGTTCTAATTTAGTTTTCCTACATACTCCCCTCTAATATTTTTTCAATTAGTTCTCTCCAGAATCTTACCCTTTTTCCAGACTTTTCCTTACCTCCTTAACCACCGCATTCCCTCATATTTCCCCCACTCGAATTGGCATTTCCCAGATGACTCATACGCACAGAAGTCCCGGCCAAAGGCCACAGCCAACCGTACAATAAAGAGCAAATAATTAATAAGATAAGAGAGAAGGGCACTTGCACACGAGCACAGGCAGATCCACCCCGGGGCTGAAGGTCAAACTAATAATGATTTAGATAATCAAAGAGTGGAAGAAACGCCAAGGAGCTGGAAGCCACAAGGAACGAGACCAGAGCCACTTGAACCTGTTGCTTCTGTCAGGTTACCCCGCGGCACTGCATCCGTTTCTGTTTGCTGAAAACCAAACAAAACGATCTCGGGGGAGAGCGCCGTTGCGGATGCTTCACTGTGCTCCAGTGCAGACTGTAGCCGGGAGTCTACAGTCTTCGGTCTGCAGTCTACAGTCTGCATCAGACGGAGAAGAGACCGTGAAGATACTGTGGAGTCGGCCAGACCATAAATACCAAAGGGTTACGCCTATTTTTACACGCAGCCGAGTGCATTTCCTCGTACTTGGGGCCATGAGCGCACAAATATTAAAACGATGCGACGTGACAGATTACAAAACGTTTGACACCAGCGCCAAAGCCGCCAAGATGATGCCCCAAAAAAAAAAGAACAGAAGAAGAAGGCCCAGAAGAAGAGCCAGGAGAAGAGAAGGGGTAGCTCTAGAGAAGCTGAAGATCAGGCAGATGAAGCCGAGAGCTTGAGCCGAGGCCGAGGCCAAAAACTGCAACTGCAGTCAAGCAGGCAGGCAGCCACTTGCCACACGACGATGACGATGACGAAGACGAGCATGCTTTTGCGGCTGCACAGTGGCTTAAAGTAGTAAGAAAAATGGTGGGAGGGTTAAAAACTATGTAACAAAAATGTTAAGGTATTTAAATAATTTAATTATGATTTAATTCCAGTTTTAAAATTAGAATAATATTGAGTTAACAATAGTAAGAATGTTCTGCCAGTGTGACCTTGCTGCCAATTTGTATGTTAAATGTGGCTTTAGTATCAGAAAAAGTTACTTATCATTTAGAAAACAAATTTTAATAAAAGAATGTAACAAATATATTTAGATGTTTAAATAATTAATTTTTAATTTAATTCCAGTATTAAAAAATTAAAAATATTGAGTTTATAGTGGTAATAATATTCTGTCAGTGTGACCTTGTAAGCCATTTTTGTGTTAAATGTGGCTTTAGTATCAGAATAAGTTACTTATCATTTAGAAAATATATTTTCAATTTAATTTCAGCTTAAACAGAGTTGAAATAATAATCTATATATATATGCAGTATGACCTTGCTATTAATTTTCATGTTTAGTGTGGCTGTATTATCATAATTAATTGCTTTTCTTCTAGAAACAAAATGTTTAAACTTAATTCCGAACGTAATAAGGCTTTTATATTTATAAATATAATGTAATAACAAATATATCATTTTCCCAATTTTACCGCTTTAGTTGCACTAGAATTCCCAACTGCAAACTTATGACAATTAAACATATAATTCAGAGGTGTTCTTTTATGTAAATGCTCTAAATACAAGTCAGTTTCTGCTCTTTGTCGCCTTTCAATTTATTTTTAAATCAATTAGAAGCTTTAAATATTTTAAATAATATTTTTCCAATCCATTTTTACACCTTCAACCCACTGTGCATTGTTGCAGTCACGAGTTTGGCTACCACAGCAGCGTGCACCACTGAGTAGAGTAAGGAGAGTAAATTGCCTCCAGGCCATGGCTCCTCGACTGCAACTGGGTATCTGGAACTGAACGGCAAGGAGCTGCAAGATGCAAGATGAAGATGGGCTTATGGGGATGGAGGAGCAGCAGCTCCATGGAGAGCGCGCGTCACAAATTAATTCGCTGATGGCGAGGAGCCTGTTCTTTATTTCTGTTATATGTTTGTGCTGCTGCTGGGGCGAGATCGGGCCATGATTCCCACAGTAGTCCCTTTATTTGTGGAGTGCTCTCGAGAGGATCTCCTGCTTCTGCTTGTCTAGTTCACCTGCAGCCGAGCAGCGGTTAAATGCGGAGGCCGTATCCCTGTTTATTTGTATCGGAGTCGGAGCCTGCGTCTGCCACTCGTGAGTTATGTCAGTCAGTCAGCGAAGACCAGACCAGAGGTCCTCTCTTCCACTTGAGCGTGCAATTTTTCTAATTCACATCCCAGGAATCCCAGACCAGACCAGAGCTTCTCCAGCAACTCAGTCCGAGAGGAGTCTTCGCAGCGGGCGCATCGCGTAATTGACTTGGAAGTTATGAACCTTTAAATGCCGCTGCTGGTAGACTCGAAGCCCATGGTCATGTAATTTTAATTTTCTCACTTGATTGCCCCGCAAAGTCTGGGCCTTGGATTGCCATTCATTTGGCTCCTGAACTTGGCCAAGTTGATTAGTTGGCCAATGTGGGGGCGGTGTCTCTGGTTTGGTTGCTGAAAGATCATCTTTGTCTTTGAGGTAGAGAAATCTAAGCATTTTATATTGAAAAGTAGTACCAAAAAGGAACCTAACATTCTTTAAAAAGAACTCCCCAATTATCGACTGATTTGTGCAAATTAAATAACCAAAATTCTTAGACAAACGGAACTGTTTCTGGGTTTTTTTTTATCACAGCCATCCGGCTCGAAAGTTCAAACTATTTCGCACCTAATCTGGCACTTTTGTTTGCCTTCATTTATTTATAAAAAAAGCCCAGCTAGAATCTTGTTAAATTTGGTTTTAATCAAGCTCCCTGGACACCTGTTTCCCTTTTATTTATTTTCAATGCTAATTAGCTTGCGAGTGAAGTTCCCATGGCAGAGATCAGACTCTACTAATTAAAGGAGGAATGCAGGGAGTATTTTGCGAATTTCAGTGACAGCGCGAAATTCGTCAGCTCGAGATCTTTGCGGTTATCGAGCTATCGGTTAGTGGGGTATTTATAAGCGAGAAGAAGCGAGAATTTTATAATCACTTCGCACTGCGGCGACAATTGGTTGGGCAAAGGCCCCGAATCTTTCATTCATTCATTCGTTTTTTAGGCATTTATTTTTCTCTTGGCCAAATGTGAGGAGCCAGCAGCTGCCAAAGTCAGAGCCAACTGCCTGGCCTGTTGGCCCAATGAATTATGAGCCCGCTTCTTATGAGCGTGCAAACAGCATCGCCGTTGTGGGTGTCATGCGTTGTCCGCTTAATGAAAATGTTTGGCTCCACTCCGGTATTATTTTTATTATTATTTGCTTTTATTTTTTTCTAGGTATTTGTGTCTGTATTTTCACTCCCGCCTCTGTTTCTATTTGTAGGTGGGAAACGCAGATTTATTGCGCATCAAATTACAAGAGAGAAGATCACAATATTTGGCATTAGCATGTTGATGTCTATGCTGACGATGACGATGATGATGATCATCACGGTCTGGTGGCATCTTCCTCCTAATGGCCTTGTAATGAAGCGACTAGTAAGCTAATGACTACGTCTTGGAGGTGTATATTACCACATATATGTATTTTTGGAGATTTTCAATGCAAACCGAGAAAGCTTTTAATTTTAGACATAGTCAACATAGACGGTGATGTTTTTGTAAACAACTTCAAGATATACATAAGTGGGTATCAGTCAAGCCATCATTTAATTATGATGTCTGGATATGTTTAGGAGTGGAAAAATATATATATTTTTTTTTATAAACTCTTTGTTTTTTGGTGATTATAAATATTTAAATAAAACAATTATACAATTATAAATAACTTAAAAAAAGAACGCTGCTAACCGAAAAAAATATTCAGCAATAATACCACCGAATTCTTAGTTGGGAATTATAGTGCAATGCTAGAGGTATGCTTTGTGAGTTCCTTGTAAGATTGAAAATGTTTTTTAATTTTAATTTTAATTTATCCTACAATAATACTTTAAAATAAAACTAATTAAATATCAATAAGCTTTTATAAGCTTCAAATGTCTTTGTTTTAATTTACGGTGCAGCATTCCGTGAGGTTTAGATTGAGTAGCTGGGCCATCCCTTTGGTGTCTACATCTAAAAAAGATTGGTTTATGTTATGCTATAATTATATAATTGATTATAATCAATAATTATTCACTCACATGCATATATAAGACATTCTTATTTTTATATTATTATCACATCACGATTTTTTATTTTTGTGACCTTTATAAATCCCATAGAGATCACCCTTTTTAAAACTGACCTATATTATTCCATCCACAGTGACTTCCCGCTCCCAATCCAGTTCAAAATAGGCTTTAATAATTTATTTCCATACCAAATCCTACCTGCTCATTGCCCATAAAGGTGAGGCCCTTTTGTTTAGTGCGAAAACCGCACGTCAATTAGCAAGGCATTTAGAAACACATTAACCTTTTCGCCTTGGCCTTAACCTTTCGGCCAAAAGAGCGTTAATTCGCAGCGAAAATATTAATAAAGAAACGCAAATCTCGATTTGATGATGCTGCCAATTCACAGAAGTCGTAAAATGTCATAAATATAAGGTTTATGACTGGCGCCAGCCGCCAAAACGGAGATCCAAATTAAATCTGGTCAATTTTGGAACACACGCGTCGGGGAATATATATTTTTTCTCACTCTCTTTTGGCATTTATTTTGGCAACATTTATTTTTGGTGATTATTTTCAAATTCAGCTTTTAACCCATTGATGGCTATTTTTGTTTACGCACATATTTCCGTTATTGACACGCATAAATTTTGTACTTACTCAAATTTATGTAAATCTTTGCAAACATCAAATGCCCATTGTTTTCACGTTGTGAGACTTCTCACTTGGCTGATGCTCGATCGATAATTATTTGCTCAAATACACGTGTTTCAGGTGCGGATCGAGACTGTCGAAAATTTGTCTGCCTCTGATAGATTAGAAATTTCGAAGGGGAGAGTGAAAAAGATCAACCCCTCGTTAAAGGAAAATTTAAATGCCACATAGGGGTAACTCGTTTGTTATCTCAAGGGATCAACAATTGTCTGAGGTGTATGGTCCTGCCTTTGTCAACATTTATCGATCATGTAAAACAGTTTTGTTATCCGATCAGAATATTCCACCCCTAGAAAACCAAACAGAAGTCAGCCACGCGAACAGAACAGAAGTTCCGATCACTTTCACTTGGAAATAATTACAAAAACCCAATGAAGCCCAACACAAGGCATAAATTAAAGTTAGGGGAAAAGGAAACTTTGAGGGTTGTCTACATTTTCATTAACGAAAAACCTCTTGTTAGCACCGACCAAGTAATGTCCGACAGTTGGTCATACGGGTGACGACCCTTCTTTTTCGGTAATTAAAAAGGGTTTCCCAGTATTATAAATTCATTGGACTCAGTGGCTTTAATTGAATTTGCTGCACACGAAAACCAAACAAAAACTGGGGACAATAAGGGGCGAGATAAGCGGTAAATTGGGGACTTCGTGTGCTCTGGGATGAGAGTTCCATCCATCGATTGATCAAGTGCGAGAAGGTCCAAGAAGGAACTCAAGCCATCAGCAACACCATCGGCGTTGAAAGGTGAACTCTCTCGGGCACCACTTCACCTCGTCCAGAGACAATCGCTTAAAGTTCCCTGGAACGCGGAGATTGCTCCGTTTTTTAATGCCCTAAAAATTTAAGTGTTCTTCTGCTTAATCTTGGGGTTTGTTTCAAGCTTTAAAGGTTTAAATTTATTTGATAAAATTAGTTAGAAGGTCTTGGATAATTTTTGAATGGGTTTTTAGTTTATATATATTTTAAATGAATTGTTAAGTAAGAGGTACATTTAAGTACAAGTTTCTAGAAACTATAATGTGTTTTAATGCTAATAAATAAGACATAATTCTTTATTTATTTAAGAGAGTTGTTTCCTTATTTATTATTTTTCAGCAAGAATATTATGTATTTATTTACGGAAGAAGTTTACTAATATCTATAACTAAAATTTGTGGGTCTGTTAATACTGCAAAATACTTATGAAAAAATTTAAAAATTAAATAAAATAATTATACCCATTTCTTAACCCTAAACTCCTATTATATTTTTTTCATAAAGAGCATTCCCTATTCTCCCCCAAAAAACCCTCACATATTTCGCATTTGTCTGTGTTTTTTTTATGCTTTACTTATTTTTTGCAGATCGTTTTTTACCAACGCCCACCGTTGCCTTTGGGCCACTCTTGTTGTTGGTTTTCGCGTTTATCAGTTGAGATCAGGCGGCGGCGGCGGCGGGCTTAAGTTTAGGTTTATCCTGTCTGCCTGTGGTTTTTGGTAGTTTACTTTTTTTTTCCGTTTTTTTTTTCGGGGCACAGTGAATTTTAATTAAAATATTTCTCAGGGTTTTTATTTTCACCGAGCCACGGACCACGGACCACGGAGAATGAGAGGGAATTAACTGTGGGTCGTGAGTGTGACACATTTGCATCAGATATGACGGGGACTCGTCTCGGAAGGACACCCACAGACTCATAAATCAGAGGAGGCAGCACAGCCGCATTTTGCTTGGAAAACAAAACCTAAAATTGACTTGTCGTCCTCTCCGCCGGGGACACCTGACATCCTCATAAATATGTGAATTTGTTTTCTTTGTTTGGATTTTACACATTTTTTTGCCTCTCGTTTGCCATTTTTCCTCTACACAGAGTGACGCGACATGGCGCCAGTGACACTTTCCACTGCCTTCCATGTCCTGCTGCGTTGGCCAAAAGTGTATAAAAAAATAAAATTAAAAGAAAACGGAGATGCCAGGACCTCGGTTGCATAATAAGAATCCTGTCTGTGATTATTCAGTTACAGCTACTTGGAATTCTCTCAAAAACACAGGGACTTTGTGTGTGGTAAGACTTACCTTGGCCATCTAAGAAATAGCAATTACTGACCTGCAAGTACAAAAATTCGTATGCACTTAATTAGCAAAAAATTCGGAATTTTTCACACGCTTATTTTATTATCAAAATTATCAGCCTAGGCCACTCGACTTTGACGCCTGGAATTTTGCATCAAACTCAGCGGTTTAATTAATTTATCATTGTCATAATCAGTTGCTAATTTCTCAACTTTTTCCCTTTTTTCATTGTGGCAAAAATCGACGAAATGTCTCATAAATCTTCATTAAAATTTTGCGCAAAATTCTTGCCTGACTTGGGTCAAGTGGTCTCGGCACTGCAATCTGCCATCTGGGTTAATGCGTACTAAAAATGTTTAATTTTTGCAGAAAGTAAATGCAATTAGGACACGGAAAAGTGCTATAATTTTGGATCAGGGGCAAACTTGGTGCCTCTTTGGAAAATAAATATTTTATTGGTTGTCAAAAAAATTAGTACTGCTTGTAAGCTTGTTAAGGTTCTTTGGATATTCGTCAAGAGAATTTAATAATCTAGAAAGGATTATTAAAAAGCATAGACTTTAGCATAAATATTAAATAATGTTAAAACATGATTATTATATTGTGAAATCCAACAATCCCAACATTAAAAATATAATACTAAAATGTGACATTCCAAGTTTATAATAAATATCTATTTTAATATCTATTTATATATCTATTTTAATAATATTGGTCTTAAAGTATGTATTTAATTTAAAAACAAATATTTTCCATATGAACAGTATCCAAAAATGTTTAGTATTTGTTTTAATTTAATACAAAAATATATAAAATCTTTCCCAACATTAAAGTGAAATTAATTTTTATACAATAAATATATTTAAATAATATTTATACTTAAACATTTGTGTTTCTTAGTTTAAAATGATCAAATTACAAAATGTATATTAAACATTTTGACTAAAATAGAGTTTGAAGTTCATAAAATGAATTAAGAAAGTACAAATACATTTCCTGAAGTAGGTTTACATTTTAAATGTACTTAAAAATATTTAATAATTTTATAAATCCCATTTTTAATTTTTAAACAATTTCCTAGAAATATTACCACAAAAAATCACCCTTAAATGTAAAGTTTCACTTCCAACAAGTTCGATGTTTGACCTCAAACAGAAATGTTAACAAACATCTTCAAATAACAGCTGGCTCAAAAGAGCACTGCTTGCTGCTCGCTACTGACGGATGAACTGCTTTGATGAACAGGTTTGAAGGTTTGAAGGTTTGAACGAAACCCACAGAGCTGGGCTAACAGACTGCACAACATGTTGCAACCGCACCCAGTTAACAGAGCCCGCGTTCGAACTGTTATCAAGCGAACCTTCACCTGAACTGAAGAAATTCCTCATCAAATTTCTATAAACTGATATTTGAACGACTTTATCGGACTTACAGAGTCCTAATTCCCATTATCAATTTCATCAGCTTTATGGCCCCAAGCAAAGAGAATACGTGATAAACAAAATGCCGACTAGAGCGATCCGTTCCGATTCGTTTTCCGCCATTTCATCATTATGCTCATTCTCGCATATCGCAAATGGAATTCTTAGGCATTCAAATTTCGCCCCCCAATTATGCGTCACCCTAGAGCTGAGAGGGAATCGTAAACAAAATATTTGGTATTTTTCTAATGATAACACAAAGAGCAAAGAGCTACTGGATTTTTTTGGGAGCATTCCCCCTTAGCTAGAGCTAGTTACCTCCATTCATGGCCAGATCTTCCTCTAATTGAACCTATCACAAAAAACTTGTGCAGTTATCTGCGTATCGGAGTTAATTGGAAATTGAAACACGAGCACAAAGTCCACAATTACTAGTTGTGCCTTCTTCGTTTCTTTTTTTTCGGGGGAACTTCCCCTGGCGATAAGGTGGGGTCTCTCTGGGTTATTCGTTGAAAAGAATCATGATGATGCTGTTGGGTGATACCTTTAGGAATGGAGGTGAGAAATATGAATTAAATACTAATTTTGATCTGAATTCTTTCTGGTAAATAAGTTACTTCTTTGATTTTAAGTCTAGTATTGTTTTAGGATATTTTTACAGTCGAGATGAAACTGCCAATATTTTAAGAAACATTTTACATGGTTGTATTTTTAAGTAATGATTTATTTAGAAACTTTTCCTTGAAAAAATATAAATAATATACACTATAAACAGGCCTTTAGAGCTAAGTGTAAAGCTTAACTTTAAATTCAGCTTTTATTGAAGTCTTATATGAACCTTAGCGTGAATGCCCTCTTACTCTAAATATTACAGCTTTCTCACAGTAAATATTTAAAAGTAAACTTAAATGAAGCTTATAATTGTACCAACCGATTGAGTATTGTTCAGGCTTCTATGAATAATTGTAAATATAAATCAACAACGTCAACATTATAAAGTTTACACACTTAAACCAGATTCATAAATATACAAAGCATTTACTTTAATTTCCTGAGTTGAGTTCTTTAATATTTATTAAGAAAATATAGGGAAATAGGATAGTTTTGCCATTCAGAATAATAAGATAATTTCTAAAATATTCAGTAATAATTAGAAATTTCAATAAATCTATCTTAAATCAGAAGAGAAATATAGTCAAATCGTATAGTTATTTCATTTTTAATAATAAATATTCATTTTAGAATCTTCTCTGTTATAAAATAAATAAACTATCGAGAAAATAATGTAGTTATATTTTTGCTTTATTTATTAAATATTTTCTAAGTCTTCTTAGAGAGAAAATAATAATTATGAATATTTAAACCCAATATGTAATCTGAACTTGTGCTGAAAAAATAAGGAAATTCGATTTTAAAGTCTAGTTTTGTTATGAATAAGTACCTACTATTATTTTAAAATATTATTTATTATATCACCTTAAATCCCCTACACATTCCCCCAAAAATTCCCCAATTACTTCTTCTCTCCTTGGTGACCGAAAAAAAAATATTGCTTAATGTAATCTCAGTACGATTTGTGCTTTTGTTTTTTGGGTCGCTGGCAACACACCACAAACACACACACACACCCTATACACACAGTCTCTGTTTGATTTACAAGCATGATCAATAAAACTGCCTGATACAAGCGAGTCGGCTAATCGATCAATATCAAAATGCAGGGGCAACTTTGCTAATGGCTCGCCAACTGGACCTTGCCCAATATCGTCTGGCATTCGGTGTTTGAAATTCGGAATTCGGGAATTCGGGTTGGCTAAATGGGTGGGTGGCGTTCTAGTTTTTTTCTACTATTTTTTTAATGGAAAGTAGAGCAGGTGGACGCCGCTTTGGGAGATCATTATCTGGCCGTTAGACCTAGATTTTCCAAATGGAGTCAACATTTCAAGGAATGACATATGGAAAATTGCTGGCATTCTAATTTATGATGGCTGAGATTAGTCTTTAAGTTGGAAAGTTAGAGGATTGAATTAGATATTTAAAAGGATATAAGAAGATGTTTGGTTTCTTTTATATAATTAAATATTTTAATCAAATTATGGTTGAGCTTCTGTATCAGCTTTGTAAAAATCATTGCCTACATTTTGGCGGCTGCATAAATGATATTATTATATTTTTTATCAATGAAAAATTCTTGAAATCCTTTAGAAAATATGTAAATAATTAAAATATATAAATAAATAAATCCTCAAGTCTCAAAAACTATCTTCTACTATATTTATTTCTCAAGTCTCAAAAACTATCTTCTACTATATTTATTTTATATTTGATAAGGTATATTTTTTTTGTTTTATTTATCTCAGTTACCTCATAATTAATTAAATATAATTTAATTATGGAAAATATATAAATAAATAAATTCTCAAGTCTTTTTTATTTTATTAAACTCAGTTACCTCATAATTAATTGAATATAATTTCTATGCCATTAAATCCTTGATGATTCCGTACAATGTGCTCTAAATAAGATTTTTCCAAAAGTACCCTAAGATGTATTAATACAAAATATTCCAAAATCTTCATAAAGCTGAGGAACCCAGATATTAATAAATTATTTCTGACTTCGAACCCTCTTTCATGCATATTTCTTTATATTATTTTATTTTCCTTCCACAAGATTGATAAATTCCTATAAAAATATAAAAATATCTATAAATATCCCCCCATAATCCTCAAAAAAATCCAAAACCACCCCCAAAACTCCCAAAAATCCGATCTCTAAGCAACTCAATATCCGTAGAATATCCCCAGGAATTCCTGGCCAACTTCTACAACCGAAAAAAACTGCTAACATCTAACGTTTAAAGCGTCTAAACCATCTAACCATCTATCACCCACATGGACATGTCTGCGGCTCCGAAGAATTTATAACGACAAACTGTAAATGAGCCGGAGGGAGGGAGGGGGGCAGAGCCGACGCGGCGGAGTCGGGGGCGGGTTCGATGCGAGTCGGGCGCCGCGTTCGGCAGCGTTCGGCTTGGTTCGTTCGCAGCGGCCAGAGCTCGATGTTCGACGACTGCCAGATTTCAGATTCAGTTTCTTTTCACCTTTCGTCGGCTAAAGATCGTTGCCAGCGAAAGCGGCGGACACACACACTGAAGAATTCCGAATTCCACACAAACACACACACAACCCCAGCTAGAAATGCTTTGGAAAATATTTTTGAAAAAATTCCAAGCCCAGCTAAGAAAAGTCAATCAATTGAAATATGAATATGAACGCGTGAGGTGAAAAATATTAAAGTGAGCTAATTGAGATACTGATTTTGTTTTAAAAATCGCACCAAACCTAAACCCAAAACCAGTTGAAAACAGGCGAGAAATATATATTTTTGAGTGCGCCCCCCAACCAGTGGAAAAAAGTGCAGAAAATAAAATAAATCTAAAAATTTGTGCAAAGCTAATATTATTCGAATAAAAAAATCCGTGTCGTTGTCGAAAGTGCAATACAAAATAAATACAACCCATATATATGTATATTTATATATTTATTACAAGCAATTACACATATTGTTAATCAAAAGTAATAAAAAAACACACATATCAAGGCGAGAGAGAATATATTGCCAAGTGCGGTTGACAAAATACAGAAAGAATAAATAATAAAATACAAATACAAAACAAAACAAAAGCTACATGTTATTGCATTTTTTTGCGGTGTAGTTGTAAAAATCCGTTGACGCTGCAAAATATCAGATTCAGACACTCGAGTTTCTGAATTTCTGGATTTCCGCTCGGACTCGTATTCTCGGACTTGGCCAAGCTCAGCAGAAAATCGCCAAAGCTAAAAACTCTTTCATCAGCGATACTACGCACAAACCCATGTTGGATTATAATTTACACCCTTAAATTTGGGGGCTACAATGCGGCCAGAAGTATACGATGTAAGTACTAACAGAGTATGTGACTCAATTCGGTTTGCCTCTTCCGCCGAATGATCACCATAAAAATGATAAAATGCCAATGAGTTCGTTCTTATTCTTAAAGAGAACCCGAAAGCTTTGATAAAACGTTAACTATATTTTTGGGGCTAGTCTGGCTGTACACGTTTTTATTGGGGGTTTTTCTGGGAAATATTTATACGAATGATAAATTAATAAAAATGCCAAGAGTGGAGGCAAGGAAATGGCTTCGATGGAAATTTGGGTTTACGGTTTTAAGGGGAAAATTAAAGTTAACTTGTCATAGTTAGTTGGGATTTTTTTAAGGGTTTTCGGGAGTTAGGAGAAGCTTTTTCTTTAGTTTTTCTTAATACAATTTTTTTAAATATATTGATTTGAATATTTAATAATTCTTAAAGGATACAGAGAGCTATAAATTGATTAGTTTTATAGAAAACCTCATTCTTTAAATCTGCTTAGGCAACCTTAAATTAGACTTATTAATATCAATAAACCCTTTAAGTTGAGCAAATCCTCTATAGTTTTCAATTCCCTAAATTCCCTTATTTAATATAGAATTAAATTCCATAGAACCTCTAAGCCACGTGCATAAAAATCACGCCATATCCCCTTAAACCGAACACCGAAGCCAAAACCATGCGCAATCAAGGGAATAATAATCCGCAAAATACCATGACCTGTGTTTCGCTCCCTTTTTATATGTTTTTTTTCACAATTCATTCACCAAGACAGACTCAAATAAAATAATAATAATATATGTGTGAGTTGCAGCCCTCCGCAATTTCACTTAAAAAACAATTTCCAAACACACATCAAAAGCACAATTATATGTTCGAAACAAGAAATATATAGGAAACTCGGACTCAGTCTTGGTTTCAGTTTCAGTTTGTGTTTCAGGTTCAGGTTCAGGTCCCAATAATTGCCGTTTATAACTTGTTATGGCACCAACACACACAGGCAGGCTGTCAGGATAAATCAGCTTCTGTGTGTGTGCGAGAAGAGTGTACAACCCCTTTTTTTGCTCCTCGAGGGTTTGTGGCGTGTCCTGATCTCAGGACCTGAGTTACCTGAGTTATAAATCAATTGCAAAACGCGCCACAACCCTCTGTGCGTTCAGCAAACATTATAACTCACAAAACTAAACCAAACTTAAGCACGATCAATAATCTCTCCAATCTAGAAAATCCCCAACCCCAAACAAGTTCAACATTTTCCAAATCAAACAAAGGTTCGTTTTCCTGTAAAAATAGACAATATTTGATTTGATAATTCGAATTTGTACGCTTCTTTTATTAATTAAACGGAAATACGACCAGATAAGGCCGAACGAACACACATGGGGCTTGGTTTTGATAAGCACCACAGTACGAGTCCAAGGAAGATCCATTTTCGGGGAGATCTTTCGCCTTAAAACCCTCGAAATATACACCTACAACACATTATTAATCTCACCTGGCTCTCGAGAGTTTTATTAAGATTTATGATTTGCTTGGAGCCCAGGCACGAGGCTGCTAGGCCAAAACATCATAAATACTAGTATTTCTTGTGACTTGGCACATATTTCTGCAGCTTTGATTAATGCAATCGAAACCCAGAAACCGAATCTCTCGCCTCATTATTTGCCAGAGTCCAACCAGACAACCTTGGCCAAGTAAACTGCACTTGGCTGCCATAACTTGTCGGGAAAAAAATCTGGCAACCAGAGGAAGCTCTGGAAAAGTTCATAGAAAAATTAACAATATATACAAATGAAGGCCAGAATTTTCTGAATTAAATTCAAGACTTTTTTATAAGAAATGCAGTTTAGTTTAAGGCTTAAATTTCTTAGAAAAATATTAATAGTCTTAAAATATATAGTCTTAAATAAAAGTCTCAATATTTTGAAAAATATTTGGCACAGATCATTAAGTCCAGAAAAATATATAGAATATGTAGAACTTCCTAGAATTCCCCCCTTTTCACCCCCAGATTATGCTAATTATATTTCAAAATATTAACCCATATCAGCAAACGTGTCGCCTTCCCTGTTTACACCAAAAAAGTTCAAAGTACGCTCCATGTAAAATGCACATAAAGTTTGAGGGAATTAACAGGCCAACGAAAAAGTTTGCTGGCGTCTAAAAAACGCTAAATGTTATGGCAAAAAATGTCACATCCAAGTATTGTTTTTCTTTATTTATAATTAGGTTACGCGCGGCTGGGAACAAGCTGTACTATATAGTACGTATATATATATAGAGGGTGAGAGTGAGAAATAATTGGGTCCCAAACATATGACGCCACAGCCTTAGACCCCTCAAGGCACGTTCCTATCAATAATGATGATGCTTCTCCGCTATATAGTATATCAAGCGATTAGTCACATTGGCTAGAGCTTAGATCAGGGGATATATGTGGTGTATAAAATGCAATTGTTTATTCCTATCACTTTCAAGCGGAGAGAATTCGGTTAGGGCATTCCATGCCAGAGACTCCCCCACCTGTTGAAATCTGTCTGGCTTAACCTGAGCTACGGAGTGAAGTTCTCTTTCGGCGATAAGCTAAGGAATCCGAATACACACGCGCCTCGATCGATTTCGGGTCTTAGCTGATTGCCTATATGGCTTTATGCCTTTATGGCCGGCTCAGCAGTGACTAAGAGTGCTCGAGATCTGGCCAAGCTAACCCCCTATAAAAACCCAGATCAAAACTCGAACGTCTCGTCTCGCAACGAGTCCGAATAGTAACTACTTATCTTATCAGCCAAGAGAACACGTTCAAGAAAAATATACGCCACGGCGTACTACGCTTACTATATCTACATAAATGTATATAGTATATAACTGAAGAATAATAATAACAATGCGCCAAAAAACGAAACCATGCGGCCCTCAAGTGTTTACAGTTTGTTTGGCTTTTTTGCTAAATAAGTGAAGCCCCTCCCCTTATAGGGTTTTAAAGAAATATTTTTACTACGACCGCCGAGGGTTTTACAACTCGCACTTGAAAATTAAATTGATAAAAGTTTGCTTTCTTTTGGAAATATTTCCAGAGGGGACTGCAGCTCATAATTGTTCAATTTCTTGCCAAATATTTGCATTGGGAATTACGGATGCACCTGACCCACTGTGCTGCGTTTCTTGGGTTTATTGGTTTCTCATTTGTGGGCTCAGGGTTTCGTAAAAAACACACACAAGACACACCCACTTTTGGTTGTACCACGAAAATCAAAAGATAACTTCGATTGATGAATTAGAAAGTTTTCGCTGAGGAAGAGAGGTTTTCCAGTTGGATTTATCTTTTCCTATTTATTGTCTTGATGATTTATTGGCAAACCACTATCGCCTATCGGTAATCAAATATTTACAGTAATGTAAAACTATAGCTTTTATGGAACCATAACGCCTTGATAAGGCTAAGGCGTCCGCCCGCTTGCCGCTTCGCCCGATTTCGATATCAGATGTTGGCCATTTAAGCCGGCAATTTAGCCCGAAACACGTTGTTTTTCCCCCGTTTTTCTCCTCCTCTCTCTCTCTCTGGGGGCTGATTTTCCAGTTGCGTCTCAGGTGCTAGGCAATTATTACTTACTTCCAGAAAAAAGGTGTCATATTTGAGTAGCCGCCGCCGCCGGCTCACAGTCCCTAGACAAATTCAATGGCTGCACTTGCCGTGTGTTTGCCTTAAACTCGCCAGCGTCTCATCGATTTCGTCGCCAGTCGCAGTCTGGCTTGGCAGTGTTGACACTTTGGGAAAGTTGCTGAATGGTTAACAAAAAATACAACAAAAAAATACGGGAAAAAGGTATAGGATGGTATATATATTCGCCTGGCACTTAAGTAGCCCAAAGGGCGCAAAAGCGGCTTATCACCTCGGGCAGTGCAGCTGTCCCGGTGGCAAAAATCGCATTAGATACAACCCCCTCTCAGTATTATTATAGGGAAAGGGTATAAACACTGTTCAAAAATACTTGACATGTCTGGGGCCATTAAATAATCTTCAGCAATAGACTTATTAATAAAATTAGCTCTTAAACCTTATCAGGTTTGAATCAATCTGGAACTGCAGGCACTTAAGAGCTACTGGGAATGTTTAAAAAAATATATATGGGAGGTGTTATCAAATTTTTAAAGGGTTAATAAAGTTTTAAGTACCTGAAGTTAAACATAACAAATTAATTAAATATATATTGCCTTTAAAAAATAAAAGGGGTTAAAGAATGAATTTTTAAAATATTTTATTTACTGCTTACAAAATGTTTTTCTAAGATATTTTATTTAATTTCTAATATATTTTAATAAATCTTCCATTAAGTCCTGAACTTTTTCCTGCCTTTTTCTCACTGCAAACAAAGGTGAGAATGAGTCCCTGTGCTAATGAGTCCAGATTTGTGTGTCGTCACGTCAGCATTCCAGAATTTTAGCATTTCTCCCCCAACCTTGACAGCCTTGACACTGCTCTACCCGCTCACACATCAAATGAATTGTCGTTCTTCTCTATATATATCTACTGAAACAGTCTGAAAACAACATTAGCTTATCGCTGGAGTGCACTGAACTCTCACGGATTCCCGTACCCATATTTCTCCAGTATTTGTGCGAAGTGCTGCCTATTCTGGGTTTTTATTTGGGGCGTTGCTTTGGCAAGTTCAAGAGGCCGAAGGCAGAGAGATGATGGCTGGAAAGACAGAAAGAGCCATCTTGATGCCAAAAGTATGCAAAGTTTTATCGGCTTAAGACTCTTAATTAAAGCAAAGTGGGGAAAATGGCCAAGATTAAAAGGGGAAATTAATTTAAATAAATTGGGCTTGGAAGTTAGAGTTTGCATAATAAGTTTGGAGCTGCTTTACATTTACTTTGTACTTAAAATAATATTTTTTGAGTTATAAGAAATTATTTAAGACGTTAAAGGTTATTATAATTAAATTTAAATCTAAATAATTCAGTAAATAGAGCTTCGTTATACCTTTAAAATCCATTAAAAATTATATTAATCCCCCCAATATTTTCCTACATTTTCAATGCCATTTTCTGCCTCAGCTTCATCTATTTCCCCCCCCAAAAAAAAAACTCCTAATGGGATTTGCATATTGTTCTACTTCTCAAGTCGCATTAAAGCGCATACTTCACATTCCCAACCCGAAACCGAAACCTAAGCCAAATCGAGCAAACACCCACTGCCTGTTGCAGTTGCATTTTATGAATAAAAATATAAATATAAATATTTTGCTATATACATAATGCCCACCAGCTTGGCGTCGAAACTGGCAACTGTCAAAGTCGGTGTGTAACATATACATCCCTTTTTTCAGTTGGAACTTCATTAAGTCGTTGCAGTTGCAGCCGGTAGGGGTTCCAGGGACTGAGGGTGGGTTCCGGGTTTCGTGCTCGGCGAAAAGCGCAAGGTGGATGATGATGATGCAAGAGTATTAAGTAACACAGTCAGCCGAGGCCAACCCCTAAAACAAAGGCAACACAAATTGCATTTAAGGCATATAGAAAAAATACAGGGAACATGCACAATTGACAGCATAAAATTTCACACTTACTTTCACCGATAAACCAAAGGACACGTGGCTCGGGGACCTTAATTACATGATGGATTACCTTTGGACACGTGGCGGCAATCAGAGTTCAAAATGCCATTATCACTTTCCTTGGCTATATCTCTTGGCCAAATCTATCTGCCAATTCATTTTTCTGTCCAAATACTTTTTGCGGCCTAATCTAATCACCCCGCCGTGCATTCCACAGATGCCAATATTTACTTTTGTATAAATAAATATGTATATATGCGACTCCGGAGTGGAAGCAACAAGTGTTAAAGTCCAGATGCCAACACGTGCTCCATGCCGAGACCCAAACTAGTTTGCATTCGATTCAATCCGATTTGAATCAAAGTCGAAATCTAAAGAGAGACTTGGCAAAACACTTGGAGTTTAATTTTATTTTAAGTTTCAGAAACTAATTAAAGGCGTTGCCGGCGATTAGATTGCACTTGAAGTTGTTTAGCTTTCGAAAGGAGGTCTCACTGTGGCGAGCGGGTTTTTGAATGAAAGCTCCTCTTTCGGGGTGGTCTCTGTGCTCCCCACCAAAAATGTCGGCACGTAGCCTAAGGAAATCTTTAACAAAACTATTGTAAAAACTCTATATCTATAGAATATTATTATTCAGGGCACACATATGGGTCCCTTCCCCATTGCGTAAGGCTAAGGGGTACCCTTTAGGAGGAGCTGCCTCCGTTCTGGGCTCCTGTCTGCATACCAAATAAGGTAATTATGAGTCGCAGAAGCGAACAAAAGTGAAGCAGCACAGACAGAGGAGGCTACTCCCCATAGAAGCGATATATCGAGTTACATACATGGGAACTCGGCTCCAGGCACTGCCAGAAAATATCACTTAAAAACGGGAAGTAAATACCTAAATGATATTTATAAGAAACTGAATCATAGCCTTGTAGAATTTCATTATTTGTCAGGGAATAAAGTCATGTTTTAGATAAGAAACTTTTGTCTAAGAATTATAAATGGAAAATAAAATAGGAAATAAATTGAATCATAGCTCTATAGAGTTGCATAAGGTTTTAGATCTTGAATTGTAGAATATTTTCCATTTGCAAAATTTATTTGTTTTTAGAAAAGATAATAATCTCTGGACTTCGAATTTTTCTCAAATTCAAATTGTCAAATTTTCCATTTACAAAATATGTATTTGTTCTCAGTAATAATAATAATTTTTTGTTTTGAATTTTTCTTATGCAAATTAATTAGTTTTAAATCCTTTTACTATCTATAAAAGGTTCATAAGGTTTTTTTTTATCACAATATTAAATATTTCCCTTACACAAATGTATTCTTTCTTAGGCATAAAAGTATTCTTGATGATTGGGAATTTTTAATTAAGCAAAGTACTTCCTTTTAAGTCTCTTTTCTCTGAAAAATTTTCATAAGATTTCAGATCACAGATTTTCTATTAGCAAAAATATTAATCTTTGTGTTTCTGAATTTTTTTTATTCAAAATACTTAATTTTCTTATATTTTCCTCTGTGCATAACCGCGGGTCATGCGTTTTGGCCCCTTTGTCTGGTCTTAGAGAGAACTTTAGAAGTTTCGGTTTCAATTTCGCTGCTGCCTTTTGTTGCGGTTGCCAACCCACAAAAAACTAACTCAAAACTCAAAACTCCTACCTAAGCTTACAGAAATTTCATGCATTTTTCGCCTATTGATCAGCCAGCAGATGTCGAGCCAAAACTTCGCTGGAAAAGCCCTATAACGATTTATTGAGAAACATAAATTGCTCAGGCTGCGAGCTCAATTAATTGCTTCGAAAAAAAACCTTTGAAAAAATGCTGTGCTCCTTGTGAAATTCCCATTTGGTATGCAAGTGTGTGTCTGCACATTTCAAATGAACTTTATTGTCTGCTGTGAAATTGAAAAATGATAAAAATCGCACGCCATCAGGCATTTTGCAGATTTCTTTTGCTTATTTTTTCGGGACTGCCCACTGCGAGGGCAGATGGCAAGGGTTCGGGACCAGGACCTCCTCCTAAGGCTGCCTTAGCTTTTGACTCTCTCTCGGTCGCTGTATTGATTCTTTCTGCGTTTTCACTTTTCAAAGCGGCAGAGAGACCTTCGTCTCAAGAAACTACCCTTCTGGGGTCTTGAGTTCTGCTTTTTTTGTTCGCTTGGGCTTGGGCTTCGCCCTTTTCTGTTTTTGTAGTTCAGTTCAGTTCAGTGCTAAGCTGAAATCAATGACCTTTCTGGGCCCGGGGATTAGTTGGTCGTGAAACGGAATATGCACTAAGAAAAGCACAAGAAAAAAATATGACAAGAATCGATGAAATAAAATAAAAGAAATACTACAAAAATATATACGAGTATAGGCACATTTTCCGAGTGGCCACTTGTGGTGGTGACATTGAGAAAGCGCCACTAGAAGGGCTCTTCAGGGCTAGCCAAGGGATGGATTTTATTTAAACTTAAATTTTCAGAGAGCTCACGATCTTAAAATGACTTAATTGTTGTTCAAGACGGAAGTTCGTCTCGGGGAAACACAAAGTAAACAAAACAAATAAGCAAAAAACAAATCAATAAACTCAATAATAATCATTAATAATAATCTGTAAGATTTATGCAAATTTTTGTTAACTGAATCACACTCGACTCTTTCATATATTTATAGTGGCTAGCGTAATTTTTTGTGTTTTTTGTGTTTATGAATAACTAACTGAATAGCGAGTATACTCATCATTTTCGTTTATTTTCTTGCCTACTTGCAGGTTACTACAGTTCACGCTGCCCAATGTCAGGACTATTTTTATACTGATGGTGAGTAAGATCATATAATAAATCTATCTATTTTTAGTTATTTCTAGAAGGGATTTATGACTGAGTTATTTACGATCCCTTGGTACTTAGTGTGGGAAATTAATGCCAGAATATGGCTTGCTCCAAAGCCTTGATCCAGTTTTCGCCATCTGGCTATCTTCAATCTTCAATCTTAATCTTCAATCTCAATCCGAAAGCTCTGACTCGTTTTCAACACTCTGAATATAATTATCTTGAGAAATGTCAAAATATTTTTTATTCGTTTTCGGCAGATTGAGTGTGTAAGTGGAGCGGTCTTTGATATGGGAAGCGTGTGTGTACATTGGAGTGGTGGCTCTCGATTTTTGTGGGGTCTCTCCGCCACTTGACGAGGCCCATAAAAAAATAATAATTATTATTATTATGATTATGATTGTTACACATACACGACGCGTCATTGAACTGTGCCCTGGCCTGGCATTCCAAAATCTAAGCAAACAGAAGAAGGTCTCCCTTCATCCATCTCTCTTGTGGAAAAACTGTCAAAAAGATGGGGCATTTTTTTAGAAATCGATTAAGCATTCCCTGCTTAGGACAACTTGTTTTGACTTGTGGCCACTCCACACAACCCATCGCTTACCAGCCCCAGAAAGCCCTATTAAGCCCTCAGCTAAAGTCCAGCGATATATTTAGCAATTTCCCCTAAAATAGCTAATAATGCTTACGGTTCCTCCTTGGTGCCGTGTGGTGTTATATGATTTATGAGGCTGCTTCGGGATCTAAGCCCCGATAAATACTCGATTTGCACTCGCCACCCGCTCATTGGTGGCTCTATATATATAATATATATGTCATATGTCTGGCCCCTTGGCTTGTTTTGCTGATTTTGCATATTTTCTTTATCAGCAAAATGAGCTAATAGTCGAAAAAAATTCGATTGGTCAAAGATCAAAAACGTGCCCTTAATGGGGGGCATGAGACAGACACGTGTGAGGTGGTGAAATATCATAAGGGAAGGTTTAACTTAAGCTACTATAATTCTAGAAAATATATGACATTTTTCAGAATATGATAAATATAAATATAAAAATATTCGTGGGCTTAAGTTTGAGGATTTATAAATAGAAAATACTTTAAAAGCATATGACATTTTCCAAAATATAATAAATATAAATATAAATATAAAAATATTCGTAGAATTTTCAAATAGAAAATACTTTGCAGAACCAACTTCTAGTCATAATACTTAGTTCCCGTCACACCACCCGATCTCCTCAAAATTCCAGTTCCAACTATAATCCTCTCTCTAGAAAATCTAGAAAATCCAGAATCATTCTGACAATTCCCAAGCAATTAAATTCCGTAATAGGACATTTCCCCCACTGACCATTTTCATTTGAGCCAATCTACATGCATGGGAACTCTCTGGCTACAAAATGTCAAAGCTTAGGACAACATCCCATTGAGAAACCAATTACCTGGACTACCATAACACGCCTAATGGCCCGGTCCGGTGCTCGGCTCAACTTTGACCATAAAATTCTGGGTGTCGCATGTGCTCGGGGAGGCGGCGGCATAATAAAAAGCTCATCGTATTAATGGAAATTTATGGGACAAAAAAGGGTTCCGGGCGGTGCAGGATTAGTCGCCAGATGTGGCTTTAATGCAGATGAATTGGCCATTAATCGGAGTATTCTCTTTTCTCTCTTTTGCAGATTGCTGTGGTTGCCTCTGCGATGCAAACATGCGCCGCGAAGCCAGGCTTTGTTTTAACATTGAAGGGCCACAGCGACCGTGCGTTGCACATCAATTCGCACGGCAAAGTGACCGCCGAGCACATATCGCTGGCACGTAAGTGTTCTATATATCATAAATATCTTAAATATCTTATATAGTCCCCCTCATACCCAATACTGAGAGAAGAAGAGCTCTTACTCATGTGAACTGGCGTTCATCAATTACCATTGGCATTTAAATTAAATTGGCATTTATACAAGCAGATATATCTAGATGCGTATGTTTGGACAGACAGGGAGAACTCTATAAGAAAAACGAAAATTCTTAAATTTAAAACCTAAAAAATGAAAATATAAATCTAAAATAAATTTAAATTAAAAAATGTTTCCACTTATGAATAATTTTGTCATTTATTTCTTACAATTTGTTATTTAAAGACACTTAAAAACGTTTTTAGTATTTAATTTGCAGTATCTTTAATACTATTTAAAATCACAAAAACAAAAATCACAAACCAGTATGGCCTTGCCTTCAAGACAGAGGGATTTTTTAGGACATTTTGTTTAAAGTAAATATTTCTAATAATGCAATTTAAATTGTAAAGTACCATTTAGTCACGTTCCCCTGTAGATTTTGAACTCTGTCTGGGTCTGGGTCTTCGACTGTGGCTGTGCATATTGTGTGCTTAATTAAATTATTGGTAATTTAATATTTGATTGATGTTATGAACCGCCAAGCGGCGCCCATTGCGGTTTCGCTTTTGTTTTGTTTGCTCGCCAGTCCGCTCGCTTGCTCTTAATTTATTCGGAATTTATTTGCTGCCGCTGCTGCTTCTGCGGTTTTCCAAGCCTGTGAATCTTCGAAGTTCAGGAGCAGCCCTCGTCGTCGCTCCATTGTGGGTTGATGGCTGAGCGAAAGTGACAAGATCAGGCGCCGCATTGCGTCACAGATAAGTCAAGGGACAGAGCACACCCGGAGCCACACGTGAAATCTGAACCCACCGCCTTTATGCGTAAATTAAAGCACAATTCAAAATAGGAAATAAATTTGTCAGTTTGGTATTTTATCTTATCAGTCTGAGCAGGTGCTACTAAATAGTGGAGGGTCTCTTATATATATACACACGCCTATATGATCGATTTGCTGCAAACGAAGGTCTTCCCCCCAAATCCCGAAAATCAAAAACCGAATTATCAGGCTTAGGGCGCATTTCAGGGTTAAACCCTTTTAGCTAAGAACGAGTTCAACGACTTAGCGCAGCGCCGGTAATTGACTAGGTTGATTTATTGATTTCATTAAATGTTTCACAGACCATTCTAATCAAACGCCACAGCGCCCCTTCATAACTTTATCGAAAACCTTTCAATTAATTGGGTTATCTGAGTGCGCCTCAAGTGGTTCCAGTTCCAGTTCCATTAAATATTTACACAATGCCCACTATGCCCCTTCTCTGTCGTACTGTTTGCTAATAATTAATTAATTTTTTTTGGATTTTGTTCTATTTCTTTAGAATCCTTCACAATGGACAGTGTCGGCGATGTGCTGAGCATGGATTTTATGGATTTCAAAATCACCATCTATGCCAGGGATGTCAACTACTTTCTGTGCTTCCATCAAGGCAGACTTGTTGGAAAGGTGAGTTGTATTCGATATTTATAAAAATTGGTGTGGCCCTGCTAAGGAGAACTAGGTATTTTTTAGGATTTTTAGCGCTTAGAACGTTTTTCTTGCAAATTTCATTATACCCTTGCAGAGGGTATTATAATTTTGACCAGATGTTTGCAACGCAGTGAAGGAGGCATCTCCGACCCCATAAAGTATATATATTCTTGATCAGCATCACCAGTCGAGTCGATCTAGCCATGTCCGTCTGTCTGTCCGTCTGTCTGTCCGTCTGTCTGTCCGTCTGTCCGTCTGTCGGTTTCTACGCGAACTAGTCTCTCAGTTTTTGAGCTATCGGGCTGAAATTTTCAGCATAGTCTTATTTCTTTAGCACGCAGTATATATGTCGGAATGACCGAAATCGGACTACTATATCCTATAGCTGCCATAGGAATGATGGCGAAATTAATGTAAAAAAAAATTTAACTCCTCTGTTTTTCAACGTATTTCTATAAATTTTCAGACATAGCAGTTTTTTATGGTTCTAGAATTACGGTTTTAATTTCATTAAGATCGGACCACTATATCATATAGCTGCCATAGAAGCGATCGGTCAATTTATATGAAAATGTAAAATTCTACATGTAAAATGTAAAATTTACAAAATTCTATATTTTTTCAACATTACTAAAATGGTTCGATTTTCAATGATCCAATTGCAGACTGCAAGGGTATACCAACTTCGGTTTACCGAAGTTAGCTTTCTTTCTCGTTTTTAATTTATTTTTGTTAGAATGTAAATATATTTGTCTCTAAATTTTAGTTTTATATCAGATTTTTGAGATTTTCTCTTTTAATATAAAATTATATTTAGAAAGAAGACCCCCATATTTACAAAGAAAAGATTAGTGTGGCCCTGCTAACGAAAACAAATTATTTTTTAGGTCCTTTTGCGCTTAGAACGTTTTGGTTGGAACTTCCTTGAAAATTTCATTTTTAATTTATTTTTGTTAGAATGTAAATACATTTGTCTGTTAATTTTAGTTTAAAATCTTGAACCTTTCTCTTTTAATATTAAATCTTATATACATAGAAAACCCCCACTAACTTGACCATCTTCCCTGTTTGTTGTATTCGATATTAATAAGAATTAGTGTGGCCCTGCTAACGAAATTTAGGTATTATTTAGGAGCTTTTGCGCTTAGAACGTTTTGAAGCTATTCATTTCCTTTAAAATAATTTAAGTGTAATGTTTCATTTTTTTATATTAGAAAATAAATATATTTGTCTGTAAATTTTAGTTTCATATCAGATTTTTGATCCTTTCCCTTTTAATATTAAATTATATTCACAAAGAAAACCCCCACTAACTTGGCCATTTTCCCTGTTTCTTCCCTTATTTTCTTCCGATATTCTTAGAGAAACGCCACAAAGGACTGCCACTTCAAGGAGTCGATGGTTAATGGCCATCACCAGTATACCCACGCCTACAATCCAGTGCTGCATGTTGGCTTCAAGCGCAACTTTCGCCCAGTTGGCCCCAGGGACTTGGCCAAGCCGCGCATCATGGCCAAGGCCACCTTCTATTTCTATCGCCTCAATGCCGATGATCTGCCCAAACTGATGAATCATCGCAAGAAGCATGCCGAGAGCAGTAGCACCTCCATAGTAACAACAAAAACTACATCAACTACATCCACAACAACACCACCCAGTACTACCACAAAGACACCAATAACCACAGTAACCACACCAACCACACCCACGTCCACAATGAGCCCAGTGGCGGGCACAAAACGCACGCGTCCCAGGTCGCGTCGCCCAACAAGTATTAATAGCGATAGCATCCCCAGGAACCTTAAGTCCTACAACCAAGCCAATAGCAACAAGAACGACGCGGACGACGACCAGGAGGAGGAGAGGATCCTGCAGCGGAACCAGGAGCAGCACAGGCAGCAGCAGCAGCAGCGTCGCCAGCGTCAGCAGGGCCGTCGCCAGCGTCCGCACGGCCGGCGCACAGTGGGCCTGATGCCCAAGCCGCAGCCCAAAAATCTAGAGGTGCGCCATCATCACAACAATGCCACGGTGATGGAGCGTCGCCGCCGTCGTCGTCTGGAGCGGCAGCAGCACAAGCTGCAGCGGGAGCTCTGGGAGCGGGAGCAGCGCGAGGCGGGCGACATTGAGAGGGAGCGAGAGCGGGAGGAGCATCACCTGCCCAAGGCCGCCTCCTCGTCGGCCTCCAGCTCCTCCTCCTCCTCGACGGCCACGTCGACGGCTCTCACAGCCACCGCTGCCTCGCTGGCACCCAGCGCCTTCAATTTGGTGGCCATCATGGCCGCCAGTCGTCGCAAGCGGGACAGGCGAAAACGCTCGGCGGAGGCCGGGGCAGCGGCAGCTGCTCCTTCAGGATCCAAGAGCCAGCCGGCGGCCGATATGCAACTGGTGGAACTACCCTCGCAGCGACAGCCACAAAACACTGAATACTCAAAACCCTATGTTAATAGTAACTTAAAAAACAACCCACTAAAACTAAAAAGTAGTAATAGCATTAATGTTAATCATGCAATACCTGCCTTGCCAAAAAACTACAACTACTTGTACAGTAACGAGCATTATAATTTGAATACTAAAAGTAGCACGACTGATTCTAGTAGTTTAGACACTAGCACTAAGTTCGATAGTCCAAATAGCCATAGCCATAGCCATAGCCATAGCGATAGCCATAGCAATAGCCATAGCCACAGCGCGTTCAATCAGAATATTGACAATAATCTTAAGCAATTAAACGATCGAATTGAGGAGATGGAGACGGAGTCGAAGTCCGAAGAAGGTGAGGTGGAGATGGAAACGGAGGAGTATTCCTCGGAGACAGCGAGCGAGGATGCTGTTGTGGAGAATCGCAATCATATTGATGCTAATAATATAATCGACGATCCGAACGATGAGGAGCACGAGGAGCTGATTCTAAATAAACTTTTTCGTGGCCTACAGCAACTGCAACAGCAGCAGCAGCCGCAACAACCTAATATTGATAATCATAACGAGAATATTAATGTTGTTAACAATAATCAGAATCATAATGATAATGGGCTGCTGACAAATAATAACCATAATAGTAATTACAATGAGCAATTTGCGAATGACGATGAAACGATACGAATTCAAAATAATAAATATGAAACACATATAGTACAATACAAACATGTGGTATTTATTTCGAAAAAATCTTAGGGAGGGTTTTTTAAAGCTTTTAAAGTTTTTAAATGTTTGGAATAATTTTGGAACTAAGAAGAAATTTATTTGGCTTCCTGTAACATTTCTGTTTGATTGGATTTAATTATTCTGGAATTTTTCAGGATTTTTTCAAGGTTTGTTAAGGTTTTAAGGTTTGTTCTTAACAAGATCTTGACTTAATTGAAGAGCTGCTGTATAGCGAAGAATGGCTGTACTTCCCTACAAAATTAATTCAATTAAAATAAAAGTTAGATATTAAAATATAAAGACATAAAAAAGTCTCTTGAAGCGAAACTTCAAGGTCGTATATCGAAAAAAAGTCAAAATACCGCATAAAAAGCGGCCGTAAAGTTGGGTATGGCTGAACTTACAAAAAATCATTAAATTAAAATAAAAGCTGGATAATTAGTCCTAAAACCTGCGATATTTCCAAATATTTCCCACAGATCATCTCGCAATACGGAAACATCTGTGGGTCACACATCTTCCTAGTGATCACCCAATTTGAATTGGAATTCCCATTCAAAATGCGCATTCCAAGCACACACAAAATTGTCGGGTGGGGGGCTAAAAATCAAAGCATAATTCGAAAATCGTGTAACAATTGATAAGAATCTACAACAATGTGACAATGTGTAAATCTCCTGCCCGGCTGACCTCAATCTGTTCGGATAACAATAAATTATATCTGGCGGCCCCGCACAGACGCCACAAAGTCGCGTGCAAAACGCGTGGGCGAGTTATCGAAAATCGTAAAATATTTCCATCACAAAAAGCTAGAGGGTCTTCCTCTTTTGTTGTAAGTTTTTCTGCTCGCTTGGCTGGAAAAATATTTGATAGATGTCCGGGCCAATGTTGACACCGCATAAATCATAAATAGAGATCTCATATTAATTTATGCAAAGTACCCGAGATGTATGGCGTGCCTGAAATTAATTAACCAGCGTCGCAGCAGCCACACATGCAAATTTCGGCCAGCTTTTCAGGTCCATACAGTGGATTTATCAACCAAAAAAACAAAGTTAAAGCAAAGCTCTGTCGGCCAAGCTGGCGCCGTGTATCTGCGATCGCGATCGCGCCTCTAAGCGAAAAATCGAAACGCGAAACGCTCGACGCTCGATGGCAACGCCAACGCCTTAGCCAAAAAGCCGTCGGCAAACGCCGCTAATGAAATTTTATTATACTCTCGCGGCAATAATTTATAAATTTGTTTAACAAAAAATATATTTGTTAAGCAATAAATTTAAATACGCAAAGCACTTGCCACTTTTGTAAGGCGCGATCTGTGATCTGTCTGCGAGGCTATCGAGATGCTTCTCTCACGGTCTGGAACTGTGGAAGCGTTGATAGAATCTTTGGTTTATTAAGTGGCGAAGTGTATTTTTACAATTTAATTTGATTTTATTTAATAGAGAATTAAAATGAGAAATTTAAAGAGACTGTTTGCATTTAGAAAATATTAATTGACTTTTGAAATTACAATTTGATTTTGAAGTGTACGTTTTGAGTTTGATGTATGAATCTTATCAGTCTATAGATTTATTAGTTTGAATATAAATTATGAAATATTTTTGTACCATGAGAAAGTACTAAAGATATAATGTCAGTCTTTAAATTCAATTTTCCAGACCTGTTTGATGAAAGATAGAAAACCTTCTAAGGTTATTCTTGAATAAATTCATATTTAATCACCAATAATTTTCCAAATAAAATTTATATCAACTTAAACCCATTCTCAATGGTTAAAACATTTTCCTTCGACTTGAAATGGGTCAAATAAATAAATAAATTAATTTATGTTAATAATAAAGACCTAAAAACCGGAATTTAAACCTATTTAAACAAATTATTTATTTCTTTCCCATTTCCTGGTTTTACAAGGATTAAACTCCAATTAAATAAATAATTTAAAACGATTTTCGTTTCCTCAAACACTTTTTCCCAAGCACATATTTTATACATTTACATAAATCTATCATGAAACTATTTTCATGGGCTATTGTTTACTTAACTAGTTTCTTTTTTCCACCCATTTTTTCTAAGAAACTTTAAATATTTAGTAGAGTCCCGCCCCGTAAATGTTACACCTTCCCTGGGTGGATCAGCAGGTTTTATGAGGCGGGCAAGTGGAAGTGGGAAATATCAAAAACCCAAACAAATAAAAACCGAAATTTGCATTAGAATACGTCTCGGTTTTGGCGTCAAAATAACTCAAAGGCAAATAGCTCACTGGTTTTGAGTCGAATTTATCACCCGTTGCCCCAAGTGCAAGAACACGGGCTAGGAATGTTGGTAGATATATCTATATAAGTATATACTATTTGTATACATTGTATATAAATTTATTACTTTCAAGTGGCTTGGCGCCTTTGAAAATTTCATTTGAATTTTGTGGTCAACTTTTTTCGTTTGTTTGTTGAATGTTTATTAGCCAAATTAGCGTGTCAGGTGAAATTTAAGCAGATTTTAGTTGAGCATCGCATCGCATTGCCGGCTGGCTGTTTATGGGAAAATGATTAGATCCGCTTATGGGGAGAGAGATGTTTTTATGCGTTTATTTTTTATGACACTTATTCTAATGAAGAAACATTTTAAGCCTGGGCTTAAGTGACGGAAATGCCTCTGGCCAGCTTGGAAGACATGAATATGAAATTCATGTTGATTTTTGTAGCCATTTTTCCAGTGCAGCTTACGCGGGGATTTAGCCAAGTCTGTCGACAAGCGGCAATTACGGGAGATTAGTTAGCAACTTAATTTAATTGTGGCAAATTAAATAAAATTTGCATAGAGGAAAAGTTGCAGGATCGTAGCTGATGGTTTTTCATGAAGCAAAGTATTTTGAAGTCGCTTAACAAGGCTAAATTATAATTATAGGTTATACATTATTCATTTAAAAGTTAAGTACCCAAATATACATTATTTATTTATTACTTTCCAGGGCTTAGTTTATTTTTAAATATTTCCTCTAGGGGATTTTCCCATATTTCACAAAATGGCTTAGGTCTTCCAAGAAACGCCCCCCTTTTTTAAGTTTTTAAGCAACATTTGCCAACCCAAAAACCGTCAACACTCTGATCATAAAATCAGTTCCGATTTATGGCCATTATAATCATATTTATAGCTAAACCACTAAAATCACAAATTCCGCCTTAATGATGACCTAAACAGAAATATGCCGCGATTATTAACAATTTGGCGCCATTTAAACGGCCACGAAATCTTAACACGAATTTATTTTATAATGCAATAATCAAATCCCCGAAAAAAACGAATCTGACTTCTATATAGCCAACAACAACAACAACAATGTTGAATACCATTTTTAATGGGATCGTTAAAGCCAATATCGAAAGGGAACCATGACGGCATCAGAGAGTTTTACGACTTCGCGCCTTAGAAGCAGCTCGTTCTTTTGGCTTATACCGAGTTAAGATTCCGTTTGTTAAGATTTTTTGTGCATTCTATATACGATCTCCGATGGGTGGGAATTCCGTTTGTTTGGCGAGGGGCAAAAAACCAGTTTCGGTTCGGGGTTCTCGGTTGGGGTTAAAATTAAAATCTGACGCGCACTCAATTAAGTTTATTGCATTGCAAATCATGTCCGTAACCCATTTTTATGACAGTACCCGAAGGTGTCAAGATGATTTGTCAATGTTTGGCCACGCCCACGCACATTCTTACGCCCCTTAGAGACACACACACCCCACCCCCTCTCCTCCTCGTCATCAGGCGTTGGCCATCGTTAAAACGCCGGTAAACAGTTAGGCCAGAGGTATTCCCTCTCTCATTGGGCCAACTTGTTGCCGTGCCACTTGCACTGATGGAATTCTAACTGTTGCTCCCACCTCGTCTTTGACTTCAACTTCGACGCCGAGAGTTCAATGGTACTTGGATTAGACAGTGTTGCTGCACTGCGACAAAAATTCGTGAGATATGGTGTATAATTTAATTAATAAAATATAAATAATATATAACTAGAACTTAAAAGAATTATAGCTTCAAACGGAGGCTAACTACGTTTAATATTGAGTTAAGACAGTCACCATTATGGTGGCCAACTTCGGAAACCGAAAGACATATTTCAAAATGTACAGGAGAACGTGAAAAAATTGTACTGTAGGACCTAAATTGCATTTTAAACAATATACACTTTAAGCAAAATGTCCTAAAAATACCCTTGATTTCATGGCAAGGTCACACTGGTCTTTAAACAAATACTGTATATCAAACTAAAAAGAAAATATTAAGTTAAGCCAGCGAAGGGTACAGGGTACTGATGAATAATGGTGGCCAACTTCGGAATTCGGAAACCGAAAGATTCTATTCTAAAATGTAGAGGGAAACGTGAAACAATTTTAAACAATTTATACTTGAAGCAGAAATGTCCTAAAAAATACGTTTGATTTCCGGGAAGGTCACACTGCTTTAAGCTTTTAATATAGTATTAAAAATACTTCAAATTAAATTCTGAAATCGTATTTATGTCTCTTTAATTTCAAAACATGTAACAAATAAAGAATAAATATTTTATAAAAGGAAAATATGGCTCTCTAGTCTTGGGATAAGGATAATTACTTGTAATTTAAAGATACTGATGAAAAATGGAGAAGTTGGTCAAACAGTTTCTTTGGAGACAGATTTTAATCTATGGAAAAGGATATTTATTTAAAAGTTGGGGATACTGATGAAGAATGGTGGTCAACTTCTGAAACAGTTGTATATAGAAAGCTGCTCTTAGTCTTTGGAAAAGTAGAGTTAGATAAGTCTAGGATTTAGATTTAAACTAATTTAAAAATTATTTAATTTATTAACTTATAAATGAACTAATTATTTAATTTATCAACTTATAAATTTTTTAAATTGTTTTTATTACCCACATTTTTATTACCCATACTCTTCGTCCTAACTATTCTCTCTGTACTCAAATCTTTGGCCGGTTTGATGACAGATCGCGGGTGTTGCCATTCCGCTTGGACCTGGGCTCGGTTCGGTTTGGTTCGGTTTGGTAATTAACCACACACTGACCTTCCTCATTGGAGTTGGTAGTCAGTCGTCGGTAGTTGGCAGTTGGCAATACCTGGGTTTTGGCACCTTTGGCGAAGCCAGTTCCAGCCGGCGGCAGCCCACTTAGTAAGTGGCTTGTGCAAACAATCATAACCGTTCAGACTCGTCAGTGGCTCATTGTGTTCTTAGATAAGTTTGTTTCCTAAAAAAAAAAATACTTTTTCTTTTTTTGTTATTTTTCTTTAAGGCATTTAACGCCCTGTTAAAAGTGGGTTAAAGTCTTTAAATATTTTTAATGGCCCCGTTTTTTCTCTTAATTTTAAATGGGTTCCCTCGTTGTCTAAATCAAGTTAGGTGGAACTTGTGTGAAATGGCATGGGATAATGGGAAATATTTCACGGTTGTCCAAGTAGAAAGTTGAATGGAATTGTTGATAGTACGAGGAAAAGGTCTTAAAATAATTGGAATAAGTGGGTCAAGGTCTAAGTATTTTTGTTACTATTTTATTTAAATATTTAAATATTATAGAAAGCCAGCCAAGCCTATTTTAGTATTTAACTTTGGAATAAATGAATTTATTAACCCATAACTCATTTATTTATTCCCATAACTTACAACTCGTTCCGACAATTTGCCTGTACTTAGCCGCAAAGTATTTCAAATATTTGCCAACACCTGGAAAAAAATTGGTGGTGGCTGCAGAAATTGCAGAGACTGTACAACTTAAGCGGCTTGTTTACGTGGCAGCCACGTCACAGACATAAAATATTCATACAATATCATATGGAGGCAAGGCAAGGTGGAAGCCAAATTGAAACGGCAGCTATAGCAGCCGGCTAGTTAGCCCGGCTGTCAATCCCTCATGGACTAAAGACTTAACTATTTGACAAATAGCCCAGGTGCCGGCGAAAAAATCTACATAAATTCTCACCTATTGCAGCAAGCCAAGAGCTGGGAAGGCCTCATAGAGATATTTTTTTTCTGATTTTATTTTATTTTGATTTTATTTTTGTTTTTTTTGAAAGTGCCAAACTACTCGACATTTTTGCTTTCCCGCGAGAGACTTTCAAATGTCCAAAAACTCTTCCAAAAACTCTAAAAGTTCGTGTCGCTGACCATCTCTTTTGTGGGCTTTTAATGATTCTTTGCGGGGTCCCCCCTTTTTTCTTTTGAACCAACGAACGAACACCTTTTTGTGTTCAACTTTTCATTTTCAATCAGGCCTGTCAAATTTGTCAAGCTCGACGAGTTTTCAAGTGGTGGAAGAGAAGGAAAGCCGGCTGGAAAAGCCGCTGAGAAAAATTACAAAAATGCATTCGAAGATGCCTCTCCTAATCAATGGCATCTAATTAAATGGCGTTGATTGTTGTTGCCACTTTGACAAATTGTCGGCCCTTTGGCTTTTAATGCGTTTTTGATTGGGTCGAGTCGGCTTAGGGGTTTGGGCCTCTTCGAATGGGCATTCCTATAAGTGTGAGGCATTTTGATTTATTCGCTTCCTAATCAGATAAAGTAAAAAGCTTTCAGTTTGAGTTATGCGCTGCCTGGTTAACCGTTATCTGGGTTTTTGTAGGCTTTATTTTGGGGGGTTTAGAGTGTTACGAACCAAATTTTCGGTTTGGTTTTGGTTTGCCAAAATGAAAATCCAGTTTAAGCCGCTTAGAAAATAATATAATTGGGTTATATGGTTTAAATAGGCTTTAAATATAAAAGAGAGTTATTAATTTTAAAGCTTGGAAGGGTTATGTAGAGCGTTTCTTACAGGATTAGTATTAATCTTATTTATTTAGACATTTTTTTATGGGTTAATCTGAGCTGTGACTTTCTTTTTAAAGGTGTCTATATTTCAAATAGATTTCTACTTAATTCTTTGAAAATTCAGTATCGAAAATTTATTACAAAAGATTTATTTCTTGAATTCACCCTCGAAAATTAATTAAAAAATAAGTAGGCATTTTTGGAGCTCTTAAAGATATTTACTTTTAGTTTTTAACCAACAGAAAATCCCTTTTCTATCAGTTTACTCCAAGTAAAGCTTTCTTAACATTATTATAATTTAAGACCATAATTTCAAGTAGATTTTTACTTAACTCTTTGAAAATTTAATCTCTAAAATGTATTAAAACAAAATGCATTCACAAAAATTATTTTAAAATAAGTAGGCCTTTCTGGAGCTCTTAAAGACATTTACTTTTAGTTTTTAACCAGCAGAAAATCCATTTCCTCCTACTTTAGACCAAGTAAAACTCTCTAAACATTATTCAAATTTAAGAACCAATTTTCTATTGCATTCTGAAACCATTTCTAGTATAATCAAGTAGTTATGACTGTGAAATGGTGTGATCACCGTTCACGCAAATATTCCATAAAATCTATACTGTTTCCCTCTGAGAGCATCTTGCGATGGGAAACTGATTCTGGTCCGAGAGCCCGGCTGAGGTGAGGTGTCAATATGCCGTTCTATTGACGCCCTCGAATAATAACCCGGGACAGAAAAAAACTTCAAAAAACTTGTCCCCGATCGAGGAAGGTTTTGTTGTTTGCCGCCCGAGAACTCAGAGCTGAGAACTTGATTGGCCCCATCAATTTGACGATCGTGATCATGATGCTGATGCCTATGATGACTTCATGGCAGTCACTCAATTTGAATAAGCAAAGAATATTTTTAAATAATTTCCACACGCCAATATTATTATTTACTAAATCTTTATGACTTTTCCAATAAAAAAACGCTGCAGGAATTCGGAAGAGGAGGAGCGCCGCCGCTGCGTCAAAATGTTTTGTCGCCTCCTGTCAGCCAGCCAGTGTTTAGGAATTTGCTGAATATTTTCCCCGAAAAAGCATAAAGTGACTAAATTATGTTGCCGTAAATAATGTTTGGGGGAAATGCACGAAATTAGCATAAAAACCTTGACTCCCTTGACTCACCCACGACCGACCGCTGAGCGGACTTGTGACTCGTTGTTTTCCCGCGATCCAGTTAGAAAGTAGTAAAAGTTCGTTAGCCAGAATCTTTTTCTTAGGGCCTTGGCTACACACTTGAAAAAATGTAAATTTCTTAAATGCATTTCTGTTGTGCTCGTCGTCGTCAGTGGGCTCTGTGCATGTCGGACATGATTTTAAATGATTTGTAAGCTGTCATTCGGTGATCTGTGATCTAATGAGGTTTAATGGGGGATTTTGTTACGGAACAACTAAGATAAAATAAAATAAAGTATAAAACAATATTCTCCTTCTCAAAATCTAAAAATATACCCCCTTATATTTTTAGATTTTGAGAAGGAGAATATTGTTTTATACTTTATTTTATTTTATCTTAGTTGTTAAAGGAAGGAAGAATATTGTATCAATGAAGATTTGTTCGATTTAATTTATTTTAAAATTTGTTATAATAATTTCTGTGGTCTAATAAGCTTAAATAAATTATTTTGTTAAGGAAAGTGTGGTAAGTTTTTAATTTTGTGCAGGATAATGCTTTAATGTGATTTTAAATACAATTTTCAAAACTTAAATTAAGTTAAGGAAAGAAACAATTTAATTTATGTAGAGAAAATATTTAATTTTGGGTTCTTAAGAAGCTTTTTGTATAATATTATAATATTATAAATTAAATAAAGAAACTCATAATTGATTAAAAATCAATTTATTTAAATTAGTTTTCTTCCAGGTTGATTTAGTCTTTGTTTTATTATTCGTTTAAATGGTTTTTCTTGCCAATTTCTTCCTTTAAATATATTTTAAAAAATCATTTCTTTCCGTTACACAAAAAACTGTAGCGTCTTGGTAAAAAATACCACCCAGGACTTGACCCAAGCCTAACCCAAGCCCAGCCCAAAACCCTTATCCCTTATCAGCGTGGCCAATTACAAGTAAAAAAGTAAAGTGCCAGATAAAACACTTCTACCTTCAGATAAACACACACACAACACCCCAGTTAGACCCGGAAAACTGTTGCAAAAAATCAAAAAGAAAAGAGCTGGGACAAAGGCAAGGCGACGACGATAAGGAGAACCGGGCCAGGTAAAGACCCAGAACTCCGAGTTGGCCCAAATGTCCAACGAATTGACAATTTATGTGACGGGCCGTGCATAATTGCGGCCTTTTTGGCATTTGGCAACTGCTCCTAACCAGGTAAATACCAACTGGGGGTAATAGGTATGTAATTTTTCCTGGTAAAACCTAATTTCATTGATGTCCTTCGTCGTGTGCCTCGGCGTTCGGTCGAATATCAAAGGATATCGATACCATATAGTTTCGAGTGATTTATATGTCCATTGATAGACAGAGCCTAGGATTTTTATAGACTACAGGCAATTAACAGCTGCCTAGGACTTCCGTTTTGGCCTAGAGTGATCTATGGCTCTAATTACGACCTAGCGCCAAGGTCGCTTGATTGATTTGTCCGCCCGTAAACTTTGTTTGAAGAGGAATGTGTGCCGCCATAAAGACATAATCCCCGAAGCCAAAACGGATCGGAAGATACCTCTCCACCTCTCGAGTGTTATTGCCGCCGGACACTAAACCAACTTAGTTGACAATTCCGTATTGTTAAGCTCGATAAGACAGCAATTAGCCGTAGAAAGCGGTTCTAACTGGTTCTTACACCCCGCTATCTATCTATAAATACAGTTCGAACCGAGTACCGAGAAGACCTCCGCGCTAATAAAAGAATTTACACCCAAACCAAACCTCTGATCTCTCGGTGCTTCCTGACTCACCTGATTTGATTGGTGATAATTTTATTTTTAGTGCTCAAATTCCGGGAATATTATGGCTATGGTCAGGGCCGAAAGGAATGTGAGATTAGGCAGCTGGTCAGAACGCACTTGCGGAAGTTCTTTAAGGGAACTTACATAAGAACTGGAAGTAGAACTTGAACTTGAACTTCAACTTGGGGTCTGGCATTTGTCAAGTAAATTCAAACAAAAGTTTGTGAATGGGATTTTCCGGACTTGGAAATTTAATTACGTCGTTAATTTGTTATTAAAAAAGGGAGTGCGAAAAACTGTTAAATTGCTGTTAAACTGCATTTTCAGACCTCTGATATTAGGTTTACATATATGCTAAAGTCTTGTAAGAATTAAAACAAAACATGGAATAATACCGAAAATGTTAAATTATATATTAAACTGTTAAATTGTTAAATAAAAATGATAAATTATCATATCTAGGTCTCTGCTAGAACCATTTGGGAATTATGGTGTATAAATGGTGAAGGCAAAAATGCTTGGGTACAGACGTATTCAATTTACAGATAGAACCATTTCAATTCAAGAATATTTGTTCTCAATTTTTGTGAGTACTTTATATTCATTTAGATTTTTTGGTCTCTAAGTAAGTAAAAAATACTTAAACTAAATTTTTTTTAAAAATCAGTTCTCAAAATGAGAATAGTACATATTTGAAAACGCGGGTTCTCAATTTCCGGATGCCATAATTATCTCTCTAATCAAATGGGAATTACGAGTATAGCGTAAAAGTAATGAAAACGTACTTAAATAATATTAATTAATAAGGTTTTCTATATTAAAGCTAAGCGAACTTATATTTGAATTGCTTTCATTAATATATTAATTTTTTTAACTAAAAAGGATTCAAAAATAATTCAACACATTAATATTAAAGACAGATAATAACATTTACTTAAATGAAATTCCCAAAATGAACTCTCTTTCGATAACCATTAACTGGTCAGTCCCCTCTTTCACGGCTGACCCAAAAAGCACCTCCTCAACCAGACCCAATTAGGCATTTATGGACTATCGAAAGTGCCGCGTAACGTTGACGAACGCATTTGCCAAAATACATATCTGGATATCCGATAACTTGGCCTTGACCTAGCACCACAAAATCCAATCTCTAGCGGGTCTGGAGAGGAGTGACCACGGCAACAGGAGAGCGCCGCCTATCGATCGATCCGATCTGATAGGATTTGATTGCTCTGGAACAGCTAAGGGTAAAGGTATTTACGATGCCCAGACGATAAACCAAAAGCTAAATAACACAAAAAGGTGGCCTGAAGAGGAGGCCCGTTGCAGACCAATAAATTGGCCAAGTTCTGTGTTTGCGTAACGAGCCCCCCACTAGAAGGCGGCGGAAAAAGTCGCAGTCGAAGGTATTTATTTTGGCCAAATTGCGACTTAATGACCGGTCGTTGAGAGTGATGTCACCCCTTTCCCCTGATAAAGCCACTCGACTTTTTTCTTTTTACGGCCTTCCAATGGGTTAGCGCCGCCTCAATGAAAGGCTAGTGGAAAAATTACTAGATTCTTCTCCCAGTAGGTAAGCCTGCCCCCGAATAGAATTGACCAAGGGCGATAGAGGTGACGGAATCGAATTAAATTTGCACCGATATAGAAAGTACATGACGCCATGCGACGAGATTACTTTCGAGAGATCCATAAACCATGGGATTTTCGAGTTTCGATTTATTTCGGCTTCTATAATAAAATATCGCGTGACTTGTTCGCTTGTCAGGCGATGGAAACGTGACCAATCGAGCTCTATAAACGATAAACTCTATTGGGGATATAAAGTCTTTAATAAAATTGAAGGCAAGACATCCATAAAATTGGCGGGCAAAAATTGTAAACAAAAACAAATATAAAACGTAAGTATATCTGGCTTAGCTTAGGGGTTTTACATAGCTTATCTTAAAAAAACTATCAACAAATAGGTTCATAAATTTATTTAAAATCGTCGAGAAACAAATATTAAATTTTCAGGGTTACGCCATTTTAAGAGAGTTGAATCCTTGGTTATAATTTCGAAACATTTTTATTTAATTCTCCATAACTTAAAGCTATATTTTAAAGTATCTAAAAATAGGTTCATAAATTTATTTATAATCATCGAGAAACAAATTTAAAATAGGGTTACGTCATTTTTAGAGAGTGGAATCGTTGGCTTTAATTTCGAAACATTTTTATTTAATTTTCTTTAACTTACAGCTATATTTTAAAGTCGCCACAAGTGTTTTATTTTCCTTACTTAAACCTTTATTTAAAATCTCCACAAGTGTCTGATAAATATTTATTCGGGAATTGCCCGTCTTAAAAATAAAGGCAAACCGAACTTTTATCTTTTTTCTTTTTTTTTGGGGTTTATTTCCTCCTCCTAAGACCCCGGCTGTAATACCCTGTTGACAACCTCGGCACGCCCTAAGATCATGGCGGCTTTCCCTCTCACCCGATATAGATATAGTATAGTTCCATATATAGTAGCAGTATCTTTTCCCGAGCACTTCGATATGTAAAGAGAAGGAGAAGGTTTACAAGTTGTTTACGGTCCGCGAAAGGGGCTTAAATGGGGACCTCCGGCCGAACGATTGTTGGCTCTTAATGCCGCCTCGGCATAGAGGAGTAAATGCCACAAACGAGCCGCTCTTGACCAATTGCACCACCATATACACCGCCGATTGGCGGGGCTTTGTAGTAGGTCACGGTTGCGGTCCCCTCTAGCCATAGCTTCTGGGTTATCGCCCGCCGATAATTGGTTGTGCCAAGTGCGAAAAAAAAGCGTATATAAGAAATATCGAAGCGGGTTTCGGGTTCTTCTCGCGGCGATAACCGATTCGAAGTGTAAACATCCGCACTCGACGCGTGATCACTGATCACAGATCACTTTCGGTGCCGCCAACATTCCATTCAAGCCCAATCTCCCGATAAGCCGAAATATATATGGTACATATATTTATCTATCCATCTGAAAGGAAATGCCTTAAAGGTAACCATTCAGCTGACCATTTGACTGATTAGGCTTTGGTAACTCTCTCGCATATTTGTAATGTGACTTCATGAGCCAACTTTCCCTTTCTCAGAAAATGTCCTTATCGGGCCGGAATTTGTGGAGGAATTTATTGATAAATAAGTTCGATTTATTGGGAATTCCAGATGCGTAAGAAGAAAGGAAGTGACTTGACATTGATCGAAGTGTGAATTGTGGGGGTTTTAGGTACTAAGGCTTAGAGGTATTCCTAGCGGAAATATATGTTTTATATAATAAAATATATACAATATATAAAATATATGAAATATATAAAATATATAAAATATATAAAATATACAAAATATATAAAATATATAAAATATATAAAATATATAAAATATATAAAATATATAAAATATATAAAATATATAAAATATATAAAATATATAAAAATAATATATCAACTATTTGCATAGCTCATCTTTGCTTCATTCGATTTTTCCTATACTAAATAATAACTCCTGCATAACTTATGTATATTTTTAAGTAATTGCTTGGAATATAAAAAGCTTACAGAGGAGAATTCCTAAAATCTTAACAAAAATTATGGTAGATTGCTGCTATATGACAAGTATTTAATTTATATTTTGAATTTTTATATGCACTTTAAATCTATAATTTCCTTTAATTTCCTTCAATGATATCTGTCGGCAGCTATAATTATAATAAGTGTAATAAAGTATTTAATTTATATTTTATATTTATATTTGGACTTTAAATCTATAATTTCCTTAATTTCCTTCAATGATAATTTCCAACTTAACCAAGAAATTCAGCTTGCGGTAAAATATCTGCAAGTCCCCATTAAAAATTCACTTCCGGCCACCTTCAGTGATTTAATTTCCGTTTCAACACTTGAAATTAACTAGTATTTCCTTTGCTTAATTATAAAATGTATTTCAATCAAAATAATCATTGATAAAATCAAGTACTTCCTTTCGTTAATGATAAAATCTATTTCTGGCTTAGTTTCCGAAATGATTACTCAACGTTTCAATCACTTGAAAAGCCATATCTTTACGATCATTTCCTCTCCGATTTTTGGCTATAAAAATTCAAGAAATATTATTTTTGAAGTGTGATTCAAATTTAATCGCTTCATAAATTGCCAATTTCCTTGTTGAAAATTTACAAAAATTCCCAGACTTATGGACAATTTCCTTCCGGTCCATTGGGCATTTTTGCTTTTGAAAGCAAAACTCAAGCCAAGCCCCTAATGAGGCAGAGAAATCTTCATGCTAAAATGTGACAAAAGGGGACGGAAGGGCAGAAACGCCGAGTCACGGGACAAATCCAGTCCCAGAAAATCGCCGGCGGCCAGAAAAAGGTGAAAGGTGAGAGGGGTGACTGGTGGCAGACGTCGACAGGACCTTTCTCTCTCGTCCATTCTGTTGCGTCATGTTAAATAAAAGCCCACCGCCAGGACATTGGACATGGACCTGGACTTGGCTTCCGGTTAATGCCAACAAAGGATCGGCCCGCAGCAGTTGCGGTTTTTCAATTGAACGGAGACAGGAACTCAACCCTGACCGCAACGTGCTTGGAAATGAATACAAACAGGACCAAAAAGAAATGCAGGGAGGACTTGCCCCGGGCCAGGTTGCAGTCCTCGGAATGCGGCTATATCCAAACCCCAGCCCGGCTGCGAGGAAGTCTCGTTTGTGGCCTTCCTGTCCAGCCGAGTGACACCAATATTTAGAAGAAGTCAACGACAGCCAGGTGGGATTTATGGGATTTATGACAGTGAAACTTCCTTAGAGAAGATATATGGAGAAAAAATAATTATTTACTAAGTGTTTAAAATGATTAAAAGTGTTTTAAAGGAAATTATATATCTAAAACAATATCACAAGGTTTTATATAATTTTTCTTTATATTATTTATAGCTTTTATGAGGAGTTTTAGGGGTTTTAACCCGTATTATGACGCTGCGACGTTCGCATTCCGAGCGACCAACGCACACCCAAGAGGGGCCAACGTTTGGACTGTCCTAAATTAACATCTGTGTGCTAATTGACTGCTCAAATAGTTGACTTCGCTCATTAGCTCTTTGGGTTTCGAGTTGAGCTGAGTTTTTTTTAGTTTTTTGGCTTTCAGTTCTGCCAAGGGCTCCCACATGGAGCTGGGTTTTTAATTGCCGCACCTGCATCGCATCGCGTGTCCATAAACAAAAACAAAAGGCCACAATGGTAAATAAGTGTCAGGCCCATTGTCAGATGTGTGTCAATGATATATGGACTACAGCCTTGGACGCATTTTATCCTTAAATTCAGAGTGATACTGGCAGTCATGCAATCATGCAATTCCAGGAAGGATTCAATTGAGCACAGGTCCCCAAATATCAATTAAGGCAGGTGTGGGCCATAGTTATAAAATATTCAATAAAAAAAAAAGAAGAACATGACTTTGATAAAAGAGTATTTAATTTGTAATAAATAAACTATAAATATTTCATATTCATTACCTAAAAATTTGTTTAATTTATTTAAAAATATAAACCCTCGAAATATTCTTAAAAAATCTCCTGTAATAATTTGGGTAAAAGAGTATTTAATTTATATTCATATATTTTATTATTTCATATACTTTAAATAATTCTTATTTATTACTTAAGATTTTTAAAATTTTTTAAAGCATAAACCCTTGAAATATTCTTTAAAAATCTCCTGTAATAATTATTTTCCCAGCTTATAAAACCCTTGATAATGCCCAATCTCTCTGCTCAATCCCCACTTAACCTCCAGTCAATGACAATTATCGATCCGATCCGATCATTCGCATCTTCCCCTCTCCTCCCTGAACCCCTGACCCCCAGCGTCCCACTCAATATCTAATTTGAAACGTTTTGAAAAAATCTGCATAAATTAGTTGGGTAAATAATTTTGCAGCTGATGATGCGCCGCAACAATTTGAAATAAATTAAGTCGGCTCTACCGAGAGAGAGGGAGATACCAGATTTTTCTGGGGGATATATAGCCTCTATCAAGTGACGCTAATGGCCACAACAAACAAACCAAACGATGCAACTTGATGGCCGCTGATGATAGTCGTAGTTGCAGGGCCAACGAGCGCCGCGGCGGCAGCAACAAATTGATCAATTCATAAATAATGAAAACGTTTAAGCGAAGAAAGTGTTGACGTGGGGGGTGTAAGGGGGTTGTTGCAAGGGGGGTAGCAAGGGGGTTCCAAGGGGGCTACAAGGGGGGAAGCTTGATGTGTAAGCAGCGACGCGTTCACAACTCCACTAACGTCAATTTTAATCGTCGCTGATAGGCAGGCCTGGTGCACTGAGAGAAATGGAGGTCTAAGGGAAGTGGAGAGTTTATTGAAAGTGGATAAAAATTATATGTGATAATATTTTCAAGTTATGTTATGATTAATTAAGTTTATAGTATTTTAAACCTTTTTTTAATTATCGAAAAATTATTCCTTAGGTAGGCATGCGCTTATAGCTGTCTCTGATATTGCCAAGGTTCGTCTTCGGTAACATTTTTAGTGCTTTAGATTTTTTATTTGATTACATTTTCAAAAAAATTATAAAAAAAATTGCATTATTCATATAGAGGTTATAATAAATATTTGTTTATAGACTCAAATCCTTTTAAAGTATACTGCATTTTTTAATATTTGCTTAAAAATCTCAAAAATCACTTTAAAATCTGTTTAAAATCGATTGCAATCTTTTAAAATTTCTATTAAGTCCCCTAAAAATTCATAGAGTTTTGAAATCCTTTAAACACTATGCTAAAAAAATTTAAACCCATTTTGCAATGCATCTGGTGCCTTGAAATTTGTATAGCATACTTTTAGACACACTTTTAAATTAATTTCGAGCCCCTAAATGATTTTTGTTTATTTTTTCCTAGATCTTTTTAATTTAATTTCGCTTGGTTTAAAATCCCCTCAAAATCACTAGCGTTTTTTGATGCCTTGATTTTTGTATAGCATACTTTTAGACACACTTTTAAATTAATTCCAAACCCCTAGTGATTTTCGTATATTTTTTCCTAGATTTTGTAGAATTTAATTTCTCTGAGTGCAACGCACGATTGGTTAACTGTTGCCGAGACGAGATCTCGATCTCAATCTGGATCTGGATCGTAGACCCCCCCGATGTAGATCGACACATGAAGTGAAGAGTTTTGCACTTGCGTTGGCGATTGTCACGATCGATGATGGCGATGGCGACGCCGAAGACCACGTTGTCCCTGCCGCTGCCACTGCCGCCAGAAATAAATATTCAAATAAGAAATCAAGTTGCCGTTCCCCGTTCCCCAACCAATACCGCCATCGATGATGGCCACTTGCATCCGCAATCGGCTGAGGCCTCGGCCGAGGTTGAGGTTGATGTTGCGCTGCTGGGACATTGTCGCCGCTGTCAGCGTTTGTCAAATGAATGCACCGCAGAAGCCAATGGACAGCGCCCGGCTTCATGGGTGGGCACTGGCCGCAACTTGGACTTGGACTTGGTCTTGGTCTTGGACTTCAACTCCAACTCCGACTGGTGGTGGTGGTGGCGTTGACAGTTCCGTTCCCCTGGCCCACAGACTCCCCCTCTGGTCGATAACGACCGGGGAGCGACCGGATAAGGCGTTTTCTGCATTACTTTGTTCATTGGAATTTTTTCTGATGCCACGACTGCTGCTCCCAGCTCCTGCTGCTGCTGGTAGAAATTAGAAAAACGCCCATGAAATGGAATTCTTTGGGACCGCTTTGGCACAGCATGTGGCCAGGCGAGCCGGTGGCTGCTTCCAATTTAAAACATTTTAACCGATTTGGCGCCTAATTTGGTGCAAAATTTGATTTGCCAGGCCGCTCGCCTTTTAGAAAGTAATTGTCGCGTGGGTGTTTTTTCTTTCTCCACTGCAACCGAATGTGGCTTGAATAAATGGTCATTTGATTGGCGAACCAGTTTGGGGAACACTGGGAGAAATTTGTATTCATTTTAAACAGAATATCAAAAAGATAAATAAATAGAAAAGCTAAATAAATAAATGTGAAAACCCCAAATAGGCTTTAAATTATAGGCTGCATCCAAAAAGTAGGCCACACTTTTTATTTACTGAGCACCAGATATTCAATGGTCATAAAATTTCACAAATATATGGCCGTTTCAACAATTTTTAAGCAATTCAAGTAACAATTAGGACGACAATATTTTGAATAATATAATTTTGTAATTTCGTAATATTGTAGGATCCTAAATTGAATTATCTTTTCTAACACTTAAGTAATTAATTAAATTTAATCATAATATTATAAATATTACATCATTTATTGGATAATTTATAAAAAATGGTACAAAATTTCTTTTAAAAATGGTTTGATATCGAATTAGTGTGATTAATAATATATAGTAGAGTTTCAGGCAGTTTTTACGGTGATTATAAGCCACTAAATATTTTAAAAATTAAATAAATATATTATTAGTTTTAAATAAATCTCAAAATTATAAATCTTTACTTACACTGAAGTATTTAATTCAATATAGTTCTTAGTATAATAATTCAAATTTTTATCTAAAATACAAAAACCTTAAAAAGAACTACATCAGACATATATTTCACATATATACTTTTAGGCAGTTTTTACGGTGATTTTAAGTCACAAAATATTTTTAAAATTGGGTAAATGTATTATTAGCTTGAAATAAATATCTTAATTAGTAATTTATACTGACACTTAAGTATTAATTTAAATATGATTTTTAGTATGATAATTCCAGTTTCTATCTTAAAAACAAAAACCTAAAAAAAAAACTACAATTGATCAGAATTACCTATTTGATTTTACATCCAAATATTTCTGCCACTTTTCATTAATATTTTATTGCAAGCAAGTCTACAAATATTCCCCCAGTGCACGCGTTACACATCTGACAAGTCAAGTACTTCTTTTTGATTATTCCGCAACATAGTTTACTCCATTTTTGAGCATGTCATGGCTTTCTTTGAGGAGGAGGAGGAGGCCAACCGAACAGCGAAATGCCTAAGTGGGTCATCATGATTCCGGGGGGCTAACGATCCTTTAGGGGGACTGGGCTGGCTAAATCAAGTGCGTGCCCGCCATAAATCAAATGCCGGGGCCAAGGATCTCAGCCTCCTTGAGGGCTCCCTGAGACAGCCCTGCGATGTCCGACTACTAATAAGTAAAATGAAAAATGCGCCACGCCTCCGGGCCACTTAATTGTTGGCAAACAAAATGAATGCATAATTAGTTTGCTCCCCAAAGATGGCCACGAGATGGCATGAGGTTAGGTTATTTATGTCGGCCCGGACCCGTTCTCAGCCTGCTCTGGGCTTTTTATACATTTATGCATATTATGAATATGGTCCGGAGTTAAATGCATTTTTAATAATTTCATTAGGGCCACGTCGGTCGTCGGTCAGCCGATATGCCATAATTTTAATGATCGCTTTATAGAGACATTGGATTGGCCATCGAAGACATCTCGCAGAGACTGAGAATGAGAACCAGAACCCCAGAGATACTTTCCCATCCGATAAGAGCGTGGAAAATTTATTCGTTCGTTTGGCAGTTTCGTTTACCGTTGGATCTATCTCACTCACCAAGTTCTCAAAGTATTTTCTTTTACCAAAGGGTTTTTGATAGCTTAATTGGAATTTATACTATCATCGCTTTGATCAATGTCTGGTGGATTCTTCTTTTTTTCTCTGGGCTGAACGATAGAAATCTTGGTTGAGTTCAAGAACTTGAACCGCATAAATAACTTGACTAATTTATGCAGCTTAAATAAGCTGAGCTTTTTCATTTTGTTTATAGGAAAATTGTTGGAAAAGTTCTCAGTGTGGGGGAAAGTATTTTTAACATTTTATAAAGACGTAGATTATATTTTCATATGTATTTATTTATTGTTAAATAAGTTTGCCATAGAAGTCATTGATAAATATTTAAATAGTTCTTAAAAAGTCACTAAATATTTTTTAATTAATTCACATAAGTCTGTACTGTATGTTAAAAATATTTCCCAGATAAAATACATTATGCTTAAGTGTCTACCATAATTGTAAATTATGAAACTATCCCTAAAAATTATAGTTTCAATTAGCAACCTCTAATATTCCTAATGACTTGACAACTTCTTGCAGAGCGCCCTTGATCCTGCGACAGAAAAAGGGAAAGAGAACCTTCCTCCAGCGATTATGGCATGATATAACCATCTATATTAAGTTGGGTGCACCTTATCGTCGGCATCGCATCTCTTAGAGATCATGGCACACAGATAAGCAAACTCTGGAATCAATTTTGCTGCGTTGTTGTACTTAATTAAAAAAACAGAAGAGCAGAGGCGGGGATCTGGGTATCCGGGCCAAAGGAATTCCTTTGCCACCTTTTGTGGCTGAAAACTTAATTTGCCAGATGCCTGAGTCGAGACGATAAGCGAGCTCAATTAGCAGCCGAGGGCACCTGTTGGATTCCTTTCTACAAGGAAAAAATAAAAAAGAGAACTCCTCTACCTGTGCGGCTTCGGGAATTCCTTAACTAATTTCCCTCTATTTCTCTATCCGCCGCCACTGATAAATCAAAATTCCTTTTCGGCGCAGTGTGTGCGGTCCAGCCAATCAATGAAATTCGTTTCTCTTCCTTTTGTTTTCTCCTTTTTCTTTTTTATGGTTAGTTGTCCTTTGTGCAGGACTCATTTGGCGGGGCTATTAATCAAATAGGTTCTATTATATATTATTTAGTATTATTTATTTCGTGACTTGTTTGCTGGCCATATATCAAAACACCAAAACCCAAATCATAATTTCAATTGTTGCTATGGGCGATGGGAAAATACGTTTGGGGAAAACCTATAGGGAAAGCCCAAGGAAAAACCCAAGGAAAAACCCAGGAAAATTATTGTTGTGGCTAAACTAATGACTCGCTAAACAAGTTCCAATTATTCCTAGAAATAGGTTATTGGTTTAGGGGTTATGAATGTTTGAAAACATGTCGCCTTTTAATAATTTATAACAATTGTTTATGGTTTTTTAATAAATGATTTATTATAGGGAGGTTCTTTGGAAATAAATTAGTCTATATATATGTATGTAGAAGGGAGTTTATGTTATTAATAAATATGTATAAAAAAAACATTAAATTAAGCTGTAGTGGTACAATTTTTAGTTCATGTTTAGACTAAAAATTATCTAAGGTGAAAAAATACCTTAGGAAGTGTCCAGAAAATTGTATAATACTATTAAAAAACCAATAAAGAGCCATTAAACATAACCCACCCATTTATTAAATTTATTTCCAACAGACCTTCACCTCTGCCTGAAAAGGAATTCTAATGAGACCCATTTTACGGCACTTGCAGATTCTTGGTTCTCGGCTCCCAAGGTTGACACCACCGGGAGGAAATTGCCACTAAATCACGAAAAACTGTACATGCAAAGTGCCCCATAAGTATGCAACTTTCTCTTGTTGGCTGCAGCCTGGAAAATTCCAGCGAAAATGCGGAAAATATATAAGAGGCGGAAAAGGTGGCAGAGATTTATGGCACGGCCGGAGCCCCATTAGCAAATAATTTCCCCATTCAGAGGAGAACCTAAGGCCAAGGCGAATTTAAATCAATTTTAAATAGCAATCTGAAATCGGGGGCGTGGCGAAATGGCCCGGCTATAATTTGGCATGCAATTTTTGGCCCATAATTTATTGTCGTGTGTCCTTTTACCTTTACCTGAAACTGCACACGCACCCTGGCACACTTTCACCTTTCCCTGAATTTTCCCCGGGTCCGCCTCGGTCACCGCAATTTGCCGCCTTAATGCAGTTTTCCCTGCCATTGTCTCCGGCTCTGGCTCTAATTTGTGCGGCATTGTTGCAGGAAAACCAGCTGGTGCCGGTGCTATATGGTCTCGGCCATATATCCTTGGCACGGGTCCGAAATAGCACACTTTTCCAATTGATCTGGCTCGTTTTAGATGGTTTTTGAGGGGGCGTGTGCGGTGCTTTTAATTGCAGTGCAGCTGCTGCCCGTCTTTCTGCATATTTCTCGTTAAATCCAATGATTCAACCTTTTGGGTGAATCACCCAAATCAAAATAAAGGCCCGCATTTCCAACTAAAAATCATCAATGAACTATATTTACATATCTTGGGCACAGACAGAGGACGAGTGAAAGGGGAAACATTTTCTTTATCTCAAGGCGCCGTTTGAAGTTCATTTTAAACGCATTACCTGCCAATCGACTGAGAAAATTGTGATTACAGAGAGAGCAATTTTTAGTTGCTGTCATATAATGTTTAAGAGAAAATATAAAGAATAGAGTAAACTGTAAAACAGCGGAATATAAAATTAGAAATTACACCTCTACATATTTTTTTTAATACTTATACATTTCTTTTTGATAAAAACCATATTATAAGCTTGAATTAAAAACGATTTCTAAAGAGTTGTAATATTTTAAAATTGTAGTATTTACTTTTAACTTGTATATAGCATACTTTCAGGCAATTTCTCAAGTGATTTCTTTTATTTTGGTTTTCTTGAAATTAATAAATTACTTTTAGATAAAAAAATATTATAAGTTTCCATTAAAATCGATTTCTAAAAAGTTGTAATATTTTAAAATTTTAAGTTTTACTTTTAATTGTAATACAGCATACTTTCAGGAAGTTTCTCAAGTGATTTGTAACCTCTAAATACTTTTTAAAGAAAAAAAAATATATTTTTTAAGTCATAGCACTTTTCAAAGTTGAAAATATATTTATTTCTATAGGCCCAAATATTTTCAAATTATAATTTATATTTTCACATAATATTTATTTTTTAATAAATGTTGCAAGTTTTTATTTTTAGTGTTTGTTCATCTCAAGACCCAACATCTTCCTCTTCTAGATCTTGCACTAACGGACGCCAAAAACATTTAGTCAACAACTGGCTCTGGCCTTTTGTGTGTGTGATTTGGGACCTGGATCCCCGGCCTTATCGCTGGCATTGTGAACCCACTTGAGACCATGGACAATTAAGAAATTCGGAGGAGATTCGGGGGGAATGCTCATCGGGTAAATGTCTGGGTTGCCTTTTTTCTGGCACGGGCTAGATTTTAGTAAGTTTCATGGTGATTTCCATTCAAATAAATGATTCGATAAGCAATTTAACTCAATCGATTCCACGAATTTGCATTTATAGTTGCGGTTTTTGGAAGTAATATACTTAAAGATTAAAATAAAGCATGGTATTCCTAATGAAAGAAATAAAATGAAAACATTAATGCGCAATAAATTGTGCAGAATTTAAATAATTTAAAAGGATTAGGAAGCCTGTTTAAAAATTATTATTGCTTGTATTATTTGTTAAAATATTATTCAAAGTAAATACTAAAAAAATATAAATAAATAAAGATTAAGATAGATATTATAATTATGTACAGCTTATTCTAGACCTATTTTGCCTTATCAAACACCTAACTAAAGCCCCGAAAATTTCCTCAACGTGCCAAGGTCATTAATGATTTAACAAATAACCCTCAGCACACACTTGTTTGCCTTTACTTTATTTATATATAACTTTTTCGAAAATATCTCCCCAAGTATTCTAAATGTAAGCCCAGAGTTCACTTGTTGAGCAGTGGAAACAGTGCGGGGACTGCCATTAAGTCCGAGTAAGTATTTACGGACTGAAGCACGCCCTCGGGAGAAGTGTCTCGCTTCTCAAAAAAAAGCGCTTATTGATTTCCTGGCAGAGTTCCATCCATTCAACTAATTGGATCCTTAGCGCTGACACGTTTCGGCCATTGACAAGTGCGAGGAAAAAATACGAGAAAATAAATGACTGGCAATTAGACAATTGTCGAATTGCAATGGCACTTTCGATTTGTCTGTCAAGCGCACGTGACTTTCGCCCAAAAATATATATATCAGAATTCATATTTCATATTTTCATACTCTCGTATTTTTGTATTTTCGTACTTTCCTATTTATGGAGCTGTCAGATCAAGCCAAACAGCATGGGGAATTCGGAAATCGCAGTCACGTGCTGCAGTTGCCAATGTTTGGGTTTCGGTTTCATTTGTCACAAAAGGATATTATTTTTTATCCCTGTGTGTTCCCTCTTTTTCCTTTCATAATTCATATGAAATTTATGTCAGTTTATGTCAGTTTTTCCCCTATTGTGAGAAGGTGTCCTGGCTTATTGACTGCGCCAGGATTAAGTGACATTTGTGATTTTGACATGTGGCAGGAAAATAGAGAAATAGAAAGGTGGAACTAGGAAGGGGAGTTCTCTCCCCATCTGCTTTTTATCTAAAACAACTTGAGAACTTTCCACTTTTCCAACTTAAAGTTTTTAGAACTTTCACTATCCCAGAGATAACAATGAAGCCTCTAGGGAACTCAAACTCCTTTTGAAAACTTTGCTTTTATGTGGGGAAAAAGGTGACTGATGAATGATTTATCTCGCAACTTGCACAAATTGGCCAGGATCTCTCTCAGTTCTTAACTTAAACAGCAATCTAAAATCCTCTTTCCCCTTTAAACAAAACCAGTCAATGATAAGCGCATAACTTCAAAGATTTATCTTCAGTTCAGTTTATCAAATCAGAACAACACACACATGACTGTCAAGTGCAGATATTTTCCTTCTATTGTTAAGGAAAATTCTACCCAGCTTAAAGATTGAATGAAATTCATTCACACACCCTTGTTAAATTCTCACACACAATGATTTTCTTTCCGCGCCCATTACCATTTTCACTTTAAGGAGCTTACACAGGAGAGAAAATTCCCCCTGCCCTGCCTGGTAGGAAAATGGCATTTTCTGCTGGTCTGAAATGAATTGCAATTTCCCTTTCTTTTCGGCTAGAGAGAGTTTTCCCCCTGGGTGCGATAATTCAATGAAGTTTCAGCAAGTTTTTTGCACCTCTTGTTGCAACCTCAAAGTGTTTGAGGGGAAAACATTTACAGACATTTTTGCAACGTCTTTTGGTTGGGTTTTCCTACGTTTTTCCTCAAGCAAATGCGTCGCCATGAAATTTTAATCAAGTTCTTGCTTCCGTTATGACTATTTTGTCCTTCTTTTTGCATACAAAATAGCAGACATGTCTGCCGCGTCGCATTTCCGCTTTTCCAGATAGGGGGGAAAACTGTGGGTGCTGAGCTTTAAATAAGGTGTAAAGAACACATGGCTTTGTGGCTGCATTTATTTTTTTGGGGGAAAAGTCGTTTAAAAGGTCAATGAACTCTTTATTATATTTTTGAACTCCCTATTAAATTTTAAGAGAGTTTTAGGAGTGTTGTATATATTTAAAAGGGTCGATTAGGTTAGAGATTATCTTTAAAAATGTATTATTATTTCCGAAATTAATTTCCCTGGCTTAGTGAATTTTTTATAATATTAATAATAATATTTTTGAGCTCTTTATTATATTTTTAAAAAGAGCTTAGGAGTGTTGTAGATATTTAATAGCGATTAGGTTAAAGATTATCTTTAAAAAAAGTATCATTACTTCCGTAATTAATTTCCCTGGCTTGGTGAATTTTGTATAATATTAATTTAGAATTTTTCTTAGAAGTTTTAGTGTAATATTAGTATTCTTAGGAGTTTTCTTAATTAATTTCCTTGCCATAGTCAGTTTTATAAAATATTTATTTGGGGTTTTTCTTAAAAGTTGTCGTATAACGTAAATATTTTAAGAGACTTTGTTAGAGGGATTAGTATAATATTTACATTTTTATTTATAAAGAGTTTGGCTTGGCATTTTATAGATCTCCGGACTTACTCTAAAGATTTCAATATAATTTATCACAGATTGACCAAAGTTTGATTCTCTTAAAGAACACCCAACTTTATTACTTATTTCAGTTCATTGATCGATTTAAGTATCATTAAATTACTTGCCTGTAATGTAACAGCAAAAATCGATTAAATATCATTGCCTAATAAGCAGAACTGATATGAGTTAACAATTAATCGCATTGTTTTGCTGGGCTCCTCGAAAACAAGACGGCAAATATCAGTTAATGTAACGTAATTCCCTAACTAATCTATTAAGTAATGCCGAGGGGTTAACAAAGTTGTGGCATAACCAGAACTACTTGGAACTGCGACACACTTTGAAGGGAAACGGAAACGGGATGATGATATAAGGGCTATATAACCCAACAGAGATATATGTTTGACAGAGTATATTGTTTTAAGTACCAGTATTTCAAACCCTCTTTCTCTTGAAATCATTCAATTAGGTTGCTCCAAAAGTCTCTTACAAATCCCGAGCCAAATATTTCGCCTGATGTGCAAACTTTTTTGGCAGCAAATTGGCTGCGGGTACAGTCAGTAATTGAAAGCAAATCCAGGACCCAAATCACGGCCTCATAAATAATACAATGCCAAAGGGATAAGCGACAAAATTCGAGGGCCCCGATGCCAGCGACCAGATAATTGCCGGCAATCAAAGTTTATTGAAACGTGACACAGGGCCAGGAGCCAAGTTTCCTGCGATATCCATCCTCGAAGTCACTCCCACACAGCAGCTGCAGCCGAGTCCTGTCCTGTCCTGCCAGTATCCACCCACCAGAGCGACCTCAATTCCTCTCCGTCTGCCAGACACCGCGTCGCCTACACAAAAAAACTTTTAATCGTCGTTGCAAACACGAAAAAAGTTGCCGAAATTCTTGTGAATGAATGTGGCAGAACACAGAAATAAGTTTGTCCCGGTCCAAAAAGTTGTATTTTTAGTAGTCAGACGAGGGAGGGACTTGGGCATCGAAATAAATCTGTCAGCTGGAGCCAAAGTTGTGTCATCTTTATACCCTAAAGTAGGGTATAGTTGGGAGTTATGAGAAGGGTAATCTCTGGGATAAAATTGTATTAATTTTAGGTAAATAAAAATAAAATAATATAAAGACTTATTCGAGGATTATAATATAAAACAACATAGTTTAGCTTAAATATTTGCTAGAACCCCTCAATATTATTTATTTATTTATTTCATGTGCTGAACCTGGCTAAGCCTTAAGAATCTATGTATTATATCTCATAGAATATTATTTAGAAAAAGTCCATACAATTTTCTGACATTTAGTCAACGGCCAGCGCTGTTAGAGCTCGGTTAAATAATTTTTAAGTTTAACATTGTATGCTAGGCTTAATTTGTTAAACAAAGAAATAATACATTTTTTGATACAATCATTATTTTCTGTTTAGTAAATTTAGTGGTAATAGCTTAGCTTTTAAAGTATAATATTTCTATTATAACTATCTTTAAATATTTCCTATTATCTAAGTTCGTAAGAGCAACTACTTACTCACTTAAAGCCAACTGTTTATGGCCTCTTTAACCATCTCTCCCTAAACTACATTCCCTTTCAAGTTCACTTGGCCCACGCAGAATTATATAGGCCCAATTATGGCTGGGCTCGCGTTTTTCGGGCCTTGACTAAAATTAGAAAATGAGGAAAATAAAAAGGCTTCGAGGGTCCTGCTCCTCGGCTAAAACTAATAAAACGATGCGAGCAATATTGAATATTTTATGACGAAGGAGGCCGGCGTCGCCTCAAGTTGACCTCAAACATTTTGAATACATAATGCAGAGTGACGCCAGCCTTGGCTCAGACTGCCAGACTATGACTATGATTATATGGCCATAACTGTGACGTCGGTTCAGAGCCTGTTCGGCGTCAATGAGGTGGCCAGGATGCATTGCGTAAGACATTTCCATGTACAAGTATAACCGCTGACGCCATCTTAAAAAAGGAAGCTAACCTGCAGCCACCTACCAAAAATGGCTCAGAATGAAATTGGCCAAGAGAGTCCTGGCTGTGGACAGGGGCAGACCAACTGGCGCTGGCCGCTTTGGAGTGGTTTTAAGTGGATTGTTTAGTGGGTTAGTGGGTTCGAGTTGGGGTTAAGTTGGTAAACGATTATGGCTGAACATAAATACGGGTATTTAAATTATATTTTTGTTGTTAAACTCGCTTAATATGTGAGTCATTGGAAGAGGTTTTCTTTAGAGGAGGAAATCGATTTTTATTGAGACTTTATTTATTATTTTTCTCCCGAAGCTAAATAGCTGTTGTTCTGAATTTTTTTCTCTATTCAAATTCTCTTAAAAAGCATTTCCTCTTAATTGGTTTCAACTAGGCCAACTAGCGGCTCGTTTCAACCATAATTGAGGGTTGCCAGTTGGAAGTCGGTGGCCGGCAAAGAACCCTTTTGATCCATGATCAGGGCCTCATAACCGAAATTTCCGAAAATATTCCCAATTCGATGCCCAAGTGCAGCCAACTATCAGTGCAATTAGAGTCTAATAAGACGCAAAACACTAACGCCATGCGAAGCATAAAATACAGGTAGTAATGGCCCGAAAGAGGTTCTACTCGGCAGAGAAGTTGGGGCCCAGAACAAGCAGCCCCGGTGCTGGGAGATAGCCATCTAGTTAGCCAACAAATTGCATAGACAGTAAAGTGGAAATCTAACACACCCCACACACCGCTGGAGCTGGAGCTTCCCTCTGAAAGAGTGGCCATGAAAATGGTGAGAAATTTTCACAAATTGCGCCCGGCGATTCATTTCGCATTGCTGGAGGATTGGAGGATGGGTTTCAGTCCGAGGAGGAGGCTGAAGCCGGACCCTGGTCGGCTAATCCAGACGCAGGCGGCGGCGGCCGCTTTGCTGGATATGATTAGGAATTTAAATGCTTTTGAATTATTAAATTAGTAAATATGCAACGCCCGGCGAGAGGCGAGATCCCAGATCCCAGATCTCGGAACCAGCCCCGGAGTTGTTGCAGGTGCAGCTGTATCGGCTGAAGGCTGGAGCTGGGTCTGAAGCCAGGCTTCTGACTCAGGCCTCATGGCAGGCTCCAAAAACCAGTTAAAAGTCCATTAAAACGCCAGGGAGAAAAAGAGTTTGGCCGGAGTCCATGCGGGCACTGTGGTTTGGGTAGCATAAATAATTATAAATAATTTGTTTTATATATTTAAAAATATTTTTACTTGAAAAAAGTAACTTAAATTAAAAAATAATTGTAATAAGATGATTATAGCTTAATAAGTTTATTGAAATTTTTTAGAAACTCACAAAAAATCAAGGTAAAGCTTTCTAAACTTAAAGGAACAAACTTTGTATTGTTGTAAAGTATTTAATTTCTATATTTATACATTTTCTTACTTGAAATAACTAACTAAAATTAAAAGATACTTATAATAAGATGCTTATAACTTATTAAGTTAATTGAAATATTTTTAGAAACTCACACAAAATTGAGCAGAAAGCTCTCTAAACGGAAAGCTCATGGAAAAGACTTTGTATTGTATTGTAAATTATGTATTTTCTATATTTGTATATATTTTTAATTGAAGTAACTAACAACAAATTAAAAGACAATTATAATAAAATGCTTATAACATATTTTATTTAATTAAAAGGTTTAAAAACACACTAAAAAACAAAAGCTCTGAAAAATATGAAACATGAAAATTCGTAATAAAACCTTGCTCTGTAATTTCTTTAATTTTATAAGCAAACAAAAATCCCAAATAATACAAGAGACTCTTTTTTCTCTGTACCTTACATTGTAACCAATTTTGGATTACATTTTTCTTATATTCGCCCCACTGTGCAACGTCCGTGGTCCGTGTGGCTGGTGGCTGGTGGCGCAGCTCGTTTTGTTCTTGCTCGCTTTGCTCGCTGTTAGCTGTTCGTTCGGCTGTTGCTTTTGTTGTAATTACACGCCCGCCCAGTCGCCGATGAAGCTGCCTGCCGCCTGCTCCAAGACCAAGCCAGGCCAAGACCGAGCCAAGTCCAAGACGCCGTCGCTACGCTGCGTGTAATCGAATCTATCAATCTATGAGATAAATCTTATTTTCTAATCTTGTTATCGTGCGCGCGCCGCGATCGACGGATCTCGGGGATCGCAGATACTTGGACTGGGGACTGGGGACTGGGGACTGGGTCTTGCCTCACTTTTAACTATAGCGCTGTGGGGATTTCTCCTTTTTTTTCGGGCTGACCAGTAAATTTTGCTTAGCATTTCCGCCGATCCGCGAAAACACTTGTGCATAAATTGGCCTAAGTGGACAGCAGTTGTGTTTTTTTTTCGATTGGTAACAGTTATGCGAAAGCCTTAGATGACATGATCTTGGAGTTTATATTCCATATATTTATGTACCCCTAAATAAGCCATCAAAAGTCTCCATAAAATTCAACTTGGACTCTCCACAATGACAGTTTTAACTAACTGCAACTAAAAATAGAGCAAAGATATTTATAGCCACAAAGCGTAAGCGGAAAAATATGAAAAGCAATTAACTTTGAGATTAATTTAAGCACGCTTGAAAACATTTAAAACAAAAATATTGAGCCACTAAAATAAACGGTAGGAAAAAGGGAGTCAGCCAAGGAAAACATACACGGGCTTAAATGAGAAATAATGTGGGGCACTGAAAGAAATTAATTATTTTTAGTTACTTCTATTTTATTTTGATAAATATTGAATAAATAAATATTAAGGCAAAAATAAGAGTAAGTCCTTTTTAATAAAATGAAAGATTATTCCCCCAAGAAGCCGGAAAAACTATACTATTAAACTTGTACAAACATTTATCCATCAAGTGCTATACATTCCTTAAAATGTATAATGTTTTAAGTTTCTAAAAATATTTCTTCTATAAATTTAGTGTTTATACAACATATCTAAATTATATATAAATATTTAAAATAATTTGTATTATTTATTTAATAATTAATTACTCCCCAAAGAAAAGGAAAAACTATATTAATAAACTTCTTCAGCATTTCTCCAGTAAATGCTATGTTTTCCTTAAAAATTATAAATTTTTAAGGCTCTAAAAATGTTCCTTATATAAGTTTAGGGCTTATGTAATATATCTAAACTATTTAAAATAATTTATATTATTTATTTAATATTTATTTAGTGTAACCCAGTCCCCCTGAAACCTCTTGAAATACTTATTTATGAATTTTAAAGTTATAAAAATATTTCTTCTATAAGTTTAGAGTTTTTTAAATATTTCATTTTTAAGCTAAGTGCTATTTAAATATTTTTAAAATATATTTTAGTATTTCCTCAGTGCAACCAAGTTCCCCTGAGCTTGGGGTAACCCACAACTAGCTCCCTCAAAAGGCAAAATACTCGGTTTATCGCATGGAAGCCAGCTCCTTCGGTGGCTGACCAACTCCTGGGCCAAGTTCCGAGGTTCTCCTTCTGCCAAAGTGCCAGTGGAGTGGAGTGCACACGCGGGCACATTGATTGAAAAAGATGAAAAGTGCATGAAATGCTATGCACTATTGGCAGCTGCGACCAGGGAATCTCCTCTCCTTCGGCGGACAAACAGACCGTATTTAGGGGCTACAGGGGAGTGGAGCGGAGGCAGGCAATATTTAAACTAAAATGAACAAAAGATGCAAAGCGAAGCCGACACAATCTGTCGATGCTGATGACCAGCCACGATGCCCATGATGATGAAGATCGTAATGAGCTGAGGCTGCATCCAAGGAATGGGAATGGAAATGGGTCCACACACACACACACCGATCGGCCAGGTTTTTAGGAACGCGTCGTAGCGTGGCATGTTTACTTAACGAAACCCACTCCCATTCCTCTATACCTCGAGCCCAGTCCAGTCCAGTTCAGTTCAGTTCTCAGTTCTCAGTTCTCAGTTCCCATTGCAGTCCCATGTAAAAAGCCACTTGAGCATTGGTCAGCCTCCGCCGTCGCTGACGGACATCGACTGCTGAGGTCAAGTGTAGTTTTTAATTTTTTGTTTCAATATTCACATTCCCCAGCGCAGCCTCCGCTGCTGCTGCTGTTCTTGTCCGTTGAGGAATTATGTGAGGAAGTCGCCTTCGATACCCTGAGTCTGTTGTTTTTAGCTTGAGGCTGGAAGCTGGGTGGGGGGAGAGAGCTTAAGTGGAGCTTAAGTCGAAGATACACTTGATTCAAGGACAACAGCAAAGGATATATATATATTTTGTAAGGCTTATAAATATTTATATTTGTAAAGTTCCTCTGTATAAAGAGGCACTGAAGTTAGTTACAAAATTTATACTTTCTTTCGGCTTAAAAGTTCTTAAAAATTTACCTTCTCAACCTAGACTTCTTTGTTCACTTTCACGACTCTCTTGGTGCTTTATGCCACACTTTATCTTCTTGGCTCAAAATCAAACAAAATCCACCTCTAAGAAATGCACTAAAAATATGCGTTGGTCAAACTGTAACATAAATCAAATGTCGCCACATTTCCGAAGGCTCAGAGCGCCGTGTGTGCCTGTCGCTCAGGCGGAGTTTGGGCGATAAAAATCGCTTCCTCATAAAAATTCCGCTAACAAAAAAATCGACATTTCTAAAGTCGACACCTTCCCCTACTCGGCGGCTGCAAAATGTTGGTTAAACAATGAAAATGCCCCGACTGCAGTGGAGCATAGAGGAGAGCTACGAGCCAAGAGGAGTGATTGGGTGTAGGGCCTGGAAAAAAGGGGTCTAGAACTATGAAGGAGGCGAGTCCAAGTCGCTGGCAATGCCAATAAACTGTTGTTTATTTTCACTAGCGTCGGCAGCGCATAAATATAAGAAGAAAAAAAAAATTCAAAAAATACAAAACGCATTCATCACCGATGGCAGCGCGAGTCCAAGTCCAAGTGCAAGTCCCCCGCGAGTCATCGTCGTTGTCGTCGGCAATTTATCTTTGAAATCAGCGCCTGGCTTTGCTTATATCTCTCTTACAATCCTGCTTTTTTTTAGCCTTTTTTCCACCTTTGCTTGTAATTAGATACGCGCTAAAGCAACCCACACAAGCTCCGAACAGGTGAGCGAAATCTACACGGAGATACAATCTTTTTAAATGACATTTTCCTAAAAGAAAAATATATTTCTTAATATAGTAAAGATTTCAAATAATTGTGAGCCCAAAATACATAAAGATACAGAACAAATAATTAATTATATTTATTTTAAATCCTTTTTAAGATTTTCCTAAACCCACACAAAAAGAATTCTGTCATCCGGAAATTGAGAATCTGCGTTCTCAAATACGTACTGTTCTATTTTGAGAACGGATTTAAAAAAAAATAAAAAATGCGTAATGCATAACCCCGTTTTAAATATTTGTGTACCAAAAATACATACAAATACAGGATTTTCTATGATTTTCTTAAACCTAAAGCTAAGGTCTTAAAAAACCCTGTCCTGGGACTTATTACCTTTAGAAAAATATATATTTTGACCGATTTTCTTTGCATTTCCTTCTTATTTATCTCTCTGCAATCAATTGCGTTTCTTTCGCTGTGGGCGTGGCCAAGAATTAAGCTATATAGAAAGCCCAGCGCCTTTGCCAGTCCCAGTCGAAGGCCCACTTTCCCGCTTTTTCCATTTCCAAAGCAGACAAAGTCTGTGGAGTCCAACGAATCTGTGACTCTGCATGCGCAATCAGTGCAAACAGCAAAATGTTACCTGTTACCTGCCTTAGGTTGGACCTTGTTGAAGTGCTAAAATGCAAATGCAAATAGTTGGCCCCACCAATGTGTCTGCATTTGCATCTCTTCATCTGCAACTCAATCTCCTCTAGAATCTCCATCTCCATCTGCATCTGCATCTGGCAGCTGGCCTTTCTGGCTATGGTGGGGCTGCAAGTTGGTCAAATCAGTTGACTTGTGATTCTCGACTGGCAAGTTGCACTTGTTGTTATGACTCTGTTATGTGTGGTGTTACCTGGGGTTAGCTCAGGTAAGTTGTTATCGGTTTTTGTTTTAGTTTAGGTTGTAGGACAGCTCCCACTGCTCAGTAGGTCAGGCCTTGATAATAGTTTAAGATAAAATCTATTTATTGCTAGAAAATGTTGTTGCATTTTTGATACATAAATTGAATAGTAAATTATCTAAATAATTTTTGAATAAAAGGATTTTAAATGAACCTTTAATGGTAGTTTCACTGTTAATAAATTAATATAAATATGGCAAATATACTCAAAAACCTCTGTTAATAAAATGTACATTAAATATTTACTTCCAAAAACTAAAGCCTTGGAAGTATCATGCTTTTCATACCTTTTCTAGGACTTTTAAGGTATTTAATAAAATATTTTAAACCTCCTTACTTTGTACTGAAATAAACTATATTTAATTCTTTTCATTTTAACCCCTGAAAAAAATATTTAAATATTTAGTAAAATATTTTAAACCTCCTGTCTTTGTACTGAATTAAACTATATTTAATACTTTACATTTTAGCTCCTGAAACAAATATTTAAACCTCCTTACTTGACACTGAAATAGGCTTTTCTTACTCAATCTTTAAACCCTTTTAACATTAGTTTAAAATAAATTATTTACCCTCTCCATATATGCAACTCCACCTGAACAACCCAAAGTATTATCTTTTAACAAGCGAATGAAGTAAGATTTGTTCAGTTATCGAATCGGACTGTGTAAATGCTATTACAAATTTGTGCGAAAGCTTAACTATCGCTTAACTGTTTAGTTACTGTCCAAGTTCCCACAAAAATTACGGAACTTTTTCGCATGGCCATGTGGAATTTTCTAACGACTCTCTTTTGCGTTTCATAACACTCACTTTAAGGCAAGCGAACTTTTATGGATTCACAGATGGGCTTCACTTTCCTATCCTGCGGCAACCTCCAGTGACCCCTTCGGAGCTCAAAGTTTGCACATAAAAAGTAAAAGCCAAAGAGCCAACGAAACCATGTTGGGTCAAGAAAACCCAATAGGTTTCGACACTCTGTAAAATCTATGCAAATGGCGAGAGACCTCTGGTTGGAAAATATTTACCTAATTACCAGGCAAAACGGATGGAAACATATTTGCACGCCAAAATAGAGGGAAAAAAAAGGGGGAAAAAACCGAGTTGACATCTAAGCTAAGCTAAGCGCTATGAAACTTTGCCACTCAGCCGGTAGACAGATGCGAAAATTGACAGCTAACAGCGGAAAAACAACAACGCGGGTTAGAAAACAAAAAAGTTTCCACTAAAAAGAGGCAACAGTAGTAGTTACAGGCACCTCCACCGCCCTCGACAACCTGACGGCCAATTGAAGGTGTAATGGAAATGGAACTCTGGCTTGGACTCCGGTTGTGGGGAAGCACAGGAAGAAATGGGGCCTAAAATAAATTAGATTATATATTGCATTTAGCATTTTAGGTTAAGATTCCGCCGAATTGTATGAAATTAGGATTAAGTGAGAGGAAAGCGAGGACGGTCACACTACAAATTATAAAAGCAAACTAAGCACATTGAAAATAAGAATTTCCGAATAAAATCGACGAAATAAATAAGAATCCAGAGATAAACTACGATAACAATATTTAATAGGATTAATTTCTAAACCTAATAATATTATCCTTAAGACAAAGCTATGTCTTAGTGTGTTTGTCTTACATTTTCAAATAATCTCTGGAAAGGGATAATGAGGTATTCTATGGACTTTGTGAATCCTGCTTAGGTTTCCAGGAACCTTTATTATAATTTAATACTCCCTTGAGGAAATACTAATTTTTAAAGCTTAATAATCCTAGAACCCATTTAAAATGTTAAATATATTCAAACATATCCACATTTCTTTCTGTGCATTTCTCAGTGCGTCTCTGTCTGCTGCGGTATCTGAGGACTGTCAAGTCATGCGGCGCGTTGTTTACGCGGCATAATGAGTTATTAGAAAACGTTTAATAATTTGCATAAATCAACAGGCAACGCTATAAACTTGTACAGCAAAAATATGAAAATACAGAGAGATAGAGCTGGGAAAAAATGTAAAAAACAAAAATAATAAATACGCACTGGAATTTGACAAAAACAAGCGGCAAGGCTTAAGACTTAAACCCAAGACTTGATATTAAATGCCCTTAAAAATATTTAAGGAAGCTAGTTTAATAATTAATTATGAGTTGTTAAAAATGCAATAGTATAGTGAAAGCATTTAATATTAATTGTAAAGGAGCAACCTTTTATTTATTAAGAAACCAAATATAAAATACTGATAAACTCCCAACTCCATCCTTTAGTTAAGCCTCCCTTCTGTTTTAGAGTATTTTGGGTTAGCCCGTACTAGTTCGTGATCTTGCTCCCAACTTAATCCAAGTTTTTTTTCCTTTTTCTCGACGTTGACATTTTTGTTACGCTTATTTGCAAAAAAAGCTAAATATAATGTTTAAAATGAGTCTAGGTGCCCGCGGAATTTGTTGGGTAAATAAATAGCAAAGGCAGGCGTTTTGTATGCTGTCCATGATAAGTATCATTGCTCTGCGCATATTTTTCTTCTCTTTTTTTGTATTTATTAATAATCGTATTTATTTTGGGGCCGGATTTGGGTACAAAGTTTAGCCTGAAGTCCATGAGTAAGAGACAAAAAATCTGGTTTTTCCTTAAATTAATAAGCAATTTACTAGATAAGATACGCCAAGACGGCATTGCCTTAGTAAATTCCCCAGAAATATACTAGAGATCGGATTTTATGGTTAAGAAACAAAAATGGAATAAAAAGAAAGGTGAGGAAACGAAATGCCATTGTTATCGGTGGCGCGTATCTGTGGCCATAAAACCAAACCCAAACGACTATTTAAATATGATATATCTCGGTCGTTAGATCGTAAATATTATCTATTTTTAGCTTCCGCAGTAAATCCATAACAAAGGCGAATAAGTACTTAAAAATAATTTAATTATAGAAATTTGTTTTATTTATTTTTAATTATTTCGGTAAATAAACAAAGACTATTATCTTTAGACTTGGTTTTCATGATTGCATTGCAATATATGTTTTATTTGGTGGGTTTGTAGGGGAAATTGATAAATAAATTTTATACAAATAAGATTATAAATTAACAACAAAGTTACATTTGTAAATTCATTTTAAGCTTCCTTTGTAAACCCAATAAAATCCTAATTAGTACCTTGTAATGTTTATTATTTTATCAGAGTAATTATCTCAGGTATTTTGCTCTCAAAGCTCTTCTCCCCTCACCTCTCTCTCCCCAAAAGGCATCTTAGGAATTCCTTTGGCATCTCATCTCATCGCCATCTTATCTCTTCCCTTCGGACGATAGGTTTTTAACAAGGTGCGATAAACAAGGAATTAATGCCCTGGCACGATGACAGCCCCGCACAGTGAGCGCCAGAATTAAATTCCACATAGCGCTCGGCGGGCGCCTTCTTCTCCGATTCTCTCTCTTGATATAATAAACGCAAAAGCTGGTTGCTGTGCTGGGAAAAGGGCTTCTCGGGCCCGGTTTCCTCTGGTAGGGGAACAATTCATAATTGTCATTTATTTATTGCTCAGATATTGCGCGCTTGATTTTACGGGCGCTTATTAAAATGAATTTTTCAACACACACACCGGGCCCGCCATCTGATAGGCCATTTGATCGAAAGCTTCGATATGTGAGTGTGTGCTATCGCTTCCCTTTACCCTTTCCCTTTTCCTCTCTTTCTCCATCTCTCGCCTGTGTTTTTATTACAACTGAGCGCCACCCGCTGCGCAGGCGTGTAACTTTTTTTTACGATGCTGTTTTCGCCGCTCGCTTTGCCCCGTTGTCCTTCGGGGTCTTCGCTGTTCGCCTTTTGTCTTTTGTCTAGAGCGGGTGGCTATCGCGGTCTCCTTTACGCCATGGGATCTCTCTTTTGTTTGGCCTTACACGATGCACTGGGAAAAATTCTTTCGGAATTTTTAAATTAAGTAAACCCTTGGAGGAAACTTATATTGAAAAGGGATTTATTATTTTTAGCTGTGACTTGAATACTTACAAATAATAAAATAATACAATTAATGTAATTTTGCCCTTCATCATCTCCTAAATAAATTTCTAGACATCACCAAAATCGTTTTAATTTAATGTAAACTCCTCCAGTAATTTCTCTAAGTGTCTGGCTTTTTTGCAATTTGTTCACTCCTGCCAGTGTTCACACCATTAAGTGATGGCCCAACGAGAAGCTGTTTTGTTCTTCCGTGGCGTCCAAATTAATAGGCAGCCCGAGCGTAAGGATCTATGATTAATGAAGCGCGACTATCGCTGCCTTAATGCTGTCAATATATCACAATGTGTACAGCACACACACTCCCCCGGCTAACCGATTACCGATTACCAAACCCCGATCGCAAAAGGTGCCATTGTTGTTGGCATTATCCATAATCCAATCCTCGATGGGATTGCGTGTGCGCATCGTGGACATCGCGTGAGTAATCAGCGGCATGTGGGTAATGATGATCTCCACTGCCGCCGCCTGAAGGATCCTGCCAAGGGCAAAACAAAAAAACAACGCCAATGCCAACTGCTTGACTCACTCTGGCCACCTTGCAACATGTTGCTCGGTTCATGCAACATCCGCGGCGTTGTCCAACTCAAACCTGTTGTTGTTCTGTTTTATCGCATGAGAGAGGAGCCCAATTAGACGATGGACACGCGGGGTGGAATTCACCCCCAAGGAGAGCGCATATTGGAGTGACCAGCTTTCGAGCAGCTTTTGAAATGTAACGTATTCAAGTTGTTAAATTAAATTTAAACAATTTTATATTATACTGAGACTTAATAAAATAAATTCCATAAGCAAACCATTATAAAATATTCAAATCTCACGTCGTCTGATACAAAAATAGTACAGCTTATAGTTTTTACAAGAACTTATTTAATTAGTAATCTTATCCTGGTATGCCGAAAAAATGTTTTTAAAAAGGAAACCTCTGAGATTCCTTCTAAAGGTTTCTGCAGCTTTGGCCCATCTCAAAATGGTCACTCTATTTATCCTAAACTGCAAAAATGTTCACTGGTCAACTGAAAAAGCAACCCCCGAAACTATGTGCAATTCTCTCATTTTATGAGCACTAAAGAGTAAGCATGAGAAAGCGAAATTATTGCATGCAATTTTTGGCATAGACCGTTAGTTTTCGCTCTTTGGCTGTTTGTGCTTCCGCATAAAACTTGCAAGAGCATAAGGCATTTTCTCTTTTATTTTTTCTTTGGCAGCGGCAGCGCGGCCAACGTCGCTGCCTGAAGCTCCTGTTGCAATCAACTCGCTCTCATTGCGCTTGTTGTTGTTTTAAGTTCTTCCTCTTTGCCAGTTTCTTCCTCCGCTGCTCCTCTTCTTCTTCCACTGCTTCTTCTTATTATTAGCCTCAAGTGGTGGGCACACACACCCCCGCCCCCCGCCTCCCGCTAACCCACCTTGCTCAAAACTGGCCGGTCTCCAGAGTCTCCAGAGCATATTTGTTCCAATAAGAAAAGCCAATGCTCTGCTTCGGCCGACAGAGACAGAGGCCGAGGCAGAGAGGCAGCGACGGCGGCCGAGGCAGCGACAGCGAAATATATCGGAATTGTCGGCCAGTTTCGCATCGCATTTTGTTGGGTTCGCAACAACAAAACATAACAAACCGCAGAGTCGCGAATCGCTTGGCAATCGAAATCCAAAACCAAAAACCAAAACGAACAAATCGAACTCGAGCTTTGACTTAATTAAACAATAACAATACCAATAAATTAGCCATAAAAATAACGCCGCTCCCGAAAATAAAGAATGATATTTAAAAAGCCATTAAACACAAGGAAATGCCAAGTTAATTATGCAAATGCAAACCATAAATAACCAAAGTTTAGTGCGTGTGAGCTTAAACACTATATTGTTGACCACCCTTTGAGTTTTTACATAGTTTATGTTTTTCTTTTCTTGAGGGAAAACACCACCCTGCTTGCGGTGAAAAGCGTTTTCCGCCGCGTTCATTTGAGCCTTTTAAGCCGTTTAGGCAAGGATCTGCCGGCCCGTCTGAAGGAATAGACGAAAAACGAACCCCTTTTTGGCTTAGCTTTCAGGGACTTAAAGTATGGGTTTCCGCTTTTCAACTTTCGGGGGATGGTCAAGTGATTCATAAATAGGTGGTAAAGTTATGGGCACAGTGAACACCTAATAGTAACGAAAGCAACAGCGAGCATAGAAATTCTTATAACTCACAGAGTAGCGATGGAAAATAGAAAACTAAATAAGAGGAATAACAGAAATAACCTTATTTAGGGCTTAAGAAGGTACAAAGCTTTGGTTTCTGAAGTTTACAAAATATTTAAAGAGACTTAGAGGGATTTTCTATGGAATTAATTCCAGAAACAGAAAATAGAACCTATAAAATATTTAATTTGAATAATTGACTTTTTTTTATCAACTATATTTTAAATTCCTTTTCATTTAGTTAATAAATTCAGAACTCTCCAAAAAAAAACAAGATATTCTCCAATGAACTTGTTCACTTCCCGTTCATCACCTTCCGTCGATCGCCGTTCATTATGCCAAAAGTCCCAAACTCTCCAGTCTCCAAACCGAAAGTTCATTATTCTCCGCTCGCATCCCGATTGGCCTGAGTTACTCTTTCGCAGGACACACACGTGTTGTTGGCCCTTCCGCTTTCTCTTAGGAAACACAAAGTGCTCTCTGCGCAGTCTCTCGCTAACACTCCTGTCGCTCTGCCAGTCTCTCGGCTTCTCTCAGCCTCTCGCTCTCTTTGCCAGGCTCTCACCAATGTAAAAGCGCAGCTCGCAACGGCTGCCCGCTGCTTGTTCTTCCACGCGTTTTTGACACTTGTGACATTTTTGACACACAAATCAATTGTTACGTGAATTTTCAGCGCTGCAGCAGCAGAGGCAGCAGCGACCAGCGACATCGGGTAAACGCTCCGAATAAAAAAATCTGAATAAATCGGCTAACTAACTAAATGAAATCTCAATTTTTTTGGGCTCACGCGAAACATATAATAGTTGGCAGCCGGAAAATAAAATCGTGTGATTTTCGTGCTTAAAAGCCGCATTCGTTGCCTACTTTCGTGCGCTGCGCGTGTGTGACATAATTTGCCGTGGGCTGTTTCGCCGAGAACTTTAATTTTAAGGATTCCCCCGCACAGCAGAGCCTCGCTATCGTGACCTCAGAGTGCATAACACACACCACACCACACACTCGCCAGCACACACACCCAGCACCGCCCCCTTTTTGGGGGCCTTCTTTCTGCTGCAAATCGATTTCTGTTTCCGGCATTTTTCACGTGGCTGCTGCTGTCCCCCCTTCTTTCACTGAGAGAAATATAAGCTAGGTTACGGCTTGAAATTTTAGGGAAGAGAAGATAAGACGATGATTCATCGGTTATAAGAAGAGATAAGTTTATTCTCGAACTTAAAGGTCCTAAAGTTGTTATTTAATTTAATACTTGCTTTAATAACAGAAACTTAAGGCAATTGTTTTTAGATTTTCGTATTCCTTTTACAAATGTTTTCGATAAGAATACATTGTTTTAATAATTTAGGTTCAATCAAAGACATAATCCTTATCTTAGATAATTTTTTAGGGACTTTAAACAGCGTCTAATTTAAAATATAGTCAGGATAAAAGGCTTACTTGAAAGCCTTCAACATGTTTACAGCCTTGTAACATGTGATATTAAGTGATTTTAGGAAGGGAAAATTAAGAAAATGTTGTATAATAAAGGAATATTTTTCTCCAGTGCTCCCCGTCGCATGTTTCGTGCAGTTTTGGCATTTTCTGCTGCCATTTCCCGCTGTTGTTGCCGCCTAACGATTTTTCCCGCAAACAACACGGCGAAACTGAACTGAAACGTGTCAGAGGCCAGAGCCAAAACCTAAGGCAGAGCCAGAGCCAAAGCCAAAACGTCGGAAAGCCAGAGAAACGAGAGAACATTAACATTAAGGTGGCAGAATGTACGGCCGTAAATCGCCAATCGTAAACAGTTTTCGGATTGCGGGGCCCACCGAAAGCTGAAAGTAACAGTCAGCCTGGTTTATCGGAATCGTTTTTGATTTCCTGCCTCTGGCCTGTATTCCGTATATTCGTATTTCGTATTTCCCATTCCGTGAGCTCTGCTTCTGCTTCAGCCCATTTCCCATTTACCATTTTCCTTTTCGGGGGTTTTCCTCTGTGTGCTCGGTTTCGGTTTCAATTTCAGTTTAGTCAGTCAGCTGCTGCTTTTCACGTGGCACGTGTCGTATGAGTAATATAACATATATATTTTTTTTCGGGCCTTCTGTCTCACTTTCTCGCCTGCAGTCGCCTCTCTCTCTCTCCACACAATTTAAAAATGCTTGAAAGGGCCACAAAAAATAACAATAATCAAAGACTGTTCAATTGATATCAATCTAACACGCTAATTAAAACAAAAGTGCTTACAAAAATCCATCGCAATCGCAAAGTGTTCAAAATTCTAAATACAAAATATTAATACATAACCGCAAGAAATATATAAAAAAAAATAAGAATACACTGACACAAAATTGGTTAAATCGCATTCTAAATGTTCGACTGGATTGAATTTAACAAAGAAGCGTAGACGAAATACGAATGCAAATTAGATGCAAAATAAATGGGTAAAATGAGGTCAAGTAAATACGATGTAAGTATTGGCGATTTTTAACTTATATTATGCAAGTTTTGATTAGGTTATAATATGCTTAAGAATATTAAATTATAAGTAAACTAAAGGCTTAAAAAATCAGAGAGATAGAACTCCTGTGAAACCAAATAAATCTCTTTTAAATATTTTATTCTTATATACATATAAGTTTCTTAATACAAGAAACAATAACAGAGATAAATATTTCCTAAGATTTCTAATGGTTGAAAAAAATAAGTTGGCTATTTATTAAATGTATTATATTACTTCTATAAATTTAATGGCCACAGTAAGGTTTTTATAAGTCTTTAAATAGCATTGGCGATTCTCTTTTACTTTAATGATTAACATATGCATTTAAGGTTCTATTTAGTCTTATATAAATGTTCAAATTATGTTCAAAAAATACCTGAAAAATTCTTTAAACTACAACCCATATTATTTCCCATAAATTCCTTTCTCTCCTTAACTTAATTGCTTAATTTATTAAATTCCTTAGAACTTACTTTCACTTACTTCCCCCCTGAAATTGGCCATCAATCTTGGTCATTGCAAACAGTCCAGGGAACCCATATCCCAATTGAAGGTTATGCCATCCCATCCTGTCCAGACTCCTCATCCAGGTGGGCATCGAAAAAATTTACATAATCACTTAACTCATGGCCCACATTTTAGGCGATTATCGGTCGCTGGCCAAGACAAGAAACAAAGCCCCGGCAGACTCGCCGATCGGCACATACTCGTAAATTAAGTGCAAAAACGGAAAACGGACGAGCTGTCTGCCCTTAATCTTGAATTACAAATCGAGTGCAATTATCTGACGGCTGCAATGAGTCTCTGGGTTCCCAGTTCGAGCTCCTCCAATCCCATACCCCTCGGGGGCCCACTCAGCAATTTGTTTTCACACTTTACGATTTGCATGGCCGGCCGGATCGGTGTTTTCGATAAGCGACGACAAGGAGGTTTCTTTGGACTCCAGCTTTGGCTTTGGCTTAGTTTCTTGGCCAGAACTCTAGGCTCTAGAGTGTCTTCGGGATACTTGCGTGTTGCCATTGGCGCTACTGTGCGCTGCCTCTGTAAATTTCGCATTTAATTGATTTGTCAACACAAATGTCCGTCGCGGCTTCCTGGGCAACTAAGCCGCTTACGGAGTCGGAGACGGAGACCTGGCCTAAACACACAAGTTATGCCGGCATAAATTGCCGACTTTAGTCTTAGTCTCTCTCTTTCGGACGGGGGAAAAACGAAAGTCCAGTGCTGGCCGAGGGCCAAAAACAAGACTCAAACGAGACTTCAAAGGCGCATTCGGCGCATCGGCGCATTGCTAACTGCAATCATCAATCAAAAATGGATAATAAAATCGGAACGGGGGGAGCTACAAACGAGTGTGTGGCTTTGGTCACTCAATGGACTAAAAGTTGCCAACTCATCACTGCAAATGCTCCCTGATTCTGGATTCTGGATCGGTATTCCAGAGCTCCAGAGTCGAGTCCCTTCTGTGTGGGCGCTGGACGTGCTTGGACTCTTGATTCTCAATGGCTTGCACTTTGAAGGGGGAGGAGAGTGGTTAAAGAGGGGGAAATGGGGGGTATTCACAATATTTCGACACTTTTGAAGATTTATGGTAGTATTAAAGGAAATACAATTAATTATGCTTTAAAAACATTAAAAATTTAGAAGTATTTTCATTTAGCTTGCCCAGAGTAATGCCACAATTTTGGGATTACTTGAGGAATAAATTCAAATAAATATTATTTGTTATAATAATATAAATATTATATTTTATTACATCTAATATTGTTATATTTTTAATTTTTAATTATTCAATATATTATTATATTATTCCTGAACATATTCCCCATATTTCTTTGATTGTGCCTCTGTAAATACCCCTTTGTCCACTGACACTTGGCGACATTCTTCTTGATTTCTCCTCCCGTATTTTTAGGTAGCGCCAGAGTGGCCTTTCCTGAATCTGAATTATGTTGTCAGCTCCCCCGGGCTCTTTGTTGGCTTTATATATTTTTTTTGCTTCAGCTCCGTTGTGGCTTTGGCTTTGTCTTTCTGACTTTCTGGCTTTCTGCAAAATGCGAACACGCGTCCCAGAAAGCACGTGGGCGGAAAATATCTGCCGCCGTTCGGCGTCTCTTATTTTATTTTATTCTTTTTTTTCGGGGAGGGAGCTCCATCTGTGCGGCGCTTATTAATTGTGTGCGAATGTTTGCACAATTTGTCAATATTATCGCACAAAACATGACCATTGGCAGGCGCCCCCGCAGCCGCCTGGCCCCTTTTAACATCTTGTTCAGGCTACCAAAAAAAAAGAGTTTGCCTAAGTGATTTGTGATTTATGAATTCACTCGATTATTCGCCTGCATATGTAATGGGATGTGGCGGGCTTTGAGGTTTGCCACCTAAATAAATACACGGGGGAAATAATTGGGTGCTTTCAGAGGGTTATATATTAAGTAAACTCTGATATTGAATTAATTTGGATTTTAATTTGATTTTTATACCTTTTTGTGTCTGACTTATGTCTAATTTTAGGTAAAAAAATATTTGTATTTAATTAAATATTAATATATTTATAAATATATAAATATTTTAAATATTTTAGGGATAAAAACCCATTACAGAAATTTTTTAGACTATTTATTTATTACAAATAATATATACAAATATATTAAATATATAATTTAAGCTATTTTCTAATTTTCTATATTATAATATTTGCTCTATATTATATTTTATCATTTTATTACTTTAATATTATTTTCCTATATCCCATATTACAGAGCTTCAAATTCAATCACATTTCCTCCCGTGTATCTATATCCCCCCCTCCCTCTCTCTATCTATATCTATATCTCAGTCTTTGCGGCCTGGGGGCCTGACTATTTGCTAATTCCCCGTACCCAGCCAACGTCTGGCTATATGCTTTACGACTTTATAATGCCCGGTTAATTGGGTCAACCAGGCCGCAGGGGGAGGAGTCGACGCATGTTTCAAATGTTTTGATAAACGCGTTGTGGCATTGCCTCCTGACACCGCTCATACATATTAATGTCTTGAGTCTTGGCCGTCTTTTTGCAGCCAACCTGGTAGCCAACTGGGTGTTGTTCCAAACGCGGCTAAAAGGCGGCAGAAACTGGAGCTCCACCTGGAGCTGAGTGGGTGACTTTGCAGCGCTGATTGGTGGCTTCTGTCAGGACCTGTCAAATCATTCATTTAACTTCCTCAAGAAACAGGAAATGGAATTAAGGAAAATAAGTTGCTTTGACTAAGAAAAATGTGGTTTACCATGGGGAAAACCTTTCCAAATGAAATCCTCATTCATAAAAACCCCGAAACATAATTCCAACTAAAATAAAATAAAAGTAAACCCTGTAAACTGCTTTAAAAATATTTACCCAATGCAATTTGACAATATTTTGTGGCTTATTCGTTTAATTTCCAAATTAAGTGTCTCATGTAAGGGGGCGTGACTCCTCCGACTTAATAGAAAGCGAAAACTCGACAATTTTCCACAACTATCACGGCGACTGCTGCTAAGCCGCGAAAGTAAATAATCCAATTATCGCACACATGCGCGCCCATAGCATAAATAAAATCATTTGATAAGACAAGCCAAGAGACCAGGGAGACCCAGGAGGGGCCGTGAAGACTGAAGACTGGAGACTGTAGACTAGAGAGACTGAAGACCGAAGACTGCTAGGCGGGGAAATTGCATAAACATGTTTGGTAGCCGCTCACTGAGGAAGTAAGTCAGTCAGATGAGAGTCGACTTTGCATTTGAAATACGCAGCATTAATATGCCGATAAATATTTTTGCAGCCATCGTGCAGCGACTCTCTTCGGATCTCCGACAACTCAATTAGAGGCAGAGGAGAGCTGCTAAAATTAAATGGCATAAAATATTTCCACGAATGATCATCAGCCGATCCTGATTACAATCGTGATCATCATGGGCAGACTTTGTGCAACTTTGTCGTCTCCAGAGGGGAATTTTCTTGGGTTTATAGAGGTTTTTTTAAGGGGATATTGGTCAAGGGGAATTATAAATCTTGAATTTTCTTTATAGATAAATAAAATAATTTTCTATATAAATATAAATTTAAATAGTCTACAAAGTATATATGACTGAATAAGGCTAATATTTAAATATATGTTAAATATATAAATATATATAAAAGAAATAATATATATATTACCATATAAATTTGATCACAAAATGTATTAATTTAATGTATGGTCTATATAATTTTCTACCAAATTAATAACTTAGGCTTTAAATTAATTCTAGAGTCAGTTTTCTTCATACTTTCTCTGTAAATATTTTAATAGGTATATTTCAGGTCGACTCTTTGATCCTTTGACTCTAAATAAAAATATTGCTTAAAAAATATATATAAATATATATAAATTAAATCATATCAATTATTCACGGGCTGTATTATTTAAATATAAAATGGATTAAGTTAATGTATAAATATAACTCCCTTCTCCCAAATTAATTACTTAAGCTTTAAATTAGGTCTTAAGTCATACTTCTTCACTGGGTATTTTTGAGGTCGACTTCTCTCTGACTCTCTACTTAAACTCCCCAGTTTCTTGCCCTTCTCTTCTCTGATCCCATGTGCATTGTGTCAATGTCAGCAATGTCTCTCCATCGCCAGCTCCAACTCCAACTCCAACTCCATCTCCCATTCCTCCATCTTTCCATCTGCGTCTGCGTGGCGTGTCAACAATTTGACAGACATTCATCAGCGTTCGCCACTTTGGAGCTGCCTGTGTCGCATACTCAATCAGCCAAGGAGGGAACTCCGACTCCGAGGAGTCCCAGTTGGATTCCGAGTTGTCATTGGTGCGGCTTGGTTGGCTTTTGGCTTTTGGCTTTGTGCCGCGTGCGCATAATTGATTTTTTCGCTGGTTCCAGCCTGTGTTCTCCCGGCTGCCGTTGTCATATTAATGTCAAAAAGATTGCACTTGATCATGAGTTGCGTGTTTGCCAATTTGTACGGGCAGAACGTGGGCTGCTCTTCAGCCAGTAGAAGAATTCAGGCAGAAGAATCCGCCTGGGAAAGCAGCAGCCGCCGTCGCCGCGAGTGAAAGGAGTGAGAAATGGATGGATGAATGCACTTTGTGTGGGCGTTATTTCCACACCATGGGAAAATGTTTTCACACCACTCACATCTACATATTAAATACTATCTGTCTGGTCAGGGAAAACCAACTGAGATATCGCTAAATATAAACAACAAACACCATTATTGGCAATATTTATCGATTAAATACCATAAAATACCAGGTGGGTCTAGACAATCCACTAAAAATAAAACGTGCGTCAAGTCGACTTTATCGATAGCGATCACATGTCCCGGCTGTGTGTGGCTGCATTCCACAGCGCATTACTGACCTAAGCTACCCGAATAATTAATGGGTGTGAATCAGTTAACGTGACACGGGCAATATAATATTTAAGGGGTTAGTGGAAATAAATAGTAATGGGCAGGACAGGATTTATGGTGGCCGAGAGGGTGCGATATTTGATGGGTTTTTCTATTTATTTGAGGGTTTTTAATGGGTTAAGTTCGAAGAAAAATTTATTTTCAGATTCCTGAGCTTTTAATTTAATTCGTTACAAGTGTAAGAGCTATATAACTTAAGATTATTATTTTTAAAATATTAAAATGCCAAATTAATGTGTTGAATTGATGTGGAAAAATCAGGCATGACCTGATTTCTCATTTGATGAGTTTTTCTATTTATTTGAGGTTTTTGGAGAAGGAGAAATATGTATTTGTAGTTCCCTTAACTCTGAATTTATTTAATTACAAATGTAAGAGCTTTATTTTATCTAATAATAACATTTTTAAACTCTATAAATGCCATATTAATGTGTTAAATTAATGTAGAAAATATGTTTGTAGTATTAATTACTCAATTGACCTATAAAAGTCTATCTTAACATGAAATTTCTTTTCTTTGATCAAACAACTTTATAAAATCGCCTTATAAATTCACCTTTAATTGTCGCAACTTACAGAACCTGCAATTACCCTTCAACTTTTAATTAAAACCCTTTGCTAAATGCTAGGTTCCAACCTTTCAACAACTTCCTCCCGGGCACACTTGATGTTATTGTTCTTTCCGCAGCTCAATTGCCATTTAATTACTTCATTTAACATGGCCAATAGCAGCAAAAACAACACTCCCATTGGGGATTGCACATGTTGAATGCAATTACTGGGCGAAGCATTTAGACGCCAATAATTATTCGATATTCATATATAGACAACAAGTTTGCCAGACGCTAAAAGCACAAGGAGGGGGGTCTTCCTATAGTAAAAGGGGCAGAGACACCCCCACTGCATATTGCATTGACATTGAATTGCATCTGTTCGAATCCCCAACAGCAAAGTGCCAACAGACGTTAAGATGTGATTGCTCCTTCACCATTTATCGTTTAAGTATAGTCGGGGGTATATGGGGATATAACCCTCCCCCGTTATCGAGCACTTGCTCTTTATTAGATGACAATTCGAGAGATGAGAATGGTAATGAGGATGATGGGTCTGGAATTGAATGAATATGGGATTTGGCTTGAGTTTTGCTTTATAAGAGGGTGATGATGGGACGGATAAGGCTTGAAATGGGTTTGGGAAAAGAGAACATTAAATTTTATAAAGTGAGAATCAAGTGTTTAGTTAATTACTATTCAGAAATGAAGGATCAATTAATTTACTTAGTTATTTATTTTTTAAACAATATTTTATATACCTTAAGGACTCTTTTCCTTGCCTAACTTCTACTTCTCATTCTTACCTCTTATAATATTATTCCCAAGACCCCATTTAGCACATTAAAAATATCATTCATTACCAATTCGTACCCACCGATACCCCAACACTTGTCAAACGGGTTTAGCCCCGTTTCCAGCCATTAACCCGTTGATGTAATCTATCCGAAGTGCCACATATTATTCAATTCAATCGCACTATTGCATAAATCTTGACCAGGTAATTCATCAAGTTCCCCCCAACGGTTGTCATTATGTCAAGTTCGTTGGTCAATCCACTAAACTAGAATCGTAACCCCATCCGAGTACCATTGCCTCTACTTAGTAGTTGGTGGCTCATAAAAATGGCAATCACATTTGCATTGCATGCTCTCGACCCCATGTAAATCGGACATCATACTGCGCATTTTCAATTCGATCGTTGCCCGATACTATAGCGAGTATATATACTCGAATTTGTTTGTAGAAAAAGGGCTAAGCTTAAACCAACAACAGATCTTCTATAGCCGATATAACACGCAGTTTCCCCCGGAAATCTGACAGTGCCAACTATTAATAGGTCTTCGGTACGGAGGTCTGTCCTCAAGTGCTCAGTGTGTGCTTAGATTTCCAGAGCTCCTTGAGTTGCCTCTGGAATTCAATTGGAACTGTTTTTCTTTCGAGAGGCGGAACTTCCCAGGGGTGGAAAGTTCAAGATGGAAATTTGTATGGCTAAGTTCGATTTGGAAAGGTTTACTTTAAAGTCAAGGCTTTTGATTGAGAGTCTTGGAAATGACTATGACATGGAAATGGGAGAATGAGGAGGCTTCTAAGGAGTGTTTAAAAATTATTAAATAAATAATTAAATCGCCTAACTAAGATAATAATAATAAATATCTAGACCTCCTTATATGTTTCCTTTTACCTATAAGAATCCTGTAACCTTTTTCTCTGTAATAAATCTCTCCAATCTTAACTATCCCCCATTTATGTTTCCTTAATGATTGATTAACCTAAAAGGCAGCCTAAAAATCACCTCAAAAGTCACCTTAAAACTGCTTAAAATGCCTGCTAGTACTTCCTTACTGTGGGCTAAACTGGTTTCCTAGTATCTTTCACTGGCCGAGAGCCACACCCCTGAGACATGGCCGAGTTAATTAAAAGCTTTCAGCGCCGGGCTTTTGACATTTGCCGCTAATGTCGCGCCTCTCAAACGCTGCTCCCGTTGATAAAATGTTTGCCGAGGTTTGTCCTTTTCCGCAATTAATTCCAGGCTGCAGCACGCTTCTACCGCGACAATTAAGAAATTCCTGCTGGCTGGCTGCGGCTGCTCAATAATTTTTATCACATACATTTTTTTATCGCAAATATCACAACTTCATCAGCAATCAATGCGGCCAACATGGGGCGGGCAGGCAGACAATTAGCCATAAAATTAGCTGCAAGTTGGCTCAAGGAATGCGCCATGTCGATGGCCAAGGCGCTCGGCGGTGGCAAATTGAAAACAATTTTAGATATTTGCATATAAATGCAACCTGAGATGCTGAGACAACCAGTGGCAGTAGAAGTAGCAACATATACAGCAGCTGCCATGTTGCTTGCCTCTCGAATGTTGCTGGGAAATGTTGCCAGCCCACAGTGGGAATATATGGCCAATACAATATAAAGTTCAAAGCTCCATTAACCATAAATCGCAAATATAAATTATAATTTTAGATCCCAGATAAACCGAATGATAAGTTGCATGTTGCACAAGTTGATCTGTGAAAAACAATTTCCAGAAAATTACACTTTAAGAAAGAAATAAGCATAAGCTGTAGGAAAATAAATATTAAATGGGAAAGGAAACAAATTATGGCACTAATTTTGCAAAAAAAATAAATGAATAAAATAAACATACCAATAATTTATATATATATAAGATACTACAGTTTAATAAATATTTAAATCTTGTAACTCTGCAGTTTAATTTCTATATTTTCCCTGATAGATGGAAGTCTTCAAATATTAAAGGGTTAAGTTATCTTAAAAATAACATAAATATTAATATAAATTACTTCCAATCTTAAAGGCTATATAAAAACATATAAATCCTTAAATTTCGCGTAACTTCCTGAATGCCTAACCCACAGTGCAAGGCCATAAAGTTTATCGGAATTGCATTTGCCATAAATATATAAAAAAAATGGAATAATAATAAAAATGGTGTGGTCAGTACTAAACAGATAAAGTTAGCCTGGCAGCCGATAGGCAAACGCTTTATTATCAGCTAAAGAATATCAATATTTATATAGTCCGAGGGGACTTGGCAACAATTAAGGTAGCCGCAACACGTGGTCCCTGGAACTATTGACAAAAGCATAAATATAAAATATAAAACAAAAAACACTTGCGAACGCTGTTAAAAAATATTTCCACAAAAAGTTCAAACTACATTTCACGCCTAATTTCATGTGACAACAACAACGGACCGAAGTTGGGGAATATTTTTACACATTTTCTGCTGTTATTTTTTCGCGGGGCGCTCTGTGGTGGCTGCTGTGTTAATTTGAGACATAATTGCAAGCTCGCCAGGATGAAAGGGGGCTCCCAGAGGCGTAGTGGCGCTGGGGGACAGCTGCGCCGACTGGTTATGACAGCAATGACAGCTGCGGCAGCGTCGGCATTTGAATAATTTGCAATTAAACGCTCCACGCGGCTCTCGGCAATTAAGCGAGGAGGCACGGGAATGGGGCAGGGGCAGGGGTGGAGTGAAGGCACTGAAAAAAATTAATATTTGGTAGGATTTTGTTATCAATAAAAAACTTAGATGAAAGAGCTCAAAGGATAATATTAATAAAATATTTTAAAATGTCTTACTCAAGGAAACTTTTAAAATAAAAATACCAAAAAATCTTAACAATATTGTAGAGCTTCATTTTCATTAAATATCATATTTTGATTTATATATCTTTTGTAAAATTTCCCCCAGTGCACTTGGGGGAGTGAGAAAAAATGGCAAACATTTCCCCCTGTGGCCAAAAGCGCCACACGACGTATGCGTAATATTTGTATCTGCGCCAAGCTGGTCGCATTTTGAACGGGTTTATCTGGTAGGCAGTCTGTTTCGTCGTTTAGTCTGAGGACAGGAGTCTCGGACTCTGCTGAGAACTTCGCGAATCCAAGTGTCCACGTCCATCAGCTGTCCGCAGGCAGCCGCTGAAAGTTGATGGCCCGCGATGAAGACAGCGGACCGGTCAAAACCAACACCCAACTGTGTTTCCAATTAAACGCCGCTTAGCCAAACAACGCGGCCAACAACCCAGGCCAAAACGCAAACAACCAAAACGTCAGCGCAACTTTCAGTTTGCTTTACGGTTAGCCAGCATCCGAAGTTGCACTGAACTTGAATCTTTATGTGGCAGACAGCTCGGCTTGCCCCAAGATCAGATCTTTGCAGCCACACAGATCCAGATCCAGATTCGGTTTGAAAAAAAAAAGTGCGATACGGTGTCTGACAGACTGACTAATTGATGGCCAGCTGATTGAGTGATTGATGGATGTGGACTGCCGATTGATTTATGGGCAATCGTGGGGTGTAGAGTTAGATTTTCTGGTAAAGTGGAGTTAGATAAAGTTTAAGGGGAATTAAGCGGGATCTTTGTGGATTTAATTTATGGGGAAATCATCAAGAAGTTCACTTACTTTTAGCTAATTAGATTATTAAGAGTATAAAATATTCCTGCCCATAAAAATCTCTGAAATTTCTAATCTGCTTTAGGTATTTTTCTATTAAATTAAATACTTTTTGTTCTTATTTCCCACAAACAAAATTCAAGCGTGAAAATTGCTCATTACTTAATTTATTTATTGGGAAATCAGTAGGATGTTCACTTAATAAAACCTTAAGAGTATTTACTATTCTGACCCATAAAAATCTCTAAAAAATTCTGATCTGATTTAATTTTTTTTCCTATTAAATGAAATACTTTTTGTTCTTATTTCCCTCTAACAAAATTCAAGCGTGAAAATTGCTCATTACTCGCTTATTCAAGCCTCACTAACGAGTGCCCTTAATTGGCAGAGTAAACTTCCCTAAAAATAACACAGAAATTAGTTGGCCGAAAGCCATCCTAGCTAATGGCCATGCTAGTGATAGTCTCGCTGCTGATTCTGCTGTTTTGTCAATCCTACAGTGAGTTTCCCAAAAGATACTTTCTTTTCTTCGTATAAAATCCTCGAAAATACCCCAAGCACTTCGCAGCAAGTTCACCAACATTAGCGTGGAGTGCAGCGATGAGTTCTGTCCTGGGACACGCGGCTGGCTGACGCCCAAAGGCGAGGTCAGCCTGGACATCCACCTGAATCGCACCTTGCGGAACGGTCTGCGGACGACCATCACCCTGCTGCAGCTGGATCGCTACCAGAGGACCCTCTTCAGCTACGACATGGACACCTGCAAGACGCTGCGCGAGCTGCTCCAGGCCAGCCTGATGAAGGTCTGGCTGCGGAACGTCTTCAAGTACGGCAACCTAGCGGACCGCTGTCCCATACCGCCAGTGCGTAGCCACATTTATTTTCTGCTGAGTCTGGGTCACAGTTTCTTCTCCACCCGCAGGCGGAGTACAAGGTGCGGGACTTTCAGCTGGAGAACCACAGCATTCCGGCGTACCTGCCCCCGGGCTCCTATCGGCTGCACGACACCAATTACTATGGCAGGCCCAAGGGCAAGCAGCGGCGTCTGGTGGGCACCTTCGTATTGGACATAAAGTTCTATTAAATGGAAATGGGAAATTGAAAATGGAAAATGCCAATTCGAGGGGCTCAAGTGGGTCACGGTGCGGAGCCAACTTCTCAAGGAGGCTTTCGACAGGGATTTCGAGGGAAAACTTATCTCAAGGCCAACACATTCCTGTCCCACTTTCAGCCATCTGCTAGGCTTGGCTCGGCTTTAACTAATTGCATAATAAATTCAGGTGAATTTATGGTGCGACTCCTGCCGCTGTCCTTGCTCATTTGCGGTGTCAAAAAGTCGCTCAATCCCGAATGATTTACGACTCACGTGTTCGCAGTGCTCCACATAATATTGTTTTGTCATAATTGTGAATTGTGTACTGTGTGTGTGCCGTGGGTGTTCCGGTTTGTGGTTTCAATTAACAGGCCAGGCTAGCTACAAAGTAATGGCAGGGAAGACAGACATACACTCGAAAATGTATATCAATAAATACGAGGAATTCCAAGGGAGTTCCCCAGTGAAGTTTACTGTGAAAGTTTTCATACATTTTAAGTAGAAATTAAAACTTTTGACAGAGTTTAATCATAAACCTTATTTATGGAGCCGAATTTCCCCTTAAAATACTAGATAAAATATTTAAAATAGTTCACAGCCTGCCTGGAAAGACAATTTCCTTATTTATGTAGCCAAATTTCCCCTTAAAATAGTATATAAAATGTTTAAAATATTTTACAATCTTTCAGGTTAAAGTGGTCATTAAATCTCTTAGATTTAAAAGGGGAACTTCCTGACATAAATAAGCTGTCCATAAATTTACAAAATATATTTAAGTAAATGATATATTTACAGAAAATATGCTTAGATAAATTTAAGGCAATTGGGTTTAGTAATAATTATATTTGAATTCTTATAGATCAGCAGAAAATGAATTTAAAGATTTATTCAAACAAAAAAGTCTTTAATATTATAAAAGAATTATAATTAAATAAGTTATTAAATATAAACACTTAAATATAATAAATATATAGTTATTGATAAAGTATAAATATTAATAATATAAATTTAAATATAAATCCTCGAGTTCAGCTAAAACCCTTTACAATATATAACAAATTTAATTTATATTATTAAGCACATTTTATACCCTTCCTTCCAGGTTACCACAGCTTACGGTCTATGCCAAGATTATTTACCTCCTGATGGTGAGTACAAGTCCTCGCTTTATGCAATCGAATCACATTCCCAGTTGAGCTCATCGAAATTAATCATACGCACTGTTGGCTGGCTTAGTCAGCTGCCTCGTCTGGCCGTGACACTCGGGGGGAAGTTCATCACACTGCCAAGGCCCCCGCTAAAGTGCAACAGTTTTTGATAATCGCATTTTAGATATTTGCACCGACACCGACCGCCGGGAAGACAAATATTGGACTCGAGTGCCCTTGAGGGCGAGTATCGACGCGTGCGCAAATATTCGATAATAATATCAAATGTTATATCATCCAGCCTCGAACCTCGAGCGGGCAACAAACTTGGCCAGAGCCAAGCCCAGACCCACTCCCAAGTTCCGAAACTATGCCAAATATTTTATCGGCAGAAGAAGGGAATCACATCCTCATCGATGGGCGTTATCAGGGCAAATATTTGTTGAAATGAAAACAATCAAAAATAATAATAATAAACGGGGGAAACTACATGGGAAATGGCGGGTAAATAATTATAAAAATGCCGAACAAGCGGGCGCGCTAATTAAATTATACTGTTTCTCCGATTCTTACACGTTTCCCCTGCTTTTGTGAATTTTTTACACTTTTAATTTATTTGGCAATCAATTTGAAGTATGGCCCGCGGGGTGTCGACATCGATGTCGGATGTTAATGTGCCGAAATAAATAACTGAAATATCTGGCATTCCATGGGCGTGACACCGACGACGACGTCTTTGCCCAGTTTCCAGTTCCGTTTCCCCTCCCCAGACTTTCGCCTTTGGCCCGTTTTTACCTGTAATGTCAGTATTTACCTGTTTGTTCTAAATGAACAACAATATTATGAATTTTTTCGCGAATTATTTTGGCATGAGTTGGCTCGAGGCTGTTACGACGAGTTGATTGAATTGTTCGCCGCTTCGAGTATTTTTTATTGTGCTCTCATCGAGTGCCTCTCATGCCCTAGGCATCTGACTCTGGCCTGAACCTCTTCATTTACTCGAATATGCAAATAGTGAGCCGGCGTTGTGATTATTTTTGGCAATATTCGATATTCAAAAAATTCCACTTGCAATCAACGAGGATGTGAAGATAAAGTCCAAAGAGAAGTGTTAAAAATTGTGCGTTTTATTTGTTTTAACAAATATTTGTGGCTGAAGTTGGACTTTTGAGGAATTCAGTTGGACTTTGAGGTTTCATTGGTGTTAAGTTGGATTTTTTGTTTAAATATAATTGAGAAAAATCAATGTACTTAAATTATATTTCTTTAAATAACTTCGATGATTGAAAAATATTTTTGTTCCTATGTTAATATATTTTATAAAAAATATTTTCTATTTAAATTTATATTTTTAATTATGTTTTCATATTAGAAAGTAGCTCTTAATAAATATTTTTTATTTTTCCATTGACCTTTCCTTCACTTTCCTAATTTATTTCTTGCCCAAAGCTTTTCGCTTTTCATTTTTTAATGTAAAAACTTGTCTACTTACTCAATGCGGATATTAATTTTCAGACTTGCCAAACTTTAGTAGTTTATAGATTTAAGTTTGCACATAAATCAAGATTTTATGAGCCGATATTTAGTGGGATTTCCATTCGAACAAGTGAACCTTGACTCCCAGTGACTCCTCTGACTCAGTGCACTCGTAATACTCCATTGTGTCACAGGACTAAAGCCTCCTTTATATAGAGGAATGGCTGGATGGGTCGAATTTAATATAACTAATGCAGGCGGGAGTGCCCCGGACTTAATATGTATTTTTACAGGCGGCGGCAAATCGGCAATGAACGTGTCCCGAGCAAATAAATGAGCAATCAAGGGCCAAATTAGCGGCGCTTTTTATGGTGGCTTTGCGTCGATTTTGATTGGCGCCACCAGACGCCAAGGCAATTTTGACTTGCGTTATAGAAGATATCTATATCTGTACTTGACTTTAAGCCCAAAAAGAAAAATCGAGTATATCTGTGACGAAATCAAATCAAAACTTAACGCAAGAACATGAAATTCGTAGTGTAAAATGTATCTTTTATGGGTATTTTATGGGGAACTTCCAATAATCTTATCGAGAGGCGTCTTTGTGAGCCAAAAAAAGCGTTCAAGTTCCTCAATGAAATCCAGATAAGACGGGATTTATCTGGCACGTAGTTTCAGCCAAAGTTTCCATTGAGAGATGATATTTTTGGTTTTCAAATTAAAGAAGCAACATTTCCGGTACATCATAAGGGGTTTTATTTTTAATTTTTGGAAGAGTTTGTGCGAGAAATTCCCACGAAAGCCCACTGATTTTACTTTCGAGATAATTTCGAGATTAAAAATACTCAAATTGTTAAAATATTACGAATTTAGTAAGGGAGAATTTTGAAGTTCAATTAATGTAGAGTAGATGAATTTTTACAGTTCCCTAACTCTTGTTAAATCCAAAGAAATTCCCTCTTTCTTCCAGCTTCAAGTTGCCAAGAGACCCCAGGTTTATGACGGAAATTAATGATAAATGTTTGGTCTCTGGCAGTGGTTTTATTAGTAAGTTATACGTTCTTTTTGGGCTATTATTATTGGGTGCTGTTTCTTCTTTCTTTCACCTCTCGGTGCGTGTCCCCGAAAGAGCTCTGCGCTTATCAGGAAATTATTTCAAAACGTTAATTGAATTGTCAATAGATGGGAGTACTGTTTTTTTTCGGTGTCTGGGGCCTCTGGCAGCTCCTCTGATAGCGCAGACCGAAAGATATAGGGGCGGGTGGTATATATGGTACATATACTTCTTGGTATTGCCTCTATAAATACCAAGAGTTAAGTGTATGTAAGTCGGTCTCTCTAATTGCATTTACCAGATAAGAGCTAGAGCTGGAGGTTACCCGAAAATATATCCAAACTTGTTATTGTTATTCTCGATATCGCTGCGATCGATCGATTCCGGTGATTATCTTGATCGGCATTGTTTTGGTCAACAGCGGAAAGTTTTCGTCGCGTTTTAGAAACGTGCTCGCCCCGATAGGAGAGTTTGCTAAAAAACGTGTTTTGTTTTTTGCAATCACTCCCCGGTTGGCATTGATAAATCGGGCTACCTCAAGAATGCCACCAGGCGTTCGGAAGCATCGGGGTGAATGATAGTTGCCACTGGTTCATGGGGGAATCCCCGAGATTAGGAGGCAACGTGGAGGTCAAAGCGACATTCCTTTACTAGGGGGTTCTATGAAAATATTAACTAGCGACCTTAATATTTAGTTAATTTTTATTCGAATGCCTTACTCTATTTATATTTTGTACTTGTCAGTTATTAATGAAATAAGTTGGCACTGGGAAGTGGGGTTTCCCGTGATTCAAAGTTAACTCAAAGGTCAAATTGGCAAGTTAATTCATTTTTGAAAAAATTAAAGATTTAAGTTTGTTTAAATATTATGAGTCTTAATTTTTAAATAGTTATAAGATTAGGCAATTAAATAAAAAATATTAATTAATTACAATAAATACTTAGAGAGTATTTCCCAACTCATTTATTTTATAGTGTTATCGTAGTTCCTGTCTGGATTACTCTTTATTTCTTTGATTATATGCTTGGTTTTATTTTTCTATGTGTTTTCTTATTTTTCAAATTTCATATTTACATAATGCTACTTTACCAAAATGCTAAAAAGGCTACACTATGCCATAGTTATTACTCAGTTAATGCCTACAAAAGATTTCTTATTTTTCGAGTCATTGTCTTAATTCTCTTTAATTTTTCTATTATATAGCTTTATTTTCCTTGAAACTCCCCAAAAACACAGATAAATCCCAACAAAATCAACCATCGAACTGCCAATCTTGTGGCTCCAGGCGGACCCGTCCCAGACACCTCGAGGAGATATGGAAAAGTGGACAAGGGGCCCGAGCTATCTGGACATAATTTGATATGATATGAACATGATATGATCCCGCGGCCAAGTCGTAAATTAAGTTCTTGGTTTCTGTTGAAAAGCAGCCAAGACAGAAGTGATTTTGATTTATGCGACGCGGCGGCAAGAATCGAATCGGTTCTTCAGCCTTAAAAGGCTTTTGCTGTAAAATGCTTTTCCGACTTTCACACAACGATTTCCGGTTGCCAAAGTGGAGTTTCCATCCTTGTTGACTCTGGCTAATGCATGGACAAATACTGCACTTTTCCGATGTATTCTCGGGTTCGGGTGGAGTATGCGGGGATATCGATGTCGTTTTGCCTGGAACTCTACCAATTGATATCCTCGAAATATCTCGTATTTCTCTATCTTTAAGTACTCGCCATTACCCCCTGAAAACAATTTGCTATCATATCTTTGGAAATGTTATAAATACCGCCAGTAATTTGCCAATCGCACACCTTATATAAATTTAATTCCGTCGCACTTGGCCAGACGACATGTGCTCGGGGCTCTTATCATCTGAAGCACGGCCAAAACAAGTACGTCTAAAAAGGGCCAAGATGCTTAAGCCCCCGCCTAATATAAGCCCTGGCAATTAGGCTCCCGACCAATTAAAATAAATGGCAACTTAAGATGGGACCCCTTAACTGCGCAGATGTTTCGCAAGGTTATTACTCTGAATAACAAATTGGTCTGGCGAATATTTGCCTGTATTTTTTTCTTTTATGTAAATATTATTGTCGCAGGCGAAATTGATGGGGGCGGCACAGTGGGGCCAAGATAGTGATCTTGAGAGGGAGAAGGTGATGAAAAGAGCCCCCCCTGCCAGGCACAAGCGCTATAATTTATACATTAATAATAATAATAAATGCTGGACAAACATTGGATTTATCAATTGGTGCGCGAATGTGTCAGTCAGGAATGTTATCGAAGGGCACTGGGAGAAAAATAGCGAAAACACTTTTTAAGGGGCTTAAATTGGGATATATTATTGAGGTAAATTCATGAATATATAATTATATAATATATTAATCGAATAAACAATTTGTCTTATCACTTTACTGTTTTAAATCTCTTTAAAAACCTAAAACTCTCTAAAAATTGCCTAAAAGTAGGCCATAAAATTCTGTATACGTGTATGCAAAAATTTAAGTTTATATTATTAAAGCGTACTTTTTGGAACCTAAGAAAGAGATTTCAAATACCTAGAATTTTATATTAAACGAATAAACAAGTTATCTTATTACTTTACTGTTTTAAATATTTTTGTAAAACCTAAAACGTACTAAAAAGTGCCAAAGGGTGGGCAATAAAATACTGTATATGAGAAATTGGAAATTTATATTATTATAGCATACTTGTTGGAACCTTAAAAAGAGTTTTCAAATAGCTAGAATTAATTTTCAAGTCTAGAAATTCAGTTATTCTTTTTTAAAGCTGCAAATTTTATATTAAAAAGTTTTATTTTAAGTTCATATTTCTTAAAGCATACTTTTGGAACCTAAGAAAGAGATTTCAAATAGCTAGAATTAATCTTTCAAGTCTCGAAATCCTTTAATTTTAATTTTTGTTTTTAAGCTGTAATATTGATTTTAAAACTTTTTTATGAGATAATTGAAGTTTATTTTTCTTAAAGCATACTTTTAGGCATCGAAAAGAAGGAGTTTCCAAATCGGCGAAATTTTATTTCTAGTCTCGAAATCCTTTTAATTTGTTTTCATTTTTGTCTTCAGGCAAGTGCTTGGAGGATAAACACCCACAAGCACCCACCCACACCCACTAGCTGACCCTCCCCACCCCATCTTCTTCCCCTCCCCCTCTCCCCTCTGATAGCAGGCAGACGAAGCTCAAAGCAATCTTATCGGCCTGCTCTTATTGATTAATATAAAGATACTGACAGGCCGAGCGCGAGTCTCGCGGGTATCTAACTGGGGAAGGCTAAGGCGAAGACCCTACTTACCTTACCTTTCCACCTTACCTTTTTTTTCCCACCTGCCTCGATGGCTGGCTGGCGCTTGCCGGGTGACATATAGAGCAAACAAAGAGACACAATTATTTTTCCATATTATTGTTATTTGTTATAGTAAATGGCAGATACGGCCGCGGCGTGCCTCGGGCTCCTTTCGGAGCTGTCCTATCTGACACGCATTTCTCCGCCTCTGTCGATAAAGCGACGTCGTCGGCATTGACGGACGGCCGGTGCACTGAGCAAAATTCCTAGGGCTCCTTGGTATTTGCGCACTTAGATAAGCGCCTTTTTGGCAGCCCATCGAAAGTGATAATCGATTGGCTTTCGGGTGCTTTTTCTCTTCTGTTTGGTTTGCTGGTGGCAGCCGAGTAGGAAGCTTTGTGCGGTTTTATGGCGCGGAATTATCGCAGAAACGGAAATATAATGGCTCCTGTACAATAAACGGGGGTTATCGGTAATTATTCATGATAAATAAAAGGTAAAGAATGCTATTTCGAAAGCGCTTTGTAAGTGGCTAGGAATGTATTATCGTTCTTTATCAATTTTGATACATATACTTGGGGGGAATGGGTTTCGCAAAAGCTAAGGTTCGGTTTACTTTATCGGCCATTAAATATTAATTAAAGGGAAATGTTTGGAATTTAAAATATATTTTTTCAGATTATTTTTTCTTCTAATTTTGAAATAAATCAAATCAAAAAACCTATAAAATTTCCATTAATCTTGGGATCTTTGTAGGTAAACATTATATTCTCTTCTTGACTTTCCTTAAAAATTTGAAAAAAAATATTCAAAGGGAAGTTTAATTTTTTATAAAATGATTACCAAGTTATTAAGTAACCCCTTATTTTAACTCCTTCCAAATAAGGTATGATTGCTCTGTTAAATACCAAAAACTTTTAAACCTAAAGCTGCCTTTAAAAACCTATCGAAAGACCCATCACAAATTGTAAATTAAATAACTCTAATAAAAACAAACCCTTCCTTCCGCTCTTAATGCAAAATGTACCCATTTTTAGGTCACCCATAAATGGGATATATTGCAATAAGTCGTGATATGACGATGATGACCCCCCACGATCACTTTCTCCCCACTCACTGGGCCACACCCACCTGTCAGTGCCATAGCTTGTGTCAACTGCAGGTGACCCACTTAGAGATCCCTCACTCCGACTCTGATTTTTTACTGCTTCCAACTCACAAAAGCCCCGCAGGAACCCAGAGCTTTCTTCGTTATTTTCTTTATTTTTTTGGGTTGCGCCCAAAAAACTCTCCCTTTCTGTGGCGCTTTTATCAGAAACCAAACTTCCGCTCAGTGTAGCCCCTCCCCTGGAGTTTATTATTTTTATTAGAGCATTTCTGAAGGGAGTTGAGCGCCAGGCGGCCTTTTTTTTTTGTGGCTGAGATTGCGATTGTGTTGACAACAGAGACGGAGACAACGAGCTGTTTATGATGATGATTTCTGCCATATGCCATATCCATGCTTCCCGGTGTTTTTGGACTGAGACTGAAAATGTGCTATAAAGACACGTCTATTTGAGCTGCATAATTACTACATTTTCTAGGCTGTTCTCTTGTTTATTTCCTGTAACATGCAACGCTCCTCAGCGTTGTCTGAAGACAAACATTGGGGCTTATAGACCCTGTTCCGCTATTGCAAAACGCATTTGGTCTTATCAGTGGTGGGGCAACACTGGCGGCTAAAGAACCCAAAAGGCTCTCGGAATATTCCACCTGGCTAGGGTCTTCTTCTACCATTCTGTTTTATTTGTCTATCTACCAGATACAAAAAAGAGCGGAGGAAGTGACTCAAAGCGCTCATTTTCGAAAATGTAAAAAATGTATGTTTCCAAGGGCTAATTTTTGGCGATTTATGGAGGTCACTTTTGGTATCTTTGAATAGCCAAAATATTTAAAATTCCCAAGCACAAAAAAAAATGAGGCTAATTGAGAATTTACATTGCTTTCCCCTGGACTTAAGTTGAAGCCTTTTCCGGCTTTAGCTCTAATTGTGGTCAAGCTCTAGGCAACCTTAAGTTCTTGAAAGATATTATATTTTCCGCTTAGAAACAGCCCGAAAAAAAGTATGAAATCATATAAATATCACCTTTATTTCTGTGAGTTTGAACTAGTTTTGCATTTCACAAGGCAAACAAACAAACATTACCACATTTTTGCAGGGTACAAAGACCACCATCATCGTTACTGTCGCAATGCCACGAGAATCAAATCAATTAGTGCGCTTGTCAAATGCCTTGTTGTATTTTGGATTAACAACTGAAGCAACATTTTCGGCGTTATCGAAAAAACGATAAAAATAAAGCCTTGCCACACGCCAAGCGATAGGCGTCTCGACTGCTGACTCAACTGTACTAAAAGGCGCCTTGACCTTGTGGCTTCCCGTTTAATACGAATAAGATTTAAGATCCTTAAGTACTTATCCGAAGTAAGCCCTAAGTTTTGACCAATTTCGAACATCTGGCAAACATTTCCATTCTATATTTGTTTATTTCCACCCAAGGGGAAGGCATTAAAAACCCATCGGTTTGGTTTAACCCTAATCCAGACGTTGGTCAGGGCTATTTTAGTGACTTGGTTTCCAAAAAAGAAACCTGTCTCGACAGACAAAAGTTTCTTATCAGCCTTTGACTTAGGTCAGTCACACTTAGTAAGAGTTTAGTAATAGTCTAGTACAGTTGCGTGCAAGTTAGCTAATAGGTGGGCCGTGATTCCAAAGCTCAATTAAAATTCCTGGGCGATAATTTAAGTGAAGTACCAGGCCCAGATCTATAGTAGGTACAACCACTTGAATTCTGCCACTCGATCGCACATTTTGCAGTGCCAAATTCCGTTATCGATGGTGCCAGGGGAACGACCTTAGGCTGGGGTCTCGAGTCTTCAGTCTTCGGTCTGCGGTCTGCGATGTTTATGCAAGTTTCTGCCGTTAGACTTTGGTTAAATATTTTAGCCATGAGTAAGCGAGGGCGTGGAATGCCAGCCGCTATCTGCTATCAGCTATCTGGGCCGCTTCCGCGTCAGTCGTTTTTTGATCAAAGACTGTTCAAGACAGCGGACCCTTTCGGCTTTATCATATTTTGAGAGAGGGTATTATAAGTTGTAGAAATAAGAGGAAACCATGGGAAATACTGTCTAGAATAAAATAAGGATTTTCCTTGGGCTAACCACATACCAAATTGAGAGAGCCACAAGGAAGTATTGTAATTTCTACACACTTCGATTTCAATGGTCGAGGCATATGGCGCTCTAAGAGTTCTTATTGCTTATACTTTCTCATTAAGTAGTTAAGCATACTTTCTGTCCAGAATAACACAAGGATTTTCTATGAGCTAACCACAATTTCAGTTCGATCTTACAATTCTGAAAGCCACAAAAGAGATTAACGTAAATATCTCTGAAGTAGGCTATGCTTTCTACGCACTGCGATTTATATGGTAGAGGCGAATGGCGTTCTTGAAGGTTCCTCTGGCAAATACATTCTCATTAAATAATTAAGCTTTTTTCCCGATTATTTCTTCTTAAATATGAAGCCCTGAAGGGAGATTATTGTAAATACCCCAAAAGTAGGCTATGCTTTCTACAAACTCAGATTTCAATGGTCAAGGCAAATGGCGTTCTTAGGGGTTCCTCTTGCAAATAATTTCTCATTAAGTAATTAAGCTTACTTTCTGATTATTTCTTCTTAACCTGAAGGGAGTTTAGTTTAAATATTCCAAAAGTAGGCTATGCTTTCTACGAACTCCGATTTCTATGGCCGAGGCATATGGCATTTTTAAGGCTTCCAGTTGCAAGCACTTTCTCATTAAGTAATTAAGCTTATTTTCCGATTATTTCTTCTTAAATAAAAAGCCCTGAAGTGTGTTCCCTCTTCGGTTACCATCCTTTCTGGTATTTTTGCGTTGTAAACCGAAACGCGGCGATCTGAGGGCCCGACACTCGAGTGCTCCGCGGGACTGATGTTACGTCTGATTCGGAGCTGATAAAATGCCACAGAGTTTTATTGTATTTGACTTGATTTGTTTGGCATTGTCTTTGTCTATCTAATTGCTGTCTAGGCGGTGCCAGAGAGAATTCCAGGAACTGTTCGATGGCCAAATACTAGGGAGACGAGTGTGTAGGATTACTGTCCGCCACTAACTGTAATTTCAGTACGCTGTGACTTCGCTGGCGACTTCCCGCCGGGTGCGGTGATTCAGTTTCATTTTCGTTTCAGGTGTCCTGGCTGTTAATTATGAATTTTAAAATGTAGAAATATCTGAGAAAAATCAAAGGGCCCTTTCCTTAGTTTTCAAAATTTATACAAATCAAAACGAAGCCTAGAGTTTCCTTTTTTCGAAATGCTCGTGCGAAATTTCTTGTGTTGCATGCCCCTTACTTGGGGTGTCGTGATCACAGGCATTACTTTTGGTACCATCGACTTTATTGCCGGGAGTATCGGCTGGCAAATGCTGATCCGGGAGGAGTATCCGGGCTGGCTGCTGGAGTTCTTCCGCAAAATGGACATCAGAATCTGTGTGGCTGGATGCTCGAGCATCTTCTACATGTTGGCCATGGATCACTTCATGTTGATCTTTGGCGCCTGTACTGTAGGTCTCAATTAATTAATTATTATAATTAAATCAAGAAGTTAAACCCACCTTAGGCTAATCCCCTGCTCGTTGGCATCTGGTTGCTGGTGAACTTTACGGTGTTTCTGTTGACACTCGTCACCGGGCTGTTGAGTGGCTGGGCTCTGCTCAGACTAAGTAAGATTTATGGAGTAAATTAATTTTTAGAAAAATTTTTATAACAATTTTACAGTCGCTGTGGGCTACTCCCTCATTGTGGTAAAGTCTTACTATGAAGAATTGACCTCACCAGTCTCGGAGGACGAGCCCTCAACTGAGTACATTCGTGTCGAGTTTGAGTATAACGAAGCGGATGCCTAAATTCCATTATATACTTCATGTATATTTTTATAAGTATCTATGTTTTTAAACATTATAAATTAGAGATAAATTAGATAACAGATTATGAAGTGAATAAAATATTTTATATACTTAATCTTTTCTCATCTCAATCTCCGATAAGATCTCATCTTGCCCTGCCCTTAAATTGTTTTTCTTTATCTCCCTCCTTCCTGAAAGTCAAACAGGATTAAAAGATAATGAAACTGCACTTTCCGAAAATGCCGTCAAAAGCCCCGCTTTGGGACTCATTAAAAATCCATTAAACTCGATAAAACGAGGGGGAAAGAGACAGAGAGCGGAATAAGCATTTCTTAATAAGCTTTACACACAAAAGTGGAGCACTTGGTGACAGTTCCCGTCGATGTATTTTTGTATACCCCAAAAGGGTGAAGCTGAAAAAAATTAAAAATAAAATAAAAGTCGAAAGTGGAGGGCCGCCGGCCACTTTAAAGCTCATTTTGTGAGTGCATTTCGATGTTGCATATGCAAATAAATCAATTCGGATGTCGTGCTGCTCATGAGATATGCAAAAATATATATATACATATCGAGCTCCTCTTTAAATCGTTTAAGACTACAAACGAGCCAAAATGAACGCTGATCACGAGCAGTTTATGGTTAAGCATTCATTATAAATGGATTATAATAAACGAATTAAGCCAACTGTATTGGGATTATATATGAATCGGATTCCGGTTAAACTAAGGTTACTGTGGCATTCCTAGAATCTTAGTGAATCAGTTAAACATTTTTTGTTGAAAATACGAGTCATAAGGCGAGCATGTGTAGAAATTTATGAGTCGTTAATTTACTTGAGTTAACTTGGCATGTGATATGTATTTATCTTGGCCAGAGAATGCTATTATTTATCGCTTAAAACTCATAAATAAATAAATAAATGATCAATCATGAATGCTTTCCAAGTTAAATAATTTAGAAATTGTTTGTATACTTGTCTCAATGTTTATTAATTAATTTATGCATGTTTAAAGGGAGTGTTTCAAAATATTTCTGGGAAAACGATTTAAAAAAACCTATTTTTAAAAATGTTTCATAACATTTTGGAGTCATGAATAAAAATAAATAAATAAAATAAATATTTTTTGCGAGCTTAAATAGAATATTTCAAAGCATTTCTTGTAACGAGAAATTAAATAAACTTAGTCTTACAATTTTTTTATGCCATTTTTGAATCAATAAATTATAAATTATTAAATAAAAATAAAAAACAAATATTTTCTTTAATAAATTTAGTAGTTACAGTACCATCTAGTAATATTTAATTAAATAATGACTCACTTTAAAGACCCCTACCCATGTCCAATGCTTGTACAAACACCGCCCGCCATAATGAGTGTGAAAGCCAGGGCAAGCAGGGCTTTAAAGAACCATAAAAACGTATTTACCAGATACAGATACAAATACCAGATACAGTTGCAGTTGCCGCCGCCCGGGTTGAATGACACATTTATCAGGCTATCGATAAGGAGCCGCCGCCGATCAACGATCACCGATCACCCGGATCACCGATCCGCTACAAAGTAGTCTGGGATATAGTTATCAACGGCATAACTCCCGATACAAAGCGGGAGCCATTAAATTCACTTTCAGACTGCCTGCCGGGCGTTTTATGCCCTCGATCTGAACCCGAGTCGGGAGTCTAGAATTTATGCGGGACCATTAAAGAAGTGACCATAAAACGCTGCTCCGCTTAATTAAAATGCCACGTAACGTGCTTAACCCCAAGGATGGCGGTCGGGCTTTTTCCAGAGTTTTGGGTTGCAAATTGCAGGCGGCAGGCAGCCTATATTTATGGCCAAATCGGCATCCTTTTTCAGGCAGCGCCTAATGAGATTTTCACAAAGGCAAAAATCATAATTTCCACGCGCAACGAAGCGCAACAAATTGAGTCCAGAGGGGCGTGGCATTTGCCACAGTTTTGCCTCGGTTTCCAGACACACCCACCTAAGTGGAGTGGAACCACTCTCTCGCCAGAGATTTCCCAGAAAAGTTAACTAAAATATATGAAAAGTCCCCCGCTTTCAGATATTTGACCTTGACCGCGTCATTACCCATCACTATCTGACTCCTGGGGATTATCATATCCATATTCATAGCCTTTAAGGCCTGCCAGGTGACAAGAAAATCGTTCACTCTCACTTTTCACTTCACTCAGCGGCGGCACGAGTGACAAGTTGGATTCCTAGATTAATTAGACTTAGACAACGGCCAGAAATTTATGGATCCTCCTCCGCAGAAATTTGGAATTTACAAAGTGACGCCCAGAAATCGCAAAATAAGTGATATTTCTTCCAAGGAATTCCCGTGTTCATCCGCTAAATATAAGTATACAGGCGGAATTTGATTTATCATCGTTGAATAGCAAGTATCTGATCGAATGCAATTGGAATTTCATTATGTTCTATATCAGACTTTCCAAAGTGTCCAAAATATAAATCTTATCATTACCATTTTGATTTGTATTTTTTGTTGCTAATAATAACCGAACGCCGAATCTGTTTTATGGCGGGAAGCGAGTGGCCGATTGGGAAATCAATCCTCGATTATAATAATTGCGGTTATCTGTGGAGTTTCCTGCGGCCAGTTGGCCGAAATATCACTAATCCGCCGCGTTGTACCGCCACTCGCTCGTGCCAATTACAGACCTCCAGCGAGGCGTAAGTAATGAGCGGAATCGATACCCGGAATGGATCATTAAAATCTGAGGCATTTTCTGCACATTAAACCGGCCACGAGATACTGTATCTGTATCTCTGGCTGCGGTGCCTCGGTGTCCGCATATCAGTTTCACCCCAGCAGGACACGGCTGCACCCCAGGAGCTGGATGTCGAGCTGGATGTCGCCGCGGCTGGAGCTTGTGTCTTGAACCCTTTCGTCGTCGTCGCATAAGGCAACATAATTCGCTTCCGTTTGCCAATCCAAGACACAAAAAAAGAGCAAGACAGCAAGGCAAAAGGATAAGGGCACTGAGAAAGATATTTAAAATAATATTTGAAAGGTTTTCAGAGCTGGGAAAAAATGTTAAGGGTGTTTAAAATAATATTAAATAATATTTAAGCAAGTTTTGATGTAATATAAAATTTGAATTATATTTATAAAGTACCTTAAAGTGACTTTTTAGCTTTTTAAGTGCCTGGAAAGTCACAAAATAATGAAGAAATATTTTTTTAAAGCTCATATAAGCAAGACAGTAAGGCATAAGGATGAGAAAGATATTTAAAATAATATTTCAAAGGCTTTCAGAGCTTGGAAAAAAGGTTAAGGGGGTTTATAATAATAATAAATAATATTTAAGCAAGTTTTTATGTATTATATAAATTTAACTAAATTTATTAAGTCCCTTAAAGTGACTTCTTAGCTATGTAAGTGCCTGGAAAGTCTCCAAATAATGAAGAAATATTTTTTTAAAGCTAATATAATATTGAATAAATATTTTTCAGTGCCTCAGGAGTAGCCGCAAGGGTTGCCACATCCCCTTCGACAGCTTCCTTTCTGCGGTGGCCTCCCTGCCTGCCATTTGTGTGTCAGTTGCCAGTTTCGCGTCCTCCTTCCGCTTCCGTCTTACTGGCAAGGCGACCCGAAGCGACCCCATAAATCCGCTCACTGTTTGTCTTAGATCTTCCCACTGCCCATAACTCCTCCTATTTTCCTTTAGTCGCCAGTTATCCTACACATATTTATTTTCCTTTTAAATGTGCCTTTTTTTTTCTTTGCTGATTTTATTGCATCGCAGTGGCAGTTCAATGAACGCATTTGCCGGCGCCATTTGCCAAGTCATCCCCTCCCCACATATAGACCATATAAATCGCATATATAGCATGTCAGCACCCCTGCTACTTGGCACGTTGTTTTTCTTAAATTTCAAATATCCCAGCATATTACATTCTCATACTCGTCGTAGTCGTTGGACGACGGCACGCAAACATTTTGGCGCACATTTCCGCAGGAAAATGGCAGCCGAAATGCCAAAGGGTCAGGTGGACAAAAATGGGGTGTGGGGTCGGGAATGGGGCGACCTTTTGCAGCATGTTCATGCCGTTTGACATGCAACTTGGGGCGCAGCTAAGGGAGAGCCACGGCTAGACTTATTATGGCAAAAAGGGGGGAGTTTTTTTTTATGCAATCTACAGTGGCTGAAATCGTGGGGAATATTTTGTATTTAAATAATTTTCAATAGAAAATTTAACAGGGATTTTAGGTTTACAAAAATAAACTTACTTTAGCTGAAATAATATTCAATATTGTCCAAGGAAGTTGCTGTTTCTTTACGAATTAATAAATGAATAAAGTTGTATAAGGCAAAACGGAAGTTATTTTAAATTGAGGCAAGTTACAGTGGCTGAAATCGTGGTGAAAATTTTGTGTTTAAATAATTTTCAATACAAAAATTTTACAAAGATTTTAAGGTTAGAAAAATAAACTTAGTTTAGCTGAGATAAATATGTTAATAATAAATATTTCTTAAAGAAACAGACTTTCAAAAAGAATAAAGTTTTATAAGCAAAATAAGTCTTTAAGGAAGCTAATTTAAATCTAAAAAAAATACTTAAGGACCACCGTGACCCCCATAAAAAAGGGCATTAAAAAATTCAACTCCAAGCCCACTGTTAACCCCTTTTCCCCCTTTTTTCAACCCGACTGGTCCATTATGTTATTACATTTACTACAATAACCAAATTACAGGTCTGTCGCGGGGGGCTGGGACTTCCGTTCTATTGATTACATTTGCATTTTGATTAACAAATGATTCGACCCCTGCCTTTCCAGAGTCGCGTCGCGTCGAGTGGATAACTCACTTCCATGCTCGCAGCAAGTGTTTAGATTTGCTTTAATCACTTTTATTACTTGTCAAACACGAATTGCCCGCAGGCCACGTTTTCCGAGTGTGTGGGCTGGATATTTTGTTGGCTTTGCGGTTTTTTGTTTACATGTTTGGTAACAAACTCGGTACGAGTGTAAATTTCAGTTTCGAAAATTCGATACGGCTGGACGACACGTGCCCTGAAAGAACAAGGAAACCGCAAGATCCTGTCCAGATATTACACTGCGATCGTAAACCAATCGGGAAGGGAATCAATTAGAGCTCATTAGCCTGGCCCCAAACACGATTCGAAAATAGCCAGTGGGTAACCTCTACGGCTCCGATAAGGTTGTGGCTGTCCGGGTAATATACGATCCGATAGCAAAGTCCGCCGTAGAAAGCGGATGCCACTGGAGACGATCTGATATAGCCGGGTGTCATGGAATCTTTGGCCGCGAAAGGAATTTCGCCGCGATTTATTTACGATTTATTTTGATTTCGCTATTCGGGGCAATCTTTATGAGGTTTCCACCGAGAGCCCAAAGGACCGTAAATCACCGCCAGCAGTGGCGCTCTAATTCGCACGTCATCCCCGCTGCAGAGAGGAGGGTTGATATAACTAAATACTACGTATAGTAGGGTATATTTGTATGTGAAAGCCGACAGTCGTCCCCAATTGACTGATAAGCTTCGCGTACTTTATGATATTTGCCTGGTCATCTTGAGTATTTGAAATGGAATCACTGAATTGCATTTTTTTAGATAGGAAAATTGGTTTGTTTTATGAAATGAAGTACCCACGCGTTATCTGAAGGAGTTTCCTTAAACAATTTGGACTAGAAAAGGTATAGTTATTTTCGCTATATTTTAAAATATTTTCTTAATTAGCTCTGACTTTCTAATTTATAATTTTTAAAATATAGTATTTTAAAGCTATCAAGACTTTAAAGGAGATTTAAAAAATAAATTGTTCCATTATCGTTGTAGTGTAAATATATATTCTTAGTCAAAGATTTAATTGAACATTTTGTAAGTTTTATGTTCAACTAATTCCATTTTCGTAACAAAGAAATTATGCAAAAATGTCCTTAACGCTGAATAATATCCCAAAAAAGATAATAATTGTTCCTTTGATTACTTTCCGCCCCATCAATCTCTCTTAACCTCCTGGCAAACTTTCACCTGCTCCAAACTGTCCCGCGTTTCCTTTTAACCTTTGGCCAAAATCTCTCATAATTGTCGTGACTCATGGCCCAAACATTTTGGCATTTCCTCTTGGCCAAATGGAGGCTCGCCAAGAAAAAAATAGCCAAATGGCCAAGTACTTAATCGTAATCAGTCATTGTTATTGATTGGGTGGGACTCCAGCACCCCAGCACCGCGGCCACATGGCACCACCCACCGAGGGCACCACCCGCGTTGATTGACAGCAAATCGTGGCGCCTGGGCAAGGGGAAGGGGAGAGTGGGGAGGCTGGTCAGCCGTTGGCCACAAAGTTCAAGTGGGGCCAACACTGTCAACGCGATAATCATCTGAAAATATTTACTTTTTATTGCCGAAGGTATTTAACAATTTGTCACGATCAGCAAAGAAGCATTTCCGGTGGAAGTAAAAGTTATGTGAACAATAAGGATGGGGGAAAAATAATTGAATTAATTTCAAAGAAATAAATAAATAAGAAAATAAATAATTAAGTTTGTGGTAAAAAACTTTAAGAAATATGAGCTGAGATGATCTATTGCAATTTTTTTATTGAAATCAAGTTCAGAATCAATTACTTGCATATAATTTTCTTAAGACTGTATATAATTTCTATAAAAACTAGTTTTAATAATTTATAACACATTTGTAGAGAAGAGTTTAAAGTAAAAAGCCTTAAGAAAAATATAATATAATAAAAATATTAATAATATAAAAATTATTTACAGACTTATAATATTTAAATTACGTTCCCAAGCAATCATACTCAAATAATGTATCTAAAAATATATGTTACTAATTTGTTTACTATATTATATTATTATTATTAATTTAATAACAAGTCTTTAGAGAACAAGTTGAGCTTCCAAAGCCTCCACAGAAATAAACTAGGAATATCTATGGGCTTATATTAGAAAAATTAAGTTAAAAAGCAATCATTCTCATAAAATTTGTATAGAAACTCCCTAGGAAGCATAGAATTTCCTGGAAATATATAAAATTTGTCTAAGATTTTCCTCACTTTTACTTCTCAATTCATAAAACCTCCACCTACAAGGCCATTGAAGTCTCCTCTTGATTAATCAAATCTCTCTCCCCAAAAATAGAAACAAAATACCAACGAAAACGAAGCCAAATAATTTCTTAGCCAAAATGGCAAATTAAATTGTTAAGTTTATTAAGCAGCTTGGGCTGGTTGACACGCCGGAGTCAAAAAGGCCAAACGGTAAACGGGAAAGTGGCCAAGAAAACAACAAAAAACAGCAACAAAAATATGCAGAAAATCAACGCTTTTGGCCGGGCCTTGGCTTGGCAGCTTTTGGCTCACTGGAAACCATTAGCCAGACAATGAGCTGCGTCTTTTTAAATGCCTGCCTTTGGCAGGTTCTCGGCCGTCGAACGGCGCATGCAATTAAAGCCAAGTTAAGAGTAGTTGGCCACCCACGCCGACAAATTAGTTTGATGAGCGTTTTTGGCTGCCGTTGACGGCGAAATGGGCAGCGCAAAAAATTAATTAGCTTTTTGCGGTATCCGCTTGATTGGCCAACTTCAGCATTCAGCAGCCCTGCGCAAAAAGTTGCCAAAATAAAGATTGATTTGAGTTTTACGGATTTGTTTGTTTGGTTTTTTGGCTTATTGGTTTTTTGTGGTAAAGTGCCGACCTCAACAGGGTCGCCATTAACCAGGTTAATAGCTGTTATCTAACGAGGGGCGGGGTTGGCTACATAGTTTTTGCGGTTAGGCTTGAGTTTTTGGGTTTTAAGCATTAAAAAACTACAGCGTTTTGAAGCAAACAAAACTTAAAATAAAAAAGGGTTTATACATTAAAATTGTCAAAATAAATACCATTTTCTTGAGAGAAAACCTTTAATTAAATATATTTTTCGGTTCTCAATCAGAATAATATTTTAAGTAATACAATTCGGCTATAAAGCATATATGCTTTTTCAAAAATATTAGAAAAATTCTTTAGCTCCTTAAAAAAAATTATATAAAAACTAAATAACCTTATTAATAGGGAAATCGAATAAAGCTTAATATATTCATTATTATACCAGCATTTATGATCACTTTCTGCCCTTACAAATCACATATAATACCAGCAGTTACGTGAATACTTAATAGCCTGGATTAGATAACCCATTTTAAATATTCCTCAGCTGTAATCTTTGAATGGAAAAAATCCCCCACTATATTTTTCAAGGAATTTCCTTATAAATAAATATGAAGAGGTACAACTATCACCCAAGAAGCCATCGGAGTAGCTGCTGGCAAAATATGTACGGAGCAATCTCGATGACAGTCCGCGAACTTTAATATTTCGCTAATGAACAGCCCTCGGCTATCACTTGACAACTTAACATACTTCGAGTTGTTTGTAACCGAATCTAATCGGTGGCAATCTTCGCGGCACATTCCTTGTGACGTCACAGCGATAGCAACATGGCAATCTCTGGTTGGCCCGTGACTTTGGCCAATATTTTTACGAAACTTTACTTGAGTTGGCAGGGAGAAGAGGAGCTCCTGGTAGTTGGCAGTTGGCAACAGTTTTGATAAGTTTTAGCGCAAAAAAAAGCGAAAAGTGAAAAGTAATTGTTTACGATTTTATTGGAGGAGGAACGAGCTTATGAAACTTATGAAGAGGCGTCTTATTTGGAGTACTGAGTCACGAGCCTGATGAAATTCTGGCCAGAACATGGACCTTTGGACTTGGCCGGGGGACACGATATCGTTTGATTGAAAGTGCTGACAACTGACAACAATCCCAAAAGTAATCCCACTTAAGGTCTCTGTTATTTTCCCTTCAATTGCAAAGCGTGTAATTATCGCTTTCGAGTGCCGCTGTTCCAGAGTCCATTGAAATTGAAATGACATTTATTATTACTTACTTTTAAATTTGTTTGAGGAATTCAGAACAGAAGTAATCCTCATGAGCCAGATGGTAACTTCTTGGGGTACTTGACATTGCTGGAAAGTGTAATCCAATTTAAATTGAATGTAGTTGGTTTTGGGGTAACTATAAATACATTCCCTCTTTAATGGGTTTATGAAGACTTCTATTTTCAATTTCCTAGAAAGACTCTGAATTAAACTTAATATAAATACCTTCCCTCACTTTCCTCTATTTAAATCCCACTCTCTCCAAGCTAAACCCTTAAATTGGCTAATTACTTTCCCGTTTTCACACCCCTAAACCAATTAAGGCCCAATCCATCAGGATTCCTTTATTAAATACCTAATTTAACCCAGCTTAAGTAACTAGAGAGTGGGGCAATCCAATCCAATTCAAGCCAAGCCAATCCCCATCGGTGCCAATCTCTGTGCCAAAGTGCGTCCAGCAATCAAGCATCGAAGCCCAAGTGGCTGTCATTGGTCATGTCGTCAATGGCAGGCGTTGAACATCATCGAGAAGCAGGCATCGCTCATCGGCATCGGCATCGTCGGGCATCGATACTGACAATGGCCCATTATCGGGGATTACAAGGACAAGGCAGGGTAGCCGGACTGCTCACGGTGCACAAATCGCCATTGTTTCGCCGAACAAAAGGGAATCCACTTCCCCCCAGTTACCTCCATCTCCCTGAGCCATGTCCATGTCCATGTCCATGAATCGATTGTCAGTAGACCAAGCCGAGCTGAGCCGCGCCCCCTGCTTGTCATCCTGTATCCTGTGTCCGGGAGCCATTGTCAATCAATGTTCAATCAACTGCTGCATTTTTCGGCAACTTCCGCTGGTAGAAGTAGAGTAAAGAGGCCCACCCACATGACACACTTCTGATAGGCACTGACAGAAATTAGGGTTGGAAATCCAAAAAAAAATATTTCTAAATAAAGATACATATTATCATTATTTCGAGGTAGCTTTTAATTCACTTTTTCTGAACATTTTTTATTGAAAACTATTTTTTTTCTTTAATGACAGAATTAAGTTTGGAAATGGGGTTTAAAATCAGAGAAAGAATATTTCTAAATAGAGATAAATATTATAGTTTTTTTGAGGTAGCTTTTAATTAACCTTTTCCTGCATTATTTTTAATGAAAACTTCTTAATTTCTTTAATGACAGAAATTAGGGTTGGAAATGGGGTTTTAAATCTAAGAAAGAAATTTAATAAACTTTTTCTGCTTATTTATTATTAAAAACTTCTTCGTTTCTGTAATGACAGAATTTAGGGTTAGAAATGGGGTTTTGAAATCCAAGAAAGAACATTTCTAAATAGAGTTAAATATAATAGTAATTTCGAGGTAGCTTTTAATTAATTGTTTCTGAACATTTTTTAATGAAAACTTATTAATTTCTTTAATGACAGTAATTAGGGTTGGAAATGGGGTTTTAAATCAAAGAAAGAAAATTTCTATATAGAGATAAATATTATAGTTATTTCGAGGTAGCTTTTAATTAACTTTTTCTGCAAATTTATAAGTAAAAACTTATTTATTTCTTTAATGACAGAAATTAAGGTTGGAAATGGGGTTTTAAATTAAAGAAAAACATTTATAAATATATATAAATATAATAGTTATTTCGAGGTAGCTTTAAATTAACCTTATCTGCTTATTTGTTATTAAAAACTTCTTGATTTCTTTAATCGTATTTTGTATATATTTTTTGTTATAAATATTTCCCCTGAGTGTCCTCAAAGGACATAGCATGCGGGTCCTCATTCAGTTGCCTCATTGTGACCCTAATCGCTTTAAACTGTGATACACTTAGGGGTGTTTCCTCTTTGATGGCGTGGGTGTTAACCGTTTTAATGGCCAGCCGGAACTATTGCCATTCCCGTGATTGTGGGACAACGATTGAGATTGAGTGTGAGCCCATTAGGCGAGCAGCTCGCCCAGGAAACACACACCAGCGAGGGCGTGGCCGCCGCCCAGGACCATGGCTGCCATCACTATATCCTCGAGGCGGAGAGGTTCGATGGTTTGAGTTTGGGTGGGGAGGAAGTGCAGGAAGCCCGCCTTCACGGCCAGCTCGTGGACATCCTGCACCAGTTTGTTCTGGAGTCCGCTCTCGAAGAGCCTCTGGATGTGATCATTGTAGAGTCGCTCTAGAGGCCAGTTCTGGCGGATTACCTGGACGGCCCAGGTGTGGCCCACTGCATTGGGCAGCTTCTTCATGCGGCGCCTTCGCAGGAACTTCTGCTGGTAGAGATAGAAGTCCATGCGGTCCTCGGAGTCCACGTAGGCAAAGCCGGGATCTAGGTTATCCCGCCTTTGCATGTGCAGCGACTCCTCGACCAGGAGGAAGCGCTCCCTGAGCTCCTCCGAGCTGCCATAGATGGAATTGGGGCGGACATTGTGCTGGTTTAGCAGGATATTCACATTGGCCGCCTTCAAGTCGGCCAGGTTCTCGATGGGTCGCTGATAGAGCTTCGTGGTGAGCATCATGGAGAGCAGGGCCACGTACAGATTGGACAGGACAAAACCGATGGCAAAGAGCAGGAGCAGCAGCATCAGCCTGGAGCCGCCGGAGCACTGCGGCAGCCAGAGCTCGCGGGTCAGCAGGGTCTGCACCGCCAGCAGGAGGTACTGACCCACATCCCAGTGGCCGTACTGCCAGCGATGGAGCAAGGAACCCATTAGCGAGATATAGACCACCATGAGGGCAATGCCGATCCATACATGAAAGTCGAAGGGCCTGAAGAAGTAGTAGAACTTGTCGATGGGATTGCCAAAGGGGGCCATGATGGCCACGCGATTCATTCGAACCGGCTGGCTGGTGGCATACGTGTACGTCCGGATGAAGATGCTGCCGCAGGCATCGGTCTCATTATCCCGGATCAGGCTCAGGCACTCGAAGGTGAAGTACCTCCTGAGACCAGGGAATGGTACTGGCTTGAAGGTGGCATTGAGCTGGTCAGCAAACAGCTTGAAAATGGCTATGATGCTGCCCTTGTAGCGATCCCTGGACTCGGGAGGCTCCTCGAGGTCCACAAAGCAATGGGGCGGATCGTTGGTCACCAGCACGCGCAGGGGATAGCCCATTAAATTGCGATTGTTTCTATATTTTAAATAATTTCTAAGATTTGTTTGCTTAATTTCCAAGTGGGGATAGGGTTTCATCATCAAGAGTTGCTCCTTTTGTGACTCATAAATTAAAAGGAAAGAAAACCCTGCATCCCAGTAGGCCTTGCCTAGTTCCTGGTAACTTTTCTCTTTATTCTTATCCGTATCTATAAGCAATATATCGTTAAACTGCCTGTCTTTGAAGTACGATTGTAGAACCTCCACTGTCACCAGATTATAATCCAAATCCGCTTCGATATTCATTATAACCAGCACGGGTTCATCGTGTTCCGCCTTAAACTCTTCAGTAACGTTGTTGAAAATTAGTAACTTTGGTTGGTTTGTCTTTAAGTTTAGTTCTTCAAAGGTCTCCATTGAGTAGCCATAATAAATGTGGGTTTTAATATTTAATTTTAAAGTTAATTCCTTGATAATTATGTCTGGATTTGTTAAAGTTAGTCTTAGAAAGGGAATTGTTATAAGAATGATTTTTAGTAGCAACATCTTGGCTGGCTTGTAAACTAATGAAGCCACTTTGTGGGGAAGCTAACGAAGAAAACTCGGCTAGTTAATTCAATTAGCTTTGCTAATTAGTTTGAGTTAACTCATTATGGTCAATTGATTATGGCCTTTGGTAAAGGTGTGGAAAATGTGCAATTAAAAGGGAATTAATTGAATGAAGCTTTGATTAGGGTGGCGAGAGGAAGTTCCTAATTAAATATGGGTTTCTGTTAGAACAAGAGGCTTTAAAATAAGTTATCCTTGTTAACTATAATTTAATAAAATTATTTACTAAAAAACCCGGTACTTAAATATTTTCTTCCTCAAAGACTTTTTCAATTTAAAGCAAATTAAAAATATTAGATTAATTTAATTACCTAATAAATGTTTTTTAAAATTTGTATTTTTTATCATTGTTTTTTATAATAAAAAAAATGGCAAGGCGTAAGCTAAAGTATTTTTCATAAGAGCATTTTGTTATTTGCTGTAAAAAAAGTAACAAAATCGGTAATCTATAACGTTTAATAAGAAATTTTATTGTTTTTTGTAAAACGTTTATTTCGTTAAATATTCTAATATTTAGATTAAACATAAATTCATAAAATCATAATTATTTATAAAATTAAACATTTTCCCCATAAATCCCAACATCCAAGCAGTTAACAGTGCTGTGCCACAACTAAAATGTTTAATTAGTAGGTTTGAAATGTTTAATTAGTAACAATAATAATCCGATTTATTTTGTTAAATATTCTAATATTTAGATTAAACATAAATTCATAAAATCATAATTATTTATAAAATTAAACATTTTCCCCATAAATCCCAACATCCAAGCAGTTAACAGTCCTGTGCTCTTAACAACAGCCACTGCTTCAACAGTTCAAGCAACAGCTTAACAGGTTTGAAGGCTAACATTGCATGTTGCACGCTACTCTAACAGCAATTATCGCATGCAATAAGTGACCCACACTGCAGCAGCAATGGCCGCGCTCACACGCACACACCCGAGCCGCGAACACACACACGGCGACTTTCACGCGGAGAGACACAACAAATGCGCAAGTTTTTCAAACTGTTGTTGCTCCGCAGCGATGTTGCTGTTGCTGCAGAGCTGCTGTTGATGTTGCCGCTGCTGCTGGTGGTGCTGCTGCGACAGCTAATGTTGCCGCTGCTGGCGTCGCTGCTGCCTGCAGATGTTGCCGCCGCTGCTAGTGCTGGTGTGTGGAAAGGAAGAAAAAACACAAAACCGAAAAATGTCGCACGTTTCGCTTCGGTTTAGTCTCGATAATTCAATCGCCCTGCAAAGACGTCCAACGTCTCTCGCTCGCTGCAGAAACATAAAGCTTACGTACCGCACCTTACGTCACGTTACGCCACCTTACGTTACCATAAAATCGTGCCCCTTTTTTTAATAACAAAAGCGAAATTATTATAAATTTTATTATCTACCGGAAGCCCATCGCGTGTGTGTGTGCGTGCTGTGTGTGTCTGAGCCAGAAGTGAGTTTCGATTTCATTTCGGCCTGAACGTAACAAATACTCCAGAATATTGCGAAAAATAAAACAAATGCTTTATCGGAATTATCGAAATTATCGGTCAAGCGATTACACGGCGATAACCACTTGACGATCCCAATGTCAGCCACATCCGCCGATAGCCGCGCCGCCAACTGAATTTTAGTTTACTGCTCAGAGCCGGCAGTAAATGGGTTAAAATTATGTACATTAATCGCCGAATGAATGTCGAATCAGTTAGAGAGACTGCTGTTTTTTATTGTGAGTATATAATGGTTAATAAGTAGTTAGTGATCGATGATGGCCTTACCAAAAAAGCGAAGGTGAAGGTGGTGTTAATCGATAACAGTTTTGGGGAGGAGTAGGAATTTAAGTACTTAATCGAACTATTTAAACGAACTACTTAATCGAAGTACTTTAAATGATATTAGGAATTCTTTTATAAAGTTTTTTAATGAATTTAAGGGATATATTGGCATATAAATAAGGATTATGATATTTATTTATTATTTATTTTGACCAGGAGACTTAATCAAATCAAAGCGTTCAGTTACATTTTTTTGAGTTCAATAGTTTTATATTAGACAAATCCTTAAGAATTGTAATAGTTTAAGACTCAAAGAAAATTTCTAAAGACTTTAATGTATTTATCATAATATATTATAATAATTTATATATTTTTAATAATTCATATTCCTTAATTTCTACTTCAAACCCCCTGGTCATCTTCGATTAGCTTCCCTTAGCTAACCAACTTTTTGAGACTTGAATTGATTGGGGCGCCGCTTTTTACGATATGGGGGAAGACCCTTAACTTAGCCACTCGAATGGCAATACCCTCGAATCTATAAAACACTAAACTATCAAGGCCCCTCGAAGCCAAGCCGTCGCAGCCTCAGCCGCCTACCCCATTCACAACTATCAAAACTGGTGGGGCCACAAATTAACCAAGTTACAAGGGCCAAAAACACTTCCTCAATACTAAAAAAAAAACTCAAGAGAAAACCCTACCCATTCCACTGAACAAAATAACTCTCCAGTTGGTAGCTTCGAAATCTTATCAAGGCGCTCGCTTTGTAAATGCTATCGAGCTATCGAGGAGGTGCCTCAAATTTATGCCCGGAGTAACCTCGTTTCGATCCCCCAGTAAGCAATGTGCACGCTACATTTTCCCAAGCAATGAGAGCACTGAGAGAAAATATCCAAATAAATTTGATTAGGAATTTATTGGCAAAGGTCAACGCTTTATGAGCTTTATTTATCATATAAATGGGATTTAAAGCTTGCTTAAAATGTTTGATTTATCTTAAATAATGAGTAGTTCTATTTTTTAATATTTTTAATTATTTTTTCCCAGTGTTCTCGTGGTGGGTGGCAGCTGGACGGGGAGTGGCTGTGGGCGGTTCAGGCCTCCAGTAAAGTGAAGTGGTAAAAAAGCCAAGGGTCGCGGGGCTGGCGGCAAGCAAACGCATTATTTTGTAATTATCGACAGAGTTCTAATAAATAAAGCGTAGCAAGGCCCCACACAAAAGAGTTTTTCGTTACTTTTTTCTTCATTTTTTTTCTGGGTTGATGAAATTATGAATGGAGATAAGGTGTGGCATGTGCGAGAGAAAGGGGAGAGAGAGGTAGGGAATAAACTCTTCATTCATTCAGATTTTCCGAAAATTAAAGGCAAATAAATAAAATAATAAATTCGTTGCATAAATACCACTTGAGCTGGCCAAATATTGACACTAAAAATAGCTAGAGATAGGGGGAAATAGAGCAACGTAACGTGAAACTTTTACAATTTCCTGGGCCTTAATTACTCCATAAATCTAAGAATAAATCTTGTAAAAGGCCATAGAGCTTCAGGAAAAAAGCAATATAAATAGCTTGATCTGCAAATAATAACTGTTATTCATCATAGAACAAATATAAACATTTTGAGATAAAATGCCATTGAAACTTCTACAAATAACCTCCAGCTCTGACCCATAAATCGAAAAATAAATCTTGTAAATTTGCACTAGAGCTTCCCGTAATAATAATGCGACATTACATGGTCAAAGTCGTTTTCGCACCTGACTGCCACATATGGCAGGTAAATCTGGGTCCCCCAATTGATTTACAACCTGACCTGGCACAATAATACCCATAACACCCCCGTAATTTAGGGGGAATTGGGGAAAGGTAAGGGGGGAACACACAAGCGCCGCCGCTGGCCGAAACAATAAATTCATTAAATCAAAGGCGCGATTATTAATGAATGTAATAAAATATCAAAGAGAGACAACTAATCAAACATGATAAATTACCCCACAAAAAAAAGGGGGGCAGGGGGTTGGCTACCGGCATACCCCTTTTCAGGGGCGTGGAATAAAGGGGGGGACAAACAACATGAAATACTTTTGTGCTTTGTTTGCACGGTATCAAAGTATTTGTCGTGACAACGTGTAAACATTGGTATGCAATTTAGGTTCGATATTGTTTCTGCCTTTTGGTATCTGATAGATACAATTATTGATGGCCCGCTGGCAGATAGCACAGCGATAAGATACAAATAAGAGAGCAAAAAATTAAAGAGAGCTATCAAATGCATGGAGAAAAAATCCTTACCTTATTTACTAATTTATTTTATTTTTGAATTTATTTCAGGTGGTGATTTCAGGTGCATTATGTACAGTAGAAGATTTCGTAATAATGTCACAGTGTGCACACAACAAAGCCATACACCTAGCTGCGGAAGGAACAGTCTCAGTGACAGACACTTCACAGATCCGTAAGTGATTTCCAATAAATTTACTACTTAACCTCCGACCTGCGACCTGCGACCTCCGACCCCTAACACCTCCAGTCCTCAAGTGCAGTGTGTTTTTTGTTTATTGACACGTCTGCAGGAAATGCCTTCACATTGCCATCTAATTTACAATTTCCAAAACTCTTTCTTTGCCTTCAAACCTTTCACATCCCAAGAAACCAAAATATTTCAACAATTTACAGTAGTTTGTTGCCGCCGCCGCTGTTTTTTGTTTGTTTGCTTTCATTTCCATGACAATGAGGGGTTAAGGGGGGCGGTCACTTGACCAAAAAGTTGGTAACAGAAAGTGCCACAATTGTCGAATATTATTAATAATAATGTTGCCAACTGTCACTGGAGCGCGTGACGAAAGGCACTTGAGATGGCGTAACAGCCAAGGATGGAATTTTAAATGAAGCTGGGAGTCGGGAAAGGTACTTTCTTCTTTTTTTTAACAGCTTATAACTTTTTTTGGGGATTAGGTATGTTTTGGGAAGTGATTTGAATGGTTAAATATTATATTTACCTGCAAAAGTATCCCTAGAATTTACAGGGTGGTATTTAGGGAAAATTACTATTCAGAGCTTGCATTTTAAATATTTTTCTATTATAAAATTAAGCCTCAAACCTTTCTAAACATCTTCCTTTTCTGTTTATAATTTATTTACAATTTCTAAACATCTTCCTTATCTGTTTATAATTTATTTACAATTATAACAGATGAACTTATCAATAAAATATCTTAATCAGCAACTTAATCCAATGACAACCCCATAAAAAAATACTTATTTAATATACCAAACCACCTTGCCTCTGTAACCTACACTTTTTTGGTCACCCATCCATCCATAAAATGCGTAATTTATTGCAAAAAGAAGAGGGAAACAAAAAGAAAAAATTTGCTACGCTTTGGGTCAACTTTCACTGGGCAAAAAAAATAAAGAAAAAGAAAAACAACCTTTTTGGGTCTCGGACTATGGCCAATTAGAGCCGCTGCAGCTGCTGCTGCTGACCCGAAACCCGAAAAAAAGAGATACAAGGACCAGCACGAGCTACGCAGCCTCCTGACACACAGCAGGATAATAGGAAAATAACAGAGGGGACAATGGCGGTTCGGGAGAAGCGAGAAAAATGCTGGGAAATGTGGAAAATGCAGTAACAACAGGTGCAAAAACAATTTTCCGCGTGAAATTTCCAGCTGGTGGCCTGCACTTAAGGCTAATGTGCGAAAAGTTCCTTTGTCAATTTGCACGCCCTCTCCTAGGTCCGAAGTCCTGACCCTGGACCCTAGACACTTCATTCATTTGCATGACTAAGCTCAGGTAGTCGGAGGATTATCCCTCAACCTTAAACCTCACCAAATGCGGGTTTATCCCACTTGTTTTGGCCGAGAATTTCCCTTCTGGTCAACCGAGTCTCGGATTAGCTGGAAAAATACTCGCTACAAGGGATGGCTGGGCTGCTAATGAATCCTGACACCTCAATCAATTTGGGGGACCGAAAGGGAGGTGGAACTTTCACCACCCCAACGAGACCACAATGTTTTCCCAATTTCCCATTTCCCTTTTCCATTTTCCAAAACAGAAGCGGGCCACACGTCAATAAATCACACGATTTAATTTCAGACCAACAGAAGGCGAAAATTGTTGAGGTGGATTGTGTGCGAGTGGCACGGTTTTCTGGGCTAGGACCGCAACTGCATCCAAGGGGACCCTAACCCCGACCCGGGGCCATAAAACATTTTATAGCTCATCATGTGCGGTCATAAATTTGAGAACGCGCAATCAGAGTTCCCCTATAGTTCTCCCCGAGTTCGAGTTCGGGGCGTTGCCCAATCAACACCTAACCCTTACCCACGGGATGCATGTAACAAGTAACGCAACCGTTAATTTCTTGATCAAATGATGAATCCAAGTCCCTTTGGGAGAGTTCTTCTCCTTCTCTATATGATATATATAAGCTATATGCAAGTTGGTCTGTTCCCTTGTTTGCCTTGTAGTTCATTAAAAATGTTTAGCATTGTTCAGCATCGTTGAGGGCTGCAGCGCCAGGGAGATCAATCAGATATCAAGATTCTCTATGAGATGCTCAGTCAGCTTCTCTGCAAATAAGTATCTACGAGTATCTTCGTAATGAGTGCGAGATGTTCGGTAAAAAGTATCTTTGAAGTTGGAGGGGTCTAAGCGCCGCTACTTAACTTTGAAAATAATGTTTCCTTAAGTTAAAATCGGGAAATTTCATAAGCGAAAGAAGTTATATTTAAAATAAATTATTTAAAGCAATAATTGGACTTTACTTAATTTATTTTCCTTGTTTTTACTTAATTATTTATTTCTTTAATTGATTTATTTTGATATAAATTAATACCTTTATTCCTAACTCTCATAATTTTTCCTAAAATCTCCTATTTATTATGGCTTTCATATAATTTAAAACTAATTATTTTTACTTTACCTTTAATTTACCTTTTTTACTCACTGTTATAGCTTTCCTAAAATCTACTATTTATTACAGAATATTTCCTGCCCTTTCTGCACCCATAAGACCCACAACCATTCACCTTCTTCCACCTCTGACTTGCCTTCTCCCAAAACCCAGTCTAAAACAAATTTGTTAATCCTTTTCTACCTATCTTCATACCTAAACCCTATACAGAAAATCCCTCAATGACTTTGCCGCCTTGTCCCTCTGGCTGAGCCCGAGAATCTGGAAAATCCGAGCCCAGACGAGGAGGTGCTAATAATGTGGGAAATATTTAGCACCATCATTACAAACATCATTAAAATATAAATAGATGTGTTTAACAACCCAAAAGAGGGAAAACGAAGCAACAGAGAGTTCGACTGGGCCAAAGGAAAGGAAATCTTGGTCTTGGCCCGAAAGAAATTCCAAGAAATAGCACGGTCTCTTGTCCATTTTTTTTTTTTTTTTTTTGGAGCTGGAGCTATAGTCATTGAACCTGCTGCTGGTCCGATCGCGCAGATTCATCAATTAACGCCCCAGAGCGAGCCCCTTCAGTCCGAAGCCGAAGACGTCAGCAAATAAATGCATTTCCGTTGCCAGCAAACCAAACAAATTTCCAAGAGACGCCGACTGAGACTGGAAAATGTTCCCAAACAGATTCGAGCTGGATAGGCATTCTTTTACCTACCGCCGTGGACAAGAAAGGGGCTCAGACGGTTAAGAAAACATGGTCAACAACAAAGGCGAACAAGTGTACCGCTTGCCGATCGTCAGTTCGACAGTTTTTGGTCAATTGCTTCACTCGATCTTTCGTCTTTGGATTTTGGTTGGGTATATACCTTTATATATATATATATATAGAGGGAGACCTGCATTGATTTCCACTTAACGCTTCAAAACTCAAGTGCCCTGCGAGCCAAGTTTACAGTTGAAGTAAATGCGCTTTCGTTCTCTCCGTCTCTCTGTTCCAATATTATTGTTTCCCACAGTTGGTCAGAAAATATTTAAGCGCCAATTTGATGTAGTTTTTCTTCAGTAGTTTTTCCTTTTCATTTTCCTTCTGTCCAGTCAAGTGTCTCCCCTCGAATTTGAATAACAATGCCGTTCGGCGCGTCATCAAAGCCTGGCTTTCTGGCTTTCTTTACCGAAATTCTCTCCCCTTTGACCCTTTCCTCTTCGATTTCTTCGATTGGTAATGAGCGTTGGTTGGATCGTTGGTCCGTTTGATCTCCGTCCAGCAAGGAGCTGTTGCTGTCAGCAATTACGCACTTGAGGAGCACAATGGAGCAGGAGAGCTAGTCAGTCGTTCAAATCGATCCCTTTTGGGATCAAAAGTTTCCCGGAATCTGTGATTGTCTAGCGTGGGAATGGGAATTGACATTGTTTGGGGTAAAAGGTAGTGAAATTTTATATTAAAAGTGAATGAAAGCGGTGGAAAAAGATCCTAGAAGAGAGTCTATAGCTTTCCTATTTAGAACTTAGTAATATCCCTTAACTGAAAATATTTTCTCTGGCTTAGAAATGTTAAATAAAATTCCTAAACTTCAAAATCTTATTTTAAAAGTGAATGAAAACGGTGGAAAATGATCCTAGAAGAGAGTCTTTAGCTTATGTATTCATATTTTAATTGAACTCTTTAACTGAGAACCTTTTTTCTGGTTTATGAATGTTAAAAAGCTTTTTAAACTTCAAAATCTTATGCTTTGGACTTATAAAATCCTAGAGAGTCCTTGTCCCATCTCTATCCCCCTGAATCCCCATAAAATCCCTTGAAACTATTTCCCTTAACAAAACCTGCAACCGAATCATGTTCTAATCAATAAAACCCACCATCTCCGATTATCTGTGAGATAATCGAGAGCGGAGACCCATCTCAGACTCATAACTATAGCACACTCCACACACGGCACACACACCGTTAAATTGTGCATTTTACGAGCCCAAAAAAAAATTCAACCTAAACTCAAAACCCAAAGCCATTAAAGAACTAAAACAAAACGCCGCCGATCGCTGATCAGTGGGGCAATAAATTCATCAAACAAATATCGCTGAGCCTAGGAGCCTCCTCTGATCGACATGAATATTAAAAACCACAAAACCATAATCAGGGCATTATGATCAGCGATCGGCGATCCCCGGAAAACATATCAATCTCTGGGGCACAACGGTGGCCCTTTTTTTCGGGTTGCAGCCATTAACTGCCTGCAGACGTCGACGACGACGACCTAATGGACATGATCTTTCGTCACTCCCCGAAAAAGGAATGTGCCTTTTTCCGTGTGTGTGTTTCTGGCGGCTCCGCGATCGATCCATAGATCTGTGGGCCTGATCCCTAAATACCCTTTAAATTGAACTTAATTCCCGCGCTCGCCGCATTTATCATCGTTTATATCAGCAGCAGGGCGAGGGCCCTTCCGCAGGAGTTAGCCCTGTCCGTGAGTGCTGAGATATGCTATCTCTGGGGTTTATATAATGGAAGTTGAGGTTCCAGGCATCTGTTGTCAGGAGAAATGGGTCCTGTTTTGAAGGAGGGAAAAGAGTCCTGAAAGGAAATTGTACAAGCATTATATATTGTTATTCCTGTGATAAACAAACAAATACTACTGTCATTAATATTATTTAAAAGGTAACACATTTTAATTCTTAGCCTTAAACGAATTCTTAAAAATTAAAGAATTAAAAGAACATTGTTAGAAATATATAAATAATTAATAGCTAACCTGAAAGGGTTTCTTAAAGTAAACTAATACAGAACTCCCTTCCTCTCTCATGCCTGATTCATATCCCATCCAATCGATAATCTCCGACTGTCCTCTCAATTGATTTACTCTAATTTATTTTAAGCATTTCCCCGAACAAAACGTTCCGTGTCATTGGATGCAGGAAATGTCGCAAGCTTTAAATAAATAAATAATTTGTGGTCCAGGCCAAGAGGCGGCTGTCAGCCTGCTGATCATTGCGGCAGAACGGAAATGCATTCATTTGTCAGTCCCCGACTGGCTTGTGCCGGCCAAATAAATCAATTCACTTTGGGCAAGGAGCTCTCCTTCTGGAGAATTCTTTCTTTCGGCGCCGCTACTTACTTTCCAATTACGTAAGGGAAGGGCTTGCGTGCAGCAAAAAGGAAATTCAACTGGGTTTCTGTAGAGCAATCGCATTCAAAACGGGTTGAGACTACCGTTTAATGAGCTTATGATGGGGATGGTCGGTGGTCAGTGCTGGCAAAATGTCATTTTTTAATGGGGATTTATTGGTATTTATGGAACAAGAGTTATTACTCCTTCAAATAATTAATTGAGATTTTAGGCAAATACAGAAATTCTTATTAAATGCTCTTCCAGCTTTTATTTCATAATAACTTATTGTATTTTGTTAGGAAGCTCTGAAAATGATGAAAAAAAAGTTTAATAAAATTTTAATCTTCCCCAGAAAATTCTAAATAGTTTTTCCCCGTTTTGTATAATTAATAGTAATTTAGTTCTTTAAAAATTTTAGATTTATTGACACGAATCAAACGGATGCGTTTTATAATACAAGAAAACCTATTTCTTCTAAAAGCTTCTCTAATATCTTATATCATTTTTTCCTTCCCATTTTCAATCCTTTGCCAGCACAAGGCTCTTTATTTTAAGAGCATCATAATCCAGGCATCCTCACCAGAAAATTCTACATAGTTTTCCCCTTTTGTATAATTAATGGGAATTTAGTTCTTTAATATTTTCAGATTTATTTATAGGAATCAATACAAAAAACCCTATTTATAATTTAATAAATTAATTTAAACAATTATTCAAATCATTTTTAAAATTTATTTTATTAATTTCCCAAGTTATATCCTTTTTCCCCGCCCATTTCTGCTCCTTTGTCAGCACTGCCCGGCATGACTCAAACTCGAACTTCAAAGAGCCATTTCCCCTGTCTCGCTTAGTGTTTTTTTTCTGCCTTTTTTTGGGCATGCAAATGGGGCTTTTAATCATAAAATACCTGTGTATTTTGGGCAGTTGTTAATGGCAGGAGGCGTTCGACATGCAGAGGAGTTACTTACCTGGCTTGCGTGTCTCGGGCTTGTTCCCCTGGCAGCACGCAATCCCCAGTAAGGCCAGGACCCCTCTCTCCCTCCCTCGTTCGTTTAATTCAAGTATCTGTTAGATGACAATGCGTGCCTGCCGACACCTACTCGGAGTAGTGCTGGTAATTGTGCTTTTCCGAGGAAATTGCCATTCAATTGGCACATCATTTGTGCCCCGCTGACGTAACCATGAACTTGGCTTTCGGGTCTAGACCACACTCAGACACAGACACAGACACTCGGTCTTGGCCGGATGGCCAAATCCAAGCAAAATGGCAATCAAGGCCTTTGAGGTCTTCAGGCCTTTAATAGAGTTATCCCGCTGCCGATCTGCCGGCACATAAAATGTTCGCTTATCGGCTTATTAAAGGGTCGGAGTGCCGCTGGAACTGGATTTTGGATTTTTGGGCCACATAAACCAAAATTAAGGCTAAAATCGAAAAGGCTTTGGGTCAATAGCCTGGCCTGGCTGGCGAGATTAGTGCAAATTATGAAATGAGTAGGAAGCGCCATTAAGGCACAGACTCGACTCGGGAAAGGGAATTGGTATTCAGAGGAAGAAGGACTTCAAGGGGTTCCCAAATTTAAGAGGCGTTGAAAGATGGAAAGATAAAAATGAGACTGAATTTTTAAGGAATTTTTTAACTAAAAAAAGTTATTTACAAATTTTCAGTAATACAAATATTTACCTTTTAAACTTAACTTAAAAGTAATTCAAGGAACATTTTAGCATACATTTTATAGCTAATTCAAAGCATAAATATTTACAATTTAAAGGCAAACAATATGTAATTTATGGAAAAAATGGATTAAGTGGCTTACAAGCTAATTTAAGGTTAATGTTAATATATACAGTTATGGTAAAAAATATTTACTTAAAGCATAAAGTGTGGGTAATGGAAAATATAAGCAATGATGTACCTTATGTGAATTTATTTATGAGAAAAGTTTTCATTAAAACTAAGTAAAGCTAAATTTTTACATTTTATAAAAAATAGAAATCATATAAATATTTACCTGCTTTCTTTTCAACTTTTATTTTCATTCTTCCTACAATATATATTTAATGAAAAATAGAGCATAAAGTGTGGGTAATAGAAAATATAAACAATTATGTACCAAATGTAAATTTAATTGTAGGAAAAGTGTTCATTAAAACTAAGTAAAGGTCAAGCTTAATCATGTAAATTTATTCCTCCTCTCTTTTCTACTTTTATACTCATTCTTTCTACGAAATATATTTAATGAAAAAAAAGGCTCTTCCACCCTAAACAATTTAGTGGCGCCAACATAAGTGTAATCAAGAAATGACACCAAAATATTTATACCCACAAATGAAAGGAACTAGAGTCCCCAGCCCCCCTACATAGCCCACCCAGAACCTTCCTATAGAGCCTCGAATATCTCATCCAATATTCCCATAGCTAAAATTTCATGCTTTTCGCCATAAAACATGAAAGCCGAGTCCGGCCCGAGCTCAACAGCTTTGTTAGTGCCCTGTTACAGGTTTATTTTCCAGCGAATCAATTTGCAAATATTCCCAGGAAGGCGGACGTAAAGAGTTGCGATCCCACGTTTTTTACGAGCACTCTTTACACCTGAAGCCTTCCTTAATTAAGTCCTGTTCGAAAAGGATCTAGTCCCTCGGCTGAAAAACAAACAAACGAAAATGTTAAAGTCGAAATAATGACGCGCGAAAAACAATAAAACAAAGGCACCGAGGAGGACTGCAAACTGAAAACAGAGAATAATGTTGGCTGGCAAAAATGACAGACAATAAAAGTGGAAGGAGCCGGAGGGGACACCGAAAAACAAAAGAAAAACCCAGCTGGCCGCACTTGGCACCTTGAGGCCCGGGCCTGGCCCCGATCCTGTTGGCCACACAGCGTCAACTGGACAAGGACATGACGTTTTTATTATGCTCTCTGGCTCTAGGCCAGAGCACAAAGTTGGCCTGAACTCGGCTGAAAGACAGACGGCGGCGCCCTGCCGGGCAACCCGAGACATCATAGATCTCTGGCCATCGGTTTGGGCCCTAAACTTTTGTTTTACGGCCCACGAGCTAGGGGAGCGTAAATCAAAAGGTGTTACCCTTGGCCCTCAGGGGCTACAGAGTGCTAGAATGGCACAAACGATTCCTGTTCCATGTTGGTAATTTCAGCTAATTAATGGCATCATTACAGAGCTCCGTCTCCGTCTTGGACACGTAAATAGTGCTCTCTGTTTACCTTTGGCTTGGTCCGCTTCGAAAGGATAATTATGTTGTAAGTGGTCCAGACACGCCCGCCGATCCCAATACCAATTGGATCCTTCGCCAAAGTAAACAGAGAAAACAGAGATCCCGGAAGATTTGGGTGGTCTCCACTTGAAGGTTCAAGTGTGAGAGGGAAATGGGAGGCTGGAAATTAAGTTGCATTTTTTTTCTACATTTCTGTATATTTTTCAAAGAGTAAATTGTTTAGCAAGAATATTATTTGGAATAGTTTTCGTAACTTCTACATATTGTCACTACGTATTTTGCAATGTTTAAAGTCATATTTCCTAAGGAAATATAAAGTTATGCCTCTCCAATAATTTTAATAATAATTGCAATTATTAGGAGAAATATTTTTCTTCAAAAGAAGGCTCCTTAGAAATAGGGTTTTTTTTCTTAAATATAGAACATATTTTTATGAGTGTGCATTGATTTTAATATTTTTTTAAAATCTTTTTCAAGCCCCAGAAAGTACTCCAGATATTTTAATAGAACAGGCATTTAATCACATATCATAAATCAAACTCCAATTTATTTTTATTTTTATTAAAAACCTAAAGCCAAATTTCCAATCAATAAATTCCGCAAAAAATAAAGTGGCAATGCCTTTCAACCGACTCTGGCAATTTTAATTCAATTTTTTATTAATAAACTCAATTTCGGGTTTAATAAATTCCGTCAATAAAGTGCTAATGTCTTTACATTAATCCACTTAACCGTTGTCATTCAACCAAGCCCAGCTCTCTGTGAAGAAATTCCAGTGATAAAGAACCCTCAGCTCGGAGCTCGGAGCTCGGAGCTCTCTTAATTAAAAGCCCATAAATATTCGCCACTCTAATTTCGGGACAATAAATTCATAGCAGCCACCCACCCTTGGAAATTCAATTACAAAGCAATTGCGAGACAAATTTGCGGGAAATTAATTCGGAATATTTATGGAGTTGTAGCGAAATCACGGCGTACATAACCATAAAGCCGGCTTTATCTGTTGTTAACCCATTAGTTGACAAATTTTCGCGAGTACGAGTTCGCGACACCCACGCAGCTTCCTGGAGAATTACGATCATTGGCCAATCGATGGATATTAGCGCCTGTCGGCATAAATCAGGCGACAACTATATCTTAATTTATGGTGACGTAATCAATGCTTCTGCATCTATCTTGGCCATAACTCAGATCGGTTGCAACTTGGAAGCGTGCGTGTAAGGCGGATCTGCTGCCAAAAAATCTCGCAAAAAAACATGGAAATATAAAAAATAGATAAAAAATGAAACAATTCAAATTGTCACAATAACTCAGCGAGTTATGATCAAAAGGAAGCCAGGCAAATTTTACTGCTCGCCGGCGACTGTTGCAACTTTGCAGCTTGCATTTTGCAGTTGGAGTGTTAACGTTAACCCATTAAATGGGATACCGAAAAGCGTAAACAAGTGACTGCAGCCCCGAGGCAAATTTATGTGACCGGGTTGACAATTTTTCCACCGGCATGCAAGTATATTTTCAGTTTTTCGTGGTTTTTGGTGGCTTTTTTAATGCCTTTTCCCCGGACCTGCTGTTGGCGCATTAGCGGGGCCATTTCAAGTTGGCTAACACGCAGTTTAAACGGCTTGTAAGTGACTACGTTTGCACTTAATTAATAAAGCCATGGCTCTGGCTCTCTGCAGCCCAAAATCTTTGACTTTGTTGCAGTGTTGCAACCTGCTTGCTTGCGGCCAATTTGAGTTGCGATTTCGGGCTGCCCGCGTCCTTGCTTAGATAACATTGCAATTAGTGTTGCCCGACGCAATATATTTCTGTATTTATTTTAATAAATTGCCAGCGAACGCCATTCATTATGGGGCGGTGGCTTAACTTAATTAAATGCCGGTTTCAATTTATTTTCCATCTCTTCCGCTGCAACAATGAAAGCGAAACCGCAGCGAGTGCGAGTAAATAAACAAAAGGCGGGCTGAAGTTGCGGCTGATGGAACTATCAATGTAATTTAACATCCATTCGGAGCCACTCTGCCGCTTCCACGTCGCCGCCAGCAGCAATTAACTGTAAATAACATGCGGAGCGGGCTGCGTGTGTGGTCTGCAAAAAACAAAAACAATAAATAAATAAAAGAGAAAAAAGCAAGAAAAAAATAATACAATTTTCAATATCAACTACAAAAGGCGGCTTGTTTTTTCGCTGATCATTATTGCCGTTGTCATCGACATTGTCCGCAGGCCATTCGATTGATAAATGCTTTTTTGCATATCAATTCAGTTACACAGGAAAATAAAATGATATAAAATATAAATAATATAATATATAATATACAAAATAACCAAGAAAATGCAGAACATCACAATCTGAATTGTTAAGATTTTTATGCTGAAAAAATTACTTCAGAAACGTCACTGGAAGCTTTCTAAAACTCTCCAAATATGCAAGGAATTTAAATATTTCCTAAAATATGAACCAAATTAATTACAAAATAAATATATATATTTTTATGTTGTACAAATTATTTATAAATTTTTTTTTACATTTTTATTTTGATTACATATTTGATGCTACAATTATTTTCAATGTATAACAACAACATCAGCAGGAGTCTCTGAAATAACAGTATTCTTTATTGCTCGCGATGAGTAATAATTCTTAATAATTCATTATAAAGAGCTAAAGAGCAACAGTGACTCAAAAACTGGCAACAGTCACTTGTTATTGATTACATAAATAAATTAAGTAAATGAATAGCTGAATATCTCTCTATAAATCCTATGACGTGTTCGCATATAAAGGAAGTAGCAATTCCACTTACGAACACGTAGAAATCCGGAAACTTATAAAGTTTATTAAACTCTACTCAGAATATTAAAAAAATCAAATCTAGAGCAACAACGAATGCTTTTTAGGCTTTCAAGTTTTATGGGTATTTTTTTAATCAAACGAAAAATTCTTAAAATGCTTTGGCACATAAATTTTATCTCGAATTTTTCTATAATTTTAATTGCTTTATTCTTGATTTGGTGGACCACAAAATTCAATCAGTGCAACATAAATTATAAGCAAATAAAACCCAGGAGAGTCTGCAGCAACAGCAACAGCATGTGACCCAGAAACGGGGCCAACGATGACTCCAATAAAAGAAGAGATTTTCTTTCACGAGGGCTTCAGGGTTGGGGCTCTGAGGCCGAGAATGCGAAGAGCCACCCACATTAAGAGGCGAGGGCAGAGAGTGCTATGCGCGGTTTACATATTTTTCACTTCGTTTTTCACTGTTAAATGCACTGCAAAAAAATAAATATTAGTGAGATTTAGTACTCTGATTTTTTGTGTACTTAAAATATTTTGTTTCCCTTGAGAAAATGTAACAGTCTGTTTTCTTAAATAAAGAAATTATAATATAAGTTTGCAGACCTTATAAAAAATAAATGTTATTATTAAAAAAATATAGGATAATATAAAATATAAAGTATAAAATAAAATAAGAACTTTAAATACATCCCTAAATATTTTCCTTACTTCAGACATTTTATAGAATATGTATAAGTGATTTAAAGGATTTTAAGATTACATTTTAGCTAAATTCAATGCTTTACCTTTATTCATAATTTAATTTCTATAATTTGTTTAGTCATATTTTTTTCCTGTTAATATTCCTTTAAATTTTATTATGTTCAATTAATATTCTTAGATGTTTCTCCCAGTTTTTCCCTGTGCATTGTCTGCTATTGTGGGGGCGACAAATCGTGCGCTAATTAACTCATTGACACTGTGGCCTCTTCGCCTCCTCGACACCCGCCCCGTACCCGGTGCAGTGCATCCAATTCCCTTGGGGGCAACGATTCCGAGTGGCGTCAGTGGAGGAATCGTGCGTAAAACTTGAGTACGCTCCACATTAAATGGCGCTAATTTCGTGGCATTCGAACTGGAGAGAGATGGAGCTGGGAGTCAAAGTCTGGTCTGCAGGGCGTGCCAATGCAATTAGCATTAGTGCAGCTCGGGCAGGGCAAAACCAAAACCAAACCAAGTCGAAAACTGATAAATGGCTGCTGGTGCAATGGCTCCAGAGTTGCGTCCGAGGTTTGTTTTCCTTTGGCCAAGGCCCCCCGGTCCAGACCCAAAGCAGTTTGTTTGCCGCTCGGCTCTCGGCTTACAAAACAAACCCAAATGCCAGCAAATAAAACGGTTTCTTCCAGGAAACGTGACAAAACGTCAATAACCAATGGCTAGTGGTGTATGTACCTCCTCCTATATAGCATATATAGCATATATGTATATGTGCTAGTGGCTGCAACTACGACGATTCCGATCATGATCATGATCAACATAATTATGACGACTAGTGGCCGCATGTGACAAATCGCAGTTTGTTTGTTTACGTTGCTGCATATGCAAAATGCAAAATGCAATTACTTAAGGGCCCCCGAGTGTAATCTAAGAAGACGCAAGTCCCCAGACTCCAGCAGTCGGAAAGGGTCCAGAACTCTGAGGTCCAACTGCAGTCGTCAGCGTAAAAGTTCCGGGAATGCAGCCATCGAAGTGAATGCCGCAGACGTCATTCCAGGAACTATTGGGTCTCGTAGGGCAATGATCTTGGGCGGTATTTATGCTAGAGTGCCAAGGATAACATTGGCTTTTAGTCGGAGCAACTCGAAATATATACTCCCATATTTTAAAACTACTATTCTCTGAACTATTTTTGTAGTCCTTATAATTCCCAAGTAATTTGATCCCAAGCTTATTAAAGTGAGAAAGTTTTAATTATCCTTATAATTCTGAAGTCTGTTTTCGAGAATCTTTAACAGTTAGAGAATGTTATTTATTCTTATAAATCTCAAATCATTTTTTCACAAGCTTTTACATTGAGAAAATATTATTTGGCCTAATAATTCTCAAGTCTTTTTTCGGCAAACTTTAATAGCAAGAGAATGTTTTTTGTTCTTATGACTCTCAAATAATTTTTCGAGAGAATGTAATATTTTCTTATAATTCTCAAGTCATTTTTCGGCTACGTTTAATAGCGAGAAAATGTTATTTATTCTTATGAATGAGATAATGTTATTTGTCCTAATAATTCTCAAGTAATTTTTCGACAATCTTTAACAGTGAGAAAAAGTTATTTGAGATTCATAAGAATAAATAACTTTTTCGCATGCCTTTGCCTTATAATTCTCAAATTATTTTTACGCAACCGTAAACCATTTTATTTAAGGTCCGATTTCTAAACTAATATATTGATTTATATAATAAGAAAATATAAATCAATAAAGCCAAGAAAGTTTATCCACAGCTCCAAAAACTCACAGAATATTCGGCATACATTTACTTATGAAAACCATAGTATTTCCGGTGGCCATCTATTTTCATTTACTTAAAGTTTGAGCTTGGGTCTTGAGTCTTGAAATTGCCTCCTTAACTTATAAGCCGGCATGGCGTGGAATTCTTTGCCGCATAAATATCCCATTTCCACTGGCCCTCAGAGAGTGAAAGTAGAATATCTGGGAAAGTAAAATCATTTATGGCCTAGACTCGATAAATATGCCAAAGCCAATGGCTCTTGATTATCATAGAGATCGATAAGCCGCGATTTATGCTTATCAACTGCCCGGGCAGTTGGCAACGCCCACCAAGATATAGGTATAGATATAGGTATACCCCTTCCCTGTCATATCAATAACTCAAATCGCAGATGGAGGCGCTGGAGATCATGCTGATGGAATGACAAAGTGATCGGAGTCGGAACAGCCGTGTGACGTTGTCCATGTCCATATATATCGCCATGCGTATACACCTCGCGATCGCGATCGTAAAATCTTGTTCGTTTTTTGTCTTCTTTATTTTGTAGTTTTTTGTTGGGTTTTCGTACATGTGCCGCAATTACGAGGCATTTTGACGCCCCAGCTCGTTGTCGAGATTTTTCGATTTTGGATTTTGTTCATGCTGTGCAGTTTAGCATTTTATGATTTTTTAATTTTATGTTGATGAAGCTCATTGCTTGCATATTTGATTAAATTTTCGATGTTGTGGCGGCCTGTGTGTATTCGTGTTTTTTATCGTTTGTTTTTGTAGCCACGGTCTTTGTTTTCCTGAATCTTCCCAGCATAAAGCCCCGTATTTGCTTTGATTTTAGGCTTCCCTCTCGCAGCGTGTGTCATTTGTTACATTTTCGGCATTCTGACATTTTAAATCACAGAGAGTTGTGTTTTTTATGAGCCAAAATAAAGCTGTGCCCAGCTGGAGATATTTTTGTAAGATCTTAAAAAATAAGGAAATTATAAATGAAAGAAATTGCAATATGCCAGGGAAGGTGTGAAATTCTTATCAGCTTTTTATGGATTTTCTGGCCAGTTGGTGACGCAAATTCTATGACGTCTCGGCCTTTAGTTATAGACAATTAAATTATGGCCCGCAAACCGCTATCTATGCCATAAATACCCATAAATTGGAGCCGCCAGCTCACAGCTCGAAAGTTCATATATCCATCGAACTTATTTCCGATACAAATCACGCCCCCATAACGCCCTTTGCCATATTTATGCTGATGCACTTTTCAGCCTGAAAACAGAAAAAAAAAAACAAAACGCCCATTCGAAACGAAACGAAACGTAAATTCCACTCACCATGACTAATAACTTAATTAGAAACCCGGCAGAGGACGACGATTTGGTTGTTAAAATCTTAATAACTTTGCCGCAAAAATGCGACCCGATCGTGGCTTTTTATTGAGTGAAAAACAAACCCAAAGCGTCCGCGATGGAGATCTCTCTAAAATATCCGAAAAAAGATCGAAGCCCATAAAAATTCCAAAGCCTAAAATGCATTTGATGGCTTTTTCTACAGCCGGGAGTGTGGGGAAAAAGTTTGTGTGTTTAAAAATAAACATTTGGTTTTTCTAGGAGGGAGATTTTATTGGACTAACTTAACGAAGTAGAGTAGGCGATCAATGTCAAAGTCACTCGGAGTTCAACGATATTAAATCGCAGGTAATCTAATGGTTTAAAAAAATAAAACCACAAACACCGCAACATTGTTACCGTTGCTCATCCTCTCGATGGACTTGCACTTCCTGCTCGACTGCGAAATCAAGTAGGCAAATATGGCACAAAGGCAATGGATTGGAGTTAGCTGAGTTTCTAGAGAGGGGACTGAAACTGAGACTAGGAGTGGGAGTTCACTTGGAAAAAAATGTGGGACTAAGTCCTGTAAGAGATTTAAGGGTTAAATAATAAGGAGGAAGAGCTAAAGACTTTGTTTACCTTAAAACTAATAAGTAAAAACTTATTACAGACAGCTTTTATATTATTTTAAATTTTAAATAATTATAAATTCTAGTGAAAACTGAAGTGTTTCTTTATATAGATTACATTTCAGATATTATCATATTTTTTACTAGAACCAGTTGGGATTTAGGACAAAGTCTTCTAAGAGATTTAAGGGTATACAAATTATAAGCTAGAGTTTAAGACTCTGTTTACCTTAAAACTAATAAGTCAAAATTATTTCAAATAATTTTTGCGTGTTTTTAAATTGTACAAATTTAACAATTCGAGTGAAAACTTAAGTATTTTTTATATATATTAAATTTTAGATATTTACCATATTTGTTTTAATAAATTCCACACTCAGTTCCTAGAAGCACTTGGGAATTAAAGCGGAGAAACTGAAGGAAACTCCTTTAAAAACTTTATAAATATTATTTATATTATTATAAATTATTATTTAAGCCTTAGTGGGGGGTATAGATGTTAGGAAAGTTCCCTTATTGAGTGAAAAGTTTAAGCTTTACTCCTAGAACCAGTTGTGAATGATTGCGCCAAACAGAAGAAACTAAGGAAATTCCCCTTAAAGACTTCAAAAAAGAATCTTTTAATTAATCCTTAGTATAAGTCAGATTTTAATACTTTCCTAACTCTGATTCTTCATAACATTTTCTCCCAGTGCCCCATCGAGTGTGTGCACTCACAAGTGCAAGCCGCCAGAGAATGCTCCTCCTCCTCCATGTATGTGCATACACATGAGTTTGTGTCACCAAACTAATGAAATCAATAAGCTAGGAAGAAGGCTGGCTGGCAGGCCGTGAATCACAAGAATCACAAGAAACAACAAAGGGAGCTGGCCGGGGCCAAGAGGCACAAGTGGCTGCCACCGGCGGCCAAAGGTGTGAAGCACAGAGTCACTCTCAAGCCCTCGGCTCGCCCCGGCTTATGAAATATGAGAGCCAAGAGCCAAGAGCCAAGAGCCAAGAGCCAAGAGCTGGTAGCTTCCAGACCGAGGCGACTTTTGCCAAGAATTTCTGTGCATAAATTTAATTACTGGCAGACGGAGAGAGAACCCGGGGCTGAACCCAGTCACCTATCAATCTAACTCGAGTGGCTTTTCTCCTCGTGTTGCCTTTTTTTCTTCTGCTTCTCTTTGGCTTTTCAAGTGCTTTACTTATTAGTGACTTTTGTGGCCATCTCCAATCTCCCATCTTGCAGGCCATGCCCCTCCTGAAGTTCAATAGCCTGGCGAGGCCAGCACGGATACAGATGCCCCGCGGCAGATACACGGATTCAGATACATCTGTTAGTTTACAATTAGCGGAGAGAGCATGCGCACCTTCAGCTACTTGAGTTTGGGAGGCTTAATGCATTCGCCAGCTATTTTGGGAAATTGTTTGGGTATTTTGGAGGGGATATATATATCTAAGGCCTTTTTAAAGTAAATAAAAACATTAGATTAGTAAAAATTACAATGTTTTCATGGTTTAAAAAATAAATTTATTAAATTAATTTAAATTTGAGGCAGAAAAATGTAATTAAATTCCACAAAAACCTCTCTAAACATGGAATTAAATATAGAACAGAAGTTGGTTTTATTTATTTTTTATTTGCTTAAACAATAACCTTACTTCACATATATTTTACCTCAGATCCATTAATTTCTGGCATTTTCTATTGACTTGCTCTTATTTGATACAAATATTTGACAACACTCGATCATTATGGAGACACGACGTTCATTAAGTAATATCCGCTTGAACACGTGCCTCGACCTAAGGTCAAAGTTCCACTCAGACGTACATTGTATCCCGACATTGATGAGATATATCTCTATATACCTCCTCAGACCCCTCAGCCAACGTTACCTTCCGTTTTCGGCACGCTTAATCACTCTGACTACGAAAAGACTCGTGTTTGCCTTTAATTAAAAATGTTTTTGCCCGCCAAATATTTACATCAATTAAAGCCACTCGCCAAGCTGATTAACTAATGGAATTTATTTGTTGTTTCTTACAGAAAATATAACGATATACGGCTACACGGATTATCTGAACAACAAATTCAAAATAGCACTGTACGCAAAAGAAACTCAAAGATATTTGTGTTTCAACGACAATTGGAGATTAGTTGGAATGGTGAGTATATTATTATAAAGAAATATATTTAAGGATGATTCAAAAGGGGTACTTCCCGGAGTTCGCTGAGATGAAAGGGAATTTTTCCACACTCTGTGTTTATGGATAGATAAAGTTTATGACCGGGTCTTGGCTAAGCAAATTGCTCCGCAATAGCCATAATTATATGCTCAACAATATTTGCTCTCTGCCTGATATATACGATATAGCCAAGGCCCGTTGCAACGATATATTTTTTGATTGCATTGCAATTCGTACTTGACAAAGCCAAAGCCAAGCGCCGCGATTTGTTTTGTTTTCGTTACTATTTTTTTCTCTTATTTTCTCATTTTTTATGCAAGCTAACTGTACAAACACTGTAATTTATGACATGTTCCACATAATGGTTTTATGCAAACGATCGCTTATACGACAATAACAATATTATAGCAACTTGGCCAAATTGCAAACGCAAAAAAAGGAGGGAAACCTGTTGTTGCAGTTGCACCAAATCTGTCAGCACATAAAATATTTATTACAATATTCTTCCAAACAAATTTCATAAGCAATTATCTCCTGAATTTGGCACAAAGATTTCTGTGATACGCGGCGTATGCGTGATATCGCTTGGAGCTTTGAAAAGCAACTGGGATTTTCCAGGGGATTCATAGGAAGATTTCTACTCAAAAAATAATTATTTTGAGACATTGTAACACTTTTCCAAGAGAGCAGCCAATGTCACCAAACTCAGGCTGAAGTGCCAACACTTGTTAGAATTGTAAAAATCACTGGAAAAGCAAACATTATTTATGATAGATTAACAGCTTGTTATGTCCCATCAATCAGCCAGATGACACGGCAATTAATTGCCGTTGTCGATGTGGTAATGGCGAAAACATTTCAATGTCCTTTTCGCCCCACTCACAATACAGTTAGTTAGCTCGAACCGCACTCAATAGAAATAGCAAATAGCAAACAATAGAACCTCTAAGGTCAGAACCCGCGCACACTTGTCATTCTAGAACCGCTTGGCTTTCGATTATTATGACCGCAAAATCCATGCTGGATTTATGAGCAAATACTGCCTGTGATTTCCCATCGGCAAGGTTAATCAACGAGGTCGGTCGGATTGATTACTCGGTGTGCGATCCCTGCCTGAAATAGAACTCGCTGGTGGCACCACTCACTCCTCAAGGGTCTAGAGAAGCTACTCTAAAATAGCAATTATGAGCTATAAATATTCGGCAGAGGCGGTGGAGTGCCAAGTAGTCCATCGCTAAATATGGCACAGGTCTTAATTGCTTGGGAAATGTTTCATCTGCGTCGTTTGCAACACTTTAAGATCCAATCGGAACGCTCGATCAGATCGCCGAGATCGGTCCGCTGATAGCACAAATGGTCAACACGGCAGCAAGACTGGGCTAAAGAGGTTGTGAGTAAAGGGGTTAGACCTAAAAAATACCCTGGAGTTAGAGGAAATATTAAAGACTCCTTGATTTAAATGAATTTATATTTGAGGAGAAAAACTAAGATAATAACAGAATAGCTAGACCTTAGATAGTATAAATTGCTTTATGTTTGAGCTGTAGAATATTTAAAAAATAAAAACAAAATATATATTCCAAGGTTCAACCATAGAGAAGACCTTAAGGTCTCTAAACCTGATGAAATATGAATATTTTCATAATTTTTAAGACCATTTCTACTATCTTCCTCTCAAAAAACCTATCTAAGCCAGAAATATATATACACCACAAAGATAGTAAAAAATTCTTCAATTTTGAGCTGTAGAATATTAAAAAAAAATATTACAAAATATATATTCCAAGGTTTAAGTACAGGGAAGACTTAAAGGTCTTTAAACCTGATAAAATATGAATGTTTTCACAATTTTTAAGACCATTTCCACTTTTAAATTTTCTACAAAAACCAGAAATGTATACACCTCACAAAAACCTTAAGAAATATAGGGTATGGCCCACATCCAAGTCGAAAGCCGCGTTTCATTCGGATGTCGGTTTCGAGATTTCAAGTGTTTTATAAATAAACAGAAGGCAAAAATAAAGAATATACGTTCACAACGAGATGATGTAGCTGTCAACGTTATCCACTAAACGATATCACACTATATATTCTCTATAAGTATATACATAAGAGAGCGGAAGTAGGCCTTCTCTAATAATTACCATTTTTTTAAATCTTATTTACCTCTTTCCTTTCCAGAGGGAACTGCGAGAAACCTGCTATTTCAAAGAGGCCCTCGTTCACGGTTATTTCGTGTTCAGTTCCCTTGTCGATGAGAAGCAACGTGTCGGGTTCACGCGCCGAGGTAAGCCTGTGGGTCCGAAGAAGAGCCTCAACGATGCCTGCTACATGTTCAATAAAATCGATGCCGAGGAGTTTTTCCGCCATCACCGATTGCCCGAGAAGATGGTTAATATTAGCAGCAGCAACAGTCGGAAGCCCCCGCGCAACAACAAAAACAATCGCCACAAATCGAATAACCAAAATCAAAAGTTGCAGCAGCAACAAGAGCATCATGGCCATAATAATAATAACAGTAATAATAATAATAATAATAATAATAATAATAACGTTATTCTTAATAATAGTAGTACTAGTCTAAGTAGCACTAACAAAAAGCAATTAGCGATAAACAGGCAGCAACAGCAGCAGCAACAGCAGCGGCAACATCAGGTGCGGCATCATCACAATGATCCCTCGCTGCTGCTGCGACGACAGCAACACGAAATGAAGCAGAAGCGCCGCAAGCAGCAGAAGCAGCAACATCAGCAGCAGCAGCAGCAGCAGCAACATGAGCAACAACAGCAACAACGAGTAACAGCTAGTCCAACGAAGCGCTTGGCTGCAACAGCAACTGCCACAGTGGCAGTTACTTCACCCACAGCAACCAAAGTGTCAGCAACCACACTGAGCAGCAGCAGCAAGCGCAAGGGCCGGCGAAGAAAGGGCAAGGCCAAGCTCAAGCAGCAGCAGCAGCAGCAGCAGCAGCAACTCCTGGCCACAGCAGCAACTTCCCCGTACACAGACGACTCTCTGTACAGCAGCAGCAGCAGCAGCTTCAGCAGCACGGGCTATGAGGATCCGGACAATAGCAGCATTAGCTCCAGTCTAGATCCCTGGTCCACCTGGTCCACCATCGATAGCTTTAGCAGCAGCAGCACAACGACAACATCTGACGACAGTATTAGCAGCAGCAGCAACTACGATGCCTGGGCCACCTTCATCAGCAACCAGGAGCTGGAGGCCTCAGCATCCACGCCAGAGATGACTAACGGCAACGAGACCGAGTTGCTGCAATACGAGCCCGAGTTGGTGGAGGAGGCGGATTTCGTCACCGATTCCGATTCGACCACATATGAAACCAAAGCAACATCAGCAATAGCGGCAACGGCGGCCACAACTACCTCGACGACGGGCAACCAGCTGGTGCTAGAGCAGACGCCGCTAGACAGGAGCAACATCAGCAGCACGCCGACAGCCACGACTGAAACTGCACAGAGCAGCAGCAGCAGCTCGGGGAATCCCCAAGAGAAACCCGGCATAAATGAAGTCAAGCCCCGCACTTACCCGTGGACAACGCGAGCAACTTCCATGCAGCAGTCGCCGCCCGGGAGCACAGGAGCAACATCCTGGACATCCTCCACACCGCCGCAGCATGTGGCTCCCTCGCTGTTCAGCGTGGACAAGAACATTAACAGCAACCTCCAGAACAACACACTCACGGAGGCCTCGCCCACAACAGCCACTACGAGCTACGGAGTAACCATGACGGCACCCACAACCCTGAGGAAGCCGCAGCGCATGTTCACCCGGCGGCTGATGGCCACACCCTTCCATCGGCTGGCCTATGTGCGGAATGCGGGCGGAGATGTGGACATCGATAATCTGGACAATATCAGCGTTTATCCCGTGGAGTACGACGGCGATCTGGACGGGAATGGCGGCGGCGGCGGCAGTGGTGGGAACAGTTCCGATGGCGGCTTCACTGGCTTCCTGGCCACCTCGACCACTTCCAAGCTGACGGAACCCATTCGCATTGGGATGAAGAAGATCCGGCAGAAGGGCACTCTGTCCGGGTTGGGTCACAGGAGAAATGCGTAGTACTCAGAGATCGGAAAGCTTGGCCTATAGAAACCTTTTAGGGAGATTCTTTTGGTTTTTACTTTTACGGAAGTCTTGGAAAATCTTTAATAACATTTTAGAAGCATTTGGTTATTTGGAATCACTGGAACAGCTGATTTTAAGTGATTTCAAATCTTTAGATATTTCTTACTTACATTACATTATCACATAAAGGCAAGAACAAATTCCATAAACTAAATCAAACACTTAAAGTCTGATATTTTGATTGATAAATATCTAAATCTAAATCATTTTAGAAATATCTGTTGATTTGGAATCACTGGAAACACTGATTTTAAGCGATTTCAAATCTCTAGGCATTTTTTACTTACATTACATAATCATATAAAGTCAAGAACAAATTGCAAAACCCAAATCAAACACTTAAAGTCTGATATTTGGATTGATAAATATCTAAATCTCTAAATCACCAATCTAAAAAATAATTTAAAATATTTCTGTAAAAGTGAAAACCAAAAGCAAACCCACAAGAAGACACTTACCTATACTCAGAACTCAGTTTTCAAAAGAATTTAAGCAAGCAAAAGTACGGATAAATATTTCAAATTTATAATGAACTGATACATATATATAACACACACACATAGAGCTCGATATGCAATGGAGTTGCTTACTGTTCAGTACTTGCACCGCGCCTAGAAGCACACTACGGAAGCGAATCAGATAACGGGAAGCGGAAGCAGAGGCAGCACCGGAAGAGAGCCAGCGATAGACGATAACTCAGGCCGCACGGGGGTACAGTGAAGACACCGAGCTGCACACTCGAGAGGCCGCAGGGAAGGAACTCGCAGAACTGCTACATAGTTATAAATGAAAAGACAATAAGATTTTTATTTACGAGTATGTGCTATATAAACTAGCAAAATCGATGAACGACCGAAGCGATAAGCGATAGCAATAATCGATAAATGCTAAAATTGTTGAAATGGAAATTAAGAAGGCGACATTCAAGTGCAAGCTAAAAGAAAAAATATATAAGCAAATACGTTTCGAATGCACTGAACAAAAGCGTTGTAAACTTTTGATTTACTAAACCAATTAAATTTATTAGCAATGAGAATTAATAAATACAAATGCAAACAAAATCGATATATATATATATTATATATGCATATATTTTCAAAATTTTATAATGAACCAAAACAAAACAAAAAAAACAACCAATTAGCAAACAAATTTAACAAATCGAACGGAGGACGAGTGGAGAAGTTTTTTAAATTCATACGCAAGCAGAAACTAAGAGTCGGTAACGATAACGATAACGATAACAAATTCGCACAGCAAAACACTTCCAAAAAGAAAAAAGGTTAAAACTATATATTAAACATAAATTTTACTAGGCACAAGCGAACGAAATTGGACATGATAGAAAAACTCAAAACTCCATTCAAAATAAACCGAATTTTATAAGCAAATACAAAAGGAAAACGAAAACGATAAATATTGTTGAGATTGTCAGCATGAAAATTGATTTTAGGACACTGTTGGTGGGCAAGAATTTTGAATAATGGAACCTTTTAAAGAACTACTAACGTATGTATCCCGATATGTACTGCAACAAAACACCAAAATTCACACTGAATAAGCAACGTTATATTTATTAATTGAACGAAAAAAACTAACTACAAATCGAATCAAAAGAATTAAATTAATAACAGCAAAATGAAACCAACTGCTGCTTTTCTACATACGAATATATATATATAGATATATATATATATATAAATAGACACATATAGGCATATGTGGTACGAACATGGAAAAAGATATGCAAAAATTGTTTCTCATATATTTATATTAATATTTAAAATAAATAGTTCAAACATATTAGCAAACCAAATATGCGAAATTAAAACAAATTGATGAAAGCAAAGAAAAACGCAAACGAATTAAGAACACAGAAAATTGAAGCGTCAAGTTTATATGTAGAAATATGTATGAATGTAAATTTAAAGTGAACAAAGATAAAACCCAAGCAAAGGAAAAATAAAGAATTAAAGAAGTTAATGCGAGATGCTTAGGTGAAAATTTAATTAGTGTGTACTTAAGACAAGAAACCATTTAACAATTGAACGATTAATTATTAACTTAACTAGGCATTGAAGCAGCACTCAAACTAAATAAAAGCCGAAACCGATACCGAAACCGGAAACCGGAAACGAAACCGAATCGAAATGAACTACTGTACTTATACATATGCGCGTTGCTGTAATATAAACAAAATTCTTATGTTGAATCGACGAAGCGAAGCGGCGAATGCGAATGGGGATTAATCGATTAATCGATGACTATATCTACCCACACAGCAGAAACTATTTATTTAAACCAATATACGAGTATATCGGAGCGGGGACCGATTGTCATTTGTCATTTGTAAATTCATTTGCACTTTTCTTTCTACTAATTACGTTTAATTAATGGATTAATCATACGCCTAAGTTAACACACTTCTACCATTGTAAATTGTAATATGTTTTATTTGTAAGCCGAGCATTAAATGTAATTATTTATGTATAAACGCAAGATACACTCTCTTTCCCACTCTCTATCTCTGTCTCTCTCTCCTGAAGTCTGTCTCCCCCTCTCACTCTATCTCTATTAATCTCTATCTTATATATACGAATATATAAACGACTATTTAATTGCATTTCTTTGTATTAAAACGAGTAACAACAAAAAAAAACACACTAGAAATTGAATAAAAAGCCTCAACAAAAAAATGTTCAACACTTTTCATTTCTCTTATAAGTTTGGCTTGAGTTAAAATTCTTCAAATATATTTAAATGCTCAGTTGTTTCTTTACCCTTTTTTTGTTGGATTACGAAATGTGTGCAGAGAAATCGTATAAATAAAAAAATATATATAAATTCAATGAGAAACGTTTGTTGTTTAAGGCCAGAAGGGAAGTAAGTATAAGCTTAAGAAATATTTAATTCATTTCAGCCTTATAATATCAGTTTTCTTAGGAAATTAATTTAAACCACAAAATGGGCCTTAAAAATTCCTTGAATAAATATTAAAACGTTACTTTATTAAGGCAAGAATGATTATAAGAATATAAGCTTTATAAATATTTAATTTGTTTCAACTTTATAATATCACTTTTTTTAGGAAATAAATTTGAGCAATGAAAATGAGCTTCGAAAAATCCTTGAAAAAATATTAATTAGTCCAGAATTAAAAATAAGTAAATACATTCTTTTTCAGTTTGAAATGGCAAATTTATAAATTTAAGCCACAAAATAAGCCTGACAAATTTCTTTAAAAAAAATTTTATTAATCAAGAAATAATAATAAGTAAAACATACTTTTTTTTCAGCATAAAATGTGGTATTTATAAATTTAAGCAACAAATTAAGCCTCAAAAATTCATTGAAAAAATATTAATTAATCAAGAAATAATAATAAATAAATTATACATTCTCTTCCATTTTAAAATTGCATAATTATAAATTTAAGCCACAAAATAAGCCTTAAAAATTCTTTAAAAAAATATTAATTAATCAAGAAATAATACTAAATAAATTATACATTCTTTTTCAATTTAAAATTCCATAATTTATGACACAATTTTGTAGCTATTTCATGGATTTCTCCTCCTAAGTTTAGTCTTATTTTTCCACTCTTCCAACGGATCAATAGATCACAGTCATTAGCCTGGACATCGCCTCAGATTTCGCAGAATATCAATTGCACATTCCTGGCCTTTCTGGAGGGAATCTTGTAAATGGCAGCCAAGAACAAGTTAGGTGGTCCTGCTCCGTTCCCTGGTGACAAATGTTGGCCCAGGCCAGGCCACGATGTAAGGGATTCGGATTCGACCACCGACGCAGTGGAGGCTCCTCCAGATGACAAATCACATGTGCTGACATTTGACATCGGTGCTGGAGGGGATTAACATGTTATTGCCGGAGGGGCCGCTCCACTCTACTCCATACTCCATAGACTCCTTGGGGCAGTAAAAGTGTTGGCCATCGCCCAAGGCAAACACAGTTATTATGCGATGCGATGCCGATGGGGACCTGCTTCTGCCACTCCGAACTCCGCCTTTTCATGGCCAGCAGACCGTGGACAGACCACACAAGTGGCCAAGTGGCTACTGCTTTGCATAAATGGCCCAGACTTGGCCGGGCCTCCTCCGGGTTCGTCCTCCTCTCTCTCCGACTTGTTTAATTAAAAATTAAGCTCCGAATCCCCAGGCCCATTAAGGAGATTTTTATTTATACCTTTTAATTTCATCAATCGTTGCGACGGCAGGTGCCGTCCATATCCATGACCACATCCATATAGCCATATCCATATCCATATCCATGTGGCAGGCCCAGGCCCCTTCCTTACCTTTACGTAGTTTGTTTTCTTGCCTTCGCCTCTTTTTAGCTTTTAACAGGAAACAATTTCATTTGCGAGCAAAAATTCTTTTCAAATCTGCCGCCGTTAAGCAAAAAGAAAACATGCCAAGAAATAATAATAAAAAAATTGCTAAAAAAAGAAATACTATAAGGTGACTGAGAAAAACCAATCGATGCTCTTACTGAACTGAAGGTAGTTTAACTTTTATGATAGTTAAATGTAAGTAAAGGAAAATTGAGATTTTCAACTAAGTTCGATTGGAAATATTAATATTTTAGTTCTTTATTAGATATTTATTTATATTTAATATGTAATAAAATACTTTATTAAAAGTACAAGCCTTGAAAAATATATTTAATCAATTTGAGTTTAGTTTTAGATATGTTAAATCAAAAATAAATGGTCTACAAATACTCCGAACTAGAAAATAGTATATTTTAACTCTTTCCTTGTTTAATAAAATTTTTCCTTTTGATATTCAGTTAAAATATATTTTCTTGTTGCAGTGTATTCCCAGTTTCGTGTTGCTGAAGCCCCAAAATGTCCCCCTTGCTGCAAGCTTGGTTTCCTTTTTGGCCAGAACGTTTTGTTGGTTCGGCTTTTGGCCAGCCCGAAAGCCTTTTGCCTTTGGCTCAGTTTTTTGGTTTATGAATGTCGCCATGTTGTGCGAGTGTGTGGATCATGGCTGTGCACTGGTGGTGCACATTCCACACACACACAAACACACTGTGGCTCGCACAGGATGAAACTGTTGCCTGCATACGGCATGCATATTTCGTATTTTTAGTACGGCCATTTAACATCATCAACTTAAATATGCGTGCAAGATTTATGCACACGTCGCGTCGCCCCTTTTGGCCGAAAAGGGGCGGCTGTCTGGCCAAAGGGGGGGCGTGGTCTTGGCCCCGTCCAGCACTGGAATGGAATGAAATGGGCATAAAGAGAGCCCCATCGAACGCGACGAGGAGCACATGAACCGATGGCATTATATATCGCATTTGAAAGCAGGCCTTGATTGGAAGTTGGCTCAATAAAAAGCAGGGAAACGTTCGTGTTCTATAGCGAAAAATAAATTCAATAAATTATAAGAATTACAAAATATAAGGATCATTATAGAATCATTATAAGTTAATGTTTTAACACTGTGTCTCTTTTGGAAAATCCTTTTCTTAGTCAATTTATTTATTATTTGTAAAATATTTTTTCACATTGCATCAATTTTGAATTTAGATAAAATGGTTTTAAATAAATTTGGACATCAAGATTTTATTATAGTTTAATTAATTCTTAGAGGTATTTTTCTGACAGTTTCAGGCATTATTAATTTAGTATTCCCATTGCAGTTTCCTTAATCTTTTGTATTACATTTTAACAAAATGTTTTAATAATTTCTTGACTTAAAATAATTCCTCCCAAACATAACCCACTCTAATTTCTATAAAATTATTAAAATCTCCTTGCATAAATAAATAAATTCACAATCCGAAAGCTAAATAGTTGCATAATCAAATGTCAAAATTCTTTATATCTTGTTTTCGCCACGTCAATAATTCTGCGACAGCCTCTATCTGTACCACTGACAGTTACATGTGTACACTATTTATGCGTTTCCCAAAGCAATAATCAAGTGATTTCGCGACGGGACTCACCCACATACCATCCACATTTCTGAATGTCTGAATATGGCCACTTTAGCCCCATGGATCTCCGTTCTGTGGGCCATCGGAATAACATCATTATGCAGTGCTGTCCGATCCAATGACATCGCATTGCCGAGACTTGCACAAGCCGCCGCCGAGAAATACTTTATTGATTTCTGTCGGCGGACAGTTTGCGCAATATCGAGAGCTCGGATCCAAATCCGAATACTGGGTAACTGGGTAAACATCTTCACCTGCTGCGCCAGTGGCTAATATTTAATGAAAAGCCCGAAAACCGAATAAAACCGAGTATTGAAAGGTAACAAAAATAATAAAAATATCAAGTGGCGCCAAGGCTCTGGGGGACATTTGTTTATGGCCGCCACATTTCGATGATAAATCGACGATGCCGCGGCTAATTACGCACTGGGTATATATGTAGGATTGGGCCGGATCGGAGTTCGAGATCGGAGTAACTACCCCGAATCAGCAACTAAATTTGTCTTACGCTTAACGCTTAGTTTTAACCGGTTGCTCGGTCGGCCTCTGTGGGTCTTAACGATTTCCATTTATTTGTACTTGTCAATGGCAACATGAAGATTTTGATTTCAAGATTCATTAAGCGACGCACACTGCTCGGTTGTGGCGTGTGCCTAATTAACTGCACACGAAAGACCTGGATTATACGCCAAATTAATTAACTAAGGCTTATGCGAGTTGATTGAATTTTGGCTTAAGATTTGATTTTAGATTTGCAATTTTAGCTAGAGTTTTTAAGGTGTTATCAAGCGCGTTATTTCTTAGAGAAATCTATCTTTTGGGGTTTTTTACAAGATATAAAAATGCATAATAAAAAACGATTAAAAATTTAACAACTTATTAAAAAATTTTACTACTTTATCGAGTTATTTCTGTGCCAAAACCAAACGGTTGCAAAATTGTTTGAGTATAAAAAAGCTATTATTATGTAAAATATGCAAAATTCGCAAAACATGCGCTGTAACTTGGGGTATTTTGGTATACATTAAAGTAATGAATACATATTTTTAAAATAAATAATGTTTAATATTTACTATATATAATTTATAATACTTACTACTTGAATTTCAGCAGGAATGCACTGAAAGTACATTAAATCAAAAAACAATTATATTTACCAAGATATATATATTTATATTTACCTTTCTTAAAATGCTGTAGAAAATCTCGGAACCAGCTAAAATAAATACATATATAAATATTTACAAATTTATAAAAATGTCTTTTTTTATTAGAAATTTAATTTATAAATGCACTGAAAGTACTTCAAATCAAGAAACAATTTATATTTACCAAGATATCAGCAAGAACCCTTTCTTATAATGTTCCAGAAATCTCGGACACAGCTAAAATAAATGTTTAAATATTTAAAAATGTAAAAAAAAATCTTCTTTATATTAATTTAATTTAAGAAAAGGATAAAGAAAAAAAGAATACGTTGGAGATGCCGGGGATTGAACCCGGGGCCTCTCACATGCAAAGCGAGCGCTCTACCACTGAGCTACATCCCCCTGATAACGAAGATCGTCCAAAACAGCCCTCAAGATCCGCAGAAACCTAACCAGAGCCAGAGCGATCGCCATAGGCCAGGGAAAACCATAAAGAAACCTACAATGTAGTATTTCTTTCGGAGTAACCCGTGACCAGTCGGCGGCAATGGCAATTGATAAATAACTGTCATTAGAGGCTGAATTGCGGCTCATTTTCCCATGGCTCGGCTTAGTTTCGCTCGAGTCCAGATCAATTCCGCTGGCTGCAGCGAAAACTTAAGCTATAAATATAAATTAATGCTTTTGAATAAATTTTTCCTTTTGCTTTTTGCTGAGGCGCAACGATATACCCCTGCTTAGCATATCGGGTCGGTATCTTTCAGCTCCACGCGGCTGTGCCGCCTCGGGGTAGGCATTTAGCAAAGTGTCAGTTGTGAACAAGTTTAGGCTTGGGTATTAGAGGCGTCCCACGTCGCCGTCGGGTGGTTTCACTTAGCCACCTGTGGGTGGGTTTAGCTGGAGAGGGTGGTGGGTGGGTGCTCGCTGGCCAGCTTTAATTAATTTGGTGCCAGCTTTTGCACATTGCGGGGCCGAGCCCAAAAAGAGCTCGACTTGAGGCATATATCAAGACAATCGACTGATTGGCAGTCCGCATACATTACCCCAAAGTGGCGGTCCAACTGGGGTTGGGGACGCAGCCCACCTGTCAGCGGTGCTTATGATTAACTGTCAGTTGTAACTGGTTATGATGGATTTATTGCCGTCAATTTGACAAATCAATGCAGCCAGGCGCTCGCTGAAAACCAAGACGAGTTAATTGGAAAACTCAGCCAAGGCTAGGCTGGAGGGGGACGTGGATCATGCAGATTAGACCAGGCGATGGATGAGCATCTAACCAGTTGGACACTGATCCTCGTTAGGCACTTAACACGCTCTTTTGGTTGGTAAGATAAGGGGTTTATTACAGATTTTCTGAGACTTATCTTTTATTAAAGGTCTTAAAAATGATTAATTAATAAATTAATTCCCAAATAAGGGCTTTAGTTTACGCCAGGATTTATTTATGCAAGAAAAATAGGCTCCCTAAATATATAAGTAATTTATTATAATTATAAGCTGTGTTTTTAAAGACTAAGCATGATTTTTGGTATAACTTCAATATAGTTAGTTCTTAATCCATCATAATGAGTAATTAATAAATTAATTCCCAAATAAAGGCTTTAGTTTAAGCCAGGATTTATTTATGAAAAGAGTAATTATAATTATAAAAAGTATTTCAAGAGATTATTAATTAAGATTAAGCATGATTTTTGGTATAACTTTTATATAGTAATTTCATTTTACATTTAAATATTCCTTAAGAAAAGTTTACATCTTTATTTTAAGCAAGGATTTATTTATGGCAAGAAAAACAAGCTCCTTAACAGAGAATTAATTATTTAAAATTATGAGAAATTCTTAACTAGATTATTACTTAAGATTAAGCATCATTTTTTGGTATATCTTTAATATACTTGTACTTATTTCCTTTTACATTTCAATTTTCCTTAACAAAAGTTTACATCTCAAACCCATATTTTTTTCACGACTTAAAAATCAATCAAGCCATCATTATTCCATAACAAAATTGCATTCCTGCAGCAGACTTAGAGTCTCTAATTTTTTTAGTGGCTCCTTTTCGGAGGCAAAAATTAAAAAAATATAAAGTAGAGAAACTCGGAGACCAGTTTCGGTTTTTACTACCGTCTGTCAACCGATGGCAGGCAAATATTAATTTACCGATATATCTTTTGCCAGTGATTTTGTTTTGCTGCACAGTTGGCTAATGAAATCGTAAGTGCTTTTATCTCGTAAATAGTTGGCCGGCCTGGCCTGGCCGGATTGGGTTTGGCTATGGGTTTTCGGTCCTGTTTCACTACCGGTTTTTCAGTCAGTGCACATTTAATGAGTCTCTGGATGTTTCAGAAAATGCAGAAGTTACTCCCTCCTCTAATGGGTCAAGTTTCACTCTCCGCAGAAGCCAAGGTGGCAACTGGGCTGTGAAATATTTTAACGCCATTTATCAAAAATGCCAAGCGAAAATTGTTCGGACCCATTCTGAGTGGATGACTGAAGTTGGTCAGCATTTGGCTCATGGGGTTTTCGAGGCATTGTCAGTCAGCATTCAGCGTCAAAGACAGCCACTTTGTGTTTGCGTCACTCAGTCTCAGTCTCAGAAAATGAATTATACGCACTTCAAAGTCTCAACAGCAGCAAAATACAAAATGCAACATGCAACAGCAGCAGCAACATGCTGCATGCTTCGCCCACACACAGCTGGCAAAATAAATTATCATCGAAGCTGACATGCCCTTAGGCGGGTGGCCATCTCAATAACAGCCGGCAGATAAAGTCATGGTCGTCACTCCGACAGTTACAAATAGTTTTGGCGATAGGTAACACTTGGATAATACAGATCCAGCTGGGAAATATGATATATCGGAGCACTTTGGTTAGGCAGAAAGGATCTAGGATTAATGGTGATGAAAAGGGGCAGGACTACTTCAGAGGCTAACAGCGGCCACAGCTCTTGGGCAGAAATTAATTATTTATTTTTAATTTATGTCATAAATGTACTCCCTAATTTCAAAATAAATGTAAAGTAATGTAAATAAAATGTTAAGTGTGAACGTACTGTTATGTAATGCAACCTAGTGTGTACTTGTTATGTATTGATGGTATTAAGTATTAAATATAGATAACACGATAAAGATATCGATTCTTCACTCGATATAATAATAAGAAGAGAAAAGATGCGGTAAATTTAAAATATTATATTAAATAAATTGAAATATATGAAGACACTCATTTACCCAAAGATAAAATAAAGATAAGACTTGGGCAAAATATACTTCTTACTTTTGATCCAATGATCACTTCAATTTCCCTATTTACTTAGTTCTAAATAAGGTCTTAATTTAATTCGTGAAATAGTAATATTTACATATTAATTAATAAAGATGAGACTTGGGCAAAATATATTTTTTACTTTTGATCCAATGATCACTTCAATTTCCCTTTACTTTAGTTCTAAAAAAGGTATTAATTTAATTCCTCAAAAATAGTAATATTTACACATTAATTTCTGTAATTTTTCCCTGCTCAAATGCTACCTTAAAAAACCCTCTCGCAGAGCGTACAACTTTCGCTTAGTTTAATTTTTGTTTTAAACATTTTTCTTTTACTTTTTTTCGGCTGACTGCTTTCAATATTTCATGCAGCGACTTGTGTGTATCTTTCGGTTTAGTTGTTTGCACTTTCGGTCTTTCGGTCGGGCCCCAAAGTTTGATGGCCCTGAATAATTGATGTTGCATGCCACGACAACAGCTGTCGCATTGGTTCCGGAACTGGGTCACCTAATCCTCCAGGGCGCGAGTTTCCACTTACCGACTCGAAGTTGCGATTGTCGTCGCATTTCGATTCAGGGGGGCTGTGCCGCAAAATTACAGTAATTAACAGGCTCATATTTAAGGTGTTTATCGGATGGCAGGTTGGATGCCCCGGCCACAGCTCTGTAATTACCGATGCTCGTATGCACAATGAGGTGGCCAACGATGATGGCCAACGCCCCTTGATGATGGGGCTGGCTGCATTTTGGTTTCGGGCCACAAACGAATTGATTTCTGGCCGGTTAAGAGGCGGCTTTTTAATTAAAACGAGCGCCGTTCCCACAATGAATTGGTCACAGCAATTGCATTTATTTGACATCGAAAGCTCAAAGGAGTGAGTGCTGATTGAACCATTAAGTCTAGCCCGGTGACACCTCTCTCACTCTCTGAAGAAGATATTAACTTTATAATTGATAATTGAAATAAGTTCTTGAGGTAGAAACTGCAGCCTCTGGTTATGTCAGCCAACAGGCTGGCCAGTAGCAATTTACGCCGCTCCTGTTCCTGTTTGCCATCCATCGTCCGAAGTTCCTTTCCGAGATGATTGTGCCCCGAGGGCAGGCTCTCGATCCCAGCTACTGCAACCCAGGGACCTGCACTTGCAAATGAGCTGCATTTTGAGACATTAAAGGGCACTTAGCATAATGATTTACAACTTTGATTCACGCAATTAAATTGGAATTTCTGGCCAACGGTGGGACAATGTTACAATGTAAGGGAAATGTGAGAGAACTTACATAATTCAATTTGATATTATTTAACAGAAACACAGAGAAAACCAAACAAATTCACAAACATAACAATCTCTATTAATAAAGATAAAAATCTCTAGAGATCTCAATGGGAGACATTACCTGGTAAAATGTAGAAACCGTTTTAAAATAATGAATTAAATATATACTTTAAGGTTACCTAAACACTTTCTAAGAATTTCTGTTATGAAATATTTATTTACAAAGGGATTTTAATTAAAAAATATTATTTCTTTGATTTATTTTCTTGGTTTAACTTTTTTCAATGGGCTTTATTTCGTTTTCCAAATCGTAGTGTGACCGTAGTCTTTGTTTTACTTAATCCTAATTTTCTTAATGTCTTACTGACACAGCGGAATTGGAACATAAATGCGGAAAATCATATTTACATATTGATACTTATACAAAATGCTAAAAAGGCTACACTATGCCATAGTTAGTATTCAATTAATGCTTACAAATAAATATTTTAAAGGTTGTAAATGTATTCCCCAGCATTCTAAGGACTTTAAATTCAATATTTTAGCCGTGAAACCTCTGGTTTACATCTAAATAATCCCCTATAACTCACTTTTAACCTTAAAAGAGCGTGATCAGGTGTCATTAGCTGGATGCCCAACCTCTGCAGTCCACTGTGCCTGTGCCTCTACCTCTGCCAGTTCAATGGAGCTGAAAACGCATTCACATCATCAACCAGAACAACGACAACAATCGTGCCCGGAGGCACTCGCTCGGACAATGTTATTGACACCCCAGCGAGAAGGTTTCGATTTCAGGCCCTCCATCCAGCCATCGCTCCATTGCTCGTCCTCCGCCAGCACCGTTCACACCCAGGATTACCCGCAGACGAGCGCATCCTTTGTTGACGCGTCGTCCTCCCATTGATTGGCACTTTTGCTGAGTGCGTCTGATTGCTGGAGCGGACGACCATCCATCGAGAGAGCTCGTCCGGGGCAATCAAGTGGAATGTCCGATGTGGGTGCACCTTTCCGACCAGGTGTCATAACTCGCCATGGATGACCCCATATATGGGATGGCAGTGGGTGCACGCACACACACGGCATATTTAATCTAAAGAGCCATTTCATTAGCCAAGCCCTCGGCGAACTCCATAAATCAGAGCAAGATCAAGTGGCCATCACATTATCCAATCGAAGCCTATCGGGGCAACCTGCGGGTCTGCCAACTTCTCACTTCTCACTTCTCACTGCTCGGAGCGATACGATCCAATCCGATCCGATCCGGTCTGGCTGCTCGGCGGAAATTGATCAATTACAGAGAGCACTTGCCCAGTTTTGCGTTTTGTGGACCAGTTTTTCCCGCTCCAACCGCCGATAATTTGCATAAATGCGAAGCAAAGTTCAGACGCCAGCTCAAAGTGCCCCAAAAAAAATAAAATGTGACTCCATCTGCATCGGCATCGCCATCTAAGTTTGGCCACCGAGCTGGTGGTGGATGCCATATCCGAGGCCTTAATCTCGCCGTCGTCGTTGTCCGTCGGCATGAAAAATGGGCGAAACGCCTTTAGTGTCAATTTTATGTTATCGTTTGATTTATAATAATGCTGATAGACGTCGATATTTTAATTGATTGCGCCCGGTCCGGAGTTTCCATCTATATATTTTTGGGGAATCCATTCCCGGTGCCTGAACTGGATTTCTATAAATGCATTTTTTAGAGCCGCGATTGCATCACTTTCTAGGGGGGATTGTCAAAGAAAATAAAAGAAAGTTGGTGGAGAAAATCTTTTATTAAGTAGAAGTAACATTAACTGACTAATCTGGCAGGTTTCAGTTTTTAACTTTAGCCCCGAATATCCTGTTCTACTTTAAATCTATAAACTTGAAGAAAATATCACTTGAAATACTTGTGCAATTCTATATTTATTTTTATATAATGTTAAATCCCTTGGAATTTATTAAGGACTTAGTGGACATTAATTCCTTATGAGTTCATTTCAAAATAAATCAAAAATCATTACCCTAAACATATGTCACATAAAACCTCTTCTTCCCAGAACTCTTTACCCATTTATCTTCCTATTATGAGCCCTTACTTCTTCCTGAAATTCCAGAAATTCCCTCTGAGATTGCTCCTTTGAGATCTCACCTAGAGCTACCTTCTTCCCCATCAAGTGATTCATGATCCGAGCGCAGTAATGCGAAATAAAAACTCAACACGAGCAGGAGGAGAAGGATCCCTAGGAAAGGGAGCAGGAGCTGGAGCATAGCAAATTGCCGTCTCAATTTCGAGTAGATGGGAGCTCCATTAAGGTAGCACATAAATAAGTCGGGTAGTCATCCCAAAGTGTCGTCCTCTGTGGCCGACGAATCCATTTAATTTCAGACTAATAATGACAACCATATAGAGTTATTGGGCCGCAAGGGGCAGCCGGACATTGTTTGTCGCGTGATAACTTCATTTTCATGGCCCGCCTCGCAAATACGCGGAATACTCGCCCAGCGGGAGACCTTCTTGGTTGCCTGGATGCCGAGATCCCTCGATCCTTGGCGGCCTACACCAGAGAGCGGCTCTGTCAGCATATATCAGCATAAGCCTGATTAACTACACTAGTTTACACTCAAAATGCTCCAAGCCTGTTGATGTGAAATTCTGGTAGAGTTGAACCCCCAGATCACGAAAACGGCTTTAATTTTTTTTTCTATGGATAGGTTTTTTTTTAAAGATTTTTTAAAGTTTTACACAAAAAAAAATTGCTCAGTTTACGTTTATTATTTCATAGCTCGAGTTGTAGCCAACCAATTTACCTGTCGAATGTTTTATTTTACAGGTAATGAACTAACCTTTCGATTTTAAAACACGTTATGTATATTGGATAAGTACTTTGTGTGCTATAGCTCGATAAACTTGAAAAAAGTGGAAATTTCAATCCGTTAACTCAAATGTTAACGTGCTGCTACCATTCTAAAAACTCGGAAAAAATCCGTTGGAAAATCAAAACGTGTTTTTTTACAAAGATGATCGCCCAAAGTATCAAACAGGCCTACAACTCCAGAAATCCGTTGAAGAATAGATTTATCGTGGATTTTCAAAGTTAAGAAAATTGAGAATTTTTTTCAAATTTTTGGGCGGATGCCTACTAGATTAAATGTACAGTGTTGGACAACACCTTTAGATGGCCTGTTAACTGTTCTAGATGTGATGAACAGTCGGATTTAGCTATAAAAAAATAGCTACGTTTTGTTAAATAATCAAAAATTTACAAAATTATGTTGAAGTAAGATAAAAATTAAATTATCGCATTTATATACATCCAGCTATTGTGAACTAATTAGAAAGATGACTATGGTGGTGGTTGAAGTAAGATAAAAATTAAATAATCGTCTTTATGATTGATTTGGTTCATTGGTACCATTAAGGGGTTATGCGGCCTCGCGGCTGTAAAACGTGGTATAAAAACAAACTTTTTTCTGCAGAAAAAATATAGCAGGAGTATTCTGTACAAGAGCGCCCCCTTCAAATCAATATTACTCCCGATTTTTAGTTGAAATGTGGTCAGGATTTTAACCTACACTCAGAAAAATAATCGCCCTGAAATTTAGAAAATCGCCATACTTTTGTCACCAAAGGCGACTCGCCCTAAAAAGCAGAAATTTGCTTTCTAATATTGAGAAAATTTATTTCTAAGATAAAGGGCATCTGACCTTAAAATAAAGAAAACTATTTTCTAAAATGTAAAAAAAAATTCTAAAGTCTAGGGTAGTTAATGTCTTAAATTAAGAAATAAATTTTTCTAAATTTAAGAAATTTTATTTTCTTAAAATTAGAAAATATAATTTTTTTTTTTTAATTTAGAAATATGTTTTTCTGAAATTTAGAAAGGCATTTTCTATTATTAAATAAAATATTTTTTAAAAGTATAACAAATTTTTCTATTCTTTTATTTTCCATTTACATATTTATGTACACTTATATTTTCATTTTTCTTTGCTTAAAAATAATATAATGTTTTAAAAATACATTTTTGGTTTTAGGTATAACTTATTGTTAAGACTATGATATTCGATAGGGGGATACGTTAGTGAGCTTTGGTGAATTAATTTAAAATTTAAGTATTTTACTTTTTCATAGCAAGTCAGATGGTCAGAGTAAAGAACCTCAATTGCGACACATAAATAAAATAATTGATTTTCGCGAACACAAATTTCCTTAATTTCAGCTGCTACAAAGTCTGGATTAAAATTTTAAAGTACAAATCCATTTCTATATTTAATGTTTAGAACTTGCACATGAGCAAAATAAGTTATGTTGTCAATATCCTTAACCATCTGCAGAAGTTCATTTTTGAAAATGGAACTCGATGCCAAACATTTTGTTTTACTGTACAGAATATGCTCCTTTTTTACACCTTGGAGAAATTCAGAATAACTAATGCACATTTTCTTTGAAATAGACGCCAATATATTTTTCCGAGAAGTTATATTTTTAGCATATGATTTCAAAGTTTTATGCTTAGCTTCAAACGGAAATGTCCAAAGGTATTTAAATTACTCTTTTGCAACGTGTTTTAAGTCGTTTAGCAATTCCGAAATTGCTCGGCTTTGCACGTCTGTTTTTAGGTTTATGTTATAAAAATATCTTTGAATAAATGACCATATCAGATGACACTCATCTGGGTATTTTAAGTTTAAGACTGTAAATATTTTAAAACAGACTTCTACCCACTTAAGGATTGAGGGTAGCTTATAATAATAAACTGACACGTAAATAAAAAACTCTTTTAAATCATAAATACTTTCCCCAGTAGCACAAATTAGTGGCTGAAGAGTGCTTTTTTCGCGGTAGCAATTATCCACTATGTCTTTCATATGAGTCTGCAATTCTCCTGGTGTTGACTTCCAGAAAATAAATTTATTTCTGGAATCCTCTATGGTGAACTTCTCTTTGCATCCGCGGCTGTTTTTTTTACCTCGTCCAGTCGGTATAAGAAGCCCGTGTAAAAGCAGCAATGTTAAAACATGTTTAGCATCTGAAATATAAGTACAAATAAAACACATAGAAAATATTAGGAATAATAAACTCACTAAATCTATAATTACCATTTGATTGTAAATTGAATGTTTTAAGCCAATTTATGCTTTGCTGGTCTTTAAAATTCATTACAAGTATTGGCAAAACTTTTTCTTGAAAATGTTCCCATTTTTCAATGAAGGCGTTTTGAACAGGCTCATGCAGCTTTTTAAAATCTGCCTCAATCTAAATAAAAAATAGATAAATAATTAATTATTTTATAATAATATAAAGAGCTTACTAATGTGTAACCAAACGATTGTTCTAGAATAGGAAACTCGCTTAAAATCTCCGCCAACCCTGCAGATCCTTTAAAAAAATGTATCCGGTGTTCATAAGTGAGGTCCCATTTCTGTTCAACCTCTTCTCTAGGCTCCACATTAAACTGAAGCCAACGCTTATGAAATGTTATTTCATCATCTGCAAATGGGAAATATGTAAGTCAACATTTTATGAAATATTCCCTCTCCAAATACCTTGTGCACAATTCAAGCTTGATGAGCAATTTTCTACTTCTTCTGTCTGCTTATCGTTGATTAAGAGTCGATCTTTCTTAAACTTAGCTTGAAGATTGTAGTAATTGCTATATAAAAGGCCACCAGGTTTTTTCCCTTTTATTTTTATAAAATATGTATCCTGTAAAATAAAAAAAAAATATAAATATAAATAAAAAATAAAAGAAAAAGTTTTCGTACCTTGATTTCACAATGAAACAGTCCTGTAATTTCCTCTGCTATTCTTTCGAGCAAAGGTTGCTTCGGCAAAATTGAATTTAGCACCAAATATTCAGAAATTATGTGACTCAATAATTTCCTGTATTTTTGAGCTAAGCATTTATTTACTTTGTAAAAACCAAAAATAATGGTGGCTTTTTGGCTTTTTGCCAGGATTTCTGCAAGGCTTATCTGTTAATGGAATTACATATTTAATATAATATACATATATGGCGCCACATATTTATTTACTTGCCTCGATACTTTCTTCAGTTTGATTAACGTTATGCTATATTAAACAAAAATAAATAAAGTATTAATAAATGTATTAAAAAAGTCGTGAGTGTGGTTATTCGAGTTTTAAATCGTATCTGGCAAGCCAAACACAAAGGCTTCGGCATTGAATAAGCACATATACACACAGCCGTACATAAATACACACATACTTCATTCCATATTATAGTACTAACTTGCTTCTTCCACTTTTCTAAGTTCGCAAAAAATATTACAGCTTCTCCAACGTAGTCATTTTTAATCTCGCAGCGCAGTTGTGCCCATGTTAAATTAAGAAGCGTGGCTTCAGTAAAATTTAAATCTAAATAAAACAAATAATCTTAAATACATATATATGTATGTACATACATACATGCAAGTTCAAGTAACCGAAGTTGCAATCATGATACATCACGTCGACACGCGACACGCGTCTCTCACTCGCACTCATTGATTTATTGTATCATGGCGCAACTGGAGCAATAGGCAATATGCACACATACGAACAATCACACTTATACTTAAATGCATACATCTTTCATAAAAAAAGCGCATTTAAGATGGGCGCGTATTTAATGTATTTCACATGCGCATATTTATGGACTTCATTTAGACTTACCTTGAAAAAGATCAGCAAACATTTGGCCACCCAGTTTTTTTAGCACTTCTTCCATTTTGTTTAAATTCGCATTTCACAATAAGAGCACGCATATCGATGTTTTCAGCCAAATTTACATCAATATCACAGACCGGTATTATGTGACCACATAAAAACACCGCATTCTTCCAGGAAACAGAATGCCATTTCTTGGGATTTTTTTGCGTTTTTCAGAAACAGTGTCAATCCCACGTTTTCTGAAAAAACTTTTCTATTTTTTAGGGTATAACTTTCTAAAATGTAGAAATTTTTCTTAAAAATAGAAAATAATGGTGAAAAGTTTCGCCCTATTTTTCAGGGTTCTGTTTTCTACTTTTTGGGGTAAAATTTTCTGAAATTAAGAAAATTTTTCTATGAAGTAGAAATATTTTCTTATAAATAAAATTTTTTTCTAAATTTAAGGGTGACTCTCGTTTTATGGCGATTTTCTAAGTTCTATGGCGAATTCGTTTTCTGAGTGTATTCATTCAATTAGGAAATCGTTTTTTTTTTCATTTCAAGGGCGGCGGGAATCCTTAAGTCTTATGTTCTGTCAAATTTGCCATTTTTTAAAATGTCAAATTTACTATTTTTTTTTATTCGAATTTGAATATTTGCAATGGCTACATCGAAAAAATTGACCTGTGTAAATGATACAAAGACCACCACCATAGTCATCTTTCTAATTAGTTCACAATAGCTGGATGTATATAAATGCGATAATTTAATTTTTATCTTACTTCAACATAATTTTGTAAATTTTTGATTATTTAACAAAACGCAGCTATTTTTTTATAGCTAAATCCGACTGTTCATCAGATCTAGAACAGTTAACAGGCCATCTAAAGGTGTTGTCCAACACTGTACATTTAATCTAGTAGGCATCCGCCCAAAAATTTGAAAAAAATTCTCAATTTTCTTAACTTTGAAAATCCACGATAAATCTATTCTTCAACGGATTTCTGGAGTTGTAGGCCTGTTTGATACTTTGGGCGATCATCTTTGTAAAAAAACACGTTTTGATTTTCCAACGGATTTTTTCCGAGTTTTTAGGATGCTAGCAGCACGTTAACATTTAAGTTAACGGATTGAAATTTCCACTTTTTTCAAGTTTATCGAGCTATAGCACACAAAGTACTTATCCAATATACATAAAGTGTTTTAAAATCGAAATGTTAGTTCATTACCTGTAAAATAAAACATTCGACAGGTAAATTGGATGGCTACAACTCGAGCTATGAAATGATAAACGTAAACTGCGCAAATTTTTTTTGTGTAAAACTTTAAAAAATCTTTAAAAAAAAACCTATCCATAGAAAAAAAAATTAAAGCCATTTTCATGATCTGGGGGTTCAACTCTACCAGAATTTCGCATCAACAGGCTTGGAGCATTTTTTTTTTTCATTTTGTTAACTGGTGCTATCGGAGCTCAGAGCGTATGTGTGCCAAAACACTGGGTCCGGGAGTATATCCGAGAGTTTATTCTATCCCCAAATGGAATTCCTTAGAAACCTGTAGCTCCGGGGCTCTCTCTCTCTCTCTTCTCCCGACGAGATGCCCCGAATGCGATAGCGAAAATTTATGACTTCATTAAGGTAACAAGCCAATATGTTTTTTTTTTTTTCTTCAACTTCGAACTGGGCTGGGTTGGGCTATTGGAAACGTTTAAGGAGTTTTATGCGCGCTCGTTGTTCCCGTTCCCGTAGTCGTTGACCCATTTCAAATGGATTACCCAACATGCATAAATAGTTTAAACGCCTCACATCCAGTCCGGGGTCCTCATCCTCATCCTCAAGCTCCTCGGATTCGTGCCACGGTTCTGTGGCAAAAAGATTTATGGACTTGTCGTTCAGCTACCTCTACCCTTCCCTCATCCTTTGGGAGACTACAAAAAAAATTAACTGAGACGAAAGCAAATGAGCTGGAATGACCGTATGCAGGCTTTAACCCTTTTTTATGATTGTCTCAGCCGTTAAATGAACTTGTAGCCGCATTTAGACCTTTTATCAATGGGTTTCTTTCTGGGGGGGTAAAGTGTTAACTTGTTGCATCCAAAACGAATCACGAGGCTGAAAAAATACATTCAAGGGGAGAATTAGTAAAGGAAAACCTCGTTTTAAATAAATATTTTATCTTAAATTTTTACTTTTATATCTAATTTATTTACATGAATTAATTCAAATTTCTTACCTAAAATTTCAGACTACTTTCCAAAGGTTTCTTTGCCATTGTCCTTTTTGAAACCAATCCTGTTTTGAACTTCGAGTGACTTCAAATGAATTCCTCAACTCAATTAAAATATAGCGCATTTTTTTGGGAAACGTAAATCATGCGGGCTGAGCCTGCGGCACAACAGGAGTCTTCGCTGGCCGTTGGTGTTGGTGCTGTTGCCCTCGCTAAAAACCACTTAAAACTGTCAACTTAGCATTGATTAACGAGCTTATGGCATGTTTATTTTGCGATCTTTGTTGTGGACGACTGTATTTTGGGCCGTTTCCTTCGACCAATCGCGCAATCTCTCTGGCCAAGTGCGCGCTCGCTCGGCTGACACAAGTCATTTACGATTCTCGGGCCTTAGCGTCTAGGCCACTTTTGAGAGACCAGCAGAGACCGCTAACAAAGTCCATTTAGGCCGCTTAAGCCTTCGGTGCACACGTTATGTTTTTTAATAGTCCCCGGGCATTAACCGACTTAATGTTATTTCGCTGTAAAATGTTAAGCCTGTTTTCTTCGCCGGCGAACGAGAAAATCAGAAGTTATTGGCATTTTTGGTCGCTGCTTTTGAGATATCATTTGAACTTGAGAAAAGCGCGCTCAGCAAGCCTACGCCCTCTGGCGGACTGTCATGTGCAATATGTGCGCCGCACGCAACCGCCCTCTGGCGGACTTGGCCAAGCAACTACTGATAACAGCACGATAATGTGGCAACTCTGCCGGTGTTGGCACATGAATTTTAAATATTTTCTCTATTTTTCGTTTATTTTCCATCAAGAAATGTATTGGTTATCTTCGGAGATTATGTAATCTGAATAAAATGTTGTGAATCACCTTATTTTGCAACCAGTTCGAGGCAGTATTACCGTTTCGCCACCGTTTCAAACGTTATCGGTATCGTTATCGGCATCGTTATCAGCTGACCACGCGAACCAAAACAAAACAAACGTTTTTAGTTAATTAAATTAAAGAAATAAAGGAAAATATGGCTGTGCTACCACCAGATCCTGTATTCAGCTTGCGATCTCCGGACATGGGCGCCGTGAATTCATTGTGCTTTCAGGAAAACGATCGTTTGTTGGCGGGAACCCTCAAAGGCAGTGTGTTCCTTTGGGATCTACAGGTGAAAATTGGAGAAATAAACTAATCTTAAGGATTGAAGTGATCCATAATTTTGCTGGGAATAAGATTTAAATATAGTAAATAAATAAAATACATCCCTTTTCAGACCAACCGCTCCGCTTTGCACTTCGAGGTGGGCTCCGATCCCATAACCAGCCTGCACCACACACCCGATCGCCTGGTGACCCAAGAGAAGGGCGGCACCATCACCATGTTCTCCATTGGCGGCAGCAGCTACGTAAAGGAGCGCAGCATTCCGGGCAACCATCTGGGCTACTGCCGGTCTGCCCTGCACACGAGCACCAGCAACACCTGCGAGCAGCTGCTCTTCTATCCCTGCGAGGAGTCCTCCATTGGGGTCCTACACGTGACGGATGCATCGGCTCCGACTCAGATGCTCGTGCCAGAGGATGCTCAGCTGCCCAAACTGGGCAGCGTCACCTGCTTCAAACCTTTTGAGTGCGCCTCGCAGCTGTTCCTGCTCGCGGGATACGAATCGGGACACTTTATTACCTGGGATCTCACCTCTGGAGTTATTGTGGATGTGCTGGAGCTGGCCACCGATGCCATGTCCGTGGACTATGACCCAGTGACCAATCGGGGAATTGTGGGAGGAGCCTGTGAGTTTCTAGTTGCTTATTTATTTAATTAAATTATTAATTTAAACCTCCCCTTCTTGCCAGCTGACAAACTAATTACTTTCAGCTACCAACGACCCTCTATGCAGCTGCAGCGCGGCTCGGAGCTGTGCATCAAGAATCCGGGTGTGAATTGCGTTCGTATCCGTTCCGATCAAAAGGTATTTGCCAGCGGCGGCTGGGACGGACGCATACGGATCTTCTCGTGGAAGAGCCTTCGGCCTTTGGCGGTGCTCACGCAGCACAAGCAGGGTGGGGTGATGGACCTGGCCTATTCCAGCCAAGCAGTGGCCATGTGGCGAGCACCCATCATGGCGGCGGCGGGCATGGATAGCCAGATATCGCTGTGGGACCTCTACAACTGAGCTGGGACTTGAAGCTAAGTGTTCCTCTTTTGAAATAGCTTTACCTTACGTAGTACTTTCCCCCGAGAAGCCCGGAATGGCAGCTTCCGTTTCAGAAAATCGTTACTTAAGTTTGGTTATTCCCACATTTTTCCTTGGAAAAAGGATCTTTTTGAATGAAATGAAATGTTTATTATTCAATTTTATAGAAAATATAAATGGCCATCCTAGATAGAGCTGGGAAAAAATCTATTCTCAGTGCATCGATTTTTTTCGATATTTTAGAAAAAAACATCGATTAAATCAAAAAAAGAAATATTATCTTCTTTTTTTATTTATAGAAATCAATTAATGGAGATCATAAAAATTTAATATAAATAGAGAAAAGTTATAAGTTTTTAAAAAATAAAAATAACGAAAGAATTCGTTTTTATAACATCAAAAGCGAATATAAATTACTATTCCAGAACATAAAACGAAAGAAATGATTTCATTTTCAAAAGCCATTGATGATCCAAAAGATAAAAGGTTCACGATACATCGATTCTGCAAAATAGAATCGATATTGGAATCGATTTTTTCCCAGCTCTAATCCTAGGATATCCCGGAAATGAAACTTTTCGCCTTCTAATAAGTTATGTACTTTAGTTTATTTAGATTCAATTCAGAGATTGCCGCCCTGCACTTTGTGCCTTCTCTTCTCTGCTCTCCCCGCATAAATAGGATTCTACAACTAAATAAGGATATATCCTAGGGGTCTAAGTCTACTTTTTAGCTTTAGCATTGCCATTGTTAGTCATATTGCACTCTGCATCCGCGTCAGCCTCCTCGCTGGCCTCCAGCTCCTTGATGGCCATCTTCTGGAAGTCACAGTCAATGATCCTCTTGCGCTTGCGCAGCGGCCGACTGCACTCGGCGGCCGCCTCTTTGGTTTGGATTAGGGTTCGCTTCGTCTGCAGCCGCGTGATCTTCAGCTTGGGCAGCTTCTGGCTGTCCGCCTCGGGATCGGAGGGCAGCGGCGAGTCCCGCACGATGCAGTGCGTTTCCAGCGAGCAGGACGACGACTCCGGCGAGACGGACGGCGATGCGGGAGTGGTGTCTACATCTGGATTTGTCTTTGGTATGGATTCCTTCTCATCCTCGTTCTGTTCTTTGTCTTCTTGCGGCTCCTTGGGGGCCTCCTCTTCTGGCTTCTCCTCTTCCAGCTCACTCTTGGCCTTGCTGCTGCAGTCCAGCGGCTGTGGCTGCTCCGCTTCGCCCTGGCTCGCCTCCGCCTCTTCCTCTTCTCTTCTGCAGGACGCCAACCGCTCCTCGTCAAACCTCTTCCTTTGCTCGGGCGTCAGGTGGGCCTTGTAGAAGTCCATGATGGGCAGAGGCACGGGTATGGGTATGGGCAGGGGTATGATGATGGGATACGGCACCATCACCGTCACTGGAGGCACACCACCCAGCAGGGCGCCCAGTTCCGGCATTTGCGGAGGAAGTGGTGGCCCAAAGTGAGGACCAAAGCCCCTGGGCATCATGCCATGTGGCGGTGGAGGCAGGAAGTGATGCGGCGGCGGTGGCGGACGACCCACAAAGGGATGGCCCCCCATGGGCACTCCGTTCGAGGGCGTGGCGAAGTAGCTGGCCGGGATGGCAGTCGGTCCGCGGGGCAGCGCTTGTGGAGGCGGCACCGGAGGAGGACCCTGCTGCTGCTGCTGTTGCTGCTGCTGGGGTGACTCCTGCATATTTGGCATGGGCGAGATGGGAGGCAGGGGTACACTGGAGCCGGCAAAGTCAGCGGTCAAGGTCGGAGGAGCCTGTTGCTGCTGCTGCTGCTGCTGCTGCTGCTGCTTCTGTAGCAAGCTGGCCACCGTTTCCGAGCCCGAGGAGGAGGACAGCCCGCGATGCTGACGCTTTCGACGCCCCAACTTGGAGCCCAACTGTCGCTGGAGCGGAGGCGGTGGCGGCGGAGGAGCCACTGCCGGAACAGGGCTTTTCTGGGCCAGCAGTTTCGAGACTGGCGCCACTGAGATCAGGGGTTTGCTGGGATGACTAGGCTGCGGCGGAGGCGAGTCCGAACCTCGACTGGGAGCCTGCGCAGGCGGACCCGGCGACACCGACAACGTGGAGGCGGGCGAGGCAGAGCGACTCCGGCAGTTGCGCAGCCACAGATCCGGCGTAATCAGTCCCGCTTCACTGCCTGGATCCAGAACCTGATCCCGCAGATGCGGGTGCAGGTCCAGGTGCGTCTGCGTTTCTTGGCAGAAGATCTGCATCTTGTACTGATTGAGACACTTCTCCGAGCAGAACTGCAGCTGGGAGGCGCCGTCCTGGAAGTCCACGTAGCTCACGGCATGGCGGACGTGCTTGCACCAGTCGCAGGTCTTGGCCTTCTTGAAGGATGCCCGCCGGCTCTGCGCGAAGCAGGACTCGGAGCAGTAGCGGGGTCCGTCGGTGCTGGTCAGGTAATCCGGTGCATTCTCGGCGATGGGACGATGGCACCAGCAGCAGTTGCTGAAGTCTGTGGAGGATGGGGAGATGGGGTAAGTGATTAATATTTTGTATAAATTATTTTAAAAATATAAATATCGTAAAAGTGCTTTACTTTTTTTTTTTTTTTAATTATATTAAAATTAATAAATACCTAAATGTAACATGGCGTAAAATTAAGAAGAAAATGTTGCTAGAAACATGTTGAGCAACACCTTTTGGGGCTGGCCACATATTGATGTTGCAGTGATTAATCATGAACAGCAACTTTTGTTGCTTGATAACTGAGAGGTTTCTAGCCCATGATGCAATAATATAAGGTGGTCTCATCAGCTCGCTCTTGCTCCGCTCTCAGAAAGAGAAAACACTGCAGTCTGCAGTTTCACAAAGGATGAGAAAGAGGAAGAGGAAAAGGCAAAGAAAGAAAAAGAGGAGGAAAAAGAAAGATGAGGAAAAGGGAAAAGGAGGGAAAAGAAAGAGGAATAGGTAAATAAAAAGAAAGGAAGAGGAGTATTCAGCGTGGTTACCACTTGTAGACAGCCATAACTCGTTGAGAATTATAGGGCAACGCAAGCGGTAAGTGCGTTAATACTGGAGAGGTCCTCTCAGCTCTCACTCTCTCCGTTCTCAGAGAAACGTGGTAGAAAGGGAAAGAAATAACTTTTAAAAATATCGCCCTAAATAGAGCTCTTTCGATGAGACTACCTTATATAATTGTACTATGTTCTAGGCATAGATAAGGTCTGTCATCGGTAACCGTTTTTTTATATGTATTTTTTAGAGAAAGTTATATTAAACTTGAAAGCTATATAAAATCCCCTTTTATAGCTTCCCTATTGAAATTTGTAAATATTATTTGTTATCATATTTCCCCTAATTAACCCCCAACTTTAACCTTACTTTTTCTATTAATTAACTCTCAGAATTATTAGAACAAATTAAAACCGGCAGCCCCCTGATTGATTTTGCAAATTTTCAGTAATAGAAGCCATTTTTATTCCTCGAATAGCCAAGGAATAAACATAGGATCCGAAAATGAAAATCGATTCCTTGCCGAAGAGCCGCAAATTTGATTTTTCCCAGCTGCTACCCCAAGCTGCCGTACAAATTGTGCTTTGGGATATCCAATTCCTAATATGGCCCCAGCCATGCCAGCTCCTACTCCAACACAGCAGCCGCTGCCGCAGCCACACATTTTGCCTGCCAGAATTTTGTAAACCATATTTTGGGTCTTAATGAATCCTGATATTCGATAATGCGGAGTTTGATGGAAAGTTAGCAAAGTTTCCAACCTGTCTGTGTGGCTGCAAATACACGTAATGATTGCCGGGGCTGGGAGTGGGAGCAGGATGGAGGCGAGGGAGCAGAAAAGTCGAGCTTATCGAGTTCCCTGCCAAAGAGGCAAAACACTGGACTACAAGCGGATGTTTTCAGGGGCTGAGAAAGGGGTTTGTTTGTTTCGCTTCTCTTTTATTTTTCTTTTCTTTCTTTGTTAGTTGTAAATTTTGATTTTGATTTTGACTTTTGCTGTCCATTTTAGCTCTAATTACTCATTGATCATAGAGGTGTCAAACTACCGGTGGCACTATCGATAGTATCGATGGTTTGTATTCAGCTTGCACAATCGGTAGCTTGAAAACAATCGCAATAGTATTGTTCCCATACATTATTATATTTGTTAGCTTGAAGCCAAACCAATTCTAATTAGAAAATGAAAATATAAATCACAAGATACCAAAACTGAAAAATTTGTCCGACTATTTTTATTAACTTTTTCTTTATTACTATATTAAATCTATAATCTAAAAATCTTTATCAAATTACTAAGGGATACATACCCTCAACTTTTTTGAGTATTTTATTAGAGGAACACCCATTTTTTATACAAAATTAAATAGGTCGATACTATCGCGATAGTATCGATAGTTTGAGAAAAAAGAACTCGAAACTATCGATGCTGCCAATACCGGTAGTTTGACATCTCTAATTGATAATACCCCTAGCCATACCCTGTATACGCACCTATTTTCTCCTCCGCGTGCGTCACACCCGCTGGCTTGCCAATGGAGTGCGGACTCTTGGAGTCCTCCTCCCGTGAGCTGCGCGTATCATGATCCGAGGGCGTCGTCGTGGTGCTGCTGCAATTCAGCAGGCCTCCCTTCCTGCCATTTCCACTGGCTCCTCCAGATGCTCCCCCTCCTGTGGCTCCTCCTCCTCCTGCTCCATTATTCTTGTTGCTGCTGCTATTGCTGTTGTTGTTGTTGTGATAGGCCGCCGCCAGAGAACTCCGGCTGCTGCGAAACAGACTGCTCCGCTTCCTCTCCAGCTGCTCCTGCTGGAGCTGCTGCTGCTGTTGGTGATGGTGTTGCTGCTGCTGCTGTTGGTTGGCCACCGCTGCCGCGGCTGCACTCTGCAGCAGACGGGATGTCTTGGCGGTCAGATCCAGTCGGTCGACGTCCACTCCCTCGAACCCATACCAGCCGAGCAGCTCGTTCATGGTGTTGTGAGCGAATTCCTGGAAATAAGGGCGAAAAAACAGAAAGATGAGTACTGGCTGGGATATATGGGAATTGCTGACACAGTTCGTTGGGTTCACATTACGATTGTCCACGGGATATTCGATATTCCCGGAGATGGAATCAGTAGGTTGGCACTCTTAAAAAGCATGCTCTAAAGGCAGGATTAATTTGGGGAATATTTATATAATTTTTCATTAAAAAAATAGTTCTTAAATGAGTTTAAAAATAAGTAAATTCAATTACCTATTGTTTTCTTATGAAAAAGACTTGAAAATGCCTTAAGAAATATTTAATTTTATACCCTGAAGGCAGGATTAATTTGGGGAATATTTATATAATTTTTTATTAAAAAAATAGTGTATAAATGAGTTTAAAAATAAATAAACGCATTTGCTTATTGTTTTCTAATTTTAAGGGCTAGAAAACCCCTTAAAATATATTTAATTTATTCAGCAATATTTGATTTAATTTCCTTTCTCTTAATTCTTCAAGTATACGTCCCTGATTTATATTTTTTAATTTTAAAGAGTTGAAAGTCCCTTAAGAAATATTTAAATTATTCATTAATATTTAATTGAATTCCCTTTCCCTTATTCCTTCAAGTGTACTCCCCTCAACTGGCAGCTGAAACCTGGGGAAATCCACAGCCAGGACAGGTGACTTCACTGGGCCATAAAATTGTGGCCAACTACTGGTTTTTAGTCACCACCAAGGACATTGCAGACTTAAGGGAAGGGCTCCTGTTTACAAAAACATGGGCTGCGACTTTCACTAATTATCCCTCGACCTCTGACCCAAAGTGCCCAATTATGCGTGTCTATAGCTAACCATATCAAAGTCCTTCCCCCGAGGCCGTCAAAGTTGCAGTGTAATCGATAGCTTTGAGATGGTACAAGCCAACGCATTGCATCCTCCTCACGCACACCTGACTTTTTCGAACAGACATATCACTGTTCACACACACAGGTGGCATCCGAGGGAGGATGAGGTGGAGGCGGTCCAGGAGAGCTTCATTACAGACGGACAAGTGGGCTTTTCGGGCCAGAGTCGGAGGAGTGTGGGTGGCATTTGCATATTTCCTTTGGCCAAGCTGCAAGTGTCTTTCCCACTAAATCCACACTGATGATATCCAATACTCGTCCGAGTGTTTCGTTTTTGCCGTTTTCGTTTTAAATTTAAGCCCAAGTCCAAGATGCAGAAAAGAGTTGTGGCTTTTGAAGTTGATTTTTGGCATTCCTATTTCCCGAGGGAGATATATGTGTATATATACATATGTATCATTTAGGGCCTGCCTGTGTTGCACACAAAAATTTCACACAAGGCAACAAAACTGGGTATCGGGTTACATTGAAATTCTTGAATTCTTCTCGGTTTTTGCTGCTGCAAGTCTTGAAGGCAGAGGCGGTGGTTAAGGGGATCGAGATATCGAGATGAGAAAATGTTTTAATTACTTTTGGGCTTTCATCTTTTAAAATAAACTTGAAAACCTTGCTACAAAAAGTGATAAACCGAAAAGCTTCATCTTAAAACTGGCAAAGCATCGAAGTTAATCGATTTAAAATCGATTATTGCATACAAAAACATCGAAAGCATTCCTAGTGTTTCAACTGTACTTCCTCTTATCAAAATAACAATTTAAAATTTAAGAAATCCCATTAGTCTCCCTCCGAATATTCTCATTTAAACATATTCTCTTGACTGCCTTCTGCGGAATGCCCCATTACTCATACGCCATGTGGCCGGCACTTGCTCGACAAATTCGGTTGGTGTCGGTCGGTGTCCAATTCAAAGATTCAAGGGAAGTAGTAGTGGATCGCTCCACAATTACCCAACAACGGTGGCCAGATGAATCATCAGCGTCCGTCATTGCATCTATCACAGGCACTAGACAAACTGGATATCCCCGGCGATACCCGATACCGTTGGCAAATTAAGCGGTGCTGCCAACTTGCTGACAAATGAAAGTCGTCTAATAACTCGCTGTCTCTGTCATAATCTGTTACCGCTCTCTTTCTAATATTTCAGAGCTCTTTCGTACACTTAAAATAAGTATTTCCGTGAAATCTTAATAAAATATAAGGATAAAAATCTCTTTAGGTTTAAAATTAATTAAAAAAGTGTCTAAAAGTAGGCAATAAAATATGTTAGACTTGAAATTCTGCCTTAGTTTTAAAGGATTTAGGATTCACAATGATTTCTGAGTCTACTACTCGACAAATTGTAACTTATTGCTTAAATTACTTTCCATAAATCCTTGCTAAAAATGTTTTCATTTCTATTAAATTATTTTTTTAATAAAAAAAAGGTTTCTTAATTTTTTCGAGTGCCTTAACAACGCTCACACGCTCGCTTGGTTAATTTTCTTCAAGTCCCGTATCGGTGACAATCGCATTCAGGTTTTCAGTTGTCTGTCGCTGCGAAAAGAGTATTAAAAATTCGCGCGATAAAATCTCCGGACCCTCAGCTGCCTCAGCGTATCAATTACACGCCTCAGGTGCGACCTCGTCCAGGTAAGATGAGGTGAGGTAAGCTGAGGTGAGCTCAAGCCGGGGAGGGAGACAAGAGGCGGAGGCCAAGAGGCAGTACGGCGACGCACGCTCGTCTCAAGTTCAGTATTTTGCAGTAACCGGAGGAACGCCTCGAACGCTCGCTCGCTCCGTCCCTCTCATTATCCCATGCGCCGTCTCTTTCGGCAGCTCGGTTGCTGTTTTTATTTTTTTTAGTATCATTTGTCTGTTAATTTATGTTCGGTTTTTAATTTCTGATTTGTGCGTTCGTTCAGTTTTTCAGTTTTCTGCTGCCTGACACTGGCTCAACGGGTTGGTCCATGCGAAGGGGATGCCAAAAGGGGGCGGGGAAGTGGGGTCATTCACTGAGACAAAAACCTCGTAGGAAAATACATAAATTATATAGCAATTAAATATATGGGCTAATCATTTTAGCCTTTACGTTTTTTAAAAGCTTTAAACTATAAATGTAAAAAAGCTAGCTTTAAAAACTTTTTTGTTATTTTTGTGGGCGGTAGTAGGCGTGGCCAAATTTTAAAACAAACTCGATATGCGTGCTACCTATAAAAATACAGTCGTCTATGTTGATAGCTTTAGCTTTTATAGTCTCGGTGATATAGGAGTTCATACGGACAAGCGGACAGACGGACAAACGGACAGACGGACAAGATAAAATCACATTTTCTAATAAATTAAAAAAGTTGTATCAAATTTCGTTTGCTAACTTAATATTACAATTATCTAATACATTTTCTTTATTAAGAAATTATATAAATTTAATAACAAACTGTAGTGATTTTTCTCAGTGCTCTCTGCGACATTCAAACTCGCGCCCATGCCTGAAATTCAACACCGAAATGCGAATAAAAATCAATTAATTAAAAACTGAAATTGTATGCCGTCTGTTGTTGTTGTTGTTGCTGCTGCTGATGGAGTTGGGATCTGGGATCTGATTCTCTCTCGTCGCGTTCGGTGCTATGTATGTATGTATGTTTGTGTTAAGAAATATACAAACGCACGCGTATACCTTTACAGTTCCAATTCGAATTTCCCTTTTCCTCGCCGCCGCCGTCTTCGATCTGAATGGATACTTGGATGGCTTGGCTTTTCATTTCGCTTTTTTTTCGTAATTATTGCCCAAGAATCCAGCAGATACATATGTATGCCATATACTCGTTCTGTTTCTGACTGTTCAAGTTTGTTGTGCTCACTTTTTTTTATATTTTCATTTGGCGAATTCTCAACTTACAAAAACATATCAGATTTTCGTTTTTATTATGAATCGTAATGAAGCGACTTGACGAATGAGAAGCCGGGGAGTGAGAAGTTTGGGAAGTATAGTTTCTTTCTTTGTCTGGCAATATGCACTGGGAGAAATTGGGGATCAGAGGATGGGAAAGTGATTGAAATAAAATAATTTGGAAGGAATGAAAGTCAGTTTAAGTTAAATTATTTAAAATATAAATATTCTCGAGCATAACGGGGCCCAAAAGTATGCTTTAAAAACGGATTTCAATGAAAAGTAATCTTAATTGTTGGAAATGTTGATCTATGGAGTATTACTGATCTCTGAAATAAAAAATATCTACAACTAATTTCAAATACTACCAACTATCCATCGATATTGATTTCGTTTTCCTGACCTACTTCCGGAGTTAGCCAATCCGAGGTAGCTTATCCCGCGCTGCAGTGGAGCCAGAGCCCGAGCCAGAGCCCCGTGTTATGCGAGTGGCGGGCATTAATACGCGTCTACGGTTACCGGGCGAGGAAACCTAATAGAATAATGTAAAGTACACGACGACGGCAGTGCCAGAGCAACCGGCGACAGCCGAGATGCGGATACCCAGGCCCAGAACCAGACTGGGGGTGGGTGGGACTGCGACTGGGACTGGAACTGGCAACAGACACCCAATACGCTTATAATAACTCACCCTGAACCCAGTAAACCGAGCTGAGACTAAGGCGAACTAAAGCCGAGCTGCAACGGAGCACCCAGAGCTGGTGTCCGGACCGAACCCAATCCCAGTTCCACTTCCAAGTCCCCAGCCACCGCCACCGCCGCCACCCCAAAAAAAAAAGAGAGAAATACTATATATAAGTCTATAGGGTGTGTGTGTGTGCGCGCAACAAATTCTAGAATTACGCTAGTTTTCTCAGACATACATATGGGTGTTTTTCGTGTTTTTGTGTGCGAGTGTCGAGCGAATACAAAGTCAGTCGGTTTTTAGTTTGCTGTAATCGAATATCGATAGCTCAGGATTGAATGACGCGCGTCCTTCTTTTGAATTCTTACATGACATACTTGGCCTTTGGCTCTGTGTTTCAGCTCTCTCTCTCTCTCTCTGCCTCTCTGTGCATTTTCAGCAGCGAAACATATTCTATTTCATTCTAATGTACATCGGATATGGGTGGTACATTGTTGAGACTTGGGGTATATAAAGAAAATGAACTTAGTCAGAGAGCTTTTAAGGCAACTTATATGTGCTCTTTCTTAGGGAAATATTTATCTTAATTAGGTTTTTAAGGAGGCTTACTATAAATTAAAAGCCTTAAGAAGCTATAGATTTAATCCCTTCTTTTAGACCCGTGATTCTCAAGCCGATGCCCACGGCGCTATACACAAACAATTTTGCACATTCCTCTTTCTGTCGCCATCCTATACTGATAAGACCGAGCTAGCCAACAACAATTTCATTGATCTTTTTTTTCCACCGCTAATCCCAATGTAATTTGTTCTCATTTCTACACTGAACATCTTTTTCTTCTTTATGCTTGATACGTTCGCATTCTTTGAGGAAATTTGGTAAATTAAACGATGAATTGGCAAGTGCCTTTCTCTCAGTGTACATATTGAAATAATGCAAAAGGTTTCTTACAAGTGTGCATATGCTTTATTTAATTGGTGTTGGTATATGCACTGCCATAAGGCAGATTTGAGCACCCTGTAAATAAATAAATAAATAAATCAAATTAAATTCCCCACAAAAATCCTAGGAAAAATCTAATAAACTGAATAGATCACCCTACACCTGCTGCACTCTGGGTTACATCAGAGCCCCCCTGTGTCAAGGGAGGTTCAGCCACCCATCATCCATCTCTCCATCAATCCATCCATCTAGCCCACCTCCACATTGCCTTTTGGCCACTCGGGTTCGCTGGGCCATCAGCAGTGGCTCGAATTAATTTAACGCTATTTTAATTTGAGCTCCTGTGGGGCGGATTGGTAGCAGGTTGCATGCTGCGAGGATGCCACCTGCCGGCACACAGCGCACAGGGTGCCTCATGTTACCTTCGCTCGCCTTGTGCACTACACAGGCCAACCCAGGCCCAGGCCATCTCTGTCGCACCTTTGAGCTCTCCCTCTGGCTCTCTGGTGTTTTGTGTAGAATTTATCATATTCTATTTTGTTTGTAACCCAATCGTCGGCGCTGTTATTAAAGTTCTGCTGCTGCGGCGACATTTGAGCTAAGCTCTCGCACCCCTATCCCAACTTTCATACTCCCCTCCTTTATAGCCAAAACCCCCCCTGTGGCCCTGAGTGGCTGCCGCTGTCATTGTGTCATGTGGCCCCTCGCAGTCTCCCCCGATATATGTTTGTATATATATATATATTCCGAGCCGAGTGTGTGAGTGTAATCCAATCCAGAATGCTCGGAGCACTGGCCATGTTCGTTAGAGTCTGCCATCACTTAAGACTGTTGGCGCGTTGAATATTAGGTGACTTACTACATCAATGCCCAAAAGGGGTTTGGCCCAGAGGTGCAGCAAGCTTGGTTAGGAGATGCATTTAATCAGCAATTATTTAAGGCGATAACTAATAGGTATTAGGAAATGGGATTTAATTAGTTAAGACTTAAGACTTAATTACTTTTTAGGGGATTTTAATTATTAAGTAAAGGATTTCAAACGGGAAGTACTGTAAAGCTGGAGAAGAATCAATGTTATCGATATTTGCATCGATATTTAAATCGATATACAACAGTGTTTTGCCAGCTCTAAGAAATTTGAAGCTTTTACTAAATTTGTAACTACTTTTTATCCAAAATTTAGACTGATTTATAATATTTATTAGTAAGGGAAAATTTCACACTTAAAACTTTTATTGAAATGAGTTTCCAATAATATTATAACAAGAAAACTGTATGTTTAATTATTAATTATATTTTTTAATTTATAGAATAAAATCTCTTCTGTATTTTTTATCAATTTCTTATTCAATTTCCCAAAAAAGAAAGTAAAAACACCTCTAGAACCCACTACAACGCATTGTTTACCATTTTGTTCGTCACACACCGCCTACACACAGAGTTATTGATTTCAGTTATTGATGATATGTCCTTCCGCACACTCGTTCACCTCTTCCAGCTCCCTGCCCGTTCCCAGGATAATGCCCACATGGTAGTGTGTGCCTCAAAGACATACTTCTCCTGGTATATATTGGGACCAGGCCCAGGGCCCAGCCTCTGCCTCAGCTTTGGCTTGACATCGGTCGTTGCAAAGCGGAAAACCTTGAAGGATATCGCCTTACCACAGTCCTATCATATTGCACCCATGGAGAGAGCTCCTGTTCCCCCCTCACTCCGTTTAATGTTGTTGTTTAATTACGCTGTGTGTTTTCGGCTTGCCTTTCGGGGCCATTAAATATAAAAATTTGTCCTGTCTTTTGGGTGCTCCGGTCTCCAGTCTCCGTCCCTGTCTCTGCAACAAATGCAGCTTGTAATTATGGCCAGCAAAAAAAATAATAATAAACTGAAAACGAACCCGAAACTGGGTGAGGTAAGCGTAAGCGAAAAATGAAGGTATGAATTACAATGTTTTTAATTGATATTTTTAGTCGGCAAAGTGTTGCATACTCAAAGGAGGTTGGGCGTTATTGAGACCTAAATAAAATGGGGCTTAAAAAGTGAGGAGAGTAAGTAAGAAAAAAATAAGGGATAGTAGGGAATACATTTTAAATGGAGTTGAGAAAGGAATTTTATATGAGGGTTTAAATAAAAAAAAAAGATTATTATTGAACTTTTTATTTAAAATAAATTAAAAATTCTTTAAAGGGACTAAATAATATAAAAAATAAATTTAAAATGGCGGAGTTCCTTTGAAAATGTTGCTAGGCAAATGTTGCCAGGTAAATGTTGCTAGAAAAATGTAGCTAGGGAAATGTTAACAAGTAACATGCTGTAGATGTTGCTAAGGTCCAGGAACTGGCACAGCCACTTAATTCTTGAATAACTCCCTTATTTATTAACCAATTGTACTCAAACATTATATATTTATTTATTATTAAGTTAACATTATTTCAGTAACCTTTAAAAAATAAAAACACCTACAGAAAACCCATTTCACGTTACAAACTTGCAATCACATTACAAATAGCTCACGACACACATAAATAATCACACATATAATCGTGTAACGTATAGAAATCCATATATAATCCCACGTTTAACTAGAAAACCAGTCGACAACCTCAGCAGCCCCCAGCGGCGGATACTCGGTTCCCAAGCCCCCCCTATCCTCCCTACCCTCCCCCCGCCGGCGAACAGCTCTCATTCATTATAATAATTTTTGGTTTTTGCAGTTGCCTTTGTTTTTGTTTCTGGTTTCCCCTCCTCACCGACAATAAGTATCATTGCGCTCAACTGCAAGTCAACGGCTATAATTTCAATTCCCCGATCGGGTTACACGTGCTGCAAAAATGTTGCCGTGGACAGTTTATCTCTGCATCTGCCATCCCTCTTTGGTGGCATTAAATTAATTTGCTGCTCAGAGGGAGAGTAAGCGCGAATCGGACTCGCTCACTCGTTAAAATGATTATAAAAATTTATCAATATAAAATTACCGCCAAGTTGTCCGCTCCACTTACACACCGCATTCGGAATCGGAATCTCCTCAGCCGCTGGCAAGCTCTCCTCTTACGAATTCCGGACCCGGACCCGGTGGAGAACAAAGTTGCCCGGAATTTCAGCCAGCATGTTGCGGGGGCGGTGGGGGAGGAGTCATCGTTGCATAAACATTTCCCAAACAAAACTGCAAAGCTGCAAAGCGGCAAAACTGCAAGTTGAAACCTTTTTCGGTTCTCTCCGAGGGCCGAGGGCAGCACCGGCAGCAGACATTTCGAATCGGATTCTTTGATTTCAATGCTTAGTTGGAAATGCTCGCTTCGTTTCGTTTCGGCTTGTAAATGGAAACTAATTATGTGCAACATGCGGTTCCTGAAATATCTGCATATTTCCCGGGGGTTCGTTAAAGGCGAAACCGAATAATGCAATAATAGTTTGCATTACCCTTTGGGTCTGGATAATAATTTTAATTGGGGTAAAGCAGGATCAACAACTGAAAAAGATACCCTGCTGGGCATATCTTCAAGATTTCCTCATGCTAGAAATATTCTTTCAAGTGGGTGTTATTCACCTTTGCCCACCCATATCTAAGCACGAAAACAAATAATAATAACTCAGCATATACTTATATGCAATTTCGCAGCAGCGAAAATGTTTTTGCCAAGAGCGAACAATCTTACTGTATTTATATTTTATTTATAAAAAAACCAACGCACACACTTTGTCTGCATCCTTGTTATTGAATACTCGACGAAATAATATGCGGACAGGGGGTAATTAATTATAAAGCGTTGTGTGTGGTGTTTGTTCATTCACAAGAATCGAATTGAATCTCTCACTCACCTTAATCTCGTCGCTGGGCAGCTCCTTCTTGATCTGGACGGGCACCACGCTGGAGGAGCCCATGTTGGCATCTCGCGAGCTGGACGGTGACGTCTTGGCGGACATTTTGGCTGGTTTTTTGGGGTTTTCTTTTATAATTGGGAAAAGCTGTAACACAAAGGAAAATAATTAAGTTAGCGGGTTTATAGACCATTGATCAGAGAAGGCTTTTCTCGTATCTGATTACTGTTTCACTTAACTTTTAATTTATCAATATATAAATATAAAAAAAATATTTAAATTTACAGAAGAGAAGCCAAGGATTTAGGTATTATCCAGAAGACACTTTTTAAGTGGTTCAGCTGGCAGGTTTATTGATAAATGATTATTCCACAAAGAGAGCGAAGGTTTAATCTCATATTTTAAGGATTTTAATTGACTGTTTCGCTTAACTTTTAATATATGAAATACTAATGAATATAAAAATTTTAAAAATTTAAATATAAGGAATAGAAACCCAGAAATGAGGTATTATCCACAATGTACTTTTTAAGTAGTCAAGTTTGCAAGTTTTTTTATATTTAATCATAATCCGAAAGAAATAAAATATTATCTTATATCTGAAAGGTTTAAAATAATACCTTATATAATATAATATAAGCCTACATTGATTATCTTTTAGTAAACAAACTAAATATCAATAAAAATACAAGAAATATCAAAGTTCAAGGAACATGTTTCGATTTTTAAATAGGAGAAAATCTTTTAAAACTTTGTACAATTATTTCCTTCCAATTTTATTAGATTTTTAGATAAAAGAAAATCTTGTAAAACTTCGTACAATTATTTCCTTCCACTTTTTTGACCCCTTTATCATTAGGTTCCCAGCTTATCCACCAGATATACTTCTTTAAGTAGCTCGATGATAGTTTTTGGGTATATTTTTCGGATCTATATATAGCCCACCGAGTCATTGATCTTGCAACTGTAAACAACTGAACTTTGGCTACATCAATCACTGGATTTTTGGGAGGCTACCGCCGCATAATTAATTACAACGGTTCACGGTTTTCGATACTTTTTACGGTTTTTGGTTTTTGGGTTTCAGTTTTTCGGCTCGTTCGCTTTGCTGGCTGTTTCGCATCCATCGGATACGCGGATAAGCGGATACGCATACGAGAAGGAGGATGAGGAGCATGAGGAGCAGCGGCGTCGATATATTTATACACCTCGGGCCCCGCATGAGTATGTGTGAGCGGGGCGAGCGTGTTCAGTTCGCTTGGCGCGCACTTTGGTGTCTTGTAATTCAATACCCCCGCCCGCCCCGGTTGTTCTCAGTGCCACTAGCACCTATCGCATAACACCAGCGAACAAATTCGAATTCAAATAGCGGCGGGGCCCAATAAAACATACACAGAGAATGGTCGCTATATACGTAAAGTGCTGTTTCAGAAGAAATCGAACAAAAAATAATGTTTGTCAACCCAAAAGGGAAGTAATTGGAGTCCCCAAAGGAGATGTTCCCTTCGGAGTTTGTATTTCCGGCTAAACATATACTGAAAACTATTGGAAAACTCTCTTAATTTTGTTTCAAAAAGCACTCAATCATCACTGGAACCATTCAAGATCATTTAAGTAGCGCCATTGTTCACATTTAATGCGTTCATTCCTCGTTCTGGCCATATATCTATAGCCGATCTTCATCATCGTCTCTGATTGCCCATTAAAAACATTTCACTTTGCCTTGGCTTTTCTTTTCATTTTCATTTTTATTTTCACATTCTGCTTTCATTATGGCTTTGTTTTGCTTATTTTTCGAAGGAAAACATTTCAATTTCCAACTCAAAAACCGAACGAAATGCAACTCAAAGCAATATGAAATTTTAGCATTATCATTTCTCGAGGATTTTCTCGTGTGAGGTAAAAATTTTCCAATGCAACGTGTGGGAAAACAAATATATATTATCCAAAAATAGCCAGATATTTTCAACATTATAAGTATATTCCCGGTGTGTGTGTGTGTTTGTGTGTGTTTTCAGCTCTCACTCACTCACAATATTGGCCTTTCTGCTTTCGCACGCTCTTTCAGCCCCGATTTCTTGACTGCTGCCGTGTTTTCTTTGGGTGGATTTTCAGGGAAACTCATGCACCGTGCTCATTTTCATTCTTCATTTCGTTTTCACTTTCACACACATGCACATGCACCGCGGGGCACAGCACAGGTTCGAAATAATCCCGATTCGGATACTCGGATTCACTGAGATATATTTTCAAAACACTCGCCGGCGGCGCTCTGAGCGAAACAACGGAAAAGCGACGTCCACACGCGTCCGCGCTTCATGAACATTTGAGGCCCAAGTCCGCTGGCATGTGGATTTTACTCGCTTTTCTGCTTGCTTGCTGCCTGCTTCGGTGCTCTGCTGCTGCTTTGCTGCTGCTTTGCTGCTGTTGTGCTGTGTTGCCTTCGGTCGGCGTCATCGTTGTGGCGCAGCTGTGGGTCTGATGTTGATGACGTAGTGGCACCACCCCCTCCAAGCCGCCCCAGACATCGCCCACTCGGAGAAATATTGAGTTTAAATTGGCTACAGAGCCCTCGATGTTCTGAGGGGAATATTATTTAATTTTTGTATCTATTTAAAGTTTGTTTAGTTCATAAAAGAACTCAAACGTTTATAAATCTCTTTAAAATGTGTCTAAAAGTATGCTGGGAAAAATTTCGATACTTGTTTATCGGTGTTTTTGGAATTTTAATTAGAGCTGGTAAAGATTCGATAAATCATCGATTTTATTGTATGTACAAATCGATTATTAATCAAATAACATTGATAAGTTACCAACTCTAATTTAGACCAATTTTGTAAAGGCTTTATTAAATAGGAAATTAGTTATTAAAATCTCCTTAAAAATAAAAATTATAAATAGAAAAAATTTCTAGATTTCTTTTGTGAAAAGATTAAGAGATATAAAAATCATTTAAAACTATATCGGACTTTTTTCGCCTTAGCAATATACGAATCAATGAGAAATTAATTATATATTATTCTTATTATGTATTATTACATTTTGTTTTAAAATATGTTTACAATAAGAAAGTTTATTGTGGAAATTAGGTTACTATTTATCTAATATTTAATTGCTAATGTTATCTGTGTCTGTAAGGATCTAAGTATAAAGAGAATATTTCAAATATATTTAAAGTATTCCAGAAATCATCTTAAAAATGGATTGTTTAAATTAGGTTACCATTTATCATCTTATATTAAATTTCTATTGTTATCTGTGTCTGTAAGGATTTGAATATAAAGAAAAAATTTCAAATATCTTTAAGGTATTCTAGAAATCTTTTTTTAAAAGTGGATAATACCCAAGATTTTCTCCCAGTGCAATGACTCAAGAGAGAGGCGCAGACGCTGGCATCTTCTCTGGCGGATGAAAACGAAATCGAAATTGCATTCGGCTGCAAGCGCGCGCGCGATTCCTTTGCATAATTTCAAAAAATATACATATAAAAAGTACGAGCACTGGCCAGTTAAAAATAAATAAATCCGCTTCACCTGCCTGCGTTTTGTTTCTTGCCTGCGCCTCCTCGATATTTATGTTATGTCCAATTTTTGTTTTAATTTGCACAAAATACATGTGAGACAAACGCACTTGGGCCGAGATCACAGAGACTGCTCGGCGTAATTAATGGGGGGCAACTTAAGTAATGCGAGGAGAAAATGCATTCTGACAGCCAGAAAGGTCGTTTGTGTACATATCGAAAATGGGGGAAAAATTATATTCCATATTGATTATCGTATTGCATGTTGTTTTCTCATATCAAATTGGTTGTGTCTGCGACATTTAAATATCTTGTTTCGGGAAAGCATGACCAATAATGTTACAAAATTTGAGAGAGGGATATTTTTAGGTAGGGTTATTTATAAGGGAACGGAGACTAATTGTTTTCTTAGATTTTTCTATGTAAACTGTCATATATTGTTGGTATATTAAAATAAGCTTTTATAATCCCCTTGAATCAAGATTTCAATTTAATTGGTCATTTTTCTTTTACAATGTTGCTTGAGCATTGATAGTTCTTACAACAATGTGGCATATCTGACAGATTGCTTTAAATTCTCTACATTAGTCGCTAATTGTAGATATCAGAGCTAAAAATATAAAATATAAATAATATATATATATAATGTATATTAACAACATATCACAGTTTTACTCAAAATTCGTTCAAATATATTATATTTTATATTAATTACATATTCGATTACATATTTATTAATATTTTTTTTATTTGATTTTAAATCACTGCCTCTCATATTTATACAATTTTTTTAATATTCCACAATCTTTCTTAAGGAATTCCCCTTCTTCACCTTAACGGCATAAATTGAATCACACATTTTAGGGCCAACTGTTGGCCCACACAATTATTATTGGTAACTGGACGAGACCATGGCACTGCCACTGCTGCTGGAAAAAACAGTTGGCAATCGGCGGGGGCCCAGATATAAGACGTCTATCATTAATCCACCGTGCTTGGGGGAGAACTTACCACCAAGTACCAGCAGCTATCAGTAGTTAGTGCCAGTCCCTTCCTTTACGACTATGTTCTGGCCGTAAATCTAACCGAAATCGCGAAACTGCCGAGAAACAATTGAGTCGCCTAAGTGGAACCTCATAATAATCGGGAGGCGATCGCGAGGAGAGAGCACCAGAAGAGAAGCAGCTGGCGTGTCAATCAAAGCCAAGGGGGCAGCGGCGGATAAACAAACAATGTACTCATATAAATAAATGTAGCATTTAATGCCCACGAATTTCATTTAAATTGAACCACAGCCAGATAAAGATTTAGTGTTGGATGTCAGTGTTTGTTCCTTCGTTCCCACGCGACCGCATCTGCGTCCACGTAGACCCAGAAACATGAGTTTGGTTAAGACATTCGGTACAATTAATTTATTTTATTTGTGCAACTGACTCATTAGTGACAGTTGATGAAAAATGCAATTTGAGCATTAATTGCCGTTGACTTTCGGCATCCACTTCCCCGATCCAAATGCGCTTATTCTAAGAGCATCTATTTATTATCTCGCGAAGGATCAGTAAAAACCTATTTACAATATTCTAATCATCGCGGTTTCATCAACAAAGTTAATGAGCTATTTTAAAAATATTCTAGGTCGTTAAAAATAGATTTTTAAATTCACAGACAATGTATTAAAGTGACGTCGAGGTCTAAGAGGTTTGAGAATTTATTGTTTTGTAATATCTATATATGCAATTTCTTTGAATTAAATTCTGGCAAGTGCTTTTGTATATATTACAGATCAAACAATAAGTGTTTTTCTCTAGTGTAGAGTAATATTTTACAAATAAGTAACCATAATACATATAAGTTGACTTTTTAAGTATCAAAATTACATTTTATTTCCAATCTTCAAAAGGGCAACACACATATATTTTATAAATTCTTTATTTCTAATTTTTATTTACAAATAACTCGTATGTAAAAAGTAGCCGCTTTTATTTCCTTATCAGTCTATCGCTTCACGTGTGTCATCTCTAGAAAAATAAGCCCATCCCTAAAAGCTTTGCGACGGCCAATCAGCTGTTTTTGTTTTGGTTTCACTGATTACAAGAAAATCTTTTGGAAATGCCAGGAAAACTGTAGTAAACATTGGTTATTTAATAATTTAATTAAGAAATATAAAGAAAACGTAATCTATGGAAAGCTGAGATGTCTAAGTTACCAAAGGCAGCACTCAGTTTGAAGCAGGTAAAGGGATTTAAAAAGGTTTTATATTTATACAATTTATAAGCCAAAAGTTTGCTATAAAAAAGTCAGAATATAAACTACATTTATGTGTATACTGCAAATATATTAAATTTATATTACTCCCCTTAGTTCATGCTGCGCCAGGAGGTCCTGAAGCTCTACAGAGAGATCTTCCGTACGATTCGCCAGGTTCCCGACAAACACAGCCAGGCGGAGCTGCGTGCCTGGGCCCGCCATGACTTCCAAACAAACCGAAACCAAACCGACGAGGTGGCCATAAAGATGCTCATGCAGCATGGGAGACGCAGCCTAACCGAACTCCGGACCAGCCTCCAGTTGAGCGGGGTGAGCGAGGGAAAGTAGAGACAGACAGAGTTCAGAGTTTAGCTTAATTGTTTATTTTATTTTTGAGCTCGACAACCGGTACGAAAAAATAAATACGAGTTAAGACTAACGACTATGACAAAAGCTATATCGAATCTTTGACTTTGAGGTGCTACAATTCGCTGTGTTTGTGTTTGTGAAATAGCAGTCTAGCATCTTAGTAAGGAGTTTGACTCCTCTATCTAAAGCAGCGGTCGCAGAAAGCTAAGCCAGGCCACCTTCAGGAGAGCTAAACCGAACAGCAACGTGCCCACGCTGGTGATGATCACCGAGATGAGGTCCCGCTTGGCATGCTGATCCACTCGTCCCACCAGAAAGCTGTGTATCACGGTGCTGGTGATGTGGGCGCCATCGAAGCCGAAGCAGGGAATGGCATTGATCAGGGCCAGGCCAATGCTGAAGACCACATTGTACTTGAGCAGCAGGAGCCAGGCATCCGGCCAGGCGGCCTTCAGGAAGGAGTAGCGCGGCACAAAGGCCGATATGCCCACCGTACGCGTGACATCCCAGGGATGGCCCACATAGATGACGGGCGGCAGCTTCTCACCGCGAAAGTTCTGACGCTTGAACGTCATTATGGCAGTTATGTTCCGCATCAGGGGACGGAGGCAGAAGCCCTCGGAACAGATGCCCGAGGAGCAGTGCTCCGTTACCTCCTCCAGGGTGCGGCGTACATTCAGGCAGACGTGCTGGGGCAGCTCCACGGGCACATCTCCGTTGGCATCTTCCACCACCTCGAAGCAGTTGACATTCGGGTCCAGTTCATCGCAGCACTGCAGCTGCCCGTCGATGCTGTGGTGGGAGATGGGGCTGCTCTCGTCGTTGAGCTGCACAAAGTCCGCGCTGACACAGTAGCCCGGCTTGAGCTTCAGCGTATTCTGCAGGCAGGCCACCCAGCTCTCCTCGCTCGTCACGGGACACCCGTTCACCTGGGTTATCTGGTTGTCCACCTGCAGGCCCCGTTCGCCGCGCAACGGAGATATCCTAGTCAGTTCCGTGACCACCACATGCTGGTTGTAGGCGTACAGCGGTGACATGGTGATGCCCACCGTTGAGATGAGCAGGTAGCACACGCCGGCGAACACAAAGTTGTGCCAGATGCCAGCGCAGAGAACCCGAAGCTTGCGGAACCATCGCAGGCCATTCAAGTGGTCATTGGAGAGCTCCGTGTAGGCCAAGGGCAGGCAGAAAAAGAACTTAATCCCAAACCCCGTGACGGGTACATCCTCCAGCACGGCGGCCAGGGCGTGGCCCATCTCGTGCACGACCAGGCACAGCACCAGGGTGGTGATGTAGTAACCAATCTCCTCCAGCGGCAGGTTAACGCCCGGCAGCAGTATCTCCAGCTGCACAGGCGGCACACCCGAGGGCGACCCCGCCACCGATCCATCCGCCTCCCCACTACTGAAGATGGTCACTATGAGCACGATGAGGCCTATGGGCAGGAGCAGGAAGGTCACCAGCACTCCGAAATTGAAGCTGGTGAGCATGACGCGGCGAGTGCAGCTATTTCCCGCTGAACCCCATCTGAGGAGCGTCCGGTTGAAGGCGCTCGTGTGCCAGTGGAGGCTCATGAAGTTGACGCTCACCCCGGTGTTCTGGAGGAAGGCATCGTACGGGTAGTGCATGCAGCTCTAAAGGATCAATTTAGGCATTATTCTGGGAGTTTAATTTAAGGCAGACAGGTGCACCCACCTTGAAGAAGCGATCGAAGAAGTAAATAATGCCATAAAACGATGTCAGTACAATAAAGAACACCACGGGATCCATGCTGCGGCTTAGTGCGATGTTTGGGCTTTACGATTTCATTGGAGGTAGTTTATGCCGGCGGATCGGATACTTCTTCTATATATATTCCCAATCCCGGCTGCTAAATATTTTGCCAAATTCCGTATTTACTCTTTTTGGACGCTTTCCAGCGGGTTAAAGCTTTGCCTTTAACGTTTGCCAACACTGCCAGCGGCGTTGTTCAACCTTGCATGTCTATTATCGATAAATCGATGAGTTCCCGCTCAAATCGATATTTAAAGAAGAAACAACAAAAGACAGCAGCTTGTCAAGGCAAACGATTTATAAAAGAAATAAAGAGCAGCAGGAAATATTTTTAATAAACGAAGGTCGGTTATGCCGGCGGATCGGATCCTGCTGCTATATGTCCCCAATCCCGGCTGCTAAATATTTTGCCAAATTGTCTGTTATCGATAAGTCGATAAGTTCCCGCTCAAATCGATTTTAAAAAAACAGCTTGTCAAGGCAAACGTTTTATAAAATAAATAAAAAAGCAGCAGGAAATATTTGTAATAAATGAAACTTCAAAAACAACATGTCAGATCCCCAGGAATTCACATACAGACGGCTCCTGCCCTCGTGCCGCCTAGTGGTCACCATTATGGCCTGCATATCCTTTCTAGCAGGACTCGCTGCCGGCTACCTGTTCATGACCCAACCATCGAAAGTGTCGCAGGCGGTGAAAATATTTTGGACCACCGCATCGGCCGTCTATTCATTTTCCGCGGTGCTACTCATCATCAGCGTCTGGAAGGTATTCTTGGGGCGCCCCTCCCCTCGATTCCCAACCACTAACTCCTCTGCCTTTCCTTGCAGCTCATCAAGTGGCTGGGATACCTATACATGTGCCTGCTCCTCGTGGCCATAGCAGTCTACACGGAAAACCTTCGGTATCTGTGGCACAATCTTCCGGCCGCCGTCTTTGTGGCCGTAGTCATCAGCTTCATATTCCTGGGCTTGTCACTAAACATAGCCAGGATCATAAGTGAAAGGCAGAGGCAACTGAGGCAGGATGCAGCTTAGTAACTTCACTAAATTTCCAGTAAGAGTTTAGCTCTATAGGTGATAATAAAGAGGTTTTTCTCACAGCCACTTTGATTTATAAATTTCTTTGATTTCTTTTATTTCCACCTCAATAGGCTCAAAAGGCTCGCTCATCAGCTGTTTGGGCCACGAGGAGGCGAAGCTCCTTTTCGGAGGCAACAAGCGGCAAAAAATGCCTAGCAAAACAAAACGAATAAAAGGGAGAACCTCTTTCGCTGGCCTTTCCCATCCGCATCCTTAGAGCCGAGGCTCCAACTCACCTTCACCTCAGTCATCCGAAGTCGTGTGGGGATTTCCCCCCTAAGAACGAAAGGATATATAAATCGGCCGTTCAGTCGAGAGCCTGAGCAGCAGCTGAACAGACGCCGAACCGCCAACCGAAAATAAAGTGGAAAGTCCTCGCGGAGAAAAGAAATTTGCAAAAGGGTTTTCCCATACAAAGACGGCGCTCAACCTGACATAAGACGTAATTTCGCAAGGCTCTTGAAGGATTTCAAAAACCCTTTGGCCACGTGGTTTACCGAGAAACTCAGACAGGAGACTTTAGCAGGGATCTCGCTAGTATCGATTTGTTCCAAGAACTGCATATTTGCACAAACACACACACACACGTTGAGTGAGCGAGACAGTGCGCTTGTGCTGCGAACGGAAAAGGAAACGAGGGACGAGACAAGGAAGCGGAAGCGGAAACAGCTGCTGCATAAACACAAAGGGGGAAGCCAAAAAGCTGAATTACTAACAAAAGCATCAATGGGCATCATGACGCCACAGCAGCAGCAGCAGTCACAGCAGCCAGGATCCCACCCTTAAAAGAAAGCCCGAGAAAATCACAAGAGCAGCCCAGCAGCCCAGCATCCCAAAAGCGAATTCAAGAACCAAAAGAGGAATCCCCCTTGGTAAGGGCTCTAAGTTGAGTAGCAGCGGCGGCCGAACCGCAGAATTGCAGGAGGAGAAACTGGGCCAACCGGTGAAGGCCCGCGCTCGTCAGCTCGTCTTCAGGATTTTCAGGAGCCAAACCAGAGGCAACCCAATGCATTTGGGTGCACAACAACAACGCCCCAAGCAACAACAACAACAGCGCGAGCAACAAGAGAAACATCAGAGGCGTTTCACGTTCAGTAAAGGACGCCAATGTCGTCCCTACAGCGTGACTGGCATTTACAGGTGAGTGTGAAGCATCCTTCGGGAAGGTCAAGAAACGCTCTTACCCCTGTGCCTGTGCTGGAGGCTGCTCAGATGGGAGTGGGCCAATGGCAAACTTATTGAGGCAGTTTGAGGTCCTTCCTTCCTTTATTCTTTCCCTTTTTTGGTGAGCATGCGCAGTGTTCACCTCATATTCCGAGTTACGAGTAGGTAAACATCGTGAAAGCCATACGAGAATGGGTCAACGTCACAGCCACATATGGCTGCAGCTGCATCATCCATCAAAATCATTATCAAAGGCGGACAGGGAAAAGTAAACAAAGACGGACAGAAGGTGTTGCCAGGAGGTACCTTTCTAGAACAGTTTATATTTATTGAAGGTGTTTTTAGGGAAAAAGTAAATATATTAGAAAGGGTGCAAGTGGGTTGCCAAGATAGGGAGACTAGGGAAAATAAATTTCACGGCCTACTTCCAGGCCCTGCACACACAAACACAACACACGAAACACCCTCAAAGTCTGCAGGGTTGGCTTTGAGCCTGCCTGCAATTACTATAGAGTATATAGCCTTTGCTCAACAAGTTGGGGCCACCTCTCACCTTGACCGCTTATCGTTCAGGCTCAGAGCCTCGACTCCACGAGGCACTAACTCGGCCTCCTCCAGGGGAGGGCCTCCGAGGGAAGACAGGTTTTCCGTTTCATTAAGCCCGACGACGACGAAGGCCTTGAAATGCTGGGAAATTGAAAACAAACAGCGATTGAAAAGCTCCCTCGGCTCGCACGCGCTTCCTGACAATTTAAGCCGGATCCCGGCTGACAGCGGGGATGCCAGGATATGGCGCAATTACAATGGGCTTGGGCTTGGGCTCTCTCTCTGACATTCAACAAGGTCACAAAGGCTTTAGTTTTTGCTCGGCATAGGCTGCTGTGACTCAGTGCTGACAGTGCCAGTGGGAGTGTGGTATTAGTAGGAGTCTCTGGTGTCAAATGCCAAGCCAAGAGTTTTGGCCAAATGCTTATTAGCTGTGTCAGATTTTCCAGTCTCTGATTATGATGATGATGCAGTCCCAGCCGAATGTTGCATGCCTATTATTTGCCATTCTCCACGGTTATTTTCCGCCATCAATATGGCAGGCTGGCAGTCAGTCCATTAGCGGCACGTTCACAGAATTCGATACACGCCATTACAGGGGACACTGAGGAATATTCTTACTTAATTGGTTATAAATTGGATTATTTTCTGGTTAAAAAACCATTTTTAAGGCCAGTATGTTTTAAAATTATAAAATTTCATACATAATTGTCTTTATCTTACCTGATTTAATATATTTTGCTAATTTTCCGCGTCTTAATATATCGAATGAAGTTGGCTGATATTTATCGAGATCCTTATCGTGTTATCGATATTTAATACTAAAATTATCAATATATAACAAGTACACACTAGATTACATCAAATAACAGTATGTTTACACTTAATACTACCTAATACTTAAAAGTTTACAAATCATACTTTTAAATATTTAAAAAGTTGTTTTTTCTTGTATTGAAACCTATAGTTTCATTAATTAATTAATTTAAAAAACACAAAGATATCTTAATACTGTTTTTTCCTGTGCCCTTTTGAGTGGGGGGAAGGTGACTTTAGTGCTAAAAAAAGGGGGCTTGGATTAAGCCACGTGTATATGAACTCCGACTTCCCTTCCATTTCACCGATTGGCTCACGCGTTGATGTGTGTTGCTTAGCGGCATATCATATTACGTATACGGCACGGAGCTCAAATACCAAGAAATAGGTGTTGGATAAGAAAACAAAGTTAGCAAATGAAAAGCCATTAGGAAATGAGTTATTGCGAATTTTTATTTACTTGGGCGGGGTCAGTTTAGCTGAGAAATTACTTGTAATACTTACTTAGTAAGCTGTAAGTTGTGGCTTTCAATCAGCTGAAGTAGAAAAATATTGAGTTTAGGTTTAAAAATGGTTTAAATTCTCATGAAAGCAACCCTTTATTCATATGAAAAATTCATAAAATGTAATCCTTTGGATTACACAAGGACTCTCCCTAGTATCTTAAGTAAACACACCAAAATCTCCCCTTAAGTCATTGCCAATTTTTTGACATTTTTCAAGGGCTTAGCCAAGTTTACGGGCTTCCCCCCATAAAACCTTATCACTCGAAATGCTTCCGGCCATCAGCCCTGAGTTCGAACATTGCATTAGCCTTGGGGGGGTTCCAGCAAATAACCATCCTTATCGCCTCCCAAATCGAAGCGCTCTCCTTGTCAATATCCGGCAACAGAAAGCCACCGCAGGGCAAGACCGCCCCCACCTTGACCCTGAACTAGGAGGAAGCGGAGCGGATCCCGCAGACAAAATGGAAATGAAAATGAACAGGAAAATGGAAGCGGAAAATTCCCAGACGTCATGCCAACCCCGAAAAGCACAGCATGCACCTGCAGCCTGGCATCGATTTAACAAAGTACCCATTACAAAGTCGGAGAAAATCCGCTCAGTCCGAGGAAGGGGAAGGATTTACTGGATGTTGTTAACTCAATTAAACAAAACGTATAAACGTAATGCATATATTAAGAGCGTTGGCTGTTGCAGCGACAATATCGCGTGCGCTCCTCGCATTCGCTTAGCAATGCAAATTGGGCTAAGTTGTTGCTTCCTTGACCCGCCTCCAGTCGATTTGTCAACCGCAGGCTCGGGGCTCGGATTTATGGAAAGCTAACCCATTTTTTAATGGTACCGCCAGGAGGAGGAATTTGCCAAGGCACGGCAGTAACTCATCACAATAATGGGCGGTTGACAAATTCTTTGGCAATTAAAGTCTCGCCATTCGTGGGCGGGCGCTTGTTGATATTTTGGGTTCAATAACAAGCTCAGGAGGGAGAGAATATTTAAATATTGTACTAGAGAAAATAATAAGGTTTTAAGGTTTGTTATCAAGAGGAAGAAGATATTGTGATTGGTACTAGGCACTTGAGCGATAAGTTTTGATTTAATTGGTAGATATCTAAGACTTTTAAAGGTTTATGTAGAATTAGTTTATTTATTGAATGAAAGAGATACAAGAACTTGTATAAACTGTTATAAAATATGAAATGTATATATAAGCCCAAAAGTATACATATGTTTGCAATACTGTTATAAAATATGTTAACACTGAGTAATTCGCCCTTCTGCTGCTTTCATAAACTGTCCTAAACTTTTATAATATATATTAGCACTGATCGTATCGCATTGCTGCTGCCTTCTGTGCGCCTGGTGCCTGAAATACTGCACTTGATATATTTGTACTGACAAAAGACTTAAGATATCGACATTTTGTTGCCTACAACAACATATTTAGGTTCCAATTTATGGAAATCGTTCGCCTTTTCAAATTCGAGTAACAGGCAAACAGAAAGCAGTTATCTGTGCGCTAAACTGTTATAAAACTGTTCTCTTAAAGAGCGGAAGGGGAGAGAGACTTTCAAGAACTGTTATAAAACTGATCTTTGATAGAGCGGATGGTGGAAAAGCGGGAGAGACTTTCAGGAACTGTTATAAGCTTTTATAAAATTAGCTAGACCAAAGTTATTCGCCCTTCTGCTGCTTCCATTAACTGTCCTAAACTTGTATAATATATGTTAACACAGATCGAATCTTCTTGCTACTGCCTTCTGTACGCCTGCGACATAAAATCATTAATTTGATAAATTTGTAGTTAAAAAACTTAAGATGTCGACATTTTTGTTGCCTACAACAACATGTTTAGGTTCCAATTTATGGAAATTGTTCGCTTTTTTAAATTCGAGTAACAGGCAAACAGAAAGCAGTTATCTGTGCGCTAAACTGTTATAAAACTGTTCTCTGAAAGAGCGGAAGGTGGGAGAGACTTTCAGGAACTGTTATAAAACTGTTCTCTGAGCGGGAGAGACTTTCAGGAACTTATATAAACTATGAAATATCAGTTATCTAAAAATAAAATACTAAAAAAACCTATATAATTATAAGTAATATTAGTTTAAATAATCAACATAATTTACTTACAGGGTTCCCGGGGATCGGTTTACTGCGCGAGTGAACCGGACCCAGCTGGTGGAGTCCAGTACGAGTCGGGAGGGTTCCTTCTCGACACAAAGCCAGCAGCGCCCGGCGGTGGGGGTAGCGTGGGCGTGGTCGCGGGTGTGCCCGAGTGCGGCGGCTCCCTCTTCTCGGTGGTATCCGCTCCGCCGGCACCCCTGCCCGACATCGTTGTGCCGCTGGCCGAGCTGGATGTCAAGCAAATGGAATCGCTGTGCCTGCCCTCCCCGTCCCGATCCCGCTGCTGCTCGCCCTCACCCTCGCCGATCCGCCGACCCGCCACCCTCAGCCTGGATGCCCCGTGCTGTCCGCGGACCCTGCACGCCAGCCTGCTGGAGCACCAGATCTCGGAGCTGGAGGAGGACGACAATGAGAACCTGCTGACCGTGTCCAGCATCACAGCGCGTCCGCTGATCGCCAAATCGCACGAGCTGCGCAGCAGCCGGAAGTCAAGTTCCGGCACCGGCTTGAATACGGCCCGGAGCAGGTGCGTCCGCCGGGCCAAGGAGCGGGAAAGGGAGCGTGATCGAGTGACGGCGAATGGTAAGCCGCGGAGCAAGCAGCCGGCCAAGGATCGCGACTCCTCGACGACCACAACGGAGAGCGGGGGAGGCAATGTGGAGCCACCGGATGGAGGCTACGGCTGGTTCATTGTCTTTGGAGCCTTCTCCGTGCAGTTCTGGGTGGCGGGATTGGTCAAGTCCTATGGCGTGCTGTACGTGGAGATAATGGAAACGTTTCCCAGCTCCACGGCCACGGTGGCCTCCTGGATTCCCGCGATTCTCTCGGCTCTGTGCTTGGTCCTGGCGCCTTTATCGAGTGCTTTGTGCCAGAGATTCTCCTGCCGGGCGGTGGTCTTTGTGGGTGGCATCTTCTGTGCCATGGGCATGATCCTGAGCTACTTTGCCACCAGCCTGCTGCACTTGCTCTTCACCTTTGGCATCCTCACAGGTGGGTTTTTAAGACTCCTTTAGCTCAGATTTTATCTTAATCCTTGACAGGCATTGGGGGAGGACTCTCCACCACGCCGGGCATCGTAATAGTGTCCCAGTACTTCGACAAGCACCGTGCTTTGGCCAATGGGATCTGCGTGTCCGGCACCGCTGCTGGGAGCTTTATTCTTCCAGTTCTGATAAAGCACCTGGTGGAGGGCTGGGGCTTTCACGGCACCCTGCTCATTCTGGGCGGCTGCATGCTGCACGTGTGCGTCTCCGCCACTTTGTATCGTCCCATTAGCGACTATACGGATCCGGAGCAGGAGCAGGGACAGGAGGAGGAGACTGCCAAGCCCCTCAACGAGGACATCAATCCCAGCACCACGGGCATCCTGACCACCTCCACCTACCTGGACACTTGCGAGCTGGGCAGGGGCAACGAGCTGAGCGACAAGTTCATCGAGCACCTGTTCCTGGAGGAGTCCAAGAATCACCTCAACTACTATGCCAGCAAGCAGCCAGGTGAGTCGAGTTTAAGAAAAGGTAAAAGGCTAACTAGGAACTCCTCTTTAGCCCAGGACAAGTCCGCCCAGGAGAGCGATGACGAGGTAAAGGACATCATTGGAGAGACCACCTTCATCAAGCCCATGAAGAAGGTGCGCAGCTCCGGGCTGCTGCACTCTGTCGAGGATCTCAGCACGGACTCCACCTGGGTGTATCGCAAGCACTCGGGCACCGACTCCAATCGCGGCAGTCGCCGGCGGCGCAATGTCTTTGCCAATGACGAGGTTATCTCAAAGATCCAGGCCCACCTGGAGAAGCCCCTCTCCCCGCCGAGTGTGGTCAGCCGGGGGCTCAGCAAGAGCATGGAGATACCCACCCCGGTCAGCAATCTCAGCGAGCTCAAGCAGGAGCAGGCGGAGCACACGGGCTCTCAGCTAGAGTCCATAGATGGCGATGGCCGCCGAGGCACTGCCGTTGATGAGGATGACGATGATGAGGATGATGACGAGGAGCAGGGACCACGCACCTGCTGCGAGCGGATCGAGATGTATCTGGACATCAGCCTGCTGCAGGAGCCGAGCTTCATCCTGATGTGCCTGTCGGTCACCCTGATGTCCGTCGGCTGTCCCTACATGCTGTACTACCTGCCCGCCCACGTCATCTCCATAGGTGAGAGGGATCTCTTTGGAAATTATTTTTATACCCGGTACCCATAGGGTACAAGGGTATTATAAGTTAGTGCCATCTCCGACCCCATAAAGTATATATATTCTTGATCAGCATCACCAGCCGAGTCGTTTTAGCCATGTCCGTCTGTCCGTCTGTCTATCCATGTGAAACAACAGATCTCACAGACTACAAGAGCTAGAGTTACCAAATTTGGTGACAACATTGGAATCTATTGCACGCAGATCAAGTTTGTTTTAAAATTTGGCCACGCCCACTTCCGCCCCCGAAAATCATAAAAAACTGTATATAAGCTATAGTCGTAATTTCTGGCTTAAAGTAAATAGATATAATAAATAAGTAGGCATTCGCGGACGTGTTCTGAAAATTTGAGTAAAATCGGATGGTAAACATGGAAGTTATTAAACAATAAAGTTTCTGTGTATGCTTATTCTTCTTCTCTCTCTCTCTCAAAAGCTAAGAACTCAGACACTCGAAAAGGGTTCCGTAGCATTGAGTCATTGAGTCTCGCTCTATCGCACTGCTCAGGAATACTTTGCGGGTGTCTGAGCACATAGCTTTTGAGAGAGAGTGTCACTGCGTGTTGCGCAACATCTTATTTGGATGTTGCTCAACATGTTTCTAGCAACTTTTGTCTTCATTTCTCAACATTTTCTTTTTTTCATGTTCATATCTAATTTAATTTAACCCACAATGCTTTGGCTACCGGGTATCTCACAGTCGGTCACACTCGACTGTAGCTTTCCCACTTGTTTATAAAAAAAAGGTTAAATATTACTCCTTCGCTTCCTAGGCTACAATAAAAGCGAGGCGGGCTACCTGGTGGCCATCAGCGCCGTCCTGGACCTGTGTGGCCGCCTGGGTCTCGGCTGGCTATCCGACCTGCACCTCTTTGACCGCAAAAAGACCTATACCCTGTGGTGGGTACTCATATTTAAGCTCACGAGCTAAGTAATAATTATTTTCTTTCCCGGCAGCATTTTGGGTGCCGGCCTGGCCGTGCTCACGATTCCCTTCGCCAAGACCCTGATCCTGGTGGGACTCTCCGCGGCCGTCTACGGCTTGTGCCTGGGCAGCTGGTATGTCCTCATGCCCGTGCTGCTGGCGGATGTCTTTGGCACGGACCGGATCAGCTCCAGCTACGGCCTGGTGCGCATGTTCCAGAGCATTGGAGCCATCTCTGTGCCCCCGCTGGCGGGTCTCATGAGGGATCTGTCCGGCGACTATGAGATCTGCTTCTACTGCATGGGATCCTGCATGGTCCTGGGCACTGCGCCCATGGTCGTGTGGGCCATCCTGGAGGCCCGCAACCATCGCCTGTTCGTGCAGCGCGAGGACGAGGACGAGGAGGAGGACTGCGAGGTGGCCTAGGAAAAGGGATAAGGGAAATGAAAATGGAAAATTAGTTGGTTGCCCCCATAAAAGTTAATCGTGTTTTAGTAGCGATCAATTACTAGTTGAGTTCCTGAGTTTCAGAGTTCGAATGCCTCACCGATATTGCTGATTCTACCAATACTATCTATGAATACTATCTGTACGTTCTCATCCCCACACTCACTCTACACGCTCTCTAACTAACTATCCTTGTAGCTTGTTATCCTTCCGTTGCTCCGAGCATGAACGGATTTGTGAGAAAAAAACAAAATGAAGAAACCAAACAACAAAACCAACAACTGAGCACCACAAGTTGCGCAAAAAGAACTGAGTTTAAAAAGACATGAACTACAAATACCCGTATATAACTTTATAATATAATAGTTACGATCGTGCTACATAGTATTTCCATGCCCGATTCGAGGTGGACGTGCATATATGCAGACTATATAGTTGTAGGTTCGCATGCCCATATCAAAATCAAAATCAAATAAAAACAGTTCCAACAAAAAAGCGAAATAAGGGAGAGGCTAAAAGCAGATCGGAGGCTTGTCTTCAGAACATTGCATTACATTAACCTAGACGTAAAATAGTTGTTGTGAGACATTTACCCAAAAAGCGAATTACCAAATAAACACCAAATCAAAAAGGGAAAAGTGTTTTCAATGGGTTGAGAATTTAATAAAAACATTTATGGATGCCTGCATATTAAGAACTTCAGATAACTAGAACATAAATATCAATATAAATAATATAACAATTAATATAACATTATTTATTCAAATTTTTAGCTTTTATTTATATTTAAAATAAGCTTATTCAAACATTTTGAATATTTTACAACACTGCGCGATAGTCACCAAACCATTGATTGGCGAACGGCAAACTATCGATAGTTCTTACCATCGACGTCATTGTTAGTGCCATCGCTATTCGTAAAGTTCATTTCTTCGTCGAAGCTCGCTGTATTTCGGGCTTTCCCCTTGAATTGTTTAGATCTCCCAGATTTTTCCGCCTAAGATGAGCCGCGAAGTGCTAGATCCTCCCGTGCAAACCATGAGCCACGACCGCCGCTACCGTGTCAACGTGGTGCACGAGGATTTCGGAGGCAACAAGTGGAATGGCCAAAACAAAAGGCAGGGCAAGCCGGCAAACAATGCCTACCAGGAGCCAGGTGAGTTCTGCCTTCAGGAAGTGCTCTGGAGTAACTACTTCCTTCCTCCCCCAGATCTCTATGGCGACGACGACGATGAGGGGGAAGATCCAGCTTCCAGCCAGATTGAGCAGACGCCAAATGGAGACTTCAAGCTGGCTCTGCACGTGCCCAAGTGAGTGGAGACCAGGAAAATGCTTGAAATCTTATATTAATTGGTATGCCTGCAGGTCTTTCTATGGTGGTCTGATTGGCATGAAGGGCTCCACGAAGCGTCGCATTGAGGAGGAGACCAGGACCGAGATCTATGTTCCACGTCAGAATGAAAAGTCCAACGATATATTGATCAAGGCCAGGCAACGCGACCAGGTGAGCGCTGCCCTGCGTCAAATCCGTCACCTGATTGGCTCTCTGCGCAAGAAGATGAAGCCCACGCACTTTCTGGCCGTGGCTCTAAACACGGGCCAGGTCCAGGAGCGCTTTGTGGAGCTAAGGGTAAGTTGAGGCACAAAGTAAGGCTAGAATTAAGTAACTCTCCTCCTTAGAAAAGCATTTTAGAGGCCCAACTGCCCGGCATCGATGAGGAGCTGTTCATCTCGGAGCGCAGCATCCACCTCACGCTGGGCGTCTATGTGCTCCTCGACGACGATGAGCGCCAACGGGCTCTCAACGAGCTGGAGGGCTGTCGCTCCCTGCTGGCAGACCTAAAGACACCATTTGATATGGAAGTCAAGGGTTTGGAGATCATGAACGATGACCCTAGCTCCACGCGTATTCTGTACGCCCACATCGAGTCCCCGGAGCTGCAGAAATTCGCGGATCAGTGCCTGGCCCACTTCCAGACCACCGGACTGTGCGCCACGGACAACAACGAGCGCGAATCGATCAAGCTCCACATGACCGTGATGAACAATCGCTATCGCAAGGAGGTGAAGAAGTGCTCCGACAGCTTCGATGCCCGCGAAATCCTGAAGCGCTTTGGAGACATTGATCTTGGCTCGGCCCAGTGCCAGGCAGTGCACTTGTGCGTCCTCAAGTCTCGCGGGGAGGATGATTTCTACAAGATCACTGGGAGTTTGAAGTTTGAGAAGTAAAGCTGTAAAAACATCGATAGTGATAGTCCAAACCATCGATACTATCGACAAAATAAAATGGGTAAAAAAAATGGTATTTTGGTTCAACAAAACATTAAATGACATCATTTATATAAGATCTTACTGTCTGTATAGTTTTTATATAAAGATAGTTTTTGATATTATTGATTAAAAATTAAACAAAAATGTTAAGAATATAAGAATTTATGATTATATTTATTGGCAAAAATAATGCTGCTAACGCGATGTATCGATGGTGGAAAAAAACAATCGATAGTATCATCGATAGTTTACAGCTCTATTGAGAATGAAGAGCCGAAGGCTTAAGCTATTTTGTTTGGAATTCCACCACTTGTAAATAAAAGTAATGCAAGTACACATATATATACGATTTATTTGTCGAATATCAATGCTCAAATTGGGTTCTTGTATATATCTTCTGATGCATAAGACCTTATGCTGGCCTCCACAATCGAAACAAATGTGCGCTGGCTGAGATTTCGCTTACGGTTAAAGTGGTTCTGTTCATTCCTGTCCTGATCTCATATTACAATAAATATAAAAATATATATATTATATACACATGTATATAGTTCCATATGTGATGAGGATTTGTGGCGAAATCGTTTATTGGGTTATATAAAGTGCGTGCTTAAGATCTAGGGATTAGTAGGAAGCCACAAGTGGAGGACACCGACATGTACAAAAAAAAAAGTGGAAGCTAGCTGGACAGATACTCCTCTGGTCCACACACACATTCGCGCTGGCAAATAAATGGAATATCAAAAAACAACACTCGACGGCGGCGGCTTACTAACTAACTTGAACTACACACGATTTGCTTTTGCTTTTGCTTTTTACGTTTGTTTTTGTTTTGCTTCAGTCTAAAGTTAAGATTTGGTTGATTTTACTTATAGCTTGAAGAGGATTCCATTGGTTCTACTTGTTCTGGTTCCGTTTTGGGCGGGATTTCAACTACAATAGATAGTAATGATGCTGGAAATTGAGTTTGGGCTTTGCTCGCACATAGACTATATGATAAACATTTCAACATATATATAAATACACATATATGCTAGAGTTGGAAGAAATAAACGATGTAACATTGATAGTTTCGATATTTTACAACATCGACTATCGATGTTTTTCCATCTCTAATATATGCTTGGATGAGTTCTCAATTTAAAAAGGAGCAAGGCCGGAACAGGACGTTTCAAGGCTTCTTTAAGTGTTTTTTTCATCAGTCGGCTTAGGTCTTGGTCTGTTACTAAGATATAAATCAAGTAAAAACAGGATATGTATGCCTGATAGCCTTAAAACGCCTTGTAAAGACCTTGCCCCGCGGCTTTTGTAACAAACAAACATCTACAAAACGTACATATACATAGATTTCCTTTTGTTTTGTTTGGTTTTTTTACGGTAACAACAATTAGAGTTTCGGTGCACATTTAGTTAAATTTGAACATAGTTGGGTCTTGGCTGCTGACTGTGTGTTAGTGCTGGCAAAACATCGGAGCACTATCGATAGTATCGATTTTTGGAACTTTTTTGAAAAACCATCGATTGTTTTTGGCACTATCGATGTTTTGATTAGACCGATTAGACTCCATTTTAAGCCTTTGAAATGATCACGACGATGCCTTCTCGAATGCTGGAAGGTAAATATTTGGTTATTATGAATGGAAATTAATCCCTTAAGGCTTCAACTGCAGATAATATAATTTTTATAAGCAGAAATTTGTATGGCTTAGGAAACATCGAAAAAATCGATAGTGCAAAACATCGATTTTTTGCCAACTCTACTGTGTGTCGATTACTTATTTATTATTTGGCTAATTCGTGTTATTAGACAATTACTTCAGTTGCTTGTTCAGTGTTCAAAATCGCTCGCTCTGCAATCTAGGGTGTGTTGTGCGTGTGTGTGTAGTGTGTGCGCATTGGATAAATCTTTCTCTCAGTTCAATCAATCAATCAGGCTCCTCGTTGTTAGTTTTCCTCGCGTTCATCAGCCTCCACACCCTGGCCAATCGCTGCTACTATTTGGCATGACCATTGCTGAGCACCGCCGGCAGGACATTGGCCTGCTGCACCACCGCATTGATGACATCGATCTCCTTCTTGAGGAAGGCGGCATTGCCGTTCTCCTCGGGATCGCCCGAGGAGGTTAGAGTATTGCCGGCGGCATCTGTGCCGTTGTCATGGTTTGAGGATATGATGTTGCGTTTACGTAGACCCCCCGAGACGGCAGAGTCCAGGTTGATGCCCAGCTTGGGAAACTCTATGTCCCGCATTAGGTCGTTCTTGAACTCGACGATGCCGCTAACGGTCTCGGTTACAGTCTTGTCAATGAAATCCTCAATGTTTTTGGTCTCCGCCTCGAACTTCTCCTTCAGCTTGCTGGATAGTTGATCCATCTCGCACTGGTCATGGGGCACGCTAACGGCGTCGCGGGCGCTCGTCGGCTTCTGCTTCTCCAGATGTGGCGGCTGCTGCTGCTGTGGGCGTGGTCGAGGGTTTACATTGTTCGGTTGCTCTGTGGACTTTTGTTGTTCATTTGTGGTGTTGTGTAGTCCAGCAGCAGCAGCAGCAGCGGCAGGCGATGGCTGCTGGTGCTGGCTCTGGTGTGTGGGCGTGTTGACTTTACATTGCTGGGCATGCTTGTCCTTCTCCGACTCCGCCTCCTCCTCCCCATCCTTGTTGAGATCATGGCCAGCGGTCAAGGGTGCGGCAGTGGCCGAGGTTGAGGTACCACCATTGGCCAGCGATGTGCTTCCCGCTGGCAGCACTCTAGAGGAGTCTCTTGTCCGCCGCTCGCCGCGAATAAACTTGGGTAAAATAAATATGGTCACTAGTGAAATGATGTGAAGGCACAAATAAAATCTCAGGTACAATTTGATGCTGCCCTGTAAAGCGAAACAAAGTGTGGAAATCGGTTAAAAGTTGTTCGAAATCGAGGGGAGAGGATAGAGCTGTAAACACATCGATAGTGCCCTTACTCGATGAAACATCGATGTTCTTCTATCGATGTTTTTTATTTATGTTTTTTATGATGTTTATCCACCTCTAAGGGATAGTCAAACCATCGATACTATCAACAAAATAAAATGGGTAAAAAAAAATATTATTTTGCTTAACCAAACCATATTAAATGGCATAATTAAAATTAAATTGTATGTATTAAAAAATATGCAAGAAATTTAATCACATTACTGTCTATATAGATTTTAAATAGATTGATTTTGATATTAATGATTAAAAATTAAAAATGTTTTGATCCGTTCTTAAGAATATACAAATGTATGATTATATTTATTTTTATATTTACATTAATTGGCAAAAACTTGAACATTTTATACGAATTCACTGATTTGCTGATAACGCGATGTATCGATGGTAGAAAAAAAAAAACAATCGATAGTGACGTGGTGCATAGCATTATCGATAATATCGATAGTATCATCGATAGTTTTACAGCTCTAGGAGAGGGTAAAGTATAGAACAAATATATATCGTATGCATGGGGTGAGTCGAAGAAAAAGGGAAGAAAGATCCTGCAAGTATGGAAAGTTGGTAAGCCATTATATTCCACGAACCCCGATCGGTTAAGTATAGATTTCATTGCTGGCAGCCAATGATTAGCCTCAAATTCAACCTCTCACGCTCCAATTTTTAGCCATTTTTAAATTTTAAAGCAAAGATCCCCAACATCTTCATCAACGTTATAAATACCCATTCCTCCCCCCGATAGACTCACCATAAATTCAAGCAGAACGAATGGGAATGTGGCGTAGCCCAGGACGACGCGTGTGATCAGGCAGGTCACAATGTCGTAGAACATCCGGGTGACCTGCGTGCTCTGGAAGCGATGACGGAAGAGTCGCCGGCCGGTGCGCGCTGCTGTCACAACGACGGCGCCCGTGGCAAAGGTTAGATAGTAGCCCGGATAGAAGCCGTGCCAGACGGCGCTCAGGGCGAAGGTGAGGAGTGTGCCATACTGGAGAGGCACACGCTCATAGACGAGCGTGCGCAGCCAGCGATTGGTGCCGCAGTTCCAGTTGTTGATGGCATCGCGCATGTTGGTCGAAAACTGGTCGAAAAAAAAACACTATTTTTAGGGGAACATCTTTAGGAGTAATATTTACGCTCACCTCGAACGACAGCACATTTATGTTGGATATCAGGTCCCATTTGGGGTTGCCCTCCTTATCGTAACCGGTGAAACCTAAACCTGAGTTGTTGCATATGGCGTCCGCCAGGAGCCAGGCATGATAATACTTAAAGCGTATGCAGGTGGTGGCCATCATGGCGTACCAGTACTTATAGACCATGCTGGTGTTGTTCAGGAAGTCATCCTCCTTCATGTCTTTCACGGGATACAGCTTGACGAACTTCATGAATATGAAGGCGCACACCAGGCTGCCGACCACTTTGCGTATGACCGCTTTCGTGGGTGAAGGTTCCAGCACCACTTCCCGCTTGCTATTGTCCAGATTGCCCTGGGAAGAAGGGGTATTGAAAGTTAGTTATCGTGAAGGAAGAATTGTAAGGGAAATTGGGGTAAGTAGAGGTAAGGTAGGGTGTACAACTTAGGAGCTTCTTTTAATACGAGACTTAAATTACTTAAGAGCTTCATTATGTTTTCAAAAATATAAGAGTGCAAGTCTGAGGGACTTAAATTGCTAAATTAGTTTAATTTGATGGGTCTTTGGAATAGGTTTTTAAGTACTTTTAATAAAAGGGACGTTGCATTAACTTTTCACCTTTACTTTACTTTCTTAATTACATTTTTTTTTTTTTTTTTTTGTCAAATTGAGAATTATGAGTGTCATAATAGTGGAGAGCAGACAAGCGCCCCTTTTTTTATTTTGTATTTTTTTTTTCCACTAAAAAAATTTTTTTTTTTTTAATGGTGAAATTTATTTCAGGGACTATTAAGCAGGTCGAAAGCCAGACACATATAATAAACTTACGTTGCCTGATGGACTGCTCAGCAGATTGTAGCCCTCCACAAAGTCAATGTAGTCCTTGTAAAAGACAAGAGGACCGGCCAGGATGCTGGGGAAGTGCCAGACGTAGGAGAAATACTCCAAGGCAGTAGGCATTTTTCGAATGGCATGGTACTGCTGGGCTTTGGTAAGGTCCTGTCAAATAAGGAATATCAAGATTTAAATTAAAGATGCTTCAAGTTTTTTAATTTATTTATTTATTTATTTTTTTAAATTTATTTAATAATCTTACCTCATCCCTTCGCACAAAGCCATCGTGGATGCTGAAGGCCAAGCTGGTCACCTTCTGTGTAATGATCATTAGAGGCCCGGTGATGTCCAGGGCATAGGATCCATAGTCATACAGCTGACGCATGAGATGCACGCAAAGCAGATAGCTCATGGCCACCAGCAGAACGGCTCTGTATTAAAGTGTAAGGATAATTAGTAAGGCCTTCCTAGAGATTTACTTGACAGGGCATTACCTCTGAACGATGCGCGGATCCTGGGTGCGAATGACAATGTAACATATTGCCGGCAAACCGGCAATGTGAATGGCCTGCGGGCCAAAGCAAAAGTAGCCAAAGGCCAGGCCAATGGCCAGGGCGAAGGTGTGCCGCAGCTTGCTGGACACCTTCGAGGGATGCAGCACGGACCGGAAGAGCGAGGCCAGGAAGAGTGCCGAAAACTGGCAGAGTAAAAAGTTTACCTTTAATGAAAGAAGAGATTGGGAATGATTATTGAGAATATACAAAGAAATACAAAGGAATAATAGGAACAAGGCGCACATACAAAGTTTTATTGATTAAAGTCATTGACTCTCTCTGTGTCTCTCTACTTGTGCTGGCAATCAAATCGTTAATTAATGAACACGAGTACGTATAGTTTAGATTAAGTGGCTGACTTGATTTTCGCTGTGCCAAGTGCTTTGCTTTTATTTCAATAGCACAATTTTGTGCGGCAAACAACTCGTAATTGTGTCGGGTCGCCCCGATAGGTGATAAGAGTGACGACGTCTCGAACCCCAAAGCCGTCGCATCCGCTATGCCCACGAGTAACCCCCCCCGTGCTGTTAGGTGTGGTCCTAGTCCTTATCGCCCCTTATCGGGGACAGTGCTAAATGCGTTTTAAAGAACCGAAAATCTAGGCGAAAGCGTCAAGCAATTGATATCAATTAACTGCCTGATATCATGCCTCCCCACTTGGGTTCTAATTTAGGGTCGTCATTGTTTATTCATTGGCACAGCGCGCAGTTCGTTGGTTCGTGCGAAAAAAGCAAATGAGCGAAGAATAAGTGCGGCATAAATTAGCCATTTCAATTACCGTTCCACTGCTCTAGTTTTAGATCAATGTCAACCGACAGACAGCCGGCAAAGGGCATAAGATCCTCCCCAGCCACTGGCATCGCAATAGAAGCCAAGGCCCCCACCGGTGGGGGTCAGCAGGCGCACATTGATCACAATGCGTGATCGTGATCACCATCACCGATCGCCCATGATCAAGTGCAATGCTCGACAAGCACTTGTGGCCGCAATTCTCAGGGCGGCGATGTCTGGGCTGGGGGGATGCTGTTCTCTCGCATTACAATTGCAAATCTAGAGCGACACGTGCCGGCTACATGTGCAGCGGTTTGGAAGATGGGTCCAAAGATCGCTTACAATTTTATAACAATACAATTTTCCGGGGTGCTTACAATAGGTATTGTTATTGGGGTTGTTGATCATAATAGATTATATATATATAAAGAATGAAAGGAAGTTAACTTTGGCAAGCCGAAGTTTATATACCCTTGCAGATAATTAAAAAAAAATGTAATATTTATTTCTATAATTATAATAAAGGCAAATATATAGTTTTAATCCCATATCTTTAAAATCAACGACAATCGGCTAATTTGGACCGATCGTTCCTATGACAGCAATAAGATATTGTAGTCCGATTTGGATATAATTTTAAATTTGCTGCTATTATTAAATTAGAGGATCATATACTAATATTTAACTAGATTTCTTTAAAAACAACGTAAATCCGCCCATTTTTCCCGATTGTTCCTGACAGCTATAAGATATAGTGGTCCGATTTTCCGAACAGACGGACATGGCTAAATGGACTCGTCTGGTGATGCTGATCAAGAAAAAACATCTGCCTAATATTATAATACTCTGCGAGGGTATAAAAATGAGAGAAACAATTCAAGGGTTAGTAGTAAATGTAAACAATTGTTGAAATTATTCCTTCCCTTCTGTAAATCTTTTCTCCAGCATTTTACAAAACTTTTTTGAAATATTTCACAACACTGTTACCAAAACACTAGTGTAACGAAAAAAGTTCATATGAATATGCACTATTTTCAACGCAAGATAATAAAATATTCCGTTCTGGTTAAGATTTTAATGCTGTTATTTATTGATTAGGTGGTTACTGTTGATTAGGAATACAAGTTGCAATACGAGCTCAGCTCTGGCCTCAATCCAGTTAAGCAGACTCATCGTCGCATCAGTTGCGCTGGGCCGGGCAGTTCAGCACCAGGCTGCGGGCGCGGCACTCTCCAGCCTCGGAATCGTACCAGAGACCGGCATGGCACTTGCGCAGCAGGCGGCGTCCGGCGCGGCACTCGTAGTACCTCCTGCAGTGGTTCGGGTCCGGGACAATGCTTCCGTCCGCGCGGCCACGGCACATGGGGCTGGTTCCGATCACAGTGGGAGCATTTGTTGCGTCGCTCGAGCCGGTGAAAATCTCCTTAATGTAAGAAAGGATGCCATCATTGGACTTCTGGGGCCCAGATCCACAAGCCGGTGTGGTTGTCTGATCGCAGGGAGCAGGGGTTGTTGTTGTTGGCTCACAGGGTGGTGGAGTCGTGGTCCTAGGCTCGCAGGATGGCGTTGGTGTAGTGGTCGTTGGTGCACATGTTGTAGTGGTTGTTGTTGGAGTCGTTGTTGAACAGGTAGTTGTAGTAGTTGTTGTTGTGGTAGTTGTTGTTGTTGTGGTTGTTGTTGTAGTCGTGGTCGTTGTTGTAGTGGTTGTATCTTCTTCACATGGAGATTGTGGGGCTGGAGTTGTTGTTTCCTCAGGCTGGCAAGGTTTCTCCGGAGCAGGAGTTGTGGTTTCCTCTTGGGCAGGAGCAGGAGTGGTTGTTATTTCCTCAGGCTGGCAAGGTTTCTCTGGAGCAGGTGTCGTGGTTTCCTCTTGGGCCGGAGCAGGAGTGGTTATTTCCTCAGGCTGGCAAGGTTTCTCCGGAGCAGGAGTTGTTGTATCCTCTTGGGCCGGAGCGCAGGTTGTAGTTGTTGTAGTAGTAGTCGTTGTTGTAGTGGTTGTTGTTGTTGTAGTTGTAGTAGTCGTCGTTGTTGTTGTAGTTGTTGTTGTAGTTGTTGTTGTTGTGGTTGTTGTTGTTGTGGTTGTAGTTGTAGTCGTGGTTGTTGTAGTGGTCGTTGTTGTAGTGGTTGTATCTTCTTCACATGGAGATTGTGGGGCTGGAGTTGTTGTTTCCTCAGGCTGGCAAGGTTTCTCCGGAGCAGGAGTTGTTGTTTCCTCTGCGACCGGAGCACAAGTTGTAGTTGTTGTAGTAGTCGTAGTTGTTGTTGTAGTCGTTGTTGTTGTAGTTGTAGTAGTCGTCGTTGTTGTTGTAGTTGTTGTCGTTGTAGTAGTTGTTGTGGTAGTTGTTGTTGTTGTGGTGGTTGTTGTAGTAGTGGTCGTTGTTGTAGTGGTTGTATCTTCTTCACATGGAGACTGTGGTGCTGGAGTTGTTATTTCCTCAGGCTGGCAAGGTTTCTCCGGAGCAGGAGTTGTGGTTTCCTCTTGGGCCGGAGCAGGTGTTGTTGTTATTTCCTCAGGCTGGCAAGGTTTCTCCGGAGCAGGAGTTGTTGTATCCTCTTGGGCCGGAGCAGGAGTTGTTATTTCTTCAGGCTGGCAAGGTTTCTCCGGAGCAGGAGTTGTTGTTTCCTCTGCGACCGGAGCACAAGTTGTAGTTGTTGTAGTAGTCGTAGTTGTTGTTGTAGTCGTTGTTGTTGTAGTTGTAGTTGTCGTCGTTGTTGTTGTAGTTGTTGTGGTAGTTGTTGTTGTTGTGGTGGTTGTTGTAGTAGTGGTGGTTGTTGTAGTAGTGGTGGTTGTTGTAGTAGTGGTCGTTGTTGTAGTGGTTGTATCTTCTTCACATGGAGACTCTGGTGCTGGAGTTGTTATTTCCTCAGGCTGGCAAGGTTTCTCCGGAGCAGGAGTTGTGGTTTCCTCTTGGGCCGGAGCAGGTGTTGTTGTTATTTCCTCAGGCTGGCAAGGTTTCTCCGGAGCAGGAGTTGTGGTTTCCTCTTGGGCAGGAGCAGGAGTTGTTGTATCCTCTTGGGCCGGAGCAGGAGTGGTTATTTCCTCAGGCTGGCAAGGTTTCTCCGGAGCAGGAGTTGTTGTTTCCTCTGCGACCGGGGCACAAGTGGTAGTTGTTGTAGTAGTCGTAGTTGTTGTTGTAGTCGTTGTTGTTGTAGTTGTAGTAGTCGTCGTTGTTGTTGTAGTTGTGGTTGTTGTTGTAGTCGTCGTCGTAGTCGTTGTTGGAGTTGTTGTTGAACAGGTTGTTGTAGTAGTTGTCGTTGTGGTAGTCGTTGTGGTAGTCGTTGTGGTAGTCGTTGTTGTAGTCGTTGTTGTTGTTGTAGTGGTCGTTGGTTCACAGGTTGTAGTGGTTGTTGTTGGCGTTGTTACTTCACAGGTCGTAGTTGTCGGAGTGGTCGTCGTCGTCGTCGTAGTGTCTTCCTCACAGAGAGAGGGCGGAGTTGTCGTCCGCACACAAGGAGGCCTGGGGGTGGTGGCCAGGCATGGCTCCCCGGGAGCTTCTGTTTTAGGCCTGCTGATTCTGTGGGCAGATCCGGCGCTGACGGCGACCGATGCCACGAGGGCCAGAAGGAAGAGGCTTGCTGCAAGGGAAGAGGTTAGCGATGGAGGATCCTCAGTTCTCCAGAATGGGGACACTTACACAGATTCATTGCAAAAGGATAACTAACTACTGTGGGCTACTTTACCGCTTTTGCTTCAATGCTCTGACTACTGACCCATCTGCAGCGTCTTTTTATAGCCCTGCCAAACCGATTTCAAGTGGCTGGCATGTTCTGGGCTACCAGGTTACAAGAAAGTTACCTTATTTCACTGATAACTTTAGACTAATTTGGCAAAGTGCAGCTTCAACTTTGAAAACTTTTTAACCACTGTTGCTGTACAGATTGTATAAGGCTTTCTATACATTTTAAAATTATCATACTCGTACTTGGTGTCCATTTCCGATGTCTTCATATTTTATGAGGTCGGAAATTGGCCAGTCTGGGAGAGGTAAAAATTCCTGCCATCAAATCGACGGGCATATCCTTGCCAAAAAAGGTGGGAGAACGCAGGGGCGATGTGTGTGCTAGGATTCCAAACTTACAGGTGGCTTGAACGATTCGGATCCGGATTCCAATTGTTGCTAGGACGACGAAGATCCTGATCCCACCAAAGATGGGAATGCTTAATAGTTAGCGATAGAAGAGCTTCGATAAAACTCAATAACTTGGATATTCTGACATTCTAGAATAAAAACATTAGGATCTCCAAAAATATTTGCTATTTTATAGTAAGCTTCAGATCTACAAAAATCATTAACAAAAGTAAAATGTTGAAAAAGAACGATACTATCGAAAGTATCGATTCTTTTGTAAAAAAACCTCGAGAATATCGAATTTCTCAACCTAATGGTATCGATCGCAGCCAGCTCCGTTGAATAATGCACTAAAAAATGTTTCAAAGTGTAAATTTCTTCAAAAGTTCGAAAATTAAAGACTTGAAAAGTTATCGATGCCAAAAATACAATCAGGATCAAGCTTGCATACTGATGATTTTCTTGAATATAACTCCCCTAACTTAAAATAATAATAATAATAAATAAGAACTGTGAAAGAAAAAGCATCGTGGGTAACACAAGTTACATCTTTGTAACACACTGTTCTTTAATTTCTCTTTCTGCAGCCATCTCAGTATGTACTATACTGTATGGCATCTCACAAGTTCCGCTGTCGAATTTCATAATGGCCAGGCACACTTCAGCAGTGTGCCGATAACGCGCACTCGCTTATAGATATAACCGTACATTATCTGCCTTTGTGTATCGGGAAATAGCACCCACAAGCCCACAAAGGGGCCACGTATCAAAGGCCCCACGAAACTCACGCCATAGGTCAGAAACAAAGGCGACCCTGGAACGATGTCTGATAACCAGAGTCAAGACGAAAAGCAAAACAATGAGGCTCTTACCACCAATTTAAGATTAAAGACTGGGAGGGAATTGAGCTGATTACAAGGTGAATCACTCACGATGGCCAGAAGTTTCAGCAGTTTCCCCATTTGGACGCATGTTGTAATCCTCATCGGAATACCGAATACCTCATGCGCAATAAGTTGGTTCGCATTGCTGCTGGGAAAACCGGTTACCGCTTGCCTCAGCCACATCTATATGGCCAAGACAAAAAGCGCAAACGAAAGGAAAATCTTGCTCAAGAATTATGTTTTAGGCATGGAACCGGGGGAACTAAGACAAGAAGGGCAACAAGTGGACTCGGGCATGGGCAACTTGTTGGGGTCCGGAAAAACCTCACTTGGAAAAACAATACGTAGAAGTAAGTAAGTATTAATAGATGAACGAATTATTTATCAATATTTTTAGTCTGTTCAAGACCTTGTAAACATTTTTATCACAGTGCAGGACAGCTGAGACTCGTAAAATAAATTACATGAGTATTCGGAAGAAGGGGAAGTCATCTTCCGAGCTTGAGGGCATCGGCTGAAGCTTTTGTCTCAAGTCTGAGCAGGGCAAGGTACACATTCCGAGGGTCTCTCGGTGGGGCCTCGAACACACGGCTCATGTGTCCGCACACCGCGCCCAAGGGGAAATAATTAAATCGAGCATGAATTCAGGTGCACGGCTCGACGACGACCAATCGAGTTTCAGGGCACGCAGACGACTTAAAGCCACAATGTGAATTCCAATTACCAAGTGCTTCCTTTTCAGCATCCAGGCAAGCACTACTTCTGCTGCTGCAAATATTGTCTATTGACAGAGCAAGCAGTTTATCCCAGCCCATCACCCCTTGGCACCCTTCTGTCGCATTTTATTATGAAGAGATAGCGCTGGAAGCCCTGATAAGATGTTGCCATGGTTCCGTTTCGTTCTTTTCCGGCCAGCAACAATGCAATGCGGCTTGCATGTGTGCCGCGCCAGCAATTTGCGTGGGCTCATCTGCCATTGTTCGCAGGGATTCCTTAGCTGCCGAGCTAGTCTTGAGATCTGCGTTATAGTCTTCATTTGAAAGCAGACTATGGTTGTTATATAGCAAAAGATGTACTTTTAGGACAATTAAATATTGCAGTTGCACCAAAAAAAAATATAAAAACAAGAGTTTAACCTTTCTACGCGTTGTCTTGAAAATATACCCAAGCAATATAATGAGATTAGTATAGATTTTATACTTCAAAGTATCAAATGTATACTCCAAAGTATTCATTTTAATACTCTTTAGTTTCAATTGTGTATTTTCTAGTATTATTTTTATACGAACCTACAGTTGCGGTCAAAATAATAGTAGTGCTGGTCTAGTGAAAAGTTTTTCGGCTGTATCTTCCCAATGGGTTGACGAATCCAATTCATTTCTTCATATTAGTAATTACCAATATCTGCTCTTCCAGTATATGAAGTGATGTCGTCTTATCACATCTCTTTCTATTTTATTTTGCATTATTTCCCAATTTAGCACGTTTTTGGCGCAGTCAAAATAATAGTAGTGTCAGATAAATTTTTTTTTATGATTAAATTTACTAAACTTTTCTTAAGATTTTTGGTCTTAAACATTACTTTAGGATGTTATCAAACAGTTTTTAGCATTTCTATATCCTTCGTTTATATTTGGTCCTGGCAATATGGAATGTGGAAAAAAAATTGCTGCCAAGAGGCAAAATCTGATTAAAAAGTTTATATCTGAAAGAAAAACCTACTTCAAAGGGTATATATTATTGTATGCTCATCTAAAATGATCACATATGCGATATGTTCAAAAAATCGAGTGGCCGACCAAGGATATTGACAAAAAAGTCAGGGGATCGCCAAGTGAGGCAGGGGATGCATAAGACACTCATGTCTGCTGCAGCCTAAAAAAAAATTTTTTAATCTATGCATATCTGGAAACAATAAGAAGCAACCTTAGAGAGAATGTCCTCATGACAAAAAGTTCCAAAAAAGGGCCTTATCTAACAATAAAGTATCTTGTCAAACGCTTAACGTTTGCCTCAGAATATCTAAGCTGGCCCTCGAAAAAATTTAGGAACATTTTTTTGCCGGAAAAGCCCAACTTAGGTATTTTTACGGCCGTGGGTCTCGAAAGTATTGAAAACGACCACAATTAAAACACTTTTTCCTAAAAATACTTGCAAAACCGTTAGGTACGGGTTTTTCGTCAGTTATGATTTAGGCGAGCCTTGCGTACCATGTAGGTAGGCCAGTGTATTGGCTCAGAAATATAATGGATCGACATTTATATGTCAAATTCTGAGTCGGCGTGATGCTACTATATATTTCAAAGGATATGCCACTTGTTTGGATGTTTTAAAAGGGCAACGATCCAGCAAATACGAGTAAATTGTACATAGAGTGGCTTGCAGCTAACCAGGTAAACGTCTTAAAATGGCCCGCACAGTCACCCAAACTCAATCCGATTGAGATTTTTTGGTGTGACATTCAGAAATAAGTCCTAAAAATACTACCATACAAAATTTTTTATCATTTGCAAGTTGTGGAACAATTTTTTCTATGAAAATATGCCAAATCTCAGTTGATTCCAGGGAAAATCGCTGAGGAGTCCTTATTGTCTATAAAGGATATTTAACTAATACTCAAAAAAATTCTTATCCATGGATCTATAATAATCAATCAATCAGGTATTCCTAAATAATTTTTTTAGGATGTGGTAATTTTTCAAAAGTTTCACTACTATTATTTTGACCGACTCAATTTTCGTCAAATTCAACATTTATATTTTTCCTTAATAATTCTTTTGAGTAATTTCAAGTTGTTATGTGTTATTAACATCTACTATTAGTTAAGCTTTAATGAAAATTAAAATAATTTTTTTAAAGAGCTTACAAAGTTATTTTTTTGTGGATTTTATATAGCCTTACTGGGCACTACTATTATTTTGACCGCAGCTGTACATCGAAAATTCGATAACATATCGGGTTAGCGGAATTTAGTGCTTTTCTGTTTGTCGCATTAGTGATTATTCTGAAGTTTTGGTGCAGATGAGTATACAATTAATACTTTCGTAGTATCAAATTGATAAGCATCTTATTAAGAAATTATATATTATACTAAAGAGTATAGAATTTATCAACAATAGTATAGTTTTCTATAACGATTTTTTTTGGGTGTGATAGAAAGAGAACTTTTCTTAATGCCATCGCTATTATATTCTCTTGCAAACTATTTATCTTTTTTTTAATTTTGGAAACCTGTAGACCAGACCCCATTTTAATAATACTTGTACCAAATGGAGCATGAATTAAACCCCAGCTAAATAGCTTTTCCACCCTAAACCTGCTTCTAATCAAAAAGCAATAAGTAAAACACTTATTTTTTTAGCTAATCACACAATTGTTGCTCTTTTCTAAATATAAATACAAATTACATATTACAGTTGATAGAAAGAAAACTTTTCTTAGTACCATCGCTATTATATTCTCTCTCTCTTTTTTTTTTTTTTTTTTTTTTTTAAACTATAGACCAGAACCTATTTTAATAATACTTCTAGTAAATGGAGCATGAATTGAACCCATTAAACCTGCTTATAATCAAAAAGCAATCAGTAAAATACTTATTTTTTAGCTAATCACACAATTGTTGCACTTTTCTAAATATAAATACAAAAATCCCATATAATAAGAGACATCAATCAAGTGGGATGTAGGAAATGCAAACAAACATGCGAGAATCACACACAAACAAGCACCCTACACTGTATATTGGCAATGGAAACAAACCATAAATCATTTGATTAAAACGCAGCACTCTCCCCGTTGCCAAATATTGTGTGAAGGGGGTGGCACAAAAAAAACAAGGAGATACAGGCGAAAAGGGGGGCAGCAGTGCGCGTACCAAAAGGTGGCGTGATCACTAAAAATAAAACAATAAAAGAGCCGGCAAGAGGAATACCCAACAGGCGAGCGAACATACGATAAAAAGCAAAAGTAAAGCGTTAAAACCAAGAAGATGGCAGACAAAGAAACATTGCGAAATGAGTTAAGAATGCAGAGATATGGAAATCGTTTTTAGAAACAGCCAAGCAAAACAAACGAACCGAAACAAAAACGAAAGTAATTACTTCGTTCTGTTTCGTTCTGATGATTAATCAAACAATAAATCATCGTGCATTTGAGACCGATATGCCCAGCCGCTTCAAAAAAAAATAAAGTGAAGGGTATGCAAAACAACCGTTAGATGGGCGCCAAACAGCTGTCAAAAGCAGAAGGAGAAAACATAACGCCGAGTGCCAAACGACAACCGCAAAGCAGACAACAAAAGCAACGGGTTCAAGCAACTGCGACACCCCAAAGCTCAAGGTCACAGCGACGATAATATCATATAATCTATGCACAAATATTTTATTGCACACACAGCGTGGGAAAGGGAGAGCGCAACAACTGGATTTGTCTCTCTCTCTTGTAATTCTTGCCCTGTAATTCCCAATTGATATTTGTGGGCAAGACATTCGATTTAATTTCGATCGTATCGCACGATCCGGTTCAAAGACTCCCCACGACAAGGCAAAAGTCGAGAAATACACACATAGTATTATTATTAAATGTATACGCAAGTAAAACAAGCACAACAGCGATGAGTTGTTTATTGATGTTTATTAATAAAATACCCAGAGTCAAATGGCACAAGTATGGTGGAAATACTAGGGACGGGTTTTAAAAAACTGGGATTACCTTCCCAAGAATTAAAAATTAATACCCTTTAATCCAAAAATAATATTTTGAGCAAGAAACATATTTTTAAATCAGCGGTCGGCACAGCGCTATCCCGCGGGATAGGATTTTTCTCAGTCGGCGTCGCTGCCGCTCACGCACAGTATGCACAAAAGAGAACAGAAGAATCAGTGCAGGCGAATTGTAATTGTGTGGCTAGACTTAGCCTTTTCTGGCGTTAAATAGCTAGTTTTAATGTTACAGCTATTTTTTTAGCCATACTAAGAATATTTTAGCTACTATTTTCTCATATCTAGCCATAGTGTTCCATTTTCACTCATGCAAATGCAATGTTGGCATTTGACTGTAGTGGTGCGGACCACTGTTTTAAATTCATAAAAATATTCGCATCAAAGAGTTATTATTATTTTGACCCACGCTGTGCCAAGAAAGTAAAGGAGAAGCACGGCGTGGGATAAAAAAATAGAGATGGCAAAACAAACTGCTGAGAACAAACCGCAACCGACCAGCCGGTACTGCATCTGGCCATTAACGCCATCTGAAAGGCTGCTGCACTCACGATCCCGTGTAGAGAGCACTACGACGAGTACAATATAGATTTAAGTACTATATATTAATGCCTTGAACATGAGGCAATTCCACGGAACAATCGCCCAATTCACCGGCATTTGCGCAGTTGCGTGCTACGGCCTTCGCTGCGAGTTAGCGTAATAAAACGTAAAAAAATAAGCGAATAAAATATCGGACTCAGCGATTTCCAAAAAAGTAGTGTCGTAGCCCACCCAAAAACAAAAAAAAAACCTCATTGAGAATGCACGCCTCACAGAGTAAACACTCTTGAGGTTAAATTTGTAGAAATCAGTATTTATTTAAGTTCAATTCCACCAAAATTAACATTTTGAAAACGTAGAAGCGATCTTGAAAATCTTAAAGGTTTTTGGCTGAGTAAATGAAAAGAAATCATAGGAAATATTGATGAAATATCAGTGGTATCATGGGTATTTTTTTCCTTATCAAGATGATAACATGAAAGGGGGGTTCCTATGACTAAAAAGTCTCCAAGATTTAAGAATTACGTTGTTTGTTTATTAAAATCAATCCTGAATCACTACATCGATAGAGAACTGTTTTCTTATGAAATAATTACCAACTCCCTTGTTTTCTTTATCGAAAGTGACCCGTATTTGGCATTAAAGAGCGACTGACTCAACCATCAGCTGAGCGAAAACAACAAAAAACGGCTCACCAACACATACTGGCAAGCTGTTGCTGGTGATATTTGTTTGCAAACAAAAGAAGCGCTAAAAATTCAATTATCTTGAAGGAGAGAACGGGGGGAGGGAGCACCAGATATTTTGAGGAGAGAAGTCAAATTGGATTTCGATCACCATTTTTTTTTTATAAATACAATTGCCAGATAACAGCTGGAATTAATGCGAGTTTTCTTTCGGTGTCACTCTGCCTCCGAGGAGTGTGTGTGTGGGTTTTGCGGCTGCCTTACATCGGATGTTGGTATTAGGTCATCGGAATTGAAAAATATGACTAGTGTGCGCCACGGTGATTACGTGTGTGTGTGTGAGTGTGTCACTTGATTTGGGCCAGAAAATGCCTCCTCCGGATGAATCACAATTCTATTCGCCGCCAGCTGCAGTTATGCAAATGACATTGCGGCAAGGTAATGGATGCATGAAAAAAGAGGGTTTAAAGTACGGCTAAAACAGGGGGTTAAGAGATGGGGCTATAAGCGAGGTAAATAAGTGTGCCTGTACTCTCCACCTCACCCCACTATTAAATGATGCAAAACATTTTAAATTTAGCGAAATCAACGATGCGTCAGTCCGTGCCAAAACAATGTCATTTCAAAATTTTACGCTAGAAAGCGCGCGCGGTATGGAAAATTCCACTATTTATTCTTGAGTCGTGCCAACTGATAAGCTCTCTTCACATAATTCAAGTTGTCTAAATTTAATTATTAACTACAACAAAGTTGGGGGCAATCGGAGGCAAGTGTCAAAATTCAATTAGCTGCCAAATGTAGCGAAAAATAATATTTAAAAAAATCAAACAAAGAAATAATCACAGATTTCACGGATAGATAGCTCGTTCTATATAATGATGGAATAATCCATCTCAAGGTTGTTTCCAGAATTTAATAAGCCTAAATACAGCCTTGAAGATAATATTTCTATTTAATATGGGTGTATTTTAAACTATTTTATACATTATTAAAATAATTTTTTAGATAATAGACCAGCGATGGGCACTTAGTGGCTCTTTTTGCTCCCGGTGCATATACCGTTAGACTTACTGTTATTTTTGGCAACCGGCACTGGAATTTTCAGCGCAAACGTCGCCAGGTAAAATGTATTACTATTTTTGCACACTTCATTTCAGGACTCTCATCTTTTGTCTTAATTTTACCTGAAGGAAAACCAGATTCCCTGGGATTAAGAGAGATTTATACAGCGGCTTTTTGCTCGTATGATTGGCACTCACACAAACACCAGTATATACACAGCACGCACACGTGCACACGCCCGTTCCGGAGTAACGGAGTCGGGGGGAGTTCGGGGAGGTAAAAAAGAACAAGGGAATCTCTGTATCCAAATAGTATTACTTACCAAGTCCACGGATAGCCCCACCATGTCCGCCAGCCAGGTGAAGGTCCGGCTGCCGCCGTACAAATCATTGTCGATGAATTTCGGCGGTTCTAGCATTTTGCCTTCTGTTTCCTTTTTCCGTTCTTTTCCGTTGCTACTGCGTTGCTGTTGTTGTTGCTGCTGCTGTTGCTCTTTTTTTTCTATTCAGTGCTTCATTTGAAAAACTTCGCGCTCACGGTCACTACACTCGCCTATTTCTGGACACCGCCGATCGAGGTCCCGCTTGTGGGCGGAGGGTCGCGCGGCTGTTCACTTATAACTTTTAATTTTGTGCAATAATTTTCGGATGTTTTGTCGCCTGTCTCGCTCGCGTGCTGTCATATAACTAGAGGTGGGGCAGAGGTGCAGAGACAGCGATGTTTATTAAAAAGGCGATACATCGATGTTTGCACGTCATCGGAGTAATATATCGATAAAAATCTATCGATATTACCGCCAGGGCTGAACCAATTTCTTTAGCTGCCATCTCTATTCTGCGCACCTCAGCGAACCTCTGCTTTTCTGGAATTATTATCAAATAAATCAAATAGCAAATATGTTGGGCCGCAGCAGTGTGATTGCACGCAACTTCTCCCAGTCGATGGTTCGCTTCAGCGGCCATGGCGGCGTCCCCGGCGAGGTGAGCGGTTTGAAATCAACATTTTCCATGGGTTACATAATTCCCGTGACCACATAATCCTGGCGGAAAATCAATAAACTCACCGAAAATCCTTGTTTTCCTTGCAGAACCTGCCCTTCGGCCTGACCAACAAGTACAGGATCACCGCCCTGTTCACCGTCGGCTGTATGTTGGGCTTCGGAGCGCCCTTCCTGATCGTCAGGCACCAGCTGCTCAAGAAGTAAGGGGCTGACGGGAGCAACAACAAATGTAAGGTTAGTTATTGAATATATTCTTAATATTCTATGGATTTTAGTTATTGTTCTTGTTTTTAGATGTAGCCTTGCTCGCTGAGGCCATGGCAGTGTGTTACAGCTTAAATTTAAGTGGAAAGTGGAAACGAAATAAAGTTACCCCATAACCGTAGAACCGAAACGATGGGTATGTTTTCTTGGCCGGGAGGATTCGGAAGAGGGATTAGTACAGTGGAGCATATGCTTAAAGGAGGCACGTAAAAGGGATCGCGGTGCCAAAAAAAACAAAAGGAAGGTTTTCAAGCATCTAATTTGACCACTGTGAACGCTCAACTCCGATATCGATAGGTAACTCACGTTAATGTAAATAGCCTATTATTCTGTCTGACTTATTATTAAGGTGGTTACGTTGTCAGGCTCCGATCTTGAATTTCTTTGCCCATCCAAGGCTTAATATATTAAATGCAACCCATTTTTTATATAAACAGTAGGCTGTTAATCCAGAAATGTCACAAGATCGTCAGGAAGTAGAATAGAAACATCAGTGACTTCCCATTTTGTGAGCGAGCAAGTTACTAACAATTCCTGTCTCAAAAAGCAACTATTAAAATTCCATTATGTGGCCTGCACTGCGCAATCCAATTCGTAAGGTTTGCGGACCAATAAATCGCCAGGGACATGGCTACGGAGGCGGTTGTCCGGGAAATGTAAGTACTTAGACTTACAAAGGAGCTTCCACATCCTAAACTCAAAACATTGACTGCCAGAACTTGCCCTTTGGCTTGGACAGTCCGATGCGCTTTACATTGTTCTACCTGATTGCGGGAGTCGTGGGCTTTGGGGCTCCCTTTCTAGTGATTCGCCACCAGATGCTGCGCAATGTGACCGAAGAACCGTGAGTACTCTCTTACTTTAAGGAAAATGTAACCTAAAATGTTTCCCTTTACAGCAAAGAGTAAAATAATTTACCGAACAATGTAAAACACAAATTTACCAATAAAATGTTAAATGGAGGGCATTGCACATAAAATTTATTGTCGTATCTAATTGTTAACAAACGGCTTGTGTGGGTTATTCTTGTAACTTTTACTTTAGCTAAACATTATTCAGTACGACGATCAGCACACGCGGGGTGGCGATCAAGGAAATTCGTTAATTAGACTAGACTTAATCACTGGACACTACAGCTCCTCCTTGCCATCGAAGTCGTACTCCTCTTGGATGGGCGACTCGTCGCAGTATTTGGCCTGCTCCGAGCAGATCTTAATGTCCAGATCATTGCCCAGCTCCTCGGCCTGGAAGGCCTTGATGAAGGCCTCGTCATTGTCCTCTAGGACTTCGTTGCAGAAGTGCCCCAGGCTCTTGTTCAAGTCACCGTCCTGGACAAAGTCCACCAGCGAAGAGTCGGGATTCATCTGGCCATTGACGATCATCTTGAGTAGCGTGAATTTGCCATTGCTCTTGTAGGTGGCCTTCAGGTAGTCGTCCATTTTTTCGCCTGTAAAAGAGAGGAGAATGGGCTTTAATAGGAAATTCCCACAAATCTTATCTTATTTTCAAAGGGCGATAAAGAATTGATTTAAATAATAAATTATTGATAGGAACCTAAAATTACTCACATATCTTCTCCATCAGTTCCGTGAGGAACATCTCCGACTTGATGAGCCGCACTCGCTTGCTAATCGAATTTCCCTGGGCATCCAGGCGGAAGCCACTGACATCGGCCATCTTATGGGGATCCTCCTTGGCTATCGCCTCCTCCAGTTCCGTAACCGTGGCCTTGCACACTGGAAAAACGACCAGCATTAACCAAGAACGCCAACAAGTGGACAGCCGCCTGTTGCTGCTGCTTGAACTCCTCCACTTACCGTGGCACTTTACCTCCCGCGAGGTAAAACTGTATCCCTGGGCCAAGGCCAGCAGGCCAAACAGGATTAGCGCCTTTGTCAGCATTGTTTCTATTGATTAACTAACGATTTAAAGCCGCGTAAACTAATTAACAATGGGAACCACGTCAGCAACACAGCGCGTTCGGTTTGAAAATGCGGCGTTGATAATGTCGTTCGCTATATTTACGGCGACTTAAGAGCGACGTGGTTTTTGTTGCTTGCTCCACCGCGATAAGTGTTATTCTACTTAATTTATTCCGTCGAGGGGGTGGCGGCGGGAGAACGGTGGGTCGGGGTCACTTGTCTTCGCAGAAATCCCCACGAGAAATTCTAGTAAATAAATTCTATGAAACCTTACTAGTTACTTGGCCTATCGATATATATCGATAATATATTTTTAAGGTGACCATCGGTTTGTTTTTGATTTTGAATTGATAAGCCATTTACATTTTTTAATATTTTTAGAGCAACACTTGTATTTATAACCCACTTTAAGTTAGAATAAAAGACAACATTTTTAAAGACTGCAAAATGCAATAAAAAAAGAATAAAAGTTATAAATATAATACTTATTTATATATTTTATAAAAGAATTAAGGAACTATATGAATTCAACATTTTACAACGTGTATACAGGCATATTCCTTGAATATCAAAGAATCCTTTCAGTAATAGTTTGCAATGTGACACTTTCGATACATCATTAATCGAAATTTATCGGCGCGCAAAGTTCAAAAATTCCCATAGTTAAAAGAAAGTACAACTAAAAGAGTTTTGCTAGTGAGATTGGCACTATATATTCTCTTCCTGCTTTCTCTTTGCTCTCGATCTTCTGCCAGTTAGCGATTATTCTATATAGCAAGCTGATAACTGAAGACTCAGTGCAAGCGGAGAATTGCTTGCGTGCGGTTCTCTCGGTTCTTCGCTCGCAATGTGAATGCAATCGAATCGTGTAATTACCCGGCAAAACACTCGTAAATTGAAACAAGCCCACAACTCGGTCGCGTTCGGCGATAATTTCCACATACTCTTATTAACCATTGTAATTGGCGTTAATTAAGTGTCTCGTGTATATCTCTCTCTCTTTGGCTGTGTTTTTCCTTCTTTTTTCGTTTCAAGACGACTGTGTTTGCTCGGTTAATTGATAAGACCGAATTGTAAGCGCACTTTGCCATATTTATATAGCAGAAAGCTATAAAAAGAAAAACGGAAATGCAGCGGAAATAGTTGCCATACCTTATTTCAGTGCCCCCCTTCTGACCCCACGCCAAACGGAGAGTACTGATTGCTGTCTAGAGATAACAGATCATTCATTGAGCACACTCTGAATGGAGCTTTACGTATACGGGGTCTGGCGAAGATTCTACGGAGATTGCATGTAGAATTTGCAAAAATTTTCCAATGCGTTTCGTGCGAGTTTGAGAGGATTTTTTTTTAAATATATTTTATATAAAATACATATTTGTAACTACTGGATATTTCAGCTTTTCATAACCAATTTTGAAACGGAATCAACCGCACACACATCCCCCGTTCCTGCAGACACCCAACCGTTCTCTGCCACAGAAACGGATACATCCCACATTTGTGCAGGCTGCACGCTACAGGCGATCCTGTTCGATCGGCTCTAGAAAGATATTTCCATCATCCTGTTCCTGTTCCACGGGATATCCTTCCTCCTTGTTTAGAGGATCCGCCTGGGCCACATAAACCGCGGCCAGAGTTAGAGCCAGTAATATTGCGATCTTCATGTTGCAAACTCAAAGTAAACACTGTTCTATTTGTTCGCAGTGACACTCGTCTTTTATAGTTAATTGATCAGAGTTCCGGTTTATCATAAATCACTCTTATTGACATAAGAGTGGGAGTTATTCCTGTTTTTAAATATATTGTTTCGTTTTAAAAAGATCACGGGAAATAAACTATGCAATAGTCGTTTCCGTTTAGTGCATAAGCAGATACTAACAGGTTTTAATGTGACTTTGTAAAGAGAGATTTGAAATTATAGTTGCTATTTAAACTCTATGGAAAGTACATATTTATTAAACTATTGGGAAACTTAGCTTTGTAATGGCTGGATCCAATTTTTAAGCGGAATCAATAGCACTTGCAATTCCCTTTCCTGCAGAGACCCATCTTTCCCCTAGTGGCACAGATTCGGTTACACTGTCCCACATCGCAATTTGCACGCTTCAGGCGATCCTGCTGAATCGGCTCCAGGTATATGTCATCCTGATCCTGTTCTAGGGGATGTCCTTGTGCTTCTTCCCTGTTAAGAGGATCCGCCTTCACCATATAAAGCGCCGCCAGAGTTAGAGCCAGAAAAATAGTGATCTTCATGTTGGGAACTCGAACTAAACACTGTTCTATTTGATCGCACTCGCACTCGTCTTTTATAGCTAATTGATCAGAGCTACCGGTTTATGATAATCACTCTATATATGACATAAGAGCTGGAGATTTTTCTTCTTACATATGTATACATCTTTATTTATAGAGTTTTACAGGAAATAAACTATGCAATAGTCGTTTAGTGCGTAATATAGACACTGACCGGTTGTTATGTGACTTTGTGGAGAAAAATTTAAAGTTATAGTCGAAGCCTCTTTCTCATTTCTTCCTGTAGCCATAAAAAATTATCTTAGGAAATATAAAAAAATATTAATCTTCAAATTCCTAGAGGTAACATGGAATTATTCTAATTAAATAAAGAATTTGGCATTTTGCTTTTGATTTTTTTATTGCAGAAACAAAATATTCCATACATAACATTTTTCTTTAGAGTTAAATCATTTTTCAACCAAAAATCAACGACAAGTTCAGAAGCCTAGAACGCAAAAGCCGCCCTTCCTCTTAAATGCGATACAGTGGTCGGCGCAGGCGGGAGAATCTCATGTCAAGGGTAATATTTCATTTTATATGCCTAGAGATAAGGCGAAAATTAACATTTAAGACCAATATCCTATAACTCAGTCTCATTTTCCAGGGAACTTTGGAAGGGAATAAATTATTTAATTTGCTTTCCCAAATAAGATTATTTATGTTTAACATTTAGTTTTTCGTCAAAATCATTAGGTGGATTCCCTGATCCGTTCTATTTGAACGCAAACTTTTTTAGAATGCTTAAATTTGAAGCTGCTGTGGTTTTGAAATTATTTCAAATTGAGCTCAAGAGTTTGATACAAAATTTTAACCGTATGAAATAAGGAATTTTGAACCTTAAATATTTTGTAGCATACTTTTGGCCAGCTCTTTTAATTGATTTAAAACTGACGGGGACGTTTTGCCACTATTTCCTGAAAAATGACCTCTTTTTTTAATAATAGAAAGAAGCACAGTTCACGGGGATTTTATTTTAATACAAATAATTCAATTTCCTTTCTTTGTTCAAGTATTTATTGATTAATTAATTGATTAAATCTCTGCTCAAAATAAGAAACAAAGACAATTTCTTTTTATTATGCTTTTAAGAAATAAATTATAATATAATGTTATTAATATATACTAAATATAAAATCTAATTATTATATAGTATACTAAATATATAAATAACAATTGATGCTGTAAAATGTTCGCTTAAAGTTTCTTCCTTGTTTCTTTCTGTATTGATTAAAATAACAATCTTAGGAAATATAAAACATTCTAAATGTTAATTTTCCTATTGGCTCTATAGAACCTTAGGTATCATGGAAAAATAAACAACTTGGCATTTTGCTTTTAATTCTTTTAATGTAGATACAAAATATTCCATTTTACAATGCATTTTTGGTTAAATCAAAGCATTTTTCATTGTAATTCGTTTATAGACTTTTCTGTCTTTTTCGTTTTTTTTTTGAAACCAAAAATCAACGGCAGATGCAGACGGCTTTGTCACTGCAATAGCCGCCGCTTTTACCCAATGTGAGACAGTGGGCGGCGCAGGCGGTATGGTTCCAGTTCCACTTGGAAAGCAGATCGCAGGTGAAGCGCTTCTGGCGACTGTGCGGTTCATCCACGAGAGCCAGCATCGTAACGGGCTGAGCCTTCGCCACGCAGGCCAACGAGGCAAGGGCAAGAGCTAGGAAGACGATTAACTTCATGATGGGCTTTCAGTGGGGATACTGTTGTGGCTTGTGGTGGCTTCGCTTCGTTTATATAGCGATTGGTTCGTTCAGGGACTATTCAGTGGATCACTTATTTACCCATTATGGGGGGAGAAACTTTATTTTCAAGAGATAAGGTCAAAAATTAACATTTTAGGAAGGTGAATATATGAAGTAAACAATTTGCTTTGCCAAATAAGATTATATATTTTTAACATTTAGTTTTTCGTGAAAATCATTAAGTTGTTTCCCAGATCCGTCCCTTTTCAAATCGAAATCAACGGCGACACACGCAAACGGCCTTGTCATTGCAGTAGCCGCCCTTGTTCCCTCTGGCCACACAGTGGGCAGCGCAGGCGGTATGGTTCCAGTTCCACTTGGACAGCAAATCACAGGTGGCCCTCTTCTGGCGACTGTGCTCCACCAGCGCCAAGTCGGGTTGCTGCTCCGCCAGTAGACTCTCCTCGAGAGCCTCCTCCGGAACGGGCTGAGCCTGCACCAGGCAAGCCACCAAGGCGAGGGCGATAGCCAGGAAGACGATGAACTTCATGATGGAATCTGAGTGCGAATACTGTTGTGACTTGTGGTGGCTTCGCTGGGTTTTATATAGCAATCTCTGTGGCAGATCGATTCGCCCAGGGACTCCCCACTGTACGGATGACTTATTTCGCCATTGTCGCTTTTGTCTTGTTCAATATGCAGGAGCACACACGTCGCGGGGATTTTATTTTAACAGCTCGTCTTCGGACAAACAATGGGGAGAAGCCCCTGTCTAGGGTACTATTTCATTTTTTAAGGGAAAATTTTATATTTAGGACCGATATTTGCATAACTCTGTCGCATTTTCCAGGCTGAGGCTGAGCTTGAAATGTAAAGATAGATGGGCAACAAAAAATACGTTGACTAGGTACAAATTTATGAGGGAAAGCTAAGAAGAATGTAGTTAAAAAGTTATTTAACTGTCTATAGAATGCCTATTTATTGTCAGCCAATTCAGAACATATAAATTTTAAGATTAACAGCTGCTGTGGCTTTGAAATCATTTCGTATTTAACCCAAAAGTATGCTACGAAATGTTTAACCGTATGAAATAAGGAATTTTGAACCTTAAATATTTTATAGCATACTTTTTGCCAGATCTTTTAATTGATTTCAAACAGATGGGGATTTTTTCGGGAGAAGTTCTTGAAAAATGTCCCCTGTTTTAATTGATAGACAGTGGCAAAGGTCACGGGGGTTTTATTTTAATAATAATAAATCAATTTGCTTCCTTTTGATAAGGAATTTTGAGTATTTCATTTATAAAATCTTTACAAGTTATAACGAACAAATACTATTTTTTATACCCTTGTATTATAATGCTTTAAAAAATAAATTGTAATTCAATATTATAAATGATTATAAAATACAAAAATAATTTCGTTTTTAAAAGCTTTAAGATACACAATACCACATTTTAATTAATTAAAATTGATATGAAATAACTTATTTTTTAAACTCTTGGGATATTTATTTGTGTAATTGCTGGATTTGTATGATTTTAGCATCCACTTTTAAATTATTGATAGCACTGGCATCCCCTTTTTTTGCAGACTCCCAGCTTTTTCTGTCGGGCACAAGTAGCACAAGTCCTAGTTGGGTCGGCTCCAGGAAGATATTTCCTTCATCCTGTTCCTGTTCCAGGAGATGTCCTTGTGGTTCCTCCTTGTGAAGTGGATCCGCATGCGCCACATAGAGCGCCGCCAGAGTTAGAGCCAGGAAAATGGTGATCCTCATGTTGGAAACTCGACCTAAACACTGTTCTAATTGTTCGCAATGACACTCGTCTTTTATAATTAATTGATCAGCTACCGGTTTATGATAATCTCTCTATATATGACATAAGAATCGGAGGCATTCCAGTTCTCAGAGCTTTGCGGGAAGTAAACTATGCTTTATGTAATCTAAGAAAATACTTGAGCTTTTTCAATGCATTTTTAGAGCCTAAACTCCTGCTTCTATTACCTGAAATAATACTTGGCTTGATCTTAAATTAAAAACCCAACTTCCCTAGCTTAAAGGATCTAAAAACACTGCAAAAATCCAAAAAATAAACAAAAGTATAAACGGATATTCTCTATTGACGCTTCCAAATAATTATAATTCGCTGATCTGATCAGATCCGGTAATCGATTCGATTTCAAGCTAACCATTTAATTGTGCCACCACAGATACTCGGTTACTCGAAGATACTCGGATACATAAACACACACACACGCACACACACACACACTGGCGACAATAAATAATTTCCACCGAAAAGTCTCTTCATAAAGCCGGGCAAATAAACAAACAAGAATCACACAATGATTAGTTGGGCACACACAGCGTCGTCGTCGGTTTGGAGGCGGGTGTACTTGTATCCGTATCTGCTGTATCTGCGTCAGCCGGCGGCGTATGTGTATCTATATCTATATATCTGTATCTGCATCTGGCTGTGGGCCCAGTTGAGCGGCTGCAATCCCGATCGGATCCCACGACCGAGGCTTTTTCAGTTGCTCCTTCGCTGGCCGCTGGCCGCTGCACGTCGCCTGTTTACCTTTGTTATCGACCGGGTCTTGTCTTGTCTTGCATTTTGGCGTCATACTGTCTGCCAGTCCACTCCACTTGAGTCCAAGCCCCGCCTCCTGGCACCGCTCTCGAGTCTTCTTCGCTTACCCATTTACACGTGAAGAAAAATACATAGCACTGAATTTTGGTAATTTCATGGGTTTGCTCTCTTACTTAATCAGATTAAGGCTTTTTCTGCATCAAATTAAAATCCTTTTCGAAAAAAAAGTATTTTCCGAAAGCAAAAACAATTTCTTATGGTTTCTAAGTAGAAAAAAAGTGCAAAATTATAAGAAAAGGAAATTAGAATGTGCTCACTTTCTCCATATTTATACCCGGTACCCACAGGGTACAAGGGTATTATGGGTTAGTGCCAACCTCTGTCCGTCCGTGTGAAACAACAGATCTCAGAGACTATAAGAGCTAGAGTTACCAAATTTGGTGACAACATTGGAATCTGTTGCACGCAGATCAAGTTTGCTTTAAAATTTGGCTACGCCCACTTCCGCCCTCAAAAATCATAAAAAACGTTAAATAAGCTATACTCGTTTTTTTCGGGTTAAAGTTAATAAATACAAGCTGTAGCCGACAGGTAGCGCATTCGAGCCTTGGCCGTGCGATATAATGGCGCCAGCTGCAGAAGAAATGACAAAAGAATATGGCAAGAAATGACAAAAAAATAACATAATTCATTTTTTGTCGCCGATCGAGCGGGTTTTTATGTTTTCCTATAAAATGTATCATTATACCCGGTACCCATAGGGTACAAGGGTATTATAAGTTAGTGCCTACCGAGAATGTATGTAACAGGCAGAAGGAGAAATCTCCGACCCTATAAAGTATATATATTCTTGATCAGCGTCACCAGCCGAGTCGATTTAGCCATGTCCGTCTGTCCGTCTGTCCGTCTGTCCGTCCGTGTGAAACAACAGATCTCAGAGACTATAAGAGCTAGAGTTACCAAATTTGGTGACAACATTGGAATCTGTTGCACGCAGATCAAGTTTGTTTTAAAATTTGGCCACGCCCACTTGCGCCCTCATAAATCATAAAAAACGTTATTAAGCTATACTCGTTATTTTCGGGTTAAAGTTAATAAGTACAATAAATAAATAAAATAAAATGGATGTTTCCTGAAAATTTCATTAAAATCGGATGATAAACATGGGAGATATTAGCAATAAGGTTAGAATTTTAACACACCGCCCTAAAGCACTGCTGTTGCAAGCTGTAGCCGACAGGTGGCGCCTTCGAGCCTTGGCCGTGCGATATAATGGCGCCAATGTACATATGTATGTACAATGTAGTGTATGTACATTTTTAAATTGCCTTTTAGTGTGAAGCGCAAACGTTTAGGTACCGGGTATCTCACAGTCGAGCACAGTCGACTGTAGCTTTCTTACTTGTTCATATTTAAGTATGACATTAAATTGTTAAGGTCGGGAGCTAATTCGAGAGGCGATTTATTTTAAGAAGTATCGAAGTAGACTATTATAATGTACGTACAATTTTAAATTGCCTTTTAGTGTGAAGCGCAAACGTTTAGGTACCGGGTATCTCACAGTCGAGCACAGTCGACTGTAGCTTTCTTTCTCGTTTTCTTTTATTTCCTTAATTTGTTTGTTAAAATCTAAAATACAATCCTTAAGAAAGCCTTCTTAACAAATTACCAAAGCTTTCCATGTACGTGAGATGTTGGGCTTTTTGTTAAAAAACCTCCTAACCTTCCTAAGACTTCTGTTTTTACGAAAATTATTATTATAATACAATAACCCCAAACTTTTCTCCAGTGCACAACCAATCGCCGAAGAACACCACAAAACAGAGTGTGGCACAGCCGAAAACAAAGCAGAACCAGGTGCGGAGAGAGGTTGGGGGATCGCTGTAGGGTACAAGGAGTGAGACTGTGAAGAGCAGGGGGGGGCAGTGGCAGTTATCGCTGCCGTCAGACTGTCTGGCAGGTTTCACACCGAAAACATCGAGGCAACCGGCAAAGCAACAACGTCTCTGCGTCTCTCTCTCTCTCTCTCTGTGCCCCGCCAGGTGAACCTGGACTCCTTGGCCGGCGGCTCTATAAATCACAGGAGCGAGCGGGGCCCGGGCCCTCGACGGCTCACGTTTGTGGTTCCCCTGGTTTCCCTGGTTCCCCCCGCTGGCTGAGCAGCAGCAGCAGCAGCTGGTGCAACTGTTGGCCGCTTTGTTTTAGATGATTTTTGTTGCTTTTGTTGTTGGTGAGGCAACCTCTTGAGATGCACAAAGGAAGATAAATTTCACACGCACACACAAGTGCTCTCACACCGTCTGCGATCGTTTTAATGCTGACACAGTGGGCTATGCCTAAGTAGGATTTTTTTGAACTGAACTATCGTAAATTAGATTTCATTGAAAATTATTTTCTTTGAAGAGGATCCCTTTGAATTTATCGATTTTTATGGAGTTTTCATTATATTAGGAGTAGTATTACCCAATTATATGCGCTATATCGGAACCAGTTGGGAATTACAAGGTTACAAAGGAAGAATGAGCCTTGAGAATAAAATGTACCATGGCATGTGATTGGAAATTGAATAAACTTCAATTAAATTATTGTAATTAGAATTAATTACAAATATATAAGCTTATTAAGATTAGAAATGAATAGAAGTGGACATAAAGGGGTTTTTTTTGTTTAAAGTAACTAAGATGTAATACGATTTTGTTTTAATTAAATATTAATGTATAAAATAATCTTTAAAAATTTTTGATCTCTTTTTCCCTTCCCTCGATCTACAGTTTTTTTTTTTATTATTATCCACCTTACCTAGTCTCCACTGTACTAGCTGTCCGGTCTCTCGGAGTCGGAGTCGCAAAGATAAGATATTGGAAGCGACACGCCAGACACTCTGGCGACAGCGGGATCCCGCTCTCTCCGCCGTCGCCGCCCCTGCTGCCCTCCAAGCCAATCCCTCCAAGCAAGCCAAACGCTCTCCCGAGAGAGAGAGTGCCTCGATTCTCCCCCGGTTCGCGCTCTCTTCTCGCCCGCTGCGATCGTGATCTCTCACGGCACGGTGGCACTCGGTTTGGGCCACTGCCACTCCACTATATCCAGATCCCAGGCTGGGCGGCCAGTCGTGTGTGGAACTCGGCGTCGTTCGGTTGGATTTTTGCAGTTGGCTCCGGGAGCTACATAACCAAGTGATCCTCGCTTCTGCGCTTGCTCTTTTTTAAAAACGAACCGAAAACCAAAACGAAACTGCGGCAAAATCGCACACACAAAGACACACCACGTTATATAAACAGAAGATCTACCAGAACACACCTTACCTTAATGCACACACGAGCGCACACACACCGCTCGACTATAAATAGCCCGCGGAAATCGGTAAATAAATAAAATCGGAAAGCGGCAAAGTAAAAGTTCTACGAGGAAAATCTAATTGCGACTTTGCGAAAAAGTTTCATAGTTGGTGAAATAATCGAAGAAAAAACCTACAAAAATCGGATTATAATGAGAGAGACACAGCGACGCACTTCATGTAATTAACACACACAGGCACACCTTACAGTATCCCCACCTGAAAGAACAGTTAATTGACGAAATCGAATTGCAAAGTGAAATGCTGGCGAGATGCGTTTTCTTCGTCACCTGGCTGGCGGTCCTAATAGCGACTGGAAGGAGTGATGACGATCAGTCGGTAAGTTTGGCCCACAAATATCGAAAAGGTGGAATTAATACGATATAACAGGAATATGGAAAGTGGAAAACTATTAAATTTGGAGAGTGCATCCGAGTTTTAGGAACTTGTTTCGGGTTTTACGACTTAAATCTTATAAAAAGACTTCCAAAACTAGGTAGGTGCGATCCGTAGTGAAAGAATTCTAGACTAACTATACTTTTGAGCTGTATTTCATCAGGGTCCAGAACTCCATTACATTTAAATAATTAATATCCCTTAGGATGGCAGTTCACGTAGTAACGATGTTGATAGGGTAACAGATCTGTACGAATAAGAATAAGACATTATCTACAAATAAATAATTAGCTACAAGTAATCATAATATAATTGTTATTAAGTTAAGACATTGCATCTATACGCTTAACTTCAAAGGAATTTCGAATTTTTCAATATCCAAGCTTATGAAAATAAATGTTTCAGTAAATTGCAGATCAGTTTAAAGCTATTAAAATCAATAGATTTAAAGTTAAGCTCTTAATCCCCTCAAAATAATGATCGGTTCTCTGCAAAACTTTCTGCCATACACCATACACCCAACCAAGTGTGATCACTTTGTAAATCCCGGGAAAACACTTGAATATTCCAGGTATCAAAAGGTACCAAAAAGTCAGACAAAGAGAGTGCGACGAAGAAGAAGAAGAAGCTGGGAAGCTGCGATTGTGGTTCTCCTCCTTCCTACGTTTTCTCCAGCTTGTTCGCCGCCGCGCAGTCTGCCAAACTCTAAGAAGAGAGTCTGCCGGCTCTTCTTCTCCCACTCTCCTCCGCCGCCTTGATTTTTGTTTTTGTTTCATCTGACCGACGGACGAACGTGTTTCGTGTTCCTGCAGAAAACCAGAAGAAGAAGAAGCAGCAGAACAAGAGTAGAAGGAGGAGGGGGAGGAGGTGCAAAAAGGAGAACACAAAATGGTCACAAGTCAAAAGCGATTTCTTTTGCCAGCCTCTTTGCTCCTCTTTTTTTAAGCCTCTTCTTAATTTTTTTTAGTTTTATTTTTTTTTGCCAATGCCACTAAGCTGGCTGATGATGACAAAGTGTGAAGAAGTATTTAAAGTGTGGAGCGAGCTTCTTGTGATTCTCCACCACCCTCCACCTCCTTCTTTGCCTATCGCAGCCTTCGCTTTCCCACCTCGTTCGGCGAGCGTGAGAACTGTCAGTCAATAATTTTGTCGTTATCTCGGTAACAATCCTTGAGCTGTCTCCTTTTATAATTTGTAGCTCTCCTCTCCAGGAGAATCAGAATAAGAGAGAGGGGAGAGATAGAGAGCGAGAGGGAGCAACAGGGTGCTCCAGGTGTGGTGGGGATTCTCACTCCAGGCACGTTTTCGGGATAACGCCCTATTTAATGCTTGGATAATCGCAAGCGAATATGTCATTTGCATTCCCAATCAGAGACATTCCCAAGCACAGGGTTGGGGCTCAGATACTTGCAGGGGGGTTAAGCTACAGAGAAAGAAATAATTACCAGAAAATAGCTTATAAACTTAATTGTCGTATTTTTTAACCGAATTTAGATTTATATTTTATTTTTTCCAATTTCTCACCTTAATTCTTTAAGGTCTCGAAATAATTATTTCACAACTCGCCTCCGTCTCCAATTCCCAAATTTCCAATTGGCCAATGCCAGAGAATCGAGTTCCGAGTGCTTAACCAGATGCCCTACGCCCCACTTCTCAGAACAGCCATCCGATCTGCCGATTGCAGCATTATATATATTATATCTACACTTATATGTGTCTATATATGAATGTTTGCCCGATATGTGTCTGCGCCCAGTCGGGGGGAGTCGAAAATCACCTGCGCACTCCGATTTCCAGGCAGCGCGTGCTCGATGCCCACAGGAAACGAAAAAGAACTCGAATTGTTTACAGACATTCTACATTATTTGGGTTTCTATATGTACACACATTGTCTGTGTGTGTTGTGGCAACATCAAGACAACACTGGGACAGGTATAATTGGTGCTACTCATAATTGTAGAACATTTCTTGAAGGGGGGAGGTCGAGAGCTCCCGGTATTTACAGTGAGCAGAACAGAAGGGGTTACGGGAGCTCCATAATATTGACTTTCCCGGGGGATTTGTTTATATTAAAACCTGAAGTTACTTGGTAGGATTACAACATTTTGATAAGTATAATCCATTCTGTTTATGGATTGAGAGGAACTTAAAAGTATTTATAACTAGTGATCATTGTTATATTTTTTATGGTTTAGTAGGTAATAGTTTTATTAATAAAAATAGACGAAAGGTGATTAAATACAGTAGCTTTCCAGAACCTGAATGTCAAAAAGATAAACACTCACACTGACAATCGGAAAAGTATTTGATCGAAATCGAATGACATTGTTAATCGAACCACCTTCTACTAATATCGATAACTTACATTAAAATTTGAACTATCGGTTTTTTATTATCATCTGGGAGTTTATTGGAAGACATAAATAAATCGAAAAGCATTGTTTATCGAAAAGCTATTCACCAATTTCGATAAATCACATTGGAATATGAACTATCGGTGTTGAATTATCCTCTTGGAGTTTATCTAAAGACGTAGTTCCTTGGGTTCCCTTGAATTTTATATTAAAGAAAGTTCTAGTTTAAAGAAAACCCTACGGATACTGATTACAGTTATAGGCTATGTCCAGAAACACACTCTATCCAAGTTCTTTTTGAATGGAAAGAATCTATATCACTCTAAACTTTATAATCCATAAGAAAAAGTTTCCAAAAACTGATTTTGAATGAGATTTGAGGCTAGAGAAGTTCATCTGTAGTCCAAAAAACTCACTTACTCCCCGATCTCAGCTACTTTTATACAACTTATAGTAAGCAAGAGCAGCACCTCAATTAGTATCCTCATATCTTATCCGAAACATGTTTCAGTTATGGGACATTTAGATGGCTTGACGCATTTCACTTTTCAATAAACAGCGAAATCTAATTAATGTCCGAGAGACACGACACATAAATATCCGTGGGCTGACTTTTTTGCCCGCAGCAAATTGGCGACAAAAGGTGCTGCTGGCTGCAAGTCCCAACTGCTGCTGCTGGGCCTCCCCTGTATAAGCATACATACAAATATATATAGATATAGATAGAGATATATATCTCCGATTTACATACACGCGCTTATAGTATGTGATTTTTTGTGGGCTAAACAAGAATTCGCGCACTCAGCAGCCCAGCCAGTTGGTTGCCATAATCATTTTTTGTTGCTGCGGATTTTTCGGGGCTGTGTATGGGCCTGACAACTTTGATTTTCGCATTAGCTCCGAATCCCTCCTCCTCCGAGGCCGCCCCTGGCCGACGCGCGCGCTGCCAATATTCCGAATTCGTATTCCAGTCAGAGCCGAGAGCCCAGACGCTTGGCGGCGACTCGCAGCAGACCTGGCCATAAGTGCAGTAAATCATTTTACGCGTTCGTAAGGCCTCTTAGCCTCAGCCATACTCCACTGACAGTCTCCTCCTTCCTCCCTCCGCCAGATGAAGCTACCCGCCTGCGCCGCCAAGCAGGGCGAGTGCGATGATAACGAGGGTCCCGTCTGCGGCACCGATGGCCAGACCTATCCCACCAGGTGTCACCTGCTGCGGGCGCAGTGCGGCGGCCACCAGGTTAGCCTCAAGTACCACGAGTCCTGCAATGGTAAGATCCTTCCGTAAGACCTTAAAACCTTAATTAAAATGTCATTTTTTAGCCTGCTTGGAGGCCGTGAAGTACGCCCGTCGGCAACAGGTTCGGGATCCCGATTACTTTGTGCCCCGCTGCCGCAAGGATGGCAACTATGCGGCCATGCAGTGCTATGGCAAGACGGGTGCTTGCTGGTGCAGCGACAGCCAGGGCAGACCCATCGAGGATACCTCCACGCCAAGGCGAAGGGGTAAGCCCCGCTGCCGAGCCTACAGGCGCAACCGACGCCGCCTAGCCTCCCACCAGATGAGCTACAGTCCGGACACCTCGGCCGCCTCCAAGGGCAGCTCGGAGTCGGGAGCTGCTGGCCATCGACCCTGTAGCAAGGCGGATCGGGCCATGTTCAACAGCAATCTGATGCAAATGTTCCGGAATGAGGCACAGAACTTCCTGCGACAGTCATCGCTATCGGATGGCGCCATCCTGGAGTGGAAGTTCGCCAAGCTGGACACGAATGGGGATCACTTGCTTGATCGCCAGGAGGTGCGGGAGCTCAAGAAGGTCCTCAAAAGGGTGAGTATATTAAGGGGGTTCTTTTGGCTTTCCTAGATTATCCTTAACTTTGACTTTGCACAGAATGTTAAGCCGCGTCGCTGTGGAAGGACTTTTGCCAAGCACTGTGATAAAACCAAGGACGAGAACCTTAATTCGCTGGAGTGGAGTATCTGCTTTAGTAATAAATTGAACAATCGTGAGTAAATGTACAAAAAATAAATAAATATAATTGGATATTGGATGATATTAAAAGTTAACAAAGTCACTAAGTATTTAATATTAAATCAAAGTATTCTCCGCAACTAACCCTTAACTAATTAACCATATTCCCGAGCATTTAATCCATCTCTCGCACGTATGTCTCACCTGTATCCAGGTAGCGCCGTCGTTACCCTCCTGGCCAGCAGTGCAGCCACAGCTCCGCCGCAATCCACCCATTACCACGTCCATGGCACCTCCAATTCCAATTCCAATGGCAATCATCGCGATCATACCAACACGAATATCATAGGCAGTGCCACCCGACAGCATCCCCACACATACGCCGAGGATGTGAGTGGCAGTGAGGACAACGAGGATAACTACGAGGATGGCGGAACGGGCTTCGGCGGAGAGGAGGATGAGTCGGAGGGCGGGGATCTGCCCAACTCACGTAGCCGCATCCCATCATTATATAGTACGTAGATTTTGTGTGTAAACTAACTAACCAAGCAGACATATGTTTTCGGATCACTTTAAGAGAAAAGGATACATTAATTCTAAAGTATGAAAATAATATTCATAATAACATTCCCTTGAGTTCTGAGCATGATTCTATCCTAAAAGTTTCACTATAATTAGTCACTTTTCTAATGGAAATACTTATGATCATTGATCATTGATCGATATTTAAAATACTTTTATGATGACTTCTCAAGATATGTCCATTATAATAACCTTAAAGACATCCATTATCCATCATGCATTATTCGTTATCCGTTATCCATTGTCCATTATCCCTTATCCATTATCCCTTATCCATTATCCCTTATCCATTATCCCTTATCCATTATCCAATATCCATTATCCCTTATCCATTATCCAATATCCATTATCCCTTATCTATTATCCATTATCCATTATCCGTTATCCATTATCCCTTATCCATTATCCAATATCCCTTATCCATTATCTATTATCAATTATCAAATATCCATTATCAAGTATACATTATCCATTATCCATTAATCTTTATCCGTTATCCATTATCCATTATCAATTATCCGTTATCAAGTATACATTATCGATTAATCTTTATCCGTTATCCATTATCCATTATCAATTATCCATTATCCATTATCAAGTATACATTATCCATTATCCATTAATCTTTATCCGTTATCCATTATCCATTATCAAGTATACATTATACATTATCCATTATCATTTATCCATTATCCATTATCCTTTATCCGTTATCCTTTATCCACTATCCGTTATCCATTATCCATTATCAATTATCAATTTTCCATTATCCATTATCCGTTTTTGTATGAAATCAGATTAGATCCTCATTTCATATCATTTCTTTTCGGTGGTTCGTGTTCATTTGGCATGCTTCCAAAGGGCAGAATAGAATGTATTTTAACGCGCATATCTTGACAGTGCTGAACTCCAAGCCGGAGACGACGAGCCAGGATACCGAGAGCGAGTCCAACTGCTGGATGGATCAATCCGTGGCGCTAGAAGAGCAGGGGGTAAGTAGTGGCACTCTTAACTCCCCTTAAGTTGCTCTATAACAACCTTTTCCTCTCCTTCATAGCATGGAGGCAAGCTCTTTGTGCCTCAGTGCCTGCCCGATGGTCGCTATCAGCGTGTCCAGTGCTATACCTCCACTTCCTACTGCTGGTGCGTCAACGAGGATACGGGCAAGAGCATTCCGGGCACATCGGTGAAGAACAAGCGACCCCAGTGCGAAGAGGATGTGGTGGTCAGGCCCATGAAGGGTTGCACGGAGCCCCGAAAGACGCAGTTCTTGCGAGAGCTAAAGGCCTTCCTCAACACCTCGGTCCTGCCACAGGAGTAGGTTTATGCTTGTTTTTAGGGAAATATCTGAATTAATTTCGAAGCTTTTATCAGTTACAGTGCCAACTCCACCGTGTGGAAATCAGAGGATGAAAGAATTGCCACCACGAGCTTTGTCTATCTGGACAAGAACAAGAACAAGTCCTGGGAGCGGCGAGAGTGGAAGGTCTTTCGGGATCTGGTCACGAGTGCCAGGTGAGAGCTGGGAGATGGAGTTTAAAGAGGAAGGTAATCCTAACCGTTATCCCTTTCAATAGCAACCTACGCAGATGCGGCAAGAAGATGCCCAGGTACTGCGACATCAATGGGGACAAGAAGATCTCGCTGGCCGAGTGGCGCAACTGCCTGCAGGCGTCACCGCGGGAGAGTGCCACCACCGTCAAGCCGGCGGCACAGTCAAGTGGGTGAAGCATCCATGGAGATGGAGATAAGTACTAATCTTAGCTTTAACTTTCAGATGAGACCGCCAGTCCGAAACGCCAGGGATTTAATCCGCTGGAGCGATATCTGAAAGATTAAAATCCGGGCCATGATGCTGCTGCTTACTCACTTAACTCATTAGATGTCGTCGTGCCATGACACACACACACTACACACGCACACCAACCCACACAAACAAAAAAAAAACTAGGGGTGAATCGATCGGCTTAAACTACTCAGAGAGAATTATGAGATCCGGAAATTGAGAAATTCGTACTATTCTCATTTGGAGTACGGATTTTTTAAAAATTCCTATAGGAAAAACTAAAGAAATCGAGGCACCCAAAGTGCCTAGTTGGACTCTATGAAGAAGAACCTCTAATTATCAAGCTAAATTTGTATTTTTTCAAAGATCCTCATTAAACTACACAGAGAGAATTATGGCATCCGGAAATTGAGTATCCGCGTACTCAAATTCGTACTATTCTTATTATTTTCTTTTTTTTTTTAAATTCCTATAGGAAAAACTAAAGAAATCGAGTCTAGTTGGACTCTATGAAAAAGAACCTCTATTTATCAAGTTAAAATTTGTATTTTTTCAAAGATCCTCATTAAATTAAATTATATAATTAGGTAAAGCATGAACAAATATTTTAAAAATATAAATAAAGAATGAAATAAGCCAAGTTTAATATAACTTGTATGTAAATTTAAAGAACCTTCAATTTAAACAGATTTCTAGAGGTCTTACTTCAAGCAATCGATTCACCCTACACCCCCAAAATCCACACCCACACCCAAGAACACAGACACATTCCTAGCATATAGATTCTATGATTTACATGTGTATGTTACTAATTCTTAATTAGTGTTGTAAATATTATCGGACATAAATGTTTAAGCCTAGCTTTGGTCACAAATTCACACTCTCCAAGCTAGTGCGGCTTGGCGCTGATGGCCTCCCAGTGGATGAGCCGCAGTGGCAGGTTCTTCAAGCTCTCCAAGGAGTGGGGTCTTAGCAGGAGCTTAGCCATTTGGGCGAGGACGAGTATCACGAGTGTGGTCACCTCCATGATGACAAAATGCGATATGGAGGTGCCAATGTCCAGCCAGGAGCCCTGGTTCCGCACCAGAAACAGGAAGTTCATGCCCATCACATCGCAGATGAGCAGCAGGCAGATGTAGATCTGTTCCTCGTGCTGGCGCACAAACTCGCTGTGAGCATACACCACCGCCATGATGAGCACCACGGGCAGGAGGAGCTTCAGCAGCACCAGACCCATGATCACAAACGGCGCAAAGTGACTGAGGTAGCAGCGGGCAATGTTCGGGTCAAAGGAGCTGATCGAGGCTATGTTGCCGGAGCCAAAGAGCGAGAAGAAGGTGTACAGGAGCAGGGTGAAGGCCAGCTGCAGCACAGACTTCTCCTTTTGATTTTCCTGGACGCGCAGCGTAAGACTCAGTTCCATGGCCAGCAGCTGGACAAACACCGCCTCGTAAGAGGTGCAAAGAGTGGCATACAGGGAACACAGATTAAAGCCAATCTGCGCCAGACGCAGCTCCAGTCGCGGCTCCTGGCTCAGCAGGATAGCAGCGAAGGCATAGATCAGGTACGTCCAGCTGGCCACCTTCATGGGCAGCGGAATATTCGTGCCGTTCGCGTGGAGATAGGCGCACACAATGGTGTTGAGCAGGATCAGGCCGTTGCAGTACTTGGTGTGATTTCTGTAGCTCTCAGACCACAGAACGCTCACAGGGATCAGGATAACGCCAGCCAGCAGCAGGTACCAGTTCTGATAGCCCACCGAGGGCGGCAGCAGGGGAAAGCTGGAAACGATCAGGACCAACACCAGCCAGGAGCCGAACTTCAGGGACTTTCGCGGGAAGTTACCCCAACTGTTGTAGCAGGCAAAGAACACAAAGCACGACGAGATCAGGCGGCGCTCGAAGAAGGTGAAGACCATCAGCTCCGCGCACAGGATAATCATTCCCAGCTGCCACAGGGTGGTCTTTAAACCCGGAGCCTTCTCTGGCTGCCCTGATCCTGCAAAGCTGCTCCAAGGCTGGGCCGCCATCAGCCAGATAAACAGGGGCAGCATCAGGTAGAACCCAATGTCCAAAGGAGTCCGCTGAAGCAGCAGGAACAGCGTCAAAAGGATCACAGAGGCGGCCAGGCTCAGCCTCACCAGTTTGGCATTGGCGGCCAGCACTACCTCCACGCGGCTGCCCCTGCTCCGCGAGAGCAGGCGGTACAGATAGAAGATGAACCCCAGGAAACTACCAGTGGTGCTCAGCAGGAGGACCCTACGGTAATAACCATGATAGTAATCGATGCCGTGGAGCGCGTGCTGCATCATGACCTGGCTCTGCACCTGGGAGACCACATACGCCCTCTGGTTGTGCAGCTTCTTGATGGCCTTTCTGTACTTGGTAATGGCACCCGAGGGGAGTTCCTCGAAGGCGGGCAGTAGCCCCGCAAACATTCCCCTATTGTGCTGCGTGTAGAGCGTGTCGTACTGCTCCAGGAGCTGCATGGCATTCAGGTGGGCAGCCATGGCCTCGTACTCCTCGCTGACATTCATGTAGCCGATGGGCAGGGTGCCAAAGTTATTCATGGGCGGCGGCAGGCCAATCAGAGCGGACATCAGAGGCGTTAGCTGGGCCTGTTCCAGCTCGAGCAAAGTCATGGGCGGGCCCTGGTCGTTGGGCATGAACTTGCGGCTGCCAGGATTGGGCACCGAGCGGGCTACTCCCGCGCCCCACAGCATGAAGGGTGTGTCCGTTTCGTGGGCAGTACCAGCGCCATGGGAACCTAAAGATAAGGATTCCGGAGAAGATGCATTTTGAGATAGGAAAAGAGCTCCTTACCCGAGTCACTCATGCCATGGTCCGAGGTCAGCAGGTAAGCCGTGCTCTTATCGGGAAATACCTCCTCAAATATTTGGTAGATCTCATAGACGCCACTCTCCGTCTTGTCCACGTTCTTGCGGAATTGCGGCGACCCGGGCTTGTGGACATGTCCCACTGTGTCCAGTCCCAGGAGATGCAGGAAGAAGACCACGGACTTGGCGGCCTGCAGCCCTGCACCCCTGCGTTCCAGCAGCCACTTGGCCCGCTTGAACACCCACTCATCCTGCTCGTAGCTCTCGTAGCCCGGCGAGAAGTCCAGATCGTTGGTGTAGGACTGGAAATGCATGTTTCTCCCATTCGAGAGATGCGCAAAGATGCTGATGATGTCCTCGGCACCCCAGGCATAGGTGTGGGCACTCCGGTTGAACACCGTGTCAAAGTCAACGGGGTTCTTCTTCCAGCCGCGCAGCACCGCCGACGGATCCTCGTAGAGTCCAGCGATTAGAGCGATGTGACCGGGCCGCGTCTCGGTGGGCACACGAGTGCGCGACACTCCGACGAGGCCCTCGCGCATGAAGATCTCCCTCAGATGCGGCACATACCGGCAGTTATCCTCGAAGAACGAGTCGGCGCGGAAGCCATCGGTCACAATCAGCACCAAACGCTTGGCCGGGGCCTCCAAACCGTGTACCAGCAGCCGTTTCTGCGGTTTGAGACCCTTGATTACTGGCGAGCGGAAGTAGATGACGAAAATGGAGCCCAGGAGCAGAACGTGGACCACTAAAGCGAAGATCCACATCGCAGCGATAATTTTGTTTTTTGAATGAAAATCAGCTGAGAGTGAGTAAGCCTCCACTGACATTTAGTGTGGCCAAAGCAGACAAGATTTAAAAAGGTAATTAATAGCTAGAAATAGCTCTAAAAAAGCTAAATAAATAAATGGAGTTTTAGGAGTTTAAAATGTTTGAAACAGATACAACAAATTTAATTTAATATTAATATAGAATATAGTTTAAACCTGTTTACGCGATTGAAGATTTACTTTTCAGTTTAAGATATGCTCAAACCATATATATTACCTTCTCATTTATAGCTACTTCAAATATAGCTAAACAATGACTTTAAAAAAGCCAAAAGCGCAACACTCTACTTTCCAGTAGAACCGATAACTTCACAGCTGTTTAGCCTCGAGTTATCGGTGCGTGCAGTGTAACAAAAAAAAAATATGTCAGCGGCACGTTTGTACACCGGTTTTCGTTTATTTTCCTCGAATGCCGTCGGCGGCCAAAGCTTGGTCGAGGCCGTTGCGGTGACCAAGAACGGCCGCACCATTGTGGCCTGGCACCCGGAGCAGTCCCACCCCTACGAGAAGACTCAGCCGCTGCCCAAGATCGCCGAGGCTCAGACCTCTACGGTGGTCAAGGAAACGGCGCTAAACTCGGCGATGCGGGCGTTCAAGAGCAAGCACCCGGAGGTGGCGCGCCAGGAGCTGATGCAGCTGACGCACACCACCAAGCACCGCTGGTTTCCCCGCGCTCGCGACAACAAGGCCAAGAAGACGCCGATGGACCGGCCGTACCTGTAACCACCCAACACATCATCATTGCATAATATCCAAATAAATTCGTTTTTGTTTAATCCAAGCGCTGGCGCTTAACAAATACATTGAGCAGATCGGAGATGGGAATGTCGGCGGGCGGCGGAGCGGGTGGAGCACTGCCAGCGGCATTATTGCGGTGCTGTGGGAACGTGGGCATCATGCGGGGATCGCAAGCTAAGGGGGGAACAAGAGAAACTGTAGCGGGAATCGGCAGAAAGCTGGGTAGCAACCTTACCTTGTGGCGTGTCCACAAAGTAATGGCTATTGAGGCACTCATCGGCCGTGGCTCTGGTCAGGGGATTGTAGATAAACAGGATGTTCAGGAGATTCCTGCCCGACTGTCGGATGGAGTGGAACTTGGTCTTGAGATTGTTGTACGGCTGCTGGCTCAGGGTGAAGTTTTGCAGGGCGGGCATGTCAGTAAAACCAGGCCAAATGGACTCCGAAGGTGCTCCCAGCAAATCGATGATCATGTTGAGCTGCGCAATCTCCGAGTTACCCGGCAGCAGGGGCTTCCCCAGCAGCAGCTCGCTCAGGATGCAACCAAAGGCCCACATATCCACGGCCGTGGTGTGGGTGCGGCAGCCCAGGAGCAGCTCCGGCGCCCGATACCACAAGGTGACCATCTGCGGCGTCATGGGCCTCGGCGGATTGCTAAACATTCGCGCCAGGCCAAAGTCAGCTGGGGATCAGGAACAATATTAGCTAAGTAAGACCTTTAGGAGCCTGCTGAACTTGCCAACTTTGATGCAGCCCTTGTCGGTCATCAGGAGATTGGACACCTTCAGATCCCGATGGATCACAAAGCGATCGTGGAGGTATTTCAGGGCATTGAGCACCTGCAGCGTGATGCACTTGACCTCCGATTCGGTGAAGGGCTGCGTCATGTTGTCCAGCACGGAGGCGAGGTCCTGCTCGCAGAAATCCATCACCAGGAAGATGCTGTCCAGGCTCTTGCCCACCACCACCTCGCGCAACCGGACAATATTCTCGTGCTGGCACTGCTTCAGGATCATTATCTCGCGGAGGCCACTCACAGGCAGGCCATCCTTCTCCTGGTCCATGCGCACCTTCTTCAGGGCCACTATCTCGCTGTTGCGGGTGTCGCGTGCGCGATCTGGTGGAGATTTCTAGGTCAAATCGGAGGTTTTAGTGACACCAGAGGTCAACTTACACACAATCCCGTAGCTGCCCTCGCCCACGCGGTTGAGCTTCTCGAATTCCGAGACGGGGCGACACCGGCCATACTGAAATTAAGGCAAATAATAATATATTAAGGAGAGATTTGCTGGAAAGCAAGCTCTTGCCAGATTCTGCTCGGGTATGGGCATGGGGGTGCCGCTGTTCATGGACATGAGGAAGCCCTTGCGGGTGATGGGCGCCTGGGGATCCGGCGCTGGATTGCTGTCCATGTCACTTGACTTTAGGCTGGACATGATTAAAAAACCGGCAATAAAAACAAATCCCAAATAATGTTTACAATTGTCCAATTAGCGATGACACTAAGACACCGATAACAAGCAGTCGATTAGTTACCACTCGATAACTTGTTAGAACTTCGAGGGATGGTCATACTCTGGCGCACTTTACATAACTTTTGAAATCTGAAGTTCTTGGAAATTCGTTACTTTGCCGCCTGACAATTACCTAAAAACATAGGCCCAGGTTTCGTAATACTCACTAATTTAATAACCGAAAAACACAAAAGTGGCCAGAAACGCGAGCACGACTTATGAAAGTGAAATTGCACCAGTTTAAAGAAGAAATTTCAAATGCATGTCTTAGGCATTAAACTCTCGTCATCGTCGCCGGCTCTACTTTACGCATGTGTGAAAATCTGCGCGCAAAGCCAGTTCAATTATCACCCCTGAACTTGGCGCGGTTTGCCGGATGGTATAAAAGCTGGAAACCCGGCTTAGAGCTGCATCATTCGGTTCTGCAGTGACCAAAGGAATACCACCATTCGATTCGCGAGTTATTATAAAAAGAATCCATCTACAACCATGCACAAAAACACCATTTGGTATGGAGCCGTGCTCTTGGTCATCTACTATACTTTGGTCTTTTGCGAGGAGACGGAGAATGGAGAGATCCAGCCAGCGGAATTGGATAACCAAGCGGAGGATACCTGGGAGAATCTAGGCCGGGAGCTGATGGAGTTCGAGGGACGCACGCGCCGGCATCGTCATCACATGTTCTGGTGTAAGTAAGGCACTGAAGATATCCAGTATTCTTTGGAAAAGAGTAGATTCATCTTTAAAAATCAAGATAATCCTATAATCGAGAGATTGGAACCAGCATTAGTTTTGATTTTAAAATAAGTATAATTCAGTGAGTTCAGAAAAAACATTTCCATTTAAAGGTATAGTACTTCCATCTTTAATTCTGCAATTCTTTCCTATTACTTTCTATTACCATCTCTATATAATAAAATAAAATTATCTTGTAAAAAATCTAACATTTATATTTTACACTGATTTAAATGATTAACTTATTTTGTTCGTGCAAATTCATCTTTCTTAAATATTAAAACACTTCCAAAGTCATTACATCTCTTAATCCTAATCTTTTCCAGAAAACCTTCCATAACTTAATTTATTCTTGAAAATTCAGCTTCTTAAAATACCAAAACACTTTAATATACATTAAAACTTTTCAATATTACCTAATCTTTGCCAGAAAACCTTACCCAAACATAATTCCCCGTGATAAGATTAGCCAATCTTCAATGTTTGTTATCAAAACAGCATAATTTACATAACAATTAGCGAGCTAGTGAGTTTTTACTCTTATTCTTATCACTTGGAACTACCTCCATCACATAAATCGATCGTGTACTTGGCCACTTTCTTTGGAAAGTTTTCCCCCGATGGTTCAAATCCACAGCCAGACGCAGCCCATCCTAAATTGGATGATCACGAATCGCTCGCTGATCAATTAACACTTTTCACTTTCAATCTTTGGGCATAGATATTGTTTAATAAATTGTCGTGCACTTCTGCTTTAAAATGTAGAATTTCGAGAGCAGTGAAAGTGGTCCACTCTGATGCAATGGAAAATTATTTAATCTTTTGATGTTTTCTTTCTTTCCAGATCGCCACCTGTGGCCCATTGCCATTGCCTATTGGATCAAGGTGAAAGTGGTCATCGTGTCCTTCTTTGTGGGCAGCGCCATTTACTTGGGGCTGCGCTATTTCTGGCCACATGCCAGGTGCAATCAGGAGATTATCCTGGATCATCCGTGAGTTGGCTTTAAGAAGGTGTAACTTACTTCTGAGATGTATAATAATTCCTTTGCTTTAGTCCCTCTTCTTACTCCCATCACGATCACATTCCCTACTCCCTGGACCATGATCACTCGGAGCATTATGAGTCTCCACCCACTTCCTTTGACTCCAGCTCTAGCTTTGAGCCTTATTCGGGTTACAGCAGCTATGCTGGGTCGGACATAGTCTCTGATATACACAGCGATTACCATGGAGAGTCGCCCTCGGGTCCTTCGGGTCCTCCCACTGGTCCCTCCGATACGCGTCGTCGTGGCAGGCGTAGCATTGAAGAGGAACAGGAGCAAGAGGAGGAGGAGCAGCAGCAGGAGGATGAGGCTGAGCAAGTGGAGATTGTGGATGAGGAGATAACCGAGAGTGTGGCCCGCCAAATGCCCGCCGAAGAGCAGTGAGTAGAGCTTGATAATGTACCCTTTGGATATGGTTATAATTCTTGAATTTCTCTTTAGGATTGCCGACTTCATGTTCGCCTTTTTGGGTCTGGATTCCATGGCCTGTCGCCGCCGCTTTGTCTGCGAAATGGAGTTTCGTGCCAAGCTGAATCCCATGACCAGCATGGCCTTCCGCATAGTGGGTCGCGGCTTCTTTGAGAAGTACACCAATGCCAGGAATCCCCAGTCCAGAGCCACCAACTTTGGCGAGTGTGCGGAAGTGAATCCCGAGTGCATATTCGTGGAGAATGAGGCGCAGCAGGAGGAGCAGCAGGCGGAGGAGCAAGCTCAACAGGAGGAGCAGCAGGCTGCCACCGAGGAAGCCACAGCCGAGGACTCCCAGAACGAGATCAACCTCCAAGCGGAAAGGCGACATGCCAAGCACAAGAACCGCAAGCTCAGCTCCATTGCCGAGCACATCCTGATGCAGTAGAGTCCCTGTCTCTTTCCCCGTATTTATTTATTTATTATTTATTTATTTTAACTATAAGAGTAGAAACACAAAATAAACCTGCCTCAATCTATAAATTTATGAAAAACTCTCTCACTAAATGCAAATTTCAAAAGGAAAAGGTAATAACAAATTCTCACAATTGTAAACACCATAAAGAAGCATAAAGCATAGAATTAAGCTAGATTTTTAAGAAAAGAATATACGGTCACTTTGGGTTTGGCGAATAAGAACGATCTGCACGTGAAAAATTGAGAAAAAACGGAATCATTAGAAATAAAATCCATCCGACGTTTTTATTTGAAAATAAAAGCCAGGAAGTTTACACACTAAATGCAAAATTCAAAAGGAAAAGGTAATAACAAATTCTCACAATGAAAACAAACCTTTAAGAATGATGAATACCTCCGCAAAATACCTCGAAATGTGACTAATTTGAATTAAGGACTAAGGACTAAATCTTCTTGGTCTTTTTCTTCTTGATGGCATTGATCTGGTCGGCCATCTGCTCGATCTCCCGCTGGTTGATCGGCTCGTTCTTGCGCACCTGCTGCGCCTTGCTGCTCTTCTGGCGCTGGGCCAGATCGGCGGCCAGATCGTTCAGCTTGCTCCACACAAAGCTCAGGAAGCTGGTGGCCAGATCTTGCTTGAAGAAGGCAATGGCCACCAGGGCGATAAGCACCAGTGCCGAAATGGAGTTCTGATTGAGATCCGCCTCGGCGGCTCGCACTTCGGGCTTAAAGTCCAGCTGAATGAAGACGGATCCCCGGTCCGCCACAAACGTGGCCGAGGGCAGCTTGTAGGTGTAGGTTTTGTCGCTGAGCGTGGACTGCAGTTCCACCACATAGCTCTTGCCATCGAGGGGTATGCGCGGGAAGAACACAGTGATGCTGGGATTGAGCTTGGCCTTGGGATTCACCGGGGAGCCCACGCGTTGCGAGAAGACGGGCGAATCCGAGTTACCCTTGCGGTACATCACAATGCGCAGGGTCTTGTAGTGCTCGTTGAGGGTGGCCGTCACCCGGGCAGTGATGTCCACGATCTTCAGGGGGCTGATGGCCACCAGATTGATGTCGCGCACATCCTCGCTTGAGACCTTCACCGTATGCTGGGCGGGAATGGAACGCTCCACGCTCTCCTTGTCGGGCAGGACGACAACGGAGTACGTGCAGCCGGGCTGGAGGCCGCGTATGCGATATTGACCATTCGCCTCGCTGGTGGCCTCCTCCTGCTGCTGCGGGCAGCCCTCCAGGGCAATGGCCTGGACATTCACGCCCGCGAAAGGATCGCCGTTGAGGGAGGTCACGGAGCCAAAGATGGAGTAGGCAAAGCGCTTGCCACTAAGGAAAGGGAAATAAATTAAAGGAAAGGGAAATAAATTAAAGGAAAGGGAAATTAATTAAAGGAAAGGGAAATAAATTAAAGGAAAGGGAAATAAATTAAAGGAAAGGGAAATAAGTTACGGGAAAGGGAAATAAATTAAAGGAAAGGGAAATAAATTAAAGGAAAGGGAAATAAGTTAAGGGAAAGGGAAATAAATTAAAGGAAAGGGAAATAAGTTAAGGGAAAGGGAAATAAATTAAAGGAAAGGGAAATAAATTAAAGGAAAGGGAAACAAATGAAAGGAAAGGGAAATAAATGAAAGGAAAGGGAAATAAATTAAAGGAAACTCAATAACTCCAAGAAAGGACCACTTACGTCAGGGTTACAGGCACCGTTTCGCCATCCTTGATCTCAATCATCTTGGAGTTCGGCTCGAACTTGTACTCCTTCATCATGGGACGCAGGTAGTACTGCGACGGCGACAGCGAATGGAAGTTAATAGCGCCATTGTCGCCGGTGACCAGGTTCTTGCGATAGCTCTCGCCGCCGCTCAGTGAAAGCAGAACGCCACTCAATGCCTGACCGGCCTCGTCCTTGACCTCGACCGTAATCTCGCACAGCTTGTGGGCACTGAACGTGGCCGACTGGCGGTTGTAGTCGCTGAACACATACGACTCCTTCTCGGCCTTGAGGTCAAAAGAGAAAGACTCGTCAATGGGTCCGAATTTGAACTCTCCTGTAACGGACGTAAGCGCCTCCAGGCTCTGCTGTTCCGGCTGATCCGGGAAGGACAGGGTTATCTTGGCATCCTTGATGGCGGGCACCACCTTGCCGCGCAGGATCAAGCCCCGGGTGGCCACAAAATTAAAGGCTATATCCACGCAGTCGCTGCTGCCGATGATCTCTTGGTTTTGTGGCGCAAACAAGAGGATATCGCTCACTGGTGTGATCCTCAGCACCTGTTCCGGCTTCAGGTAGGTGTCATAGCGATAGGCAAACTTTCCGTCCACCTTATGGGACTCGGCCACGGGCGTGATCACCTCCTGGCCCGCCTCCCACTCCAGCACCAGCCTAATGGACTCGGCCGTGGGCTCGGTGGATAGAACCCTTATGCCCGTCTTGTGGGCCACTGCATTGATGATGAGGGTTTGCAGTTGATCGGGTTCTGGGGTGATGAACTTGCTGGGCAGGGAACTGTCGTAGGTGTGGCAGCCCTCCAGCTTGAAGTCATAGCTGCCGTACTTCTGGACGCAGAAGGTGTTTACGCCGGATTGGATCTTGAGGGTTTCCGTGGAGGGTTTCGGCTCTGAGGGGCCAGTGATGTGGGTGTAGCGCATCTGGAGGGAGGAGAGAGAGTTGAGCTTAGTAGCGCTGTAAAAACATCGATACTTTCGATAGTGATAGTCCAAACCATCGATACTATCGATATTATCGACAAAATAAAATGGGTTAAAAAGGTGTTATTTTGCTTAAACAACCCAGATTAAATGGCATAATTTATAAAGATTTGATGTATTAATATATAGAAAGTTTTTGATATTGATGATTACAAATTAAATAAAAATGTTTTGGTCAGTTCTTAAGTATATAAGAATTCATGATTATATATTTTTTTATATTATATTTATTGGCAAAATATTATTGTAAATATTGTATATTTTATACGAATTCACTGATTTGCTGCTAACGCGATGTATCGATGGTGGAAAAAAACAATCGCGCAGCACCATCGATAATATCGATAGTATCGTCGATAGTTTTACAGCTCTAGAGCTTAGCTTTTTTCCTTAACTTAACTTGGCTTGAGACTTACCAATGCCCGATGACTGGAGATGATGGACACCTCGTAGCCCTTGTGCACGAAGGGTGGTGCCTCTTCCTCGGCAGAGGCCACGTTCAGGAATACTCTGGTTGATTCGTAGCAGAGATTGCCCTGGGGAATGGTCAGTTCATAGGGTCCGGGCAGCATGTCCTTGAACACGTACTTGCCGCCTAAAGGAACAGATAGAGATGAAGGGGAATTATAGGGAAAATCAAGGTGGAAACTAATCTTAAGAATAAAGAACCTTATCTCTAACATAAATTTACGACTCTTATCTCAAAGCCAAGGGGAAAACGTGGTAAATTATATGAAATCTGTACAGGTTAGATTCAATCTTTCGGGGATTCCTTGGAGTAACCTCTTCCAAAAGCTCATAAATAACAAATAAACAAATCATAGCAACCACTTACGGTGCGCCCTGGCCTTCCACTTGCTCTCCGTGGGCTGTCCAGTGGCATCCAACGCCTGCAAAGTGACCTCAGCGGAAGTACAAGTTCCTGTAGCATCCGGCAGGCACTGCAGCTCGCCGCGGATCTTGGCGCGCAGCTGGGAGAAGGTAATGCCATTCACCGGAGCATCCCTCACCTCCGCCTGCTGCTGCACGGGGAAGAACTGCACGCCGGCGGCCTTGTCCGCCTCCGTGGTCATCACCTCGATGGAGTACTTGCCCACTGGCAGGAAGGCACACCAGCTGCCAGTCTCTGCCTTAGTCACAGCCGTCGTGTGGAAAGTGGAGCCGCTCTTGGTGAGTCCCACGTTATGGGATTTGGGGGACACCACCTTGCCGCACACCTCGTAGGCAGAGGGCACAATGGTGGGCAAGGAAGCCGTGTTGATCTCGGCCTTGACTTGCAGGGGACTGAACTGGAGCTGCGAGGACTCCACCTCGATGTTGACCTGGCCCGCCTTGAGGTTTTCCAGCGTGTAACCGCCCTGGGCATCGGTTTCGGCCACCTTCTTGCCGTTCACCTTGACCACGGCCGACTTCAAGGGCGCGCCACCCGCTGAGGTCAAAACCTGACCCGAAACGGTGAAGCCTGTGATCTTGAACTCTTCCTTGAGCTGCAGGGTGTCCTTGCCCACTTCCAGCTCCACATAGTCGGGACTTAAGTGGAGCTTTAACTTAGCATCCAGGTTGATGGCGCGCAGGAGGTACTTGCCGGAGGGCACGTTCTTGAAGTTGTATTCTCCCGTTTTGGTGTCCAGCTGAGAGAAGCAGGCGGCCAAGGATTCGTACTCGGATTTGGCACTGTTTGCAGGGACTGAGGCAGAGGATTTGTCGCATTTTGGCACGAGAGATTGCTGGGAAAAAAGAAAAGAAAGCATTAGGAAATACTTCATATTAAATCTCTAAAAAAACTTACTCCCTTCTTCTTGTACAGAGCCACGCCCAGATTTTCCGGCAGATGTGTGCTAAAGGAAAACCGACCCATCACATCGAAGCCAGAGACCACCAGCGACTGGGCCGGAAGCTCCGTATTCCCGCTGACCACCACGACTGTGTGCTGGGCCTTCGAGAAGTGCCACCTTGGATGCGAGGCAGTGACCACATACTGGCCGGGAATGATGGGTGTAAAAGAAAACACACCACTGCCATCGGTCTTGCTCCGACGGACTTCGCCCTGCTCCGATCGCAGTTCCACGTCCACGTCACGCGCACCTCCGCCCGTGGCCAGGGCCACCTGTCCTGTGATGCCGAAGCCCTTGAACACAAAGTTCACGTCGCGACCCTGGCTGCACACATCGGTCTTGCCGTCAAAGTTCAGCTCCACCTGCTCGGGCTCGAAGCTCCAGCCGGGCGGCGGCGAAATGCTAAGCAGATAGTCGCCCTTGTCATAGATGGGCAGGAAGTAGTAGCCGTTGGACGGCGAGCAGTCAGTCTTGTCCTTCAGCGAGCCCTGCTTCGTCAGCCTAAAGGGGAAATTAGGTTAAGCATATACGATATACGGGTTAATTTATTATTCAATTAGCGGCACGATGTCTTATCAGGTCATCCCCAATTTTGTAAAACTTACAGCTTGATCTCCACCCGCGAAAAGTCGATCTCGGCGTGGCTCTTGATGAAGCCGCCGCAGCCGACCACTTCCACCTCGCCGGCGCTGGCATGTTGCAGAAGTTTAAGTGATAAAATTAGGAAAATGCCGGAAAAAAACCTCATTTTGACTACGTTTCGGTGACCAGAGTGACCGTGGTCGGAAGAATCAGTGTTGCCAGATGCTTTCCCCCTAAAAAATCTCAAAGAGTCGATAATTCCCCCTACAAAATCCAGTCGTCCCCCCTAAATTTAAAAAATCTGTTAATTAAATCAAAACTCAATAAATTCGATTTACTTTGTATTAATTGCTATTTACAAATATATTAAAAATGTAATAAGGTTGACATTTCCAATTGACTTCACTTCACAAACACAAGCTTGAAAAGGAAAGTACTCTCAAATATATCGTCCTCAAAAGAGGCAGCTCTTTCGATGAGACTACCAAATATAATTGAATACGAATTTTTAATAACGTTATTATATGAAAACGTTTTATAAAGGTTTTATTTAATTAAAAACATTTCTTATATAGCATACAAATTTGATTATCGCAGACTCAAACCAATCTGTATATCTGACAAGAATTTAGCGTGGACACTTACCCATTTCTCATTTAAATTGAACAGAGTTGCCAGGCTTTAGGATTAGAATTTTGTAACGGTCATTCTTATTCAAATTTCCCGCAGCGAATATTAGAACAAAGGTTTTATAATGCCTTAAGTTGATCTAATTAATTATATTCGCTTAAAGTCATATAAAATATAATATTATTTTTAAAAAAGGTTTGAAGGTTTTGAGAGATTTGTATTTGTTCTATCATTCAATTTACTTAACAAAAACACAAATAAGATTACGTACATATGTCATATAAGGAATCTGCCATACATTATAGATATAAACATTGTCCCGCCTTATTGCTTTATTTTGACAATTGAAGCAATGTGATCGCCCGATATCGTGGATAACACTATCTTCAGGCGCTTGCCATTTGGCGTTCCCTGAAAACAAACATTGAAAACACTTTATTGAAACAGATAATAGCTTGTCGTATATTAATTATCGGAACGAATTTCCATTACCCCGACCGAGATAAAGACGGGAGTGAGTGTGTGCGAATCGATTGCGATTCCGAGTAAGAGACATACAGATATAGCAAACATAGCTGCACAGAAATTCATTTCAAGCATCGCTGCTGCTATTGCCGAGCTTGTCTAATAAATTTCTTCGATCATCGCGCGATAAACTGCCAGCGACGGGGCAAATAAAGAATCCACAATATGGAAGGCATTCTGGGGTCGCAATTCAGATCCAAACAAAGCCCCACAGCTGTGAAGCTCCAACGCAAAAACCCAGAGGGGGGAAATATAATATAATGTGTCTGGACAACGTCAATTGGCCCCCCCGGCATTGACTTTGAAAAGTGCGCCTTGAGATAGCCTCGGTTCTTGGCTGAGTCTCTTCGTTAACCTCTGGTTAGCTCCCGGTAAGGTCTGGATCATAACGGAACACTAAAAAAAAAAAAAAAAAAAGTAAAGATTATGCACATATTTTACTTGGAAAATGCATTACATTTTTCACAATTGCACCTTTTGCTCTTCGATCTGAGCAGGCTTAATTGATTTTAGCAAGTGCAATGCGCCTCTTTCTGGCAGTATCCTTTCCTATGGTGATCACACTGTCTAGCGCAGGAAGGACTCTCGCATTGATGGTCGTCCACCGACTCATCCTAAGCTTGCACCATAAAAGCCATCAAGGACAGAAAGAGAACCAGGAGCGCGATCAACTTCATGGTGGGATCTCAGTGGGATTACTACTGTAACAGATTAATATTTCGTCGAGCTTATATAGAATTTGGTGGGGATCTCGGGGTGCTTTGATTTAATCAGATTTGATTCCGCTTCGATTGTTTATTTCAGAAAATAATATACAAATATTTTACTATGAAATATGGAATTAATTTTTTGTACCCTTCAGCAGGTTTTTATAGAGTTATTATTTCTGATAATACATATTAATATAGTATGAGGTTTGATTTGATATATTAAAAAAATAAATAATTTAAACTGGTAAGGATTTAATTTACCATTTAAATGATCATAATATAAAATGATTATATAAAAAAATACAAATTATATGAAATAATTCGAACCCAAAGATCTTATCAAGGAAGATGAACAGTTTTAAGCCTACAACTGTTTGTTTATCACTTTGTTGCTTGAATTCATTGTGATTCCTTAAAATTATACTTAATATTGAATATATGAATATAATTATCTAAACTCAGATGCTATAAATAAGGTAAAGTGCCACACCGGAAGCGTGCCACTCTCCGCTCTCTCGCTGCTCTGTGCGGTCTACCTGCTGCGGCTACCTGTCGTCGCCGTCGATTCAAAACTAATTAGCTGACCAGCGCCGGCATTTGCATCTTGTTCAGATTTACGATATATGCGGGTTCGGGTAAGGGTAATGGTACCCTGGGTAATGCTAGGGGTTTCTCGGACAGACAGAGTGTCGCGACGGTGGCCGGTGCCGGTAGCGGATCCGATCGGTGCGGATCAGCATTAGGTTTATGGTCTATGGCTTCCCTGGCGTAATTAGAACCCGTACGTAGACATTGCGCCGATAAGCCGACGACGGACGAGCACACTAAGTAATAATAAATACGATTTTAATGAAATGCTAAGAGTTCATTCGGCTTATCTGGCGCTTATGTCAGCGATTCCCCTCGCTTCTTAGGAATTCAATTAGTTGCGGCGATCGGGGATCGGGAAACGGCGGAGCAGGGAGCAGGGAACCGGGATCCGTTCAATGTCAGAGTCATAAAGGCGGCGCACACAAAAAACGCACCCCTAGACGGGGTGCAGATTTCAAAAAGCAATCAAGCCAACCCCTATTAAAAGCCAAAGGGGGAGGTTTTAAGCAGGCGAAACAACAGACGACAAAAGAAATAAAAGAAAACGGCGGACAAACACTGCGCAAAAAGTCAAACACGCTTTCCTACTTACGATCGCCATATGGACGAGAGTAATAAGAGTACAGTGGGCATTGCCTAAGAGCTACAATAGTAGAAGATGTTGTATTTGTATTTAAATATTTTCGTGTACAACAGTGCCACAGAATCGATCGGGTTTTGTAACAGCTGAAAAGCTGCTTAAAAGTATGCAACAATATATTGAAACTAAGAAACTCTAAGTATTTTCCATTTTTCATTGCTTAAATTAATTTAAAAAGTAAAGAAAATTATTAATATTAATATTTTAATTGTATTAAATGATTATTATCGGTAAAATATTACTTTAACTAGTTATAAAATTGGTTTTATTGAGGTTCCATTCATTTCTAGATTGAAAGTGTAAAACAAGCAAAATACATAATAGTTTTATCTAAAATAAAATAATGTTATGTTCTTTATTTCCTTTCTAACTTGTTTGATTTAAAATATTTTCAAATACAAAAATTAAATTAGACAAGAAACCCATTAATATTATGCATACTTTGCTTTCAACAGAACCTGGTAATCTCTTCTGGTATTTAATAATACATTCCCTCTTTACAAGGTCCCACTGTACTTCGACCACACTCCCACCCCCTGCAGGGAGAGAGCCTTGCCAAAAAACAATTACACAAAGTAAATGGCGCAGGCGCCCTTAAGTATGCCCCGCATCCTCGCCGCGCGCCGAAGGGAGACGGGCTGATGCTGAGCGAGAACTCTCTCTGGTGCTCTCCTTGGCCTATGCCGTTGGTTGCCTCTCCATTTCGATTTATTTCAAATCGGATCGCCGACGCGAACGGACGTGAAAAGCGGAGACCGGCAAAGAAGTGAGAAAAACCCAAAGCAGCGACCAAAACAGAGAACGAGAAGCGCAAGCGCGTGCGTGCGTGCCCAGCGAAAAGTTAACCGTTGTCGCTTGTATAGTAACTACCAAGATCGTATTTCACCAGCGGGCAAATTACTAAAAATAAGTGCAAGTTTTTTTTTATTTATCGAAGACAAGAACTACTGATAAAACGAGATAATTGTATCTCGCCAAACTTGTTCTCGCCGAGCAGTGCCAGTGCCAGTACCCAGTGCTCTTGTGCAAATTGTCGATTGTGGAAGGGAAGAAAAGCACAAAGAAAATCGGTCTATAAAGAAACATCATCTGAAAGGGCATCGCCAGCAGCAGAGCAAGTGCGAGTGGTTTATCTAGATGTCGTCGGGTCTTATCTCCAGTGAATAAAAAGTATATAAAGTATCCGCGTGTACATAGTGTGTGTCTGTGCCAAAGCTCGAGTGAGCGAACAGCTGTCGAGTGCCCTTGAGTGGGCGTCGTGATCGTTTGGGTGCCCCCTGAACGAAGATAGAAAGGGACAGACAGCCAGCGAGCCGGATATTGCCGCTCTGCCCACCCAAAAGACAGTGACCATCAATTATGACGGCCGAGACCCTCAAGCCGTTCATCACGCCGACAAGTGCCACCGATGGCTTTCCGGCCAGGCCGACCAGTGCGGATACCGCCCAGCGTCGCACCCGCCAGCTGATCCCCTTTGTCTTGGGGGTCATCGGTCTGGCGCTGGTCGCGGGCATCCTCGGGCTAACGGTAAGAACACAGGTTGCCAGGTTGCCAGATCAACAAAGATCACCATATCCCATTACCAAGTTAAATATACAGTTATCTCCAGAGCAAACACGCCTAGATTACTCTTGGCAAATAGATTGCAGATACTGTGGGGTTTAAATGCTCAAGAAAGTCACATAATTGGCAAAAAATAAATGTTTTGACATAAGAATAATTATATTAAACAGTTACTATAAAAAACAAAGAAGTCTGGAGATTTTTCTTCCATGGTTCTGCAATTAGTTTTAAGACTTGTCCCTTTTATTATGTTTAAGTAATCACAGACTACAATTTCTTTTATAATATGTAGAAATAAATATGTATAACTATATTACCAGAGGTGTATATCACAGGTTCTATCTATCAGTCCGATGGATTTTCCAGAATGGGACCTCATCGCCCTTATTGCTTTTGTGTGAACCCTACTCCTGAACATGCCACCCTCTCTCACTGTGCCATAACACCCTAGAGTTACCTGCTCTAAAAAACCCCCACGATCTGCCAATTAATTACTAAATGGCGCCGCCTATCAAAACTGCAGACAAAACTAATTACTCAATGAGGCATATCATCTTTGATAAGTCTTATACTAGAAACCCAGATAAGATAAATTATTGTTTACAAAAATCACAGAAGATCCACCATTGGCTTTCTTATAAATAGTGATTTTGCTTTCCCATTTCTAATTATAAATTACAAAGTTTAATAATGGATTTTTTACTGTGTATCATCTATCAATGATTCGTCGGAATGCCAAAGGTGCGGGGATATCAGTTATTACTGGGTGTTTTCCCAGAATCGCGATATGAATGAATCGAGCTATTGGCAATGTTGCTAGAAATGGTACACTTATGATTATAGTTCCTACAAGTATAAAGAAATAGTAACGATTTCGCCAGGAATTTAAACTACCCAAACCCAGCCACTTGATGTCCGGAACACTTAACGAGAGCCACTTTAAACAGACCTTTATTATAATTTCCAGAAAGGTTTATTTCGGGGTAGGTAAGAGCGTTTAATTTATGATTTTGACAACAATCTCTGTTATCTGTCTGAAACTCCCAGTGAACATATACGTATAAGATTCCATTTAAAGATTTAGCCCTGAACCGCTTTCTAGACTCCACAGAGACTCAATTCTTCGGAAATATTTATTTCAGTAGCTCGAATAAATCGCGAATAAATATAAATGCAAATGGACTTTAACATATACACAGATAGACACCCCCGAAATCGCAATCTAAAAATGAATATTTAACCTCTGGCACGCTTCTCATAAAGCTGCCTGTCACCGGAGGATGTGATGTCTTTTTTTGTGAATTTCTTATAAAAACGAAATACCCCGAGATGCATAAATTGAAATGAAAACAGATTTTATGATCCGTGACCGCCAGAGAGCGATACGTTTAACTATAATTTTTGGCATCAAAACTATATTTAGATCGTGGGACGGCGTCGTCTTGGTCTGGGTCTGTGTCTGATCAAGCGATGTCATCACCGACACGTCTTTAGGCCAAATCGGTTTCTAATGAGCCCCCCAGCTAATCCGAAAACAGCGGATGCAGATACACTTGGCAAATGTATATAAACAAAAAAAAAGATACGTTCTGTATTGTTTGTTGTTGTTTAAAGCGATTGGAGATTGTCTACAGCTCTGCATTCACAGTGTCGATAAATCTTCTTTGGGATTGCTCTAGAAACCCGGCTGGGGATTTGCAATGCTAAAGATATGAAGTTCCTAGAGCTGAGAACTCTGGGTCTTGTCTTAAGTGAACGGAAATCATACAATTGTCAATTGACTTGTAAATTTTCGGTTGTTTTTCCCCCGTAATAAATCTCTGTTGAGGTTTTGTGTTTTGTTAATTCAATTTTCCCTCGGGAGCACGAGCATGGAGTGACCCTCATCAAGGGCCTCTGTGAAAGTGACAAACTGCAGGCGATGCGATCGATCTACAGATCAACCGATAAGCCCTAATGGAAAGTGGTTTACTTGGAGACCGAAACAAGTTTCCTCTTGGGTGTACTCTGTCCATAATTTATACAAGAATTCAGTACAAGTTTTTATTTGTATTTTTTCTTGTTGCTGGCTTAAGCCCGAGCCTGAGCCATTCTTTCTTTCGGTTTTTTCGGGTGCCAGTCCGAAATATGAGCAGTGCGTATAGTATATATAAGGCGCGTTGCTCGCTGCTCGCTGCCCCGAATGTTAATGATCCATTAAGCAGATTATGTGCCTGAGTGGCGGCGGTGGCGATGTCTGTACCTCGGCGTATTTCTTCACCAAGAATCTCTCTCCTCCTCTGGCTCCTCCTTCTCCTATCTGTCTTTATACTTTATATATATGTTTTCGGGTGTCAAAAGTTCGCGCCGCCCATGAACGCGTTTTTCTTATATTTTTAATTTTATGATGTGCTGGGTTTTGCACCAACTAAGAGCGTTTAATTGGGTCTTATTAGTTTAAGAGCCAAAGTGCTAATGATTAGGATTAGATAAGTCTTTATCAATCTGTAGTAATTAAATTCTGTTTCCAGATCTGGCAGACAACGCGGGTCACGCATCTGAACAGGGAGCTGAAGAGCCTGAAGCGAGTCGTCGACAATCTCCAGCAGCGTTTGGGCATCAACTATCTGGAGGAGTTCGATGAGTTCCAGAAAGAGGTACATAAATCGTATAAAGAACCAATATTTGTATTTTCTGATGGGGGCTGTAACATTTGTCTGTGGCAAATACGCATCTCTCTGAATTGTTTACCAAATCGGCAATAATATTGTTTTTAGGTTTTTTATGAGGCGAGTATGTTTGTTATTACTAGCAGGGTATTTTGGGGTGTTCTTAAAAGGAATTACTAATTAAAATAGACTTAAAATGGGTTTAACTTAAAATATTTTCAATGAATTAATTAGGAGCTTTTAAAAGAGTTCTTTAAAATGCATTTTCCTAGGGAAATGCTTAGCCACAAAATCATTTTTCTTCCCCTTTTTAACAGCGCATTCCTCGGCTACAAAAAAAGCCTAGATACTTTTAGCTATAGAGTGTGGGACACACCACAGAAATATATATATATTTATAGAAATATGTGCTAAAATAAAAATATGTAAACAATTTCCGAATATTTTCATCTGTTTTTTTTTCGTCTCTCGGGGAATAGTGATAGATTATTTTAATTATGATATCTCTAGCCCCCAGAGAATCACTCAATTAAACCATGAGATACATTTGGCGCCAGCCGTCCAAGTAATTTATGAGATACAAATCCCCAAGTGACACAAGGCAAAAGCCACAATAATTTCTAGTATCTCAAAATATAATAGAGAGACAGACGAGGAAATGTACAAGAGTTTATCGGCCGATATATATCCGTTCAAGGCAATGCCATATAGCCAGCCATATAGCCAAAAGTGACGATTGATCTGATCTCATCATAAAACGGCCTAATGGGCAGAGATCATTTTAAGATTTATTTATATTTTTATGGCCGGGCCGGGCTGGGGCATCTGTGCACGCAATTCTCTTAAGAGTTTTGCCTACGCTTTGGTTTCATTTATACAAAATATTCAGAATATATATATTGGAATAGTATGTTGTGTTATGTTGTGTTTTTTTGTGGGAGGCGCCATCAATTAGAGGCAATGACGAAACAGCTTTTCCGAAAATATGAATAGGGGAAAATGTGCGCCAGGATTGCGCCAACGCTGCAGTCACGTACTGACCCAAAATGCTAACCCTCTCCACCATCATCATCTTCGTTGCAGTACGAGAATGCGCTAATCGACTTTCCCAAACAGCAGGAAGAGCTCACGGATGACGGCTTGGACGAAGACGGCGAGGACCTCGATGAACCCGACGACGAGGATGAGGATGCCACCGGCGACGACGATGACGAGGACGGCGATGATGACATCAACTATCCCTTTATAGAAGATACAGAGTACGAGGACTACTCCGAAATGCTAAACAAGCTTAACGCCAAGATGACCACCGATGAGGGGGATACCACCACGCCCACTTCCGATCCCACGGAGGCAGCAGATGGCAGTGATTCCAGCAGTGCCTCCAATGATGATAATGTCTTTGATGACTTTACCTCGTACAATGATCGGAAGAAGAAGCAGGAGAGGTAAGGGATTTATAAATATTAAATAAATAAATACTAATAATTAAAAACTAATAAATAAAAACTAATAAATAAATACCAATAGATAAATAGTAAAAAATTAATACTAATAAAGAAATACAATTAAATAAATTCTTATAAATAAATACTAATAAATAATTACCAATAAATAAAGACTAATAGAAATATACTAACAAATAAATACTACAACATAAATACTACTGAATGAATACTACTAAATAAATACCAACAAATAAATACTAATAAATAATTACAAATTAATAAATACCAAGCAATAAAAACTAATAAATAAATACTAACAACTAAATATTAGTAAATGAATAATACTAAATAAATACCAAGATATAAATCCTAATAAATAAATACTAATGATAAATTAATACCAATAAATAAATACTACAAAATAAATTATAATAAATAAATAATAATATTAATATTTTTATGGTAGGAAATCTCGCTCAATTGCCGATGTGCCCAATGAGCAGCAGAGTGTCCAGGGAAATCACACCCATGAAGATGGGAAGACATCCGATGACGTGGCATCCAAGGAGAGGTGAGAATGAAATTGAGTCTAAACATTAAATCGGATTGTAAATAAATAAAAACACATAAATACAAAATATCAAATAGAAACCAGCCAGGTGGTAGAGATGCCTAGAACATATGGTCAAAAACCTGGCAGGCTTTTGCACCTAAAATTGCTCCAAAATATTGCCAAGACTTAAAGAAATTTTACATCAAAACTATAAATATTGCTAATAAATTATTAAAGTTATTTTAGGATACACGCCATTCATTTTCCAATACTTAAAGTATTATATAAAATATATAAAATATATAGAACATATTTATAAAAACATTTAAATTCTACACAGGGCTTACATTTATTAAATCCCTTAATAAATCTCCAAAAAACACTTAATAATAATATCAAATCCCCTCTAAATCCTTTAATTCCCAGCTCCACCCTCCATCATCGCCGCAGGAAGCATCCCCGCTCGGGTCGTCATCTCCTCCTGGCCCGCAAAGGTGTGTGTAACCTCGAAACCACAATTGGCATACAAAGAAAAAACCCAAAAATTTCTCTATTTGCACCTCTGTTAACTTGCAGGTGAATCTCTTATTTCAGCCAGATCCGGTGACTTCTTTGCCGCCGCTGCCGCCTCCTCCGCCTCATCGAAGCCAGCCGCCCACTTCCATCTGAGTAGCAGGAAGCCCCACCATTGGCCACCAAGTGAGTCCCTTTCCCAGCCACTCTTTCAGATCAATATTATTAATAAACCCATTTATGTGTTTGCCCGCAGGCTACCATGGTGACATGTACATTGGCAATGCCCCGGAGGCGAGCAGAAACTCCTGGCAGGGCCACTTCAGGGTCGACGATGGCGTGCTCAAGGTGCTGGAGCCGGGCCTGTATTACGTATACGCCCAGATTTGCTACCACAACTCGCACGACCAGAACGGCTTCATAGTCTTCCAGGGGGACAGGGCCTTCCTGCAGTGCCTGAACACGGTGCCCACCAACATGTCCCAGAAGGTGCACACCTGCCACACCAGCGGCCTCATACACATCGAGAAGGAGGAGATGATCCACCTGAAGGACATACACACCGATCGGAATGCTGTACTAAGGGAATCGAATAACCGAAGCTACTTTGGCATCTTCAAGGTGTAAAATTGATCGAAAGAAAGACAGGAGGTCTAAGCCAGTCTCAGCTTTAGTGAATGCGATTCCTCGCCAGCGTGTGGATCCATTAGTTAGTTAGTAGTGCCCTAGTCTTAGTCACACACTCATAACCTAATCTCAATCGAAATCAACGCTCGCTGCTGTGAAGAGGCAGAGGCATAGCATGAAAATCATATTTATTTTGTATATATATTCCTTCGACTTTAAAACTATGACTCTATGATGATAAAAAGTGAATAAAAATCTAGTATAACTTAAGAGATCGATTTTGGGGGGGAAATAAAAGGGATTACGGGTGAAAAATTCAAAGAAAACTTAATGGAAATAAGGCAGAAACTAAGCTGTAAAGACAGAGATTTTCCTATATATTTTATATCTTATTCTAGAAAGCTAAGAGTCCTTGATTTTCCTATTCCTGGAACCCTTATTGTATAAAGCACACATGATTGCCTCCCTTCATTCGCAGAATGCACACTCTTCCTTCATTTATTCAAATCAAAGAAAATTCCCCAGAAATATGTTTATTAAAACCCTGCCTTTTTGCAGCGTCCTAATTGAAATACCAGCTTTTGACTTGCTTTATTAACAAAAATTCTGCCGAATACAAAACGTCAAAGGGCAGGTGGATTGAATTCCAGATATAATCCAGAGCACTAGCAGAAGCAGGTGCAAGTTCCTAGCCCGAGCAAAAGCGTAGCTGCAACCTGTCGCCGTGGCAACCGCAGGAGCAGAGAAGCCTATCGCCCCAGATGCTTCGCGTCGCGTCCTACTGAGGCAGCTGGGCACCTGGCAACCCATAGTCCGGGATTGGGTATGGTCAGCTGGGCATCCCAGGAAGGGGAAAGGGATTGACGCAAGTGCTGATGCTGCGCTGCAGCCGCCAGAAACAGAGATTGACGGCGGCCGAAAGTACAGTCGTCAGTACATAAATAAATCACGCATGTGCATTCACATTCGGTTTGGTTGTGAGTGGGCCCCCTATTTGTATTTCGATTATTAGGGTGGTATCTTTCACAGAGCCCTTGGTTTGTTGGCTAAAATTAATCATACGCAATGTTGGCTTTTTAAAATAAATTATAATTAAAAACTACGGATCGCAACTTAAACAGATTTATATTTTAAATGAAGGCTCATTAAGAGAGATAATTTCTTTGAATATAGTGCAAATTTCTCTGACAGACTGAGAATACGTGGCGTATGCGTAATATTTGATAAGAGTTGTTCGATACAAATTTTAATTTCTTTGTTTTTGTTGACAATTTATTAATTGTATTAAAAAAACATACACAAAAATTCTTGGATTCTTAGTAAATGTGTCGTAAAAATTCCAAAATTAACATAAACATTAACTTTAACCTGAACATGATTTATTATATTTATTCGTTAAAGCCTGGTTAAGTTATATATAATCATTATAAGAATAAATATAATTATTTGGAATTGAGTTAAAAGATAAAAATAAAGTTCATTTAAGGTAAGTTTAATAAAAATCAATTTTTAACCTGAACTTTAACCTGTAGATGAACGATAACTATTAAATAAAGCCTACTTAAGATAATTATAATACTTAGAAGCATGAATATAATCATTTTGAGTTACAATGAAAAGGAAAATAACAATTCTATTCAAAGTAATGTTATAGAAAACAAATTTTAAACCTGAACTTTAACACGAAGATCTAAAAATACACAACTTAAATGACGCCAAACTATCGTAATTATTTTCAATTATATAACCCGTAAATATGAGCACTTCTAGTTCCAATTAAAGGGCAAAAATCATCCCCATTCAAGGTAATAGGTAATCGAAAACTGATTTTTAATTACGTCCACCCCAGCAGCAGCGGCGGAAAATAGGAAAAGCCAACAACAGTTGGCGCAAATAATTGGCGGGGTGGCGATTGCAGGCCCAATATCCGAGCGGGCGGAGTAACAGGTGGGCACGGGCACCAGCAGCTCCTGCTGATGCTGGCGATGATGGGCGAGGAGCAACAGTTCGTTCCCGGAATCATGTGTACATAATAGCTTTCAGCTCCGCCAGCTTCACATCACATGTTCCTGGCCATGCGCAGAAGTCCCGAAAACGAAGTCGAAGTCGCAGGGGAAGTACCGCAGACAGTCCTGGCGGGAAGCTTTCGCCTATTTACCTGGAGGACAACGACTATATTTACCTATCTGACTGCTGCTGCTGCATCCCACGCCTCGAAGTGCATTTATTTTCGTCCGCAGATCCAGCTCAGTTGCAGTGCGATTTTGGTTCTGAAGCAGTGAGGTTTGGCTCTGGAGTTTTAGCTCCTCTGGCGGATCTGCAGGACTTCAGATTGAAGTGCCCCGGGAATGGTGAGTCCTTGAATGAGTACAGTCGCCCAGGCAAAGCCAACAGGTGGCACTTTATTACTTACTAATCCTAAGTCTAATCCTTGAAATTTAATACTTAAGTTGGTATAAGTGGTGAAGCTCAAGCACTAGGGCCTTCAAATGGAGCTAAGATCCTTTTTTTGATCTTTATAGCTAAGAGTATTTTTATTTAATCTTATATGAAACTATAAACAAAAAGTATGATCACAAATGCAATAAAGAACCTGCTGAGTACTCGTTTGCCTTGATCGCTCTTAAACGCCGGTTAATCGTTACTTTTTATTTAATTAACCACCGGTTAAACTCCCTGGAAATACACTTTGGTGTTCTCATTCGAGAGTCAAATGCTAGCAAGTGCTGTAAAGTGTAAAATTTGTGCTGTAAAGCGCCTACCCAGGGTTGCTTTTACTAAATTAGTGTTAAGTGTCGTCTGTTAACGGAAAGATGAAATGTTAACAGAGAAATGTTAGCTTGAACATTCTTAAATTGCTTATTTTTCTTAAAATAAAAATTTCTCCCGTTCGGTACTGTATGGAACTTATAAACGGTTGTTGCTGCTTTGCTTGTGCATTGCTGGTAAAGCGTGGAGGAGGGAGCTAAGCAGAAAAAGGATCACAGCAAGCGGCCACAAGAGAAAGAAAGTTGATCTCGCACTTTAAATGCCTCTCTTTAAGAAAAAAGCAATAAGAAAAGAGCGAAATTGAACGATTCTTTCGAATTCACTTGGGAATTTTTAATGAAACGAAATCCTCTCTTGTGAGTTCTGGTATCTTTCTTTTCTATTTTTATAATATTATTATAATTAAGGAAATGTTAATGTAATATATGGATTTTTTAATGAGTTCTAATTTGATTAAACATTTAGTAAATCCCATAATAGATTTTCTAGATGCTAAATTTAAATATATTTTTCTCTATTTTTGTTGGTCATAGAGTATCTACTTTTTTTTTGCGGTGCAAACTTCTCCTCGACGGTCTCTGTCCGAAGGAAGCTTGACTGCAGCTGAAAGCTCCTCCCTCCACCGCCCACACAAGCACGAGGCTCTCACGCGCGGCTCCTTCGTGTCCTTCGTATCGTTCGTATCCTTCGTATCTTTCGCTTGCTATCGCCAGCTGTCGTGTGCTGTCGGGCCTCGCGGGTGCTGTATAAAACACGGAAGCTCGAGAGACTGGCCGACACTCTGGGCTCCGCTTTGGCTGCGAACAGAGAGGTGGGTACAGTGGCTCCTGACCAAGCTAACCAAGCGACGAGCGTCGCCTCCTTTGTGGTCCTGTGGCGTAGGCGTGACGCCATGTTGTGAAAAGTGTCTGGCAAATAAAAAGAACAACACGAAAAATAAGTGAAAATTCGCGAACAACAGAAACTGCACTCGAAAGGCGCGCACCGAAAGTCAAACGAAAGCCAAGTGAGTCCATAACTTTTCGGTCAGTGTCGAGGGAAAATTACGCAAATGCTGCGCCAGGATTTTCTTTCCATTTCCATTGATTTCGCCCAGCCAATGTGTGTGTGGGCGTGTGTACAATACAGATATATATAGAGACAGAGGTGTGTGTGTGGGAAGGGGACTCCCACCTTAGACAGAACCAAAATAATTGCGTATAATTTATTTGCAACTCTCTGTTGTCACTAATTGGACAATGGCTGTGATGAATTGTTTGCTGGCCTGTTGACAAATACCTGGGGCACACAGTTCCCTGAAAAGGATACACACACACACACACGCAGAAACTCTAACTCTCCCAGCGCATAAACTTGGCTAACAAGTTGCTACAAGTTTCTGGCCCCAAGGACTCTTTTCGCTTTTCGCTTGCCTTTAAATATTTTAAGCCAAAAAGCTTTTTCCCGGCTCCGGCCCCCTAATTAGCTCCATCTTTTCCCCAAAGCCAACACAGAGTGCATTCCACTTAGTCCGGGGCCGGCACAAAATGCCGGATTCAATTTGGCCCAATTTGGCCAGGAGGAGACTCCTCTTTTTATTATGGCACACTGGAGGTATATATACGTATCTATAGGATAGAGTGCGCCCTGGTGTATCCATGGTTGCTGCGACAAATTCAATTAGGACGCTAATTTAAATGTCCTGCTGGGCCTGCGAGATCTGGTTTGTGGCGAAAAATAGGTCCTGCTCCATGGAAATTCAATAAATTATTAGCACTGAACCTAGGAGTACGTTTAATGGGCGATAAAAGCCAAGGAATAGAGTAAAGGCAATCAATATTAATCATACGCCCTGTGTGACACTCCAACTTGGAGTAGAAGTGCCTTGCTTCTTTTTGAAAAGGTTCAAAGTGTTATTTTAAGGTAATTCTAACAGAGAATTAAGACCAAATAATAATAAAATATTTATTAATAAAATGTAGAAAATATATAAAGAAAGCAGCTGAATACCTTAGTAGAAGATATAAATAAAATATATATCCAGCAAAAGAGAGGAATAAAAAAATGTTGTAAGAAAGGTAGTAAAAAAAATGTACATTTTCTATAAAAATAATATCCAAAGGTATTTCGAGTCTAAAGATAATTTATATACTTAAATTTTGTTCGATTTTATGCACAAAAAATATTTAAGGAATGGAATGTTATAAGGAATGCTTTGTTATAAGAAAGGTAGTTAATAACAGTTTATGTTCTTTATTTTATTTTTCTTTAAAAATAATATCCTAGGGTATTTCAAGTCTAAAGATAATTTTTATACTCAAAATATAGTTAGATTAATATGCACAAAAAATATTTATTAATAAAAAGGATGCTTTGTCATAAGAAAGGTAGTTAAAAACAGTTTATTTTTCTTAGAAATGAATATCCTAAAGTATATCCTGTTAAAATATAATTTATCATTTCAAAAACTGTTGCTAAAACCACCAGTTTATTTTTTGTAGAAAAAAATATCCCAAAGTATTTCGAGTCAAAAGATCATTTATCTCCTGAAATGTACCTGTAAACACAGCATTCTTTTGACTCCCACACAAAACCTAAATACAATTATTTCCCCTTTTAATTAGAGCTTTTGAAAACTGCATCACTCCGAGCAACAGGCTCGCAACCCCTTTTCAAAATAAGAATAAAGAAAAGCAAAATGATGCAATTGAAGAAAAATGAAATCTGCTTTGTGCAGCTGCTTTTAATCTGGATTAGAGTCGCCAGAAGAAGACGACAACGACGAGGACGACGACAACTGGGGGACGACAACTCGCAGACTGAGTTTCCTTTAGACAAAAGTCAGCCAAGCAGCAATAATACAATGAAAGGAGCAAAAACAAACCAAAACAGCTGCAGGCGAGACGCAAATAGGGTCCTTTCAGTGGGGAAAAAAATATTAAGCTAGGAGTACGAGTGAGCCGAAGGAAAGCCAAAGAAAAGCGACGGCTGCCTTGACATTTAATAGGAGGGAAAGGAAAAAAATGAAAAGCAAACGTTGCCACAGGTACGAGATAAGTGGAAAAAACTATGGCTCTCCTCTTCTATGATTACCATATATTCCTTTTCCGAGCCATATATTTTCTCGTCCTCGAAGAGGAATGCGTAGCACACTTAAGAGCGTCGCCATAAAACGAGAAGAACAAGTGGGAGTGGAGGCAGGATGAGCATTTCAATGGCCACGGAGCAAAGGCAGGAGCAGTTGGCATCCAAGGCAGCAATTCAACTTTCCCATAATTGTCAGCTCCCGGCTCTGGGCTTTTGTCAGCGGCCAAGAATGCTCCCTCCTTTAATTTGTGAAGGATGCTGGGAATTTGCACGCACATTGGAATTTTATTGATTTATATGTGGGATGGAGGAGAAGGCAGTAGGGTCCTTTATACAGCAGGATTTCCTTCATTAGTTAGTCGGATGCGATGGCCGGATTATTCAAATACCAAATACCTTTTGTTGGAACCGGAATTTGGGGTACCTGCTCCTGCTGCTCGTTTGCATAATTAATACTGGGGGCAAATATGGAATTTCACACGCCATCAACTGGCCGCGAAAAGATGACACCTTCGCACACACACACACACACCAGCACCTGGGACTAAGACCCCACCCACACACACGCGCTCACGCACAACGGAAAGTACATATATAAGACCTTACTTTAGAGTGCAAATGTAATTAAAAGTTTTTTAACGCACCTGCTCCGGAAACGTGTCGGGCATTAAAATCAGTTTTAATGCGACCGCTTTAACTGGTCCTTTCTCTTAACCCACTTTTTGAGAGTTTTTATTCTTTTTTTCCCATGAAAGCAGCATCAAAAGTGAGAGTAGGCTTGAAAATAAATTTATTACAATGCCTAGATTTTATTAAAAACATTATTTCATCTTATTAATACAAGTTTAAGTCACAAAAATCACTAAGAGATTTGAGAACAATTTAAAAATGCTGCCTAAAAGTATGCTACAGAATTGTTAAGATCCAAATACGGTATGTTTCTTAAGATATTAAATTTTGTAGCATACTTTTGGACACCATTTTAATTGTCCAAAAGTCCTAACTAATTTCTGTGGTTATCTTGACTCAGATTATTATTAGAGCCAGAGAAACACTTAGATATTTCTTAAAGTGATTTGAAATATCAAAACCATCCCTAACAGTATGCAATAAAATGGCAAATTATTTAATAGAATATTTAATTGCCTACTTTTGGGCATTTTTAAAGCGATTTCAATTCCGCAAAGACCTAATATCACTTGAAAATGTATTAAACAATCACTGAAATACAGGTCTCCTTAAATATTAATTTATTATATTATTTCAAACATTCAAAATATATATTTATATTTAAATTTATATTTATTCCTATCTTCATATTCATATTTATATTCATATTTCCCCCCTTTCAGTTTCAGATTTAGAACCCAATTTTTAGAGAGCAGACGAGGGAGGCGCAACTGCCAGCTTGAAAATGGCCAGCAGTTTCTTGAGATCCCAGATCCCCGCCTGGATGAAGGTGGCCGTACTCGTTCTGGGAGTAATGGTGCAGTGCATCCAGGCCACCCGCAACGCTCCCTATTCGCTCCAGGCGGCCGTGGACGAACTGCATCGACGAGAGGCGGCCAAGTATCCGTTAAATGCCCCGCCGCCGCCATCCCTCGACGACTGGGATGAAGGTGAGTTCGTCCTGCCAACAAGGTCTTAATGGGAAAATGGCTTCCCTCGGGGTGAAAGTGGGTAACGAAGAAGCCTTAACCTTTCCATTTCGCACACGTAAGCCAGGATAACTTAATCAAACAATATTGGCCCCGAGGAATATGAACTTTGATTAACCTTTAAGTGAGAATGAAACCAGTTAGTGGCTTGTATTTGCTTAGTATCTGTTTTTGTAGTTTTTGTCAATGTTATCGAGCAGCTATCCCTTTTTATTTGTTGATTAATTTTACTTACACAAAACTAAGGATATTAGTGCTGTGTAGAGCTTGGAAAATTAGTTGTTTCAGTTTATATTTAGCTGCACTTTTAAAGGATTTTGACATAGTTAAAGGCAAGTTGAGAGAAAATTAATTAAGCTTGAAGTATTTATGCAAATAACCCCCTAATAAATTACAGTTACATTTGGAAAAGAAAAAAAACACTCCCGGGAAAAGCACTTGACTTTATGAGCTACTTTTATAGATTTTCTGGAATCAACAGGTGTTTTTTTTAATCAGTAATAAAGAAGCTTAAAAGTCTTTTGCAATGCTAAAAAAAGCATACAACTGGAAGGTTTTTATTTAATAAAAATGAAATATCAGAGTTAATACAAGTTAATGTTGTAGTAAATAAATAAAACGTTTTATTAGCTGCTATTTCTATATTATTTTCAACAAACAAAATATGACTTGAAGTTTAACTAAACATTAAGTATGAATTTCAAGTTACTTTTTCCATTAAAAAGCCTTAGATAAATTAACCTACATTAAAAAGGCTTAACTTACTACCTTAAAATACAAAAATTCATCCTTTCAAGACAGAATAAAACCTTCCTATCCCCTTAAACCAATGACGTACTTGCAGTACGACAATTTTGCAAATTGCAAAAACATTCCCATATTATTATTATTATTAGATTTATGTGACTGCATTGAAGATGATGGGCTGTCAACTGCATGCTTAGATTTACATAAAGAACGCCAGTCGTGTCCGAATTCGAATCGGAAACGGAATCTGTATCTGAAAGTGATATCCATCACTGCCAGAAGGAGAGCAAGCGGATAAGCGGAAAAGTTGACCCGCATGTAGAGTGCACGTGCCTTGGAAAGCCGAAACCCTCTAAGCACACAGATTTTCCGGATTTTTTCCCCCCCGCATCTCTCCTCACAAGTCACATTTCTCCGTTTTCTTTTCTCTCTTTTGGACACACCAAAAATAACACCACACAACCACCGATACACCGATACACCCCACACCACTCCACCTCCAGATGGCGATTTATTTGGCAAGAATAGGAATCGGAATCGCCATCGAGTTAACAAGGCACTCGGCAAGTACTTAGAACGCGACGAGGACAACTACGGTCCGGATCACAACCTGGGTCTGGGCTTGGGTCTGGGCATGGGACTGGGACTGGGACTGGGACACGAGGACGGTGGTGCGAATAATAATCTGCTTTTGGCCGATGAGAAGAGAAAGCGCTTCTCTTCTTTTCGGGAACGTGACGAGCAGTTCGGTAAGTAAAGAATCACTGAGCACCAAGCACCGAAAAGCACCAAAAAACAAAAGCAAAAGCACCAAAAACCAAGCACCAAGCATTAAGAGCCAAGAGCAGCCAACGCACTCTGAGCACGCACTAGGAAATGGACACTCACAATTGAGGTCAACTCACTAGCACTGCACAAAAAATAATGTTTACAAAATATATTCATTTATGAAGGGCATTTAATTGGAAAACTATAAGTTTGTAATGTTGGAAAAACATTACTAAATGAATAAGATTTGTGGAGAAGTCACACATTTTTCTTAGATCCTCAGATCATTAAGCCAATTTTATTAATTTTTTTTTATATTTAGCATATTTTCTCTGTTAAATATGTATGTATATTTATTTTAATATCAATTAATTGTATTAATTTAATTATAATTATTTTATTAATAATTTAATAGGAAAATATTACCTTCATAGTTTTTGACTTAGATCTTTAGAGATTTTTAATCTTACAATATTAATTTCCTTACTTACATAATTTTTAGTTTGATTTTGAAAATAAATCTTTTACAGAAACTGTTTAAAAAATATTTAAAGAGAAAATATATACAATATTAGCTTTGATTTTTAGAGCTTATGTTCTTAAAATATTCATTATAATTATCAGGGCTGCCACAGTGTTCGCTGTAGATTTGAAATCACTTAAAATGCTGCCCAAAAGTATGCTACAAAATGTATTCAACATAGAATTAAAGCGTTTAAATATTGAATTGCATACTTTTGGCTATTTTTTTTAAACTACGTATTTATTTAAATTCATATCAATTTGTGGGGCATCCCTGTATATATTTTATTTCAAAAATGAAGGGTAGGGAAAATGTAAAGCCTGATTTAGAACCCAACTAATGTATCCCTTTCCGCCACCCCCTCCTTCACCCCCCTAAACCCTAAAAACTCTTGTCCTGTTGAATGCTCATCACCTAGAATAATTTATGGGCCTCAATCCCTAAGTGCTATTATCCTGACCCAAGCTGTTACGTTTTTTTTGTGTATGTGGGAGCCTGAAAGCATGTGTCCACTTGAGGCGCCGAATAGTGAGAGAATTGAGTGGATAAGGCCAACACAATGGCCGGGCTAAAACCACTTAGCTGCGATTAACTTGAATCTCGAGTCCCGATGCCCCAATGATGAATGCAATCAGCTGGAAGCGGCAGATCCTGCCCGCTTGCCGCCTGTCTTCCTGTCATTTGATTTAATGGCCGGCCCAACAACTTGATGCATGTCCCTACTCACACACGCACACACACACCATGCCAGGATTTATTGACATACACCAGAGAAGGCTCTTGGCTTCTCTCAAGGTCAAAGTTAAGTCATCGGGCAGTCCATCAATACGAGGGTAGGAAAATGTCCTCCTGCCAACGTTGAGGTTGAGATAATAATTGAGTTTTAATTAATTTATTATAATGTAAGGAAAAGGTATATATAGACAAGGATGGTGATTTCTTAAAGGAAAAAATAAATATATTGATTTGAAATCTCAAGAGAAGGCGTCTAAAAGTATGCTGTAGAAAGTTTTACTCGTTTTCTGAAGTAAATAAAAATTAGAGCATACTTTTGGGCATTTTTAAAATATATTTAAGGCGTTTAAAAGTTTGCTATAAAAACTGGTACTCGTTATCTGAAGTAAATACAAATTAAAGCATACTTTAAGGCATTTTTAAAATGTATTTATATAAATAATCTCCAAACTAACCCAACAAAATGAATTATAATGTAAGGAATAAGTATATATAGTCATGGATGATGATTTCTAAAAGGAAAGAAGAATTGTATTGATTTGAAGAAGGCGTCTGAAAGTATGCTAGAAAAACTTGTACTGGTTTTCTGAAGTAAATTAAAATTATTGCATACTTTTAGGCATTTTTATACCCTTGCAGAGGGTATTATAATTTTGACCAGATGTTTGCAACGCAGTGAAGGAGGCATCTCCGACCCCATAAAGTATATATATTCTTGATCAGCATCACCAGTCGAGTCGATCTAGCCATGTCCGTCTGTCTGTCCGTCTGTCTGTCCGTCTGTCCGTCTGTCGGTTTCTACGCGAACTAGTCTCTCAGTTTTTGAGCTATCGGGCTGAAATTTCCAGCATAGTCTTATTTCTTTAGCACGCAGTATATATGTCGGAATGACCGAAATCGGACTACTATATCCTATAGCTGCCATAGGAATGATGGCGAAATTAATGTAAAAAAAAATTTAACTTCTCTGTTTTTCAACGTATTTCTATAAATTTTCAGACATAGCAGTTTTTTATGGTTCTAGAATTACGGTTTTAATTTCATTAAGATCGGACCACTATATCATATAGCTGCCATAGAAGCGATCGGTCAATTTATATGAAAATGTAAAATTCTACATGTAAAATGTAAAATTTACAAAATTCTATATTTTTTCAACATTACTAAAATGGTTCGATTTTCAATGATCCAATTGCAGACTGCAAGGGTATACCAACTTCGGTTTACCGAAGTTAGCTTTCTTTCTCGTTTTAAATTTATTTATACAAATAATAGCCAAACTAAACCACTTTCTTGGAATAACCAAACAAAATACCTTAATTTATTTCATTTTAAATCAATTTTCAATGCCAATACATACCCAAACCTAATCCTAATCGCAATCCTCCCCAATCTCTTCCAGATGGACCCCTTCCCTCCGTCTTCCGTGAGCGTGAGAACCAGCCATTAAACGCAGAGCCCGCGCACAATGAGCTGGCCGACCAGTTTCTCCGCGAGATCGAAGAGGCCCGGGAAAGGGATGCAGTGCGTCAGTGGTGGCATCACCTGGACCAGGCCAAGAACCAGCAGGACCTCGATGGAGAGCCCCAGCCCCAGGATGCGGACCTATACGAGCAAAAGAAACGGATGCGAGTGCCGCCCTACTACCTGTTGATGCAGAAGAAGCGCTCCTATCCGGTGCTCCCCTGGCTGCCCTACAATGGCAGCGACAAGAGGAAGCGCTTCCCGGTGGCCAAGAGGAGCACTTCCACCGGTAATCCAGACGGACCTCTGGGCCGAACCGACGAGCGAGTGGCCCAGGAGCTGAGCGAGCTGTTCGGCAAGCCCAGCGAGTCCAAGTCTCATACGGAGGAAAAACGCAAGCGTTCGGCGGATGATCTGCCCAAGGCCACCACCACTCACTCGCCTTCGGAAACCCCGCCAGCCACGGCCACTGCCTTGGGTGATATGCGTCTGGAGATCAACTTCCAGCGGGTGAATATGACCAGTGTCACGCCCAAGGAGGCGCCCACACCAGCTCCTCAGGGCCCCGGCGAGATGATGATGCATGCCGGTCATGCCGAGCACCATGGCGGCCATGTGCCTGGCATGGCACCCGAGTATCGCCACCGGAAGCGCAGTGATCATGTCCATGGCGAGAATCCAGAGGAGGCGGAAACCGATGAGCATGATGAGGAGGGTGAGGAGAGCTCTGATGAGGATGATCATGATGAGTTCGACGAGGAGGATGGCGAGGGGGATTTGGAGGCGGAGGATGCCGAGGAAAGGCGACGCAAGAAGAAGCGGGCTGCTGCCAGTTTATCAGGAATGGGAGGCACCACCAAGCACCTGCATGCCCCCACCGTGGGTCACCTCATGCTCCGAGCCAAGAAGTCCATCGATTGGTCCCAGTACTTCGGCCTGGATCGCAAGAAGAAGTCTGCCCAGGGAAATGAGTGAGTTTTTCCAGGATTTATCAAAGAATTTCCCCTGTAACCTAATACCCTTTATCTCCCCAGACACCCAAAGAAACACAACGAAGCAGACACCAGCAACGACCAGGACGATGACGACGACGAGGAGGACTCCTCCGAGGCGGAGAAGAAGAAGCGCAACAACAACTTCGATGCCGAGAAGCTGGAGAGCATGGACAAAAAACTACAGTCCATCGAGGACTACATCATAGACGACACCATCAAGTATACGGGCGCCCACGAGGGCCTCAATAGCCGGGACGATATACGCCGCATCAAGGATCATGTCCTCTCCCGCCTGGCCACCGCCTACAGTGTGGAGAAGATGCGTCGAGCTCTGGACAAGCTCAGGCGATCGGTGGACCATGACAATCACCTGCTGCGCAATGCCATCGAACCGGAATCGGAGGAGAACGCTCTGGACTCCAACTACTGGCAGGCCAAGAAGTCGGTGAAGAGGGCGGACCAGTACGAAGAGATGGAGGCTGACCGGGTGCGGGCGATGGGCAATCCCAAGGATATGGAGAAGAAGAAGCGCAGTGGCGGGTACTTAAGGTATCCAGAGCAGCCCAATACCATGGAGGAGACCCTGAGCCTGGGCAGTGCTCCCTATGAGACCCTCAACGATGCCTATTTGGGCAACAAGAACTATATTATTGGCTCCAACCAGTGCCCCATCATTGAGTCCATGGCGGAGCGCTGTCGGGGAGTGGATCTGATCTCCGGGGACCTCAACCAGGAGCTGTTGCCTCTGTGTGGGGTTCATCAGATCTGCTATCTTTGTGTGAGTTCAAAATTTAAATTGAAGAAAAGGTTTAGAGATTATTATTTATCCTTTGTGAGTTTAAGCTGTTTCGGAGGCTGCATAATTCCTCATCAGCTGCTTTTTAAGTAAAAATATTGAGAGAAAAAGTGCTGAAAATGTTTAAAAAATTTAATAGAAAATTAATATTAATTTTAGTAATATTTTACATATCGAATTTCAACTCTTTGAGACCATTTAAATATAATTTTAGTGAAAATATTGAGAGCAAAAGTGCTGAAAAGGTTTACAAATTGAATAGAAAATTAATATTAACTTTAGTAATATTTTACATATAAAATTTCAACTCTTTTATACAATTTGAAGGCTTTCAAAAGAGCTTTAACTTTTTCTCTAGGCTTTCTTCTATATGCAGCCCCAAAAAGTAGGCAACGTTTTTTGAGAACTAAATGCCAAGTATTCTTAACTTCTTTTACATATTTTCGGGTTATTTATTATTATAATTTGTTGCCTTCAACTGCATTGCCGCGTATTACATTAATAATAAGCCCAATAAAATGCGTTTGAATTAATTTTTCTTTATAAAGTCAGTGTGACCGATTTTAATCGACTTTGACCCTTTTCTTTATTTTTCTTGGTCACACTGGTTACCGATCGAAATAAATCACAATTTCGCTCACGGAATTCCGTAGTACTACGTTTTAAATAGTTTTTTTTATCTAAAAGCCATAATAACCTTTTAAATATTATTTTTATACATTTTCCAGGGCGCCTCCCAGGTGGCCTGCGACTACCAGTATCTCGCGGAGGCGGATGGCATCTGTGGCGACAACAACGAGTGCCAGTCGGCGGCCAAGTCCATCCTGATGATCCTGCGGGGATCCCCCGGCAGGCAGCTAGGCCCCCGGGAGTGCTTGAAGAACCCCTGCCTGTACAGGGCGATGCGTGAGATTGGGCTTTAAGCGGCTTTTCCATGCAGACTGCCGCCCAGCGTTTTCCTAACGTCTTTTTGTGTGCGTTTAAAAAGAAAAACCAAAATCGAAACATAAACTTAAACAAAAAAAATACAAACGAATCCAATGCCAGAGAGAGAAGATATATAAAAATGAGCCCAAAAAAAAAGAAAAAACATAAAATGAAACCAAGCTGAACTTAGCAAGATCAAATATTTGATTCAAAACTATAAAATATTTTGATGGATTTTCCTGTCTGCCCTCCTTTCCAGCGGGGGGGCGGCAGCAGCCAACTAGAGTTTACCAGATACCTAAAGAGATCATATATATGAATTATACTATATATATGTATACACTTACAGTTACCTTTTCAGTTCGACGCAGTAGGCGCCGTTCAGCGGCCCCTTTATTAGTGTTTATTTTGAATATTCCGCGCGAAGCAGGAGCAGAAGCAGAAACAGAAACAGAAGCAGAATTTTTCGAAACATATTTGCGAGTTATATATATGCATGTTTAAATGTACAAAACGTGATCATAACCGAAACATATATATGTATGAGTGTGTAACCAAGATATACAAGCAGTAATTAATCCACAAGAAACCGCTTTCTAAGTAACACTTAATCCGCTTGAAATTTTCTCAAATGGAAAGCCGAGCTCACATTGGCAGCTATATAGTCCCCAGATCAAACATGCGAAAAGCTTCGTTTTGGTTTGACTTGGATGTGCAGAGTGCATGCATACATACCACATAAAATATATATTAAATATGAATCTATCGATTTTAGCATCATAAATACACTGGGGATATAATAATAATAACAATGAGCTGGAAATAACCAACTACTTATCAGGACTTTCTCTCCCCGCGAATGTGTTTCAAAGTGCATACAATAAATGGCATGACTAAGACAAATATTCAATGCTCTAAACAAATCTATAGATGTGATTATATAATATATACACGCGAAGGAGTTTAATAAATGTGTAAATCTTTAGTAAAGGCAAACCATAACAACCAGGCTCAGCAACATCCGAGAACTTTACGTTTACGTTGCTAAATCAAAATATTATTAATGTGTATTTACATATAAACGAATAACTATATATATATTTGAACTTGATGTACTATATATGCTACAGTTTGCGAAAACAAAAACAGAAACAAAAAAGAACATTTGAAAATATTTATTGCTATACAGTTATCATAAATGTCGAATATAAAAGTGGGTTTGGTCCCTGAGAAAATGTTTGTTTTTTAACTAAGGGATTTTGGGTAATTTTTAGGGGCAGCTGGGAGATATTTGTCACATATTTTCGGCTGGGAAACAGCTGGAAAACATTTGTCACATTATTTCTGTTGTCACAACATCATAAGCATCCAGGTTTCGGCAATCAAAATTTCCTAATGGATCATTCTGTTCAACTTGTGGTTCCATCAGCAGCTCCAAGAAGAAAAAATATGGGTATCCAGATCCGGAGAAGGATGGCTTGCCCCATTTACCGTCGTCCTGGACTACAAAACAGATCAGTTGCCTCCTCTTTTACGGCAAAGCATCCCGGCAAGATCTAGATATTTGGAGGAAAGGTTTCTAAAGAAAACTTAAAAATATTCACTTGGAAATCACAAGATCGGAACTTCATTGCCGTCTTTTATATAAATTAATATATATTAATTTATATAATTAATTAATAAGGTATGTTATATTTTAAGAAATGTTTTTTTTTTAACTAAGGGATTTTGGGTTAAGGCAGCTGGGAAATATTTGTCACATATTTACAGCTGGGAAACATTTGTCACATTTCTACTGTTGTCACAAAATCATGACCATCACATTTTCTGTTGTCACAAAATCATGAGCATCCAAGTTTCGGCAATCAAAATTTCCTAATGTATCATTCTGTTCAACTCGTGCTTACACCAGCAGCTCCAGGAAAGAAAGATGGGGGTATGCGGTTCCTGAGGATGGCTTGCCCCATTTACCGTCGTCCTGGACAACAAAACAGATCAATTGCCTCCTCTTTTACGGCAAAGTATCCCGGCAAGATCTAGATATTTGGAGGAAATTATATAAATTAATGCATAGGTAATTTATATTTTAGTTAAGTTGATTTATAAATAACTATACGGAGCTCACAGAGCTCTCACGGACCTACACAGCTCTTGGATCTCGCCTCACAAGTAAATACGAACGCTACTGATGGCAGCAATGAGGCAGTCCTTGCAAAAGACATGACTGCATTTGGTCGACAACATGCGCACGCTGTCCAGACACACCGGGCACTTGTAGGGCTCCTCCTTCTGGGACTGGTCGATTTGTGATCTCCTGACAGATCTCAATCAGTACGACCCACAGCCTTGGGTCGTCGCAGAAACTCACAGGAATCAACTACAGATGCTGCCATCGACGACGACCCATCGCCACCAAAATACGCGTTTCGGAAGCGACGAGTTGTCATCGTTGGCAGCATCTGAAGTTGATTCCGGAGAGTGTCTGCGACGACCCAAGGCTGTGGGACCTACTGATTGAGATCTTTCGGGGGAGCACAAATCGATCACCGAGTCTGGAGCACGATTGGTGGCCGGTCGATCCAAATTGGACAAGTCTATTACTTCCACGGGTGTCACGTCAAGTCTGCAACGCATGCCACTCTCTATTGTCGGCGTAGAGGCAGTGGCTAAAATGTCGTTGGCAATCTGGGCAGCCATATCCTCGCAATAACGATTGATGGAACCTATATCGGTTATATATATTTCCTTATAGAAAACTTTCCTTTTAGACTTGGGAAAACACGCACGAAATAAAAGTACGTAGCAACAGAACGAGAACTTTGTGTCAATTTAGAAATGGCCGCGATATATATTTCCTTATAGAAAACTTTCCTTTTAGACTTGGGAAAACACGCACGAAATAAAAGTACGTAGCAACAGAACGAGAACTTTGTGTCAATTTAGAAATGGCCGCGATATATATTTCCTTATAGAAAACTTTCCTTTTAGACTTGGGAAAACACGCACGAAATAAAAGTACGTAGCAACAGAACGAGAACTTTGTGTCAATTTAGAAATGGCCGCGCAGTAGAGCTGGAAAAAACTTCGGCGATGTATCGATACATCGATTTTTTTTTTTTAAAACATCGAAACATCGATGATTTTCCAGCTCTACCACGCAGCCTACATAAAAGTACATAGCAACAGAACGAGAACTTTTTGTCAATTCAGAAATGGCCGTGATATATCGATACAACGATGTTTTTCCAAATATCGAAACATCGCGAAAAAAGCCTTTTTTTTTTGTTAAAAACATTTATATATTTGTTTTATTTTAAATTTTATAATATGTATGAAATGAAGCGCAGCTTACATAAATGGTTTCCACTACGTATAAATTTGTGAAGAATATGTATATTTTATTGTTATGCACTTACTTTGTACTTATTCAGACTCCGCCGATTGCGCCTTTTCTATTCTTCTTTAGTTTCGTTTTAATTTTCTTTCGCAGCGAGTACGAGTACTTCCTTATAGAAAACTTTCCTTTTAGACTTGGGAAAACACGCACGAAATAAAAGTACGTAGCAACAGAACGAGAACTTTGTGTCAATTTAGAAATGGCCGCGATATATATTTCCTTATAGAAAACTTTCCTTTTAGACTTGGGAAAACACGCACGAAATAAAAGTACGTAGCAACAGAACGAGAACTTTGTGTCAATTTAGAAATGGCCGCGATATATATTTCCTTATAGAAAACTTTCCTTTTAGACTTGGGAAAACACGCACGAAATAAAAGTACGTAGCAACAGAACGAGAACTTTGTGTCAATTTAGAAATGGCCGCGATATATATTTCCTTATAGAAAACGTTCCTTTTAGACTTGGGAAAACACGCACGAAATAAAAGTACGTAGCAACAGAACGAGAACTTTGTGTCAATTTAGAAATGGCCGCGCAGTAGAGCTGGAAAAAACTTCGGCGATGTATCGATACATCGATTTTTTTTTTTTAAAACATCGAAACATCGATGATTTTCCAGCTCTACCACGCAGCCTACATAAATGGTTTCCACTACTTATAAATGGTTTCCACTACGTATAAATTTGTAAAGAATATGAATATTGCTTATAATAATATATTTAATTGACATTGACAATTATTGACAGGAAAAATAAACAAAACAGAGTAGTCCACTTATAAGTTGACTTTTCAAGTTTGAGACTATTGTCAATTGACATTGACAATTATTGACAGGAAAAATAAACAAAACAGAGTAGTCCACTTATAAGTTGACTTTTCAAGTTTGACGACTATTGTCAATTTGTGAAAATTTGTGAAATTTTGTGAAATATAAGAATGACACTCTTTAGTGAAATTATTTCGCATCTATGGCAAGATTGGACATTTGATGAAAGTGAGGAGGATGTCGTAGCTAGTGCATTAAAACTCCATGATGAATTGGAAGCGTCAGCTCCACCTGGGGCACTGGACTGGGGAGCTGTAAATCTCCTGTCCACAGTGAATCCGGAAAGATTATTAACTCCTTTCTACATATATTTCGACGTGCTATTCATGCCTATGGTAGGTTATTTATAATACTTGAGTTAGTTTATTAATTTTAATTATATATAATAACGTAACATTTAGAAAATTCTTCTATAAATATTTCATTGAAAAATATGTGCAGGTATAGGAGTTATAGGGAAATAATTACTTAACATTTAGAAATTTTATATAGAGTATAAAAACTATACTTTGGAGTATACATTTGAAATTTTGAAGTATAAAATCAATACTTTACTCGTTATACTGCTTGAGTATACATTTAAGACAACGCGTAGAAAGGTTAAACTCTTGTTTTTTTTTTGGGTGTACATAATATAATAAAGAATTTATTATTTTTTATAAATTCCCATTTTTATATTTAATATTAAATATGAATTTTGGAAGTGGGACAGGCTGCAGAAATATTTAAAATATTTTTTTTTTTTTTTCAGATAACGGCAAATCGTTACAAAGCCGCCACCTTTGCCTTCGGATCTGCAGATGGTAAATATTTTCAAATCGTATTCATCGATTTTAAACTAAATCAGAATAATGAAAATATTAAAAAGATTTTAAAGTCAATTACATTACGTCTCAAGATATTGGGACGTTATCAATATATTTTAGGGATTATTTCCGATATGAATCCAATTAATAATTTGATTCAATATCGTAAACTTCCAACCATTTGGGACTTTAACCATTTTAATAGAATTAATTTAAATGATTTCAATCAATTATTATTGGAATTATATGATAATGATTATTATAAGGATTCATATGATTCTTATTTTATAATGCATATGAGAAAATGTTGGCAAACTCAGTACAAATATACTGTTTGCAAAGAAATCTATGAACTGTACAAAGTTGTTCATAATTTCTTCAAGTTTGCACCTGATGGCGCAAAGTTTAGGTTAACATATTGCAATAATAACGAATTGGAATATGTAGGCAAAAAATGGATGCATGGAATTCGGAAATTTCTAAAATATAAAAGGAAATCGAATAGGATGAGTGCCCGGGATCTCGAGAAAGAAATGGTAAAAATTTACCCCCGATTGCTAGGTGTTTTAGCTGATTTCGCATTCAAGGGAATGCCGCTCAATTAAAAGAAAATTGTCTTTTAAATTATTCAAATCCTGATCTCGAGCCGGCAAAATATATATTTATTCTGGAGAAACTATTTAAAGAATTTTTTCTTTAAAATCATTCAAAAAATATATATTTATTCTGTAGAAACTATTTAAAGAATTTTTTCTTTAAAATCATAAAAAAAAAATGTATGAAGAATTTTTTCTTCAAAATCATTAAAAAAAATGTATGAAGAATTTTTTCTTCAAAATCATTAAAAAAAAAAAAGTGAAGTATTTTTTCTTTCTTTTAAATCATTATTAAAATTTTATCCGTGGAGTATACCTATTGGGGATACCACTATAAAAAAATGCACCAATCACTCTACCTCAACGGTGGTGTGGAAATGAGTGATGTGAAAACAAAATTGTAATTATAATAATATTTTTATTTAATTTTTAATCATTAATATAAAAAAAATATCTTTATATAAAATCTATATAGAAAACCATTTCTCGGCTGCCCGGCACTTTCGATTTCGAATATGGCATCGGCACATCGACACAATTTCGAAATTGTGCCGACACGCATGGGTGCGACGCATTGTCGACGCATGCGGGGTGTGCCGATGTCATATTCGAAATCGAAAGTGGCCAGTGCAGCTGGATTCGGATTCGGAGTTGAGTATTTCGAGCAATTCGCCCGTCGGGCGTGTCGATGGATTCGGATTCGGAAAGAAAATATTTAAGTTAAACAGCAACTGAAACGAATTTGTAATGCGTCGAACTTCGAAAGCTTTTTGTTTTGCTTAGCGCGCAAAGAGCATTAAACACTAAATACATTTATTATATAAAGAAGCAAAACTAAGTATATATCTGATAGTCTATAGCTCTTAAGAGGGAAAAATATATATAAAAAATACAAAAAGTCAATAAAATTGTGCACAGACAAACTAAGATAGAAATTTGATTTTACTAACGGACACCGATCTAACATCCGAGGGCGATGTTGCATTCGGCTCAGATGAAACTGGTAATGCTGCACGGATTGTGAGGATAAGGAGGAAGTTCCTCTAGAACTGGAGCAGTCAGAAGAAGAGGAACTTTCGCTGGAACTGAAGCTGTCACTAAGTGATGAAATGGAGCTTGCGCTGGAACTGGAGCTGACTGAACTAATCTCTGACAGCTCAGAAACGGAATCCTACAAGTCCTACATTGATGAAGAACTAGCGGAAACCTGATTTTTACTCGCATTCCATAAAATCATAATTAATAAACCATACAATTTTAATGGATTATTTAAGAGTTTTTATAAATTGCTTCGTAACAGCAGCTTAAAATTTAAATTTAACGGCATAATCCTTCATTGTGAACGTGGGACGTTGTGCCCAGTGGTTGAAGACCTTGCTGTTTGGTTTCAGTCCCCACTAAACGCAAAAGAAACAACCAATTGCCTAAAAAAGCCTCTAATTATTATAACAGCTTTTTCAACTAACATAATCTGGTCACACTTTCGCAGCAACAAAACACAATCTTGGCGTAATTAATCTTTTTTTTATAAATAAACCAAATAAACTTGGAATCTAAGTGCGTAATTAAAACGAGAGTAATCAGGGAGAAGTTGAGTCGCACAAATTGCATAAACAATTGCATAAACAGTTTATGAGTCACGCACCAAATATTCTTCCCACCCTCTTCCTCTTCCACTGGTAAGTGTATATATGTACGCATGTACATATGTATGTATATATGCGGAGATTATTCGCATGACTCATCGACGTCAAACAAGTTTATCAGAGTGTGTTGTTTGCCTTTCCTCTTTTTTTCGCTGGAAATCACAGAGCGCAAAGCATGAAAACCCCCGTATCCGCTGCTACTGCTGCTGCTGGCAGTTCGGTTTCAAACGCCGTCCAGATCGTACCTAAAACGGAACCCGTCGGAGAAGAAGGTGCTGCATCCATGTCGCTGGATTTCCCCACGCCCGGCCTGAACTCCTCCACGCCCAACAAACGTCCCGGCTTCCTTGACCTGAATAGCAAGGGCGCCAAGAACAAGAGGCTCATAGCTCCGCTGGTCATCAACTCACCGGATCTGCAGGCCAAGACCCTGAACACACCCGATCTGGAGATCATTCTGGCCAACAACCTCATCCAGACACCGCAGCCGGGCAAGGTCTTCCCCACCAAAGTGGGTCCCGTCACCGTCGAGCAGGAGGCCTTCGGCAAGGGCTTCGAGGAGGCGTTGCAGAGTCTGCACACCAACTCGCAGGCCTTTCCCGCCGGAAGCCAAGCTGCGGCTGCTGCTGCTGCCGCAGCCGTTGCTGCTGTGGGCGGCGCCACAGCCACTGCCGTGAACAACGGCATTAGCGGCGGCACCTTCACCTACGCCAACGAGGGCAACGGCGGTTCGTTCATCATCAAGGACGAGCCACAGAATCCGGTTGGATCGCCCACCGTCAGCCCCATCGACATGGAGACGCAGGAGAAGATCAAGCTGGAGCGCAAGAGGCAGCGGAATCGTGTGGCCGCCTCCAAGTGCCGCAAGCGCAAGCTGGAGCGCATCTCGAAGCTGGAGGATCGCGTCAAGATCCTCAAGGGCGAGAACATCGATCTGGCGGGGATCGTGAAGAACCTCAAGGACCATGTGGCGCAGCTGAAGCAGCAGGTGATTGAGCACATCGAAGCCGGCTGCCGAGTGCCCACGAATCAAACGGGCGCCCTGCTCACGGACCAATAACATTTAGACATGGCCGCCGCGGAGCCGTCAGCTGGGGAGGACCTGGACGACGACAATGACGACGGCGAGGAGGAGGAGGATGCGACGGCGACTCAATCGAATGGTGAACTTTTGGAGCAGTCCATGCCGCTGGAGCTCTTCCTCAGCGCCACCACAACGAGTGCCTTGGAGCTGGAGGCCTCTGGCTCGCCGGAACTCTCCCTGAACGGCAGCGATCTGCTGGAGGAGGAGGAGAACGACAACGATCGGCCACTGGTGCTCTTCATCCTCTCCGACGACGGAACCTGAGAGGAATGTGCCTTCTTCCAACTGCTTTTTCTTTGGTCATTAGTTGCAATATATCCGGAATGCTTCTCAAGTGTTTTGCTTACCTAGTTACCTATTTTAAGCTATGATTAATCGAGTATTATCTGTGTTGAACGTAAGATAATATATAGTTTATGATAAAAAATATACGCTGTATATATATATTTGCATTACTTTATATATACATACAAAATTAATTCTACGCCTAAAACTAATTTATTCATCATCCTCCTCGTCATCGTCGTCGTCGTCATCCTTATCATCCATAGCTTCGGTGGCTTCTTCCTCCATGGCGCTATCAGCTTGCTCCTCATCGTTCACATCATCCTCGACGTGGAGGTGGAAGCCCTCGCTCTTGGTCCACGAGCACTTCATTGTGAGCCTGAACTTGGCCATGGGCTTGCCCAGCAGCTTGAGGATTCTCGCCTGTTCCGGAGTCAGCACCTTGCCCTCCTCGCAGACTGTGTAATCGCTGTAGATGGTCACAATGCCCTTCTCCAGCTTGGTGGGCAGACCCAATGAACGCAGATGTGGCTCCATTGAATGGGCAAACTCCTCCAGGGGTCCAGCTGGCAGGGTAACAGTCTCGGTGGCCACAAAGCCACTGCGCGCGTACTCCACGGCCCAGTAGTTTTCGGCCCACTCCAGCACTTCCTTCTTGGACTTGTCCGTGAAGAGGAGACCCACTTGGCCGGTGAGGCGCTTGGACAGCTTGTGCAAATCCGCCTCAACTTCCTCGCTCTTGGTGCGTCCCAAACCGATTTGCATCACGCGATTCTTGCCAAAGATAAACCTGGAATTCTGTTTCCACTCCTGTCGCAGATCCTTCAGCAGGCTGTTCCTCATATTCTGGACCTGGAACACGAATATGTTTGGGTATTTGCCCACACAAAAGCGAATATCGTCCACTATTCGCTGTTTCCATGCCAGACCCTTGCGGTCGGTTTTGGTCAAAGAAACTAGGAAGAAGCGAAAACAAGACTTTAGTATGATAAATAAGTTTAAACAATATGTTAACCTTACCTTTCTTATCACGTTTGGAGCGCGGCATTGCTGAATGTGTTTAAATTAACGTTTTTTAAAGGTAAAAAGAATTCCCACACAACAATTCAACACGTGCGCTTTGCTAGAGACAGTGTTGCCAGATGAAAATTTTGCTTTCCCCCTAAAAAATCTCAAATAGTCATTATTTCCCCCTAAAAAATCCAGTCTTCCCCCTAAATTAAAAAAATATGTTAATTAAATCAAAACTCAATAAATTCGATGTATTTAATTTATTTATTTTGTATTAATTGCTATTTACAAATATATATATGCTAAAACGAAATAGGTCTTTGAATTATTCATTTATCAACTATCGAGATGCCAGCATCGATGTCATCAATGTTTCTGCACCTCTGTTGGTATCGATGGCTTCGATGAAACTCGTATTTAGTTTGATATTTTCGCCATTTTAGGTGATTTATAATAAAAAAGAAACAATTTTATAGAGATTTATTAAAAAAATTAAAACAATCGTTCAGAAAAAAAACCTTAAACTTTCCCCCTAAAAATTCTTCCCCAATAAAATTCCCCCTAGGACATCAAAAAACCCCTAAATCTAGGGGGAAAACCCCTGAGTGATATCGATATACCATACGTTTTTGTTCAGCAATGTTCGCCACCTATTATAACAGTTTATAAATGCAAAAACGGCAAAATACTTTTCGGAGTGTGGCCAGCTGCCGTGAAGGAATAATTCACTCCCCCAGTAATAAAGAACTTGGTAATTTGGAAAAAACGCTAGTTGTCGGTCACACTGTCCGTAAGAAGGTGAATTAACTAATTATTAAGTTTGTTGCTCCGTTTGTAAACTAAATTAAATCAGAGTGTTGAGTGCCACAGGAGCATCTCCATCTTCGAATTCCGCCCCAAAGTTCCAGGCGCAGTGAGTAATTTCACCTCCGCCGCCATATTGTCGGCGAAACTGGAATTTTTCCCAGAAATAGCTGCGCCCCACACATTTATTGATTCTAAAGGCCGCTAATTGGATGGCCGACGCCTTGAAGTGTTCAATATGTTTAATATAAGTTCGAAATGCAACTGCAAAACGGACAAAGCCGTTTTTCATTGCCACTGACAAATAGGACGCCGATGACGTAATTTTTCTCCGTCTTGAGCAGTAGTAAAAAGTAGAGATGTGCGCGTGAGAAAAGCTTCACGCACGCCAAGTACTAGTCACGAAAGATAAATCCTTGGCACTGTTTTTTTCTTTGAGATATGAACTCAAATATTTGACAAATAAGTGCAATAATTTCAAATCATAATTATTTAAAATAAATATTATTAGTTTTCTCTCTATAACATTTTTAAGAAATTACCTAAAAACGATATATAGTAGATATATCCGGCTGGGCCACTTTTTAGATAAAATATTTGTTTTAGCCTTTCGGGTCTCTTTCCTTAATTTAATATCATTATATTGTTTCAGACTTGGTTTAAAGTTTAAAAACAAAGTAAATACCGCTTTGGAAACTATATTATCTGAAATAAATATTTGCATTATAGAAATCGCGTTTCTTGAATATTGGATAAATTCACATTGCATTACTTCAATGCACGCCAAAACTACGACACGCGCCCACCTCTGGCAGAAAGCATAAGTGGCTCTGATATCGCGCTTTTTATATGTGTGCGCGCCCGAATTCAATGAAATCCAAATTAGAATTAAGGCAATTTACCGCCGCCGCCTTATCAATGGCATACATCTCGCGATTAGTTTCCTCCTTGCGGAACCATAAAGTCAAGATAAAAGCGTAATCTGGGCGCAGAGATAAGGGCTCGTAAGTTTCAACAGGTTGGAAAAACTAACTTGGCAACTTGACGAATATTACTTAACTAGAATTTGAAGGGTAAATGCGCAGAAATGAAACAATGAAAGCTTAAGCTTTTTCTACTACGGCTTTTTCAGGGAGTTGCTAATGAGTTTATAGTGGTGGTGGCTCGTAAATAAAAGTTTAGGTTTTTAAATTTTACCTGCACACAACACACCTGGCAACTTTACTGCCGCCGGCAGGTTGGCAACCCTGAAAGTCTCTCTCTCGCTCTCTTTGCGGCGGCGCAAGTGTGAGAGTGTGTGCGGCCGCGAAGCAAAGATACAGATACAGCGGCAGCGGCGGTGTGTGCAACCTTTCCGTCCGTCATTCTCATTCGTTCGTTGGTAGTGTTCGTTCGTTGTCGTTTCAGTTTCAGTTAATCGAGAATGTAAGTAACAGAAATTTGCTGCTGGCCAGATTGTATCTATGTCTCTGTGTGTGTGTGGTGCGCCTGTGAGTGTTGGAATTATAAAACGGAAAATTGCTAAAAATCAAAGGAGAAAACACGTGTAAAGCCGCCCCAATGAGTAATCCACTTACATGCATCTATACTCGGCTCGCAGGGAAAATCGATCCCAAAACCCGAAAAAAAAAGTTCTACGCAAAAGTCAAAAGTGTGAATTTGTGCAAAAAAAAAAAAGAACAAAATGGAAAGAGAGAACGAATGAAGAAATAAAAGAACATTCCCGATTTGACCGAGTATTGGTGCATGTATGTAGGTGATGCGGTGAGATTCGCTTGTAGCTTCGTATTTCCCGTCATCTTCATCAGCTCATCATCGGTTAAGTTGTAGGCGGCAGCCGACTTCTATATATACATATATATAGCCAGCTCTATATGTGCCTGAATATCTACACACAGTACGCAGCGAAATATATATGTATATATATATCTACTTGGATGGGGACACGCGGTTAGGTGTGTTTCTCCCCAGAAACTCACCACACTTGGCGGCCGCCTGTGGTAGATACATTTCGTCTCTCAGCCAGCGGCGTTCTTATGCGAGTGTATTTGTGGGAGAGCGGCTTTCCTCCGCTCTCTCTCTCTGCCTCCTCTTTGCTCCCCGATTATTTTTATAATTCTGTAGCGCCGCACTTGGAAACACGATTTGCTGCTGCTGCCCCACCAACCATCACCACCCAGAACGCAATATACACGCATACGCACCCATACCCCAACACACACACACTCTAATAAAAGTTAGTAACTTTTTGTCGCCCCATGTAGAGAAGGCGGTGTGGTGTCTACACATGTAGAGGAATTTCTACATCATCGGCTTTTTTCAGCTACTGCGCATGCTGTGGCCAATTCACCGTTGGTTGGCCGGCACACACACACATACTGAATCAGCCAGCTACTCACACACTTGCGCAGCAATAAAGTTTAAAGTTCCGTCATCGTACATTTTTGCCCATGGCAGCCGCAGCCGCAGCTCCAGCTCTCTAGCTCTCTAAAATGTATCACAACCTGTGCCCACCTGTATTTGTGCCCTTTTTCCATTAATTAATCCACTCGAGCAGATGAGCAATGTTGTTTGGGCTTTCTGCGTGGTCGGAACAAGTTTTTTTTCTTTGTTAAGTTGGAAGAAAAAAACTACAAGCATTTATTTTTGCCCATTTTAGGGGAGTGTTTCGTTAATTTACGTTACGCCTGGGTTAATGTTTTGGCATTTCCCACAAAAAACATGGTAATTGACCTAAAAACGCGTTGGTAGTGTGCCGCGCCCACCCCCTTTGCTCCCCTCCTCCGGCGATCCACCCCATTGCCACACCCCGCTCCCCTGTCGCCTTTGTTTTGACAAAGGGTCAATGCTTTTTCAATTTGGCGGTCGATCGCTACGCAAAAACATCAATCAATTTTATATCGCGAAATTCTCCAATGTTCATTTGTTTGTCACAGGCCTTAGAGCTTAAAAACTATTGTTGATTGGAAGCTATTGCCATAATTATTCTGTAAATCGCTGAGAACTTTTCTAAATGATTGGTAAAAATCTTTAAAAATCGTTAGATCAATTTTATTTAGTTTTTAGGACTTTCATTCCATATTTTCAGCATTAAATGTGTCTTTTAGAAGGTAGAATTTCTATTTGAAAGTTAATTTCTAAATAACTGACTAAGAAATTAGTTTCAATTGATATTGTTTAATTTTTGTATAAGTTTTAATAGACCCAGTTCCATTAAAATAGTTAAATAGTTTACTAATTAATTAGGTATTCAGTTAAAACGCCATTCATTTATTGACCTAAACAGTCCTAATGCCCTAGTTCTTTTCTTTTATTGGAAAAATAGTTCTAGGTAGCCAAGCTGGACTGTAAATCCAATTGAACGCGGTATTTGTGGCGATGGGAGATGGGCTGGGTTGGGTGATGGTATGCGGTGGTTGTTTCAATACGCTATGTGTGGCGACGGCGGCAACAGATTTTTCCATTTCAATCAGCGCCCGGTGCACTAGCTTTTCGAGGTTTCCACGGGGCGGTGGTGGGCTGGCAAACAAAATGTTTTTTGTCCAGAGCCGCCGCTAGTTGTCTAAAAATACCAGCAGCAGCAGTAGAAGCAGCAGCGCCCACATGCATTTCCACACACCAACACACGCTGCTTTTCAACACCGCCCTCCCCTCTTTTCCATTTCCATGCTCCCTCCGCCCCTGCAAATTTTCCCTTTCAAGCTCGTTCCAGGTCGGGCGGAAATTAATCGATTTTCCTTCACTTTCCTCTCAATGCAAAGAAGAAAAAAAAGGAAGCAGGAAATTGATCCTACGTTTGGAAGTTTGGCTAGATCCTATCGCCAAAGAGACGACTCTAATTGGATTACGTGGGCGGACAGGGGATACAATTTAATGACTGTCGCATATTTTCGTGTTTCTTTATTCTTTGTTGTTTTTGCTAGTAATAATTACTGCACGTTTAATCAATAGAAGTTCACCGAGTGGGCAAAATAGTTGAGTGCGTCACTGTACGGGGGAAATACAAGCGGACGGACACGTACATAAATATATCTATCTTTGGCACACACAACACTCTCCTCAGACATTCGACTTTTGCTCCATTTCTCTCTCTCACTCTCTGTCTCTCTAGTTTGCCGCTCTCTTATTCATGATTTATTTTTAACACAGTTGTCGAACAACATGTATTTCTCGGATCATTCTGCCAGATACTCTCTACGTTCGTCGGCATCGGTTAAGCTACAAACTTGGCTTTAAATGTTGCATAGTTTAGTTAGTTTGAGTGCCGCACGTGCGGCCATGTCCCATGTCCACACTGTGTGTGCCTGTTTTTAGCCTTTTAAATTTAAATTCCGTCAGCGATTAGTCAATAAAGAGCTGCTGCTGCTGCGGCTGTTGCTGTTGCTGCTGCGGCCAAGTCGTGAGTCATCGGAGCTTTAAATTCAACACTTTCGTCAAGCGGCGGAAGCATGACAACAAACTAAATTTGTACGACAATCGTACCCAGGCATATTTAAAGCCAGTGCACTGAGGGTATATCGGAATTGTCTGGAGTTTGCTTAAGCTGAAGGTCTTTTCGCTCGGAATTCTGAGATAACAAAAAAATTATTTTCATTTCTTCGCTACTATTGTAAATCCCTAAAAATAAGTTTGAATATAGGGTTTTTGTAGCTTGAAGTTTCTTTGTCTTAACTTTCAGATCAATTTATAGAGGTTTAACCATTTTTTGAACCTATTAATGAGGTTTAACTGACTTGGAAACGTTTTATTTACAGGATAAAATAAAGTATCAATTTATCTTAGCTCAAAGTTTTCCTACCCCAAATGTCAGATCAATTTATCGAAGTTTAACTCTATAAATGAGATTTAAAGTACTTAGAAACGTTGTATCAATGGGATTAAATGAAGTATCATTATATCTTAGCTCAAAGTTTCCCTATCCTAAGTTTCAGATCAATTTATAGAAGTTTAACCATTTTAAGGACCTATAAATGAGGTTTAACTCACTTGGAAACGTTTTATTTATAGGATCAAATGAAGTATCATTTTATCTTCGCTCAAAGTTTCCCTTACCTCAGTTTCAGATCAATTTATAGAAGAATATATAAAAGGGCTTATGTACCCCCAAAAGGTGCAAATTTCTCACTACTTTATCAATTGACTAACAGAAATTCGCACTGCCTTAACATTGCCTGCAACTGTGTTGTGCAATTTCCGTCATTGTGGTGGAATGTAAGCTGAATAACAGCCAGGTAATCCGCAACAGAAGTCTGTTTAGTCTGTTGTTAGTCAGGTGTTCGTTTACCTAGAAATGTGAGCTGCTAGATAACGGTTTAAGGTTTAGTCTGACACAGAAAAATAAACATAAACTAATTCTCCGTTTAACATTCTAATTTATTTGCAGAAAAAGCCATTTGAAAGCAACTTTTGAGCGGCATTATCGAACTGTGTGTGGCGTATATTTTATTAGTTTTGTGAAGTAACCGAAAAACAAAAACAAACCAACAAAATGTCGACAGTCGATAAGGAAGAACTGGTCCAGAAGGCAAAGCTGGCCGAGCAATCAGAGCGGTAAGTTAATGATTTATAAGTTACTTAATAAAACTTACTAGAAGATGGTCATAAATAAGATAAAATTAAAGTAGAAGATGGTATTATCTTATTATAATTATAATAATAACAAAACGCCAGAATAATGTTCCTTTTTTACATTTCTTAATATTCCTTTAATACAAAAAAAGAGATTACAAGATTGATTTATTTTATTTATCACCTTGTTTTTTCTAGATAAAAATCTTGAAATGCATTTTCCCTCCCAAGATATGACTTATCTTTATGTGTTTAATGATTTATATATTTTTTCCTTGCCTTTATTTAATGACTAATGGAATTTATTTTAACCCGATTGCAGCTACGATGACATGGCCCAGGCCATGAAATCCGTCACAGAGACCGGCGTTGAGCTTTCAAATGAGGAAAGAAATCTGCTCTCCGTTGCCTACAAAAATGTGGTCGGTGCCCGCAGGTGAGTGTTCGTTCGATGCTGATCTCAATCCCAGTCCTCCCCGCTAGAGACTAGAGTAAGAGCTATATATTTTAACCCCCAACCAGGTCATCGTGGCGTGTCATCTCCTCCATTGAGCAGAAAACCGAAGCATCCGCTAGAAAACAGCAGCTCGCCCGTGAGTACAGAGAGCGTGTGGAGAAGGAGCTGCGGGAAATCTGCTACGAAGTTTTGGTAAGTGTCTGCGCAAGTCTCTTCTCACCCTGACTCTGACGAATTTATGGGGTTGTAATTGGTCCATCTAATTATTTTTTGATACACACACTCGCCGCGCCTCGCCTTGGGTGTCTGTCCAAAGTGACGGTTAAGCCTGGGAGCCTGTCAGTAGACTAAATATATATATATGTTGTATATAAATGAAAGCCACCCCCGCCCTTTTGAGCAGCTGTGGGTGGGCTCTGGGCTGTGGGTGTGAAAACCACGTTTCGCCCCCGTCTTCTCTGAGAAATATAAAATTTGTTACAATCAATAAATCTATTTTTAAAAAGAATACAAGATGAACATTTCCCATCCATTATCCCCACATACACAGAGGACAGAGGTGGTATATGGAATTTATGGCCATCAGAGAAAATAGACCACAGCCCAGGGTTGAACTTGGGGACAGGGGATTTCCCACATCCTGATTGGTGTTCTTATATTAGATTAAACTCGGCTTGAGCCTTTGATGGGTTTTTGAAATGGAAACAGGGCTTAACCTTAGAGCCAGCCTTAATTCCTGCGCGTAATTGAACTGAAATTAATTGGAGCACCTGTTTCTTTTCTAATGCTTTCTTACAGGGACTTCTGGACAAATACCTTATTCCAAAAGCCAGCAATCCCGAGAGCAAGGTCTTCTACCTGAAGATGAAGGGTGATTATTACAGGTATTTAGCCGAGGTTGCCACAGGAGATGCACGCAACAGTAAGTATCAATCACTAAAGCCCAGCAAATCACATAAACACACACCACCTATATATGATAACCAACTATATATAATATAAACCAACAGCCGTTGTCGATGACTCGCAAACCGCTTACCAGGATGCATTTGACATTAGCAAGGGTAAAATGCAGCCAACACATCCCATCCGTTTGGGTCTGGCCCTTAACTTCTCAGTTTTCTACTATGAGATTTTGAACTCGCCAGACAAAGCTTGCCAATTGGCTAAACAGGTTAATACCACCATAAACCCGAGATTAATCGAAATGTTTAAATGGCAAAGCGGCGAAAGCAAAGGGGAAACACTCTTCATTGATTTATTTTATTTATAAAAAATGTTGTTCTTTAATTAATTACTTTTTCTAACCTTAATTTTGGTATATTTGTTTCTTTACTTCTCTTCGCATAAATCGAAATCGTGTGTAAATCGTGTGTAAAGCCGTCGTTGAGGATTCGAAAAAAGCCTATCAGGAGGCGTTCGATATTGCTAAAACCAAAATGCAGCCAACACATCCAATCAGATTAGGTCTAGCACTCAACTTTTCCGTCTTCTATTACGAAATTATCAATTCACCAGCGAGGGCTTGTCACTTAGCTAAACAGGTTCAGTTCAAACTTATACATATGTCACTCTTCCACAATGTATAACAATAGCTATAAACTATAACAGCCCGCTTTCGATTCTAATTCCCTGAATAATACTACTACTAATTCAATTCAAATGGAATTCGTATCTTTGTTGTTTTGTGACTAAACTGAGTAAGATTTCCAGAGCGTTTACTAAACTATAAAAAGAGCTTTAACATCTTTGAAGGAGTTTCAAAAGTTTTCTCCCTACCTATCAGATTTCTTTCTTAATTAATGGCCATTAAAATGTTAAACTTTTTAACAACTCTTATTTGAGACCCTTATTTTCCAAGGAAATTTGAAACTTCAGCCGATTTCAAACTTTCTGAAACGCCTTCATTTTCTTCCTTCCACGAAAACTGCATGAGAATTTTAAACAAAAAAAAGTTTGCCTGTAAAACAAACTTACCTTTGCGGCCTTTGCTGGTGAAACACTTTTTTTTTAGTTTTCTTTATTTATTTTGTAGTAATGGTTTGGTTGAATCAAAAAAGAAACGGGGATGCCACAGAAATTGTAGTTTTAGATTTAAAATCAATTAAAATTGTGCCTAAAAGTATGCTACAAAATGTGATTAACACTGACTTTAGAACCCCATATATTTATTGCATACTTTTGGACAGCTCTTTTAAATGATTTGAAAACTATTTTGATATTTCTGTGGATAACCCTTATATATTTCCTTTTTAATTTTTTAATTTCTGATACACACACACACACTTTTTTGCTTTTGAGTTTTAGTTTCCATAAATTTGTGCTTTCTTTAGTGAACATTTAGAGTGAATGACGAAATCTAACGCCAAGTTTGAAAATGCTTTTGTTTGCATATTCCGCCTTGCCACAAACATTTCCTTTAATTCGAACAGAACCTTTTAAGAATAAGAATTAATAATGTTTATTTGATTGGCGATAGGCGTTCGATGATGCGATAGCCGAGCTGGACACACTCAACGAGGACTCCTACAAGGACTCGACACTCATCATGCAACTGTTGAGGGACAACCTGACCCTCTGGACCTCCGACACCCAAGGCGACGGCGATGAGCCTCAGGAGGGCGGTGACAACTAACCAAACAACTAAGCAAAAATGTTTCCTTTTTGACTATGCAAATATTATTCAGTAATACAAAAACAAACAAAACCAGAAACAACAAAGAGAAACAAATATTATAAAAACGCAAAACAACAGCAAACAAGCAAAAACAATTTGAAATGAAACGATAATCCAGGCGAGAGCAGGCAGATACATTTGAATACGAATTAGTTGTGAGGCAGCAGGATGCTTGTGCGGATTGGCGGCTGGCCACTCTCTCTCGAATTCCCGGAGCTTCCGGACACTTTTTTTTAGCCGGAGAAACTCTTCTCCTTTCGGAGGAGAGGTATAAATACACAGAGAGATGTGCGCCGGCCAAACCGATTCAAAATGTAGCCGCAATTGCAGCCTACAAACATAAAATACAGCATCGCAGCGGAATTAAAGAGAGACGGAGTATCTTGGAGTTTTGGTGATGGGATTTTTCCGGTTTTTTGAATCAAATTAATCTAGCAGATAATTCGTCGTAATTGTGTGTGCGTGTTTTTTTCCCCAAACTCGCAAGAGCCTCCGTCTTGCGCTCGCCTCTCGTTGCGATGCCTCGTTGTGGATTTCCTCCTTACAAAAAACAAAAACAAATAAATAATATTCCTAACTGTATACACAAGAGAAATGAAATGAGATAATCGGTTTATTATACGTTTTTTGCAAAGAGTCCAAATTAATTATTTAATTTTTCGTATGGCCAGAACAGAATGCAAGAAAAACCAAGCGAACCAAATGAGAAAAACAAACAAAAATAAAAACAAAAACTTATGTATTATTTGTAATTCTTTTTCTAAACAAATAAAACCAAAAAAAACCTAGTTTCCAATTTCTTATTATTTGAATTCGAATTTTCGTTCGTTATTCAACCTCCCCCCCCACACCCACCCACACACACGCAGAAACACACACTTGACAGAGACACAGGGTTGCATTTGCGGAAGCAGCAGGAACCATATCTGTTACGAGGATCGATCGTGAGGAGAACGGATGAATACAGAAAACAAATATATAATAATTGTTCATTGCTATTTTTTATACATGTCTTACATAAAACAAAAACGGTTAAAATCTACAATTGCAAATCTTCTTTGTTGTTTTCTCTTGGTATAAACAATTGTGAAAAGCATAACTCATTATAATACATACATATAAACCACATATATATCCGAAAACTGTCTGTCAAAAAAGGAGATTTTTGTGCCCGCGGAAGTCACTTAATTTTATTCATTTCGAATGTGCAACATGGCTAATGGCACGAGTTTTATTGTGCGCTAAATGTCTGCACAACTTTCCAATCTTGCTTTTTTTTTAAATATATATTCCTCCTTTTCCCGACTAAGAAACGGCCATCAATTGTTCCTAAACGTCCTCACATTTAAGCCCTTGGTTCCTTCATAAAATTATCGACTTCCCCGGCTCGAGAGAGATTTTTCTTCACTTTGCAATGGAAATAAAGTACTAAAGGCAAAAGGAAATTAAAACCAGATTGAATCAAAATACATAAATATTGTAAACAAAAAAACTATTCAAATCTTTAATTTACATACAAGACAACAACTTTGCATGTGTATTAAATGAAAATATATATATTATTGTCCAACAGAAAAACGGTAAACATAACATACAGAGCATATGTATGTATGATAAAAGTAAATGTATATTTTCGCAATTGAATTTATTGCTATATTATGAATGTGAGGAATATAAAACCAAAAAACCAAACAAAAAAAATATATATATTTAAATAAATGAAACACTTTTTTGCCGCAACGCTAATAAAGTCGAATCCCAGAAGTATATAAAACTAATAATAATAATAATAATATTGTGAAACTGCAATACACATTCATGAAAAAGAAACACACTGAGTAAATGACAAAAAACCAGATGAAAATAACAACCGGGTGTAGGCGTAAATTGTATGCATATATAACAGAGGCAAAGATTGATGTATGAGTGGAATATTTAAGTTTATTGAAATTACAGTTTCTTAATTACCAACAAAAAAACCAAAAAATTAAATAAATAATAAAAAAAACCCGAGCATTTTTTCACTGGGGTTCCTTTGCTTCTAAAGTCTCAAAAATCTAAAAAATACAATTCGAATGTCAGAAATACAGGGATAAGTGCAAAACGAACCAAAAATGTGCGATATTTAGAGGCAAAATTCCGATTTGGCATGCATTCAATCAAATTTCGAGTATTAACTAAATTTAAACCCCTGTAAGTAGCTTTAATTATCCAAATAATTAAAGTTTCTGATCGATCTCTACAGCCGCCTTTTAGAATTCAATGGACGGTTACCGAAATCGCACAGCTTTCATGGATTGCCGCCATCCCATAATTACTTACCTGTAAACCCAAGCCAAGGTGTCATATTAAGCCAAAAGGTAAAAGCAGTAATTCACTTGAGTATTTTTAATTCAGATTAATTTTGGGCCCTTAGTTTATCCTTACTAGGATTGATCACCAGTGGATAAGAACTCACATCGGCCATAGTCCTTTCAATAGACCAAACCTGATTAATCCGAGAGATGAAAATAAGATCGATTATTTTTGTAAACCGTAGGTAGCTTTACTGATATGGAATTTTCTAAACATATTTTGAATATTCAGACATGGACCAGAATTTCTATTATGCACCAAAGATCATAAAAAACTGCTGTTGAGATGTTCCTCCAGTGGTTCGGGGGATTCTAAAAAGGACTCTACAGATGAAGGTGTGTCAGGCTGTGTAAAACGAAAACCATTGGAAAAGTTGAGCAAACATAACGAGAGTTATGTCCACCAAGAAATTATTAAGGACTTGAAAAAAAGGAAGGGCGTTAACAGGAGGAAATGTGGTAAGACCCCTGAGGAGCTGAGAAAGTGTATAAGAACCTTTCAGGATGTCGTTGATTGTGTTCATCCTGTCGTGCCTCATGTAAGTTAAAATTTGTTGAAACTTAAGAATGTATTATCTTATTTAGCTTGTGTATCTCGATATTTGATTAAATGAATTTTTGGTTTTTCACTTTTTATTGCCAGTTCAAATTTATTTTGCATTTCTGTAATAAACCCAATACGTTTTTCTTTTTATTAATTTCTTATTTTAAGAATTTTTTAAAGAAAAACGGTTTATATTTAAAATATCGATAACTAGCTGACCGATAAAAATCCCAATTTCTTAGTTATGCTTATCGAGATTTTCCAGTTCTTATCGATCGTTTTTTAGGGATTCAGCGATTGTATTATTTTAGACCTTGTTAAAATAGTTTAAAATATGAAGTTATTACATTAATAAAAATAATTGCTTGCTTTATTTTTAGTTTAAAGAAATAAAATAAAATAAAAAACGGTTAAGATTCAAAGTTAATTTATCGATAACGCACACACACACCCACCCAGGCAACCGATAGCAGCGCCAATTTCTCTCATTCCCAACGGTGAAAGCTTTCGAGCTTTTACTCGCCAATAGCTGAGCAGCTGATCAACAGCTGACTCCGCTGACACACATACTCGTGAGTGGGTCGAACGTAAACAAACCGAGAGCCAATTGCTTAAACGCCTTTTTCCGCTCGTTCCGACTCGCGAAAAGTGTTTTATAACTGATAACCACAGCCAAAGCCTAATATCGGGTTATTTAAATACAAAAATAGTGAAGAGTTGGAGTTGTAGGGACTTTAACCACGCAACGCTAACATTGCATCAGTACGCACTTACAGCCCGCGCCTGTGTTCGGTCGCCCGTGTGTGTGTGTATGTTGCGTCTGGCCAAAAGGTCGTTTCAAGGTTACGTCAAAAGCAAAAGCGAAACTTGTGAATACTCGTGAATATATATCGCTAGTAACTGAAAAGCCACGGAACAGAGCGGAAAGGAACAGTAGTATTTATAGCCACTTTGGATATAACATTGCCCAGCTCCAGCTGTAGTTCTCGGTTCGAGGAAATAGTTGGTTGGAAAAACAGGGAAAGCCTTTCCCAACCCCCCCGCAATAGTGTGTGGAGTGTGCCGAGAGTGTGTGTGTGTGTGTTACGTTAAAAACCGTTAATATCCGAGATACAGATAGCAGAGAGAGTGCATAGAAAATTAGAACAATGAATTCCGAGATTAATCAACGCTTCCTGGCCCGCGGCTCCCAGAAGGACAAGGGCCTGGCCGTCTTCACCAGCGGCGGGGATTCCCAGGGCATGAATGCAGCGGTGCGCGCCTGTGTCCGTATGGCCATCTACCTGGGATGTAAGGTAAGCAGGAGTGAGTGAGTGAGCAAGTGGTGACCTCTGTCAAGTACTTTCCACCCCCGAACTGGCAGCATCTGCTCTGCGAATGCGCCTCTTTATTAACCCCGTTCCATTTAGGCGCTGGAACTTACGTATTATATATATTGTAGTAACTGGCTTATCAGCCGGGCGGCAGCACGAGAAATGGGTGTTAAGCCAGTTAGATAATCTCCCTAATCGGTGCCGATAGAAATGAAAAGAAAAAGAAATTCCTGGCGGCTACGAAGAATCAAGAAAATATATGTGTATATGCGCACATTGACATTGGGTTTATTTCGGGCCACTCACATGCGATTTCTTTCTTTTTTTCGGCTAATTTGTTTCGTTTTTAGTTGTTGTCGCTCTTAATTTCTTTTTGCTTTTATTTTTTATTTACACCCTTTTGGGTGGGTATTATCTGATTGATCAGAAGTTTTGTAAGGCATTGGGGCTCTTTATTAAATTTAAAGAAATAATAATGCATTAATTAAGTTAGAGTTTTGTCAGCTTATTGATTAAACAAAGCTTAAGAAAGTTAAAGGGGACACCCGGCGAGTGGATTTAACCATTTCCGTTATTTAGAGATGGAAAAACATCTATGTTTATCGATTTTAAATCGATTTTTGAATACTAAATAATCGACCAATTTGATTAAACTAAATAATTAATTAACTTTTTAACTTTTTTAGAGTTTTGTCATTTTATCTATTTAACAAAGCTTAATGGAAACTTTAGCCAAGTCAATTTACCCATTTCCGTTTGTTAGAGCTGGAAAAACAAGACTGTTATCGATTTTAAATCGAGTTTTGCTTACTAAAACATCGATAAATTCGATTATGTTCCCGTTTCAGCCTTTGTCTGCCTGTTTTTATCCGATTTAATAATATTTTCTTTCTCTGGCATTGCAACAACGAACTACTAGAGTATACAAAAGTCGGCTTGCCGTAAATAAGCTTTCCTATAGCTTATCCTATATTTTGTTATATTTTGTAACATCTTCAGGCTTTATAACAGCTTTTGGGCTCCTTTGGCGCCCTCTAAATATGCAAATTTTTAAGCAATTGTTCTTGATTGATATTGATTAAAATCTATTTCTTTGAATTCAATTTATTGAGGGTCAATGAAAGTGAAAATTATGACACGCGACGAAGGCAATTTGTGCTTGCTATAGAAAATATATATACGCATATATGCATATAAATATTTTATGAGTTTTGGCAAAGACACATTTCTGATTAAAATTCTACCAAACACGCTTAGTGATTCAAATATGTTAACGGCTTGTAGGAATTGTTAGATACATAAGTGATTATTCCTCATTATGACCCATTTTCGGGTTAAACTTTTCATTGGACTTTGGAATAATAAGCTTAACAGTTATAAATCCATTTAGATTTTACTAGTTTGCTGGATTTTATTCAGTGAACTTTGCTAATTACCTGAAATTGTCTAGCACATTTCATGCTTTCATTGCTCTCTATTATCATCTTGAGTTTTTTACTCATTGTAATAGTTTTCACTCTGTTAATTGAAAAGTCACGGTTTTGAGAGTGTGGAAATTATTAAAGTGTGTTCTAACCAGAAATGGATGGCATTAAATTGAGATGATGTCACATTTGAAGGAAATTTGAAAAAAACTGTTGCTGCTCAATATTTGGATTAATTTCGACTGAAAGCCGGTTTGCTATAAGCATTACACAATGTTTAGGGAAATTTAAAATCTTTACACAATATTAAAGAAAATTTCAAATCTCTTAGAGGCTGGAAATGAGTTTAAATAAATCTTTAGCATTCTATTTATTTATTTAAAATGTTTTTCCAGAGCCACAAGATAATTAAATTTGTAATTACTTTATCCACAGGCAGATTTATTTATTAAATTCATTTTAAATAATTCCCAATCCCCCCTTCAAGGTCTACTTCATCCGCGAGGGCTACCAGGGCATGGTGGATGGCGGTGACTGCATCCAGGAGGCCAACTGGGCCTCGGTCTCGTCCATCATCCATCGCGGTGGCACCATCATTGGCTCCGCTCGCTGCCAGGACTTCCGTGAGCGTCAGGGTCGCCTCAAGGCCGCCAACAATCTGATCCAGAAGGGAATCACCAACCTGGTGGTGATCGGAGGCGATGGCTCCCTGACCGGCGCCAATCTGTTCCGTCAGGAGTGGTCCAGCCTGCTGGAGGAGCTGGTGAAGAACAAGACCATTACCACCGAGCAGCAGGAGAAGTTCAATGTGCTGCACATCGTGGGATTGGTAGGGATTCTGGGATGCTGCTCCCTTTGAGCCTTAATAATTATTGATATTTTCTTAGGTGGGCTCCATTGACAACGATTTCTGTGGCACGGACATGACCATCGGCACGGACACGGCCCTGCATCGCATCATTGAGGCCATCGATGCCATTTCCAGCACCGCTTACTCACATCAGCGCACCTTCATCATGGAGGTGATGGGTCGTCATTGCGGGTAAGTTGCGAGTCTTTAAAGTACAGGTTATTTAGCCTAAGTGTCCAAGTGATTAAATGGGGATCTCAGCTAATGTACCTGCACCTGAATATATATCCCTAGCTATCTGCCCGTGGTGGCTGGCATTATCTCCGAGGCAGACTACGTCTTTCTGCCCGAGTCCCCGCCGCCGCAAGATTGGCCCGATCGACTTGTCCTCAAGTTGGAACAGGCAAGCCCTCAAAAAAAGATGGAATCTGTTGAATGTCCCGCTCATCTCTCTGTCGATCGATCGATCTTTAGTGTTTCCCTTACCCCAGGATACCTTGTCCCTTGTCTCCCCCTTTTGACTAATATAATTTGTAATGTATTTTTGCAGCTATTTAGCTCTTGTGGGCGGACTGGCGTGCGAGGCGGATTTCATATTCATTCCCGAAATGCCGCCCAAGGTCGACTGGCCAGACAGGCTCTGCTCCCAGCTGGCCCAGGCAAGATGCTGCTCTTAACTATCCATTTTCAGGCTGCACTGAGCTAAGGGTGTTGAGGTTTTTAGGGAAATATTTTCGAAATATTAAAGTTAAAATGGATTTTAACCGAATTTTCTAAGAAAAAAATAGCTAGAAAATTATTTAAATTTTTTGTTAATATTAATTGGCTTTTAAAAAACATTAATGGCATAGATCTCGCATAGAAAGTAGGAAAGCAACGCAAACGATAAAATTTGTTCGAAGAAAAATGAGCTAGAATATAATTTTTATTTTTAAATAATATTTGTATTTTTAAATATTAATTGGCATTAAAGAAACATATTAATTTCATAAATCTCGTATAGAAAGAGGGAAGGCCACGCAAACGATTCGAAATCAATTGAAAAACTGCCTAAAAGTATGTAATGAAATAGGAAATGTCTGCTATTTGCTGGTTTTAGTTTTTCTAGTATACTTTTGAGCACAGTTTTAAAAGATATGAAGGTGATACTTATTTCTATGGCATTCCTGTTTATTAACTAATATAAATTCCAATTAGAAAAATATGTTTAAGGTAATAAAATTAGTTTTTAGAGTTTTCAGTATTAAATATGCCTTAAAATTAAATCGAGAATATTTCTCCTGATGCTAGAAAAGACTTCAATCCCAACTCAGTGCAGCTGTTGTGGCATTTTCTCTATATATAAAAAGCATACGTAGTGCACTGGTACTTTCAGTACTATTTCTTAAGAAAAACTACACCTTTAGGGTGCCGACACACACACTCGCCATACAAAGAAAGCTTCCTCTTACTTTCCGCTTACCTGCACACACGAATGACTTTCTCCGAATACGAACCGCGCGAGATATGGAATGAGAACTGCACAGTTAATGTCCATCTGTCCCAGCATCCCGAATCATATTGTAACTAATCTTAAGTTTTACCCCCTCAATACTCCCCACTTCCCTCCGAAAAACATTTGTAAAACATCTTGTATTATTTTGTTGTATTTAATCTTTTGTTTTTTAGTTACTTAGCCATATCGGCAGCCATAGCCACAGAGGCTGATTTTATGTTCATACCCGAGGAGCCGGTTTCGGTCACATGGCAGGACGAGATCTGCCTCAAGCTGCAGCAGGTCAGGCTTAGAGTCCTCCTATAATACCCAATTTAATCTCTCTCACAAAGTTGAAGTTTCCTAAATTTTCGATTGCTTTCTTTTTGGTCTTTTCATGGCGATAAAAACAGCTTCAACAGCTCTTTGATTTATGTCTTCGTTTCTGGGTCTTTGGGTCTCTGTTTTTTTCCTTTGTGTGCCACTCATGAGGTCACCGAGCTCCTGTATTAACCTTCCCAACTCCACTAACACACTCATCCTCGTTTAATCGATCTGTAAATCTCCATCTACATGTATTATTTATTGACTTTTAATGACTTGTGCGAGTTGTCAAAACATTTATTCAAAATTCAGTGCGTTTCAGAGCTTTAGAAATTAAGTTATTGGGTTGAATCTATCATTTATATATTTTACTTATACATTTTTATGAGAGAAACTTTAATGATATTTGTTTTAATATAAATTTCACAGGATTCATACATTTCATTTATGATAAAACTTTATTATCACTTAATTCCTCACCATTTTTCATTAAAATATGAATGCAAGCATATAATTATAATCTATTAAATATGGCATATTTTTATCATATTTTTTTTCTTATTATCATTCATTTTAATATTAATTTCAGTGGAAATTTTAACGGGATATCGTAGTTTTATTTATGATAAAACCCTGTTTTCACTTGATTCATTACCATTTTCATGGAAATATGAATCCAAACATATAATTAAATAATTAAATATGTTAAATATTTTATTTCTTTATAGTATGTACCGATTTTATATCACAGTGTTTATTTAAATTCATTTAAATATTCATCTCAGTGGATTCATACTAATTTTAACGGGATATTATTCTTTTATTTATGATAGAACCTTATTTTCACTTGATTCATTGCCATTTCGTCATGAAAATATGAATGCAAACATATTAATAATTATTATTATTTTTAAAAAATTAATTTTTTTAAATATAAATCCTTAAATTAAGCTGAAACTAGTTCTGAAACACACTGTACTCATCAGCTTTCTGCGTCAAAGTTTGTTCCACAAAATTCAAACTCTCGAATGGCAAAATCACACATCATGTAAAAACACATCCTAGCAAAGATGATGTCCTTCTTCATCAGTTGTTTGTGCTGTTGTAGTTCTCGTTGTATCATTCTTACAATTAATTTAATAATTAATATGTAAAAAAATATACAATTTACTGAATTCCCTAACAGGAGCGCTCGGCTGGCCAGCGCTTGAACATCGTGATCGTGGCCGAGGGCGCCATGGATCGTGAGGGACATCCCATTACCGCCGAGGATGTGAAGAAGGTGATTGATGAGCGCCTGAAGCACGATGCCCGCATCACGGTCTTGGGTCATGTGCAGCGCGGTGGAAATCCCAGTGCTTTCGATCGTATTTTGGTGAGTAATTAGGTTCGGGGTCCTCGGGTGCTCTGCCTGAGCACCTCTGACTTCTTTAAAAATTAATTGAAATATAAAACTAATCCCCTTTTCCTTCCAGGCCTGTCGCATGGGCGCCGAGGCCACTCTGGCTCTGATGGAAGCCACCTCCGAGTCCGTGCCAGTGGTCATCTCCCTGGACGGCAACCAGGCGGTGCGCGTGCCTCTCATGGAGTGCGTGGAGCGCACCCAGGCGGTGGCCAAGGCCATGAAGGAGAAGCGCTGGGCGGACGCTGTCAAGTTGCGTGGCCGCTCCTTCGAGCGTAACCTGGAGACGTACAAGATGTTGACCCGCTTGAAGCCGCCCAAGGAGTGCTTCGATGCCGAGGGCAAGGGCATCGAGGGCTACCGCCTAGCTGTGATGCATATTGGAGCCCCAGCCTGCGGCATGAACGCTGCCGTGAGGAGCTTCGTCCGGAATGCCATTTACAGGGGTGACGTGGTTTATGGAATCAACGATGGTGTCGAGGGTCTTATTGCTGGCAATGTGAGGGAGTTGGGATGGTGAGTCGATAACTATTTGATAAAGAATCTTTATAAATTAATTATTTATCCTACCAGGTCGGATGTCTCTGGCTGGGTGGGCCAGGGTGGCGCCTACTTGGGCACCAAGCGCACCCTGCCCGAGGGCAAGTTCAAGGAGATTGCCGCTCGCCTCAAGGAGTTTAAAATCCAGGGCTTGCTCATCATTGGTGGCTTTGAGAGCTACCATGCCGCCGGACAGATTGCGGATCAGCGGGACAACTACCCCCAGTTCTGCATCCCCATTGTGGTCATCCCCTCAACGATTTCCAACAATGTTCCTGGCACCGAGTTCTCTTTGGGCTGCGACACCGGTCTGAATGAGATCACGGAGATCTGCGATCGCATCCGTCAGTCGGCGCAGGGCACCAAGCGCCGTGTGTTCGTCATTGAGACCATGGGCGGCTATTGCGGTTATTTGGCCACCTTGGCCGGCCTAGCTGGCGGTGCTGATGCCGCCTACATCTACGAGGAGAAGTTCTCCATCAAGGATCTCCAGCAGGACGTCTACCACATGGCCTCCAAGATGGCCGAGGGCGTCTCGCGCGGTTTGATTCTGCGCAATGAGAAGGCCAGCGAGAACTACAGCACGGACTTCATTTACCGCCTGTACTCGGAGGAGGGCAAGGGTCTCTTCACCTGCCGAATGAACATCCTGGGCCACATGCAGCAGGGCGGCTCGCCCACACCCTTCGATCGGAACATGGGCACCAAAATGGCCGCCAAGTGCGTGGACTGGCTGGCCACGCAGATCAAGGCCAATGTGGATGCGAATGGCATTGTCAACTGCAAGGCTCCGGACACTGCCACGCTGCTGGGCATCGTGTCCAGGCAGTATCGCTTCTCGCCGCTGGTGGATCTCATTGGGGAGACCAACTTTGAGTGAGTGGAGGCGCCTTAAACCTTTCCTAATATCTATTAATGGTTTATTTTCCTAATTCCCTCAGCCAACGCATCCCGAAGAAGCAGTGGTGGCTGCGTCTGCGTCCCCTGCTGCGAATCCTGGCCAAGCACGACTCGGCCTACGAGGAGGAGGGTATGTACATCACCGTCGAGGAGGAGTGCGAAACCGACGCCGTCGCCTAAACAAGGGGAGCGATTCTAGCCCCCGCTTCCTGCTCCACCATGCTCCACGCTCCACCGCTCTCCCCATTGCTGCATCCTCAGGCCAACGAGTCATCTCTCTCTGTTCTCCTTTTTCCGCACCCTCGAATCTGTCTCAATGTTCGCTTTTTGAGTTGTTTTTGGCATCGCATCCGAGCTATACATATATATATCTATATATCTGTATCCGTATTCCGGTTTTTGGTTTTACGATCCGTCGAAGGGGTGGTCCATGACAGCAGCAGCCGCACCACATACGAAAGTATTTCATCATGATACACACACGCACAAATACATAATTTATTTATATATTGCCCGCCAGTCGATTTTCTTATGATTTTTGAATTCAACTTTTATCGTGTCTCGAATTTTTGAATTTTGAAAAGCCGTTAAAAGCCCGTTAATAGTTGATTCTACATTGCAGCCGTTCCCAAGTGTCTACAGAGCTGTTATTTGGACACCATCGAAAACAAATTAAGTGTTAAAAGTATTTACACAAAACAAAAGAAACCAAAAAAGATATAACCGAATCTACGGAACAAAAATTCTCTTATCTGCAAGTGTTGTTTTTCGAGTATTGTTATCGAACGAAAGCAATGAACTATATTTATATCGTGACGTGCTAAAATACATAATCAAAGGACCTGTAGGCACCAATTAAAGCGATTCTTTGTTTTTTCTAGCGAAAGATCTGGGAGGGAATTTTTGCATTTTTAGAAGCTGATTTGAAATTTGCCATTGCGGTTTTCTTAATTCTCTTTGAAATTACTGTTATTTAACAGAAATGTAATTGAAAGTCTGGCAGCATCATTAATTCATAACATGCTCAGTTTGCCATGTTCAGCACCTGTTTATATGGTCACACCGTGTCAAAACGTTCGAATTCCTTACATGTAAAATAGACAGGGTCCCCACCTTTTTATACAAGTCATTCACCTTTTCTAACAGCTGATGTCATTGAACATTGATATCCTCTCACATCGATGTTTTGCCACCTCTAGTTTTGACAGTACTGGCCACACTAAAAGCAACAAAAATATGGTATTTTTCAATTAACCACCCACAACCACCCTAACAGCCATCAAAACAGTGAAAAAAAAATTTCGACGCGTTCGGTCCCCGAGCGCGGTTTCTTTATTTGTTTTTAACCGCTCAAATATTCGAAAACTCTCGTAAAACCAACAAACTAACCTACACTGAAGAGTACTAACTGTGCGTGCAACGAAGATGCAATAATCTGTGCATAAAAGTGACAAATGAAAACGAAAGAAAGCAAAAGAAAAACCAAGTTCGTGGGCGGCGTTCCTTGATTTGTGCCACAACGAATTCTATGTTATGGTTTTTAGGTTTTTATACTAGAAGCTCTTAACTAAGCAAAACAGTGTTTAATTGTTAATTATGTAAAGTATGTGTTATTTATTTTTGTTATTTTTAAACATGAAAATGCCACCCTCAACCGCGTCCCTTGCAACAGTGTGCGTGTAACGTGCGTTCGCATGTGTGTGTGTGTGCCCGTGTGTGTTGCAAACAAAATTGCCGCCTGCAAAAAATTGTTTATATTGCATTTGAAACGACAAAAATTGCTGCACTAGCTCGTTTACCGTTAGAGCAAGAAAGAGAGAGAGAGAGAGAGCGTAAACACATTCAACATGTTGCAGTCACTAAAACTAAAACAAAAGCAAAAGAGCATAAACAGCAGCAACAACAACAACAAGAAGAACACAGTGGATCAGCTCTGTCTTTTACTCTCCTGCTCTCGCTGCCGCTCTCTCGAGTGTTTTTGCCGTGTTTTGTTTTGATTTTCACACACACACTAGTTTAGCACAGAGAGAGCAGCAGCACGAGAGAGAGAGAGAGAGGAAGAGAGAGCACTGATTTGTTTGTTGTATTTGCAATCTAATAAAATTCTGCCCTGTGCTCTTGTTGTTGTTGCAGTTTTTCGGATTAAAAGTCAAGCAATTATCAGTGCTAAATAAAAATAAACAAAACTAGGAATCAAATTGGATTATCGCGTGGCCGAGAAGAGAAGAAATAAGTAAGTAATAAGTAGCAAGCTTATCGCCTAATTAGTTTATGCTTTTTCATATGCTCAGCGTGGGTGGCTATTTGCATTTCGAAACCAGTTTTTGGGGCCTTAAAAAATATATTTCTTTTTTATTTGATAAGACCTTGAGGCGCGCGCTGCGCGTAGAACTTCGTTTGATTGATGTTTTTATGCTTCGGTTCGTTGTTCTTGTCCGCTGTTGTTGTTTCCATCTCGTTAAAGCTCGAGTCAAAGCTCGCCGTTAAAAATAGATCAAGACCAGTTTTTGCGCGGTGCTTTGGAGTTGCCAAATAATTTCCTAAGCTGCAGTTTCTGTATTTTGTGTTATTTCTTTTTTTTTTGCCTGCATTGCCTAGAAAATGATGGATGTACAATGATGCTCTCGCTCTCTCTGTCCCTCTCGATCGTACTCATTCTTGGAGTGCCGTGCGGTGCCGCTATCTCGCTTCCACGCCGAAGTTGTCGGTTGAGTTTTTACGGCCGTGTGTCTCTCGTTTGTGCCTCTGTGTGTGTGTTTTCATTTATTTGCCTTTGTCTTTGGTCTGTTGACTTTGTTTTGGGATTCTCGCTGCTCTCCTCTCGGCTGCTGCCGTTCCTCTTCTTCTTGCACCTTCGATCCTTTGCCTTTGATTTTGATCCTTGTAGGTAGCGAGGGAGATGGAGAGATGAGTTAGAGGGAGCCAGAGCGAGGGAGAGTTACCGTTGATTCATTCACTTCCACACTAAAATCTCAAAGATACTCGAATCTTCTGCTCGAAAACCAATTCAATAAGTATTTCGGGGCTGAGATTTGAAGTAATAAAGGTGGTTACCCTTAGCAACAAAAAAGTTTTATAGGGTTTTAGGTTCTATTAACAGGAATTCACATTCTTCTGAAGAGTTCTTCTGATGCAATAAAGTAATTTATGGCAATTTAGCTATTATTATAATTATTTTTAAACTTTTGATCAAATTTAATTTAATTTAAGCTAATGCTTAATTCGATTATTAATATATTCTGTCTCACAATATAAGATTGGATACATTTCTTAGAAGAATTAGTAAAAGGACTCTCTGAAAATATTGATCTATGAAGATTTCAAATAAATTTTATGTAACAAATGACCTGAGTCATAGAAACTTTACCTTTAGAATACTTCCTTTTAGAAATAAATGCTTAAATAAGACGAAACTACATCAGTAACCCTATAATTCCCAACTTGTTCTGGCCTTGCACAGATTAAAACCGGCTTAGAATCGGTAAATGGAATAAAAACATTTGTAGTTTATTAATTACTATTTCCCTAAGTCAAGTTCCATTTATCTCTTTATCCCAAGAATGCTTTCTTTGTAGAATTCTTCCCCACCTTTCCACTCGATGTTAACTGAATTTTTTGGAAGATTCCCGTTGCTGGTGCATTCCAATGGAATGCCGATGGAAAAAAGCCTGCACTTGAGTACATGGCATACCCGAGCCATTTAAAATACTTTTTTCTCTTCACTTGATAAACAGTTTTATTTGTCCAACGCGTCAAATGTCTTTTTTATATTTGTTTTTTTGTTTTGTATTTTTAATGTTTTTTCCCCGCCCTCCGCCACTCCCTCTGTTCTCCGGGCATTTGTTTTGCCTCCGATTTCGTCTCCGTTTTTCGCCTCGTTCTTCGAGTGGTCTAACATGTAATGTATGCTCTGGTCTTTAGTTTCTTTAGTTCGTCTTCAAGACACCGGAAGTTGTTGCTAGGCTGAAAAAAAGTTGTGTTTTTCTTCAGTATGCTATGTGTGTTTTTTTGTCAGCGTTCGCAGTCGCCATCGCCATCGCCATCTCTCTCGGCAGCTGTATCGCCATCTCTATCGGCCGGCAAGTGGCGCGTGTGAATGACCCAATTAAGCCGGAGATAACCCGGCCTAAGCTTCGGCTTCGTAGGTGGCTTTAAGCTACTCGGATGGATGGATGGATGGCCAAGGAGAAGCAGGCACACCAGAGGCACCAGAAGCACCAGAACCCGCCAGACGAATACGACACGACAGAAAAAACAAAAAAAAAAACAAAAAGAGTTCACATCGAATATCGAATGTGAAGTTTGAACTGTAAACAGGTTTGCTTGGGCTCTCCTCGCTCCGTCTGCTGCAGTTGCACGGTACAGGTGGACTTGGCTAAAGCGAATTGGTTGCATAGGGAACTTTAGAACATATACATAGCTACAAGAATTGGCGCTAAAACTTGGGAAAATATCGTGGGAACCTCAAATCGATATATCTATCGATATCGATGTCGATTTTAATATCGATGCTAGATTAAAAAATCGATGTAAACTTTGATTTATCTAAAAAGGATATACCTGAGTACTTTTTAATTTCTTAAATATGCATTTAATGAAACTCCAATGATATTTAGAGAGTGTTATCCACATATACTCTTTCTATTTCACGTTTTCGTATTAATATAACGAAAACATCGATAATTATATACTGCTATTGTGTTTAAATTGTAATTTTATCGATTAATGGTAATGTTATTGTGTTTACATTATTTAATTATCGATTAAGTGTATTTCATTGTTGAATATTTATGCGAACACAATTATTTTGAGAATATACTGAGCCACGGATATACTTTTCAAGAGTTTAACTATAAGCTGAAACTGGAGATTTAATAAAAAACAGAATCTTCAAGATGATGAACGCCTTAAGAGTGTTATTTTCGTCGTCAGCAGAAAAATAGCTTCCATATTGCAAATCCAATGTACGGTCGTTCGCCTTTAGTTCTTCTAAATCACTTTATTTATCCTTAAGTAATAATTTATATTTAAAATCACATAACTCAACCTTTTAAAACTGTCACTTATTAGACATATTAATATTATTAATATGGTCATATTAATATTATTAATATAATTTTGTATTAACTATCACTTTTAATTAAATATATTTTATATTTTCAAGTTGCAATAGAAATACTTGTTGAGGTACTAAACATTTCCTAAGATCGCATTTGAATTTAGAATACAATGGAATACAGCTTTAAGCTGCCCAGGTCAAAGGTGAAACTATTTAATATTAATGTGAGAACCTGTTTAAACACCATTTAATAACTCGAATATAGCGTAAATACCAAAAATGTGTGTATACTTTGTATGAAAGCCATTAGACAATGCTGTAGTAATGCCCATTAAGCTTTTCTAAAACCTCATGTCTCAATAGTTCCCCTTAAGGAAGCCCCACTGCCTTTTGTCTGGTGTGTTGCTTTATTTTGTCAGGCCAAACTCCTTTTCAGCATTTTTGTATTAAATATTTCGCACCATGTTCTGCATTTATTCGGATACGAGAGATCTCCCGAGGCTTCGGCTCGAGCTCCACCTCCAGCTCCAGCTCCAGCCTCAGCTCCACTCTCTGCCTCCGTCCCCATCCGTTGGCATATTTTGTCGTTGAGTCAGTTGGGGTCAATGCTGCTGCTGCTGCTGCTGCGGCTGCGGCTGCCGCTGCTCAAGTTAACTCTTTGCTCACTCACTCAACTCACTTTGCTTGGTGGCCAAAAACAGGTTTCCGCTTTTGCTGAGCTTTTGTTGGTGGCTTTTTTCGGGTTCGAGCTCTCGAGCCTCACCCACAGTTGTATATAATTTTTTTCTGTCGTTTTTTGTTGCTTTTGCTGGCATCCAGATCCCAACCCTCGAGAGAAACATCCCTTCCGCCGTGAACCGCCCTCGAAAGCGGGCAATCGCAACCTGAGACACTGGGAATGCGAGTGCAGATGGAACTGAACTGGGAATCGGTCTGCTGCTGGTGCTCCTCCGACTGGGATGGGTTCCCGGGATGGAGGTCTGGAGCTATCCCGAAGGTGGATGCCCCATTCCAGGTGTTCGGCCGCTGCATTGTAGCAGGCGCTCAGGCGAAGTCGCCGCGCGACTGCAGTTGCCGCAGTGGCCGTGTTGCAAGTTGCAGCCAGCAACATTCGCGAAAGGTGGAGACGACGTAGCAATTTCTGCACCGGTTTTCCAGCCATTTTCCCCGCCTTTCCCTCACCTGATTTTCTCCCCGAGACTTGCATTGTGTCCGTGTCCATTCGCCTGCGCTTTCTTCCTTATCGCCTGTTTCGCTGCTGCCACAACTTGCTGCTGTTGCCGCTGTAGATGTTGCTGCTGTTGTGCATGTTGCTGCGGATGTTGCCACTAGGCTGCACCTTCGCGGTGGCCGCCAGCAGCAGCTGCACATGTTGGCTGTGTGCCCCCAAAAGTTGCGGATATCGAATTAAGTTAAACATTTCTGGCTCCTGGTACTGCAACTTTTGATTGGAAAGTGATAGCCTGGCTTGTTAGTGTTTATAATAGCCATTATGGGACAATTTAGCAAACTGTAAGCATTAAATAATTGTATATTAAACATACATTGTTGTTAACTTGAGGAACACCTATTAAAAGTAAGCGAGTTTGAAAGCTTTAATGGTTAATAATCTCAGAAAATGATTTCCTAGTATTAAAGATTTAACAACTATGAAATATATATCAGGCACATTAAACAATCTTTAATAATTCTAGGAAGAGCTTTAATATAAAAGCTGATACAGTATAGATTTCTGTCTGGTAAAAATGTAAGACTTCCCTTGAACCTAAGGTATTTAAAAGATGTTTTAAAGACGTTTAATCAGTCTTAATGTACTTTCAAGATCCTTGGATATAAGTAGAAAAATCTGGCTAGCATAAAGTGTTTCTGAAACCTTATTTATCGGAAACCAGCGCGATCTAGAGTATTGTGGCCCCGAGAGTGAGTTTGCTTTTGCCTTAATCAGCAGAAAATCGTATGCGAAATATACGAAACGGAACGATCCGGCACAGATGTGCCCAAGTATATATAGAGCACTTTCTGTGCCAAGTAGAGCCATGGAATTGTGAAGCTATAGAGAGCTATATGGAGCTCCATCTAGACGCTGGTCGATGGCGACGAAAATGTGTACATCGCCAGAGTGTGTACAGTTTAGGAGAGGCGAGGCGAGGCGATACAAAATATAAACAAATAATTAACTGACATATCCGTATGCTTATCGCGCAGCAAACCGCAGCAGCGGCGGCGGCGGCGGCAGACGCACAGATACAGCTACAGCTACAGATACGGATACGGATACAGAGACAGATACATGCACACGTTCGGGGCGAGAGCGTCGCGACTCTGAACTGAAATTTGTATCTGACAAAATGCCATAATGAACGTGCTGAGTGGCGTCGCCACCGCCGCCGCTGCTGCTGCTGCTGCTGCTGCCTCGCGCGGAACCAGATACTCGGCGAGTCGAGATACTCTCGTACTTGCTGGCCGTTTCTGCGGTACTCGAGTGTCTGCGAGTGTATCTACAACATCAAACGTGCGTTTGTTTGAGATTCTTCTTGCGCGCTCGCCTTTATTTTCGTTATTTTCGGGTTAATATAAATCAGTTTTCGGGTGTACCAGTGTATCTGCGATCCCAGAGGTTTCCACTGCTGCCGCTGCTGCTGCTGCTGCCGGCACGCGCACGCATCTGCCAGATACTCGCGCTCCGCGCACCACATGAGATACACTTTCTGGCCCGTTGGTTAGGCAATCGTCCGCATCTGGGAAAACAGCAGAAATGGGGTGGCAGTTGTTGGCTCTGCCAGCAGCCCTCTGCCCCCTCACCCATTAATTCTAATGTTAATTTGCTAAACTGCCGTTCGTCGGAGTCGCCTTAGTTGTCCAAGTTGAATGCATTTTTAATTAGAGCCCGAGACCAGGCTGAAACCGAAATCGAACGAAAGCAGCAGCAGCGGCAGTTAGTTGGCAGTTGGCAGTTGGCTTTAACCTGTTAACTGGGCTCTTTGCCGTTTCTATTCCCTGCTGCTTGTTTGGGGGCTATAGTGAGACGCGTGGGAATTTTTTTTAGTACACATCTTTGGCTATACACTGCAATTAGAGGGTTTAGAGGAATTTAAGATCAAGAGTAACAGGGGAAAAAATATTTTAAAGTTGATTTTGAATTAAAGAAAGGGGTTAAGAAATTGATTTATTTTATTTTTGGATTTATTTTGGCTGTAATCATTATGAAAGTTATGAATTTATTTATTTTCTTAGTTTGATTTGTTTGATATTAAATTAAGGACACATAATAGGATTTCGCTAGGACTTCTTTTAACTAAAATCATTATAAAAGTTCTGAAATTAGTAAAGTTTTGTTGGTTCTAGCTTTGCTTGTTTGTTAATGATAATAATTTTAATATATTTCTGTTAATAAGCCTTAAATAGTTGCCTTAAATTCCCTTTTAGCACATTTAACACATAGTTTAAGCTGTTTTTGTCACTACATTTCCTCTATTAAATTCCCCTTCAAAACCCTCACCCGAAAGAGCACTCATTAGTCTCTCATCCACTGCCTTGCCCGCTTTTGTTTTATATAAAATCACGGCGACTGCGATTATCGGCTTTGGATTTCTATATAAAATTTATTTAAATTTTTTCTGTGCGCCTCAAAACGTATTCTCTTTGCCTCGACACCGAATTTCCTGCACATATAAGTATGAAGCGTATAAATTTGTACAAGAGTATGTGCGTAGAAAAATGCCTTTATAGTATATATAAATAAACATTTTTATAGATTTCGAATTGGCTTTGGCAAATAAACTGGTTTAAAGCATCTGGCAACAATTGTAGATCCATAAAATGCCGCGATACTGAGATACTTTCGATTGTGAGGCTCTGCTCTGAGATTCCCTATATTCATTCATTAACTTTGCCTCCGAGTACATGCATAATTATTATCTCTGCGCTCTGGCCCGGTATCTTTAGCTGTCTTAGTGAGGTCTCCCTGTCGCTGAATTAGACTTTCACTTTTTTCCGTGCTTTTGTTTCAAAAGAAACAATTTGTGTGTGCTTGCTGCTGTTATTGTGTGTAGTTTTTGGCCGCCGCCGTTGTTGCTTCTCTGATATCGAAATTACGTAAAGATGAATGGCCGCCCATTGTCTGGCCCACGGAATTTTTTTGGAGAGCGCGGGTGGGAGAGGTCGTTGATCGCGGAGATATAAGGGTATATAATAAGGGGGCTGTATAGCGGGAATCTCTGTCGCAATACCCTGCTGAACTCTCAGCGAAGAGGCTCAGAGTCTCAGAGTCTTGTAATGAGATCCGTCTTCGGAATGAGGTCGAACGATCAGCATTTATACTATTTAAACCTATATAAACAATCCAGTTTTTAAATCTATTTATGTTTGGTGGCACACTTACTCGCTGATTGTCTACAAGTACCAAGATACAGACAATGTAGCTGTGAGCTTTAATAAAATGCCTTTACGTTCCCAATAAATGTTGTGTCTGATTCTGTGATAAATGTCAACTACTTTTTTGCTGGTTCCATAAAAGAAACTCCTAAAAACGTGGTTTATGCAGAAGATATTAATTTTTTAGGGGGTTATTTTATGGATAACTGACCAAAGTCGAACTTGAGAAATGAACAAAGATAGTGGCAAGTTTTCATAATATATTTCCGCATGCATAATCCAATTTATATGATAAAATAACCTTTTCAAGAATTTTCTTTAATTATAATATAATTATAGTTATAATATTCCATTAATTCCACTAATTATTTCCCAGATACTAGTCAGAATTATCACTTCCTCAGTCCTTCAATTAATTCATATTTTTGCCATCAAATAACTAATACTTATCTCTCTTTTTCCTACGACTTGTTAATATAATTTCCCCTTGTCACGCCAAGTACTATATCTCGTCGTAAAAATCCTTGCATATGGAAAGTAAATCAAACCAAGAACTAAAGAATCTTAGAGACACAGTTCCAGAATTGCCTGCCGAATGTCACATTCGATTAATGTTTGATGATTGCCTTCCGATAGCGTTTCAATTGATGTCAGTTGTCAACATAATTAATTGCGTGTACACCTCTGCAAACACACGAACTCACGCATCTATGGGGTACAAGGAGCGAAAGAGAGACACACGATTGACAGTGGCAAGCTGCAAAGGAAATAAATGCACAGAGAAAAATTACATGACTTAAAAGGGTTTTTAAATTTAGATAATATCTTAAGACGTGAAATGAAAAGTTCATCAACTGAAAAGACAAACTAAAATGTTCGTTAGATATCATCTTTACCATTTAATTAATTATTAGTATTTTCTTTTTTGAATAAGCTTAAAAATATTAAAAAATCGGATTTGATTATTGATATAATCTTTAAGTAAATTAAGGTATTCGTATGTAGATTTTAATAGTAATTCCGTAATAGCTTCCAATATAAAAATACAAGACGATTTAGCCTTGTCCGTTTGTCCGTCCGTCTGTCTGTCTGTCCGTTTCTACGCAAACAAGTCTCTCAGATTTAAAGCTATCTGAACAAAACTTTACAGATAGTTTTCTTTGTATTGTATGTAGTACATATATAGGGCGGAACGGGTCAGATCAGACGACTATATCATATACTGCCATAGAAACAATCGGAAATTTATTTAAAAAAAAATAATATTTTCTTGTTGAATATAAAAATCTATGGGTTTTCAAGGTCTTTAATGTTAAGTTGAAATCTCAAAAATGCAATCTTCGCAAATACAAATTATTACCCAATTTATAATAATCTCTAGCCCCATTTTTCTCGCTGTGCATCTGCACTTCTCTCTTCGGCTAACTAAACTCGGTTTCGAATCAATCAAGGCTAAAACCTGGCCACACACACATCCATCGTTTCAGATTTCATAGGAAAATGTTTTTGGGTGGGAAAAGCAACAACATCATGAAGATGGAAGAAGGGGATAAGAAAAGACCGTAACGAAAATGGAAGTCAATTTATTAACTAAAAAAAATAATGAAAAAATGGCCAACAAAAAGAGCCGCTTGTGTGTGTTTTTGGTAGGGGTTTATGCGTGTGTCGGCTGTTTTTTTTCTTCTTGTATTGTTGGTTGTCAACGTTAATTAATCAATCATTGTACGAAATCTTGACTCGGACATTAATCATTTAAAATCAAAAAGTTTTTTTTTCTTCACTTTAAACTGGGATGGTGGAAATCCAGGAGGTTTGAGGACACACTCAGCTTTTTTGCGAAAACAAATTGCCCGGAAAAGGGGGGATAAAAGAAGAAGAGTGGAAGGAAGTGGAAAGGCCCAGCAAAAGAATATGAAAATGCTAGACAGAGAGGGCCTTATCTCTCTGTTCGACTTGTTTTTGTTAGGTATTCCTTACTTGTATTATTTTAGCGGGTAACACCTAGAGTACACACGGGTATATTGCCTTTGCCAATGCTGAATAGGCAGGGGTGCCCTTGATGGGACCTCGAGGTTCAATGCTTCAATCTCGGATAGTGAGAGTTCAAGGGATGAGATTTTAAATGTTGGCTCTTTGATCCTCTTTTTGATCAAGTCATTTTTAATTAAATCTTCTTCCACAGAAATAAGCTTGTTTTTTCTTGCTAAACAAGCAAACCCCCTTCGGTATGCAACGATTTTTTTCAGAAGATTTACATCAGAAGATTTCAGTACCGGGTATCTCACAGTCGTGTCCCTTCAGCTCCTAGCGTTCTTACTTGTTTTTTATTAAGCTTTTTTTCGCTTTTGCCACTCAACACGTTTTCTGGTTCTTTGTATCTGTGTATGTGTGTGTGTGTGTGCTTGAGCATGCGGCCGCACTTGTGCCACGTACAACAAATACAACAAGAACAAGAAGAGGAACAACAACAACACCGGCGAGGAAAGTTCATTTGAATGCTTTTCTTTTATGCTTTCCAGGAGATACACAAAATAATCATTCAAAAAATGTTTGTTTTTAGTATTCCGTTTCCCCCCGCTACTCGAGCATATTTTTTTTTTTTCAGAATAAAAAATCAACGAATTAATCTGGAATATAACTCCTTGATCCGCCACCGAGATTTCCACTCGGTTTTAATTGGGCCTGTTTTTTATGGCCTGGGTGTGGGTGTGGGGCGTGGAGCTAAGAGCACAGTTGCAGCCACTTGACTCATTACATATTTATGGCCAGATTCCCTTTGGCCTTTCGTATTTACATTTTTCAAATGAATTCAGCTAAGAGATTGGCGTAGGAAATTTCCATTTGCAAGATTGTCATTCTTTTTTTGTGGCTGAGGGCCTAAGACACCTCCTTAACCCGAGAAAGGGTTGCAGGCCCTAATGAGCCAAGTGTCAATAAGCTTGTTATGTTTATTATATGAATGGAAAGTTTTACTTATCTTCTTGGGTCGTATAATGTGACAATGGAATGTGTGAAAATCTGGGAATTTAGTTGTTTATTATTTTTTTGAGTCGCATGAATGGTATTTGGAGAATATGTGCCTTTAATTATGTCGTTTTATATGATTTTATGCGATTTTAAAGCAAGGATAAAGCGTCAATATTTCCAATATTTTTAAAGTATGCCCGAAAGTATGCTTTAATTTCTAGGGTCCTTAGGTGGGTATTTTATGGTAGAGATATATTCATTTGTTTAATTCGTTTTAAAACGGAAATATAAAACTAATTTATTATAGACTGGTATCAAATATGCAATCATTTCAAATGTTAAAAATCTTTTGTTTCTAGAAAAATATAAATTTGGGTTAAAATATGATTAATTTAACATTTAAAACTGCTAGATTTGGCCTCAAATTTACATTTTGTCAGCACTGCTGGAATGTAAACATTATACAAATTTCTCTGCCCAGTCTCTGCTGGCACACAGAAGTGTTACGGACAGTAGTGTGTCAGCAGTGGCTGGGCAGGGGAATTTGCTGTTTCTTCAGTTTCTTAGTAGGACTCAAACATTTAATTAACAATTAAAAATAACTAATTAATCAATTTATTTATTGTTCTTCCAAACTGTAGAGTAAGAAGAAGCAGCTGCTACGAGAAAGAGAATCATTTCCTTTTATGTTGCCTGGAAATATCTGCATAGATCCGCACTCTCTCTCTCTCACATACACTCGCTGACATTTGCATCTCACATGGATGTGCTTGGTTGGCCAGCAGGGCGAAGGGCTCTCCGATGAGTTAAGTGGGGGGTGGGGGGTTTGGCTGATGCTGTTGCTATTGTTGTTCCTATTGTTGTTGCTGTTGTTGCTGTTGTCCGAGCGGCCTGCATGTGTCACACACTGTACATCGTACATCGCTCTCTTCGTGGTGTCTGCCTTTGTATGTATGCATGTGTAGTGCAACGACCTGTGACAAAAAGGCAGCAACAACAACACGAAGGCAGCAGCAGCAGCACAGGAACAACAAAAACAAGACAAGAATAAAAACGTGTGACGCAGGGATGTTGTTACGTGCAGAGAGAACGCCTGCAAAGAGAGCGTTTTGCCAGAGTCAGAGCCAGAAAGAACGAGAGAATGAGAGAGAGAGAGCGGGTATTTTGGGGGTACAGCTGTTAACGAAACTCCCACGCTGCAGCCTCTGCTGCGGCGCAGTTGCAGCGCTGCAGCAGACCGTCTCTGCTTAGTTGGACATTTTTATGCGGCTTCTTCTCAATTTTGTTTTTGTGGTTGTTATTGTTGCCTGGAGTACAGTGGGACTTCTGTGACTTAAAATGTTATTAAAATAAAAAAAATATTTAAGAAAAAATAAGTTTAAAATTATGTTATGGCAATATTTATATGGAATTTAGCCATTTAATCAGTACTTTTTCGGTATTTTTAAACTAATACCCTTCTTCTAAATTTTGTTTTTGTTTTTGTGGTTGTTATTGTTGCCTGGAGTACAGTGGGACTTCTGTGACTTAAAATGTTATTAAAATAAAAAAAATATTTAAGAAAAAATAAGTTTAAAATTATGTTATGGCAATATTTCTATGGAATTTAGCCATTTAATCAGTATTTTTTCGGTATTTTTAAAGTAATACCCATCCTTTAGTTTTAAATGGTTCAAGCTAAATTTATTCATTTTAAAAATAAAATAAATTTAATAAATTATTAATATTATTATTAATAATAAATAAATAAATAAATTTTAATTTATAAAATCGTCATAGTATTTAAAGTCTGACGTTATAATTCTCAAATGGCCGTAGAGTTGCAAATATACCAAATAGAACCTGAAAAAAATGGTAATATTTTCAATCCCTGGCTTATAGGAAAACGAAGTCATACTGTACTTAGAAGCTGGATAACAATTTAGAAAAATTTGCCAAGTTTAATCCCTTTTCCACCTTTTTGATGCTAGAATTCCCAATAGGTTCTGGCATTGCAAAGAGTTAGAACAGAAACTATAAGTAAATTTGTAGTCTTTCTAAGCTCTTTTGATTCACAGGAAAAACGAAGTCTTACTGTTCCTAGAAACTATAACTCTTTTCACATAATTGATCTTACCGTTAGAAAAGTTCGCCTTGGTAGAAGCTCAACTGTGGTGCTCCATCTTTTGGCGTTTGTTGCGTTTAATTTGTTTTCTGCTCACTATCCTCAAGCGCATTTTGGTTGCATCTACTACTAAATAACACAGAGAAATAAAGAGAAAAATGAAAGAAAATGTGTAGAAAAATGTTTTCCCTGAAATTGCTTTTGTTGTGTACACAAAAGCAAAGGGAAAACAGGTTGCCGGGGTGAGAAAAAACCAAGGGACGGAGGATGCAGAGATAGGGTTATATAGCTGCATGGCTGATGGACTCAACTTCAATAATTAGCCTCATGAAATGCGCCTGCTAAACACGCCTTAATTAGTGGGTCAAACATTGTATCTGTGGGATGTATCTGTGTGTCTGTGCATCTTGTATCACAGCGAGTGTGTGAGTGTGCATTTCCGGGCAGTCGAACATCTCGTTTAGTTCCAATTTGTTCAAATATAAACGCCACTCACAGCATGAATTAATTAACGTTAATCAACTTTCGCGCCCATAAAAACAATCTAAATAGAGAACTAAAAAATATCTGTGAGTTCGTTCTATGGGCACGAGTCTGTGTCTGATGGTATTTAGCACTTCCTAAATTATAGTTATAGGAAGTCAAATTATGGAATTAGTTGATTGAAAATAAGTTTAAACGAAAGGAACTTGTCTGGAAATTATTTCTGGTATTTTTACGCATTTTATTTGTACAAAATTTGAAGGGATTTAGAGTGTATTCTGTAAATAAAATTATTTGTAAGCTAACTTATAATTTTTATAAGAAGTTCCTTTGTAAATATTTCTTCTTTAAAATTGTATTTAATTTTGTCTTCTTCAATCTTTGATATTTTTTTTTGTTAATTAAAAAAGTAACTTGATGTATTCCTTCTTTTTATAAACCATTTAGTTATTCAGTTTATTTTGTTTTTATATTTTCAACAACTATTTCTCTTGTTTTGTCTTTTTTATTCTGTTGTTATTCTTTTGAGTTTATAGTCGAGCGACAATTTCATGGCTTTCAGAGCTCGTCACGTGTAGCTCATAAATATTTAAGCGTTATATGAGGGGATATACACATATAGTATATAGGGTGTGGTGGAGGGGTTTTCTGGTAAACCATAGACCGGACCCCGTTTTACTTTTTTGTATTTTTATAGTTTTCTGCGCTCTGTTTGTTAATTTAGCAAAAAGCATTGCGAAACGGCAGACAATTTAAGACTTCATTAGCGGACGGGGTTAACTGCGAGCCGGAAGTAGAGCCCCCTTTAGCCTATGAAGGATACGTAAAGTGGCTCTCTCAAGTCCCTCTTCCTCGCTCTCTTGCTCGTTCCGCACTCGGCGTTCTTGAGGATTACTAGCACCTGCCCCAGGTACATTTACATTTAAGTACATACAGATAAACGTGTGTGTTTGTCCCGAAAACTCCTGAAGGAGGCCTCAAAATATGGCATATCCTTTTGCATCGAAGACCGCGAACAAACCGGAATCCTTGGCCAAACAGTGGTCAGAATCTACAGATTTTTGATAAAAACATATCGGGGAATTGGGGAAATATATTTTATTTAATTATAAGCTAATAATTGAGAGCGTTACAAAGGTTGTTAGTTGCATTAAAAGAGCTCTTAAGTGCACTAGAAGCGCTGTTATCCGCACACTATGATGTGTTATTTGAGTAAGCGTTTCAAGTTGAAATAAAATCTATAAATAGCACCCCTTACCATTTCTATAAACACTCAATTTCAAGCTATAAACTCGACTTAACATTCACTAACCCCCTAAACGCTTTGAATAATATTGAATGACTCAAAAAAAAGAAGAAAAAAAGTGGTACGCGCTCCTCGTCAATTGGCAATCGGCAGGCATGAAAACAGAAATAGAAAATTAATTAAAGTTGGCAGGCAGTCGACCATTTATTCATTGTCCTATCCCTTTTATGGGTTTTTCTTCCTTTCCCGCCCCATGAAAAGTCACCCCTGCGAGTTGACGAGTAGAAGAGCTGAAGAGCAGAAAGCAAGAAGACTCTTGCCGAGTGTTTGGCCGTTAAAATGTTGTACAACATGGGTTAAATATGGGCGCAGCTGCGTGGACACGGGCAAAACAGTGGGCCCTCGATAAATGGCATGAGAATATAGAGCAGGCAAAAAAAAAAAAATCAACTAAACAGTGATAACTTTTGAGGTATTTTCTCTTGAATTGTGTTCTTTAACAGATAATCGTTTTTAAATAATAAATCCAATTATCTGCCGGGCCTCTGCCATCGTTTATCACATTTTCTTAATTTCTTTTTATTATCCTAACTCTGCTTTTTAACGTGGATAAGGACACTGATAGATGTAAGCCCAACTTTCGTATACCCAAAAAAATTAATTAAATAGTTTTTATATATAAATCAGTTTTATAATAAATATAAAGGCAACTTTGATAACCTTTATTTTGCTAGGTTTCTAGATTGTTCATTATTGATAACCTTTTACGGACAATATATACAATGTTTTCTTTGAATTTTTGCCAGAGCTTGGGTTCATTTTACGCGACTCACTTTATTCATACAAACAAAGATGGTATTTATATTTCTAATGCTGCTAACTATTTCGTTCAGTTTGGCGGCTAAAAGTAGAAAGATTGTGATTGAATCCAGCGAGACAGATAATCCAAATGGCGAACGGGATGGATCTTTGATGAATGGGCCCCACATATGGATGATTTTTAATAATATACGCAAACCAGTACCTAGGTTACAAAGGAAAAATAAAAGTTAAGGAAAGAATGCCTTCGACAGTTTAAATTGTTAAAAACCTTATTGTGTTTCTGTGAATCTATTTTTTAATGATTCACTCAAAGCCGTATCGCTACGAAATAGAAAATGTAAATCGAGAGACTTGTACTTGTACTTTTCTTTGTTTTGCTGTAAGAGAGAGCATCCTGATAACCCCTTCAAAAGCTCGATCAGGTATAAGTGCCTCAGCTTGCTTCGATTATGATCAGTATTCGACAAATTACCCAAATCGTCACAATGTTTCGCTGGCGGATTTTAACATATTTATTGCTGCTATGGCGATCTGCTCGAATTTATCGTTTGGATATAGTAAGGAACAGAAGGAGGAAAATTGTATGGAAAAGTGCTCTGCAGAATGTCTAGATTGGACTGGATACCCTAAAGAATGGACAATCCGTGGGCTTATGGATAAATGCTGTGATGAATGTAAAGACAATAGATTAATGGAGAGATGGTTTGCTAAATGTGAACGACGGATGAAATTCAGTAAAGAAATCCAGATCGAGGAGTGTCTGGATAAATGCTCTGCTGAATGTTCACCACGGATTATAGATAAAAAGAAAATAACGATCGTGGAGTGTATGGATGATGAAATTCCTCACTGTTCAGACCAGAAAAATACATTTGAATTCCGAATTTCATCTAAATATGATATTTTGAAACCTAAATACAGTGTTAAAATCGTCGCCAACGATAGAAGGTACAGAGCCTGGCGAAGTTTTTCCCGCAACACGCAGTACATGTATAAAAGCACCGCCCTGAGGAACTGTCAAGGAAATTACTTATATTCGGGCGGTACTGTGAAACGTGTACCTCTTAAAAATTTTGCAAGAAAGAAACCTGTTAGCGCCATCCAGAATTTGATGATTTCTTTACAAAGTGAAATATAATGTAATGAATTAAATGCATTTCTTTGCAAAGCAAATTATAATGTAATATATTTAATGTAATAAAAATGTATTGCAATTGTAAATGGTCTTTTTGTTTGCCAGCAGATAACCTTTGGTTATTAAGTAACTAATTTAAGTGGAAATTTTCATTTTACTAGATGCGATTAGTCGGTTTAGAATCATTCATCTATAAGCATCTATATACGGAAATCTAGAGATGTTTCTCCGGCGAGTTCTGGGATTTATATTGCTCTTGAGACTGGCAGCTTGCTGTTTTGAACGCGGACATTTTGCCATGGGAAACCGTCACTACTGTGGCATTGTTTATCAAGGAAGAATTCAGAGAAAACCACGCGGAAATTGTTAACACAAATTTAAAGTGAAAAAAAATATATAATAAAGTTGACTTTTGTTCAGTAAATATTTGCAATATATTATGAAATTCCACAAAGTTTAGGAAGTAAAACGAGAAAGAAAGCTAACTTCGGTAAACCGAAGTTGGTATACCCTTGCAGTCTGCAATTGGATCATTGAAAATCGAACCATTTTAGTAATGTTGAAAAAATATAGAATTTTGTAAATTTTACATTTTACATGTAGAATTTTACATTTTCATATAAATTGATCGATCGCTTCTATGGCAGCTATATGATATAGTGGTCCGATCTTAATGAAATTAAAACCGTAATTCTAGAACCATAAAAAACTGCTATGTCTGAAAATTTATAGAAATACGTTGAAAAACAGAGAAGTTAAATTTTTTTTTACATTAATTTCGCCATCATTCCTATGGCAGCTATAGGATATAGTAGTCCGATTTCGGTCATTCCGACATATATACTGCGTGCTAAAGAAATAAGACTATGCTGGAAATTTCAGCCCGATAGCTCAAAAACTGAGAGACTAGTTCGCGTAGAAACCGACAGACGGACAGACGGACAGACAGACGGACAGACAGACGGACAGACAGACGGACATGGCTAGATCGACTCGACTGGTGATGCTGATCAAGAATATATATACTTTATGGGGTCGGAGATGCCTCCTTCACTGCGTTGCAAACATCTGGTCAAAATTATAATACCCTCTGCAAGGGTATAAAAATATAATGTTTCTTAATTCCTAAAAGTTTTTAAGCAAAAATAAATTAACATAGCCTAAACTAAAGATTTTCAATAATTCCTATGTTCCCGGCTCTCCTTATTTTTATCTCTTGGTTACTACACTAATATAGTACATATATGCCCACACGATTTACACAATAAACTGAAATCCTACAAAGTTGTGGTCTTGCGAGATGGGAGCTCAGGAGGAGGAGCCATCCAACCATTTATACAGTTGGCCATCCGTGGATCTCCTCTTTTTCCTCGCCTACTTTCTGTGCTAGTTTTCGATGTTGTTCGGCGAACAACAACCGGTTCCGTTGTGTGTTGTGTTGTTGTTTCTGCCTTGTTGCGAATTTTCCTTCATTGTGCGAGTGTGTTTGTGCTTATCCCGCTGGCGCGGGGCACTTGCCACCTTAGCATTTATCCACTGTACCGGCGAGCTGGGGCTTGCTGAGCGCCGCATCGCTGGTGGCATGGAACAACAACAGTGGCGCCCTCTGCAACGCGCCAATGTTGCAGCAGCATCGTTGTCGCCAATGTTGCATGTTGCAGCTGTTGCAAGATCCAAGTTGCAAGAGCCCCATTGAAAGCGAGCAAAGAAAAAAAATAAAATCGCTCAACATCTGTTGGCAGACCTGTTGTTGCTGCTGCTGCTTGATGTTGCTTGTGGCGAAGTTGCTGCTGCTGCTGCGGCTGCTACTGCTACTGCTGCTGCTGTGTTGCTGTGTTGCTGCTGCAGCTGGCCAACAATTTGCATCTACTTGTGGGCTTTCCTTGGATTTTTATTTATATCTCATTCGCCGCTTTGCGGTTTTCAGGCACGGCGTGTGAACCAAAAATTAAGTTGAGAAAGAAGTCCTGGGAATATGTTTGATTCTCTGGTTTTTCTGATTTAAATACAGTACTAAAAATGGTAAATAAAATAGTAAAATTCCATTTTATAAATTTATATCCCAATCGGATATTTTATTAATAGATTCTATAATATTTTATAGATGATAAATATTTGAATTTCCGTTTATTTTATGGTGTTTTTGGCTAATAGATTCATTGCAAAATGTTTAAACAGTTGAACAGATGGGTTTTCCTAAACGAACATACTATATATAAATAGTATTTCTCAACTGATGAATAATCATAATAACTGTAATACAATTTAATATTAAAATAATACAAATTATAACAAGTAAGAACAAATATTAAAAATATATATTAAATTGATTCAAATATTCTTTGGCAAACAAAGAAAGCCAACTAAAGCTTAGCTAAATAATAATAATAAAGTAAATGCAAAAAAAAAAAAAAATATATATATATATAAGTAATATCACTGTTGAGCCAAGAAAATGTGAATTATTAATTAACAATTTATAAAAATAAAATAATGAAAGCGACAGCAACAATGAAATCTACATGCGAAGACTCCTAAGAACTCCTTTAAATGTTTAATAAAATGTAAATAAATATTTTCAATTAATTCTAAAGACATTTGCAACTGAAACTTGGAGGAACACTTTGCTAAGATATATTTTTGAAACTAATGTAACTGCCTTAAAAACATACTTACAATGCCATAAATCGCGTTCCCGCCTAAGCACAAATTTTTAAACTTATCGTAAATATTCCAAACCAGATAATTATATTTGTATGCTTATTCCGTTTGTTATAATTAAATGCAAACCAATATTTTAATGAAATTTCTCAATTTACCGAGACAGACAGGCATATAAAACGTTTCCAATTCACTCGGAGTTTTCCCCAAGGGCGCATGTGCAGGGACAATCAAGCTAATTGTCAGGACGAGTACGAGTACGAGGTCCACCATCCCCTGCCACCCAACCTCCCCTCCCCTACTGACCATCTTCTTCTATATTTCTCCAGCATATTCTGCGGTTTCTGCCTCGAGTTTTCCCTCGCTTTCCTCGGCTCTTTCCTCTCAGTCTGCCGCTCGCCTTTGGCCCGGCCGGATGGCCGGGCTTTTGGCCGCGGACTCCACCGAAAAAGGGGAGACTTGCAGCCGAAATTGGAGGCGTGGCACTGAGGCCATGCCGAGGCGATTTTGTGCGAGCTAAGTTGGCTTCTTGTTTCGGTGGTTTTTGGCTCGAAAAGCGGATCTTTCTCGCAATTTGGATTAGGCGCCCAGCGCTGCTAAGCCAAGGAAATGCGAGCTTTTCCAGGCCAAGCGAGAAACGAGAAAAGAGTGGAAAGTCAGTTAGCTTTTTGTTGGCTTTATTCGCCTTCTAGCCTTCTTGCTGCCTGTTAGTTTCCGATAAAATTGACTTTTTGTCGCCTCGTCGTCGTCGTCGCTTGTTGTTTGTCGTTTGTCGTCCGACGTCTGGCGTTCGTTGGTTAGTTAGTTAGTTAGTTTGTCGCCTTCGTCACTAGACGGCGGCACCATTTTGTTTGGCGTCGCCTTCTCATGGGCCAACAGACGTTACAGCCAGCCGACGATTTTTCCCGGCCTTCTTCTCGCTTTTCCGCTTGCCACAAGCCATAAAGTAGGGAGGTGGAAAAAAAGAGTACGAGTATCTCGTTTTAAAGTGCGCGCAAATTAATTCAAATTCCTTTTGCTGACGCGCGCGCGTTTTATGGCCGATTTATTGGATTAAACATAGTAGATAGTGCTGCCTTTTGGCTTTAAAATTATATAAGCTGCTTTTGAGGTGCTCAAAGCCAATTTAATAATAAGATGCAAATGCCATAAAGCCCAAAAAGCGATTTCCCACTTTTGTAGCTACACCGAGAATCATATTTCTTTATTGATTTTATAATTAATTTGATATTTATTGTACAACATCTGTTAAAGACGTTATAAATATGTGTTGTTTTAGCTTAAGGTTGTAATACAAATTGGGTAATTTATACAAAATCTGAAGATATTTAAGAAATAATATGTTGTTTGTTAAAAAAGCCATACAAATTTAATTATTTTAAAGGAATTTCAATATTAATATTAATTTTGCTCTCTATAATTTTAATGTTCTTAAATAAAACCTTTGGAACTTATTTAAAGTATTTATCAAAAAGCACTACAAATTTCATACGGTGTATTTCTCTCAGCATAAATACACACAGATACACACATGCACTTACACACAACGAATACAATACAATTGTTCACTCGCTTCGCTCTCTCTGTATCTTTTGCTCTCTCACACACACTCGCTTGGTCCCGCTCTCTCTCTCTCTATCTCTATCTGCGGCAGCAGTACCGTTTTCCGCTTTAACAGCAACATCGAAAAACGCTCGTGAATCGCGCTGCTGCCATTTGCTGGGCTCCTGTTCGTTTTTGCGATAGACGCGCGACGTAAGTCGCCGCCGTTTCGTTTCGTTCGCTTCTGATTGGATGCGATTCCCCAATTGGAGCGCCGTACGCTGTTTTTGGGGGCTGCCAGAAACGCCGCAATCCACAATCGCCGGAATCGCTCCGACGCGTTGGACGCGGTATGGCGCGTTTCTGTCGTCGCCGGCGATTTTTCAATTCCCGCCGATTTTGCAATGTTTTCGTGACGCCGCCGTCGCCGCCGGCAGTTCTTCGGCTGCTGTTAAGCCGTCTAAGAGGGGAGCCCGAAGAGTGGAGCTCTGTTAACTGCTCTCTCTCTCTCTCTCTGGCTGGCTCTCTGTGCGAGTGCGTGGATGAGTGTAACGCTCTCTAACTCGCTTGGGGCGAAAATTGAGATCGTTGTGGGAAAAGTCCTGATAAAGATACAAATTTAATTGGTTTGGTTTTCTTAAACATTCTGGGAGTAACTTAAAAGTTGTTTATCGTTCAATTTATGGAAAAGCAATAAAGGGGAAATACCTAGATATTATATTTATAATATTAATTAAAGTGCTAAGTTATGGTTCTTTATTTTAAAGGTGTTTTTAGAAATTCTGTTATATTATTTTAATTAACAGAAAAAATAAAAAATAAAGAGCGAGGTCATTTTCAGTTTTTATTGAGTTTCTCATACATTTCACCTACTGTGCCTGCTCTATTAACACAAGGGTTCCACTGTACCTTGAAGTGCACGTAGACACTACTAAGTCTCTCGCTTCCTTTTCTCCTCAATGGGAAACACCTCTCTCGTTGTCTCCTATTTGCTCACTCAAAAAGTGAGTGAAATGGCATAATGAAGATGCCAAGGAGACAGTTTGCTAATCATGAGGTTTTTCCCACTGTTGTGGCAAATTCTCTGCCCCTGCCGCTGCCACTGGCTCTGCCTCATTTGATGTTGCTGCCAGCGTCGCCGCTGCTGTCATGGAGCAACTTCTTATGTTCGTTTTTACAGTTACTGTTAAAGTAAAAATCTTTTCTTTATATTTATTTTATTTCCTCTTTTTTTGGGTGGGCCGCCGCCGCTGAAGGATTTATATTGCCAGAACTTTTATGGCTCTTATCGATTTGCTCCGAATGAGAAAACCCCGTCCCCCCATTCTGCGCGATTCTCTCGAGAGCTATGCCCCAAAATTAATGATGCCCCCAGAGCGAGCAATTTAATTAAAAATGCTAAGCCCTCCGAAATGATGTGGTGATGTTGTAGTGCAAGTTTGTGCCCTTTCCCCCAACGGAGGAACCTTTCTTATCGATGGTTTCCTCAGTTATGCTTGCACTTGACGTCACGATTGCGATTGCGGGTTTATTAATAAATCGGTATTATCTATGTGCTTAATTATTGAGAAGTTACAAAGTTCAACGGACGAGAAATATGGGGATATAGGGATTGGGATTTTGAAAAGTGTATTTGAGATATATTCCAGGAGATTTAGTGGAAGGAAAGCTAAAATGTAGATTTCGGATTATGTTTCCGTAACGAAGTTTATATATACATATGTACATATTTCCAGGAAATTAATGGCAAAAATATCTTAAATAAAGTAGACTTGAGAATTATTGTGTGAAATTTTTTGGAATTTTGAAGTGTATTTGGGATATATTCCAGGAGATTTAGTGAAAGGAAAGTTAAAATGTAGATTTCTGATTATGTTTCCGTAACGAAGTTTATATATATGTACATATTTCCCGGAAATTAATGGCAAAAATATCTTAAAGAAAGTAGACTTGACAATTATTGTGTGAAATTTTTTGGAATTTTGAAAAGAGTATTTGGGATAGATTCCAGGAGATTTAGTGGAAGGAAAGTTAAAATGTAGATTTCGGATTATGTTTTCCGTAACGAAGTTTAAAATTAGATGTACATATTTCCAGGAAATTAATGGCAAAAATATCTTAAAGAAAGTTGACTTGAGAATTATTGTGTGAAAAAAGGATTGTAATGCTTCTTCTTAGTTTTTTAAACTTTTATACAAGTATTTCTAATAATTAAGAGGAAAAATATGTATGTATGTATGAAATATGTTGTTATCGTAGTTTCTGTCTTGATTACTGTTTATTCTTTGATTTTATTCGCTCCTTTTATTTCAATGTGTTTCTTCTAATTTATAAATTGTAGTGTGACCGTAGTCTTGTCTCTCCTTAATCCTAATTTTCTTATTGTCTTAATTTATCTCTATTTGATACAGCGGAATTGGAACACAAATGCGGAAATTCATATTATACTAATGCTACTTTAACAAAATGCTAAAAGGGCTACACTATGACATACTTAGTACTCAGATAATGCTTACAATGTAGATATCTTTAAATTAAAATTTCTGCAGAATAAAGAATGTCACATTACTATTTATCTAAGCTCCCGTGAAAAATCATTCATTTTCCATTTGCGCTGACATCTCGGTTCGTGATTACGTGGGTTTTCAGCGTTTGCAAAGCTAGATTTCCGTTCCATTTGACACCGCCTACCTCAATGGGTTAACTAAGTTCTGTTTTCTAATTAAATGCGGCGATAACAATAACAATATTAGCGAAGAACAGCAAACAAATCGCTCGCCTCTAATTTGACCTTTTTTCGGTGTTGCGCTCTCTCTCTCGTCAGCCGTCACTCACTCACTCACACAGTTCAGTTTGCTAATCACTCAGAGTGCTTAACAGAACTCAATCTCTCTCAGTGGCTCTCCTTACGGTGTCTCGCCACCTCCCTCCCACCTGTGAGAGAGAGAGCAACAGCCCCAGCGCGCCCGCCGCTGTCTCGCTCATTCGCACTCGCCGCTCACTCACTCGCTCGCCCAGCGCTCCCACCCACTGTCGCTCCCGCTCGCACCTGCTTTTATCGCTGGGCGCCTGTTACTTGGTTCGGCCAAACCGCCGTTCGTTTGTATGCGAGTTATGCTCCTTTTCACTCGAACGCGAGTAAAGTCGCGCTGGCGTTTCGTTTCCGAATTGCTCGATTTTCGACTTTGGCCAGCGAGGAAATGACAGCAACAAAAGCAATAGCAGAAGCAGCAGCAGCAGCAGCGGCAAACCTGTTTTCAGTTTCCACTGCAGCCGAGGAGGAGTTTGAGTCCCAGTCCGAGTTTGCGTTTAGGGCTTTGGCTTAGCCATCGCATCTCGCCCGTTGTTTACAGCTTAATTTGCCTCTGAAACAGCCCCGCTGTTCCGCGTTCCGCGTTCCGCCTTCCCCGAGAGTCCACGTGCCAAGTACAGTGGAGCTACTCTAGACTAGAACTACTGGGAATTAATTTAAATTCAAATTTAAATTCTTAGGGTAACTAGAAAGAAAAAACCTTCATAGCATAAAAACTTTGTAAGTTATGAGAATGTTTTTGAAGAATTATAGCTATAAGATTTCAGTGTTCAGTACGTTTTAGTTATTAAAGCTTGACTGTGACAGTTATTGGGGATAATTTGAAACTGATAAAGAAAAGTTCGAGTGACGAACTTCCTGAAATACCAAGAACTATAGGAAATAGGTACACCCAAAAAAAAAAATCATCATAGAACCTATACGATTGTCACATGAATTCTATACTCTTGAGTATGAAAAATTTCTTAATAAGATGGTTATTAATTTGATACTAGGAAAGTATACATTTTATACTCATCTGCACCAATATTTCATAATAATCACTAACGCGACAAACAGAAAATCACTAAATTCCAGCTAACGCGATTTGTTAGCGAATTTTCGATGTAGGTTCGTATACAAATAATACTCGAAAATACACAATTGAATCTTTGGAGTATAAAAATTATACTTTGTAGTATATATTTGATATTTTTAAGTATAAAATATATACTAAACTCGTTATACTGCTTGAGTATATTTTTAAGACAATTTTTTTAAGTTAAACTATTGTTTTTTTTTTTTTTTTTTTTTTTTTTTTTGGGTGTACTCATAAGTAGTCCAATATTAATCAATTCTCAATACACCAATCTATAAATATTCTTCCCCAAAAAGCAGGCATTATGCATCTAAAAGATTAATAAAATTTGACTTGAGGGAGTTTTGGTTATGCAAATTTCGATCTGGAGAGGCGGAAACTGTAATTGCATGGCAGAGACATAGGTTGCCAAAGGTTTTTTCTGCTCATTTGCGCCTCTGCAACATCTAGAGTTCGTCGTCGTCATTCGTTCGTTCGTTATTCGGATTTTCGCGAACACCAAACAACGAACAGCGAACAGTGAACACTGAACAGTGAGTACTGAGCACTGAAAATGCTCGGCACTCAGCTCAGGCAGCAGAGCGGCAGAGAAGCAGAGCAGCGGCGATTGCTCCAGCACCTTCCTGCACCCGAACTCAAACTCAAAAACCCCCCACAGAAGCGAAACTCAAACTCCGGTGCGAGCGGCTCCGTCCATCCATCAGTCATTCATTCAACCGCCAGACGCGGCGCAGGCCAGTTGAGTTTGTCAGTCTCTCTCTCTTACATTCCCCCTTAATTTGCCGCCTCCTTCGTTTCTCCACTGCTTTGTTTTGTTCTCCGTTCGTCCGTTGCTCCGTTTCGCCGTTTCTCGCCTTTCAAAGGCACGCGAATGCGAATATGTGTATAAGAAAACGCGCAACGGCCGCTCGCGTTTTGCCAGCGATTAATGGTTTTAATCAGCTTCGCTTCATACACTGAGCGAAAGAAGCGTGATCAGGATGTACATTGAGATTGATTGTTAGATTTTGAAGATCGAACATTTTTGATCATTCTTACCATTTTAATTAAAATCAAACAAATTGAATTTAAAAAGTTTATAAACAAAAGTATTTATTAATAATAAGTATTAAGCTTATTGTCTAATATTTACAGAGCAAAAATATTTAAAATTAAACGAAATATGCTTTTGAAATATTTTTCTGATATTATCAACTTTACAAGTTTTATTTCTTCAAGTGTATCACAGATATTAAATATCATATTTTTGTATAAATTGAATTATTGATCAATTTAAACAATAATCATTATTTTGGTATAGTTTTTTTAAGTGTATTTGCATACTTTTCTTATCACTGAGATATTTGTCTGAACTCAAGAAAATTGCAACATTATTCAAAAATATAAACGTATTTGTGTCTTGATCTTAAAAATTCAAAATAAAATGTAATCTAACGTTAATCTTTTGTATGGGATCGATTTAGTTCAGTGTACTATAATATATTTCTTCAAACTACAAACTACATTGAACATTTATTAATATTGGAAAAAATTAATGTGTGATCCAAACCATGATCTTACAATTATTTCCTTTTTCTCCGTGTTAAGACTGGCTAGAAGTCTATATTGGGGATTTTTTTTATACCGTCCGGTTGCATTGTTTTTATCAGTTCTTTAAAACGCGTTATTCGACGATCTATTTTGTTTATAATTTGTTGTAGTTTCGCTTACACTCGGAACGTAGAAAAATCAGTTTGCATTTGTATTGTCATTACTCACTGGCTCTCTTTTTCAATGTGCTTCCTTATCAGTTGATTCGTATTTAGTTTTGCTTCCAGAACTGATCCATAAATCGCCGAATTTCGAATGAGAATTAGAGCGTAGAAGTAGAGCTAATAATGTGACCTTGAGACAGATAGGGAAGTGACTTTCGATTTGATTTAGAAGATATTTTTTTGGAAATGCAGTTTTTTTAAATAGAAATGAATTCTAAACTAAAATAGTAAGATATTTAAGAACCCAAGATACTTTTTTATTAAATTTCTTAACTTGGTCTTGAGTCTCAGTTCCATTCCATTAAAGTTTACTTTAGACTGAAAATAACCCCTTGTTATTGTCTCTATAAATATAGAACTAATCTGTTTTTAATTCTCTTGATTTCCAGGACTTGCCACAAGATGTTGACTCGGCCTTTTTGTGGCTACTTCCACCTGCCTGAGCAGCAGCAACAGCGGTATTCCTTCACGTAAACCTAGCCACTTCCGGACACCTTCCACATATAGCAATCATCACAAGCAGCACTGCCAGCGGTGGGAGCCATCATATCAGCCGGGGTTTATCAGATATAGGCAAGAGATCCGATAAATATATATATTCGCCGCCAACGTCGACGCCTTGTTCTTCGCGATTTCGTCGCCGTCAGCGTTCGCCGCCGACTGAGACGAAAGCTGCGAAGCAACGAGCGCCAGCGAAAGCCTCACCACGGACGCATTTATGGATGCGGGCGGCCTGCCAGTCTTCCAGAGCGCCAGCCAAGCAGCCGTCGCCCAGCAGCAACAGCAACAACAGCAGCAGCAGCAACATCTGAATCTCCAGTTGCACCAGCAGCACCTGGGCCTCCACCTGCAGCAGCAACAGCAGCTGCAACTGCAACAGCAGCAACACAATGTACAGGCGCAGCAGCAGCAGCAGATCCAAGTGCAGCAGCAGCAACAACAGCAGCAGCAGCAGCAGCAACACTCGCCCTACAATGCCAATCTGGGAGCAGGAGGCGGCATTGCTGGAATCCCTGGCGGCAACGGAGCTGGCGGCCCTACAAATCCTGGAGCCCTGCCCTCGGCTCCCGGCGAGTCCGGAATGCCAGCCAAGAGGCAGCCCATCGTTGACAGGCTGCGACGCCGCATGGAAAACTACCGGCGGCGGCAGACGGACTGCGTGCCGCGTTACGAGCAGGCTTTTAGCACCGTTTGCGAGCAGCAGAACCAGGAGACCACCGCCCTGCAGAAGCGCTTCCTCGAAAGCAAAAACAAGCGGGCGGCCAAGAAGACAGACAAGAAGCTGCCGGATCCCTCCCAGCAGCAGCAGCAGCAGCAGCAGCATCAACAGCAGCAACACCAGCAGCAGCAGCAACACCAGCAGCATCATCAGCAGCACCAGACCATGTTAGCCGGACAGCTGCAGAGCAGTGTTCATGTGGTGAGTCCTCATTTCAGATATATTTTGATCTTTTTTAATATTTTGAAATAGAAATATGATTTATAAGTATAACTGGAAAAGTTGGCAAATAAATATAAGCTTTAGGGCTCTAGTTTTCATTAATAAATAGTAACTTAAATCGTAGCTACCCTTTGAAAATTTCTCTGCCGAGCCTTTGCCGTCACACGGACCCAGCATGAGCTCCTTAAACCCCTAAGGTTTCGATCTTGTTAATATAAAATACGATTCCAATCCCTCACCCAATCTTCTTCCATTGATACTGCTGGTGTCACCCCTTACGAGCTGCATTCTTGCGCCTTTGGCTTACGAAATCAATTCGAAATCTCCGAAATTGAGAAAGAGTTGGGAATTATCTCCGTCGAATGCAAATCGCGAATAGCATCCAGCAGATACGCGGCTGCGGTGCTACGGTGGGTATATCTCATCAATGCGCGGTTGCCTCACATTAGAGCTGGTGCAGCTTTTTGTGGGCCTCCAAAAGAGCAGAGAAATAAATACGAAGCCAGCAATCCAAGCGGAGAATGCACATACAAACAGACATACTGTACATACATATACACAAAATAATAATGAGGTCAGCGATTTTTTTTCCGTGTGTATACGCGAGTGTGCTGTATTTTTTTGTGTGTGCTGTATTTGTACTCTTTCGGTTTTCAGTTCAGTTTCACGAACTGCGCCGCCGACTTGTAGCTACAAGATACAAGATACATTCGCTGTAGCTACAAGCAGTTGCTGTTGCTGTTGCTGGTGTTGTTGTAGGTACTACTTAGCTGACTTTTTGACGTTCCTTTGGCTGCATTTGAAAATACCTAAATACCCACCTTGAACAAAAGGCAACCGCAAAAAAATAAAAATCTAAAGCTGTGTACTTTTCGCCAATCAAAAGATTTTTTTTTTTTTTTTTCTGAGTGATGCAAGCTGCGGCCTCCGTTCTCTATAGAGCTAGCTTATATAATTGTTGGGTCCCCCCATCATCGCAGCTTGTAATTACCAGACGCAGCTCGAACTCGAAACTTGGATTCTGAAGCCAAAGCTGAGGCTGTAGCTAAAGCTGATTTTGAATCGGACTCTATTTCTTTTATCTGGCGACTTGTGTGCACATAGAGCTCTCAGAACGTGAGTTATTCCGCATCGGCATTGTCGACGAGATCGGTTTTGAGTGGAAAAGTTTTTCCGCATCCGCCTGGCAAAGCCATTTGTCGCCCCTCCTTTCCCATCAGCACGTAATTATTCATTGCCGAGACTGGCACTGGCACTGGCACTGCCGTAGTTGCCGATGATTTGTCCCCTTCATTTGAATTCTTTTTGTATGCAAAAAGTTGTTTCAATTCGGCCCCCAGCTAAGGATGAGGATGTAGTCATCATCACAGCTTATGTCTATTGGGAGGCAAAAAATAACGTTTTAAAGAAGTAGTTACTCGGAAGGGTAGATGATTCTTAACTGAGGAGTAGAGATATTTATAGTACTTTAAATTACAATTTAAAATTAAATGAAAGGTTTCTAAATAACTAATATTTTATTTAGATTATGCAAAAGCTAATACTAGCATTTTTCTTTTAAATAATGTTAGAGGTTTTGTTTAATAATCTCATAACTGAGCTAAGAAATGTTAAGCAACCTTAACACATAAAGGGTTTTTTTAAATTCTCTTGTGATTTAAAATCTATTTAAAATTATGTGCAAAAAGTATGCAAAGAAATTCTTAAATAAGTTTTCTCGCAAATCCCTTTAAAATCTTCCCTAAATATATATTAAAGATGGTCTTAAATCAAATCTAAAGTAAACTTCGCAGTAGTTTAGAATCATTACAAATTTTGTTGGAATTTTAACTTAAGAATCCCATAATAAAGCTCTTAAATTGTATAAAAATAGCAAGTTATTTGAAATCCCTAAAGCTGTGCCTAGAAGTATCTTGTGATTTGAAATGCCTTTAAAAAGCATGCTCAAAATTATGCAAAGAAAATTTCTTCATTAATTTTATAATACATTTTGCGACAGGTCAAAATCCCTACAAATGTTGGGGTATTTTGGTTACTAATTATTATTATTTTCTTTTCTGGAGCTCACTGGAATTAAGAATCTATTATAAAAGCCCTAAAATTGTATAAAAATCTTTGGTTATTTAAAATCCCAAAAAACTATCCCTAAAAGAATGCAAAGAAACTTCAAAGTAATCTTTTATCGCAGCTTATAAGCAAAACATTTTTTCCTTAAAGAATAATAATTTCTTACTCTAAGTTTGAGTTAAGATCCTCATATCTGAACTCTAAAATTTACAGTATAAAATCGAAATAAATTTCCAATTTAACTGCTTTGTAAATATCCGAATAATTGATATCGAAACTCTGGAAATTACTTTCCGATTTCGCCGTCACTCATCCTCTCGAACGTATTTAATAATCAATGGCAAATGTGGAGAGGGAGCGGTTGGTTAATCTAAGTTCGCTTTTCACTTTTCATTTCTTTTATTTCGCTGCTGCTTTTACTGTTTTGGAAAACTTTTACTGATTGTTGTGGTGCCGGCGGTTTGCCGGTGAAAATCACTGGAAATTGCGGCCAGGCCAGGCGGCAACAATTGCCGTCCTCGGAGCTCGGAGCCGGTGCAACATGCAAAACAAGAAAGCAACATCATCGGCAACAAACATATTGTTTATAATGCGTTGTGGTGTTTCATTTTTTGTAGTTTATTTGGGAAAGTCGCGTGTTGCAATTTCTTCTGGCTGCACTTTTTCCCCAGTTTTATTGGCTTCGTCTCTTGGTCTTTGCTTTTTTTTTATGTTTTGTTTTATACATTTTGTTGTTTTTCATTCATTGTTGCCAATTTTCACTTCACTTTGGGTCGTGTGGCATTTTCTGACAGCCGTCAGTCAGTCAGTCAAAGTCTCGAAGCGCAGTCAACAAAACAAAAGTTGCATGAGCGATCTGCTCCGCCCCCTGCTGCCCCTTTAGGATCCCCCTTCTAGCTGATTTTCCCCGCTTTTCCAACCCCAATCCACCTCTCCAAGTAGATTGTTGTTTGTTTCAAGTGCTCCTGATGTTATACCCTGGCAGAGGGAACTATTAGTTTAGGAATAATATAAATATTTCCATAAAAGGCGCTGTTATCAGCTCTGCATGTCCTATTATGCGCACATTATGCGATGTTATTTTGAGATTAAATGAAGAATAAATATAATGTAAGGGAGATCTTTCAAACAACAATTAAGATGCTAATTTGGCACACAACAGGGCTGTTTTTATTTTATTTTTATGGTTTCAAAACTCTTTTTTAAATATATAAATATTTATCAAATTAAGGGTATTAAGAACTTCGCCTTGCTAATGCCACCTTCTTTTCTCCTTGTTGATGTTTTCGTTGCTGTTGCATCTTGATTGACAAGTGACAACATATTATTGGCGTATCGTTGCAGGCTTAGATTGGTTGTTGTTTTCGATTTCGCTGTTGCTCGGTTGTTGTGGTTGCACTGCCATTGTTTATGGCTCCTGCAGAATAGGCGTGGCCCGAAAAGTTGACTAAATTACAGCGGGGGAGCAGGTTAATTTATATATTGAGGTAGTTAAGGTGAAATTTGTACAGCGACAACTTGTGAAAAGAGATGAAAATTCAAGGGGGGCGAGACATAGACATGCTGTGATTTATTTGTGAATATTAAACTAGGTTCAAGGGATGGAAATTGAACTTGATAGGGGGTACAATCGGTTGGAATTTAATGTTGTTAAATGATTTTATAAAGAAAGGAATATATAAGGCCTTATATTTAATTACAAGATGAATGAAATGATGATTTAATGATAAATATATTTTATGTCCTTGGCTTTATATTTTTTATTACCTGTTCCTTAGTTTAAAATATTTTTTTCAAACTTTTTGTTACTTACCATTTTTAAAATAATATCCCTCCATAAAATCCCATCTAAAAAAATAGAATTCATTGCCTTGCCTCAATGTTTAATTTACCGCGCATTATTTCCAAGACCTCCTCCTTACTGCTCCTCCTTACTTCTTACTGCCGTTCGAACTTGTCGACAATTTATGTATTTTAAACATTTTACACATTTTTGTTAAATGCATCATTTATCTTCCGAGCTTGCCAGAGCGAAGCCTGAAAATTGTAACTCCCTCTGGTAAAAGGGGGATTTACCTTAACGGCGCCTGCTGCTGCTGCACCCCTTGCGTGCTCTGTCTTTTGGCGCACGAGGGGTTTGAGTGGGCCTGCAAAAAGGCAAAAAAGAAGAGAAACAGAGGCGTAGAAGGCAGGAGGGGGGACCCAGGCGACGTTGCTTCAACAAAATCGATTCCATTTCGACAAATGGGAGAGAAGAAGGCGCAAAAAAACAGCCGAAAAAAGCAAAGAAAGCGAACTGCAGACGGGGAAAAGCTGAATGCGGCCTGCACTTGACTACAGATGAGCGGGGAGAGATATGTACATATATCAGCGGATTGATATATGCAGTAAATGTATATAGCAAATGATGTACAGCGCGGCTATATAGCGGAGGGAATAAATTATTGCCCGGATTTCTCCAATAATATTGTTGCAAAATGGATTGCAACCGAAGCGACTTCCATTATTTTGTTAGCATTAATTGGAAAGTCTTTAGTGAAGAAATTAGCAATTTACAAGAATTTACTAGAAGAATATCATTGATATTTGAGGAATATTTTAACACAGTTTTTTATCGAAGAAATTTAAAGTTTATAGAAGAATATCTTTGATATTCAATAAATATTTTTAGCAAGTTTCTTACTAAAGAAATATGTAATTTAAAAAAGAATATCTTTGATATTTGAGGAATATTATAATAGTAATTTTAAAACTTTTATCTCTTAAACTAAAAAATATTTTTAAAAAAGTATCATCAATTGATAAGTATTTCTTCTAACTCCAAAAAATCTATAAATATTTTTGATTTAATGATAAATATAATGACAATTGTTAATACCTGTTAAAAACCATAAATAATGCTTATTGTTTAATTTATTTCTGATATTTTTCAATTTTATATCAGAATTATTAATCAATCATATACGTGTACTTTTCCATTTAATAAGATCTTGAATTTATTGAGGATGTTTAATAAGGTTTTAATTATTTTTCTTAAACAAATTCATTTCAAATTCAATATTTTTCTTTAATTTAATTATAATTGGGATATTGGATGTCCACCCTACCTTTCACTCCACTGTTCTATCTGCACAGTGGTCCCCATTGCATGTTCGTCACGCATTGCTCATTTCGGGTGGAAATTAAAGAGTTGAGAGGGATACGTTTTTCCCATGCTCCCCATCACCTGCTGCTCCCACTTCAAAGGCTTCTTTTTTGTGCGTGATATCCTTGTGCCTTGCACGGACCGTTGGAGGTAAGACGCAAAAGGTACTGGTACCTGACAAAATAAAGCGGGCAAAAGCAAGGAAGCTCACCACGCACACACTACACACGGACAGAGTTTTGCATCTTTTATTTATTATGTTTGGCAAATTTCATTGCATATTAAAAATGCAATTTTCCACAAGAAGAAGAGCTTTGCCATCGCCTTCCTGCCATCCGGCCATTTATCCTTTACCATCCTGTCCAAAGCTCTTCTTTCCTGCCCCTGCACCCTGCACTCTGAACCACTGCAAGCTTTAAGTTTTTAGGTTCTCTGCTCTGGCTCTGGCTGGCTTTTGTCAATTGTCTTAAACATTTTAATTGCTTTACGTTTGTGTCGTTCTTGTGTTGTCAGGGCAAAAATAATAAACAAGAGAAAGGCGTAACACACACAAAATCCAGTCCGGGAGAGGTATGAGGAGGCTCCGTGCTGTGGTTTGTCGAGTGGCTGGCGGCCGTAGATTTTAACCCTTAAATAATAATCGTTTGGTAATCGCATTTTTTTTTCTTCGTCTTTTATTTAGGGATTTTCATACATTTTATTATATTTTTTAGGAGGGGAAGGGAGGAAGTGCCATTTTTCACCACACACACTTCCTGAGTGAAGCCAGCGAGGCGCACACAGGACCTCCCTTTGCTGTTGCTCTTTCGCTTTGCCTTTTAAAATCGATAAACTCATTTTGAAGTTGTGCAAACACAGATACACATGCTTACTTTGGCTACGCTACTCTATACTTTGCTTACTTTTATTTTCTAAGCGCCTACCAACCGCCCCCCGAGTGTGTTATCCAAAGGATGCCCAGCTGTAAGGTCCTTAGCAGCTTGGTTTGTCTTTAGTCGTAATAAATATGCCTTAAAGTGTGGTAGTTTTAGTTAATTAAATTTATTAGTAAAGGCTTGCAGTCAAAGGAGGTTTTATTTACTTTGTTGTAGGAACAGAAGCATCAATAAGTATGAAGTGATTTTTAGTCATATTAAAAGAAAGATATTCTATACAGAAGACTTGAAAACAACTTAAATGCAGCCCAAAAGTATGCCATAAAATCGAACAGTCTAAAATTTTTCACCTAAAATATTTAATTGCATACTTATCGACGTTTTTCCAAGTGATTTCAAGTCCACAACTCAAAATTTAAGTTGCTTTGCATTTTCCAATCAACATTGGCAATCATAAATATTTGCAAATCTCTCCTCTCAGGTCCTTAACATCCTTTGGCAATAAATTCGGACTGTAGTGAGGGATTCTAGCTAATTAATGGGATTAAGCAAGGATTGCAGAGACATTTTGTGAGTTACACTCGTCAGAATTTATGAAATCTGCAGAACTCGAACTATTTTCACTTAACTCTGCCACACTGGCTCGTGTTGATGGGAATAGTTAACCCTTGAATGACGCCAGCCAGGCGCCATTCGGGGCTTCCTTTATGCACTCTGGCTGGTATCCACATCCACATCGACATCGCCATCCTCGTTCTCGTTCTCGTTCTCGTCCTCGTCCACATCCCAAAGGATGTCGAGGTCCCCGGGCATGCATTCAATTTGTGTGTCGATTACATGAAATGAGCTCTTGGCTGGCCGCTTGGCCGGGAAAATGGAAAAGCTGATGAAGAGCGAGCGGGTTTTATATGCAAAATTAAACCAAACACGGTGCTCGTGTGTCAAAGGCAAATATGCCATTGATTTGGCCGGGAATAAAAAAACATAAACGAGTCAAGGGAATGATGCAAATTGGAGCTAGTTAATGAGAGTTTCTGGGAAAGTATAACTTTTTAAATAAATTTATACACTCCCTATAATTTAACAAATAATTAAAAATTGAAGGTTTAAAAATCCCTCTAGACATAAACCTTAAAAACCATTTAAATGTAAAATCTTCTCACCCTAATTGTTAATGAAAATTGATTGATTATTTCTGGGAGAACCCTGTTCAATGGTTTCCATTAAACCTTCCTAGATGATAAATGGTATAAGTACTGACTTACTTGCTATTGATACTTATATACTCTTTGTGGCTACACTCCCCCGAAAAATCGCCTGACATTTATCGCCTGCAATCTTATCGCCCTAATAAAGTCCTGTTCATCCCCAGAAATCTGTATATTACTCTCGGATTTTTTCATCACTGAATCGCAAACTTTCATCATGTTCTGCGAATTCACCATCCCCTTTGGCAGGAAAACACACCCCCGCCCACCCGCTGGCTGGCTGCCTGGCTGACTGGGACTGTGTCTCTATACAGTCCTGCCCCATAACCATAACGATTATGTCCGTGCAACATGTGACATCAACAACATCATAACCAAAGCTAAATTGAAGGTCCGCCTGCTCTTTCTTTAGAGTTCGAGGCCTATGCTTGCTTCTCCTCTGAGCTCGGCGAAAAACGTCCATTGGATTTTCCTTTCCCACCTGCAGTTCTCCTCCAATTTGCATAGGAAAGAGGGGAGAGAGCTCCTCTAATGCCCTAATGAGCTTTCCCCTGAAAACTCCATTCTTGTGCTTGGCCCACGCGGCGTATACTTGATGGTGATGTGTGTGGGGGTGTAAGCCTCTCGAAGTGATTAGCGCTTTCGGAATCCTGGAACAATGGACAATCCTTGACCAATGTTAACAGGAGGGTGGGAGCCGTGATGGGATTTACGGAGGATTCCACACAGCGGTTGGGGGGGGGGCACTTTGCCGGGATTTGTAGAGCGGCAACGAAAAGAGAGAAAGAGAGAGGAGAAAAAACATTTTCATTACTTTACTGGAGCGGAAATGGCAAATTAACTGCACAAATACAAATACACGTGCGAGTGAGAGCGCGTGTGTGTTTGTATGCTCATTTATTCATTACATTGCCTCCATGCCCAGCCTGCCACCCAACCACCCATCTATCCATACCCCCCGGCGACCTTTCGGCCCCCTTTTCATCTATTTGGGGGCCAACTCATTGACTTTAAATGCTAAAAGTTGATTTTGACGCAGGGACACTGTGCATTTCAGTGGAATGGTGTTATGACACTGCATAAAAAACCTTCATTAATTAAAGTTTTCAAAGGAGACTTGACAGCAATCATAGATTTTACCTAAAAGGCAAACACTTCCATTGAAAATTTAAATTTGTATGTAATAAAATAAATATATATATTTAAATTGGTGTGACCCTAGTCGCATTACCAATAAAAGCTAAACCAAACAACACACAGTTGTCTCTCATGAGGCTCTTATCTTTCTTCTCTAATAAATTAAAACTTTAAGGCAGTTTCATAACGCCATACGGAAGAAAAGGTTAGCTAATATTAGCATAGTTTAAATATATATTTTATATTTATTTTACACAAGCTTTAATCGAACTATATTTCCGAAATGCTTCTTAAAAGGGAAAAGTTATTGCTTATTATTTAAAACTATCAGTATATATTCATCCAAAAACAAAGGCTTAAATCAAAGTTTTAATAAAAATAAACTTAAGCTCAAATACTCCACACAAAGAAGGTAAAGAGTCACTCGTAATCTCTCAGAAAAAAGGCTTAATTATTTCCAAAGATCGCACATCTCCAGATAAATTATAGCTTTCAACATAAACGGAATAACGCATTTAATATTCCCCTGCCGTCAGACACAAAACTTATCGCTCTCGTTGCGTCATTGAGGCTGCCTTTGTTTGCACTGTCGCGAAGCTTTTTTTAAATGTTAAATATAAACGTACAATTTCAGTGAGTTTTTCAGAGAAGAAAAAACAAAGCCAAAGGCTGAAGGCTGAAGGCTGTAGGCGATCCGCGAAATGGCAAAAAGGAGACAACGACGACGCAACGTCATCAATGTCAGCGGCGATGACGAAATGTTTGCAAATAAACAAAACTCGCCGCCTCCTCGCAACAAATAGAAATGTTAAATGAATCGTGGATGTGAGACAATGAGTCCATCCGACATGTGCAAAAAACGTTTACGTCTGACTGGGTTTCTTTTTTCGTGGGGCTTTTTTCCGTACTTTTTCGTATTTTTATACCCTTTGTAGGAGGGTGTTGTAGTTTTTTATCGGAAATATTTCAGGGCAATGAAGGCATCACCCTGTAAAGGATATATAAATTGTAATGGAAACTACTGCTTCAGTTCTTAAGCTTGTTTTGTAAAAGATGTCAGACTTCAGTCTTCTTTCTGTTGTAGGTATTATATAGGTTAGAGTGACCATCTTTCCGTATAAGTGTCAAGGAAGCGATTCAAGATTATACAAAATAATCATATTCTTGCTGCTTTTGAAGCAAGAGAAATTAAAGATAGTCAGGGGGACCACAGAACTATCTAGAGATTTAAATTCACTTAAAAACATGCCCAAAAGTATGCAATAAATATTATTGCGTTTTAAATTCATTGTGATCTGCTTTTAAGTTGTGTATTTTTTTGTGTAGCATATTTTTAAGGAAATATTTTGGTATTTCAAGATCCACACGCCCTAGTAACTCAGATTTCTTTTTAAATAAATTAAAGGTTGATGAAAATTCAGCCATTTTTTGATTTATGCTCTAAAATCTGAACTTTATCGGGCGAATTTAATTGAAAAATCAATTTATTTATAATTTGTAGGGTATACAAACTTCGATTAGTTTTATATTTTTCTCAAATGGGTGAAGCACAGTACAGTACATACACTACAAAAAGAGATGATTCCGCCGCCGCCGGAAGTTCAAAAGGTGACAATGAGACAAAGAGGAAGGCATTGCCCAAGTACAGTGGGTGCCACAGGGGATGAGTGCCTGAAAGGGTAGCCAAAGTGGGTGCAAAACGGAGGCGGGGGGAAGAACTGGACAATTGGCGGCAGAATTCACTTGAAGCAATTAAATTTATGAGATTGTTGATTTTGTGCTTTTGCAAACTCGGCGGTTGTCGGTGCCGATGAAAGCCGATGAATGGACGAGCGAGCGACCGAACAAGCTCAGCTGAGACAAAAGGCAAAGGGTTAAGCGCCCTTCCTGCTTCACTTGATTTTACTTTATTTCATTTTGTTTCGCTTTATTTAGCTTTATTCCATTTGTTATTCGCTTTTCCGATGCATATACAAGCACGCCCCGATATACGAGTGGCTATAAAATATCTTTGGTTCACATTTAAATCTGTAATTTCAATTCAACTTGTCGTGTTTACACACACAATGCATAATTTATAGAAATTTGTCTGCAAAGCGCAGCGGCAACTGCGACGCTGACTGCTACGCTGGCTGCGACAGCGGCAGAGGTAGAGGCAAAAGCAGAGCAGCCAACGAAAGAGAGATGGAAAGAGATGGGAGGCAGGAGGGCTCATGTAACCTGAAGTCGAGGAACGCTCGGTGGGCGCACAGTGGGCTGTAAAAGTTTACAGTCCAGGGGTAATAAAAAAAGAAAAATTGAAAATCGGATTAATGCTCATGTTGTATTTTATCACATATTATTTTCCTAACCAATAAATCTAATTATAATAATCATTATTTTTACCAAGAATTAATATTATTATATTAAACCTGTAAACCTTGAAACTTTAATGTTTTCTGTTACAGATTAAAAACAGATAAATATTACAATTATACAGTTTTAAACAAAATGTGGCTTATTGGTTTCAAAACATTACCTGACTTAATTTAAATTTTAAACGTTTTTTTTTTTTTTTTTGGTTGTTCAACTTTTATCACTCACTGTCCATGGGACACCGAAGAGCCCTGGCACGCAGTCTCTTTCAGTCAGTCAGTCAGCAATCAGCCCGCTCTCCTGCTCCCTCTCTCTCTATTTCTTTCTCCACCCCATCCCATCTCCCTTCTCAAGTGTCGCATATGGCAGGCAACGTGTGCCGCCGCTTTTACTCTCTCTCTCTCTCTCTTTGCTCCTCTTCTCCTGCCGGATCCTTCTGTTCCTCCTCCTCCTGATTCGCTGCTGCTGTTGTTGTTGGTTTGGTTTTGAAGCTCCTGTAATGGGGCGCCTCTGCGGTCCAAGAGGGCAGAGGGGAGGTTAGGGCCCCATATCACAGTGAGAGTGCCTATACATGTAGTGTGCGGTGTGTATGCGTGTGTGTGCCAGTGTGTTTGTGTTAAACTCAACGAAGCTTAAAAGCTTTGTTTGCACCATGAACGACTTCAATATTTGTAGTCTGTATTCTCCACTTGATTTCCCAGCCGATGGTATGTAAACCAGAAAACACTGGCTTTTCTTATTAGCCAATTGGTTATACCGATTTCGGGGGGAGCTCCCCTGCTGCTTAATTGTTAATGTTCCAGTTTGTAAAGCATTAAAGCCGGGGAAGTCCCTTAGATTTGAAAATTATCTTATCACATCTTGACACTTACTCATACTATTTATTTTAAAATAAACTAAGAGATAAGTCTGAGGTTTGCACTTATATTTAGTCATAAAATTTCCATGTAATCTGAATAAACATATAACAATATTTGATAAAAAATTCTTTTAAGATTTACAGTTACTATTAGTCATACCATTAGCGAAAGATAATACGTTTGATAGAAATGACTTTGAAAAGTCTTCAAGTTACTCTGATTTGTTTGTAAAAAGTATAAAAAATGTCTTTAAACATAGGAAAAATTATACAGGGGTGCCACAGATATCGCTGTGGGGCTTAAACCAATTAAAATGGCGCCCAGATATGGGCTACAAAAAGTTACACCTAACGAAAAATCTATAACAGAATAAATTTGGGAACTATGATTTATTTTAGACCCTTCTTTTATAGATTTAAAGTCCACAACAATTTCTGAGGCATGCCTGCCTGCTAGTAATTCTCGCAAAAATAATTTCCATTGAGAGGAAAACAAGGTAAAATAAGAAGTTGCTTATTATCTCAAACTGCTTAAATATTTAAATGCATAAATATGTATTAAATTTTCCCATTAAAGTTGATGAATTTGTAATGGACTTGATTTATGCATTTTGTGAATGCAGCGCAGGGGAGGCTCCCCCCTTTTGGGAGCCCCCTATCAATGCTAGTGGCTTGTTCCTGGGGCGTACCCAAGCCTCCACCCCTTGACTTTCCCCCTCGACAAACTGTGCCATTCTATTGAGTGGCGCGCCGCCCCCTTTTCACGCACGCCTCTGCCCGCGCCGCTCGCCCGAGAAGTGCAAGGAAAGCGAAAACGAGCGAAAATGTGGGGTGAAAAAAAGAGAGGAGAAAAAAAAAGATTGTTGAGGCAGCCACATAATCCACTTTTGCCCCTAACCCCCCCACCACACCCCCTGGGAAGCCCCGTCCATGGAGTGTGCCTTTTGTTGCTGCGGAGAAATATAAAAAATAATTGGAAGTCGCTTGCAACGATGTTGTCGCTCTCGTCAGCCTCGCCGTTGACGTTTTGCTTGTTAGCTGCACTGTACTCTCTCCCTGGATCCTCCCCCATTTTCCATTTTCCATTCCCTATGCCTCCTCCCCCCTTGTGTTTCCCTGTGGTTTCACTCTTTTTTCTTATTTCTCGTTTTCCCCTGCAGTCGCCTTTGATTTGACTTTTGTTTGCTGGTGATTAGGAGCCCAAGAAGTGGAGAAGCTGTTCCCAGGATTTGTTTAAACAATTGGGAAATGCTTCATTGGTTGGCAAATTGGGGTAAACTCGTAGGTCTAAAAATTAGGGAGCTTGAGGGGAGAAATGGGAATATTTTAGGTTAAGAAAATATGTTTTTAAATTGCCTACAAATTGCATACATTTAATACAAGTTCTAAGAGAGTTTATTAATACAAAAAATACAAATTATCTAGTTCAAATATATAGTTATAAAAATATAGAAAAATATTATTACGAATTTAGAAGGTAGAGGAAAACTTTGAATTTAAAATAAAACAATGCTCACAAGGTCCACCCTAAGCATCGCTTGCGTGGCATTATAATTCCCAACTGGTGATTCGTGTAATATTGAAGTTAGCAATACGGTACTGATGGTGACTCTGGGAATGCCAAAAATATAATATTCAACATAAGGTTAGACAAGAACACAAGTGAAAACTTAAAATAAAATCGGGAATGTAAAAAAAAAATATCTCTAAACCCAAGCCACTTTAAAATTCTCTCTCTCTTAAAATTATCCAAAAATTACTAATGATCGTAATAATAAAAGGACCTAGGAAACAAGGACCATTTGCAGCTTCCCCTAATTTGGCTTATGGTTAACCCATCGTATCAAGAGGCAATCTCCAAAATCCGTTGACACTTTCGCTTGACCCCCCCGAGAACCCTTTCTGTGTGTCCTGTCATCATCAGCAACTTTTCTGGATGTCCTGCTAAATTAATAATTTTGATTGAGCGCCCCCTTGGATCTTGACTCGTACTCCCTGACCGAGCCGCCCCTTCCCCCTAATCGTTGTGTTATCCGCCGTGTTTTATCAACACTTTTGCATCATCTTGGGCCCATCGTCGTCGTCGTCATCATCATAATCATAACTATTATTATTAACGGCAGAGAAACGAGCCTATTTAGCGTCAACAAGCACAAAGTCGTCTGCTACCCCTTGGTTGTACACCCCATTCCCTATCCTCTGTATATATATATCTGATCCAACCCCCAACCCCCTAGAGAAACCCTCCCTTGAGGGTTTTGGCATCCGAAGAAAAAAAAAAGAAGCAAATTTCCCACAAAACTTTAGCAGGCGATAAAAATTTGTCTACATTAGCTGAGAGAAGGAGACGAGCACGTTGCACAGTTTTGTGGCATATGCCGCACGATTATACACTACAAGAAATTCAGGGGTAATATTGAAAATAAGCTTTTTTTGAGATTGGTATTTATTTATTATCATTTGGTGCTAAGGTTGCTGAAAAGAGCTTAGAAATTATGGATATTATTTGAGCATACATATTTCCTTTAATTTTCTCATAAGTTTCTGTATTTCCGATATGGAATTTAGTTTTTTTTTAAGGCTTTTGAGTTATTTCTACACCCAAAAAAAAAAAAAAAAAAACAAGAGTTTAACCTTTCTACGCGTTGTCTTAAAAATATACTCAAGCAGTATAACGAGTTTAATATAAATTGTATACTTAAAAATGTCAAATATATACTACAAAGTATAATTTGTATACTCCAAAGATTCAATTGTGTATTTTCGAGTATTATTTTTATACGAACCTACATCGAAAATTGGATAACAAATCGCGTTAGCTGGAATTTAGTGCTTTTCTGTTTGTCGCGTTAGTGATTATTATGAAATATTGGTGCAGATGAGTATAAAATGTATACTTTCGTAGTATCAAATTAATGAGCATCTTATTAAGAAATTTTTCATACTCGAGAGTATAGAATTCATGTAACAATCGTATAGGTTCTATGATGATTTTTTTTTTGGGTGTATATATATATATTATTTAACTTTCTATTAATAGCTTATTTATGGTTTAGCCGCATAAAAAATATTTTAGATCTGCTTAAATGAAAATTAATAATAATATTGCCTTAAAATAGCTAATCCTGCCTTTAAAGCGCCTTTAAAGCTTTAGTTTTAATTAGCATTTTTGTTCTTTTATTTATTGCAATAATTACTTATAGTTTCTACATTTTTTCAAGTGCATTTCCACTTGTTTAATCCTCCGCTGCCATTGCTTTAACGAAAACTATCGTTTATCTGAAGTTTTTGCCATGTTTTTGGTAACAATCTTAACGTTATTCGGTGGTATTTGGCATTCGAGGTAAATATCCTCTTTGGCCACCTTTGGCGCTGCGTGTGTGGGTGCCATTTACAAGGGACAACCGGCGCTCTGCTGTCAACCCCCAGCCCCTACTACCCGTTACCTACCCCTGCAGGAACCCATGGAACCCCCATTCTCAAACCCTGTGCAATTTGTGGCCTGGCTTTAAGTTTCTGGCTTAAGTGCGCATGTCCTGGACAGGAGGAGATTGTCTCTGCCCGCTGCCTGTTCCGGCTCCTTGCGCCTTGGTCAATTATTGACGGAATATATTTCGAAATTTCCCTGATTCCCCCGGACTCTGTTAATTGCCCCCAAAAGCACCCCTCTGTCGCCCGCCTTCACTGATCGAATTAACTGATTTTGCAGCGGCTTTTATTTTTCCGCAAGTGCGTTGACATAAACAAACAAAAGTTCACACACTGTGGCAGCGGAAAGTAAATAAATACGAGAGCCGGGAGTCGAGAGTCGAGAGTGAAAATTGCATTCGCTTAATTGAATATCATCGCTCGCCCGTCTGCCGTCCAAGAGCAACAGCTAGTCGAGTTCTCCGTCTAGCAGCAAATCCCACTTGACGACAGCGAGCAGCTAAGACAATCGCAGAAGGCGTGACACAACCCTTCTCCTTCTGCCCCAACCCCTATATATGGCATAAGGGGCCCCTCCGAATCATCCCCGTGAGCTCTCTGCCTGCTTTCATTGCATCAAAACAAAATTCAATTAAGTTGATTGCAAATCGTTCGCCGTCAAAATGAAGGCGAAATGCGAAACAAAAGGAAATGAAATCGGGGGCACAAGTTGCATGGATGGAATAGGCGTTTCACAGGCGGAATTGCAAATCCAAAAAATTTGGAAATATGCAACAGGAAGCTGCAATATTTCGATCAAAAATTTGGCTTATTTACAAAGGTTTATTTGCTCTTAAAAAATAAAAAAATGAATGTAGACTTAAATGTTTTAATTGGAGCCTTAAATATATGTTTAAATCATTAAAAATTATGTAATTTAGCTTTCTTACCATATAAAATAAAGCCTTTTAAACATATTTACAAAATATTTAAAAGAAATAACACATTTTTTCATTTATTTATATTGAATCAAACATTTTTTATTGGGTTTTTAATATTACGTATACGTAATATTTTTTTCTGTTAATATTTAATTTAATATTTTCAAATGTAAAGCTTATTAATCACCTTTTACCTTTTAAGCCGAATATATATTTATTGAGATCCTTTTATGGCTTTCATTACGTATACGTAATATTCGCTATTGTTTTTTTTTTTTTGTAACAAGTTTAAAGAATTTTCCATATATCCTTGCATTTTAATCACCGATGAATGTCACCATTTTTTGTAAACCTAATTTTTTTCATTTTCCCATTTATCCATCCAATTTTATTAACAGTTTTGCACTGTTAATTAAAGCTTTCATTTCACTCACTCGCGCCCCTAGTTTTCTCGTTAACCCTTTGCTGCCATTCTGTTTTTTTTTCTGTCTGTTTGTTGCCTGTGGCCTGTGTTCGTGTCATCTATTGGCCGGTTGGCCGTTGCTCTGGGCCAAGAGAGAGGCTAATTGGTATTGTCAGCACACTGCCAGTGTCATTTAGCCAATATAGTATTACCAGCAAAGTTACAAGCATATTTAAGCTCGGGGAAAAAATATGTCAAACTTTATAATTTATATTTAACGCTGAAAAAATGGTGCGTGTCTCTTGTCTCTTTTTTCTTTTTTTATTATTGCCACTGTCAATGATTTATTTAACTACAGAAGGTGTTTTTTTATGCACTTACGGGTGTAAAATATATATTAATTAATTTACAAAACATATGCGAGCCTTTCAATGCTTGACAACAGCAAAGAGCAATTTTCGGCGTGCCACAGGGCGTATGTGTAATAATTACAGCTGATTTATTGGGAACTTTAATGGAACTTAATTTATGTTATCAAAGAATCAAAGATTATCAGAAAATCTTAACCTAAAACTAGAGTTAATTCAACAAACAAGTGTTTTAAAACGTTTTAAACGCCTGGATTTGTTGTGCCCACAAATTGGAAAAACTTTGGGTAATTGCACTTCTCTAATTGCTTTATTACACAGCTTTAATTGCTCGTTCTAAAAACGCTCGCTGTTAATTTACAGCTGTTATTTAACAGGTCTCCTCTGGCGAGGGGGAGAGTGGGGGGCTACACGGGAGTCACTTAGTCAGGGCGATTGCTTGACTTGCTTTTGTTTTTGTGATGTTTCCTTTGTTTTGTTTTGATTCGGTCCGCCAGCCGAGCGTCGTCTGTGTTTGCCTATGTTTTCTTCTCGCTCTCTTTTCTCTATCTCCATTCCCGTTTGGCTGCCTCCTACTCTCCCCCTTAGTTTCCCCTCTCAGTTCCCGAAACATGGAGAAAAGACCCTTTGTAAATTTTAATGGCAAATCTGCTGCCATTTGCGGCACATTTCGCTTACAATTTTCATTTTTGTTATGCCCACATATTTATTTTCATGGCTTGCCCTAGGTGGTTGGGCGGTGCTGTGTGCGGGGTGGCGGGAGTAGGCCTGCACACGCTTTTCTTCTACACAGAGAAAAATGAAACATTAAAAAAATCCAAAGAATAATGGATTAAAAGGTAAATCTTTTTAGGAAGGATAAAATAGTTATTTTTAATAAAACATACATATAAATAATATAATGTTTATCAATAAAATAAAATGAAATATTTCAATTTTGCCCACAAAAGTAGGCAGTGGTTTCTTCAAACTAAACACTAGGTATTTGTAATGCTACTTGCTCTTCCCCGATTTGTTTTTCACTTTAGAGTAGTGCCTGCTTTTTTTCAGTGCTTACAACATTGCTAAAGGGGCGCACTTTACATTTGTTTTGTTTATTTTGGCGTGAGCGTTGCTAGCGCGAGAGAGAGAACATGGAAGACATGGCCATCGCGCGACCAGAGAGTGAGAACAAGTGAGTGCTGCTATGTCTGCTTACGGACGTCAGTGTGAGTGGGGAGCCCGATTTGGGAGCCGGCAAGAGAAGAAGAGAGAGTGATGTGAGAGAATTTCGATGGCTCCGACTCTCTGCATATTGTTGCTGCTGTTGCTATTGCTGTTGTTGGCATGCCATTTCCCGTTATCAGTGGCAGACTTTCTGCCAACCTGCTGTCGCACGCTGTCGACGTCGGCGCCGGTGTCGCTCCTCTGCCGCCGCTCAACGGTGACGCCACGAAAGCCTAACGGCACAGTGGGTGTGAGTAGGACCTTTTTGGGGGAGAATTGGTTCCTTTTTTTTTTTTAAGGAAAGAGGTTTTTATTTTGCTAGGTTTATTTTTTCATGAAAATTTAATCAAAGTGTAGGCTTGGATTTAAAGTCATTATTTACTAGTTAAAAAGTTTTGCAGTTTTTGTTTTTGGTATCTTTTGTTCAGCCCCAGTGTGTCCCTAAACTCTGCCCCTCATTTTGGATTTTTGTGCGCACGCCATGCCAGCTAATTTTGGATTTTCTAAGCGAGCGGAGTGAAATATTTTTAGCTTTTTCGATTGAGACTGCGACGCTGACGCTGTGACGCCAGCGCCGAAGCTAACTGCGACGCAACAGTGCTAGCCACATGCAGATTTTTGCAATTGTTTGCCTTATTTGGCCGCTGACGTGATTTTGTTGGTGTTGTCGGTGTCGCTGCTGTATTTTTAGCCAGTTGATTTATCATTCTCACTGCGTTTACGCTGCATTTGTGGCTAATCAGTATTTTATCTCTTTCTCTCTTTTCCTCTCGTTGCAGGTGAGTGTCCCCCTCCTATCTTTTGGTTGATGGCTTTGAAAATATGCACAAAAAGTGCAGATAAAACCGTAAGTTAAGCTAAGCCAAGTTAATTTAAGTAGCAAGGAACATTGGAATTATTATGGAATGTTTGCATCATCGCCGAGTTATTTCTGATAAGAGCCGAGATGATGCTGAAGTCAAGATCACGGGTTACGTATACGCAGCGTAGGACACAAGCGTAGCTCAGAGCGGTGACTTGTGAGTGTAAGATAGAGGGTATAACAGATTATACCAATTTTTTATATTAATCTTTAAGATATAGGGATTAAAAAATTATTAACGAGAAAGAAAGCTAACTTCGGTAAACCGAAGTTGGTATACCCTTGCAGTCTGCAATTGGATCATTGAAAATCGAACCTCTTTAGTACTGTTTAAAAAACATCGAATTTTGTAAATTTTACATTTTACATGTAGAATTTTACATTTTCATATAAATCGACCGATCGCTACTATGGCAGCTATATGATATAGTGGTCCGATCTTAATCAAATTAAAACCGTAATTCTAGAACCATAAAAAACTGCTATATCTCAAAATTTATAGAAATACGTTGAAAAACAGAGAAGTTAAATTTTTTTTTAGATTAATTTCGCCATCATTCCTATGGCAGCTATAGGATATAGTAGTCCGATTTCGGTCGTTCCGACATATATACTGCGTGCTAAAGAAATAAGACTATGCTGAAAATTTTAGCTCGATAGCTCAAAAACTGAGAAACTAGTTCGCATAGAAACCGACAGACGGACAGACGGACAGACGGACATGGCTAGATCGAATCGGCTGGTGATGCTGATCAAGAATATATATACTTTATGGGGTCGGAGATGCCTCCTTCACTGCGTTGCAAACATCTGGTCAAAATTATAATACCCTCTGCAAGGGTATAAAAAGCTGTCGTTGCTTTAGAATTCACCACTAGCTATTTAGCTACAAAATGTTAAACTTTGTTGAATGTTGAATTTGATGATAATAATAATATTTTTCTCAGTGCCTGGATTAATAATAATTGTGTCATTTGGCGTAAACAACAAATCAATGTGTCTGTATGGTGGCGTGTGGCCAGATATTTAAAGCCACCTCGCTTCCATCTTCCCTTCCATCCCCCCCTTTCAAAACTCCACAGAATTTCCCCACTTCTTGGTCTCTCTCTCTCTTTCATTATTTCCCTTCCATTTTGCGTTGCAACTGTGGTCGGTATTTTCTCAGCTTTTCCACGGCGCTCGCCGCGTCGCGTCGCGTCGCCTGGCTTTGAAGTGTTTACATTTTGCGTTTGAATTATCGCTGCTTTATGTGCTTCGCTTTGATTTTCTATTCACTTGTTGTTATTGCTGCTCGGCCAGCGTCTGCCTTACTTATTTTAAGCTAATTTTAGTATTTAGCTTTCGTTTGCATTTCAATTCAATTTGGAATGAAAATGGTCTGCGGGAAAATGTCTTGGCACGAGCGCGGACTGTACTTTTTATTTTTAATTTCCAATTCGATTTAATTGTTGTTCTTGGTGCTGCCTCTGCCTTTTTCTGTTTCCCCCTCTGTTGTTATTTTTGTTTCGCTTTCTGATTTGATTTGTGTATTTAGCTTGGCGCCGATTTGGCCTGCTAAAAAAGATTGTTTTCAAAGATATCATTTCCAAGGAACATGGGTGTTATAATGCCAACATGAGTGAGGAATTTGGAAAATCAAAATAAATACGAAAACGAATATTTAGCTGGGTTTTTATTGTAGTTCTTAAGGAATATGCATTGAAGAATCAGAATACAATTTATTCAGGGTTTCCTATTTATTTACCCGGCTTACTTTTTCATTGAGGTTATCTTTTGGTGTGACCAGGCTTCCCGTATTTTCTTACTTAACAGTTATTTTCTGCTATTTCTCTGTGGAGTCTTAATCGCTTAGCCGTGAGGAAGAAAGATCCCTCTGTTACTCTTTTCTCATTCTTCGATTGTCGCTCTCTTCGTTTCTTTCTCTCACTTCACGCAGTTTGCCTTCAGAGAAGCCGAGTTTTGTTTACTTGTGTTACCTTATTGTTGTTGTTGTTTTTTTAGCTGTCGCAATTGAAGCGCAGTTTCAGCTGTACAATATACAGTGGTGGACATAAAAATAGACTCGCAAATAATAGAAAAAAAAAATAATAATAATAATAATAATAACTAGAAGAAAATGCTTTAAATCAGTAATTTATTTATATTTGATATTTAATTGAACCTTTAAGGGAATTCATTTTGTGGCTCTTAAATTCAAATATTTATATTTTAATTATTGACAGAACTACAATTTATACAATCTAAAATAATTAAATTACTGAATATATTTACAACAAACAATAAATAAACCAACAAATTACATCAGAAACATAATTAAATACAATAGATCTTCTTCTAAAACTGTACTTGGGAATTCCTTCCTATAAATTTCTCTGCAACTGCAGCTACTATCCATATTTCAATATCTATAGCTGTACCCATAGCCATATAGCCACAATACTGAGCTATGCGAAATCCCTTGAAGCGTTTCAACGTATTTTTTGTTGCTGTTCCCCCATTCCCCATTTTGCTGCGCTTCGGTTTGTTTGATTTGGCTTGCTCACCTTCGGCTCACCAGCCAGCCAGCCAGCCAGCAACAATATTGAATCCACTGAGACGTCGACTGAGACGCCGACCGAGGCAGCGAGTCAGGCAGCGACAGAGGCTGGGGGACTCGAAACTGAAACTCAAAACGAATCCGAATCCGAGGCTCGTGCTGTTTCATTTGAATGAGCACACGACGGAGTTTGAGGCGCATTGGTAGCCACAGTGAAGCCTTTTCCAACAATTTCCTCCTAGAGCTTAAGGAGTGTTTCCTCATATTTTCCCCCAAAAGCAAACCTGTTTATTATTGTTATTTTTCGGCTTCTATTGGTGGTGTTGGTGAAATTGGTGTATTGGTGAAAAACCAAGCATGCAGTACTTTTAAGGGACTTTGGAAGATTTTCAAATAAGTTTAGGCTATTTCCTGATTTTTCGGATCCCTCAAAGTGATTTTTAAAGATTTTGAAAGCTCTAATTTGTTCTTAAACTTATTAAGCTGCTTTAAGGCTGTAATTTTCGATTTTCTGGTTAGCGAAGCCAATTATATTTGCTGGAAATCATGAAAACATGGCTTAAAAAGCTAATGCATCTATGATTTCTAGTAAATTTAGTCACGGAAACAGTGTACACTGTGATTTGGCTGGCAAATTGGAAGCCTTTGGTTCCAGTTTGTGAAAACTTAAAACTTCGTTAAACCAAATTGAGAGCTTTAGGGCCATTTCCACATCTTTCTGTTCACTTCAAAGTAGCTAATACCATGGGTATTTCTTCAAGGTTTAAGAAGTTACAACAAAACTGAGCTTAAGAGTAAAACAAATAAGAAATATTGTTTACAGAGTATAGAGTATAGAAATAGTAGAGTTTCTGAATCATTTTAATTATTCTTCAAGTCTTCAGAACTTACTAAATAAAAGAAGGTATCATTTATTTAATTAAGCAAATGAACTGCACATTTTGTTTATATTTCCATCATCTAGCAAGGTGCCATGGGCGGTTACTTGTTACCTGTTTAGTCATTTATCACTGGCTTCTTGGACAAATCATCCCTGGATCTACTTCTTCCTATACTCGTATACACTGATATATAAACCATGAATATCGTATTAAATATTTGCCGCGGCGATGTTGGTGTTTCGCGTTTGCATTAACGCCAAATGTTGTCTGTTTATCCCGCTAGTTATTGTTCGCTGCCCATAGGTGGTGCTTTGGTGTTGCGCTGCGGCGGCGGCCTTCGAGGGATGAGGCGGGCGTTGATAAAAGGGGGCGGGTTTTCGCCTCTGTTTGGTGGTTGCAAACTTTTGTGGCATTGCCAGTTGATTGGATTGCCATGAGATGAACTTGGCGAGAGTGTGTGCGAGTGCTTGCGAGTGTGCGAGTGTGCGAGTGTGGCAAGTGATTTATGAGTCCCCCGTGCTGATATGGGATATGTGATATGCGATAGATATACAATAGATACAATGTCATTAGCGTCCTTCTCGATACAGTGTTCGATGCGAAGCTGGAAACGCAACTTGCTTCTTTTCTATTTTTTTGCTAAATTTTAATTCAATCATGATTAAACAAGTAGCTAGAAACCTAAGAGTATCTTATTTCATAGGAAAGGTTGCCTATGCCAATCAATTTTCAAAAAAATTAAGGGGGAAAATTGTTAAATTGATAATCCGTTTGGATTTCATCTTTCTTTGTAAATTTTGGCATGTTTCCCTTAGATTTTGAATTTTCCTTTATCAATTTTTCAAAAGGTACTCAGCATTCTTCTTTAGTATCCATTTGTAAGCTTAATAATCAATCCATTAGCTTAATGCAGTAATGTCCAAAGCCCTAACTCGCGAATCATGAAATTTATCTGACCAGCTTCTGTCGGCACATGAACAGTATGTTAGAATTAGTTGCGAATTTTAGCCTTTACAAAACCTTTAGCGTGTCCAAAAGCAGGCCTTGGCTCTCTCGTTTCACAAACTTTTACTAAAATTGACAAAGTGTACACGTGTACTCCCTCATTCGATCCCCATTCTCGCAATTTTTAAATCTTAAGAAAAGGTGGACTCACGGACCCAGAAGATAATGCAGTCCGCAGACCCGATCTTCTTCTGCGGCTTCGAGGTCTTTGGGCGAGTGCAAGGCGTGAGACTGCGGAAGCAGACCCAGGATCTGGCCACGCTCAACCAGGTGCGCGGCTGGGTGATGAACACCGACGAAGGCACCGTCAAGGGCGAGCTGGAGGGCACCCTGCCCAAGGTCAACGAGCTCAAGTTCTGGCTGCTTAACTTTGGAAGTCCCGGTGCCATTATCGAGCGGGCCGAGTTCACCCCCACCAGGGAGATCAACTCCCACAACTTTACCCGCTTCTCCATCCGCTACCATCATGCTCCTCGAGCCCAGAACCTGGCCAGTTAGCTGGGAATTCCTAGAGATCTGTCTCTGTTTACCTGGGCCGAGATCTCGGCGTTTGTCCAGTGCCAAATTCTAACTGTGTTTGTTGTAAACGCGTTGCCCCGTCGCCTCGCGAGTGTTCAGTTTATAAAGCCTCAAAAGTGAAAAACAGGCTGGCAGCCACTAATTAAGCCCCACAAAGAAATGCTCAGCGCAATTACATGGGGGCTGGCATATGGTGTATGTGTGTATGTACACTGCAAATAAAAGGAAGCTAGCCTGGAGTATATTTTTATTTGTTTTTCCCTTATTAAAGTTTTAATTCGTTTAAAATTGCGATTTTCTGTAAGGCTCGGAGCTCATTTCGGAACCTTTGCTTTGAAACTCGTCAAATAAAAGCTTAAAGTATACAAAGATCTCATTTATCAGCTTTTAGAAATATAAATTTTAAGAAATCTCTTAATTATACATCATCATCTCTCACTTCGAAACCTCAAAAGGCTTTGGCTTCCATAGGAAACAAATGAACTGAAAGAATTCAGTGATTCAGTGATTTATTCTTAGAAAAAAATTAAGACTGAACTTAATAAACATTTGAATATATTTTTTAATTCGTAGAAGAAATATATATAAGTCAATATTTATATTGAAAACCTTGTAAAGACAAATGCTTAATTAATTTAAACAGTTTAGGCTTACATTTTTTTCAGAGTGCTGCTAGGTACATAAGTATATACTATATACCCATGTATCTGGTCAAGAGTATATATTTATATGCGAGAGATGGCTCGGTTAGACAGACACCTGCAGCCTCAGCTTTCTGGCTCTGTCTCCGGCTCTGACTTTGGCTTTAGCCGAAGCTGAAGCTGAAGCTGAGGCTCCTATAGCTTCAGTTTCACAGTTTCAGCCTCGGCTTGGCCACATTTCCAGTTGAGCGACGCCCCAAACTGGCAATGAGTTTTTACGAGCCAACAGCCAACAGCCGGCAGCCGTGAGGCAAAGCAACAGACTGACTATATGCGATATAGTCTACAGGCGCAATATATGTACATATATATAGAATAAAAGTGGTAACAAATATTCATTGCCTGAGCGGAGATTCAACAATTTGGTTAGATTCTTGATCGAAATCGCAAATAAAATTTGTTTCGGTTTAGAGGGGAAAAGCATTTTCTTGAATTATTTTTTTTAAGAACATTGTATAGGAAAAGTACACCTTGCACTTGACTTAAAGCCTTATAAACATTTTCCTATCTTTTGTGAAATAAGATATATAATTATAGGAAATTTGAACATCAGTATTACCATTTGACTTTCCTCCTATTTGATCACAATAATATATAATTTTTGGTGACTTATTTATTCGAGCCAATTTATCGATTTTTATTAGCTTTGAATAGGAAGAGAAGATATTTAGGGTTGTCAGTATAATCCAAAGAATTTTATTTTAAAGTATTATAGAGAAGAAATAGAGAAAGCAATTCTATATTTTAATGATTTCATTTTATAAACCTATCCTCTGTTTTATTTTGGTTGAAAATATCCATATTTGGCCTACGATTTTCTTGTCTTTAGGACTGTAAATTCTCGAATTCGCATAATTCTTCCCCGACATTCTGATGTAAACCCACAGAACAGTTTTGCCATCAGAATCCCCCAGAAATCGAGGTGCCAACATGCATTCCTTATCACTTTTTGCGGATTGTCCAAGTGTATCGCAACTTCGGGCGATTCGGTGGCATTGCTGTTGCTGCTTCGTGTTGTTGTTGCTGTTGCTGCTGCTCCCCAAATGCCCTCCATGGGTCGCTGACTACAGCGACGCCTCTGCTGGTGCTGCCTCTGCCTCTACGGCGGCAGCACGTTGGCTTCTCTGTCAGCGTCGAAGCACTGCGCATAATCACAACAAAATCAAACAAATGAACGGCACTGACACAGCAGCAGTCAATGTTGTTCAGACAGCAATTTTATAGCTAGATTTCGGCTATACTCACAAATAAGGTGATATTTTAAAAATTTGCAAGAATTTCAAATTTCTTTATGATTTTCTATATTTTTTTGATTATTTTCTTTAGAAATTTAAATTTTTCTTCTGTGAAGACAATCCTAAATATTTATCAGTAATTAATGCAAACTTAAAAAAATGAGATTTAATTAGTTACTTCTTTTTGAAATAAGCAATTAATTTAAGCTTTTTTTTAAACATTTTACTAAGCTTTTATTTAGCTATTTCCTTTATTTTGTGACGTTACAATATTTAGCTACCATTTTCTCACCCGTGAGCTTACAACACTGCCATTAGCAGCAACAGCAGCAGCAACATGACCGCAGCAACAGCTTCGCAGCAGCAAAAACTCGCGCTGCTGCGAGTGTGCGTGAGATGTGTGTGCCGCGCGAGCGTCTGGGCTGTGCTGTGTGAGGTTGTGTTGGCAACTTCGTTGCGTGTGTAACAGGCGCCCAGATTTTGGCGAGAGAGGAGAACCGAGGCAAAAGAACATTTCTCGCTGTGTGCGCGGAGCGGAGTGGAGTCCGATGTGTGTGTGTGTGTTCCCATTTGTGTTGATGTTGCTGTTGTTGTGGTTGCGGAATTTTTATAGGTTAAGCTGCCAGGAAAGGAGCAGGGAGCAGGGGGCGGGCGGTCGTATCAAGGGGGAGGCTGTGTGGCTGTGGCCAGCAAAGAGGGTTGTTTGCTTGCTGGTGTGGTGGCCTTAACTAGTTTCAGCCGGCCGGTGTCGTTGCCTTGTAGCATAAGCGAGCGAAAAAAAAGGGAAAAAACCAACGAGATAAAGAGAGCGAGCGCGGACTCACTCAAACACTTTTTTTGAGTGATTCCTGTGACTCCCTTTTGAGCGCGAAATTCCTTTGCCTCCTCTGTTTCCGGTTGTCACTTCCTTATTTAGTGGTTTCATGTTACTTGCTTTTTTCGGGGGTAGCTCACCTCAAGTGTGTGTCCTTGTTGTAGGCTCCAACCCAATTTAACAGCCATCAAAGCCTGGCAGCGACGAATTCAATTTCCCTGAAAGCTTACAACCCAGAAAGAATACCGAGAAACTTGCCCCGCCGCTGTTGACGATCATTAGCCGGATTATTATTAGTCTATTTGTGGTAATAAAATTGATGGCACAAATACAAATTGGAGGAAAACTTTGCTGACGCCGAAAAATGGAAATTGAAAAGGAGTTGGGGAGCAAGACAGGTTGTCGCGGCATACATAAATGCAAACACTTTGTGCAAATATTTGTGTCATTAAACAAATGACAAACGAATTGGTTTCAGCACGAGAGAGTGAAAGAGAGAGAGAGGGGGCCCAGCCTGACATGCAACATGCTAACATTAGGCAGCAGGCTTATCAACAGGGCGCTGCTATAGCTCTGTTCATGCCCTGTTACGAGCACCCCCGCTTTAACATCCCAGTCGGACTTTGCTTCTTGTGCTGACCGAATACAGATAGAATTCTCTGTGTAACGGGGAGGATATTAGGGATGCTCCCCAGTTCCATATAGAATTCTATGCTATTTGCTCAGGAGGGATTTTTCATTTGGGGAATTTTTGTTTTTTAAGGCTTGCGCTGATAAAACAGCACTAAGTTCTCTGTATTTAACTTGTGATTTGCATTTTAAAGTAAATAGAGTTCCTGAAAACACAAACTAAGTAAAGTCTAGAGAATATTTTCTTTAAAAAAATATGATTATTTTCAATGAAATAAATTTATTAACTACAAAAAAGGAACATAATTTGAAAGATTTTGTGGCAAATTTGATTAAAGTTGGTTTTTGTTTTAATACTTAGTAGTACATTTTACGAATTTAATTAAATATTGTTTTTATCTAAAAAGTAAAGTGCAAAAGTATTCTCATTTGACTATTTTCTTTTATATTTAACTTATATGTATTTGAAATATTGTCTTCCAGGATAATTTCATAAATTCTTATAATTTAAAATGCTTTTTCTAAGGCTCCTTGAACTATTTTACCTAATTATTTTCACACATAAATAAATAAAACAATAAAATAAACAGTTAAAAATGTTTTAGAAATTAAGAAAAATTCTGTTTGGGATCGGACGCGTTGAAAAAATCGTATTAGTGTTTTCGAAACGATCAATTTGTGCTGTTTTAATAACTATTAAATTTTGATATAGTAGCAAACGTGAGATAAGTTTGGTCACACGAATATTGCAGTCGCGATTATGCAAATTTACCAAAACAAAAGAAGGTCATACCAAATTTCAACGAGGGCGGCATTCAAGATCGCGATGCACCCCTAGATCTGCGTATTGTGAAAAAGTGAATTTAACCAAAAAAGGTATGTATTTAACGTAAATTATTATATTATTATAAGTTGTTTATTAACTATAAGTTAACTACTATATGTCTCACATTCTAACAAACAGTAATATTAATTATATAGCTGCATTCAACACTTTTTATTGTGTCTTCGTTTTTTGTGTCCTTTTGTGTATGTATCTATGTATGTCCGTAGGTGTCTCACATATATAAATGTATGCATGGGTGTCTTAAACCCACTTCACAAACAATTATTTGTGTACCTTTTTACTAATTATGTTCATTGAATTCTCAGCTATGGACCGCAAATTCCAAGACTACCAGGAGCTTTGTTGCCAAGGCTATGAGCAGCTTACGTGTAAGTATAAACATTTTTCACAATATATTGTATATTAAAGTAATATATTTTTTTAAATATTCCTTAGCGCAACTTGCAGAATTTATAAAATCAATGGGAACCTAATTGGCGGCGATGGATAGGGTTAAATACGGCAATGAATTCGAGAATAGTGTAATTACATTAAAACCGTTCGCGAGGCCTTAATTTTACATCAAATTATATATCTTATAATAATATTTTATCTATAGTTAGCTAAACTACTAAAAAAAATTAAAAATATAAAAAAAAAATGTATTTAAAATAATTTCTGAATGTTTTATTTCGCTGGGGTTTATTGAATTCTATATACCCCAGTCTACTTGAATTTCATGCTCTCTGGGGAGCAGGAAATTCTTATAGGGAATTTCCTTACTGAGCGCTCAGCAAGAATTTCCTCTGCAGCAGAGCAGCGACGGTGCGAGTACACGAATTTCCCCGGCCACGCATGAGTAAAAGCGAATTAGAACTTTACATAAACGGTGAGGATCTACCCCCTGAGCGATTACACAAGAAAGTAGTACTATTTTACTGATCGAAAGTCCCACTGGGATGTACTCGCGCTCTTGGCTCCCTTCCTCCTCCTGTGCTCACGAAGATACACTCACTCGCCGCCCAACGCAGCAGCAGCAGCAGCAGCAGCGCTGCAACAATGCAAAACGCAAACTTTCTCGCTGCCGGCGTCGCTGCTGGCGTCGCTCGTCGGTCGAAGTCGGCTCGTTTGGTTTCGCTGACAGCGGCTCGTGCCAGTACTCAACCGACTGCCAAACGGCGCACGACCAAAAGCAGCAGCAGCAGCTAAAGCAGCAACAACACTAGCAGCAGCCACACTAGCAACAGCAGCAGTAATTGCCGCACGGCAGCAGCAGCAACAACACAACCCAAAGAAAAGCTGTGCGTTGGTTTTTTTTTTTTTTGTTTTTAATTTTCGTTTCGTATGCGGTTCGGCGATAAAAACACAACAGCAAAACAAACAAAACAATGGCAAACAGCAACAAAAACAAGCCACTAAAGGCAGCAGCAACATTAAGTGACATTAGCAACACAGTCATAAACAAAAATAATATTTTAAAAGGCCCTTAAACTTAATTAAGAAATAAAACAGCGCAGTGAAGTGATAAAAACTTATATTACAAAATAGGAAAATAATAAAGAAAACAAAAAAAAATATTAAAAAGTGAAAAGCAAAAAACAAACAAATTAAGATTAAAGAAAAAAAGAAAATCTTATCAGTGATGTTATAAACACATTGTTACAGCACTTTTATGAATTTTTAATCAATGCGAACAAATTAAAGCTATAAAAATATCTATAATATTAACATAATATTCAAGAACTTCTATAATTAATAATTCCCTTAAACATTACCTAATTAGGTTCAAAAAATCACCACAAACCTTTGCGAACTTGATTGACTTCTTTCCACTTTTTCAACCTTTTCCCATGTCTTGTTTTATAGAATTTTTGTATGAGAAATTCCCAATCTCTTTCTGGCCATATTCTGTGCCCTCTGAAGCACATCTTTATTTTCCCAACTTGCTTATTTATTTGACATTTTATTCGCTGCGAAATTATGCATGGCAAATGCAGATTTATTAGGTGGCGGCGCAGTCTGGGTAAGATTCACGTAAGACGTCAAATGGCCAAAAATTAAAAACATAAATCAAAAGTGCTAAATAAATCAGCAAGGAAAATCGACCAAAGAAAGACTTTGTGTGTGTGCTCGTGTTGGTGTGTGTTTTTCCCACTCTTTCGCTCAATTGAAACCATTAATTACATTGCAGTAAATTCCTCTGTTTTTCATAAATTTGTGCAGCATAAATTATGAATTTTATGATTTCTTTTCCAAGCTAAAATATCAAAGTGAACATTAGTTTGGCCAAAACATAAGTGATTTTCTGTTTGATTTCTTCGCGTGCTTGTGTGTGTTACGCATTTTGCTTAGACAAGTGGCCCAGAGGGGGAGGAGGTTGGCCGTTTGTTATGCCCTCACCGAAAAGTGGGGCATGCTCACAGTGCCATGAAGTAGAACGCGTTTGGAACTGTGCATCTGTGCACTTACATATTCATATTCACACTCATATCCATATCCATACGAGTATAGCTATAGCTATAGCTATAGCTATAGCCACTTCCACACAGATGTGCATATTGCCGCAATGGCAAAAACAATTGGGCCGATTAACGGCTTTGAATTATGCTAATTTTTTCGGGGTAATCAGCGTTAGATAGATGCATTTGGTTAATTAGTTTGTTTGCCCCGATTTTATGTTTAATTGTGCATTTTATAGTCGCACACTAGAGATGTTATTTAGCATTAAAATAAAACCAATTTGGTTAGGATTCTTCTTCATATAAGATGAATGTAGATTAGTAGCTTATTGGGTTATAAATTGGCTTAGCAATAAAAATTCAATAATTGAATTAATATAACTCTTTATAAAACTGTTAGTTCAAGTGAATTTTGTGCGATAGCGAGTACGAGAAGGATAACGAGAACGAGAAGAATACGATAACGAGAACGAAAAATATACTATAACGAGAACGAAAAGTATACTATAACGAGAACGATAAGAATATAATAACTATAACTAAAAGAATAAGATAACGAGAACGAGCTGAATACGATATCGAGACATATTCTGCTGAAAGAAAAATAAGTTTGCCATTAAATTACTTTTACATTACGGCAATGGACGGCAATCCTTTCAAATTAATATTATATAGAGACGACACTTGATGTTTCCGATTATATTGATGTATTATGTAATAATCAATTTTGAACCAACTCTAGTTGAAAACAATTTGAGACTTTTCAGATCTTAAATTGTTTAATATTACACTTAAAACATTAAAGTGTTGTTGAAAACAATCTTAATAATCGATGAAATGCAAGATCGATAGATCAGGCTCAATAGATTCCGATAAGCTAAAGCCCTGAATTTATCAGGTTATCAGGTTAATAATATCACCATATATTCTTCTTTTCTCTAACCTATTTAACCTCTTACCGAGAAAAATCCAACTCCCTAGAGTCAGTATATTCTATAGTTTTCCACCTTCTTCTTCGCCCATTTTCCAGTCTTTTGTCTTCTCGTATATAATTAAATAGTGAGAGACGACAACAACCACAACCTTTAGGAATTCTCAGGCGAAAAACAACAGCACGGGCAGTGGGCAATAGCAATAGCAATAGCAATAGCAATAGTGTGTAATAGCAACAATTGCCTGCGAGCGAGCAACAAGCCAAACTGAAAACCAAACCGAGAAATCTGGCTTAGCAGTTTGGCGTTGCGGAAATTGATGCTGCCTCTGTCGCTGCCTCAGCTGGCGTCGCTGCCTGGGACTACATTAATCTTACTTTTATTGCCTTTTCTGTTGTTACTGTTGTTTAATTAATTTTTGGCAAACATAATTTCCCATTGGGCTTTGTGCTCGCGCGCACCCGCTCAGTTAAATGAGTTGAATAATGATTTATAATTCACTTCATATTTTTACGCGATTTTTTCGCACTGCCTGCCTGCCGCCACCCACTTTTTAATAATGTGCAAAAAATTAATAGTATGGAAAATGTAATGCGAGTAAGCGAGCGAGCGAGCGAGCGTGTGGCGCTAAACAAGGCCAAAAACATTACGCATACGCCATGTGTCGGGGTAAGAAATGGTTAAAATAGCCAGGAATTAATTGGTGGCACTGCGGAGGTAACTGAAGGGGGGCTTCCAGCTACGCCACTGACACTTGAGCGGACGTTTTAAGTTACACTTTTAATTAATTGTTGGGCATAAATGATGGGACACTGGCGCAGAGAGAAGAGAAACGGAGGGAGACTTGGGGAAAAGAAAGAAAAGTAGGGAGTTCCAAGATGGAGCCGGGAAAAATGTGTAAATTAAATTAATTAATTCAAAGTCTCTCGGATTTTTCAAAAGGGGTTTTCAAAACCCCCGCTTTGAAACCCAAAGCCACCATTTCGTATACCCTGTAATCTTCTCGATTGTGCTCCTCTCTTACGCACTGGCCTTGCCTGGCATACCATTTTCATGGAAAGCAACTCCTCCTCCATCATCATCTGTCCAGTTCCTGTCTCTCAGCACCTCTATATAGTTTATATAGTAGCAACTACTGGCCAATCAAACAAAACACGAACGCCAAACGAAGGCTTTCCACGAAACATTTCGATGTGTGTTTCTCTGTGTTTTCTGTGTTGTTTTGGGGACGAGACGATTTCCGTTTTGGGTCGAGCTGCTATATTGCTGATTTTTTCTTGCTTTTTTTTCTATGTTTTCTGGTGCTGTTGAGTGGCCGAGAGTGTCGGTTTGGATTCGCCGCTAATTCGCATTAATCATACGACGCGTTGCCTGCTCTCTTTTGTTTATGCATTGGAATCATGAAAACGGAATGAAATGAAATGAAATTCATACAAAAAGCACAGAGCCAGCAAACTGAACGTCGCCAGCGTTTTCCACATTTTTATTTTTACACGCAGAAAATATTTACTAGTCAGTGTGGAGGGAGCGAGTGAGATAGCAGGCACCGAGCAAGGGAGATGGGTGTCGACGACGACGACTACGACGTCTTCTTACTCACGCTTTTGTGTTGCTTATTTTTAATGTGTCAAGGTTCGCGGCATAATTTCAGTTGCTTTATTTCATTTGCGCGTAAGGCAAACAGAAAATATATCAAAGACGGAAAGCGAAGATAGAGAAAACGAGTCATAAGCTGTGAAATGTTTGACTTTCTTTTTTCAGCAACAAAAAACGCATATATAGAACATCAAAATGTTGTCAAAGAAACGATAAAAGCTTGGGAAGAATTGAAGAGACATTTGAAGAAGGTTTGTGGGAATTTGAGTAATAAAAAGCACTTAGTTGAAAGGACTTGGTAGCTGAAAGTGGGACTTAAAAGTATGTTTTTATTAGATATTTTCTAATTATTGACATTTTTTTTTTATTTGTATAGGAAATCTATGAATTGACGGTTGGTACAGGAAATATATCGATTTGAAACTAATTAAAAATGTGTCCAAAAGTATGCAATGAAATATTTCAGGCTTAAAACCATTGAAAATCTTTTTGTAGCCTACTTTTTAGAACCATTGTTTTTAAATCTAAATGAAATTCATAAATTATAATTATAAATATACTTTTTTTACATTTATATAAATTATAAAGTTCTTAAAAATGTGTCCAAAAGTATGCAATGAAATATTTTATCGCTTTAATAAATGAAACCGTATTTTGTAGCCAACTTTTGAACAACATTTTAATTGTTTTCGAATCCTAAGGAAGTTTATAATTTATTTATACAAAATACTTGATGTTTTATAAGAATGTTATTAAAGAATTCACTCTCTAACACGCCAGTGCTTGTGTCTGACTTTGATTTCTTACACTTTTTCCCCCACTGTGTGACCAGTACTTCATCTTGGCAACCTTCGATTTCGACCAAACCCCCCCATAGACATCAGACACTTGCTTGCTGCCCCCCAACAAAGTTATTAAGCCCCAGTGCCAGGACATCAGGACGTAAAAGCGAAGAAGACGGAGGCCAAAGCGAAGGCAAGGGCGAAGATGAGGATGTCGGCGAGAGGCGAAGACGCATCGATAAATGTAAATGCAGTAAATGTGGGGAAATGGCGGGGAATTAGGGGTGAAAGGGGGTTCCCGAGGAGGGCCAAAGGGTACACGGACTATGCTATAGTTATAGTTATAGGTGAGGGTGGCAATACGGAGAGGGCAAAACATTTTTATTACCGCAGTGGAGTCGTAAAAAACTAAATTACTTTTAAGTTTGTAAATTGTGCGAGCTCTCTCTCTCTCTCTGTCCATCTCTTTCCGGCACGGGTTACATGGCTTGGCCTTCTCTTTCCAGCGCTTTAGCGCTTCTGGTCAACGCAAGTTTGCATTCTTTGTGTCACGTTTCCATCGAAAGATAGCAAAAACACAGATACAGATACAGCTATAGCAACAGCTACAGCTACAGCTACAGATACAAGCCAGCGAAAGAGACAGCAGCGGCGAAAGAGACGGCATGATCGATGGTGTGGTAGCGCAGCGCAGCGCAGAGGAAGAAAAACAAATTTATGAAACGTCATTTATTCATAATGAGCCAGGGAAAAGTGGGAAAAGTGTTGGCGCGTGTATCGAAACGAACCGAGAAATACAGTGCAGGCAACACAGAGAGAGAGGGAAAGAAATGGGGAACAGAAAGAGATGGCATTGCATTTCGAGTGTTGTAAAGTGCCATAAACTTATTAGGCGAAAGTGTGTGTGTGTGCATGCGTAACGAGTGTTGGTATTCACTTTGTTATTCATTATTTTTCGGGGATAGACTTGCTTGGCCATTCGTAATTGTTTAACCCTCCATTGAGTGGCTATCGAAGACCCGAGAGTGGCTATCGTGAGGGCCCTCAAGAGGATAATCCAGGGGGAATGATTTGGATAAGCTCTTTGAGTGTGGCCCTTGGTACTTGATGGTTTAATATTTATTTTAGAACTTTATTTCGTATGTAATTCGAGACCTCGTAACCTCAGAGGGTAGTTAGGAGACTAAGGATGAACATTTAGCTAAAATGATGTTACCTCACATACATTTCTTTGAATTTGTAATAGGATAATTGGAACTAAGGCTTCCAGGGCTTATAAAAGTCAAAAGTTTCCAGAATTTTAAAGGTTTTAATATTCTAAAAATATTATTATAGGTCCTACCTTAGACTCCTGTTAATGGGAATAATATTGGATTGTTATTCCATAGAAACTAGGTATCTCAGAAGCTCATACCCTTTGTTTCTTTTTTTTTTCCCAACGAGTCTTTACTGTAACACAGTGGTGCCACCTGCAAATGTGTTAAATTTGTGGCGAACAATTTTGCAGCCCAGAAAACGCGTCACTTTTGCGGTTAAGCCCAAGCATTTCGCAAGCAACATTATTTTGCACACTTGCCACCGCGTGGAGTCGTCCTCTGCTTCTGCTTCGCAAAGTGAAGTATTATATACTCACACAGATACTCGTACTCGCACTCACTCACAGATTCAGATACACACTCGCACACCTCGCGACCCCACTCACATGTCATTGTGTTGTGTTGGTGGCTGCGCCTATTCGCGGCTATTTTGTATACATTTTGCATTAATTAAAAACAAAATAAACAGCTAAAGTCGCGCGCGCGCTTGCCCCTGCACGGGGGCAAGAAAATACAATAAAAAGGAGAAAAAACTGAAAAGCAAACACATTCTGATTTAAATGTGATTGTTTTTCTTTTTCGCTTTTTCTGTTCGTCTTCTTTTTTTTTTCTCTCACTCCCCCTGCTATTCATTCTGCTAAAACGAAGCGAGGGGGAAATGCTTTTTCGAGTGGAGTTTTAACGACACCTAAAAGAGTTGAAATCTATGTAGTAATTATATGTAGGCTTGAAAACGAAAAAAAATCTGTAGTGCAATATGGAAATTACCAAGAAGATACTAGGAAATACCAAATGATTCCAAGGAATACCAAACGTTAGGAAAAAATAGTAAAGAATACTAAAGAATACCAACGAGAGAATACTAAAGAATACCAATAGAATACCAAAGAATACCAAGGCTTTTGAGAAAAACTTGTATCCCGGTTAATTTTAAACTCTTATCTCATTCTGTATTTTTTATATTAGTAAGTTTAACTTGAAAATTAAAAAAAAAAAATGAAACTTAAAACTCCTATGTTTACAAAAATAGAAAAGGAATAATAATTGATGTGATGGAAAAAAAATTGTGTTCATCACAGAAATTCTTTTTGAGAACCTAGTAGTTTCTTAAATACATACATTCTTTATAGAAGCCTAATAGGTATTAGGCAATAGGTAAAACTTGGAAAAATTGGAAGAATTCTTCTTGAAATTAATTTTCAATGGTAAACCTTACCTGTAGTAAGACCAATATTTTATCTTCTAGAATAACCCTCCTCTTCTATGAACTTTTTTAGCTAGCCTTAAGAACTTAACCCATATACACGTACCTTCCTCTAAATAAATTAATGGGTATCGTAAGCGCTGAAGTAAAGCAGAACAGTAACAAAAACAAAAACAAAAGGCAGCGCCGACGCCAACATAACGCACACAGCCGCACAATCGCTCACACACAGATGCTCTCTGGTGTTCTGGTTCTCTTTCCCAGCCGCAGTCGCTGTCGCAGCTGCTGTCGACGTCGACGTCGCTGCCACTGATTAGAAGTGTCTTTGCCTTTTATGTTATTGTTTCTGCTTCTTGCCACCTCTCTGTAGGATTTCTTCTGATTTTTTTTAAGGTTTTGTAATATTTTTTATTGAGATTTTGTTGTGCTGCTCAGTGCCTTTGTGTGCACTTGCCATTTTCATGAAATTTCGCTAAGGCTTTTCAATAATTTTGTGCACGTCTGGCAGAGTGAATTTCTTTCGATTACTCTTGCCAAGTCAGCGATATGCTTTTGTTGTTGCTGTTGCTGTTGCCATTGTTTTGTTGTCGAGTGTTAATCGAATCGTGCGACTCTGCCATATACATATTATCGTGTACCGTGTACCTCTCTATAATTCATGTGTAATTTCGCCCGAGCAGCTGAACAAATCAAATTACAATCAAAAACGAACAAAAGATTCGCCCAGAACAGTGAAGAAAATCAAAAAGAAAAAGAAAAAAACAAGAACAAAAGCCAAATGCGCCCGCGAAGTAAACGCAACAAAATGCAAAACTGTCGACGCTACTCAATACTGTCGACATCGCTAACCAACACTGGACGGAAAAGCTCTCCCTATCGATTTGCAGCCTAAAGTCTCCCCACAACTCTCCGAATCTCCCAAGCGCGCCTCGTAATCGATATCGTTATCGAGATTCAGTTAAATTAACTCTGCATCTGTGTGTGTGTGTGTCTATATATCGAAGTGTTTCCGCAATCTCGTCTCCCTTTGACTCTTAATGTCTTCTAAAAAACGACTCGAGTAACTCAAAACTTAACTTCCGCCTAAAGCTAGCAAAAGCCATAAAAGAATTATCTATGAATATTTGGGTAAGATATTGAAGGTTAATATATTTTAATTATAATAATAGTTACATATTAATTATAGGTCTGAAACCTTATACAAAATGTTTTATTTTTATTTAATTTTAACTTATTTTATGAATATTTATATTTAATCGTTAGCAAAGACAACATCACTAAGATGTCCAACGACCATACATTTGACTTGCCATATGCAAGCCATTTTTCTGCAAGCGACAAACTTGCGCCCCTTTCGCTAGGTCAAAGTTAAGAGTTCGAGTGGAAAAAAATCGTATGGCGTTACTCATCTTATATTGGTCTTTTGTAAAAGAGTATTAAACCTAAGTGCGAATGAATGTACCTGGAAGGTATATTATTTGTCCGCTTGTCCGCTTGTTCGTTTATCTGTGTAAACTCCTAAATCTCAAAGACTTTTGGTGACAATATTGTTATAGGTTTTACGAATATTAGATTTGATCTCAAAAAATGTATTATACGTTAAAAAACCATTTAACACTTAAATAAGTATGATGAACGACCCATTGCTGAAATATTTTTGGTATATCCTTACATTTTCAAAGCTTTTCTACATATTTAGGAGCAGTAATGAAACTATCGAATGTTTTGGTATACATCTTTGTTGAAATTAAATAAATCTTAAGAATTTAAAATAGTAAAATAAGTACAAATACATAAATTTATTAGTATAACGCTTTCGTATAGTTCAATTAATATTTAATATCAAAAATGCTAAATGCTTTTTTAATATTAAAAATTCATCAAAAAAGATTTATACATTCTTAAAATGTACTAAAATTTTCCCATTTTATTCCCTATTTCAATTTTGTAGCAACAAAAATTCCTGAAACGACCTGCGGAGGATGTTGACAATGGCCCTGACAACTTTGAGCCGCCGCACAAATTGCCCAATAATAACAACAACAACAATAGCAACAGCAATAGCAACCAAAATAGCAACAATGCGAATGCCAACAACAATGGTAATGGCGGCAATGGCAACAACAACAACAACAATGGCAACAATACCGGCGGCAACAACAACGCGAATAGCAACAATGGCAACAACAATAATGGCAACACCAACAACAGCAACAACAACAACAACGGCTCGGAAAATCTAACCAAATTCTCGGTGGAAATTGTGCAGCAACTGGAGTTCACCACATCGGCGGCGAACTCGCAGCCGCAGCAGATCAGCACGAATGTCACAGTGAAGGCGCTGACCAACACTTCGGTGAAGAGCGAACCGGGCGTGGGTGGTGGCGGCAACGGGAACGGGAACAACGGAGGAGGGGGCGGCGGCGGCGGCGGAGGAGGAGGAGGCGGCGCCAACAATAACGGTGGTGGTGGCAACGGCAACAGCCATTCCGGCGGCAACGGCAGCGGTGATCATCACCAGCAACAGCAGCAGCAGCAAGGCGGCGGACTGGGAGGCCTCGGCAATAATGGAAGGGGTGGCGGGCCCGGTGGCATGGCCACGGGCCCCGGCGGCGTCGGCGGCAACCTAGGCAACCTGGGCCTGCCACCCAACATGATGGCATCCGCCCAGCAAAAGTCCGCCCTCGGCAATCTGGCCAACTTGGTGGAATGCAAGCGGGAGCCGGATCACGACTTTCCCGATCTCGGTTCGCTGGACAAGGACGGCGGCGGCGGGCAGTTCCCCGGCTTTCCGGATCTCCTGGGCGACGACAACTCGGAGAACAACGACACCTTCAAGGATCTCATCAATAACCTGCAGGACTTCAATCCCAGTTTCCTCGACGGCTTCGATGAGAAGCCGCTGCTGGACATCAAGACCGAGGACGGCATCAAGGTGGAGCCGCCCAATGCCCAGGATCTGATCAATAGCCTGAACGTAAAGTCGGAGGGTGGATTGGGTCATGGCTTTGGCGGCTTTGGCCTGAATCTGGGCGACAACTCGGGCATGAAGATGCGTAACCAAGGCGGCGGCGGCGGCGGCTTCCCCAATGGACCCAACAATGGAGGAGGCGGCGGCGGAGGTGGAGTGGCTTCCAATGTGGCTCCCAACTCGGCCGGCAACTCTGGGAATCTCATGTCCGAGCATCCGCTGGCCGCTCAGACACTCAAGCAGATGGCCGAGCAGCATCAGCACAAGAATGCCATGGGCGGCATGGGCGGCTTCCCGCGTCCCCCGCACGGCATGAATCCCCAGCAGCAGCAGGCGCAACAGCAGGCACAGCAACAGGCCCAGCAGCAGGCGCAGCAGCAGCAGCAGCATGGCCAGATGATGGGGCAGGGACAGCCAGGTCGCTACAATGACTATGGCGGCGGCTTCCCCAATGACTTTGGCCTGGGTCCCAATAACCCGCAGCAGCAGCAACAGCAGCAGCAGCCGCAGCAGCAGCACTTGCCGCCGCAGTTCCACCAGAAGGGTCCTGGGCCCGGCGCTGGGATGAATGTGCAGCAGAGCTTCCTGGACATCAAGCAGGAGCTCTTCTATTCCTCCCAAAACGACTTCGATCTCAAGCGTCTGCAGCAGCAGCAGGCCATGCAGCAGCAGCAACAGCAGCAGCAGCAGCAACATCACCAGCAGCAGCAGCAGCCCAAGATGGGAGGTGTGCCCCAGTTTAACAAGCAGCAGCAACAGGTGCCGCAGCAGCAGCAACTGCAGCAGCAGCAGTACTCGCCCTTCAGCAACCAGAACCCCAATGCGGCGGCCAACTTCCTTCGCGGCCCGAATGGCAACCAGCAGCAGCAACAGCAGCCTGGCAACCTGCCGCAGCAGCAGCAACCCGGCGGCGGCCCTCAGCAGCAACAACAGCAGCAGCGCAACGGCAATGGGCAGCAAAACAATCCGAACAACGGACCCGGCGGCAATGCCGGCAACACGCCGCAGCAGCAGCAGCAACAGCAGCAGGCAACCACCACCACGCTGCAGATGAAGCAGACGCAGCAGCTGCACATTAGCCAGCAGGGAGGAGGAGCCCATGGCATTCAGGTGAGTCTAGTGATTGAAATATATATCCTTGTTGTGTTTGAAGAAGCTTTATTCGGGGATTCCTTCTATAAGAAAAGAGAAAGATTAGGTAAAGTCAGTGATTAGCTTAGTAAATATGTATTTTTGTAGCTTTAACAAATGATTACTTAGGGGGAGGGTGTTAAAACTAATCTCTGATGTTATTTTTGAGCTTGAACAATTAATTATATAGGGGAGGGTGTCACAAATAGTGCCTTATATATGTTTTAAACCTTGAACAATTGATTACTTAGGCGGATAATGCTGAAAATAGTTTCTAATGTAATATTTTAGGTTGTACAATTGATTACCTAGGGGGAGGATTTAAAAAGTAGTGCCTTATATTTGTTTTTAACAATCGTTTACTTAGGGGGAGAATGTTAAAAATAGTCTCTTATGTAATTTTTTAGGTTTTACAATTGATTACATAGGGGGGCGAGTGCCAGCATTAACCCCTTGACACCATTATGATTAGCTGTACATATAAAAATCCTATTAGAGAAACAAAAAATCCCTTAAAAATTCCTTTAAAGTTAACATTTCTTGCTCAGAAAGTTTCTTAATTTATTCTTGGAATAAACATTAGTCTTAAATCTTTATCAAGAGTTTAATTTTTGTCACTGTAAATAAATCTCCTTTCCTTTTCCCACGAAAACTCAATAGTTTATTGAAACTCCTAATTAAATATCCCCTCCCTGAAGAATATATAGAGTCTCCAGATAACACCAGTTAAGCAATACCAATAAACCCCTTTTCCTTTGCCCAAAAAGAAGCCTATAAACGAGGCAAGTGTGGCTGTTGCCTAGAATGGAGCTTATCCAATAACATAACGCTACTTAATGCCATTGACACGTATGTAAATTTCCATGCATATTTAAGTTATCAGCGTAACGAAGTCAACAGCTTTTCACGAAAATCCCAACAGCAGTGGCAGCAGAGGAAAAGCTCCTAGGGGGTGGCTTTTCCAGCACATTGAGTGGAACTCAGTTTGGATTTTGCCACTCGAGCGTTTCACTCGTTTATGCGAATGCTTGTTTGCCTTTTATTTATCTTATTTTCTTTCGTTCTTTCTTTTTGGGAAAGGATCATAAATCATGTTGGGCAAACAAGACCGCTTTTCCCGCTCTCTCTCTCGTTGCTCTGGGGGAGTTTTTCCACGCTCACTCTCTCTCTCGGTATCTTTGGCTACGCTCTCTCGTTACTCGTTTAACCCTCGATTTTCCATTTCCACTCGCCTGGCCCGAGTTTATCTCTGTCCATTAATTTTACCACACATCTGTTCATAAAATTGCTCGGCGACCTGGCGCTCGGCTTCAGTGAAGCCTCGGCAGCCAGCGAGGGTCCTACGCTCGTCACTGTCCTTCGGCTTCTGCCGTCTCCCCTATTTCCCGCTTTTCCGCGCACTCCCACCCCCCCCAACCGAGTTCCATGTGCGCCATTTTCATTACGTGAGCGACAACTGAACGGGACTGAAGCGGGGCCAAAGAAGCGACCAGCGAAAAAATGAAGATTGAACATGGCTTGCCATTGCTGGAATTCGTTGTTTTCTTTTACGGTTTTTTTCTGTTCCCCTTGAAGGACATTTTTGTAGACTTTCTGCAAGATCTTTGGGCTCAGAAAAAAACCTTTACTTAAAGAATGTTGGTTCTGAGACAAGGAAAAAAATAGAAAAAAGTCAGAAGCCATAAAAGATTATTCTGGACAAGAGTCGCTTTTAAAGAGCAGGAGAATAGGAGAAAAAATCGAGGAACAGGCACATAAAATTCATGAAGATTGAGTGGCTTTTTATGAGACAGCTTACAATGAATACCAATAGGAATTGTTTTTATAGATAGAAATTTACATGTAACATTATTTGGTGATATTTAATGATATATTTTATTAATAATTAGCTTTTGTTTGAAGTTTTCGTATAAAACTATCATATAAATAGAGTGTCTTATTCTTAAAACAGGTTTTTATCAAGTTTTTCAAGGCATTGTAATTCGGTGTGGAATTTCATGTGTAAAAGGGATGACCCTTGGCATGTATTCCCAATTCTGCCTGTGGTAAGCGAGAGATTCAGGTACCTAAAATGTACACTGCCCCGTTCCATATACAAATCTGTACTCTTTTCTTAGGTGGATATTTCTTACTGGGAAATTTTATAAAATGAGTAAGCAACTTTTCATATGTAGTAGGTACATATTGCTTCCAATTCCACATACATGTACATATTTCCGGACCTTAGACCCTTTGGATGATTTAATTTATATAAAAGACCCTGAGAAAACATAATTTCCTGGAATAATCACAGCATTTACTAAATTCCCTTACGAAAGCACCTTTCTGACTCTTTCTGCTACCATGCAGGATAATCGTTCCAGCTTTTTGAGCCTTATTTATTGTGCCATTTTTTTTTTTTTTTTTTTTGGCAGCCAACCCTTAAGTGCAGGGCCCCATGAACATTTCACTGGCTTCTCCTTCGTAATCACTCATTCATATAGTAATGCATTCATCACTTCATTGCTCCCAAAACCTTCCTCTTTTTTTGAGCACCCCTCTGTCCTCTGTCTCTCTTTCTTTTGGCCTTTTTAGAGGCGGTTTTTCCGGGGAAAAAGCCAGGGAATCGTCGCTCTCTATCTGACAAAAGCAATATTCCCTGGCCACATGCATCCATCCATCCAACATACTCACTGCATCTCACTCCACTTGCCATACCTAAAATGCACTAAACCTAACCCATATTCATTATCCGCTCCAAATTGTTTTCCTGTTATTTCACAGCAACAACAACAACAACATCAAGGGGTGCAACAACAGCATTTCATTTACAAAATGAAAGTGCAAAACTTTTTAAGTTAAGTTTCATGTCGCTGAGTAGTTTTCATCAGAGAACAGCCAAAAAAGCATAAAAGAGAAGAGAGAGAGAGAAGCGGGTGAAATGGGAGAAGCTTGGTTGAGTGGGGAATTGAGAGTAGAAGGAGCGAGTAGACTTGGTTTTTGGCCTGGTCGAAAAAAGGGACACGGCAATGGCATTTTGTCCGCTTTTAGACAGTTACACGGAGATAAATGGATGAAGGAAACGAAAATGTTATTTAAAATATTTATATTCTTTGTTTTATAAAAAACAGCAGTGCTGTTATGCGCACAGTGTGTGATGTTATGAGGAGCGAGAGATTTAAGAAACTAGTAACGAGTGCATTCTCGTTAATTTATTAACGGTTTTGGTCAGATGTTTCAAGCAAGAGCTACTATCTTAAGCAGTTTTAAGCATTTTATCTTATGTGAGCGACTAGAATCATTTGGGAATTATAAGGTAATACTTTATTTTTTCATTGTTTAATTTAAATAAATAAATTAGTTAGCAGTTTTAAGGGAGTGCTACTATTCCACAATCATTATTCGATATCTTATGTGTCCTGCGATTAAACCCTTTAGTCTTTATTAAGTTACCGGAACCATTTGGGAATTATAAGCCCAATTTTTTTTTTTTTTTTCTTTAATTGAAAGAAAGCTATTTATTCGTAGATTTCTCTATGTGTTCCTGATTCTGGGGCGCATTCAGCTCAAGTTTTGCCATGAATTTCGTTCATGCATTAACCCTCAACTGCCTGAGACTTTTCCCCCATTCAAGCCAGGGCACCATTTCCCCTTAACCCTCCCCCTCCTCCTGCATAGGAAAATAGTTGAAGCAAGCGAGGAGGAGAAAAGCCAGGAAAAGCAAGAGAGAGAGGCGGAGAGGAAAACAGTTTTGGAGGAGGCGAAACTTGTTGACGATTGAGATTGAAATTTTTCGGGGTTTATTATAATTTTTTATTCCTACTGCCCACTAGCCACTCAGCTTGGTTTTCGCCGCCCCCCTGAGGGCCTTGGCGTCTACGCTTTTCCGCCCCTTTCCTTTAACAGGTTTTCCTCGACGGATGCTGGTTGCTGGTTGCTGGTTACTGGTGGCTGCCATAATCAAAGGCTAGTCCTGCCAGCGAATCCTTTGGCTCGCTTATCGGGCCAAGACACAACACGTATACACACTTAAGTCTAACGATATATTTGCATAGGACTCATTAAAAATGCCCCCCCGTGGAGCAGAGGAGGCGTTTTTCGGCGACGAGGGTTGCAAAAAGCCAAAACAGCATCGGATTCAACGAGTTTTTCCCCGTCTCAATAATATATTTGAAAGGGGGCGAAGGAAAGTGTGTGTGGATGGAAGCCCCTTAAGTGCAAGAAATGAGCGGGCAAAGTGTAAAATGTACAATAAATATGACAAAGAACGGTCGAGTAGCGGCGAGTAGCGGGCGGAATATGCACAATAAATAAAGCGGCGAGCAAAGAAATTATGTAGAGCTATAGAATGTGCAGAAAAAACAGCGTCAAGGAGCGAATGGAAATTAAAAATATAACTAATGAGGTTTTTTTTAAGGAAAAGAAAAGGAGTGACATGGGGAAATTAGCAAGGAAAGAAACTGAGAGAAATCTTAAACATTTTTGCAATAACTTTTATTAGAGGAAAATATTCTCGGAAATTTTTTAGTTTGCTCTTTTAATTAAAATGAATATGGTTTTATGTTTGTGTTATTTTATTTTATTATATTAGCACAATGTGATTTCCCGGAAGAAAATATATATAAGTTTGTTTTTTATTTACAGAGAATTATTTTTATATTACTAGGAACTTGTACAGCTTGTTCTTAGATTTTCAGAGAATTATTTTATGTTATGCGAAATTTCATAGAAGCTGTTCTTTCTATTAAAAAGTTTATACTAGAAAATAAATTCAGAGAATTTTTAAACATTTTTACAATGTTATTTCCTAGAAGAACCTGGAACCTGGAAATTGTAGAGCATGTTCTTTGAATTTAACATCATTTTTTTATGCTTCTTATACATATTTCCTCGAAGGTCTTTTCTCTATTAAAAAAACATACAAGGACAAAATTCGAGGAAATTTTAAACATTTATAAAATGTTATTTCCAAGATAAAAATATACTGGGAAATTTTAGAGGTGGCTCTTTAAATTAAACAGAATTATTGTAGTTATCTAGTGCATATTTCCTAGAAGTTGTTCTTTCTATTAAAAATACCTAAAAATACCACAAAAAAGTTTTAAAATTTTAACCACGATTTTTCTTAGAATAAAACGTACTGGGAATTTGTAGAGCTTGTTTTTTCAATTCAAGACAATTATTTTATGTTTCTTAAGCCTTTCTCCTGGAAGTTGTTCTTTCTATTAAAATGTACCCACATTTCTAGTTAGAAACTTTTATATTTATTAAGTTAAAGTTTGTATTTCATTCATATTCATCGTAAAATATCTCCTAAGCTAAAAATTGGGCGAAATCTTACAGTTTCAGTCCAAAAAAGTCAGGAAATTTTAATATGAAAAGCTTAGAGCTGGCTAAAGAAGGATTTTCTATGCCTGGAAACTCCTCATTGATCTAAACTACGCTCATCCGAATTCAGAAGTTTGATATACTTTTAAAGTTTATCTGCGAAACTCTAATGAAAGCTACGTGTTTGTCGTTAAAAAGCCACTCTCCCCTTTCTAACCGAGAAAAAGGTGGCAATGCAAATGAATTTCATCATCAGATACTTATTGGGGGATAATGAAACTTACACGTTCGTATAACCAAAGCAACCAAGAGCAGCCATAAAAGGCAGCAAAAACAACGGCTAAAAGTTCAATGAATTCCAAAATGCTGGCCATTTTGCATGTCCTGCGCCGGCATTAACTCGTTAAAATGCCAGCAACCACGGGGCCACATTGTGTAGTTCTAGCAACCAGCTAAAATTTGTATAAAATACAATAAAAAGGCAGCAATTCGAAGGGGGTTCAGAGGGTGTCGGAGCCTTGCAGGCGTAGAGGCGAAGCGTCATCAAAATGCCGGGGCGCGCGCTCAACAGTATGCAGCGGAAATGTGCAGAACGTGAAAATGTGCGGAAATTATACTCGCTTGCTAGCCAGTCGTCAGCCGCAGAAAGAGAGCGATATACAGACAGCGAGTGAGCGAAGAGAGAGAGACGGAGAGACAGAGGGTCATATCAGATTTTATGACTTGGCCCGGGCCCCGACTTAATGAAGTAACCGGGAGTAAAAGCCAGCCACATGCGACCCCGGGAACACTTCCAGGAACCGAAACAAAGCTGGGAGAGAGCTTTGTGGAGTCACAACCCTCTTTGATTTTCGCCAAAAACTCTGAAGTCATTTTGTATCAAAAAACAATAAATAATTTATAACCCGCGGCAAAGGCAGTGAAGGAGCTGAATGAAACTGAATGAGCGGAGATCTAGGCAGCATCCAAAGTACTTATAATGAAATGAAGGCAAAGGCTACGGCGCAGGCGTCAAGGCAATAAAAGTAAATCCCCGAAAATTCAGTTGGGGACAGTGATGGTGATTTGACTGGTTTTTTGAGAGAGAGATCTGGTTTTAAATTGAAAGAATATTATTTTTGGCATAAGTTATGAGAATATTGCATTTATGTTATGAAAAAAATAGCATACATTTTGTGTAGTATTTCATAAAAAATATCTATGACTAAAAAATATATATTTATCTAAAAAAAAGGTTAAATTTAGCCATAAAATTACAATTACAATATTCTGTGCATATTGTGCGTGTACCGGCCGAGGCAGGTTCGAGAAAATGTATCTTCTAAGTGGGTTTCTCTTCAATTCACTGTTTCAATACACCTTCTTGTCATCACTGTCGCAATATTCTGTTCATACTTTGCGTGTGCCGGCAGAGGCTGATCAGAGAAAATTGTATCTTCAAAGAAGCTTTTTCCTCTTTTTTTTTGTATAACACCTGTCACCGTTTTTAATACACCTTCCTGTCATCACTGCTTCCCTCGAACATTTCTCCTCATAACTCGACTTCCCTTGGATTATATATAGCCCAGGAGTTATGAGGCAGATTCTACATCTGTATAACAGGATTAACCCCTATAAATTGAACTCTCCCCCCTCGAAAAAAACAAGAACTTTGGCTCTAAGCAGAGGAGGGGAAAAGCAGAAAAAGCGGTAGCAACAAACCTATTTATGAGCACGAAACTTTTCCAAAGGCAAAGAGCAACAAAGAAAGCTGGCGAAATTCAGCCCGGCTCTTTCATAATTCAACGAATTTTCCGCCTGTTGTTTTTAGGCGCATCCCAGTTTTTCGGATACTAGTGATTTCAGTTTTGTTTTTATGTTTTCTTTTTTTCGGGTACCAAGCCTGGGCCCATTACGTAACGCATTTGATGCTCTCAAAGGTCACATTATTTACCTTTTATATTCCCATTCGTGTCAGTTGCAGGGGGATTTTTGGAAGGAGCAGATACAAAGATGTTTCTCTTTCTCTCTTTGCCAAAGTTTAGTAATATTTTCATTCGGTTTTCCGGCGCCGCCTCAGCCGCGTTTCAATCAATTTGCAGGTGTCGAGCGATGGTGGGAAAGTTGATGAACTTTGACGGCTTTTTAGGGGTTAAGTGTTTTTCCGCCGGAGTTTTGAAGATGTGTGAAAATGATTTTCACTTTGAACGCTTCCACAACTACCAACTCCTTGGGAGCTGCCTAAATTCCACCTTCTTTTCAATTATAGTTCTCAGAGCTGGCTTCGGACCAGACTTTGAGGGATTATCTGGGGGAGCTTATGGCAGCAATATCAATCAGTTTATTCACACATCCAGCAGCATTTAGCCGGGGCTTGGCTTATTTTCTATCATTTTCCTCAGAGGGAAAGTGGGTGAGTTTCCCTCCTCCAAGTGCTGATTGCTACCTTTCCGTATGCCCGGCATTTCCCTGCGGCGTTTCCCTGTAGCATTTCCCTTGTTGCTCCTGCTGGCATAAAATTTAATATTTGCGCGTGTTCTTAACCCCTCGGAGCCCCCTCGTTTTGCCTATCTTTATAAATATATATATATAAAAATATATATATAAAAATATATATAAATGTGTGTGTGCGAGGGGGTGTCGTGATTATTATGCCATGTAATCCGCTTCATATAACACCGAGATGAGGCGAAGACATGGCAGCCAGGAATGCGTAAGCAAGTGGCAAGTGCTTTTAATACTTTCACCTCCTTGGGGCATCCACACTCGGAGAGAGATGTGTATGTGTGTATGTATAAATATTTCAGTTTTTAATCTATTTTAATGGAAATTATTATTCGCGAAGAGCGAAGAAAGTTTTGCTACTGGTTTTGCATTTTATTTGCTATAATTTGCTTGTCGCCACTTGCTATTCAGCAGATTTCGCTCTCCTCTTGCTTTTCTTCTTGCTTTTCCCCTTTCTAAGCGTGGTATCCCCTTTCTAAGTTTAATTTTTCTAATCTCGAGAAACAAATCCTCCTCGGCGAGCGCTGCGAAGTATGCTATGCTTTTTTACAGCGCGCTGCGAAGCATGCTATGCTGTGTATGTGCGTTCTGCAAACAGCTCACGTCGCATATTTATAGGCTGCCAGGGCATAAAAAGCGATTCCAACTGGAGAGCCGAAAGCTTGCCAAAAAGATTTACAAAATGTTTGCCGTTTTTTCTGTATTTGTTTCGTTCCTATTTAGATTGGCCTGTATAAAAAAAACTTTCGTTTTAGGTATCAAGCCAGTCCAAAGTTGGTTTGTTATCAACAAATGCAGCAAGGCAGTCGTTCTCTCTCTCCGTATTCAAATTAGTTTTTAGCCAAAGGAAAGCAGAGACACAACAGGGTTGACATTCATATCAAAAACAAAGTATTTGCACAATTTGTTTAAATTTCATGCAAAATGCAGAAACCAACGAGGAGAAAACGAGCCAAAGCCCCGAGTCTCCTGGTCAAGTGTAAATTGCAAGCCAGGATAAGGGATAAGGGTTAGGGCGGAGAGAGAGAGAGAGAGGGACCGTACACACATGTCCGAACATTTGAAATTCCATTAAATTTTGTTGCTCTGGTCACACGCAAAATAATTTCCAGTGACATTTGCCAGTCCAGTTCCTTTCCCCTCTGACAACCGAACTCATTTCATTAACTGCCCAAACAGAACGCACAATCTGTTGCCCCTCACATATATATATATACCGAAAGGATATATATATTCTCGGTCATAAATATGTCTGCCCTGGTAACAACACCTTGGGCACACTCATCCTCTCATCCTCATCATCCGCCCACCGAAAAACACCCATTGCAGAAACGTTTTGCCCGGCCACTTTATCAAATTAATTACTTTGCCAACAACCGGGATGAAGGACTCGTCGTCGTCGTTGTAAGGGGGATGATGCAGTGACCGCTTCGGGCCGGGGTCACCATCGGGCTCGCTGAGAGAGAGGTCAAGTGGTCAGAAAAGTTGTTGTTCACTTACATTTGCCACACTTTTAACGGCCATAACACGAAACACGATTGCGAAAAAACAATGATGAGGATATTGCAAAAATATTTACAAGAAATGGTTGTTGCAGGAAGCAAGTGGAGTGAGGGGTAGTGAGAGAGACATCAAACACTGGGAATCAATATGTTTTCGGTTAAATATTTGCATTTAAAATTAACTAGAAAGGGAGATCTCTAGATAAATAAATATTTTATCAGGTTATTAAATTTACATAACATTTTAAGTACTTGAAGTTTGCAAATTTCATTGCCCAGCCTCTGCCCACACACGCACAGTAAGCACCAAATGCAAACAATGCACCAGTGCGGTCTAATTGTAATTTTGTTTGCATAATCTAATTTTTTTTAGGGATAAATTGTATTTTTCTTAATTCAAAGCTATTTGTTATGCAATATTACATAAGCTTTTGGCTATTTTTTCTGGCCACACTATTCTATTACTCAACAATGCAATTCTAACTTGCATAAAGCATCAAGCAAAGAAAAGGGACCCTCTCAGCATTGTCTCACTTACGCAAGTGTTACCCTCGAACTCCCAACGATGTCGTTGTTCAATAGGGTACTGATGACGACCTTGGCAATGTCACAAATATCTGTTTTTGACAAGATTATTATGATATAAAGAAGAAAAAAGAGTTGAAACCCACGTAAGGAGACGTAAGAGTGCCAATCTTAAACAGAAACAAAACGCGTAAGACAAGTTCTTGTTGCTTCCTTTCATTAAAATGCAACCTCGGGAGATACTTTATTCCCGAAATAGAAAAGCCTTTGCTGACGTCACTTTGAAAACATTTTAAATATAGACCGCGGGTCTCGTTTTTTGGTATGTCCCCCCCTCCCAGCTAAATGAAAAGGAAAATCAATATAAAGTAGACGCGACTAGCACAGGCAACCAGTGTCACGCTAAATAATAAAGTAATTTTAGTTTTGTTTGAAGACTCACACTCTCACTCTAGTTACATGGAAATAAGTACGGCCAGGATATATTAGAGAGGTGAGAGGACTCACCTCCTTATTAGTTTTGTATTTTTCGCACAACCCTTCTGCTGTGTTCTTTGTTCTACTTGGAAAAGCGGAGCCCACGTGGCGTATGTGTGATTTCTCATATTGTCTAATGAAACTCTGCATTCATTTGATCTTTCACAGGTATAGCGTAGGGGCGGAGTTGTGGGCGTGGCTGCGGTGCGTGTCTAATGCTCGTCACTTGAAAACTCGCCGAGCCAAAGTAATTGAAAATGTAAATGGTTGAGGTTAGTGTGGCAGGGTGGAGAGAGCTGAGAGGAAAATGTGTGTGGAAAATACGAGTGCAAAAAAATAAATATAAAGTAAAGTTTTTGGCAGTGCGAGGTATCAGCTTTTAGTCAGGTTTTAATTCCCTTTCAGAGTGCTTGAACCCCTTATAAAATGCGTTTCATAATTAACAGCTGTTAATTATGCTAATACAACTTTTTCTAGAGGGAGGTCAGAGTAATTAGCTTAAACAATAAGCATTCATAGTTTGGCCTGAAAATATTCCCAAAACCTCAACTTGCACACCTTTTCGTTTCGTTTTCCATTCCGACTGTGTGTTGGAAAATCAATGCCGAATAAACGCATCGGCTTTTAGATGAAAATGCGTGGCAAAATTCCTGAATACAGGTGATCCTGGGGGGGATAGGGAAAAACGACCGGAAAATGGGAGGTGGCTCAGGCATGCCTGGATAATTTTGCCAAATTTGCAGCTTTGCTTTTTTGTTTGTTGTTTGCATTTTGTGTGTGTGTATTGTGTCGTCCTCTATTTGCCAAAGTGTGTGTATCTCCGAGTGTGTGTGTGTGCGTGTGTCTGAGTGTGTGTAAATAAAATTAACGAATGTTGAACTTTCTGCTGACAAAGTTCCGGCACATGCATACGCAAATATGTTGCAAATTTTTACCGAAAGAGCAATTGATTCTCGATTTATCGCAAAATAGCAAAGAGAGGATATCCGCCGAAATCTATTCTTATTTTCGATGTTTTTTAAAGGGTTTTTTTTAGGGGATATTGAGGGAAGAGAGGTGCCTTTTAGGGAAATATATATGATAATCGGTTTATTGTCAAGGTTTGTTTTTTACTTTTTATGAAATTTGTCAGGGTTTTATTAGGTCTTTAAAATGTCCTTAATCGAGTATATTTTTTTCGTTGCAGTATTTCCATTTAATTAAGTTTTAATGCTTTAAAAATATCATATAGAATTTCTATATTATATTAAAATAAATTCCTCAAAAACTACTTCCTAAATAATTTGGTTTTAACATTTCCACTTAATTAAGTTTAGATGCTTTAAAACTTTACATAAAATCATATAAATTTTTTTTATTATTCCCAGTTTTTATATGTTAAAATAAATTCCTCAAAAACTACTTCCTATATTTTGTACTTTCCATATTTTTCCTAAATTTCAAGCGCATCTTGTTGTGATTATTTCCCAGCTTTCTCGCCACTCTTCCGTGTTTCTGATTCTTTTTCTTATTCATTTTTTGTAGAACCTTGTCACGTTCTGTCTTATTTTTTTTGCTGCTGGCTGAGTCAGAAAAGCGCGCGCGCTCGTTTCTTTGGCGAATTTCATGTGTAACTCATAGATGCAGCCGTCCCAAAAGAGGCGGAGAGCGAGAGAAGAATCGTAGAATCGTTGAATCGCAGAATCGCAGCGGTCAGAATTCTTCTCAATGCTATTTTCATGTTGATCGTGCCCGTGCCCGTGCCCGTGCCTTTGTGCAGCTGCTTTTATCTATCAGATGCCAGCTGTATGAGTCATTGGAAGTCTGCTTGATTTTCCGGCTCTCTGTTATCGTTGCGAGATAAGCACGAAATTACAGAACTGAGGAGATCTGTGATCTCATCTCGGCTCGTTAATGCTCGTTAAAGCAGGAAGTGGGTAGTGATCAGGTGATTATGATGGGGATCAGATCAGCCCGATGATCGGTGTAATGATCGGCCCATTAACTGCATTATCCAGAGCAATTACGGGGAGAAATCAAATATTGGTCGGGTCGGCACGCAAAATATTTACACTAATTAGCCGGGGGGGCCAGCCGCCTGCAGTTTCTCCTCGGTTCAGTACACTCGACTACAAAGCGATTTGAAATTCCCATTAAAGTGAGCATATTAAAAATGCAATTGCAAATTAAATTTAATTTAAAAATCCATCAAGGCAATGCAGAGCGACTGATGCTTTTTTATGCTCTCCCGCCTCGTTTAATTGATGGCAAGAAATGGAAAAATGGAAAGGAATTATCAAAACATAAATCTGGGTAATGAAATCATTGCCAGATTAGGTTCTCTATAACATCCATCCATTACTCGATATGTCGCCCTCTGCTATTCAGGGAAATTTGTTAATGGCTTTTTGGAACATTTCTGGGAAACTTTACAGAGGAATGGGAAAATAAATTAATTTACTTTTATTTTATTCATGCTTTGGTGGGGAATTTATGTTTCTAGATAAGCTAGGATGACAGAATATTTACTAGGACTTTTAATTCGTAGAATTAACAGTTGTCAGTTAGTTTATGGATTTATTATGGCATCAAGAGTGTTTATAAATTAATTAAATGGAAATTTATGAATGTGGTTAAGTTACTGTGACTGATTATTTATTCATTTTAATACGTAAAATAAATCTATTTTACTACTACTTCTGATATTAGTCTGTGGAATATGGATTTTTGTTAAAGTTTCTATTAATTATTTAGCCCAAAAATTGAAGAAGATATTGAAGAAGTTACTCTAGCTCTTGGTTTATTTTTTCTTCAATTTTTCTGTTGAGTTCATTAAACTCTTATTTAAAAAAAAGACTTAACCCTTCGATAAATTCGTAGAAAATATTCTTTTTTTTTCTGACAAAGTAGGCTTTCGTTTTGGGAAAAAGCAGAGTTTCTGAGCAGCTTGAAAAACCCTTTGCCGACCACGTAAACTTTTTGACAGACGATCCATTAAAATGTTTTCATAAATTGTCCACAGGTGTGCCTGAGCGTTGCATGTGCCGCCTCCTCTTCTTTCCCTTTCTCTATATATAAACATGTATACACCCCTACCTTATGTAGTAAGAGCTTTTGTGTATCCGAAACCCCAAAAACCCCTTTGAAATGAAGCCAACAAATCGAACCAAAGGCATATCCATCGCCAAAGCCAAAGCCAAAGCCCAATAATTTAAGCGAGAGCCCCACGGCCCCGATTTTCACCCGGACTTCCCTTACCCCTCCGTGTGTGACCCACATGACATATGCATATAGTGCAGTTCATTTCGGGGCCTGCCGATGCCGCCCCTCTCTTCCCTTCCGAAAACTACTCCCATTTATATGCATTTGCGGAGGCCTCATGGCCATTTATGCCAAAATTTAATTTATAATTATTGCAAGTTTAATTTATGATCATTGACATGCTGCAGCAGCCCCGAAATGCACACACCACACACATCGTTTGTACAGTGATACCCCAGTGGCAGCAGTGCTGAACGGGTTTTTTGTTTAAGGGATTAGTTAAAAAAAAAAAAAAAGGTTGAGGAAAGAACGGTTCAGAAAAATTCGTAAATTAGTTGAAAAATGGATTAAAAACCTTTTAAAAAAAAAAAAAAAAAAAGAAATTGATTTTCTAATTTATTTTAACTCAATTTTATGCTAAAATTCAGTCAAGAATATGCAGTTTGATATACAGCTGTTTGTGAGATGAAAGCTCATCTATCCTTCATCAGTATCCTTTCCTAAAAGACTTAATGATATAGCTTTCACAGAGAGAATTATGAGATCCGGAAATTGAGAATCCGCGTACTCAAGTTCGTACTATTCTCATTTTGAGTACGGTTTTTTTTAAATTATAAGATTAGGTTTTTCTTTCCCTTCTTTGAGACAAAAAAAAAAATAAAAATAGCCATTAAAAAGCTATTCAAATTCAAATAAAAAATGTCTGAAAATCTCTAAAAAAGAAAAGCCAAAAACTATCTAAAAAATCAGCCAGCTTGGCAACCCTGCTGGGTGGGATCCCGGGTAAAAATGGGCGGCGGGTGGCGGCTTTTGTATCTATTCCTCGCTCCTCTCCCTCTCCCTCCGCCGCTGCAGATTGTCGGGCATTGTGTGCAAACTGCAACTGTTTCAAAAGTTTCCCTCTCCTCCCCCCGGGAGCAGGCCGAGAGTCCTTCGGGTGGCAGCCGGAAAATGGGGAAAACGAGGAAAATGGTCGAAAATGGGGAGAAAGGGGAGGCGTAACTCACCGCTTGCCGCGCTGAAAGTTGGCTGATATGTCGGCATCAACAATGATGATGATGACGGGAATGTGGATGTGGATGTGGGATGGGAATAAGGATGGGCATGTGGAATATAGGATGTGAAGGTGGCTGCGAGATGGACCCATTGTTTCCGGAGGAGTGTGTGTGTTGTGTGGGTGAAAGTTATACTATATCCCCAGCCCAGGAGATTTCCAGGATCTCAGAATGCACAGTGCGGAGGCTGTCAGAAAATCTGCATCCAAGGTATTTGCCACCGAAAGTGAGCATAATTACGGCTAATTGAACGGCAAGAGGTCAATTCTGTTTGCCTCATTTGGCTAACACAGTTTTCAGGGTCTAAAGCTGGTAAATATCGAAACAAAGGGGCCAAGATAGAGGTAGAAATTTCAGGGAGGAAAATCCTGGAAGTTTGAGATGGATTAGAGAGGTAATACTAGTTTTAGTAGAGTATTTCAGGTCAGTTCTACTTGTATTTAAGTTCATATTCTAGTTTATCGGTTTTTTAAGAAGAAATCTTTTCTATTTTATAATTAACTTATTTTTCCCTTAGTCCATTTCATACAAGATCCTATAAAATTCCATTTTCTCTACTCTAAAATCATATTAAGTGTCAGGCTCTCTGTGTTTTGCTGCTTGTCGCCGGCAATTAAAAATCAAATTCGCTTTTCCAAATGTAGCAGGATGGCATACCTATATACTTACTTATATACTTACTTACATACTTATATAGTTACTTATTTACCGACTTATGTACTTATAATAACTTATTATCTATAATTACTTATAACATAGACTTAATTAATAGTTAAGATAAATATAAACACATTGTGCAATATTAGAGATAAGGTTAAGCTAACAGAGCTGTTAAGGCGCTCTCTTGACTCTCTCTCCTCTCTCGCTCTCATCGCTCTCTGAACAAAAACGGGGGTTGATGCAGATCGTAGAGAGAGCGAGGAGTCAGTCGAACGCAGCCCAGAACCGAGAAAAGAAGTGAAATAATAAAAAGAATAAGACATTACGCTAACTGTTGTTCGTCTACAATATCAGAAGTGGTCGATTACACGCTAAAATGGAACTCGAAAACGTTTCAATTGCGCAGCTTAAAAAGTGGCTAAGTGTATTAAATAAACCAACTACGGGCACAAAAAAAAAAACATTAGTTATGCGTTTAAATGCGGTACCAATGGAAATAAGAAAAACGATTGACATGTCAAAGCAGGGTAATTCCGAGGAAGACGACGACGAGCATTTAAACGAAACTGGCGACAACGGCAACGAAAAAAGGCAAACGAATCTGGAGACAACGGCAACGGAAAAAAGGCAAACGAATCTGAAGACAACGGCAACGGAAAAAAGGCAAACGAATCTGGAGACAACGGCAACGAAAAAAAGGCAAACGAATTTGGAGACAACGGCAACGGAAAAAAGGCAAACGAATCTGGAGACAACGGCAACGAAGAAAATGCGGACGATTTTAACGGCAATGAGAACGAGACAAATTCAAACGAAAATTTTGGCGAATACGGAGAGGACAATAATTGCGAGAATATGGAATACGACGGAGGCACGAACAGCGAATATGGAATGGAAATGTTGGACGAAGATAGCGGCGAAGAGGAACGGGACAACAACGGCAACAACAATGGCAAAAATTACAACAATGGCGGCGACGACGACGGCAAGAACAACAACGGCGACGGCAAGAACAACAACAAAGGCAACGGCAACAACAAAAACGGCGGCAACGGCAATGGCAAAAATTACAACAATGGCGGCGACGACGACGGCAAGAACAACAACGGCGACGGCAAGAACAACAACAAAGGCAACGGCAACAACAAAAACGGCGGCAACGGCAATGGCAGAAATTACAACAATGGCGGCGACGACGACGGCAAGAACAACAACGGCGACGGCAAGAACAACAACAACGGCAACGGCAACAACAAAAACGGCGAGGCGAGTAACAATGCGCGCAAAGTGAAGAGTGGCAACGCTGAAAAGCTGAAATTCGAGGGAAATCAGGCCCAAGTGTCGGAAATGTCGCTGCGCATGGCAACAGAGGTGCTGACAGAATATTCTGGAGAAACATGCGCGCGCAAATGGATTACACAAATGAATAACATTGCTGAAATCTATGGAATTGGCGGGCAGTATAAGAAAATGCTTTTGGTCAGCAAAATTAAAGGCAAAGCTAACATGTGGTTACATGCAAGTCCAGAGCGTGTGCTTTTACCATTAGAAGAGCTGTGTGCCGAATTGTTCGTAATGTTTGGCGAAAAAACTTCAAAGCTAGAGGCAAGGCGCAAATTCGAGGGACGTACATGGCTGGTCAGTGAGGCGTTTGGTAGTTATGTCGATGATAAGGTGATGCTTGCTCAAAGTATCAACATAGACGAAGAAGAGCTATTGAGCTGCATTGTCGAAGGTATTCCGAACCAAGGATTGCGCAATCAAGCACGTATACAATGTTTCGCTAATGTTGGGCACATTAAGCGGGCATTTGCTGAAGTGAGTTTGCCCAAAACGAGTTCGTCCAAAGCTTACGTGGTCAAGAAGAAGGAAGCGTCGATGGACACCAATAAGGACAACGAGATGCGGTGCTTTAACTGCAACGCCAGGGGACACTGGGCCAAGGAATGTGGAAAACCAAGGCGAGAGAAAGGATCGTGCTACGCATGCGGCGAGATGGGGCACTTCGTAGCGACGTGCTTGAAGAACAAGAACAAGAGCAGCAACAATTATGTAAGATTTTTTGAAATTAATTTTATGAATAGTTCAAATGATAAAATGATTACAGAATGCCTCATAGATTCAGGAAGCCCAATTTCTTTCATTAAAATAAATAAAGTACCAGGAAATACGCAGAAATTACCAGTTTTAAGTTTATATCATGGATTAAATAATAGTTACTTGGAAACCTTTGGAAAAATATTATGTTATGTTATGAAAAATCTAAATAAAGTACATTTTCACTTAGTTATTGTGGCAAATAAATCTATGAGTCATGATGTAATTCTGGGAAGAGATTTCATGGAAGCATGTAACATAAATTTGAACTTGGATACCTTGAAGATGGTTACGGTGGAAAGCATAAATAACGACATTGTTAGTAACATTAGTGGAAAAAACGATAGGGTTAGGAAAATTGTTGGCAAAACCAGTGAAGAAAGGCAGATTGTTAGTGATATTGTTAGTAAGGTTAGTAAAGAAGCGGATAGTAGTGAAAGTTTTAGCAAAGAAGCAGATATTAGTGATAGTGTTAGCAAAGAAGCAATGATTAGTGAAGTTGTTAGTGAGAAAGCAGGTGTTAATAAAGAAAATCAGTCAATTAACGAGAGGAAAAGGTCATTTGAGTCGGATATAAATATAGTGGAAAGGGAATTAGGTTGTATTGATATAGGGGACGAATCGATTGATTACAAAATAGGTGAACAAGTCGATTATAATGTTAGGTGTCAGTTTATCAATATGGTTCAAAGTAGTTATGTTTATAAAGATAGACCTAATGAGCCAGAGGTAAAGTGCGAAATAACACTGAGACTAGAGGACTCCAAACCATTTAGTTGCTCGCCCAGAAGGTTGGCTTATACGGAAAAGGAAAAATTACAAGTTATATTAGATGAATATTTGGAAAAGGGAATAATTAGGCCAAGTGAGTCAGAGTACGCATCTCCAATAGTGTTAGTGAAAAAGAAAACAGGAGATTTAAGATTATGTGTAGATTACAGAAAGCTGAATAAGACAATGATTAAGGATAACTATCCTTTACCTTTAATTGATGATCTGTTAGACCGATTGGTAAATAAAACAATTTTTTCGAAATTAGACCTTAAGCATGGTTACTTTCATGTGTTTGTAGATAAAGAATCAATTAAATATACATCGTTTATGACACCTTTGGGTCAATTTGAGTTTACGAGAATGCCAATGGGATTGAAGAATGCTCCTGCAGTTTTTCAGAGGTTTATAAATAAAATTTTTGCTGACATGATTAGAGAAGATAAAGTTATAGTTTACATGGACGATATTATGATTGCAAGTAAGGGAATAAGGGAACATTTAGAAGTGCTTAAGGAAGTCTTTGAAAGGCTAGCAAGGAACAAGCTAGAGTTAAGAATGGACAAATGTGAGTTTTTGCAAGCAAGTGTACAGTATTTAGGATTTGTAGTAACGAGTAATGGAATTCAGGCTAATGAGAAGGGAATAGAAGCCATTCGAGATTTTCCGATACCGGACAAAGTACATGGAGTTAGAAGCTTTTTAGGACTATGTTCGTATTTTAGGAGATTTATTAAGGATTTTTCAACGATCGCAAAACCGTTATATGAGTTATTAAAGAAAGATAAGGAATTTGCTTTCGAAGAGAAAGAGTTGGAATGTTTTGAAATACTTAAGAAGAAATTAGTAGAGGCACCAGTGTTAGGATTATATTATCATAAAGATGAAATAGAGTTACATACGGATGCAAGTGCTCAAGGATTTGGGGCGGTATTGCTACAAAGAAAGGATGATAAAAAGTTACATCCAATATTCTATTTTTCTAAAGCTACGACAAAAGACGAAGCAAAATACCATAGTTTTGAGTTGGAGACATTAGCGATCATTTATGCTTTACGAAGATTTCGAATTTATGTGCAAGGAAAAAGGTTTAGAATTGTTACGGATTGCAATTCGTTGACATTAACGTTAAACAGAATTGAATTGAATCCTCGGATTGCAAGGTGGGCATTAGAGTTGCTTGAATATGATTTTGAGTTGGTTCATAAAGCAGGAAAACACATGCAACATGTGGATGCGTTAAGTAGGAATACGAGCATATTTGTGGTGGAGACTAATAGTTTTGAAGATAACTTGATTATTTGCCAGAATAAGGATGAAAAGCTTATAGAGATAAGAAAAAGGTTGGAGAAAACGGAAGACAAAATGTTTGAAATGAGAAATGGAGTAGTGTATAGGAAAGCAAATGATGGACGATTACTGTTTTATGTACCAAGGGAAATGGAGGAGAAAATTTTGTATAAGTATCACAATGAATTAGGTCATTTAGGAAGAGATAAGGTTATGGATGCTATTGTTAGGACGTATTGGTTTCCCAATACTAAAGAGAAAGTTGTTAGACATATTGAAAACTGTTTGAGATGTGTTGCGTTTTCACCAAAGTCTGGAAAGGGAGAAGGAATGTTGCATAGTATTCCTAAAGGAAATTCTCCATTTGAAATAATCCACATTGATCATTATGGACCAGTGGATTCTGGAAGATCGAAGAAACATCTTTTTGTAGTAATAGATGGCTTCACTAAATTTGTAAGGTTGTATACAACGAAAACGACAAATACTAAAGAAGTTATGGTAGCGTTAAGAGATTATTTTAGATCATATAGCAGGCCAACGTGCATTGTTTCTGACAGGGGTAGTTGCTTTACGTCGGAAGATTTTACGAAATTTATGGATGAATTCAATATTAAGCATGTCAAAATTGCAACTGGTTCACCCCAAGCGAATGGACAAGTGGAAAGAGTTAATCGTATCTTAGGGCCAATGATAGCGAAGTTAGCAGATTCGGAAAAAGGATTGCATTGGGATACAGTTATAGAAGATGTAGAATATTCGTTAAATAATACAAAACAAAGAAGTATTGGGCAAATGCCAAGCAAGATGTTATTTGGGGTGGAACAAAAAGGACAGATTATTGATGAATTAAAAGAGAAATTAGAAGAATTAAATGAAATAAAGGATGTTAGGAACTTAGAAGAAATTAGGAATAAAGGATCAGAGAGTCAGAAAAAGTTACAAGATGATAATGAAAGAAGGTATAATGAAGGTAGAAAAGATATTACGAAATACAAAGAAGGAGACTATATAATGGTTAAGAACTTTGATAGTACAGTGGGAGTGGCAAGGAAGCTTATACCAAAACACAAGGGTCCTTACGTGATAGACAAAGTGTTAAGAAATGATAGGTTTTTGATAAAAGATGTTGAAGGTTTTCAGCTAACACGTAATCCTTATCAAGGTATCTGGAGTAGTCAGAATATTAGGCATTGGATAGGACAAAAATTATGAACATGCAAAGCATACTTATGTAATTGTAAAGAAAAAAAAAAATTGTAAATATTAATCGAATGTAATTCCCATAAGATCAGGGGATCTTAAAATGTCAGGATGCCCGAATTGTAGCAGGATGGCATACCTATATACTTACTTATATACTTACTTACATACTTATATAGTTACTTATTTACCGACTTATGTACTTATAATAACTTATTATCTATAATTACTTAAAACATAGACTTAATTAATAGTTAAGATAAATATAAACACATTGTGCAATATTAGAGATAAGGTTAAGCTAACAGAGCTGTTAAGGCGCTCTCTTGACTCTCTCTCCTCTCTCGCTCTCATCGCTCTCTGAACAAAAACGGGGGTTGATGCAGATCGTAGAGAGAGCGAGGAGTCAGTCGAACGCAGCCCAGAACCGAGAAAAGAAGTGAAATAATAAAAAGAATAAGACATTACGCTAACTGTTGTTCGTCTACACAAATGAGATTTCTGTCCCTCCTTCTGCCTCTGCTTCACTGCCGTTGTCATAATTTCGTTAATAACGCAGCGCGGACACCTCATTGGATTGGATGGGATTGGAATATAGGGGACAGGGGCTGGAATCGCATAGAAAGAGGAGTTCTCTGGGATGCGGTGGCAGCTAGTTTATGTCACACAAATATCCAATGACAGACACCCAGCGGGTGGAATTCCCTTGGCTTCATTTTTGGATTTTTTGGCTTCGCTGCCAAAATATATTAAAAAATAAAAGAGAAAAAACGAGAAAAACTGAAAATATGGCAGAGGGGAAAAAGCGAAACTAAAGCGCAGACTAAATCATGTTGGGGGCGGTTGTAAGTGGGCGTCCGGGTGGGCGTGGCCTCTTTGCTAATTTCATTGACTCTTGAGTTGTTTTTTTTTTGGTTTGCTGCCAAAAATGCACCAAGTGGGTGGCTTTTATGGGCTTTATGAGTTACTTTTCACATTTAAAGTACAGGAAGTTCCGTTGGAAAGTGTTTGGATTTTTTATAGCTAAAATATTAAGTAAAATGTTAAGAAAATTAAGCAAAAAAGTCAACATTTTTAACTTCTTTGATTGAGATTAAAGATAGATTTAAGTAAACTCTCTCTGTTAGGCAGGCCCCAAAAAGTATGCAATGCATTTTGTTAAGTAACGGAAATAAGCCTTATTTGTAGTACATTTTAAATTTAAATAAACTGTGATTTAAGGGGATAGTTAGTATGAAAATAATCATAATATTTTATTGTTAAAATATTTAAATTAAATAACATTTTAAATACAGTAAAAAGGCAATTAAAACTACTTAGAAATTAGCTTCTAGAATATTCTAATTCTGAATAATAATGTCTTCGTTCGATTGAGATTGGAATTACCTTACCTTGAGCCACTTTAATTATAGTTTTGCTTAGAAAATTGCCACCTCTCCGGCTGGCCGACTGCTGCTGCTTACAATAATAATTAATCAGCAAAACCTTTTGTTGAGATTTTTCGCACCTGCTTTTTGGGGCTTGCCTGAGTCTGGGTCTGGCAAGTTTTTCAATTACCTTAAGTGCAGCCCAGTGGTATTGGGTTTGCCGTTCTGGGTACAGTTGTGCCTGGTCAGCCCAAGTTGAAGTTGAAGACACTGCCAGGATAAGCTCCTGCTCCCCTTGACAAAAAATAAAAGGGGGACCGCAGTTCCTTTGGAGTTTTATGTTCTTCGTTTTGTATCTTTGTTTTGTCGTTTTGTTTTTCTTTTATTTTTTCACTCCAACTTCCAGGATCACACACACATGTGCAGGCCACTAGCCTGGATAGAGTCACATATATCATTGTCAAGTCTATATGCAAGGCAAGGAGGCATCCTCATGCCCCAAACCCAAACCCAAACCCTAACCCAGTCCCAACTCCCATACTCCTCCTCCTCGGACCAAGCCCGGAATATCATTCCCTTGACAGCGCGTGGGGCGTGCGGCAATCTTTTTGGCTTGTCAAATGCGCATTTCCTGCTTAGAGTCCTTGCCGCCGACGAAGCCGATGCCGATGCCTCTGAGGGCACTGGGAAAAATACTCTCTTAAATTTATTCTCTTTAATTTTTGAAGAAATCAAAGGCTTGGCTGTCCAAGAGCTAAATAATTGGTTTAAAGGGGTATTTTCCATCTATAAAAGCCTTCTGACTTGTGTAACCTTCTATTAAGACTTTTTCCTACTGGAGAACCCCCTTTTCTCCCTGTGCTCTTATGTATCTGCTCTCGTTGTCTGTGTGTGAGTGTGAGTGTATCTGTATCTGTGTTTGTCTCCAGCGCAATCAATATGGCGGCGCTGGGGTAATAGCTGCAGGATTTACGCGCTCGTGCGGCGTCTCTCCACAAGCTCCCCTTCCTGCCGCTCCTCCTGGCCAGGCCTGGGTCTCTCCCACTTACATGACCGCCAAGCCGTCGTCATCTACGTCCTCGTCCTCGTCCTCGTCCGCGTCCTCGTCCTCGTCCTCGTCTGCGGCAGTTACCTTTAAACTTTTTTTATTGATATTTTATGTATTAGTGGGCGCAGCCTCCCCCTTGGGATGTGCGTGGGTTTTGTCTTTGCTTTTTTGCTGTAATGATTTGTTTTATGAACTTGTTCCTGGCTTCCTTCGATACGCAGCCAATTGATGTTTAACCAAAGCCCATCGACTTCATTTTGGCCAAGGAATTTTATGAGAGGAGATGCCAAGGCTTATAAAAACCAACAAGTTATTTAGAGAACTCCTTTAGCTTCAAGGTTTATGGTTAAATTTTATAGAATTTGTAAGGGGAGTTGCTGCTTAAAATTAAATTGATTTCTTAATTTAAAAACTCAGCAAACATAAGAGTTTCATTTCCCAGATGTAAGCACACATATCATTCCAAAAACCGTAGTAACAGAGGAAACTCTGTTTCCCTTTTCTCACACAACTCACCTTTTGGATTCGCAGAGGCAGAGGCTCATGATTTATGGCCAGCAGTCGTGGAGCAATGGGTAGGGAGAAGGTATAGGGTGTTTGATGGGTGGTGTGTGTGTGTGCGTGTGTGGTGTTTGAAAGGTTACTTCTCGCACACATACAGCCAGTGCCAATGCCAAAGCCAAGGCACTAAACTTCAATTAGCCCCGACGAGAGTCCATGACTTTTAATCAGCGTACTTTACGCCACTCTCACTCGCTCTCTCCCGCCTCCCGCTGCACGCGAGCCTCGAAATGAAAATGGGAAATGAAAATGCGTGGAGCTGCAGAAAACACACAATAAATTAAACCAACAAGCAATTACAGAAACAGCAACAATAGCAGGAGCAGCAGGAGCAGGGAGCAATCAAACAAAGGAGCTAAAAAGGAATAAGTTAGGACTGTGAAAATACCCTTTATCTAAGCAAACATACTTTGGTTTGGTTGGAATATATTATTTTCTAAAGATATTGGGTTTTTAAAATATTTAAAGAGATAGATCAGCTTAAAGTCAAAGAAATACATTTTATAAATATATTTTACATATTAGACATTTTTCAGTGAATTTATAAATATTTGCTCTCAAGAAACTGTTTTTGTTGGAAGGAAAAAATCCTAAAAAAAGAGAATGCAAAATATCAACTTGAAATATATTTAATTTATGCAAGATTCAAATCCAAAAGTATAAAGTAAAATACCCCATTATTATACTTTTGATATATTTGGAGTCGTAAGAATCTTGATTTAGAATATAATAATATAATTGCTATGATAAAACGGCAGGAAATATTTCTTTAATCGGTAACGGATTTATAAAAATTGAAATTCTGCATATTTTTGGTTAAAACATTGCCTATTTGAATATCTCACAAGTATAAGTAGAATTTTATATATTTCTGTCTTAATTGAGTAATCTTTTAAGCCCTGTGGTTTTATCCTTCTTGGGGAGTAACTATTTACGAATTCATTCAACAAATAGTTCATTTTTAATAGCTATAAGCTGTTAGTTATGTCTCATTCTTTCTTTCCTTTTATAAATCTATAAGTTGTTAGTTATATCTATATATTTCTTGGTATAAATCCAATATATTCTTCCCAATTTCCCTCAATTAATGGGTGCCTTATAAGCAAATCGTGACCACAAACTTGGCTTAGGTGCTTTCAAAATAGTCGCTATTCCTACCATGCCCCCTTGTTTGTTGGCTGCTATAATTTCCACTGTTGCTCCTGCTCCTTCCACTGCCCATTTGGTCACACATGACATGGCGACAGACTGCAAAGGCCCCGCCAAAAAACGCCACCATGAAAACCCCGTCACAGGAAGGAAGGGTACAGGAAAATCAAGGCACTGTGGTGCCAAAGCCCCCAGAAAATTACCATCAAGAGCCAGTCGCTAGGGAAACCCAGTTTGAAGCCAGGCTGTGCCAGTGTGCGTCGTCCGGTGCCAAGATTTATTTGCTGGCCGTCGGAACTCCGAGTGTGAGTTGCCGAGCTGCGAGGGCCGAAGGATGTTGGCATTGAAGTAACCAGGGTCGATCGGTGTCCTCCGCTCATTTTGCATGTCGCGGGAGGAGGTGAGGTCGCCGGCCCATTACAATAACAAATGAATGGCAAATTTGGCTGAAGCTGCTGCTGCTCAGAGTACGGGGAATCCCCCAGCCAAAAGCAGACAGACAACGCACCAAAGTAGACTATGAAAAAGTGCCGAAAGATTTATGCCTGCCTCGGGCCTCTCTGTCTCATTCTCACTCCCGGACTGTGTGTGTGCGTTTGGCATTCAATGCGGATTTGAAAGCCATCCTTGGCGATAATAAGCTTGAAAGCCCACCCAAATCAACCTCGAAAGCCACCCACACTCGACGGTGTGTGTGTGTGTGTGGGAGTGTGTGACAACACATCGAGCTGACAGCAAATGAGACAGCTGCAAATGAGACAGCTGCAAATGGAGAAGGTGTTGGCTGGGTCGCTCTGTCTCTGCTGCTGCCTTCCTATGCTGCCAAGCTATGTGTCGGGTATTAGCTTCAAAAATCCTTTGCAATGCCAGAGAGGGCCTAAAGGAGCCAGGAACTAGGGAGGAGAGGTAGGAGCAACCTGGCAACCGTGACAACCATTTGAGGGGCCTGTCGAATGCGTGCTCTGAACACACACCCAGAAATAGATCAAAGATCTATAAGATCTCGGAGGATAATTTGATTTGGGTTTCCCTGAAGTCGAGGGATTATGAAAATTAGTTATAGGAAAGGGTGGAGATGGTTGCTATATTTTTTATATATTTATTTTAGAGCAATAATTAGGAACTTTAGGGAGTTTAGGGTCTACTTAGATGGTCTTAAATTTGAATTTCGAAGGAAAGGAAGATATATTAAGATATTAAGATATTATAATATATATTTGTGCTTTATTTTAAAGCAATAATTAGGGATTTTTAGGGACTTTGAGGTAACTTAGATGGTTTTAAACTTGAATTGCGAAGGAATAATGGTTGTATAATACTTTGTTACGGATTTTATGTACATTATTTACAAGCAGAGAGCGCCTTAAAAGACCTTGAGAGATAAAATAGGAAAAAACATTGGATAATTATTTATAATATTAGTTAAAAGCTATTTATGGTTAGTTATACAAAAGTTCTGAAAGTTTTCGTAAGAAATTTCACTTAAAAACAGACTTTATAAAGGGCAATACACCATTAAAATATTATTCCCATACTTATAAAGCTTTATCTCCATATTTAGTTAATTATGAATATAATTAAATATATTTTCCTGGGTTAATACGGCATTACTTTCTTTTTTCTAGGAAGGTTTTCTATGAAATCCATTTACATTATTTTTCCTAAGAAGTTCTTTTATGAAAACTCTTTACTTTCTCTTTTCGAAGAAGTTTTTCTGTGGAAACTCTACACTTTCTCTTTTCTAAGAAAAATAAATTTCCATTTTAATTATCTTAATCCTTAAATATCCCTTAAATATTTCCTTAAATATTATAATTATTAAATCAACAATAAACTCATATATTTCTTTACCTATTAACCCCCTACAGGTGTCCGCTGGCCAGCATCTCCACCTGAGTGGCGACATGAAGAGCAACGTGTCGGTGGCCGCCCAGCAAGGTGTCTTCTTCAGCCAGCAGCAGGCGCAGCAGCAGCAACAGCAGCAGCAGCAGCAGCAGCCCGGCGGCAACAATGGACCCAATCCCCAGCAGCAACCGCATGGCGGCAATGCCGGAGGAGGCGTCAACGTTGGCGTGGGCGGCGTAGGAGTGGGCGTGGGCGTAGGCAACGGCGGACCCAATCCCGGACAGCAGCAGCAGCAACCAAATCAAAACATGAGCAATGCAAATGGTAAAGAAATTTAGTTTTTATATTTATTAATATATTTATTTATATTTATATTAAACCCTTTTTCCCTCACAGTTCCCTCCGATGGCTTCTCGCTCTCCCAAAGCCAAAGCATGAACTTCAACCAGCAGCAGCAGCAACAGGCAGCGGCGGCGGCGGCAGCAGCTGCGGCGGCGCAGCAACAGCAGCAGGCGGCCGCCCAGCAGCAGCAGCAGCAGGTGCCGCCGAACATGCGCCAGCGTCAGACGCAGGCCCAGGCAGCGGCTGCAGCAGCGGCGGCAGCAGCGGCGCAGGCGCAGGCGGCGGCCAATGCCAGCGGTCCGAATGTGCCGCTCATGCAGCAGCAGCAGCAGCCGCAGGTGGGAGTGGGCGGGGCCATGGGCGCTGGCCTGGGAGCTGGGCTCGGAGCCGGCGGCGTGGTGGGCGGACCGGGAGGACCCGGTGGCCCCAACAACGGTGCAATGAACCAGATGGGCGGACCCATGGGCGGCATGCCGGGCATGCAGATGGGCGGACCCATGAACCCGATGCAAATGAATCCGAACGCCGGCGGCCCCAGCCCTCAGCAGATGATGATGGGCGGCGGCGGCGGCGTGGCTGGTCCTGGTCCCGGGCCCGGCCCCGGCCCGAATCCCAACCAGGCCAAGTTCCTGCAGCAGCAGCAGATGATGCGCGCCCAGGCGATGCAGCAGCAGCAGCAGCACATGTCCGGCGCCCGTCCACCGCCGCCCGAGTACAATGCCACCAAGGCGCAGCTGATGCAGGCCCAGATGATGCAGCAGACGGTGGGCGGCGGCGGCGTGGGGGTGAATGTGGGCGTGCCCGGCGTGGGCGGCGTCGGGGGAGTGGGCGTGGGCGGCGCCAATGGCGGGCGCTTCCCGAACAGCGCTGCCCAGGCGGCGGCCATGCGGCGCATGACCCAGCAACCCATCCCGCCCTCCGGACCCATGATGCGGCCCCAGCATGCGATGTACATGCAGCAGCAGCAGCATGGAGGAGCAGGCGGTGGCCCCAGAGGCGGCGGCATGGGTGGACCCTATGGCGGAGGAGCGGGACCCATGGGCGGTGGCCCGCAGCAGCAGCAGCAGCGGCCGCCGAATGTCCAGGTGACGCCCGATGGCATGCCCATGGGCTCGCAGCAGGAGTGGCGGCACATGATGATGTCGCAGCAGCAGCAGACGCAGATGGGCTTCGGCGGCCCGGGAGGACCCATGCAACGGGGGCCAGGTGGCTTCAATGGGGGTGAGTTTGCTTTTAAATAATATAATTAACCCTACTAATCCCTAAAACCCTTAATTTATAGGCAACTTCATGCCCAATGGCGCTCCCAATCCCGCTGGCAGCGGCCCCAATGCCGGCGGCATGATGTCCGGCCCCCAGGTGCCCCAGATGCAGATGACCCCAGCCCAGATGCAGCAGCAACTGATGCGCCAGCAGCAGCAGCAGCAGCATATGGGCGGACCTGGAGCCGGCAACAACCAGATGCAGATGCAGCAACTCCTGCAGCAGCAGCAGCAGCAGGCGGGCGGCGGCAACAGCATGATGGCCAGCCAGATGCAAATGTCCAGCATGCACATGAGCCAGACCCAGCAGCAGCAGCAGCAGCAGCAGATCAGCATGCAGCAGCAGCAGTTCGTGCAGAGCACCACCACGACCACGCACCAGCAGCAGATGCAGATGCAGATGCAGGGTCCCGGGGGAGGTAACTCTGGGGTTGGGGTTCCTGCCAGTAACAATAATGGTGGCGTCGCAGGTGGAGCTGTGGCTGTGGGCGGTGGCAACTCCACAACGACCATTGCCAGCGCCAGTTCCATAAGCCAAACGATCAACTCGGTGGTGGCCAACTCGAATGACTTGTGCCTCGAATTCCTGGACAACCTGCCCGTGGACAGCAACTTCTCCACGCAGGATCTGATCAATTCCCTCGACAACGACAACTTCAATCTGCAGGACTTCAATATGCCTTAGATTGGGGGTCGTTGAGGAAGCAACCAGCACCACCAACTCCACCCTAACCATAACCACCACGATGTTGCCTCAGTTTTGTTTAGATTTTTTATCCTTTTTGTTGCCACTGTTGTTGTTACTGCCCCCCCAGCCCCCAGCCCCCCGTCCCGCCCCCACCCGCGTTCCTGCCAACGAAAGTTATTTTGTTTGTTATATTTGTGTATGTGTGTGCGTGTGAATTTATTCCTAAGATGTACTCCAACTTCCGCGGGCTCCACTGTATTGTATTTCGTAATTGTAATTGTAATTTTATGTATTATTAGGCGCGGAGAGAGAGAGAGCTGTTCCCAAGGTCCAAGGCGTTCGCGTGCAGCCTGTGGGCGTGGCAGCGACACATTCCATATGATGCCAGGAGAGAAATTAGGGAAATTCGAGAAAGTATTTGCAAGTACTTTAAAAATCCAAGCGAAACAGATACAGATACAAAACTTCCTCTGACACACTTAAGCACTTGTACTTAATGCAGATTTTGAGTGCCACGCCCACGGCGTTTCGCCACCCCTTTTTCGTTTCGGTTACTTAAGCAGAAGCAGCAGCAAAAGGAGAAGCAGGAGATACGCAAAAAAGAACCAACAAAACAAAGCAAAAACAAAAAAGAGAATCGAAAGAAACACAAAATAGTAGTTGTACATTTTTTATATTGTGTATTTAATTTTATTTAATTTTTAAAAGAAACGAAAAAGAGCAAACAAAAAAATGGGAAAAACTGTCAGAATAAAGAGCAAAAATATATTGGTGATATTTTTAAAAAGCTTGAAAACAAAACGAAACAAAAAAACACAAAAATTGAATCAAAAAAGAGAGGAAACAACAAAAAGCGAAAGCCACAAAACGCAAACTTTTTAAAAATCAATTTGAGAGGAAGTGAGAAAGGAGAAACAGTTATTATTATTATTATTATAATTCTAATTATTATTGTACATTAATTTTTGTAGGACGACATTCATTTTTAAATGGAATTTTAAACGCGGAGCAAACAGTGCGAGTATTTGCGCAAACAAAAAACATATATTTAAAAAATATACACTATATATATACATATATATATATATATATATATTATGCGTAGTTTTTGGTAGTGAAAAAACGTAATTAGTAGTTTGTTAAATAAATTGATGATATACAACAACCACAAACAAAAAATACATAATATATATATTCGATTACTGCAGCAAGTAAGAGAGTGTAAGAGCAGCGCTAACAATTTACGAGTACATTATAGTAATTAGTCCTAAGTCGCCACAAAATGATGTTTGAGGAGATAAGCAGAGATCGAAATTTATATATTTACTACGAATGCGCCTGGCCGCATTACCAAGTGATGCCATGCCAAGCCAAGCCGCGCCCAGAGAGACACAGAGGAGGAACCATATAGAGCAAAAAGCAAGAAATCGCGAAACAAGCAAATTAAATGCAAGAGAAAAGAACGCCAGAGATTCCAGCAATGAAATTATTGTACGACAACTAATTAGAGCAATTCCATAAGTCCGTAAGTTAGACAGACAGACAAACGTTCGAGGCCATAGAAATTTTTCGAATCGGGCACCGCGCGCATCACGGTCGCCACCTTCCACAATTATATAGTAACAGACAGCTCACAGCCATTTTTTGCAGAGTTTACATTACATTAATTAGGATCGAGAGAAGCAGCAAAAGCAAAAGCAAAAGCAAAAGCAACAACAAAAATCCATAGCACACACGCCTAGCAAAAAAACTAAATTTATAATATTATAAATTTAATGAAAGTATTTAAGCCGCAGACAAACAAAACGATAAAAATCTAACAGAAATTTACTATTACAATTATAAACAAAAATGAATAATATAAAATACGCGAATTGTAGTTTGTAATTAATGCTAAAGATACGAAGTAAAAATTTGTTTATAACTATTATATGAAAACCGCAAATTATATATACACAACACTATTATTAAATACAAATTATATATTATATATATATACACACGCATATTATTATTATTACTATATACAATATGGCGCATATTATTATTACATATATATATATATATTTCACCACGAAAAAGGCAAACTAGCGAGCTAAATCGTAAGGTGTGTTCAGATGCCGCTGCCTCGCTAAGCAGTTCCATTGGTCAGGCCAATTATCCTGGCTAGAACCAGAAAGAATAACTTGAAAACTTGATATATCAATTAACAAGAAAGCAACCAGCTGCCAGCGGCAAACCAAAAAAATAAAAACAGAAAAAAACAAACAAAACCATTAAATATTTACAAAACCGACAACAGAAAATGCAAAAGCAATTGCTGCAAAAGTTTACTTTTAGCCACAGAAGCAACATCGATTCGGGGCAAGCGTTTGATTTTGGTTTTGTATTTGATTAGCCAAAAATTTATTGGTGCGTGAGAAGAGTCTTCTGTTTGCCGTTCTGTTGTTCTCTCCGAGATTGAACAAAGTAATGTTGGGAGGCAAAAACAAACAAAAACATTTAAAGATGTTCTTTTACGATTAAAAAACGGAAAGTAAAATAAAATAGAAAAATATTACTTTTGTAAATAAAATGAAAAGTTGTTTTTATTATGGGTGAATGGTAAGATTAGCACTTTTGCATTCTGTAAGGAAATTTACGAAAAAAATTTAATTGCGACCCGCATATAGCCAAAACTAATTTTTTTTTCACTTTTAGGTTCGAATATCTCGAAAACCAAGGGTGATGGAACAATTCTGTGGGCGGATTTGGATTCGGCGCACCAAAAACCTTTAAGAAAGTGGTCTGACTTCTGGCTAAACATGTTGCCGCCATTGTTATTAATAGTTTTTAATAGGTTCTTAACATTTTAAATAAATTGAATATACTTTTAATGCATACTTTTGGGGTTTGTTAATTGTTCCGACGCATCTTTTAGGATGGTATGGATCACATGTGGACCATGTGGATCATATGTGGACCATATGTGGACCATATGTGGATCATATGTGGACCATATGTGGATCGTATGTGGGTCGTGTGTGGATCATATGTGGGTCCCATGTGGATTCTATGTTGACCTTGTGGATCTTATGTGGATCGGGTGCGGGTGGGAGAAGACATCCAGTAGCTGTTATAAACTGTTATAATATTTGTTAGCACATTGCTAATCAGCCTGCTGCTGCCTTCTGCGCGCCTGGTGTCTGAAATCCTGTACTTGATAATTTTGTACTACGGAAATTGAAAATTGGAATATTGTTTGTTGCCTACAGCAACATTTTCGATTCCGATTTATCAAATTTGGCGTACAAATGTGTCGCTCTTCTCATTTCAAGTACCAGGCGAACAGCAAAGAGGAGAGCAACGATGCGCCTATCAGTGCGCTGACGTCATCAGTTCCTCTCTCTCTCTCGCCGTCCGCTAGTGAGAGGGAGAAAAAGCATTCAAGAAAAAGATCGTCGGCCTGCTGCTGCCTTCTGCGCGCCTGGTGTCTGAAATCCTGCACTTGATAAATTTGTACTGCGGCAAGCTGAGATGGCGACCATTTTGTTGCTTACAACAACATCATTTTTAATTTTCAAGTCCATAAAATCACCCAAAACGGCCCGCTTCCCCATTTCGAGTAACAGGCGAACAGAAGTCAGTAGGCCGACGATGCGCTGCTCTAAACTGTTATAAAAATGTGCGTACCTTACTCCGCTCTTGGTCCAGTGCTTGTCAAACTGTACCCATGACCAATGTAACCCTAAAAGTATGCAATTTTTTCCATTGTCGCCTTTTACTACTTAATTCAGCCCAAAAGATGCAAAAATTTTTATTCGAATAAATTATAAAATGCCCAAAAGTATGCAATTTTTTCAAGAGTTCAAAAATATTTAATAATAGATGGCGCAGCTAACTTACATGATTTTTATAGAAAAATAGAAAAGTCCCCATACATAGTTTTCATTCATATTTATTGATTCTTCATACGCATGGTTCATAATACATAATTGCATATTTTACGACTTATGTTAAATATTTCCATATATTAATCCATTTTTAAATACATGCATTTAAAGTGTATGTGTGTGTGTGTTTGGGGGGTGGTGTGTGCTTGTTTTCGAATCGTTTAATATTATCGTGGAGCAATAACCCTTCTATATGCTTAGCTTTTGCAACACATTCGCAATTGGAAGCTGAACGCTTGCACGTGCCAGCCATGAGCACTAGGCAGAGTTGAACTTAGAAATTAACAAGCTTGTCGATGGCTAATCATATAATATTTGTGTTGGAACTAAAAACAATTTACAAATAATTAGCAACTATTGCGAGAACTAAAAAGTGTGGGTATGTGTGCTAGAACCTAATTAGATGCTAGAATTTCCAATATATTTACTCGTACGCGTTACTGTTTATGTTATACTCTGTATTATTATAATATGTATGCTTTTATGCTTTTAGTTTTCGGCTTTTGCTAACTTTTCAACACTTAGATGCTAGTGCTAAAGGTGCGATTACATTATAATATTCCATCCAATCCAATTCTGGCAATATACCTCAAAGAGTGTTTTTCGTTTAAACAATGTATTGTAAATGCATTAATCGCTTGCTTGGTTAGTTTAGGAGTTATCGTCTCCATTTATAATTCATTTTCAGTATGTGAGAGCGAATGCTGTTCTGTATGTTATGTTATGTGTTTGTTTTATGCAGTAAAATCAGCCTTAGTTGTATAATAATTGTTACAACGTGAAAACGCATTCATATAAGTGGTTGACGATATTTGCTTTGAAGCAATCAAGCTGGCAAACCTTCTCTACTTGAATATTTCCGCAATCCTCCTGTAATACTCTGGCAAGTTAAAGTTTTTCTCTATAAAAAACAATTATACAAAAAATCTCATCGGCTAAAAGTAAAAATCTGTAAATTTTACTAGCAAAAAATTTACGTTTTTCAATTTTCGACTTTCTTTCTGTTGATTATAAAATTTCGCCGCCTTTTGAAATATTTTAGTTTACGTTTTCTTTATAAATACTTGGTTTAAAAACATTATATACGTTTTATTCTGTTTAGTATTGGTTTAGGTTTAGGTTTAGTTTTAGTTGACTTTGACTTGACTTGGAAATTCGGCTAAATGCTCAAATTCAAATATTATTGTTACTCGGTGCTTTCCCCTTCGTTTAGGCCTATAAAAACCTACGCTAGTTTGTGTATTTAGATTAAATGTGTGTGTGTGTGAGTGTTTTGTGCACTAAATCGAACACGAATGATCAATGGATGGATACTCGAGTAAATGAACTTTTCTACGAACTAGGACTTGGGCGACTTGGCTCGAAAGCAAACTGAAAAGAAGGTAAGATACGAACTACCTCTCAGTTTGTTTTCAAAGGGGTTTGGGTTTTGGGGGTTTAACCGTTAGATATTGCTGCTGTTTCGTTTACAAAATAGCGTTTAGTTACATAAATTTATATCACACGCAATAAATATAATAATAAAAGTAATTAAAAGACTGGGAAATCAAACGCAAAGTGTGGCCCTTAAATCGGTTTACTTCCCCGGGTGCGGCTATTTTCGTTGTGAGAGTTGGCAATGACTGTTGTTTGGACTAACAACTAACACTAACTAACAATGTAACACGATTTGGCAAACGATTGATTTCGATTTCGGTTTCTGGCTTAGTGCAGCCTGTGGTGGTTCGCCTTGGGCATGGCCCCCACGATGCGGACTCTGCCCAAGGTGCCCACCGAGCCGGGGCCAGCGCCGCCCGACAGCCGCTGGTGCATCTGCAGTTGCATCTGCTGCTGCTGCTGCTGTTGCAGTTGCTGCTGCAGCTGCTGATGCTGCTGCAGTTGCTGATGTTGCTGCTGCTGCTGCTGCTGCTGCTGCTGTTGTTGCTGCTGCTGCTGCTGCTGGGGATGGTATTGGCTCGTTGGCAGATGCGGCTGCGGCGCGTGCTTGGCATCGTTGCAATCGCAGAACTGCGGCGGCGGCGCCAGCACCAGATTATCGGTGCACAGCTGCTGCAGATTGTTGTTGCCCGGCTGCACCGCAGCCGCGGATCCAACGCCCGGAACGCCAGCAACAACAGCGCCAGAGGCAACAGCCACCAGCTGTCCGCTGGGCAGCATGCCCACGACCATCGGCTGTTGTTGCTGCTGCAGCTGAGGATGTTTCTGCTGCTGTTGGAGCTGCAACTGCTGCAATTGCTGGAGCTGATGGGTCTGACGTTGCAGCGTATGCTGCGCGGGCGGCTCGCCATCGCTGTCCGCCTCCAAGGGCGGCGGCAGCTGCATCAGGGACACGGCCGATGTCCTGGTGACGCCCCTCTGCATGGCAATGGCCGCCGCCTGCTTGCGGGTGAGCGAATTGTGACGCTGGAAGGCCTTGGCCGGCGGCGAGGGGCTCAGATCGCCGTCATCGTCCTCCACATCGGAGCGCTGCTCCATCTCCGACTCGTGGCCGCCGCCCCCGCTGCTGTTGCCTTTGTGCAGTTGCTGCTGGTGCTTGGCCACCAAGACGGCCGTGTTGCTGGCTCCTCCTGCGGCCGCTGCCTTGGCCTTGAGGATCTGCTGCAGGTGCTGCTGGTGAGCCAGTTGCTGCTGCTGCTGCTGCAGGATCTGCTGCTGGGTGGCAATGAGCTTCTGATTGGGATTGGATTGCTGCTGTTGCTGCTGCTGGAGCTGCTGCTGCTGGTGATGATGGTGGTTGGGTATGCGACCCAGCACCTGGGGACTCATCACCTTGCTGTTGGCATTGACGTTGACATTGACGCTCACGTTGCTCTGCCCCATCTTGGTCACTGTTTGGGGCTGCTTGCTGCCCAGTTGCTGCTGCTGCTGCTGGATGACGGGCGCATGTTGCTGCTGCACCAGCTGCTTCACCGTCAAAGTGGCCGTGGCGGATCCACCTCCTCCTATGCTGATCGTTGTCTTTGCCATGGGCTTTGTCTGACTCGGCTGATCGGGTATGGTCTTGGGCTCCTCCACAATGGTCACCGTGGGCTTCTTCTTGATGGTATCGGTGGGTTTGCCGACTGCCCCGGCCAGGGATTGCATCTGCTGCTGCTGTGGCTGCTGCTGCTGCTGTTGCTGTTGCTGCTGCTGTTGCTGCTGCTGCTCCTGTTCGCTGCTCACTCCAGAGCTGCTATTGTCGCACTCATCCTCGCCGGGCTGCAAAAGGTGCTGCGGCTGCTGCTGCTGGTGGGTTTGCTGCTGTTGGGATGGCTGTTGTGGTTGCTCCTCTTCCTGCTTCTTGGCAAAGCCATTGGGCGATGACTTGGAGGTCTTGAGATTGCTGCGTATGCGCTGGATCTCCTCCACGGACAGCGAGTGGGAAATGGAGGCGCTGCCCGAGTTGGAGCTGCTGCCACTGTTTGGGAGAAAGTAAAAAGATAAGTAGGGATTCAAGGGATCCCTAAGAGCAAGCTTACCTGGCCTGACTATTGCCACTGGTCTCGGGCACATCGAACAGGGCTATCTTCTCATTAAGCTTGGTGTTGCGAGCCACCAGAATGGAGTTCTCATCCTCGCCATCCGACTCGCTGCAGCTGTAGTCCGGCTCGGGTATGGGAGGAGCATTTCCAGCATTGCCATTGCCATTCTGAGCCGGGACTGGCGCTTGCGTTTGAGCCTGAGGCGGCGGCGGAGCAGGCGGAGATTGGGGCGCCGGCTGTGCCTGCTGTACTTGCACCTGGACCTGCACCTGAGGAGCAGCATAGTGAGAGGCCACAGCCGTGGGTTGCTGAGCCGGCTGCTGCTGCTGCTGAACCTGCTGCGGCGGTCGCATCTGGGTGGGCGCCGCATACTGGCTGACCGGCTGTTGCTGAGAGCCAGCGGATGTCTCCTGCTTGGGCTGCTCCTGCGCCTGGCGCAGCTTCCAGGCCATCACGTTGCGCAGCTCCTGGGGCGAGGCATAGATCTTGGCATTCGCCGAGGGATTGAAGCTGCTCTGGACGCCGTCGATGGCGGCACTGGTCACCGCATCGTTCTCGGTGCGCTTCTTCAGCTTCTGCTGCAGGGAGACGGTGCTCTCGTACTCCGAGACGCTGCTGCGCGTCTCCACCTTGACCACCTGGCCCACGGGTGGCGGAGGGGGTGGGTGATTTGGAGGAGGCAGCACTGCCGCCGCCGCCTGTCCCAGCTTGAGCTCCCCCTGGTTGGAGTTGAGGCGCTGCAGGGAGGCGTGGAGCGTGGCCACGTCGTCCTGCGAGTGATGGCCCTTGCCGGCCGCCTGCCAAATGGAGGAGGCGGATCCATGCAGCTGCGGACCGTGCAGATCGGGCGTCGAGTGGAAGCGCTTGAGGTCGCGGCCGCTTCCTGTACCTCCGCCTGCACCCACTGTGGGCGTGGCCACTGGCTTGCCGCGAAGCGTGCCGCTGCCGTGCTTGCTCCTCGCCGTCTTGCGCTTCATCTCGGCCACGCTGCCATAGACCAGGGGTCCCGTCCTCATGGGGGAGCCATTGGAGGCGGGCGGCGTGGCCGCTCCGCTGTCCGTGCCCGACTGGAAGCGGGAGCTGGTCATCATGGTGGCATAGCGATTGGCATTGGCCGCATTGCCCTCGCCTTGCTGCCGCTGGAAGAGCTCCTCCAGCTCGGCGGCCGTGATCCGGCTCGAAGTGGGTCGCGCCTTGATGCTGGCCGTGCGCAGCTGGACGGGCGTGCCCGGCCCGGTCTGGTTGCCTCCGGCTCCTGGGGTGGGCATGGCAATGGACTCCACCGAGTTGGACTTGGTGTGCGGCAAGTCGTCCTCCTTTTCGCCGCCATTCTCGAGCCCGGCCACCATGGACTTGGCTCGTGCCCGGCCCACACTGAGCGTGGTCTTGGGATCCCGACGCGGCGGCATGGGAGCCATGCGCACGCTTCCTCCAGCGGAGGAACCTCCTCCTCCAGCTCCCCCTGGACCCGTCATCTTCCTGGGCAGCGTGGCGCATTGGCGATGCGAGGACTGCGGCGTGCTTGGTCCACTGTTCAGGTGCTGGCTGCCCGCACGAGCTCCGCTGGGCAGGTACTGGGCACTGGCCTGCATCTGGTGGGGGAACTGCGGCGACACGACCGTCATGTTGACCAGGGCGCCCGCCGAGCGGATCATCTCCACCACCTGCTCGTGCGAGGCGGCGCTCACGTCCTCGCCGTTGATGGTCAGGAGGAAGTCGCCCGGCCGGAGACCGGCCATGTCGGCCACGCCGCCCGGATCCACATCGTCCAGGTATTGGAGCGCCGGAAAGCGCTCCGAGGGACGCAGCTGCATCAGCTGGGAACTGGCCTTGGCGCCGCGCAGGATGAAGCCGAAGCCGCGCTTGGCGCGGTGCAGCACCACCGAACGGGGGGCATTGTAGGCGCTGTAACCAGGAGGGGATTAGTATGAATTCGGAAGGAAATAAAGAGCAGGACTCACCTCTTTTTGATGCGCGGTGCCGTGGCGCTGCTGTACTGTCCCACAGAGTGGTTGTTGTTGTGGTTACTGTTCCCAGTTCCAGGAGCTGCTCCTCCATTGGTCTCTCCGCCCTGCTGACAAGAGCCATTGCTGGCCACCGAGAGCGAGGGCGACTGGTGGGGCTGCTGCAGCAGGGTGCTGGAGCTGCCCGAGTGCCCGCCCAGGCTCAGCTGCGGCGAGCCCTGGTAGGAGGCGGCCGAGGACACAGGTGCCTGCTGTTGGAGGTGCAGCTGCTGCTGCTGCTGGTGCTGCTGCTGAGGCGCCATGCCCGTGCTGGCCGTCATCACATTGGTGATGTGCTTCTGGCGCAGACTCACCTCCTGGACGCAGTCGGCGGGAAAGAAGCCCGACTGATTGGTGCCCCGGACATAGCCCTCGAGCAGGCCGCAGTCGGTGCTGCCCACCACCTCGATGACGTCGCCGGGCTGCAGGCGAATGTGGCCGACAGTGTTGCCGGGATACGGCTCCATGCACACCACCGTGGTGCTGGGATGGCCAATGGAGCAGGCCGCCGAATCCGAGTTGGTTCCCACGCCCGAGGAGTCGCTGATGATGTCGCTGGTGTCGCCCAGGGATTTATCTGTTCGAAGGAGGAGCAGGAGGAAGATGTAGCGAGAGTGAGTGCCTTGTTTTGCGAGGGATTTTTCGGATATTTAATGGAAGAGGATATGCGCAGAGAAGAAACATGCAACTGTCAGGGACACACGGAACGGCAGAAGAAGCCTCCAGCAAAGTGGAGACGGTAGAGCGGATGCAGTGAACCGACACGATGAGGGTAAAATGGTAAAAAATACTGTACGGACAGGACATGAACAGCGAGTTATCTGCGAGTTGTACTAACTTTTAGTTAAATTTGTTAACTTGCTTTAAATCTAAGCTGGTTGAAGTTGGGTTTTATTTTAATTTTAGTCGTAAGTAAATTACTATTACTAAAAGCCTCTCAAAATTCTGTGTAAGTATCACCTTCTTCTGGTTTTAAATAATCAGAAATACTCCTTAGATTGATTATTTTATATTGAAGAGCTTATATTGAAGCTTTATTAAATTTATTATTTATAGGTCCCGCTAAGCTTCAATTAATTTGAAGAAGTTACTGTTTGCCTTAAGTATAAAATTAAGACAAGGTAGGGCACCAAATGTGAAGCTGGGAGCCCCATACATAGCCCTACCTAGCCTTAGCCTTAATGTCTTGACGAAGACCGAATATGCGATCTAAGGAAAAGGAAAGATTGTATAAGTTTTGTTTTTAATCCTTAAAGCACTGTACTTCTCCCCAATGATGTGTAGGTTTTGTTTTTGTACTTCTAAGTGCGCGGTACTGCTAAAGACTTCGTTTTCTTAAGTTCACTCGTTACGTTCCGGGCTTGGTTTGAGCGAGTAGGTGGCGCCACTCACCAAAACATAATGAAAATATCTATAAGAGCGTCTTCCTGCCCATCCCTGCATTCATTAATTATATTTTGTAAAATGTATCGAAAATCCTTAAAATAAAACGCGATTCCTTATAACAAAAATATATTTTGATGATATCGAAATGATTCTCATTAAATGCAGTATTCATGACAGAAAAAAGCATGCAAAATTCAGTTAATTTTCCTTCTGAAAAACTACACAAACGCATGCTTAAGTTAACAAATATATATAATTAAATATAGTCAAAAGTGTACTTATCCTTTCCTGGCTTATGTCTACAACTTTTTACAATATAAATTCACTAAACTTTGCCTTCCAAAACATCTCGAAACTTATAAGAAACTTAAACTTAAGCAAAGTCAAAGGCAAATGCAAATGAAGTGCAGAAATCAGGAGAGCAAAATCAAAGCAATTAGATATATTCCTCACCTGTCACAATGCTGATATCGTCCTCGTGGGATCGGTGGCCGGAGGAGCCCTCGGACAGGCTGGAGCTGGCGGAGCTGTAGGCGCCCAGCATGTGCTCTGAGGGGCAGGGCGACGGCGGGCCATGGAGCTGCAGGGCATGGAGCTGGAGGTGGTGCTGGTGGTGCAGATGGTGCTGTTGCTGCTGCTGCTGCTGCTGGTGGTGCCCGGCCAGGAGCTGCTGGTGGTTCTGATGGCTCAGCATCAGACCGACACCGCCAGCCCCCCCGCCGTTGCCATTAAGGTGGCCATTCGCACTCCCATTGGCGACCATTGCACCACCAAAGCCACCGCCAGCCGCTGCCAGCAAAGCGGCGCCGGCGGCTCCGTTGGCGCTCAGCCACCCGATGCCCGAGCGTCGCTTCGGATTGTAGCGCGGCGGTCCGCGGAAGGGAACTGTGTGGTGGAGCAAGGATATTCGCTTAGAATGTGTGTGAGTGTGTGACTTACGGTCTGGAGGAAGGATTTATGGATGGGAAAAGGTTGGGGTTTTTTAGCTGTGTTCGGGTCAAGTCAGTGGTCAAGTCTGGCTAAGATCGGGAACACTTTTTGGGGGTAAATCTCTGTCCAAGTTCAAGAAATATCATTTTCCTTATGGGAACCAATTAAAACTGATTTAAAAATATATTTTTCATTAAATATTTTGTATTTATCACGAATATATCGATAGGTTTGCGTTTATTACTCGATAGATTAATCGATAATTTCAATAAGTTCAATAATTTAAGAAATCAGTTTGGTTCTCTCCTAACTAACATATGTTAATATTTTATATCATAAACTTACTTTAAAGTGTAATAAAATTAAAATAATGTAATTTCTATTCCGATTTTCACTTTCGAAAGACACAAAACGAGAAATCGAACTTATCGATCATTTTCAACCTAAAAATTGATTTAAAATCTATAATCATCAATAGTTTTCAGCAATTAAATTTTTTTTGAAAATTCTAAATTAAAAAATCGTTTCGATAGACGTGAATCGAAATTATCGAGGTTTTCGATAACAAATCGATTAAAAAACGTTAAACATAAATTTTTGCAGACTTTAAGAGTAATTATTAGAAATCAATTGTTAGACAATTAAGTTCTCGACTTTGGACAGACGATTTGGGTTCGGTACGAGATATGTTAGAACTTATTTAGATATTTTTCCCCAGCCCAAGGTCCGCTCTCTCTACTCAATCTATTTTTAAAAATTTCATAAATTAAAATAAAATAAAACACTGATTAATCTAAGGACCTAAGCCAAGCCAGGTTACACGTTTATATTCCGGGGTCACACACCTTACTTACACTTACTTACACCGATCAACGATCATTTATCGAAGGCTAAGCGACTGTGACAAAATAAGCAAACTATGGCGAAGGACACTCTACAAGTGTCCTGCCAAAAAACACAAAAAAAGAAACTCGCTATGTGAAAAATGTGGTGGTAAATGTAAAAAACATTGAAATGTAACAAAACACACATTGAACAAGAACAGCCAAAAAGAGTTTGGAGTGTGTGGCATCAATATTAACTATTTGAATTCGAATACATTTATATTTTAAGAGCAAGTATATCTCAAAAACAAGCAAATGCAAAATACGAAAAGGTGTAAAGTATATATATAGGTTGCACTTTATATAGAATTTGAAAGGAGTATTAATATATATAAACGAGTATTATACATTGATATGATGGGGGTAAGAGAGACCTAGATGATCAAGTTGGATGATTGATTGATTGATTGATGATATGCTGTGTGTTCAGAAAGAGACTGAATGAAGTTTCGGGGAATAAAAACTGTGATTCGAACCAAGTTGTAAAGGAAACTACTTGTATTTTTTTTGAGATGAGTACGGAATTAAATAGATTATAGATTGAGTAGAGCAAACGAATTTAAGAACTGACAAACGTAAGACAAAACGAGGATAAATCAGGAATTTTTTTGGAGTTTGATTTGATGAGTATGAGCAGTTAGTTCTGTCGAGTGGTTTTTGATGACGGTTCTATAATATAATATATAACATTTAAGCCGAACTTACCAATATCCTCCGATTTGTAGTTCTCTATGATCTCGGCCAGCTCCAAGTTGCCGGCAATGACAGCCACCTAAAGGGGGTAGGAGACAAGGCATTAAATAACTGGGTTAACCAAGCAACCAAAAATCAAGTTATTAAATCAAGTTATTAAGTCAAATGGCTAACTTAATCACTGTAACTGAACTACAAAGCATAACTACAGCGGCAGCAGCACAAAAGTACCAAAAACTACGAGTTATCAACGAAAAATCATTACTTTTTAGAGTTTAGAGTTTGCAGAGAGAAGGAATATTGAATTAGATTGTATTTTGTATTGGGAAGTATATTTAAATAATTTAATTGTAAACTCCCAGGCTTTTATTTTCAAGTAATAACGTCGGATTGATTTTATTTCTAATAATTTCGTTTTTTCTCCATTTTTAACGTGCTGATCGTTCTTATTCGCCAAACCAAATACAATACAAAATGAGGTGTTTACAAAATAAATATGTATTTCCTTCTCTGTGCAAATCCCTCAACTTTCTGATAGGGGCATTACCTGGTAGGGAGTTTGATTGGCAAAGTTCTGGGCGCCGCGCTGGGCGCCGCGAAAGAGAAGCATACGGGCACAAGCCTCTTGGTTGTTAACGGCGCACACATGCAGCGGACTATTGCCGGACGCATTGCGGCCGTCCATGTCCGCACCGTAGAACAGCAGGTGTTCCAGGTGCTGGACCAGGCCATGCCGACAGGCCTGCAAGCCGGCGGAATCACGAAGTTACCAAAGGATGCACCGCGCGGGTTACAAGGTATTAGCAAGCAAGTTTTTTGTTTTTTTTTTTTTGTATTTTTAGAGTTAGAGAGAGAAGTTAAAGAAAGAAGAGAGAGAGAGAGAGAATCAATCATTAATTTGGCACAAAAACCACCAGGAATGGGGATTGGCTTGGGGTCAAAGCAGTTGCTGATACTCATCGAACAGGGTTCGCTGGATTCAAGGACCGTCACCGACTTACCTGGTGCACCTCGTTCCAGCCCTGACTGTCCTGGATGCCCAGCGTGGCATGGTCATGGAGCAGGCTCTCTGTGATCTTGGCCTCGCACTTCCGGGTAATGGAGATGTACAAGGGGGTGATGCCACGCCCGTCGCGGTAGTTGGGAGAGGCTCCTAGCTCCAGGAGGGTGCTGTAACCATAAGAAAATTATAGAATCCCTTTCCCTGTAAATACTGATCTCAAAATTCCATACCTAACCGCCTCCAGCGAGTCCTGTTCCACTGCCCTATGAAGAGCCGTGGTGCCATCCTTGGTTCTGTAATCCAACAAGGCTCCGCCGTTGACCAAGGCAATCAGGAGCTTGTTTGGCTTCTTGGCGCCCGTGGCCACCGTCAGCGGAGTCTCGCCGCTCTCCGAGCAGTGGAAATTGGGGTCCAGACCCTTGGCACACATCTTGGCTATCTTCTCTACATGCCCGCCATTGATGCACTCCAGAAAGCGGCGCAGATTGGCCCGCGTGTGCAGAGCCTTCAGCTGGCGCTCGTCCAGGGTCAGCATTTTGTAGACACGCCGCTTGTACTTGAGCTAAAGTTCAGGGAAAACCACATAATAAATGAGATAAATTCCTCAAGCAATGTTTGATTGCGGGAACTTACCTCCAAGTAGCCCACGGGTCCATTGAAGGGATAATCGCCCAGGCGTCGCTCCTCGTCCAGGAATTTCCCAGCCTTGCCATTGGCCGGCGGTGCGAACAGGCCATAGTTGAAGCTCTCTTTGAGTTCCTGGAAAAAGCAAGACAAGAAGGTGGTTTAGTCCTGGGCTGTTATTGTGAATCAGGTGCGCCCATTGACGTGTCGTGCTCAAGTCGTGCGAGTCGCACAAAGGACTTCCGGCCACGGCAATGGCTGAACTTCCTCCGTGTACTTGTGCCTATGCTATATAGGTACAAGCACTGGGGAAAAAGGGGGCTTAATGGCAAGTAAATAAATTCATAGAAATATAAATTATACCTCAGAGGAGTTTATAATCATTTCTTCCTATCTAAAAAGGGTTAGAAGCTCTTAAATATCTCTAAAAATAAATATTGTCACCTTTTTTCTTGACTTATTATTATCCTTGATTCTGAGAAATTTTTTCAAATGTAAATAATACAAGAAAAGAGGTTATAATTATATCTTTGTTATTTAAACACCATTAAGAGCTCTTCAAGTTCTTTGTATCTACAAATTACTGCCTTCTCTCACATTTATTTATTATTACCCTTAATTCGCAGTGCATCATATATGTACTTTATGTATTCTATCCCCACACAATGTCCTCGCTAATGAGCGCGTGACTGCAGCGCCAGCTGAAAGGACACCCAACTAGGAGAGAGCATCCTTCCTCCCGGCTTCCCCCTGCTTTCCTCTCGGCATTCATAATTTACCGCCGCCTTTAAGTGGCAATTTCTTGTTTTAATTAAACAAAAAAAAAACCTACAGCACTGCTTCCCTTGCACCCCGGAAAAGTTTGGTCTATGATGCACAGACTCTACCGGAAAATGTCTCGAGTGAATAACGGGTTTGACATTGCATTAATTATGCAAAGTGCGAGTGTGTGCTTGGTGTGTGTGCTTGGTGTGTGTTTTCCCTGTTCTATTTGGTCCATTCCGCACGCCCTTAAGTGCCTCTGAAAGGCTGTTGCCATGTTGCCTCATAATGTGCCAAATGTTGCCATTAAAGTGAACAGTTTCTTCCTGCCCTCCAGATGTGTGTGTGTGTGTGTGACAAATGGTGTTAGGTGGGCAGGTGTGTATAGAAATGGCGGAAAAAGGGCTTCGACTTGTAATTAATCAACAAAAGTATTGTCTTTTAGTCTGATAGTTTCACCAGGAGAGAGTTTATCAGGGATAATATATCGGAGAAAAGTTGATAATGGCATTGATTTTGAGAAAGCTATTCAAGAACTTTTATAAAATAAGGTTTAGGTTAAAATATAGACCTAGATAAAGGGTTTATTTTGAAACAGAAGTACCTACAAGAAGCTTAGAAAGTTTATATAAAAAAATATTAAAGAAATAACCTAATTTAGAGTATCTATTATTATTATTACAAAGTATTTGAGAAACTCATTCCCTTACAAATTCCCCAACTTGCTTGATATCTCATTCAGATATCTTTGCTTCCTTGAACTCTAAATAAAAACCAAGACACAGTCACTGGTTATTTGCATTTTACAAACCAGGCAATAACTGAAAACTATTCCTGCCTGCATTTAACGTTTTCTTTCTTTCCAGTCACGTATGCCGAGACTTTGTTTATATAGTTTGGAACCCGGATTCATATGCAGCAGCAGCTCAGGCGGTGGAGTAGCAGCCCTTCTTCATCAAGTTTCCCACCCTTGGTCGCCATAAATTTCAACCGCACAAACTAACACGCCCCCAAGTAGCAGTTACACCCAGTTCTCCACCTCCACCTCCTCCTGATCCTGCTCCTGGGATTCCTGCAATGCCCCCAACTCCCTGGGCAAATACAACAAAACACGTTAACGGTCTGCGCGCCAAATGGATTTTATGGCGCCACCCTTGGCACTCGGTTCTTTGGCCTTTGGACCGCTCCCTTTCCCAGGGAACTTTTCTTCTCCTTCTCCAACCCCTCACTCAATCCAAGCCTCCACCTCCACATCAGCACCCTGGGTCTCGGTTACAGTCTCAGTCATGCACATGCAAATTGCAGACACGTAGCTGTCCTAGACCCCATAACAAGAGCAGGGGAAGCAGGAAGAGATTCTGGCAACGAAGTGGGAAGTACTCTAAGGAAAAATCTCTGCCTGTTAATTTCTAGAAGAAAAATAAAGCTGGAGATAACAGATTGCAACTAACTTACTTCAAAGCAGTCTTTAAAATCTAAAACCCTTTGTGACGCAAAGAAATCTATTTTCCTAAAAGATAAAACTTCTAAACTGAATTATTTAAAATTCTGTAGACTTAGAAAAGGATTTACGAACAATCCTAGTATAAATTGGGATTTTATTAAATTATTTCAGGACATCTTTATGATATTAACGGATCAGGAGGTATTATTAAACCCTTAAAAGTATATCCTATAGTTTCCTAAATATTCTCCTAACTCCCAAGACAAATTCCTGACTCAGCTCATAATACTCCCTCGGAAAGAGCATAGAAAGTAGCTAAAAAAGGGATTCCCCTGGAACTTTCCGGTTTTCGGGGGTTGTCCTTCTCCGCCTCCCCCCCAAAAAGGGGACGCGGCTCAAAGTCAAGTTGTTTGCGCAAATTGCATTTTTATGAGTTTTGATTTCGATTTTCCAATCCGTAAGAAGCGTCGACATTCGGCGAAAGGTTTTCTATCCCAGGGAGCGGCGGAAGCTGGCTGCTGTTTGGAAAAGTAATTTAGAACTTGTGCTCACTTTTTGGCTTTAAAACACTTTTCAAACTGTTTTTGGGGGTTTTCTTTTTTTTCTTTTTGTTGCTGCTGTGTGGCAGCCATAAATTCCGTTTCGGCTGCAACAAAGTGGGGCAAGCGGAATGTGTATTCGACATATTCGGTTGTATTTTTGCGGCAGCTTGGCGTGGATTCGGACGGAGGGTTAAAGGGGGCAGGCTCCATAAATCATGGAGGAATTGCAACTGCAGGCAAGCGAACCAGCTCTCCGAAGGGTATACATGGCAACAAATTGCAATTTGCATGAAAATTTACAATATTGCACAGTTTGAGAGACAGCTGGGCAGTTTACGAGCCTCGTAAATGTTTTGAGCCCCGATTAGTTTTGAAGTCACTAAGGGTCGGGGGAAGATTGCAAAGCGAAGAGAATCGGTAACTAATTTAATTTAGGGCTTAGTTCTTGATAATAAAGTGGAAACAAATTAGAGGTATAAACTTGGGAATTAAGAGGAACCTAAAGAATGTGTCAACAAACTAAGATCAACTGAATTTAAGGCTTTAAAAGTCTGAGAAAGGGGCTGACGAAAAATAATAATATTTACTTAATTTATGGGAAATATTAAAAAAGTTATAGAGCACTTAAAAAATATTTAAAAGTTTATATTTTTATTTTAGCTATAACTATTCTGATTTACTAAAATAAAAAGAACAGAATATAGTTATTTAGCTCATGAAAACTAATGTATAATTAAAGCTTACAATAGAAAAACTGCTAAATTCCCTTATAAATAAATTAAACACTTTATCCTTCCGGGGGCCAAGTTTCAATCAGCTTAAAACACTTTTTGCTGCTGAAATTAAACAAACAAATCTCACACCGCTTGCCGTTTGAGAGTCACAGCTGGAATAATTCAATTCCATTTGGAAGCAATTGGCAATTGCAATTCCAGCTGCAATTCCAATCAGCATAAGTGCCGTCGCGACGCTGGCACAGTTGGAGAGCCACTTGCCAGCCAGCCAGAGTGTCAAGCTCAGAGATGCGAGAGAACCCGAGTAAATGTCAATGCGATGTGCACTTGCCAGCCAGCAAATAAGCGACTTCCTGTTCCAATAAGAAAACTAAGAAAAAAGAGACCCCAAGGCGAAGCAGCTAGCAACAATAACAAGAACAACAATTGAGAGCAGCAGGAACAAAAGACATCATTGATAAATTGTCAAACAGTAGTATAGTATTTTGTTGTTGCTGTTTTTGTTGTTTGCTGCATTTATTGTTGTTGCAATTGTCTTCTAGTTGATTGAAAGCTGAAAGAGAAGGCAATAGAGGCCAGCGAGCGAGCGGACAGGTAGCGTAGCATAAACAGTGCCAGCAAAAAGTAAACAGGCAGTCGCTGAGTCCGATGGACCAGACCGGACAGCCTCCAAAAGCCTCTAGTGGAAGTGGGTCGCAGTCCGACCATCTGTTGTTATTTATACACGGTAAAAAGGTATGGTATATTTTTATGGATTTATTTGGTAATTAATACAAAGATAAAATACTGAAAAATACTGAAATTTCCTCACATTTTTCTTATTAAATCGAATTAATAATTTCCTAATATTCCCACAATAAAGAAACAATTATCTTATAAATATTCTTTAGTACTTTATAAAGTTTTTATAATAATATTAGGCATTCTTTTGATAATTTAACTAGAAAAACATTATAAAGGTTAAAAGTTCCATCATATTCTAGGTTATATGTAATGAAATAAATAATTTGAGGTAACTAAGGAATATTAAAAATAAACCCTAAATAAGAATCTTTCCCACAGTGCACTCGTAATCTCATTCTATTGCAGTAATTAGAGTCGCAACTAGCTTGCATTTTGCAGTTTTCCGTTTGCCGCTAAAGTCACGGATTTACTTTGATTTTTATTCTTATTTTTTATGTTTGGATTTTTCTCCCAGACTTTGAGGAACTTGGTGGCTTTGTCAAAGCTCGGCTCGATACATTTTTTGTGGTCTCATTAGTGTCAGCAGTTTCCAAAAATCTGTTGCTTTTAGCATTTTGGCAACGCGAAGAAACTGAAGAAAATGCGACCACAGTTTGGCAGCCACTGGAGAACTCCCACTCGAAATGGTATCGAATAACCAAAGATCGGAGAGCCAGAAGAACGGAGTTGACAAAGCGCAGCCGAGTGATAACGGAAATGGCAGTAAAAGGGAATTACCAGAAGAGAAGAAGATGCTAAACAGTGGGCCAAATACAAGAAATATTGGCCACTTTTCACACAAGTGTTCTTGAATCGATTGCCTTTAAAGCTTTTCGATTGCCATGCAAATATTGACTCAATAAAATCTGCTTTGCAAGTATTATCTACGGAATTCCAGTCAATGTTTCTACTTTCCAGTAATTCCACCTTGTCGCTGGCTCATTTTTTGCAGTAAATATTGACACACTTGTGCAAATGTTAAGCCAAAGATTCCATTTATTATCTGGAGCCAAGGCGGCGACCTTGTGTGAATCATTCCTCCCACTTCCTGCTCATTAGCACCTTTGGAAATTTAGCCTCGTATTGTTTTTTAATCTAATGGCGAATTCTGAATTCTGAATAATCACATTTTTTTAACGAACATTCAGCATTTCCTCGGCCATTGTGCCTGCATCGCGGCACATCTTTGGCTCGGTTCTTTCTTTTGGGCTCTTTGTTCTGGAAGAGGAGAGGCTCCTCCGATTGCGCTGATGTCTGTGGCCGTAGCTTCTCAGGTTGCAGCAGCTTCTCTGAGGAGAGGCTTCGGCTTCGGCATCAATTTATGTAATCTGCCAAGCAACACGGAGCCCTCGGTTCTGGACCTGGATGCGGACGCGGACTTGGACTTGGTCACATCATCTTATAAATTTAGCTCGTTTGCCGAAAGGGAGCAGAGCAGCAGCAGGCGGCAGAAGATGGGATGAGATGCCAGTGGTTAACCGCAGAGCCACTTTGAATCGCAGTTTGGAGCCATGAACAATGCCGCCATCTCAAACTTGAACCTTACAGGGAGAGAAATTGTTTGCTTATATTTGTTTTTAAACAGAAATTGTATTCTAAATGATAAAATCAGGGAAAATTAAATACAGAAAATGTTGTTCTGAAAGAAATTTAGAAAATAAGATGCCTTCTGAATTATTAAAGGAGATTTTCCTATAATTATAATTCATACTCTATGAATTTATTATATTATTATTTATATTATTAACTACATTATTTTTATATTATTAACTACACTTTGAGGTTATTATTGTAACCCTTCTCAAGTCCTTCTATACGCCAAATATCTATTTTTCGCTTCAATAAATTGTTAATAGATAAAGATTCTTAATCCCCACAAAAGTCTGTATACTAAGAAAGCAATAATCAAAAATATATTTCAAGTAAGAAGCACACAAACTTATATTGTTAGGTATTGTCAAAGAACTTGGCTATAATTATTTTCTTATACATATTCCCCATTAATACTTTTTCTCAGTGCCCTAAGTAGAAGATGCGTTCTGAAAACTGGTTTCCCGCCGCGGTTTCTGTTCGACATTCGCATTCCTATCGTCCCGCCGTCTTTGAGTTTGGAGTTTGGAGCTTGGAGCTTGAAGTCCGAGTTTGTTTTGTTTGGCAATTTTGCGGCGCTGAACTTGGTTGGGTTTTGGGGTTCTGTTCTCGGTTTACCCTTACAGATCGTCACCCCGAACCGCCCCCTGATTTCATCTCCGATGACACTCGCTTAACTCGGAGCTTAATAATTGATGCGTTCATTGACAACGGAGTGTGGTAATTAATTTCAAGTTGATTGCATTCTGGGACCCAGTTCCAATTATCACGTTTTGCTGGTGAGCTTAATTTTGGGATTTTAATCATATTTGAATCATGGTTTATTGATTTTGTACAGAGGAGAAATATATATAAGCGGTAGCTTATAAGAAAATCAATCAGAGAAGTTACAATAAAGTAACTAAAGTGCGTTTATTTTACTTTTAAATTATTTATTGAACTTCCTTCTACTTTTTTTCAGTGGCGAGCTGTTCTGGCTGCTCCTTTATTTTTTTCCGCCAGAAGGTCAATGACGTGTCTTCCGCCTGCAGCCATTCGAGCCGCCTCAAAGTCAAAGTCAAAGCCATTCAGCAGCAGCAACAAACTTTACTTTACAGGCCGCCCAGCCACCGACGGACTCATCCCAAACCAACGCAAGCCTGGAACCCTTAGGTTTGCTCTGTATCTTGCCATTTCCCCGTTTGGTTATCATATAGTTCAGGAAGGGCAGGGAGCAGGAGGAAACTCTGCTCCGAAACTAGTTTCGTTTGGCTAGATTTCGTGGGCAAGCCGCTCCTGGTGCTCTGCTGGTTGCCTCCTTTTAGGTGTCCGTCCAGCGAGATGTTTGTCTTGTCATGCCCACCTACAGCATCAGAATCGGGTCTCTTGGCTAGATTTTTGCACAGCTCAAAATTTAAGGAACTTTTTATGCCAAAGAAACTTAAAATAAAGAATATTTTAAAGCTCTCTAAATTAAATTCTCCCTGAAAATGCAATAAGAACTTTAAATACAACTATTTTTCTCAAAGTGTTTCACGGAAAACTTCTTTGCTGAAGCCTGGAAGAAAGTGTTGATGTTGAAGACTTCTTTCGAGGCTCCCCAGCCCAACCCAACATCCAAATCCAACCCACCGAGAACCGACATTTATCAGAGTCAAGTGCATTGAACTTGCACTCGCCGACATGAAATTTATTTGCCCCAATGGGGAGGCGTGTCGTTTGGTGCCCAGGACAGGAGAGAGCAACGCCCATCAGCCATTCATATTTCTTACACTTAGCTGCACTTGGACAAAAAATATATGTAGGGGAAAAAGGAGTCCTCTCTCTATCTCCATCTCTCCGGGGACGACAAAAGGACATTGACAGCCGGCGCGCGCCTCAAAAGGTGAACTAAAACTGCAAACTGGTAAATACTAGGAGAATTTGTGCAGAAATGTAGTGGCGCGGCAGGCTAAAGGATGTGGACAAGCTCATGATGATGATGATGATGATGATGGGGCCACCACAGGTAGAGACAGGAGTCAGCACCACCACCACCGCCACGTACAACTTGTGAATGCAGGTGACAGGCATTTGCAATAAAGCTGCTATCTGCACAATGTCAGTGGAGGAGCACTGCATCCACCTGGAGGAAGAAGAGAAAGGAGAGACCTTTCAGAGATTAACCGTTGACAATGTTGCACGGAATGCGGCAGTTCGTCCGTCCCAAAAGCGAGCTTAAGAGCGAGCATGACAGAACCATGTTGCCAAGCCGCTGGCACGCTGCTCCCATATTCCGCCATCTGTCTGGGCTAAGTACTATACTTTTCCGCTTTTCCGGATGGGGGCTGAGGCAGGAGGTAAACTTGGGAAAAAGCCAAAGAAGAAGCACCAACTTTAGTCCCACAGTTTGACAGCCAGTGGGATTGGAATCAAGAATTTATGAAAGCATTCGCCACTAAAAGTTTCAAGGGGACAGCAAGTTTATCCATCTTTCTTGAATTTGCTGATATATAAATATATTTATGGAACTTTAAAGGAGTCTAAGGAAGTGCAAAAAGAAGGTTCACATTTTAAAAACACTTAGTTATATATATTTTATATATTAAACAAAAAAAAAGAGGAAATAATACAGAAAATTCGAAATGTACCAATAAAACGTACGTTATCTTGTATGAAAAAGCATTTAACCTCCTCCTCTTATAATACTTTTCATAAGTTTTCCGTTCTCCCCAGAATTTTAGTTTTTATAACAATTTAATTAATATATTTAATCTTAATTCCTTTGTATTAATTTATCCCGAAATTAAAATACTTGTAGTAATTTCCAACTTGCATTTAATATATTTTCCCAGCTATTGTTTCCTCTTAAATTATAAGTACCTATTAAAATTGTAAACAAGTTATAAATACCGACATAAAATTAGTTCCAGTTATAGTTTTTAACCTAAACATTTACCTCAACTTAAAACCCATAATATTGCCTCTGTTAAGAAGCATTTTCCCTTTTTCTTACTCTATCCCCCCTTTGAATATCGTTTTCCCAAAAACTAATGCAGTTAGCCTAAACAAATTTCCAAACGGAGACGACTTGCAGCAGCAGACCAGAAGGGAAAATCAATATTTACATAGACACAAGACCCCAGACAACAACGGCAGCAACAAACAAACCAGCAAACAAGCGAAGAGACAAAAAACAAGCCGAGTCAGACATTAAAAACAAAAACATAAGCCAACAGAGAGAACATGCATCCCATTTAGGTATATGGCGATATTATATACGTGTGTCTGTCTGGCGATTATGACTGCCTAAGAAGAGTCCGGAGACTGGAAGTGTGTACTATAACCCCCTGTCTAGGCTGAATCCGAATCTGAGCGGAAACATGCGACAAATTTCCAAAGGGACGGCGGTGGTCCAAGCGCAAAGGCTCTTCCCCTCCAAGGTATTCCTCGTTTCTCGCTTGGGGTTAAGGAACGGTGGAAATGCTTTCAGCATTTTCATCCCGTGGAAAAGGGGAAAGGATGAGGGAGAGACCAGCGGCTGGGCTGGCGCTGCCTGGCAAACAAACAAACAAAACAGAAAATATAAATATGAAACGGCTAAGCAAATAAAAACCAAGACGAAGTCAGGATACACTTCGGTGGGAGTTGGTATTAAATTCCCCTCTATAAAGCATCTTAAAACTTGAGTAGGTTTACCTATCTTATCAGAGATCATTTGTTATTTGTAAAAGAACTCTAAGAGAACAGTTTTTAAAGGTAAAAGAAGAATTTGTGAATCGGAATCTCTTAGAAAATATTTCCTGAAGCAGTTCTGGAAATACTTATTTTTATTTCTTATTATTAAACTTATAGTAAAGCATCCCTTAACAAACCATACCAAAACACAGCACTACCAATTCTTAAGGGTAGTTGCAAAACCTCTAAGGAATATGTGGCAGCAAAGGAAAGCCCGTAAAACCCTTTTCCAGCTGAACTCGAGAGCATTGGCATCTGGCACCGCCTGGCAGGATCCATTCCCAAGTATCCCCTGTCCAGTGAAAGGTAGCAACCCAGCTAGGAGGTGACCGTATGGACACAGCATTACCATTTCTATGTCAAAGTCATTCCGCTGGACAATGTGGAACAATAAAATGCGGCACTAAACGCTACACGACACAAAGCAAACAACACACAGCACACGACACAAGAACGGGGCCCATAATGATGGTAACGTTGGTAACGATGGTAATGACGGCATGATCGGAGCCGAGTTCTTTCGCTGACCATTTGCTGAACACTCGAATCGCTAATCGATTTGATGCCAAACGTGCTCCGTGCTCGGAGCTTCGAACGAGGCGGATCACTGGCTACAATCCAATCCAATCCAATCCGATCCATCTGGGAGCCAAAGCAATTCCCCCATTTGTTCTGGCCACTTTCTTTCGCGGCTTATTCATGTCAGCGATTGGATTGTGGAGTTCCCCTTCTTTTCTTCTGCTTATTTCTTGTATCAGAAAAACCTTTACCGTACCCGGTCATGCATAAGCCGAGTAATTTTCGGACATTAAATTAATTACGGCCAAGCTGTGGGAGAAGCATTTAGTGGCGGGATTTCCCTGCCTTTGGCCAGAGGAAAACCCACCCAATTCGTTTCCTTTGGGGAAACGCTAAGCAACCCTTGTAGCAAAAGTAAACGAAAATTACACATTTCAGTGCGTATTAAAATCCTGAAGGAATGTCGCTTTTCTCTAATTTTTGGGGGTGGCTTAAGTAAAGGTTTTCCGTGTTGACAAACCTTGGAAATTTCGATTTATTTAAGCCGGGAATTTGTATTTGCTTTTTAGGTTAAGTTAAACCATAGGCAAATACGCCGTAACATAAATGGAATATTTGTTAAATCAAAGATTAATTAATCGAATAATATTTGTAGTTGAGTTTTCGGTTTCATCAGGTATTTACTGAACTACAGTAGAGACTATGGTTTCATTTTTTTACTCTAAAGCAGTGGGCCTGTTTCACGAGTCAGCAAATTTATCTGCCCGGACCCTGCCGACACACGCACAATTATAGAAAACATAACAGAAGAATTGGGGCACTCAAATTATAGTTTTAGTCTTTTTTTAGCGTCTAAATTAATATTATTAATTATTAAATAAACAAAATATTATCTTAACTTGACAAACATTAATTAAATACCCCAAATACCTAACCCTTAATCTTATTTCCCTATATTTTCCACCCTTCCCATATTATTTTATCATTCAAAACCATTGAAGCCACACATTGACCCCTTTTCTGGGACTAAAAACGGCTCTTTGGGACCGCTGGCCATGCCGGCAGCCATTTGCCCAATCAATGCAACACCGAACGGACAAACGGACAACGGACAGCGGCTAACTGCAAACAAGTTGGCAAACAAACTTCCGTCTCAGTGCACTCCAACACTCCAACTGGGACTCTCCACTGACTGATGCCGCTCGGTGCTGGCAGCTTATTGTGACCCAAATAGGCGGCCATCGGTCAACTGGCGGCCAAACGCCACAGGAAAGAAAGCTCTCGCAGAAAGAGACAGATGCCCAGATACAAAGAGAGACAGGGAGAGGGAGTTGCACAAAATGGACAGAGCCAGAGCCACACCATTAGCTGAGTGGCCCGGGCAATATCCGACTGCAACTGCCACTCGGTTCAAGTCAAGCTCGACTGACAGCTCGGGGGCGAGTCCAAGTCCAAGCCCTTCGAGGCGGCATCAAGTGATCAGCGGAGATTAGAGATCAATGCGAATGAGGGACCTTCGTTACGGTGTCGTATTTGCAAAGGGAAAATATTGGTTTAAATATATTATAAGTATCACAATGATTTCTTTTGTTTCTACTAAAGTCAGAGGTATACTCCGCTAAAAATACCTTTCCTTATATTAATCTCGTAATATATTTAGCATATTCAGTTCTTAACAAGCCAAAGCTATTTTGTTCCCCCTTTCTTCGAACCTAACACACTTTTTTGCAGGGAAACTATCTGTTCAAGTCATAGACCATTCACCTATTAATAAGTATACGCAGCGTGAGCAATCTTTTAGCAAGGCAATTAACACCGCACATGTGGGGCATGCGGCACTTCATATCGCCTCGCTCCATAAACAAAATCGCAAAAAAGCTTTGAATTCTCCGCAACTGCAACTGCAACTGCAAGTTGAACAATTCCAATTGCAGTTGCAGTTTCAGGTGTGAACTAAAAAAAAATAAACCAAAAATATTTTATAGGAACAGCAGGCCGAGTGTGTGCTCAATGAGTGATAAAAGCCAGGTGCCCGCCTGGCCAAGTGTGAAAATTCATTAAAACAGCTGGCCGGCACTGTCAACGATTAAGATTTTGTTGTGTATTTTTTCTAGAATCTAGATTTACTTCAAATTGGTACAGCAGGGCCCAAGACATGTGTTCTCCAAAGGCGGATTTTTGGCTTGAATTTGAATTTTTGCGGGGCCTTAGTGGCAGCAACTTAACGGTAAATGGAGGCGAAAAGGGTGCCCACAAATGGTAAAAGCCACTCGAATGCAAATGCGAAAATTTATGCAGCCGCCGTAGCTAAAGTTGCAGCAGCTGACACACTGGGGAAAAATGGGCACTAGAAGTGGAAATTATTATTCATTTTAAGTTTTTCGATAAAAATATAGATATTTCAGAGAACTAGGGAATTAAGAAAGAATATTTAAAATTTGCTAGTATTCAATGGAGATTATATTGAAGGCCAGAAATACGGTCATACTTGTTCCCTTAAAATTCAGGTTTCTAAACGTATTGCATATTACTTGAGGATATATTATTTATAATAATAAAATACTCAAATGCTGAGAATATTTTCTCATTTAATGAAAGCAAGAATGCAGTGTCATAGCCCTATAATCAAATTTAACTTAATTTTTTCATTAAATAAATTGTTCCTTGATTTAAAGAATATATCCTAGTTTCAGGAGTTCAACTTGAATTTCTAATAATTTTCTTTCTCTTAAAATTAAGATCATTTTAAGATTTCAAGCTTTCTGGTCACACTTTTTTCTTAAGTGCACTTCTCCGAGTTTCTTGGCCGCTGAAAAAACTGACCACAGCCATATTTGACAACGGAACGGAACGTGCTCTGGTCTTGGCCCATTCTTGGTCCCATTCTCGTTCCCATTCCGACTGGCTCTGGCTTTGACTCTGGCTCTGGCTCTGAGCTCTGGCTTCCAAATCAATCTCTGGACTGGAGAGTGGAGAGCTCTTAGAGCTGTGGTCGGTCGCGCGGCCCTTTATTTACGGTTCAGCTTTTTTTATAGAAGCGAACGGGACACAAATTGCATCTAATGATGAATTTGCCTCACTCGAATCCAGAGCAGAGTGCTCGGGAATGCCGTTTCCCTCTATTTAGTTTCTGTTTTTGGGGTCAACAGCAGAGAGTGGCACTTGTAATTAGGGAATATTGCCGGGTTGGGGCTTTTGGGCCATAAACATGTGGCCAGCCAGCGAGCCCAGCCAGCCACTTGGCTATCTGACGGCCATCAGAGACAACAAGGATTGGAGGAGGGAGACAGACTCACAGCCAAGTGTTCCAAGTTCCAAGTTGCGGCCACAACAAACAAGGCAAAAATGGTGGAGAAAAAAATATATATATATGCTGCCAATTGCAATGCAAGAAATCTCACAGCTCGTAAATCGATGGCAGTTCCCTGTGGAGCAGGGGTAGGAAAAATACACCGAGCCAAAATGAAGTCCCTGGAAAAGAGCCTTGATAAGCGGAAAATTCAGTGATAAATAAAATGCTAAGAAGTTGAAGTAAGCAACAAAATGCTATCATAATAATTAGACATCTTCGTTGAACAATGTTATTTAATATAATATTTACCACAATAAATGTTCTTAAACTTAAATGATTTCCCAAATGAAATACCCAAAGGACTCTCTAAGACTTAAAGCCTTTCATTTTTTTCCCTGTATACTTTTTTTGGGGCGTCGCCTGGCGCGCGAATTATGCCACCAACGAGCAGGCAAGCGAATGCGAAATCTTTTTTTTTTTGGGCTCACTTCGGTTGTTTTCCTCCATAAACTACACTCCCCTCTACATTCGGGGCTCTAAAGCTCCTATGCCTTCTGCCAAATTGCAGTTGCAACTCGGAGTTTGGAGCTCGCAACTGGCGATGCTGCACGTGCGCCGTATCTGGAAACGGGTTTTGGCTACTTTAATTTGGCCAACCGCATGGCGGCGGTGGCAACGAAAAAGATAACTGCTGGAAAAGCTGGAAAACCATGCTGAAGGACATTTGGTGTCTATGGCAAATGAGGCGGAAAAACTACGAGAAAACAGAAATTGCTTTAGACCAAAAAGGCCCCAAAGGAAAGGTAGGTAGGAGCAGAAAAAACAAAAACACAGGCAGATACCACAAGGAATTCTGAGAAGGAGATGTAAGATCTTGGAGGTTACAACTGGGTGATACCTTGAATTTTAATTAAATTTAAATATTGAATAAAATATTGATCTAATATTTGTTGATAATATAAATAAAAAAAGATGTAGTCCGGACTTAGACAGAAATTTATTATATTAAAGTTAGAATCACACATAAGAGCCTTTACACTTTGTTGGAGAGTCTCTGGAAAAATTTTCCATAAATACAATATATATTCCCTAAAAAACACTGAGTATTTACAGGGAATTCCATGCCATATATATGCTTTCACAGAAAACCCAAGGCAAAGGGGCAACAGCTCCGGAAAATTGTATCGAACTATCTGCGGCTTGTTTGAGTTTGACTCGCAGGCTAAGACTTCCCTGCTGGCTGGCTGCCTGCCTGCCTTCTCTGTTTTCCCCGCTTTTCCTGCTTTTCCGCTCCTTTGGCCAAAGTCAATTTTACAAGCAATGAACTCCGAGATATTCTCTGCGATCCTCGAGTTTTACTACATTTTCGCTGGGAGCAAATTTTTTCTTGCTGGCGTCAAAAGTTCTTTTGCTTTTGCTGTTAGTTCCAGCTAGGGCCCAGCCACGCCCACTAAATTGCCAGCATACTTGCTGCCTGAAGAGAGCTGGATGGGCTGTGGCTGCGGCTGTAAGAGCTGGAAGGAGGCTTTTCCTTTGGCAGCACGTTAAAATAGCTCAAGTGGTTGCAGCCAAGAGATAGGAGGAAGAGGGGCATTCAACCTGGTCCAAACACACTCCACAACACACTCACATTCCACTGGCACTTGGTGCCTTTGGCACAGTTATGCCTTTACAGGGAGAAAAATTAAGAGAAACCCTTAAGAACTAGAGACTAAAGATAAATAATTCTTGAGGGTGGAACTTAAGAAGAAACTGAATTTCTAGTAAAGCCTTTGGTGTATTTCTTATTAGAAATTAATTATTTAATACAGAATTACACTTTATGAATCCTCACTCTATTTATTAGTTTATTATTTGCATCTATATATGATATTCCCAAGCATTTTTTTTCTCTGTTCTGGCCTGCCTTTTTTCTAAGCCTAAGTCTCTATTTGGACATGAGGAACTCCAGGCACCTCCTCAGCTCCTCAACTAAAATTCAACTCGACTGGATTCGCACCAATTGAGCTGTGATTTAAGTACGCCATAAATGGCTCAAGTGCGAGATTGAGATACTCGAACACTTCTTGGACTTGGCGGCTCCGCATATACGGGCTCTTACCTGCAAAGTCTATACTATAAAGGCTTCTCAATTTGGATTGTGCCGCAATAATGGCTAATCGTAAGTAATGGGGTCTCTCTCTCTCACTCTGTCTGTATTCCCAGCCATGCTGGTAGTCCCTCCTCCTGCTCCTCACCGACCTTCAGCATCATTATAATTATAATATCCGTTATGGCAAACAAAGACTTCAACTGTCAGAGGAGGGTTCGCACCCGCTTCAGTGCTCAATTTAAGTAAACACAACATATTCCATATATATGCTATTCACAGGCGGCGTTTTAAAACAAATTGACGCAAACTAATGAACATAATCTAAAAACACATATTAAGACCTACACATATAGAGGCCGCCGGAAGTGCCTTATTGTTCGGCGTTGGGGCGTCGGAAATTGAAAAGCAACCCAAAACCAACATCAAAATTTTAAATTCGCAAAAAAACAAAGGCAGAGAGAGAACAACATAAAAGTGCCATTAAAAATTTAGTTAGAGGGCAGCTCAACTCGCTTTCAGGCACATGAAGGGGAAATTACATTTATGCCAGCCATGAGTGTGTGTGGTTTTCTGTCTTTTTTTTGTTTACTCAAAATAAAATTGAACTTGTGCGGCTCAATTTGCCAGCAAACGCACTCGAGCGACTTTTTGGCGATTTAAAGCGCTTAAAAACTTTCCGGATGGGTGAGAGTCGCCGTTCCTCGCCTCGATTATTTAATTTATATTTTATTTAATTTTATTGAAAGGCTTTTAAGGCGGTTTATCCTCCAAACTCTTCTAAAATATTTTTTTTAATTTAAAATCGTAGAGTTAACTCTTTTCCAACACTCCTCCCATTTTGTAGTGGGCTTTGTTTTATGGCAGCCAGCTTGTCAGCCATTAAATTTTATATATTTTTTTACTTGAAGCAATTAAATACCATTATTTTAGCATAAATGTATGGTAATAAATATTAAACCTGAAACCTAAAGCATTTTGCTAAACGCCAACGCCAGAGCATTTCTCAAAATGACTCTTAAAAGCAAGTTAAACAGCTATTATTTAGGTTTATTTTAACAAATTTATTGATTTTGTGACGCATGTATATATTTTTTTAGGTACTGCAGTTAACGATTTAAAGTTTTTCAGTTACTACAATTAACGATGTATAGTTTTTTCAGTTACAGTTAACGATTTAATGCAATTATTTCTGGTTTTTATCCCGCAGGCAGTTTGACAAGCACTTTATTTATTTATTTACTATTTTTTTGTGCCAGCTCCCAGCTTGTTGTCACAACAATTACCTTTGGCTTTTGTCCCCAAACTGTAGCACTCCCCCGTGGCTTGGCCACTATTGTTCATGGCAATTACCGTCGCTTTATGCAACTTTTCCATTGATTGACGAAGCGATGGGATGCGATATATAATTTCACAGTCAAGGTCACTTGGAGGGCGAGCTTACACGATTTTGATTGGGTTTTTGGTATCTAACCAGACACATCAAAGTTGGTTGAACCGCTCAAATTGTTAGCAAAAATATATACAGCCCGAAAAAAATCAAAAAACAATTAACAACGACACAAAGCCGCTCTTTTGTCCTCAAAAAATTAACAACTCACCGAAAAACAACATAATAAATGGTTATTATCAACTAAATACAGGAATTCGCATACAAATAAAAACTCCGCAGGCCACAAATTTCCAACGAAATTATATTATTTGGTTTTCTATTTTTGGGCTGTCTCAAAAGTTTTGTAAATTATTTGTTTGCTTGTCAGAAATATTTGTTGAAATATTTTGCGGTCGCCCGATAATGTTATCGAGAACTGTCTGCAGGCCACAAAAAGCAAAAAGGAAAAACCACTCTCGGTGGTCATGGAGATATATATATCCAGCCCTGCCATCTCGCTATTATATCTCTTTTCTTGCTCCATTTGCGAGTGCCTGAAGCGCCTTCTTTTTTTGTGCCTTTTTTTTGCATTTTAATTGAATTACAAGGGAGGAGGATGGAGGAGGCGGCGTCGAGGTGCTTGGCAATACAGTTCCTGGTCGCGTGTACCCAACTCCTGGCCATAAATCTGTAACTGTTTGCTGTACTTGACACATTTCGTAGTTGGAACTGAAGTTGCCTCGCGAAAAAAAAGAAAAGATACAAGAGTGTTGCAACCAAATATTTGCGTAGGTGTCCCAACACGAGTGTGTCGCTGCAGGGACTTTGTGTCAATTAAAATTAAACTTAAACTTAGGAATTAATAAATATTTGTCGAGGCTCGAAAAGAGAGAGGGTTTAAGTGAAGAAAATTGAGATAATATAGAGCTTACCAGGGCTTAAATAGAGAGTAAAGCTTAATTCCGCTCAAGTTTATATTAAATGTAACTGTTTTAAGTTAAGGAACTATAATTTAAGTACCAAATCTCAAGCTTTGCTCAATAAAAATGAATTTGTCAACCATTTCGCAGGCAATAAAAATAATTTTTTATTGGTAATAACGATGGAAGTTTTAATTTCCACATTTCCAGGCCATTAAACTTGCCCTTAAGTGCTGCAAAAATATGCATAATTCATTGGTATTAACTTTGCATATGCGTTTTAATGAAATGTGAGGATATGAGAAAGTGTTTTTAAAGAGGCGTGCAGACCAACCTTAAACCAAAAGGCCACCTGTGCCATTTATTTGCGGAGAGTATCGCCAGCAACCAAAATAAAATCATATAATATTAAGTATCGGGGTTCACAGGGCGAATCAAATATTGCGGCGTGTAAATTCAATCAGTATTTATTTATTTATTTGTTGTTCATCGATTTCAGCGCAAGTTCCATCATCGAGTTGCAGTTCCGATTGCGTATACGCAGCGTGGGCGTCAGTGTCCGCAGATATTTCCATTTAAAAGTTTGTGTCAGCGCACGTTGGTATTTATTTTGTTTTCGTTTTATTATTTAATTTGTTTGGTATTTAATTAAAGAAAAAGAGAACGCCAGCAGCACCGGCATTAATGAAAGCAAAACATATTTAATTAATAACGAGAAAATCGTGTTTACGGGGCTGTGTTGATGATGTTGTTTTGTCTCTCTTTGGTAGTAGTGGTTGCTCTTGTCATGCCGCATAACAATGTTCTTGCTTTGTGCATGTAAGTGTACTTTATATAATATATATACAGATATTCATATATATATGCCATGTTTAGCCTACATATATTTTTACATCACGCATACGCCATGTCGGCCCCAGCGAACAAGCCAAATGTCACATAAAACTCTTTTATTTTCATTTTTATGAATTTCATTTAATTTAAGTTTATTTTTTCGGCACACTTTATGATGACTGCATGTTGGTTGTGGTGAATAAAAACATGAAAAATTTGCATACAACGCGCAAGAGGATACCCGAATATTTATTCGCCGCGGATGGAATGATACTGGATACTATATAGTATGTGTATATGGTGTGTGAGCTTAACAAGATATGAGAAAGAATGCTAATTTGTATCCAGGCAAAGTTTGCATACTCTTTGCAGGCTTTGAATTATGAAAAGTATTTAAGAAACAAGATCTATTGATCTTTCTCTTGAAACATAATCAAAATATTAAATAGTTTGTTGTTCCTATAGCAAAAGTAGCAGCTTGAGAATGAACAGCTTGAAATATTTAAAAACATCTTGAAATCTTTAGAAACACCTTGAAATATACAAAACCAGCACCTGTGGTGTGCCTAACAGCTGAGATTACTTGATCTTTCCCTTGAAATATAATCAGAAAATCAAATAAAACATTTTTCAGAGTTCAAAAGCATAAACATACCCTGGGAGACCCCTTTAAAGCCTGCCTTAAACACATAGTCAACTCATACATTGTTCCCTACGCCATCAAATGGTTATAAAACTTTACCACTTCATTGTTCCCGGCTGCCTGGCTGCTCCTCCTTGAACCATTTTTCTCCTAGTATAAAATTCAATCTCAGCGCCGGGGCCTAACCAATCGAGTGTAGGGAGCCAGGAGGAGCGCGCGCTCTATCGGCATCATCTTTATGACGGCGAACAATGGGGCTCAGGATGAAGCTGAGCAGGAAGCTCTCTAGCTCCGAAAAGGGACGAAATTATCCACAAAAGTATGTGACATTCCAGGGCCGGGGCCGGGGGCATGGGCGCCCAGTTAAGTTCTCACCCGAATTAACGGCTCAATGGAGAGGGACAGGGACCGAGATGGAGATAGAGACGCGCAAATGGGTTCCTGCAACTAGGTCTCCGGGCCACTTGAGTCGACGGAAAGTCGCTGAAATGATGTCGTGCGTGCGCAAACTATGCGGCGTCATTAAATCTAACGAGCGCCCGGAGATTGGTTGCGAGGAGGGAGGACTCCGACTCTGATTCTGACTTTGTGGATACAAGTGGATTTTGCCATGCAAAATGTCTACATTTTCTACAATTTCCAAGCAAAGTTTTGACTATTTCCAACCCCAAACAAAAGAGACTTACACATTAACTTGGCTTAATTGAGGCATTGAACATTAACTAGGTCTAACTGTCGTTCCAAACAGTTCCCTTTCCCTCTTTTAGTTAGAGATTTATTCTGTTTATTTTGTCTTAAATTGATTCTAGTTGCGGGGGTCATAAATAAAGGGATTTCAAGGAGAGAGGAGACTCTCTCTTTCCCTGCTGACCACATTTCCCCCATTTGGCTAAAAGCAATTCCTCTATTCCCTTTTAGCTCTGTAGCTCTCTTGGCAATCAAGGGGTTATCCTGTCTGACTGCCTGTCTGTCTATCCTTTGCCTGCAAAGTTAGGAGTTAAGAGCGCATTCGATTAGAAATCCCCTTTGAATTTCGCTTTAGACGCTGCTGATTTATGGTGGGAATTCGCTTGCACTTTATCCAACTGCGTTTGCACTTTTAGTTACTTAAAAAAAAGTTTTGTGAAGGCAACCAAAGGGAATAAAGTTGACTTTAAGTAAGGAATCAACTTTGTGCAGTTTTTACTTGCATTTAGAGCTCAATAATCGAAAAAAATAAATGCTGTTTCTGGTATTTCTTACAATATATGGCCAGTAAAAATAAATTGCTCACATATACAGCTTACATTTTAAAACATTCCTTGGCGTTTTAATGTTTTTACATTATTTAATCTAATTTAAATCAAATTCCCGTAAAAAATAAACTTCAAATATCCATTACAAGTTGTTTTCTTAATCATAATTCCATTATAAGTGTTCTTTCCACTTTAAAATCTAAAAATCCACATGCGGCTAAGCTTTCCATTCAGGTTTCTTATCTACACGAGCCAAAGTTATTGACTGAACTGAACTTGGGGCCAAAAGACAAAGCCAAACAACTTGGAGACCGGCAGGTAACGCCCACCCAGAAACTCAGACGCGAATACAGATCAGAAAATGCTTCAATTTCGATTTGATTAGCAGGCGGAAGTCGAGATGCCAGAGGCCCACACACAACACACACAACAAACTGCAAACTAGAGCAGCGACAGATTGGCTGACTGACAAACTGACTGATTGACAGAGAGATTGATGGTTGGTGTGAAGCTTAATTGAATCTTGGAATGACCCAAGCTCTCTGAAAGTGAATTCCGCAATAGCCTAATAATAAATTTATAAGGCCTGACGCCACCACCATTTACGAGTAACTCTCAGGTGTCCGATAAAGGCGACCACCGTCCGACGACCGATAAAATGTCAAGTTATTGCCACTCACTCACGCCTGTCTTTGGGATTTTCTCAACTATTCTTAAGTTATCGAAGGCTCGCAAAAAGAAAAGAAAGAAAAAAAGTTAAGACCTGCAAATATTTGCGTGATGATAGCATGCATCGTATTCTTTATGACGGACTAAATATATAGGGTTTTAGCCGATAAGATATGAGGTCAATACGCTGATTGATATACGACTGTGGAAGCAGGAAATGTGCCAACAACCTGATATGCTTTCCACTCAACCGAACCAGAACCCAGAACGAGCTGGAATAACTTATTATTATATGAGGGATCAATAACCGGTGTATCGTATGAAACAAATATGGTATTCCAGCTTCCTTTCATAAAATTATTATATTAATTTCAAAAGTAATTATGTATATTGGTCCTGGGTCATATATAACATCTTCTTGATAAAATACAAGATATAATATTACAGAAAAACATAAGTTAGCCAATAAACTATAACTCTCCAAAATAAACACACGTTGAGAAGCGCAAAACCCTCTACTCCACAGCTCTAACCCCGCAGAAAGAGTGTTTGCATCATAACAACCGGACTCCTGGTTCCCACACACCTCAACCGATATTTACAACATAATTTACTAAGCTCCAAATAACACAAGCAACAACAAGCCACGCCTCCTAGCCGCCCCGAAAAACAAGAGGCAAAGTCTGTTGCCGTCACTTGCCGCACATCGAATCGAAATCGGAATTGACCAAATCGAAAACGGAACAACCGGCATGCAATTAGCTGGAGGTCATTGTGTTCCCGGGTCAGCGCAGGTCAGCTCCAAATCGATTCGCAGTTTCAGTTTCGGCGTCGCCGAGTTCAGTTTCCGATTGCAATTCTGCGGTTTCTATATTGAAATGGGCGCGGCAGCCCCCGCATTGGATTTGCTGCTGCCGCCTTTGACAATGTGTTTCGACAGCAATTTGTTCAGCAAGCAAATTGTTATTAAATGTACACAATTGATTGGCCATTTGTTATGGGGTTCATTAGCCCCAAGTACAGGATGTTATGAGGGTTTTACTAAGGTAATTAAGGTAAGAAATACTTGGAAATTATTATAAATCAATAATATATATTTATCTATTTATCAAACCCTTTCTTGAATATGTAGATGTAAATACAAGCTCTCTTATGGGTTCATTACTAAGAACACAAATCCGATAACCATCCATTTTAACCTTCCTTCTCCGCCTGGTTTTTTTTTTCCTTCCTTCTCTGCCTTGACAGACGACTGCCATTCAATTGTCAAATATCTTTTCGGTTCTGCAGCGTCACGATTTCCGACCGACTCCGGGCACGACTCCCCAGACACTGGCGCAGTTGCATTTTGCAGAAAATTGCATTGAACTTCAAAAATTGAAACTTCACGAGGGCCATTCGAGGGCAGGGGCGTGGCCATGTCGGGCCCGGCTTCATGTTCAATATTGCTGGAAGGGCGCACGTGGCAGCTGGATAAAAATTCAATCAACAAAAACTGGCGAAAAATTGCATTGCAATTCCGTTGTAATTGGTTTTTTGTGTCGGTTTATCCGCCCCCAAGAAAAATATGTTTAGTTTAATTGAAAATGTTGCCATGTTTTGTGGGCCAAATTTGAATTTAAATGAATTTGATTTGTAAATAATAAATAAATTGATTTATTTATTTTAAAGACATAATCTCTCCTTTGTTATATTGCATTTAAGCAGTGGTGCCTGCAGGTCTGTCTCGCAAGTTAGCAAATTCCTCTGATCGGCCTCTGCCAACACACAATCAGTGTGCCCAACGCGCCATAAATAGCAATTTTAAGTCATAGCTCTTTTTTATGAGGAGAAATCATATATATTTCTTACTCACACAATATGCAATTTTAACAATAATACGCATTTAAGTAATAATTACATTTATTTTCTCCAAATAAATCCAATAATAACGAAACTGTGATCACCTGGTCTTTGCATTTAAGGTTTTAAAAATCAAAATTCATGTAGAAATTTTTATTATTTTTTTTGCTGACGCCATGATTTTCAAGAAATGCTGCTTCTTTATACCCCTAAACTACGGTTGTTGCATCATTGGCGCCATCTTTTTGAGCTTTCACGTGGGCGAGCTGATAACGCACACGAACGATACGATCTTCATTAAAAATGTGTCCAACAGCCCGTGGGCGCCCATGGTCATGGCACCGATCCTGATGGGGGGAACCTTGGTGTCCGTACTGCTGATCTATGGCGCCGCCAAGGTGAGGTATGCATGAAACGTCGCCCTCAATCAAGCCTACTTATTGTACTCATTGCATATTTAAGCACAAGCGAAGCTTCATCCTGCTCTGGCTCATAACCTATCTGGTGATCCTCTTCCTGTACATAGTACTGTACATTGTGTCCTTCGTAACTTATTCGCCGCCGCCGATAATAATAGGCATCCAGACGGTGCTCATAAGTATGTTATCGAGTTATCGTGTTATCGATTTATCCAAGACTCATCGCACCTAATTCTCTCCCCCACAGTCGGTCTGATATACTCGCTGCTGATAGTGCTCGCGTTTTACAAGTACCTGTCCACGGTGGATCACGATGACGCCATTTGAGCTGACTTTCTTAGGTAGTCTCAGGTAGCCTCTTTACACAATGTCGAATGTTTTAGTCGTATTAAATTATGCCCAGTGTGAAATAAACTGTCTAGTTGTCTTATTTTACTTTGTCAACCCAGTTCTGATAAAGTTTCACGCCAAATATAGGCCTCATTTTAAATTCCACCAACAGAGAATACAGACATCTTTTTTAGTGGAGCCCGGTCAAGGATTAATCCCTCGCCATGGCTTGTCACTGCTGGTATCTCAAACAGATCGTGACCAAATGCTGCTTCTGCTACTCGCTACGCTTCGGGGTGCTGCTCCTTGGGTGCATCTTTCTCACCTGGTTCATCTACCTGACCGTTGGCACAGGCTTTATGATGGAGTGCATCTTCCCCAATGAGTACCAGAACCCCACATCCGTGGCACCGGCAACGGCCGCCCTCAAGACCACCATGGTGTTTTCCTTCTTTGGAGTTATAGTATCTGCCCTGCTCTGCATTGGAGTGCATAATGTGAGTTCTACATTTTAAATTTAATAACTTTATCAGGCATAATGTACGTTTTTTAAGAATTTCACATTCTAAGTAATTATGCTTTCCCTTTTCAGAACAACGAAATGCTCTTTCTGCCCTTTTTGGTCTTTACGCCCATTTGGATCCTTGTTCACATTCTGGTTCTGCTAGTATATTCCTTTAAGTTGGTCATAATTATACTAACAGTCTTGACAATGTGTGAGTTTTTAGAGCAACATCCCAATAGTTTCCCTATTTATAATCCTATATCCTTGCAGTCATTTTAGTCTACGCCTGGATTGTGGTCTGGTCCTACTTTGTTGAACTGCTCTTTGCCTACGAAGAAGAGCTAGAACCTGGTTACGTCTAAAGGAACTCAATCTTTTAATGAGTGAGTGGCAGACGGAATTATTTTGATGACTTGATGGATTTGAAATATATACAAAATTTACATGTGCATTTGGCATACTCATTCGAAGGCATTACTTATTTCAAAATTAAATGTATAATTTGGTTTTGTTAAGTAATTTAATTAGGAAACTGCCTGTCATGTGTTAGCCCAAGAAATAAGTAAATAAAAACTTTGAAAACAAAGTAAAATAATAACATATTTTATATAACTAGTATTATAAAGCAGGGGATCCACAGAATTAAATAATATATAGTATACTATGATGCCCACTTCTAACGACCTTTAATATTGATTTTTTAAGTTCATTGCAATTTCTGTGGCACCCCTGCTTAATGGGCTTCTTTGGAATAACAGAATCTCTACAATTAAAAAATCTTTCTGGTACCCGCCACAAAAGAGGTCAATCTGATATTCTTAATTGAAAATTCCCTAATTGTTTCTTTTCCGTTTAGTAAGTTTCTGGCTCATGCCTGGCATGCTCCGAGCTCTGCTCTATATATAAGCATACACTGATGAAGAGACAATGATGATAATCGCATCCGTACTATGTATGTTTTGTGAATAATGACAGTGACCGACATACCTTCGGCAGCGAGGCGAGCACCTGCTGCTTGACATCCCAGACGAGCCGCTCCGATGGGAACTGCAGGCACTTGTAGACGTTCAGCTCCGGCACATGGATGCGCACCAGCAGCCATCCGTCCCGCGGCTCTGGCGGCGGCTCATCGTCAAACGCCCCCGGCCCGGACATGGCGTCCGTGTTGGCCGGGTTCTGTTTGACCTTGGGCGTTGGTGGGTGGTACGTCGTAATTTTGGCGGCTTTTCTTCACGCTTTACGTGAATTCAAAAAAAAAAAGGAGAGGCTCCTGTGGGAGTTGTTCCTTCTCCTCTCAATTTTCTTTCCTCAAAGTTTGTGTTCTTTGGAAACCTTTTTTTTAAATTTTATTTTTGTTTATTCACTTTGTTGTTGTTTGTTTTATTGGCAATTTATTTGATGGCTTGGGCCTTCTGCTGATGGAATCCGTTTCGCTTGGACATTTCGCTGAGGGGTTTTCGTTGAGTTAGTCGCATGGTGGTTCTGGAAAAAATAAAAGGAGATTAAAGTTAGAAGGGAATTTGAGAGAAAATATATAAATTTACTTAAATATATATTTATCATTAAGACAGGCATATTTATTAACCATAAAATATGATAATTGCAGCTGAAAGATGCTTCCTGTATGCCATTAAATATAAGTATGACGGAATTGTTAATGCTCCAGCCAATTAAGTCATAAATTTGCACTCTTCCTTTGCATTTGCATGGGAATATTATTCACATGTGTCTGAATAATGGACAGTGTCCCCTCCTGCTCGCGAAAAATAAACTCGTTTCCACAGAGCACTTAGCGTTGGAAAACTTAATTTGCAAATTGGTTTACTTTTCTAAAAAAAAAGATAAAACCTCGGCTGCACTCGGTATCAGTCAGTCAATTGGCCACCATGTCTACATGCCTGAAAACTGAAGACAGCGGGACTGAGAGACTCAGAGACTGTAGACTTTGAGACTGGCAGACTCGTAAAAATTCGTCAAAGTGAAAAGAAAACACACAAAAGCCGCAGAAAACATTCCAGCGCCGTTGCCGTTGATTACTGTTTGATATTGACATTTTATGGCTGCACCACATTTGAATTGCAGTTGCAACTGCAATTATGCACAAATTAAATTCACACGCCACCCCAAACGAGGCAGGGTAGCTGGAGGAGGAAATGTGTGCCAAAGGCCCGCTGACAGTTGTCGCTTTTCGCATAAGGTGGCGACCGTGACAAGCCGGCGGGGGTAGAAACTGAGGTAACTGGAACTGTGGGCGGAACGGGTTAAACACCAACACTAACACGGCCAGTCTGCACTTTGTCGCATTTAATTGCGAGCGTGTTGATTGCATTCAACTAGTTAGTGCTAGCATTTTGTAGGCGGAAACGTGCGGGGGATGCCGTCGTGGAAAACTAGTGTAAAATGGAAAACGCTTGTCGGAGAAAGATAAATCCCTAATTGAGGATAAAACGTTGCGGGTGCCGGCAATGAGAGATGAAAAGGTTGCTGCGCCAAATGAAAAGCCTTTGCCAAGACAAGGGTCTGTGCTAGATAGAGAAAAAGAGGAAAAAACATGTTAACTTAAAAAATGTAGCCATTGAATGAGGTGAAATAGGAAGTATCTGGCTTGAAATTAATTTAATTTATATTAAAAATGTTCGCTTTATATTTTTCTTGATTTTAATCTTTGTTTAATCTTTGAATTTTTAATTATACTTCATCAGTTTAAGTCTAGATAAAGTCTCTTATCATTTAGTAAAGATATTCTTTAAAAGTACGAACCATTTTCGGTTTACTTTTAATACCAATTCAAATTATCTTGAATAACCCAGAAATTAACTTGGAATTACTGCAGACTTATTAATAATTCTCTCTCTAAAACTTCTGATAACTAGCCTTCCATAAATTATAATTTAATCTCTTGATATTAACGCATGATTTATTTTTCTTTTTTTCCAGCTCTCTCTATCATAGAAATACCCATAATAATCTCTTAAGTTTACAATATCTTCTTTAGCTAGACGTACAATTTGTAAACAATTTTTCAAATAATAAACTCTGCCATATATTCCGACTTATCTCTGCTTGTGCTTTGACTACCAAAAAGCTCCCTTTAAAAAGTAAAATTTATACACTTTTCCCCTGGGTTCAGTGCCCCCGTTTTAACGCTACAAGCAAACAAAAATATGTCACGGTCAAAAAACTTCACCGAAACGCACATAAATTAAAGTCACAATATATACGCATATCAATAAAAGTAAATACGAGAAATGAAGACTGCGTTTAAACAAGTGAGGCGAGCAGACAAAAGGCCCGTTTACCTTGGCCGGCACTCGGCTGTCAATCAAACCGAATAATTTCCAAGCTGTTCAAGTGAAATTATCAACAGCAAAGGCAAAACTCGAGTCGGCGAGTGTCGTCGCCAGACTTCTGTTTGTGATAAGAGCGAGCCATGGCCAAGGCATTGGTATTAATAGTGGCAGTACTGTGATAATGGCCAAAATAGAGGCCCAAATAAAGGCTGATAAGGCCAGAGTGGCGTTTCTGCTTCGATTTGGCGCCTTAAGTGGTAAACGATTCCCCTATAATTACGTATACGCCACGTGGTCACCGGAAAGTCATTCAACTTGGTTTGGAGACACAAAAAGAAGGGGAGGAGGGCAAGCGGGCAGGTAATATCATTCGATGGGCTTTTTATTAGCTGGATTGGACTTAGCCAGTCATCCAGTCAGCGCGTTTGGTTTTAATTGAAATTTTCATGGAGCGAGTTCCGGAGGCAAAAGTTTATTTCGCTTTTAATTGGAAAAGTTGGTGGTCCATACTTTAGGCGCATAATGGACCTTTGAAACACTGTGCGGCGGCATATGGAGCGCCTGATTTACTGATTCACTGATTTACTGATGGTCAGTTGGAGTCCGCCCCCCGATTTGCAGCGATTTTTCACTTGAGCTAATAGGAAAATTGTGCTCGACCTTTTGGGGGAGCGCAACTGTCGGGGCAAGTGAATCAAAATTTATGTTTTCGCTTCGTTTTTATGTGCGAGCATGTGTTTTTGCTAGGGTACCTTTTTTTTCTTTCATCGAACAGACAGCTGTCTTGCGGCTGTCAAAGTTACAACTTTCGGTGCTTCCCCTCTTCCGATCGCCATTACCCACCCTCGTTACTGTACTCTATATATATCTGGGGATGTCTGTCTAGCCTGTCTACTGTCTGTCGCTTCTATTGTCTTAGCCCTGACAGCTATTTGGTTTGGGAACTCTGGATATAGCCCGTCTAATGCCAACTTATTCGGCAGAGTCTCTGAGGAAACATTTATTGCATAAGCTGTATGGGTTATCTGGAGGGTATGTTGGGGTAGAACACATTTTTATGGTTTCCTTTTTATGAGGGAATCAATTGTTGACAACTGCAAAGATATTATTGGGTTGGGTAAACATTAATTGGCTCGGGGCGTCAGGTCACAAAACAGATAGACGATAAATATAAAAGATAGCCAAAGGTGTTGAGGTGGTTTTTATTACAGAACGTAATAAGGAAAGAAAATCGCTCTCGAATCCAATAAATGTGATGCCCGACCAGTGGACTACCATGTAAAAAATATCGACAACACCGAAAACTACCATATTTTTCAGATCTAGTATGCCTTGAACAAAAAAGTCCCCTTCTGAATAGCTGTCACTGAGACCTGCCTATGGAATAGAGCCCTCACTTCAGTCGTAACCCAGAAATTCATCAGAACACATCGTTCGAAGTAAAAAAAAAAAATTGTGAGTGAAAAAAAAAAAAAAAACAGAAAATATTATTTTCGGTCGCTCAGTTCGCAGCTGAAGGTTCACCTTTTTCTCCCCCAAATTTTACTAGCCGCCGTCGTCTTTGGGTGCAGTTTTCGAGAACTCCGTGAAGCCAGCGTATGGAATGGGATGCTGCTTCATCACGGGCACCTTGAAGACAATAATCTTGGGAATCGAGGCGAGGTTGAGAACGTTCCGGTTCTCGTAGGATTTGTCCACCGGAGTGGCCGTGATGCTTGCCAGCTTCTTCTTGCCCAGCAGGGCCGGCTGTAGCAGTAGCGTCAGCTTGGAGTCTCGACAGCTTGGAACATCGGCGTTTCTCTTCCTCTGAGCCGTGCAGGCCGCATCCAGGCAACGCCCCAGGGTCATCAGAGAGGTATTAATATTTTTGGCTTCCTTGTGACGTGGACCGGTGGACCCAGTGCTATTTAACCGCTCGGAGCCTGCCAGGTCACAGAACTTGTGAGCTCTGGGTGGTCATGCCCGAGCGATTGCAAGTGATCATTTCCACGTTGAAGACGCAGTGGGAGCGACTGGAGTCTGCATTCATCGAGGTGGTGGCGGAAGTGGATCGCTGCTGGCCTAACCTCAGCAGACTCTTCGCCTCGCTGCTCTGGACAGAGACACTGGTCATGCCCTGGACGAAGACCTGGCCTTTGTTCCAAACAACCTTGAGTTTTTCGCGGCGCTTCCCCCAGCTTGGCCAGGACACTTACCGAGCAGAGTGTACGTTTTCCCCGAGCCCGAGGTGCCGTAGGTAGAAAAGGGTCACGCTCTCTTCCACGTTGATCTTTGGGCCCACGAAGATGTCGTATATGTCGCGTCGGTCCAAAGAGCTCTCAAATATGGCGGTAAAGCCGAGTCGCTTCTCCATACGGCTCACAAATGGTAAGGTAAGAATGTTCTTTCCAGTTTAAATTTGTAATGAGACTTGCGTTTTAGCATTAGTTCGATTACTTTAACCGATAAAACTCTGCCTTTCGATTAAAGCTATCGATAACACTGCACCCTCATTTTAGTCGAGTTGCCAGCCCTAGTAAGGCGTCTGAAAATTCGCGCGAAAGGAAGCAAAATAACTTAAATCCTTTATTACCAGAGTACGGCGCAGCATGGAATCCCAGATGAAGTCGGAGATGCCCAAGAGATGCGCTTCTTCCTGGTGTCCCGCGACCGTCGCTTCCGCACGCGCCCCAACATGATGCGTTTGTTCGAGCACATCTAAGAGTCCGAGGAGGAGAGCTTTTCCGAGTGCTCGGAGACGGTTGCCGATGGCGCGTCCTCCTTAGCGAGCACGGTAGAGAGTACGAGCGTTGAGACGGGGCCGCAGGTCTTCCTCCGTCTGCGTCCCGTGAATGACTCCTCAGAAGCGTATTCGATCTCGGAGGATGGACTCTAGCAGCAACAATGTGAACCGCATGGAGAAGCACTTTGGCTTCACCACGATATTTGATAGCTACTTAGACCAGCGCGACATTTTCGATATTTGCGTGGGCCCAAAGATAAGCGAGGAGGAGTGCGTGACCATTATGACGTACGGCACCTCGGGCTCGGGCAGAACCTACACCCTGCGCGGTAAGTGTCCTACCTCCCGTTTTCCTTGGCCAATTATGACCTGAAATACTTCCTCAGGCGAAGATGTGAGCGCTGGCCAAGCAGGGGGGGGGCGCCGCGGAAAAACAAGGTGGTTTGATACAAGGACAAGGTCTTCGTCCTGGGACTGACAAGTGTCTTCGTCAAGAGCAGCGGGGAGGCGATGCGTTTACTGCGATTGGGACGGCAGCACGCCACAAACGCCGCCACCTCGCGCGCACTGCATCTTCACCATAGACATACTCAAGTACAATCGCTCGGGCATCTCCACCCAGAGATCGTACAAGTTCTGCGATCTGGCGGGCACCGAGCGGGTGAATAAGTCGGCACCACCGGTCTACGCCTCAAGGAGACCAAAAACATTAATACCTCGTTGATGACCCTGGGGCGTTGTCTAGATGCGGCCAGCCCGGCTCAGAGGAAGAGAAACCCCCTATCGAGATTCCAAGCTGACGCTGCTGATACTGGCGGCCCTGCTGGGCAAGAATAAGCTGCCAAGCGTCACGGCCACTCAGGTGGACAAATCCTTAGAGGAGAACCAACGTCCGCAACTTCGCCTCGATTGCCAAGAATACTGTGTTCAAGGAGCCCGTGATAAAGCAGCATCGCATCAGCTACGCCGGCTTCATGGAGTTCTCGAAAAAGGCACCCGACGATGGCGGCGAGTGCAGAAAGGCACTGGAGGAGAACGTAAACCTGCAGCTGGAGATTAAGCGCCTGAAGTACGATCATGTGCTCCAGATGCAGTTGCTGGAGGAGAAGCTGCGCAAGGAACTGACTAAAAAACAACAAGCAGCACGAGGAGTGCGAGAAGGAACTACTTATTTTTCCTGGAATCAACGAATAAATGTGTAAATCATACATCCCAGTTTTCTCCAGCACACTTCCAGCCGGAAGAGGAGCAAGGAAACTGCCAGGAGCACCCCGTATGCCAGCCACAGAGCAGCAGACTGCTTTGTGGCCACCCTAATACTGGGCCTGAAACTCTCGCGGGGGGTGCGCCATCATGGTCTCCAGGGCCGCCTCGAAGATTCTGCTCACGTTGAGCCTCTCCTTGCAATTTTCGCCCACTTGGTCACATTTCACCCCCTTTTCAGGCACTTGGTCACACTAATTTAAGTTATACTTAACAAAAATCAACAGTAAATCATTTTTTTTTTTTTACCAATAACCTCACATATATTGCACTTTAGAAATATTCCTTTTCATCTTTAGCACTCCTTCAATCTGGAATTTGGACACATGACAAATTTTCCTTGCCATATTTCTTCGTCTTTTTTCGGCCTGCCCCACTTGAGCCCCTTTGAGTGCCGTCTCCTTCACTTGTTACCTCACTCTATGGCCGTCTCCCTCCATCTCCGGTCTCTTGAACCACCCCGTGCACCTCCTTGAGCTAAGTGCTTGTGACACTTGCCTCTCAAGGCTTTATGACAGGCGATGAAATTTTTGGGCAAAAGTGTGACAAACTGAAAATGACAAAGTGCTCCGCTTCGAACCAGCTGCCTGGCCCGGGCCCGGCTTTAAGCCCAAAAGAGAAGGGGTCAGCACGACAGACAGAGCCGGGGCTAAAAGGTTAGAGTTTAAGCGGGGCAGACGAGGGAACGAGACGGCAACGTAAATTAAGTTTTAAATATGCCACATCGAATGGGCTTAAGTCGGAATTAGTTACGGCACCGGAGATCCCTGGAGTCCGTGGACCAAACAGGCGGCTTTACTGGGTCAGTGGAGAGCCCCATTGGGTTTGCTCGAATGCGCAACTAAATGCGACTGGAGTTGCATGTGGCACACACCAATAATAATACGTGCACCGAGAGAAAAGAAACAACATATAGCAAAAGCATTAGTGGCCTTGCTTGCAATGTTCAGTCGGTCACACTGCATACCCACGTTTATGTAGGTACTAGGGCCACACTGGACCTCTCTGTAGGTAGACAGGTCACACTCATTTAATAAAACGTTTGTAAAAGATAAAGAAGAAAACATTAGAGAACCCGTATTCATATCATTTTTCTCTCTGCACAAATATCCGAGAATGGAGAAACAGCATCGCTTATGCATAATGGCCCATGCATATTTAAATTGCCTTCGTTGGATGCTGCAGTTGGTGCTGCTTTAAAAGCAAATTACTTTTGTCATTGCAATGGCTTGCCGCTCAATCTTGTGGGGATTCGAGATGGGTTTAGGGATGGAAGATGTAGTAGAAGGTCCTTGTATAGCCACTTATTGTGGCACACTCTGTTGTGGATGCTGCAAATAATTTGCCTTGGCAACGGCAGCAAAATCAGAAGCAACAACTGCAAAATGCAAAATGCAGAATGCAAACCCCAAACCACCCGCACAAAACTTAATAATGGCAAACTATTATTCTTCCACCGCCCAGCGATGGTGCACAGTGGTGGAAACTGGAGTTTAACTTCAGAAGCTCAAGTGTTGCATATATATATTTTTTAATCTGTGATATATTGACCAAAGTGATGGAAAAAACATGTCAACAGGAAGTAAGTTCTTTCTTCTATTTGATTACTTTATTCCTATATTTTTTAGGGGTTTTTCCTAGGATTCCCTAACTCAGTCCATCCTAATATTCATTCCACTGTTACTCCGCTAAATCGAAGACGCCATGTTCCTTGTTGACGGCTCTCGGTGCATTGTTGCGTGTGCCGGAAACGGAAATGCGCACATAATTCTGTTAGAAAACATGCAACAAAATGGCGCCCCGACCGCAGCACAGGAAGAGCGGCGAACGGGGAGATGACCGAGCAGCAGTTGAGGAGAAAACTTTAATTAAATAATGCTAAATGCAATTTCGCATGGCTCCGCCAGCTCCTGTTCCTGCTGAGCCAGCAAAAACATGTCACAGCGGCTCATGGCTGAGAGAGCAACTCCTGGCTAATTTACTTTGCTATTTTCTGTTTATTTCGAACACTAGAATCAGCAGTGAAGACCGCAGAGGAGGCAGAATAAACCGAAACGAAACGAAACACAAGGAAACGAAACGAGGCGAGAGAAAAGCGAAACAAGAAAACTTTAACCCCGAAACTTGTTTTCCAGTCACGTTCATTTTCAATCAAGTGGCATCATTATGCTGGCCAAACAAACTCAAGCTCAAGCCGAGGCTGGAGCTGAAATAAAAATCGTCAAGAGAGAGAGAGAGAGGAGGAAGAGCCACCACAATTGGCTAATACAATGGCTAAATTAGCTTGGACTCAAGTGGAGTGTGTGTGTTGCCCTTAACCCTTCGCTGCCTGCCTGCCAGCCTGTCTGTCAGTCAAGTCCAGCAATCAGTCCTTTGTCTAGGCCCACAAGCCGGCAACAAATTACCTTCGAGCCACCCAAAAACCACAGAACCCACTTACCTGGGTGGCCATTGACCAGACCCAGTCAGCCCCAGCCAGCGACTTCCTGCTCCAAGTCGAAACGAGAAACAGAAGTTGGATTCGAGTCCCATAAATCTGTGGGGAATCGCACAAAGGAAGACCAACAAGAAAGCGAAATGGCCCAAATGAAGCATTGACATTTTGGCATTTATTTGATGAAAAATTGTTTCCCAGTGAGTTTGGTCTTTGGAAAACAAGATTTCTCTCTCAAAAACTTACCTCAGCTAAAGAAATCAATACAAAAAACTAATTAAAATGACGTGTAATTTAGCAGGTGTTCGGTCTCCACTGCACTAATTCAATAACTCTTGACGCCCAGCAGCGGTTTCTATAACAAATTGTATGGCCAACAGGCAATAAACCAAACTTATAGATCAATTAATTACAGAAACAACATTTCACAAGTCCTGAGAAGTCCCAGAAAAGGCAGTTATTTCGCTAATTTCAGCAGCTCTCGCATTACGTCACAGAGCCATTAAGTCAAAAGGTGTATTTTTGCAATCAATGAATATAAATTAAAGACCAGCGGGCGAGGGAGGGCGAAAAGGCGGGCAGACAGACAGACACTCAGCGATTAAAGAGAAAAACAGAACAAAACTTTATGCAAATGCTTCGCGCTCACCGCAAAACCAATCTAACCAGTTTCCGAATGCAGTGCAAAAATATCTAAAACCAAAACAACAAATGACAACCGACAACCGCGACAAGTTTACAGATGGACAACACATGGAAACACAACCATAAAAAAAGGTAACAGCCACGAGAGATATAAGATATATATACATTAAATGTGAGAAAATTATGGGTTTCGTATTTAGACGTGAGTAACACGAGCCACACGAAGCCTAAACACAACACTCACCCCTAAACTTTCCGCTGTCTTTGTGGCTTAGAACTCAGTGCAGCTCAAACTGTAGGTCCCAGACATGAGGTGGCTGAAAAGGGAGAAGAAATATGGCTGAATTAGAGGTATGTTCTTGTTCAAAAAAAATTATATTTAATAGAAAAGCATACTAAAATTTATGAATTCTAAGGGCAATGTGGGGTTTACATACATTTAAAATATATTTAAGCTTTAGCAAAAAGGCTTATACTTTCATTTGGCTCTTTTCGCTAATTTACTTATGAATTTGTAGCTAATTTAAATTTATATTATATTTATTATTATATAGAAAAGATATTTAATTACATTAAAAGCTCAGCGGAATTTTTTAAGGGTACCTTAGACCTATTTAAGCGCTGCTAACAAGGTTTAGTCTGCCATTTAATGATTTTTCTCTCATATTTCTGTGAAATTATATTATTTACATTTATATTATATTAATTGTATTAGAGAAAATATATATAATTACATTTTTATATTAATTGAATTTCAGAGAGCATTAAAAACACATTAAAGCTTCAGTAACCAGACTTATTCTTCCATTTAATTATTTTTCTCACCTAACCTCAAGCAATTTTATCTTATTTCAATTTACATTAATTTTATTTACTATAAGGAATATTAAAAGGCACTTAAAGCATTCTCAACCCCAGATTCAAGGCTCTTTTTTATTCAATTATATTTAGATTATTCCTTAATTAACCCAAGCAATTTAATCATCTTTCACAGCGCATGACCAGGCTCTAGCATTTTTCTCCCTGCCGTTCGGCTTTGCTTTTCTTGATTAATTTCTATTTAACGTGCAAATATTTTTTCTGTCAATTTCGCCAATAAATGCAATTTATATCTCCAGCCAACAGCAGCAGCAGCAGCGGCGGCAGCGGTGCTGGCAGGGCTAATTTCATATTTCACGTCTGGCGAGGACTCCTTTGCCTTGCCATTTGCTGGCTCCTTCGTGCCCGCAGGGCCATCAATCATACGCCATGTAAGCAGCAGACGCACACAATCGAATCAATATCTGAGAGCGAGGGAGACCTGCGGGAGGCAGGAGGGGAAAGTGTTGTGGGTGGGTGAGTGAGTGTGCAACGCCCACGCCCACGCCAGAAAGCATAAAAATTGCATTTTCCACAAATCGAACATGGCTAGTGGGCAAAAATTAACTAAAACTCATATACAACACTTGGCGAGTCTTAGAATATTTATTAGGCACTGAAAACGATATGTATCAACTTGGAAAAATGTAAAATTTCATAGACTGTCCCATAACCATAACAAATTCCCCTAATTTCATTGGAAACGCCATAAATAAACAACTGCGGCGGCTTATATTATGTAAACAAAACGGATTTCCAAGAATATTCAAGTGGCTTTGCAAAGAGTATCTGCAGAAACTGGTCCCGCAACTTATGGCCGACACTGTCTGCCTGCCGTAATCATTGTTTGTTATGGCTGCCACTGCTGCCTGTCGTTGACACCAAAAACAGCTTTATTAAAAAGAGATCTCAGTTCGGTTTAGCGGCTGACCCCCCTCCCTCTAATAACTCAATTTCGGTTTGCCATTTGAATTTATTGACACATTTCATTTAACCAGAATCGAGAATGAGGTTTTCTGCCGAGTAATTAAGCCAGCTGACGAGCCCAAAAATGTCTCGAAACGATTTTGTAACTTTTGCGTCGTTGCTGCCTTTCATGGAGCTCGAACTCGACTCTGGCCGAAAGCCAACAGCTAAGAGCCGTTGGCCAGCCACCATAACTGGTCGGAGCAAATGATTTTTAATAACTTTGACACTCATTAAACTCAAATTACATGCATTTGATTACGCAGCCACATGGGAGTCGAGTTGGCAGCAGCCTTTGCCTTTGCATGTGGGGTTTTAACCAAAATCTAAGCCTCTTAGATTTCATCATCATTGTCGTCATATGACAGCACACAGTAGGCTTATATGACGAGGATGATCAAGGGGTAGTAATAGCTTTATAAATGACTTGAAAAGCTGTTGTGAGTTTACCAACAAAAAACCTACTAAACAGTAGAAGCTTAATAAATAAAATAAAATAAAATCAAATGAAATAGAAAAAGACTAAACTTTACAGCCCATTAAAATCACTCAGCAGGCATTCGGTGGTACCAAGAATTAAACGGTTAATCGAAAACCTTAAATTAAAGTAATTGCAGAGCCAAGAACCCCAATCAAAGCCCGAGTTTAATTAGCCATTAATTAGCCCAAGAGAAGCAGAGCTCATTGAACCGTTTTGCATAAAGAATTCAATCCTAGGGGAGCACCACCCCATAAAAAACTCATTAAATCAAAAACAAGAACTCTCACAGAGCGATTCCCATCAGCTTTCCAGAGGGAGGAGCTGGGAGAGATTTTGATAGATTAAGACTTGGCTTGGCCTGGCCTGCAAATTAATTACTCACTTTGTCTTTGGACTCTGACAGGTAATTCCCGGGCCCTTGGCGTAGCCATGAACTTGACATCTATGAACTGTCGCCCTGACTTTTCTTCTCCCCCCTTTTGGCCGCCGCCATGTGTTAACTTCTTTTTAATTGCCACCGGTCTTGGCCAGGTCTCGTTCTGAGCCACACAATCGTTAAAAGCTCTTTTTTACGACTCGCGAACTCTGCACTTCCCCCGATGCGATTGGAACGTGCTGGCCAGGTAAATGCATTTGCAGCTCAGACAGTCTTCACTGTACTCTGGCTGACCGTTTTTTTTTTTTGTGCCGAACATGGAGGGGCCCTCGCAAGAAAATCACTTTGTTTTGTGCTTATTTTTTCACGAGCTCACACTAAACTCCGCTTTGGACGGGGGGCCCCGCCATGGAGTGGCCAAGATCTGTGAAATGGCACGAACTTGCTTTATGGAAAGTGCCCGGCGACAGAAGCTACAATGAGTGCTAATGGAAATTCCGGAATGCGGCTGCATAATTCTTGGGTTTTATTTTTGCCACAGACTGTGTGTCCCAGACTTTTCATTTGTTGGCAAGAGTTTTTGGTCACAAAAAGCATACAATTTGCGATTAGAGAGAAGCGAGAACTGATTCATGGCGTTATCTAGATATCACTTTATTTAGAGATTAGGAAGAAAGCATTTGTTGTGTGATGACTGACACTAAATGGCAAAAATCACGTCATTAGTGGATTTAGTCTAAGTGGATGCTAAAAACTCTTGGGAATTTTAGTGATTCAGTGGGGAAAATGCGTAATTGAATATGTTGTGTTGCTGGAATCGATCTTAAATAGCAAAAATCATATTATTAATCGATTTTCGTCTATGCGGTACTAGAACCACTTGGGAATTATAGAGTTTCTGTGGTCAAAAAGTGGAACTAAAGAAAATCAAACGATTTTAAATTACGAAAACATACATTATTAATCGATATCGTCTAAGTTGATGATAAAACCACCTGGGAATTTTAGCATTTTAGTGGATAAAATGAGTAATTTAGCAACTTGAGTCGCTTTGCTGGATCTTCTGATACTTGATCCCAGATTCCCACTACCCAGTCACCTGAAATTCCCACAAAAATTAAAAACAAATAAAAGAAATTTGAAAAAAATTATCCACGATTATGGGAATTCGCCTTTTAGCCCCCGAAAAAGATATGGGCTACACGAAGAGCCATCCAATTAAGCCAAATCGACACTTGCCACAGGAGGACTGAGAAAAAGCAGCCAAAACCATGAAACAAAAGAGGGAAAAGCAAGGAAAAGCGAGGAACACCGTTAACCGAATGACATGCAAAGTGCAGCTGCTTTTCGTGTAAAGAAAGCCTCAAGGGGAAATTCGCAAGGGGTGAAGTAGAGGGAAGATGCAGAGAAAAATACATAAAAATCCACTGCACATGTGTGACACGAACAAAGAGCAGAGGAAAAGCAAGCAGGCGAGATTGATTCTCGCCGCGTCACGTGGGAAATTTTCAAGTTCAAAGCAATTTTCCAAGGAAGCAAACGCGGCAGAAGAGGCAACTGTAAAAGCGCACTACGAGTGTACGAGAGACCAAGAGGTAGAGGTGGAAATAAAAATAAAAATAAGCAGCAACAAAGCGTGCACTCACGTGAGACTTGATAATAATCGGATTTGGGAAATCGTGAGGCAAAAAGAGGGAAAACAGCGGGCCACCAGGAAAAGACTCGTACTAAAAATAACAAATACAGCGCCGCTCAGCCACTTGTATCGATTACAGAAAGGCAGAACGGGGTAGAAAAAACAGGTTGAGGGTCTCCCGTCTCTGGAGAAATGCCAGCCATTCATCCATCCATCCATCCAACGGTCCGTGGTCCCAGCTGAGCTCTTCTGAAGATTCTCCTGCTCCCACTTCGGACTCCAACGCTTAATGGATGGCCTTCGTCTCGAACAGTTAGAATTAATTGACGTTAATAATGTTCCGATATCGAGATTTATGCTCATCAAACGGCTTCTGTGCGCAGAATTCCCTGAAAACCTGTTCGAGCGAGCGGTTCTTTTCATGCTCAGGCACAAAAATACAATGTTGTTGACAATTTGTCGGAGGTAAAGGCAATTTTCTTGGCCTAAACACTTCTCTATTTAGAATGTTTATAACCCTGAGCGGTGCTAATGATGATTTCCTAGCATTATCTTGGCGGTATAACTGCACACATTATCGTCAGTGCTTAGGATACACCTCAATTCACCTGCAATTTGCTCAATGACAACCGATAAATATTCAATTTAATGAAATTGCATTTACATTCGCAAATCGCAAATCGCCAGCCACTTGAACCACTTTCGCCCACTCAGCTTGATTGCAAAACTGCACCCACAGCCTCTCATCTACATCTTTCTCTTATTTCAGTCGAGAAAGCCATTAACTTGGCCATCCATAATTTTTTAATTTACAAACTCTTTTGCCAAGTGAATGCTTTTCTGCCGAGTGAGTGAGTGGGTCGTGAGTGAGTGTCTTTTGGCTTGATTTAAATAACCCCAAAGACATCGTTTATCTTGCATATTAAATTGAAATCAAAGCCAGTTCATTGGAAAATCCTAAATAATACTCGTGTACCTGCAGAAAATTCTCTTGAACTGAAATTACAAGTGTGTCATCTGCTTCTCCTGGGCTTTTTCCTGTTTCGGTCTTGTGTTTTCCTAAGCCTTTATGGCTCCCTGCATTTTCCTCTCATCTGTTTTGAAGCAGTTTTGCTATGCAGTGATAAAAATTCATGCTCAAAATAATAAATAGGGAATACAAACTAATTCAATTCAATACCTTTTAACTCGTTTTTTCGTTAAGATTAAAACTTATCAAAGTCGAAATATATTCCCACTCTAATAGTTATAATTATTCTCCTAATATCTTTATGCTTTTTTTCTCACTGTTGCAATTTCAGCTCCATTTGCTATTTTAGCTCCCCTTCTCCTTGGGGGCTTTTGAGTTAGCTCCTCCTGGCCAAACTCCTGCGGGCTGATGCCTTCTGTTCCCCCTTTCAGCTACTCCAAGTCTCACATCCTTATGCATTTTTAAACAATCGCTAACCCAAATAAAGTTTCTTGCTTTCTGCTTTCATATTTACTCCCAGGTTTCTCCCAGGAGCCAAGCAAAAAGCAGAGCACACAACTAGGAGCTTTGGCCAGAGCACAACAAAAAAAAAAAAAGAGTGTGTGTCTGCAAGTGGCGTTAGTGGCGACTAAAAAGTGGGAAAAGTGGAAAAGTAACCGCTTTTTAGGGCAGAGAACCAAAGAACCTTTCAAGTTGCGGACTCCAGTTAATTTATTATCTCGATCTGAAAGCGTGTTGTATCCCGGCTATCTGCTCCGCCTTGTTCTTGCCGATTTCTGATTGAATGTTGTTCAAAAATTCCAACGCTCGTCGGCTTGATGGTTGGCCGTGTAAATAATAACATGGAATTCACTTCCCAGTGGCAACTTCTGTTTATTGCCACCGTGTTGGCGCAGTTCATGTTCTAACACGAGTGGAGAAAAAACCCCGCAAGTCACTCTACCCATCAACTCACTCTTTCCCAGCTTCGTTACAAGAACTTATATTCTATTTGATGCTCTTCCAAGGGGAGCATGGTGAATATTAGTAGGGATTTGGTATTGATTAAAAGGTTGTTTATGATTTTGAGACTGTCAAAGATGAGCATAGGTTGTATAATTAAAATCAGACCTTATTCATTGATGCTGCTTTGCTTGTACATTGCAGGCAAAGCATGGAAGTGAAAGCGAAAGAAATATGGAGCATAAACATATTGAATGGGGTTTGTTTAAAAAGATGTGTTATGATTCTTGACTGTCAAAGCTGAGTAAAGGGTTCTGGATTGAAATTAGTGCTCGGATATTGTTGCCACGTTGCTTGTACATTGCAGGATAAGCGTGAAAAAGAGAGCAAGAAAGCTAAATATAACTCTCTCTATAGTATTCATTATATTAAATCAATATTATTCCAGAACATCCTCAATAATATCCTCTAATTATATTTCAATGCCATAATTATTATTTAATAGAGTAACCATGGTTCGTGACAGCTGAATATAACTCTCTTTGGTACCCCCAGCAGTTGGTGTTCTAGTTTATATCTAACCACTTGTATCTTGTACTCAACTTTCGCAAACATAGATAGAAACACACACTAACACACACATGGCGGCAATTTCCATTGGTAATTGTATTCTGGCATCTGCGCCTCTTTCAGCTTTTCAGCCTTCCGTCTTCAGTCTCATGTGAAACTTGGCCATTAATTTGAGCGCCGTTTTGAAGCCGGCAAAAGGATGGATGGGCTGTATATTCTGCAGAGAATGCGGTGGCATGGTATTAGGTATTCTTCTCATATTTTGCATGCTCCTACTGCTCATGAGTCGCTGGCATTTCCTTTTGTCTCCGGCAATTATGCATTATCTTGGATCGTTGACGTTGTTCGCTGTTCTCCTTCTTGCGCTTCGAGTTTTGCATTTAATTACTGTTCACATTTCTCAAATTTCTCTCCATCTCCGCTCGCTTGCTTGGTCACCTCTCTCAGGTGTCGTCTCCGCTGGCAGGCATTATCATTACCATTATCATCTGCATCTGTGCGAATATCTGCATCTGTATCTCGGCGTCGTGCAGCGCCAACATTATGCTCATTATGCATTTCACTCGGACGAGGATGCATCTTCTCCGTCCTCCCTCTTATGAGGCTGGGAAAGTTCTCTTGAGGAAGTGAAGAAAACTCTCAACCCCTTGCCGTGATTTGCTTATTAAAGTAATTAAGATTTTATGTTGATTTTCATGGCTAAATAAATCGTAAAATTTCATCCACAAAGGGGAAGGCGTCTTTTAATAAAAGTTTGCTCTGAGAAAAAGTCATGGGAAGGTGCTAGGATATCGAATAAAAACTCCTCATAAACTCAAATATTTGACTTCTTAAAATCAGACTGTAAATATTTGGAAAGTGAACCTAAATAGCCAGAATAAATGCTAGATTATATCGTCAAAATGAAAGGTTAACTACCTTGCAAACATTTCCCCCGAGGACTTGGACCACAAGTGGCATCCTCAATTGCCACTAAATTGAGGACCTCTTCTGCCCAAGGCTAATTAATTTATGCACCCTCAAGTGGAAATGAGATGATGCAGCTGCAGCAGCCACGGCTGATTGACTGTTGCCAGACTGTTTTCCGTCTGATTGCTAACTGATTCCTCTGGCTGGATCACATGTAACCACTTCTAATTATGCACATTCGCTGGTGGCACTGTTCCTTGTCAGAGTCATAGAGTAAAAAAATAAGAGAAAAGAAAAGCAAAGACAACGAGCGTCATCGCTGATGTAGCTGCTGCTGCTTCTGATGCAGGTGCAGTTGCAATAGCAATGGAAATTGGTGCAACGTTGCGGTAAAAGGCAATAAAGTGGCAGGCTGGCTGGCAGGCAGGTCGGAAAAGCCATGCAAAGCATCTGACTGTTGCTGCTGCCCCGTCTTTGTGCCTTAATTAATTTTGATTGCACCACACAGGCACACAACAGGCAGGCTTTCCACGGCCGGAAATGTTCATCACACGCGTGTGGCAAGGAGGCAGCAGAAATAAAAGAAAAGCCATGTCCAGGGAAGGGAACTTAAGCCAAGCTAATTAATTGAATTGCACACAGGTTGAAAGACCGCCTGGCAAAGGCCCCATCATTACAGGCCATTTAGCATTGTTGGCTATGCAAATTGGCCAAAGTCCGATCGGAAGATTCGCGATTCTCAGTCTCCAGTCTCCAACTGATGAGATTATTAACTTGGCCGGCAGAAAAAAGCATCTATTCGATTTGATGGGGTAATTGGCAGGCAAGTGTGATCACGACTCGGGACTCTCAACTAACTCATAGATTTTCCTTCGTGTTGTGGCTGGCCAGAAATCATTCAGACCGCCGTTGGGCTTGTTTATGGCCATAAAACGCAATTGAAATGATGCCGCCGCGCCGTCAGTTTGGCTTCGAGTCTGTGCCTTGCCTTCAGGCTCCAAACATTTTGTTGACAACGCCCGATGACAGCCCCCGAAAAGGCAGGAGAGGCTAGGGGCTGGCTGTGGTACTAGGCAAACCGCTCGTTGTCTACGCATAATTCATGTTCGCGTCCAGACATGGCACAGTGGGTGTCCTGAACAAATGAGCAGCATAAATACAGCCAGCCAGCGGGTGGAGTTACAACTGCTCCACAGTGCTGGACAGGTCACTGAATCATCTCAGCCTCTAACTATTTCTTTGTGGAATTACATAACTGGTGGTTTTTATTAACCAGAAATTCCAACCTCAGCTTAGTCACATTAATTAAACAATAGAAGTGATGGCTATCGCTTATCGATTTCCTACACACCATGAAATAGGCTTTAAAGATCATTAAATTAAAGCGATATGGGAGCCGCATTATAAGTGGAGAGCTCATTTTTACAGCTGCAGTGCCCACTGTAACTCGAGGGGAGTTATTAGCTGCATTACCTCATCTCTCTCTATGAATGTTCGTTCGGTTTTCGGCGTCAAAAGCATACAAAATTTATGGCCAAATCAACACCAGCGCAACACGAACATCCATTTGGATATTATTTAACTACTAAGCGGGGGTAGAGAGGAATGCCACCTTCTACTCGGTTGACCCCGTTCCCTGGGCTCATCTTGGGTCAGCGGCTGGGCTTATAATTTAATTAGCTTTGCCTTCGCCGGCTCTCTTATCTCGTCGCCGTCGTCCGTCGTCCTGTCTGGCCACTTGCATAACAAGCCAAAAGGAATGGAAGTTCAAAAGTGGTCGCCACAGCAGGTGGGCGCTGGGGATTGTGTGGGCGCTCTAGGGTTAATTGTCTGCCAGCCAAAGTCACGAAGCCAAAATCGGATGACTATTCATTAGCCATTAAAGAGAGAGAGACGCTGCGATTTATTTCTTGGGAACAATCAGAAGCCTTTCTAACAGGAAATCCGCACGATCGGGGTCACTGAGCCACCGAGTGCCGCGATGACCCACTAAATTAATATGAATGACAACATTTCACGGCAACTATTTCGCACCCCGGTCAACGTCAAATGTTTATGCAAATATATCTCCGAAATCTCCACTCGAAATGCAAAATAAACAGAAAAAAAGAGAGGCAGAGCAAAGTCTCTGTCGAACGTGTTTGTTTTGGGTCGTGATTGCTAAAAGCCAGCCAGCCAGAGACGACAAAAGCCCAGTCAAGCTGGTGACCTTGTCAAATTAGTGCCAAAAATGCCGGCGACAAAAGAGATCGCTACTTTTGAGGGGCCTTAAAAGCGACTTCATAAATCAGTGCACCCGTGAATAGGGCTGGGAATTAACTAAGCGATCGTTGAACGCTATACAAAAAGGTAGCCCAGCAAAAGTAGCTCAAGTGTGTGGAGAGACGAAATCCGGCTGCTATTGACGACATCAGCAAAAGTGAACTCACTTTTTGCAGTTTCAGTTTCAGCTTTTGTTTATGAATTTTACTTTTATTTTATTTTGCAAGCTGTTTTGGCAAATAGAAGCACATCAATTCGTTTAATGGCTTTCTGAACTGAAAGCATATCAAGTTTATTATAATTCCCACAATCAGCAGGCAGGCAGGTTCTATTATTAAGCGACAAACCATTAACATTTAGCTTTTGAGCTAATAAAATCAATGGAAACAATCTCGAAAATGGGCTATGATAAAATCTATAAATATAAATAACATGTGTTTAGATTTGGTTTCGGGTAACAAACTGGTTAGGTGAGCAGCTTAAAAACTAATAAATTCAGAGTGTGAAATTAGTATGCAGGCGGAATTAATGGGTAATGTGATTCTAGCTGAATTTATTTATTAAATAAGCAAAAATGCGGCCAGGAATTTGACCTATTTAGAACACAAGCTATTATCTCACTAGGAAATTCATGTATTTATCTATTCAGGTCACTCACCCTCTCTATATTTCCTATATATTAAACAGTATGTATTTATTCCGTCTCCTCTCTGTGCCACACACTTTCAATTTGTTCATCATATTCTACCAGAAAAAACCCCAACTTCTATCTCTCTATCATCCATCTACACCTTCTTCCTGCCTTCAACAAAGTGTTTACCCAATTCTCGGTTAATGCATTCTTCGACATGCCTCACAAGCTTTGAAATAACAACAACTTGCCCAACTCCGGAGTTAGCCCATTCCGTGGGCCTTTAATTTAACCAGTTTACGCGGGGCACATGCCAAATTTTGGTCACTTTAAAAAGCCATTAGACCCTTGTTGCGTGGCCTAACAGCGCTGTGTGTACTGACCGGGAATCAGCCAAGCAGAAACTGTACAAATGCGTCTTCATTGTTTGGGCTGGTTTCTCAAGCCGTGGAAAATGCTAATTCTGGGACTCAAATCAAAGCAACTGAGAGAGGGTCTTCTGGTAACCAGATGCTAGGGTACTTTACCTGACAACTTAGCACGTTCGTGTCACCTTTCACACTGAATTCTAAATGCTAAATGCCAAATTAAGGAAGGAGTCAGCAGAAGATGGACACGTGGCTGACCCCAGACTTAATTATGTCATTAACGATGATGTGGGGAAAAGAGTTGGTGGCCATTAACTAGAGCAATACATAATTGCTGGGGCATTATCAGTGAAAGTTGGCAATCGGACTTAATAGTTCTCTCTCTGCCTTATTCTGTGAAAAGGTTGGAATTTGTTGCATGTCAGCCGGGTATTAGGAACAGGAAATGTGCTGTGTGCTTTTCTGTGGCCTGCGAAAGTGTCGGCTCCAAGTGAGTAAAAGTAACACAATGGCAACCGTCCAGCCCGGCTAGAGTTCGTTCACTTTGCCCCATCATCAAGTCATAACTATTTATAAATTATATAGTATATAGTATAATGTGTCCTAAACAAAAGTGCGTTCTCATGTTTCGCAGCAAAAGAACCCAAATGAAATTTGCAAACAAAGGAGCTGATGATTCCGTTGTTGTCTCCGCTTGGCTTTAATTAATGAGCCTTATTTGCCTTAGTCTCAGTCTCACTCTTAGCCGCATTTACCCAGTCAAGTCGTTTCCGATTAGATTCCATCATCATGCCGTTTGTTAGGTTGGCTTATTTCGCTAAATATGCCATGAAATCGATGAGAAATTACCATTTAATTACCTGCAAAGAGAGGAGGATAGAGAGAGAAACGATTAGTATACAAGTTTTTGCGCAAATAAATCACTTGATCTATAATTAGGGTTTAGTGGCAAGTAAATAAAGCTTTAGACTGTTGAATTGCTTGAGCAGGGGCTTTAAATTCTGCTATTTATAGCTTGTTTATACTAATTAATTTATCATTAACCTCACTTCATTGGAACTCTATAACTTGTCTAGAACTCGATTTATACTCCATTGACTTTAACTGCCTACTAATTCTAATTTTAGTTGTATTTTCCGCTTCTCCTGGCTGCATTTCCTATGCAAAAAGGATCTCTGGCCCCTTTGTTTAGTCGCTGGTTTATCCCTTCTCCTTTTTTTTTAACTGCCGACTGGAAATAACCGTCGCGGCACGTACAACAAACAGTTGAGGGGAAATAGGCATAGGCATACTGCCGGCACCTTGGACCCCAAAGGGACCCGGGCTCCATCACCTCTCCTCCCCTTTGGAACTTTAGAACTCTTGGAACCGCAGGAGCCCCCTCCTTGGTGCTCGGAACCACGGACACCACAGGCACCACCCACAAATGCAGACGCGCTTTGTTGCTCCAGGGTCGCGTCGCTTGTTTTTTTTTTTTTTTTCTGGTTGCACTCTCCTCTCCTCGGTGCAACTCGAACTCCAAACTCCAACTGTGTGTGCCCCTTCACTCTGCCCCATCTGCATTTGGCTTTGTCTCGTTTACTTTTCATTCTCCTGTTTGGCTTTTTTTCTCATTTTTCCTGTTGGGCATGTTAATGACCCTAGAGGCTGCCCCGCAAGAGAGAGGGAGATCGGGAGAGATACGAGAGGGCCCACACAGTGGCTCTAAAACTGTGGGCTCCCTTCGCTAATTTTGCACAGGGAAAAATTGAGGAAAAAAGCTTTTAAATAAATAAAATAATAGCTCTTTAAGGTTATTCAAGTCATTTTCCAGTTTCTAGACCAAGATACTTAATTTAATTAATTTATATAAACTTATTTAAGCTAAAAATCAGACCTTACGATAGTTAACTTTCCTTATTTGTTTATAAAATATTTCAAAACAGCTCAAATCTATTTAATTAAGTTCATAACAAGCTCCTAACAAGGTCCCTTGCAGTATTCCTTACAAGCTGATTAGTTATTTTGTTATTTGTTTCTCTCAGTGCCTAGATAGAACTGCATCGTTTGCTCTGCGCCACGCCGCTCCGCTCCGCTCTGCTTTATTTTTTGCCTTATTTTACTCATTTTACTTGGGCTTTGCCAGGGGGCAAAATGCTGCTGCATCGCAGCATCACAGCATCAGTCCTTGCTGCGCTAATTTATATAAATATAAATATTATTTAGCTGCTCAGAGAGACTCGGAGCTCTTTGAGCTGCAACTTCTGTTTGATGTTGGCGTTTATTCTGTGTTTGACTTCTTTGATATTCATTTTAAATTAAGTGCCGAACTTGAAACAAGATCGGAGGACAGCCAGCTAGTTTTCATATGCATAAAGCGCAATCAAGAGTGCACAATCTTTCACTTTATGTCAGAGCCGAAACACAAATGCTTGAGGAATCGTAGTACACACAGTTTTTAATATATATTTCTTTCAGTCATAAACAACTTTTGCAATTGTCAGACTCCATGTCGACACTTCAGCGACACTTGAGAGCAGCGAAGGAGAGCGAGGCAGAGAGGCCACAGCGCAATGCACTTCGTGGGCGAAGCTCCACTACACTCCAATCTCAGACCCCAGACCCCAGACCAAAACCCAAACCCAGTCCCAATTCCGAATCCCCGCCAGCATTCGTGGTGCAAAGTTGAGTGAGTTGTAAATGAAGCCCACACATGACTTAACTCGAGCGAGTTGCCCCCTTTTTTTCCCCTGGCTTTTGCATTGCTCAATTGGAGTCAATGTCTCGGAGGAGCTTCATGCAGAGATTTTCTGTATCTGCATCTCCATCTGCATCTGTAAATGTAAATGCATCTGAAGGTCTACGGTACAGAGTATCTGCATCCCGCCACAGGCGTTCCGGCGAACTGAAACGCTTTCAACAAGCGTGCGGCGTGTTAATTGCAAAATGTTGCTTTTTGCCTCAGACAATTATTAAGGTGATATTTCTTTCCTCCTTCTATGATACTGATTGCTCTACACTAATACAAATTTATAGAGCTGGGATAAATAAATGCTAATCCTATAACTAATTTCTTAAAAGGAGGTTCAACAACTGAAGAGAAAAATAAATGGGAAGTGCTAGGAAATACGTGAGCTTAGCTTATTCCGGAACGTTCTTAAAGCAAATTAAGTCAAATTAAGACTTTAAGTCAAGCAATTAGGATAATTATTAGTAGAAAATGCTTGAAGAAAGAGCTTGCACATGAGAAAAATATAGATTTCTAGTTAGCCTCCACTGTTTTCCTTATAATACACATTTCCCGACACCCAAAACACACTCTCAACCTCTTTAAAGTTCCCCAAAATATTCTTAACCCTAAAATTGATTAATTGTTTAAGGAAATTCATTAACTTATCGACGCCTGAGGCCATTATTTCACCTACATTCAATTTGGAAAGCTCTTCTCTTAGGCGGCGGAACACTTTCCCAAGAACCTGTGAGAAAACGATGCAATAATGGATCGTTTAGTTAGCCTCGCTTGCACTTGGAAAGGTTAAGGGCCTTGGATGTGTCGGATGTCTGTGAGCTGTGCCCCGCCCCAAATATCATTTATTATTTTTCACATTTTTCTCCCTGGATTTTTCTCATTTCACGCCCATCAGCGGCAGGCAGGCAGGCTGGCAGCCAGGCAGTGAAGAACCTCTGAGAGATCGCCGCCCCAGCAACCAAGCAAGGCACATTCCCTACCTGGTCATGTGTATAATTATTTTCAACTGGGCCCTGGCTCTGGCTCTGGCTTTTCCCCTGTAGTCGGGGCAACTTTTCAAAGTTGAAGCTGAAAACTTTTCAAACTTTACACACATATGAGCCTGTCACTTTAACTGAAAGACACACACAGACTTGAGCGAATAATATTTCGCCTAATTAACATAATTACGAGGAGCACAACTCCGGCAATTTCAATTAATTTGCCAACTTGCACATTTCTGCAACTGGAATAAGTTTGTAGGTAATAAATAATGCAGTCAGCAGTGCATTCAATTAGGATCCGGTGAATAACATATTTATTAGGTAACCTAACTCCATGAAATCCTTGACAACCTTGCAGCAAGTGACTAACCACAAAAAATCAAAGAGCGCCACTTCAAAGCGGTTTTTTATGAAAAACCTCCTCACATTTTTTCAGGGCCGCCGCCGCTTCCAATCAGTGACTTGTTTGTTGGCTTATGAAAAGCGCAGTTTGAAAAATAAATCAAAACACAAAGGGAAACACACACGACACAGAGAAATATATATAAATTCCAATTCGAAATGAAATGAAATGTAAATGCTGAGCCATCAAAAGCTTCACGAGGTGCGGAGTAACAAAAGCCGCAGCAAAGAAACAACAAGATCGGCGAATCTGAGATGCCCTGAAAAGGGAAATAAATAAATAAAGCCGCCGAAACTAAGATTATTTCTTGTCATTTCGCTCACTTAAACCTATAATCCCCCTTGGTTAGTGTATCGCCATAAAACGTATTTCTTTCAGCCACTGAAATTTGAATGCAAAAGCAGGAAAAACTTGGCCAAGCCACCGAAATATGCACAATATGCAAATAAGCCATAAGAAATAAACAAGAAATGCACAAAAAACAGAATTCGAGAGTGTCAGGTGGTAAAGAGGAGTCGAAGAAAAAACTCCGAAGAAGATGGGTTAGAAATAAATTCAATAAAACGAAATGGAAAGAAAAAGCTGCAAGGAAAATTCATCAAAACTTCAGTTGAGCTGCGTGAGAAATGTGTGGGAAATATTCAAAGTCAAATGGTTGGAAAAATTGAGATAAAAAATGTTGAAAAATAAATGAAATATCAAGGAAATGCCAAGAAAAAATTAGAAATGAATGTAAATAGAAATCAAAAGAGGAAATAACTTTATTTAGAGACAATTATTTGTAGTAAAACTTATGCAACTGTCAGCAGGAAAAGGATATCGCATACAGCTATAGAAGAGCAATTTCAAAACCAATTTCTTAATTATTTGTAGCTGCAAAAACTCTAAACAATATTACTAATAATTTAGCGTTTCTGTCCAGACATTTGTCTTGATTTATTAGCCTTTATTTCGATGTAGTTTAACCTCCACTGAAGCAAAAATTCCCACATAAATTATTAAAGCCAGAAACATTTATCTTGATTGAACCCAATCGACATACCAGGCTGCGGAGTACTGATTGACATTGATTCAATTAATTTGGCAAACTTTGTGGGGCCCTTTCGACTGGCTGAATAAAATTTGAGTGCATTTACCAACGACCTTCTTCCAGTTCATTCAACTTTCTTTCTTTCTACTCCTCTGGTGAAAATTAAATTGAATTTGCCACCCAAGAAAATTGTTATTGAGTGCTAACGGACACGTAATGTTTGGCGCTAAGCGAAAAGCCGCGTTCCTCTAACCAAACAGAGAGGGAGAAAGAGAGAAAGGCTTGGAGGGGACAGACCAAGAATGTTGGCCCAGAGTCGCGAGTCTCTGAAATTCGTTGGCCAGCGGAGCAGCAGCTACCAAAAAACCGGTTACCGACCTTTAGGAAAGTTGATCTGAGCCGCAGCCACAGCAGCAGCCTGTTTCGTGGCTAACACATTTTTCGTGTTAATTGTTTTGATTAAAGTTCGATTTCCCAACCGAACTGCTCTGGCACTCCTTCCCAAAAACCAACATGGTTCACTCCACGTCATTCATCCATCAACTGTCCTCTGTCTGTCCCATCGTTTGTCAATCAATGTTTACCAAAAATTATGATTATTTCATAATTATATTTTATGAAAAATTAATTGTCGGACATTATTTTGATTTGGCAACTCACCAAGACCCAAAACGCGTTGCGTGGACGCCTACAAAATGGCCAAAAATCGATAAATGGCCAAAAAGTTGGATGGTCAGCGGCAGCTTAGATGGCCATGTGGGTCCAATCTGTCCAAAATATACATACACAGTCGCTGGAAATTGAAGTTTCATTGCCTTGCGGGTCTTGTGAGCTTGTTTATATCATTTAAACGTAAACAATATTTTCTTTGAACAAAAACCCGACACTTTTAACCAATTTCCAGGCTCCAGAGCTACTCTTTTTACTCATTTTTGTACCTTAAATGACTCGAAGCTTTGTTTATTCTCTAGCTCTCAGTTTACATTTCAGTTTCGTTTGAAATATATTTATTTTTAAGCTAGTTTCGTTTGAAAATGAAGAGAGGGAGAAACATGAGCTACAGAAAAAACCTTTGAGGGCATAATTAATATGAATGATTTTTAATTCAAACCCAAAAGACCCTTCATAGAAAATTTACATATACACCTTACCTACCAAACCTACCTGTGTCGTACCTTTTATTACAGAAAACCGCTTGGCAAATATTTGAGCTACGTTTCGTTTTTTGTTTGTTTGCCCCCCTCCTCCTCCCCTCTCGTTCCCCCTGCCTCTACCCTTACCCTCTATTCACTCATTTTGGCGCTTTTGTTTGATGTGCCACTTGTCGTCGTCCGTCGTCTAAAGGTTCTCGTATTGTCTTCCTTCCTTATTGCGTCGATTATAAAAAAATGTTGGCTCTCCTCTTTTGGCGTTCTTTATTCATAAATTGTTGTGGTGGGAATGTCTAAAAATTATATTTTTGGTTTAAGCCCATAATTGCGATAAACTGGCGGTCGATAAAGAAGCCAAATTGGGTTCATAAATAGGGTCGTAAAACGTGTAACTGTACGAGTATTGCATATGAATTTTTATTGTGTTCTGATTAAAGTTTACAGAGAGCAGTAACAATTTTGGAATTTATTGCTCTCCAATATGGTAATATAATTTAGAATATTATGGTTTCATAATGTTTCAGTAAGTGGAAGAGATAAGGGACCCCCCTTTAAAGGTAATTACAGAATCTTCAGAACTCCTAAGTAAACATATTTATACTTTTTCATATTTTCACAATTTTCTTACACAATTTTCACATGGCTTGCGTTTACAAATAATTATAAATTTATTATTATTATTATTTGTTTCCCAACACCTTTTCCTTTATTATTTCCCAATAAATACTTTGAATTTTATTTGTTCTTCTTTCAGATCAATAAAGATAAGATTCGCTTTCAGAACATATTCCCTGCCAACAGGATGTTGTTCACACACCAGAACCACGCCTTGTCCTCATAAAAGAAATCTTTGCCGTCACATAATCAACTTTTTTTCCCCGGCACACACACAAAAAGGAAAAAATAATACAAAAAAAAAAAAGAAATGCCAGAACAACAACATGCACACACAGAGCGACCAAAAGACACCCACTTGGATACAAGCGAATGGGCCAAATGTGTTTATGTATCTTGTATCTTAATGTGTACATCTTGTTGTTGGCCATATACGTTGGCTCGTATTGCCAAGGCTATGAGCAGCAGCACACATACGCGGGGAGAGCCAACAACGTGATTTGCATTTAAATGCGAAAATATGTACCTCTGTATCTGTGTGTGCTTTCATAGACGAGGATTCGTTTTCATATTTTATGGAAATCGATTACAACTCCAAATTGTCAACTCCAGAATGGGCAAATTGTTAAATGAGCTGCCAAAAACGACGACTGCATATCTGACAGTCGCTGCACTGAGGAGAAAATCATATTGTTTTAGTGTAGATAATGTTGTGATTTCTAGTTGAGAAAAGATTGACAGTTGGACAATTGGAGATTTATACAGACAGTATTAAGAAATGGGTATAAGGGTTACATTATAGGTTGGAGGGATTATTGTATGAATTTCTTAATCCAAAGTATATTTAATTTTAATTTCCTACTTTCTCCAGTTTAATTCTTCCTAATAACCGCATTACTGATCATAGATTGCACGTTCCTATTGTTATTCCTTCGTTTCCTTTAACTATTAAAATACTTTAACAACAGCCTAATTATTCTGATATTTTTTATTTTAAACCTGGCTTAAAGACTTTTTTTCTGTCGGTCTATTAAATCTAATAAAATTCGCTCATAAATCCGCCTAAAAGCAAATATGTGCATAGCCACGCCTCCCTGCTGCTGCCCTGCTGCTGGACCGCCTCCTCATTACAGTTTATTAGCCATGCAGCTGAGGCAAATTACGCAATTTGTTGTTTAATTTTGTGAAAATTGTAAATGCCTTTTGCCTAGCGGGCTTTTTGCGTTTAATTAAGTCAGAGAGTTCCCCTAGTTCTGGTGTCTCTCCCAGCCCCTTTGGCTCCCCAGTAATTAGCCCGAGTTACTCTGATTGATTACAGTTACCTAACTGTTGCTCAGCAGTTGCCCAACAACAGCGGCTCTTGGTTGTTTTTCTTTACTTCGACACGCCCTTGTGGGCGTTCTGAGGCCCGAGTTCGCAGTCCAAGTATAGGCCCAAGCTTCGCTACTCTCGCAGCGCCCCGTTAAAATTCTATTAACGTATATTTTTTGTGTTATTACTCTTTTGCCAATGGCATCACAGGCATCAAACGGGTTTCCAATCACCGCGCGCTCGCGATGCCCAAGTAAGAAAAAATCTTGCCTCTTGAAAAGAACACGGAAGCCCTGTCCCGTCCGAGGTTTTAATAAATTTCTCCGAGTGGCTTGCTTTTTCCCAGTCAACTTCTCCATTATCTTTGCATCTATCACTCGACAGTGGAGGCTCTTGATCGATCCATTGATTGATTGATTGCTGGCTGGATGGATTGCGACTGTTTGTCGCCGTGCACGGGCCTCTTGAGCGGAAATGGGGTTTGAGCCCTGCATAAATAGCACTGTTCAGCAAGGACCTAATGGATATTGCTTGTAAAAAAGTACAAAAGAAGTCTAGAAAAGCTCTTGGTAAGCAGGGTAATTTAATAGTATATTATTAATCACTTTTATTACTCTCTTCTTAATCATAAATATGACTTAATTTAGTACTAAGCATGTTTTTATTATGACCATTAATTTGAACTAGTTCTATGCTGTCTAAGAACTTCAAAATCTTACTTTAAGTTCCCTTAACTTGTTCCCTTTTCTCCGGAGCAACCTCAATCTGGCGGTCTAGTGTTGATGGGCTTACTTCGCCCCGTTCCTCATTTCTTAAGAGCTTCGTGTGCCAAATATTTTTGACAAATGCCGCTCAGCTTATAAAATATTTAAGCCAATTTTTCACTCCTCCAGCTCTCGGCTAGAGTGTATGTCATTCTTTCAGCAAAAATTGCTGCTCCTCGGCCTCATTAAAAATTAATTATGAATTTTCTGTGTTCTGAGGCGGGAAGCCACCAACATTGGCAGCAAACAAAAACCAAAAAATGAAAGAAATTGAAGACCGGTCAACAGACACACCCAAAATAATAAAAAAAAAAACAACAACAAATTCCTCACTTTCATTTTGTCTCATTGATTTCTATTTGATTTCCATTTCATTTAATTTCTTTGGACGTTTTTTTTTCGTTTTGGCCATTAAAGTGCTCTGCGCTTTTCAGCATTTAAGTTAATTTTTGTTATTTCTTCAGCGGCACTTTCTAGTCGCTGGAAAAGTCACGGCCAGGCCTTACATAACTCATAATGGATGAGTATTACTTCGCTACTAAATTCCACTCGCCATACCCGCCGAGAGTATATTTTCTGTTGTTTTTCCTCGCACATTTCTTGGCCATTCTCTGCTTTGTTTTTGTGCCTTTTTTCAAGCGCACTCATAGCTCTTGGCCAGCAGCAATTAGCGTAATTTAGTTGCATTTAAGAAGCGGAAATAAAACTATAAAGATTTTTTTTGTGGAGAAAAGCATGGAGGAAGGGCAGTTCCGATTGAAGAAATTTGTTATTGTTTGCTGGTTTTAATTCGCTGAATCTTTCTTTTTCTCTCTCTTTCATGGCGGATTTATTCATGGGGAAATTTTATTTAATTTTAATTCATAATTTACTGTTCGCCTTTCGCAGCCACTTGAGTTTGTCTGTCTACGTTCTTTCTGCCTGGCTTAAAACGCTGGAAGTTTCAGTTTAATTTGATTGCAGAAATTATTACAAATTAACTGGATTTTGCTTAGAGCCAAACTTTAATTGAATTCACAGCTGAGAAAGTTCTATCGCAACTTTCTTCATAAGTCAACTTTCTTCGCCGTTAATCCCCGTGCTCATAATGCCCCCGTGCGCCCCTCTCGGTGGATTCATCCACCTCTTTATTTGTTCAACTTTGGCACGTTCTTGGCTTCCACTCTTCCTATTTGTTGGCCAAACTTATTTATTGCGCTGCCAACACCCCTGCCACCCGCTATAAGCCACGAATGTCGTGCAGGGCTCAGCTGAGACAAAAGAAAATTCCGAAAAGAAAATGCCATCGTCGTCTGCCAATGAAAATGTTGATTTACCACAATTGCAGGCAGGCCGGCGATTTGGCTTTCTTCCCTTTAATGGGCGAGCCATAAACTTTGGATTTTTCCGTGCTGTTTCAGTTATGGTAATGCCGTTTTGATTTGACTATAATTACGTTAATAATTTCACAAATCTCCGAAGGTTTTGGGCATTCGAATAAATTTGTAAATAATTAGTTGGTCATTTTCAATAAGGAGAAACTTATTTTTATTCCGCACACTATTCTACATTTTCTCCATCATTTATTATTAATAAAGCCCATGTTTACTTTCAATTATATATTAATTATTCATATTTCATTTTGTAACCTTTCTCGAGATTGAATTCCATTAAAAATTATATCAAAGTACAAAAAGAAATGGTTTCAGCACAAAATCAAGAACAAAATTAATGCAGGAGCAGCTGAAATTAGCATAAAATTCTCCGGGAGAAGCCTTTGATAAACAAGAATGTTTGCACATGTATCCCGTTCCGATGACGCCCCCTATTTCCTGGCAATGAACCGAAGCTATCGGCTTGAACCCCCTTTGGTTTAACCTTGACTCAAAGCCGCAGAGAGGAAACGCGCGTGGCAGATTATTGCAAAACTTGCGCTGATTTATCAGGCGAAACTCCCCACACACAGAGAACAAACACAATTATACAATTTGCAAAATGAAATAACAAGTTTGCAGTACAAAATATATGGCAGCGATAGGAATTTCCTTGCAGCTTATCGAGAACCCCCAACAGAATGGAAATCAGCAGAAATGTACTCGAAAAGTGAGTCATCATCATCGCTAAATATTTTTAAAGCACTCCAGAGATAATAAATCCGGCTTGGTTCTGTAAAGCTTTAGCTCTCTTCTTTTGAATTATGCACATATAATAGTGATTTGCAAAATATATATCACGCTTATATTGTAAGAGCAAAGTGGGTAGAAGTTGTGAAATTTATGACTTATTTAATGAGCCATTGTGGAAATAAATTTCTGATTCAATTTATTGAGGAAAAGAAAATATTTATACTGATTTTAATTATTGTTTGTCTATCAACTTTTATAAGCCCTTTAAAATCAGATATTTATTTTGGGCACTTTGTCGGCTTTTTCCTAAAGGTAAACCTATAATTGGAACTTGCTTTTTATGACCTGAAGATAATTTTAGAAGTACAAATAAAGATAGTTTAATTAAGAGATGCGGATACCAAATGAGGCAACATTTGAGGTTATACAAAATTCAAAATTGCTATTATCTGGTGTCACATTTTCCCACCAGCCCGAAATTGCAAACACATATCTCCTGAATTATTCACGAGGCATACTTTCCACTCGAAATATACTTTGAAATATGTACACCTGATTCACGCCCATCATAATGCGACCCAAAAAAGGGAAAAAAAACTTTTTGCATTTGCGTTTTGAGGACATTGTGTGTGTGCCGGCATATGTATCCTATCTATAATATGTGGACCACACTTAGTGCTCCTACGTGTAGTTTTATCCTTGTGCCAGATTGATTTTCCTAGCGACTTTTCCCACATGTTGTTGTTTTTCTTGTTACTCATTGTGGTGGCAGATTCTGTCTTTTTTTTCATACTCTACATGCTCCTATTGATTTTTTGCTTTTGCCTCGACTTCTTTGCCTTGTTTTTCCCCTCTTTTTACTCGTGTGCGGTAAGGCGAAAGGAAAATCGTTTTTCTGTTCGATTTTCTGTTGTTGGTTTTGCTTTTTTAATTGCATTATGCAGTGAAATCACAGAGTGACAAAAGGGGATGGGGGCCCCCACAAAGTTAATTTCATTTGTGAGTGCAGACAGGATGAGGGCAGCGAGTCCAGGGCTTGGCTCACCGGATCCATGGGATCCCATTGTTCGGCCCCGTCAAAGGTTCCAACTTTGCTTTTAACTGATTTGGAGAGAGGGGAACGGGGCAGAGGAAAATGCGATTGGGTTTTCCCAAACATTTCCGTTCATTGCGTTGTTTGTATTTGGTTCAAGGATTTTTCAACATCTATTTAGGGAAATTTCTATGAAAATTGCTCTCAGCCGTATATAAAGGATTTTTGGAAAATGAAAATGAAAGTTGTTGTAAAATCAAAGCTATATAAATGGAATTATATTCTTTTAAAATCAGAAAGTCCCATTATACACATGCAGCTTCTCTTGTAATATTTTTTCCGCTTTTTATGAAGCTTAAAATTACACTTCAGCTTAAAATTCATGTAGAATAGTGCACCTTAAAGAGACAATAATAGTGTCAGATAATAGCCTCTTCTTTTTTTATCACTTTTCTGCAGTTTTCCTTCGATTCTCTGTACCCTTTCCATTTCCCTTTATCTGGTTGGCCATAAATTCACGTGGGGATCATTAATTTGGTCCCGCTTAAGGGCTTTTTCCCGGGGACTTCATTTCTGTGTGTGCCACAATCCGTTGCACGTGTCCCACTTTGTCCCAACCCCACCCCATCCCTTCTTTGATTCCCTTTATCACCTTCCCTTATCAGTGCAGTGACAGACAAAGGCGGGCCCACGCCGGCGAAAAATGTCGAGAAAATGCCAACTATTAAGTTTTCCCAGCTTAGCGCAGTGGAGAAGGCGAAAATATTTTCACTTGGCAATTCGAGGGACTTTTCCGGGTATTCTTCTGCACACAGAGAGTGGCCGCATAAAAATGCTAATCATTTGCTCATTAAATCCGCATCATCCGCTGCCGGCGTCGCCGTCGCAGCTAGTGTTAATGACAGGACACCAGCCGGAGGAACTCCGGGCAAAAGGGAGCCATAAAGAGATAGAGAGAAAGAGAGATGGGCCCGGGCAGAGCACAGCGCACGGACAGCTGTTCTGGGAGCCTCAAAAGTTCAACGAGAATTTGGCACAAGCCAAATAAATAAAAAACAAAAGCAACCAGCTACCAGCAGCAGGCAAAACTCGAAGAAAAAGGGAGCTAAAACAAGAGAAGAAATAAAGTGCGGAAGCGCAGAACAGAAGCGAGAAAAGTTGAGCGAAGGGCAAGTGAGGGGCATAACCATAACAGTGGAACCTAAAGACAGGGAAAGGAACTACATACAGTACTTATTCTTTAACTACAACTACCAAAATATTTATTATTCATTTTCCTTTTTCTAGTAACTTGTTTTCTAGACTTTAAGGTGATTAAGTTACCTTCCTCCCTTGAATAAGATTTTTCTTAGTATTTTTATTTACACTTAGTCTGCATTCAATGACTAATTCAGATTACAATATGCAAGCTTTAAATACATGTATATAACTTCCTATAAATCCTTTTGTTTACCTGAAGCCCTAGCCATGTAACCAGCTGTTAAGTCCCCAATTGTTTATTAATTACATTTGATTGAATTTTGAGACCAAAGTAAACAAACAGTGGCTTAAACAGCTCTAAGAATACAATACCTTCTGCTAAACAGCTGACGGAGTTCTGTGTCAGCCCCACTGTGCCCACTGTACTGCCCTTGGCTGATAAAGTACACCCCATAGTAGCCGTGTCCGTATCCGCATCCTTATCCGTATCCGTATCCGCCGACGCCGCCATCCCCTTGCGCAGACATCCTAACAGCCTGTGAAATATTAGGCCTGGGCCTGGAATTCAGATCTGGGGACTGGATAGGCGGCCGCCGGGTGGTGCCTCTGTCGGGGAGACAAAACAGACTTCGGGGGATACACATAAAGCAGAGGGGGACGAGAGGTTCCGGGAGAGAAAATGAGGAAAAATGGCCTGACTGGGGTGATGCCAAATCATCTGTTTTAAATCGATTTTCTCTGTTTTTGTTGTTGTCCTCTCTGGCTAGGCTCATACATGTTTCCTTTCCCTCTTTTATGTGTATGCCTTTTTTGCGGCCTTACACAGAGAAAAAGTTAAGGGCTTTGCTTTCAAAAGGGAAATTAATGGTAGAACCTTTATCTGTGTCTTTTAAGTAAAAAAAAAAAATATATATATAAATATTTCACATATGAAATGGGTAAATATCTCCAAACCCTTGGGAATGCGAAAGAATGAGAAATTGTGGCCGTCATTGCCTCTAATTCAGGTCTTAAATTTTCTTTCTGCTAAATAAAATCTGGAAAAAATACTAGTACGCCCACAGCGAGCGAGCTGAACTCCCCCCTTCAACTATCTGGCTTTGCGTATCTGTATCTCCGCCGCGCAACTTAATTGACCCCAAAAATAGCAAGCGAAATTGCTTTAAATTTGTTAAACTTCAACGGCAGCGAACCAATCTGAGATCTACGCCTACGGGCCCCACCAGCCAGAGAGGGCGATAGAGATTGCCAGAGTGAGACGGAGCTAGGCAAACTAAGCATTTTTGCTCATTAAATAAATCAAAAAATTGCCTGGGCCTTCAGTTTCGGGCCATAGAAGTCGAATTTCTCGACTTGGAGCGTTTCAAATGAATCGAAATACTCGTCGTAATTTATGCAAATTGGGCGAAATGTTGGCCAAAATCTTGAGCAAAAATGTCACTTTTTGTGGGCCAAGACGAAAACAGATTTCTTCTGTTTTTGCCACAAAAACATAGAAAAAAAAAAGAGAGAAACTATAAATTGTTTTTAATGGTTATGACCAAAAATGCAGAGTTTTGGAATTAGCTAAGATCACGCACTCAAAAACACTGGAAGCTGGAGGTATTCAATTAATGGTAAGTGCTAAATATTTATTTATGCGTGACGAACTTGAATGTTTTGATATTTTGTCCTTATTCTTGAGTTGACGAACCTGTCTGAGAGATTTTATGAGGTGTGGAAGATATAAGTATTAGGAGATTCTCTTAGGACATGCAGATATTAAAGTTAGTCAGATAAAAGCAATAAGAAAAGCTTACAAAATCGGGTTGGCCTTAACTGCAGGTCAAAAACTGGTTGAAAGGCCATTCATACGTAGCCACAAAATACCCTCAGATACAGGCGCAGCTTTTGATATCAGATCTTTGAAACAATTAAGTCGCATCCCCATTATTAAGCAACTGCAACACCAAAAAGGCAACCGCTGACCCAGCTCTCGGATCTCGGATCACGGACTCGGATCTCGGATTGTTCTCTGATGGCAGCTTTACGTGATATAACCCCCCTCTCAGCCTCCCCCTAAAACACCAAATCGAGCCAAAATGAAAAAAACAAACTGTGTTACGTGCCACGAGCGAATAACTATCAGATAAAACATGATCATAACAGCACATATAAAATTTTAACTATTTTCGTGGCGGACCAGTCTCTGAAATTTTATTGTTACGCTTGTGTAACAACAACAATAAACCCAAAAACAAAAAGCCACACAACAAGAACCAGTCACGTTATGAGTAAGTTGAACAAAAACAACCAAGATAACTGCAATTGGTAGGGAAAAATGTGAACTCGCGAAAGGGGTACCGGAGCAAAAAGAGGAGAGCGTGTGTAATTTCCCAATCACTCGCAAAAAGAAAACGAAATTTATGAATGCCTCTTTATAACCAGAGAACCACTTGAGTGAAGGTCAATACTATATGATGGGGTCCATAAAAAGGTGCGATAATAAAGGAAAAAAGTCGCCCAGAAGTACGTGAAGCATACGTGATGCCATAGCGAATTCATTGCGAATGAGTGTGCTTTCTACAGTCAGAATTTCCGAATTCATATTTCCTACTGGCTGATAAAAATGCGGTTAACAAACTCTTTCAAGTAACTGAACCGTTTCTAAAGAAGTTAGGAAAGTGAGCTTTTTTAACTGGTTCATCAGAGAAAAAGAAATATTAATTGTCATCTGTTGTAACTATTTTCCTCAAATCATGGTCAGAAATTTCAGTGACAAATGCATTTTGTAAAGAAAAAAGTTCATGTAACGTTAGGTTACAGAAATAATTATAATCTTTTTAACAGTAAAATATTGTTAAACTCTTGGGTGAAGAAACCCCTGTATTTTTACATAAGACAAATTTTATTGATTTGAAAATTCGTGGATAAAAGGTTTTCGAACCTCAAACCAGACTTAGCAGAAAAAAAGTATACATTAGTATAACGGCCCTGGTACTCACTGGTCCTGACCTATAAGAATTTCCTGTATTATTTGCTTCCAATTTTCAGGAATCCCATTGTAAACTACCAACTAACAAATATTTTTCAAATAATAAAATTCCACAACTACCTTAGGTTTCAATGTGTCCCCGTTTTTAGGGTTCCTCGCTCACTGCACTAAATGGCCATTTTCACGAGCGAGTGACCGTGACCATGTGAGGGGTTTCCAATTAACGGTGGCGATCAAGGGTTAGGGTTAACTACTGCAACAACTACGAGTTATTGGCCATTACACTACCAATTTGCGAGGGTGTCCAAGGGTGAAGGTCAAATGGGGGACTATTAAGAAGCGTTTGCCTTAGCGCCACTTTTATTTCCCCGGGTATTTAACTTTAATTTATTCAATTCGCCGGGCAATCAATCAGTTTGTGTGCTTTGACAACTCTGCAATTTACCGTTACTGACCTTTTTCGTGTTGCAATTTCCCGAAATTCGTTCAGTTCGGCGCAGCAATTTGTTTACTTTTGCAATTTATCGTCGTTTTGTTGTTGTTTTTCGCCGTTTTTCGTCCAGTTTTCGTGCTCTTTTTTTGGGTTGGGTATTTTGGACCCAAAAAAGGACGAAATCTATACTCGGCTCACGCTCTTTTTCTCGCTCTCTCTCCCGTTTGTGTTCTCTTCCTTTTGCTCCTTGCGCGCGCGCTCTGCAAATTGATTTTCACTTTTGGCGATTGTCGAAAAAAAAAGGCAATACAAAATAATAATAAACGAACAACGCAGGAATTTTCACTTGTGCCACTTTTTGCGGCCTCTCTTTTATTTTGTTGTTTTATCCGCAGTTGCAGGGAACAGGTTTACTTTTTGCTTTTTCGGTTTTTGTTTCCCTCTTTTCCTTTTCCTACTTTACTGCCTTACGTTTTTCTCCTTCTCGAGATGCTCACACACACTGTCGCACGCACACACACACGCACCGGCAGCGCTGCTTTGGCCAAACAACAAAAATTCTTTTGCTGTCTTTGGTTTGATTTTTTTGTGTTGTTTTTTTTTTTCGTTTTTGGCTTTACCTTGCTGCTGCAGAGACCGGTTTATGTTTTTGTTTTTGCACTTCACTTTGCTCGGTTTTTATTTTTCAGATTCGTTAGCTGCAGTTAGCAGTTTGGATTCTAGTAATTACAGCGATTATAACAATTTTTGGGCATTGATTTCTGATTTCAGATTTTTGTGTGGGATTTTTGCAGTCGCTGTATTCCTTGCACCGTTATTCCGCACGCACACACGCGGCTATATTGTCGCCCTCTCGCTCGCACACGTCTTGAGCCGGGGCAGCGGAGAACACGCACAAAGCAGAGTGTGAAAAATGGTGTAAAAATACGATATCGATATCAATATTTTTATTTCCCGGCGATCAGGCGTTACCGATCTGATTTTCACATTTTCTGGGTTTTCGAACAAACACTAACTGCGATTGCGGTCGAAGACGCTCAAACACGTCCAAACAGTTTGCCGAATGCGAATAAACTGAGCAAAAGGGAACTTGGGAAACGGGAAACTGCTGCTGACCAGTGTTGTCAACTTGTCGGTTTTGATGGTAGCTAAAAAATGCACTATTAATTAAATCTCAAATTTTAATTTTAATGCAATAGGCTAACTATATAACTTTAAGCCAATTTTGCTTGGAATTAGTTATACTTTCGGGTAGCCGCTTTTTTACAATTTATCGCATATGCCTTTTGAAATTAAAAGGCATTCAAATCTTCTTTGAAAAACGCTAGATCTAGTGGGAAAATAGCTTAAATTGGCAACACTGCGCGAGGCAAAAGCGACGCGTGGGAGAGAATAACATAACAACAGTCTGCTAAAAGGAGAGAATTCAAAGAGAGCCGTGAGAGCGAAAGCCGAGTTACAAACCGGTGGCAAATAACCGACACTTTAACATTGCACTGTACCATTGGCTTATAAGAAGAGAGCAAGGCGATAAAGAGCGCAAGTCAGAGAATGAGTAGTTAGGAAAACAAAAATATAATGAAAGTAGCAATAACGAAAAAGCATTTGACGACTTCTCTTATAATTTTATTATTTAATTATTAAATTTGTATTATTAATTAAAATATGCTTTTCGGCCACAAGTTGCATTGCTTCATTCCTGCGAGTCTTTAACAGTCTAGACAAGTCAACAACCAGAACTCTAAAACATAGCTAGGACTGAATCCATTTTATTCTACAGCAACATGTTAACCGTTTCACACTCTTTGTACTCTTTCCTACGCTCTCTTAATAAAGCTAAGCAAGAGGGCGGGAAAAAAGAAATGTGGGGATATTTATGATAAAAAATACGTTGGGGCTAGTGCTGCCCAAGCCTATGAAAACAGCTATAAAATAGCTTAAAATAGCTGAATTGGCTGCACTCGCTGGGGCCCAAACATAGGTCCGGTTTTCCGCTGGTCACTTTCGTCATTAGAAGGAAAACATCAAAAGCGGCGGAAAATCAGCCGCCCCCACGGCAACCTGCTCTACCCCCGCCGGCTCCCCCATCCATCAGGGCTGCCTTGTAGATTTTCTTGCCCAAGTTCTGGGTCACTTGGGCATTTTTGCAGGCATTTCTTAAAGGTTTTTCTTCCGTTTTCTTGTCGTTTGAATCGTTTTTCATCCATTTTCCTGGGAAATGGGGGGCCACGTGCGGCTCATCCATCGCTTTAGCCGTTGTTGTTGTTGTTTTTTTTGCCGGTCCATTGTTCCCAATTTCCTCGTTTATTCGGTGTGGTTTTTGTTGCTGTTTGTGCAAGGGTTTATTTCCAGAGGCGCATAAACAAAAATGCTTTTTTTTGTGCTTTTTACTGCAAAAAAAAACAGAGATTCCATGTTGAGGTTTTTCCCTTTTTTATTGGCCCGTAAATATTTGATATTTCTTAATTGGTTGCTGAAAAATTCAAGTTATGTGGTTATATATATTTATATTCCTCAATTTAGTTTTTAGGAAATCATAATAAATTACTTGAAAGGCTGGCAATCTTAAGGACTCGAATTTCTGTAGCTTTTAATTGGAAAAGCCTTTTAATAATAGAAAATATTTGGTTCAAATAAAAAAATTAATTTGTAACAATTTTTGTAGTAAAGAATAGAATTTAATTAATTTATTTTTTAACAAAATAAAACAATTTTTGAATAACTGAATCCCACAAAGTAAAGCTTGAAGCTGAAAAATCGATTTTAAATCGATTAACATCAATGTTTTACCATTTTTATCGAGATTTATTTGTTATCGAAAACTGTTTGCTTTTAAAAAATGTATCTAAGAATATCTAAGAGTCTTTAACAGTCTAGACAAGTCAACAACCAGAACTCTAAAACATAGCTAGGACTTAAATCGATTAACATCAATGTTTTACCATTTTTATCGAGATTTATTTGAAAAATATATCTAAGAATAAAATAATAACTCATTATTTTCAAAAATCCCCCCTAAAATGCCATAAAAAATTACCAAATAAGGAAAAAGCCTTTCCATAGAACCTCTGCACACATGTAGGGTCAAAATTACATAATTTTTCCCGCGATCAAACCGAAACCACAAGCCATGCATGCAATCACTCATTTCGCATTTTGCCCCGCGCTTCATTTGATTTGATTTATGCAAAACTCGGCTCCTCCGTGGTGATAGGATGATGGGATGGTGGTGGCGGAAAATGAAAATGTTCAGTCAATAAACGTGAGCCGCAGCCGCCGCAAAACGCTGACCCCCAGAGGTCGGCTGGAGAGTACCCCTATTATAACAGGGGGTAGCCCAGGCTCGGGCTTTATATTTTTGGAAAAATTGCCTGCGAGGTTGGGAAAATGCAATTTCACTGATGCTGCCGATTTTCAGCTCTAATAATGCCCAGTCCTCTTGCATTAGAGAGAGAGAGGGATTTTCCTTTGCACTTTCTGGCAATTTTCACGCATAATCAGATGGAAGGCTAATTTTGCACCATACACCAGCCAGCTTTTAATGGGATTTTGTATATAGCTTCTGCTGCCGGTAGTCGGGTATTCCTTCCAATAAGCACCGATCCAGGTACGAAAGTCTAAGATTTGGACTAATAAAATATTGAAAAAAGAACTGACATAATTATATACGAAACAAATTCACTTTAATTTTTATTAGCACATTTTAACATTTTATTAAAATATATATATATATATCCACGCATTTCCTAATAGCTTTGAACTTGTTAAAACCGAAATCCTCCTACATCTTTGGTGCGTGCTAACTGCACAGTTTGAGAGCCACATAGTTACCATAGATGTTAGATGTTAGTTGTTGCCAGTCAGTTGCTTCATGTTGCAGAGCGATTTATGAGCCTTCTCCACCGCGGCAACGTTTGCCGCTGGTGCAACATGTAATGTGCACGACACGCCCCCCGAAATCCCTCCGCCCCACGCCGCCTAGAGCTTTCATAATGTGCACTGAACAAAAAATAAATACCTAACTTCTCAAAATCCATATTTTTTATATTTATAAAGGAAATAATATAATAAAATGCATTTTAATCAATAGTTTTGGCTTGCGAAAAATATCTAAACTTAGTTCAGAAATACTTAAAGACTTAAATTAAATCAAAATGGTTTCAATGTTTACATTTTTGGTTTTTAAAAAAAATTTACATCCCAAATTTGTACTTTTCTTCTATTTCTTCTTTTCAGCAGTATTAATATTCTGTAGCATAGTTATTATTGATTTCAAATCCCATTAAATATTTTGTAGCCTTCTTTCAGGCACTATTTTTCATTGATTTTAAATCTACAGGCTTATTTTTGTTTACTGTGGCCACATTGGGTGGCAAATCTCGAGAAAGAGAAACACAAAAGGCGGCAGCAGACGAGCGTCTAATAAATAACAATCAGCGGCTCGTGTGGATCGAAGAGGAAAAATATGGTAAAAATGAGATGTGAGGGTGCCAAGTAAAGTGCAGCTGCAGAGGCTCCAGGCTGAAACCAAAAACAGAGCCAGATATTAACTATTTAAAATAAAATAAATATAATTAAAGCCTGGACTGTATACAATAAATATTCATTTTTTACGAAGTGCTCCTCACTGAGGATTAGGAATATTTAATTTTTTATGCAATATTGAACTAGTTACTCAGTTATAATTTTCAAATATTAAACATAAATATTTTGTTGCCTTTAAAATAATTTGTACCATTATTTTGATTATATCTTTTATTTTAAATTAAATGAGCCAAGTTCCATATAATTACTCACTATTCAAATAGCATACAAAGTTGCCACCAGACTGCTCAAATATTTGCCTAGCCTCTTCAAGTCTGAAACTCCAGTTTTTCCTGATCTCGTAATGTTATTCGAAAAACTTATGATCTGTGAATAATTACAAAGGCCTCCTGCCCCTCGGCAATGGCAAAAACAATCACAAGAGCTTCACTTTGGGTGAAGGATTGGGACGGATCAGTTGCAGCGGCGGCGCCCAGCAAAGCAGAAAAATGGCAAAGAAAAAAAAGATTAAAACAAGGCGCTGCTGGCGAGTGAAAGTCCAATGCTCGGACGCTTCGTTCACATCTCACTAACCTCGTGATTTATATATTTTTTTGGCCCAAACCGGCTGTCGGCTGACGGCTGTCTGTGACGCTGCTGCCCACCCTCCCCCTAGGTAACTGACAGTTGGACATAGGGGCGTGGCATGCGTTGCCTGCATAATGAAAACGTTTGGACACCACGTCGGCCCGCTGAAACGGCAGCTGGAAATAAATTTGCATACTTAGGCGAGGAAAAAGAAGAGGAAAGTGAAAATTGCATCAAATTTGTATTTTTTTCCAGGCCAAATGAGCGAAAGCGATCGCAAAAAGGAGCCAAAAAAGAGTGGAAAAAGTGACGATGAACAGGAAATGCATTTCAAACCGTTGGCCAATTCGCAATGCTTGTCAAACTGCAACGCCATTTGATATTCAAATTTTGTTTTTGTTATTTTTGAGGCATTTATGTAACTGGCTTATGATTGAACTACTTAAAGCGAAGATTATGTAAATTATAGTTAAGGTGGTGCTATGAAAATATTTTGGTATTTGCCAGGCGGCAGCTTAAAACTATAATTAAATAGTGGTTAAGTGGATAATGGATTAAGCTGATTAAAGAGTTAGTTTCAAGAGAGTGGTAATTATATTTCAGAGGCAAGAGCTTGCCATAAATATTTGTAATAGATGGGGAGGCGGCTAAAGGAATTTTTAAAGGACTTAAGGCATTTTTATATACATCTTTAATACATTTTATGGTCCCCAACAAATATAAAGAATATTTTAATTATTTAATAATATTTGAATTAAATCAGCAAGAAATTAATCTATTTCATAAATAAATATATGACAATATCAATAATAAGGTTAGCTAACCCCACACTATTTATTTCATAAATAACAAAATAATTACTCCAAAAATAGCCACGTTTATTTTAGGGACTCATTCTTTTTGCATTCCCTTCAAACTGTAATCAGTTAATGAGAAATTTATGCAAAATATTCCTAGACAGAGACCAGCAACAGCCAGAAAAGGAGATTAAGCAATAAATTTATGTTAAGCAGCCGACTGAAAGCTGTAAACTGTCGTCGCCCGCTGGCCAGGAGGAGCGAGGACTGCCTGCTGCTGTTGGCCCTTCTGCGCTGCTCTCCTTCCTGTATTATTTTTTTGCTATTTCAGCACTTACACGAATTACGCGACCTGAGAAAATTGTAATTCATAATATTCCGGGCGAGCAAATCCCTGGGGACCGGCATCCTTGCTCTTGCCGTGGGATCTGCCTTTGTTATTGCTAAAAATAGCACATGGCGGAATGCCTCAAGGTTGGATGCGGGGGATGATGGTGGTGGCTGCCTCCTTGGCTGTTGTTCTCTTACGTGTCAAAAGTTTTGGCCAGAAAGGCAAGCTCCCCCAAGACGACAGCCAGGAGATGGAATACTAAGGAATACAAGGACCGAGGGCAGAGACAGGTGAGAGAGCTGGTTGGCAAAAAAAAAAGGGGAACAATAAGGTGAAATCAGATTGCTTAGAGTTTTCCCAGTGCTTCTGTTGGCATTCTTGGCGTATCTACAACGAAAGAGATCGTTTTATTTAATTCTAAAGAATTTACAGAAAATATTAAATTTTTCACAGTTCGTTCACATAGTTTTTACATGTTTTTAAACCCTTTTCTTGAGTGTTAGTTATAACTTGGAAACAAATTGTCCTTTCTTGACTTTAATTATAAAAACTCAACCATTATATTCACATAAATATAATTGAAGAAATATGGATAATATTTGTATAGTTTTAATACAAATTTCATAGAAATAAATTGTATAATCCAGGCAATAAATGCTTTATGTTACTTTGTAATTTATTATTATATTTTTTATTACAAACCCTATAAGGATGTGCACTTTCTGTTGTTGTTGGCAACGTCAGGAATGTTCCACTACGTCACATCACATGAACTATTCAAATGGCAAAACACATCAGCCAACTGAACCTGGAAAGGGATATCTATAAGTCCTTCCAAATCCAGATCAGCGGCATTAGCATTTTAGACATCACGTGAGTGCGAGGTAGTGGCCAACTCCCGAAACGTTTGTTTAAGCTTTAAAGTGAAAACTCAATCAAAAAAAACTGAAATAGAAAGCTAAAGGGGTAAATATATATAAAATAAATTATTTAGAACATTCTTTAAGCTAAGTAAATCTAAAAATACCTATATTTAAGGCTCTGTGACCCCAAACACAATTTAAATTGCTAAAAAATAAAGTACTAAAAGCCATAGTATCTCGTCCTTGCACTTTTTTACAGCCAGGCCCAATCAATTTCGGCATAATCAGATGGTTGGCTGGATGCTCCTGCTGCTGCTCCTGCTCCTGCCTCCTCTCCTGCCGAATACTTGCGCTGGAAAAATATTGAGAGTGTCAGACACACATTGAATAAAATGGAATGGAGATAAAATGGGCGGAAAATGGGGGAAAATGGGTAGGTAGCAGATGGCAGCAGGTGGAGCAGGTCCGCGGTATTGCAATGTAAGTGGCATTCCTGCCCCCGCCTTTCGCCACTGCACTTTCACATCATTTGCATGTTATTAAGCGCCATTTGATGAGGGCGGAAAAGCAAGGAAAAGCGAGGAAAATGTGAGTGGGTGGCAGCGGCCGCTTTGCAAAGCAAACTATCAGCGTTTTGCCCGTTGATTCCCGCTCTCACTCTCATTTTTCGTTTTCCCAGAGGAGCGGACCGAGTATGCATTGCAAAATCAAAAGTGCAGGGTTTTCGTTTTTTTCCCTTCCCTTCCTCGCTTTTTTTTCGGACAGCTTTTCGCTCGAATGCCCGCGCTTATTAGTATTTGTGCAAGGGATTTCGTGGGAGAAGGATTTGCGGTGCCCTTTTACTAGAATGCTAAAAATTTTCTAAAGGATGCCAAAGGATAAGGGGTAATGGCAAGGGAGAGGAAGAGATAGGTGTAAAACCAAGCAAGTGACAGGCTTTGGCGAAAGGATTTTGCAGGAAGTTTAAGCTTGAAGAGTTGGTTCAATGGAGATTACAGTTTTAGGGGGACTGGAGGAGGCATTACAGTTTGGGAAGTAGTGGAAATATTTATGAAATCTGCTTTAAAACTGTAATTTGTGATTTTTACAGGTTTTTATTAATTAGTTGTTAGATTAACAGAAAATACCTTTTAAGTTGCTCTCTTAGTAAAATTATAACATAATCGGTTATTTATTAATTAAATTCGCAATAACATTTTATAAAATAATATGTTAATTCCCCAAGAAACTTTATTCATTAAGAAAATTAAATTACTCTTATTTTACTTCAACTTGAATTCTTAATGTATGCTTTGTAAGCTTCTTATTTGATCAGAAACTAAGTGTACTTCAATATAAACTTTGAATATTTTAAAAATATTTTCGAATAATTTCCTAATCTACAGCAATTTGATCCACTTTGATCTTCCATGACCCAAGATAGTAAGGCCTGGTTAACACAAGCCACCAAAAATGCACAAAAACTAGCAAAAAAAGGAATTAGGCTAAACACAAAAAAAATAATAATAAGCCATAAACAAAAACGCACATACGGCTGACTTATGCTGGTAGCCAACGCAGTGGGTTTCTCGACCAACAAATTGCCACAAATTAAGACCAGATCGCGAAAAAGGCATAAACAAAATGCACCCGGCAGGTGGTAAGCGAAGCGAAACTGCATCTGCAACTGCAACTGCATTTCCATTTGCAACCAGCAGCAGCAGCAGCCAGGCTAAAGACATTTTTAAATCAAATTCGATTTGGGTCTTGGCATTTGTACGATTTACAGAGTCTGGGAATCGCCCCAGATCTCCCTCTACGTCTCGTTACACATTATTTTCCAATTGCGTAAGCCCGGCGGCTTGGGAAATGATCAGGGAAATATCTGGAATTTTTTTTGGGTCTTAAAAATGTCACCAGAATCTTGTGAGATAATTTCTGGGTTTGTAGAAAAGGGCTCTGATTTTTAATATTCAGAATTATTAATCGAATCTTCTACAAATTTGTGAGGGTCAATTCAGAATTTAATTTAAAAATATTGACACTAAACCGAAAAGATTTTTCTGTTTTTAGGATTATTTAAAGCCAAATTTATCACTTTATTTACATTTTATTTAGTCTTCAAAGGAAGAAGTTCTTTAAGAAGAATTTAAAGTATTTAAATAAATAGTCTGAAGGTAATAAAAAGTATTTTTTAAATATTGAAAATATTTGTTAAACAATTTATGTTTGTAATAATTTAGTTAAGTATTCTCTTTTTATAAATATTAGTCACAATAGATCAAGTTAAGTTAATCACCCGACTGGATCCTTTACTAAAAACTGTTTTATCCTCGATGATCACATCACATCACTCAGTTTATATCACTGCTCGATCAGTCACTGATCACGTTTGTCACGTTACTGATGTCCCCAGACGTTCCAAAAGCCTGCATTACCCTTGCCGCCTCAAAAAATCAGAGATATACATATTTATCATTATATATCTTGCACTCGGTCGGACCGTACATAAAATGCAATTAAATATATATGACTTACACCAATGCAAAAATCAAAATGAGAAATACAACAAAAAACAACGAGTCCCGACACAATATTCTTTGACTTTTAAAAGCGCGGTTTGCTTGACAATTTGCTGAGTGGCCATAAAGGGAATTAACCCAAGAAAGCCAAGCTAATTCTTAGCTTACTATTATCATAACTAAATTAATAGAAATATATGAAAGAAATGGGCTAAGTGCTTTTAAAGAGAAAGCCTTGAGTCAGGGATGCCCAAAATGAGCACTCAGTGCTACCACATTATAAAGAATAAAATAAAATCAGAAAAATGTAAATACAAATATAGAAGGGTTCTAGCTAATGATTATGACCTCGAGTTGGCTAGAACCCTTCAATATCAAATATAGGTCGCCAAAATGTAAACATTGAAATACAATTATTTTTATTTTAATCTGTTTTTGTGTTCAATAACAAAAAAGCCATTAGAGCCAAGGCGTGGGCATCCCTGCTTTAGAAAAATAAAAGACATTTATCAGGTTGTTTTTTTATTAAATATTTTCATTAATTTCAGCTTTCCCACTACCAAAAATATAAAGCTCATATGCTATTAATATTAATTAATACCAAATTTCAAAAACTTTATATAGTTATGTTATATTTAGTTAATCTTTAATTTAATTTCCCAAAAGCTTCTCCAGAATTATTTTTCTTTATATAAAACTCACCCAAATGGGTTAATTTGGACTACATAAAATAAAACCAGGCAGCGCATTTACCAGGAAAATCGGAGATATATCACAGACATACCTACATAATGTCCATGCATGTGTCCCCTCTTGTAGCTTCAATGAAATCTTAGCTCTTTTTGATAGCTCTGGCTGCCAAAATGCAATTCTAAGCAAAATTATGCGCCAACAGCGCCACAGATTGACAGGCACTGGTCGTCAAAGTGCAGCCGTGTGAACGTCTGCTTTGGTTATATAATCTCTCAGCTCCGCTCTCTGGAAAGCTCCTCTCGAAACCAACGCACTTTGGGGCAGAAAAATCGGCCAGGTTTGCATGGAATTTCTGGCATTGGCTAGGTAGTTTCTCACGCCGCGCTTCCTGTTCTCTGATTGCCTGTATATATAGATATACACATATAAGATATATAAAGGTAACCCAAAACCCAGAGACCTGGAATTCGCTCAAGTGTGCAAGCGAATTCCCAGAACTTGCACTTGGCATATTTTCTTAATGAACCAGCTTTAATTTAAACGATTTTCCCTTATTTTATTGAAATAAAACTCTCAAATAATTAACTCTTAACGTATTTACATATATAAACCCTATATAACTCTATGCATTCTAACCAAGATCGGTCCTACTTCTTGCTCTGAGTCGGAGTAGCTGCTGTGGCCGTCGTCGTGGTTGTTGCTGCCGCCGTTGTGGCCTGCAGCTTGATGACCTTGGAGTCAGGGCCACTTGGTCCCGTGGCCATCTTGGAAACAGTGCCTATGTTGACCACTCGACGCACGCCAGCAGCTCCCGGTTGAGATGAAGCTGATGATGATGAGGCCACGACTCCACCCGGTCCGCGATTTGCAATCATCTGCACGGGCACCTGCTTGAGTCCGGCAGCGGACTTGAAGTAGATATTCCGTATCGGTGCCTTGCTATCCCCAGAAACTGTAGTTGAGGTGACCGTTGAGCCACTGTTGATCACCTGGAACTGGGAATAGGCCTTGGTGCCCACCTGGCGGACACCAGAGCCCGTTGGCTTGATGGTCTGCACATTGACGGCCTTGACACCGGCCGACACCAAGGATCCCGTGGCGGGATCCACCACCAGGGGGCTGCTGGAGGTCACTGCTCCCGTCTTTGGATTGGTCACAATGCGTATGGGCACTCGATGGGCGCCAGTGGCCACCATATTGCCCATGGGCTTCATTGTGCTCCGATTGATGTAGACCACCTTGTTCTGGCCAGCCACTGTGGCGCCACCGGGCGATGAGGTGGTGAATAGCTGATGCATGCCCTTGTTGAGCACGATGTTGCCGCCGCCCGGCTTGGTGGTGGTTGGGGTGCCGCTGCTGGTGACGATGCCTGTGGGTTTGTTGGCCTCCTTGATGATCTTCTGACTGATGATGAGCGGGGCCTTTGAGGCGCTTCTAATGGGAGCTGCAAAATAATCATTAGGGGCTCTTCTAATCCCAAAGTTTACGACTGGAAACCCACCTGGTTTGAGGTCCTTGTCCACCTGCTGCTGCTGCTCTGCAATGTTGCCCTCGTTGTCGGCAAACACAATGGGCATGTCAATGATGTTGGAGAGATCTACATTTCCCGAAGGACTGCCGCCCGACGCTGAAGTCGTCTTGCTGAGCTGCAGCATGGTCATGCCGTTGGCGTTCTTGAACACCGTGTACTTTTGTGTGCCCCCTGGCGATGATGTTGTCGAGGATGGTCCTGATGTACCCGTTGTGGTAAACTGTGTGGTTTGTCCCGTCGGCGTCTTCAGGGTAAAGATCTGCTGGCCACCGGAGGAGGATGGGCCTGCCACGGTCTTCACAATGCTGCCTATGCTGGTGGTGGCAGAGGTGGTGGCTCCACTTCCTGGCTTGCTCACTGCGTAGTTGATGAGCTTGCTCTGCGGCGGCAGGGACTTGATCTGGACAAACTGGCTGGGGGGTATCATCTTGATCTTGGTCCCAGCTGCCAGACTGACGGGCGGCAGCTGCTTGGAGAGCACGCCACCCGGCTTGATGACCTTGGGTAGAAAGGCTCCGCCGGATGCAGGTGCTGCTTCCTCGTGGCCCTCGGTCTCATCTAGTATGAATTCAATGGATTGGTTAAGTTCTTCGCTGCTCAAATTGGATCTATCTGGATGGAGGGCACTTTTCGGGCCAGCCGAGCCACCAGCCTTGGACTGGGGTCGAGTTCGGGGTCTTCCAACTACGGGGGGGGATGGGGGTAGAACTGTTAGTGGGATGGGGCTCCCTGCGGTGCATGACTTTACCCTTTCGCTTGACAGCAAACGGATCAATGAGGCGCGGTGGCTTCGGCTTGTGCGGGCGACCTGAACGCAGCGGGTTAGTTCGTTCGGGAATGGTATGTGGTTAGGTGGTGGTTAGTGGATTTACATGCGGGATGAACAGGTGGATGAGGTGGAATTAGGTGAGAAACACAAACTCTGACGACTTACTGTGCGGCACTATCTTTGTCTTGACCGGCTGAGGCGACATATCATCCTGGCCATCGTTGAGCTTACGCTTGCGCATCTGCTGCACCGCCTTGTTGGCATTGCCATCGGCCAGGACGTGGGTTAGCTGCTTCGGCTGCCGCTGGTAGCCCGCCTGGTGCATCAGGGAGGTGGGCATCCTGGGTCCGGGTGGGTTGTTCAGAGTTCGGCTTACAAAATCAAAGATTTCCTCCTGTAAACCAAAGAAAATAAACGAATTGTAAACACCTCATTTAGTATTACACGGTCACATCAGTGACCAGTTGGTATAATGTTATCGATAATAGTCCTAATGTTAGTATAATGTTATCGATAATAGTCCTAACGCTAGATTTTTAAGAGAAGAATATACGGTCACTTTGGTTTGGCGAATAAGAACGATCAGCTCGTGAAAAATCGAGAGAAAACGAAATCATTAGAAATAAAATCAATCCGACGTTATTATTTAAAAATAAAAGCCGGGGAGCTTACATAGTAAATAAACGATTTAAATGGATGAAAATCTCTAAACTTACCACCACCATGTGGTCCACCATGGACTGTGTAACGCCCTCGATGCGTCGCTTGCTCTTGGGCACCCTGAGCGCATCATCTGCACTGCCCACCACCACCAGCGAGGACTCGGACTGCATGCGCTCCCGCAGCCCCTCCATCTCCTCCTGACTGGTGCGGGCCGAGTTCTGGCCGATCACAAACAGTATGGGCGCCTTGATGTCCAGCATGCGATCGTCGGGCATTCCGCGCGGACCCCTTATAGTGTTGTAGGCGAATCCCATGCACACCACACAGGCCACACTCTCCGAAAGGGCTACTTGAAGGGCCAGGGCCCCGCCAGCATTAAAGCCGATCAGTATGATGCCACGGTTGGGATTATCAGTGCGCAATTCGTGGATCCTGACGCGGGTGAGGGACACAATGGTTTCGGCCACCTGGTCCAGGTTTTGGTTGCCAATTCTGTTGTCTAAAGAGGGTGGAGAATTCAGTTAAATCGGTTTATATGTGATATTTATATTAAAAGAAACCTACTCGAGTTGGGCAGCGTGATCTGCACCACCTGGGTGATGGTGGCCAACGCCTGGTACCACTTCTGCATGCGCTCCGTGACCACGCCACTGGTGGGCATCGTGGGCAGGACCACTATGATGGCATTGTGCGAGAGCTGTCGTCCCTTGGGCAATATATTCGGTTCCCAGCGTTTTTTCATCACCGGTGCCAGCAGTTCCTGGCTATTATTGAACGGACGGCTGAACAGCATCTTGTCCACCAGGGTGGGCAGCTTTGTTTTCAGCGTCTGCAGTATGTCCAGATAGGAGGCCATGTACGAGGGCGAGAGGTACTCCATGAGCAGCGAGTGCAGCCACTGGGTGATGCGCGGCTCCCAGGCAACGCTGGCCAGAGCCTTGCGCAGACGGGAGGCGGACTTATCCACGCTCACGCGCCGATGGATGGCCTCGTGCTGGCGCTTGTCGTTGGCCAAGCGCGCCAACTGATCCTGGTCGAGTATAGAGCACACCTTCTCGAACAGTATCTGCTGCATGGGTGTCCAGCCGAATCTGTAGGGGATTCAGTGATTAAAATCAAGGTTACAGGAAGACCAAGCGAAATACTCACTGATTAACTCGCGCCACCCAGTCCTGCTCATCGGCATTGTTGTTCTTCACGTACTTTGCTATGCGAGCGCATTCGTTCATGGCCTCCTTGGCGGCAATCTCGTCGTAGGGCGGCACATGCACCTGCTGCATCTCCGCCAGCTCCTCGTGCTGCGGATAAGTGTGGCAGCTGGCACACTGCGGAGGATGGCGGACCAGTATGTTCCTAGCTGGAGCTAGGCCATTGCTAACTTCGCTGCGGATACTGGGATCACGGATGTAGCTGTGCTCCATTTTCTCGCCAAACGAAGACTCACTGGGCGCCGAAATGGTGCTGGACTGGGGGATAAAAACGGAAATAAGGGGTTAATGATGGCCACTTTATAGATTCTACAAGAAATATGTGCAATGTTAGGACAGAGATCTTGGGGCGCATGCAGTGCAGGTTAGTGGGTGAACATCATGATGCCTCGGGCTTATCATTACACTCTCTGTCGGCGTGGACGGCGATGTGATGACCAGCGAAGGCGACTTTGTCGCTGAAACCGCCTTGGGCGGACTGCTGACTTTGATCGAGCCCGTCATGGAGGCTGCACTGCCCAGGGAGCCGGCCTTCACCACAAAGTACGACGTCGATCCGCCGCCCGCAGATTTATTTGTTTTTGTTATGTTCGCCGACGTCGACGTCGCTGCCGCTGCCGCTGCTACTGCGCTTGTAGTGGTGTGCGTGTGGCTGTGTGTGGTGTATGTGTTGTCGCCTGGCCCGACACGCGTGAGGAATTTGCTGGGGCTATAGGTGATTATCGAGGAGGAGGAGGAGGAGGAGGAGGAGGCGACGGCGGCAGCCTCCAGAGATTGCGGCTTGCTGCCGCTTTTTCCGGCTATTTGTTTCAGCATTTTGTTTCTGTGACTTCGTTTTTTACACTCGCTGTCTGCCGTTGATGTTCTTCTTCTTCTACGTCGTTGTTGTGCACTTGCGGCGCTTGGCAAACATGGGAAATTGCCACAACCCCTTGACGCCCGGTAGTCCCGAATATTAAACACTCCTCGCCCCGATTTTAAACGATTTTAACAAGCTGTTCCTATTGTTTTTCGGTTCTGTTTCGGAACAGAATCCGATTTTCGCAATTGCTTTTGTAAAATATGGCGTGCCCTGCGGCGTTGCCACATCGATAGAACTGACAATTTGGCTATCTGGCAACTCTAGAGACAACTCTGCAGGCCCCGTAGAAATATTTGTGGAATTTCACAACAATTAAGCAAGGAAATGCGTATGTCGGGACTGCAACCTGTACAGGAATCAGAGCCCCCATAAAGGACATTCAACTTACACTCTCGCTGGGCGTGGGGGTGGTGGGCTTCGCCAGCTCTGTGTCGGAGACCAGCGGCTGGGCCTGGGCCTCTGGTTTCTGTTCCTCCTCCTGCTCCACATACTGTGCTTTGTTGCCGCCGCTCTGCAGGAAATTGTTGAAGCAGTCGAAGAACGAAGCCATATTCCGGTGAGCACCGATTTAAACAAAAACTAAATAATTCACACTCTCTAAAACAAAACGGGAAAACATCAAAAGGCGAGCGTCAAAAACCGAGCAAGAGTAGTGTTGAAACTGTGTGAGATTGCCCAACACTGCTCGTAAAAACAGCTGATTTTGCTTGGCGTGCATTTTGTTTGGAGTTGGAAAATCGCGAAAATTTGACGAATTTCGTTATATTAGTAAGAAAAGCAGACTCTTTGGCGGCATGGAGGAGCTGCAGCAGTTGGAGTACCTCTCGCTGGTCTCAAAGATCTGCACGGAGCTGGACAACCATCTGGGCATCAACGACAAAGACCTCGCCGAGTTCATCATCGATTTGGAGAACAAGCATCGCTCGTACGACTCATTTCGCAAAGCCCTGCTGGAGAATGGCGCCGAGTTCCCGGACTCCCTGGTCCAGAATCTGCAGCGCATCATCAATCTGATGCGACCCAGTCGTCCTGGCGGCGCCAGCGATGAAAAGAAATCCTCTGGCGGCGGCAAGGAGGACAAGAAGTCGCAGCTGATGAAATTATTTCCCGGCCTGGCCTTGCCCAATGACAAGTACAGCAAGAAGGAGGGCAGCGACGACGACGAAAGGGAGGCGAAGGAGAAGAAGGATGTTAAAGAGAAAACCGGGAGCCACACGAAGACCGACATGAGCGACGTGGATGCTGCCATGCTGGAGCTGGAGGCTCTCTGCCCTGGAGAAGGTAAGGGTGAGGTGAAACAGACAAAGGAAACCAGTTCCAGGGATCGCCACAAGCGCAGGGAACGCAGCAGGAGCAGGGAGAGGGACAGGACACGAGAAGATCGGGACAGGGATCGCCGCCGGAGCAGATCACGAGAAGACCGGGACAGGAATCGCCGCAGGAGCAGATCGCGGGACAAGGACAGCCGCCGACGTGATGATCGCCGCAGAAGCAGGTCTCGGGAGGACCGAGATCGCGACAGGGACCGACGTCGCCGCAGATCCAGTTCCCGGGACCATCACGAGCGACGACGACGCAGTCGCTCTCGTTCCGGCGAGCGCAGGGATCGCAAAGATCGCTCCCGGGACCAGGAACGCAGCGAAAAGATGCCGCCGCCCGCATCGGCAGCCGCAATGACCGATGATCCCGAGGCAGGGAAGATCTACTCCGGCAAGGTGGCCAACATAGTGCCCTTTGGTTGCTTCGTGCAGCTGTTTGGGCTGCGCAAGCGCTGGGAGGGATTGGTGCACATCTCGCAGCTGCGAGCCGAGGGTCGAGTCACCGACGTCACCGAAGTGGTGAGCCGAAATCAGACGGTCAAGGTGAAGGTGATGTCGGTGACCGGCCAGAAGGTATCGCTGTCCATGAAGGAGGCGGACCAGGAGTCCGGCAGGGATCTCAACCCGCTGTCCCATGCCCCCGAGGACGACGACTCGCTGCGGGATCGCAACCCCGATGGACCCTTCAGCAGCAGCACGTCCATGCTGAACCTGCAGGGCAATGGCCTGGATGGCGACGAGCACGAGTCCCGGAAGCGTGTGACCAGGATCTCCAGCCCCGAGCGGTGGGAAATCAAACAGATGATCAGCTCGGGAGTGCTGGACAGGAGCGAGATGCCCGACTTCGACGAGGAAACGGGTCTGCTGCCCAAAGACGAAGACGATGAGGCGGATATCGAAATAGAGATTGTGGAGGAGGAGCCGCCCTTCCTCTCCGGCCATGGCCGAGCCCTGCATGATCTCTCCCCTGTGAGGATTGTGAAGAATCCCGACGGTTCCCTCGCCCAGGCGGCCATGATGCAGTCCGCCCTGTCCAAGGAGCGTCGCGAGCAAAAGATGCTGCAGCGCGAGCAGGAGATGGAGGCCCTGCCGACGAGCCTGAACAAGAACTGGATTGACCCACTGCCCGAGGAGGACAGCTCGCGGAGTCTGGCGGCCAATATGCGGGGCATGGGAGCGGCGCCCGCCGAGGTGCCCGAGTGGAAGAAGCACGTGATTGGCGGCAAGAAGTCCTCGTTCGGCAAGAAGACCGACCTCACGCTGGTGGAGCAGCGCCAGTCCCTGCCCATCTACAAGCTGCGCGACGATCTGATCAAGGCGGTCACCGACAACCAGATCCTCATCGTTATCGGAGAAACGGGCTCGGGGAAGACCACTCAGATCACCCAATACCTGAGCGAGTGCGGCTTCACGGCCCGGGGAAAGATCGGATGCACCCAGCCCCGGCGAGTGGCGGCCATGTCCGTGGCCAAGCGCGTGGCGGAGGAGTACGGTTGCCGACTCGGACAGGAGGTGGGCTACACCATCCGCTTCGAGGACTGCACCAGCCCCGAGACCATCGTCAAGTACATGACGGACGGCATGTTGCTCCGCGAGTGCCTGATGGAGGCGGAGCTCAAGAGCTACTCGGTGATCATGCTGGACGAGGCCCACGAGCGCACGATCCACACGGATGTGCTCTTCGGTCTGCTCAAGACAGCCGTGCAGAAGCGGCCGGAACTGAAGCTCATTGTCACCTCCGCCACCTTGGATGCGGTGAAGTTCTCGCAGTACTTCTTCAAGGCGCCCATTTTCACCATTCCCGGCAGGACGTTCCCCGTCGAGGTCTTGTATACAAAGGAGCCGGAGACTGACTATCTGGATGCCTCGCTCATCACCGTCATGCAGATTCACCTGCGCGAGCCACCCGGGGACATACTGCTCTTCCTTACCGGCCAGGAGGAGATCGACACTGCCTGCGAGATCCTGTACGAGCGCATGAAGAGCCTGGGGCCCGATGTCCCCGAGCTGATCATCCTGCCGGTGTACTCCGCCCTGCCCTCCGAGATGCAGACGCGCATCTTTGACCCAGCGCCAGCGGGAAGCCGCAAGGTGGTCATAGCCACCAATATCGCCGAGACTTCCCTCACCATCGATGGCATATTCTATGTGGTAGATCCCGGCTTCGTCAAGCAAAAGGTGTACAACTCGAAGACCGGCATGGACTCGCTGGTGGTCACCCCCATTTCGCAGGCGGCTGCCAAGCAGAGAGCTGGCCGTGCCGGGCGTACGGGTCCGGGCAAGACCTACCGCCTCTACACGGAGCGGGCCTATCGGGATGAGATGCTGCCCACGCCCGTGCCGGAGATTCAGCGCACCAATCTGGCCACCACAGTGCTGCAGCTGAAGACCATGGGGATCAACGATCTCCTCCACTTTGACTTCATGGACGCACCGCCGGTGGAGTCTCTGGTAATGGCGCTGGAGCAGCTGCACTCGCTGTCGGCCCTCGACGACGAGGGTCTGCTAACGCGGCTGGGTCGAAGGATGGCCGAGTTCCCCCTGGAGCCGAATCTCTCCAAGATGCTGATCATGTCGGTGGCCCTGCAGTGCTCGGACGAGATCCTCACCATCGTCTCGATGCTCAGCGTGCAGAATGTGTTCTACAGGCCCAAGGACAAGCAGGCGCTGGCGGACCAAAAGAAGGCCAAGTTCAACCAGGCAGAGGGTAAGTTCAACCTTGAACTAATCCCTGATCCCTTACTAACCCCTATTTCCTTGCAGGCGACCACCTGACCCTGCTGGCCGTGTACAACAGCTGGAAGAACAACAAGTTCTCGAATGCCTGGTGCTACGAGAACTTTGTGCAGATCCGCACGCTCAAGCGGAGCCAGGACGTGAGGAAGCAGCTGCTGGGCATCATGGACAGGCACAAACTGGACGTGGTCTCCGCCGGAAAGAACTCGGTTCGCATACAGAAGGCCATCTGCTCGGGCTTCTTCAGGAATGCGGCCAAGAAGGACCCGCAGGAGGGCTACCGCACCCTCGTAGACTCCCAGGTGGTCTACATCCATCCGTCGAGCGCTCTCTTCAACCGCCAGCCGGAGTGGGTCATCTACCACGAGCTGGTGCAGACCACCAAGGAGTACATGCGCGAGGTGACCACCATCGACCCGAAGTGGCTGGTGGAGTTTGCTCCCTCCTTCTTCCGCTTCTCGGACCCCACCAAGCTCAGCAAGTTCAAGAAGAACCAGCGCCTGGAGCCGCTGTACAACAAGTACGAGGAGCCCAATGCCTGGCGTATCTCTCGCGTACGTCGTCGTCGCAATTAATGGACTTTAGTAAACCCGTTTATGATTGTAATTTTTTGTATTTTAAACGCTTAGAAATATATTTTAAGTTTAAACTTCAGTAGCCTTTGCGCCCGCGAAAACGCTGCCGGTTGTCCAGCTGAAGTGGGGGAGATTTTGTTATATGGTTAAGATTACACCTATAGGAGGTACCCACCAGGGAGCGCTTGCACTCGTAGAAGGTGTTGCGCAGCACCTGACACTCGGGAGGAACGTTGTTGTCCTGCAGGCACTGGCGCGGAGTTTTACCCATGCGACAGCACTCGCTCTCCAGCAGGCACATCTTCAGGTCAGCCCTCACTCCCGCGCAGGCTGTCTCATCCGCCAGCCTCTCGTTGCCCTCGTAGCGCATCATTTTCAGGTTTTTTGTGCTATTTTAATGTTTATTTTCAATAATTCAGGGAATCAGTTACAAAACCAAAGGCAGCTGTTACTGTCTGCCGGGCCAGTGTTGGAAAACGTTTGGGGTGCTCAGGCTAAACAGCTGAGAGCATAAAGCAGGGGCGGAACGTAGAGGAAGAGGTTAAATGCACCCCCTTTTGGGATGCAGACCAGAGCTTTTTGTGGATTAAATTAATTGATGCACAGAATTAATTAATATTGTCTCACATTAGTTTAATTTATTTTAAAATCTTTGCTGAGGGGCACACCCCAGCAACTTGCATGCGGCCTTCTGCCACTTTCCAACACTACTGTCGGTGCATTTGTTGATTAACCGCACAACAAAAACATTGTGACTTGAATTTATTTAAATGTAGCTTTTAGTACAAGCAACTTAACCTTTCGCAATGGCCTACGATGAGCGCAGTAGTGACGGCAGCAGCTCCAGCGAGACACCGGATACCTACGCCCACTTGCTGTCCCCAAAACCAGGCCAGACAACCCAGACGCCGGCAACTGCAATGCCCAAGCACATACCCTTTCCGGAGCATGCCACCACATCCGAATGGCTCAGCGAGCTGATTATGTGCGCCTTTACCATGGGCTCGGCCATTGTGCAGTTCATAAACATCTACAGGACCAACTGGTGGCTACCACAGGCGCACACAAGGCATATGGTGGTGGGTTTGGTCAAGTTTTTGAAGGATTACCCAGGGAAATTGATCAAATCTCTTGTTTTACAGAACATAGAGTTGATTGATCCGTATCTGCGCTACCTGCTGCTCATACTCAACACGCGAAGACTGATTTATTGCCTGCTGCTGGTGAAGATTAGGAGGGGCAACGAGAAGAGCCAGCGGTGGATCCGACTGGGAATCAAGTACGGTTTCGGAGGCCTCGTTCAGCTGGCCTTGGGTTTCTGTGCCATGAAGCTGTACCAGCAGCACACCTACATTTTGCTGCTCTTCCTATCCTATCCGTAAGCTCTTTGTATACTATATATCCTTCAAAAGATTCTCCTTAATCTCTAACTACCCTCCCTAGAGTCGTCATTTACCTGCTGATCTTTGGCTTCCAGCTGGAGCCCTTCCTGCGCACCAGATTCGAGCTGCCTGGCGTTTATATCAACGATCTGCCTGTCCACAGCTGCACCACGAATGCCGTGCACATTCGGGACGAAGTGGAGACCCTGCGCCATGATTTTAACAAGCGCTTCAAGCAGCTCATCTTCACCTCCATGCTAAATGCCTACTACAGTGGCTTGGTGCCGTGCTGCCTGGCCGTGTCTGTGCAGTATAATGTGCTCCGGGCCGCCCAGCACTGCATCATTGTGTGTTTGGGTGCCTTTAGCCTGTGCGCGGTGTTTCTGTATCCAGCCAAATACAGCGATACGCTGCATCGGGCCACTCTCCACTTGGGCTGCTGGCAGCGAATCGACCGAGAGCCGGCGCCCTCGCAACTGATTGTGGCTGCCAGTGCTTTGTCGTGGTCGAAATATTCGTCATATGGGCACGGGACCGTGGTGAAGCACAATGGGGGCTTGTACCGAAGCCAGGGAGTGGTCACAGTGGCCACGCCGGGAAATGCCAGCCATGCGCGGTTCTATGTGAGTAACTGACTTTAATCCCTGATGAAGCAACCCTTCTTTAACGTTTCCCTTTATAGAAACTCTTCCACAATCCCACCATCATTTACTCCACACTGGCCACTCTCCAGGCGGCCGTGCTGCTGGTGGAGATCGGATCGCTGAGCGCCGAGAGCGTGGAGTGGCACTTTGTGCTCTCCATTAGCTTCGTGGCCTTCACCAGCATGGGCGCCTTCTTCAAGCTGGTGCGGGACTACCTCATCACCAAGGATCTGTACAAGACCGAGCACGCGGTGGCCTCCGATCAACCCTTCCGACTACGCATGAGAGATGCATTTATGTAAAAAATAAATTGTTAAAATTTATTGGGCAGAGCTGCTGCTCTTGTCATCGGGCGTGGGCGTGGGGCAGGACACGGCAAAGACCCAGGAGCTGCCCTGCTTGTGGTCCCGCACCTGGATGCCGTGCTGTTGCAGCAGGTTCCTCAGCTCATCGCAAGCGGCCAGCAACTGGGAGTTCTTCACTTGGCCGGCGATGGCCTCCTCCCGCATCTTGCCTCGAATAGTCAAGACATCGTCCACCAGCAGAGAGGGATCGAGGCCATGCGTCTGGGCTGCAGCGATTCCCTTCTCCTGCAGCGATTCCCTTTGAATCAACTCCGAGACCCCGAACGTGGCCATGGCCCGGTTGATGAAGTTGCCAGCGGCCAGAAGGAGATCCATGCAGAAGGCCGGCTCCGTCTCGGCGTTCACGTGCTGCTCGTTGATGCAGCGACTGATGCTGCTCATCTGGTCCATCAGAACGCTGATGGCTCGGGCGGTGTCAAAGTCATCCCGCAGGCAGCTGTCGAACTCGTTGACAGTGTGGGTCAGTTGAGCCCGCAGCGCACCCTCGTCCAGCATGTGGATGGGCTTGAGGAACTGCGTGTAGGCGCTGAGATCGGCCTGGAAGTTCTTGAAGCGCTGCAGCGTCTGGCGGGCCGTCAGCATCAGCTGGTCGCTGTAGGGCATGGCGTTGCGGTAGTTCGACAGCAGGCAGGCCATGCGGAACTCGTCGGCGGAGTACTCCTTCAGCATCTCAGTGACCGAGATGGTGTTGCCCAGGGACTTGGACATCTTCTGCTGGTCGCCCACCATGCTCAGCTGGCCGGTGTGGAGCCAATAGTTGACCCACTGGTCCGTTTTGTAGCGGGCACAGCACTGGGCCTCTTCGTTCTCGTGGTGCGGGAAGCGCAGGTCCAAGCCGCCGGCATGGAAGTCCAGCTGCCGGCCAAAGAAGAGCCCGGCAATGGCACTGCACTCAATGTGCCAGCCGGGGCGACCCTCACCGCCCCAAGGAGCAATCCACGTGGGCTCGTTGCTCTCTGCCTTGCGTGACTTCCAAAGGGCAAAGTCTGCGATGTTTTTCTTTGCAGGATCCGACTTGTCCTCCTCCCCGCTCTGACCCAGCCTCTGCAGCTTTCCATAGTTCTCGCTCTTGGAGACATCAAAGTAGACGGACTTGTCCGGCGTGACATAGGCCTTGCCGTCTGCTATTAGCTCCTGGATAAACTGCAGAATGCAGGGCATTGTGCTGGTCACATGGCTGCGAACATCCGGCGGCCGGACGTTGAGGCGCAGCATGTCCTGCCGGAACTCGGTCTCGTAGGCGCGAGCCATTTTCAGCCAGTCGATGCCCGAGAGCCGGGCTCGCTTGATTATCTTGTCGTCCACGTCCGTGATATTCATGGCCGTCACCAGGTTCATCTTGAAATGGTCCCGCAGAATGCGCTGCAGGATGTCCACCTTGACGTAGGTGCTGGCATGGCCCAGGTGAGCGGAGTCGTAGACCGTTGGGCCGCAGGTGTACCAGGTGACCATATGCGGGTTGCGCAGTATCAACGGGACCTTCGTGCGCATCCCATGGTTGTAGACATTAATGCCAGTGTGCTGACCCAGCGGTTTTCGCCACTTGCACAGCTGTGGGTTCGTCGACGATCCGTCATCGCCGAGGTTGCGCCGGCAAACCCGAGCGGATCCTAACCGTGAGCCTCCACCGAGTCGGAGAGCCTCTTTGCTGTAAGCGGAATGGATAGTGAATATGAGATCTAGTTTTTTGAGGCAATGGAATACTCACAGGCTATGCATACTCCAACTCATTCTATTAGAAAATTTGGATAATAATACAAGCTTTCAAAAATAACAAATAACATCTGATAGAAATGGCGAGGGTTGCCAGACATTTTTTCGACTGCCGCTATTTGGTAGGGTATATCGGTTGTATGTGGAAGTTTATTTTTAATAATTAAAAAACAACAGAAAACATAAACAAAATTACTTTATATTAATTCATTAGTAATTAAATTTTTAAATTGAAAAAATATGCATATTTGTCTTCATATAAATCTCATTCAAAAAAAGCTCTCAATTGGAATGTGGCTTTAAAAGAGTGAAGCACCCTGATGCCCAGGGCTGCACAATGCCAGAGGAAAGCGAAGCCGGCAGAATGCAGTGGCTTAAACTAAAGCTCCGATTTATTTGCTTAATTTTGCTGTTAATAAGCTCAGCATGCGGCCAATTAGGACGCGATCCCAACGGCTACCTCACCTACTGTCCCTGCATGGGTAAGTCGGGCTTTACAGCATTCAAGGGCCCCACTAAATCCCACTTTCTTGTTAGGACGCTTTGGTAACCAGGCCGACCACTTTTTGGGATCATTGGCCTTTGCCAAGGCTTTAAATCGCACCCTGATCCTGCCGCCATGGGTTGAGTACCGCAAGGGCGAGCTACGCTCCCGCCAAGTGCCCTTCAACACGTACTTTGATGTGGAGCCGCTGCAGGAGTACCACCGCGTCATCACAATGGCGGACTTCATGTGGCATTTGGCGGACGATGTGTGGCCGGAATCGGAGCGTGTGTCCTTCTGCTACATGGAGCGCAAGAGTCTGCAGCAGGAGAAGAACGATCCGGAGAAGCCCAATTGCCATGCCAAGGATGGGAACCCGTTCGGCCCCTTTTGGGACACTTTTCACATTGATTTCGTGAGATCCGAGTTCTATGGACCCCTGCACTTCGATGTCCACCACAGTGCCGTTGCGGCCAAGTGGCAGGCCAAGTATCCGCCGGAATTGTGGCCCGTTCTTGCCTTTACCGGAGCCCCGGCGAGTTTTCCCGTTCAGCTGGAAAACTGCCAACTGCAGCGGTACATGCACTGGAGCCAGAGGTACAGGGATGCGGCCAGGGAGTTTATCCGGGAACAGCTGCCGCGTGGAGCCTTTGTGGGCCTTCACCTGCGCAACGGCATCGATTGGGTGCGAGCCTGCGAGCACGTCAAGGATAGCCAACACCTGTTCGCCTCGCCCCAATGCCTGGGCTATAAAAACGAGCGAGGTCCCCTCTATCCGGAACTCTGCATGCCCTCCAAGGAGGCCATTGTGCGCCAGCTGAAGAGGACCATCAAGAATGTGCGCCAAACGCAGCCCAACAATGAGATCAAGTCCGTGTTCGTAGCCTCAGACTCGAACCACATGATCGGGGAACTCAGCACGGCGCTCACCCGCATGGGGATCAGTGTGCACAAGCTGCCCGAGGATGATCCCTACCTGGACCTGGCCATACTGGGACAGTCGAACCACTTTATCGGCAACTGCATCTCATCGTACTCGGCCTTTGTGAAACGGGAGCGAGACTCGCATGGCTTTCCCTCATATTTCTGGGGATTTCCCAAGGAGAAGGACCGCCAGCAGTCCAAGGCGCACGAGGAGCTGTAAAGGATGGGCAGGAGTCTCTACTTAAATACTCTACTTAGCCATTTTGATCGGTTTTCACATTCACAGATCTATTTTTTATAATTTTATCTGGCCAATGGGAAACTAGTTCACTAGTTCATGAAACTAGTTCACACTTTCCTTTAATAATTCAGAATGTTTATCAGAACTAGCTCTTAAAAACCGTTGAACCGTAAAACCGTTTAGTTGTAAGCTAGAAAAGTATTCCTCGCAAATAACGAGATTAAGTTCCACACACTCGATTTTACTTATAAATTTATTCAAGTTATCCACGCACGCTCTCTTGAAAATAATTTAGATCGTAATTCAATTGCCCCGAAGCTTGCATTTGTTGTTCCTTATGGTTGGGTGTTGTGTGTGTCTAGTGTATCAGCTTCTGGGTGCGGGCCAGATCCAGTTGCGCCGAGGAGACGCTTGTGAGGCCCTCGCGCACAGAGCTGAGGTTCTCCTTCCAGGCCTGCAGCAGATCGCGCAGCTGTTCCCACTGGGGAGCTCCGAAGGTGCGGTGCATGGTGGAGGAGATGTGCACCTTGCGATTGGCCTGATCCAGACGGGCGCGAACCAGCTTCGTCTTGAGCACCTCGATAACGAAGGGCTCCACCTCGTCCTCGTTGATCTGCAGCTCCTTGGTCAGCGTCTCGAAGGTCATCTCGGGGCTGCTCTCCGCCAGCTGCATGAAGGTCAGCAGACGCATCTTCTTCATGTTCTGCTCGTGGTTCAAGCCCTGCGAGGTGACAAACTCCCTGTGGTCCTCGTAGAACTGCACGTACGACGGCAGCTTCTCCGAGACGAAGATGGACAGCAGGTCGTGGATGAGGTCGCCTTCCAGGAAGCGCACCGGCTTCAGCGACAGCAGGGGATCCAGCAGGAATGTATTGGGGTCGGCCAAAGCGGTCACAATGCACTTCATGGCATCCTCGCGGGCGACACAGGCATTGTCAGCGGTATAGGTGCCCAGCAGCTCGATCATCACCTTGGAAGACAGCTCGAGGTTGGTGTCCTTGGTCACGTCGTGCAGCAGGCGGTAGAGCTTCTGCATCTGTTCCGACGAGGGCGGGCAGTTGGCAAACTGGGTCTTGAGCTGGTCGACGCCGGTGAAGACCTCCAGCACCTGGTCGCACTGCTTGGCCACCTGCACGAGGTGGTAGTAGACATGGTAGCGCAAGGGAGAGGCGGTGTCCAGGTTGTTGAACAGGCGCCACAGCGACTGGAGGCACACCTTGGCCAGCGGCTGATGCGGGGCCTTGGTCATCTTCTCGCAGTAGGCCAGCACAATGTTCTCGCCGCGATCCAGGGGAATCTAATATATGGAACTTTAGTTAAGATGCACTACTCTGTTAATTAATTACCCACCGTGATCATGATGGACACAATGCTGTTGAGGATGCCGTCAATCTGCGAGGGCTCACCGTCTTTGAAGCAAACATCGCAAACGCCAATGATCTTGTGCAAATCATCCTCCACACCCTTGTTGGACTTCTCCGATGAGATTTCGGCGCCCAACTTCTTGAAATACTTGCGCAGCTCTTGCACCTATTCGGAAATTATAGAAATTTTGCAAAATATTAGTATTGTTTTGCAGGAAGAGGAAGACATAACCTCAATTTCGCCTGAGCAGCCGCCTGAAAACATGGTTCAGGCTTTGTTGCGCCACTTTACCTGCTCGTCCAGGGAGAGGTCTATGAATACCGGATGCGAAGTCATGGTTTCTTGAATGTTATTTCAATTATTTAAACAAATGCAGTTGAAAATAACACGCACACGTCTTCGGCGCTATGACAGCTCGAAAGGAAAGAGAGCGAGCGGAGCTGACGGGCTGGCGTTTTTTCCGCTAGCGGGGGAGTATTTATATTTCTAATTATATTTATTCAAGCTGTAAATAGACATTTAATTAAGGCAAATGTGTTAGGATTATTAAAATTGCTACAATGAGTTATAAATAGGTACTAACTTGTTAAATTGATTGAAATTTATGAAATGTTTTGGCGGAATTATAGCCAGAAAAGAGGCTAAGTATGTTCAGAGTGACCAGCATTTAGCTAGTATTTTTTGTCTCTGCTTTTATCCACTGATTATGGTCATACTAAAACTAAAGCTAAATTATTCCGCATAATAACGTTTTATTATATTTACTTAACGGTCGGGGGGAGCACGCCGCGCTTGGTAATTAAAGCAGGAAATTATGAAATACTCGAGAGCAGCACAGCGCACGGCTTCTTAGAGGCCCCAGAGTCCCGCGGCAGGCGGCGCAACAGTTTCTAGTCAATATCACTCCGCTCCTTGGAGAAGCAACTCGTGATTACATCGCACCTACATATGGCCACCTCGGAATTCGTGCTGGGAGGCCTGGCCTCCGTGGGCGCCACCTTCTTTACCAACCCCATCGAGGTGATCAAGACTCGGATCCAGCTGCAGGGCGAGTTGGCGGCCAGGGGGACATATGTGGAGCCCTACAAGGGCATTGCCAATGCCTTCTACACGGTGGCCAAAAACGACGGCCTGCTGGGCCTACAGAAGGGACTCTCGCCCGCCCTGTACTTCCAGTTCATCATCAATTCCTTCCGGTAGGTATTGCTTTTCATTCAGAATTCCTTAGTTAATCTGAATATGGTTTTGTACCTTTCGCAGTCTCAGCATTTACTCAGAGGCCATGGAGCGGGGTTGGATGAAAAACCGGCAGGGCGAGGTATCCTACGGCTTGGGCCTGATGTGGGGCGCCATTGGCGGCGTCGTGGGCTCCTATGCCTCCAGTCCCTTTTTCCTGGTACGTTCCATTGCTGTTGAATGATTGAGAGGGGGTTACATAAACAAATAAGCTTATCTATCTGCGTGGAGGCGCCGCATGCTCATCATAGTCTTCGGACTTTGTGGAAGATAAGGGGCTGTTAGCCCAAGATATGAACTAAGACTATTTTAATTTGTTTATTAATTGGTAAACAAATTAAGAGTTATCATACCGAGTTTAAGAGTTAATGAGTTAGGGAATGCTCTTAAATATGTTTATTATTATATTAACTATAAATTCGTCCTTTCCGATTCCAGATCAAAACTCAACTGCAATCACAGGCCGCCAAGCAAATCGCTGTTGGCTACCAGCACGCGCACACTTCCATGAGCGACGCCCTCAGGCAGATTTACAATAAAAATGGAATTCCTGGCCTCTGGCGCGGATCGGTGGCTGCTTTGCCCAGAGCTGCTCTGGGATCGGGCGCCCAGATAGCCACATTTGGCAAGACAAAAGCCCTGCTAGTTCAGCACGATCTGGTGACGCAGCCCACGTTGAACTCGTTTTCGGCGGGACTAATCGCTGGCTCCATTATGTCGGTGGCCATAACACCGCCGGATGTGATCACCACAAGGTTGTACAATCAGGGCGTTGACGCCGAGGGGCGTGGCCTGCTCTACCGGGGATGGGTCGATTGCTTCGTTAAGATCCTGCGCTCCGAGGGCGTCTACGGTATGTACAAGGGTTTCTGGGCCAACTACCTGCGCATTGCCCCCCACTCGACGTTGGTGCTGCTCTTCTTTGACGAGCTGATCGTCCTGCGCACCAAGTACGGCCTCCAATAGCTCCCCCAGAGCCGTGTTTAGCCTAAATTTAAGTACAAAAATTGTTTGACCTGTTGTTTTGTTAGCCAGTGTAGTGAGTAGCTTAGAATTCCTAGATCCAATCTCTTATGCTTAGCATATAGCATATAGCCCTTATATAGCCCCAAGAACCGAATTGTGCCTTCAGTAAGCTAATGTTAACATTAAATCAGAGCTGTTCCTCTAGCCAGTAACTGTGCAATAAAACCCCGTTCATTTGTTACTTTTTACACACACTTTGTCTCGGTCTGCCGCTTATCATAAGGTTGTTGGGTTGCGGTTAGTGATCGCCAGATTGCCAGCGAGAACGCACGGGGATTCGATGGCTACGTCGGATTTTGTGCTGGGCGGCGTCGCTGCCATGGGCGCTGGCGTGTTCACCAACCCCGTGGAGGTGATCAAGACTCGCATTCAACTGCAGGGAGAATTGGCCGCCAGAGGATCGCATGCCCAGCCATACAAGAGCGTCTTCCAGGCCTTCGTTACAGTGGCCAAAAATGATGGTATCCTGGGCCTGCAGAAGGGCCTGGCGCCCGCTTTATGCTTTCAGTTTGTCATAAACTCTTTCAGGTGAGTTATGGGATATTATCCACATAAGATCCTTGAGTTTCTAACTATTTTATCCACAGGTTAAGTATATACACGCATGCCGTGGAGCAGGGTTGGGTGCACAACAGCAGGGGTGAGATCTCCTTTGCCCGCGGCATGTTTTGGGGCGCCTTGGGCGGCGTTGTGGGCTCCTATTGTGCCAGCCCCTTTTTCCTGGTAAGTGATTATGTAAATCAAACCTCAGAGGTGCCCGCCGACACTTGACAATGTCTGGCGGAGATAAGATAAGCCCCCGAGTTCCCCTGACCGCTGATAGCCAACTTTTCCATTCCAGATCAAGACGCAACTTCAGGCGCAGGCCGCCAAGCAGATCGCCGTCGGTTATCAGCATCCGCACACCTCGATGAGTGATGCGATAAGGCAGATATACCGGAAGAACGGCGTCTTTGGACTCTGGCGGGGATCCATGGCTAATGTGGGCAGAGCCACTACGGCCTCCGCTTTTCAAATCGCCACCTTTGGTCAGGCCAAGTCGCTTTTGAAGGAGAGTGGGGTAATCACTCATCCCACCTGCCTCTCCTTCTGCTCTGGACTAGCAGCTGGCTCTTTTGTGTCAGTGGCCATTACTCCTCTCGATGTGGTTACCACGCGACTGTACAACCAGGGTGTGGATGCCAAGGGGCGCGGGCTGTACTATAAGGGTTGGCTGGACTGTGTCCTTAAGATCCTCAGATCGGAGGGGTTGTATGGATTATACAAGGGTTTCTGGCCCATTTACTTGCGAAGTGCTCCGTACTCCACTCTGGTGCTGTTGTTCTTCGATGAACTGATTGCCCTGCGCGACAAGTATGATCTTAAATAATTATGAAGATTGGTATTTCTTAAATAGTCATCTAAGTTGAGTAAGCTTTCGTGTAATTCAAAACTTCCCGCCCTTTAAGTAGCTCGATCACCGATATTCACCGATAACACAACTATATTAAGCTGATTATTCGATATAAAGTGTATTCGATTAAAAGTCAAAAATTAGGTCAGTTATTTGGGAATTGTAAACCGATCCCGGTCTTGAAATGATCAGGCCAGCAGTTGAGAAACTCCTAAAGCTCCGTACTCAGAAAAGTGTTCCTAAGCATTGAGCCAAAACGAGAGGTCAACACTCACCCTCTTAAAAGGCCAGGATCTTTAAATAGTTTCTTTTCGAATTAACTGGCAATCTGAGCATCTACTTCATATTATTGGAGTAGGGATAAATGTACGACAAAAGAATAAGGGCACTTAACTCAATAATTAAAGTCTTGTAATTGGATCCTTTTTCCTGCCTTTTTCCTGCCTTATTTTCTTTGTTTTAACATTCCTATCAGGCGTTCCTGTCGATATTACTAGTTGTTATTAGTTTAACATCATAATTTCAAACCTTAATGTTTGGTAACTACCATTAATTGGTCCATTAACCCCAACTAAACCATAATTTAAGCTAGGAAGAAACAATTTTCAGTTATGTAAGTACATATTCGATATTATCGCCGACAACTTTTTGTACAAGTCAAACAACATGAAATCATAACATCAGCAACATCCAAAATTTAGAAAAGAGAACATGGTCAAGTCGGACCTCCTGCTGGGCGGCATGGCTGCCATGGGGGCGGTGATGTTCACCAATCCCGTCGATGTGGTGAAGACCCGCATGCAGCTGCAGGGTGAACTGGCGGCCCGGGGAACTTACGTGAAGCCCTACAGGCATCTGGCTCAGGCCATGCTCCAGATCATCCGCAACGACGGTATTATGGCATTGCAGAATGGCCTGGTACCAGCCCTACATTACCAGTTTGTCCTCAATTCCATCAGGTAAGTAATGACATTCAGGGGTTACCTGCTGTAACGCGGAGATGATTCCAACCCAATTATATGTTTATCTCAAAGGCTACTCTGCCTGCAAATCAAATCAAGTTTTATTTGATATATTAAATTTATATTAATTATAGGTTAAGCGTTTACTCGACTGCCTTAGACTATGGTTACTTGCAGAATAAGGATGGCGTCGTGGCATTCTACCGGGGCATGTTTTTTGGTGCCCTGGGCGGCAGTATAGGCACATTTCTGGCCAGCCCGTTCTATATGGTGAGTGAGCCAGCCAAGATCCTCAATAAATAATCTAATATGTATGTTAATCCTTTGCAGATAAAAGCGCAACAGCAAGCGCAGGCTGTCCAAGCGATAGCCGTGGGATTCCAGCACAAGCACACCTCGATGATAGACGCCCTGCAGCAGATCTACCGGACGCACGGCATCCGTGGGTTCTGGCGCGGTGCGGGGACCAGCACGATACGAGCCGTGGTTTCCTCCAGCGCACAAATAGGAACCTTTCCGAAGGCGAAGGCCATGCTGCGGGACAAGGGCTGGGTCACGCATCCAGTGCTGCTCTCGTTTTGCGCCGGCTTGTGCTCGGGATCCATGGTTTCCATTGCCAATGCGCCCTTCGATGTGGTCACCACAAGGATGTATAACCAACCCGTGGATGCCAATGGTCGTGGCCTCGTTTACCGGGGATTGGTGGACTGCTTCTGTAGTGTGTAACGTTCAAGTTCGTTTGCTTTGGGAGGATCTGAGCTGCTGGGGCACGCTGTAGGTTTCCGGCTCTAGCTCGTCGGCTTTGGGGGTGGTGGTCTTGCTGACCCAGACCTCGGACACGGACTACACATCATTACTAACAAGACAAGAATTGAGCGTGCTGCGACAAAAATAAAAGCTAGACTAAACCGGAAGATATGATAACCAAAATTCACTGAAGGATAGGAGATAGAGGAAAAGCGGCAGCTTAGAGAAAAGGCAGAAGAACAGAGAGAAAACTAAAATTTTTTGCGGAGACACAGATGTTGTTGCGCTCGCATATTGCCCACCCTACCTACGATCACCTGCCGCAAGAGCATGGCTCTGGTGATCCCTTTTGATTCTTACGACCGTGGAGTCATCATTCGAGTCGGTAAAAACACAGAGATTTAAGAATTCATGATTTCATTAGACATTAAGATTTAATATAAATGTACTGATTAAGGCTAACATTACGTTTAAATTCATTTTTTTAGAGGCAGACAGAGAATTAGACTATATATGTATACTCTTAAAGTATTCAAAAATTTTAAAAATAACATCTTTAAACATAGTTCTTTGTTTAATTAATTTAAATTTTTGTTTTGAACGCTGCTCTAAGTTGAATTTATTTGAAAGGCTAAATTAGTTCACTTCATTTCTCATTACTTCATAAATTGCCATAATTAAAGTTAAAATTTTAGTAGAGATAGTTCATTAATTTAATTTTCTTGCGATCTCCAATTTAGAGTAATTCATTAATTCAATTTGTAGCGACATTTAATTCAAGGTAAACTTTTAGCATAGTGTAGAATTTTCATGTTTTATTATTTAGCTTTTGTTTAAACTTTTAAAAATAATGTTCTTTTATTAACACTCACGCATCTCATCCATCGGCGAAAGATCGATCTCCCTCGAAGGTGTGCTGGAAATTAATGGTTGTTTGGCCTGGCCCAGTGTAAGCAGTAGGCTGGCTTTCATCGTGTTAGTAGAAACAAAAGCAATAAAGAGATACCCTACTCTTCGCTTTGAGCAAGAAAACTGATTAATTTTGCTTAAACCTAAATTTTAAAATTACTTAAATATTTTCCAATAAATTTTCCTTCATAATTTTTCAAAGATAGTTCCTCTCATTATTTTTGGCTTCTAGTTTCAGCAAAAGTTTGCATAAAAAAAATCAGAGAAGGCTTACGTAAGCGTTACGCCATGCCATGTAGGTTAAGACCGTTTGGATAAAACAAAACTGGGGCACATCTTTTCCAAAGATTAAAAATCCTTCAGATTGGACATTTAATTCGCGCAGTTAATTCGCATTAAATTCGCGCATACACAGCGGTCGGACGACGGACGTTGCCTATGGCTACTGATCGGGACTACCCATTAGTTATGATCACTTCACCGAATATAGGTTAAAGCAGCAAGGGCACAGAGGTCATGCCAGGGTCAAACAATTTAAACTGCCGATCACTGCCAAACATCACCAACAAAATTTTCCGCAACTGCATAGCCGGCCACTTAAGAATGTCGCGCAGGCGTGCTGGTGGCCGATTTAACTGCACTAGAGTTAGGTATTCATCCCTCCTTCGGCTTCCTAGCCCGTCATGCCCCGCTTAGGGGGTGCTCCTCGGGACCGGAACTCAAAAACTGCTTGCTGGGGTCAATCTGTTGATTTTAAATTCACCACAGTAAGCAACCAATAACCGAAACACGCTTTTCGAAATATTTACCCGCTGGATGATTGTCCCCGGTGAAAATTTAAGGGGTCTCCCAAGTATAACCTCTTCCACTTGGGTACTGGTCGACGCCAGATGGTCGCCTTACAACCTTCGTAGACACTTTCCTGTGACCTGTGCAACAAAAAGGGTTACGCACTTCACACAGACACTGCCAGCTTTCCTACTCACTTGAGTTTGCTTAAGCTCCGGCAAGTTAAATTTCTTCGCACTCAAATTTGTATGCTGTCCGCTTGGACTTAACTCTCATTTAAGATTTGGTCTGCGAGAAGCAACTCCAATACTTGTGCACTCCACCGGATCTCGATTTGAAAAGAGTTTAGCACGGAAATAGGTGGAGCGACCTAGGTTCAGGCTTAGCAGCAGCGAAAAATTTCCTAATTGGAACAAGAGCTTTCCAGATCTTCCCTGGCGCCGCTATGAGCTATCTGTTATATTTTCCCTAAAATCTGTTCAGGCAAATACCACAAAAAAAAAATGCAGCTCACGAATTTTATGCACATGCACTAAAAGCTCGGCTTAAAAGTTGCCAAAAATGTTGTCTGCTTTTGAGCTGAAAAAAACTTGGCCTAAAGCTTTTATGATCTGTAGCCTACTTCTAGGTAAAAAAATGTATCTCGCGGCTCTTCAGTCGCCACTACAAAAGCCCCCCGGTAACATCTGGCTAGGGTATATATCTTACTGATACCCTAGACTGATGCCGACTGAAGACATATCATTGGCGAATATCTTTCGCATGGTATGTACCCAATGGTTTCCCTTGCAAATCTTCTAGCTCGTAGTAAGAGTTTCCTAACCTTCTGCGAACTCTGGCTTTTACAAAGGAAGGACCGAATTTAGCATTGTATCCTGTCTGGAAACAACTTTGCTTAAAATTCCTACGAAATACTTCTTGCCCTTCTGCATACGAAACAACTCTAGCCCTAAGATTGTATTTCTTCTCGTTTTCGGAGTGCTTCGTTAACATCCGTTGGCATGCTTTCTCCCGCACTATCTCGAACGAGTCTTGACGGTCAAATTTTAGGGATCGGTCATCCAATAGGTTGAGCTTCCTCAACAAAGAATACGTGGAGCCAGAAGTAATCATGTGTTGCCCGAAAACCATGTAGTAAGGAGATGTTCCTAGGCTTGAATGTACGGATGATCTCAACGCACAACTAATCCTATTTAGGTATTCGTCCCAATCTTTCTGATCAGGCCGCAAATACGCTCTAATTGCAGAGATAACAGACCGGTTAACGCGCTCAGAGGCGTTAGCCTGAGGCGAATGCACAGCAGTCAGCGTATGCCTAATGCCGTACTGCTGCATTAATTTCTGAAAAGCGTGCGAACGGAATTGAGATCCATTGTCAGACACTATCGTTTCGGGAGTGCCGTACGACATAAACAACTCTCCGTCCAAATATTTTATAACGCAACCTGCATCTATCTTCTTTACTGGTTTAAGAAAAACATACTTGGAAAAATGGTCGAGAACGATAAAAAGCCCAATATTTCCACTTCTGGATCTGGGGTATGGTCCAAGAAAATCTATAAATAGTCTTTGGAAAAATCGTTGACTTTCCGGTGCTTTTCCTAAGGGTGGTCGCAAAACATAATTTGGTGCTTTTGTGGTTTTGCACACCTCACAAGCATTTATATAGGCCTTAACATCTGTCACGAGTCCAGGCCAGAAATAATAACGTCTAACTCTTTCAATGGTCTTGTGTATCCCACCATGAGCAGACAACGAACTATCGTGAGCGCGAGAAAGTATCTCAGGAACCAGTTCCTTCGGCACCCAGAGCTTCCAGGCATATTCATCGTGCACTTGCTCTCCTGTCAAATGCTCAGCCTTTCGATAAATGTAACCGCTATCGGTCCTAAGATCCGGAAAATTCGTCTGATTTGCACTCACTTTCTGCACGAGTTCGGTATATTCCGCTGATTTAAAGTGATCGGAATTTAGATCTACGAGAAATCCATCCCGCAAGTCTATCGCAGCTATCACGTCTTCGTTTACCCGAGACAAGGAATCGGGAACTACGTTAAGCGAACCTTTGCGATGCTCAATCTCGAAATCATACCTTTGTAAGGCCAAAGCCCATCGAGCTAGACGCGAATTTAGGTCATGGTTAGACATCAACCATTTTAATGACCCATGATCGGTTATGATTTTGAATCTATGTCCTTCCACATATGCCCTAAAATTTTTAAGAGCCACGATCGCAGCGAGACATTCTTGCTCAGTAACGGTATAATTTCGTTGCGCCTTATTTAATTTCTTCGAAATGAAGGCAATAGGACGCTCATCTCCTTCTTCCGAAACTTGGACTAATACAGCTCCAACTCCGGTCTTACTCGCGTCGCAATGTATTGCGAACGGCTTCGAAAAATCAGGACTGCATAAAACAGGAGCCTCGCTAAGACATTGCTTTAGCTTCTCAAAAGATTCTACAGCTGCTTTTGTCAAACTGAATCTTCTTTTCGTGGTCATCAGATCTGTTAAAGGGGCAGCAAGAGACGCAAAATTGGGAACAAACTTGCGATACCATCCGCACAGACCCATAAAACTTCGCAAATTACGCAAAGTCTTTGGCAAAGGAAAATCCCTGATTGCGGCAACCTTTTCGGGATCGGTTCGGATTCCTCCATCGCCGATTATGTGGCCCAAATATCGCACCCTCAGCATGCAGAAATGACTTTTGCCAATATTGATAGTCAAGCCTGCACGCCTAATGTGTAGCGCAACCTCTCTTAGCACTTCTAAATGCCTCTCAAAACTTGAAGACACTATCAGCAGATCATCTAGGTAAATGAAAACCTCGTTTCTCAGATGAGCTGGCACCACTTTGTCCATCAATCGAGACATTGTACTTGTGGCATTGCAAAGCCCGAACGGCATAACTTTAAACTGATAGAGGGGTCTACCAGGAACAGTGAACGCCGTCTTGTCGCGAGAAGAAATTTCTAAAGGTACTTGCCAGTACGCGTCTTTTAGGTCAAGGCTTGTTATATATTCGGCCTTCGGCAAGCGACTCAATATGCCACTAATTTGTGGAAGAGGATATGCATCCTTTTCGGTGAAACTGTTCACCTTGCGACAATCCAAACAAATTCTGACCTTTCCAGGTTTCGTTACCATAACAATTGGAGATGACCATGAGCTGTCGGACTCTTCTATCACTCCTAGTTGTATCATCCTGTCAATCTCGGCATACATCGCCTTTTCAACGGCCGGTGAGACAGGGAAATGGCGTTGTTTTATTGGTTTAGCCATACCTACATCAATAGAATGTGATATAAGGTTGGTCTTACCAAGACCTTCTTGGCTAAACGACGGAAAACAATTAATCACATTCGATAGTTTAGCTTTATCCATCTCGGACAGTCTGTGCTGATCTACTTTGACTTTGCAGTCAGTCTCCGATGAGTCTAATTCAGCTATATTCAAATTTCTGGGAAGAAGATCGTACAGCCTCCAAAAATCTATCCCTAGATATAAATCCTGTTTCAGTGAGGGCACTATGTAAATTTTTAACCGATTCTTTACGTCGGCGTATTCCACCTCAGCTTGGAAAAAGCCTGTTATCTGCTGTGACCGACCATCGGCTGTTGTAGCACTACTCTTGATGACTTTGAAATCTCCTTTGGTCATTACCTCACGAGCTAAGTTACCTCCCACACAACTAATTGACGCTCCGGAGTCTAAAAGGCCGTAAACTATTCGATCTAGTACACGAATTGGCAAAAAGGGTCGAGGATCTTTTGGTCCTGTCGGTAGTGAATTTATATACTCGATGCCAATTCTACATTGCTTGACATTTTGCCAGAATGATTTTATTCGAGTAGAATTGCGAGACTTATGTTTTTGCAAATCATGTAGATAGTTGTCTACTGGTATAGTTATTCCCTTTAATATTGGGATTTTGCTATGTAGCAAAGGACTAGCAGGTATTTGTTGTTCGTCAGGGTATGGAAGTTGAGTAACATTTGCTGCATCTACTACTCTTCGGTCATCGTGGCTTGGCTCCGGAAGGCACTCGAAGTCTTCTGTCTGAATTGCGACTTCGACATGCCGGTTTTGGAGTTTTTTGAACACTTACTACAGCTTGGTTTGTAAGTATTTGCAGCTCCACAACCGTAACAAAAAACTCTTCTTTCAGATACACAATCCTGATATCTATGCCCTTCCTTTCGACAATTCCAACATAATAAGGAAAACGCTTCGACATCAGCCTCACTTTCGGATTCTGATTCTACCTGAGTTTCACATTCCTGACTAAATTCAGACACTTCTCGTCTGAACGGAGTGCTCCGCACGTAGCCACTGCACCGCTTAACATCGGCTAAGAAGGCTTCGCGCCTGCGACAAATCTGTCTTAGATCTGAAACAGTATTAACATCAATGTTCAAGATCTCATGTCTAATTTCTGGACGCAAATTGTTTCTAAGAACTCGAATTAATTTACTTGACGTCCATGGATGCTCCAGCTGATCGACTAGGCCAGATATTGTATCATAAAAACAATCAAAAGATTCATTTGGCTTTTGTTTAGTGTTCCTAATTAATTCTTCGATATCGCCATCGTCTCTGCTCTGGCGAAACTGAAGACGCAAAGCTGAACAGAAAGTGTCCCAAAGAATCTCGCCGTGCGCTTTATGATAACGCCAATAAAATTCATTGGCCTTCCCTTCAAAAAGGACGCTTGCGTGTTTACAAAGTAGATTGAAATTACTACCTAACGTCTCTCGGGTTAGTGTATCTACTCTATAAATAAAATTATCTACTGATACTCCTATTCCTGAATATTTTATCTTCCATCCATTGAGGATATGCACGACCTTATCTGGTCGGTTCACCAACTCGGACGTAGTGCTTCTTTGTGATGCGGGAGAGCCCGGTGCCAAGGGGACTTGTCTTGAACTGCTTCCGGTTCCATTCCTAGTTTCGACCCTATCATCATCATTACCCAGCGATCGACGCGACGAATGTTCACTCTCAGAATTGTCACTTCCACGACTGGTGCTTGCTAACGCCCTGGTTATGCTGTCAGTTACTGAATTTTGAATCAAATCGGTCATCCTTTCCGAAAGCGTAGCGAGTAATCTTCGCTCCATAGCCAGTAACGTTATAGCATTAGCTGTTAGAACACTTGAATTGCTAACCCCACTGTTATTAACTTGTGCACTTTGTCCTGAGGTCGAAGCTGTATTATCTAATGCTTGCTGACCAACTGCATCTAAAGGCTGTCGTTTTTTTGACCCACTTCGGGTTTGTCTCTCAGATACCTCTATAGGCTTCGAAATTGCCGGTCTACTAGATACTTTACACACCGGACATTGTGCGCTATCCTTCCAATGAGCTTCTATACATCGCTTATGAAACTCGTGTTGACAACTGGTTATAAAAAGCTCAGCAGGATTTATATCTGCTGTACATAACGGACAAACGACCTTTGGGCTTGATTCAGCTCCTCTTTCCGGAGATCGGTCTAACCCCATCATTCCCACAAGATACGAAAATTTGGTTTGAATGCAAAAAAAAATAAAATTATTGACGTTCCGACAACAGTTAACCAATCAACTGCAATCGAAATTTCTTTGAAAATGTTGCTTTGTTTTGTTTTTCGATAAGTAAAGCCAAATATAGAGAAGTAAAGATATAATATATATATACAAAAAAATGTGTTTACCGAACTCTTGATTAGATGTCACACGTCTCGAAGAATCATAATTAAAAAAAATCAAATTTCTCGGAAATTTAAAGATTGGAAAGTGAAAACTTTTGATTAGATTTAAGCCCTATTCATAAGAGGGAAGCTCTTTTTCTTTATTTCGAATTCGGACAGCGATTAGTTCAGAGACAGATACGCATGTATTCCAGAATATGATCGAAAGAAACTAAAACTTCAAGGAAAAAAAAAAAAAAAGAATAAAGAAGTTTTTTTTTTTTTTTTTTTTTTTTTTTTTTTTTTTTTTTTATACTCTTTCTGGATATGGCACTACTCCGAAGAAATGCCTATATTTTCCGTGTAGTTGAGTTTAGAGTTAAGAGTAGTTCAGTGACTTAGTGTTATAAACTGGGACAGAGGATGAGCGCTCTGTATTGCTTCCTCTGTTTTCCTCATCTTTACTAGCCACCTTGTCATCTCTTCTAAGTTAAGGAAAAAATCTTTTGCTTCCTTGTAAATCTGGCCAGTTGGGAATACAGATATTAACCTCAACTGTTTTCCAAGACTTATCAGAAAAACAAAAAAAAATTTTTGATAGAAGCTTGAAAGAAATTGAAAGAAAGATAGAATTGTAGAAATAGAAAGAATTTATTTACCCTCGAGTTTTATTAAAAAGAATCTTTTATAAATCCACACACGTTAAAACTCTGGCCAGTTAGGAATACCAATACTCGCAAAACTGTTATCCAAGAATTGTTTAGACACGAGGGAGTTAAATAATCAGGAATGAATTTGTTTATCCGCGAGTCTTAATAAAAATATTCTTTTACTAAGGCTCCACACGTTGAGCGCCACTTTTCTTATTAATAATAATGAATTATAACTGTAGTGTGTAACGTTCAAGTTCGTTTGCTTTGGGAGGATCTGAGCTGCTGGGGCACGCTGTAGGTTTCCGGCTCTAGCTCGTCGGCTTTGGGGGTGGTGGTCTTGCTGACCCAGACCTCGGACACGGACTACACATCATTACTAACAAGACAAGAATTGAGCGTGCTGCGACAAAAATAAAAGCTAGACTAAACCGGAAGATATGATAACCAAAATTCACTGAAGGATAGGAGATAGAGGAAAAGCGGCAGCTTAGAGAAAAGGCAGAAGAACAGAGAGAAAACTAAAATTTTTTGCGGAGACACAGATGTTGTTGCGCTCGCATATTGCCCACCCTACCTACGATCACCTGCCGCAAGAGCATGGCTCTGGTGATCCCTTTTGATTCTTACGACCGTGGAGTCATCATTCGAGTCGGTAAAAACACAGAGATTTAAGAATTCATGATTTCATTAGACATTAAGATTTAATATAAATGTACTGATTAAGGCTAACATTACGTTTAAACTCATTTTTTTAGAGGCAGACAGAGAATTAGACTATATATGTATACTCTTAAAGTATTCAAAAATTTTAAAAATAACATCTTTAAACATAGTTCTTTGTTTAATTAATTTAAATTTTTGTTTTGAACGCTGCTCTAAGTTGAATTTATTTGAAAGGCTAAATTAGTTCACTTCATTTCTCATTACTTCATAAATTGCCATAATTAAAGTTAAAATTTTAGTAGAGATAGTTCATTAATTTAATTTTCTTGCGATCTCCAATTTAGAGTAATTCATTAATTCAATTTGTAGCGACATTTAATTCAAGGTAAACTTTTAGCATAGTGTAGAATTTTCATGTTTTATTATTTAGCTTTTGTTTAAACTTTTAAAAATAATGTTCTTTTATTAACACTCACGCATCTCATCCATCGGCGAAAGATCGATCTCCCTCGAAGGTGTGCTGGAAATTAATGGTTGTTTGGCCTGGCCCAGTGTAAGCAGTAGGCTGGCTTTCATCGTGTTAGTAGAAACAAAAGCAATAAAGAGATACCCTACTCTTCGCTTTGAGCAAGAAAACTAATTAATTTTGCTTAAACCTAAATTTTAAAATTACTTAAATATTTTCCAATAAATTTTCCTTCATAATTTTTCAAAGATAGTTCCTCTCATTATTTTTGGCTTCTAGTTTCAGCAAAAGTTTGCATAAAAAAATCAGAGAAGGCTTACGTAAGCGTTACGCCATGCCATGTAGGTTAAGACCGTTTGGATAAAACAAAACTGGGGCACATCTTTTCCAAAGATTAAAAATCCTTCAGATTGGACATTTAATTCGCGCAGTTAATTCGCATTAAATTCGCGCATACACAGCGGTCGGACGACGGACGTTGCCTATGGCTACTGATCGGGACTACCCATTAGTTATGATCACTTCACCGAATATAGGTTAAAGCAGCAAGGGCACAGAGGTCATGCCAGGGTCAAACAATTTAAACTGCCGATCACTGCCAAACATCACCAACAAAATTTTCCGCAACTGCATAGCCGGCCACTTAAGAATGTCGCGCAGGCGTGCTGGTGGCCGATTTAACTGCACTAGAGTTAGGTATTCATCCCTCCTTCGGCTTCCTAGCCCGTCATGCCCCGCTTAGGGGGTGCTCCTCGGGACCGGAACTCAAAAACTGCTTGCTGGGGTCAATCTGTTGATTTTAAATTCACCACAGTAAGCAACCAATAACCGAAACACGCTTTTCGAAATATTTACCCGCTGGATGATTGTCCCCGGTGAAAATTTAAGGGGTCTCCCAAGTATAACCTCTTCCACTTGGGTACTGGTCGACGCCAGATGGTCGCCTTACAACCTTCGTAGACACTTTCCTGTGACCTGTGCAACAAAAAGGGTTACGCACTTCACACAGACACTGCCAGCTTTCCTACTCACTTGAGTTTGCTTAAGCTCCGGCAAGTTAAATTTCTTCGCACTCAAATTTGTATGCTGTCCGCTTGGACTTAACTCTCATTTAAGATTTGGTCTGCGAGAAGCAACTCCAATACTTGTGCACTCCACCGGATCTCGATTTGAAAAGAGTTTAGCACGGAAATAGGTGGAGCGACCTAGGTTCAGGCTTAGCAGCAGCGAAAAATTTCCTAATTGGAACAAGAGCTTTCCAGATCTTCCCTGGCGCCGCTATGAGCTATCTGTTATATTTTCCCTAAAATCTGTTCAGGCAAATACCACAAAAAAAAAATGCAGCTCACGAATTTTATGCACATGCACTAAAAGCTCGGCTTAAAAGTTGCCAAAAATGTTGTCTGCTTTTGAGCTGAAAAAAAACTTGGCCTAAAGCTTTTATGATCTGTAGCCTACTTCTAGGTAAAAAAATGTATCTCGCGGCTCTTCAGTCGCCACTACACTTCATGAAGATCCTGCGCAAGGAGGGACTGCACGGAATGTACAAAGGTTTTTGGCCCGTCTACTTACGTAGTGCACCCCACACCACCTTGACCTTTGTCTTTTTCGACAAGTTGCAATATCTGCGCAGCCGTTATATATTCAAGGAGAAGGCCTAAATTACTTCAGACTCTAACACTTACTTTCCCAGGGCATTTATAATTGTTTTTAGATAAATAAAAAGCTATACAATCAAAAAGCCCGCTTTTATAAGCATCTAAAAATGTGGCAACGCTGTTTCTTCTATGAACGAATGCGGTCTCTTGGCTCATTTCTTAGTGTTTCTCGTGGACAACTCGAGTATGAAAGCATCAGACATCCCGAAAAATCCTTTTCGCTTACTTTTGCCCACCCGAAAATAACGGAAAAGGTGGAAAACCGGAAAACCCATTAGTAATACCCATTGCTAGACAGCCGAAAATACGAGCTTTTTCTCTGCCACCCTCGCAATGCGTCTTGGTAATCTCCACCAAAAGAACTTCGGTCACACTGTAGTTGGAATTGGAAATTCTTGAAGTCGGCGTCGCATTTTTTCGATTGACAACCTACCAAATTACCTATAATGGCCGCCCAAATCGCTCAGGTGCAACAGTTTTTCAACGGCTACAAGCAGAATGTGGCCAAGTCGCTGCGCGATGCCAACAAGCCCTGGACGAAGACTTTCGACACCATCGAGGAGAAGACCGGCGTGGACCGCGTTAATATTTTCTTTGGTGAGTAGTCCTGTCCTTGTGCGACGGCGTCATCGGTCCTGCTGACCCCCAAACGCACACCCATTACCCCGACTGACCCCTGGCGAAGTGGCTGCGTGCGTAACCGCCTCAAACTCATCGAGATGCAGTGGAATTTTTCACGACATTTATAAATAGCAACCTGTTATATATAGTCAGGCGGTGGCTGATGTTGGCAAAGGGGGTTCACGGTGCGCTTGCTGCCTGGTGACCAATTAGGCGCTAATCACTCCGCTTAAGTTTGAATTAAATTCGGTTTGTGTTTTATTGCCAAGCGCGCTTCGATACACCAACACACCTAGGAGAGGTGAGAGCATGAGCATGTGATGTGTGCATGTAAGGCAGCTACGTAGGCAGCTGCCGGTGTGTGTGCGTATGAGTGTTATCCACAAAAGTTTTCGTGTTTTTGTGCTTTTCTTTGTTTACTTTATCGAAAGTACATTTTCTCAGTACGCGCGGTGAGCAATCCATCGTTCGCTGGTCTCTGCATTCCATTCCGCGATCTCTCTTCGAAAGTCCAGCCGTACGGGGTCAAAAGGTTGGCGTTGAGACGTGGCGCTTGACACACACGTGGAGAGCAATTAGCTGGGCAGGTGTGTGCGCGCCAGTCTCCGTTGGTGTGTGTGTGCTGCCCCCATAGATCAAATCCCACAAAGAGCTTTTCGATTTTGGATCCAGCTCCCCCGACGGAGTCACCGATGTGGCTCTGGGAGTATATTATGCAAATCAGACGGCGACAGGCAGTGCGGCGCAATGTCAGGGTTCCCCTCGTTTACCTGGGCACAGGTGAGTGCTCCTCCTCCTGATCCTCCTTCTCCGCCAAGAACAATACGTTCATAAGTATAATTAGCCTCGGGTCTAGCGTGCATGACATCACGCATACGTTCGGGGCAACAAATGGCGAGTCCGTTCATCTGGGCGGGCAAACTGCAACTGGCCGGGATCAGAAGCAGGTCGAGACATCCCACTGACAACAGCTAAGGGTTTATAATTAGCCCAGCGGCAAGGCGAGTCATGGGGCGGTTTAGGAACCCCAGAGATCCCAGAAGGGGCGCCCTTGAAAGGGGTACAGGTATAGGGTGGTCTTGAGCAGGAGAACTTAAATTTAAACCATGCTTGCTAGCTTTAGTAGCTCAGATAGCACCCGGCGCCTGGTAGAACCGCTCCTGTCCCCAGATCTCGCCATGGGCCCCAAGGGAAAATCCGGCACAGTTATGGCAGTTGAACAACTAGACGGCAAGCATGGCAGTCGAGGGCTTGGAGAGTAAAATAGTTCAGCTTTTTATTGAGAATGCCTTTCTACGCTTTGGTACAGTTTCGGGAGCGGGTTTACATCACCAAGTCGCAGCTAATCAACTTTATTGCTTATTTCAGGTGCCGCCGCCTCCTGCGCCCTCTATCTGATCTTCGGCTATGGCGCCCAGCTGCTGTGCAACATCATCGGTGTGCTGTATCCCGCCTACATCTCGATACATGCGATCGAGTCCAGCACGAAGCAGGATGACACCAAGTGGCTCATCTACTGGGTCACCTTTGGCATCTTCACCGTGATTGAGTTCTTCTCGGGCCTGCTGACCTCGGTGATTCCCTTCTACTGGCTGCTCAAGGTGGGTTTTGATTGCCTCTCTCTTGATATCTTGATTAAAACTCTTGCTTATCCCCTGTGCAGTGTGCTTTCCTCATCTGGTGCATGCTGCCCACGGAGCAGAACGGCTCCACCATCATCTACCACAAGCTGGTGCGGCCCTACTTCTTGAAACACCACGAATGTGAGTCCCACAAACCTTGTAAAATGCTTTAAATTCCCTAATTCTCTCTCCTTTCGCCTACAGCCGTCGACAGGATCATCGATGATGGCATGAAGAAGGCCGCTGGAGTGCTGAAGCACGACTAGGTCTAGGGAGCTCCATCCGCTGCTAACTTGGCTTCCCCATGCATTTGGATTAGGTCACCACCTCACCTCGTATCGGTTACGTTTTGCAATAAATTTTAAATCTGTATTCATTTTGTTGTTAATAAGAGCACGCCGCCAGTGGTGAGAATGAAATCTCCGCTTGTTAAACGTAAAACGAAAACGATGGTTTTTTTTATTAACGACCGAGAGATCCGATCTTCAAGCTGTTGATTCCGCCTTCTCTGCGCTGGCCTCCGCCTCGGAAGCTGCTCTCCGGTTGCGCCAGGCGGACATGTAGGTGCGTGGGTGGATGGGCAGGAGTCCAGCGATTCCTAGAAGCTCTGCCGCAGGCGTGGACAGATGGGCTCCCTTGCCCAGCCAGTGGCGAATCCTCTCTGTGTTGAGGGCTACCAGGCGCTCGTTGTAGTCGTTGGGCAGCGGATCGTAGGAGCCCACCTGTTCGATCACAGGCTGGTGCTGGTTTTTTCTCCTCTAAAGGTTTAAAATAAAGAGTTTATTTAGGATTTATCAGGGTTTTAAGGCACAAAAATAACTCGCCTCCATGACGACAATGTGGTAGAACGGGCGATTGGTGCAGCCCAGGCGCACGAAGCGAATGATCTTGGCCGATTTTGCGTAGAAGCGGCCAATGCCACTAGCTGGAGATAGAGGCATGTCTTCGTTTCTCGGGTTTAATACAGGTATTTCCTTATTTATTTTTTACTTTGCGGTTTAGGTTACCGCATATTTCGGAGAGCTGCCAGACTTTGCGCTGATACAGCGTGCCACCGATAGTTCCACGACTTGGCAGCCCTTCACTTACGTGTTTTATTACGTATTTTTCTTACGAATTTCAGGTTAATAAACGGAAAACCTGACGGGCACACTGTTCCTCACCAGTGTAGGCCATTGTCGGGAGTTGATAAAAGCGAGTAGCCAAAAATAGCTAGATTTCTGAATAATAGAAAGAAAATAGGATATTTTAAGAGCAAAAAAATTTAATGTACCAATGGTATGCTACCAATTTGTCAAAACTACTTATTTTTAACGTCGTATTCGAAAAGGAATTTTTCAGTTATATGTCTATTAGGGCCGATTTTTCAATGTCAGGTTAACTTTTGTCATTGAGGTAAATTGTTTTTCGAAGTTAAGTAGGCCACTCAAATCATGTTTTTATTCATCTGACTGACAAATCCTGACTAAAGGAATAGGTCTAGTTACAAATCTGTCAGTTAGATAAGCACAAACATGGTTATGGGCGACTAAATTACTCCGAATAACAATTTATCTCGTTGACAAAAGTTACTTTGACATTGAAAAATCGGACCCAAAGTCTTATTTTTGAATTATTGTTCCATTTTACCAATTTTCAAAATATAACTTAAGGTGCTCGTATAGATTATATTTCGGAGCTTTGATTTTACCATGTTCACTTGGTTCACTTCTTATATGGCATTTGACCATGGTAAGCTCAGCAGCATGATAAATTAAGAAGCATTTCTTTGGGGAATACCCTAAAATAATTAGGAAAAATTGTACACCATTCAATTATTTAAAACAGCTTCAAAATGGCAAATTATTTGTATAGAAATGGAAAAAATAACAGGGTTCTGGAAAAGTAAGTGGTTGCCAGTTTTAGGGCTCGCCAAATAGCCAGATCTGGCCAGAAAATAGCCAAGTTGGCAGCACTGCTTGTGTGTCAGAGAAACGAACACTAAGGAATTTTAGTGGTACAGTGTCTGTGTGAAATATATTGGAAAAAGAGTGTTTTGTTTATAATTTTAATTGCAAAAACTGCACATAGGCACACGGCGCGTGCACACACTAACGCACCAGCACCCGCACGCCCCCGAGGCCCCCGAAAGTGTTATCAGTGGAGCGAACACACGCTCCAAACGCCAAAGAAAAAAATGGCGCCCGCAGCAGACTGACTTTCTTTTCGTTCGGAATCTATATAGTCGTTCAGTTCGCCCCAGTCTCGTCGTCGGCGGACGAATGCGGTGATTTTCGTCGCAGTGCGATCCCCCGAAATATACATTGAAAAGTGCCAATAACCAAACGAGAGACCAAAACGAAACGAAACCAATCGAAATATTATTGTTCTGTGTGTTGTATATTGTTCGGCTCGAGCACACAGCCGCAAATTACCATTACCAATTTCCACTTACTACTACTAGAGAGGAGGCTAGTATTTTGTACGTGCTTTAGAATACATACATACATACCTACATATACCACAAGCAAGCGAGAAGTGTGCAATTACATTTGCGTTTGGAAATTTTGCGCTTTTTTCTCTTCCGCCTCCTTCCAACCCTCCACCCCCAAATCTCTCTCTCTATTCCCCCCGTCTGCCTCTGCACCGCACTGTGCTAAATAATGTGCGCCGCCCAGAATCCGCCGCCCTTCGGCTATACCTGGGGCTTTGCAGACAACGGCAGCCGCAACGCCGAATCTGTCCTGGAGATATCGCCGAACATCAACTACACGGTCAGCGGGGAGTCGGTGAGTAGTCCACGTCTACAATTTATACAGTTCTTTTTGTAGGGCCAGGAGCTGCCTGCCTATTAGCCTTAGCAAGTGCAAGCTGCTAGGATTCTCGCCCCGCCCCCTACTAAACCCCCTCCTTGTTGCTGTTGCTTTCCCACACCGAATCATGTTGTGGCCACCGCATACAGACAAACGCACAGAATACACGCACTCTGGGCACGACATACATACAGACATATACTCGCTCGCTGCTGGGCCTCACCAACACTCGCTGGTTTCGCGGCAACGAACTGTGTATGTATACGGCCCGAGAGGCATTCACGTACGTGGAAACGAGCAGGCATGACATACATACAAATATACATGTACGAGACGTATGTACATGAATATACATACGGCACACTTTATGTAACTGCGTTGTCATGCGAATACGGAATGGAGCGAGTGTGTTAGAATTCTTTTACCATACATCCATACGGATTTTTTTCGTTTCCATTTCATTCGTAAACATCATAATTTGGTATTTGTAAGCCCAAATGCGTACACATCCATCCGTCCATCTCTGTGTGCGCGGAGAAATTCCCAAATAAAAACACACGCACCTGGAGCAAGGGAAGGAAGGGTGGTGGCGGTGGCAAGTTAGTAAATAAATAAATATGTAGCCAATAATGCAGGCGCTTTGGCTCCCTCTCTTTGGCCCCACTCGCATGCCCGCCCAATTAATTAGCAGCGGGAAGGTCGTGAAATTTTTCAGCAGTCTGGCAGCTGGCAAGCGGTGGCAATCGATGCTAATCGATATTTTGCTTGATTATGTACATATCGCTAACCCAATTTTGAGTTCTATTAATAATTATACGGCCTTTGGTCTCTGTTCTTGTTCTTGTTGTTGCGATGCGAGTTTATTTTGTTTGGTTTTTCCCCCTGGAGAGGGGAGAGCAACAATTCTTGTTGTTGTGCAATTGACAGGACAGGCAACCCTGTTTTTGTTATTTTTTTCTTTTCGCTTAGCGCGCACTCACACAGATGCAGACGCGGCGAATTCGCCGCACTTGCGCGCCCGATTCGTTCACAGTTGTGTGCGTCAGCGGCGAATTCGCCGCACGCATACACGCCCAGAAATGACGTGTGCTTTTCTGGTGTGCGTTTTGCGTGCGTGTGTTTTGATTACTTTTGCGTTCCGTTTTGGCGCCCATCACACCCGTGCATTTGCCGATGTCCAATTGCACACATACAGCAAAGAGTGAAAAAGGCGCGCATTTTTGCCGACCCATCCCCTCTCTCCTGCTCTCCAACACCCCTCACCCCACCGTTTATCATCTGTTGCCGCACTGCTGCTCAGAGCTGCGCAGGTGTAGCGTGGTTATCAATCAGAGCGAGCAAGAAGCAGCAGCAGCAATGGGAACAATAACAATAACACCATAAACAAAAGCGTAGTGCGGTTAGAAGAAGCATAAACCGCAACTTTAAGCGGGCCCGCTTGCAGGGACTTAGCATAGCGAGTGGCAACTGTACGCGAGATTGGGCTCCAATTTGGGGTCCCAAAAAAAGCTTCATTGAACAAAAATAAATAACACTTACCCCTTAAAAATAAAAACAAGTTCATAAATAAGTAAAATAAAATAATACCTTTGGAAAAATAATATAATTAAACCTTGAATTAAGGGCCAACCAGAATAAAATTAATAATAAAAGAATAAGTTAAATTTTTAGTAAAAATGTATCCTTATAAAGTCAAAACTTATTCCATTGGCTAATTTTTCTTAAATATTTAACCATTTTCGTCCCTTAAATAAGATATAATGATATCTCTTAATTTCAATATACAACTTCTATCAATTTTATAGCAAAACTAAAACATTTATACCTTTAACATTAATTTTAAAATCATTACCACAAAATAAACTCGTTAAAAAGAAAATTAGTTCAAAATTTTGTGGAATTTCTTAACTAAATTAATTGTCGAAGGCTTCAAATTGGTTTAAATTGTTTAAAAATCGAATAACCATAAAGGTCATCATATAAAATAAAAGAATTTATGATAAAAAGGAACTTACTTAGATATAGAGACTTTCTCAATCATCTCAATATTACCCAAAACGTTTCAATAATGTAAGAAATCAGTTTTATAAGTGCAAAGATATAAAAATCCTTGAAGTTCAAGGCCTTAAAGTTCCCCTACCTTTATGTTAGTGGTTCCCTTTTTAATGGAAGATAAGAACTAAATACTACGTCAACCAAATCCCATAAGAACCACCCCTCAGTGATCCCTCAAATCCCTCTCACCTCACTCCAGATGCCCTATTTGTTATCGACGGATGGATCGTTGGCCGTGCAAAAGGATGTCAAAGCGCTCACAGCTGCAGGCAATAAGAATGTCGTTCGTCGGATGTTCGTGGTAAACGATCCATCGTTTCCACCAGGGACACAGAGGTGAGTTGGTACTCCTAAACGAGATCCCCCCATTCTAAGTGTATGTTCGATTCTAGGGTAATCACCGCCGGAGGATCATCGACGGTGGTGAAGAAGCAGGACGCCAATCAGCAGGTGTTGAGCCTTGACAAGAACTGTAAGTGTAGATCGAATTGAATCGAATCGAATCGAATCAGTGTTGCACGCGTTACTGTGTTTACTGTGTTACTGTGTGATTATCTCAATATATTTTTCGGTTTTCTGTTAATCGATTGTTTTTCTCTCTCTACTCCCGTTTATTTATAAATAAATTTGACTTATTTTGTTGTTCTTATTTTTTTTTTTTTAATTCTCGCTCGATCTCGCTGCCCTTGAATCCAACCCGAAAACCGAACCCCAAAAAACCCACCATATCTCCTCCGATAAAATCTCCAAACTCTCCTCATTGTGCTTGTGTGTGTTTTGCCCGTACCACCATCGCTCATCTAACTGCACCGCACTCATCACACCCACACCACCGACACCACACACACTCCAACACCTCATCACTGGCGGGCGGCGGGCGCGGGCTGATCGATACTACCAACTACTACTACCAACAAAAACCAAATCCTTCGAATGCTAAACAACAGATCTGCTCGTGGATCCGGCCACGGCGGCAGCAGCTGCAGCGGCAGCGGGCGGCGATCCGTCGGTGGCCCATCATCACCAGCTGGCGAACGGCAGCATTGTCGATGCCAAGACCGGACAGACGGTGCTAACCGCCGGCTCGGCGGCCGCCAAGTCGCACTTCAGCTCCATTGGGGCGCTGCATCTAACGCAGGAGGAGTGCAACGAGATCCTGATCAAGCGCGCCATCGCTGCCGGCCATCATCAGACGCACACGATCACCACTGCCGATGGGACGCACCATCATGCGTCTGGCGGGACACCAAGTAAGCATCTCAAATCTGTGTTTGTTTACCCCCAGTCCCCAGTCCCCACCTCTGCCTAGTCCCAGTCCCAGTCCTCCTCTCACACACAGCCCCACGCCGATTCGATGTGTAGTCCCTCCTGGCATACAATTGGCACAGATTCTCCGTTCCGGTTCCGGTTGCTTCGTTACGTTTTCTTAGTTTTTAATTATTAGTTCTTGGCTTTGTTTTGGCTCTAACTTTGCTTTAAGTTTTGATTAACCCACCGATGATGATTTATTGGCATATTCCGTTCGTATCTTTGATTTTCTTCCTTTTGTTTTCTCTCTCGCCCCGTTTTTTTGTATCTTTTTTTCGAATTCCATTTGGTTTCTGTTCCGTTGGCGGTGCAACAACACTCTTAGGTGACATACTTCCTGGTATTTCAGTTCAAGTACAGAAAGTAATCCAAGGACTCGAGGACAACGAGGACTCGCAGGGCGAAGCACCCAACCTAAAGCTGGAGCCAGGCACTTTGGAGCTGTCCCCGAAAACCGAACTACAGGAATCAATGCATTTCAGCGAAGTAAGTTGAGCAGAATCTCTACTGGCTCATCCCCTGACTACAATAATGGGGGCTATTACGGGTTTATTCACAGACGGACGCCACCATTAAGAAGGAACGCCCGTACAGTTGCGACGAGTGCGGCAAGTCCTTTCTGCTCAAGCATCATCTGACCACCCACGCACGCGTGCACACAGGTGGTTGTTCTTGTTCCTGGCAGCTTACTATCCCCCCAAGGAGCAGGCCTAATCGTCTCGTTTTGCCCACAGGTGAACGGCCCCACATCTGCACCCATTGCGGCAAGAGCTTCGCGCACAAGCACTGTCTCAACACGCACCTGCTGCTGCACTCGACGGAGCGACCGTATCAGTGCCAGGAGTGCAAGAAGAGCTTCACCCTCAAGCACCATCTGCTGACCCACTCGCGTGTCCATAGCCGAGAGCGGCCCTTTGTCTGCCAGGAGTGCGGGCGCGCCTTTCCGCTCAAGCGTCACCTGGTCACGCACAGCAAGTTCCACGCCGGCGAGCGGCCCTACGTCTGCGAGGAATGCGGTGAGAGCTTTGCCCAGGAGAATCACCTGATTATGCACTCGCGGTAAGCGTTGCTACCAAGCTACACAGAGTCACAGTAATGACCCTTTGCTCGCAGCTTCCATGGTTCATTGAATCCATTCGTTTGCGCCGAGTGCGGAGCCTCGTTTCCACGCAAGTTCCAGTTGGTTAATCACGGACGCATTCACGGCAAGATCCCCCACTCGTGCACGGTGTGTGGCAAGGAGTTTCTACAGAAGCGAACGCTGGTCTCCCACATGAGGTGGGTCTTTATAGTCTGTGATCTCTAGTTATCTCTAATCCCTATTATTATATTCCTTAGACGCGTCCACACTGGCGAGCAGGCGCATCCCTGCGTCAGCTGCGGCGAGGGCTTCCTCACCAAGGCCGAGCTGCACCAGCACGTGAGGACGGCGCACAATGGCGTCAATCCCAATACGAGCAGTGCCACCATCATAGCCAATCAGCAGGTAGGTCGCTGTACTCTCTACCTCTTTAAAGAGAAGCTGACGTGTGTGTTTCTCGTTCTTAATTGCCAAATCCAGCAGCTGCAACAGGCCCATCATCATCCCGGACAGACGCATCCGCAGACCATTACGGTGGTCAGCAATCCGGCCAACTCCACGCTCCTCACCGTCTCAACCACGGATGCTAATGGAGTGGCCCGACCACAGTTTGTGTGCCGGTAAGTAGTCACCCTGAATCCCTACCAGAAACCGCACTAATCTTTGTATCTTTCCCTCCCCCCAGCGAGTGCGGCAGCGCCTTCAATAGCCGCGAGGCCTTAGCCCTTCACTTGCGCCTTCATACCGGCGACAAGAGCCTCATGACCGACTTGTGCGCCCTGACAGCCGCCCTGCCGGGTCACTTCTTGAGCACGGCCAGTTTGAATCCGGGCACCGTGGTCACGGCCAATCCGAATCTAGTTGGCCAGAGCCCAGTGCCCGTGCAGATCATATCGTCGACCGGGCAGGTAATGTCGCAGACCACGCTGGTGCAGGCCGCCAACTCGACCCATCCGCAAGCCGTGGTCACCGCCGTGCCGACAATGCCTGTGCATGGCCAGCAGCAGCACCTGCAGCACGTACAGCAGCAGCAGCAACAGCAGCAGCAGCAGCAGCAACAGCAGCAGCATGTGGTCTCGGTGGCGCCGGCCAACAAGCCCAAGTCGCATTTCTGCGCCAGCTGCGGCAAGGGATTCGCGGCCAAGCACGGCCTGATGCAGCACAATCGGCGGCATCCGAACGGCGGCTGTACAGTGCGCACCCATGTGTGCGAGTGCGGCAAGGCCTTCTTCCAGAAGAACCACCTGATGCTGCACCAGCGCCAGCATCTGGAGACGAAGCCAGCCATATCGCAGCAACAGGTATGCTAGAGACTCTACTACCACTACCCAGTGTTCAGTGTCCAGTGCCTCTCCCTAAAATCAGATAATCCAGATAATCCGTTCCGCTCTGTTCCGTTCTCTTTATGCTTTCGATTTACGACTAATTAGTTAGTGTTAAGTCTAATTCTAGTTGGGAGTAGGTTGGGCGACGGCCCCCTTGGTTAATTAACTGTAAAAAAGAAACTAATGTTAATCCAATTTAACAATAAACGATTCTTATTGGCATTCGCTATAGAGGAGGCGTCCTTAGCTTACTCTTGTCTGTTACAAATAGATTAAGATGAGTTGGTCACACTATTAGAGCAGTGGCTCTCTCTCTCTCTCAAAAGAGAGCGCGAGAGAATGTTGCAGTCTCGATCGAAGAATAAAGTAGAGCTGTAAAAACATCGATAGTGCTCTCACTCGATATTTTCGATAGTGAGTGTCCAAACCATCGATAATATCGATACTATCGACGAAATGAAATGGGCTTAAAACAATTTTACTTTGCTTAAACAATCCAATTTATATGGCATAATTTATGTATTAAACAAAAAAACAATTAAAATTGAATCACATAACTGTCTAAATAGAATTTATATATAGATAGTTTTTGATATTAATGATTAAAAATTATCTGAAGAATATAAGAATAATTTTTTGATTATATTTATTGGCAAAAACTTGTAAATTTTATACGAATTCACTGATTTGTTGCTTACGCGATGTACCGATGGTAGAAAAAAACAATCGATGGTGACCCAGAGCACAGCATCATCGATAATATCGATAGTATCGTCGATAGGTTTACAGCTCTAAGCCAAGCGAACGTGTGAGAGAAAAACTGAATAAAAGAGAGACTTATTCGTTCCTGCTACACTCTTAAGTTAAAAGTTAAATGTGTTCCCCCCTTTGTTTTGCTTACCCTTCCCTCTCTGTGCCATCTCTATATCTTTACATATATCTCACCGATTCCCCCCAATGAATTCGAATCTGAAAACATAATCGCATTACCTTTTCCAATACTTTGCAGCTTGTTGTACCAACTACTTCTTACTAAGAGTTAAAAAACGAATCAGAACAGAGAAAAACAGATAAACAGAGAAACAGAAACAAGATAAAGATAAACCACAAATGAACATTAAAAACCTAAAAAGAGCACAACATAAGCAGGGGGAGGTGTGTGTGTGGCCTGCGGGTGTGCCTGCTGCCCCCTGTGAGTGTGTGCGTCTCCCACAAAAATCGATATAAATCAAAAATGAAAACATAACTACACTGCAAAATCTTCAGTTTGCGCGCGTTTTAGGTGTGTATGAAATATATCCAAAATTATCGCTAATATCTATGTATATCACGATGTATTATGTATGTCTTTTGTTGTTATCGTATTTGTTTGTCGTATGCTTAGAGATACAAACGTTCCTAATAGAGCTGGGAAAAAATCGATTCTCAGTGCATCGATTTTTTTCGATCTTTTAGAAAAAAAACATCGATTAAATCGAGAAAAAACTATTTAATTTTTTTAATTTATAGAATCAATTCATGGAGATCATATACTAATACATATAAAGAGCAAACCAAAAAAGCATTTCTTTAATATAAATAAAAAAAGTTATAAGTTTTTAAAACATAAATAACGAAAGAATTCGTTTTTATAACATAAAAAGCGAATATAAATTACGTTTGCGGAACATAAACAAAAAAAAGATATGATTTTATTATCAAATGCCTTTGATGATCCAAAATATGAATGGTTCACGATACATCGATTCTGCCAAAATCTAATCGATGTTGGACCGAAAAAAAAGAATCGTTAGTATCGATATTGCAATCGATTTTTTTCCCAGCTCTAGTTCCTTATTTGATCCTGCCTGTGTCTCCTGTCTCTCCCTTCTGTCTCTCCTTAAATGTTTCCTAAATCTTAATTTACTTCTCTTGCAAGCGTAATCCCTAGTTTAGTTTGTATTATTTCCGCATATTATTATTATATAGTTTAGTCGAGAGGCATTAGAGTCTCCTCTTCCCCCCCAGGCCTGAGCTAAACCCCTTTTCCCCCACTCTTGCAGGAGACGTCCTCTGCCCAGCAGCAGCAGCAGCAGGCGGCCGGGTCGGCCAGCGGCGGTCAGCAGCCGGCGCAGGTTCAAGTGCAGATAATGCCCGACGGTCAGATTCACGGCAAGGTGATCAAGTACGAGATCTGCCGCAGCGTCTTGCCGGAGGACCAGCAGCAGCAGCAGGCGGACCTGGATGGGGAATAGCCGAGGGCGACTGTAAATACGTGGCAAGTGCAACAGGAGCACCAGGCAGAGCAACTTTAGTAGCAGCACCAGCACACACAGCACAGGCATTAACCAGATCCCTCCCAGCATGAGAAGAAGAGAAGCGATTCCCTTAAGTGTAATATTTTTTAGTTAGACCCTAGGTTAGCGGCTAAGTAATCGCATTGTACACATATTGATAGTTAACTAGCGTTTACAGACATGGAAACACACCTTATATATATATATATATATACAAAATATGTACACACAGACATATATATAGGATTACGTATAGAAAGTATCTGTTAGTTATTTTCGCGATGCGTTGGTCGCATCTAAAAGAACAACCGGCATATGAGTTGCAAAGTTTTAAAGCGTTACGTTCTATTGGTTCTACGGATTAAACAAACACGACTTTTAAAATAACACAACCAATTATAACACACAAACTTATATATTCAAAACTAGATGACAAATATAAATGCTAAGTGTAAAATGTATACAAAAATTAACAGGACAAGAAAGAGTTATACACTAGACGACTTTCGGATCGGTTAGGTTCTAGAAACTAGACACTAGCAGGCGTTGCACTTGAGAATACGTAACCAAACAGCGTAAGGAGCGGCTTGGCGTGGGCAGCAGCAGCATATTTCGATTGTACATACAGAAACGGGAGGCCAAGCTGTGGTGCTGGGGAATGTGGAGTAGCGAACACAGATATCCAAACACGAACAGCAAGATATATCTCTCTAGCCTAAGGGGACTGCAACTTTAACAAATTATCCAATGAAATTAGTGACACACACAAGGAGAAGCAGCAGCTGGCATAACAATAACAGACATACTTATATATACCCCGAAAACCCGAAAATCAATGCACGCTTGGCGACGAATATCACACTGTAAAAAATTCTACCTTAAGTCTTAGGAGCGCAGATGAGATCATAATTGGTAATTCGTAATCGTAATCGGATAAAAATGAAACAATAAATAATGAACCTACACACTAAGCATATATTTTAATATGTAAGCCTTAAAAGAATACAAAAAGCGGAAAAATATGAATTATAATAAACAAAACAAAAATGTGTAATTGCAATTATGGCTACCGAATGGTCGAGTGTTCGCTCCCTAGCGATAACTGGCGAAAAAAGTAAGTATTTTATGGGGGGGAGGTCTTATCTAAACTTTCGAAAAACGCGGAAACCCACCGATCATTCAATCTCTTGATAAGGACTGCGCCAGCTATACAGTGCGTTTCTTGGTAACTAATTGGGGTTAATCAGCAATGGTTTTTACTTAATAAAAGAAAGTTTTTCTTGGGAGTGAGATTTAGAGCAGGGATGGGCTCTCTTATATTGTCTTTCAGCTCCTAGAGCTCTATTTGTATTGTATGTGTAGCTCCAGTTAGTTTGTGAGTAAGCTTTCGAGAGTTTATTCTGGAAAAATACCTTGCTTAATGGTATAAAAACAAAATCTACACACCCTCGGGTAAAAAACCTTGAGTTAAGGACAACAAAAACAAAACTTACACATGTATAATCAAATGGCTTTCTTTTTTCGTCAGCTGCTTTCACATATTCCGCAGAATCAGAGTTTTCTTATGTCAGGCTCCCATCTCAAAGTTTAGTGCCCAACCCTGTTAAAATGCTCGATCCTATTTAGGTAGAAACCCCTAGAACTAAATTTCTGTCTCGCAGCGTACCCCGCCCAAGGAACTTTCTTTTGTCAAAAAGTGAATGAATAACTTATTAATAGATTTGCTGATTAAACAAACAAACGCAAATATTTTTGCCATTCCGCACTGTGATTGTGACTCAACTCAGTTGCAATTTGTTAGCAAGAAAATCGCTTAGACACTTAAGGTAAAATATATACATATATGAGAGCGGCGGGAAAATATCTAAACTAGAGACAAAGTTTGTATGCAAATTCCGTAGAATGCCAAGGCGAAAATGAAGCCAGATAAGATAGCGCTTAAACACAAATTTTTGTCTAATTGTTGCTTGGCCAAGCAAAGAGATATAAGGCAAAGCTTTTTCTGGTTTCAGGTGTGTTCCGAAGTGGAATCATAAAATATAGAGACTTTGGGCCTTAGGCTTTTTTGTAGTTCCTGTCCCAGGCACGTCGCATATGTCCAACACGAGCAAGGTAGTCATTACAATATTCAACCAGCGCCGCCGTAACTTTTAATTGTTTTTAATTTTTTGTAGAGATGCGAGAGCATATAATATATTCGCAAAGCTACGTACGTGACTGGGGCTTCCATGCCCATATGGGCACAGCCTGAGTCAGTTGTTGGATAATTCGGTTGCAAGAGAATGTCGCCCCTGCAAGGCAGGCTTGCCCTAAAAGTGCATTGAGCACTGTCTCTGTAAGTCGTAAAAAAACACATTTTCGGCTATATTGGCATTTCGGCCAACTGCCAAATAAGGGCTGACACGTTACCTTGATGTGCATTTCGCTTTATTTTGTTGAATTAAAATTAATTGAACTTGAGGCCTGAGACAGCCGAAACTTGCGCATAAATTTCGAGACGAGACGAGAACGCCTCTGTCGCCGAAGCTGCCTCGATTCAATTTCAATTTCCAAGGAAACACTGTGATGAGCTGAGCTGAGAGATGTGATCATCATCAGTCGGTTCCATAGAGATCTCTCTCTAATTAGCTATGGTTTCCCTTGTTTTCCAGTGCGTTCCAGTTCCCAATTGACGTTTGCTCTGAATTGCATCGTGTGCCAGTTCCAGTTTGCAGGTTTTTATGTCCCCTTAGTGTGCTGGGTGAATTGCTAAGCAGGTTCCACTGTGGCGCTTTTATTTTCCACTTTAATTTTTGCATTTGTGGCTTACTTCTCTATTTGCTTGATTTTATTTTTGTGTGTACCCGGGCAAAGGCAAACGCAAGCAGCAAACAAGTTTTGATTGCTTTTTGGCTTCGCATGAAAATGAGACGCTCGCTCGTTGCTCATACGCCGCGTATGACGTCAGGCTTGAATTAAGCAAGAATTGGTGTAGCTTTTCTTTGTAGCTTTGTGATCATTTTGGAGGTCAAGTGGGTCTCAATCTCTGGGTCTCTCTTTCGTTATGCATCTGATCTATTGCAAGCTCTAGCCCCATTTGGACATAGCCACTTGGCTTGGGTTATATATTGCACCCACCAAAGGCCGTTATAAATCAATTGGGCGGCCATTGAGCTCGCTCCGACTGGCAGCGTTATGGCGAATAAATCTTGATCCCAATGGGGCTTACTCACAGCTCCGGCGGAGACGGAGACGGTACGCCCACGTAGCGCCGGAGACCCGGCTAGACATGGCCAGCAAAAACACCAAAGGCTGACTAATCAGTGTCAGATGCTATTCAAATTTAATTGTGCATCCGTCAGAGACTCACAGCCGTTATAGCCAGGCCAATTTTGGCTTTAAAGTTAATATTATTTCAAGATCTATTTGCTGTTTGCTCTGAAGGAAGCTACGCCGGCGCACGCCCTGGCAGATCGTGCTTCTCTGTACCTGAGAGCTCAAACAGAAAGACCGCCCGGCATCAGACATCTGTTTATTTTTCTGTTTTTATTGGCACTTTCACAAAAGATCGATGCGGTGAGGTGTGCGTGTCGCTTTTATTGGCTTATTGAACTCAATGGAAGTCTGTGGCAGTCTCTGTTTCGTGGCAGCCAAAACTGGGCACAGGGAGACGGCCTACGCATCCGTCAGATACTCTGGCACGCACACAGCCAAGCTGCCCGACTGAAACCTACGCTGCTGCTGCTGGCTTGGCCTGGCTTTTTGCCGTTTTTGCGAAGGCGATCGAAGTCGTGTCTCGCTTCCACTCGCAGCGGCAACCCACAAACGCTGCTCCGCTGCTCCGCTGCCGGCTCGGTGGCAGCGCACAGATAGTCAGGTCGGTCGAAAGCGGTTCCAGAGGCGATCAGTACGTTTTGAGTTGTGCTTCGCGACGGTTGGTGATCTTAACAGTGCTCCGAACGAAATAAACGAATACGAATAATAATAAATAGCTGTCTCTCGGTTTTTGGTGATTTTTTTCTTCGACTCTGTAGCTGTATCTGTATCCGAGTATCTGTATCTCTAACTCACTGCATCCGCGCGATCCGAGCCCCCCTTCGCTCTCTCTTTCTAAGGTGTGTGTGTGAAGTGAGCGAGAGTGCTAAGCTTTTTTGCTGCTCACACGTCTAACTGTCGTCGTTAGTGTGTGTTTTGGGGCCTCAACTTGAACTATGGCTCGCGTGCTCGTGTGCGTATTATAAATATATTTAAAAATAAGTATTTCGACATTCCGGCGATGGAAATTATGTGACACATCGCAACCCACAACACAACAGTGTCCAGATCCCATTCTAAAATACATTAACCGAGTGCCAAAAAGCAACGAAGCGAGTCAATAATTGTGATTAATAAACAAACAACATCGAAAAGAGCCAAAAGCCAGCATTAATTAGCCCGCAAATAGCCATAGTCCAGCCAGGTGCAATATTCGGTGATTACCTCATCTGTGTCAGAGCTCAGCCAGCAAAATGGTATCAAAAAGCAATAAAAAGAAACAAGTGTCTCAGCAGCAGCAGCAGCAGCAGCAGCCGCAGCAGCAGGGAGCGTCGACTTCGCAGCAGGCGCAGCAACCAACATCGAGCACAACCACATCGTCGTCGGCCTCGGCCACGAAGCTCACCAAGAAACTGGGACCCGATGCGTTTGCCACTCTGACCACCAACCAGAGCGAGTCCTCCATGGAGCACGAGTCTGTGTCCTACGGAGGCGATCCAGTACCTAGTACTTCCACTGGAGAAGTGGCCTCCCTGCCGGCTGCCGGGGTTAGAAGCTATAGCAGCTCCAAGAGCAAGGCCCACCAGTCGCACTCGTCCTCAACCTACACAGAGCAATCTCAGCAAACCCACGGACAGTCCAGCAGCAGCAGCAAGATCTCGCGGGATTATGCCAACGCCGCGATCATCTCCTCCATCGATCTGCTCGAGAGTGAAAAGAAAGAGCCAGTATTCTCGGTGCCCATCGAGGTGGTGGAGATCACAACGCCCACGCTATCCGTCTCCGCCAGCGGGGGCAGTGTCTCGAAAATGTTCGCCTCCTCCATGTCGTCGTCGCAGCAGCAGCAGCAGCAAGCCAGCAGCAGCAGCAGCACCTCGTACTTCGAGACCACAACCAGTTCCAGTCGGAGCGCCAACGAAACGCTCATTGCGAGCGAGAGAGCCGACAGCAGCGGCACGGCTACCGGTATGACATCATCCGGGCCCGGGCCGAGGAAACAGGTTGGCTTCGAGACCAACACCAGCAGCAGCTCCAGCAGCAACATCACAAACACAAACATCACCAGCAGCAGCACCAACGGCGGGGTTATTAATTTGAGCGAATCTCAGAGCGTGCCAAAGTCAGGCCGCGGAACAGCTGATGGGCCCGCATCGGTGACGTCGCAACCGGTTTCCGCGACGTCTGGCGCGACCACAACAAAGGCAGCGACGACGACGTCATCCACGCGTCGCAACGATAAACTGGAAGTGGAAGCGGCGGGCACAGACACACGCACCACAGCTGTTCGCGGAGCTACGTCATCGCTGCTTGACCAGACACAAAAGTCCAGCAAAGAGGTCAGCGAGAGCACCGTCCTCAAGAGCTCCAGCAGCAGCAAGCAGTCCAAGTCCTCGTCCAAGAAGGAGGTCTACGACGTGAAGACCAAGACCTGGACGGAGTACAGCGATGGCAGCAGCCCCGCAGGACCCAGGGACGACAAGAGCCGGCCCGCCTTCGAGCGGTATGTGAGCAAGGACACCGATGGCAGCTCCAAGGTGACGTACAAGAAGAAGATATACGACAGGCGCAACAATCGGTGGCGCGTCGTGGACGAGCGGACGGTGGACAGCAGCGCCGACCCGGGCTATCCCGAAATAGTGGATGATGTCATCAACACCACACGGACGACGTACACCACCAAGGTGTACGACACGAAGCTCGGCAGGTGGACGGTCGTCGACGAGAAGTCGTTCACTGATACGAAAGCTTTCGTGCCCAATGACATTGCTCGTGAAATCGAGAAAGATAACACCGATGTTGCAAACATAACGACTACCACGGAGGTAACGAAGGTAAGTCCACCGAAGATAGTGCGTGGGTGCGGAGCGGTTCCAAACCAAAACCAAGTTCAGTCCCTTTCAGGGGTGTGTTTACCAATTTTCCGTAATTAATGTTTTATTATACATTTCCCTGCACAGATTTTCGATGCTAGCATCAACGACTGGCGCGTTCTGGACGAGAAGGTGCACACCGATGTCATTGAGAAGATCGTAGAGGCTCCCAAGAAGACCATTTACGTGGACGAGTTTGTGGAGATTGAGAAGAACACCTCGATATCGGAGAACAATGAGAACATAACCCTGAACCTCTCAGAGACATCGAAACACAAAAATATTACCGAAAATATTTATGATGAAATCGATTATGTGCGCACTGATAAGCAACGCCTAGACGACTCAAGAACCGTGAGTAGATTAGTTAGTTACCAAAGTAAACTAAACACCATGAACTCATATACTAATTTAATAAATATTTTCCATCAACAGCGAGGAGTCGCAAAGAACAAGACATCGACACACGGTGAAAGGTGCATCTGTGAGATCTGCACTTGCGGGTAAGGTCTATGCCTTGATATATCTTTGAGATCTTAATTTAATTACTGCTTTTTCCAGACGCCATCATTGCTCAAGCAGCACCACCAAATCCACAGAGAAAACTATTATTGAAACCGATGGTAACTGAGAGTGTCCCTATAATCCCCAATATAATCTAACTAATAAGATTTAAATTCCAACAGACACCCTAGACGAAGCATACACGAGGATACGTACGAATACCTGGTCGAAGAAAGAAAATGGAAACATTCCCAAGCCAAACGAAGACATTCTAGTGGATTACATAGTCATTAAGAAGCCAGAAGACAATTTAAAGCCCGAAGGTGACTTCGTGGTGCCACCGAAGGAGCCCTACAAGCCCGGACAGAAGCGGGAGAAAATTGTGCACACCGACAACCTGCGCACGGAGGGAGAAATGACTTTTGTGGACCGGGAGGAGTATCAGTACACTGTCCGTCCCGGATATGTGAAGCCCACGGATAACCTCAAGCCCGAAGGCGAATTCTACAGTCCAGAGAAGCCCAAGTATCAGCCAGGAGACAGGCCCACTCAGGTGCGGCACCAGGATAACCTTAGGCCCGAAGGCGAGTTCTACGCCCCCGAGAAGCCAGGCTACACCCCAGCAGAGAAACCCGAGCGAATCATCCGCACTGATAACCTGCGAACTGAGGGAGAAATGACCTTTGTGGAGAAGGAGGAGTATCAATATGTGATCCGACCTGGACAAGTCAAGCCCACGGATAACCTGAAGCCTGAGGGTGATTTTTACAGCCCCGAGAAACCGAAGTATCGTCCTGGCGAACGTCCATCTCAAGTCCGGCCTGAAGATAATCTTCGTCCTGAGGGAGAGTTCTACACTCCGGATAAGCCTGGCTTCAGACCTGCTGAGAGACCAGTCCAGAAAAAACCCCAAGACAACTTGAAGCCGGAGGGAGAATTCACAAAGCCCGAAAAACAAGTGTACAAGCCTGCCGATAAAAACGAAAGGATTATCCGAAAGGATAATCTTTTCACGGAAGGAGAAATGACATTTGTGGAGAGGGAAGAGTATCAGTATGTTGTTCGTCCTGATCAAGTGAGACCAACGGATAATCTGAAACCAGAAGGAGAATTCTACAGCCCTGAGAAGACCAAGTACCGTCCAGGAGAAAGACCTTCTCAGGTTAGACCAGAAGACAACCTAAAACCTGAGGGTGATTTCTATACACCGGAGAAGCCTGGTTTCAGGCCTGCTGAGAGACCCGTGCAAAAGAAGCCAGAGGACAACCTGAAACCCGAAGGAGAATTCTACAGCCCCGAAAAGCCAAAGTACAAGCCAGGAGAAAGACCTTCACAAGTCAGGCCCGAGGATAATCTCAGACCGGAAGGCGAATTCTACACTCCGGATAAGCCTGGATTCCGTCCCGCTGAGAGACCAGTTCAAAAGAAGCCAGAGGACAACCTAAAGCCCGAAGGAGAATTCTACAGCCCGGAGAAACCGAAGTACAAGCCGGGAGACAGGCCTTCCCAAGTCCGTCCGGAGGATAATCTCAGACCAGAGGGAGAATTCTACACACCAGAGAAGCCTGGCTTCAGACCTGCTGAGAGGCCAGTCCAGAAGAAGCCCCAAGACAACTTGAAGCCGGAAGGAGAATTTACGAAGCCCGAAAAACAAGTGTACAAGCCTGCCGATAAAACCGAAAGAATTATTCGAAAAGATAATCTATTCACGGAGGGAGAAATGACATTTGTCGAAAGGGAAGAGTATCAATATGTGGTTCGTCCTGATCAAGTAAAGCCAACCGACAATCTGAAGCCTGAAGGAGAATTCTACAGCCCAGAGAAGCCAAGATATAGACCTGGTGAAAGGCCTTCCCAAGTTCGTCCGGAGGATAATCTCAGACCGGAAGGAGAATTCTACACTCCAGATAAGCCTGGCTTCAGACCTGCAGAAAGACCGGTTCAGAAGAAGCCTGAGGACAATCTGAAGCCCGAAGGAGAATTCTACAGTCCAGAGAAGCCAAGATATAGACCTGGTGAAAGGCCTTCCCAAGTTCGTCCGGAGGATAATCTCAGACCTGAAGGAGAATTCTACACTCCAGATAAACCTGGATTCCGTCCCGCTGAGAGACCAGTTCAAAAGAAGCCAGAGGACAACCTAAAGCCCGAAGGAGAATTCTACAGCCCGGAGAAACCGAAGTACAAGCCGGGAGAGAGGCCTTCCCAAGTCCGTCCGGAGGATAATCTCAGACCAGAGGGAGAATTCTACACACCAGAGAAGCCTGGCTTCAGACCTGCTGAGAGGCCAGTCCAGAAAAAGCCCCAAGACAACTTGAAGCCGGAAGGAGAATTCACAAAGCCAGAAAAACAAGTTTACAAACCTGCCGATAAAACCGAAAGGATTATTCGAAAAGATAATCTTTTCACGGAAGGCGAAATGACATTTGTCGAAAAAGAAGAATATCAGTATGTGGTTCGTCCTGATCAAGTAAGGCCGACTGACAATCTGAAGCCCGAAGGAGAATTCTACAGCCCAGAAAAACCAAAATATAGACCTGGTGAAAGGCCTTCCCAAGTTCGTCCGGAGGATAATCTCAGACCAGAGGGAGAATTCTACACTCCAGATAAGCCTGGCTTTAGACCTGCAGAAAGACCGGTTCAGAAGAAGCCTGAGGACAATCTGAAGCCCGAAGGAGAATTCTACAGCCCAGAAAAGCCGAAGTACAAGCCAGGAGAAAGGCCTTCTCAAGTTCGTCCTGAGGATAATCTCAGACCAGAGGGAGAATTCTACACTCCAGATAAGCCTGGCTTCAGACCTGCAGAAAGACCGGTTCAGAAGAAGCCTGAGGACAATCTGAAGCCCGAAGGAGAATTCTACAGCCCAGAAAAGCCGAAGTACAAGCCAGGAGAAAGGCCTTCTCAAGTTCGTCCTGAGGATAATCTCAGACCAGAGGGAGAATTCTACACACCAGAGAAGCCTGGATTCAGACCTTCCGAAAGACCGGTTCAAAAGAAGCCTGAGGACAATCTTAAGCCTGAAGGAGAATTCCAGAAGCCTGAGAAACATGTATTCAGGCCTGCTGAGAAGACTGAGAAGATTATCAGAAAGGACAACCTTCGAACAGAGGGCGAAATGACTTTTGTCGAAAGGGAAGAGTATCAATATGTGGTTCGTCCTGATCAAGTAAAGCCGACCGACAATCTGAAGCCCGAAGGAGAATTCTACAGCCCCGAGAAGCCAAAATACAGACCTGGTGAAAGGCCTTCCCAAGTTCGTCCGGAGGATAATCTCAGACCAGAGGGAGAATTCTACACTCCAGATAAGCCTGGCTTCAGACCTGCAGAAAGACCGGTTCAAAAGAAGCCTGAGGATAATCTGAAGCCCGAAGGAGAATTCTACAGCCCAGAAAAGCCGAAGTACAAGCCAGGAGAAAGGCCTTCTCAAGTTCGTCCTGAGGATAATCTCAGGCCAGAGGGAGAATTCTATACACCGGAGAAGCCCGGCTTCAGACCTGCTGAGAGACCAGTCCAGAAAAAACCAGAGGACAATCTTAAGCCTGAAGGAGAATTCCAGAAACCTGAGAAACATGTATTCAGGCCTGCTGAGAAGACTGAGAAGATTATCAGAAAGGACAACCTTCGAACAGAGGGCGAAATGACTTTTGTCGAAAGGGAAGAGTATCAATATGTGGTTCGTCCTGATCAAGTAAAGCCGACCGACAATCTGAAGCCCGAAGGAGAATTCTACAGCCCCGAGAAGCCAAAATACAGACCTGGTGAAAGGCCTTCCCAAGTTCGTCCGGAGGATAATCTCAGACCAGAGGGAGAATTCTACACTCCAGATAAGCCTGGCTTCAGACCTGCAGAAAGACCGGTTCAGAAGAAGCCTGAGGACAATCTGAAGCCCGAGGGAGAATTCTACAGTCCGGAGAAACCGAAGTACAAGCCAGGAGAAAGACCTTCTCAAGTCAGGCCAGAAGATAATCTTCGACCTGAAGGTGAGTTCTACACACCAGAGAAGCCTGGATTCAGACCTGCTGAGAGACCCGTTCAGAAGAAGCCAGAGGACAATCTTAAGCCGGAAGGAGAATTCTACAGCCCCGAGAAGCCAAAATATAGACCTGGTGAAAGGCCTTCCCAAGTTCGTCCGGAGGATAATCTCAGACCAGAGGGAGAATTCTACACTCCAGATAAGCCTGGCTTCAGACCTGCCGAAAGACCGGTTCAAAAGAAGCCGGAGGATAATCTGAAGCCCGAAGGAGAATTCTACAGCCCAGAAAAGCCGAAGTACAAGCCAGGAGAAAGGCCTTCTCAAGTTCGTCCTGAGGATAATCTCAGGCCAGAGGGAGAATTCTATACACCGGAGAAGCCCGGCTTCAGACCTGCTGAGAGACCAGTCCAGAAAAAACCAGAGGACAATCTTAAGCCTGAAGGAGAATTCCAGAAACCTGAGAAACATGTATTCAGGCCTGCTGAGAAGACTGAGAAGATTATCAGAAAGGACAACCTTCGAACAGAGGGCGAAATGACTTTTGTCGAAAGGGAAGAGTATCAATATGTGGTTCGTCCGGATCAAGTAAAGCCTACCGACAATCTGAAGCCCGAAGGAGAATTCTACAGTCCAGAAAAGCCGAAGTACAAGCCAGGAGAAAGACCTTCCCAAGTTCGCCCGGAGGATAATCTCAGACCGGAGGGAGAATTCTACACTCCAGATAAGCCTGGCTTCAGACCTGCAGAAAGACCGGTTCAGAAGAAGCCTGAGGACAATCTGAAGCCCGAGGGAGAATTCTACAGTCCGGAGAAACCGAAGTACAAGCCAGGAGAAAGACCTTCTCAAGTCAGGCCAGAAGATAATCTTCGACCTGAAGGTGAGTTCTACACACCAGAGAAGCCTGGATTCAGACCTGCTGAGAGACCCGTTCAGAAGAAGCCAGAGGACAATCTTAAGCCGGAAGGAGAATTCTACAGTCCCGAGAAGCCAAAATATAGACCTGGTGAAAGGCCTTCCCAAGTCCGTCCTGAGGATAATCTCAGACCAGAGGGAGAATTCTACACTCCAGATAAGCCTGGCTTCAGACCTGCCGAAAGACCGGTTCAAAAGAAGCCTGAGGACAATCTGAAGCCCGAAGGAGAATTCTACAGCCCAGAAAAGCCGAAGTACAAGCCAGGAGAAAGGCCTTCTCAAGTTCGTCCTGAGGATAATCTCAGACCGGAGGGAGAATTCTACACACCAGAGAAGCCAGGTTTCAGACCTGCTGAGAGACCAGTCCAAAAGAAGCCTGAGGACAATCTTAAGCCAGAAGGAGAATTCCAGAAGCCTGAGAAACATGTATTCAGGCCTGCTGAGAAGACTGAGAAGATTATCAGAAAGGATAACCTTCGTTCTGAGGGCGAAATGACTTTTGTCGAAAGGGAAGAGTATCAATATGTCGTTCGTCCTGATCAAGTAAAGCCAACAGACAATTTGAAGCCCGAAGGAGAATTCTACAGTCCAGAAAAGCCGAAGTACAAGCCAGGAGAAAGACCTTCCCAAGTTCGCCCGGAGGATAATCTCAGACCAGAGGGAGAATTCTACACACCAGAGAAACCCGGCTTCAGACCTGCTGAGAGACCCGTTCAGAAGAAGCCTGAGGACAACCTGAAACCCGAAGGTGAATTCTACAGCCCCGAGAAACCGAAGTACAAGCCAGGAGAAAGGCCTTCCCAAGTCCGTCCTGAGGATAATCTCAGACCGGAGGGAGAATTCTACACACCTGAGAAGCCCGGTTTCAGACCTGCTGAGAGACCAGTCCAAAAGAAGCCTGAGGACAATCTTAAGCCAGAAGGAGAATTCCAGAAGCCTGAGAAACATGTATTCAGGCCTGCTGAGAAGACTGAGAAGATTATCAGAAAGGATAACCTTCGTTCTGAGGGCGAAATGACTTTTGTCGAAAGGGAAGAGTATCAATATGTCGTTCGTCCTGATCAAGTAAAGCCAACAGACAATTTGAAGCCCGAAGGAGAATTCTACAGTCCAGAAAAGCCGAAGTACAAGCCAGGAGAAAGACCTTCCCAAGTTCGCCCGGAGGATAATCTCAGACCAGAGGGAGAATTCTACACTCCAGATAAGCCTGGCTTCAGACCTGCTGAGAGACCCGTTCAGAAGAAGCCTGAAGACAACCTGAAACCCGAAGGTGAATTCTACAGTCCGGAGAAACCGAAGTACAAGCCAGGAGAAAGACCTTCTCAAGTCAGGCCAGAAGACAATCTTCGACCTGAAGGTGAGTTCTACACACCAGAGAAGCCAGGCTTCAGACCTGCAGAAAGACCAGATCAGAAGAAGCCTGAGGACAATCTGAAGCCCGAAGGAGAATTCTACAGCCCCGAGAAGCCGAAGTACAAGCCAGGAGAAAGGCCTTCCCAAGTTCGCCCGGAGGATAATCTCAGACCAGAGGGAGAATTCTACACACCAGAGAAGCCTGGATTCAGACCTGCCGAAAGGCCAGTCCAAAAGAAGCCTGAGGACAATCTTAAGCCTGAAGGAGAATTCCAGAAGCCTGAGAAACATGTATTCAGGCCTGCTGAGAAGACTGAGAAGATTATCAGAAAGGATAACCTTCGTTCTGAGGGCGAAATGACTTTTGTCGAAAGGGAAGAGTATCAATATGTCGTTCGTCCTGATCAAGTAAAGCCGACCGACAATCTGAAGCCCGAAGGAGAATTCTACAGCCCAGAGAAGCCAAAATATAGACCTGGTGAAAGACCTTCTCAAGTAAGGCCAGAGGATAATCTCAGACCAGAGGGAGAATTCTACACTCCAGATAAGCCTGGATTCCGCCCCGCCGAGCGACCCGTTCAGAAGAAGCCAGAGGACAATCTTAAGCCCGAAGGAGAATTCTACAGCCCCGAGAAGCCAAAATATAGACCTGGTGAAAGGCCTTCCCAAGTTCGTCCGGAGGATAATCTCAGACCAGAGGGAGAATTCTACACTCCAGATAAGCCTGGCTTCAGACCTGCAGAAAGACCAGTTCAGAAAAAGCCTGAGGACAATCTGAAGCCCGAGGGAGAATTCTACAGTCCGGAGAAACCGAAGTACAAGCCAGGAGAAAGGCCTTCCCAAGTTCGCCCGGAGGATAATCTCAGACCAGAGGGAGAATTCTACACACCAGAGAAGCCTGGCTTCAGACCTGCTGAGAGACCCGTTCAGAAGAAGCCTGAGGACAATCTGAAGCCCGAAGGAGAATTCTACAGTCCGGAGAAACCGAAGTACAAGCCAGGAGAAAGACCTTCTCAAGTCAGGCCAGAAGATAATCTTCGACCTGAAGGTGAGTTCTACACACCAGAGAAGCCCGGCTTCAGACCTGCAGAAAGACCAGTTCAGAAGAAGCCAGAGGACAATCTGAAGCCCGAAGGAGAATTCTACAGCCCCGAGAAGCCGAAGTACAAGCCAGGAGAAAGGCCTTCCCAAGTTCGTCCGGAGGATAATCTAAAACCGGAAGGTGAATTCTACACTCCGGATAAGCCTGGATTCCGTCCCGCCGAGAGACCTGTTCAGAAGAAGCCAGAGGACAATCTTAAGCCGGAAGGAGAGTTCCAAAAGCCTGAGAAACAAGTCTACAGGCCAGCTGAGAAGACTGAGAAGATCGTTCAGAAGGACAACCTTCGCACTGAGGGTGAAATGACATTTGTCGAAAGAAAAGAATATCAATATGTTGTACGTCCTGATCAAGTTAAACCAGCCGACAACCTGAAACCCGAAGGACAATTCTATAGTCCCGAGAAGCCGAAGTACAAGCCAGGAGAAAGACCTTCTCAAGTAAGGCCAGAGGATAATCTCAGACCAGAGGGAGAATTCTACACTCCAGATAAGCCAGGATTCCGCCCCGCCGAGAGACCTGTACAGAAAAAGCCTGAGGATAATCTGAAACCGGAAGGAGAATTCTACAGCCCAGAGAAGCCGAAGTACAAGCCTGGGGAAAGACCTTCCCAAGTTCGACCTGAGGATAATCTGAGACCAGAGGGAGAATTCTACACTCCGGATAAGCCTGGATTCAGGCCCGCCGAGAGACCTGTTCAGAAGAAGCCACACGACAACTTAAAACCGGAAGGAGACTTCTATAGTCCTGAAAAGCAACCGTACAGACCGGGCGAGCGCCCATCCCAAGTCCGCCATGAGGATAATCTGAAGCCGGAAGGCGAATTCTATTCGCCAGAGAAGCCAGGCTATAAGCCAGGGGAGCGACCGGTAGCAAAGAAACCTGTGGATAATCTGAAGCCTGAGGGAGAATTTGTTAAGCCCGAGAAGCAGGTTTATAAGCCCGCGGATAAAACCGAGAAGATCATTCAAAAGGACAATCTACGCACTGAAGGTGAGATGACCTTTGTGGAAAAGAAGGAGTACCAATACGTTGTCAGACCAGAGCAAGTGAAGCCAACTGATAACTTGAAGCCCGAGGGAGAGTTCTACAGTCCCGAAAAGCCGAAGTATCGCCCTGGAGAGCGGTTAACCGTTGTTAGGCATAAGGACAACCTGAAAACGGAAGGAGAATTCTATGTTCAAGAGAAACAGAGCTTCCAACCCGGCGAAAGGCCCAAACAGAAGAAACCCCAAGACAACCTGAAGCCAGAGGGTGAGATGGATATCCCGGATAAGGCCAAGTACAGACCCGCTGATAAGGTGACACGAGTTATTCACAAAGACAATCTCCGCTCTGAAGGAGAAATGACCTTCACGGAAAAAACGGAATATCAGCATGTTGTAAGACCTACTCCGGTGAAGCCAGAGGACAATCTGAAGCCTGAAGGCGTTATGTACACCCCTGAAAAGCCGAAGTATGAGCCTGGCTCTCGTCCAGAGCAGAAGAGGTACGTCGACAACTTAAAGCCAGAGGGCAAGATGCACATTCCCGACAAGGAAGGCTTCAGGCCTGCCGACAGGGTGAAGACGGTGATTCGCAAAGACAATCTGAGGAGCGAGGGTGAGATGACATTCACCCAGAAGGAGGAATACCACCATGTCAAGAGGCCCGAACAGGTGAAGCCAAGCGATAACCTGAAGGTGGAAGGCGAGTTCTACACACCCGATAAGACGACCTTCAGGCCTGCAGAGCGTCCCGTCCAGAAGAAACCCAAGGACAACCTAAAGCCGGAGGGAGAATTCTATAAGAGAACCGACCGAAGCGAGACCGATAGCACGTTAGTTACAGAGACAATTAAGCGAGAAACTCCCAAGCGCCCGGTGGACAACTTGAAGTCGGAAGGTTCCATGACATTCACCCGCAAGGATGACTACAAGACGACAACCAACAAGACGACCGTGGATAAGGTTCAACGCACTCAAAAATACAAGCACAACAGCTCTTCCATTACCCTGGGCAGTGATACGGCCATCCTCAAGACCACCAACCAGATGAACTTTGTGTCCGGCAAGGACGCAGTCAAGCAAGTCGATTCCAACAGTCAGAACCCCGTAGACGGTCTCATTGTGGTGTCCACGAAGAAGGTAACCACTGTGATAGGAGGTCGCCACAAGAAGGAACCCGAAACCGAGTACGTCAAGAGGCCAGCCAAGATCAACGTGATCGAGAACGTGGCCAAGAATACGACAACGACGAATATTGAGAATACCCAAAACATTCACAAGGAAACCACGTCGATGCAGAGGAACCACAACCTGGTCCAAACTGATCTGTCCACCAGCGCCATCGAATCGAATCAGGGAAATGTCACCAGGAGTATCACAGGCGGTGACACCACCTCAAGAGTGGTTTCCGGAGGAAATGTAACGGGCGACTCTTCCTCGACTCGCATAGTTTCTGGCAGAAATGTGAGCAGCAACGTGACGGAGGACTCAACCACAAGGGTAGTCTCGGGAAGGAATGTCTCCAGCAACATTACTGGGGAAACTTCATCCACAACCCGTGTGGTTTCCGGAAGGAATGTCTCCAGCAACATCGTCGGTGGTGACACATCAAATCGAGTCACCGACGACTCAACCACAAGGTTAGTCTCGGGAAGGAATGTTTCCAGCAACATCACTAGGGAAACATCATCCACAACCCGTGTGGTTTCCGGAAGGAATACGTCTAGCAACATCATCGGTGGTGACACGTCAAATCGAGTCACCGACGACTCTGCTTCCCGAGTGGTTTCCGGTGGCAGGAACGCCAGCCACAACATTGTGACTGGAAGCTCCACCTCGAACACGAGCACTTCCAAGCACTTCCATCACCGCAAGAGCGAGTTCTCCTCGGAGGCCGACGTCTCGAATACGATCTTCCATCGCAAGAACATAACCAGCGACTCGAACACGGCCAACGGCAGCCTGACCTCCAACGGCAAGATGATGCGCAAGAGCATTCTGAATCTGCACGAGCAACCCTCCAGCAGTGCCCCCCATGGCGGGGAGCAGCGTCAGAGCTACAGCAGCATCCACCGGCAGAACAGGGACTCGGACCTGAACACCTCGAGCTTCTCGAGCGAGCGTCGCAACGTGACGACCTGTAACGTGCACAAGGAGAACAACGTCAAGAACTCGTCATCGTCAACTTCGATGTCCAGGATAATTTCTGGCGGCGGTGGAAGTGGAGGTGGAGGAACAACTGTGACACGCACCCATGTGTCGGGCGGGGGTGGCATCGATTTTCCATCTCAATCCAGTCACTTGCAGGCCGCCGGAACACGTCACCGGGGAAGCCAGCATGTGTCCAGCTCCGGCATCGATTTCCCCTCCTACAGCAGTGCCCATGGCCATCACAGCGAGCGCATGGTGACCACCCGTCGCGGCAATCAGTCCTCGATTAGCCTGGGCAACGACAAGTTCACCGGCTCCAGTCTCTACAAGAGCGAATACATAACTGCCCCGAGCACCACGTGTGCGGTGCATAAGATAAACAAAGGTGCATTCCAGCATACCAGGAGTACTCAAGAACACAAGTTCTTCAAGACCTCAAACTAACCCAGCAACCGAGAAACCGAGAAAGCTATCCTTTGCCTCACTAAAATACCGCAAATACATATCCCATGTTAACACTAGACGCCTAAGCTTCCATGACAATATATTATACACAATCCGAGATCGAGAATTAACAATAAATCTATAATATTTTTCAAATGGCAATCGACTTTGCTTTTGGGATCAACTGGAGATGACGTCTTTATTGAGAGTTTAAAAGATGCTAGTGTCGTTTTTAGGGGCTAGTATGTATAGGTAACTGTATATTTAAACGTTAAAAAAATCCATTCGACTATAATAAGTATATATATATATATATATCTTTATAAACAATGAGTTCTATCTATAACATGCTCGTACATTTCGATTTGTATTTTATGTATAATGGTGTACATATGCAGTTTATTGTTTTCTCTGTCTCTGTTCAATTTCTCTATATCTTATATAATGCATTAATACCGTTAATACCGTAAATATGCTCTTTTGTATATACTTAACTTATCATTATTTATGTTTGGAAGACATTTGTTCGCTTGTTTGGAAGACTTGCGTTGCGTTTCTCTTACAGACTAAACATTATTGTTTTCGATTTCTTTATACTTTCGAGTTTCGAGTTTATGGTATATATATATCTGAATCCTAACCCTCTGGGACATGGCCAAATGATGCCTAGGCACCTGGAAGACTTGCCATGCCCGAAGAGAGCTAGGAATACCCAAAATAATTCGGAAAACTTAGAAGGGAAGACCGATTTCGAATGCATTTATCAGGGCATTGCCGGAATCATAGATTCCTATGACTCCAAAGAGCACGCCCAGCCCTATGATGAGGTAGTCTTTGGCTATTTCCTTCTGGTCCATCAGATGGCCCTTGATCTTGATGTGGAAATAGCACGGCCAGATGAAGCTTAGCATGGTGCCCGTGAAGCTGCCAATGAAGCCCATTAATATCGAGAAGTGGGGTATGAAGATGGCCATCAGGATGGTGGACACAATGACCCCGACGCGGAAGCCCAGGCCCCAGACCTTCAGCTCCCCGTCCAGGTTCCAGATGGTGGGAAACTTCGTCTTGGGCGGACCCCGGAAGAAGTTGCGCTCGAGGAGCTCGCAGGCGGCATAGTAGGGCAGTGGGTAGCTGAGGATGGCCTTGATCACCAGGAAGAAGTTCACCATGCCCTTGAAGCCCTGCGAGTGCAGGTTGTTGGTGATCACCTGCTGGGTGTCGTTCTGGAAGGTCAGGAAGCAGATGTACCCAAATCCAGCCTTGAACACGGCCGCGGCGATATGGGACCAGTCCAGCATCCAGTTGAACTTGGAGCGATCGGTCATGTTGCCCTCCAGGGTGGGCAGGAAGATCTGGGAGGTGTACGAGAACACAATCACGCCCAGGGAGATAGGGAAGTTCTCCATGTCGATGCTGAAGCGCACCTTGGACCAGCCCCAGTCACCGATCTGGAGCAGGCAATAGCCCAGGATGACGGCATTTATCACGATGTGAGACATGGTGCACCAGAAGGACAGCGTCGAGACCATTTTCAGGGACTTCAGGAAGCCCATGGGCAGCAGGAAGATACCGATGAAGAGCATCCAGGAGCGCGAGTCGAAGGAGCCCTGCGGATAGGTCCCGGCCAGCAGGTCGCCGCACACCACCACGTACAGGATGCAGGTCATCAGAAGCTCGATCAGCTGGGCAATGCTCACGGCCCGAGCGCCCAGCTTGGGCCCAAAACATACCTTGGCAATGGCCACATAGCTGTCCCTTACTCTCACCATCTGACCCGTGGTGGGATCCGGCTCGTAGAGGCACTGCACCAGCACCTTGCCCGTGTAGCAGCAGATGTGCGCTATGCCCACCATGGCAATGATGGCCCAGTAGCCGCCGTGGAGCACGGCGAAGGGCAGCGACACGATGAACATGCCCTGGATGGCATTGGTCACATTCCAGGCCGCCTGGAACTCGTCGATCTTGCAGCCGCCGCCACCTTCGCCCTCGCAGACGAAGGAGCTGCCCTCGGAGGCGATGCTGCCTTGCCTAAAGAAGGGTTCATAAAGTAAATAAGGATTCCTAAAGGTTATCTAGGAGGAAAACCCACCTGAAGCCATCCGTTTGCTGATACCTCCCATCGTACTCATTGAAGGATGTGCTCTGGTACTCGCCCTTGTACTCGCCATCGCCCTCGCCCTCCGCACCTGTCCAGTTGCCCGCATTCCGAAAGGGATTCGAGCTCATCTCCGTGGTCTCCTCCATGCCCGAGGGCTGTGGCTGGTGGGGATTCGGGTGCTGGTGCTGCTGCTGCTGCTGCTGCGTACTCCCTGGCGGCTGCTCGTAGTCCTTGCGCTCTGGAATTGTCTGTCGGGCCGTTTGCACGGCCACGTTCAGTATGTTTCTCAGGGGCGGCAATGGCGTGGCCTTCAACTTGGCTATGAATGACATTTTGGTATCGAAATCCGAATCGGATGCTGGCTACGAGCGGCACGGATGATGGTGGGATGGCTATGCTGGCGATGGCGATGGGATGGAGGTGGTGGGTTTAGATGGCGGCGGCTGCTGGTGGTGTCAAGAAGGCTGAGGCTGAGGCTGCTGCTGCTGCTTATCGATTTTGCCTAAGGCCAGAATTTTGCTTGAAGCCACACTATCGCGACTCCCCACTTCCGTTTCCGGTTGCCTCTGATTACCTTAACTCTGATCTAGAAAATAAAACTGGAATTTTGTCTCTGATTTCGCGTTTTTGTGGGATGATGGTGACTCCTCTGTCTTGGCGCCCAGCCACGTTAATCAGGCTTTTATCGGACACTTAAGCATCCTGCTCTCACTCGGTTCCGTAAATCCAGTTGCGAACTAAAGCTGGAGCCAGTTTCAAGGGCCAGAAAATAGTTTTAGGAAAAAATACGGTGCGAAAATTTATGTAACGTGGGAAAAATCTTTTGGCCGTGTGCGAATGAGAAAAGAAAAATCTTTGCACTCCACACAACCTGATGGAACTGTTGAGGGCGCAGACTCCGCCCGTCGTGTATATATCGGGTGGCTGTGTCATATGGTCACGGCTGGATCCGCGTTCCACCCTTCCTGCTGTCACTGGAGGAATGAGTTCCACACCAGGGACACTTTCGATTCCGATTACTTTCTTAGGCTTTACTTTATTTCATTTCGTTTAAATGTCTTTTGTTTTTGTATTTTTCTTTTTATAAATTTCTAAAAACTAAAAACAATACAAGGGGTTCTAAGTATAAGTTCTAAGAAGGATTAGGGGCTTGGAAGCAGGCTTAAGACTACCTATAACCACGCTCTCTCTGAGCTCTCTAGTTTAAGTTACCAAAATTACAAATCCGAGTCTCCGCCGAGTCAGTTGCTGTAGCAGGTCTTCCGCACTCCAGCCAGAATGTTGCTAATCTCATCGTCCTTGCGCTGCTGCTGCTCGAACAGCATTTCACCCACTCCTACCCCAACGCCCACACCCACCATGCCGGGACCGGGTCCAAAGTGATGGTGATGCTGCTGCAGGGCACCAGCTGAAGCGGGATTGGAGGTCACTGTCTGGGCAGGCAAGGCAGGCGGAGCCGAGTGCGAGGACTGCTGCTGATGCTGCTGCTGCTGCTGGGGGGGCTGCTGCTGGGCCTGAGCCTGAGCCTGCGGCATGCTCTCGTATCCCGAATAATTACCATAATGCAGGTAGGAGCTCTGCATGGGCTGCCCACCATAGCCACCTGCTGACGACTGCTGGAAGGGCACGGCCAGCTGGAGCGGGAAGGCGGCCAGCGAGGTGGGCGCATAGGGGAGCTGCGTGTAGTAGCTGGCCGCTGTCGCCGGCAACATGGCGTTGCTGTAGGCCTCCGCCTCGTAGTCATCGTAGTTCTGGTTCGTGTCCGGGTACTTCAAGCTCTTTTGGCCTGCAGCCTCTGGAGAGGGTTCCTTGTGCTCCAATGCCGCTGAGGAAGAGGTGGAGTAATCCAAGTCATTCGTTTGATACCGCAGGAAGTCCTCGTACTGCATGCCGTAGGCATTGGCGCTGGGCAGATACTCCTGGGCGGCCAGCTCGTTCATGCTGAGCCGCAGATTGCCGCAGTTATCCGCCATGGACACCGTGTAGCTGCTCATCTCGCTGGCTGGGATGGGTCCCGAGGAGCTGGAGGGTGTGACCGTGGCCAGGTTGCAGTGCTGCTGCAGGACACTCACGCTGCTCCTCATGGAGGTTCCTCCCTCATCCTCGGACACGGAGACGGGCGGGTAAAAGGTGCCCTTCACGGAGTGCCCGTGATCGAGGAGACCCCGATTGTTGCAGGTCACGTACATGCCCCGGGCAGCCACCACGGCCACGGATGTCGGAGCCAGCGGATACGAGGTGGGGGCATAGAGTCCCTGCTGCTGCTGCTGGCTCTGCGCCTGCACCTTGCTCTTCTCCGCCTCCGCCTTGGCCAGCTTGTTATCCTGCCTGGCCTTGGCCGCTCGACTTGGAGCCTTTGTGAGCTTCTTCAGCAGCAGGGAGCTGTCGTAGGTGCCGCCTCCTCCGGTGGGTGAGGGAGCACAGTTGGAGGCCAGCGACTCGATCTGCTCCGAGCTGTCCGCATTGCTGTAGCAGTCCACGGAGCTGGGCGAGTACGTGGGCTTCAGGGGCTGCTCATAGAGGCCACTCCCTCCTGGTTGATTCTGGCTTTGATTCTGGTTCGTGGAGTTGCAGGTGCTTTCGTCGGTGGTGGGCGTTGGATAGCTGGAGGAGCCAGTGCCCAGGGGAGGCGTGGCCAGCTTGGGATTCGTCTTGGCTGGATTAGGTGAACTCTCGCTCTGATCCTTGCCGGCGCCGGGCTGCATGGCCCTAAGCTTGGACTGCTTGCGTCGCCGGGGTCGGTACTTGTAGTTGGGATGCTCCGTCATGTGAATCACCCTAAGGCGCTCGGCCTCCTCCACATAGGGTCTTCGATCTTGGGGGGTCAGAGAGCGCCATTTCTTGCCTGAGAGATGGGAAATATATCAAGAGGAGGAGTTGTTAGGGATTAAGTTAAGGGGTAGGTTATCCAGGTAATTCCCCTTTAAATAATTCTAAAAACTCACCCAACATCTTGCTGAGATCGGCATTATGCAGGTCCGGATTCTCATCGGCCAGCTTCTTGCGCTCGATCTTGGCCCAGACCATGAAGGCATTCATTGGCCGCCGGATGCGCGATTCTTTGGCACTTTTTGACTGGTTTCCGCCGGGCCGATACTTGAGGTCGGCCGGCATCGGCTTGTGCCGCTCCAGGTAGCCACAATTGGGCGCACACAGCTCGCCCTTGTAGTCGTAGCTCCACATGGACGACGGCTCGATGGGCGAGTGCGAGGCACAGTCCTCCATGGGCCCAGATCCTCCTCCTCCGCCTCCTCCTCCTTGCATCGCATGCGGATGGGACAGAAATTTATTCAAGACCGACGTGCCGCCTCCGCCGCCACCCAGCAGGGGAATGTTGCTGTTGATCAGGGAGCTGGAGGCACTGCCTCCGGTCACATACGCACTGGACACCATCGGCATGGGCGAGTGACTGTGGCTGTGGCTGTGCGCCGCCAGCACCGCCTCGTTGAGCGAGTGCTCGTTCTCGTAGCCGGCGCTCTGTATGGCTGGGGAGTGGAGGCTGGGCGAGGAGTGCTCGCTGCCCTGGCGCACATGGTAGATCCCCGCATCGCTGGTCGTCTCGTGCATCAGCCGGCCATCCGTGGTGAGGTAGCCGCCGTGATCCGGATAGTCGCTGCCCGTCGAGTGGCTGTATTCCGGAGTTCGCGACACGTGCGGGTACTTCTTGGAGCTGGAATGATGGAGGAACAAAGGGTGACATGGTTAGAGTCATATTTAAAGTCTACTTAGAAATCTTTCTCTTATAAATATTTATTAACTACTGAATTTCAGGTATTTCTTTAAGTTTGACAATGTGGAGTTACGAATGAAACATATTCAAAAATATAAGTCCATTAAAAAAACCTACAAAAATTGACAAATATTTTTAAAGTACTTTTTTTTAAGGTTCGGATTACTTTTAAAGGCTGTAGAACGTAGAGCACATCCCTGAAGATATCACAGAATTTTTTAAATATAAATCAGCCAGAATGCGATTTTAAAGAACTGATTAACATCAACCGCCGAATCAATCTAACCACTTCATTTCCTACCTCGAAAAATCAATATATTTGCGAATTAAAATACTATTATAACTATTTGTGCATTCCAGATTAAACGTTTATTAATTTTAAGGTATTCAAGAGGAGGTAATTTAATATTTAATTTCTTAATTAATTAATCTTAAGAAGATTGCAAAAGTTTATTTGAGAAATCACTGCCTACATTTAAGCGACGAAGAATATAATTTTAGGAGGTTAAATACTGGAATACTATGGTCAAGACATCAGAAATTACCCGTATTTCTTGTCAGTATTTCTAAGTATTACAAAATAACCTCTTTAATATATTTCTTACATTTTATGCAACTCTATAAACTTTCAATTTTAAAACTGTGTGTAAATTTTAACACTTTTTGCTGGATTTGGAAAACTATCCTTAGAGTAGGTCAAGCGTAGTATAAGAATATTTAAATAGAGACCTGATATCTCTAAATGGAACCAACATATGTTATTTCAAGTGATTAATTGCCCAATTAAGACTTAAAGGCTTAAATTATTAACACTGAATTTAATTTATTTCTGGCATAGCTGCTCAAAAGATTCATAAATTTATTTCTGGGAAGCTGTATAAATATTCTTTAAAATATCAACCCAGCAACTAAGTAATATAAATCGATTTAAATCTAAAAACACTTAAATTAAACCACTTAACCCAAGATGGCATCTATTGCACCCAACAAAGATGGAGTTATCCCTCAGATCCAAATCCCTTTCCCAATACCCATCCCCGCCACGTATCACATTCATGATCGTTGTTAATCGCTCTCCCAAGGGGCTACTGCTGGGAATTACGTACCGCCGGCAAAAATGCACCGCCGCCGTGGCAATGTTTCTCTTTATAATGATATTTAAAAGGGCTGCTAAATACGTTGACAATTTTCGCGTTGCCGGCACGCACAAGGGAGGAGGATAAGCAAAGCCAGGCCAAGTCGGGCAGAGCTTTGCATTTATCAGACACCAGAGAGACACAAACTGGATCTCTCGGCCTGGATCGGAACGGATCGGAACGGATAGCTCCCTGGGCTGGCTGGCTGGCCGGCTGCCTGCATCGGTGCGCTCCTTAATGTCAGCGGACATAAATGTAAATTGGGCGCGTGCAGCTATTGTATTATCAAAGGAGGCCGCCCCAACTCCGACAAGCCACCGTCGCGGAGTCCGAGTCCGAGTCGCAGTCGGCGGAGTAAGCAAAGAAGCTGGAGCAGAAGCTGGAATGAAGCAGCCCGAGCTGCCCCCAACCCATACCCTCGGCCAGAGCCAGAGCCAGACCCAGATCAGACCCAGGCCGCGATTCGAGAATGAGAACGAGCAGTCTGGCCTGGCTTCGGCTTTACCCTGGCCGGACCTTTATGCATAACTTTTAAAACTTGCGACATATCGACACATTTCAAAGTAATTCGCCTTCCAAGAATTCAGGCAGCATTGGGAGCACGGAGCATGGAGCATGGACAAGTTTAAATATTGCCAAAGCTCCCGCTAGTGGATAGCCGAGATCCCGACTGCGATCCTTTGGGGATTCAGATGCTGCCGCTGTGCTGCTTCTGCTCTTGGCCGCCTTCTCTTCTCGCTTTTGATACCGTTTGAATTTATTGCTGCCCACTACACTTTTGGTCTATTGTGTTCCTCGTTTTGCCTACCTTTAGACTGCCTTGGCAACCTGGCCAACCTAATTGTTTCTTCAGCTCTGAAGTGGGCTCTCCTTTGGTCTGCGAACAGCACTAATTCTCTGGGCGACTCCTGGCTTCTAAGACTCCAAGACTCCAAGATTGCAAGAAACTAGGACATTAAGACTGTAAGATTAAAAGACTCTAGGACACTAACACCGTAAAAGTAGAAGGCTCTAGGACACTAAGACTCGAGGACTTGAGGAGTCGAAAACTTAAGGACTAGAAGACTCTAAGACTGTAGAACTAGAAGACTCTAGCACATGAAAACGTTACGACTCTGAGACTGTAAGAATAGAAGACTCTAGGACACTAAAACTCAAAGACTCTCAAACTTTAAGCCTAGAAGACTCTAGGACATTATGACTGTATGACTAGAAGACTCTACTTAAAGACTATATGAATAGAAGACTCACTAAGACACAAAGGCTCTGAGACTGTAAGACTAGAAGACTCTAGGACACTAAGACTGTATGACTAGAAGACTCTACTTAAAGACTATATGAATAGAAGACTCTTGGACTCTTTAAAAATTGCAAGAATTGCAATAGAAGACTCTAGGATACTAAGACTCAAAGGCTCTGAGACTGTAAGACTAGAAGACTGTAGGACACTATGACTGTAAGACTATAAGATTCTACTCAAAGACTATATCAATAGAAGACTCTAGCACAGTAAGACTCGAAGACTCAAGGACTCTAAAGCAATTGGAATAGAAGACTCTAGGTTACTTAGACTCGAAGATTTAAGGAATCTAAGACTGTTTTACTAGAAGACTCCAGGACATAAAGACGTTAAGACTCTACGACTCTAAGATTTAAGCAAGACTCGAAGACTCAATGACTTAGAACCCTCAAAAAGTAGAAGACTCAAAAGTAAAAGACTCTAGGACACTTGGATACTAAGCCTGAAAGACTCTAAGACCTTCAAGAGACTAGGCTCTTTGTCTACAGATTCTTCATATCCCAGCTTCTAGTATCTAACTTCCCCTTACACCCTGACTTCAGATCTCCTCTAATTCTTTGGACTTCCAACTCCAAAGTCTTTTTGGTCCCAGTCCCTTTCCTCTTCATGATCCTCCCCACTTCCATTTTCAACTTTGTCTGGGCCTAGGCGCTCTAGTTCCGGCGACTTTCTTCCTTGACAATGCCGCCAAAGTTGCAAATTTTTAGTTGGCCCAGTACCCAGTACCCTTAGCGAACTTGGGTACCAGCCTTTCCTGCTCCTCTGTCTCCGCTTGGCCACGAAATGTGGCCGAGGGACCGAGCAGCAGCCCCGGGTGAAGGCTTGATAATTTATTGAGGGTTTTCGGTGACGTCGTTACGTTTTTGATATTCGGTTGCGGCTGCCGCTGCTAAATACTTCGCCTGGCCAAAAAGGGGTACACAAAATTATACCGTCCCCCTGTCCGTCCGTCTGTCCGCTGTGTCCGCTGCTGTCCAACCTGTCCCAACTGTCGGCTGTCTGGTCGCAGTCGGTCTGGCTTTATCCTAAGCGCGCTCACGATCCAAGCTGCTCCGCTTCGCTCCTGCAGATGCGGCTTAGCCAGCTTCGGATTCGGCTTTGGCTTTGGCTTTGGTTGTGGCTGTGGCTTTGGCTGCGGCTTCAGAGATTCAGCTTCGCGGACTGCTTAGCCATGGCCCTGATTTTAAAATAGGACACATACAGTGGCCGGTAAGTTGGCATTTTTATGCGCGCAAAATGTCAACATCTTTGCAAAATGCCACATATTCCACATTGCGGCCAGCCAGCCGCTGTTGCTGCCTGTCCGCAGTCCTCCTCCTCATCCTCTGGCTCCGCTCCTCCTCTCCTGCTCAGTGTCCCCCTGTCCAAAGAGTACTCGATGTCCGCCGCCGACTTGGGGACCGACCGTGGAACGTTTTGTTTACGAGCACAGCGACTTCTCTGGTGGTGGCTGCCACAGAGAGTCCAGCCGAAAAGGTGGAAAGGGGCAGCAGCTGAAGAAGACGGGGGTACTCCCTCCTGTGGCTGCCACAAAAGTAGGCAACTCCTCCCTTTTAACAAGCCCCGGGGCTGCTGGAGCTTCGCCTTCGGCTTCATTCAGGAGCCGCATTCATCTGGAGAGTGTCAGGCGCTTTAGCATATTGTGATTCATGTGACGCTCTGCCGCGCTGCTGAGGACAGCCTTTTAAGTTGGTTCTGGAAACCGAATCCCGGCCTGATACCCATTCCCCTGTTCGGAGACAATTGTCAGTGGAATTCGGGTAATAAAGAGTCCCCTCCAATCTATATTTTCCATATTCCCGGCTAATTTTAGAAAGCGTTTCGGCCTGACAAGCTGACATTCCAGCAAATAGGACAGTAATTAAGACAGATCCAACCGCTGCGGTGAGCTGTCAATACCATTGTCTAGCCTCGACTCGACTATTTGGAGGAATGGAGGATCAGGGGAAGATCGGGGAATTCTCCGAGCTGGAGTTGGACAGGTATGTGACAACGATTGGGCAGATTTGTCTCTCGGTTTCCAAGCCATCGCGGTGGGCCAGCCAGGCCATGGGGACAATGGTTTTCTAGTGTCTTTGGTGTTTTTCGGATGGATTTGATGTGGATTTGGTAAGGTAAAGGAGTTTCACACGTGACTCAAAGATGTGTCTTTATCAGGGATTTCGTAATAAATATAGAATTAGATCAAACTATTTATATAAGTAAGAAAATAAATACTAGGCTCTGGTATGAAAAAGGATAAAGATAAGTTGGCTTAAATTAAGCCAAACTTTATTTAAAATATTTATATATTGTTAACAAAATGTAGAAAAAACTTAACACTTGTTACTACTACTACAGTCACACTACGATTTGGAAAACGAAAACTAATACACATTAAAAAGTTAAAAAGAAGATAAAATCGACGAAATAATGAATAATTATCGTTGGAACCACGATAACACACTAACCATTTTTTATATTTTTTGACTTTGTTCAGCTTTTAGATTTAATTAGACTTTCTTAATCTCAGGTTAAGGCTAACTCCCATAAAAAGCTAAGCATAAACCTTACTTCCTGGCCAGTTTTTCGATTCGACTAATTTTGCATTTTAATTGGGGAAACTGGTCATAAATTGAATTAATTAAACCAACTAGAACTCTGAAAAAATGTTTTTTAATAATATTTTATAGTTAATTAAAGTTTGTATGGATTCTTCAAAAATTAGAAATTATTGAAAATCGCTTTTAAATGCTTCAGCTTACACACTTTTGGAAATATCCCGCACAAATATTTTTAAGGTGAGGTAAATGTCTAAGAAAATGTTAGAAAAACAATCAATTTAATATTTAAAAGTGTGTTAAAAATGTTTCTAAAGGCGTAATGTGGACAATATAATAGAAAAGTCTTTATTTCAATATTTAAACTTGCGTTAAAAGTGTTTCTATATTTATATTATATTATTTCTATATTTAAACTCGTGCTAAAAATGTTTCTATATTTATATTATATTATATCTACATTTAAACTCGTGCTAAAAATCTTTCTATAGGCTTAATGAGGTGAAGGTCAATGAGACTTTACTTTTAATATTACTACAAATGGTTTTCAATTAATTAGCTGAGATTTTATTCATAATTTTCCTAATTATAGATGTCTCTCAAGTCATGAAGAGTTCTAGGAGAAACCTCTCTCATTCGAAACTCTGGAGCTAATGTTAACCCCCATATATTAGAAAGCTTCTCCCGTGAGATATGCTAATTAGCAACCTTGATTTAATAATTCACTTGGATCTAACCCAGAGCTGCACTTACGACTAATTAGAGTGCGCCGATCGGACACCTCAGCTTTCGCTGCCTTCGCCTTCTCTGACTCCAAAGAGTCAACCAGAACGAAACCTGACTTGGCTATTTAGAATGGCAAATCATTTGGCGCCTCGACTGGAGGCGATGGCATTGGGCCAAGTCAGCTGCAGCCTCATCTTCGGCTCGGGCTCAGGCAAGGTAATAAAAGCCATTTTGGTTTTCGGCTGGCCAAGAGGACGCGAGACGGGGACCAGAGGTGGGTGTGGCCAAGAGGCATCTTCTTCGGCGGCTCTCCATTTGCTCCATTTGCAGTCTATTGGCTGCCCGCTGTGTGGCTGCAGGCGCCCCAACCCGATACAAAAAAAAGAAAAACAGATTTCAGAGGCTTACAAGAGGCCGGAAAACGAGTTTCGACTCGGCGACGGCACGACCTGGGCCAGTTCCAGTTGCGGCTCTCGCGCAGAGCTGGAGCTGGAGCTGAAGCTGGAGCTGTGTATCTCTGCGGCGGCCCAGGTGTGATGTACTTGAATACGTGGGCTGCTACATATATTTCTGGCCTAATAATGAAAATACGAATATTTATTAAGGAAAATAGTTTTATTGTTTTTCAAAATATTCTCCATCAAGATTTACACACTTTTGCATGCGCTCAAACCAATTTTCGAAGCACTTTTTCCACTCTGATTGACACACCTCAAAAACATGGTTTTTGAATGCTTCAACAGCATCTTCTGGCGACGAAAATCGTTGACCACGCATTTTCTTCTTGATGTGAGGGAATAAAAAGAAGTCATTTGGTGCCAAGTCAGGACTGTACGGCGGATGACCCATCAATTCGACGTTTTGGCCAGTCAAAAAGGCGCTGGTTTGAGCCGATGTGTGAGAGCTCGCATTGTCATGGTGCACAATGATTCGTCTTCCCTTGTTCGTTTTTCGAATTTCACCGAAGACTTTAGGCAAACAAATGGTGGTGTACCAATCAGAATTGACCGTCCTACGTTGCTCAAGAGGAACAGTAGCCACATGACCAGTTTTTGCGAAGAAACAGGCGACCATTTGCTTCGAAGTGCTTCTTCCACGAACAACTTTCGTTGGATTTGGCTCGTCTTGGAAGACCCACACGGTCGATTGCTGTTTTGTTTCGGGCTCATACGCATAGATCCATGATTCGTCACCTGTGACGATCTTATAAACGTCTTTTGAAGCACCGCGATCGTATTTTTTCAGCATTTCTTTACACCAATCCACACGAGCCTTCTTTTGAGCGATTGTCAAATTGTGCGGGATCCAACGAGAACAAACCTTTTTTACAGCCAGGTGCTCATGCAATATCGAATGTATGCTGGTGGAAGAAATGCCTAGGGATGCCTCTATCTCACGGTATGTCACATGACGGTCTTGCATTATTAGTTCACGTACGCCATCGATGTTTTCTGGCACAACGGCTGTTTTTGGACGACCTTCGCGGAATTCGTCTTTGAGGGAGCGTCGGCCACGATTGAATTCGTTGTACCAGTTTTTCACAGTGCTATAGGATGGTGCTTCATAGTCATACAAAGATTTAAGTTCATCGCTGCACTCTTGTCGTGATAATCCACGCCGAAAGTTGTGAAAAATGATCGCACGAAAATGTTCACGAGTTAATTCCATTTTTTTGCGAAATTGATTTTTTTAAGTAACTGTAAACAACACAAATGATAGTCGTACGTCAAACCGTTCTGAGTACGTTTATGCTTAAAAATGTCGAACTTTTCAATGGAAATGTCAGATTCCACCTAACAACACTTAGTGTTGCCTAGGCCAGAAATATATATAGCAGCCCACGTAACTTAACGACGCAGGCCCACAGTTGTCGGCCGATCGGATCGCATCGCATCGGCCATTTACGCATACATATGCATGGCATGGCGGAGCGCGTACATATGGCAACGCGTGTATGTAGATGCCGCTGACCAATAAGCATAAACAGCCAACAGCCCAGCATCCGGGCCAGCAGAGCCGCCATCTTAGCTTTAATGAACATAAACGTGAATGCGGACGCGGACGCGATGCGCTACCTGGGCGAATGGGATCGACGCGGCACGCACAATGGAGGAGGAGAAGGTGTACACTCGGAAAATAAAGGTAGCTACGTATTTTATCTCCTCAAAGAGAGTGATTTAGGGAAAAAAGTTCTTAAAAATAGAAATATAATCAAGAATACAGCATACTGAGCATTCCTAGCTTTAATTTCTGTGTTGAAGCAAGAATTTCCAACTTAATTTACCCTTAAGGGAATGGAAGATGATCTACGGCTACTGAGGAAGAAGGTTGGCTTCTTTAGAAGCATTACTTTGATGTGATGAAGCAAGAATTCCATATTTATTCCAGCTTTAAATAGTTGAAAGGTGATCTACTGATACTGAGGAAGAAGGTTGGCTATCTTCAGAAGCACCTGTGTATCTATGGCAATATTCTATAGATTTTATAATTAAATTTGTTAAATCCAAGAAGATCTTTTGATTGATATAGATCTTTATCTTACATTCAAGAAAAATCATTATTAAAAGCCAAAATCAATCAACAAATTAGGAAGATAATAAAGGAGATTTATCTTACATTCAAGAAAAGTCATTATTAAAAGCCAAAATTAATCAAAAAATAAAAAATAATAATAAATATTTATGTTATCGCCATTGCTCAACATCACTGTTAGCTCATAGTTTTAATTATTTGTTAGCTCTTTATAAATAAATAAAATGTATGCTATAATTTTGATAAAATGATAAAGAAACTTCATTTGATTTATGGAAAGCATTGTATTTTTTACATTTATGGAACTTTAAAGAAGTACTATTTCATACATTATGGTTAACCAAAGTTAGTCAAAGAATCGGTAAGTAGTAAGTTTGTATGTATTTTTTAAAGCAAAGTAACATAAGAAGAATCATGTTACTTTGCTTTAAAAAACACATAATTTTTTTTTTACCTAAATACACATTTTTTTATTGAAGAAAAGTGTTTGTATAATATTGTAGGAAAAATATTCTCTTGTTCATGATCAAATTATATAATTCTGTGCTTTTGATTCTTGAAAAACTTTAAAAAGTTTTCTTCTACCAAAGACTCTATCAAAGGCTATAAAATTTTGTATATTATGATATTTTTTATATTTTTTTCTGTGTGTATTGGTCTTAAATCCATGTTGGTGAGGTAGCACCACTGTATATGGTTTATATATACCGGCTATATAAGTATACTCCGGGTACATAATTAAACTAATGAAGCAAGCAAAGCATCATCATCATCTTGAGCGCCATCATCACCATCACTCTTCGAGGGCCGAGCGAGCGAAACCGACTTCGGATTCGTTCGGCTAATGAGGTTTATTGCGGCCTGTCGTCGCCCGATCTCCGCCGCGGCCACCTCTACCCATCTCAGGCACCACCATCCGCCTCCATTTTTCCCCAAGAAGAAACGGCGAAGACCCAGTTCTCACACAAGCGATTTTAAGAGCATAAAAAAGATACAAAAACTTAATGGATTTTAGCACGCACATACACATAGACGCCGCCGTCGACGACGACGACTCCCTCGCAGGTGGAGAGCGGGTCCGGGGCCGGGATCGGGGTAAGGGCCCTAAATTATATAGATTGCATGGAAATGGAGGCAGTACTGCCTCGTACATGCGCGTACTACCAGTAACTAGAGTAATTGCATGTGGAGGATGCTCTGTACTTAGCTAGTTGGTGAATTCGAATAAAAATACGAGTAATACGAGTGAGTTTTAATGGCAGGGAACCGGACCCGATACGGGCTTGTTAATGGCCATCGGGGGGAGTTTCGCCACATTTTCAGCCGTCGTCTGCAGTCCTGATTTACGGGGTTATAATAGGGTTATAGGGTGCCGACTACTTTGCCGATTTAAATGTCTAGCAAAAACCACTAATTGGGTTATTAAAATTAATTAACTTGAAACGTTTATACGGCTCATGCGGAAATTTGTGATCGTTAATTGGTCATAACGTATCTGAGGTGGGGAGTGGTACTTAATATATATATATAATATATGTTCCGAGTTTAAAGTTGGTTTTTTGGTGAAGGAAACTTAAATTGGTTCCTCTAACATATCCTTGGTAATGGTTTTGGTTTGTTTTGTAGAAAATTATGGGTAGTGAAAGGTTTTTTATTGTGAATTCGTATTATTATTGGAGTAAAGTAAAGGTAAGTTAAAACTCTATTGAGATGAAGGATACTTTCCGAATTTTCATCCAGTTTTTCCTATATTATTAGATATTATATTGGAGAATTATCCTTGAACCCAATAAAGATGTTTAAATCTTTAATAAAAACTCTAAGAATACAGTCTGGTTTTACATCTTAGACTGTTTTTATTTAATTCATTTAAAATTTGATTCTCCGAAAACATTTTATAATATATTCCGTATCTCTCATTTCAATAATTTAATTTATGTTTAAATTAATTTCTACTTTATATAAAAATAATTACCTCGTTTTCTTAAGAAACCTAAAGCTCAAAGAGAAGAAATTCTCTGCATTCCCGTCAGCCCCATCGAATACTTTCCAATCTTTAACCTTTTTGTACTTTTTCTTCAGATTCATCAATACAATTAACCAATTAACCTGTCGACACGAGATTCAAACAAAGATTTGCCAAGATTTATCGGTGGCTCTTCCAAGAAGTTACAGCTGCTGGAATCTCCTTTTACGTCAATGCTAGCTTTTAGTTCCTGTTTGTTGTAAAAGGGGAACTTATGAAGGTTTCAAAGATACACTATGCATATATTGAGCAACCAGGAACTATGGCAATTATTTGCTTAAGCCTTTAAGGCTTAGTCACCATAAAATCTTAATTAATTGCCAAACTTGATTGGAAATCCACATATACAGCGGCTTGTTTATTGGTCATTGAATTTTATTTATTCGGAAAACTATTTAGATTGAATCTTTAGGTTGATCAAAAGCCTTGACTTGATTTATGGCGGATCCATAAAAGATCAAACCGAATGAAGTTGATTTGTGAGCCGAGCTCCAAAGGAAGATTTCGAAAAATGTGACAAAGTATGCGACAAGTCTTCGCCTGTGAAATCCCTTGAATGTTTTTTCAAATTTCTTTTGGCTGATTTATCAAAGCTTTTCCATCTGTACTTAATTTAATTTCATGGCTACATTTCCATTCATAATTTCGTAGCCAATTTGTAGACGGGAATTTCCCGTCGGAAACTACGAAAGTCAGAGGCATAAACTATATACTATACAAATATATATAGACGGATATCAAAACCTCATGCGTAGCTATCAAGCCGCTTAGATCTGTTTAGGTAAATCTTTTTAATGGTCAAAATCGCCGCATGACCTCTGGCCGAGATATACGAAATATATACGGAAATTAAAACCTCTTTTCGGGGCTCTCTCCGTTCCCAGGCTCTCCACCCTCCGGGGTCTTGGTTTACTTTCCACTTGACCAATTTCGAGCCGCCGTCCAAAGACGTCGGACGAAGACGGTTCTTAAGTTATTCGCGGCCGTCCATTTACATATTCGGAGAGGAGAACGCTCACACACTGGAGCGAGAAGCGAGAAGCGGATACGAACACAAGTGCAAGTGTGTTGTTGGAAAACGAAAAAAAAAACTGAAACTGGGGCCACACTAAGGAAAATCTAAGCAAAATTCCCAGGTACCAGGTATTAGTATATATGTATACCCCCCGTATATACCCCTATATATACCCGTTTTTTATGGCATCCCCGACGGTGTTTCTCGCTGTCGTGCCGCCAGTATCTGTGTCTCTCTGTGACTAAGTCTTGAAAAGTCCCCAGTCATCAGGCATATATATATACTTAGAGGGTTTGTATATACATACACACGATCTAGAGAATTTCTTCACCACTACACGGACGGCTTTTCCATTTTTCATTATGGTTATTATCTTGAAGATATGTATCTTCGCTTCGCTTGGATATAATTAAACAGCGAGGAAAAAAATTTTTAGCATGGGAAAAATGTAAATATTACTTGTAATTTGTTAGCAGATGATGTGGATGTTCGTGATCATATGAGGGTTCCATTTTTATACGGCAACGGCGGTGTTCGTGGTAACGGTGACGCTGATGTTGTTGATGTTGCTGTTGCAGTTGTTGCTGTTGCAGTTGTTGCAGTCCGTGGCAGGCTGAGATTGTTGTTGTTTGGGGCTTTGCTTTAGCAGGGCCAGCAGCATTTTGCTTAATGTTGCATTATTCCGTTAGTTTTTTCCCTTTGTCGGTGGGGGCAGGTGGACTGCTTGGCGGTGCTACTGCTTCGACTTCGACTGCGACTACTGCTTTGCCGGTCCCAACATTTTGCGCCCCGTTACAGTTCCAACCATAAATCTATGCACTCGTCGGCATGTGTGAATTTGCGTCCATTTGTTGTCAGATTTTTGCGTTTGCGTTGTTTCTCGCTGCTACTGCTGCTGCTGCTTTAGACCCTAACCCACATTTTTGGTTACGATTTTGCAATCGCCTAATGATGTGGATACTTTTATTTTGCACTCGGCACTTGGTTTATTATCTCCCGATTTACTAATACCCCTTGAAACGTGTAGAATTTTGGGTCTTGGATCACTTGGCACTTGGATTCTATTGTCGCTTTTAAGGGTTAGTTAGTTGGCACTTGGTATAGATTCGTTGGAAGGTTTCAAAACTTTTCAAAACGGTTCGATTTGAAGTAAACTAGGTTAACTTTCAGTTCTCGGGTCAGTTTTTGGGTGGATTTGATATTTTTATGAGAGAATAAAAACTAATTAATAGAGAGAGTGTTCTACTTTGCTTTCTAGAGTGATTGACAGTTTTTAAAGAGTTTTAAGATGGATTTTGGGTTTTGGAAAACACTTTTTGAACGTTTTTATGATGGTTTTGGCTTTTGAAAAACACTTTTCTGAACGTTTTCTTGGACGGATTTTCAGAACTTACATCGACTGTTTATAGACACTTTTGAAAACGATTTGTAGATGGATTTTGGCATTTGGAAAACACTTTTTTGACTGACTTCTTAGAAAACACTTGCCAATTCTATTCTAGTTTCCAGGAAATATCATCAATATATCTTTGAAGATCGATTTTGGCTTTAAGACAACACTTTTTATAACGTTTTCCAGCTCGATTTTCTACTCTTGTACTAGGCCTTTTGGCTAACACTTTTCCGCACTCAATGAACGCTTTTCCGATCCCCGAGAGTCTGGACGGGGGGACACCACTAATGAGCGTATCGACTGCCTAAAATCAAGGGCTTCGACGACATTTCACAAGATACCAACACACAAACCGCTCGAGGGAGCGGACGCTGTGACAGCAGCAACAACACTCTTGGGAAAATGAAAATGCACAGCCACAGAGCCAGCCAAGAGACTAACTAAGTAAGTAACTGGGCCTATGTACGGCGGCCAGTCAGTCAGTCTCTGTATGTAGATATATTTATGATTACAACCGGGGAGACGCAGATGGCGATGTCAATGGAGAGGCAAAGCTAAGGCTATAGCTAAAGCTAAAGCTCGATATCGAGAGTCTTGAGACTGAGGCTGAGTCGGAGCCGCATGAACCACGCTGATGACGAACCGCAAGCCAACTGAACTCGTCGACCGATCGACGCTCTCTCGGACTCGGAGATTGTTTGTGAACTGAACCTGAGAGGTGTCTCTGGCTCTGCCACTGCCTCGGAGACCGAGACCCGATCTGCGATCTATAAGGCCAAAAAGCGAAAAGCACCAGCGAAACCTTTCGCGCAGCTCGCAGTCTTGGGCCAGAGCGGCCAGAGAGCGGCAGCTGCCCAGCAAAGCGGAACGAGCAAGTGGCCCAGGCCAGACCCAGGTGACTTGGCTCCCAGGGCAGGCACAGTCAGCGTCAGCATAGCCAAGCCGAGACCCCGAGCAGCGCGGCGGGTTCTTTGAATCTAATGAAACAAGCCTTATTTAATATTCGTTCGCCGCTCCGTTCTCTCTATATCTCTCTCGTGCCGCCGAGTCTCACTTTCGGACAGGGAAAACCTGTTCCCCGACTCATTTGTTGTGGGAGAGACGACTTTGCATTTGGTTTGTTTCAATTGGTTGGAGGCCCCAATGTCGCTGGGGTCTACGCCTGCCACTGTGTGAGTGCCGGGGCCACAAATACACGGGCACGCCGAGCAGGGGGTCTCCACCCATACCAGGGCAATGCCAACAGAGCGTATGCAAATATACGCTAAGATGTGTGCGGCGGAACCATCTGGGAAAGGGTGTTATGTGGATCAAATGGGGCAAAGAGTTGCAGCACAGATTCGAAGGGAGATTTGAATTTTATTTTTTAGCTAAAATAAAGCTTAGAAAGGCTTTAATTAAGGGGTCTTGTGGTGATCAAGAGAGGGTTCGATAAGTGGAAGAATCTACAAGGAAAGGTATACCACAAATGTAATCATTATATCAAAAAACCGACCTTTTATCAGGGTTTATGGATTAAACTATGTACTAAGAGGAGAAGCAGTGTAAATCTATATAGAGAACATAAGAAATTAATCATTTTATTAAAAATATCACTATTTTGTATAGATCCCATGACATGATCATTTAGTATTCTCCTTTACTGAACATTTGGTATATTTAGTATGTTATATACCATTGGTTATGCTTCTGAACAGAACATTTGGTAGTATTTAGTATATTAAATACTGACCATTTACAATTTACAATTAAATACATATAAGGAATTATTAATGGTTTCCTACTAAAAAAAAAATACCTCTAAGTACTTACTTTTAATATAGCTTGTCTTCCAATACCAATACCTCATAAAAAGTTTACTAATCTTTAGCAAATTTGAATTGCAAACTATCTCTAAAAGTGTTTTATAACCAACATAGCACATAAAAAACCTAATATATACCGCCAGGATAAATCAATAAATCAAATGGCTTTCCCATGCCAATTCAATTGCCTGTCAGAGAATCATTTTCCCCATCTCTCTCTCCGTATACTTTGGCCCCATTACGCATACGCCCCGTGAGGCTGCAAAGCTGGGAATATTCAAATAGAGCCATATTTAATTTTTATTTCACTCTCCACCCACCCCAGGGACAGAGCGAGAGAGAGGCGGGCAGGGGCCAAGCTGTGATTGGTATCCAGCGGGAGATAAGCACCCAAATTGCATATTGCAAACAACTGCTGGCAGCGGCGAGCAGCCAAGAGCCAAGCCAAGCCCAAAAGATCGGCGAACCTCCCAGAAGACGAGTCAAGTACGTTGGCAGGCCACGCGCAGGGCATTTAATATACTCGTACTTGTGCGCTTCGGCCCCCCCAAAAAAAAGAGCGGAGATCGCAGGCATTGAAGATCAGAGGAGGAGGAGGAGGAGGCTGGAGACCAAACGGAGTTCATAATTAAGCGCCAGAATGCCGGGAAAGCCTTCGCTTCTTACCTTAGATGCAAAATATTTGTTTATCACATCGCGATAATTGCCGCCGGCGAACTGAAGCCGCAGTCGAAGTCGATGGCGAAGTTGTGGACTTGGATTTATGTGCGGAGGGGCCAAAGTCAGGCAAAAGGTTCCAAGCATCGGTCAGACCAAAAGAAAGAAAAGCCCAAAAGATACTGCGCAAGCGTGTGCCGACCGCAGACCGAAGACGGAAGACTGAAGACTGAAACACTGAAAGACTGAAAGACCAAAGACTAAAGACCGAGAACGGGGCTGGGATAAGGATTGCGAATGCGAATGGGAATGGGAACTGGGTATGGGGATCGGATCAAAGCGTGCCTCGGTGGTGGGTACAAGTTTATTGGCGTGGCGTATGTGCAAATAGCCGCTCGCTCCATCGACATCGGCTGCTCCAAAAATGTGGGCGTGTGACACTTGAGCGGCTATCGCCAGCGCATCTCGGCCTAAACGCAGCAAAAGGAATAAAAACAAATTATTGATAAGCAGATCGGGTCTCCGGCACTGCAAGAAATCAGCCACTGCCCTCGGTTCGAACCAGTTTTGCTCTCCGCTCTTGGCCGCAATGATTTCTCACAGTGCCCCGCCAGGTAGGAGGTGCAGTTTGCGAGTCCTTATCGCTGATGAAGCCCGGCACACGTTGGTCCAGGTCCCGGGCTCATGCATTGATGATGGCTGTCTCAGTTTCTGAGGCTCTCTTGCCGTTCTGTTATGTAAGCAATAGTCGCAGCAGCCGAAGCCACTGCGGTAGGTACGACGAGTACTGCCATGAAGCCAAGAGGGTGTGTTCCAGGCATTGCACAATGAGACTAAGGAAATAGTTGACAATGAAGTTATTAGCGGTAACTGGAATTTATTTTAATTAAAATAAATACTTTGATTTTCTTTTAGTTATATCCAAACTACTGCATATTTTGAATATAATCAAGCGCGGGAAACAGTGTTGCTAAGTATGTACAGCTCAACGCCTTGTAACACTGGTAATGTTGCCAGACCAGTGCTGCCAACTCTTCGGGTTATAAAATGTCAAACTAGCAAATGAAACAGCTATAAGATAGCTAAAAATAGCAACAAATATCCGGCGATTTAATTCTAGAAATTAGGAATAACTTGGTTAATTATTATTTTAATCATCTTCAAATTTCTCTCTTGTTAGTGAGTTTAATAACACTTGCAAGAGAGTTGAGTTTCCATAAACTGTTATATAAAGTTTAATCCAGAAGAATTAATCCTCTATCTAGTATTTCTGTTCGCCTGGTAACTGAAACCCCTTGGAGTGGGTTTTTCCTTCCAATATTCATCAAATTTCCATCCAATTTCCCCATCGATGAGAATGAAATACCAGGCGAACAGAAATGGAAAATGGTAGACGCTAACTAACTTTATTATAATAGATATGGGATCTCTCTGCCTTAAAGCGCAGAACTCGTCCTCTCTCTAGTCTTTCTGTTCGCCTGGTATATGGAACCCCGGTATCGAGGATTTCTAGCCTGCTTCTCTTCAGAAACTGGCCATTTACAGCGGCAGCTAGCAGCTATTTTCAAATTTATTTATTTACCAATCGAAAAACGCGAAATATAGTGTGGAAAATGGCTAAATTGACAACACTGGTCAAGACTAATGCCATTCATTATTGTAATATTAATTATTTATTATTTATGTTTGTATTATGTATGTTATGTTATGTATGTTGTATTAAAAACCATTCAATATTTATCACAAAGTTTAACCAGAACTTCCTCCAATGGTATAGCCAAATGATTAAATATTTATACCAGCATTAAGTTATTTAATAGACAGCAAATGCATCCTTTTCTCACAAGCTTTATCTAGAGTTCTTGGGCATTATCAACAAAAAGAAAAAAAGAGCATTATTAAATCTTGAAAACATAATCATCAAATTACCTGAAATTATGTGACTCATTTGGCCATTAGAACATATAGATTCTAATTAATCAATTCAACAAAACATCAGCAAAGACAACCATTAGAATTCCTCAACTCCAAGCCAAAAACGTTAGAACCACACTCGTATTAAACAAAAATCACATTTAATTGAAACATTAACATCAGTTTGTTTCTTTTCTTTTTTATTTAGTTTTGTAAAACCCTAACTCTGCTTGTCTGGAAAAAGATTAGATGCATGGTCATCTAAGATCTTGGGCGTTCCTTCTTCTCCTTGTAGAGAGCCAACAGAGAGACGTTGGCAACCTTGACAACCTTGAAACGGACACCGGGAATATCACCGACGGCGTGACCCTTACGACCGAAACCGGCGACCAGGACCTCGTCGTTCTCCTCAATGTAGTTCAAGCTACCGTCACGGGGCACGAAGGCGGTGATCTTCTTGCCGTTCTTGATCAGCTGCACCCTCACGCACTTGCGGATGGCAGAGTTGGGCTGTTTGGCTTCAACGCCGCTGTGGAAGCAAAGAGAATGTAGATTAGATATTGGACACAATAATACACAATAGTAATTAAAGCTATTTTATATTCACTGTACTGCTGCTGCTGATTGCTGCTGGCACGCTTGTCATCTCACAGTATAATCCTGTGATTTGAGTTTTCAAACACAACAAAACACAAAAATATACTGCGAGGCGTCGAGACGTGGGCTCTGTGGAGAGAAAAGGCAAACACACAAACACACACCTGGGGCGGGGTACTTACACCTTCTCGAGCACGATTCCCTTGGCGTGGGAAGCACCTCCGAAGGGATTGGCCTTCCATCTGGTTCCCAGATGAGCCTTCTTGTAGTCCTTGTCGGCCCAACGCTGGTCGCGACGGTGGTTCACATGCTTCCTGGCAGTGCGCAGACCTCTTGGCTTGCCTGCAACAAATCAAGATAATTCATTAGTTACATGAACACTGTTTAATCGGCGCAACACAATGTAAACAAATGGCAGCTTATGCGGCTTCGCTATTGAGGTTAGATCGAGCCAAGTATTTGCGAATATCGCCAAGTGAGAGTTCTCCGCAAATAACACTTGTATTTGGTGCACATTACTTTCTTGTCTTGCGAAAACACAATATTTGATTGATACAACTGGAGATTCACTCGATTTTCTTAGATTTCTGGCCACAAGAAACACCAAGTCTCCGACTTGTTTGCATTTGCGCCACTTTCAGCCCGTTCGGCTCCAATTCACTTACGTCTTCAGCCGCACAGCACTACTAGCTCCATTTGTTCACTGCTCAGCAACCGAGTTTGTTTATTTCCCGCAAAAACCAATCTTTTTCACAACTCACCCATGATTTTCCAACTTTCTCGGCAAACGGCGGAAATAAAAGAAAGAGCGAGACGGGCGTATCCGCGGGTGACCAGGTGGAGGAACAGCAGTTTATTCCTAAAATTGGTCTGATTAACTCACGGATTTCCGCCTCCACGGCAGTTGGTCACACTGGCAAACGACGTAACGTAAGTGAACAAAAACGTGAAGATTTACGACGTAAGTGAACAAAAACGTGAAGATTTACGACGTAAGGAAATGGCATCAAGCCAGTGTGACCGCAGCATAGATTTAAGTGTGACCAGCTGCCGCGAAGGGGAAAATCCACCAAACTTTAGCACTAAAAAAAACCACGATAAGGTCACGCCACACACGTGTTTTTCTCTTCAGCGTTTGGTGCCCGCGTGTTTAACAGCAGCAATCACATTTCGACGAAAGTTGTATTAAAAAGTGCAAGTACAGCAGCTAAATATGGGCAAACCAGGTGCGGAAAACCTCCAGCTATGGGATCTGATAAAAGCGTGCCGTTTAAACTGTGTTTAAACCGCACACTTAACCTATTACTGGGTGATTATTAAAATGTGCTATTTTTCTCTGGCAGGTTTTAGTCCACGCGGTGGCGGCGGCGGCGGAGGAGGAGGCGGTGGCTTCCGTGGGCGTGGCGGCGGCGGTGACCGTGGTGGCGGCGGAGGCTTCCGAGGCCGTGGAGGCGGCGACCGAGGTGGAGACCGTGGCGGCAGAGGAGGCTTTGGAGGCCGTGGCGGCGGCGGCGGACGTGGTGGTGGCGACCGCGGCAGAGGAGGCTTCGGTGGACGAGGCGGCGGCGGCGGGCGAGGAGGTGGACGTGGAGGCGGCGGACGCGGTGGGGGTGGACGTGGAGGCGGCGCCGGCGGCTTCAAGGGCGGCAAAACAGTCACCATTGAAGCGCATCGTCACGAGGGAGTGTTCATTGCCCGCGGCAAGGAGGATGCCCTGGTCACCAGGAACTTTGTCCCCGGCTCCGAAGTCTACGGCGAGAAGCGCATCTCTGTCGAGGTTTGTTGTTATTCCTTTCTCTATCCCTCTTTTTTCCCCGCTGATGATGAGGTTGTGCAGGGGTACAGAACATGGCATTATGTGGCCATGAGCATCCTCGGCGGCCACCTGTGGCTGTGTGCACTTCAGGTGCACGTGAAGCAGTTGCGGGGGCTCCGAGGCGTGCTTAGAATTAATGCACAACTGAGGCACTGTCCCACTAATATCTTAGTTTCCCTTCCAAAATTTCATCTCCTAATCATTACTTTAATTCCCTTTCCAGACCAATGGCGAGAAGATTGAGTACCGTGTGTGGAATCCCTTCCGTTCCAAGCTGGCTGCTGCCATTCTGGGCGGCGTTGAGCAGATTCACATGCCACCGGGCTCCAAGGTCCTGTATCTGGGCGGTGCTTCCGGAACCACAGTCTCCCATGTGTCCGACGTTGTGGGTCCCGAAGGTCTCGTCTACGCCGTGGAGTTCTCTCACCGTTCCGGCCGCGATCTGATCAATGTGGCCAAGAAGAGGACCAACATCATCCCAATCATTGAGGACGCTCGCCATCCGCACAAGTACCGCATGCTGGTTGGCATGGTGGACACGATTTTCGCCGACGTTGCCCAGCCGGATCAGGGCCGTATTGTGGCGTTGAATGCCCAGCACTTCCTGAAGAACGGCGGACACTTTGTCATCTCGATCAAGGCCTCCTGCATTGACTCGACGGCGCAGCCCGAAGCTGTCTTTGCCGCCGAGGTGAAGAAGATGCAGGCGGACAAGCTGAAGCCACAGGAACAGCTCACGCTGGAGCCTTACGAGAGAGACCACGCCGTCGTTGTCGGCGTCTACCGACCACCGCCCAAGCAGTAAGCACCTGTCTGCTGCTGGGTTTTAGTTTTTAGGCTATTGTACTAATACAGACGTGTTGTATTAAGTTTCTTTTTAAATATAAAACCATAGTTGTAAAGATAAATCAAAATGCAAACTATTTTTGTAGCAGACGTACAAAAAATACACAGAAACCAAAAGCATATGTTAGACTTGATGGAGCGGGGTTTGTAGTGGAGTTGAAAGGGTTTTAATGTTGCCAAAAGAGGTTTCACAGCAAAGGAAATTATTAATAATTTTATTAAGTTCCTGCTTTAAGGCTTAACTTTATCTTTTTTATGTAACACAGATACATTTTGCTGGTCATTGTTTACTGCCCCTAAAACTTAGTTTTTATTCAATTACATTTTTTGATTATTCATCACAGAACAGATTTGAAACTACAATGTTATAAATAGTATAAATAAAAACAAAATATAAAACAACAAAAAGCAATATCTTTATTTTTTAATATGCTTCGCAACAGATAAAAATTATTGTTTAAGAAATAACTAAAAAGTTGTTTCGCTGCGGACAGGATTCGAACCTGTGCGGGTAGAACCCAATGGATTTCAAGTCCATCTCCTTAACCACTCGGACACCGCAGCTGGGTGACGAAGGCCATCCCAAATAGCCAATTTAAGTTAAGCGTTCAATTTTTGCAATTTTTTTATGATGCTGCAAGTATTTATAGAAGCAAAGATACTTCATTATTCCATTATTTTTTTACCCTAATCAAGCGAAGCGTCACGCTAAAACTCCTACACATTTGAGAAATCCACAGGTCGCAGGTACAGTTATGTTCAAAATACATTATCTTTAGAGTAAATCGGTAACAAATTTCAATAATAAATATTTTGTTTATAAATAAGAGTGTTCATCAATTTTAATTTGCTGAACTAGAAAAATTTTAGATTAGGAACGTTAGTATTCAATTTAAAGTTTAAACATAATTAATTAAGATCATCTTACACCTTAAACTACTGGAATGCTATTTAGTTGTCCCTAACTGTACGGACAGATACTGTGAAAGGGATAGCAATATGCAGGTTTGTATACAAAGCCCAAGAACGCTTTCTGGGGTTGCCCATCAAATCACTTTAACAGGCGACGCCCCCACCGGAAAATCCAGCGAAAGGGAGAAAAGCGATAGAACTCGGCACATGAAGGAACAATTTTCAGGTTCTGCGGGCGGGTTATAGAATGTTAGCCAACTAACGGACAACAGCCGAAATAGCTCAGTTGGGAGAGCGTTAGACTGAAGATCTAAAGGTCCCCGGTTCAATCCCGGGTTTCGGCAATTGCTTTTTTATTTTTCTTTTTTATAATATTTTATTGATATATATACAATTTAATAATTTGTTTATTATTTAGACTGCAAGAACCCTCAAAACTTAAATATTTTGCTTGGTTGTTTGTGTTCAGTGTTGTAAAATGCAAAAATGCCTTAAGCAGAGACACACACCAATATTAGTGGTTGCGCACATCGTCTGACTGAAATGCCATTTTGGACACTCAACGTTCAACTGCCGAAATAGCTCAGTTGGGAGAGCGTTAGACTGAAGATCTAAAGGTCCCCGGTTCAATCCCGGGTTTCGGCAATTACTTTTTTAGATTTTATTTATTATTTTATGTTTTTTTGTTCTCCTTTTTTGACTTTAGAAATTATTTTTAGAACAATAAAAACTCCTTCGCTTCGTATATATATATTTTTTTGATTTATTAGTCTAGTTTTCGACATTATTAGTATTATAGCAAGCCGCCAGTACTTTAAATAATACAAAGTATATATTGTAGTGTATCTAGTTATTACTTACTGGCTATGATTAACTAAGAGTGCATGACTATTTAGTTTCGGGGCATGCCCCAAAGTTCTATCAAGTAACATTTCCTTTATACGCATTCATTAAGTGCGTGTGTGTAAGGAAGTGTAAGGCATCCGGATATAGCAGCTCCATATATTGGGTGTGGCTTAACTAGTACGCCTGGCCCAGGCAGTGTACATACGATAAATTATAGCAGCCTTACAAATACGATATACTCTCTTTACTCTTTACGCTATTAAGTTATATTCAAATCGTTTTGCAGTTACTAAAGCTAGTTAGTGCCCCGGCTGGAGGTTTAGTGCAGCCTAGAAGTCGGGATCGTAGTCCCGCGAGTAGCGCGTCCGACTCGCATGGTTATTATAGCTGTACATCTGGTGGGCATCGGCAAAGGCATCCGGATACTGGTGACCGTACGCCTGCTGGTGCTGCTGCGGCTGGTGATGGTCCCGCCCGCTATAGTGGCCATGGTTGCTGTGGTTCGAATGGTGATTGTGATGCTGCGGCCTTTTCAGGGAGTCGCCCTTCTGTGAGTACGTGGGCTGCTGGTCGTAGAAGTAGTCACCACTGGTGTGCGGATGCCGAGTGGAGCGCCAGCTGTCATAGATATTGGAGCTGTTGCTGCCATGCATGGAGTTGGTGAAGCGCTAAGGGAAAATTATTAAATTAATTAAAGGGATCAATAACTTAGACATTGCTCTTACCTTTGGCTTAATGGGCTGCTTGGTATCATTCCAGGGATCATCTATGTTGTAGAAGTCATCCACGCCATAGTTATCCACTCCGCCCATGTGGTTCACCTTGAGTTCGTTGAGCATGTCGTTGGTGAGAGGTATGGGCGCCTTCTTGGCCCTCTTCTGGCGATTCAGCAACTGCAAGGAGCGTAAGGATTAGCTGAAGCTCAGGAATAATCCGTATTACTCACCACTGTGACGCCAAAGATGATGACAAAGACCAGGGAGCCCACGCCTATAACTATCACCACAATAGCCCATTGGGGAATGAGCAGATCCTCCTCGGCATACTCCACATTGGTGTGCACATTCTTGGCTATGACTGTTGAAAAAATAATATAATAATTACTCATTTAGTAACTTGGCCAAAGAACTTGAGAGATGGGTCTGTGGACGCCTAGCTGGAGCGGGTCACAGTCTGCGGATTAAGGATGTCGCTGCTCTGCGAGGTTTTTAAGGAACCTAGTCGCGCTACACTAGCCTCGAGCCAGGATCTAATTCCCTTCAACTCTGTAGGAGCCGGAATAGATCTCCTTCCCGTAACACCACTGCAACCCACAACCCACCCCACCCAAGCTTCAATTTAATAGTAATTATATGCCTTGACTAACCACTAAAATCTGTGGCCACCGGATCGATGATATATTTGCCCATTTTGTAAGTATCTTTGACTAGATGCTCCTCCTGTGGCCCCGACACGCTGTCAGTCTCGTTCTCCTGATCCACATCCTTATCCGGCAAAGCAGGAGTGGCTGGCTTGGTCAGAGCATCATGGAACAGCTGACGGATTTCTAGAGTGTCCACATCCTCGGTGATGTTGGCCAGCTCTACATAGTAGTCCACCAGGACGCTGCCCTTGCTGAAGCTATCAATGCGTACTTTTTTGTACCACTTGCTGAGTGTTGATGCTTCAGAGTAGACTTCATTGAGCTGGAAAAAGGTAAGAAAAGAGATTTAAGTATCTTATATACCCTTCTTTTAATATTAACCCACCTGAGCCTCCAGCTCATGGGCTAGATTCTTCCACTCCAAAGTATTATGATCCAGCAGCTCCGGTTTCCAGGCCACGCCATCGATGATCTTGATGGTGGCCGCCAGATCGCAGTCGGCGGTGCAGTGACCCGGTTTCGTGGGTCGTGGTGTCGTCGTTGTGGTGGTGCTTGTTGTGGTGCTGGTGGTGCTACTGGTGCTGCTCGTTCCAATGGCCGTTAGGAGATCCTCAAAGTTAATGGTCTGGGCATTGAGCTTATCAATGGACAGGGGCGTGGTGGGCGGCGTTGGCCAGCCCGTGAACTCAGTGGTGGCCCTAGTGGGCGGACCCTTCTTGATAACCACTTGAGGTGATCCTCCATCCTTCGCGGGCTCAGGGGCTGCACCGTCTTGAGAGGGATGAGGCGTTGTCAGGCGATGGGAGCCGAGGCGCTTGTGGAATCCCTTGGGAAACACCACCTTCAGGCCACTTCCTCCGCCGCTCTCGGTCACAGCAGGAGCTTCTGTAGTGCTGGAAGCCACGGGCTTGGGTTTCCCCGTCGTCGTGGTGGTCGAGGCTGGGTGAACCTTCTTCGACTTGTAGCCGGGCGGCAGCAGGGAAGCAGGAATCTCATCGCTGACATCGCTCTCCGCCTTGGCCGTTTCATTCAGCTTGAAGCCTGGAGGCAATAAACTCTTCAAGTCATCGATCTTAATGGGCGTCACACCCTCTGGCAGCTTGGGTTGCTCCTTCTCCTTGGGCGCCTTGTAGGATGGCGGCAGGAACTTGCTCAGGTCATCGAAGGGCACAGCCACGGGAAGGTTCCGGGGAGTGGTCGACGAGCTGGGAGTGCTCACATTGGCCTTGAATCCCGGTGGCAGGAACTTGGAGATGTCATCCACAACCAAAACCTCCGGCTTGGGTGAAGTGTAATCCTTGGGCAGCAAGGCGGCCAAGCTGTCGTCGAACTTCACCTCGCTGAAGAGAGACTCCAGGCCAGAGGCGGGCTTGGTTTCGTCCGGTTTCCTAGTAGTGGTAGTCGTGGTACTTGTTTTGGGGGTTTTATATCCCTTAGGCAGGAGACCCGCCAGAGCTACATCCTGGACAGTCACCTGTCCGCTCTTGAAGGACCGACTGATGGTGGAGTTGCGTCCCGGCTTGGGCTTTGACAGCTCTGCCGGAGGGGCTTCCGTCGTGGAAGTGGTAGTCGTAATCTTCCGGTTCTTGTAGCTGGATTTGGGCTTGAACCCAACTGGGAGTAATCCCGCCAGCTCATCCATTTCACCCTCGTCAAAGTGCTGCACCTTTACCTTGCTGCCACTGCTGGTGGTGCTGGGCGCCGAGGTGGTCCTCGGCTGGAACTTCCTGATGTGTGGCGCGAATCTCCCAGAGGCAGCCGTGGTGCTGGTGGCTGGCGTGGAGGAGTCCATCTGGCTGATAATGGGATACTTCCCAGAGAGCAGACCGCTGGAGAGCTCCGACTGAACGCGGTCCAGCTTGTCGATGATGCTCTCGGTGGAGGCAGCCACCGGAGGCTGAACAGAGGAAGAGCTGACGACGGGGACCTCTTCGCTGCCCTCCGGTTGTTTCTGCTGCTTCGAGTGCACTTTCCGCTCCAGCTCGGACAGGGTCTGCTTGGTCTCCTCCTGCTCGATGGCGGGGAAGGGCAGGAACCGGGCGCCATTGATGCTGCGACTGGGCTGGATAGAGGCTACTACCACGTAGTTCTCTGTGGCATTGGAGGACTTCTCCTCTTCGCCCTCAAGGGTTATGGGAGTTGTGGTCTCCACCTTGATTTCTTCTACCTCCCCTTCTGTTAAGGCATTGGAGCTTGGGGTGACAGGAGCTGGCAGGACTGTGGAGCCGTTCACCACGCTCTTGGTGGTTACCACTGAGATGATTTCACGATCATCCCCATGCTCCGCACTGGGCGTAGATGGCTTAGAGTCTGAGGCTTCCACCTCACGGGTGGAGTCCTCGCCGCCTTCTTCATCGTCGTACTCGTAGTCCTCACCTTCGCCCTCATCGTCGTACTGGGACTCTGATTGCTCGTCCTGCTTGGATGAACTCTGTGTTTCCTGCTTGGATGAACTGTGTTCTTCTGGTTTCTGTGTTGACTTGGACTCTTCTTTCTGTTTCAGCAAGATCTCTTCGTGTTTCTCCCCTGCTTTTGTGCTCTCAACCTCTTCCTGTTCGGAGGTGCTCTCAACTGGTGCCTCAGTGGTCACGGCCTGCTCTTCCACTTGGAGCTCCTCTGTGGATAGGTTCTCCTGGGGAAGAATAGTCGTTTCTTCCACGATCTCCTCTTCTTGAGGAGGGATCAACGTGGTGACCTCCACCTCGGCATTGGTGACCTCTGACACATCTGTTTGACTTTCCTCGGTGCTACTCGTGCTGCTCTCACTTTCGACTTCCGAAATGGTGGTGACCTCGGAGGGTTCCGCAGCTACAGAAGCCTCATTCTGGGCCACAGAGACCGGAGTCACACTCTCCTCCTGGAGGGGCAACTTCTCCAAGCTAGAAGATTGGGAGTGATCCTCCGGGCCCTCATCGGAATCTTGCTCGTAGAGTTCCTCGCTGTTCTCAGGCTCCTCATCGTCCTGCTCCTCGTCTATGGCCTCCTCCTCTTCTTCCTCAGCACTCTCAGTGGTGCTGGTAGTCCGGACAGTTGGCCTAAGGGGTAGCTTAGGTCTTGCCCCGTAGTTAAAGGGTCTCTTACTCACAACACTAACGGGCTCGTTGACTTCCCGACTGATGAACACGGGTCGCCGGGGATTCGGCGACTTCCTGCCAAAGCTGGGACGCTCCGGAGGCGTGTTCTGAGTTGTGGAGGTGGTACTAGTGCTGGAAGATTTCACCCTGTTGGCACCAAAGCGATTGTACCGCTTGCTGCTGACCTCGGAGCTGTCCGTGGTGGAGATTGTGGAGGTGGATGCAGTGACGCTGCTGCTGCCCGGCTGATAGCGATTCCTGGGCCTAAACGGCGTGGACACGGGCGTGGCTGGGTTCTCCGGCAGAGCCGAGACCGGCGCCTGAGTGCGTGTCCGGGTGGGTGAGAAGCCGCCGCCATTGCCGAACGGCCGAGTGCTGGACGTCACCGGACGCTTGTCGTTCTGCAAGAAGAGAGGCGGGGATTAATGAGAGCTCGGAACCAGTGCAGCATTGTTTCGATCACGGGTTTTGGAGCAGCTGCTGCTGCACCGTTCACAGCCTCGACGGCTGTCGTCGTCGTCGTCATGGGAAACTGTTACAGTTTCGACATGGAACCGCAATCTCTGCGGTTCGTCTGCTGTCAATTGTGTGGCGTGCGAACTCTTCTCAAACCGCCGTGCCATTCAAGTGATTCTCAAATTTGTCTAAAGCGTTTTGTGCAAATTTTCCAACCAGTAGTCCCCCCCCATCCCCATTCCCTGTTGATCTGCTCAACCCCCATCCGTTCATCTTTAATTTATGCGCTCGTATTTATTTAATTTTTATGTGAAGGCAACCTCGCAACTGTCAAAGTTAGGAGAATCCTCACAGCAGGTTGCCAAATCCAAGGCACAGAGGGAAAAATGGGTGAGCTTTTGCTTTTAATTTAAGATTAAATGCTAGTTTATAGGGTTAAGGCACTGCTTGGGGCCTTTATACAAAAATTAAGTGTGACCCTGTTATCTTGCAGTTCTTGAAAGAATGTATTCCTTGCCAAGAAGAATTAATTTAAGATCAATACTAGTTTGTGGGGTTATGACACGGCTTTATGGATTTCATACGACATTCAAATGTGACCGTGTTTCTGGAAGTTCTTGATAGTTGATAGCCATAGCAAAAAAATGAATTAAATAAAGATTAACTGATCGCTTTTAAGACTATGACACTGCTTGAAGTTCTTCAAGGTTTGTAGTGAAGTAATACATTTTTTTAATACCAATTATTATGTTTAGAAGCTGGTAGCCATAGCAAAAATAGGATGAATACTTCTAAAATTGATTTAAGATCAAATATTCGCTTATAGGGCTATGGCACTGCTTTATGCCTTTTATATTTCAAGTGTGACCTTGTTCTCTTGAAGTTCTTAGAGGCTTGTAGCTCTTGTAGAGTAGAAATAAATACTTTTAATACCAATTAATTAATTTTTTAAAATGAAAAATGTACATTTTAAGAAAAATAAACTGCTAAGTTATTTCTTTCTGTGCGTGTTAGTGTTAGGAGTCATAAAGATGATTGGAGATTGGCAAAGCTTCGGATGTCGAATGTCGGATGGCTGACTGGATGGAGAATGGCCCGAGAGGATGATTTTGTTAACCACTAAAAGGCATGATCTCAAAAGTAATGCCAACTAATGAGTTTTTTCGAGCGCCCACTAGCAATTGTTATTATTATGGCCGATTAATCGTGAACCGATTTGATATTTAAGCCCGGCATCAATCAAGGCAGCACTTTCGCCTGAATGGGCCAACAAATTGCAGCAATTAACTTGAGAAATTTATGTGGGCAAAACGAGAAATGGGAAATGTTAAGTGAGGAATGAGAAATGGAGAAAACGGAAAGGGAACTACTACTGCCGCTCTTCCGCTCTGACATTTCAATTATGAGAGTTCGAAGTAAATAAAATTTATGAGCAAATATTTGCGGAGCCAAGAGAAACAACTCGAGGATAGGCCAACACTTGCTTCTGTTATTTTTTTAAAAATAAACCGAAATTGGTAAACGAACATGATTTATGAACGCAGCTCGCTTTTTGTTGGCTTTGCCAAAACGTTAAGCAAATAATAATAACGAAAATGTGGAGCATGAAATGCAATCGGGTGAAAGGTAAACTATAATTCGATTGGGCCTTTTTCTGCGGTTTTTTGAAGTTAAACTTTTTGGAACTGGTTCTGAAGTTTGGCTACTTGAGGTTGGGGAAAAAAGCGCCTCAAAGCATTTACTGTTTGGAAGTCACGTAAGACTCCCAGAAACAAATAATAAAAAAAAAACTCCAACAGATATTGGCTAAAATCAGAGCAGAGCCAATTGTTTTGTTAACTTGTTATGCAATTGCCGCTGCGAAATTGTTTTTGCTTGTATTCACAGCCTGAGCTCGAGTTCGAGTTCGAGTTCGAGTGCTTCTTGTTATGCCAATTGAGATTGCTTTTCTGCCGCTTTTACTTTCTGGGATCGCCACTCCAGATCTCGATCTCGCTCTCGATTTCGATTTCGATTTCCTTACCCCGGACTCGCTAAAGTGGGCCAGAAATTGCGTCTGCTGGTGGGGCACATTGATGCGCTGCGTCTGCGGCTGGAATCCCCCGCTCAGGCTATTGCCCGCTCCATTCCGTATCGCCTTCGAGCGTGTGAAGCCGTTGGTCAGCGATGCACCAGCTCCCGCTCCCGCTCCAGCTCCAGTCCCCGCTCCAGATACCGCCGGCACTCCAAAGGGGCGTGGCGAGATATCGTAATACTCGGTCTGCCTGCTCGGTTTCTGTGGCCAAAAAGAGAGGTGAAGAGAAGAGAAGAAAACATTGTGATAGGCTTTTAATGGTGTTATGGCAAAAGCAGGTTAATTAGTTTTAGTTTAGTTTTTTTTTTTTGATTTATTTTTCAGAGGCGGGTTTGTCAAATGATATAAAGAGTTTGATAAATAATGAATTAGGGCTTCAAGCAGAATGGGCTTATAATTAAAAGAGCGTCTGTGTGGGAAATAATAACCCACAAAGCTGGGGTAAAACCCGGGAGATGGGGCTTTAAATGGGAGATTTTATAAATATTTTTAATTAAATTATTGAAGACGCCTTTTTGATGCTTGATTATGTGCCTTTAGGCCTATTTAAAATAACAGGTTTATCTTAATTAATAATTTATATATTAAATTACAGAAAATACTATCCTAGGAAGTAAAAAGGTGGCTACTACATCCTTAATAAATTACATTATTTAAGGATCTTAGGTTTCACTTTAATGACCCCTGTTGTTCTTTTTAAGGAATGACCAATTCTGTTTCTTTCTTTCTGTAACATTATATAAAGAAATCAACATAAAACTCGTAACCTTGATAAATTATGTGTTAAATCTTAAACATATTTATAAGCTATTTTCTTTCCTTCCCAGACTCCGACAAAAATAAACATTGATAAATAATCGATCAAGTTCTTAGGCAGAAATCAGCATATAATTAAAAGTCAATTTGTCGAAGCTATTAGCTTTAAAATGGCTCAGCTTCTGGTTATTGAACTTTCTAGTTAATGATCTGAGCAGAAGAGTATCAAATTACAAAAAATACAAAATCCTACTGAATCATAGCCTAAAACCCCAAAATGAATCACAGAATGAGTAGGTTTTTTAATGGAACAAGTATAAACCCACACTTTTTAGTCGGCATTAAATGCAAATCAATTCAAGGTTCTTTTTTAAAATTAAAAGCAAAAATAAATGATGTAATTTCTTAGGAAGAACCTACTAAGAGTAAGTAATTTTCCAAATAAATAGACAACGTAAGAGCTATATAAGCTGATAAAAGCTGACTTTGATCGGGGTCTTAAAACGATACCCCAAAAGTGCCCTCAAAGTGACAGAACTATCATAAGCCCGACTTAAGCAGGGCCTTAAGTTGACAAAGACCATAATCTAGGCCAAACTTCAGGTGGGAAAAAATCGAAGAAATCGAAGAAACCCTTCTCAATCGCCTTCGACGTGCTGCAGACAAAGCCACGCGGCTCTAGACGTCGAAAGCTGCAGCGAGCAGACAATGGAAATCGATTGAAAATATTTGATTGAAGTGTATCAAGGTCGTTGGAGGCGATACTACATATATTCAGCTGCTCACTAATTATCCAGTCGCAGGCCGAAATCCAAATTGCCGCCAGTTTCGCCTCCAATCCGAACCAATCCAATCCAATCCAATCCAAGTACTTGTTATTATTGGTACTTTGTATTGTTTGTTGTTGATTGTGTGTTGGATGTGTATGTTTCTTGTTTTTTGAAAGCGTAGCTCTCTGCTGCATTGGCTGCCAAAGTTTTGCTCTGTTAAGCAAATTGCATACAAAACGCAAGTTTTGTTGCTAAAAGGCGCATTTCAATGCATTTATTTTTCCGCTTCTTACCCGGAGCGGAGCGGTTTACGCATCAGAAAATTCACGTTTCCATCTGCCAGCAACGAACTCTTAAACGCGATTTTCTAGGCCTCAGATTTTCTCTCCAGAGTCTGTGGTGAGGAGAGAAATGCGGTTTGTTGCCCATCGGACTTAGTCTGATTAACCGACATTTAATGGGCGGCGGCTCAACTGCAATCAACACCCTCTCATTGGTACAGAGAGAAAAATCTGTATGATTTGCCAGTATTTTTATAAATTTTGTGTGATATTAATAACTACTTCTGAGATTAAATACAATTCTTGGCTTAAAATAAATAAAATACAAGCTTTCAGTGCATTTTTAAAATGTTTAAATATAAAGTATGTGAAATTCTAATAAGAACAAGTAGGAAAGCTAATGTAAAAAAGCTGAACATTTTAATTTAACATGGCGAAATGCCCAAGAAAACATATTTATTAAGAAGTGCCAAAGAAAACATATTCATTCATTTTATTTGAACCTTAATACATTTTTTTTAAGATTTCATTGAAGACTGCTTTAGTTTATGGGGTTGGGGTTACGAGAACCTAAATCTAACATGGCGAAGTGCACAATAAAATATATTCTTTAATTTTTAAATGCTAAGTCAATGGTGCTAAGCAAATGTTTTTAGAAACATACTGAGAAATACCCATTCTTCTTATTCCTTATGGATATTTGGGGATAAAAAGTAATATAAACCAGGAAATTTCCGACTATTTAATTTAAAATCTGCAATTTTAATTTGCTAATAAAAATAACTGCACTATTTTCCCCTTTTTTACTCTGTTTACTCTATATTTTATGTGCTCTAATATGCTCAAAGATCGAAAATTTCACTGCTCCATTGTCAGTTTTGTCTCTTGGTGTGTTAGTCAGCGAAGAAAGCGATCGGCAGTCGGCGAGGGGAAATTAAAAACAAACGTTTCTAAGACATTTGTCAATATGGCTAGCATAATGAAACTATGAAAGCTTCGCTCACGTTTTGTGGAAAGCCGGGGCTTTATTGCAGTGCCACTTATTCGACGTCATTACGACGCACTTTCCCCTTAGACCAACACTAGGCACTAGGCACACACACAACACTCTCGGCTTGGCCAATCAGTCGCCATTCAAACAAATCACAATTTTCCATTATGCTTTATGATAAGCTGGCTCATTGAGAGATGCCTAACGAGTGGGCAGGTTTCTTGCGGAGGATCTTTTCAGTAGCTCTGCAGCTTTGGAGATGATCCTGCCTGGAGCTGTCTTCATTCATCATCAGTCTGGGAGGAGGCTGTCCGAAAGGGTTCTGGAGGTTAGACTGGCTATACAATTGCAAATAATCACATCAGGAGTTGAGTTGAGATAATTGAGTTTTTCTTTGAGGCACAAAGCTCTTCATGTAATGGGAATTGCTGGTGCAGCAGTTCCAACCCAAGACAAGACCCCTTGCTGTGCATTACCACCTTAGTCTCCTCATCCTCCTCCTCTGGCTCTTGGAACCTACTCTGACTCAAAAAGCGCATTTCAATTAGGGCCACTGCAGAGCTGCCTGCAAAGTGCGTGTTCATCGCCTTTCAGGCCGGCAATAAACAATATGAATTTACACTTTTTTCAATTAAGAAACACAGACTGGCACGGCCCCGCCCTGGCACCCCTCTTTCCTGGCTTTTGAATTTGAATTTGAATCAACAGTCACGAGTACTCACGCATATTATTCGTTGATATGCAGAAGCGCCCGCCGGATTCGCTTTGTCTGCCTTTTGGTCAAGTGAAAGTAAGACGGAGAGAGGGACTTGCAGTTCCCGCCATTTCTTACACGCATATCGGATCATATATTATATCTATAATTTGATTGTTGGTTTTATTAGTTTTCTGGCGACTGGTTAGCGTGCAGCCTACGGACATTTTAAAAAGCAAAACTAACCGTTTTTTGGCAGTCGCGTGCCATAAAAAGAGACTCTAAATGAAGCAGTAAAAGGTAACAGAGATGTTTGAGGCAGGTAAGACAGGTGAGAGATGAAAGAGAAAGGCTAAATGTGAGATGGTTCCTAGATTTTACAGTATTTTTAGTCCTTATTTCCTTGCCTTTAAAATCTGTACAGTTTTAAATAGATAAATTTCTGTTAAAGATCTAGTTTATTTAGCAAAGTCTAAGCTCCAATTATTCACCATTAAATCCCATGGCTTTTTAGTACCAAATGTAGAGCTCGGGCATTGATTTTTAATAAAAACTATTTACATCCTTTCCGTTTTTGTGGCACGCCATATGTAGTTACAGACCAACGCCAAAGGCAATTTACGAAATTCCCGCCCCCTGCAATTTTTCAAATTTTCTCGTATGTCTGTGGCATGTGGAAATCCTTTTAGTTTTTCGCTTTTTGCATTCGATTTGATTTCGTTTTTGGCGTTGATTGACTGGCGTGCCTAGAGCCCACAAAAACAGACCAGGCAAGGCCCAGAAAAACCCCACTTAATTGCCTAAATCGTAGCTCCCCGAATAAGGAAATGTAATGTTTGAAAATAATTGAATTTGAATTTGAATTTTCGTTGTACTTACCGCAAACTGAGCTGCGCCAAATCCACCCGAGGGCACCGCCGATTGTTTGGCGTTCTCGTTGGCGATGAAGAGGAGTTGCTCCTGGTAGGAGCCCGGAGCAGCTGGTGAGAAGCCGCCAGAACTGGCACGGAAGCCGCTGAGGGACTGAGGCTGCGATTGTAGCTGGCGGGGAAACGATCCAGATGATGGCACAAATCGGTTTTGCGAGGGGAAATAGTAGCTGGAAGTGTCTGAAGGTCGCAAAGTAATTAGTCAAGAGGCAAAAATGTGTCAACAATCAATTAATTTGTACACCTTTCAGCGCCCGGGGCAACGTTTAGCCATGAAACTCATGGCAGCGACACCAAAACCTAAAAATCATTGCTCTTAATTGCGCGAAAAGTATAATAAATAAACATAAATAAATAAAGCCTCCGGCAACGCGTCTGGCATCCCATAAATTATATCATTTTTTATTTTTTGGGTCACAAATTTGTCACAGCATGGCGAAAAAATTTTTGTCTCTTTTTTTTGCACGCATTTGTCAAACAAGAAAAGTGAATGGAAAGCAAGTGAGTGATGCCTCAGGTTTTCCTTCAGTTAATTAGCCAAAAGTCGTGGGGTTTCCCCCAAGACATAGCTAAAAAACGATCAGAAAACCCTAAGCTATTCCCAATAAATAACCCATTATAATGGCTTATTATGTTTTGGAAGATCCCAGAGAGATCCCAAGTAGTTAAGCTAATAATAACTAGACTTCGGATTTTGCATATTTTCATATAGGTCCTCAGATTAATACCAAACTTTGTATAAAGACGTTTTATCGTTCAAATACAACAAATTTAAATGCATATCAAAAATATGCAAAATATATGCAAAAGATATGCAAAAGAATATGTCAAAAATATGCATAATATATGCAAAATATGCAGGGTATATGCAAAATATGCAAAATATATGCAAAATATGCAAAATATATGCAAAATATGCAAAACATATGCAAAATATGCAAAATATATGCAAGGGAATTTAATCTTTAATTAGTAGATCTTTAAAATCATCGAAGGTGTCTATGCTTTTACAGTTTAACAACGACGAATCGGCCATAAACATATGTGCCTTTGCAGTTTTAGTTGTCAAGCAAAGTGGACCAAAAAGTTGTTTGTGATTGTGAAAAAAAAAATTGGGAAAATTCGTCAAACCCAAAAATCTAAAATGGCTAAGATACCCAACCATAAGAAAAATTTTCTTGGAAAATGGTTGGAAAGTATTCCTGAAAAGTGCTTTAAAATTGAAGGAGCCAATATTATCTGTATAACTTGTGAAAAAAAGGTAAAATTTTAGTATTTATGCTAATGCAAAACAATTTTTAAATATTTGTTTGATAAAATCGTTTTAATGGTTTAAGTTTTCTAGATAACATGCGATAAAAAATTTCAATTGCAACAGCATATTGCTACTGCCCTTCATCGAAGGTCAAAAGCATCTAAAAACCTCAATGACGAAACTGCGCACACTTCGAAAAATCAATTCAATATGGATTTATGTGAAGCGTTGGTTGCGGAATGTACTTAACAATCCAACATTTAATAATGTTTTAAGAAAATACTCTGGAAAACAAATACCAGATGAAAGTTCTATAAGAAAAAATTATTTGGATAAGGCATACCAAAATTCAATTCAAAAAATTCGCGACAGCATCGAAGACGAATGCGTTTGGATTTCGGTAGATGAAACAACTGATAAACAAGGACGATATGTGGCAAATTTAATTATAGGAGCATTGACTGATAATCTTTCTACAAGCTCGTTTTTATTATCGTGCAAACAGTTGGACGCCGTTAATAATGCAACTATTGCTAGATTTGTTAATGACAGCATTCGATTATTGTGGCCTCAAGGAAACGAGCTAAAAGTGTTATTGCTCTTAACGGATGCCGCTGCATATATGATCAAAGCTGGCAAAAATTTGAAGATTTTCTATCCGAACATGTTACATGTTACTTGTTTCGCACATGGGTTACATTTAATTTGTGAAAAAGTTAGATCATTGTTTCCCGTGGCAAACTCATTTATATCATGCGTTAAAAAAATCTTTGTAAAAGCTCCGATCAGAGTACATCGCTATAAACAAATTATGAATAAAGAGTTGCCACCAGAACCGATTATAACCCGATGGGGTACATGGATGAATGCGGCATCATTTTATGCGGATAACATGGAGGGAATAGCAGAGGTAAGACAACGTTAATTAAAAAATAAAAATATAAATATAACATAGTGGTCAATTTGGTAAAGAAACAATTTTTTATTTTAGGTTCTCGACACACTTAACCCGGAAGATGCTGCATCTATTATGCAGGCAAAAGAGCTAATCAAAAATCCCGAGCTTCATCGTGACTTTATATTTATAAAATCAAAATTGGGAAGAATAGCCGAAATTATAACATCCTTGGAAACCCAGGGTCTGGCCCTGGAAACGTCTATGAATTTGTTAAAGGAAGCGGAAAACATTATACAAAATGTACCTGGAGACATAGGAAAGGACTTAAGCAAAAAATGGAATGAAATATTGGGACGAAATCCCGATTATGAGATTATTAAAAAAATTAATAATATTATAAATCTCAATGTTACGAATACTTCTGGCATCGAACCAGTTACAAATGAAAATCTTATAAAGTATAAATTTGCTCCAACTACATCCTGCGACGTCGAACGCAGTTTTTCTGCGTACAAAATGGTTTTCGGAGATAAACGCCAACGCCTTCTAATCTCCAATTTAGAAAAAATTATGGTTATTTATTGCAACACAAATTATCTTAATTAATTTAAATATATATCAAAAATGAACAACTTCTAAATCGCCTTTATATTATCCTTCATTTGGGTTAATATTTTTTTTAATTTTTTTTCATATTTTGCATATATTTTTCATATTTTGTATATACATTGCATATTTTGCATATTTTTTATATACTTTGCATATTTTGCATATGTCTTGCATATTTTACATACATTTAGCATATGCTATGCATATGCATTTTATGCAAATATGCACCAAATTTGTAAATATGCACGACGTTTTCAACTCTCTTTTTAATGAAACGAACTTTGGTGCAATCAGAATTGATCTATCTTAATCCGTTTAAAATATGCAAATATGCAAAATCCGATGTCTAATAATAACCCATTAAATTGTTAAGTTTTTAAGTCTAGCTTGTCCCCATTTTTCATGTTTACTTGGGGGCTTATTTTTGCACAATTTTCAGCTTTTTTAGCTGATTGAAAAACGAAAGTGTAGCAAACTGCAAGAGGATACTACTATTATATTATTATTATAATTCGTGGGGAACCCAAATGCACAATGGTTGCATGCGTCACAATCCTGACTCTTTGACCCACAATGTCTTGCCTCAAAAATAACAAGAAAATGCAGTTGAACCACGCAAACTCTTAAATTTTTTTCGTTTTTCTCGTGTGTCGACAGATTTTGGGAGTCGCTAATTGAAAATTGAAATATCATATGGCCGCCGTTTTACCGATTTTTTTTTCTTTAAACGAAATTGCAGCCGCGGCAGCGTTTCATTGAACATTTTATCAGACGAATTTATGCAAGAGCCTCGAGCTGGAGGCTTTGGAGTGGGGACAACGCCTACATTGGGCCCGAGTGTGGCACTCTATGCCTTCACACCTTGTTTTTACCTGAGTCGCTTTTAACTGCAAATAATTGCCGTTTATTATCGCATCTAAGAACGCGACGAGGCGTCGCATGTCTCGCACATTTGCCGCGAGTTGTCGAAATAAACTGACTGGAGATTAGTTTAGGGTTTTGATTAATGGGCCAGGGATCTCTCCGTCAAATGGAATATACCCAAAAAATGATGTATGCCAAGGCAGTGGCAGGCGACGTTGAGAGTGTTTACTTAAGGCTTCTTAAGCACGCCCACTTCCGTTGTTGGCAGTGAATTATTATTGAAACTGAGCTCTAAAGGGGTTAATGTTGTTTAAACATGTGGTTCTTATCAATGAATTCTTTAAATATTATTTCTAATTAATAAGAAAATGTACTTTGGAAGGTTTAAGGATTTTGGGAGGGGTTTTTGAATTATTAATCTATACAAATGTTTTGTAAATGTAAGAGTGCTTTTTAAAGGGGTTTTGAAGCGAAATTACTTCAAAGAAATAAATTTTATCTAAATATTTTTTTCAAAAAATGTTTATTTTCATTGAGAATTTTTTTTTTAAGTTAATTGTAAGTATTTTACTTAATATTAAAATGAAAATCAACTTTAAAAAAACATTTCTTAATGAAAATCAACATTCCATTTGGTACTAAAAAGCCATGGGATTTCATAGGGAATAATTAGAGCTTAGGCTTTGAATAATAAACTAGATAATAAAATAGTTCTAAAGATTGCTTATTCTACTTAATTTTAAAATGAAAATTCACTTTCGTCAAATTCAAACTGTTTTTTTTAGTTATTTGGAACTTTAAAGATAAAAGAAAATGTATAATAAATACTTAAAAGTATGTTTTATAAAAAAAACTTAAAAAATAAGTTAATTACTGTTAATTCTAAATACAAAACTAAATAAAGAAAAATCTTTACTCAGAGAAGCCTTTCTACATATTTTCTACCTCTACTCTACACTGCTTGCGAACTGCTTTCACACTCGCTGACCACTGCTTGCCCTAATGCTCGCTCGGCCATGAAATGCTATATTGGCGCCGAACAGCTGAGGCCGTTCGTGGCTCTCCGTTCTAAGAGGCCGCGCTGAACGTTTAGTTCTTTCCATGGAAATATCGCACGCGAGTTCGAATCCCACTCGATGTTGTGAAATTTTTACCAAATAGTTTAGTTTTCCTTCTGCGCTTGGGCAAGGGTGGTTGCTATATTCAAAGCGTACTTACTCTAATCCGCAGAAGGTAGATCAAATCGTTCGCTCTCCATTGCCGTTGACGCTGCACTATAGTTCCATATCTCTAAGTGGGCATTGCAGTTCTAATGTGGGTGAATACACTTCTTTTTACCATCTTTTTTTTTTTAACTACTCATTAGCATGCCGCCTGCACTTGACCCAAATCGAAAAACCATCGAAATAAATTAAAGTTCACCGATTCGGCGTTGTCGTGACACATTTGCCTATTTGTGGCCAGAATCTTGCTAGACGTCGGCAACCTTCGGGCTCTTGTCGCATAAATATGCCTATCGATCGCGAATCGGAATTTATTGTAATGGTGGCTCGAGCAGATCCGAGTTGTGGTCAGAATTTATGATGAGTAGGGGAGTACGAGTACACCCAGAAAAAAAGCATTACATAAAAAGTGTGAGAATTGCCTAAAATGTTAGGAAAAATTACTTAAAAAGTGCGCCCAGATTTAGGTAATCGGAGGGCTTGACAACCAGTTGGCAATTTTACATGCACGCGCGAAAGAAAATTACATTTTTGCATCGCAAAGACAAACTTCTGCGTTTTTGAAAAATAAAATGCAAAAAAAAGTTTTGAAATTGAAAGCCTGAGACTGCCTGGTAATGTAACTCATTTACAAAATCTATAAACAATTAGTAAATAAATTTAAAGCTTTTAAAGCTGCCTAAAATGAACTATAAACATTCCTTAAAGGCAAAAGGTATATTGTTGCGTTTTTGTAGTAACCCATGTCCTACAAATCTATTTTAGCTACTTGGGGATATGCGTTACCTTAATTCAAGTCCAAAATTTGTTCTATCCGTAAAATTTTGATAATAAAGGCCGCTAGAGATTATCTTCTTAGTTTTGCGAATATAAAAGTAACTGTAGCATACATACAAAGTTAACTTGAAATTTGGACGTCAGCTACTTCTTAGGGGGGATTGGCTTCTTCTGAATTGTTTGCTTAAGCTTCCTGTCGGGCTGAGGTGAAGGGGCTTGCAGTGTCCTCGGGCCGCCTAATCTTCCCTGTGGTGTGTCTGTCATTGTAAGTGTTCGCCTCGGAGGCGTGTTTGGGGTGTTAGGCGACTCCTCTAGTAAATTGTTTTCCAGTGCAAGCCCCTTCTCCTGCCCGACGTAGCCTAACCGAATTCTCGAGCTTCCTTGCCAGGTTTCGTGTGCCATTAGCCGTATGGTAGAAGGTGTTTTATTTATGACGTTGCGTGTTTTTTTAAAGTCTCTAAAAAATGAACCGTAGGCGCCTGTTTTCTCGTTGTTTTCCATTTCTCACTATATATATATATATATTCACTGAGTTTACTATAAATTTTGAATATTTTACTAAATACAAACGACTATATTGTATAAATATTTGTTTGTGAATGCCCTTTTGTTCAAAGGTCTCTCTCATTCGATTTGACAATTGGAAACCCTTTCGACAGAGCCTACTCTGACAATGGCTTTCGAATCCGTTTCAACTTAGCCGCCGCCATGTCCGGTCGTTCTAACTTGGCCCAAAGGTGGCTCTCAAACTGTCGTCTGCATTTGGCATTTGGCTAAGACGGGACTAGTAAAAAACAGGAAAATGGCCGAAAACAATGGGGCCGGCAACGAAACGAGGGGCGTTGTGTGGGTTAAGCGGTTCAATGCAATACCATTTTCAGCCAAAGCGGCGATCGGGTGATCGCTAATCGGCATCCCCGACCACCGGTCCGAGACTGGTCACGTCAAGTGCCTATTCCCACCGCACAGTGGTTCTATCAGAAGTCGATATTTCCTTTGAGTAAGAGTGCCTTGTGGGTTCTTTCAAATTTTCACAGAAATGTCAAAAAATTCTCTTGGTTTTTCTTCGTTTTTATTTAAATACTTATCCGCTAATTAAAGAATTAAATCAAAATCCCACGACCACTGTGCGGGCTGATGGCTTGACATTTACAGTTTTGCAGGTAAGAATTTGAAATTTGCACGGCATTATAGCTACTCGATGTGTGTGTAATTGGATGGCCATATAGCTGCGCATCTCGGGGTGTTCGGGGGCTAATTATGCCAGTGACAATAGAGCGGGGCCTCTTCAGTGGGCCTGGGCTGGGCTGGTGCAACAAATTGCGAAAATAAAAGCATGAAATCTTCTTCATTTGTTTGGGATTTTTTTCTCTCGCGTTGTTTTTGTTTGTGCGAAATGTCAAGCCATGGCGCAAATACTTCACCAGAAGTGCAACAAAAGGCGAGGGAAAAAACAACAAAAATAGCAGCGAAAAACAGCAACAAATGACAGCAGCAGAAACAAGTTGAACTTTACGTTTTTCTTAACTTTAATCAAGTTTCTTGGCTGGCCGTTCTCTGCGATGCGAGGCATTCGCTATTGTTGTTGCTGCTTCTTTTTTGTTTTTTGTTTTTCGATTGAAGGTCGTCGCTTTTGCTTGCAGTTTTGAATGCAGCGCAATATTTTGAAAGTTGAACTGCTTGCAACAGAGTTTTGAAAGCAGGGTTTGCTTGGGAGTTTTCGAGCATAAGATCTCTTAATTTAGCAAGGTTAATTCTATAAGAATATCTTTAGTATGGCGGGAATTTCTACGAAAATAACTCAATAAAATCTAAGTTATTTTTTTAAAGGACCTTTTGCAGACCTTCTGCAGTAAATGCACTGCTTAATTTGAAGAGTTTTACTGCTTGCCACAGAGTTTGAAAAGCATTGCCTCATCAAGGGTTTCCAAACCAAGAGTTCTCTAACAAAGATCTATTTTTAAATACTTCACACTGAAGTGAACTCCATTAGAATCCCCAAATACTGTGGGAATATCTTCACAAAATAACTCAATAAAGTCTCACATTTTTGTTATGCATATCTCCCGCCATCACAGGGTAATCAAAGCCACAAATTAAGACACTCCCACCAAGATTCTCCAGATAGTTATGAGGCCTAGAGGTATAGCCCCATAAATTGTGGGCTGCTTAGCCAAGCACAACTCACTTCCTAGGTCTGACATCATAAACCCCACACCCAGTTCAGTAAACCCGATATTATTACTTCCATTATGACTCTGTTTTTTTGACAAAATTTCATTTAATTTACTCACTTTTAATGGACTTCGGCGAACTGATCAGAACCGACGCGTCGCAAGAGATAACAATATAATAATCGTAAAAAATAACCAAAGAAACCAAAAGAATTGAAAATGGAGACTGGAAAAAAGAGAACAATAAGCTTCCGACGCCGGTGGCGATAATATCAAAGACAAATAAACTTGAGAAATCTGTCGAGAAGAGTGGACAGTGGCGTTCTCGCTAATTAGAAAATAATGCCCAAAGGCGGCAGCATCAAGGTCCAAGGTCAGGTTTGCCTTCGCTCCGATGAAAGTGAGTCAGGCGAGAGTTTGTCGCCTGAGTCTTTTGTTTGCTTTCTTAATATCATAGAATGTGGCTTACATCACAGTTTGCCTAACACCGCGCATTCCGATTAATGCTAGTTTTTAATTATATTTACTAATACTCCACTCCCATGGCAGTCAGTCGGTTAATTACATATGCAAACTTGTTACACAAAGCCAACCGAAAGCGAGCACCGCCGAGCAGCGAAACCGAAAGCAAAATAACTGCAAAACCAAAATCAAAACAAAGAAAACTGTTGCAAGGCAATGGCGTTGGCCAGCTCTCCAGCTGGCTGGCTTTTATTGTTGGCCAAACACACTGAGCACGGAGCACGGAGCACTGGAGCACCCACTGGGCAAGCCAAAATGTGTGGCAAGTAGCAACTATGGTAGCAAGTAGCAAATGGCAAATGGCAGAATGCAAAGCCCCAAACAGATTGTCAGCAAATAAACAAATTTCACATCTACTCATTGTCGGAAATACGGGGGAAATATTTGTGGAGGCAGCCCCACAGATGTTTGTGGTCCGAAAAGTGGCTAACAAACAAAAGTGGCTAAGTAAATAGGTAGTGGTTGCCAAGATCTATAACGAGTAAGTAATAATAAACAAGCGGCCGTAGGAAGTTGCTTTGTTCAGTGGAGTTTACTTATAATATTTTTTAAATATTTATAGGAAGCCGCTTGATTTATAAAAATAAATCTAAAGGCGATGAAAATACACAGAATATTTTGGCAAAACCAACAAGCAGACTTTCAAAAGGGAATCACCACTTCCTCGTCAATATTTATATTATGAAACGCAAGCTGTTACAATTATAAAATGTATACAAAAGCTAAATACTAAATTATTTAAATAAGTATTAATAAACCTTCTTGTTTTCCTAATACAGACTGTATAATTTAACAGATTTTTTCTCTCTGCATTAATCGCGTGACCTTTAACAGGAAAAATCCCCGCAGAAACTAAAGCAAATTCCCCCAGCCCACGTCGTTAATCATGTCCACTAACCTGACAGAACGAACCCTTTAATTGAACACTATCTAATGCAGGCCAGAGAGTGGAGGAAGTGGCTCCAAGATATGTCAACCGCGGGAATGTGGTCTCCAGCTATAAGGGGACAGCTCCACACCCTCAAAGAGTGTCGGCTGGTAATTGCCTTCACCCACTCGGCGCAAACCCCCGCCGGAGTAGAAGCAAATTAAATACAATTAAGGCAGAAATAATTGCCAAGTGGCTTTGAGGCGATTCATAAACAGGTTCTGGCCGGGATTAGAATGTGGCTCGCGGGTTCTGTTCTTAAGCTCTTTGTGCGGGTGCTGTTGGCCGAGGGACAGTCGCATTCTAATGCGAATATCTGTGTCCTTGGCTGGGGGCTGTGTGCACCCATGATTGATTTGAATTTTCGCTCAGGCGGATATTGTTATTATGTGTGGAGTCGGAAACATACATAAATCAATTATGAAAACCAGAAAACGAACGGAAAGGCAATTTAAACTGGTTTAAAAATAACAAATCACAGCTTGCCATGTTTTCCTCGACTCGCTTGTGGTATTTGCATAAACAGTGCAACTTTGTAGAGCAATTATACGCAGATTTTGGCCAAATGGGCGAACAGGTTGCTAAAAACAAACTAAACCTGGCTAAACTGGGTGACTGTAACACCGACTAGCAGGTGGATCATATTCGGGTTATATAAATCAAGAGTGGGTCCCCTTCCCCGTGGGAACATAGCTGCGTCAAAATACCCGAAATTGAAAGCATTTTTCAGTGGAAACCGCATAAATTTGTAAACTATTTAAGTTAAAAAACCCTAAGATGCGCCGGCAGCGGCCACTACTGGGCGTGGCTGCCCAAAAGCAAAAGCACAAAAAACAAAAGCAGATTTACGTAATGCCCCGGCTGAGGTCAGTTTTTGGGCGGTGAAATGAATGAAAGGCCGTCGAGGCTTGGGCCCGGCGAAACGAAAGTGAAATTTCCATCGCCAGCCATCGATTGGAGGCAATTTCTCATTGGCTTCGCTTGATTTTGGGCCCCTGCTTTTATTTTGTAAATTAAATAATCATCGTCAATTTACATCTTTCTTTTTCTTTTGTGTTTAAGCCCAAAGGGTAGGTCGCTTATGTTTAATAAATTGATTTGTGGGGAAGGGAAGGGAAAGATGATTCATTTGAAATCTGATATATTTGGGAAATTTAATTGTGATTTAAGGAAAGCTTTAGAGGGAAAATATGAATTTTTCATACTTATGAGCTTGCATTAACCATTTTTTAGGCTCCAACATTTTGAATTCTGCCTTTTTCTTAGCCATTTTTACACGAGTAACCTGAAACCAAGCTCGGTTTAAACAGATTTTTTTTCACATAAAAGGACAATGGCAAGATATAAATGGCCGAGTTCGCGGCCCGCTGGAAATGGCAAACGAACATGGAAAACTTCTTAGGATGGAAAATTCTTTAGCCGGTTTTGGCGGTAAGTAAGCCTAACCACCACTCCCGCCAAAAACTGGTTCAAATCCAGCTCTAAGCCCCTGTGCGGGTGGCTTGTTCCCTTTCCCCTTTAAACCCCCTTTTCGTGAATTCCGCTCACAAAACACGACTTGGCTTTAAGGCAAAGACTTCAATTCCAGACTGCGGCCCTTCGACTCGTTCGTTTTGGGTTTCTTTTTGGAGCTCGTGCTGGGTTCAAAGTTGGAGCGTGGAGTGTGGAGCTGGAGTCCACCAAGTTTCTGGGTGAAAGGCCGTTGCCGTTGCCGTCGTCGATATTCTATCAATTATTTGATGTTTGATTTGTGCTTCACACTCGAATGTTGATTTTTCGTAGCTCCTCTGTTTTCCCTTTGCATTTTTTTTTGGCTTCGTCAGCTTTTTGCTCGTGCCATGTTTTCTTACTTTTTTTTAGAGGTGCGACTGCACTTTGTTTACGTTCATTTTTCCCATGTTGTTTTTGTAGTTAACATTTTTATTTCTGTGCCTCTCTTTGGAGCCAGCCGCGCTCTTTGGTGGCTTTATGTAATTTGCAAAGCGTGCTCTAATAAAAGCAACAAAAATTATATTGCAAATATTAAAACTAAATTACGAGCGCAAATGCAAACGAGTTTTTTTTGCGCGATTGCAAAAAGCCCGGCGTACCCGTGGTCGTGGATTTGAAAAAACAAAAAAAATAAAGATTGTGTGCTGGGTGCCGAAGTGGTCCGACTTCCTCGGCTTGCGTTTGAACTGGGCTTGGCTTCGAGACTTCATTTACTTGACTTGACTTGGCTCAGAGCCATAAATCGCATTTAATAAGAGAACAAATCAAACAGAAAAGTGACCAGAAACTAGAACTGGCCACTAAAGGAGAAATCAGTTAAGGCGGAAAAGAATTAGAGCTATTTGGAGGTTAGTTTATTTTTAAGAAAATATATTACTGTTTTAAGTTTTGGAAAAAGGAAATAGGAGAGGTTTTAATTAATAGTCTTGTGAGGATCTGCTCCCAAAATTTGATTAAAATTGGATAATAAACATGGGGATTATCGAAGAATAAAAATTACGCGCATACTGCAATACCAATATATGGCGTTGTTCAACATGTTCCTGCAACATGTTCATAGTAACATGCTCCTGCAACATTTGTCTAGCAACATTTACTTGTGCTCTTCGCCATGTTAGCTTTACGATTTTTTTTTATTAAAAGACATTAGAAAAAGTTGTTTAGTGCACATTCTTATCTCGCCTACCATAAAGCATTGTTTAATAACTGGCTTGCCTTAAGCCACAAATCACTCTACTTCACAGAAGCCTTTTTATCCAAGTTGTATCTCCATTTTTGTGATGTTTTAAGCATTCTACAAAGACCCAACCGCCTCAAATCTCTGGTATTAGCTTCAGGTCTGCTCCAATTCCACAAAGACACTCGAATTATCATTCCAGCAGCGAAGCTGAATTCCTTGCCATTGTCAGCACTCAATCTCGAACTCCAATCTACCATAGATTCCAGGCGGGCAGAACAGATCCGAAACCCAGGCACGTAGCCAGATCTCCGCCGAAAAAAAGAGTGCCAGTGAGAGGTAAGTGGTTCTATATCAATGGAGCAGGCTCTGAAAACTGTAGCACGTACATAGCATAGTTGAACCCGCAAAAAAAAAAAAAGAATGTGAGCTGAACTTAGGTGTGAAAAACTGTTGACCGCCTTGGGTTCGCCTCCGTATGGAGTATATATATTTCCCAGCTTTTTTCCTAACAAATCTATACAGGCCTGCCTTTCTAAGTTGGCTCAGAGACCTTTTTTAAGCCAGTCGTGGTGGTGGTGTTGATTGAATGTCTGGAGACCGGCGAGACTGGGTAACCGGAGGATCGTGTGTCTGCTGTTGGCCCCTGTTTATTTTTTCTTCTACTTTTTTGTGGGCTTACTGGTTTTGGGGCTTCGGTTTTTCCTGTGCCACACGATGTCGTGCTGCCATTGTTCGCATTAGTGTTGCATATTAAGTAATAGAACTGTTTTTCCTCGCTCCCTATCTGAATCTTGGGCTGTGGTCTCCCTCTGGTCGGATCTGTGTCTGCCAGCAAGTGGCGCAATGTATTTTTGCCTTTGAAATACTAACTGAGTTGTTGCCATTAAAATGCGAAAGGCAGAAGGAATTTAGTTGGGTGGAAAAAGGGATTGGTTCGGTCTTATTCTAAAGTAGGAGTGGTTCTAGGTAAATAAATGAGTAAATTAAATTATTTAAAAGCTGTAAAAACTGCAGAGAAATATCTTTAAATGTGCTTAGTTATTTGTACTAACTTTGAACTGTTTATAGATTTATTTTCCATTTAAGCTGAGTTCTCTGACATAATCTTATGAAGTTTCTATAATCTTCAAGTTATAAAATCCAAATTAAAAATCAATTTAATGTAAATACCTTTCCTTTTGCCCAACAAAAAGACTCTCTCTATCAAAAGGATTGTGTAACCTTAGCCTACACCCAGAAATACATAATTCACGATTAGATCTGTCTCTCAACGGCACAAATTTCTATGCATTGTAATTTTCCGCATAATTTTGCTCAACTCTTTGGCTGTCTCTCTCGGTGTTTGTTTTGTTTGCTTGGCTGTGGCGAATAATATAAAGAATGGCCAGACAAAAGACAGGCCGACACTGCCGCACGCTTCAACGACAAAATGGTCAACAGCAATCTTGGCTTAGTTTTGTCGGCCGGGCTGTCTGTCTATTGTTGTATAGCTATAGCCATAGCTATAGCTGTTCTGGTTGTCGTGATTTATTGTGTGAACAACAAGGTTTCTGCGATTCCTCCCTGGCTTTATTTCTTTGCTTTTGTTCTGCCTCCGCATTTGCATATATTCTCTGCTACTTTTTAAGGGTTTACTGGGTGCGGGTGCCACTTCAAATTGGGCGTGTCCAGCTATCAGGGAAGCCATAGAAGCCAATACTCGGAGTCAAAGCTCAGTGGGTGCCCAAGTGGCCAGCTTGGGGGTTCAATGAACCAGCAAAGCCCAAAGCCCTGCAGTTCTCGAGTGTTATTAAAGCAAATAACACTTGAGATGGTCCGTCAGGTTGCCAGCCACCAAGAGTCAATCAAGAGCTATATCCAGTTATCCCCGAGTTGAATGGCTTTTCGAGAGCTGAAGCTGACGCCAACGCCGCGCGGGATTACTTAGCGAAGGAGTCGCTTCTTGCAAATTGCCAATTCATTGCTGTTACCTTAAGTCGCAGCTCCATGGCTTGACATTTTTATTAAAAACGAACGCAGGCCGTCCGATCTGCAATCAGGCGATCAGCCAATGTCTGCGGGACAAAGGGCATATTTTATGCATGCCGCTCGTTAAGCGGCCGCTTCTTCTCTTCTTTTCGTTTCGTTTGTTTGTTGTTGCAGCCAAATTGCCGCTGCTGCTTTTGGGCATCATTTCCTGCTTAAAAGGCCGCCTCCATTGAGCTTGTAGGGGGGACTCCTCCGACACATATACGAGATGCCTGCCTGATGAACCGTAATCTCAAGGATAACTGCATGCCTTTATTACAGGTTTCCTACCCTCTGCTTCTCCTGAGAGGCTGCCAGTAGCTGGACCATAATTTTCTGTTACAAAAGGCCACAAAGGAAACGAAAGACTTAAGACACAAACTTGTTTTCCTTGCGGCATATCCGCGAAAACAAGGCAGAGAGATAAGGTAAGCCGACAGATGGTACATGGAATTGTTTTTAACTGATGGATATAACTTGAGAATTTAATATCTTTTGAGCTTCATAGCCTTAAAGGTTTTTTTAATATATATTAACTAATGAGGCTTTGCCTTACATAAGCTCTTATTATTACCTTTCTTTTGTAAATTCCCAGGCTTTTATTTTCAAATAATAACGACGGATTGATTTTATTTCCAATGATTTCGTTTTCTCTCGATTTTTCACGAGCTGATCGTTCTTATTCGCCAAACCAAAGTGACCGTATATTCTTTTCTTAAAAATCTAGTTTAATTCTATGCGTTAGGAATATTATCGACAACATTATACAAAATGAGGTGTTTACACTTTATTGAATTGTAAATATACGAATTTTCTTAATAAATAAAAACTAATAAGACTTTGGCCTTATACAATTTCCTATTATTTCCTGTCTTCATTAAATAGAGAATATAAAGGCCTTTAAGGTTTTTCTGAAATAAATATTTACTAATGAAATTTTGCTATCCATAAGCTCTTAGTATTCCCTTTCTCTATATTGTATTTTTTAACCTTCTTTGTTTCCTTAATAAATTTTAATTACTAAAATCATAAAATCACAAAAATCCCCCACAGACAAATACCTAAACCTTACATAATCTCTTTCTATTTTGATTTCCTTCCTTCAACAAATATTTCCCCTCTAACCAAAATGGGTTAATGGGCAGCTTAACCCCATTAACAACCCCCGTCGCGGAGCTCGTTTAACAGCGGAAAAATGACAAAAATAGCAAAGAAACCGCAACAAATACACCTTGAAAATCGCCTACAAAATATTATTTCTCTTTCTCTACCGCTATTTAAGGTATGTAATTTTCCACTAGCAAAAGGTTTTTAATGACTGCAAATTGAGCTGAGCCGAGCCGAGCTGAGTTGAGTTTCATTTTGCACTTTGCAACACACAGAGCGGAAATGCCAACAAACTGGCTAAGAGAGAACGCAGCAAATGGGTCAAGGATTTAAGCCATTTAGCCACACTCCATTGGCTTCGCTCGGAGCAGGGCAGGGCAGGGCCTGAGCCCGCTCAAAGTTCAATTCAAAGAATGGTCCACCTGGTCTCTGCTGCGACTCCAAATATTGGCGCTTGTTATGTCACTGACTCCGAGACCATTAGCCAAACATGTGGCACAAATGTACGATATATGCTCGTAAATATCAGACTCAACCAGGGACCCAGCGGGGTGTCCCTGGCTGAGCTAGTACGCGGGTGCCTGTCGGCTGAGTCAACTGGGTCGGGCTGTGTGTGGGTCACTGGGCGGCGTGAATCACTGGGTTATTATGCGGGGTCAGAGGCCCCTTTGATTGGTTATTAGTCTGCGGTTAATTGAGCGATATGTGTGCTGCAGTTGCAATAATGGTGGGAAACCCGATATCCAGCTGCCTCTGACTGACTGACTCTGTTATTGATCACCTTAAGGGTTGCATAACACCTAGGCCCACTCTTTGAACTCTTTCCTTCCCCTCTATCGGGTTAATCACTCAATTTGCAGCCACTTTCGCCCCTTTGGCGAACACTTCCGTTTAGTGTCAACGCTTTCTTTTCGCCAAAACGTAAAGAAAAGAAATATTAATTCGTGCCTCAGTCAGTCGCCTTTTGTTTGTGATTTATGCGACCGGCTGCCGAATTGTCAAAAAGCCCTCCGTTCTGCCCGAGTGCCATTGGACTCTGTTCGCCACCAAAGTGACCACCACTTGGTCTGCTCCGGCCACTCTGGAAGCCATAAAAACCGAGTCGAGACTCGACTGGCACAGTTGCAACAAGTTAAGTTAGTTTGTCGGTGACGCGAAAGTGAAACGAAACGGAGCGAATGCAAAGGCAGGGAAAACGGCGTCGAGGAAAAGCCAGAGTCGGAGTCGGAGCAGAAAACAGACACCAGAAATCCCAATTAAAAAGAAAAGCGAAAATGTGCATGGAAAATCGAGTGCGAGGCAGCTTGAAGTAGTAGTAAATGCGTTCAATGCACTTCGATGGGCGGTACTGGAGGCAGTCTTGCCTTACTCTGGCCTGACTCATGGCTCAAACATCTCCAGCTCCGTTGTCTGCATGCAAAGCAAATAAGTATAAATATATACATGTTACAAAAAGGCAAACGCATTTTATTTAACTTGCGGAAATCGTAGGCGTAGCTAGCCAATACGAAAACGCCAAAAGGCAGCTTACAGAAAAACGAAGAAGAGCTGAACGAGTCGTTGATTAATGAGAAATGGCAGAGTGTTACATACTGGGTAAGAAAAAGCATAAAATAGGTAAGAAAGTAATGGGGGAAATGGGAAAATAAACATAGGAAATGGTTATTAGTTCTTTGGTTGAAGTTATAAGGGCTGTAAAGATATCGAGTTTCCTATGGTAAGCTCTACCATTGTTTATGAGATAGTGACTAAGAGTACAGAAAATACCCTAAAACTTTATGGATTCTTCACTTTAAACTACACAAAACAAAAAAAAAAATCCTCATGGAAACTATACTGTTTTTACAGGAATTCTATACTTTAGGGTATTAAAAATTTCTTATTAATTTGATACTACGAAAGTATAAAAATAATACTACACCAAGACTTAAGAAAAATCCCTAACGCGAAAAATAACAAAGCACTAAATTTCAGCTAACGCGATATGTTATCGAACTGTCGATGTAGGTTCGTATAAAAATAATACACAATTGCAACTATAAAGTATAACATCTATACTCTTAGGTATACATTTGATATCATTTAGTTTTAAATCTATACTAAACTCGCTATACTACTTAAGTATATTTTTAATAGCTTAATTTTTGGTTTTTATTTTGGGTGAACAATTTTAATCATAGTCCATAAACCTTTAAAACCCTTCAGCTAACCTTTCATTTTCTATGGTATAATCATTATTTATAATGCATTTTCAATGCAAATTCTTCAAGAAACCTCCTCCCTAATAAATACCTCAGTTACAAGTGACTCAAACCTTTGAAATACCCATAATTCCACCCACTTTCCAGCCGAAGCCAACCTCAATTTAAAGAATGCAGTTGAAACTTTGCCAAAATTAACATATAAAGCTCATTTTTATCAATGGAGTACGAAGCAGAGTCAGAACACACCCCGAAAGAGCAACAAAGGAAATACCAAGGCAAAGGTAATTGCAGCGAATTTTGTGGGGCGATGCTGGAAATAATTCCAAAAAGTCAAGCAAAAATGTCAACAACTTTACAAGTTGAGGCTACCGAACGAGCAGACCAGACCGAGGCTGGTCTCTTGAGGTTCGATTTTGGTTTACAACCAACCCAGTGACATTTAAGCCAAGTAATTCAACAAATTCAATGGGGGCCCAGAATGGGATATTGATTTTTGAATTTAAAGTTTATTTTGATTTAACGTGAATAACAAGAAATGGGTTCGACCTTCGGGCTCGAATTCCTTTGGCCCAAAGTATCCGATGTCAGGTATAGAACATAAGTTTTGATTGACATTTCATTTTGAAAGTGATATCGAGTTACCAAAGAGACTCGTCTTAAAGCTAATCTAAGAGTACAGGCCACTGCCTGTACAAACAACATAATCATAGGATTTTAGAACAAATTTTCCCTTAGGAAATACTTTTCGATAATCATTTGCTGCCACTAACAATGCAATTGTTCATATAACAAGAAAATATAATAAGCATAAACAAAAAGTAGTTAATTCTTTCATTTGGTGTTTACCGCCATCGAGATCTCAATAAAAATGCGTTGACCCTGAACTTCGAGCCGCCTTTTTTTTATGTTCCCGTTGCCAGCATTTTTTTGTTGCTGTTTCTTCTCTCCTTCGTCGTCTTTTTTTAATGATAAATGATGAGAATTTCGGTTTTTGGCCAAACATATTTGTACGTACCTGAAAAGAAGCAAAAAAACAAACAAAAGGTAAGAAACGACATGAAAACACACACTCTTTTATGTGGATACATAAACTAATTTAAATGTTGTTGCACTACAAACGCGAAATAAGAGCAGGCACACATAAAAAATATAAACAAAGGCAAATTTAATTATCTTAACGGGCGTGAAATTAACATTAACATCAAGGGAAGATTGACCGCTTGCTGGGGCAGGTTCTTTGGGGCGTGGTCGAAATAAAAGCGAAACGGAGATAAAAGCTTTGAGGAAAACAAAGCAAGGTCGTTGGAGCTTGGGGATGGATGCACTTTTGGTGTAAAAAACTGGACTAGTTTTGAGGTCAACAGCTGGTGGAAGGTGTTGGCTTTTAGAAAGCAACAAGAGAGCGAGGAATAAATGTTTAACTTAAGATATAACCACTTGTAATCAATAAGGAACTAAAATAGAAAAACTTAATAGTTATACTATATTTTTTGACAAAAGATACTTAAGCTCTACCTCACGGAATGCTGCACCTATGCAAACACCTCATTTTGTATTACACGGTCCATTAGTGACCAGTTGGTATGTTATCGATAATAGTCCTAACGCATAGAATTAAGCTAGATTTTTAAGAAAAGAATATACGGTCACTTTGGTTGGTGAATAAGAACGATCAGCATGTGAAAAATCGAGAAAAAACGAAATCATTAGAAATAAAATCAATTCGACGTTATTATTTGAAAATAAAAGCTGAGGAGTTTGCATTTATAACCATAATATTTCCTATTTACTCTTATTAAATCAGTTTCTTTCGGTTTATCAAAATATTAAGTAACTTGTAAGCTAGCTAATAAGTCTGGTATCACTCTCATAAAATTTTTCTCAGCCTCATGATAAATATCCATCAACAATCAATCGTCATCTTGTAATAGAGGAGACCTATCAGGCATTTGTAAGCCAATATAGCGCCACACTGGGCCTAGCCAACGTTGGGCAATCTAACCGCATCTCCGGCAGCTGTTGTTACAGCAATTGCACCCAGCCACAAGGGGCCACCTTAACTACATATAATTGCTGTTCCAATAACCCCTAACCCAGAGGCACCCAGCGGCGGCACACGAGAGAGATGCCAACAAACTGTGACTCGTGCCAGCGAGCCAACAGATACAATATTAAACTGTCAAACAAAATCATAAATAAGCCAGCATAAATGGTGGAAAAACACACCCACTCTTTTATGTTTGCTAGCTAAAAAGGAAAATAAATAAGCAAGCGAGAGGCAGGAGGGAAATTGCAGTGAAAACTGCTAGCAAGGAAAGAAAACTCTACTCTCCAAGAGGCCAGCTTGGAAGCTTGTATCTGCTCAACCTACGCGACCCAAAATGTTGCTGCTGCTGGCCCCTCTCAGCCAACCACAGCCAGCACCAAGAAATGCGTTTCTCGTTGCCTGTTTTTGGTAATAAACGAAGCGTTAAACAAATTGCATTACAACAACAATAACAGCAAGCAAGCAACACACATTACAGTTTCTTTCTGATTTGTTGTTTTCCATATGCAAAGCGTCATAAATGAGGTTGCCGCCTGTGTGGATGTTGTTACTTGCTCGGAGTTGGTGCTGCTGCTGCTGCCTTGGGCGTAATTACATCTCGGGCCAAAAATGGTCAAACGAGCGAGAAAATTATCACATATTTTGGTGTAGTTGTAGTTGTTGGTGCCGAAAATTAAATGCAAATTTGGTTTACAATCAAATTGCATAATCAGGAAATATATATGGAAATTCGGTGTCTGGACTTGACATATGATAGGCAATTTGAATATTTCTTTGGCAAGGCAATTAATAAAGCCAACTAATTAAACGATTATTAATGTTGTGGTGGCTGAGATTTCCCTTTTCTCTCAGCCAGCAGCCACTCCTCGAAAGTCACGGAAAACCAAGCTCAAGCTTTGTAGAAACCATAGCAAATGCCAAGCACACATAAATCAATGAACGTCGAACGTGGAACGTCGAAGGCAGCCCAGCAATATCAGGAAGGTAAAAACATGAGCAAATTGCATAGCAATAATGGCAAATAATAATAGACCAGCAGAGCAGACAACAAACAGCAGTTTGCAAACACGCCTAGGCTGCCAAAGATACATATTTAATAAGGCGAGGGAATTATAATCAGGGGAAAATCTCCACTCATTTGCCTGAGTTTATAAATATCCAGTAAATGAATTAAAAGCCGCCTCAAAGTGATCTCCATTCAAGCCAAAGTAGGTCAGTTCGCTTAAATTTCCACCAGAGACATGGAGAGAGATTTACGGCCATTTAATGGTCAGAGTCAGACCTTCACAACGCTTTAAATTAATTTAAATATATAAAAACTTAAATTAGCTGTGTAAGCTGGGCAATAAAACGATTTACAGACACCTAAGCCACTAATTTAAGTAGCCGTAAAACAAGCGAATTTGCTGGCCATTAATCCATGGAACCAAACTTATGATCTGCTGTGCAAATTGCTGAAAAGAGGCAGCTTACGCAACCCCCTGCTAAATGCTCACATTAGCCACTCCACGAAGTGGAGTCCACCGTGCGTCCCCACTATAAAGGTGTGTCCGTCGACGGGGTGTGCGTGTCACCTCTAAATAAGTACCCGCTTCTGACTGAAGGTTATGCCATTAAGACAACGCACTGCATCTGTACAGATTCGGAATTGGGGAACGCTGACTTCATTCTGCGCCAGTCTGCCTCCGGTTGAATGAACCATGGAGCCTCTTAGCAACGCCCACGACTTTTGCGAGGGAGTTTTTGGCCTGATCTAGCCGACGCCGAGTTCAAAGCGGAGCTGTGGCTGTCAACAGATGCGACAGATAAGCCAAATGGAAACCGCAAAAGCTCCGAACGAGAAAAGAAACGGGGAATAAGTGAGTTCGGGATACACGAGGGCCAACTTCAGTCTATAAAGTCATCCCATTACATTACAGCCGAGCCTCTCATAAATCTTCCATGGTACAGTCATAAATCTAGCCAAGAACAGGCAAGCCAAGTGCAGCCAAGATAAGTACAGGCAAGCGCAATTTGTCATATGCCTAACATCGGAATTATCCGAAGATTTAGCACCGAGAAGAGATGGGAGGGAAATGCAGATACCGGCAGGTGCACGTACAGGGAAACGAAACCAACCGGATGATGCTTCGTTTTCGTTTCGTTCGTTTTTCGCTTTTCGATGGCATTTATCTTGACCCGAAGGCAACGCGAAGTTTTCATGGCTCATGGCTCAAATATTGCGAGCGTCGAACTGTAAAGTTATGAAGAAGAAACCGAGCTGAATTCAGCTTCAGCTTCAGCTGAATCTGGCCCGGAGCGGAAGCTTACGTTTAAGGTTATGGGCACAGGGCCGCCAGCACAACTCACCAGGTGTGTGTACTAGAGACTCAATCTTCGTAGCGACGCTCCATGTTCTCAAAATACTGTATTACTTGGGCAGGGTATGCCAGCCTTAAATCGTCTAATGGCACCGCATCCAGCGAGGAGCAACCCTTCCAGTTAACAAACATTAACTGTTTGTCGCGCACTTTGAAGTTGTGCACCACCTTGTCCAGCTCAAGGCCGCGAGCCAGGCCAAAGGGTGCCTTGAACAGCGGCATCTTCCAATGGAATCCCTTTGAATTTGGATTGAGTTTGCTGCGTGCAGGCGTCCTGCCGCTAGGTGGCATCTGAGGCGTCAAGGGGCTATCCGAGTCGTCATCATTGCTTTCGGTTTCCAAGCTTTTCTTCGAGCTCCTCTCTTCGTTCTTCTTTGAGCTTCCTGGGACTATAGTTTTGTCCTTTGGCTTCTTCTCTGCGAGCTGCCTGGACACTTGTGGGCTGCCAACCCCTTGATTGCTGTGAATCTGTTACAATTTTCTTAGTTTATATAGAATACAATTTAAGGTAATTTTCTTACGCTCTTCAGGGCCTCCTCCTTGTTTTTGGCGGTCTTTAATCCTGCCAGCAGGCTAAGAGGCTGGCAGCCGGATTCAGACGACTCAGATGACGATCCGGATGAGCGGTATGAGGACGAAGAGGATCTGGAGGAGACGCTGGATAATGTTCCCATATCGCAACACTCGTCATCAATGCTGGGTTGCGGCATGGATGCCTGTGGTGCAGCACGTTTGCCCAATGAAGAAGTGGCTACTAATAGATCCTCATCATCACTTAACTCGCTCAATTGCATGGGCGACGTAGGACGCTGCTTAATCGGGTTTTTAACCAGTGGATTCTCCTTGTGATTACCCATCTTATAGCCTGCATTGGGCTTGGTAATGCCACTATTTGTAACATTTGCCTTGGGTCCCGTCGATTGGCCGATTTCCAGGCGGCGTTCCTGGGTTGCACCTTTTTTCTTGCTCGCCGGCGCAGCGGGACTGTTAGCCTTGTTCTGGTCGAGCACTTTCTGCAGGCTCTTCTTGTGTTCCTTTCGCTTGAAAAGCTCCGCCTCGAAGTCGGCGAGCAGTACCATACAGTTGCCTATATTCTCCATGGGCTCCCAGGTGCTCTCCTCCGGCGGATAGCCTTGCCACTGCACCTGCACCTGGGGACGTCCGTTCCAGTAACGCTTTCCAGTGATCTTCTCCACAAGAAACTCGGGCTGTGCTGCTGGATTGATGAGGGGCGTCGCATTGTTGGTGGCCGACTTCTTCGACTTGGAGTGGCCACCTGAGCCCCCAGAGCCACCGGATTTCTTTGATGGCCCGCCGCTGGACATGATTTTCTTCTTAAACACAAATTTCTTTGAATTTGATCACAGAAACAATAAACCAACAATGGCGTCTAGCTTGATCGGTGCTGCCAACTTACGTGATCGAAAATCGGGAAAGTGGGACGCTGCCAACTTACGCGATCGATGAGTGACACTTCTTTGGCCGTGATCACCTGATCACGATTAAAAAGCTTACAAGAATTTTTGTTCTCAATAAATTTAATTATTTAAACATTGGTAAGAGGAACTTGTGTTTAAGCGATAAACGGCATTTTTTAAGAATTCTATGATTCGAACTCCTACCGGAATAAAGCGCTTTAAATATTTTGACGCAATAACACATCGATAAGCAGAAAAGATAGAAATTATCGAGTATTTTCGAAAGAATTGAATAAATGCACAATCCTTTTTGTATTCACCAGGTCACTATACAATTTCCATTAGATAAATTCTGCATTTTTCCTGTAATGCAGTCCTAGTAACCGTTTTATTTAATAATAATTTTAAAATAAGTCCTTAGGCGATATCAAAAATCTCAGAAAAGTATAAGCAAGTGTTAATAACCCCCATTTAAAGGAAACAATGGAATTCAACCCGCTCTAACTGCTTTTTAGACTGGAAATTCGGAAAATGTTCGCTTTTCAAGGAACTTGATCTCAGCTGAATTGTCGCAAAACCAACAACTTTTTGGAGCTGGACTGGCCAAACTATGTTAGCAATGCCTATTAACTATTTGAGAAATTGCTCCTTTTTAAAGCTGACCATTATATAAAAAGCCGCTGGCCACGGGGGCTGTTGCACCTGTTTTTTGTTTTGGCTCACCAGACGCCAAAAATAACTGGTTTTCGAGTGGAGTGCAGTTAACCTGAGCGGAAATAATGCTCGGCTCTCGGCGGTGGAAATGCGAATATGTATTTTAATTGGCCATTGGCAAAATCTGCGCTTTTCTTTTCAGGCCACAAAAATCGCACAAAAGTCGCATGTAAATTCGCTTTTCACTGCAGTTATGCCTCCTGAGTCGCGTTGGATGGACAAACAATGTCATTGGCATGTTTCCCATCATTACGGCGCCACAGAAATGCCAATTTGCATGAGTATGTAAGCCTAGCTGGCAATTATTTCCACAGAGTCTGCATCTCTGGCCGAAAGATTTGAATTTATTCATTGAAATAAAACCAAAAAGAAATGCGTCACGTTCGGCCAGCCGGCAAGAGTTAAGGCTGTGTGACAACTCGAAGAAAAGTAAGGAGTTTCGGACCAGAGACTCAAAAGCAGATTTGTAATACAGTCGTACTTCTAAAAGTGGAAATACCTTAAGATTTCAGATTAAGATGTTTCCATTTGTATAAGTCACAGAAATCTTTCGGTTATGCTTTGGTGTATGGAAGCTTACAAAAACAAAGCCGGAAGAAATACCGCTCGTTCAGTGGTACAAAGACAAAACTTATACATACATCGTCGGGGACAAACCCCGCTTGATAGGGATTACAAAAACAAAACATATACATTCCGGTTCCTCAAGGCATTCTTTTTCAATGTGCTTTAAGGTATCCCTAATATTCTTAGCCAATTTTTGTAAGTGGGACTGGACTGAAAATATTTCGATGTTCTACAAGTTTTGTATAACAGTATTTCATTTTAAGGTTCCTAATATTTGCATACCATTTTCTCTTTCATGTTCCTTAAAATGTAGGCAAGCAAGTTCAAGTTATAGAAGCGGGACTGTAAAAGTCAGCCAACCTGTTGCCATTACCGTGTTATGATTTCGAGCGCAAAACTTGTACCGCAACTCAGTCGCCATGTGCACATGCGCGTACTCGCACTCGCACTCTTACATTTCTTTCACTTTCTTTCGGCACAACGAGCCAGTGGCAGTGGCGGCGAATTTATTTTAATTCGATAGAGTTAACAGCTCGGTACATGACGGAATAAAAGTGAAACTGACGACAACAAGGGCAGGCGGCAGTTGGAAGGGTCTCTGGGGCTTAGGGGCTTTCGTTCGACGAGCGCTTTTCAAAGTCACTCCACTTTCGTTTTCATCGCGAGATATTACAAAATATTGGAGAGACAGACATACGACGGACATGTGTATAGCATCCAGTATTTAGTGTTTCATTTGCATAGTGGACCGCCAAGAAACTGGAAACTTGTTTTCCCATTCTGCGTCTGCCTTTGCTGCTGCTTTTTGGCCGAAACACGCGCGACAAAAATGTTTCTGCATACAAAAAATGCTGCACAGCTTGTATTTTTATAAGTTGTCTTTCTTGATTTCTGTTTTCTTTGCTGCTCCGAAATGATTTAAGTCAATATGTATATATTTGTATATACTGGGGGTCCGTAGCTCATAGAAATGCTGCGGTGTGATCATCGCTTCATTAGCAAGTTAATTTTATTAGCGCTGCTTTGTCTCTCCTCGCGCTTTTTATAAGGCCCCAACAAATATTTGGTCTCGGCTTGCGCATCGCATCCCCTGGGCAGTAGAAAGGTTGTGTGTATTATATTGATGTCTTATGCAACAGATTTAGTTTTAATTTGTTTTGTATACTTTGTTTTTTACCAGCCTTTTGTTGCCTAAATTTGCTTTGTGCTGATTAATTCGGAGATACGTTGTAATTGTGTAAATATTATGTCAAGTTTACGTGACTCTCATCCTCGGTTCAATGACACGGGCTTTACCCCTGAAAGCACTTGCTTTGTGAAAAGGAAATCTCGGTTCCTTTACAAAAATCTGTGCCAAGAACTCTTAACATCCGTGTTCCTTTTATAACCCTTTTACAATCGATTCTCTTCAAACTTTCCAACCGTTAACCCAATATTTAACCGGGTATTCCAGCTAAAAAATTCTTTATTGACACTTACTGACATTTTAACACACTCCAAGGCATAAAACAAAGTCATTCCAATGCAAAAGAACACACAGAAAAACCATGTAGTGATTCATAACCGGATATATTCAAAGGAAATTATTAAATCAAGTTTTAGAGATTATTTTTTATGCGAATAACATGATTTTAATATCAATAAATACCATTAAAATTTTTATTTTTGTGATAAATCAAAGGAAAAACAAATAAAATTATAATAAAGCTTAGAGAAACCTCCAAAAATAGGTTATCTAAAAAATAGTGTAATTTTTCCCCGTGCAGCCATTAAAAGGTTACCCAAAAAAGGCCAAAGCCGTCAACATTTGCCAGTCAAAAAGCGAATGCCCCCCGAGGGCATTAAAATCAACTGCAGGTGCAACTAAATTTGTGACTGACACTCGATCAAGTCGGAGGAGTTACTCGTATTTGTTGAACTGCAAATTGGTTGACAGTTAGTGGCATTTGCTGTCCGGAAGCTTTCGGTGTGTTTTTGTTTTTCTTCGGGCTTTATTACTAAGCATCCGTTTCTTTTATTGTGACAATTCAGCCCAAGCCGCGGCTTTAATTTGGAGATTTTAATTTTGAACACGCATTTACTGTCGTCGTTCTTTTGATTCGGAGACTCCCGACCTTCAGAGAGTTCCGGCTTGTAAGAGACACCGACACCGAAAGAGAGATAAATTAGCGCGGGGTGATTCAGACAGAGATCTTTGGGGGTTTTCTGCTGTTCGAAATCCGAAAATCTGTGCCCGCGAGATGGCAGAATATGACTTAAATTAAGCTTTTTGTCTTGTGGTGCATAAACATCGTAAAATAAAAGAGAGATACGAAATAAAAACCATATGTAAAACTCACTCACCTTGTGCGCTGGCGAAGAAGATGAGGCAGCTGCCGCAGCAGATGGTGACGAAGAAAAAGAAGCTGCGGCTGCCCAAAGGCAGCTTCACTCTGCCAGACATTTTCGTTACTAACCGAACGGCCTTATTTTGTAATTTGCAATTTTGTTTTTTACTTTTTTGACGACTGGTTTTCTTATAAAATGTGGTTGTTTTTGTTTTTGCCTGGAGCGTTTTGTAAATTATCGTTAAATTATTTGCTGTCCAGTATTTGCATTTTGCTGTGGCTTTTTTTATATATTTTTATTGATGGTTTTGCTGGCGAATTTTAAGTCAAGAGCAAGAAATTGTTTTTGGGGAGGCTGTCGGACGGGTTTCTTTCTGGAAGTTATTCAAAACATTTTGGCGGAGAGCTCGCTTTACGTTACCGTTAAAATATAATTAATAATAATGCGAGTTTCTTTCTCTTTGTTGCCTTTTTTAAAAGCTGTGTTGTCTTAATGGAAAAGTTCAAGGCTAAAACGCCAACGGTGCGTATGATGGCTAACTAGAATTGTGTGTGAGTAGGCTAAGTTCTCGGTGTTTGGGTGAGCTAGAAACTGAGAAGTCTCAGTTATCTGAAATATATTTCTCATTAAAAGTAGAATACAAATTTTAAGCTAAAATCTGAACATTCTATCAATATAAATACGAAAGTATTCTGGGATTCCCCTTCGAGACAATGTTATTTATTGTGGTTCCTTCTCATTAACCAAATTAGCCAATGATTATTTATTTTCTTAATTTCGAATTGCTTCTTAAACTAATTTACTATTTAATGGCATTTATTTGGCGTTGATTTTTGTCTTCAAGTCTCTTATTTCACTCGGCCAGCACGCGAACAACCTCTCAATAAATTTTCACTTGTTGCTCTCGAGCACTCTGTCAAAAAATAATGGCAACATTCACCTTGAGTCTCTGTCTTTGCTATATAAACACGAAAGCATATATAATATATCTTGGCTGGAGGTTTGCTTTTTTGTTTGCCTTTGGCTTTTTATCTTTTTGTTTTATTTTTTTGTTTCTTGCAATTATTTATGTGATTTTTTCTTTCGATTAGTTTGTGGTTGTCATTTCTATTTATTTATCTGTTGTGGGCAGGTGAGAGAGGGAAAACTTCTGGAAAAATATCGCATTTTATCTATCAGCCAATGACCTTGGCTTGCGTGCTGGCAATTAAAAAAATTAATAATTCTTAATTAAGTCTTATGAATGGACTTCAACTGCACAATTCTTATGCATTTATGGCAGTTTCTAATTGGAGGCCAGCCGGGGGGTAAAACTTTATGTTAATTCCACACTCGAGAATCTCAATGCTATCTATATAATGTTAGATGGATGACTATATAGTCAGGGTTTTAAGAAAACGAGTGCAAGTCCAAGTGAGCACACTGAAAGCTCCTATTAATTGTTGAATAAGCACAAATTAATGTATTTTCTGTATCACAAAGATCAAAGTTTTAGAGCAAAATATTTTTGCACAGAGTTTCGTTAATTTCACATTTGTAGTAAGAAATTAATGATATTTTCGTTTAATTTTAAGTCACAGAGATTTCTCTTAATAACAGTTTTATTTTTTGGTTTCATTATATATTTATATTTGCTTTGTAGTATCCGCTTTTTCTCCGTGTGTATGCAAAAACTAGCTTTCGGCGCAAAGTGAAATTTTCCACAGGTAATCACCGATTGATTAGGAGATCCCAGTAGGCGGTTCGGTTGTGTTTCTTTTTTAGAGGGGGCGTGGTCACTTTTTATGACGCGACGCGACAACGGTAATGCAAAATTACGCGCTTTGCATACGTGAAAAAGACAAACGAAAATCCCGAAGACCGAAATTGAAATCCAAACCCGCTTGGCAGCAAATCTTCAATCTTTCGACGCACTTGCTCCGCTCGCCCAGGGAGAGAGCGGGAAAGAGAGCTGCGATCGCACTTACATATCACCCACTGGAAATGGACGATATTGGATTGTTTTGCCTGCAATCGAGTGACATTCACTTGGCCAACAGACACAACAGAAACACAGATCGGCGACCGGCGGCAACAACCGAGCTTAGACGCGATTCGAATCGAACTGAAGAATGGCACCGAGCTGAACCTCCAAGCCTCGAGCGAGCTGGTGGCCAAAACACGTTTTGGCCAAGACAAGTGCCCGAGAGAGTGCCGCTCCGGAAGAGAGTCTGGGAGAAAGAGAGACAATGAGAGACGGTCTTAGCTAAGCGGGAGCGCGTGGCAGCTGTTGGCGTCTGCATTACGGGCTCCAAGCGGGGATATGAAAAAGCCATGGTTTTACAACGGAAACACATATTTGACATACATTTTACACACTATTTATACCAGGGTATAAATCGGGTACATTCTTACAGCTTTTACATTATTATTTTTATCAGAATTGGGAACTCAAAAACCGTGTGAGAAGAATACAGCATACTTCTTCTTATTTAACGCCCAAAATCTTATGGTATCGGGTATCTTACAGTCGAGCTTACCCGACTGTAGCTTTCTTACTTGCTTGAACATACACTGGCGACCCCTATACACAAGGTTAACCCATACACTGGCGACCCCTGGCGTGCCCTTCTTTTTACATGTAGAAATGTATGTATAACATTTGACTTTTTTATACATGCCTATCGAAACATTGAACATTTTTGTTAATTCAGTCGAGACATTAACAACAAGTCAGTTAAAAGCTTTACTCGTTGTGTTTTAAATTCAAAACTTAAAAAAGAATTTAATATTTCATTTAACAGCACAAAAAATTGTAAGAAAGGTAAAATTTCCTTATAAATAACGTAACCTTGAGCTGCTCTCAGGAAATGTAAATTAACTTTCAGGTCTCTTAACCAATTTCCAGCTACAAACTTTATTTGGGCCAATTGAGGACGCGCAAATTAGGTTGAGTTCCCCTTATCATATGTCATGGCCCCAAATCGTGCGGTTTTTACCCACTTTAAGTCAAATCTCGAGCATGGCAAATAAATTACAAAGCCAAACAGGCCAGAGTTTGCTCTCCCCGGAGCGAGGGGAACGTAGAAGTATCCTTTGATTGACGACAGCTGCCCCTGTCTCACATAAAGCTTTATTGTCGCAAGGCTATGGCATGCGGAAGGACTAGGGATGGCAATCCCATGGCAAGGGGAGGACCTGCAGGGCATCGATTGCATCGGGCATCTAAGCCAATGCTGCGTATGCGTGATATAAGCGCAACACCGAGACTGCAGATATGCAAATGATGTGATGTGACGTGATGTGACAGTCACAACTCTTTCGTCCCCCTGCTGGGACATGTAATCGCCCCGGGAAGGGATTCTTCCGGATCTCAGCTGCCCACCTGTAGCCCGAAAGTAAGCATGGGAATGTGCCAAAGAGCCAAGTGTCTAGCTTCTTGTTTGTTCTTTATTTCTGTCTGTCTGTATGCTGCTGCTTTTGATATTTTTTAATCTATTCGCAGATGCCGGCAGCTGCCACTGACAAGACAATTTTCACGCAATTTCACAATTTTTCCAGCGAAAAATGCGAGAAAATACTTTTGTTCTGACATTATTATGTCAGGTTACGCGCGGGCTCTTATCAAATCTTATCTCCCTTTTGTTTTGTAGCTGTGACAGCTTTTTATATTTCGACTGAATTAATAATTCGCGTATTTCGCAAGTCTCTGACCTGTCTTGGCTTTTCTTGGAATAACTCCGCCTTTTTTTTGGCAACTCTTTGGGAGTTCCCCCTCTTGTTTTATATATTTATTACTTCTAGAGAGTAAAACTCTGAACTCTGGCATTTTGTGCTGGAAAATATGAAAACCGCGGCGGTGAAGTCGAGTGGAAAAATGATTTTTTAGTGCTCGACATTGGATATTCTTGTGGTTAGGGGACCGCTCTAGTTTCATTTACTATTTATTTTGGGCTTGTGGCTTCTCCTTAATTTTAGAAACGGTTCTTCCTTGAAATCAGAGCCTGAAATATTCCTTAGCTAGTATTTTTCTCAGATTTTCCTTCTCTTATTCAGCTTAAACCACAAACTATGAATCTATTGTTCGCCTAGGGGGTTATGCATATTTCAGTGTGCCTTGTTAACATGTCGATAATACGTGAGGCGTCCGAAACACATGTGAACCCTTTAAATGTCATAACTTGAACTCCTGCCAGGGAATAGAGGAGAAGCACAGACAATTGAGGCGGGAGACGGGAGACGGGTTGCCTGAAAGCGAGACCTCAATCACGTACTTAGGGCACAATTCAGTCGGCGATTTGTCATTATTTTGCATGCAGGCGACCGGAAACGGAAGCGAAAACAAAAGCTCCACTCATTTCGAAACTTTTGTTCAAAAACCAAACTGGATTTGTTGGTTTAAAAGTTTGCTTGAGTTTTCGGAGAAGTTTCTGTGGGTTTCTGAGGAGTTTTAGTAACCATAATGGTGGCGCCTCTTATCCCCTTCCCGCTGACAAATGAGCAGCCCATGATTTGGCCAAAAGTTGTTGTCAGCGCAATTGCTGCTCTTTTGGCCAAAATGTCAGGACAGCTGCCAATTCCAAAGTAAAAAGGCAGGAGTTGAGGGCAATTGTTGCCACACACAACTACATTGACATTCAAAGGTCTCGAAAAAAAGAAAAGGAAACGGGGTTAAAGGGTAAACTTGGTCAGACAGATGTCCCATATTTGACTTTCACTTTGTGGGTCAGGATGAGTCAGTTGCCTTTGATATTCACCTTTAAAGTTTAAGCCATTTAAAAAGAGGTTTAAGTGAAGAATTAAATAAAGGCCACAAAGAACACTTGAAATATTTAAATTAATTACAAAATCGCATCACTCAAAACATTATTTCAATCTTGTTTATCTCTTTCTTTTTCAATTCAGCTGATAATCAAATATTTCCATCACTCGCAGCTTCATAAAACCCGAGGCCCCAGCCCGAACCGCCTGCCCAATCCCATCGAGAATTTCTATCATCTGCTGCCCGGCTATGATGGAATTGCTCCACTGACTATGGCTAATTTGATTGAAAAGGGTTCATGCTCACTTCTGCCCTAGAACCAGATTTACAGCAGCAAACAAATAAAATCAACGAAACGAAAAAAGAGAGATTTATTTTTATCAGGACTCCAAAGTTCGCCATTTGGACGCCTCGTTGTTTGCTTTTTTGGAGCAAGTCTGGCCAGCGATTGGGGTCCCGATATCACAAGTCAAAATTGAAATGGAAATTAATTAGACAAGTGCCAGTTTTTGGTCACTTTTAGGATGTTTTCAAGTGGAAGTACAAGAATTTTGTATAAACAAAAGAATGACTTTGACTTTGGGGATTTATGAATTGAATAATTGGGAATTTGGGCCATTATTTAAGCTGGAGAACTTGGAAAAAGTTTAGGGAGATTTATGTTGGCCTGAAAATTTTTGGAGATTAAAGGAAAAGTACTTTAAGAAAGAATTGGCATGTCTTAAGAGACTTAACTGCAAATGTACTTCTAAGAGTTAATGTAGAAACTTAAAAGAAAATTAACAGAAGCCTTTCAGAAATTCTGTAAAGGTTTATAAACAAAATTCTTAAAGAAATTTCAAAAGCGCTTTCTCGAAACTTTACTAAATATTGTTTTTCTTAATTGACTTACAAATTCTTTAGAAGATCCAGGCAACCATTAAGCATTCGCCAATCACATCTGCAGAGATATTTAAAACCATTTGACCTTTGACGTTCCAAACAAAGGATTGTTGGTGGCTTCTTTTTGGCATCTTTGAATAAATTCTCGCGTCCTGCGTCTTTGTTCTGTCTGTCGGCATAAATCGAGGGCTGTTTAATCTTTTGCGGCTGTCCCCCATTCAGTTAAGCGAACGAATGTGACATTTCGGGCGAATGTCCTTTTTACTATTTGCTCAGCCGAAGTCCCTCCTACGGGTTCCGTGACTCTGGCCGGGTTGAGTGGCCCAGAAGCACATGGCACTTGTCCCCCCGGTTGACCGAAGTGGGTATCCGTTTATTTTATGCCCTCTAAACTTGGTTTATTCTTCCGCCAGCCATCAACGTCAGCCATTTGAAGTGGGGATAATGGCAATCCTTCGATTGGCACCGCCATATGTGTGACTGAGGATTGCAAAGACACTTAATTTGAATACTTGGCAGCTTGGAAACTCCAATCTCGGGTTCTCGGGTTGCCAAGTTAATTAAATTTCAGCCCGGCCACACGAGGCGTATGCTTAATGTCACCCAAAATGCCAGGTGAAGACTAGCTGCTCCTCCTCTTCTGTTTGCCTAATGATGGGGACTCCATCCAGCCTGGTGTCGGATTTTTGAGGCATGCCTCTTCTACTTCCTCGGCAATTAGCTGGCGAAAATCACAGCCCATGCCGAATCCCGAAGCTCTAGGATTACACTCGGCAGCCAAACCGAGGTGGCGTGGGTGGCTCTTGTGGCATTTGTCAACCGCCAACTGTGATTGCCCTCGAAAGGAGCTTAAAGTCTGGCTCTCCTGGGGTCCAGCTCCAGCTCCTGCCCCTTGACCGTTGGCCAGAAAGTTGTAAATGCTTAAAATAGACTCACATCCGAGGTTAAGTGCCACAAAGGAATGACCGATACTCCACGAAACAGGGATAGGGAGTGGCCAAGCTGGACCTGGGATTGGGTTTTGGGGGACTCGGAGGCAGGAGGCTGTAGGTCCTGGCACGCTTGTATAATTCCAACTTAATATAAATCAGCAGGTGGTGATTTTCGGCCTGGCATTTGGTCTTTGGGTTGCCGGGGCCATAAACTGTGAATAGTAAAATATTTGCGGAGAATATATTTAAGCTTCTGAATATATGTATTTTTAGAAAGAGCCCTCGCATATAGTATATATGTATGTATGGATGCGGTTTAATTTGTACCTTATATCAATCAACATAAATCATTGGGCCTATTTGCTTGTGAATTTGGATTATTGATTACTGTTTTTGATTAGTGATTGATTGTTGCTCTCGAAGGACTGGAAATGAGATTTATTTCTTGGGTGTGTAAAGAGCACTTAGTTAATACAGTTATTAAATGTACAAGAACAAAATCTGTAACTTAGATTAATATAAAAAAAAATTATTTAAGCACGACTTTAAGACAAAAGGGGGAGCCATTACTTCCTTATCAGCATCCATTCAGCGTAAAGCGTTAAGAATTCTAGTGGAAACCTTATAGTTTCTACGCTAGAGGTAGATTGAAAGTGATGTTTATCGATTTATTATCGATTTCAGTTTCATCCTAATTAAAGTTATAGATTCGAAAAAAGATAAGTAATGTTTTAAATATATAATTCTTGACTATATTCTCTAAAACAAGCCACATAAATATTTACCGTCATCACTCAAGTTTCCTAGCCGCAACAATGTTCTACATATGTCTTGATTAAATTGTAATTACATACTTATTAACACCGATTAAATCTTTATTGACAAGCTTACCATACCGAGTTGCCCATAATTCAGTTTAATTAAGCCTAAAGCGCTTAAGAGCCTTTGTCATCAACACACATAAGTCTCTATACGAGTGTTTACCCATTCGATCGGCTTTTTATGATTATTATTTGTATCGCATTTAGGCATTTAAAATGCAGGAGGCCTCGGGAGCTAGACGACGCCGTCTCAGCGTCGCCGAGGAAAGCCTCCTGGCGACAGGGGGAAACGCCCACGCATAAACATATGTACATACGTGTCCTCAAAGGGAGGTGGAAACGTAAAGGAAGAAAAAGCGACCCAAAAGTGCCCTCTTGCTTATTGAGTGCCAATTTTTATGCCCCTAATATGTGTGTGTATGCGAGTGAAGATTAGCACTATATGTATGCCTGGCAATTTACGATTAGTAGGGTCTGAGACTCTTCGTCACGCCGGTTTTCCCCCTCGCATTTTCCTTACCCGCTTTTCACACATGGAATGCCGTTAAGCCGCCGTGCTTTGCACCTTTGAGGACTTCTGTGTGTTTACATTTCCTCGTTCCCCGAAATCGTTTTATTTATTTACCACGCCAATGCTTCTTCATTTCTCACACTCCAAGAAACAGCCCAGAAGCCCCCTCTAAAACCACCCCTTACATGGTTTATAAGGCCTTTATTATTGTTATTGCCATTGCCATTGCCATGTTTGTGTTTGTTTTTATTTGCGTGTTGCTGCGGTGTTATTGTACTCCTCATTACGACTCGGCATTTGTTTTTGTGAGGTTTTCAAGTGTCAAGACACTTGGCGCTAGTCTCTAACTTAAATTAATATTAATGGCCGTTTAGCCAAGAAGTGCTGAATTAAACACACATCTTATGGCTGTTTAATTGGCCAAAAAAAGAGAGACTAAAGGCCATTAAGAAAAAATGGGGAGAAGGGACAATATTTAAAAATATTAAAGGCACCTTTAACTTTAACAGCAAAAATCATTGCTTACAATTAATTTAAGGCAAAGCTTTTGGCAACTAATAATTAATCGATATTTAGCTTAAATAATTTATTAACTAATACAAGGGTAGTGCCAAATTAACCCGCAGCACTCGCTGAGGCATAAGTTAATTATGGCCGAATGCATTAATTGCCAGAAATTGTAATCCGCAAACCTGATGGCTAATTAGACCGGAATGTGGTTACAAATATTTCCAATTGCAATCGCAACCAAAATTAAATTTCCGCCAGACTAAATTTAAAAATAACGCAAACAATGAGCTTGAAATTCGAAACCTCGAAACGCGAAGAAACAGGAGGAAAATGTAAAAAAAAATAAAGTCAAGATGCCGCGGATGCTGCCTGTCCTGAGCCAAAGGACAACGACGAGCCGAGAAGCAGAAGAAGCAGCTACAAACACTTTGGACAGTTAATAAAGCCGGGATAAGCACTCGACTTGGCTTGATGACAACTTGACGTGGTCGCTGAAATGCCGCATGAGCACCGCAAGCCGGTTTATTAAAAATGAGCAGCGCGAATAAACAGAAATAGAGAATGTATATATCCATAAAAAGAAGAGAAAAAGTCTAGCTGCCAGGCTAGAGATAACGCCTGTCACCAGGATCCCAGACATGCAAAAGGAGTCGCAGGGAAATCCTCGGCACGTAGCTTGCAGGCCGCCGACGCGCCCGACATTTTCATGAGTTAATTTAATTTCTGTATCTGTCGAATCTGTCGGGGCCCACGCAAAAGGGCTTCCCAGTAAATAATGACGCCAATGTGCGTCCGATTTAAGCTGATTGACTTGATGGCACATTTCATCGGCACTTACGGCCGCAAAATCATCATCGAAATGGCCGGAAATTGATTCAGGAAACGTACAGATGAAGAGCCGAAGATGAAGGCCAATGTGGCATTATGAGCAGGCATGGCCTGAACTCTGATGACACTCATCAAAGCTGAGGAACTCCTGAAGGTCTTTATAAATTTAAAAGCTTAGCTAAATGATCCATCAACATATTTTATATCTGATATCTAGTTTCAAAGCAAGTGAGACTGTCAACGTTTTGTCTGAAATAAATGTCCTTCATCAAGTTATTAAATGTTTTAACAGGGGTGCCACAGAAATTGCTATGAAAGCTATTTTAAAAAGTGTCAAAAAGTATGCTATGGAAAATGTAAGGTTTTAAATCACTGTAAATTTATGTGTATATATTTTGTAGCATGCTTTTAGACACCATTTAAATTGATTTCAATTCTACTACGAATTTCATTTAATAATTAAATAATAAATAACAACGATATTGGGCATAATAATAAAAACAAAAATCCTTCCATAATTAAGGTGTATAAATCAAGGTAAGAAAGTAAATTTCCCTAAACCATTTCTCAGAAAACTTACTGTATAAGAAAAAACCCCACTAAGAACATATAGAAAATTCAACAGTAAGCAAAACCCGCCCAAAAAAGGGTCCCAAAATCACGTTTCATATCTCGATTAAAGATCAATCTAAGCCTGAAATATGTCAAAGGGTTGCCTCACTCAAAAAACAGCCCAAAATGGCTTTTTAATACTGCAGGCAACTCCCACGACTGTTTCAGGACTGTTTTCCGCCCAAAAAGCTGCAGATTCGAGCCCAAAATCCGGCTCGAAAATGGCGCAGCAATTTGTTTAAAGTGAACGAGATTAAGTTGTGACTCCGATTTCACCTTTTTGTGCCTGCGGCCAAACCAATTAATCTCCCCGAATGTTCCAGGCAGAGTCCACGTCGAACCGCAGGGAGCTTTCCCGTTTTCCCTTTTTTCTCCAGGTCACGACCGGCCAGCTTTGTTGTTCTGCTCGCAAGGAGACAAAGTTTTTCCTTTAGTCCTGGCCGCTCCTTAAAGTTGTCCACAAGCTGCCACAGATGGATGGTCTGTAAGTAATTTAATTTCCCATAAATTTCCATGACTTGTTCACGCTGCGGGTTTTCGGGTGTTCTCACTGTCACAGCTCGTGTGGCTTCAAAGAGTGACTTTTCCGGCGACAGATGGAAACAAAGTTTTCTAACGCACAATTTACATTTATTTTCAACTAGATGCTGGCACATACAAATGTATTTACAAAGTTTCTTTAGTGATTAGCTATAAAATGGGGTATCCTTCATCTAATATATTTTATTTTATACGCATTAAGGTGTTTAGCTTAAAGCCGTGCCACGGCTGCAATACTTTAGTTTGGAACAGACACAGTTAACATTTAGGCTTAAACTCTATGACTAGAGCCTTGACAGGCATAAAAACATTTAATTTCTATTTACAGTTCATGAAGTTTAAATAACAGGAGAATACAAATAGTTAAAAGTTGGCAGCACTGGTCAATCGGACGCTTTCTTAGCTTTTATTGACTCTCTCTAAGCTCTTTCCTTCAAGAGAGCGCCTGATCGATCAGTGTGACCAAAGTTTGATTATTTGAATAGGTCTGTTATACCTCTTTGATTTTTTAGCACGAATTAATTACCTGTTAATCGAGCTTACAGAAGATTATTTTATATTTAGGGAGTGTTACAATGTTAACGTAAATTTCTTAATGTTTCACAGATTATCCAATGACTGTTATATAATATTTTTATAAGAAAAGGCAGAAGCCATGAAGAATTCACCTTCACAGATTTGATATAATTTACACAAAGCTTTCCTGCTTTAAATTCTATAAATTCTCAATGACAATTAAATCTCTGAAGGTGAAAACCTCGGCCTTAACTACTTTTTGATCTTCATAGAGCGTTCAGCTGCTTGACTTCCTGTAAACTCCGTTTAAGAGCGGGCTCTTGGTCCTGCCACTTCAATTCAGCAGCGACTCCTGGAACCTGGGTGGGTGGTGCGAACGCTGATGGTGCTGCTGCTGGCCAAACTCGTTGAGCGCCGCAATTTCGTAGCCCGGCGGCGGGGCCTCATTGTGACCCGAGGAAGGGACCATGGGCATGGCCAAGGGAGCCAGGTCCACTGCAGAAATGGGAGCACCGTTCTGATTGCCTCCGTTCGGCAGCGTGGTTATCGTTGTCTCCTGCAGGCGACAGCTGTCCATTGTTCGGCCGGATGAAGGATGGGAATTCCACAATTTTTCAGGCTCTGAGATCTGGGAGAACATGGCCCTTGGCACCGTCAACTCACCTGCGAATGGTGCTCTGGTAGCAGGAGTGACGCGACTGGTAGCGCTTCGAGGCGGTGCTGGTCAGCGAGGTGTCCCGGTGCATGCAGAAGGTGTCGTGCTGGCCGCGCTTCTTGCGCCGTCCGCTCGCTCCGCGGCAGAACAGATATCTGCCGGAATGGAGGTGGCAAAGCGGGTCGGGAAGTGCCGGAGGAGCGGGGTAGAGCGTGAAAGGGGAAGTAGATTCGCGTTTCATACAGAATATTTCATAAAATTCACTTGTCTATGGGTGTCGGCGTGTGTGTTCGGGGTGTTTATGTTCGTACACAGAGGAAAAATACTAGCAATAAGCTTATTTAATGCTGTTTAGCATTGCTTAAGAAGTAATTAATTATTAGGTATTATTATTACTTTTAAATTTACTACTACTACTATTTAAATTTACACAGTTGCCATTGAATACTCGGTGGGCTTTAGAGTAACTAAAAATAAGCTCAAAAGTATGCTACAAAATATTTAAATGAACAATATGGACCGTAAATATAGTATTGCATACTTTTGAGCAGCTTTTTAAAAGATTTCAAATCTTAAATGTAATTTTTGGTGATTTATTAAAGATTTGCTTTATCAATACCTTTTAAATATTTTTCTCATTAAATAAATTCTTATTACTTTTTAATAATTAGTTTTAATGTATCTTAAATATTTTATAGACCTTTTGCCATATTTTTTCTCTGTGCAGTCGTGGGTGAGTGCCATTTTGTGAGCTCATGCGGGAGCAACAAACAATTCCAGATTGCAATTTGAGAGCAGATACTCATATCGAAAGGGAACTTGTGCACTTGGTCATTGTGTGCGGTTTAATGAAAGTTGAGAGAAATATTACAAAAAATCAAACAAATAAAAGAAGAGAGTATGTTTCACAGTTTGAAAACAAAATAATTCTGAGAGTAATTGAATAAAAACACTGATTAAAACTCAAACACTGCATTGATTTCCTCATTAATTAAATATGCAATGATTTAAGCGGAACTCTCAGTGGTTCATAAATCAAATTTTTTTAAAAAGACAATCATGCAATTTTTAAATCAATAAATCTGACCAAAAGAGGGGAGAGTTTAAAAAGAAGAAAAATACAAAAAAAGCTTTGGCATAAAATAAGAACAAATCAAAGGAATTTCCAGCTCACGTTCAAAATGGCAAATTGACAACCAAACTATGGAATGTTTATGCTAAAAAACTCTGTGGAACTTTCAGGTCACGCATGTTGGCTCAAATGTATCTGTTTTTCCGGGTTTTTTTTTTTGCTTTGTTATTCGGAAGTTATGGGTTTTGTTTAGAGAGAGAGATAAACGAATGGCAGTTGGCTTACGCTTACAGTTACTGGGCTACAGATTGTTTATTGATTTACCGACTAGCGAGTACCCAGTACCGAGCATCGTTTAGTCGGCTATGCGGCTGGAGGATTGATGTGAACGAACAAATACCTATTGAAATGCTTGCGAAAGGCGCCGCTCACGAAGTACAGGGCCACGGGATTGGCGCAGCTATTGGCGAAGGACATGCAGTAGGCGACGATGCGCAGGACATGCCAGAACGTATTGTAATCGTCCTGGGCGGTGGGCCTGTAACAATATCACAAAAAAAAGTACGTGATTTAAGACACAAACAGAAGCATAAAATGGGGAGGAATACGGAGTTATGTGGGAGCCTCCCCAAAGCACCCATAATGGAGATATCAGCGGGTAAATCGATTGTCCGGCAGGCGAACAAGTGTCGGACAAATGGCAACAACATTACTCATACGCAGGACCCTCGCTTCGCCTCGACTCCTTTGTGGGCCATGTGTGTACTCTATATCCTTTGCTGCTGGCAGGTTCCCTTTTATCCGCTTGACAAATTGACTTTCCATCCATTCATTCATGAGCAGCAGCAGCAGGGACCCCTCTCTGCATGTTTAGAAACTAGGGAAGCGGAGAATAAGGACGAGGAGGAGCAGGACTCACCAGAAGTAGAACCAGAGGAAGAAGACGTGATAGGGAAGAAAGCAAATGCCGAAGATGACAACGAAGGCCAGCACGGTGACGGCCACCTTGCGTCGGGCACGAACCTGAAATGAAAACAGAAACAAAAGTTATGCTAAGCGAGGTGAGAAAAGGATAAATAAAATGTTAAAGGACACCCAAAGTTTGTATGCCCTTTTAAAAAATTACTAGCCTTAAAAGTATATATATAAACTAAGTAAATTTGGTTAGTAAAACTGCAGGAATACTACGAAAATGTGTAGAAGTCTTAAAGTTAATTGGTATATAAGATTTTCTAGAATTTTTAAAGTGCCAAACAATTAATTTCCCCTTATTATAAAATCATAGTTAAGCTAAAATTCTTCTTGAAATTATTAAAAAAAATTATACAACATTTCTTTCGTTTCCTAATTTGTTTTCCCATTAAGTCTAAAGAGTCTCCTGCCTTATTTATTAAGCTAACATTCATTCCGTGTCCTTGAGCAGCTTATTAGGCTTCAATAAATAACATTTGTGGTAAACAAAACTTTCTCAGATATAAAGAATTAAATACAAGAAGAAGCCACAAAGAAATCACAAAGAAACCACAAAAAAACATAAATAAAAACAGAAAAACTTCTAACAAACCTGGAAATATAATCCCCCACAATTTACACCTGACATATAATACACTTGCTCTGTACACAAGGAATTTCTATTGATTGGAACACATGTTTTGTATGTACTTTTTCCCCTCAAAAGTTCCTCAATTTATTTTCCAAGCAATTGAGTTGGAATTCGAGAGCGTTGGTCAAGTTAATATGAATATTTTATGCCGCCCAGCAGAAAGGGCAAAGTTTTTGCAGACACTTTTCCTTCCCTAGAAAAGTTTATAATTCACTTTCGTGGTGTTCCCTTTTTACAGCTTTAGGGTCCAATGATTGATTTCAATTATGAATACTTTTTAGAAGGCATAAATTGAGTTACGTGCTCTCACCTGACGAACGGCTCCCTGGATCTCGCCCGGCACGCTGGCCGAGTACATGAGATGGAGGGCAATGAGCACGTAGAAGACGGCTATGACCACCAGGGGTATGGCATAGTAGACCAGGAAGTGCAGCATCACCATGGTCTTGGGATAGTTGGGGCCCCACTCCTCCGGATAGGGATAGCAGATGACAATGGACTGCTTGTTAATGCCAAAGTTCTGTCAAGGAAGAGGGAAATGTTAATTAAGAAAAGAAAATCAAGATGTTAGAAGGATTAACTACCTTGAGGTTACTGCCCAGCAGGGCTGGCATGCCACAGAGGATGGCCAGCAGCCAAATAGAGACCGCTGTGGCCAGGGTCATTCTGGTGGCACGGCGACCGCCTCCTAAAATTAATATATTAAATATAATAAATATCTAAAACTTCCTTTAATCTGATATTTTACCTACCATGGGCATGGAACTTCCTCAGCGGATCCACAATGGCAAAGTATCGATCCCCCGACAGAGCTGTCAGCGTGAAAACCGATACTCCGATGGACACATCCTTCATAAACTCCGACAGACTGCAGAGGAAGCTGCCAAAGGGCCAGTACTCCACGGTGTAGACAGTGGAGGCCAGGGGCACTGTGGTGATAATAACCAGCAGATCCGCCAGTGCCAGGGACAAAATATAGCTGAAAAAAGAAATTTAAAGTCAGAGTCACACCCTTCTGTCTCGGAGGAGAATAAAGCGAAGGGAATCCCATGGATTTATGCTTCATTTTTTGAGATAAGCAGGCTGGCTGACTGCTCATCCTTTTTTTTTTTGTTTGTGCCTTGGCTAGCACGTGTCCTTGAAGTGTGATAAAAATGTGGCGCTCTTGCTTGATTTATGTTGGCAAAGTTTTAGGCAAATTTTAAATATATATGTAGAGGGGATAGAGCGACACTTGCAACAACTGCTGATGCTGAAGAAGGACAGGGTAATACAATGACCATTAAAATTGATTTATCTAACAAAAGCCGTATTAAGCGGAGCGGATGAGGGGAGTTTGGCAAGTACTGTGGCCTTTTGGGTTCGTATAAAGTACAAAGAAACTAAGTAGGCCCTTAATTTAATTTATTCTCTTAGCAAGCTCTGTTCTCTTTGTGTTAGTATAAAACTACTTTTGCTGAACACAAAATCATCACTTTAAATTTTTTGATATTCATTCCAATTTTGTATTTCTATAAATTCTTTTTATATAGGATGAAGTGCGTTTAGGCCAGGTCCCTCTTAATGCTGCTGGAGTTCTTGCTCATAGGGGTGTTGCTCCCGCTGGAGATATGGGACTAAAACCGATACTCCCATGGAACCTGCTGAGGTTGCTCCCATGGAACCTGCTGAGGTTGGGCCCATGGAACCTGCTGATGTTAGGGCTCCACCGCGCGCTGCACCTCCATGGAGAACTAAGTAAGCCCTTAATTTAATAAATATTCATAAAACGAGTATCTTTCGTATTTTTTCGGCCTTCCTTAAGTTATTTAGAGCTAAAAATAATATTTATTCTCTTAGCAAGCTCTGTCATGTTTGTTGTAGTATAAAACTCCTTTTTCTGAACACAAAAGTCTCCATCACTTTAAATTTTTTGATATTCATTCAAATTTTATTTTTCTATAAATTCTTTTTATATAGGATGAAGTGCGTTTAGGCCAGGCCCCTCTAAATGCTGCTGGAGTTCTTGCTCATAGGGGTGTTGCTCCCGCTGGAGATATGGGACTAAAACCGATACTCCCATGGAACCTGCTGACCTTGGGCCCATGGAATCTGCTGAGGTTGCTCCCATGGAACCTGCTGATGTTGGGGCTCCACCGCGCGCTGTACCTCCATGGAGAACCCGGCTCTCCCAAATGCCTCCCCGTCAGATCCCTCGGCGGGTGGAGTCCGGCGCTTGGGAGCTACACGTTTTGGCTTTTGGCCGCTGGTACTTTGGGCTTTCTGGTTTGGATCTTCATTTTCTTCTGGATGGCCTCTGGAGGATTCCCTCTCCGACTTCCGGTTGCTGTTGTGTGTTTATGTATCCAGCAAACCAAGTATGGTATACATTTTGGGCTTATGTGTTTTTTGCGTTTTTACAAAAATATTTTTATCAAACAAAAAAAGTTTCACTTGGAATTTTTAATAATATAATAATAATATCTAGAGCTTGTGAAATATACTAATCTAAAAATAATTTATTTTATTTCTATACGTTATTTCCGACTCATCAAACCACCCTCTTCGCTGCCTCGCCAAGACAAAGGAGAGTTAAATTTAACTATTTTTGTATTTTGAGCTCCTCTGCCTGCCTGTGCCTGTGGCACACTTAAGCCAACACAGTGGCAGCGAATAAATTGCAAACAGTGGCAATTCTGGTCGTGATCTCATATAGTAATTTCGCCCTTATCCCAACCTCTCTCTCCGCGCTCCCGCTTACCATAAATAAGCTGCATGTGGCACTTTGTTTGCCACGTTCTGGCTTTCAGAGGAAATGCAACACCAAATTACGTTTTTGTGGCCCCCGGGCAAAAGCCGATAAGGGTCTGGGCCGAGACTCGGTCTCGCTGGTCCTCCAATCCTCTCGAGCACTTGGCACTTTTAAAGCCAAGAGTTTCCGGAGTAACGAAATGCATTTTCAGCGTAATTTGATCAGTTGACATTTGCTGTTAGCCTTTGGTGAAATGCGCCAAGCGAGTTTTATGTGAATTAAGCTCATTGCAAATCGGATTCATGGTTTACCGTATGCGCGGCTCCCTGACCAGGTTAAAGTGGCTAATACATCCGGCTTTAAGTGGTTCGCTGGCTCTTCGCCAGTAGAGTCTAGTGTCCACTTCCGCCAACAATGTGGAATGTTTTAATTGGCCAGAAGCCCCTAGAGGCCATCACAAGCCTCCACCAGGCACAGCATCCTCTCTCTCTGCCGAAGGTCATCGTTTTAATGATGAACTCGTGTCACTAATAAACTTCCTGGTGGAGCCAAGCTGTTGCCTCTGGAGAGAGCACAGTGCTTAAGTTTATTTACTTTAATCTTTTGGGGGGATGCATGGGGAAAAAGAATTACTACATACTTAGTAATACAGCTCTTAACTTGCTTACTTAGTGAGTTATATTACAGTAAAGCCAACTCTCTTCATATGTCACAGATATTTAAAGGTACTTTTGCGGTCTTTAATGTATTTTAAAAATGCCTAAACTTTTCTAAGGTTCAAATTAATTTCTAAACTGTTAGCTTTGATTGAATAAGTACTTTAGCATTAAGCATTTAGCATTTATCATTTAGCATTTTATGTTAAGATTCCGCCGAGATTAATGAAATTAGGATTAAGTAAAAAGGAAGACTACGGTCACACTACGATTTGGAAAATGAAAACTAAATCACATTAAAAAGCTAACAAGAAGATAAATCGACGAAAATAAAGAATATCTAGTTATATAATTTTTGAAATATAAAGATAATTCATTGTGCTTTTTTGTGGTTTTAAAATTATAAAATGAATGTGGAATCTTTTTATTTCATTTAAATACATACAGCTTTCTGTAAGTCTTTAAAGTGAATTATTCATTAATAAAGTCTAATTAATTTTCAGCCAACTAGGATCTAAATAGCTTAAAGTTTGCTAAGAGTAGTAAGCCATCCACTTTCTAATATACTTTTAATTAAAGCAACTTTCCTTATATTCCGCTTCATCACCCCTAAATATCTTCAATCAGAAGCCAATTACAATAAGAACATCGGAATTCAAACAATAATAAAATTCACCTTTCAACAAGTTCGTTAACTTAAAACCCGTTCAAGTAAAAGACAGTTACAGTAATTTCCTTTAATATAACGCTTCATTTCCCTCAAATGGCTTCGTCTATCTCAGAAATTCTCCTCGAACTCAGACGCGCCTTTAAGGAATTTCATTGGCTTCCAAGCCAGTACATAGAAACTCTGGCATAAGGTTATTGTCTGCCTGAAAATCATATTTAATCCAGCATACATATATGTCAGCCCGTACCATAACTTGATTTATGAAGCACACAATAATGTATGCAGTACAAAAATCTCCACCAGACACACGACTAATTAGTTATCCAAGAGAAGGAACCTTGCAAAAGCTTCAACAGCTGCCAATCGATGTGCAATGTGTGTGTTAGAGTTCCGAGTGAAAGGGAAATTTTAAGCAATTTCCAGGCAGAGGCGGTAACAGCATTACCATTATCATCGCCGCCTGGTTGCCTAGGATGTACACTTAATTAACTGATGGCTTTTGGGGCCAAAAAGCGGGGAGAAGGAACCTTGGCCAGGCATCGCTACCTCGTGACATTTGCCTTTTGCATGCATAATTTGGCGCCAGGCAGGATACACGCCATCAGGTATATAATTAAATTCAATTTAAGTTTGCCATAAATCAAAAATACATTTTCTAACGAGCAGTGAGGACCAGGACTCGACTAGGTGATGTCCTGTATCCCACTAACCTATCCTGTAACCTCTATAGCCTTAGGTACCCCACTTTTTCCTGGAAAACCCAAACTTTTCCTGTGAAAACTCACGTGTTTGGAACATTCCGCATCTGGCGCACGCTGAGGAAGACCACAATCAGTGTCCCATTGCCCAGGACTCCAACGACGAAGATCAGGGCAAACAAGATGGGCACGATGTAGGTTTCCGGCCGTCGGCCATAGGGCACGTAAGGCGTTTCCGTTGACGCCAGACCGCTGAGGTTCTCGAAGCCGGTGGAGAAGTCCGAGTCCAGGAGAGACCACTGGGTGGAGGTGGCCAGCATGGCCATGTCCCAGAGAGCCTGTGTGATGTTGAGGGGGTTCGGCAGAGACTTATCCAGATCTAGGTCCACATCCACGTCCAGTTCCGATTCCATGCTGACCAAGTTGTTAGCTATCATTTGCTCCTGCTCCTCTTGCTCTCCTCTGGCTTTACTCTCGTTTAATTTTATTTCTTGCCAACAAAATGGAAATTGTTTAAGCCAACATGTTTAATTCGTCTCCTTCACGGCTCGTTGGCTGCTGATTCTGTTGCTGTTGCTGCATTTCTGCAACCGATTCTATCAGAAAGGGAAATAGAAAAAATAGCATTAAATTGATTCAATTTGCTTTTGGTTTTGCTTTAATGGATTTCTGGCATATATTTAGTATTAAATTCCAACTGCCCAAATAGCATACATATTTTCTGATGCCAATAAATGCTGGATGTTGATACAAGTCCATATGTTATGTTTACTTTTCGGTTTTTGGGGCCAAAATGCATATTTACCATGAGGTTCAATTTATTGTTTTAATTTGAATGGCAAACACAAGTGTCTATTGTCCTAGGGCAAACTTGAAAGTTATTAAGGCAAGGAAATATTGGTAAAAGTATATTAAAGTTTAATTGGGGGAAACTATTGCTTTCAGGGTTTAAATAAGGTTAAGGTAAAATATTAAATAAATAACATAAATAAATTCAAGCCAAACTAACATTTTCCTAACTGTAATATAAAACTTTACATTTACTAAAAATATTGATTAAATTTCCCAACTAGTTATTTCCTTGCCTTAAAACCCTCATCCCATTCTGACTGCCTTTAATTAGTTTAATTCCGAATGCAACTACATTTTCTCTCTCATCCGATGCACATTTCCTGATTCCTTCGGAATGCATTCAGTGGCAAATCCCTTCCCTTCCTCTAATTTAACCTTCGCCTTCATCTCCGCTAATTTGGCATTCTCTTTTTCAGATTTTCCCTCAGAAGACACGTGCCAACTTTCCCTTAAAGCCACCAATAGGAGGACGACGACGTCGAGAAAGGCGGCTTTATGTTACAGATTTATGGCATTAGCGTGGAATTTCTTATCAACTTGATGCTTGCTTTCGCTGCTTGGGTTCCTCGGCAGTCCCGGCCCTCGCCGACACTTCAAGGAATGCATATCCTGTCATTACATTTCCAGCCATTAACCGCATACTGACACACTCCCTCACATACTCTGATACAGTGAGTCATAAAATGTAACTGACGCCCACAAGAAACTTCAATGACTTGGGCAGTCAGAGGAAGAAACACTCAACACACTCAACATAATGTTTTTTGTTTTTAAATGATGAAAGGTTTGGAACTGAAATTAATTAAATTTAGAATGAATGAATAAAATTCAGAAAATCTCAATATTTCTGTTTCTTTTTTTATAAATATTTATTTCTGTTAAATACAACCATTTAACTTTATTATTTAATTCCTTTTCTAAGAAATTCCCCACTCTAATGGAATCGTTTTTTAATTTTTCTCAAGTGCATCCGGAAAAAGGGAAAACTCTGTGTAATTGAAATCTGTGCGTTCGTTTGGCTTTGCCGTCTTAGCCCAGGCTGTCATTTCTTTGTAATAAAAATATGAATGCTCCGCCGCCATCTTCTTCTTATTCTGTCGTTTCCTCGGCCAGGTGAATGTAAACATCCGGACAAATACCCGTCAGGCGGCGGCGAAGGCCCTTCACCTCCTTCCTGCGAAGTGAGGTGCATAAAGTCCGGATGCCATCGAGAATATTATGGGGAAAGTGTAAAAACAGATGCCTTAAAAATCAAATCCGAATGAATGCATAAACACAATTTGCCACAAAGTTGCCCAAGTGTTAAGTTTCCTGGGGTGAAAATGTGCATGAAAAGTTTGCACTTGCCACAAATATCATTACTCCAGGGAGATGAATTATTTAAATGTTCCTTGTTAGAGGGATTTAAAACCCAAATTAAATTATATAGTCAATATTCAATATTCTTTCGAGCAAGTAAAGCAAGAGTCAGGGGAAAAACTAATTAAGATCCCTAGTGGCTCGAGGCAGTAGTTGAAAAGTAAGTACAAAAACTTTCTCTGGGCCAACTTCAGGTAAGCAAGAAGTTCTGAGAGAGAGTTTGCTGGAAAATAGTTTTATAAAGAGCAGTTTTTGTGCAGCAATTTGTGGGAATTAATAAGCCATCACCAACAGTTGTTTTTGTTGTTAGCTGCTAGTTAATAAAAATTGATTTTTAATGAATTTATGACCACAATTTAGTTTGCTGGCTAATTGCTGGGGACATAAAAACCCATAAAAGTCAGGCATTATTAATAGAGAGGGAAATTAAAACTAGTTTACTAGAAAAACAGTACAGCACACAGGGCGTATGCGTACTAATTTATTGAATTTGTATTTAAACTTTTTGTAAATCGTTTTGGCTTGTTAGTATTAATTGTTAACGAACTAAATTTTGATTTTAATTACTTTACTTTTGATACACGTATAGTGATTTTGCAATCAATGAAACACCTTTTCGCTTTCCTTTGACTTCTACTCAGTGGCCATTTTGCTAAGACTTCCCAAAATAAATTGAATTAAATTCGCTGTTGTTGACCCTTTTGTATGGCTTCCCTCGCAATTGCAAATTTAGCTGCGAATTTTCCCGAAATGTAAATGAAGTTCGAGAACAAAGAGCGGACTAATTAAGTAATTTCGAGCGAAAGCGGAAAATCGTTGGAAATATTCTCAACTGAAACTGGCTGCTTGATGAGCCTGTTGAAATGTCAACATTGTCCGCATTGTTTGCCTCGCAACTTAATTAATTTGTTAGCAGAATATTAACACAGACCAAGAGGAGCAGCAGGAGGAGGAGGATCTAGGATGTGGCGGTCAGGTTTATTTGCCCAACACTTAGCTAATTGAATTTCGACACTGTCTGACACCGGGCTCAGTGATAAATTATGCCCTTTAAAGTACTACATAGATAAATGTCACAATTCTGCGCCATAAATATTCACGATTCGAACGAAAATTCTTCCATTTCGGGATCGCGCAGCCATTAGGCCCGACAAATAAACCTGTTAGCCTGTATCAATAACTGGCTTACATCGCTCCACCACTCAGCACTCGCCGCCAAAAATAAAAACCCCTAAACAAAAAATTAAGAGTGAGGCGAGAAGTGTCGTGATTTATGACATCGACTGGCCGGCAAAAGTTCGCTTATCTGGTGACCATCTGGATGTCAAAATATTTATGGACTCCCTCCCAGAGAGTGGCTTTCAGTTCTCATTTTTTTTTCGTACCCTGTAAAAGGGGGTTTCTTAAAATAAAGAGGGATCCTTGGAAAAGGGGTAAAAACCTATTATAAGTACTTAAACTTTAATTCAAAGTAATATATAATTTTTAATAAAATATAAATAAAATAATAAGAGCATTACCTGAATTTTCTGAGGAAAGTATATAGAACGTTTTCCGAAAATTTTAGTGCAATTGAATAATAAACATAAAAGTTATAAGACAATAAAGTTGCAAACTTTCATCTATCTCGCTCGCTCTCTTTAAAGGAGAGTCGCGGGTTCGAGTCCCGTCTAAGCCAATGCAAACTTTTAACATTTTCTTTATTTATTCATTATTTCTACAATATTTTCAAGTCAATCGGGGTTAAAGTCTCAGAAATAAAGCCTTGATAAGATGCCTGCTCATAATCTTAAGAACTCTACCTTTAATAAATTCTATCCAGGATACCTTCTATTCGCTAGCCATCCCTACTCCTCCTTACTTGTTATTTTTTTGTGACTACAAGCTCAATGAGAGTGCGATTGATAAATCAATGCAATTTATCAGTAGTTCAGCTGCGGACACAACGCCACTTAAAATGCGTCGCAACCCGCAGATCCGCTGGGAACGGGGCTTGGACTACATCCGTGGGTGTAGGTGCTAACCTAACCCACTGGCCAAATGTTTATCGCAGGGCAAACAGCAGTCTGCTCACGTGGCCAAAGTGGAGAGTGCGGGCCAGGAATCTTATCTGTCAGCCTTTGGGGACTTAGTGCGTCTCATAATAAATGCAGCTAAGTCGCCTGTAAATGTTTGGGATTGTTTTTTTTGGGGACAAAGAGCAGAAGGAGCAGACATACACACACGAATGTTTTGAATAAATAACGCGGTTTTTGGACACTCGTACTCCCCCTGGAAAAATATATATAAAAACGCAGGAAACCCACCATTTTTCCTGTGTGCGTGGGAATTTTTGTGTATTGCTCATGAAAAATATGCGTACAAAGCGGGCGACAGGAGATTTGCGATTGGCCATTTGTTTTGTCGCTGGTAATTGAATACCAGGCCTGTCTCTCTCCTCCTTTATTTATTTATGCAAATATAATGAAAAGAAAATACGATTTTCAATCATTTATTCGGTGGGAGGAAAAAGCTTATGAATGGCTCTGCTTTTTTCACAATTTTTGAACTTTAGTACGTAGTCCAAGTATTAAATTCTGCCCAGAGGCTCCTGTTTAAAATGCCAGACAGGATTATAGATATTTAAGTGTCCCCGAATACCCGCATGTTCGAGCATAAAGCAACCACTAAGGAGCGGTCATAAAAAATCAAATTTAAGCGTCTCCATAAGCCATTAAAATACATTGTCATAGTTATATTTAATTTTTTTTCGCTCTTCCACTCTCTCGTATATTATTTCTTATTTTGCTCCGTTTTTATGAAAATCGTTTTGCCAGTTCGCACTTAATGGAGAGTTGGCACGGGGGCGGAAAAAGTGGGCTTAAAATAAAGCCATAAACGATGGCGGATCAGTGTGGGAAGCTGAGCAATTTCGATTGTCATTATCTAGATAAATTATTTATGTAATCGCGCCGAACCATTATTATATTTTTATGAAATTTCTTCTGGGCCTGCGGCAGAGCCCAAAAGCATTTGGAAACAATTTTTTCTACCCGCAACAAAGGGAAATCGATAGGCAAAACCAGGGGCGACGATGTTAACAATTTGCCTGAAAAATGTAATAAAATAGGGGGCCCCCAAAAATAGGCAAAATGCGGCAAAAACTTCACATTACCATATAGTATATGGTATCCGGGCGTATCCTCTCGCATATCCCTTAATAAGAGGTTGGCTTGCCGACATCGCAATTAGATTTTGTGCCGTCTCCATTCGGTTCGCAGGGCGCAATTAGAGTGCATTACAGTGTCTGAATGAAAACTTTAGTTTGCCAACAAAAACAAAGCATTTTCAATTGTCTGACAACTTTTTGCCATGTGGAAAAAGCACTGAACAAAATATCCCATTATTATTTATAAAGCTTTGCTTTTATTTCAAAAAATATATACTGTTAAAGAATATGTTTATTATTATTATTATTAGTATTTTTTTTTTTTTTTAATAAGTATTTCGTATCCTTTTTAGTCTTTAAATGTCAATACATATTTCTGGTTATATTAAGCATTTTGCTGTTAAAATATTAAAATAGTTCCAGGTATTTTTATAACTTACAACCATCAAGAAAACCCTTCTTCAAGTATGTTTTCACATTACCATTATCATCTGCTTACGGTATATTTCTCACATTTTCAGTGTCGCCATCAGTATCTAATTACTGAATAACCTTTACATTCTACCTTGCAAACCAGCAAGTTGGGAATTATAGTGCAAAGCAAGCAATACATGCATAGTTGCTGAAGAGCTCATTGTTTTCTTTATTTTTATAACCATTTATTTATTTCCGTTTAATTTTTAAATGATTGTAAAATGATTGTAATTCCAAATATATTGTAAATTGAATATCTAATATTTAAAGTGTAACACATTTTCATGACTTTAAATGAGTAAACACCATATATTTGTCCTCTGTTTATTTACCCACTTTATTTTGAAGAGTGTACCTATCCAACTCTACAAATTTATTTGCATGTGTTCCTCATGTGCTCTTACTCGACCCATTAGCAGACTGACTACATACCATATGTATTCTATATATATATAATTTGAGAGCACGCTACAGTGGCAAGCAAATAAAGCAAATTTCTCGCCTCTGTTCCCTGTTCTCCTCTGAACTTAACCTAATTTGAAAGGTTACAGTGTGGGGCTTGGCATTTTGAATATCTGCTGAGTGCCCGATGAGTTCAAATTTTAATTCAGTGGCAGGGAAATTCCTCAACCTCCTGGCTTGTAATATGCTTTGGGCTCGGACCGTTTAATTAAATCATTTCGGCATGTCAGACGCGTCTTTATTGCATTTTACTTTATACACTCAATCATTTTCTGCCATTTCTGCCATTTACAAGGACTAATTGTCCGCTAAAAAGCGCCAATTTTTTGCAGTTTCCTTTTTGTTTTTTTTGGGGTCCTTTGCACGTACACATACAAATGAAGTCAAGTGTCCGACACTTGATTTATATGCTTGAGTAATGGTTGTCGCACACACATAAAGTCGACTGGACAAAAGCTTTTATTTTGTTTTTGTTTTTTATTCTTGTTGCTGTGGGTGACACTTTAAAACATACACAGAGCAACAACAAATAAAACGAAAAGGAATTTTAAATGGTTTGTTCAGGGAGTAAGGAAATTACTATATACTCTTTAGTTTGGTTGGGGTAGCCATTGCTTTAAATAAAATTAATAAAGTCCTTGGAATGTCTGAGTTTTATTTTAAAAAAACTTAAAGGACAGTTGGTAGGCTTGTCTGCTTTAAGAAGGTAATGAAAAAGGTTAATAATCAGAATGAGGGAAAGTGAAAATGTGCTTAAGAGCGGTAATTACCCTTATTAATTGCTCACATTTTTATTCGTTTAAAAAGTCTTAGTGCTTCCTCTGCTCTAATTTAATAATAATGATAGGGTATACCACATTTCCTTAAGTAGAAAATTAATGGTGACTTGATTAATAAGGAGGAAAACTTTCCCTTTGATTTTAAGCCATTAAAATGAAACAAAGGAAATCACAGACTGTGCTCCTTGATTTAGTGACAATGGTTCCGCCAGGAATTAAGCACCTTGAACTTTTCAGACTTAATTCAAGAATAAAAAGAAAAATAATATAAAAGAGTATCCAGCTTATTTATAGCAGAGAACTTCAGCTTTCCATTTGGACTCATCTTGGATCCTTAAATAATTTGCTCTTCATTTTTCATATGTCTGCCATTTGTGTGTTTTTTTTTTTTCCTTACATCTCAGCAGCCATCATTAATTTAAATTTTATTTTATTTTAGCGCCCGCGAAAAACAGAACCTAAATGCCAGCAATTTGCATAATTCAACATTCTCGCCTCAAAGTCCTTAATTTCCTCTTGTTTTTTCTTTACTTTTTTCCGGCGCTTTTCCGCCTAGTTTGTTGACATTTCTTTGATGGGCGTAGCGCTCTCTCTAGCAGCTTCATTATTCAGCGGCAACAGCTGGTGGACAGGAGGGATTAGGCGGAGAGAGTGAGGAGGATCAGATGGAGGCCACGACTCCTCGACACATAAATTTGACTGACTGACGGACAGGCCGCACTTATGCCTCAATCCATCCCAGGAAACCTCCCTCCGCCGGCGACATCAGCACATATATCATTTTCATTTTGTAATTTGTCTCTCACCCCCGGAGCTCGGAGCTCGGAGCTGTTTCGGCATTTTGCCCCAGTCACGGGCCATTTTGTGCACAATGGCCCCCAGTTAATTGGTTGGGTGTTGCCGTGGGTGTCGTTGCCACCTCTCCGGCACTGGATACCCTAGTATCCTGGGCGAAGGAGCAGGCGAAGGCGGCCCCATATTAAATTACATGACAGCTAACATGAGGTGCTAACTTCCCCGCTTCGAGCTCATTAAATGTGTAAAATAAATGGGCAACGGGGGGCAGGCTTTTCCGTCTGTGGTAAAAATGCGGAAAATTCAGTTCCGCTTATGCAATTTTAATCATTTTTCTGCGATTCATTTTCAGCTTGTTGATTTTTACGAGAAGTAGGGAAGCCACAAAACAGAGCAATCATTTCACATGAATAGCGGGTTTAATTTTGGGTACAATATGGGGGAAAATTATTATAAATAAAATAAAGGATGTAATTCTTTAAAAGTCCTGATTTAAATTACCAAAGTTTCCTATTCTAGGATTCTACATTTGTTTACATTTGTTACATTAATTTCTAATTACTTAGGATACATGTGCAATAATTACTTAATTAAAAAAGGAACCTAAATTAAACCCTTTACAAAACCCCTTCAAAACCCTAAATCTATTCATCTATTTCCGCCTTAAAAGCTTATAATATCCTAATTTACTAATCAAAGTTTTGAATACATTAATCTCTGAAACCCTCAGCTCTTCCTATGAATCCCAAAACCCATTTTCCTAAGAATACCAAACGATAAATTAATTCAAGCCAAAGGCTAAGACATCGCACACTTTCCATATTAGAAAAGCGGAAAAGTCGCCGGGCATTTAATTAATTCGTAGCGTGCGCGCTTTCAGAAATGCTTCTCCCAAGAGCAGCTGCCGGCGATAGTATGACTTTACTTGTATTACTTGTCTGTTTCGCTTTCAGTTACTTAATTAATGAGATCTACTTGCACTGCAGTCACTCTCACGAACGCAAAAATATTCATAAACTTTAGCCTTTCGCAGGAAAGTATAGAAAAGGGGGAAATAAGTAAAAACCATTTAAAATTCAACCTTTGTGCAATGCGAGAATTTGCGGTTTCGTGTTACGCACAACCTAATAATGCTAATTGCATATCGGACTTGGCTACCAACTTGGCTAAATGGCGTTGCACTCTGCGAATTGGCCGAGGCGAGCAGGGAGAAAATGCATTTTGTCGTTAGTTTATGGAAAAACGAGGAATACTTATAGGAAAAAGCAAAGAAAACTCAATTTACTTTAAGATTTAAAGTGTTTTTAAAGTATCTGGAATTAAACCTAATCCTCCGCTTTTAATCTTTGAAAACCCCATACAAATTTGTGTATTAAATATGCAAAAATCCTTTTCTTTTTCCATTTATTATCTTCAGAAAGAATATCACAATCAGAATCCTAGGAGCTTAGGCAATTAAATCATTTGCCAATTGCAGAAACGAGGCCATCATGCAAATAACTTTTCCTGCCCGAGATTTGTATGGAAAGCGAACAACAGGACTGTCAGTGTCCATTGGCCTGCCAGCAAAACTCGGCAAAAACTCGAGAAAAGTAAGTGAAAGGGGGGAGAGCCAAGGCACTTGAAAAGTTCCGCATCATTACTCGGTTGTTTTGTGGTGATTGGCTTTTGTATGATCCCGGCAAACAAGAGCTGAGGAAAGCTCAGGGCGGAGAGTGACAGTTTCGCAGACCCCCTCCGATTTCCAGACACTTGAAGTGTCGGACAAACACAATCATTTGCCGACGTGTTCTGTTTGGTTAAACGAAACTTTTCCAACTAAAACAAAAGAAGGGAAACTACGATATCTATGCAACATTTCCAACATTTCAATTAAAGTTTCCGTTTGCTTAAAGTTTCTCCACGGGAGCAAACAGTGTGACTTTGCTGGTCCTGGTTTGGGTCGCATTTCCACCTAATTAGGTGCAATTGTTTGCTCCTTAGCTTTCCAGCACCAGCTCCCGCTCCGACTGTGACTCAAGCACACACACCCACTACTATACACCCGCTGCACACCCGGCGTATGCGCATTATAAAAATGTATGACTCATAAAAATTAAACGACTGTCATTCGTATGTATTAGCCGGCGAAATTAGCTTGTCTTAGCAGATTCCGGATCCCGGCGGTTCGGTAGGGATAGAAATGGGTGTAGAACCCACCCGATGTGGGTGCGGTTTTCGAACAAAAAGCGGGAAATAAATGCGGAAGAGAGATGCATATCAAATCGCCGGCAGCATAAATCAAAGGTAACCCAAATACATAAATATCGCGTAATAAACATGTTTATGGGGGGTGAACTTTTAATGGGGATGAAAGGCCTTATCTAAAAGAGGAAATTCTCTCGATTTGTTCACTTGTTTGCCTCCCTTTAATCCACTTACATTTAGTACTTTTTTGGGGCCTCTAAATAATGTAGAAAACTTGAACTTTTCGCCGATAAGGAGTCAATAAATTGAGAGGTGTAAGGTAGGATTTTGCCATTTATTTTCTTAAAATTTTGTCCGTATTGTTCGGCTAACAAATAATATTAAAAATATATTATTTAAAGGTGGAAATTTACATCCTTAGATATAGTATTTCTTGAACCTTAAAATAATGTAGAAAACTTGGTTGAACTTTTCGGGATAATAACATAACATAAAACATAACATTTTATAGCTAACAAATAATTATAAAAAAAAAGTGCAATATTCCCTCCCTGAAATCCTTTAACATTTACTAATTTCCAGCTCCTATAAATATTAAACAAAAACTTGGCCTTTAATTGAACTTTTCGTCGATAAGAAGTCAATAAATCGACAAGTTAAAATGTATTTGTTTTTCCCCGCGGCTTTGGCGCTATTTATTTGTGTAAGTTTTGCCAACGAAAACTTGGCAAGGTGAAGCCAAAAAGCTATTGTTAAATTTTGTAGACACCTTAAATCAATCCATACGAGTTTTTGGTGCATATACATATATCCAGACAATATATCAGTGGATCACGGCAGGCAGATCTTTGTTTATGGGCGCCAGCCTCGTCGACATAGATTTTGTTTAATGCTGTCGCGTCGGTTAATTGTAAACAAACTTCTAGATGGACTTGCTTTTTGGATGGATGAATGGATAGACGGATCGTGTCCAGAAGCACGCCCCGGGTATATATTTAGACTGCGGGGCAGCTATTAGGATGTACATTTTCCACAAGCCCGCGAAGCATCTTTCCCCCGATCTGGCAACTTATGTTAATGGCACACTTAAGCCGGGCCAGATACATAGCTCCTCCGCCTGCCAAAAGCTAATAAATGGCACGCGCATCCGATGCACTTTTGGGGGCCCTCCTCCTCCATTTTCACTTCCGTTTCCATTCCCCACCGCCTGCATATTTCCGTGCATTTACAAGTGTCGGTCTGGTATAGTTTTTCTCGGTTTTTCATTAACTTGGGAGTTTTTCCGACTGTGGCTAAGTGTGCAGCATGAAAAGGGTGTTACCCCAAAATCCACGAATAAAACATGAGCACGAAATCCTTTTGGTTTCGACTCAAACCTTTATGGCTTCCAGCAGACAAATTGAAATGAAATATATGCAGGGTTCATAGCATGGACATAAAACCGAAAGCCTGATGGAAATTACAGCCGACATTATCCGTCAAATGCTGAGATACTTATCCAGAAATATAGTTAGAAGTATCTATAGGAATTACGTAAGCCCCATCCACCCTGGAATTCAATATACAATCAACAGGAAATCTATCAACATGCAAAGGCAAAAACTGCATTAATATGGAAATTTCGATGCCCTGGGCGGGTGCAGGCGCTGTTTTGAAACTGGCCAGGATTTATGGAGTCAGCCAGAAACAAAAGCAGCAAAAGCAAAAGCAAAAACGGAAAGCGGAAGCAAAATAAACAGCGAGAGAGCGAAGCGGAAACAGAAACAGAACCCCCAGAGTGGTTTTGGATGCAAAATGCATATAAGCCTTGTGCTCCACGCACGATTTACGAGTGCAACTGCCGTTTAGGGCCCGGAAAAATGCATTTTTCACGGGCCAAGCGCCGATTTCAAAATGTCGATAGGTGGGCGGGAAATTTATTGAGCTGACATCAATTGTTCGGGATAATATGCTCGAATGTCGAATGCCACGGTGTCAGTATCTCGCGATTACGCGAGATTAAGTGATCAATTTTTAATTTGCCATTTCCGACATCGCAGATAAACAGATTTGCATCAATCTGCAATTATTATTTATTATGCTTACATTTGCGTTAAAGTGTTTTAATGTGTTTCCGTGCTTGTAAGCGATGCCAGGCCCCCGCACGAGATGAGATGGAAGACTTAAACAGGATACGCCAGCGCTAAACGGGAGGAGCACATGTACATGAACACTTGGCCCTAATTTTGTTTACAAACACACACACCGCACACACAGCACACACGGGAAGAATTTAAATGAATTTATTAGATTCTTTTTAGCAGGGAGGCGAAAGCACTTGAAACGCTATAGCCGGATATTGGCGTCAACACACAGCACAGCACATCCGAAAATTCCGTTTTTGAACTTGAACTGTCCGTCGGCCGAGGAGAGACGCATGCGACTTGTTGGCGCGCGCGAAATCGTTTGCCGTTTGGTTTTTGTTTCGGTTTGCCGGGCCAGAAGCCCTCACTCGCCCACAATTGATCCGGAGATTGGACGGGGCGCCAAAATGCCGGTAAAATTCTGCGCATGTGCTGCAACATGTTGCGGGCGCGAAATGTTGCAGCCTGTTTCCGCCGCAAAACTCATTTCTAAACTCGCTTTGATCATTTATTTTACATCTTCATTACAGTTTTAACTTATTTACTTATTGTTTTATTTATTTTAAGGCATTGTGCTTTCTTAATATTTGTTATATATGAGACATTCCATATTAACTCAGTTACCCCTGCTCTTTTAATACCTAAAAGTATGCAACTTTTTTTGTGCATATGATGGGTAGTCCCAAAAGTATGCACTGGCTTCCCCCTTCGCAGATGTTTACCGCTTAAACTTAAAAACAGTTTCAGGCAAGAGAGATCCGAACATAACTGTTCTAATAAAGAAAGGAGAAGAGTATAGCGTCAACCAGCTGCCATTTATGTTCGCCTGGTATTTCCAACCTGTCGATAAGAGAAATTTATGGGGAAAAACCCACCGTACGGGGTGTCAGCTACCAGGCGAACAGAAGTACTAGATAGAGGATGACTTCTTCTGCGTTTAATCTTAATATAACAGTATATGGAAATGGAGATCCATAAATAATTGTTATTTTTCTGCGTCTACCAGGTGCCATTTCTAAGTGCCTGATGCAAAACGTATTTGTTTTTCCTGCAAAAATATCAAATTTATATAAATTTTTAAATAGTATGGGAAACTCCCTAGTTCTGAACTAGTTTGCGGTACTGAAAAGTATCGCCAGTATAAAAATAATCGATAGCAAAACATCGTGACTGTCGATAGTGCCATCGATGTTTTTAAAAATCTGGTCACTCTTTTTAATGTCTTGTGCATTCGACAGCGTTTAGTTTTGCTGTAAAAATAGTAAGTTTTCGTGAAATACAAAGCACACACAGGTGAAAACGTCCCCAGCGAAGACCGGCGAGCGGATTTCTCCAAAGGTCATGGACGAACCGGCGATAAACTTGCGAATTCATTTTCGCAAAACGCCATGTTGGCCGAGCGGCCAAACATAACCTCAACCAGGGGCGAGAAATTATGTGGCCCGAAACTAATAGATTTATATTCCAGGTGCAGACAAACGGCCGCGTGGAAAGTCAACGAACATGTCGCGCTTCTTTGCCAACGGGTCCGACTCGGAGTCCGAGTCCAGTGAGGAGGAGGTCCAGGCGACGAACTTCAACAAAGCCAGCGCCTTCGTGAGTACCACCACCACCGCCCCATGGCTCTATAGCATCCGGTGCTAATCCCGCTTTCCCCCCACAGCAATTCAGCGACGATGAGGAGGAGGTCAAGCGCGTGGTGCGCTCCACCAAGGAGAAGCGCTACGAGAACCTCACCAGCATCATCAAGACCATCCGCAACCACAAGAAGATCAAGGATATACCGAACACGCTGACCAGCTTCGAGGATCTGACGCGCGCGTACCAGAAGGCGCTGCCCGTCATCTCGAAGGAGGAGAACGGCATCACGCCGCGCTTCTACATCCGCTGCCTCGCCGAACTGGAGGACTTCATTAACGAGGTGTGGGAGGATCGCGAGGGCAGGAAGAACCTGTCCAAGAACAACTCCAAGTCGCTGGGCACGCTGCGCCAGAAGGTGCGCAAGTACATCAAGGACTTCGAGGACGATTTGTCGCGTTTCCGCGAGGCGCCCGACCAGGAGAGCGAGGCCGAGGATGAGGTGGCCGCCCTGGACAGCGACGGTGGCGATGCCGGCGACGACAGCGATGTGGGAATCAAGCGCGAGGCTACTGAGGCTGCTCCCAAGGCGGCCAAATTGGCGCCGGTCAAGGCGGCGCCCGCCGACGATGACGATTCCGATGATTCCATTGACTGGGACTCTGATTCGGAGAGCGAGACGGAGTCCTCGGACGACGAGAACCAATACCAGAACATGCGCGAGCGGTTCCTCAAGCGCACCACGGAGAAGGAGGACAAGGACGACGACAAGAGGAAGGACAAGCGCAAGGAGCAGAAGGTCAAGATCCGAAAGCGCGCCGAGGACGATGAGGATGGCGAGTGGGAGACCGTGGTCAAGGGCCATGTCGTGGAGAAGCCCAAGATGTTTGAGAAGGACGCCGAGATCGATGTGCCCTTGGTGCTGGCGAAGCTTGTGGAGATTATGTCGGCGCGCGGTAAGAAGCGCACCGATCGCCGCCTGCAGATCGATCTGCTGTTCGAGCTGAGGGACATCTCCGACCAGCACAACCTGGGCACCGCCATCTCCGTGAAGATCCACTTCAACATTATCTCGGCCATCTTCGACTACAACCAGAAGATCTCCGAGCCCATGAAGCTGGAGCACTGGGCCCTGCTGCTGGAGGTGATGCAGAGCATGCTGAAGCTGCTCCTGGCCAACCCGGACATCAACATGAGCGAGAGCGTGGCCGAGGAGCACGAGGAGTACGCCGCGGCGCCCTTCTTCGTCCGCGGCTGCCCCCTGGCCGCCGTGGAGCGGCTGGACGACGAGTTCACCAAGCTGCTGAAGGAGTGCGATCCCCACTCGAACGACTACGTGTCGCGGCTGAAGGACGAGGTGAACGTGGTGAAGACCATCGAGCTGGTGCTGCAGTACTTCGAGCGCTCCGGCACCAACAACGAGCGCTGCCGCATCTATCTGCGCAAGATCGAGCATCTCTACTACAAGTTCGACCCGGAGGTGCTGAAGAAGAAGCGCGGCGAGGTGCCGTCCACGACTGCCACCTCGGTGGACGTGATGGACAAGCTGTGCAAGTTCATCTACGCCAAGGACGACACGGATCGTATTAGGACGCGGGCCATCCTGGCGCACATCTACCACCATGCCATGCACGACAACTGGTTCCAGGCGCGCGACCTCGTCCTGATGTCCCACTTGCAGGACAACATCGATGCCGCCGATCCCGCCACCCGCATTCTGTACAATCGCATGATGGCCAACCTCGGTCTGTGCGCCTTCCGGCAGGAGAATGTCAAGGACGCGCATCACTGTCTTGTGGATCTGATGGTCACCGGCAAGCCCAAGGAGCTGCTCGCCCAGGGCCTGCTGCCCCAGCGCCAGCACGAACGGTCTGCGGAGCAGGAGAAGATCGAGAAGCAGCGCCAGATGCCATTCCACATGCACATCAACCTGGAGCTGCTGGAGTGCGTCTACCTGGTGTCCGCCATGCTGCTGGAGATTCCCTATATTGCTGCCCACGAGTTCGACGCCCGCCGCCGCATGATCAGCAAGACGTTCTACCAGCAGCTGCGCTCCTCGGAACGCCAGTCCCTGGTGGGTCCCCCGGAATCGATGCGCGAGCATGTGGTGGCCGCCGCCAAGGCGATGCGTTGCGGCAACTGGCAGGCGTGCGCCAACTTCATCGTCAACAAGAAGATGAACACCAAGGTGTGGGATCTGTTCTACGAATCGGATCGCGTGCGCGAAATGCTGACCAAGTTCATCAAGGAGGAGTCGCTGCGCACGTACCTCTTCACCTACTCGAACGTCTACACCTCGATCAGCATTCCCTCGCTGGCCCAGATGTACGAGCTGCCCGTGCAGAAGGTGCACTCGATCATCAGCAAGATGATCATCAACGAGGAGCTGATGGCCAGTCTGGACGATCCCAGCGAAACGGTGGTGATGCATCGCTCCGAGCCGTCGCGCCTCCAGGCCCTGGCCATGCAGTTCGTGGACAAGGTCACCAATCTGGTGGACGTCAACGAGAAGGTGTTCGACATGAAGCAGGGCAACTTCTTCCAGCGCGGCAACATGGGCAACCGCGGCGATCGTGGCTACAACCGCAACCAGAACAACCAGGGCGGCAACTGGGGCGGCCAGCGGCGGGACAGGGGCGGCAACAATCGCAACCGCAACCAGCGTGGCCATCACAAGAACCAACAGCAGCAGCAGCAACAGCAACAAGTCCAGACCATTGACGAGGAGTAGACGTTAGAGCGCCCAGACCGCCTCCATTCTTCCCACAAAAACCTCCTCCTCTCCACTTAATAACAGAACAAATTTGTAGCTCTCGGACTATTAAAAATGGAATGGCCATGGACAACTGGCGGGGCTGAGTGCAGGCAGACCTCCGGTTCGGTTGCTCGACTGGATCGGAGGTCTGGTTCCAACCATAATCGTCCACTGACCGTTGCCTGTTGCTGTAGCCATGTCCCAAGTATGAATTTGTTTACGTTAAATGATAAATAATGATAACTACATTTTGTATCAAGTCTAAAACTCAAGAAAAACCTTAAAAAGAAGGGAAATTTGTTTGCATTTTGTAATGGCGGGTCTTTTTCCAGCATAAGCTTTGAAAGTTGAAAGTGTGACCAGTCGACGAGTGCCTAATAGTGGGCACTTTCCATGGGCAAAGCGTTATGACATTCTAGGCGCAAACGACGACGGCCACCTTATTTCGGCGCACTCTTAAATAATCCAAAATATTAGTTAAATTTTCGAAGGAATTATGAATAGCATTGGCAAGGATTGCGACGAACTCAAGAAGCAGTATGACGCCTGCTTCAACAGCTGGTTTTCGGAGCAGTTCCTCAAGGGCCGGACGGATGACTCGGCATGCGCGCCAATTTTCCGCGTTTATCAGGAGTGCGTCAAGGTGAGTAACAGGGAGTTTCTTCAACCACATGGTAACTAACCCAAACTTTGACCCTCAGCGCGCCATGCTGGAACAGAAGATAGACCTCAGCAAGATCGGGGCGGAGTACAGCACGCGATCCGAGTACGAAGGCGCGAGCAGTGCCGGCGGCAAGCCGCAGGGGAGCAAGAGTTGACCCGTAACGCCGGTCCTCGAAGCCTCGACAATCGGTCAGGAACACTGCCCCGCCAGCAGCCTCTCCACCGGTCATGAGCGCCGGCACAAGCGAGGGGGAACTGCCTAGGATATCCAGGTGTACCAGAAGCTGCTTTTGTTATGTTCTATGATTCCTAATCAATAACCCTAAACCTTATATAAATTTCGTAGTGAATGTGCAGTAGTTACCCATTAAGTTCAAGCTCACAAATTGTTAGATTGTGCATAAATGCAATAAAAAGTGTTGTATATAAATTAAACAGGTTTTTTATGTAGTTTTTATTCACCTTCGGGTGCTGTTAAGGACTCCTTAAAGGTTTTAATACTTCTTATTTAAAATGAATCAAGTTCTGCACGCATTGTAAATATGTAAAAAGTTTATTTGCGCATCTTTGTTGTCTCCTTATCTGCCAAGTGTGAATCCCAGCCTAGATGCGAGTTCTTCCCACTGGGGAAAGAACTTGTGCTGATAATAATGCGCAAAGGAAATCTCAGCTATAAAAAGCAGGACTCTCAGCTTGATCAGCACAAACCAAAGTAGAGCTTCCAACTAAACAATCAAGATGCAACTGCTGCCCAACATCCTTGTGCTGTTAGCGATGGTCATCTGCGCCGCCTGCACGAACCACGAGGAGTGGGGAGGACACCGACCCGGCGATTACGAGCCCAGGCCGTACTCGAGGCAATTTTAAGGTCCGCCAGGAGATGCAGAGACCGCTTGCTGTACTTCTTCAACCAAAATAAAGAAGAATTCTAAGTGATTAACGTTGTATTTGATGAAATCAAACTCGGAAGCCAATGCCCCAGGGGGGTAAACAATTGGCATTCGCTTCTCACGTTCTTCCTGGAAACATGTATAAATGTTTTCTGGCTTAAAACCTAAGCTAACTGCCGCAACAGTCGAAACCAAAAACGAAACTGATTAAAACTGTTTTTAGTGGAGAAACTGCGGCAGAGGACAGTAGAAACTTAAAAACCTACACAACTTTATGCATTAAGATTAGGTGGATCCTGCGGGCGACATTCACTTGGCGCCGGTGGTGAACTTGGAGAGCTTTTCCAGCAGGCCAATGTAGGAAGTGTGCTCGTGGGCTGTGGCCAGATCCGACAGCTTCTCGGCAAACTCCTGGCTGACACCCTTCTCCTCCAGCAGATTGATCAGCAAGTCGTACAAGTAGCCATCGAGCACGTCGCCAGCAACGGCATAGACCTTGTCGTTCCACTCGCCCTCGAAGATGGACATTTCGTCAATGGAGAAGACGTCGTCTGTGGGTAAAGGAAGAAAATATGAATCATTCTGAGGAAGTAGTAGGCTTCCAATGGCCACTCACTGTATTCCCCCTCCTGGGCCTCGCCCTGCAGGAAGGAGCAGGTGAAGGAGAGCGTCGTGCCGCCCTTGATGATGTCCACCTCGAACTGGGGCTTGCTCCTCATCTCGCCCAAGTCCGGCTTGTCGGCATTCGGATTGATCTCCGGCTCGTCCTCGCTGTCGACCGAGTGGTTCACATTGAGGCTGATCACCACCTTCTCCTTGTCCGTCTGCTTGGTCAGCTCCACATCGGCGCCGGTCAGCTTCACGGTGAATCCATCCAAAGTGCTCGGCACCGTCTTGCCCTTCTGCACCTTGCGCTCGGACACGATCTCCTCGGTAAGGAACTCCACCAGCTCGCGCTCGCCTAAGGATAAGCCAAAAAGGACTCGATTTCAGTGTTTTGTTTTCCATTTCGTCACCCACTTTTGAGGTTATGTAATGTGCGGCATGTTCCAAACCCTTAAGAGCACTTTTACTGAGATAAACACTCACATTTGGTGTGGACATTGCAGCCGCACGTGCAGTTGATGCTGGGCTTGTGCACGTTCAGGACGGTTACATGATCGTTGGAGCACCCGCCCGCCACCGGCTTCTTGGACATGTGCCACAGGCTGCGGGTGAAGTCACGCTTGCCCAGGGCACCGGCACTGGAGCTGGCCAGGCTGGCGAATCTCAAAGTGGCTGTCCTCAGGCTGTTCATCTTGATTATATAATCGCGGTGATGGTTTTCTTAATTAAGTTGAGAAATGTGCAATACGCCGACTTCTTAAGGCCCAGTGTGACTGTAGTTTTTTACAAGGTAAATCCATATCCAATTGGGACGATTAATAATCGATTATTTCAGGCGATAAAGGGCGCTTAAATAAACTTATTTGAATTGTCAGCTTCTAATATCTTTAATTAAGGTTATATTAAAAGGTCTTCTGTTAATTATATTATTATTTTTGGTCTAGCAACAGAAAAGTACTTTGCACTTGCACTTCATTTGTATCTTCAAGGTACGCTCCTTCAATAAAAACTTATAGACGGAGCGATTCAGATAAGGCTCGCATGTTAAGAGTGAGAAGTATCTAAATTATTTATTAAAAATCGTAGGTATTTTGGAAAAGATTAAAAAAAGTAAAGGTATATAATTTTATAACCCCCACTTCACTTTTTTCCCAAAACCCATTTCAGGCACACAATTGATTATGAAAAATTACGACTTTATTAGATTTTCGAATTGCTTATCGGATGTATACAACAATATACACAGTACAATACACAATAATAAAAAACTACACTTCACGTGGGGGTTTTATGGTTCTCCGCGGTGCCTGATCCTCCGAGAACGGAAGACCCTTTCCTACACAATATTATCATGCATGCAATCAGACTCTCTCTGTTCATATATCATTGTTTTTCAACCAAAAGGCATATCATTTCATCATTACAAAATTTGAATAAAATCTATCACAATATGAGAATTTTTTCATTATGTTACTTTTCTTATTTTCTTGTTTTTTTCTTTTTTTGTAAGATTTTTAAAAATATTTTTTATGTGTAGCTCTTTCAGTACTTAATATTAGCTTTAGAAATTAGGCGTAGACATGCATAGAAAAATATATATATTAATTAATTACGTTGAAAATTGCATTTTACACGTTTTAAATTAAAAAATTGCCATTGTACATTGTAATTATGCAACTCTACTCCTTCAGTGGGACGGACAACAGCTTAAATGTAACATAAAATTATTAAAATGCCAAGCTTAAGCTCATTTTTTCTCTTTTACGTTTAGATTTAAGGCCTAAGATTCGACACACGATTTTCTACTATTTCATAAGGCTTGATGTTCTTGTGGATTTTTTGTATATTCTTCTCTTTGTTTTATTTCCGTACTGTGCGTGTTTTCATGTTGTTGGGCTGCGGTGTCAGTTCATATTCGAAACAGCCTCATAGAAGTTTTGTTCGTTCCTTAGCCTAGTTCGTACTGTTAATTACAATCTATATTCAATTCCTTATTGAGCTTACTGTGTTAGATACACTTTGACGTGGAGTTAGTTCTCTCATCCACAAAAACACACTCGTGCATAGAAAAAAAGTAGTCGTTCAGTCTAACAAAATACTTGCAGAATTATTCGATTGAATTTCGAGAGCTGTTCGGGTTCGGTATCTCGGTGTGTATGATATGTGTGTAAGTTTGTACAGCTCTAATAATTACTGAATACACATACATATATATATAGATATAGAGTACAAATAAGGGGGCGACACTTCGCGCACTGTGTAGTCAATGAATTTAACTAAATTTATGCTCAACTTATACGAATTTTACATCAAACTAAAGTTACAATACAGGCTAACGTAAAAAAGAAGACAACAGGCGTTCTACTCCTCCTCAGATGCGTTTCAAACGCAGCCGGAACACGCTGTTATCTTTCGGATTCGGGTGGGGGGTTCTACTATAACTAACAGCAACATAAACAACGAAAATATGTTTTAGAGTATAGAAATTCGACTAATTTTGCAGGGTGTGGCACGCTGCCCTGAACACTAGATGTACGTGCGCTTCACTTTCGTTAGCGTGGACGTCTTGCAGGGCAGCTCCTTTTCCAAATGTTCCGTTGAGTTCTTGCACTCGTGGCTGCGATCCTTTTCCAGATCCAGATTGGGTGTTTTCTGTGTTGTGGTGTAGGGATTAGAGCCCATCAACAGGTTAATATCCTTGCCAGTGTTTTGGTGCTTAAATTGTCTGAGGGAGAGAAGAAGAGTTTAATTAGCATTTCCCTTGTAAACACCTCATTTTGTATTACACGGTCACATTATGGAGCGATCGACACGTTTCGGATTGAGAAAAATAAAAAGTTATAAAAATAAATGCCATCCCCGGTATTTATTTTAACTAAAAGCCTGGGAGTTTACACCTTAAAGGAATCTCTTGATGGGTTAACTCACATTGGCTTGCCGAAGTGATTGCGATGACTGTCGTCCATTTGGGCCTCCATCAGGCAGTGCCTGGCCTTGACACACATTACGCCCACAGTGCCGCCCACCAGGAAGGTGATGAACACGACGACTGTGAGGACCATGAAGCTGGGACTGGACGCTTGTCGTATTTCATCCACGCTAGCCGTGGATTTTTGGGGATCTGAGGGAGGAAATAATACAAGTTAGAATGGAATTTAAAGGTTAAAGTGCCACCGACTACTAACCATTCAGATTGGGCATTATATCATCGGGATCCATGGACGTAAGCGTGATCTTGTTGAGGCCAAAGTCATCGCCACCCGTTGGCTGCTGCTCCAAACTGGGCTGGTTGCCCGTCGACGCAGCTCCCACGTTGGAGTACAAGAGCTTCTGCTCCTCCGTCGGCGCTGGTGCCATGGTAACAAAGCTCACTGTTTCCCCCGCCTGTCCGTCGCGTGGAATGTGCGGGCACAGCGAGGCCGCCGCCTTCTTCGTGGTGTTCAGGCTCTGCAGGTAGGTCTTGGTCCCGAACTTGTGCTGACTTGTAGCCAGATTCTTGCACTCGTGCGTCTGCAGATCCCAGGCGCAGATCGGATCCTGCAGGCTCAGGCAGCCCAAGCAGTCCACAATCAGGGTGCAGTGGTGCAGGGGCACACTGACCAGGCTGCCATCACTGACCACCACCAGCGAGTTCTTCTTGGAGGAGATCACCAGCTCCCTGACCGGTGTGCCCAGCGGCAGCACCTGCATCTCCGAGATAACCACCGTCTTGAGGCGATCCACCGTCGAGTTCTGGTGCGTGGTCACAATGTTGATGAACTTGGTCACCTTGCCGTCGTCGGTGCCACTGTAGATCACATCGTAGTGGGCCCCGCTCAGCGACTTGATCTGCGGATCCACCGCAATGGCCGTGAGGCGATGATGCAGGTTAACCTTGGTCATCAGCGGACGTCCGTGAGCTGCAGCCACCGAGTCCTCCATCAGCGGATGGTTCTTGATAAAGTTCACAGCGATGCTGCTCTGCGTGCGGGAGTCCTCCACACACTGTCCCGGTCGTGGCTTGGGCACCTGCTCTCGCTCCACCGGCAGCCAATGAGACTGTGAATCCTTTTGCGACTTGAAGTCGCCATCGAAGGCAGCCAGGATGTCATCCAGGTTGAAGGCACACACGGCCGAGCCGGGAATGGCATTCACCGAGGTGGTAAAGACTGCATAAACCAAAGACTTGCTGCCGCTCTCAACCACCGGACTAATGGCCTCTGTAAAAAGGGATTTAAATTAATATTCATACTTCCTTACCTTCGCTTCTTCCTCAATAACACTTACGGATTTCGTCAAAGTAAAAGGGAAACTCCCCGGGCACCGAGCAGTTGAGGCGCGCCTTCAGGAAGGAAGTCCAGCTCTTGCCATGGTTGTAGGGCCCGCCCCGGTCGTTCTTGCATACCCTGGCCACCCGCGAGTAGACGGCCTTGCCAAAGTTCATAAACTCCATGGACAGCTCGCGGAAGAAGAACAGCACGTAGCCGTTCTTCTCGATGGCCCCCACAAAGTCGGGCTGGTTGAGCTGCTTGAGATCATACTGTTCGGTGCGCAGGTTCTCCCGGTAGATGAGGGGATCTCCGCCCGAGAAGTCCGCCACGGTGGCGCTGTACAACTGGCCATCGGCGAAGGCGTAGGTGCTGTTGTGGGCGGGACTGTAGGGGCACAGGCCCTGGGCCTCCACATCGCGACTAACCTCGTAGCGCATGCCGTGGGCGTGACCACCGGCCTCCTCGGCTGACGTCTCCACGGGCGTGTAATGGCGACAGCGCGGCTTGTACGAGTTGGTGCCACAGATGAGCACCTCGCCATTGGCCCTACGTGCAAACACGCGCAGGTAGTTGTGGCAATCCCGGTCCTTCTTCCCCTTCAGCGTGCACAGCTGCTGGTCGGCGTCCGAGCTGTTCCACTCCAGGCGCCCAATCTCCCGCAGGCCGTGCAGGCTCACATTGTAGATGACGTCCCTGCAAAGCGAGAGATATGGATAACAATTGAATTAGCACAGGCCGGGAATTAATTCGCTGATGGCGTGTGCCTGCCCAGAATGCCGAAATGGAAGCCAGCCAAGTGCGGTGACCAGAAATAAACGACCAAAAGCCACTACTATGTATGATGTGGGAGAGCCACTTCGTGCCAGGAACACAGAAAATGATTAACAGTGGCGGTCGTAATAATAGGAATATTATTAATTAATTTATAAAAATAATTACTGATTGAAAAGAAATAACACTCCCTCAAAAAAAGAGCTTATATAAGACATACAAAGAGTATTAAAGAGTATTAATAAAGCTAAATCTAAGCTTATTCCATCTTTATAAGAATAGTTATCGATAGTTATTAGCTCCCACCGCTAGCACATACTCACATCCTTCTTCCACTAATAACCCAAGATCCCGCGAGGTCACCTGAGACCCCATGTAATAGCAAATTTAATTTTAAATAAAGACTCACAAGCTTTAAGTTCCCATTTTCTCAGATCAACCATTCCATTTTTATAGCGATAGTTACGCTCCCACCTCTAGCGGCATATTAACACAAACTTCTACTATTAACACAAACCCCATGAGGAACTTAAAATTTAAGTTTGAATAAAGTCTCCCAAACCTTTACGTTTCCTCTTTCTTAAACCTAAAAAAAATCAGCTTTCAGATATATTAATTTTCAATTTTTATACAGATAGTTATTGCTCCCACCTCTAGCACATACACACAGTTTTCTTCTACACCTAAGGCCAGACCCACAGAGGCCACATTTAACCACATATTATTAAAAAAAAGTGTAATTTTAAATAAAGAAATAAAGACCCTACTAAACTTTATAATCCAAATTGACTCGCACTACAAATTAAAATATAAAAAAGAAGGTGGGGTCTTGGAGCAGGTGAATATTACGCTTAATAAACATGTTTTACGATTTATAAACACAAAATGTTTTCCATTGGCGCATTCCAAGCCTTGGCTTTTTTATTATTTCTTTATTTGCCATCAGCGCGTCGTCGTTTCAGCGCTTTTCAAGAGCACACACTGAGGCGCTATTATTTTGGCCGCAGCTGTCGTATCTCAAGGTTGCTGTTTTTGTGCAAATAATTAGAACTTGTATACAATTGTATAATTCTGCTGCGTTTAAAGTGGCTAATTACTGGGGCCGCTAATTTGTTGCTATGTTTGAATGTTGTTTATGGCACCACCAGGTCTGGTAACTGGGAAAATATGATGGATCGAAAGCTGGTTCGAATTTGTCGGTCCATTTCAGATCTGCGATAGCCGACCATTAGTCAAAAGGGGCGTGTGTGTGTAATTTTTTCTGAGTGAAATGTTTATTCATAAGCTCTTATCGACACAATGATGCATTCTTAAAGGCCTCATTGAAAATCTGTACTATTCGCTGACCATAAATATCCGCCAGACTGCGGGGCAGCGTGATAAAATGCAGGGTTACACATGGCGAATATAATTATATATAGAGGAATAAGGCTGGAGAAAAGCTAAACAAGTTGATCTCGGGGTCTGGTGAATGCCAAATCACGGCAGCTTCCAGGAAAGTGGATGAGAAATGCTGGATTTGCACTTGACGCCAGTGAGGGAACGTAATGCCAATGGCGCGTTAATTATTCCGCGAATCGAACATGTTTTTATAAATATTTAAGCGGGATCGTGCCAAGTTTATTTGTGCACCCAGCACAGGTAGCAAGAAGCTCTTTATTTTTTATAGGGCTGGGAATCGTAAATCGTATCAGGGAAAAACACTCACTTGGCACCAACTAGCACACTTTCATCGTTGTGGTCCAAAATCTTAAAATAGTCCGTTGTGTTGCCGGTGAAATGGGCCAAGACTTTGTCGGGCTCTGCAAGAAACAAGAAGAACAGAAAAAGAGAAGGGTAATGTTAATGTTAGTTATACAATCCCGACTCCCGGGATTCCTTGTAATTTATTATAGTCTTAAGTCACAATTTTCTGTTTAACTCGCCGCTCCAGAGAGGAAACGCTAATTTGCTGCTGGCTTGGCGAAAATTCCGCATGATAAGCAGAGCTTGGAAAAGCAGAGAGCTTGCCATTGATAAACCAGCAACAAATAAGAGCGAAGAAAGAGCAGAACGAATGACACAAATAAACAAATAATTGTTAGATGGATGGAGGGGGACTGGGTGTACTTACTCGTTTGCAAATCGGGTCGCACATCGGGCATCCAAGCGTCCACGTTCAGTAGCAGCAAGGTGCAGATCATAAGCAGCAGGTTTATAGATGATATCAATCCGATTAGCCTCCCCGTTGAGCTCATTTTGTAGGTTGGTTTTTTTGCAGATGGAAACAATTACTCCTCCAAGTTCTGATGATTCAGCAGCTCTCTGTTCTGGCTTTAGCTGGTGGTGCCACTGCGGCTGGGCTGCTGGCTGGCACTCCAAACTGGCCTGGCCTGGCTGGCTGGTGGCTGGCCTCTCCGACTGGTTTTAATCACTGACGCCTTGCATTGCCATGTCTGATGTCTGCCATTGTCGCCGCCGATAGTTGTGCTGATTACTGGTGTTATTGTCGCTGCTGCTGCTTCAGCATCTGAGTGTCAGCGACAACGACACAATAATAATTTACAGCCACTAGAAGCAACTTGTTGGTTTTATTTTAATGCAATTAGATGGCGCGGCTCGGGCGAAAAGGAAAACGCAAAACCTGCAATCGAAGACGGGTTGGGAAAGGTGTGTTAGAAATTATTTCAATTCTCAAGTGAACCAGAACGGTGTGTCAATTATTTCTCGAAGTCCGCGAAATGTAAGTTTAGCCTAAAAGCGTTTATCACACGTTCGTAGCACAGTAATCAAGTGTAAATAAAGCTATATTTATTTGAGGCACTAATTTGCGCACTAAAATCATGTTTTATTTGAAGCGTACCATAAATTTGTTTATTATATCTTCGGGTTTCCCCTTGTGTGTCCGTGCATCTGCCTTTATTACCGAATCAGATAATTAAATTCCGCTTATATAACCGAGTTTTGTGGCGGCTACTTGTGAATTCTGCACACTTTCTTTCCGTCCGTCCAGTTTCTTTCCGGCTTAGCCGTGTTTACGTTTTGTATTTTGTTGAAATTGGCCAGCGGACCGCGAACCGAACGTGGGCTAGACTCGATGAGCACTAAACACAAAACACAACCGAAATGAGCTCGAAATGCGAATAGCAAACAGCGCAAAGCAACCGCCCACGATTTGAGAGCCACTGCTTGCTTGACAAACCCCCGACCGACCGCCGACGAATGTTTTGAGAAGCGCTGAACAATAGCTCTGTGCTCTGGTCATTATCCCTTGATTCTCACTCTCCCTGTTTCTCTCTCTGCTGCTACACAGGAAAACCTCCCTAGGTAGAAATACATCTGGAACAGGAGCACTTAAATCGAGGGGAAAGGTCTTTATCATCGAATCTTCACGCACACTTAACTTCTAGAGCTCGAACTTTGAACTTCTGTAGAAGGCTAACTTGAATATTTGGGTTCTATCTGTTTCTTAAATTAAAAAAGAGTCAAAAATAGTGTCTAAAAAAAATCATAGACCCTATTTTTAGTTTAAACAGGAACCTAACATTTAATTTAACCATTTTTATTGCCCGTATATACATGCTTTTTATTTAGACAGATCTAAGATGCCTTGAGGTATTGAGCTATTTTTTGGCTATAGTGCAAACATTTTCATTTAATGGTTTTTTGGTGAGATAAACAAGGTTTTTCTGGAAAATATATGCAGGATTTTATATATAAGGTTCTTTTTTAGCAAACTCTTAATATGAACAAATCTTCCCAGCAAAGGATTTAAGCTATAAGGTTCAGATAAGAGCTGAAATATCATAGAAATATTTATTAATTTATGTAATACTCAGAGTGTGATGCTTAAGCAACCAGTTGAAGTACTATACTTAATAGAAAACTTTTTAGAAAACCAAGAATAATACTAAAGATAAAACCCATTGTTTACTATCCCATCCTATCTCTACTACACCTTTTTTTATGTAACTTTCACAAAGAGGTGATAATGATAAGGCTGACTAGAAAAGAGCCATAAAAGATACACCTTAAGGGTACTCCTATACCTCGCATCTTAAGAGATCCAGATGTTGATTTTGCCGATAGACAGATAGGTGGCCTAGGCCGAAGCCTGACTGTATCCAATTCCCTATACCTCCTCCTTGTCCTGGCTCTGACATGTCGTGTTGTTTCGAGCATGACTCATGGGCCCGGCCAGCCAGCCTGGTTTTCCTGCCTTTGTTGGGAATCACGTGCGGTATTTTCCGCCAATTTCCCTCTGATTCCCATTTACCTTTACCGCTACTCTCGATTTTCAGGACGTGCCGCGTCCGTCTCCCTCTGACTTTTTATTTCCCCGCGGCGAACACCGGACATAGGAGCATAGGTGTGTTTTCCTCATTCACACACACACGTAATTTCCATGCGGGTTTTCAGGTTTTCAGTTTTCAGTTCGGCTTGGTTTTTTCTCAAGACTTTGTAGAGTTTCTCACGCACCCAAAAAGTCGGTGGGTTACACATGGACAACTTTTACCTAGTGATCGGATGGGATCTCCGATAAATTGCTTTATTGGCCAATTGAAGGTCGGTGGCAACGGCAACGGCAACGACAACTACTTGTTGTTTCGCTCAATGAAGTCGGGGAAGTCGGCCAAGCCGGGGATTCGTGGTGGTGGGTATCGTCTTACGTTCACGCTTACGTCTTTACTCGAACTCGTACGTTTTCCTAAGCGAAGGTTTTTTCACGGCTCAGCCACCGCCGTCAGAGTTTCGAGTCACAGGTCAAGTGACCTGCGGCCCATCTCTTGGCTCTCGGCTGGTCGCATTAATGCCCTCAAATTATAGGGGTTGGATGGATGGATGGCTAGCCTCAAGAACACGTATGAGAAATGCCATAAAAGTGCATAATAAATATTATAAATTACATTTGAATACCCTCTTGAGCGGCACAATTTATCATTCGGTTTTGCGGCTTACTAAAGTGGAGAAATCGGCGAATGGTACTGACCGCTAAATTGGGTACAAGAGTAACTACTTTGAGGTGTTAAAAGATCAGACCTCACCGAAAAATAGTCAGTCATTCAAAAAATGGGAAAAAGGTAATTAACACCTTTAGTTTTTTGTGAAGGCGCCCTAGTTCTAAGTCGGAATTGGCTTGGTTTGAAAGTAATTAAAGGTGAAGTGCTTGAAAGTAAGGGTAATACAGATATGAATAAAGCCTAGCTAAAAATACTCTTTAAAATATTTTTATAATGAAAAGTACCTAAGTACTGATAGAATATTTTTAGTTATAGCAATATTTAATACAGACTCTGTTGCAATGCTTAACGATAAAGGCAAGGGCATTCGCATTTCGTGGTGGCGAAATTAAAGGCGGATTTTTCGTAAGTTTTCATTTTTTAGTGGTCGTGTGTGGTGTTCTCATATTTCACAAGCCACACACACTCTCGGGTTCAATGCCAGGAAGTCCGTTCCGCTTCTGGCAGCCCCATAAAAATACAGATATATAATAATTGTATTGCTAGCTGACCGTCTGGCGTCGTTGCGTTAATGAGATCAAGTTACCGAGTGTGTGCCACTATTTTTTGGGAGTCTCTAACTGCTATAGGTTACACCACCCATCTCCTCTCTTGACTGATAACCGGCGCAGTCTGGAGAGCTTAGAGATAACAGCCTCACACATCGCGATAAGGGTGAAAAGTATGTCACGTTTGACACTTCTACTCCCTGCCATCTTTTGTTATTTATTTTTGGGCCTGCGTGTGGGAAGATCGCCAAGAACGTGTTAAATCGAGATACGTTTTTCTTTTCGGTTAGGTGAAAGAGAAGAAAACAAAAAAGAAACAACTAAAAACTGGTAGTCGTCTCTCTTACAGAATACGTGATCAATCCGAAATTGATTTTAGCGTGTAGTTATTAGATATACACCGCTTGCAATCATACGCCCACAGCAGGACGCCCTACGTAGTACAGTGGAGACCCACGCAGGTAACTCTTAACTACCGACTTTAGCTGCAATCTAAATTAGTAACTAGTTACTTAGGGTCCTTAATAGGCTCTGCTCTTGTTATTAAATTCGTGCATTTTGCCCATTTACTGCGAGTCTGAGTGCAAAGCCCACGTTTATTATTTTAATGAAGTCTCATATTCTGTAAAGCTTTCTTTATTACAGCTCTTACTTGGCTTGGGAAATTTTCCCAGACAGGTAGCATGTGAAATTACAACTTTAAACATGTTTTCAGTGAAATTGCATGCTCGAAAGGGGAGAAACATTGAACTTTACAATGTTTTTATGAGTTTTTTTAATAAGAAAATTTTACAAGAATACATTAATATTAAATATTGAACTTTAACCACTTTTAACTAGTTTTTATTGACATTTCGAGGTTAAATGCTAGAATGATTTAAAGATTTTATGACTGAAAATTACGTTTAATAAATTTTGTAATTAAATATTGATCTTTTACAACTTTAAACTTGATTTTAAGGTGGGTAAAACCTTGAAGTTTATAATGTCTTAAGAGTTAATAAATAAATACTAAATATTTAACCATTAAGGAACAGTAACTCTTAGCCATGTGCCACTGTATAACCCGTTTTGGGGTCCGTGGGCGTTTTCATTAAGTCGAAACGAGTGGCAACAGGTGGATTCGAGTGGCGTGGAGTGGATACGCCAATGTTTAAGTTGATGTTGCCTTTTGGAGCCCCACTGGCTGCCGTTGATTGAATTGAATGGAGGGAGCTGGGACTCGGACTCCGTACTGATGTAATGGCAATATGCATATTTTGTTTATGAATTTATAATCAATTCTGGCTGGGTTCTGGCTTTGTTTTCCTTTCGCTTATCGCCAACGACGACAGAAGCAGAGCTTGGTTCATTGCTCTGTTCTTATTATTTTCCACTTATCGAAAAAAAAAACAATACAAATACAGAATAATCACCGGACTTCCGATGTCTTTGGTGGTGATTCATGTAGAGCAACCAGTTTACTAGAGTTTTTCAGCTTAAAGCGTAGCAAATAGATGATTCAACTGTTTCGTTTCGCGTCGTGTCTTCTGAACTGTGAAAACTGTAGGTGTTAATATGGCGCGACAAGTTTTTCGGTTCGGTTTTTCATTCACAAAACACACACAAAAATGTGGGAGTAACTCCATTTCGGTGGCTATACACTACTTAGTGTTAATCGAAGCACAGACACCAATTTCGGGCAGCTTGCACTGTGTCGTGGAGGGGTTAAGTGGGACGCGTTCCACTTTTTCCACACTTGAGTTGGGGAAAAACGCACTTGGAAGAGGCTTTGGCTTTGGGGGAAGACTGGAAAATCGGGAACGCGCGCGCGCTGGCTAGCTGGAATATTTAAATGCAACTCCACTTTGGCTTTACCGTTACAGCTCAGTGGTAAATTGATTAGGCTGCTAATTTATTGGATTCTGTTTTCTTTTGGGCATCGAACCCGTTTTACTGTTGCTCCAAAGTCTAAACTAACCACCGCCTCGACTCGCCTCCAGTCTCGCATGAAAAACAAGTCCGATATTCACCTGTAGCTAGCTGCTACGCGTCACTTCTAAGCTGGCCAACAGTCTTTGCCTTATGCTTCTTATTATCCGTCGTCTCTTTCGACTCGCTTGCTTGGCCACCGAGTTGGCTTTACCACTTTACCACTTTGGCTGCTGTTTACAGCATTCACACACACACACACGTCGACGATTTATTTTCTTGTATTACTTGTTTCTTATGTTGGCTTGGTTTGTTTATATAGATATGTACGCCTGTGTTGTTGTTGCCGCTGCCACTGCATGCGCATAAATTAAGGAGCGAGCGAGAGGGGACTAACACACGTCTGTACACAATGAAAACCTGTTTGTTGCTTTTTTATATGTTCCTATGCGTCTCTCTTTGGGTGTGTTGTTGTTGCCTGGACGCAAGAGACGCTGTGCGGGGGATCACTTTTAAATCACAGTTTCACCCGCTTTTACGCTAGATAATCGCTGTTCCTTAACATTTCACTTTACCAGTTAGTCCTAGACCAACTTTTCAACTCACCAAAACTTATTAAAACATTTAAATAAACGATCAAACTAAGAGCGAAAAACACGGAAAAACACGAAAAATGGCCGTCGATGTGTGTATATCGAAAACATTGGTGTGACCACCCTATCATCGATAAATAAGACCACAAATTGTCATAACGGATTTTGCCTTTCACGATAGCTGGTCACACTGCCAGAAAATAGCTAAAAATAGCTAAAATGTGTTTAGCTATTTTTAGATATTTTCTAGCTTTTTTCAAGCCATTTCCACCATGATTTCCAGCTTTTTTTTGGCGGTTTTATGGATAGAAAAAAGCCGGAAAATAGCTAAAAATAGCTAAATAGTTTTAGCTTTTTTAGCTATTTTTGATGGATTTTTTAGGACATATCGATTTCGGTGATTTTTAGGCGGAAGCAACGTTTTCATCTGGTAACATTGCAATTTCGATCGCAGAAAAACACAATATAGAAACTAAAATGAATGAAGTGCAGTGCAAATAAAGTGCAATAAATTCTCGACTCGGAGAGCTCACAGTGCAATACACCATGGCCACAAAGTAAGTGCAGCAGTGATAAGGCTTGATATCAATGTGAAGACTTTTTCTTCGGCGTTCTGCTTGTGGGTGTATTTGTGTGGGCGGCGCGCTGTGTATGTGAGGGTATTTTTGTGTTTGTTTTGAGCTGCAGCCTCCGCCCACTCCCACCCCCTTCGCCCGCAACACTGATTCGCATTCACATACACAATCAGCGTAGGAAGAAGAAGTAGGCGAGGAAAGTATCGATTGCGATAAGAGCGGTGAAATTGATTAAATGTCAAGAGTTCAACCGGTAAAAAGGACCGGTTAATAAAGAAAATGTGAGATTTATTTAAGATTATTGAGAGATAATGATGCTTTTTTTAATGATAAAAATTCAATTTTCAGAAGTTTCACTATAAATGCTAAATTGCCATATTTAGTAATTATTTAATTGTTTTACTTAATTTACATTAAGTTATTAAACATAATAAAGACGCTAATATTAATTAAAAAAATGTTTTAAGACAAATTAAAAATGGGAATTAAACAAATTTGATTGTAAGTATATTAAATTGTTTAAGTTTTTAGATATTTTTGAAACGAAGTTGTTGTATTTAGATTATTTTATAAAATATTTTAAGATATAAGGAAAATTAACAGTAGTTAATTATTTGATTAAAAAACACCATAAAAGCTAATAAAACAATACCTAAATCCTGAGCGCGTGCTATTTATTCCCGACGATGTGTAGGTTTTGTTTTTGTACTCCCCAAAAACGCTCAATTTAAATTCAATATTCACAAAAATTAATGCCCAAATAGGACAGGTTAATAAAGAAAATTTTATTATTCCGAAACCTTAGGTCAAGAGCCTTTGAGTCTACTCTCTTGTATAGATTTTTCAAATCTCAATTATCTCACGTAGCATCCGTGAATAAAATAAACTTGGGAACTCCCCACAGATGTTTATTTTAATAGCAAAACCCATCATGACAAGCTGTTTTTGCGACATAATGCAGCTAGCATCATGATGTAAATTAATTTGAACCAAGTTAATTGTCGCTTCGAAGGCTAGCAACTGGTTTTCGCGAGATCTGTCAATTTAATTGTCTTCCCTACTCGATCGATCCCTGCTCGATAATGCTTGGGAATTTGTGCAGTCATAATGTAAAAAGCTCGCGGAATTAGTAGGTGGACGGACTCGAGTGTGATTTTTTGGTATCTCCATCTCTCGCTCGAATCAAAACTTGTTTGCCACTTAATTAAGCCAGCCTTCGTCTTGGGCCTCGACGATGCGGCATCAGTCGCAAGGTTTAGATAGTTTTCGTTCAACCATAGACAGGTCACCATGTCTCGTTCTCCTCGTTCGTTTCTGTGTCCGGCGGTAAGTTCTAGAGATTCGCAAAGAAAGTGCATAAATTATGGCCAATTATTGTATATTCTTAGCTATGCGCTATTCTCTGTGTTAACTTGGCCCAGGCAGCCCCACAGAGCTCGCCCACTCTGGTGCCACAAATCCGCACCAATGGCTTCCAGCTGGAGCCGCTCAACCGGGATTACTTTCTCAGGTAGTTCGGGTCAATCTAGGATCTGTTTAGACTTTACATATCGGGATTTATATTTCCGCCACAGAATTGATCATCCGGATGGCACCATTCGCGAGGAGAACGTGAAAGTGAACGAAGCTGGTAACCTGCAGGTCTTTGGTGTGATCAATCAGCCTTTCGAGGATCATGGCGCCCATCTGGTGGTCACCTACGAGGCGGGTCCCAATGGTTATGTGGCCAAGTACAGCTATGGCAAGGGACCGCCAACTCCACCGCCCCAACTTCCCCAGTTCCTGAGTCCCAATGCCCTGAAATCGTCCGCTGGATGAGTTCTGACTCATAAATTAATGAGATTACTTAATAAATTATGCTTAGTAAATATATCTTTAATGAAATCGTAGAAAATTTAAAGAAATATATTCAAAAAATGTGTTTTTTTATGGTAAAACTCACTCTAAATAGTTGCAGATAATTTTCTGAATGAAATATAGAGAAATTATACAACTTCTTAACCTACCTCCAAATTGATTCATTCATTTGTTTATGCTTTTAGCTTGAAACTAGTTTTCCTAGTATTATAAGGCGTGATTATATTATTCCACCTTTATGACCTGAAACAAATAACAAAGACAAATTTAATATTTGAAAGAACAGAATAGAAAATAAATAAAGATTAGCATAAGCACTATGGTTGCATAAACCCTTAGAGTTCCATAACTGGATAATTCCCAAAAACCTTTTAAAATATTTGGTCAATGCAATCATTACCTTCCAGATAGATTTTCTATTAAATCTGGTCTCCAAACCTGCAATTTGGTTTGTTTATTTCTGTTTATTAACGCTTCCAGTTTAGAAACTTGTATCGATGAGTATTTAGCTTTAGTTCCGTCTTGCTTGGGAATTTGTCAGTCGATCAGCAGCCACCGTAAGATCATCATCGTCATGTCTGCCAAGTTATTTAGCATTGTGAGTTGTCGAGAGACATCTTGAAAAATCTTTAAAGCACTTTAAGACCTTAGGTGTGTTTGATTCTGCTTCTAAATCGGGATACTTCGGCGGGCACAGCCCCTCTTTCCGGCATCCATTTGCCAAACCTCAATGATAATGGTGTTATCTTAGTGCCTTTTGATAATAAATATTACCTCAGGTAAATAAAATAAATCAAACTCAAATTAATCAGTGAACACAGACAAAACGACCAATAAAAATCTTCTAGGATCGATGTAGATGGAACGGGGCGAGAGGAGACCGTTGAGGAGATTGCTCCAGGGGAGCTTCAGGTGAGCGGTTCCTTTGGACAGCCCTTTCCGGGCAACAAGTACCTGCTGGTCACCTATGAGGCGGGACCCAATGGCTATGTGGCCAAGTATAGCTTTAAGGAACAACAAAACCAGGTTCTACACCTTCCTGCGAATGCCTTGAAGTCGACAGTGGGTTAAGAGTTAAAGGAAAATTATAAAAGTTCTCTATTTATGCAAGTAACTGGTTTAATTTATGATTAAAGTATCTAAAGAATAAAGTAAAATGTTTTTTAGCTTGAACTTGAATTTTCTAAATGCTAATATTTTGAATTAGTGAAAGAATTTGCTTTTATGGAATACAAGAAACCAGAAAATTGTTTTATTTGTTTTTATAATAAGTCTTAGCCAGTTATAGACTAGTTTTCGTCATTTTGGCAAACGAATCTTGGCAAGATCTATTTCCAGTCTCAAGGCAACTTGCATCGCACCAAGATGTTTGCTCCCAAGTATATATATTTTCAAGCAGTTCTCAATATACATAGTTCCGGTTATAGTTATTCCTGATCGCCTTTATAAATGCCAGTTGGGCGGCTACTTCAGTTCCTAATTCGTTGTTATCTCTAGTGCCGCACATTCAAACCAAGGGCGTCACTGTACACTCCTGGGAGGATCACTATGGAGTCCGGTAAATCCAAAATACAACTTTAGTTGGACAGACAGTGACTTCCTTTCACTTCTTCAAGGATCATACTGCCCAGCTTGGCTTTCCGCTTGGAAACAGTGAGGGAAATCGCACCGGGTAACCTGCATGTCAAGGGCTCCTACAAGCAGCCCTACTTCGATCGTCCCAAGACAAAGTTTCTGGTCCTTCAGGTGGACTACGAGGCGGATGCCAATGGCTTCAGGGCCAAGTACAGCCTGGCGAAGAAGGATGATTATTTTGTTGTCTTGTCCAATCCCGTTGTATTGAAAACTCTCGCTGGATGAAGTGATCCGGATTTTCTTAGAGAAAATGGGAACTTAAAAACTGAAAAACTTGTGCTGAAGTGTTGGATTAGTGAAAGAATTTGCTTAAAAACCATAAACCCTGCTTTGATGGAATATAAGAAACCAGAAAATTGTTTTCTCGCTGGCTGAATATTATCCGGGTTTCTTCTAAAAAGGAAACTGGAAATCTAGTTGTATTTTGAAGACTTAATAAATACTTGATAATATAAAATTAAATAAGGGCTATTGTGGCAACAAAAGAGGTCTTCATTCAGGGTTTAAATAGTAGCTATGCTCTAAACCTGTAATCAATACGGTATTGACCTTGAGTGGTCTCCCGTTCAATGCTTATATTACGTATACCACCCGTAGGCCCGCTCAACCGCAGCAGCGTCGCTTTCTAGCTAAACTCACCTGCTTGCGCTCACCTCTTGGCGTGAGCGGTATTCTGATCACGTCGCTCAACGCTCACCGCTTTCCGTTCACAGCTCTCCCATATCACACATTTTAGGTACTGCCTGCTATATACTTCGTAGGCAGCTGGGCCACATCAGACCTCAGACAGTTGGCATTGTGTGGCGGTATTGGCTTGTTGACTTATCAGAATCAGTCGTCGTCGTGTGATAAGCGCCCGCAACGATGCAGCTCTAGACTGGGAAGCTCTTTTTGATACCGGGAATCTCTAGTATTTTAGTGATATTTTAGTGAACAATGTTTAGGGACTGGCGGAAGTCGAGCCACAAGCGGTGGCAGCAGCTGAGGCAGAAGCAACAGAAGGCTGTACTTTTGACTGAAAGGTGGTTACAGTGAAGCCTTGAATATGTGTTTAAAACTGTGAATATTTTAGGGGTATTAGCTGAATTTTAAGCTGTTAAGTTACTAGGTTTTCAACGAGTTTCCCGCTTAATCCCCCTTTAATTTCTTTCCCCACCTTCACCTATTTCCAGGGAGACCATGATCGTGTTCGTCTACGACACCGAGTGTCTGCAGGATGAGGCGGATGATCCCATAGCCGCTGTGCTGTACTTCCATCCCAGCTGGGTGTCCGACACCCAGAAGGTGGCTCTGTGCGGACAGCTGATGGGCACCTCGTACTTCCTCAAGGATTGCTTCTTCAAGCCGCGCATACTGGCCCTGCAGAATGGCAAGTTTGTGCTCAAGGAGTTTGGACGTTTTACCATGGTAATTATTACTAAGCTCTTAAATTATTATAAACTCTATTTAAAATATTTTAAAAGGCGGTTGGCACGGATCGTAACATAGGCGATGAACTCCTCGAACATCGCGCCGAGCTGCTGAGTTCCCTGCTCAAGTTCTTCCACCGTGACCTGCAGACCCTGTACGATCAATATGCCCTGCCACCCGCCTTGAATAGCCGGAATCTCAGCGAGAAGCTCTACCACATCTTTGAGACATATCTGCCGATGCTGCAAAGGAATGGAACCACCTTCCAGAATGTGCCCAGGCTGCGAATGCCAAAGGTGAGTTTAGATTTCTAAGTCAAGAGCTCTTTATTAGTAAATGTTCCCTTGGACAGACGGCCAGCCACATCTTCCTGCAGGCCATTCAGACGCTCCAAAGCTGCCAGCAAACTAAGGGGATACTGGGAGGAGCCATTCTCTATCACAACAAGTAAGTTACTAACAGTTTAATAGCTTATACTTAGTAGTAACTCCCCCTAAACCCCCTTCAGAGTGGTGGCCTCGCAGCTAAGCGACACGGTGACCAAGCAACTGGTCCTCTCCGATCCCCGCCACATTCGCCCGGCGGCCGAGCAGGTGGCCAGCCAGCAGCAGCACGAGTTCCACATCCCCAACGGCGTCCAGATGCTGGTGGTGTACCTGGAGCAGAAGCAGTACCGCGAGTTGGCCGGGGAGGCACAGCGCGCCCAGAACCTGCACCTGCTGTGCACGGCTCAACTGCCGCACAGCGGGATGCCCTTTCAGTATGCCAAGCGCAAGATCAAGCGGGACAAGTCCCTGATCTTCACCCACATACCCGAGGAAGGGCAGGCGACGGAGCAGGAACAGGAGCAGCAGAAGCCAGCTACCTTGGAGATGCCTCCAGCCAGACCCAAGGCCATGCGACCCACGCACCTGCCGCTGCGCCTCAAGAGCATGCACAGCAAGGACCTGCCCGAGTCCGGGATTGCATCCATCAACTTTGACGAGACCGACTCGTATCCGGAGTTCATTGGACGCACCAGCGTGTGCAACACGCCGATGACCGAGAACAAGGTCCTGCCCGTGGGCAGTGTCATGTCCATTTGCGCCAATCCCGACGATCCCGAGGGCAACAACTCCAATGGCAAGGGGCAGTCGCGGCGGAACTCCCTGAAGCTGGACGTGGAGAAGTTCTTCCACAACTTCATCGGGAATCCCAGCAAGCAGATGACTCGCCGCAAGTCGTCGGCGGATCTGCAGGATGCCCTGCGTGCCATTTCCAAAAAGCTCAACAGCATCACGGGCTTCAAGACGGACGTCAATCGGAACGGGAGTGATGACTCCTCCTCGGGGTCGCCGGACTTCATAGAGAACGACGAGAAGATCACCTCGCGCACCATCAGCGATCCCACCTATCCGGTTTTTAATACTAACGGCCAGCAGATCTCGCGCAGCCTGTTCCAGCAGTTCCTCGATCAGTACCGCCGGCTGTGGGGCGCGGCCAGCGAGCAGGCGCATCAGGATGAGGAGCTAGCGGCTCTGGTGGCCGAGTTCAAGGAGTTCAATGCCGAGATCCAGAAGCTGGACGAGCATATGCGCCAGCAGGCTGCAGAGGCGGAACAGGCGGCATCTGCTGATAGGATTCTCAACAACTCAGCGGGGGTAGGAGCTAAGACCCCGCTAGACAAGCGCTCCATGACGCTGCCTCTGAAGTCAGCGGGCGAGGCCACGTTCGGAGAGCGTGCCTCCGGTCGCAGTGTGGCTGGAGGAGTGCCCCTCACACCCCTGATGGCCAAGCTCTCGGTTCTAGCTCTCAGTGAGTCCACGCCCATTGAGATACAAACTCCGCTGACCACCAGCAAGGTCTTTCCTCGTCGCAGCTCCCTCAAGTGCGAGGATGCGGTGGATGCCTTGGCCGTTATGGCCACAGCTCCTGCTCTGCTGCCTGCTTCTGGCCAAGCCGATGGCCTGCAGCGCACGGAGCTCTACATATGCGGGCAGCAGAACATGACCCTGCTGCTGCTCATGGAGGAGGGCACCTGTCACCAGCAGAAGGTGGTCCAGCAGATGGTGAGTTCTTCTGGATTTTTCCCTTGTTTTCTTGGTGTAATTTGAGGTATTTCTCGGATTTAGTTTGACATTTGCGTGGCCAAGTTTCCCCACATGGAATCTCAGTTGAATCAGACTCTGAACGTGAATGTGGAGGGCGACAAGCGGGATGGCAGCGACTACAGCTTCATGTGCGTGGATGCCAAGTGGGATGTGCTGCAGCGTAATGGTCCCTGGAATCCCCTAGAGCTGAACATCCTGGAGAGCATGCACTCGATACATTCCAGTGGTCACCATCATCTCACGGATTTGATATTGAGGTGAGTTTGAGCTGACTTTATAGTTATAGGTGTAGTTATAGCCCTGTTCCACTGCTACATTCTGCTACATTCTCGAGGATGGTCCATTCTTTTATAGCCTTGTTCCACTGCAAAATTCTGCTACATTTTTGTATAGCCTTGTTCCACTGCAAAATTCTGCTACATTCTTTTATAGCCCTGTTCCACTGTATCATTCTGCTCCATTCTCGAGAATTGTCCATTCATTTATAGCCCTGTTCCACTGCAACATGCTGCTACATTCTCGAGGATGGTATTTCATAGAGAATGGTCAATCCATTCACCATTCGCCTCGAATGTTTCTGTACATACTTAAAAAAACAATACCGAAAAATATCGATACTTAAGCGATATTTCGTAAGAACTTAACCTTCTAGCCCTTCCCTAATTTCTAATTGTATTTGTACTTCAACCGGAAGCAACACGTTCCAGAGTGACCATCTATTCCTTAGATAGTTTGCCATATCTCAGAATTATACAGTGTTTACTCTTAAACTCTAAGCAGTGTTCTCACTATTATTACACTGCTCTCCCCTTACAGATCCCACGATTCCGTTTACTATGGTCACAAGAGCGGCCGTACCGAGTTCTTCTACAAGGAGCCCACCCACCAGATCCACGGCATACCGCCGCCCTCGGATCCCGTGGGGAACATACAGATGCGCGCCAAGCTGCGTCTGGAGCGCGATCATTCCTACATGCTGTTCTAGAGCGTCGTCGTCTATGATTACAAACATATTGAATACTCGCATGCTTAGCCAAAAAACAAAAACAAAAACCAAAATACGTTAATGAGGCGTCCCTCCAGGGAGCCCATAAAAAGGCCAACTTAATGCCATCCGCTGCTATTGTTGTTTACGTTGCGATCTCTAGCCCCCAGGCGAGGCGTGTGTTCGGAAAAAGTTTCCTCCATATCATACACAGACCAAAGGTAACTCGATTTTAAAGGATTTATACTCTTACTTTGAGGAATTTTAGAATTTTATACGAAATTTACACAGAAAAACGCAGCCGTTGTTGAGCTTTTCTGAACGCCCTCGCTTGGGTTTATATTTTTCCTAGTTTTAACCCTTCACTTGATCGATGTAAAGTACAAAGAAAGATGTTTTTATGCTTCGTTTACAATGTCCAGCACTGCACTGTTTGTTGTTTAATTTATAAGCTTATTTATAACTATTATTTATGCTTTTTGCTTGCCAAAGAAACTAAGTTGAGGTCGAGCTTTTAATTGTAAATAAGATACAAGAACTAGATTCGTTTAGGTGGAATAACTAACTTAAAGCCCATACACACATTCCGTTCTGTCCAATTATATTATTATTATTGTATTACTAAGCGCTTTGTGCCAACTTAAATGCAAAGGAACTTGAGGGGAGGCATGATTTTAAACTAAATATAAACGTTTTAGCAGCTACCTACAGGATATAGAAGACAAACAACTATTTTGAGAGTTTTTGCGTTGACTTAGCCTAAATATACATACTACATAAATATAAATACCTAAAGGACATTATTTATATATATACACATAAATATTCATATATATGATACAAGGATCGGTATTGTTTTGTAGATTTTCGAAAATAAACCGACAGCAACGTCGCGCCGCGTCTGTGTCTGTGTTTGAGAAATACTTTCGGAGGTTCCAACTCTTAGGCTAATGCTAAGGGATCTTCATCACGATCCAAGGAATCTAAGGCTACGGCATCTTCATCACGATCCAAGGAACTCGTCCGTAATACTTGTAGTGATAGTAATCGAAGGCCAGCTTGCCCAGGATGAGCAGGATGAGGCTCGCCAGCACTGCGTTCAGCCAGTCAATGGGATGGATCAGGCTGCCACTATCCACGCTCACATTGCACATGTCCTGCCGGCTGAGGGTCAGGACCTTGGCCAGCCGCTGCTCGTCCTCCTGCATGTAGGTGCAGGACACATTCGCGGCATCCCTCACAATGTCCTTGTACTTGGTGAGGAGTTCGCGGAGGCGGCTGCCAAACTTGCAGGTGCAATGCCAGGGATTCCGGCTGAGCAGCAACAGATTGGCATTCTCATTATCATTCAGGGCATTGTCCAAAGCGTAGACGTGGAGCTTGCGGAGATTGTTGCCTTTCAAGTTGAGCAGGCGGAAGTTCTGCAGCCAGTAGGTGTCCTCCAGGTCGTCAACATTGGCCACCTGATTGTTCTCCAGCTGGATGTCCACCACGTGGCGGTAGTGGGGATTGTCACGGAGGGGATTGATGTCGCTGATCTTAAAGGGGAAAGGTTGTAATTAATTAGATAAAAAAATGGGATTTTTTTAAGCCTCTCCCTCACCATATTATCATTAATAGCCAGGGTTGTGGTGTTCTCTGGCAAAAAGGCCGGCAGGCGTTGGAATTGCAGGTGGGAGCAGTTGACCGTGTACAAGGGAATGTGGGTCTTGGGCAAGATATGATGCATCAGGCAAGTGCAGTTCCTCAAATCCTCATGACTCTGGCATTGCATTTTCAGCTCCTAAAATAATATTTTATTTTAAATTTAGAGAACCTAGTTTATTCCTTTAAAAACCCACCAACTTATAGTGCATGACCAACAGCATCTGGCGCTCCTTGTACTTCCTATCCGTGCATATGAGCTCATCCCTGTCCACCACCAGTCGCCCCTTCTCCGGCTGGAGGAGCATCCACTTGAAGTTCCTGGTGCAGTTCCAGGGATTACCCGCCAAGTACAGCTGCTCGAAGCTGCGGGGCAGCAGCAGGGGTCCATCCAGCTGAATGAGCTGGTTCCAGCGCAGGTCCAGGACCTTCAGGGGATGCACTCGCTTGAAGGTGCGCGACGAGATGTATGAGAGATTCGTCCAGGAAATGTTGATGGTCTGCAGGTCGTGCATTTCCGGAAAATCGAACTTGAACTCGGTGAAGCCGCTGTACTCGATGGTCAGGGAGCGGAGACGGGGCAGCTTCTGGAGCTCCTTGAGGGGATTGAAGCCATCGTGGGGCCAGCCGCAGAGGAGCATTTCCAGCGCGGGCTGTTGGCGGCTGGATTTGCTGGGAGGAAAAGGGGGAAAGTTATTATACATTTTAGTTTAATTTTTTAAGTTTTTATTTATATAAATTTTGTGTAAGGTTAAAAAATGCCGAAGTGCCACAGAATTCGGTGGGAATTAGGAATACATTAAAATGGCGTAAAAAGTATGCGGTTTTAATATTAGATCGCATATCTAAGAGGAGGAGTTTGGAAGGATCCTTGAATTTTCAGTATCGAAACCTCCAAAAATATTATATTTCATAAAATACAGTTAAATAAATTGGATTTAAAGTTAAAATAAGCAGAACTGTCAAAAAACTTATTGCTAATAATGCATAGAAACAAATTTGGGGACCAAATATATTTTAAAGCATACTTTTGAGCACATTTTTAATTGTTTTCTAATCCATATCGAACTCTAAAGCATTTTTTAATATAATTAAAGCTGGAAAGCAATTTAAACTTAATTGAGGAAAAGTTTAGTAGGAACCTTGAATTTTCAAAATCTACGCCTCAAAAAATATTATATTTAATGAAATACACCTAAGTAAATAATCTTTTACGATTTCTTGCTTAAATTCGGCTGTTTACACACACCTCAGTTGGCCAAATATTTCCCCAAGAGTACTCACGTCAGAGCAGCCAGGTTATTCATCCCGCCGTAGCACTTCAGGGTTCCATTCCGGGTCAATCTCGCGCAGTTTCCGCCCGCCGCCTCCGGAGCAGACGTCCAGTCATAGCAGCCATGCGTGAAATCCGGCCACGGAGTGATCTTGGTGGTAAAGATGCTGTTGGTGGTGGTTGTGCCATCATTCTCGTCGGCGGCTTGGCTCAGTCTAAGTAATAGATAATAATAGGTAAGTCAATAAAAGGCAGCTATTTTTGGAGCCCAAAACAGCCCTCAAATTGCTGGTGATAATTCCGACGCAGTGCGTCTGTCGTTTAGGGCCAACTTGATAAGCAGACGCCCGGTAAGACTTAATTGCTTGTGGAAAAACAGAGATACGGATGGTATACTAAAAAAACTGACAGATACTATTTAATTTGCTCTTTTTTTCTGTACTCAAAACAGAGATCCCGGATATTTTTTTCTCTGAAGAACTTTCAGAAAGTCTGATCTATTTTTCGCAAGTCTCGTTTAAAAATAGCTACTGGTCTTTGGTTTGGTTTTAGGCACTGCAAACTGCTTTTAGCCAACTTGGGGTAAACATATATGTCTGTATATATAGACTAATCTGAACGGTAGCCCAACTCCGAGCCGTGTGCCTGCGCAGTATGGAAATCTCTTGTTTACTCCGTCTATATGGCGGTTCTATTAGCGCACGGAGGAGAGTACATCACATGATGCCCACTTAGCACATGTCGAGGTGCTAGATATCAGGTTGACAGACGGAAAATCAAGAAAGCACCGAAAAAGCTTATAGAACTTGTACCAAATTATATTACTTTATATACAGAAAAAGAGATAGGTCAGTTACAGCTTCTTCTAGTTTGTTTTCAAACATAATTTTCATATATAGACTAGTTCCAAAAATAATCCCCGAAATACATACATCATCTCTTAATATAACCCCACGCGTTCTCTAACCAACAATTAGCAAGTTTTCGTAGCATTTCGCTTACTCTCCAGGCGTTAAACTCAACAATACACAAAGTGAAACATTATAATAACAGCGAAAATATTTACTTAATAAATACAGGCGAAAAAAAATTGGGAATTCGGTAGCAGCTTTGTTTGATTTCCAAGTGGTAAAAATTTGTGGCCAATGACAAATATTTAAATTCGTTTGGTATTGAGGTTTAAAGGCTGTCGTATGAAGACTGAACATCATAGCTGACAGAATCGACACTCTTTCTGCCAATTATCATTTATTAACAACAGAAAATTTATAAGTTAAACAAAATGTAGCGAATTTAAGACTTGTTTTTCGATATTTTCTTGAAGTTTTGCTTATTTCCAAGCATAAAATGTCGCAGTTATAGCTTTGCGTGTCTGTAATGTCAAATTTTAATTGAAAAGTTTGCCTCAAAACATTTTTCAGTTGACTTTAGTTGACTTTTAATTAAAACAATCAAAAAGGTTTGAATAAAAAGCACTTGCCACATTCTAGGGAATAAATACCTCCAAGTACTCGACTTCTACTTGACATTTGGTGATAGAAAAGCCTTAAGAATAATTAAATTTAAGCCAATTTAGGCTTATTGTTTACCCCCTTTCCACTCGAGCACTTGAAACCCGTTTATCAATTCCGCGAGGGAATTAAATCTAAATAAATCTACTTATGAATCCGTCACGACAGCGGCTGTCGATTCCCATTGAGATTGTAGGATGATACGTAATGGCAAAGGAAAATAAATGAGATCTAGAGTAGAGATGACAAGAAGAAATATGGACAAAGCCAGGGGGAATATATAGAGACAAGCGTTACTCCAGATCTAAGAGCATGAGCAGAGCTGATAAACAGAACCTTTTTATAGAGCCCGTCCGCCTCCGGTTGGTGTGATAAGAATTTTAAAATTGGGGGCCGAGAATACCTAACTGATTCCCTTCTATCACTGCTTGGGGTAGCGATAAAGGGGAATCTCTGGGGGGTTTTTGGTGGCTCTGTTTTGAATGTTGAGGAAGTTGAGCTACCTTGGCTACCTTGGCATTTTATGGCCCATAATTACCACGTTTTATGCATAATCCTCACAAGAACATAGAGTTAACTCTAGGAAAATACCTAGAAGCCAAGCTATATACCTTGCCCCTATTTAGTCCATTTATTATAACCATAAAACCCAATCAGTTCGGTTTGATTTTGCTGCGGTGATAAGTAACTTTGCCGTTCATATAAAAGGTTTACCACAGACTAACTATATGGCCCACATATGGCCTAACTCGGCATAGGATTTACTATGTTTATTAATAAAACAACTAGACAGTTGTAAAGGCTGCGACTGATAACACCAGAGCTTGTATTACACTTAGTTAACTTTTGTTTTTACCTTATTAAGAGCAGGATAAATGGGCAAACATATTTCACAGCACTGTTCCTAGCCATGTTCTTGTATATTTTGTATATTTATTTCCGAGAAGAACTCTGTTTATCCGATTTTTCATTCAGCTTATGGCATTGTCAGGTGGGGTAAATATTCGACTTGGAATTGTTTTGGCCTGGCCATTGGCTCTCTATGCTAAATACATAATCAAAACAGAAAAAAACCGAAATTGTTTTTGCGCGCCACGCCGCCTAATCGCTCCACGCATCCGCGTATCTCGCCGCGCTGTGCTACTTTTCTCGCGTTTGAAGTTCAAATGCGGCGCGAAAGCGAACGCGAGCGCGAATCGCTGATGGCCGCTTCTTCTTGGCATTATTTTTTGTGAGATCTCCAGCGTGAAATCAGCTGTGAGAGGCTCTATAGCATTTTTTTTTATCAATAGCTCTTTGCTCTCTCTCCGCCTGCCCGATTTTTGGGGGCTCGTTCTGGCCGGGAGCAGCTGTTGTTTTCGGTGGGGTGTAAGGCCGATGATGATGATTTACGATCAGTGTCAGGGTCGAGCCGAGTGGGAGTAGCATCTACACTGATAGAAAAATGTAAATCTCCTTTTAAGATTGTATGCATTCCTAAATTAAATCTTAATATCTTAATAAAATTGAACTTAATTTAAGATCTTCCCCAATCTTAAAATGAACGCTGTTGAACCTAGAAAATTTTTCTTAAAATAAGAACAAAATGTGATTACGCTACTTTCGTGACCAAATGGTCACGATTCTATGAACAAAAATCTTAAAATCAGATCATTTTATTATCAGTGTACACTCAAAATACAGCCAGTGAATCATCCATTACCTGGTTCATTGGCATACAAATTACCTATTAATTATGGTCACACCATTTTGGGCCTTCTAATGGCCGCCGTCAGGTGCAGAATAAAAGCAATTGACATCGGGCGCTTTTTAGGTACATCGCTAACCATGTATTCTCTGTATTTTGTATTTTGTACACCGAATTTACATCAAGTTCTGGGGCTAAACTAGGGGTATATAGTTAACACAAACCGTTCACTAGAGCGTGTGTATATATAAAGTAAGTTTGACTAAAAATTGCGTGCTCTCTATGGTTGGTAACAGTGAATATTTGAATATTTGGTGCTCGTGTGCAGCTGAGAGCTCTGAGCTTCTTTGGACCGGTTGAAAATGCATCGTCACTGATATATACGCTATATACGCTATATAGAATAAGATATTTCCTATGAAACTTTGTAAGCTTTCGCCGCGAGGCCTTGTAGGTACATTTTGCAGCCTGCATCCTGTTGCCTTAACTACGTCTACTAGGTTTTAGTCAACATCGCCTACGGAGGCATCGCCTGCCGCCGCAGTCTCGTCGTTGGTTCCTGCACTGGCATTGTGGATCTTCTCATTGGTCTCGGCCTGCTTCTGGCGCTCGTAGTCACGCACATCCTCCAGGGTCATGCCATGCCACTCGTCCAGCCAGGCAAAGGCCTGCCGGTGTCCCAGCAGCAGGATTTCCCGTATGCCGCGCTGGATGAAGTCCTCCACCTTGGTCTGAAGGCCCCAAACCTCGAATGTGGCGTGGACCACTTTGTAGGAACACATGATGGGCTTGTCCGTGTCCCGCCAGCCCTCGATAAGGGGACCGCGATCTGTGGAGGGAAAAATAATATAATGTAAACACCTCATTTTGTATTACACGCTCACATTAGTGACCAGTTGGTATAATGTTATCGGTAATAGTCCTAACGCATAGAACTAAGATAGATTTTTAAGAAAATAATATACGGTCACTTTTGGTTTGGCAAAAAGAGCGATCGACACGATTGGGATCGAGAAAAAGAAAAAGTTATACAAATAAAAGCCATCCGCCGTTATTATTTTGAAATAAAAGCCTAGGTGTTTACAATAATATAATATATCCTTGATAAATCCAAGACCCTTACTTGTCTTTATGGATTTGTAGAACTTGGGATCTTCCTCCTCCTTGTAATGCTTGGGGCTGAGGTCATCGAAAGCTATGTCCAAGTGATCCACGGTACGGGTCTTCAGCTCCTCCTCTGTCAAGTCCAGACACTATCAATCAAAAGCATTATTAATCACTTTAAAGACCTTGAGCTATATTTTTACATTCTCTGTGCTGCCATTATTGTCCTCGTACTTTGTTTTGATGAGCACATTTAGCTTGGGGATGAAGGAGCACTGTAAATTGAGGATAATTGCGTTTGTTAGCGAAGGACGACCGGAATAGAAGCCATACCAATTACCGTGTATTCTAGGTAAGGGTTTTTCCGTTCCAGCCAATTGCAGGTCCCATTACGGCGCATGAAATTATAATGCAGAAATCCGAAAATAAATCAATAAGCTAACCATCATTCTCATTAAATATAATTCGAGCGTGACTAATGGGTTATTCTTGGGGTTAAAAATACACTAGTTAGGGGTTGGAAAGTATTTGTAGATAGCAATTTGAGTTCTTATGTTATTAAAGCTAAAATAGACATGGCCTTTTGGGTCTTTGCTTATTTGGGAAATTAGCTTGGGGTATTTTGGTCTCTTTGATATGATATCTAAAGGCTTTTATAAACCATCTGGCATGTAGTTAATGGTACGAACTGTAAACAATGGGAAAACATCGATAAAAGTATAGGATAATTAGTGTCTTTGATTTGTAAATAAAATAAAAATTAGGTCTTTGCTTTGAGAAGAATTTTATAGCCTAAGGAAACTTATGTTTCTTAAACCGAACTAAGGATATTTTCACTGAGTTGGGCCCACTTTTTCATTGCCCGGTTATAGTTAACTCTTACTTTAAGCTTGTCAGTTTCTTGAGATAAATATAAGCTAAGTAATTGGATTGTTCTTTAAGTAGTTAAGGAATACTTAACTCTCGTTTGCCTACTTTCTTAATTACCGGTTAAAACTAACTCTTACTAGACTCTTGTATTAGGTTCTTTACCTCCAGTTAAGGTTATTTAACCATAATCTTTTTGATTTCTAAAAAAGAATATTAAAACAGATTGATGTGTTTAAAAATGGTTAAAGAAGTTTGAATTAATTTAAGTTTATTTTCTTAATGTTTGGTTAAGGCTAACTCTCACTTTAAACTCTTCGGTTTCTTCGGCAGAATATAAGCTAAGGAAATGGATTTTTCTTAAACTAGTTTAAGAATACTTTACTGAAGTCTGTCTAGAGTTAAACTGATTTAATATTACTCTCTCAATGTGCGGTTAAGGCTAACTCTCGCTATAAAATGTCAGGTTAAGGATAACTCACTATTAACTGGTCGGTTATTTTAAAGATCCACTTTTTCATTATTTATTTAGGTCTAACTCTCACTATAAACTTGTCAGTTTATCTACTCATCAAATTCCTAACCCTACATTAAGAAAATTACCTTTAAATATTAAAGTTTTCCTATAAAACAATACAAAATAACACGTTTATTAAGTGTCACAGGATACCGAAAGCCATATGGCTTTGCAAGCTTCTATCTGGAAACCAAAACAAGCCAGCTAGTAATGGTAAAACACCTCCATCTGGCTAGGTAAACAAACCAGCTTGTTGAAATGGATCCCTAGCCTAAAAGTCAACGACCCAAAGCCTAAACACGCAAACAGGGATTCCTATGAAGTGCATACAACCACCTTATCGATATAGTGCACTTGGACGGCATGTAAACAGATTTTATCAGCCGGCAGAATGCGATGGGAGTTGCGACAGTTGGCTAACACAATTGCCGAACGCTGATTTGGAGCTTGGGGCTCTGTTCCGGTGCGAGTGTTAGCGATACGGATGACGTATCACAGGTCCGACAGGTGTGTGGTTAATGGGGCCTTTATCGGCAGACATGCCCCCACCATTATGCCGGTCGGTTGGCTGATAAAGCGGAATTCCTGCTGGCACCCGAAGAAAAGAACACATGATGTACTCGGAGAACGCTGCCATATGGCCGGAATAAGTGCCGGAGACGGAGGCGTAAAGGAATCCCAACCGCCCGAATGCATAATTAAGTGGGTTTAAAAATAGCCTTCAAGTTCGGGGATGTGATGGAATGGAGATGGATGGGGATGCGCAGTGGCCACTGCTCACTCACCTGTTAGCGTGTAGGGATAGTAGTTCCAGGACTTCTCTATCACGTAGAAGACGCGCGGGCAGATGGCCTGTATCCAGTAGGGCAGCCGGCTGACGTAAATGGGAAGCGAAATGCGAAATCGAGTCTTTAATGAGCTATCCGGAAACTGCGCAGCATCGGCTACGAAGGGGCTTCCCACCTGGACAAGTGAATGTGCTTCTCCGTGTACTGCCCCTTGCCGTGGACGGGGTCCTCGCACGGACGGTTCTCCACCACCTCGACTCCCTCGCCCTCCTCCGACTGTTCCAGGCTGTGGCGCGCAATCATGTAGAGCTGCCCGATCTTGTACTGCAAAATGATGACATAAAAGCTCAAAGGTGAGTTCTCTCGGCTGGAGCAAAGGTGGCGGGCACTCACCTCCTCCACGGTTAGCGGCATGCACACGCGATACTCCTTGGTCAGCACCATTGCGTCGGTGGAAACGGTTCGCGTAGGAAATCAAAAATCAAAAGTTACGCAAAGCGGGGCCACACGAGACGCAACGGAAAACCAACAACAAGTACACTTAAAGCGACCGTTGCTGGAAGCTCAAAATTACCAGAAGAAGCAGCGGTATTTTTCGGAATATTTCAAACGCTCAGGACGCGGTCACACTGTTAAAACATCGATACGTTTAGCAATGTTCCACACCTTTTATTAATTTTTGTATGCACCTATTTACCCAGTTTCGTCACCTTCTTTTGACAGTTAAAACAGGGTCGTTTTCATCAATTTATATCGATTGTTTCGCAAAACAAATTTTTAATAAGAATTCTTATTATTATTTTCTCCTATAAACATCTAGCTGAACATTTGTATAAATTAAATAAATCGAATTTATTGAGTTTTGATTTCATTAACAGATTTTTTTAAATTGAGGGGAAGACTGGATTTTTTAGGGGGAAATATCGACTATTTGAGATTTTTTAGGGGGAAAGCTAAATTTTCATCTGGTAACACTGAATCACACGTGCATTCTTTCATTTAAAATTTTCTCCCAAAGTGAACAGTTGCGTTTGCTCGTGTTTTAAGCATATTAAAAGGTAAGAACTTATTACATTAACATTAACACTAAAAATACGGCCCCTTGCTTTCCATGATGCTCATTTATTACCGCCCCAGTCTGAAGAGACGTGTTGATTGGTTTTCTATTCTGATACCCAAAAACCACATGTGGCCCGCAAAATTTTTTTTTATTAAACTACAAAATACTGATGTGTGCTCTTAATTTGCAGCCATGCCATGCGGTAGCAGTGATTATGGACAATATAATAACCTGGAAAATGAAATTCCCCGATGATGGGACCAATTTTGGATGAATTCTGTCCCCGACACGTGTCCCGACAAAGTAAGGTTAGTTTTGATCGGCAATATTTTCAAATTAATTGCTTCTGTGATGCCAAATATATACCGCCCCAGTCGGAATTACTTTGTCGATTGGTTTTACAAACTGATGCTTCCAGCAAGCAATGAATTTCGAGAGCCTCAAATTGATTTGTACATTAATCCGGTTTTCTGAATTGCAGATTCCGTAAAGGGATGCCTGACATCTGGTTTTAACTTAAGGAAAAGCCGGTTAAATGAGGTCCAAAACCTGGATGTATTTCCTCTATAAGGTAAGCATCCTCCAATATATTTGGAATTCTATTAAATGCCCTCGAATGATGAAAGATTTACCCAGCTCGCTTTGATATCTATGAAGAAAACTGTTCCATATCCAACGCAAAAATATACTTGCTGACTTTATTTTAAAAGAACATCGAGTTGGTATTGGTATTTTTCATTTTACTAATGAAATATGTTTGTGTTTTATTATTTTCAGAGGAAAAACTCTGGAGGAATGTGGTATTCTTCAGGGGAATCTGGAATAGGTGTGTATTTTCCCTTAATTAAGTCTAAAAATAACTGAAAATGATGAACGATTATTATTTGCTACTCTTGAAAAGTTTTGATGACAACCTTCACCTTTTAACTGAAGCATTATTACAAAATTAAAAGTGCAATCAATAATTTGAACATATAATAATAAAAGTACTTTATTTTTCCTTGCAGATTGATAGACGGATCAAGCTGGAAATTGAGAAATCTTAAGCTGCTTAATCGGGTAAATTATAATCATTAGAATATGTTTAAAATCACAATCTTAAAATGATGAAACATTTACCCAGCTCGCTTTGATATTCAATGAAGAAAACTGTTCCATATCCAACGCAAAAAATGAATTGCTGATTTATTTCTAGCACACATAATTTTAAGTCTACTTAAATATGTATTTTAATAGTATTTTTTTTATGTTTACAGACATAATTGGCAGTCAAAAGCAGGAAAGTGTAACTGAATGCATATCGGTTTAGAAAGGTAGGTACTTTAATATTTCTAAAAAAATAAATAAATATAATTCCGAATATGATGAACGATTATTATTTGCTACTCTTGAAAAGTTTTGATGACAACTTTCACCTTTGTAACTGAAGCACAAATATAAAATCATGAAAGAAGCACTTATAACCATGAATACATTGTAATAATTGTTTTTCTTTCACTTTTCAGGATGAGGAACCTCAGAAAAAATAATTATGTTAACTGTTTCTGGAAGCTAATAAGGTAATTATAGTATTTTTATGATTTAAGTAACTACCTTTAAAATGATGAAAGATTTACCCAGCTCGCTTTGATATTCAATGAAGAAAACTGTTCCATATCCAACGCAAAACATGAATTGCTGATTTACATCCTACAGTTACCAGATTTCTGAATTTGTAAATGCCTTTTATAACAAAAACCTTTTAATTATATTTACAGAAATCACTTAAAGGTGTTTGATGACATTTAAAAAGCTAAAACGATTGAAAAGGTGAGTTTATACTGCTAAAAGTATATAAAATGTATTTTCTATGATGACAAACCAATAGACAAGCATATAACCGAATAATCGTGTTGATTTTCACCCGACTGACTTTAGAAAATACAAGAAACCATTCAATATTTTAGGAAACACATTTTAATGAGGTATATTTTCCAGATTGAACTGCTAGAGGACACAAACACCTACAACATTCTGTTTCGTTAATGGTAAGCATTAAGTAATGAACGATTTTCATATATGCTGTGATGAACACCTTATTTAAGCCAAACAGTTATCCCTGTCATAAGAATAATTGATGATAAAATAAGCTGACCAAATAGCTTTTTAACCAGATTTAATTTTAAGTTTGTAAGCTTTACTAATATTTGAATTATTTACAGGTCTGCTGTTGCAAAAAATGTGAAAGATTGATGGCTTTCTTGGCAAATAGGTGGGTTTTAGTTTCTAATTAATTACTTAGTTTCTTTCATGATGTTTATGTATACCGCCCCAGTCGGAGAAATAATGTCGATTGGTTTAAATTGCTGATTAATTTAAGTTTAAACTATATATTCTGCTTTTCTAAAATATTATCTTTAACATGTTCATTTATTTCTTGCAGATATCTCAGCTAGCACTATGGAAAAAAGCAAAACCAACATAACATTCTGAGCAGTAAAGGTAGGTTTAGTAGTTTAGTTTATGTTTAGTTTACTTTAAACATTTATAATGATGTTTTGGAATACCGCCCCAGTCGGAGAAATGATGTCGATTGGTTATTAATTACTGATTTATCATTTTAAAATACTTACTTTTACCACTATAAAGAAATGTGTATTAAAACTATTATTTTCTTGTAACTTACAGATGTCTGGATATATATTTCGGCTGCTGTCTATCTGCCTGAGGTGTGTATGCCCTTTATTTCTTTAATCTTTGACTTTCTTTAACTGATGACAAACCTATAGACAATCATATAACTGATTTTACACATGTAGACTAGTTTTAATTTCTGAATTTATTTAAACTTGCAACAAAATGAAGAGTATTTGATTTGTTTTAAACGGTAACTATGTTTTATCTTGCAGGTATTGTCTAAAAGGGGTTCGAGTTGCCCAATAATCCGATTTGGCAGGACCAAACAAGGTTAGTATTTGCTAGGCAGTCTCATTATAACGAACACAGAAACAATCTCTATGATGAACACCTTTATTTAAGCCAAACAGTTATCCCTGTCATAAAAACAATTGATGATATACTAAGCTGATATTATTAATTTACTTTTTATGATAATTCCATACCGGATAATATCAGTAATTCTGTGAAATTTCTTTTGCAGATGAAACTATTTTTTTAATGTAATTTGGAATATCTTTGGCGAGGTCTAAAGGTAAGCATATTTCTTTACTTACCTTTTAGTCATATCTTTTCCTATCTTATGATGAAGACCCATTGACAAGCATATAGCTGAACTTCCCTGTCGATAATGCACACGCGACTGATCCGTAATTTCCAATTCCAACCATGTGATTAATCTGCCCCAAGAACGGCCCATCTAATTTCTATCTTATCTTCCATTGCAGTCACTCCACTCGACTTTGACCGATCCTAAAATAAAACTGATGTAATCATATCATATCGCTGAATAAAAATACACACTGGCTTTATTTTAATATAACGTGATATATTTTATTTCATAGACATTCAATCGCTTCAGTTAGCTGGGAGATACTTAATGCTTTCTGCTTTCTTTTGGGCCCAACTCAGTGGGCTCTACATATATAAGAATATTCAATTTGTAAATGTTGAGTCCTATATGTGTGTAAACATGTAAATATATATACGTTACATATGTATTTGCTTGGCTTTATCCTTGTAAATATACCATATATATATAATAGATCGTTATTGTATGCATAGGGATTAGGTTCGGGGGGGCTAGACACGTTCAAAAAACCCAATTGCTTTACCGATGCTAACCTCTGATCTCGAGTGGGGTTGCGTGCGGATGGCACACTGAAACATTTAATGGAAAGCCCAACTATATATGTTTAATGCCTTGGGTAGTATAGTTTATAGATCGCTAGAGTCTCTAGTTAAGATATCGTCGATATAAAAGGTTCATTGCTACCGAGACAACACTTATAAAGGTTATTCCAATTATTTGATTTGCTCCTTTGCGTCATCGTTACAAACTATATATAGATAATCCGCTCTGGAGTGGGACAACTAAGGCCAAATACAGTCATTTTTTAACATCAATGACGATTTACAGCGAACTGAAGTGAGATTTAGAGTGCGAGGGGTCACAATTAGATATCAATTCCGTGTGGGAGTCTGAGGGGTAGATATAGTAGAGCTGGGAAAAAATCGATTGCAATATCGATCTATCGATTCCTTTTTTTTCGGTCCAACATCGATTCTATTTTGGCAGAATCGATGTATTGTGAACCATTCATCTTTTGTATCATCTTTTGAAAATGATATAATTTCTTTTTTTTTTTGTTCCGAAAATTTGTTCCCAGCTCTAAGATAAAGGGCTGAGTCTGAATCAAATGTCTGGCTACTTCTCAATCACTTAATGTTTTGGGGTTTCGTTTATTACAATTACTCAATAGATGTTTTTTAAAAAAACAATAAGGAATCAATAACAATATTCATAAAATGTATCATTATAGAATATATGGTAAATGTAAGTCTAAAAACTACATATAATTCGCGTACAAGTCTAGGTTGGTATGAAATAAATAAGTTTCGCATGCGTGTGTTGTATTGGGTTGAAAATAATGGAAGGAGGATATCCAGGTCTAGTGGCCAATGTGCTTCTTGATGAGTGCTTGCAGGAGGCGCACCTTGGCCTTCTTCTCCTTGTACTGGGCGTACGTCTCCGTCTCCAGCGACCGGCGGTCCTGCTTCAGCATCTTGCGACCGTTCTGCTCCTCGAACAGCGACTCGTACTCCCGTATGGTGGCCTTCAGCAGGGCCTTCTCGTCGCGTGCGCGATCCAGCTGCTCCCACAGTTGGTCCAGACTCAGCGAGGAGATGTTCTCGCTGGCCCCCGTCGACTCCAGGGGCGAGGCAGTCACTCCAGCTGCCGGTCCCGTCAACGTGGTGGTGGTGGTCGTCGACTCATCGGAGGAGGCGTTCTGGGTAAGAGTATTTGGCGCATTCGAGTCGCTGGGCGAGTTTGTGGTCTCGGTGCTGTTGTTCGATGAATACTGCAGCGGCGTGGAAGTGGCCTCGAACACCATCGCCTCGTGCTCCAGGATTGTGGGCAGCTCTGGGACTCCGGTTCCGGCGCCAAACATAACGGTGCGGGATACCAGACGCTTCAGCTGCCGGTAGCGATCGTAGAGCGGCCGGGCTGCGTCGCGCTCCTCTTTGGTGATGGGATGGCCGTAGAGGCTCTCAAAGTAGAGCAGGCCATGCTGCACGGCACTCTTCTCCTGCACCAGCTGGTCGGCATTCAGATCGTCCAGCTGCTCGGAGCGATGGGCGTTCACGCGCTTCTCGTTGAGGTTCTGCAAAAAGAGGGAAAAGGAGAGATTGGTTATTTCATAATTTATGCAAGAAAATCATCATTTGGGATGAATGCACTATGGCGCATGAGTGAGGGTTGAAGGTAGTTGACTTGGAATGAACTTTGACTGACAAAAGGCCTATTGAATGTTTTATAGGTTCCTATCTTTCCACTTTCTTTTATGGCAAATCGATACATTATGATACAAATATTAGTTATTTGATAATTTATGCAAGAAAATCATCATTTGGGATGAATGCACTATGGCGCATGAGTGAGGGTTGGAGGTAGTTGACTGAAACTTAATTCCAGACGAATTGGAATGAACTTTGCCTCACAAAAGGTCTATTTAAATGCTTTATAAGTTGCTACCTTTCGACTTTCTTATAAATTCGATACATTATGATAAAAAACCCCACAATCAAAGCCACAGAAGCTCCACAAAAGTGAACTGATAAAGACCACACACGCATCGGTAAACAACACAATTAATCAGCTTCTTGGGTATTATACGTAATTTGATTTGTTTATGATTCGGCCCTGACAATGACAGGCCGCGACAACGGCAGACATGGCCGAAGATGCCAGAACCCGGGAACAGAAATAGAAATATATAACCGTATTGTAAACAAATAATAATACACAGTGCAATGCAAACCTTACATTATAGCCATAATATATGGCTTGGCACTTGGATGGCTGCCTCTCCTCTTTGGTCTCTTTGGCCTTTTCCCATTTCCCATTTTCACACACATATCGTAAGGGAAAAAATCATTTCGCGCACACTTTGTTTTCTTGGCAGAAATTCAATTTCAATTTGGAGTGGATTCCTTTTGGGCCGCCGCCGGCCGAGTGTTTGTCTGCGGCGTTTGTCTATGACAAATGTATCATTAATTTGTCAATATATACATAGAGGAGGCCTGTCCAGAAGCCATAAATACAGGCGGTATATACTCGTATTTGTATAAATAAAAACCTCATTATATTCGCCCAATTTGGAATGTGGAAATTGATTTCTTTGGACATTAGGCTGCGGAAGCCATGGGAAGTCGCTAGAAAATAATTATGTAAATGATTTCTGTTGATTGATGAGGCTAGGAATGATGTCTTTAGCTGGTTTTCATGCTTAAGACTCTGCGTAAAGGTCAATAGCTATTAATAAGTTAAAGGAATAGGGTAGAAGTACAATATGAATTGATTTTGAAGACCTTTTCCTATAGCCTATATCCTCCATTTAAATTTAAAAGCTTTCTAACCGCTGAATTTGTTTTCATAAACAAAATATGTGTTTACCGAGTGCCCCCCTCCCTTGACAGTGGGACAAGATCAAAGTTACTGCCAAATTGCGGCTGTCGTGGCCATCATCCTATACTATATCCCCTCTATAGTATATACACCCCCAATTTCGCTCTGACGTCTGCGCTCCACTTGCTAATTGTCATAAAATGTGTCTCGTGATTTGGCTCTGAGCTTGCCAAAAAAAAAGGCAGAGGGGAATTTTTTAATGTATCTCTTACCTGCTCGATTTCAGCGAGGGTGGCCTTCATGCGCTCCAGCTTCTTGGCCACCTCCTGGCCAGCAATGCCGCTGCCGCCGCCGCTGCCCACCTTGAGGCCCAGCGCCGCGATGGGATCAGTCTTGAGCTCGTGCCGCTCCTTGCGCAGCTTGCTCAACTCCGCCAGGGCGTTCTTCATGTACTTGTCGTTCAGTCGCTCCGCCTGCGAGGGCCTGTAGCCCAGACGCTGCTCCAGGGACTCCTCCAGCTGCACCAGCTTCTTCTTGAGCACCGTCACCCGGCGATTGATGGATTTTAGCCGCTCGTCGGGCGTCTGGAAGGCCACCATCATGGCGGGCAGCACCTGCTGCATCACATCCCGGGTGCGCATATTCTCCAGCGAGCTGAAGGCCCGCACTGCATCCATGGGCTCCATGTCCATGTCACTGATGTCGGCGTGAAGCTGAACTGTGGCCGCCTGCTTGGGCAACTGTTGGGGATACGGCATGGCCTTGGCAAGCTGAGCAGCTGCATCCAGGTTTCCGCCGATGTGAGGGCGAGAGTGGGCATAGCGGCGGCTCAGGATGGGGGCTGGCTCGTCTCCGCGCTCCCAGGGCAGCGACTCCTGGGCGGATGTGAGATCCAGGCTCTGCTGCTGCCGCTGGGGCTTGGCCTTGATGGGCGCCGGGGCGGCGTTGGAAGTGGGCGTGCTGTCGTCGCTGCCCGCCGAGGAGCTGGTGGTGGGCGTGGGTGAGATGCTGGCGCTCCTCTTGGTCTGCAGCTCCTTCTGCTGCTGATGGAAGTCTATCAAATTGTTGTCGTTGTGATCCTGCTGCTGCTGCTGCTGTTTCCTGCTGCTGATGAAACCTCTGCGCTCGTACTTCAGGGCCGACAGATCGTACTTGTAGGCGCTCTGCTCGTCCCGCCGCGAGGGCAGGTACTTGGAGCCACTGCCTCCGCCGCCGCCGCCCTTCTTGGCCACTCCGGACTTGCGCACCGGCGGCTGGCGAGACTTGCAGAAGCGCTCGCTGCTGCGACGTCGCTCGTGCTCGCACTCCGAGTCATCGCTGGTCTCCTTGGCCAGCGGCTGGCGCGCCGGACTGGTCTCCAGGCGGGGACGCTCCTTGGCCGCCTCCCCCGCTGGCAAGTTGGCCAGAGAGGCATTATTTTCGCCCAGCTCCGAGGCCTCTTCCTGCTCCCGCTCGAACTCCTGCCGGTAGCTGGCATAGCTGGCCGTGCGCTTAAAGTCCTCGGAGGACACGCGACGGATGACATCGCACTGGGCCTCCAGGAGATGGGCGGCGGCCGCGGTCTGACATCCAGTGGCGGTGGTTGCCACAATACCCGCCGGTCCGCCGTCCGTGAGCAGCTCCTCGCTGTTGCTGCGCTGCAGCTTGCGATCCTGGCCAAAGGCCGAGCTGCTGTCCAGGCGCTCCTTGCGCTTCCGCGACGACTTCTGCCATTCCAAAGCCGGATGTATGATCTCGGGCAAGTAGGTGGAGCTAAAGCCACTGTTTACATGGCTCTTGAGGCCCTCCCCAGTGCCCGCCAGAGCTGGCATGGGCTTCTCCGGACTGCGAACCGCCTCATTGCGGGCTGCAGCAGCTGCGGCTGAGGATGAGGAGGATGACGAGGCTGCGCTGCCGCACGAGGCCGTCGACGATGATGAACCAGTGAGACGACTCAGGTCGTCTTCGTTCAGCCCAGTTGTGGGATGGCGCATGCCGCACTGGAAATAGAGAGAGAGTGAGGGAAAACGTGAGAATCAATATGAGATAATGAGAAGATTGCATCTAAAATTATAAATAATTAAACCAATCGAGAAATGTCATTTGCCCGGCGGCTGCAATTAAGTGGGCTAATAAGTGTCGAGTGCTCAATGTGTCGTATGAGTAATATTCCATTAATTACATTTATTTGTGCCAAGTCATGACCCATCATCAAAGTCTGGACTCTAGGGGCATTTCAGCCATAGTTGAACTGATTATATAAGCTTATAAATGGCTTAAATACACCTTTGATAAATAATTAAAGTCCGTTGCCAAGCCAAGTCAGGTTTAAGGGTAATAAAAACATTATTTTCTTCTTTATTATATAATCACATGATGAAATTATAGATAGAGTTTGATAAAATAACGAAATATATATGCAAGCACTAAGAAAATACCGAAATTTAATTATAATAATTATTTAATGCAAATATTATATAACACAATCTATAAAGAAGGCTGAAACCATGTTTTTCGTTCTAATACTGATATTTTAGTTCGTATGATGAAATACTGGCCAAGTTTGGTATTTCATAAATTATCAAAAATTTAATAAGTCTTAAGAAAACTCTGCTAAGTTTATGTCCTATATAATTAAATAATAAAAACCTGCATTATTACTTTAGATAATTCCTTTTCTCTAAGCTTTTTTGACTTGAGATTTATTATTTAGTTTTAAAACCTTTTAAAACCGAGTTATACATTTCCTTAAAAATGGTATTCCCCGTAAAAACTATTTAATATTTACCAAAATATAAGTAATAAGTCTGGGCGTCATTCTGCTTTGGCTAATCTCTAATTTAATCAGTCTAACTTGATTTATTATCACAATGAATTCACTTCAGTTCACTCTCTGGTTACTTTTGATCACAGAAGCTTGATTTGAATAGGCGAACTCGTTATTTGTTGGACAAATAAAAATGTCAACGCCTTAAATCTCGCTTAATAAATTTCAATAAATACTAATTGAAATTTTCTTTTCACATTTGCCGTTTAGCTCAAGTGCTTTTAGCTTTTTCTTTTCTTTTTTCTGTTTTTCCAGCAGTTCACATGTTTTGGGATCTTGATTATTTTTACAAGATTTCTGCCCCGTTTGGCACGATTGTTAATTATTTTCTCGAAGCTCTTCCGCTTGATTTTGTGGCTTTTCCTCGGACACAGCCGAGCAAAAAGATTGTGGAGGAGGAGAGAACACTGGCGTTGCTTTCTTTGGGCGCACCGAATCACTATTAAACCCATTTCAGCTCCGACCTCGCAAATTATATAGAGAATTATATGCGGGAAAACGAGAGCGGCAGCGAGAGAGCGAGCGCCTGCGCGATGGAGAATTCCCGATCGATCGGCGAGAGGCAGCGCGGGCTCTTCGCGAAAAAAGGTGCGAAAAAGCTTCGGTAAACAAGAGTTCGGATTGCAAACAAAAACAAAAAAAGTCCCGAGCTGGAGACACTTACACTCTACTTCCCTTATCGGCCCGGGGGATATGGTAGTGTCTCCTATATCTATATAATCGGTGGCCCGCAGACAGAGTGTGATATTTGCCGAAAAGGTGCGACGAGAGGTTTTAAAAATAAATCTGGATCTGGCCCGCAAATTAGCGGGGCAAGCCGTAGACTTTTTTATGGCCATATTAATAAGGCGAATTAATTTATGCACTTGTTTTCTTTCGGCCCCTGCACACGCTCGGATGATCGAAACTCATTTTCGGAAACCGAGGCCAAAGACAGGTAACTGGAAACAGTTAACGGGAAGCAAAAAATCAGAAATATGCAGGCGAAAAATTACGACAAAAATACGCAAAAATTCAAGTGCAATGTCACGACGTGTGTAAAAATAACAATTAAAGCGATGAGAGGGGAGAGAGGAGAGCGACGAGCGGCGTATGGATAGCTATGAGTCACTTTCTCTAGGTTAACCGAATATCGGAGCATCTCCGGTCAACTGCCTGCCCCGATGTGGGATCGCCAACGAGACGAACTAATTAAGAGACGCACGCGCCCTACAGTGACGTCAATCGGAGACGTGATCGAGAACAGCCAGAAAAGGCGGAGAATATATAAGAATTAACACACATTTACGGGCTGAAATCCTTCAATTTGAATTATATGTGAGACTTTTTTGTACAGCTTATAGTTTAAAAATGTATAAGTCTGATAAGATTTATAGGTAAACTTAAAGATTTTAAGGTTCTGTAATTTAAACTTGCAAAAGTAATACATAAATCAAAGTTAAAACGGAGAAAAAACTATACAATTTTTTAAATAAAGCATAGAAAATGTTTTGCAAAACAACGTTCTCTTGAGTTTTCTTGAGATTATTGCGCAGTTTCCTCGCATGACCAAGAATTTCATCATTAAATTAGGAAAACATTTGATATTTGTCAACACCAGCAATTTCTAGTATTTTTCACTGCTTTTACCCCTTTGAAAGCCTGATAAAACCAAAGCTAAAGCTCCTGAAATGTCCCCAATTTTAATACTATAAATATTTATAAAAAACAAATTCCTGCAAAAGAAGGGTTCTTTAAAGAAAGTAGGCGCGTGCAAAGCATTTCCAATAGGCATACCTCCCTAAGACCAGTCTTAGGCTTTATCAACTTAATTAGACTCCAACGGAAAGGGGGATTTTCGCTTGCAGACAGATAGCGACACTCGAAAGCCATTTTTTTATAATGGATAATGAATTGGACTTCAATTTGGGGTTCGTGTCGGTTATGTTGACTTACGAATCAATATAAATCGAACCACCTTTCATTAATTATAAACACATTGCCCCAAGTATTGATTATATAAGAAAAAGGAGCTGAAATAGCACAATTTACTCATCGAGTCGAAGCAAATATAATCTCTGGATCGTCATTGTGATTCCTTCCACCTTAACCAGAATTGTTTATGCAATAAAAGACCACGATAATTGTTTACACAGAGGCAGGCCGGCGGCATAACCACACAGTTGCATGACTCAAAAAGCTCCGACAAAAGGTCGGGGAATGGATAACACCCATGGAACCCAATCCCCACCAGCACCACTCGAGCGCCGCGATACATGAATTGGCATTTATTCGAATTTCGCTTTCAGTTTCGTAGTTTTTCCAGATAAAGCTTGTGGACACAAGCAGAGCGCAGGTGGTGGCGGTGCCAGTTTTCCACTATATCCCAATATAACGGGAGTTCTCGATAAGATTCCCCGTCGTCATGAACTATTTGTAGACGAACGGACACAGCAGACGATTAAGGTTTAAGTGGTTTCGGAACCAAAACAAGAAAAACAAGGAATTTTATGAGAGTTCTTGGATTGATAAAGGAGGTGTGTGTTTACACATGTTTCTTATATTTTTATTGATGTGAACAGGCATAGTTAAAGGAAATTATAGATGATTTATGAAAATAATACAAAGAGGGGAATTTGGCAATAAACCTATAAACTTAAGAGCTTTTGGGACCACTCCTATCATCTTAAAGGCTTAATTTGAGCGCATAGGTGCGTTGTTTATGCTCTGAGCATTATGTGCATGTGACGGCAGAGGGCCGGCAGGGAAATTTAAAAAGAAATATACTTGCTGGACTTTCATAAGCCTGAAATTCACTTTACTGTATATAATACCTTTAGAAACTTTTTAAAAAGTAAAACTTTTAAGCCCTTAACTTTGCTTAAAACGCCTTTTAAGCGACAAGAAAAGCTGAATTTAATGTGAAAACTTTGTGGCAATGCTTCAAAGAGCTCCACCGCCCCAGGAAACTCTTAGATTTCATAATCCTCCAGCTTATGGCCAGAGTAAAGAAGGTCGCACCGCTACGCACACCTTTTAAAGAGCCACGCGCTGAAATCAATATGTTTACCGACGACAACGAAAAAAAAAAGCAGGCACGAAAACAAAGTCATGGGTACAATAGCATGTTGGATTTATGGGGCTTTGTTGCTCGGTTGCGCGCTCTGAGCAGCAACAATAACAGACCGAAGCGCGTAAGCAGCATCGCACGGTGATGCTAAAATTGGACCACGCGGCGTATGCGCGATGCCAGTGGCTGAGATGTGCGATGTCGATGCGGGATTTTCGGGCATTTTAACAGTCCCGTGTGAATTCCTAGGCGGCCAACGCGATTACCGCTGTACTTTAAGCGGGCTGCAAATATTGAGAAGGCATTTTCACCGGCTGATAAGTCGGATTTACCTGGTAACCAGGGGCTAAAATATCGTCGAAATCAACAACTGCCGTAGACTGACTAGCGCCGGCTATAACCGGTATAGAACTGGTTAATTGCAGGTCTTCTCCGCCGATTCCCATTCGGCGGTAAACAGTTTTAGCCTAATTGTATCGACATTTCGGAGATTCGCGAGGGTCGGGGCGATAAAAGCCACTTCTCGGTGTTGACATTTCATCAATTTGAGTGCCTCAGGCATTTCGGTAGCCGGAATATAATCGTAAACAAAGCTATTGTAATTGTTTACCATGTCTTGGGTCATTCCTACGGGATTGTCTATTAACTTGATGGCTTTTAACAATGGATTTGTATCAGTACTTGAGTTATATAAGTATTGTGAATAACTGATATCTAGATTGTAATGTCCTCATAACAGATAAGGGAATGAAGGGTTTTCTCAGGTAATTTGATTATAAAATTCCATTTGTAAGTCATTTTGGGATAGCTTTTAAGGGAAATGTAGTTGCAGTTGCTTCTATAAAATTATTGCATGGTACTACTGCTTCCACGAATTGATTTTTATAAGCACTTGACTTATAAGTCGAACGATTAAATGGTATTATATTGTTTAGTTGTATTTTCTACGAAAGATAAGTAAGAAAAGCAAATAAATTTAATCTTAGAGACTGCAAATGTCTTACTGAGACTTTTAACTTTGTTATTAACCAGTAAATCGTAGACATTCCACAAATGAGTTACAAATATTATGTCAAGGTATTACCATGAATGGAAATTTTGTTGTACTTATTCAAAGGGGTGTGTCTTACTCGTACTTTTCCCATGGTATCTCTCCAATTATGCGCTGGCACATTACTAATAATAGCTCTTAGTTAGGGTAGAACAGGCCCAGCTGCTAATTGGTACTTTTATGAGTTCTCCGTGAGTCATATTGCCTTCAGTCAGTGCATTTTTAGAACCCATCAATCGAAGACAAGGTCAGAAAAAACCCATTAAAAGTGTGGAATTTCGAGTTCCCATTTCGTTCAAGAATGATATTCACGCTGCACCCAGTTGACAGCACGTTCGGTGTTGGTTTTCAATGGATATGTTGAGGCTCGCTTAATTGAACGACAATTAATCACACCCAGCGATTAGATAAGGCGAAAGCGATTCGCTCAGGAACACAGATAGCGAGTTTAATTTATGTACTGGCGCTGGAATTTCAAGAAGCCATCTCAAGTGGCCCAGACACGATGAGGGATTGGGCCATATATACCGGGCAATATTCCGGCCAAACTATATTCTATTTTCTGTATATAGTTCTATTTTGGGAAAACGTAACTTTCCACTGCGAATATCGCATCAATCACTGCTAGCTAGCCCAGCTATATCGACTAAACAAAGTGACTATCTTGACGGAAGGCCCCCTTTTTTGCCGTTATTGAAATCAGTTAATGTCAGTCACGTGCTCCTTGCATTTCCTTCGGTTGCGCAACGCCCAAAAGAATTGGATATTCGTATTGGAGAAGGGACTACCTCCCTAACGAGTTATGGGGAAATGCCAGTGGAATATTACCAAGCCCCCGAAAGCGAAATGCAAATGCGAGGCACACAAAAATTTTAATGAAGCGCGACTGGAACAACAAACAAAAAAGAAATGGCAAAAATGCGAGCAGAAAAAATAAATAGAAATAGAGGAGAGGCTTTTATAAATTGGAGTGAATTATTAAACTAATGAGGAAATTGAGAATGCGGGAAAACACTCCAGAAATAAACTGTGTAAACTAATGGTGAGAGAATCACATAAAAGGTATTCTTAGACCCTTTGTTAAAGTTACTAAACCCTTTAGATGTTTGTAGGAAATCAATAAAAGCAAATAAATAATAAATAGGCAATTAACAAAGGCGGAAAACGATTATTTAAATATCAGCCAGAGAAACAAGAATATTCCCTTTGAGATAATTGAGCTACTTGAGCTCAGCCTGACTTCTGCAGGGAATAAATCAATGAAAATTAATGGAGCCCTAGGCCTAACACCTGGTTTTCTCATAAAAACTATCAGGAAATGCACCGTAAACTTTTCTACGGTCAAAGTACAATTTCTCCCATCTTCCCTCGTGCAGTTCGTGACGTAATTAGTTTATTGGTGGTCACTTGATCGGCTCCTGTTGTTGTTTTTCTCCGGTTGTGTCAATTAATTGACAAATTCCCAATTCAGTTTTCTGCGCTGCTCCTCCTTTGTGGAGGAGCTGCCTCCCCACACATTTATTTATATTTTTTCGCCCGCTTTCGTTAGAATCAATCAATTTCAATTGATGAAGGCATCATCTCGAGTTCAGTTAAAAAGCGCCCAGCCAGCAATCAGAAATTTCTTTTTCCAGTTTCGTGAACTTTGGCAACTCGCTTATAAAAATACAATAAAGAACAACGTGGACTGAGGAAAGGAGGATGTTCGCTTGCGCCGCTCACTTTGCCATTATTTACGATCCATTTTCAACGTGAACAGGTTTTGGTTATTTAATTTATTCTCTCTGGTTTCGTTTTAATTTAAAACACTTAATTCTGTGACAATACATCTCGTATTCTTTGAATATATAGTTTGCCAGATACGGCCTGGTCCCGGCCAGACACTCTGGCCACATGACCGCCAACGGGCTTAGTTGGTCACGAGACCCGCCAACGGGGAACGACCCTGGGCAGATGCATCTAATGGATACACTCTGGTCCCTCTTATACAATCGCCACGCCGCCAAATGACTCGCGCTTTTTGTTAATGAACGATCTCTCGAGAACGGGAGACCGGCGAGATCATGTGGCTTACAGTGCAGACGGCGAAAAATACTCGCATGTGGAGGAAACTTAACAAGTGATTGAGTAAAGCAGGTCAGTGACACGTTTTTATGGCAGCATAAAAATACTAGATCGGTTTGTAAAGTAAGTATCTCTTCGAATATATTTTAATATAAAAAAAAAAACAATTAAATAGACAGCAAAATAAATGTATTTGAATGGCAAATATTAACTTAAATATATAGATATTTTTTCAGCTAAAATATTGTTAGTGTATTTCAAGAGCTATTGCTTAAGAAGAGAAAAGGTAATTTACAATGTTCTCGATGATATAATGCAAAGAAACTTTTTTTTTCAATTTTTTAATAAGTTTTCCTTGCCTAACAAATTTTTTTACTGACAAAAATGAATAATACATCGTTTGCCCATTAAAAACGTCAAATAGTCACCTGAAGTAGCTGCAAGAAAAATAAATATTGACTGTCAGCTGTCAATTCATCAAAGAAAATAAATTATTCATTATTTTCCCACAGAACATCTATTTTAAAACATAAAGAAAAACGGCGAATAAAGGGCAGAATTATTAATATATCCATTATTTAATTCTTTGTTCATTCACTTATAGAGTCCCTCATATATGCTACCCTCACATGATGAAATACTGTCTGGTCAAACACAGTGATGTTTGCGATGATAATAAATTCTGTTCAGTGGACCAAACCGGCTGCCAAATACAAATTTAAACAAAGCCAAAAATAGATCCAACCACAATTGATCGCTTACACATTGAACTTTTCGGGGCGCCCTCTAAAAATAGATAAAACCGCGCAGTTTGGCAAAAAATAAAATTAAAAAAAGTGGAAAAATCTGTTTGCTAATCCGTTTAGTTGACGCGTTAATTGAATTTCGTCGGCGTGGGCGACGGCACAGTGACTGCTAAAATACTGCCGTTCATGTCGCCGTGGACTACAACTTAATTGGTTTACCTTCAATTATAGTCTGCTGATACGAATGCAAACAAATTCAGACGCAGACTGTCAATAGAGTTGGTAATTTTTTGGGTCAACATACTCGACAAACCAATTTTCGTTGCACGTCACGACATCCCGACATGACAATGGGAATTATCCGAGTGCCGAGAATATGCCAAAGGTGAGGTGGGAAATGGGAAAAGCGGTCGCCATTTTGCCCCGAAAAACGGGCAACACTTGTGGGTTTACCCAAACAATAAAGAACATAAGCCCTGATAATAATTTGGGCAAATAAATGAATCAAGTTTCCTAGGTCTGGGTGTTGTAAAACTTTCCGTTCAGTCAGTAGTTACAGCGGGAGGGCCCACTGTTCCCCCCATGACTCAAATAATAAAAACACAATAAGTAACAATAAACAAAGCGCAGAACAGAACAGAAATAGGAAAACAGAACCCCAAATGAATCGATCGAATGGGAATGTAATGGAAAAATCAGTAGCCACGCCAACAAGATAAGATTTTCGTATGTCACCCATCGATTTTGATATCTATTGTGCCAAAGACTAGTCATTGGTTGTACATATGTTTGCCTGATATATGACGGCGCTGAATTGGATACCAATATGTTTATCGGCCGGGATTTTCCCTGGAAATTCCCAGACTTTCTCGCTTTGTGACTGGCGTCTGAAAATATGCAATGGATACGATCCGATCCGATTACGCTTGCCAACTTTTTTCCATCGCCCTGGCCAAATGTGTTAATTTCTTAATAATCCCCAGCGGTGGCGAAAATAAACATGGCATAATATATACGGCACACATCTCTCAATTAGTTTGAAATTATTTAAGTAAATATGTGTCGACCGGTAATTGTGGCGAACAGTTGTGAAAATAAGGGAAAATTGAGAAAACGATATTTATATTACCTGCTACTATTTTCAAGCAATTAAGTGCCTGTTTATTTACAAATAATGTAAGCGGATGACCTTACCCACATAGAGGGTATTATTTCATTTCTAGCTAGTGTTTTTGCGGAGATATCGCTGCTTTTAAGTACGTTATAAATGTATTTTAGGTTTTAAAAGGGCTACATTCTTCATGTATAATATTTCAGGATATCATTTATACAGAGGTTATATGAGGAGGGGTTTCAATTATGAAGATATCGTTATATTATAAGCCTTAAATTAAATTAAATTTCTAAGGTAAAAAACACTAAGCCTATTACTTTGAATATAGTTAGATTTATTAAATGTATTAGAAATATTGGTACTTACAATGCAAGCCTTAACGGACTTCCAAAGATTTCTCCCAAAGTCTTCAATCTTGCTGGTTTTTCCCCGTACGTTCGCCAGTTGCACGACGTTATCCTTGGGTTTTGGGGGTTGGAAAAAGTGGAGGAAGATCGAGAGAGGAGGAATCACTCTTTGTAGTTATTGCCTGAATCGCTTGGATGTTTGCCCGGTTACGCAGGATGCGCGGAATAGTCACATTGCCGGGGTAGTTAACGAAGCGCACTCGAAATGGAAGGGCTATTGGATGCTTAACTATTATTTAACTTTGCTAATATTGTTAACTTTGGTTTGTTAGCTAGACGATCTGGTTGTTGTTGTTGTTGCCGTTGTTGCTGGTCCAGGATCTCGCGAACCTCTCTGCTGTCTGGTGTCTGCTCTCCGCTCTCTCTGCTCTCCCGAGGGCTGGGCCCAGGAGCGCCTTTACTCGCCCTCGAGCTTGATTTTTTTCTTGACCTTGTAACGACGGTTGCGCTGATCTACCACGAACTCATATCGCGATCTCTGCACATTTTCACTATCCAAACTAGAGCTCAGACCCAGCAGGCGCAGGACTCCTAGCGAATACGTTGTGACTGGATTTTGATGCCGGATCGGATGCGAATTCCTTTCTGCCCTGTGCAGCGCTCCTGGCCTGTCCTCTCTTTTTTCTTTTGGGGGTTCTAAGAGAGGCACTAACGTTGACTGAAGAAGCGGCGCGCACCTGTCGCGCTTTTATAGGCGAAAGTATCCTGCTCGATCGCCCTCTCGCTCTCGCTCGCTCACTTGCTCTCGGCAAATGCACTTACAGCTGCAATGCAATGTGTTACACCCACGTTCTCGCTCGCGGTATAGCTATCTCCCTTGCGCTCCCGCACTACGGCTGCTTGAGGAAGTGAGTGGACACGAGACGGTATCTGAGCATGTGTCTCTGCGGTTTTCGGCTGGCGCTCTTTTCGCTGCTCGCGCCGCAGTCGCTGCTCTGCCGCTCCAGTGGGGCTCTGCTTCTTCTTGTGCCGCTTCTTCTTCTTCTTCTTCTTTCTCTACTGCTGCTGCTTCCAATCGAGAGTTTTCCCCCTTGCAGCGCCGTCGTTGTTGTTGTTGCAATTATGTAAAGCGTTTGGCTTACTTAAAAACTCTATTTGAAAACAGCTTTGGTTTTTTTCGTGTTTTTGGCTGTATGCGTCGTCTAGTGTGTATTTCGCTTGCCTTGCAGCTTTTAATTTTATCTCGCAATTGTAGTTTCTGTTTTGGTTTGCGAGGTCATCGACGCGCGTTTGCCGAAAAATCGATATTTACACTCGCGCGGCACTGGATAAATGGGTTTGCAGTGGTTTGCCCTTGTTTGTCTACTTTGTCATGGCAGATTTTCCCGAATTCAACAAAGAAAACTCCGCTTTTGAAGCACAAAATTACAATTACAATTGCATTTACTAACACAATCACAGCAGACCGGGCCGCGAATGAAAAACTTTCCGCTACTTTGAACGCACGTTGTGTCACGAAAGAGACGCAAAATCCAATTGGGGAGCCGCAAACACACACAGGCAACTTGGAGCCCGAAAAAGCAATGCTCGTGCTCTCTTTCCTCCCTCTCTCTCTCTTGGTCTCGCTCTCTTTGCGCAGACTCTTTTTATCGGTCGAGTTTTTATCTTCAGTTTAATTATCTAATTCGTTTGTTAATGCAAATTCTGGATGATGTTTCCTTTCGAGGGAGTTGTGAAATGGGCGTGTAAATGGGTGTAAAGGCGTAATGCGCTCGCGCGCTCTCTTATCCTCCGACAATGACTCTTCTGATGACGATGACGTTGCAAACAAAAACTGTCTCCCTCTCGCTCACGCTCTCGCTGGCTCTCTTGACTAAATGCTCTTTTGGTTCATTTTTGGTGGCTCAATTGTGGGGCATTTCCATTTCAATAAGTCTTACGATGGCAATTGCATACATTTTTGCATACTGTTTATCCATAGCTAAAAAGAGAGAAAGAGAGGATGTTAATTAGGGCTCTTTAATTGCTTTATGCGGGCGCTGACTTTTCCAAATCCCGATTGCACAATTAAAATTCACACAAACAGAAGCAACAACAAGTTCAGATTGAGCAATTAAGTTCAATTGGATGCAATTTACCGTTGGGCGACGGAAGAGAGAACCGAAGAGAGCTCAATAATTCACGGGTGTCAAGTTCTTATTCCCTTTAATGAACCCCAGCGAACTTTCGAGAAATTCCACAGAAAGGGGATGGAAAAAGGGGGGCGAAATAAAATAGTTTCTGCAATTGGCCAGCTCTCAGATTTGCATTTAAATTGACGTGGCTGCAATAAACAAAATTTGATTATGCAAATGCAAAATGGAAAATGAAAAGCAAACAAGAACGCGAAGGCAGCTGGAATCTGTTTACACAAAAATCGCTGGAAATGCAGTAAAGACGACGATAAACCTCAGGAAAGAAAAGTAATAAAGTATCAGATACTGCAGAGTAGAGTAATAAATTCCCTTTTAATTTAAAACACATTTCCATTACCTTTACACATTTGCTTTGCTTTCTTTGAGCGAAAATGCATTTGGGAAAAATCTTGTTAATTATATTTTACCTAAATAATATTATTAATTCTAAGATTAAGTTTACTGAAATCGCTGGGTTATTATCTTTGTATTTAAGCTTTTGCCGAAGAAATCATACGTTAAAATAGCAATGGATTTGAAATCTATTTAAAAGGTGCCCAAAAGTATGCAATGAAGTTTCCAAATGTTTTTAAGATACATTTTAACCTGAGGTAAAATTCTCTGTTAATGACTAATAAGTCAGTACTCTTCTAAACCTTTCCTAAGCCACGAATAAAGGTCAGTAATAAACAAAACGTAGGACATCCAAAATCCACAATTATTTGGATAACAAAATCAATATTAGTCTCGAAAGAACAGCTATAAAACACACAGTCGTTAGTCAAATATAATAGATATTTTTCCTTTTCCCTCGTTCGCCGTAAAATGTCCAAAATCATTAGCCTTGGGTGGAAAACTCATTTAACCTAACCCCTAATCCCCTGATTATTATATATCGATGCCTTCAGCTGTATGTTATATGCGATAATAGCGACATAAAGTGACTAATTGATTGATGATGTCTGGCACTTAACCCGAGATGGATATTTTGCGTGTCGGCAGTCTTAAAATAAAACAAAATAAACATGCGAAATTTTCACAAATTCTTAAAACAGCCATTGATGCATACATATACACATGTTTATATGTGCGCACATTAAAATGTCTTTGACGTCGCAGAAAAATTCGGCAAACAGAAAAACTGTTTTTAATGCTCTGTTTTATTTCGGAATAAAGAAAATAAATAAATTGACAAAAGCAGCGTCGAAAATTGTAAACATTGAGAGGAAAATGAAAACATGCTCTGTTTGTGTGCGTAGGATTCCGGATAAAACGGAACTTGGCACTCGAGAAGCCAGAGAAAATGGATGTTTGCAAAAGTTTTTCATTTGTTTTTAATCCTTAAATAAGTCCTTGATACAATAGAGCCAGGTGCAATAATCCCTAGACGGATACTGTGAAGCCGCACACAGAAAATATAAATGGAAATAAATTAAATATAGAAATCCCCTGTGAAGTAAAATTAAATAACTTAACAGTAACTAACGCAAATTACGTTCTTGTTTAATTACAGCAAATGGGTGATTCGAATTATTAAACTGTATTACATTTTGAGTTCAGTTCAATGGGTTTTTTCTCTAAAAAATTACGAATACGACTTGTATGCCTCCAAAATGTTCAATTAAACATTTTAAAGAGTTTTTTCTTTTTTTTTAATGTAATAAGTGATTACCCCAGAACTGCCAATTTTAAACTTTATTTTTAAGTTTAAATTCAAATTACTTTAAAAATATATGTACGTGATATTCAATTTTCCGCAGTGCAGCTTTAAAGTACCGTTACCAGTTGCAACACTTGTACCGCCATTTACCTAATTTTCGGCGGATGTTTCTGCTCTCTTCCCTCTGCTGCTTGTTGTTGCTGGCAAAGGCCACACACTCACTCAAAATTCACGCACACACACACTCGCACGCACGGATGGGGAATCACACGGACGCTGCGAGAGATGAATAACTGTAAACCACACCGGACGAAGAACCAACATCGAATGAGCGGAAAAATAAGGGGCGCACGTGCTCCCAGCAGCGTAGACCAATGCGGGGGAGCATAGAGAAACAGAGAGAGAGAGAGAGAGTGCAATTTCTACTGAATGAAAGCGACAGGCTTCGGGCGGCTTCGTGCGACCTCGGCTCCGGTCGGCTAGCTTCGTTTGTAGCTCTCTCTCTCTTTGGGTGGCTCTCGCAGTCAACCGAAAAGTTGGCAAGGACGTAGCCGTTGCATTTGAGCCCCGCCCCCACGCCCCACGTCGCGATAATTAAATATCGCACATACGCAGCGTTAACTGCGGCTCACATCGCATTTCGGGTGGCGCAGGGCTTTGCCGTTAGCGTTAGCTGTTGCGGCGCTCGCTTTGGTCGCATTTCACGGCTTAATGCCTCTGGCTCAGGGCGTAAAGCCCCGCCGTAATGTAATGTATGCATGTCCTTGAACGCACCCAGCCCCTGTCCCTGCCCTTGCTCCAAGCCACCTGCCGCCCACTGCCAACTTTCTAGATTGTTCTGTGCTGCTCTTTTGTGACGTCGGTTGTCCAGGGAAAAAACGCAGAGGCATTTATAGAGATAACAATGAGTATTTATTTAAAAATAATATCTTATCTATAATTTATCGATTTTAAATCGATTTCTGCATACAAAAATAACAACATTTTAGATATTTTTCCAGCTCTAACGGATACCGATATGGGAAGCAGTTTCTCACTCCTAAACCACCTCACATTAAAGTTCATTAAAGTCTAAAAAAAAAAAAAAAAAAAAAAGAAATAATATTAATCAGTTATACACAAACCAACCCCACAATTTCCCCCAGTGTAGGCATCCGCATACGTGACACTTGACAGCGGTGGAGGCGAGCAGCGTCGGATAATGAAATCGACAACCGATGCTTGGGCACGAACGGGGAAAAAGGGAATTCGGGACATTTATAGTCTTGTAGGACGATGGCTCTTATTCCTCTTATTGCCCATTTTGCGGCTCACAAGTCAAGTGAGCTTTGATGGGGTTAAGTTCCATTCCCCAGAGGAACTTTCACTGAATCACTGCTCGCTTGACCAAGCCCAGGGCAGGGCCGATAAGTGCTATATAAGTTTGTATGTTAAACCCCTTATATCCCATATAATCCCCCTTGAAATCAGTATACATTTTTGGACTCTTGCCAATTGCCGAACATTTTTAGCCAAATCAAAATATGCACGCATACACGGGCATTGCATATTTTCGAGCCCAAAAATATTGTATATTTTATTTATCATCTGCAGCTGCAGTTTTCCTGCCAGTTTTTCATATTATTCGACTCATTGTTTCGCTTTTCACCGAAATAATTCAATCTCTTTAGAGGGATTACACAATTTCTGAAATATTGTGATGAAATTGGGCATTATTTGGGATTATATAAAGTCTTAAAATATTTGGCAAGACCTTTTCGGGGTTTTTTGTTGTTTATCCTTTAACTCTTTTAGGAAGGTCAAAGCGGTAATTTCACAAGTTTTAATGAGATTTCTGAGAGAATTAGAATGGAGATGAGGTAATTCGAATATCGTCAAAGTATATTCCTTTCCTTCTCTAACTTTCCCTTCGAATTTTACCCCTTTTAGCTGCAATTGTGGAAATAATAAATATATACAAGGTCATGAAGGCTATGATTTCACCACCTTTGATGCAACATTTAGGGGTGTACTTTTTCAAGGTCGAAACATATAGTACATATATTCTCATTTTAATTTTGTGCAAGGCCGGGGATAAATTTATCTGTCCATCCGTACATTTTGTATTCGAGTTGTATGCAAATAAATAATACGCGTGACATCCCAAAATAGCTGACCCAAAAAGCCAGTGAGCTGCTTTTCCGGCTATCCTCCCCCCGGAGCGTATCCGTGTACCATTTTCCCTCCCATTCCTCTTAATTGTGCCCGCTGTCTAGTCTCATTTTTTCGGCCATCAGAGGTCCGAGCAACAATTACCCGCAGACACAACAGCGGCAGCCGTTGATGAGTGGCCATCTCCATGTCCACGTCCAGGTCCGCCCCCAACTCCCGAACGTCCCGTTTTGTGAATGGCATCCGAGGATTAAAACATTGCGCAGACTCCGCTCTATCGATTAACTGCGGCGACAGCTCTCTCCGGCAAAGCTTGGGGTAGGGCATGGGGTTGTAGATGTGCGACCGGGACCGGGATGAGGATGCGGCCGGGGATGTGGATGCGGATGTGAAATCAACTGCGTAGTTGGCAAAAGTCAAGCTGAGGGGGAAATGTGTTTTCTTTTTCTTTTTTTTTTGGGAGGTGTGGCACCTGCTGCTGCTGCTGATGCCACTTTTTTGGAGGGGCAAAGGTGGGGCTGTCTCTGGCGAAACTTAATGCGCAATTTCGCCATAGTTAGGTTGTTAGAGGAGGAAATTTGCGAGATGTGCCGAAGTGTAGGTCAGTTTGCACACTTTCTCTCTCTCTTCGCCGTCGTCCGTCAGTCACGCTCTTTTGGGGCTTCTGGCTCCCTCTCCCTGAATTATAATCGAAAATTGCATGCGAACTCGGGTATCCTTGGCACCAAAATAGTGCAATGCCCCCACGCTTTTTCCCGAAGCTGTCAACAACAAAAAAATCCAAGTGACGTGAGCAAAAAAGAAAGGGTTGGGCCAATGGGGTAAGAAGTGGGAAGTACAGTCGGAAATATAACTCGTTTATCACAATTTTAATTTTGTTATAAAACTGTTTAAGCTTGCAAAGAATTTTAAACAAATTACTAAAGTATTTATTAGTTTATTCAAATATATTTAAGTTCCTTTAAGCATTGCACTAGAATTCCCAACTAAACATTCAGCGCGGAGTTAGGATCACATTGGCAAGGTCAAAAACTGCTTTATATCTAAACCTGCTCCCGAAAGAACCTTTTCTAATGTTACACACATCTATAATGTTCTTCAGAAACTCAGAAACCCTAAACATTTACCTTTGAAAACCTTGTCTAGTGAACATTCCCTAAAAATTTTAGTTACTTTTCTACAATTCTACAAGTATTTCGCTCCCATACAGGAACCAGACTATATAGGATAAGATCATCGACAGACATGGTGATTGTTCGCGGAATGTACGAGATAACGGAGCTGGCGGCGGGCTGCATTGGATCCGTGGGACTCTACATGGCCGGCTGCAACGTGCTGCCGTTACAGTATATTCCCGATCTTCCGGCTGCGCTCTTTGTCCTCTCGACGGTAATTGTGATGCACCATTGGCGCGTGGTTACCTTTCCGCCGGTACAGAAGCTGTGGCACCTACTCGTGGAGTTGGTGACTCTCTATATCGCCACCCAGCTGCTGGTGGCCTTCGTTTGGGAGCAGTACCACGCGTTGTTGGATACGGCCCGGGATGGATTGCTCAACACTCGCCTGGGGCTAATCTTCCTGCAGAATTTTCCAAAGTTCATGCTCTTTTTGCGCCAGGACGTCTGCTACATCGGACAGCTAGTGCTTTCCCTGATTGTCACCATCAAGGCTCTATGGTACACCAAAACCTTGGACTATGTGCTGCCCCAACGCCGTATTTACCAGTACTACGACAGCCAGGACACTGAGGAGGTCCTATCCTTCGGCTGGCAGGGCCAACCGGTTCAGAGACGTGCCCGGAACCGCAGAGGTAGTCAGCACGACGTTCTATGATGTTCGATATTTCAAGCTAACACATAAATTAGACACGTATTACCAAGGCGTTCGCCTTGCCCAGGGCAGTGCACTCAACATCTAAGGCCTTAACACATAGTGCATGCTTCACAGAGCAGAGGCTACAATCAGTTTTTAAATTTCCCGCGCTAGTTTCTGACAATCGGTTACCGATTAACCCAATCGGAATCGAAATTGGAAATTGGTCAGTGGTCCACCTCTAGGAGAAGAGAAGATCAGGAAACAGCAAGATCAGACAAAAACAATTAACATTAAATTAAAGAACTAGCCGTAATCCTTTTGGTTTTTTTACTGTAAGGATAGGGATCAGGGGATGGCGTTCCTTTGCCCCGTGCGCATGCGGCGCGATAAGAAGAAAGGTAAGCCAAAAGTAAAGCGGAAGAAGTAGCTCCCAAAAACGAAAGACTTCAGTCACGAACTCTGTTGATTGGTACACAGAGAAAAATATTGGTAGGATCTAATTAGATACCGAGTAAAGTATGAAAGTTAAAGAAAACTTAACAGATTAAAAGATAAAGATAATATTTAATGAAAATTCCAGCCACAAATGCCAGCATCGAGAGGGATCTGCCCGCTGTGGGGGGACTGGGCATGGGCAGGATAACTGGCTCCTCCAGCATTGAGACCCTGGTGCGTGTGGGCATCGAAAAGGAGCACGGATTGAGGTAGGTCCACCTAAATATCTCAGTATTTCTCATTTGCATCTTTTACCTCAATTCAGTCCCGATTCGAAGATGGTGGTGCTTCACGACTTCACGCCCTGCGTGGATGACGAGCTGGAGGTGAAGCGGGGCCAACTGGTCAACATCCTGTACAGGGAGAACGACTGGGTCTATGTTATTGGGCAGGACTCGCGCCAGGAGGGCTTTATACCCTTCTCCTACTGTGCTCCCTGCAACACCCAGTTGGCGGACTTGGCCGTGAAGAAGAAACTGCCCCGGGAGCAGTGTCCCGAGCAGCCGATCGATGAGAATTTGCCGCTTCTGGGAGCGGACAATAAACTGGATGTGCTCTGCGATGAGGTCTTGAATCCGGGGTCTGCCAACAGCATGGAGAACATACTGCTCGTGGAGCCGGAGTGCACGCCGTTCGTTAAGGAGCCCTCCGGCCGCTGCATTGTTCTGTACACCTTTATAGCCCGGGACGAGAACGATTTGTCCGTGGAGCGGGGAGAGTTTGTCACCGTCCTCAATCGCGAGGACCCCGACTGGTTCTGGATAATGCGCAGCGATGGCCAGGAGGGCTTCGTCCCGGCCAGCTTCATCTATCCGGCGGACAGTGTGCGGGTGCTGCAGCAGCAGAAGGCCACCCTGAATGCCATGGAGACCATCCTGCAGCAGGGCCAGCAAGGACAGCAGCAACAGCAGCAGCAGACCCAACAGCAGCAGCAGCAGCAGCAGCAGCCACTGGGATTGGGAACGGATGACTTGCGGTACCATGGCACGGAGCTGGTGATGCTGTATGATTACAAGGCACAGGCTCCGGATGATCTGTACCTTTCGGTTCGACGCGGGGATTGGATCTATGCCGATCTGAACAATCAGACGGTGGACGGATGGCTCTGGGCTTATGCGCCCAAGACCCGTAAATATGGATTCATTCCCAAGGCCTATGCCCGACCGCCGGCCATGACGAGTCTCTGAGAGATGCGCCCCTCCCCCCTTCATTATCATCATAATTAACACATTTCGCTTTAGATTTAAGAACTTTACATCCCATATCGTGCCACCATTCCATTGAGTAATAAATTGTGCCTTAGGTTTATTTTGTATGTGAGCTTGCATAACACATTGTATACATTGGTTATCTTTGCACTTAATCTAGGTATAATTCATTAACTTTAGGTTGCCCGTAAACGAATATCAAAAATATCTAAGATTGCATTCCATTCAGTACCAGCTTGGGCAGCACTTCTAGCTAGCAGCTAGCTTCTAGGTCTAGAGATATGAATACTAAAGCACTGACGGGAGCGGAGCGGAGCGTGCTCCTTGATATGCACTTGGGTTTGGATTGGATACGATCGGTGCGAGTGCGTAGAGTTATGCTCAGCATAATGTAGTACGCACACGCACATCCAACTGGATTTTGGAAGGGTTTCTCTACTTAAGCCCCAGAGGTTCTGCTTCGTTGGCCGAGGAGCAGTGCGAGCAGTCGAGATCCACGTTTCTGCATGAGTTATAATGAATATTATAGCCTTACCTTACACTAGCCAAAAGTACTCACTTCATAGCCTCCCTCAGCTGCTCCTTCTCGTTCATCTCGTCGCGCAGCTTCTGCTGCAAGCTGAGAATGAGATCGTTTTTGTTCTGTATCTGCAGCTTTAGATGGGCGATGGTCTCCTCCTGGGCCTCAAAAATGGCCTAAAAACAAAGGTTAATCATAAGGAAAAACTATTTAAATCCTCCTTCCTACCCGACACTCCTCCATGGACTCTGAGTACGAGGGCGGCTCGTCCAGGCAGAAGAACTCCCGCACCAGCTTGCACTTTCGCAGCTCCTCCTTGGCCATTACCGAGTTAACGAATATCTGCAGGCCCTGCACGCGATTGTCCAGGAAGACGGCATTGAAGTTGTCCCCAAAGAGCTTCTTGCGCGGCAGCATGAGGGCCAGCTTGGGAAAGGATTGCTTCAGCTTGCCATTTAGCCGGACAAAGTCCGTGTAGCGCCGCATCACCAGCCAGCAGTCATTGGTCTCCGGGTTCTCCACGCGCAGCTTGTAAACGGTGAAGCGTGCACGCTCCTCCATTACCTCGTAGCCAATAATGGGCACGCGCAGCACGGCGTTGGGATCCACGGGCGGCGCCTGTGAGCCCGAGGAGAGCGTCATCTGGCTGGCGAACATGGAGTGAGAGTTGCCGCCAGTGAGCCGGGAGCTGGTCTGGCTGTAACCCAAGCTACACTCGCTCATCCGACGCGGTGCCCTGGTGCTAACCTCCAGGCTGTCTCCATGATTTCCCCCAGCGTGGTGGCCGTAGGAGGATTGGGTTAAATCCCTATGGGAACGAGCTCCACCTAGCATAACGCTTCTATTGGAGTTTGGGGACCTCGCCGAATGCTCGTAGCTGTGCGAGCTTATTCTTTGCAGACACACCTCCGACTTGGCGTTGGCCGCGGTCAATGTAGCACCAGAGTTTTGCTCCAGCAGAGCTATGCCAACATCCCCCTCCGACTTGCTGCGCAACAGGCTGCTGTTTATGTTGTTTCGATACTTTTCCACTTGTCGCAGGTCGGGACTCGAGTGGCAGCGTCGGCCCAGGAGTTGCCTCTGTCGGAACAGCGACTGCTTGCCCACTAAGCGATTAGAGGAGCTGTTGCCTAGAGTTTGGGCTAGAGATTTCGTCTTTTTCGGTGACGTCGTTGTTGCTGTGCTGGCCTTCTTGAAGAGCGAAGACGATGTTTGTGTTTGTGGCGCCCTGGCAGTTCCTATGCTATTGTTGCTATTGTTGTGGCTCTTTCGCAGCGCCCGCAGTGACATTGCTTTGTTTTCCACCTGCAGCTTCGCGTGCTACATGACTTTTAATATTTTTTTTGTTTAATTCTTCACAAACGTACGCTGTTGTCGTTGTTGTTTTTCTTTTGTAGTTCACGCAGTGTGACCATTCCCGTTTTCTCTTTTAGGAAATTCCTGGCCACATCATGATGCAATAATATAAGGTAGTCTCTTCAATACAAATATATAATTGTATCGTGAGAGAGACATAGTAGAACGTTTTGTCAAATAATAAAAACTGATGAGACTACGTCACTATAATTCACAACAGGTTCTAGCTGTCAGCAAGTGGTAAGCACGCTGCTTACTAATGATGGGTACCACTACCGCTCTCTCCTCTTTCCCTTTCCCTCTCCTCTCTCCTCTTTCCCTTTCCTCTCTCCTTTCTCCTCTGTAAGGCAAGGGCGCTCTGCAGTATGGGCGTACTTACAGTTTGCGTTGCACTATAATTCACAATGGGTTCTAGCTGTTAGCAGGCGGTAAGACTTCTACTGAGGTGCACATCTTTATTTTTCTTCTTCCTCTTCCTCTTCCTCTTCCTTTTTATTTATTAATATATTATTTAACAGTGCTTTCCAGGAAGTTTCTCTGAGAGCGCAGCGGCAGAGCTGAAAGCTCAAAGCTGACACTACCTTATACTATTGTACCATGGTCCCGATTGCCTGGGTTATCGAAACTGGTGGCGGCAATCAGCTGTCGGTCTATCGAAAATGGAGCATGTGGTAAATATTTTTGTTTATCCCAGAAACTTGAAATAATTAAGGATATTCATTAGCACAGTGACACCGACGAGCTCATACATCAACTTGTGGGTCTGAGTGTGACTGAAAATGCCGAGGAAATCGCAGGTATACTCAAAGGCCTGCGCTTGCTACTCACACAAAGCCAGGAAAGTCAAGAAACTCTGGCTAGGAGTGGCGAGTTTTCCAGCTTCCTCGATGCCATAGCCTTCAACCCGCTGATGCGAACGGAGCAACGATTGGTACACAATCTGTCGCTCCAGGTGCTAGCCAACAGTGTGGTCAACAATGAGGTTACCCAGAGACTGACCTGGAATCAGCACGGTTCGAAAATCGCTGAACAAGCTTATGCTTCTCCGCTTGGCAGCTCCAACAATGTGCTCCTGATGATCATGTACAACATATTCCTGAGTAACCGCGGTGGTCTAATCACCGACCAGGTGGCGCTCCAGACCTGCCTGCGGCTGTGGCGGTCCCTAAACGAGGCCCAGTGCACCTACAACTTTGAGTATTTGCACTTCTTTCTGGAGCACTTTATCGTGCAGAACGGACGTGCCTGCGTGGCCAGTTACCAGAAACTGGACACAGAGGATCGCGTTGCCTTCCTGGACTACGTGGCTCATTACCTGGGCGAGAATAGCCCGAATGGGCAGGTGACCCTGTTCCTGCTTCAGCACTTTGCCAAGGAGTTTCGCCTGAAGTCCGATTGCATCCTACGCGAAACTCTCAAGCTGAAGCACGAACTGCATCCCCGCGAGGTCCACACTCTCCTGCGTATCATTGCCAGCGCCAGTGGCTCCGAGAAGTATGCCAATGTCTATGCCTCAGATCAGTCGCTGTTCATCAACGTGAGCAGCCTGCTCAGATGCGTGGTGGCTGCGGGCAAGGAACCCGATGGCGGAGGCCTGGACAAGCCCATGACCAAGCTGGAGGAGGTGGCTCTCACCTCGGGCATCGATGCGGGCTACGAAAAGCAGGTCTCGTACGAGCTGAAAACGCTTCTCGTGCGCTGCTCCGCCAATCTTTTGTATGAGAACAAGGAAAACAAGGGCTATTGCCTGGACACACAACTTCTGCCCGCTCTGCTGGAGTGCACAACGATGGATGCGAGGAATCCCTGTAAGATGTAGCGTGGGTTAACTTAATTAAGGTTATAAAACCTCAACTTTATAGCTCATTAAGTGATAAAAAGTAAAGTAATTGCTACATCCTTTATTTTTGAAAAGATTTATACAGCTAAAAGTTTATACTACATTTAATAAATAGCTTAATATATATTTTTAAATGATTAATTAGACACAATTTCCCTTACATCTCAGTTTAATAACTCATTCAGAGACACTCGTTGAGACCATTCATCAAAAGAATAATTTTGATCTTTATGGCCAACACATTCCTTGCTTTGAAAAACCTTTTATACTTTACAGTTCATAAAAACAACTAAGTAATGTGACTATTTAGTGAAAATGCTTTGATTTGATTAATATTTTAGCCAGTTACGACTTGGCACCTGAAATTATTCATTTAGATGCTGTAAGTTTTGATGGTCGATTAAATAAAATGCTTTTATCTTTTCTTCCCCTCCCCCAGTGATGCGCGAGTGGAGCATCTTGGCCATCCGGAATGCCTGCATCAACTGCCCGGAGGCGCAACAGGTGATCGCCGGCCTGACCATGCAGGGCTCGGCGCCCAATGACATCCTCACCGAGCTGAATCTGGACATGGGAGCGCTACGCATCTCAGACAGGCGGCAGTAGCCCACACACGACCACTGGCTGGCCCCCAACAAGTGGTTAGCTAGCTGTCTTTCGCACCACGTCATCCTACGCCGCCGCCGCCGCCGCCACCCCAGTCGTTGCCCTTTTTTGTCGGGGAGGGCGGTTTACGAGTCGCTAATGATATGCCAAAACGCAGATCCAACGGCATTCATAAACGCGATGTCAACGGTTTAATGGCACAGCCGGCGGAAGAGAGCGGCGCGCGGACGGAGCAATGTCGGACGATGGCTAGCGTGGCTAGCGAGGAGGATATAAAAATAGCTGCCCATGTACCATGCTCTGTGTACCATTAAAGAGAGATGCCTAAATCCATCTAAATTCTAAATTTGTGCACACACTGCCTGCCGCAGCAGAGGCAGCATCGGCCGAGTCGAGTTGAGTTCATGTTTATGGCGCAATTAAGCAAACGATGACGTCGGTCGGTGCCAGCCCCAGCCCCAGCCCCGGCCCCAGAGATTCCTGCCTCCGGCTAGTTGCTGCAGGTGGCAGCTCCTCGGGCCCCAGCCCACGCCCGCTCCCAGCGGCGCGTATGTAGAACGATTTTTTATGTTTATGCTGGCTAACAATGGCTACGCTCGCCTGTTGCCTTTGTTTTAGCCCGCTCCCCCGAAATAACAAGAAGAAGGCATGGGGCAAACGACAACCACTGGTGGCTAGTAGCCAGTCAGTCTGTGCTCTGCCTTGGCCAGCAGCAGACGGAACCGTGCCGATCGCCGCCAGGAGCAGAAGCCGAAGCATACGCCAAGATCGCGCTCTTTCATTCCGATTTTTTCGCCCAGTATATATCTAATTTATTTCGGTTGTTATCGCGGGCTCCATCTCGGGATTTTTAGTATCGGCGATTAACGCCCGACGTCCGGGCCCCATAAAAACTAAACACATCATCATCGTCCGTTCCGTCCATAAACAAATCAGTGCCCCAGAGATCTCCGTTGCATTGTTGCAGCTTTAATGGTAAACATTGCACGGTTCGCCTGGCTCTTATATAACCATAAATCAGGACGCCTGTCAGGCGCCTAACGCCCGCTGACAGTGGATCTTGGGAGGAGCAGGCATCGGGCAGATCCCAAATCCAAATCCGATTCAGAGTCCGCTGCCTGGCATTGGCATTATTTATGCGGGGCATTAATTAAATACACATTTCTCAAAATTCGCGTTCTTTAACGTTTTATGCCGCGGATGGGGAGGAGGATGAGGTGGATGATGAGGAATTCGACGTGTTGCGACGACGGTTGTGGTGCTCCTCGGCACATACCAAAAATACAATGGCCGCCGCCGACACACAGCAAGTAAAACAAAGGCTGAAACACACAAAACAAATAAATAAATAAATAAATAGAGACGGGCGAGCAGCAGCGCTTCGCGTTTATTTCGGTTTTTCTCAAAAAAAATATATAAAAATTTTGCCCTGTCAAAAGTGTCAATAAACGCGCCCAAAAAATAGCGACAATAGGATGGGGATTAATGACGGTTGCCAGTCAGGAATCTGCTAAAACGTTCTTATCTTAAAGTAATGGCAAATTGCTTAAAAAATAATAGAAGAAAGAAAGAAAGTGGAGCAGGTCATAAAGCTTATTTTCGAGCTGGTAATGCCTTTGATCGATTTTAAATCGATAAACATCGAAGTTCTACCAGCTCTAACTCCTCCGATGACGCACTTCATGACGCAAGCGTCCAACTCCTCCATCTCCCACCGATGATGCAAATGCAGCTGCAACTGCAACGGCCAAGATCTATTCCCGGAATAGATCGCGGAAGTGGAGGAGGAGTTCGTGTGGGAGTGGGAGGAGGAGAAGCTGGCGCCGCTTGCCTTTCCTCTGGGTTTTCCCCCGAAGATGACACTTTCGGCGGCTACGGAACAAAGACGGAATAACGAAAATATCATAAATTCGGAAGGCATCCCACATGGCACACAGGCAGTCAGCCAGCCAGCAGCACTAACTATGTATATGGCACTTGTGCACGCCAACCCATCCCCCTGCCCATGCTCCTGCTCCACACCTGCCACCCACTCGGAATAGGCGCACCTAATTCTCGGCAAATATTCCGCGAAGAAACGAAATCATTTTGACGAAGGAATTCGCATTTTTGTCATTTATTTTCCGCGGGCCTTTGGACGTGTCCACTAATTTGCTTAATTTCTGTCAAAAGAAAGAAAAGAAATCTGAAGAAAAGCCTGAGAAATCAGTTTTTCGAGTGAAAATTTCTGGTCGCCGTGGCAACATGTAAATACATAAATAAAATAAGAAACGATTTATCCAAAACAACATAATTAATGGGCACGTTTTAGGAGAACGCGCAAGCATAAACAGTTTAGGTTAAGATAATAGGTTTCCGTTCCGGAAATCGATTAAATTTGTTCGAGTGAGGCGAGAAAATAGAGTTTATTAAGGGTTCCATAGGATAATAACCCTAAAATTAAGAAAGTTGTACGACTTTACTATTATATGTAAGTTTGGCATTAGAAAAAGTGGTTCGGGGACTTGACTTAATGGCAAAAAAGTACAGAGACAGTCATCAGTTCGTTTAAATACGTTTTCTCTTCAGTTTTCTAGGGGTTTTCTCTAAATCAGACAATCCTTAAGTTAATACAAATAATTTAATTAAATTTAAATATCAAAAAGCATACAATGTAAAAGATATTTCTTTTAAATATGTACTTCTCCCCAATTTTCATTGTCCAAGCTCTCTTGTTTTGCCTAGCGCTGTACGTTTAGTTTAAAAATAATATATATTGTTTAAATTAGAGAGATACGTGTATCGGGCGATGTGATGGGTTGTCCAATGGCGTAGGCCCGGTGAAAACACCTGCCGTACACCATGAAAACGGCCGTGGCGCCCAAGAATGTCCCACATGTGTGCGATGTGTCCGCATGACTTCATTTGCCTACAGAGAGCAATAAAAGCTGGTTGAACCGCCACCACCTCCCACTCACCACTCTGACACTGTCTTGTCTCGTCTCCTTCCTCCCACCAGGAACGTGTGCTGTTCCATGTGCGTGTGGATTGCCCGTTGCCATCGTCCAGAGAGCCCTAGGAGGGGGAGAGAGAGTGATCCGGCAACGGAACCAGAATGAAGCGCGACCTGTCCACGTCGACCATCGGCCGGGATGAGGCCCGGCGGCCGCTGATGGAGGCCTACATGTTCCAGCGTCGCGTCCTGCTCGGCTGCAGTCTGCTGATGGTGGTGTCCCTGATCATCTGGATAGTGGCCATCTCGACCGATCACTGGATCATAATATCAGGAGGAAAAGGTGAGTTAGTGTGATTAGTAAAGGATCTTTATACTGACCCTTAACTTCCATCCTTTGAAGGCATTTTCATCCCGGAATCGCGCCGCTTCTTCATGTCCTCGCACTCGGGATTGTGGCGTCACTGCCGGAACACCATTGTGCCCAATGCCTTGAGCAACGCCCAGGTGGTGCGTAACTTCAGCTCCATGTCCTACACCTCGCAGACGAACATCAACGAGGCGAAGCGGAATCTCTCCCACATGGAATTCATCAAGAAGTTCGCCCAGGAGCCTTTGGAGGCGTCGGACAACTTCACGGAGTCGGCGCGCCGCCACATGTTTGCCCATTGGGCGCGCGGAGAGGATGAGGAATTCCAGACGTTGCGGAACGCCTTCCGCAATATTGTGATGAACACGGAGGACAACCAGCGGCAGATCAATGCCACGGCCATCAAGCCCATACCCATCGATCCGCTGGATGTCAAGGGAATCATTGCGAGGAATACCTTCGGTTCGGCGCTGCAGCGGGTTAAGTACAACAACACCTGGTCGTATTATGTCATTCCCGAGGTGGCCCAGCTGGCCAGCTTCGGCAACTGGACGGACTATCCGCTGGTGGTGCGTCTGCTGGGCACCTACATCCGCGACATTGGGATACCGGCCTACGTGCTGAATGACGAGCGGGTGATCCTGATCCTGGTGCCGCCACTGCCGCCCAAGAGAGGTGGCCAGACCGCCTACTACAGCTATATCCCGAATCGTAAGAGGAGCTTTCATTATCCTATGTATATCCCTTTATCTCTGTCCTTATGTTTCCCCAGAGCGCTGCAAGTACATCGACATGTTCCCCAACTCCAATGCCCTGCGAAACGAGCCGGGCTTCGACGACGAACTAATGGGTAGGTACTCCCACTGCCACTCACTCTTCCACACACACCACTCAAAGACGACGGCTCATAATTGGCAGTCACTTGGTACTCCCTTTCAGACTACATCCGGACGCAGGCATCCTTTGCCTGCATAACACTGTTCGTGATGAGCCTGGGAGCCGTGTTCTCCTTCTATACGTTCATGAATCCGCGCTACATGTTCAAGCGCCTGGCGGGTGGCATCCATCTGGTGGCCGCCTCTACGGCGCTGGTGGTGCTCCAGGTGCTCTTCTCCTCGATTGACTACACCAAGGACCATCTCTTCTACGCTTATCCCGATGGCGCAGAACTAAAGTGAGTTCGGAATGGAAAGTTTTAAATGCTCTTCTAAATATGCTCTTCTCTATTCTCTAGCTATGGTTACGGAGTCTACCTGGCTTGGTTCACGTTCGTCGACAATATTCTGTGCGGTGTTATGTTCCTCTGGTACTCGGGCAAAAAGAAGGGAGCCAAGGCTCCAACCGACGAAATAGCAATGGCCGATGAGCCCACCATTATGGGCAGATAACGCCCCGCGGCGCCACGATGACGGGGCATCCCATGGGATGTCCGATGAGGGAGAATGATGCCCTCTTGAAACCAAAGACAAAGCAATTCACATTGCTTTTCATTTCACTTTTGTTATTTGTTTGTTTTTATAATGGCTGTATTTAAAATGTTCGCTTTATAACTATAAGAATCTCAATGGCAATAAAGGAATTATTTTCAGTCAGTCAGTAGCCGAACCAATTCAAATTCCGATTGCTTGTACAAGTTATCGGTGGTTTGATAATAATCGATTATGTTATCGGGGCGAGGGAAAAGAGATTTGAGGTTATTTTTTTAATTAAATAAGTGTAAATGAAATTAATTATGATTTTAGTAAAGGGAATAAGTATTTACTCTTTAGAAATATAATAACTTTTACTTTAAATACTTCCTTACATACTTCTCCTACAAACACCAAGAATTTTGTTGATCCCTATTGGAATTTTGTGGCTACTACCATGGTGGTCAGCTGTTGAGCTGTTTACATGCTTTCAAATTGGAATTAAAACATTTAAACGGAAGAATTATTAATTAAAACAGCTTTATTAACTTACAACAAAAAAATATTTCTGGTGGCCTACCGCTAAACAACGTATACCTCATTTATTTATGTTGAAATCATAAGCCCCCATATAGAATTGACGGAATGGTAACTAAATTTTCTACAAAACCTTTATATATTTTGTATTTATTTAATATCGCCTTCAGGATCCTCTAGAGCCGGATGTGTTCACCACCCAAACGAAGGAGCTAACTGCTGAGGAAAGACAAAAGTTGGAGGACCAAAACAAACGTGGTTTTGTGACCGAATTCAAGGCCAACAAGCTGGAAGCAGATGCGCAGAGGAACTGGGACATATTCTACAAGCGGAATGAGACGCGCTTTTTCAAGGACCGCCACTGGACCACGCGGGAGTTCCAGGAGCTGCTGGACCAGGAGCCCAGCGGTGGCAAACGCACGCTCTTCGAAGTGGGCTGCGGCGTGGGTAACCTCGTATTCCCGCTCCTCGAGGAGCAGACCAGCGAGGAAGGTTGCTTCAGTAGCAAAAGATTCTACTTCTACGCCTGCGACTTTTCACCCCGAGCCGTGGACTTTGTGCGCTCCAATCCCCTTTACGATCCCAGCCAGATAACCGCCTTTCAGTGCGACATAACGACGCAACAGGTGCACGAGCACATACCGGAAGCAAGCCTCGATGTCTGCACCCTGATCTTTGTGCTCTCGGCCATACATCCAGAGAAATTCAAGGATGTGGTGCTCAATCTGTGGAAGCTGCTGAAGCCGGGCGGACTGGTGCTGTTCCGGGACTACGGGCTGTACGATATGGCGCAGCTGCGCTTCAAGCCGGGCAACAAGATAGCCGAGAATCTGTACGTGCGCCAGGATGGGACCCGCAGCTACTTCTTCTCCGAGCAGGAGGTGTCCAAGCTGTTCCAGGAGAATGGCTTCGAGATCGTGGACAATGCCTACGTGCACCGAAGGACACTGAATCTGAAGGAAGGCGTGGATGTGCCGCGCATCTTCCTGCAGGGAAAGTTTCGCAAGAAGCCCGAGTTACGTATTTAGTTGTTGTATTTATTTTAAATCAATAACATGGTTCAAGTCAACGTTCAATAAATATTTGTATGTATATATTAGTTTACACATGCCTGTATATATGTATATGCTAATTAGTGACAGAACTAATCCGGTTTCCTGTAGAATTCAATTGCAATTGCCTGGTGGACCCAACTCCGGCCGAATGTGTGTGCTGCCTTACCCTAAAACAAGTGAAATGCACCGCCGGGATGTGTGTGTACGGCTGCTGGAGCATCGTTTCCCCGTGTCCGTTTCTTTGTATATAATTGTTGTGACGTCCTTGCAACACTTAGCCTAACCAACAATTGGGCATTGGAATACACGATAGATAATACATGGAACAACTAAGAGAACCCATCATCAAATTCAAATTCAAATTCAACAAATTCAAACGATCCTTAATCCTTACGCCTCCGGTCTCTGTTTCGGCTAATACACAGCGGTTGAGGTGGCGAATATATATAGTAAGTAGAGATGGACATCGATGTTTTTCGATGTTTAATTACAAAACATCGATGTTTTTTGTTTTCCTTCCTTTAGTGATGTGACAAAAACATCGATGTTTCTCCACCTCTAATAGCAGGGGCGTAGGTCGAGAGGGAGTAGCTGGCTCCTCCGCCTCATCCAACGCGGCGCCCTTGCAATGGTTGTAAATATATATATACTTGATACTGGGATTTGGCTAATCGGCTTGCACTCTACTCCGCCGCCAGGCCGTGCTCGGCCAGCTTGCCGCCGTTGCTGCTGCTGTGGCCCAGCGGCGCCATCTCGATGCTGGAGTCGAAGCTCTTGGTGAGCAGGTCACTGCTGGTCACCGAGTTGGTGGTGCTGCTCAGCGCGGGCAGGGGTGTGGCATTCACGCCCATTACACCGTCATTGAGGTCGCTGTCCACGCTGAAGCTGTTGCTCCCGTTCTCGTTGATCAGCGAGAGCGTCTGCAGGGGCAGCACATCGCCGCCGCTGGCGGCGGGTGGGAGTATATCCGCACTGCTGGAGTTCGCACTGGGACTCTCCGCCTGCAGCTGGAGCAGCGAGTTGCGTTGCGTGTGCTTGTCGAACTTGCGCTGCGGCGGCTTCGGCGGCTCCTTGTCCTTCTCCTTCTCCTTGTCCTTGGACTTCTTGAAGCCGGCAATCAGCGCCTTGTGTGCCTGCGCCTTGATCCCCTCCATGCTCGGCCGCATGATGGAGGTGCGCGTGCCGGAGCTCTCCTTCTCCTTGGTCGATGGCGACTCCTTGGAGCCGGGCTCCGCCTCCTCCGTCACGCTGGCCAGCTGCTGCGGCGCCTGTTGCATGGTGAGGTCTTGCACCTGGATGGGTATGTCGTCGGGCAGTTTTTTCGTGCGGAAGGAGGCGTTCGTAATCATCGATTTGGACACCGATGTGGTCACTGTCGTGGTGGCCGGCGTCAAGGCCACACTGAGGCCCATGGGCCCGTCGTTGGGCTGACCGGATGGGTTGGCGTGCAGCGAGTTGCGCACCGCACTGGTCACCAGGATCAGCTCCGAGTACATCTCGTAGGTGGCCCGGTTGTGGATGTCGTCCAGCGTCTGAATGGCTATCGTTCCGTAGCCATTGAACATGGCGAAGTAGATGGCGTGCACCAGCTCGATCAGGAAGGCGGCGGACAGTGGAATGCGTGGCGAGGATGGCTTCGGAAAGGGGGTTCCCGTTGCAGGATCGGAGCTAAGGATCGGAAGATAAGGAAGGTTAATACAAACGTTGATCCTTGAGCGAGGATCCCCGATCCTTACCCGTAACTCATGCGGTGGCCGTGCCCCGACTTCGTGGTGAAGCCCTGGTTCACCAGCTGCGACGTAACGCGGCACAGGTGGAGCAGCGAGGACTTCTGCGCCTGACTGACCTGCTGGTTGTAGCAGAAGAGCAGCGCCGTTAGGATGCGCATGCGGTTCTGGGCGTGTATCGACTCGATGCGCTGGTGCGGACCCCACTTGACCTCCCGGTTGCAGTTCTCCTCCCAGCGTCGCAGGTCCGTCATGGGCAGGTTCTTCACCTCGTGGTAGACGGACGTCTGGGCCAGGATGGGCATGCGGAAGGCCACCACGCGCTGGCCACCGTCGTCGGTGGACACCTCGCCATTGTAAATGCAGATGAGCAGAGTCTCTACGCCGCGGGCCGCCTTCTTATCGCCTCCGGCCACCGAGTGCAGGTACGTGTAGATGAGCACCGGGATGAACTGCAGGGGGAACTTGTGCAGCGTCAGCTCCGGCGAGCGGTAGAAGGCCAGCAGCTGCTGGCAGATGTCATGCACCATTGCCTCATTGCGCTGCCGCTCGTTGAAGATGGTGAAGATAGCCTCGGCGATCTCCGGGTCCGTTTCGTGCTCCACAACGAACGCCTCCGCCTCGGCCGGCTGGCCCCGCGTCCGCTGGTAGTCCGCCAGCCAGTCCCGCACCAGTTCGGCCATCGTCCTCACCTGCAGCTGTAGCAGCAGCGATCTGGAATCGAAATATAACCGAAATTCGTTGCCAATGTCAGACTTTCAGGTGGCCATCAGTCATTGAAGCCCCTGCTCACCTTGACCCTGGTTGACAGCTGGAACTCTAGCAATAACTGGTGGGTCTGTGCCTGCGAGTTGCGTTTGGATTTCTTATATCTGGAGCGCCGCGGGTTATGTGGTAGCAGTGGCTAATTAATTTATCACCCGTCTCTCCGCTGCTGCTCCTTCTTAATTTTTTTTCCCAAATAAACCAGGGCTGCAGCGCATTGGTCATAGACAGCGTTGGCTCGAAGCGTTTGGCAGCCCTGGCTTCAGTGTTGCCACACTTTCGGATTTCAAAAGAACCGCTAATAATACGGTTACGTGAAATATGGAAATATTTTATTCTAAAATTAGTAATAGTGTACGATTTCACAGTTGCGTTTTTTACTCATTCATTTTTATATTTTTTCATTAAATTATTCCTATTATTATTTTTGTATGATTAGGTATAATAAAGTAATTTACTTGCTTGATTAAAGCTTAGTGCTTGTCTTCTAGTGAGCTCATATTTTAACCTAGATTTTAGCCAAATTCTAATTGACGGGTCTTATCTATGGCATAAAGCATTGCTGGAGTTAAAGGATGGACTAGTTGTGGCTCGCTAATTTATTATTTAGCCACTCTTTTAATTTAACTAATACTATTTAAACACAAATACTGGCAGTCACTTCATCATCCTCTTCACAATGTCCACGGGGAAGGGGAAGACATAGGATCTGGTGTTGTCGTTGCATATGGAGTTCAGGGTTTGCAGGTAGCGCAATTGCAACGCAATCGGATTGGTCTCCATGATGTCGGCCGCCTCCTTCAGCGCCGTAACCGCATCCCGCTCGCCCTGGGCAGCGGCCACCTTGGCCTTGGCCTCTCGCATCGCCTCCTGTTCCACGGCCAGGGCGCGCTTGAGCTGGTCGGGCATGAAGATCTCCTTGCTGGTAGATGGATCAGTGAAAATAAATCCAGGGAATAAAACAAGAATAGTTACATTTCCACGCGCTCCACACGCACGCCCCACGCCTCCGTGGTGTTGTAGAGAATGGCCTCGATCTGGCTGGATAGGTACTCCTTGGAGGCCAGCAGATCCATCAGCTTGTGAGTGCCGGCCACATTTCGCAGCGTGGTCATGGCCAGCTTCTCGACGGCCTCCTGTGCATTATACACTTGCATCACCGAGTCGTACGGGCTCTTGACGCTGAAGTACACCACGCCGTCTATGCTGATCGTCACCATATCCCTCGTGAGGATCTCCTGTCTCTGCAAATCGAACGAGGAGGTGCGTATGTCCACTATCTCCACCGAGTCGATGCATGGCAGCACGAAGATGACCCCGGGTCCGGCGGGTGGCCTGGGACGCAAGCGACCCAGGCGCAGGATGACGGCGCGTTCAAACTCGGACATGATCTTGATGCAGAAACATATCGAAAAGGGGAACAAAAGGCCGACCATGATCACGGACAGCACATAGAAAGTCTTCTCCGCGCAACTGGAAGGCTTATTCTCGGCTGGATTAACAGGAGGTAGGAGGAGCAGTGACTTTAGTCCTCGCAAGGGTTCGTCTATAATTCGAGGGAAAACTCACATGTTTTCACATTCCGCTGCGGCAAGGGGGACTCATCGTGGAACACATTCAGCGAGGAGCTCTGGGCCAGGAGCGCGGGATCGCGCTGGGGCTGAGACTGTGGCTTGGGCTGTGCAGGATTATTCTCCATTACATGGGATTTGGGAGTTTGAGTTAAGTGTATTCTGTGTGGGCAGTAAATAAACTCCGAATAAACCGAAGTGACAGCAAAAGTAAACGTTTACGGCTTTGGCTAGTTGATGGCATAGAAATGGAATCCGTTTTGGTATCGCTAGCTGGGCGATCGCTGCATATCCTGGGCCGGCTCCACGCGCCTCCGGGGCCGCCACAGCTCCAGCAGGCGCATCATGAAGTGGGCCACCACAAAGAACACCAAGAACCAGGAGCCGTGCTGCCACACTGCGTACACCAGCTCGCTGGTGGTGAAGGAGCGCTCCTGCATAACCCGATCGTAGACCTTTACCGTGCGCAGGGCCACATCCTCCCAGTTGTAGAGCGTCTCCACCAGCTCGTTGCATCTGTAGGGACAGAGCACGGGCTTTGTGTGGCTCTTCTGATCCAACACTGGCGGCAGTGCCAGCTGCGGCGTGGCAGTGGTCGCTGATCTCTCTCTCTTCTTGTTTCGTCGGCGCCTTCCCCGTCCATTCGCCTCCGTGGGCACGTGACCATTGGCCGGCGCCGGGGGATTGACTTTAAACGAGCACCGCAAGTGCCTCTCGATGGCCACCAGGATGCCCGTGTATATGGCGTCGATCTCCGGCTCTGCCAGCAATATCAGGCTCTTGGGCAGAACCTCGGGAATGCCGCCGACACTGGTGGAGACCACCTGCAGGCCGCAGGAGGCTGCCTCAACGATGGCCATGCAGTAGGCCTCCGTCAACGAAGTGTTCACAAAGATGTGGCCACGCACAAGGTAGTCGCGCACTTGGGAGTGCTCCACAGCGCCCACCATCTCCACGCGGTCCTGCATGTTGGTCTTCTCGCGAATCTCCTCCAGCAGATCCCGCTTCGGGCCGTCGCCCACAATGATGAAGCGCACGTAGGGAATGTTCTTGAAGCGCGGAATAATGCCGGCCAGCAGATCAATGCCTTTCCGGTAGACGAGGCGCGACGCCACCACAATGTTGACTGCAAGGGAGTAAGATTTAGATTGGGAATCAAGGCTTTAAGCTAATGGTGCTCATTACTTGTGCCATTGCTGGGTCGCTGCTGGGGATCGGGGGTAAACAGGGCGGTGTCCACGGCATTGGGAATGACCGACACACGATGCTTGGCCACGCGGGCTCTCAAGACCGTGTTCTCCTTGCCGATGTGCGACACGCAGATCGCATGGTTGACCATGCCCAGGTTGACCTCCAGCAGATTGTTGGTCAAGGCAGCCGAGAGGTCCGCGAAGCCAAACAGGCTGTGGTCGGTGAAGACGGTCTGGTAGCGTGGAAAAAGAGCTTAATTTTGGGAATTCCTTACACTGGTTAAGCCTTACCTTTAAGCCCAGCAGGGAGCCCACCATCAGCGCCTCGTGGGCCAGAGCGCTGAAGGCCGAATGGCCGTGGACCACGTCAACGCGCTCCCGCAGCAGCACCGCCCTTAACATGGGCAAATTGCAGACGGCAGTGGGCAGGATGCACTGGTTGTAGCAGACCTTGATGGGCAGATAGTAGACCTTCATGCCGCCCGTTACGTAGCGGACGCCACTGCAGTCCCCGTAGGCGTGGGTCAGCACCACCACCTGGAGAAGAAGACACAAAATAATCGTTATCTTTATGGGTCGCCCTCAACTTTGCCGCAGACACTCGCCTTGTGCCCCTGACTGAGCAGCATTTGCGAGAGGTTGTAGACGTGCTCCTCCACCCCGCCGATGCTCGGGTAGAAGAAGTCCGACACCATGCAGATGCGCATCTTTCAGTCTCTAGTTCCTCCAGACAGCCAGTTGACATTACTTGTCAGAAAACTTAAAAAATCTGCCAAACAAAATTAACATAAATGAGGGCAGTGTGACCGGCTATTAAAAACAACGAGTGAGCATGAACAGCTGATTGGCTTGCGGAGTACCCCTAATCGATATATCGATACAATCACGAGCCCAACTCACGACCCGTTGCACTGTTGGGAAAAGTTTTCTGTGTTTTTTGTTGCGTTTTCTTCTTCATGGCTGAAACATGCAGAACTCCAAGGCCAAAATGGATGAATTCAAGACCAAATTCATGGATATGCTGCACAAACAGGTAAGCAGTAGCAACTCGGTTGAGTAGTGGCCGGAAGTAACCACTTTCCCTACTTACGGTTGCCTTGTTCCGCCCACCAAACACGCATACACAGACGAACCGACAAATGAAAATTCCTGCCATGGGCTTTTCGGATTACTTCATCCAAACGGTGACCGCGGACGCAACGCCCAGCCCGGAGGCGGACGCCACGGATGCAGCCACCGCCTCGGGAGAGTCGAACACACAAAAGTCGGACCAGGAGGTCCTGGAGGGCATCGAGCAGTGCTACTACAGCCCCGACAGCAATCCCCAGCTGTACGAGCTCAAGGTAAGCGCGCCAGCAGCTGTTAAGCCCGCAGCACTCACCTTCAAATCTCCCGTAGAAAGTGCTCAACGATGGCATCGACAACGAGCTCATCGAGGTCACAATCGCACAACTGCGCACCCAGCAGAAGGTTCTGACCAAACAGGTTCTGCAGAACATACTGGAGCAGCGGAACGCCTGCAGCAGCGAGTTCGCGGCCATCAACGACACCCAGAAGAAGCTGGAGGAGTCGCTGTGGACGTGCCAGAAGGCGAGATCCTACCTGAACTTTGCCCGCACCAACCTGACGACCACGAGCCTTGAGATCCTGGCCAGCTACCGCAAGCGGGAGGTGCTCAAGGAGGTCCTGGACACCCTGGTGGCCATCAAGAAGCTGGTTAGAGATGAAACTGACCGTTCTTCAAACCCTGTTTAACCACGATTATCCCTTCCAGCGCACCACCGACGTGGAGGTGCAGAAGCTGCTGGCGGATCACAACTACAGCGCGGCCATTGCCCTGCTGCTGCAGTGCAAGAGCTCGGCGGAGGCCTACATGCAGTTCAACTGCGTGCAGTCGCTCTCCAAGAAGCTGCAGGAGACCATGCTGCTCATGGAGTTCCAGCTGGACACGGTGCTGAATGAGATGGTCCTCGACTTCGATGGGCGCAAGTATGCCAAGCTGCAGGAGGCCTACAAGCTGGCCAACAAGTCGCTGATGGCCATGGACCAGCTGCACATCAACTACATCTCGGCGATACACTCCTCGGTGAATGCCGTGCTGCGCGGCTTCAGCGATCCCTGCGCGGATGACCAGGCCAAGCCGCTCTACGAGCAGCTGTGCGAGCAGCTGAGCGTGGAGAAGCTACTGCCCTGCCTGATCGGCTTGTGCAAGACGTTCTGGACCATTCTGGCCTCCTACTACCAGGTGGTGATGTGGCACAACAACTACAAGCTGTACGGGCTGGACGAGGAGGACTCCCCCGACATGTACATCCAGCAGAAGCTGAAGAAGGGGCAGTCGCGCGTGTGGAACGACATCCTGACCAAGGTCTGCCTGTTCCTGCAGGCGGCCAAGCTGAAGACGCTCAAGTACGACCAGTTCATCCAGGTGCTGTCCGTGGTGCAGCGCCTCAAGAAGGTCGGCCTGGAGTTCTGCGGCGAGCAGTCGGAGAAGCTAATCGAGACTATGCAGCAGCAGAGCGAGGAGTTCTTCCGCCGCTACCACATCTGCTGCGTGGAGGAGATCTGCCTGTTTCTGGACAACGAGTCCTGGACGCAGGTGGACTCGTTTGCGCACATTCTCCAACTGCCTGTGAGTAACTAAGGAGGAAGTATGTGAACTTGAAGCTAACTCTTGATTCTGGGCAGGATTTCCGGTCGGTTCGGCACACTCTGAGACGGCACAAATCCCCCACAGTGGCCCTGCTGCCCTCCTCCTCCAACAACTCCCCCATCAGCAACAATAACTGCGACGAGCTGGTGTCCGTGCACTCCCAGGATGGCGGCGGTAGCTCTATCTACGGTTCCTACGGCTACTTTTTGAGGTTCTCCGAGAAGAGCTCGCCCTTCGACGGAGGCCTGGACGCAGCCATGCTGGAGGAGGACATACTCTCGGGCATCGTAGACGAGGCCTCGTGCTACTTCAGCGAGGAGAGCGACGACGAGCAGAAGAGCCTGCAGAGCAAGGAATTTGACGACACCAGCAAGTAGGAGTTACAAATCTTTCCTTGAAACGTTCTACAAGTTGTATATCCTTCCATAGCCAACTGCTGGTGAACAACACCGCCTTGAATGTGCTGCGCTGCATTGGGAGATATCTGCAAATGTGCAAGCTGCTGCACTGCATCTCGCCCAAGATTGTGGCCAGCATGCTGGAGCTGATTGACTTTTACGCATACGCCGTGCACGAGATCTTTGGCAAGGATGCGGTGAGTGACTTAACTAACTTAAACATGTAAACTCCCAGGGTTTTATTTCAAAATAATAACGGCGGATGGATTTTATTTCGAATCGTCTTATTCGCCAAACCAAAGTGACCGTATATTCTTTTCTTAAAAATCAAGCTTAATTCTATGCGTTAGGACTATTATCGATAACATTATACCAACTGGTCACTAATGTGACCGCGAAATACAAAATGAGGTGTTAACAAGTCATTTATTTTATTTTAAACTAAACCCTTTATTAGCCGGTGGCTACTGATAATCTGCATACGCCGCGGCTGGAGCAACGCCTGCGTTCGGTGGAGGTCAACGTCCTGCCCCAGATCAAGCTGTGGCCCCTCAACTTTTCCTCACTGGTAAAGATCTCTTTGTTCGAGTCTAGGAGTTATCGTTTTCTTTAATTGACTTCATTTGCAGGCCAACAACGAGTTGGCCAATCCGGACACCCTCTATGGCCTGTCCCAGCGCATCGTGGCTGTGGAGGCGGGGCGCAGCATGCTGCAGCAGTTCCACATTCTTCAGCATTATCTCAACCACTTGCTGCCCCTCGCCGAGCGTCCCCTGCTAAGCGGCTACCTGGAGTACAGCGACTATATGGTGGATCTGGCCAAACCCGTTTACACGTGCGTCACCTCGCGCGTCATCGATTTATCGGCGATTCTGGCCCAGATGGCCAAGGTCAAGTGGGATGTGAATCATGTGATACACCAGCACAGCAGCTACAGCGATGTGCTCAACAGGGTAGGGATTCGGAACGGGATTATTAATAACATATATCCTTGTAATCACAAATACATCTCGTTACAGAACATACAAAGCTTCGCCATGTGCCTGGAGGAAATCGCCAAGGAGGTGCCGGTGCCCAGCAGGCCCGTGTGGAATTCCATGGCCCATGTGGCCACTCATCTGCTCGTAGAGGGGTGCGTCTTTCTCTCTTTTAATTCCTTCAATAAGCTCTCTAATTGGTAATTCCTGCAGCTTCTCGAATGTAAAGAAATGCTCGGCGGGCGGGAGAGCCCTCATGCAGCTGGACTTTGCCAATTTCATGTCGTTCCTGGAGCTAATCTCGAACCAAAAGTACCCACAGCACCGCTCCTACGTGGATGTGTTCATCAAGACCTACTACTTTGCGCCCGAGCAGTTCGAGCAGTGGATCGAGCAGCAGCGTCTGGGCGACGAGTACTCCGCCAAGCAGCTGACCAGCCTGATTCAGTGCATCTGCGTCAGCGACAAGAGGACGCGCCAGAGGTTGCTCCAACTGCTAGATGGCGGGATAGGCAATGGCCTGACCACGCCGACCACAACGCCGCAAAAGAACAATCCGGAAAGAACAGCCGGAAGCGGAAGCGGAACCGGCTCAAATCTCAGCAGCGTTATCTGAGCTCTTCTTTATTTATTTTGTTATAACCCACGGCTAGATCAATCTCGTGACATTCTCTCTGTGTATTTAACATTCCGTTTAGTGCAAATTAACCTTGTGTTTAGGTTTAAAGATTAGTTTTACCGGCGATCTCCGTGATGTACTTCGTTTCAAACCCCGAATCTCTCTCTATCTCAACCCTTTATCTCATCCTAACCCCTAAGTGCAATCCATTCTCTCTCTCTCCTTGCTCTCTCTGATGCAACGTGACTTAAGTACCTAGAGAAAGCAGACATATATATAGTTATATACACACAAAACACGTACAATTAAGGCGCATGCATGAATACCTATTTATTTTTACTACCTATTTTGTAATATTTATTTGCAGCAGGAAACAATGGACAAATAATTGTAAATCAACTCGAATGTTACACAAACACACACACACCACTAACTAACTATTTAGCAACTGTAACTAAACCAACAAAGATTACATATTTTGAGATATGCATATTACAAACAGTTTAAACTTTTGGCTCATTGATTGTTGGGATACCGCCTCCTTTTTCGGTGGCATGTCTTGAAGGAATTTACGAACAATATGAGTAATTGCGGCTATCAAGAGGCAGCCATAAGTGGAACACCTCTGAAGTTAATCCTCGTTTGGACTCTCATTTTAATTAGGAGATTCGGTGGTTCCCCTGTGGAATTCATCATCCGAGCAGCAGAGGAGTCTTCGCTCTCTGAGCTAGTTATCAAAGACTTTTGTCCCGATTCCTGGTTGAGGGAAGTCTCTGAGAAACTAAGAATTCCGGTGGTCCTGTGCTCAGCCAAAGATGTTTAGTCGATAGACCAGCAGTTCTCGCGACCTTTCCATGTGCTTTGCCTGTCTGGATGTGAGCTGCAATGGGTTAGAGAACTACTCCAGAACTTGGCCACTTCACTGCAGGATTCTCCCCAGCAGAAGATACCAGAATGGACTCTCTACTTGAGAGGAGCTTCTATTTCCGATTCCCGAACATAGTTGGTCTCTTGGCCACAGATAAGCAGCTCTACTTCTACAGATACCATCCATATCCGAGCTTCCAAACGGAACAACTACCTCTGCAATCGTCGCCGCAGGGTCATCCAATAAATGTGATGCCCGACCAGCGGACTACCATGTACAAAATATCGACATCACCGAAAACTACCATATTTTTCGGATCTAGTATGCCTTGAACAAAAAATGTTCGCTTCTGAAAAGCTGTCACTGAGACCTGCCTATGGAATAGAGCCCTGACTTCAGTCGTAACCCAGAAATTCATCAGAACACATCGTTCAAAGTATATAAAAAAATTTGTGAGTGAAAACTAAAAAAAAAAATATCGCTCGCTCAGTTCCCAGCTGCAGGTTCACATTTTCACCCCCCAGATTGTACTCGCCGCCTTCGTTTTTGGGTGCAGTTTTCGAGAGCTCCATGAAGCCAGTGTATGGAATGGGATGCTGCTTAATCACGGGCACCTTGAAGACAATATTCTTGGGAATCGAGGCGAGGTTGAGAACGTTCAGGTTATCGTAGGAATTGTACACCGGAGTGACCGTGACGATCATGGCCAGCTTCTTCTTGCCCAGCAGGGCCGCCTGTAGCAGCAGCGTTAGTCGATAGGGGATCACATCGGCGTGTCTCTTCCTCTGTGCCGTGCTGGCCGCATCCAGGCAGCGCCCCAGGGTCATCAGAGGTATTAAATGTTTTTGGCCTCCCATCAGGCGCTGGCCGGTGGTACCAATGCTATTCATCTGCTCGGTGCCCGCCAAGTCGCAGTACTTAAATGTGCTCTGGGTGGTCATGCCCGAGCGATGGCAATTGAACATTTCCACGGTGAAGACGCAGTGGAAGCGACTGGAGATTGCATTCACCGAGGTACCGGTGGACGTGGACCGCTGCTGGCCCAACCGCAGTATACTCTTCGCCTCCTCGCTGCTCTGGACAAAGACACTGGTCATTCCCTTGACGAAACGGGGATGTAGGACACTTACCGAGCAGGGTGAAGGTTTTCTCGGAGTCGGAGGTGCCGTAGGTAAAAAAGGGTCACGTTCTCTTTCACGCTGATCCTGGAACCAACGCAGATGTTATAGATGGGCCGCTGGTCCACTGAGCTGTCAAAGATGGCGGTGAAGCCATAGTGCTTTTCCATGCGGTTTACATTGTTTCTGGTAAGGTAAGAATGTTGTTCTTCCCAGTTCTCTGAAGCTAATTGTCCATTTTGAATTTCGATAAGACAAGGGTTTTAGCATGAGTTCGATTACTTTAACCGATAAATCTCTGCCTTTCGACTAAAGCTATCGAAAACACTGCACCCCTGGTCTCATTTTATTTTCGGTTGAGTTGCCAGCCCTAGTAAGGCGTCTGAAAATTCGCGCGAAAGGAAGCAAAATAACTTAAATCCTTTATTACCAGAGTACGGCGCAGCATGGAATCCCAAATGAAGTCGGAGATGCCCAAGCGGGAGATGCGCTCCTTCCTGGTGGCCCGCGAACCCTCCGTCGACCGTCGCTTCCGCCCGCGCCCCAACAAGAAGATGCGTCTGTTCGAGCACATCCAGGAGTCCGAGGAGGAGAGCTTTTCCGAGTGCTCGGAGACTGAATCGGAGAGCACTCCGAGTGTTGCCGATGGCGCGTCCTCCGTTGCGAGCACAGTAGAGAGTACGAGCGTGGAGACGGGGCCGCAGGTCTTCCTGCGCCTGCGTCCCGTGAACGACTCCTCAAAGGCGTATTCGATATCGGAGGATGGAAACGTGCTCATCACCAGCTACAAGGTAGACTCGAGCAGCAACAATGTGAACCGAATGGAGAAGCACTTTGGCTTCTCCACCATCTTCGATAGCTACGTGGACCAGCGGGACATCTACGACATCTGCGTGGGTCCCAAGATTAGCGAGGAGGAGTGCGTGACTATTATGACCTATGGCACCTCGGGCTCGGGGAAAACCTACACCCTGCTCGGTAAGTGTCCCACCTCTCGTTTTCCTTGGCCAATTATTACCTTAAATACTTCCTCAGGCGATGATGCGAGCGCTGGCATCATTCCCCGCGCCCTGGAGAATATATTTACCATTTGCAAGGACACCGTGTACCACTCGCCCAAGCTGAAGCTGATCAACGGCTGCATTGTCTTCCTGCAGGACGACGCCTCCCTGAAGGAGCTGCAGATTCGAAAGAAGCTGCTGGACCTGTGCCCCGACCTGGGCGATTCTTACCAGCGACTGAAGCAGGTGATCAACGAGGACCACACGTTCGAGACGCATGCCTCCAGCGACGAGTCCGTCCTGATTTGGGTCTCCTTTGTCGAGATCTACAACGAGCTGGTTCACGACCTCCTGGTCATTCCGCCGAAACAGACCAAGCTGGGCGAGGTGCCGCGCAAGAATCTGAAGGTCGTGTGCAATAAGGGTCAGGTGTTCGTCAAGGGACTGACCAGTGTCTTCGTCAAGAGCAGCGAGGAGGCGATGCGTTTACTGCGCTTGGGCCAGCAGCGCTCCACATACGCCGCCACCTCGGTGAACGCCAACTCCAGTCGCGCGCACTGCATCTTCACCGTGGACATACTCAAGTACAATCGCTCGGGCATCACCACCCAGAGCTCGTACAAGTTCTGCGACCTGGCGGGCTCCGAGCGGGTGAATAACACTGGCACCACCGGTCTGCGCCTCAAGGAGGCCAAGAACATTAATACCTCGTTGATGACCCTGGGGCGTTGCCTGGATGCGGCCAGCACGGCGCAGAGGAAGAGAAACGCTGATGTGATACCCTATCGAGATTCCAAGCTGACGATGCTGCTACAGGCGGCCCTGCTGGGGAAGGAGAAGCTTGCCATGATCGTCACGGTCACGCCGGTGGACAAGTACTACGAGGAAAACCAGAACGTCCTCAACTTCGCCTCGATTGCCAAGAATATCGTGTTCAAGGAGCCGGTGATAAAGCAGCATCGCATCAGCTACGCCGGCTTCATGGAGTTCTCGAAAATGGCACCCGACGATGGCGGCGAGTACAGAAAGGCGCTGGAGGAGGAGAACGTGAACCTGCAGCTGGAGATTGAGCGCCTGAAGTACGATCATGTGCTCCAGATGCAGTTGCTGGAGGAGAAGCTGCGCAAGGAGCTGACCGATACGTACCTGGAGATAATCCAAAACAACAAGAAGCAGCACGAGGAGGAGTGCGAGAAGAAACTACTGATTGCCCAAAGGGAGGCGGACTTTACGCTCTCCGCTCAGAGGCGTCGCTATGAAGAGCAAATCGAAGACCTCAAGGATGAGATTGAAGACCTAAAGAATCCCACGAGCGACTTGGAGAGTGAGGACGATGACGCCGAGGAGTCAAAGTCGCCCATTGAGATCATCGACGACGATGAGTAGTTGGCATAGGTTTAGTTTTTACTCGTTAAAGTGTTGGGGGTGTTAAATTGTTCCATAATTGTTAAAAAAAAGTCCTGGAATAAATGTGTAAATCATACGTGTAAGTTGAGTTATTATCTCAACTCGGTTTTATTATTAAGTATAAGTTGGAAAATAGTACAGCTTTTCTTATTTCGCGTCGTTTCTTTCTGCTGTTGATGCTGCTGTAGAGGTGGAGAAACATCGATGTTTTCTTCCATCGATGTTTTTTATTTAAACATCGAAAAACATTGATGTTTCTCCACCTCTATGCTGCTGTCATCTCTGCTGTTACCCCTATGTTGCTCTTCTGTCTCCTTCGGCTGATCCTCTGCTGCTGTACTGCTAATTTCTGCAGTTTTCTGCTGTTGTTCTGCTTCTGTACTGCTGTCCGTCTGCTGTTGTTCTGCTGCTACTCTACTGTAGTGTGTATTCTGGTATACTGCTGTTACTCTGCCCTTCTCCGACACAGTCTCCAGCCCACTTCCAGCAGGAAGAGGAGCGAGGAAACGGCCAGGAGCACTCCGTATGCCAGCCACACCCATTGTAGATCATCCAGCCGCAGCGCAGCAGACTGCTCCCTAAGACTGGGATCCTTTAGGCCGGCCAATCCCGCCTCTGTCATATCGTAGTGGTGCATTCCCACCCAGAACTGGTACAACCCGTTGGCCCTTATCTCCAGGATTAGTTTGCTGACGGGCTCGGCGAACCAGGAGCTCTGCGGCCACTGGAACGAGAGCAGGGCCAGCGACCACAGGCAGGCGTCCATGGAGTAGATGAACAGCTGCCGGGTGAAGCGCTTCTGCTGCTCGCTGAACAGCGTCCAGTGCAGCCGAGAGGCGAAGTAGGCACTGCTGGCGTTGCCGCCACTCCTCAGGCGGTGGTACTCACTCACATTGACCACCAGCAGGTTGAGGTGCCTGTCCGCCACCGTGTGCATGTCCTCGGGCGTGGTCACCAAGGGCATTCGCGTGCGCCGCAGATCAGCAAAGTTTCGGGCCTGAAACTGCCGCGGAGGATGCGCCATCATAGTCTCCAGGGCCGCCTCGAAGATGCTGCTAACGTTGAGACCCACGAGGCCCAGCATCAGGTAGATCCAGCGACTAGAACAGCCTCTCCTTGCCCAGGGCAGCCTGAAGGACTGGCCCAGAACCCCGCGCAAGGCTCTATCGTTCAGCAGAAAGTCGACCGGATGGACATCGTCGCTCCTCAGCACTCGAAGGAGGCATAGCACCAGGCCAAAGGCGTAGACAACGCTCACGGTCAACAGGATATTGGAAACGCTGCTCAGCCGCCAATAGATGTCCTTCAGCGGAATCTCCTCGGCCACGGGTACCATCAGGCAGATGTGGGTCAGCTCCAGGGGATAACTGGTGCGTGGCAACTGCTCTCCCCGCTCCAGCATCGACACACTGGCCGGGACATCAATAGACGTTTGTGGGTCCAGGCTCCGGAGGAATCGTTCGGGGGTTACCGCCTGAACTAGCTGCAGTGTGGCGTTCAGTTTCCAGGCCAGGACGTGGATGAAGCGGCCCACGGATCCGGCCAGTATCTGCTTACCCGTGCGTCTGTCCACATACAAAATCGAACGGGGCAGCCACTGGTCGGGCATCACAACCAGCGGATGACCCTGCATGTTGGGAAAAAGCTGGTCAAAGATGGGCGACGATTGCAGAGGTAGTTGCTCCGTTCGGAAGCTCGGATATGGATGGTATCTGTAGAAGTAGAGCTGCTCATCCTTGGCCAAGAGACCAACTATGTTCGGGAATTGGGAATAGAAGCTCGCCCCAAGTAGAGCGTCCATTCTGTTACGATCCGATGAGCTGTTGGCTACATAGAACACTATCTTTTGCTGGGGAGAATCCTGCAGTGAATTGGCCAAGTTCTGGAGTAGTTCCCTATCCCATTGCAGCTCACATCCAGGCAGGCAAAGCACATGCAAAGGTCGCGACAACTGCTGGTCTATCGCCTGAACATCTTTGGCTGAGCACAGGACCACCGGAATTCTTAGTTTCTCAAAGATTTCACTTAACCAGGAGTCCGGACAAAAGTCATTGCGGATAACTAGCTCAGAGAGCGAAGATTCCTCTGCTGCTCGGATGATGAATTCCACAGGGGAACCCCCGAAACCCCTGATTAAAATGAGAGTCCAAACGAGGACTAACGTTAGAGCTGTCCACATGGTGGGCCTTTCCACTTATGGCTGCCTCTTGATAGCCGAAATTACTTATATTGTTTGCGAATTCTTCCAAGTCATGCCACCAAAAATGGGGCGTTATCCCAAAGCCCAAAGAGCTTGTCATCGCCCCCAAATGATGAGCCAAAAGTTGAATATTCACCGTTTGTAATATGCATATCTCAAAATATGTAATCTTTGTTAAGTTTAGTTACAGTTGCTAAGTAGTTAGCGTTGTATGTGTGTTTGTGTTACATTCGAGTTGATTTACTATTATTTGTCCATTGCTGATAAGCTTCAGCTCGGGCGAGTGGTACACGGTGTCCTTGCAAATGGTAAATATATTCTCCAGGGCGCGGGGAACGATGCCAGCGCTCACATCGCTTGAGGAAGTATTTCAGTTAATCATTGGCTAAGGAAAACGGGAGGTGGGACACTTACCGAGCAGGGTGTAGGTTCTCCCCGAACCGGAGGAGCCATAGGGCACGATGGTCACGCACTCGTCGTTTATCTTGGGGCCCACGCAAATGTCGTAGATGTCCCGCTGGTCCACGTAGCTATCGAAAATGGCGGTGAAGCCATAGTGGTTTTCCATTCGGTTTACATTTTTGCTGCTCGAGTCCACCTTGTAGCTGGTGATGAGCACGTTTCCATCCTCCGAGATCGAATACGCCTTTGAGGAGTCATTCACGGGACGCATGCGCAGGAAGACCTGCGGCCCCGTCTCTACGCTCGGAGGACGCGCCATCGGCAACACTCGGAGTGCTCTCCGATTCAGTCTCCGAGCACTCGGAAAAGCTCTACTCCTCGGACTCCTGGATGTGCTCGAACAGACGCATCTTGTTGGGGCGCGGGCGGAAGCGACGGTCGACGCAGGGTTCGCGGGCCACCAGGAAGGAAGGCATCTCCCGCTTGGGCATCTCCGACAGTGTTTTCGATAGCTTTAGTCGAAAGGCAGAGACTTATCGGTTAAAGTAATTGAACTAATGCTAAAACGCGCGTCTTATCGAAATTCAAAATCGCCGATTAGCTTCAGAGAACTAGAAAGAACAACATTCTTACCTTACCAGCAGAAATGTAAACCGCATGGAAAAGCACTATGGCTTCACCGCCATCTTTGACAGCTCAGTGGACCAGCGGCAGATCTATGACATCTGCGTTGCTCCCAAGATAAGAGTGCGTGACCATAATGACCTATGGCACCTCCGGGTCCGGGAAAACCTACATCCTGCTCGGTAAGTGTCCTACCTCCCGTTTCCTTGGCCAATTATTAAACTTAAATTCTTCCTCAGGCGACGAAGTGAGAATGCAGCTGGGAACCGACCGAGCAAAAATAATATTTTCTGGAATTATTATTATTTTTTTTTTTTTTTTTTTTTTCACTCACAATGTTTTTCCTATTCTTCGAACGATGTGTTCTGATGAATTTCTGGGTTTCGACTGAAGTCAAGGCTCTATTCCATAGGCAGGTCTCAGTGACAGCTTTTCAGAAGCGGACTTTTTTGTTCAAGGCATACTAGATCTGAAAAATATGGTAGTTTGATGATAAATTTCACAGGGGAACCCCCGAAACCCCTGATTAAAATGAGGACTAACTTCAGAGCTGTCCACATGGTGGGGCTTTTCACAATTACTTATATTGTTCGTGAATTCCTTCAAGTCATGCCAACGAAAAAGGAGGCGTTATTCCAGAGAACAAAGAAAGGGCTGCTAAGCACATACTTTATGGTGGCAGTAGTAGTTAAGGCAAATAAATATTATGAAATAAGGTATAATGCCCGAGTATTGGCTGCCAAATTATTAACCAAATAGCCAGTTCACTGACTTTATTATCGCGCATTCTCCGATTCGGTCCCATATGTACATACATGTGTAAGTTTTTGCAGAATCAGCAAATAATTAGGTGACAAATACCGTCGGCAATGTTTAATGTTTGGTTAACAAGTCTGGGCCACACAGCAGGCTGTGCAAATAAACCGCCCTGTCACCAAATATTTACTCACATTGCAAATTAATTGCTCTTGTTTGCACGCCTCTCTCAGTCTGATTTTTTATACCTGTCTGCGCAAACAATTGGGGAAAGAATAAAAAAACAATAGTAAGCGAAATAATTAACATTTGGATCCACTCGGCAAATATTGTTGTAATCAAGGTTCGTTATGAATGGAAATTGCGCGTTTAGTTTTCGTTTTTATATTTGTTTGAAGTCTCTTAAATTATAACTGCGGTAAAAAGCTTAATATGTAGGTCAGAGTTTGACTAAATTTGTTGTTATCTGATGGAGATAGGCTTCTGGAGAAGAGCAATCTTATCTTTAATATACATTCGGGGAAGATCATTATAAACTAAATGTTAATGTTGTAAACAATGTTCGACTTATCATATTTTAAGGTTATAAATAAGAAACACGCCATCACATGGCATCTGTCACTGTAAGCGACCAGTGTTGGAAAGCTTAAAAAAGCTGCCAAAACTACAAACACCATTTCACAAGTGTGCTATCGTGCTCTCTTTCACTCTCGCTTCATAAAATTCTTTCGCTGAAAATTATTTATATAATTTCATTGTTCGAAGGAAAAGTAGGTTATTCCCTTCAGTAAAGATCGCATCCTGACTGTCTCTACGCCCTTTAAGATGTCTCTTCCAGACGAGATGCCGGAAATGGAATTGGACTGCGCAGAGGTCGTATGTCCCCCCGAGGATCCCGAAACTTCCGCCAGTCAGCAGGCGGAGGAGGATCTCTTCAAGGTCCCCTTGCCGAAGCCCGATAGCCCGGGCTACGCCATCAAGAACTCCCTGTCCGGGCACAAGTTATGCATCACGGCCGTCAAGTTCCGTCCAGATGGCGAGCAACTGGCCAGCAGCTCGGCGGACAGGTTCCTGATGCTGTGGGACGTTAACACCGCCAAGTGCGTGGACCGCCTGGTCGAGCACACGGTGGGCATCAATGATGTGGCCTGGGCGCATGTAAACCTTTTGGCCAGCTGCAGCGACGACAAGACCGTAAAGCTGTGGGATGCTCGCACCGGGAGGTGCCAGCAAACTATGATGGGACACAGCCGCTGCGTCTTCGTTTGCCGCTTCAATCCGCTGGGCAATCTGCTGGCCTCCGGTAGCTACGACGAGACCGTTCGCCTGTGGGATATGCGCACCGGCAAGACCCTCAAGGTTGTGCCCGCCCACCAGGATCCCATCACCTCGCTGGACTTCAATCGCGACGGTAGTCTCTTCGTGACTGGGAGCTTCGATGGACTGATCCGCGTGTGGGACACTGCCACCGGGCAGCTGCTGAAGACCCTCATCGACGCCGACAACTCGCCGGTGGGCTATGTGAAGTTCTCGCCCAACGGCCTGTACGTCCTGGCCTCCACCCTGAACAGCACGCTAAAGCTGTGGCACTTTATCAAGGCCAAGTGCCTGCGCTCGTATCGCGGCCATGTGAACGAGGCCTACTGCCTCAACTCGAACTTCTCCATCACGGGCGGCATCTGGATCGTGTCGGGCAGCGAGGACCAGACGCTGTGCATCTGGAAGCTGCAGACCAAGGAGCTGGTCCAGAAGGCGAGCACCGAGGGCGACCGGGTGCTCTGCACCGACTGTCATCCCAGGGAGAATGTGATAGCCACCGGCTCCCTGCAGAACGACTACACCGTCAAGCTGTGGCGGAGCAGCGAGGAGGAGTCTTCTTCTCAGGTTCTCTAAGAATGTATTAGGTTAGGATAGGACTGTCATTGTTTGAGCTCCATTAAAGGGCAGTCTGGGGCCGTTATCTCTGTAATTGTTGATCGCGGGAATATAGCCTGGCTATCATGATAAGCCGCACACAGGTAACCGGTGCCGGTACCTGCTCTTGTAAATCATATATGGCCAACACACGAAGACGAGTGTGAGTACGGGCACGAGCGTGGCCGACTCGGCTCTCGGCGGCAGTCGCTTCTGGAGCGGCACACTGAGCGGTCGCCCAAGCTCCGCTATCGTTATATTGAACGCCCGATCGCGGTTCGTTCTCAGTTAGTTTCTCGAACGCGGAATAAGCGCATGCATCCACAATGAGAGCCGACGAGGGTGAGTAACTGGTCCCAGGGGTTTTTCCGGCTGCAGCTCTCGGCGTTCAGGGTCATTGTGGACTGTGTGAATTGTGGATTTATGGCGAGAAAGTGGGGCTGTAATCGGGCCTCGTTTCAAATACGTGCCAATTCATAAAAGAGTATCTCAAGGAGGAGGGCTTATCTCCGTGGGGTAGTCCGGCCAACCGGCCGGCTCCCTACCGATAAGATGTCCAGGCCAATGTCAATTGAAGCAAGATCGCCCCATGTCCGAGCCCTGCTGCTGCCAGGGAAGATTAGCCATTAGGAGGGTTATCTCGCTGGCGTAGGAAACTGATCAGAGGCTTGTTTTTCGGACCCCCCCCCACAGACAATCTGTACCGGGAGGAGCTGCCCCAGTTGGGCTCGCTTATCAGGGATGGAGGCCGCAAGCTGTGTCGCCCGGCGACCGTGACCAGCAAGTTCCCGATCCTCACCTGGCTGCCCCGCTACCGCCTGGAGTACATCATGCAGGACTTTATCGCTGGCTTTACGGTGGGCCTGACCACCATTCCTCAGGCCATTGCCTATGGCGTGGTGGCTGGCCTGGAGCCGCAGTATGGCCTGTACTCTGCCTTCATGGGCTGCTTCACCTACATTGTTTTTGGTTCCTGCAAGGATGTCACCATAGGTAATTGAAGATATTATGGTATTCCAGAAAGGGATGGTAATCCTCTCCTGCCTCTCGTGTAGCCACCACTGCCATCATGGCCCTGATGGTCAACCAGTATGCCACCATCAGTCCGGATTATGCTGTTCTTGTGTGTTTCCTGGCTGGCTGCATTGTCCTGGTCCTGGGTCTACTCAACATGGGCGTGTTGGTGCGCTTCATCTCGATTCCCGTGATCACAGGCTTCACCATGGCGGCGGCCACCACGATAGGGAGTGCACAGATCAACAATATAGTGGGTTTGACCAGTAAGTTGGTTATATAAGACCTTCTTCGATCTAGTTTATGGAATCAATCTCCCAAACAGGTAACTCGAATGACTTGCTCCCCGCCTGGAAGAACTTCTTCACGCACTTGGACTCTATAAGGATTTGGGACGCCCTGCTGGGCATCTCGTCCCTCGTCTTCCTGCTCCTCATGACGGTAAGATGGGCCATAAAAATACAAATTGATACGGCTAATGGGTGCTTCCCTTACCAATTGAAGCCAATTAACCTTGTCTCGGTTCCACTTTCGAATGATTCCCATGGAAGTGACGCCACAGTTCTTTTTATGAGGCGGAAGAGAGAACACTTTCCACTTGAATCCCAGATTTAACCCAAATATATTCCTCATAGCTGGTCAAGGACATCAAGTGGGGCAACCGCATCTTCTGGAAGTACCTGGGCCTCTCCCGCAACGCCCTGGCTGTGATCTTTGGCACCTTCCTGGCCTACATCCTCAGCAGAGATGGGAATCAGCCCTTCCGGGTCACTGGTAACATTACGGCTGGGGTCCCACCCTTCCGACTGCCACCCTTCAGCACCACGGTGAATGGGGAGTACGTGTCCTTTGGCGAGATGATCAGCACAGTGGGCGCCTCGCTGGGCTCCATTCCGCTGATCTCGATCCTGGAAATTGTGGCCATATCGAAGGCATTTTGTAGGTTCTCCTAACTTAACTTTCTTTTCTTCCTTTATTAACAAGAATTCCCTGCTTACAGCCAAGGGCAAGATTGTGGATGCCTCGCAGGAGATGGTGGCCCTGGGCATGTGCAACATCATGGGCAGCTTCGTGCTCTCCATGCCCGTGACCGGTTCCTTTACCCGCACGGCGGTGAACAATGCCAGCGGAGTGAAGACACCGTTGGGAGGAGCAGTCACTGGCACCCTGGTGCTCATGGCCCTGGCCTTCCTCACCCAAACCTTTTACTTTATACCCAAGTGCACCCTGGCGGCCATCATCATAGCGGCCATGATATCCCTGGTGGAGCTGCACAAGATTAAGGACATGTGGCTCTCAAAGAGTAAGTATAGCCACCCATCCCTAGATTCCCTTACTAAATCTCTCTCTTAACATTCCAGAGAAAGACCTGTTTCCCTTTACGGTCACCCTGATCACCTGCATGTTCTGGAGCTTGGAGTATGGCATTCTGTGTGGCATTGCAGCCAACATGGTGTACATCCTCTACAGCAGTGCCCGTCCCCAGGTGGACATCAGGCTGGAGAAGGTCAATGGCCATGAAGTGGGTCTGGTGGATGTCAAACAGAAGCTGGACTATGCCTCCGCGGAGTACCTCAAGGAGAAGGTGGTGCGGTTTCTTAACCAACAGAATGGAGAGACCCAGTTGGTGGTCATCAGGGGCGAGGAGATTAACTCCATTGACTACACAGTGGCCATGGTAATTAGCTATAGTTTAAGTGATTAATTTCTTAGGTAATTATTATATCTACCTTTCCAGAACGTGGTCTCCATGAAGGGCGATCTGGAGGCCTTAAACTGCGCCATGATCTGCTGGAACTGGAACATAGCCTCTGCCGGCGTGGTGTGCCGCCTGAAGAACGACCTGCGACCCATCTTCAAGTTCGATGTGACGCTGGAGGAGGTGGTGGCCAGCCATTTCGATAGTCCCTCCCACACAGCCTCCACGGTGACCATGGAGGCCTAGGAAGATTACTCTTTACTAAGATCTAAGCTGAAAGTATTACCTCAAGATCACAAACTAAATAGAGTCGCATTTAAGAACTTAATGACCACTTGAGAGGCGACAGTTTGTCTGGTCTGGAAAGTGGAACAAGAATTCCTGGGAGAAACTGAAGAAACCCAAGAAACGGAGAAGGTATTGTGTCACAATAGTTGGACAGGGGAATTAATTGAGCCGTAAACCGCAGACCTTGCAGACTGCCTGTCTGCCTTTCCTCGGACCTTTCTCCGAACCTCTGTCAGCGGGGAAAGTAATTTATGGCCCTTTATGGCCTCCACTTCACATCGAGTGCCAAAGAAACCAGTTCTTGGAAGCGATCTTTATTTATTGGCCTTGGACTCCGTTGCATAGTTACCGAGAACCCGTTGGCCGGTGGGATCGAATGGGCTGCGCAAGTGGCAGTCGGCGCGGTGCCTCTTGCCCAAGATATCCACCTCGTACTCCCCGCCCTTGATGTACTCCACATCGATGAGCTGGCCATCGGGTCGCGCGATGTAGGCCTGTCCCAGGGACTTGCCTAGGGTGTAGGCATACTCCGCTCGCCGCAGGATGCCCACGGGCTCTCCATTCCGGTAGACACCCTCCAGGCCCCAAATGGGCACCTGATCCTTCAGGGTGAGGTAGACCAGGCGCTTCCTCAAGCCCTCCGATCGCTGCTGCTCTATGGCCGCCTTGCCCCGGTATTCAGCTCCGTTGCGGCGACAGGTGAAGCCCAGGCCAGCCTCCAGGGGAGTGTCATCCGGCCGGAGATCGAAGCTCCACAGGTGGTAGCCCTTCTCGCTGCTGAGGGAGTACAGCGAGCGGTAGCCAGCATTGCGCAGATCCTGTCCAGCTCCGGCCTTCATCAGATTCCTGTAGACAGCGGCGCAGTCCCGCTTGGGCACATGCAGCTCGTAGCCCAGCTCGCCCACGAAGCTCACTCGGAGCAGGCGCACGCCCACATCCCCAAAGCTGGCCAATTTAGTGCTATTTGGGGGCACCTGCTCGTCGGACAGATCGCAGTCGATCAGGGGCTGCAGGATCTTCCGGCTGTTGGGTCCCTGAATGGAAATCACACCCAGCTCGGCGGTCAAGTCCTTCAGACTGGCATTAAATCCCTTCCGCAGGATCTCAGCCTGGAGGGCGCTGTAGGTGTAGAAGGCCGAGGCGCCACCAGCCACAATATAGAAGCCCTGGCCATTGATTTTGGGATCGTGGACTTGTCCAGAGCCATTCTCCAGGCGGGATATGGTCACGTCCGCCTCCACGCCGCCGGCATCGTTGAGGGCGCAGGTGTAAACGGTTCTGGAAAGGAAGGAATTAGGTTCTCAAGATTGCTGGAGGGGATTTCTAGTAACTTACTTGCTGGGCTCCCGATTGGTGTTGGCGGAGAAGAGCCAGTCGGCGGCCTCCTGGGCCTGGGGGCCATCCAGGAGCAGCTTGGCGAAGTAGCTCATGTTGAAGACCACGGCATTATTCCGGCAGGCCAGGGCCTCTGAACCAATCTGAGGAAGATCAGGATCTTTATAGATGCCACATAACCTAAGAAATCCCCCTTACCAGTTCGTGGTGCTCCGAGAAGCGGCTGTAGTGCAGATCTCCCTCCAGCACCCGCTCGTACTCGCTGTCCTGGACCCTCTGGTGGCCATAGCTGCCATACCAGTCGTAGGGCAGAACCACCGCCTTCTTGGCTTTGGGGGGCAGGAAGTAGCCCGGCCTCTCCCAGCCCTGCTTCTCCTCCATCACGGCGCCCGCCTGCATCATCTCCTCGTGGAGCGGGTCCTTCTGGAAGTCACGTCCCGCCAGGGGCTGATCGTACTTGAACACCATGCTGTAGTTCTTCACGTAACTCTCGTGCGACTTCTCCCGGATCCACTGGGTGGCCTTGCCCTGCTCCGGGGTGAATCGCCGCAAATCGAAGCCGAACATGGGCAGATCGGGCTGACCCTTGGTGACCCAGAGAGCCGTCTGCTCGCCGCAGCCGCCGCCGAACATCATGCCCGCCGAGTTGAAGCCGCAGTTGTGGTAGAGCCCGCTCAGGACGGGATCGGGGCCCATCAGGGGCTTGTGGTCGGGCGTGAAGGACTCGGGGCCGCAGACCGTGCTCTTCACTCCGTACTTGGCGTAGCTGGGACACAGCTTCTGGGCGCCCTCCAGATGGGCCTCGAACACGGACCAGTCCAGCTCGTAGAGGCCGAAGTGGAAGTCCTTGGGCACTGGCTCGAGGAGTATGGGATTGGGTTCGTAGCCACCCATGCAGATGGCATCGCCCTGGATCCGGAAGTAGGTGGAGTAGTCGTGGTCCCTGATGTTGGGCAGCCCTCGCACGCCAGGAATCGATTCGGACACAATGTAGGCATGCTTCATGGGCACCAGCGGCAGGTGGGAGCCGTGTTTGGCCACCAGATCCCGGCCCCACACTCCCGTGGCATTCACCACCTTCTCCGCCTTGATATCTCCAAAGGAAGTGGCCACACCCACCACCTTCTTACCCCTGGAGGTCTGCTCCAGGAGCAGGTCATCCACTCCACAGTTCTCGATCACCTGGGCGCCCAGATTGGTGGCTGCCTTCTTGAGAGCCGCACAGAGCATCGCGGGATCCATGACACCATCGCCGGGCGAGTAGAGAGCTCCCACAAAGGCCGCGGGATCGAGGAGGGGAAACAGCTTCTGGGTCTCCTCGGGACTCAGCACCTGGTTCTCAATGCCCAGGGCAGAGCCCACCGTGGCCAATCTCCTGTACTCGTCCAGTCGCGTCTCGTTGTGGGCTATGAAGATGCCTCCGTTTTGAATCCAACCCGGATCCAGGCCCGTTTCCTCCTCCAGTTGCTGCAGCATCCGCCTGGAATTGGCCAGCAGCTGGATGTCCACATCGTTGGGACGCAGGCGCCACAACAGGCCGGCGGTGTGCCAGGTGGTGCCAGCCGTGAGTTGGGCACGCTCCAGGAGCACGGCCTTGACACCGCGACGTGCCAGGTGGTACAGGGTGTGGCAGCCGGCGGACCCGCCGCCAATCACCACCACATCCGCCGACGAAGGCAGGGATCCACTAGGCTCCTTTCGAGATACTCCACTGGCTTGCTTGCTCATCCCCCGGCGGGATGCCTGCTGCAGGATGCGTTGGCGCCACATTTCGAGATGCTGCCGCGCGCCAAGACTCAAGATTTTGAACTGAATTTTGTGAAATGAAAATACGATGAGCCTCCGGTAATCTCTGGCTGGAACCCAAGGGTCAGCATCCCGATAAGCCTGAGTCCGTGGCCCTAATCAAGGCTGATTGAGGCTGAAGCTCTCGCTATATATGCCTTATCTGCTTGATTTCATGGGGAATAGTTTAATTAGGTTCAATTCCTCATCCTCAGAGATTAAAAACCTATAAAACCTGACCAGTTTGGGTTTATATATAGAAGTGTTTTTCAATATATTTTAGAGATTATAAGTCTCGGATTTAAAGAGGGGCTTGCCAGTATTAAAAATGAGATGGTGGCATACAAACTTTATAGTTTCAGGGTTGTTTCGAAGTCTTTTTGATCAGTTTTAAAAATGTTTAAAAAATACTTTTTGCAGGGTTTTAAAATCTCTTTTCAAGCGTTTTCTGAGGCATTTATATTCAATATTTTTCAGCAATTTAAACCAGAAGGGATTACACTGCTCCCTTTTGAGATTCACCAATCCATTTCCTATATCTGAAAGTGAGACCCCTGTATCTTATGGGCTCCATCTTCTTAGCAGAACTAGAAGCCCCAATTTGAATGCTTTCTAATCTCTGACCCCAAGAACAGGATATGCCACATTAGGATTACGATCACTCCCGTCTGCCATTAAATGCTTATCCCTAAATGCACTGCGAGACGACCCACAAACCAGGTGGTGCCATCTGGAACCGGAGGCTTGGCACGCTTCGCACATCCTTGTGACACAACTCGGGATAAACACACAGAAGAGCACCGATTCATTTTGTAAAGCAAACTGGGCCAATGTGGTGGCAGCCAGAGGCCGGAGGCAGCCAAGCATCCGAGAAAGAGACCGCAGATCGCACCATGTGTTGGCTTCCTCCGCCAATAACGACGGCCGGCGGAGCAGGGCACGCCCACCGGAGGTGCCAGAAATAGCCGGAATATGGAGAGCAGAGCACCGAGGAGCTGAGTGCTCAAAAAGGAGGCCTCTCCGGGCAACCCTTGACAGATGTGTTCTATGTGCGCCGCGGATCGGACGTCTTAGATCGGTTACTAAACAGTTCGCGTCGTTTTTAAGTTGGAAATTTCTGTGATTGGAATTAATATATATACATTCAACTTTAATATTGAAAATATATCAAGAGTGATACTTGTGATACTTTTGTAGTAAATTGTGTAAAAATGCCTCGCAAGAAGCGCGCCTCCAGCCCCTTGGATTTATACGATGATGACTTCGATGAGGATGCCAGCTCACACAGTAAGTTTACAGGCAATTTTACGTTTTTTTACTGTAAAGAAAATATTATAAAAAGTTAGGATCTTGTTTTAAAGATATTTAGTTAATTTGAGAGAGAATTTGAGAATCCTATTTCCATTTTTATTGCAAAAAGGGATTAAAGAGTTAAAATGAATTGAAGTTATCGAGGATTTTTAATGCAAAAATCGATTTTAAATCGATAAACAACAAAGGTGTATTGAAAACTCTTTTAAAAGTTAAAAGGAAACACCGATAGTTTCTGGAAAAAACATTAAATAAATTATTCCCTCCTTTTTCCAGGCTCCCAGCCACCAGTGCAGCGGAATGCGGCTAATGCCCGGGAGCGAATGCGGATGCGTGTGCTGTCCAGCGCCTACGGACGCCTCAAGACCAAGCTGCCCAACATTCCGCCGGACACGAAGCTCTCCAAGTTGGACACGCTCCGTCTGGCCACTCTGTACATCAAGCAGCTAATCACGGCGGTGGAACATGGCAGCAGTGGCAGCCACCACAACCACAGCCACTCACAGAACCACAACCAGAGTCACACCCTGAACCACAGCCACTCGAGCACCGCCAGCTCCGATGGCATGGACACGAGTCACATGGCAGGAGAGGCTGCCTCTGGAGCAGGCAATTTCCATTTCCATGGCAACGGGCACGGCATGGTAAGTGTCATTGCAATTGCGATCCCTGTCCCCAATAAGTGATGTCACTGGCACCACTTAACGAGGCATTGCATCCGCGGGTTATAGGCATTGGAGGCGCATTAATGAGCCGGCCGGCCACTCCAGGTGGGTTGCGTCAGCCAGATGACGGGTGTCGTCGTCGGTGTCGGGGGATACCCAGTGATATGCCCAAGTTAATCACAATCTTTGGGGTTTTCAGTCAAATCGAAGCAGGCTGAGATTCCTAATTAGGTTTACAGATTTATGATATTTAAAAGAGGTTTTCAGATCAATTGGGGAACATTTTGGAGTACATTTTTATTTTAGTAGAAGAATGAGTACAGAAATGAGATTTTAGAAATGCATGATTATTTTTAGGAAGCCCATAAATTATTATTATTAATTTGCAGGTCATTTAATTTGCGATTTATAGTAGCTTTCGATGTTTTTCGTATGGATAAATCGATTTAAAATCGATTGGCATCGATGTCTTCCTAGCTTTAATTATCACTTGACCGGTTATTGGTTTAGTTTCGTGATTCTTCTTCTTGGACCACCGATTCCTTCTTGGACTTCGATATTTTTTTTATTCTGTAAATATTTCTTTGATTACTAAACTGTATTAGAACGCCCCTTAAACTTTCAGTAATTAGGTCTCATATGCTTCCAATTAATTACAATTGTATTGCAAAATTAATTTAGCTGAGTTATCATTATGGTATTTCAATATTCTTAACTTTCTGTTCTCCGTTTTCTTTTTTTTTTACCTGTTTGTTATTTAATCTTTTCAGACCTTAAAACCAATTATTAATAATTATATTTTCCGTCGGTTATTGCAATAAAATAGAACAGTTTATGGACCATAAACTTTTACTGGCAACAATAAATGGGATGCATACGAAACCCAATTTTAAAGTTATAAATTTAAAGCGATTTTGCTGCGAAAAGAAATCTTACAGAAACACTCCTCCGAGTTCCTTAATTAGATACTTAAATATCTAATTCACTTTTAGTTAGCTACAGAATCTCCTTCCTTCTTGACAGTCTTGCTCGGAGTGAACTCGGCGCTCGAGTTCGACTCTGTAATGAAATCTATTCACGGACTTGCTGAGTCTTCATCTAACCAATTCCCGGAATATCCTTACCTGCAGCAGTTTTTCTCTCGGAGCTTTGGGAGCCACTCTGAAAGGGTAACTCGGATTCCTTTTTGACAGTCCCCCATTGAATAGATAATTCGAAGTCACGGACTTCCGTTTTGATGATCTGGTTCGGATCGAAAATCGACTCTGTAATAAAATATATTGGAGGACTTGCCGAGTCTTCCTCTAACCAGTTCAGTGGAATATCCTTACCTGTAGCAGTCTTTTTCCCGGAGCTCTGAGACCTAGTCTGAATGGGTAACTCTGTGTCCGGCACTTCCGTATTGACAATTCCCCAATTCGGATCGAAGATCGACTCTGTAATAAAATATATTGGAGGACTTCCTCTAACCGATTCGCGGAAATATCCTTACCTGAAGCAGTATTTTTCCCGGAGCTTTGGGAGCCACTCTGAAGGGGTAACTCTGAGTCCGGCACTTCCTTTTTGACAGTCGCCCATTGAATAGGTAATTCAAAGCCATGGACTTCCGTTTGGATGATCTGGTTCGGATCGAAGATCGACTCTGTAATGAAATCTATTCGAGGACTTGCTGAATTCTCCTTCAACCAGTCCGCGAAAATAGCCTTACCCTGCGCCCCCCTTTTCCTGGTCCTTATGGAACATATCTGAATGGGTAACTCGACGTCTTTCGACTCGTCTTCCATATCGGCTTGGGTTTTTCTGGACCGGGGTTTCCGCGCCCAACGTCCCTTGGCATTTCTGGCAGGAATTGGGCGCTTGGACGTAGATGCCGTAGAGTCCCCATTTTTTCCGCTTGGGACCTTTCCGTCATCAGGAATGACGACAGTCCATCTCCCTTGCTTGCTATTCCAAAACTTTGGAGTTGGTGGAGTCTCCAGATTGATTTTTGGCGTCGGGCTGGATGTCCCAGAATTTGATTCGCTCAGAGGCGACCTTTGCCTTTTCTGCGTAGATCCCTTACGGTCAGGTTGGGTTTCGTTATTATCCGGGGCAGAGGCAGGATAGCAATTAGTGTCACCGGTAATTAAATCGGCGGTGCCTGCTGCTACATTTTGACCAATTATCAATTGTGAGTTTTCATCAGATTGGTCGTCTTTCGACTCGACCTGCTTATCGGCTGGGGTTTTCTTGGCCCGGCTTTTCCGCGCCCAACGTCCCTTGGCATTTCTGGCAGGAGTTGGGCGCTTGGACGTAGATGCCGCGGAGTCCACTTTTTTTCCGCTTGGGACCTTGCCGGCATCAGAAATGGCTGCCTGATCCGAGGGCTCCATGGGATCAGTCCAGCTCTCGAGATTATTGTTGGGCGTCGGCGCGGATGTCCCAGAACTTGATTCGCTCAGAAGCGACCCTTGGCTTTTCTGTTTAGCTTTCTTACGGACGGGTTTGGTTTCTTCATTGTCATCTTGGACCACCGTTGCCTTTGATATTTTTGGCATTTTCAGTTTTTTCTTTCCAGATTTTTACGTTCACTTTTTTCGGTTAAGTTTTTCACTTTCAGTTTTTTTCCGTTTTGGTGACTGGTTTGTAGCGAACCGACTCGGATACTGAGAAATATTGTGTTGACTTAGACGACATTGACTTTAAAATGTATTTCATGGCCAACTTGATCAATAAGGCAAACAAGCAGGAAGCTTAAATAGTAATTAGAGTTGCCATTTTTAAATGAAAAAGGCAATCACTTAAACAAAGTCCTTAAAATTGACACAATTCGTGTTGTGAAACTAAATTTGCAAAACAGGAACAAAAATAATAGAAAACTTAATCAACTAATTCATTAACTAATTATTTAGAACCTTTTAACTAGCAGTGAGCTTCGGTGTTTACCACAGCGCTTCCTCTTTTTTTCGATTCGTACGAATATGATTTTTATTTTTATCTCTACTTATCGTTATGGAAAAACTCAAACACTTAAAAAAAAACTCTGCTTTTTTTCTAGAGCCTTCTTGACAATTACAGTAGGTCAGGGAAAATCCGTCATAGCTGAATTTGATTGCGATGTGAAATAAAATCTTTAATCCAATCATAATTAGTTCAAAACTATTACTCAACTTTGCCCAATATTCCTTGACGTCTAAAAATTAGTTACCGAATATCCAATATCCATAATATTTATGGTGCAACATCTGCTCGGCTGATTCCGCTGCGGCGACAAGTATTTCCACCTTCCTGAGAGGCGGAGGCGGAGGTGGACTCCATTCCCAGACCAAGATCGGGCCCCCCACTAGCGAGCGCTTGAAATCACATTTTGTGATTTCAGACTGCCTTGGCTTTCCTGTAATCGGATACTTTTGTGAATTTCAAAAATATTAAATATGAGTGACAGGCCCATGGAGCTAGGACAGACGACGACCTGCAGATCGGGATGGGGATGGAGGCGTTAGGCATTGGTTAGTCTTTGCTTTTATTTTTAAAGATGCTCGCTGGCTGGCTCGACTTTGATGCGACAAAATGAATGACATCCCAGGGAAAGTGTCGCCTCACCCTCACCCTCAGTAGTTTTTTCCACTTCTGATAATTGTAATTAAATTTGTTCTCGTCCAACCGTGTTTATTCATTCCAATCCGAGGAGTTTACACAAGATTCTTGGCGTAGAACTTATCCAAATAGAGGCAATTGTTTACCCGCCGCCGAATGCGTGAAATTTTCAGCAAATACGGTTCCGTCTTGTGGCCATATGGCGGCAAATCGGATCAGATTGGATGGAATTGGGTGGGAGAGTCCCGACCCTATATGTCTTATCCCTTGCTAGCACGCGCCCCGACATGATCTTCTGGTGGGAACAACCCATTTGTTCGCTATTTGCTCGCTATCCCTAGCATCCCGGGGTCCCATTCCTCCTCCAGAGATACCCCGAGCCGACATGAGTGTCTCTTGTCCGCAAGTGTTTGGCTGTTTATGTTTTTATAGATCCGTTAATGAGGCTGTTATTGTAGATCCCAGGGAACAAGAGAAGGCAGTGGGAGAGGGCACTAAAAACAATCAAAGTTGCGTAAACAAACAATGGCGCTGTCGGACGGACCACGGACGGGTTGTCGTCATAGTGTTCCATTTATAGCTCCGTGCGGTTTCCTCCACTGGCATGATTTATGAAAGAATCCACACATCACATCGCATTCTCTCTTCTGATCTTCCAGAGCTGGCCTTTCGAGTTCCATCAGAGCAGTCGCAGCCTGGCAGCCTTTGGTTCGGCGGCATCTTCCAGCTCCTCCGGCCGCATGGATTGGCAGTCGCTGCATCATCCCATCCAGGCCTATCCGAAAACCACACGGAGTGAGGCTCACGTCCAGGCGGATCTCAGTTACCACCAGCTGCCGGAGTCCCATGGTCACTGGTATCCGGCGGAAATGCATCAAATGGAGCCCTCGCCCAGCTGCTCCTACGAGACGGGCGTGGGAGTGGGGCAGCATCAGCGCGGCATAGCAATAGCCACCAGCCACGCTCACGGTCTATAACGACGCCGCATTTATTTATAATCGTAAATGTTGTGTTACCACCTAGTAATTGTATTAAAACGTGATCTACTTGTATGTGTGCAACTTGTACTTATCGCTATAAGGCCAAAGATTGGTGTTACCTCATGATCTATCAGTTTATTAGCAAATATATGTGTATGTTTTGTAATTTAACGTTCACTTTGATTTTCAATTTAACTGGCGGCAAGAATACAGAGCTTGCAGCCCTGGGGTTGCCTTTGGTACATGCGACAACTCTGGCGAACAGCTGATTTCCCAACCACACAAACAAAGACCTGCTAACAACAAAAATCAATTCCGTTCGAAGGTGACCTTAAAATACGCTTTTTTTAATAAAAATAAGTTTAAATTAATTTAAATCAACTTAAATTAAGAAATATAATTCCTGGTTCCTAAAATTATACACTTTAAATAAGAATTTTCTACAAAAAGGTAACAAAAAAGGCATTTAAAAGCAGTGTTCTTACAAACCCCTTGCAAAACCGATGCATACTGCTTCTGAAAGTGTATTTATTTTGTGTATTTAGTAACAAATGTGGTCCAACAACAAAACGCAAGTGAATAATAATTGTTTCAGCAAGCGATTAAATACACACAAAGACCCACTTATTACATGTGTATGCAGGCGGTTAAAGTTCACGTTCTCGAGGGCTGGCAAACGCGATTAGATTTCGATTTGGCAGGGATCAGATCATTAGCACTTAATCTGGACTGGATTTGCCACTGTTCCGCACTGTTTCGAGAGCACTCGATGATCGCCACTGAGCCACTGTGCATGAAATTGCCTTCTCCGCAGCAATCAGTCAGTGCGCGACACTCACCAAAGACGGACGCTTTGGATTGTTAAACACAATCCCACGGAGGAAACGAGTTTACCAAGTGCAACGAAAATGCCAGCCAAGGAAGTGAATCCCGACCTGCAGAAGGAACGCAACACGGCCACCTTCAATCCGCACGAGTTCTCCGTGCTATGGGCGGGCGGCGAGGACAGATTCAAGGAGAAGAAGGCCCTGGGTAAGCTAGCGAAACCACTTGGAGCGGTGCAAGCCAAGCTCTTCTGGAAAGTCATGTACATTAACCGGTCGCTTAAAGCTTTATCCGTAGAGCTTGGCTTGGCGTTTCACAATAGCCAATGCAAGGTATTTAAAAATTGTGCCAGAAGCATGACTTGGCACTCGAGCTGGGCTTACGCAAAGATCTATGGGGTCAAAATTACAAGAAATGGAGAGCATTTCTTAAAGATGAGAGCGGAACCCAGATGAGAGAGGCGTGAGAAAATCTGTTTTAATCTACTCAAAGCGTAGAAATTGGTCTTGGAAATCTGTTTGTTCTGGTCCAAATTCCATTCAAATTGGAATTATTTTCACTTTTTATAGAACTCTAATATCCACAGATTTAATTTATTTATTGATATTTATAATCATACATAATCCAATCACCTTTTGAACAACTGATAATGGCTTCTTAAAGTAATAATAGATTTATCTATAGATTTCCTTATCTGCAATATATTTTGTTCTTTTTAAAGTAATAATAGATTTATCTATGGATTTCCTTATCTGTAATGTATTTTGTTCTATTATTACAATTTCTTGATAAGTTTAATTGGTTAATTAATTAATTTTATAGTCACTTCCGTTCTAAACTTTACAACTCTTCCCTACTATATACGCCCATATTACGCTTCGATATCAACTTCTTTGTTTTGATACGGCTCTTCTTTGTCCATTCATTCATTAGTTGGGTGCACGTCCGTCCAGTCCGACCCAGTCAGGGTTCATTAATTATGTATTCCGCATAAACAAGCCGCCACAAGTTAGTCTGCACCTATTAGCCACCAGCTATGAGTTATTAATCTTTGAACTTCGCACGAATCTTAACCGATTCAGGTTCAGGTTGACGTGCACTTCGCAGTGTTTGCTGAGGTGGGTCCGCCTCAATCTATTTTCAGTGGCACCCCACTTGAAGTGGGTTTAGCTGATAGGTTTATCTGGCAGATTTGACCGGTGGAACAGGGCATCATAAATGGACAAGGCCCGTTAGCACCAGGGGAATTAGCGTGGAATAGTGACCACTCATGATTACGCAGCGGAATTCGAAAGTGTTTACTCATTCAGAAGCTATAAATTCCCTATATCCTTTTATTTTAAACAGAGAAAATGTTCCTGGAGGATCCTGCCCTGCAAGATGACCTGCCCGTCTCCTACTTGTCACACAAGGAGCTCTACGAGCACAGCCTGCGCAAGGCCTGCATCATTGGCGAGAAGATCCGCAAGCTGCGGGCTGATGGCGAGGATGGAGTGGATACCTACAAGTAAGGATAACCGCATTAACTATCTTCGGTTTAATTAATCTCTTGATAGTGCCCTTTTGGGCGGCTCCCTGGGAGCAGCCATCCTGAAGGAGGGCAATCCCCTGACCCTGCACTACGTGATGTTTGTGCCCACTGTTATGGGCCAGGGTACGATGGACCAGCAGGTGGAGTGGCTGAGCAAGGCCTGGGATTGTGAGATAATTGGCACCTATGCCCAGACCGAGCTGGGACACGGAACCTTCCTGCGCGGACTGGAAACCCGGGCTGACTATGACCCGAAGACCCAGGAGTTTGTGATCAACACACCGTCCCTCAGTGCCTACAAGTGGTGGCCAGGAGGATGTAAGTCATCCATTCTACATATATTAAAACCTTTAGTAATCTATCTTGGATTTCCAGTGGGTCACACGGCCAACCATGCGGTGGTGGTGGCCCAGCTCTACACCAAGGGCGAGCACCGTGGCCTGGCTCCCTTCATTGTCCAGCTGAGGGATTCGGAGACCCACCAGCCCATGCCTGGCATCGACATAGGAGACATTGGCACCAAGCTGGGCATGAAGGGCGTGAACAATGGCTATCTGGGCCTGAAGAACGTAAGGGTTCCGCTGAACAACATGCTGATGAAGAACCAGCAGGTTCTGCCCGATGGCACCTATGTGGCGCCCAAGAACAGCGTGCTCACCTACGGAACCATGGTAAGGGTCCTTAACCTTCTTTGATTTATAGAAAGCTTATAGATGTTCCTTCTTTGTAGATGTTTGTGCGTTGCGCCCTGATCCGTGACACCGCCCAGAGCCTGGCCAAGGCCTCCACCATTGCCACCAGGTACTCCGCTGTGCGTCGCCAGAGTCCCATTGACCCGAACCAACCGGAGCCCCAGATCATGGAGCACACCACTCAGCAGCTCAAGCTGTTCCCCCAGATAGCCAAGGCCATTGTGTTCAAGACCACGGGCGATGGCATCTGGAACATGTACAACGTGATCTCTGGCGAGATCGAGCAGGGTAACCTGGACCGCTTGCCCGAGATGCACGCCCTCTCCTGCTGCCTGAAGGCCATTTGCAGCGCAGACTCCGCCGCCGGTGTGGAGACGTGTCGTCTATCTTGCGGGGGTCATGGCTTCATGGATTGCTCTAATTTCCCCACAATTTACGGCATGACCACCGCGGTGTGCACTTACGAGGGCGAGAACACGGTGATGCTGCTGCAGACAGCTCGTTATCTGGTCAAGGTTTATGGTCAGGCTCTGAACGGGGAGAAGCTGGTGCCCACGGTGGCCTATATTAATGATGCTCTAAGCCAACAGAAGTTTGTTAACTTTGATGGGTCTTTGGAGTCGATTGTGAAGGCATTCCAGTTCGTGGCTGCCAAGTAAGTGGAGTCGGAGGGGTGTTCTTTGAGCGAATTTTACATTTAATTTGTATTTTCTAGCAAAACCCGCATTGCCTACGAGCAGATTGAGCTGCGTCGCAAGCAGGGACACGGCACTGAGGTGGCTGCCAATCTTTGTGGAACCTTCCTGACAGCAGCCGCAGATGTGAGTCTTTTATAAGCTTCATTTTAGGCATAACTAGTAAACAACTTTACGAGGGGTCCGTTACTACCCTCCCTGTCAAAAGTTGGAGGCCAGATAAAGTTCCAGCTTAGAAAATTTGTTTCTCCATTGTGTAAATGTGAGACCCCTGTGAGACCCCCTGTGTGTGAGTGCTATGTTATTCTATTACGTACAGATCAATTTTAGGCAGAAAATCGAATTGCTTTTATCTGGCGAGGGCAGAAACCGGCTAAGTTTAGTCTTACTAACTTTTTTAGGGTCACGGCTGGACCTTTTCCCGATTAAACGCTTATTTAAGCGAATAATTATATTTACAATGCATTTCTAGCTCCATGGACGCGCCTTCCTGGCCCAGACTGCCTATACGGAGCTGCTGGAAATATCCCGACAGGTCTCGCCCGCCCTGTCCGATGTCCTGAAGGTGGTGCTGGAGCTCTACCTAGTAGATGCGTGCCTTAATCGTATTGGAGACTTCCTAAGGGTATAATTTCACAGCTATACTATTTCTAAGCCTCCAATTTAAACCTCCTTTCCCACTTACAGTTCATTGATCTCACCGATCAAGATGTCACCAAGCTGGAGGTCCGTTTGGAGAGCTGCCTGAAACGATTGCGTCCCAATGCCGTCACCCTGGTGGACAGCTTCGATCTGCACGATCGCGTGCTGGACTCCGCTCTGGGCGCCTACGATGGCAATGTGTACGAGCACATCTTCGAGTCGACCAAGAAGAATCCGCTGAACAAGGAGCCAGTGAACGCATCATTCCACAAGTACTTGAAGCCCTTCATGAAGGCGCACCTCTAGATCTAGATTCCTCACTACTGTTACTATTGTAAATATATGTTTGTATTGTTTTCGTATTTCCGCAACTGTTTTGCTTAGCAATAGGTCAAAGGAAACGATGGCTGGTGCAGTTGAAACTAGGCTTTAAATAAATAAATCAAGCAAAGTTTAGTGTGTGTGTATTATTGGACTTAACTAAATCGCTTTATTAAAGTGTTTTCTCTTCGAATGGAGTTGCAAGTTGGAAAATAACTCAGTCATGAACTTTATAAACGGACCTACGACGACGCGCTTCCCTTTGAGGTGCGCTGGGCGTAGAGACGCCTCAGCAATCGGTTGCCGGCCAGGAATGTGAATACTGCGATGGGGATCAGCAGGCGCAGCGTCTGGAACATGTCGAGTTGCAGCCAGAAAACGAAGAACAGCACCAGAATGCCACCGAAGCCCGCATGGAAGCCGATGGTGCTGGGCGCCAGCGTCAGGTTGGACACATTGATGCCCAGCTTGCCCCAGAACACGAAGAGCAGCACCAGCGGGGTGATGCACAACCCGGTGAAGATGTCCGACACAATGCGAGGCGGACGCTTGTCGGGCACACGGAACTGATGCACGATCTCGGGCAGGGGACCTGAAGTGGTCTTTGGCTTGACTTCTGCAAGGGGTTACATTATTACTATATATTTTTTTGGTTTAATAAGTTAAGCTTACCCTTATCCTCGCTGAATTTCAGCTGGACCTCGGCCACCAGCCACTCGAAGGAGTTGGACAGCGAGGCATCGCCCACGGTCAGGTAGACGCTGTACGTGCCGCTCTGATAGTTGAAGTTCTTGCCATTGTTGCCCACATCCATGTCGAACTTGTACGCCTTGCTGCTGTCCTGCTCGGCCACAAAGATGATCTCCTTGTCCGTTTTCTTGTGGTACAGACGCACGAAGGCCTGGTGGACGGCCAGGGGCTTGCCGTTGGACTCCTCGACGAGCACAGCCTTCAGCAGCAGCTTCTGAGTGCTGTCGGCGGAGAGGACCTCCTGCAGCTTGCCGGGATAGTTGACGCTCTGCTTGCGGGTGGCGGCGCTGGCATCGGACTCGGCAATGCCCAGCTCCAGGGACTGGACCTTGACGCGTCCCAGAACCTTGAACTCCAGGGTCTGAGTGTACACGCCGTCGGCACTGAGCTGGGCTTGGTAGCTGCCGCGGGCTGGCTTCAAGCTGGCCAAGTCGGCCACGTAGGTGGTCTTGTCGGAGGATTTCGAGGCCACCGACACTTTCTCGGCCAGCACGGACTTGTCCTTCTTGAGGATTACCTTGGCGGTAATGGCCTTAGGGGCCGGCGACAAGGACTTGCCGAGCAGATCGACCACAGCCACGTTGAGGGTGGGAGACTGGGCCTCCAGCTGGCCGTTGCCAATGAGCTGCACGCACACGGGCGCAATCTTCTCGGCTCCACTGATGGTCTTCAGCGCCTCGATCAGCACATGGGCTCCCTTGGCGGTCTGGACGGATCGCCGGCTCAGGAAGTAGTTGGCAAACTTCACAGCTTGCTCGGCAGTCACGGGCGCTGGCTTGTTGAAGCTCTTGGTCACGCCGAAGGCACCGTTGATGATCAGGGAAGTGATGCTAAGGCCGCCTTCGAACTGCAGCAGCTTGCCGTCGACCTCGTCCGCCTGCACGATGGCGTCCTCCACGCGATTGGCAATGAAGGCGGCACTGCTGCCCAGCTGGGTGGCCACGTTGAAGGCGTAGCCCAGGCCGGTAAGGGTGTCGTCCTTCTTAAGCAGCTCCTGCAGGCGCTTCACTACCTTTGCCTGCGTGGCCTCGTTGATCTCCACGCCGAGGATCTTGTGGGTGACCACGCGGTAGAAAATCTCCTGGCTGCTGCCCAGTTCGGAGGTCAGGGAGGCGTACACCTTGGAAAGCAGCGCCTCGTCCAGCTTGGCCGAGCAGCCCAGGTTCTTGCTAGCACCAATGTAGTAGTAGTCCTTCTCGAAGCTCTGTAAGCAGTTAAAACAGAATTAAATCGTCGAAAAATGGGCGTGTCTCTGAGGGACTCACGTTCAGCTTGGACTCTGCGTGCAGCGTGGCAATCTTCTTGCACAGCGGCTCCTTCTGGGTGGCATCGGTCAGTTGGATGTTAAGGCTGGAGAAGAAGATGGACTGCAGGTCGCTGGAGCCGAAGCCATCGACGAAGACCTTCTGCAGGCGGGTGAGATCCTTGGGCCCCAGGTGGCTGTCCACGGTGCGGGCGCTCCACGTCGGCCCGCAGGCGACCAGCACGCAGAAGAGCGTCAGACCTGGGAGGGGGAATACAGAAAACCGTGAGATTCTAAGTCGCCGGCAACTGCTGCTAACCACGAAAATCCAACAGAGACGCCGGGAGAGCGCCGACCACCGAGCAGCCGGCGTTTCCCTGCAGCTGGCTCTGGGGTCATGGTAACCGGTCGAAAGGCTGCCCGATGTACCCACCTAGCTTTAACATTTTCCTATTCTGGGGTTCGCGTTTCCACACGCCGCTTATACACTATTAGGAAATTTTTCAGACACGTCACATATAGGGCCGGTGTCGCTTGGAGAGTGTAGTGTGCCCGCCGGCTTTTTTGGTTATAATACCAAAACGCCTCTCTTAAGAGTCCGGTCACACCCGGTTGAGAGCCGGTACTGATAGTGCTGCCAGACCAATCAAAAAGCTCACTGCCGGTTGATCTCCCTTTCCAACGACGTGCCGTTCGACGACGCCTGCAAACCTTACGCCCATTTCAAAAATCGCTGTCTTTACTGCGAGTAGCTCGGAAAAGCGCTAGAGAAGCATCTTAAGAATCTTATAATATCAAAGGGAAACTGTCGTTGCCAGACTGCGCGAGGAAAGCCGCGCTTCTTAAGATGTGAACCGACTTCCGTACACCCTATGTTCGAATTTTTGAATATTTTTATATTCAAAATAATGTATTAAAATTATATAAAGGTCTAATGAAATATAACAGGTTTTTTGGGATCCTCTTATAATATAGGGAACTCCCCAATTGACTTAATTGTAATTTTGGATTGCCATCATAAATATATTTTAAAACAGACAGATTTAAGTGACGGATCAAAGTTAATAGATTGATGTTGATATTAATATTTTTAAAATATGATTTGAGGAAACCAAATTGTCGGTAAATACCAAGGCCCTCTAAAGGGCGAACTTCTCAGTACACTCATTAATGGGTCGGGTAATCGAATAGTTCCTCTTGAATGTCTTGGTTGCATCCCCTTCCTGATTCCACAGGGTAACAGCTGTGGTGCAGTATAGCGGATACTTTTTGGCCAGAACGTCCTCGGCCTCCTCGTTCTTGGGCGCCACATCCTTGCAGAACTGGTCGTAGTACTCCGTGCTGTCCTTGGTCACCTCCACCGGAGCCGATGCGTGGCGAATGTACTCGTCGTAGATCTCCTGCCACAGGAACTGCTCCATACGGTTGGCCCTGGTGGCTGAAATACCCACAAAGTAATCACCAATATCCTGCAAATGCTCAAGGTACAGACTCACGCAGCACTTTCTTGATTTTGGGCGGTCCATAGCTGACCTGCGACTCGGTGGGTTCCGTGGAGCACGGCCCCACTGGGAGGACAAAGTTATTTCCACGATCCACCATGATTAATAGCAGTGTTTCGGTTTTAGAACTAGGATAAATAATTTATTCGTTTGCCAGCAAAGAGACTGACAGCTTACAAGCTACAACCAGGCGACTCCTTCGATCCAACAAACCAACCCAACAAGTCATTGCTAGGCAACAGCCTGCTCCTCTGGATTCGCCTCCGGATCCGGAACTGCTGGTGCCTCATCTTCCACTATGAGGGCGACCTCCTTCGGCTTCAGTAGCCAGTAGTAGACTATGAGGGTGGCCAGGAAGAGAACGCCGCTGTAGATGATCCACTCCCAGATGAAGCCGATCCACCAGGACTCCCACTCCTCGTTCACGAACCAAATGGACGACACCGTGATGTTCTCCACCATGGTCAGGACCAAGTACCCGCCGTACCACAGGCGAATGCTCTTGAAGCTCACCCGGAACTCCATCAGCACAAAGATGTATATGTAGGCCAGGAGCAGGAGGAAGAGGGTGCGGCTCCAGCTGCCACGACAGCGGGTCTCCAGGGCCAGGCAGGCCAGCATTAGGGCGTAGTGAACGCCGACCAGGATGAAGAAGGCGCGCGGATAGAAGACGCAGAAGGTGGAGAGCGCCAGCATCCGCATGGTGATGAAGGCCACCCACCCGAAGAAGGACACCGTCTTCCCCGCGAAGTCATCCTGCTGGATGCCATTCACTATCTTGGTGGGCCGCGGGAAGTAAAAGTCCACCACATCCTTGGGCGTCAGGGGAGAGGGTGCATTGGGCGACTGAGGAATCAGGATGCTCTGATCCTCCGCCGTGTTCTCACTCACTTTCCCCAGGAGTAGCTTCGGTGGATGCGGGACATTCTGCTTGATGTATAGCTGAGCGTTGACCAGCAGCATGTCCTTGAAGGTCTCCAACTGGGAGAGGGGTCTGGTGACCCGACGACTCTTTGTAGTATCCTTATCCGACTGGGTTCTCCGCAGATCGGGAGTCGGGGGATCATCTTCGGTGGGTGGTAGCGTAGGCAACTCGGGCGGGGCTGTTTTTGGTGGAGGCGGTGGTGCCGGGGTCTCGGGAATGCTGTCCAGCACCTCGATGGAATTCACATCTCCCAGGTCCTCGTAGCGCACCTTCAGCTTGGGTCTCGTCCCCTGAATCTTTTCCTCATCCGTGGCATTGTCCCGGGGGCCGGAATGCAGCAGTGCCCGCGTTTCCAACTGCTCCAAGGCATCGTTGTCCACCTCGTCCTCGCCCTGGAAGTGCAACTCGTGGGAGGCTTCGGCAGGACCAAACAGGGATCTTCGCGATCGGAAGTTCTCCATGATCTTGTCCGATTCCGGGAAGCTGGTGATGGTGCGTTCCGACTCGCGTTTCCTTCGCGCAGCCTCGCAGCAAAGGCGTTCGTTTTGCTCCAACTGACAGCGATGGGTCTCCACCTGCTGAGGCGTGGCCCAGGGGTAATGGCGGCCCACTCTCCGCTGGCTCTCAATGCGGTGATAGCTGGTGGTCACGGCTGCCAGGTCAATGGCGGAGAACACCAGGGACAAGGCCTGGACAGCAGCTGGAGGACGGGAGTTATTGGGATTAGATTTATAAAGGTTTCTAGGGTGAGAAACTTACAAGTCTCATAGTTCCGGAACATGTCCTGGACGAGCATGTGATACAGCTGCAGAATGAGCTGGGGAGCCGCCTGGGCATAGGCCTGAATGAACAGGTACAGCTCGATGTTGGAGGTCTGTGTGCCCTTGGACAGGCACTTCATCCGCTCCACATCGTCGTCGTCGTGGAAGAGTCCCTCGATGGCCCAGAACAGGCGCGTACAAAACCTTATCGGTGGCGAGAGAGACTTATCAGGCCTGACAGTGACCCACATGGCAGTGGCGACTCACCTGAACACCACGAAGAAGGGGAACAGCAGGAGCTTAAGCAGTCCAAGGGCAAGGGCAGTGCACCGATTCCGTTGCGAGCAGGCGCACTGTCGCTGCTCCCTAGAAGCTACCACTAGGAGGAAGGTGATCAGCGGGGGCAGGATCACCAGGACCAAGGTGCCCGCTCCGAATCCCGGCTCCTTCTGGCTAAAATGCTGGTAGCTCAGGGCCAAGTCCGAGGCTGTCTGGACTATGTAAACGAGAAGACCCAGGCAGGCGGGCACTATGTAGGATACCCATATACGCGTGCGGCTACGGATGGCGTAGCCGAGGATGTGAGGCGGCGGAGTGGCGGCATGGGCCACCTGCGCCTCCATGTCTGTGATGATGCCACTTCTTGTGGGGGAACTCCCTTTGGTTATAAGAAAGGTAGAAACTCCGTTTTCACATCTGTAGCTTGCGAAATCCGGCGTAAAACTGAACCACTATGAGTAACCGTCTCTCTTTGGGGAACCATTATCACCGCGAGAGATTAGATAAAAGTGAGCCAAACACACATTTCTGAGGTGAGAAACAGCACGGTTTGTTTACGTTTTTCCGCCATGAATGAGAGTCAGAGTCGGAGATTAAAGTCTAGTGAGGCATGCTGGCTAATAAGTAGTATTTTAATTTAAATTTATAGCAAATGATAAAGTTTAAGGGAGTTTAAGTAAAGTTAACACACATACAAATCCTCCAGAACTCGATAATTTATCTACAAGTATTTAACAAGAAAACCCCACAATCTCAAACATAAAATTCTAAAAAGGGCGTTGTCTGAAGAGGTTTTTAGGTGTATAAACAAATGGGGAAATGTTAAACTTAAAGGAAAACCTCTTAAATAATAAAAATTAAAGCTGGGAAATTGAAGCTTAATTAATTTCAATATCTAAATCCACTTTTCCTATTCATTTTTTGCATTTATTTACGTTCACAATAAGACAGCTTTAAAACAGAATACTAGTGTTTAGAGAGGTGTAGATGCTTGGGACCTAGGAGTCGTACCAGGTCTTCTTCATCCAGTTGGAAGGCTTGCAAGGCTCGTCCAGAACCACAAAGGCTCCTGCCTGCTGCTGCTGCGGCTGCTTCGTCCTGCGACAGCCCACGGCATACTTGGGATTCCCCTCGATGATCGACGAATTATCGCGGCAATTGGAGGCATTCTGCAGGACGGATGCCCTTCGACCATATCTGGCGGGCTTCTTGGCTGCATTTCCACCCACCTCCTCAAAGTGAGACGCCGTTGGCTGCACTGGCTCCTTGATCTGTCCCCTCTGGCGGGAGGTTCTCCGCTTGTGCGGAGCCTGCGGCTGGCGGGCCTCCAACGAGGAGTCAGAGCTCTTGCGCAGATTTCCGGGCATGCCAGGCGGAGCTGCATCCAATTCCCTGGGGCGCTCTCTCAGCTGATAGTTGTACTGGGCGCGGCGATACTCCGGCGTGGCTGTGACCTCCGAGGGAGGAACGGTCACCAGAACAGGCGTCTCCTCCTGATCCTGATCCACCTGATGCTGGATGGAGGGGGCGTGATTCGCGCCCGAGGTGGGCAGCCGGAAGCAGGATGTGGGCTTCTGGACGACGGGACGGGAGCGCGGAAAGTCCTGGTAGTTGTTGCGATACTCCGGGTTAAATTCGATATTGCCGCGCAGCCGGAGGAAGGGCTCCCGGGGCTTGCCGCGCTCCGGCATCTCGGTGATGTGCGGGTCTCGGAAGCTCTCGTGGTACTCGGGAATCTCTTTGGTGAACTCCCCGCGCGGACGCAGATGGTCGTCCGTCTTGAGGGACTTCTCTTTGGCCACGTGCTTGGGTGGGTCGATGAATTTGTCGCGATACTCCGGCACCTCGGGACTCGGAGCACAGTTGCCCTCAGAGCCGGAGACGCGCAGGTTGTCGTCCTTCTTGATGGGCGCACTCTTCGAGTAGTTGGCATACATCCGGAAGCTGTCCCGGTACTCCGGCACGGCCACGAACTCGCCCTGGATCTTGATGCTGCTCATCTGCGGTATGGAGTGCGCCTTCTCGGGGAACTGCTGGACGAACTGGCGGCGGTACTCCGACGGCTCGGGCTGCTGGCCCTGCTGCTCACGGTCCACGGCCTGGGCCCGCATCTGCAAGTGGCACCGCTGCTGCTCCTGGGCGGCCACATCCCGGCGGAACTTGTCCGCGGCCAGCTTGCTGGTGGGTGGGTGGTTCCTGGCCGCAGCCACCTCTGACTCGTCGAGGAAGACCTCACGCGGCAGTATCTTGGCGCTGGGATCCACCATCGGGGCCATGAGGTACGAGGAGTTCTTCATGCCATCGGTGGCCTCGCCGCTCGTTCCGCCGCCGCCCACCGGCAGGTTCTCGGGATTGCGGACCGGAAAGGTGCGGGAGCTAGGGAGGGAATATTGATTTTTTGTTTTTTTTCTGGATTTTATATTCAAAGAAGCTATAACTCACAACTGCAGATCCTCGGGCGTGTACCAGTGGTATTTCTCCTGGTGCTCCGACAGCAGCTGCATGAATCCCTCCAGACGCAGCGAGGTCGCTCGCCTCAGCAGGGATCTGGGACGGGTCTGAAAGCCTTGGCCACGGAAGTGCTTGCGGTACTCGCTCTTTAAGGATCCAAAGCTGAGCACCGGCTCGTCGCTATTGTACAGACAGACGTTGCTCCGCGTGTGCAGCTGGACAGGCTGGCGGCGGCGGAAGTACTTGAGGTCATCAACGGCTATGTACTCGTGTGGCTTGATGGCAAACCGACTGAGATCACCCTGGTTCTTCTGGTTGGCTGTGAGATCCGGCTCGGAGAAGGAGCGATTCCAGCCGAAGTCGGCATCAAAGCTGCGGTTGGGAGAGGAGAAGGAGGAGCTGGGTAAGGAGAGCAACCGATTCGTCTAGTCTTTGGCCGCTAACTGAGTGGAAAAGTTATGGGTCTAGCTGGTCGTCGCCACCACGACCAAATAACAGGTAGGTTCCTTAATAATGGGGGCACACAAAAGGCCCTTCTCCCGCAGCAGTTGCAGTTGGGAGCCTTCCTTCCAGGCTGCCTTGGACTTCAGTAAAGGCATTTGCCCGCTTCCCACTCCCACTTGGAACCCCATTTGGCAGCCATGGCGTGCCAGGGCAATGTTGCTAGGCACACTCACAGACATTGGTAAACAAACTAATGACTATGGGAACAGGATGAAATTGCTGCAAATTAGAAAATTGTCTTTGGGCTTCGACGGGAGCAGCTGGTGGATAAGCACAGGGCCGTTGTGAGGTTGGATTTGGAGGTTTGAACTTTATAAAGGGGCCTCAAAATAGCTAAAGATATACAGGGATGCCACAGAAATTGTTGGGGATTTGAAATCACCTTAAATACAGCCCAAAAGTATGCTACAAAATGTTAAACGTTACAATTAACATTAAGTTTGGGATCTGGCATTTTGATTGCATACTTTTAGACGGTATTTTAATTAATTTTGAAAAACTGGCAATTTCTGGGACACCCCTGATAATTAGATTTTTAACTAGCTGAACAAATCCCTTAGGGATTTTCGTTACAACGAACAAAATATTGAGAAATATTAGCTTTAATATAAGAAAATGCATTAATTAATAAATTCACACATTAAGAGTTCATCAATATAAATAACTTCGAATTAACAGAACTTTTAAAATCAATTAAAAGTCCTACTTTAAAAACTCTTTTATTTTTGACATTTCATATTAAAATAGTTATAAAATATATAATAAACTATAAATTTAAACAAATTTATATTTTCTTTAAACCCAAATCTTCTCCCATCTGCTCCTGTTCATATGTGAATCCTCCCGCCTTTTAATCGATGCCAATCAATAGCTCACTGTATGTCTCCGTTTCCAACCTTTGTTAGTCCTGACAACGCTCGGGCGGGGGTCCTTGGCAATATATCCATATCCGGAAATGAGTTTTTTGTTGAGGCATTGCCAAGGACTCGTGTAGGACTCTCTTTGAGCGAGCCATTAAAAATGCACAAGGAGTGCCCGTCCGTCGTCAAAGGTGAACCTGCGAGCATGCAAATTGCATTTTTTCAACTCTGTTTTATGGCCCATGTACGGGCTGAGCTAAATGTGACCACAAGCACCTGTTGAGCGGCTCACCTGGGACTAGAACTTGTAGTACTTGTGGCCGTTGGGCAAACACACATCGGAATTCGGAGTTCTCACGTGTGGGAAAATGTGGCAGAGCCTCCCAGGGGTTATAATTGATGGCTGGCAAGTGCTTCAGACTACGCAATCCTCCGCCATCCTGGCCAGGGAGTGTGCGTGATTCGCGTTGGTTGAATCAGAATCAGAATCAGAAACGGAAACAGACAGAAAGAGGCAGGGTAGGAGCTGCCCAAGTCTGACCCAATTTCGGCCAAGAAAGTTAGGGGAGTGGTGGAGCTCGGACTAATCCTGACAATGCCAAATGACCTTTGGCTATTTTTAAGGCAGCGGAACGACGCAGCCCCATTTAAATATGCTAATCAGTGGGCCAGTAGGTCCGTGGCGATACCAGGACACTCGCACATAATTACAGTTGCAGATTTATGACGTTTTAATTGCTGTTACACGGCCCAAGTCACGCCACGGGGCGTATACGTAATGCAATAAACAAGAATGCGCCATTATGTTAACCCCACAAGACCAGACAAGGTCAACCGCAACCGGGAATTCGATTAGCTTCAGCTGCACTCGGTTTAAAATGTATATTAGCTGGGAAGGCAGAGCGCAGGTCGGTCGGTGTATTTTTAGTTTACATTGAGTGTTTATTTATTTATATTGGATTTTTTTAAGCTCTTTTATTATACGGCTATGGATCAATGATTTTATTTAATTTAATATATATACAAGTAGATTTTACTGAATATTTTATGGTATAATAGGGGTAATGAATGAATGAATAACTAAATTTAAACTTAAATTGAAATTCGGTTGAAAAATCGAAAAGTTCCTTTTTTAATCATAAATTATTGCCTTTAACCTTTTTACTACCTAGAAAACTTCCTTAGATTAATGGTTTCATTTTTAGTTCCTATTTAGGAAAGGTTCAGAGTGCTGAGAGAATTTTTCTATTATTATGACTTCTTGGCTTAAAACAACATTTACCGAAAATATTAAAGCCATAATAAGAGTAATGTGACCCATGTCACGATGTATTATATTTTCCACTTTATATATTTATCCTATATATGTAATCCCCTATACCACTTTAGGATAGGATTCACTTTCTTAAGGAAATAAAGAACACTTTAACCATAAAGAAATTAGGTCAGTTCTTGTACAGGGTTTCTAGGTAAGTTTATGGATGAAAGAGAAATAACCCGCAGCTCGTTTTTCCTGCTTTATTTTTCTAGAAAGGAGTTTAGTGTTTAGACATAACAAAAGTTAGGTCAGTTGTTAAATTCTCTATTAAAGCACAATATTTTTAATAAAATCTTTAATTAGGTTTTGTTAAAGAAACCTTTCTAACAAAAAGGGGAACTAAAAAAAGTTTATTTGGAATTTCTGAGGAAGCTACTATATGTTATATACCGATTTTTTATCCAAAACTTGGTCCTTATAAACTGCCAACTTTAACCCTTTGTATTATTCATTATAAACCCTTACCCATCGCTGCTTTTCCAGTCGTAGGCAATGGCCATTATTGGGTTTCCTTTTTGGGGCTCTGCGCACTTTAATTAAACATTAAATGAGTCTGCACTTCTGGGGGGACGAGGCACACACTCTCAAAGCACACACATGCTCGGTCGGCACACACACCCTTGGCCTGGGGCTGACCATTACTCGACCAGGCACAGTCCCAGTTCCAGGCCCCGAAAGGCGCCATTCAAGCGCAGCTCGCCGCACCACAACTTGACCGCTCAGATCGTAAATCCCAACTGAAAAACGGTGGCAGCACAGCAGAGTGTGCTCGCCGCCAAGAAGTTAGCCAGCTTTTCGCACGCCAACTTTTCCGACGCCGCCACACACACACCGTTTCCCTGCTCCCTGCTCCCCAACTCCATTGCGCTTCTGCTCCGCCAACATTTTCCCACGACACGACGACGACGACGACTGACTTGAGGTGTCACTGCGGGGGGATAACAGCAAAAGCCTGGGGCGGTAATGAAAGGATTCCATTTTGGGGCCTCTAAAAGCTGTTACATGCAATCCTCCTCCGCCGGCTGCCACTCCTCTCCAGCTGCAGTTGATTTGAATATGAAATGGTGTTTTGATCTGGATTTTGGCCACCCGCTGCAGCTGCAGCTGTCAGAGTTGAGTTCCTTAACCCAGTTCGCGGCGTTTTGACGCCTCGCTAATGAAACCGTGCTTATTGGGGGGCTTCCACCTACCTTAAGCTTAGGAAACCCATTTCGCCTGATTTACTCGCCTCTTAACGATTTCATTTCGCGACGCGCGCGGTCTCTCCATCATGATAATAATTTCCCTTCCTGGCACGCAACTCCGCCGGAGTACAAGTACATGGCTTTCAATTGTCATGAGCAGCGGGTGGCTTCCGGCGCTGCGGATGCCGGTCAAGGCCAAATCAATTCCCTGGCTGCTTCGGAAATGCTGGCTGACAGACTGCTATTGCGAATTGGTTGGAATTGGTTTAGATTGAGTGGAAGTTGGGAGTGTTGGCTTCTACTTTATTGTTAACTAAGGTGTGTGGGTGTGTGCTTTTGTGTGTGGTGTGTTGTGGGTGGATCTCAGACCTTGGAGAGACCCTCCCAACGATCTGGAACGGTGAGAAAGTAGCGATCCATGGCGTCTATGAAGCGCTGCTTGTAACGCTCCGGGTTGACCACCGTGGGATCCTTGCCCTTGCCGCCCAGGATGCCCGAGCCCTTGATGATGGACTCCATGCGTTTATCCAGGGTAAAGGTGCGTATGTAATCTTGTATTGAAAATAAAGATTTAAGTAAATCCAGTTACTGGCTTTTATTAATCTCTAAAGACTCACCTATGATACCCAGCACCAGCAGACTGTTCTTCTTCTCCAAACCCACCAGCATGGAGTAGTCCATGACGCCATTGCGCTCTAGGAAAGACGAGTCCCGCTGGATGGCATCCCTCAGCACGGTTTTGCTATGCGAGAGCACGTACAAGGGCTTGGACCAGGACACTGGAAAAGAGATTTTAGCAGAGATTATAAAAAGATAGAGGAGAGTTTTAGCCACTCAAGCTCAACTGCAGGGAATGCTAACCTAACTTAGGATGGGAAAAGTACTTCCCAAACACTGAAAATGGGCTTCACACAAAGCCTATGCTGTGGGATTTTACAAAAACAAATGTGATGCTTGGGCATAGGCTTGAGCATCACGGATTTCTTAATAAGATGCTTATTAATTTAATAACTATAAAAAAACTATACTAATCTGCTCCAAGCCTTGGCAAAAATCACTTACGCGAGAACAATAAAGCACTAAATTTCAGCTAATGCGTATAAAAACTCGAAAATGCTCAATTGAAACTATAGAGTATCAAAACTATACTATTGAGTAAGCATTTGATATTATTGAGTATTAAAAATATGGTATATTTTTAGGACAACGCTTATAAGGGCTAAACTCTTGGCTTTTTTTTTTTTGGTATACTCACTTTGCACTAGATTCTCGTCTAGCAAAACAATCTCTCCCTGCTGCGTGGTGGGATCTACCAAACGATTCCTCTCGGAGCCCTTCAAATCGAATTTATTTTCAATTTCACAGCCAAAGAACAGATTCTCCATGACCATCACCGAGCGTTCCACCGTGGAGCTGGTTAGGAAGAGCGTTTAGTTAATTTTAGGGCCAAATATCTTAATAAATATTTATAAATATTAAATAAGAATTAAAAGTGAAATTAAAAGAATTAAATGCTTAAACTATGTAAAAACTTATATACGTTTTTACTTGAAGAGTTAGGATATAACATAAATGAAATGAAATGCATAAAACTCACTCCCTTGTCTTCACGGTGACTTTAAAGACGCCAAAGATCTTGGCCAGCAATGTGGGCAGTTGCTGCTGCTGGCATCGGTCGATGTACTCGAAATACTTGGGGGCAAAGGGCTCAAAGATGCTCATGTCCTTGGAGTTCATTTCCTTCAGAACAAAGCGATCGTCTAAAGGTTAAATCGGTAAATAAATATATAGAAATAATTCAGAAAGTAAAACCAACTCACCCAAAGTCTTGGAAAAGCGAGAACCCGATTTCCCGCCCCTGGCCTCCCACTGGACACTGTTGCACAGGCTGCGAGCCAAGGCTATCCTGGACTCCTCCTCCAAATCCATTGCCTCCTCTGTCAAGCGTGAGGATCCCCCCACATCGCTGGGCTTGCGCACCAGCTCCATTTCGGAGCCCGTGCGACTCTGTGAGATTCTCAGCTCCTCGCGCATCTTGCTCTTCTCCAGCCGGCGATACAGCGATCTGTCCAGCTTCGGGGGCTGCAGGCTCCGTGCTCGCATGGTGTCGAACTCGCTGGCAAAGAAGATCTTGCACTGAAACTGACAGCCATTGTCCTGGAAGGTCAGCGTGACATGCGGACTGGGTGGCTGCTTTGAGGCGCGCTCCTTGCTCTTCTCCTCGGTTTCGGAAGAGGAGGTGGCGGCGCCAGGAGCTGGTTGAGGTGTTGCCCCTGCACCTGGAGCCGCACTCGTGTTGCTGGAGGTGCGGGAAATACTGGGACTGTCCTCGGCATCGCTCTGGTTATCCGACAAAGCAAGCTTCCGCTTCAGCTGGGGGCTGGAATGGGCAGCAGAGGAGGAGGAGGCAGCAGCAGCCGCCGAAGCATTGCCATTAAGCTCCATCTCCTCGATGGCCTTGTGGTACTCCGTGGAGGTCAGACTGTAGGCAATCACCGAGCTCAGGTCGTTCTCCCTGACATGGATGGGTATGCTGCCCTGGGGCAGGGTCAGGTGATCCTGGGCGGAGAAGGGCGACTGCAGGGGATTGACCTGGTTTGTGGAAGGCAGCAGCTGGGTGAGAATCTTGCGGATGGACTTCTTGTCCGAGTACACGTTCACCGTGGAGGCCAGCAGCTGGTCAATGGAGAACTTCTTCTCCGAAACGGACTGAGTGCTGGCCAGGTTTGCATCCGTATCTTCGCTGGGACACTCCAGGGGATCATTCTCCCTGGCCAGCGTAGAGCTTAAGGTCTTGGAGGCTTCCGTAGCACCGGAAACATTCAAATCCGGCCTCAGTTCCTCCGTGCAGATGGTCCCCGCGTCGATGTGATGCGCCTGCTTGGCCGAGAGCTTCTCGATCTCCTGCAGCCGCGGGCCCCAGAGCTCAATGCTCTCGGCCAGCGCCCGCCGGGCCATGGCCAGGGCATCGCTGGTGTCGTAGGCGGTGGCCCTGTGATCCGTGAGCAGCGTGTGCACAATTTCGATCTTCTGCTTGAAGATGAACTGGTCGTGTGTGAGCATCGTCTTCAGGTTCTGCACCAGCGGCGTGTTCTCCTCCTCGGTGGCCAGGTCGGCTATCCTTTCGTGGATTCGCGTGTACACCTCGTGCCCCCGCACCGAGAAGTTCTTGATCTCCTCTTGGATTTGGAGGCCAGGCAGAGGCTTGGGCAGATCCAGCTGCAGGGTGAGCGAGGGCAGGTCCGTTTCCCAGACCTCGACGGGCGTGTACTGGAACTTGGCGCCCACGCCCCGGAAGCTGAAGTGGTGGACATAGTCGCGGTGCAGGGAGTGCTCGCAGGGAGTGCCTCCACCCTGCTCGGGTTCGAGAGGAGGCCTTCGCTTGTAGGCATGCCCGTGGAAGCGCATCTCCAGGTACTTGGCCAGCGACAGGCACTTGGCGGAGTCGGAGAGCGGGATGGTGGGCGTGGTGGCATTGCAAATACTACACCAGGAGGTAAAGTATATCCTCTTGGGATCCGAGCGGGTAGAGTCCTCTGTGAGGTATACATGGACGCAGCCCAGGGAGTGAACATACCTTCGAACATGCCCCAGCATGGGCAGGTTGCACGAGGGGCACATGGAGTTGAACAGGCAGCAGTAGCGCTGCAGGAACTGCTCCAGCATGATGTCGTACTGGCCGTAGAACTTCATGTCCAGCAGCATGGGCAGCTTGCAGAAGGAGGACACGCCCTTGGGATTGTAGTGGAAGCTGCAGAAGAGCACCGGCAGGCGCTGGTGGTTCTGGGGATCGAGTGCATCCTTGTACAGCTGCTCCTCGCTCACCTTCTGCGGGCGCTGTATAAGCTCAGCGTTCTTCTTCTTGGGACGAAGCACTGGGGAGTAACCAGGTGAGATGGGGAGGGATTCTGGGTTAGCCTTACTTACTCGGAGCCTTGCCCTTGGGAAAGCGACCGCCAAAGGAGCGGAACTCGGCCAGCTTGGTCTGTATATCGCGACTGCTCGCCGGCGCCGTTAGCTTCATCTTCACAAAGTCGTGGGCAGGGAGGAGTTGCGTCTCCCGCTGCTGGTTCTCCTTGTTCCCGGGCTCCCTCTCGCTGTCCTCGGGGCAGGACATGCCCGTGCGAGACCACTGCTTGGAGAAGTACAGCTCGGCGGGGAAGAGCTTGCGCAGCTTGCACTTGCGTCCCTGTTCAGTTTCCAAGTAGGGCAAAGGAAAGGTCAGGAAGGGACTGACCGAGAGGAGGGTGGAACTCAGGGCTGTGCGGAAGCGGTTGTCGTAACGCGGCTCCACAGCCAGAGCTTGGACTACGGGCGGAGCACAAGGCGAGGTGGACAGGGCCTCCGCCTGGGAGGATCTCAGGGGATCCGTAAAGTCACTCACAATGCTCACCACAATCTTGTCCTCTGATTTACGCTCTGCTATGGTAGGTCTCTTAGCTCTCAGTTCCGCCTCCGTTTCTGGCGACTTGGGACTCGTCTCCTTGGAGTCAAAGATGGAGGGTTTGGGGCTCAGGGGCTGGGCGAACTCATTGAGCAGGAAGGACATCTCCAAGCGCCAGTTGTAGCGGGCAAAGAGCAGAGCCGAGGCCACGCGCTTGACCCTGGTGAGCTCCGCATTGCTCCCTCCTCTCAAGAGGCAGGTGTAGCCCCTCGGATTGGTGAGCTTCTCGAAGAACATGAGCGTCTTGCCATTGTAGTTCCTTATGTAGAAGTCATTGCAGTAGCCCAGCTTGGGCATGGTGATGTTCGACTCGATGGAGCTCACGATGTCGCACTGCAGCGTGCGGGAGAGGCGCTCCATCACCGACAGCTTCACGTCCAGCACCAGGGTCACGCCATACGATCGCAGCAGATCCTGGGCAATCCCGGCCACATTCTTGTGTACCAAGACCACATTCGGGGTGAAGCTCATGATGCGGGCACACACATTGCGCAGGTACTCCTTCTCCTGCAGCAGCACCGTCTCAATGGTCACGAACTTGCCCTCGATCCTCTCATAAACGATGGGGCACTGCAGCAGGAGGATGCGCGGGAAGGGCACGTGCGTGGCCATGTCCTTGTGGGCCACGTTCTTCGAGAAGGCCACCCCATGGACAATGGTGGAGTCCTTGCGCCGTCCCCCAGGCACCTTCTTGAAGTTCACATAGTTTCGGATGTCCATCAGATCGTTCGAGCAGTGCTCCGGCTTAAAGTGATTGGCGGCGGTAGAGCAGAGCATCTGGAGAACCTTGTCCCACTCCTGGTCGAGGTGATTGGCTCTTAATAATTGAGCCAGCAGCTGCTCCTCGTGCTCGCAGTAGGACTCCAAGAGCTTCGAGGTGGCCGTCGTAAAGCACAGATCGTTCTCCAGTTCGTTCTCCAGCTCCTTCTCCTTCTCCTCATTCACTGAGAGATCCATGGACTTGGGTGGCTGTGGCTCTGCGTGTGGCGCCGCCTCGAACTGGGGACTCATGGTGCGGGAAGTGTCCGCGCTGCTGCTGCTCCGGGCGAACTTGTAGTGCAGCGCCGCATCGAACTCTAACTGATCGGGATCGGGCACTATGGGCTCCAGGAACCCAGCTGCCAGCATGGCATTCAGAATGGCCACGGCCTGGACCTCATTCGCCGACTTGTTGTTGCTATTCAAGAACTCGATCAGCCGCTGGCCACAGTTCTGGGCGGGCAGATCCCGCTGCATCTCCTCGTGCAGCGTGATCAAAGAGTTCGACTGCTGCAGGATGTTCTTCCTGTCATCGATGCTGAGCGTGGTGTACGTGGGCTGCGAGCTGAACCGCTCCTCCTGGTAGCCCACCGAGGTTTTCCTCGAGAGCGCCGGCCTCTGCTGCTGCGGCTGCTTGGCGTGCGGCACCTCCAGCTTGTTGCTCAAGTGCTCCTGCAGCGCCTGCATATCCTGGCCCATGTCCGAGCTGGAGGACTTGAGGAAGGTAAGCACTATCTTGGAGCAGTAGTTGCAGACCTTGAGGTCGCCATCGCAGCGAATGATCATGCCCGGTACGACCTGGTTGCAGCACTTGGAGCAGAAGATCTGGCCGCACAGCCGGCAGTGGTGCTTGCGCCGGAACGTTGAGAACTTCTGGGAGCAGTCGTAGCACTCCTTGGCCTTGGAGTCGGGCATCCAGAAGCGCTGCAGCTCGGTGTCCTTGTAGTTGCGCAGATCCTGGAAGGGGGAAGGGATGGAGACAAGGTTTGGGATTGTGGAACACCAATTGTACATATTAACATAACATATAATATAACGGAAGTGTGAACAAGATATGATAAGCAAGCATTGTACATCGATACTATCGATTCGAGTTCAGGAGGGTAGGCAAAAAATCGATGTTTTCCACTATCGATTTTTTCGATGTTTTACTAGTGAAACATGGATAGTATCGATGTTTCCTAAGCCATACAATTTCAGCTTATAAAAATTATAGCATCGGCAGTTGAAGCCTTAAGTGATGCCATTTTCTCACTTAAAAGGATTCCGGCTTTAAGGGATTAATTTCCATTCAAAATCTATCCAAATATTTCCCTTCCAATACTCGAGAGTTTCGTCATGATCATTTCAAAGGCTTAAAATTGAGTCTAATCGGTCTAATCAAAACATCGATAGTGCGAAAAACAATCGATGGTTTTCAAAAAAAGTTCAACAAATCGATAGTATCGATAGTGCTCCGATGTTTTGGCAGCATTACGGCGTACTTGTGAAATAGACTTTTGTATTTGGTGCGAAATAAAGAACAATTAAAATATCAAGAGTCTATAGGATGATTAATTTGATGAAATAGGAAAGGTTTCTTCCTGGTTTTTATGCCTCAAGTCAGCTCTAATCGTTCAAGGGGACTGCAACTTTCACTCACATTGTTGTTTTTTGTGGCCACTATGTTGCTGATGTGCTTGAGCACATTGGACACGGTGCGCCCCTGATTCGCTTCGCTGGCTGGCAGCGAGGGCAACGCCTCCACGCGCTCATGGGCCTCGGCATCCTCGGCGGCGGTACTAGACGTGGCTGTGCTCGTGCTCCTCGTCTCGCTGCTGGTCCGCAAGCTCAGCGTGGTGGGGCGACTGGCGGCGGTCTCCACTTCTGCCTTATCGCTAAAGAACTGCGACTTGCCCACTTGAACGGGCTGCAAGGAGGAGGCGGAGGCGGAGGCGGAGGCGACACTGCTACTGCTGCTAGTGCCGCTGGATATGTCATTGACGGTGTTGTAGCTCTGGTTGTACACATTCTGGATCTTGTTGACGACGCGCCCGAAGAGCGACTCGGGCTTGTCCTCAAAGTTGCGGGCGAATTCGGTGAGTTTGGTGGGTGAGTGCAGGTGCTGGTGGCTAATGCCGGCTGTTGTGTGGCTACTGTTGCTAGTCATGCTGCTGTTGTGGTGCCCAGAGGCTGGGCGGACTCGCGGTCCTTGGTTAGATAGAGGTGATGTTGAGTTGATCAATCAAGGCCGCATCAGGAGCCAGAGAGCCCAGCGCCAAGTCAGTCCACTTTTGCTCCTGCCAAAGCCGAAAAATCCCATTATTTATCTCTATAAAAGAAGCTCAGGTAATTTAAGACTCACCTGCTCGCTCACCGTCAGGTGTGAATCACCGCCGTCGGCCTCTGGGTCGGGTAGCTTTTCGCGTGGCACTAGAATCTGGTCGAAAGGCAGAACTTCCATGCGCCAAGCATTGTCCACTATGTCCAGCAGCAGATCGTCGATCGGTGCCTGCAACACACCACACAGAGACTGAGATTAACTCCGTGAAAGTAGCGACAACGCCCCCGCTTCGAAATTACGTCACTCCGCGGCAGTACGTCCGAAATACTGGAGACACACTATTGCGCGTATTTAGATTTATCACAATGGGCGCCTTGATAAGTACGACCGAGCTGCGACTAATTACTGTGAAGCGATAATTGGCCACAGGTAACACAGGCCGAGAGCGACAGCAATGCCAATCAGGCGGCGGAGCGACCATTCAACAAGCTCTTTACTGCTCGAGCACCTGGCATCGGCCACTTACCTGGCTATCCATCACTTATGGAAGAGTCTAATCTGAGATTCGCCAGCCTTCAACTGCCCGCCAATTGTTTGTTTAGTCGCTTTTTCACTGGCTTTTGTAAACAATTGGCGAACAATTGTGTTTTGTGTTCAACAAAACAGCTGCTTAGGGATGGACCCTTGGTGACGATTAAAGCTCTATCGATAGTAGCTGTTGGCCACTTCGATGACTCTTCAATTTATCGATTTGATATCGACTTGGTGCCATTTGAATTTGTTTGGCCTTGTTAAACAAATAAATATAGGAATTGAGCAAATAAATAGCTGAAAAGTCAACAAAATAAACAAAACAACTAATTTTGTTTGTGTAACGATTAGTGGGTACTTTATTTATTGGCAATTATGTGTGTTAATGGCTGAGAATAATATTTAAGGGCAGATGAACCTAATGGTTTTATAATAATAGAGAACCAGTTTATATTAATAATCCAGCAGCACCCTCCGTAATTTTCTGTATATTTATGACCTAATCCATGATGGTCAAAGGGGTTTTGACAGGGAAGATAATTTTAAGCTCTCTCCGCTCAGAGAGAGACATGCTAAATAGGAAATGCACTATCGAATAATGTTATAATAAATACACGGGAAGTGGAAGATGAAAAATTTGCATCTCATTAATATTCAGCTTGCTTACCACTTGCTGAAAGCTAGAACCCGTTGTGAATCATAGTGCAACGCCGGCGGTAAGTGCGCCAATACTGTACTCTGCAGTGACAAAAAAAAAATAAGAGAGGAGAGAGGCGAGAGGAAGAGGTGCCTATACTCAGTATACAGCCTCGTTACCACTTGTTGACATCTAGAACTCGTTGGGAATTATAGTGCAACGCAACTGGTAAGTGCGCCAATACTCTCTCTCCGCTACCGTTCTCAAAAGAGAGCAGCTCTCTCGATGAGACTACTACCTTATTTTTTATTTTTTATAATTTTATCATAGTCTAATCCATTGGGATGGAATAAACTATTATCTTCAATTATTTAAAAAGAATTTTTCCGTTCCTATGGAGTTATTTTGCTTAAGCAAACTTATTGCTTTAATGGCATTTTTATTTTTAATTTTTCAGATCTCTCTCTTTGCAGTTAAATACTTTTTTAAATCCTTTTCTTAACCTGAAATAAACTCAAATTTTCGAGGTTACAATAATAATATAAAAACGTGCAATATCTATTTGAAATAAACTATATTTTGTGTCACATTTCGATCTCGTTGACTGTTCCTGTTGAATAACTGACTAGATGCAGCATAGCGCTCTTCAAAATTCGCTTTTCAACGTCAGCTATGCCGACATCTTGCCAATTTACCAAAGGAATTCATAATATATGATCGAACGGGGGTCTCTAGATTTAAGACATAACACCGAAAGCGAGTTCGCCACACCAAAACCACAAAAATATTCTCACAGAAGCACAGAATTGTCGTCTATTACTCGGCTGGTGTTGTCAATGGCTTTTATCAATGAAACGCTTGTTGTTTTGAAAAGCACTTAACAAGTTTTGGGACTTGGATCTGGATGGGATTGCTGCTGCTGCTGGTTCTATGTGTTTCTGGCCTTCTGGCTTTTCTGCTGGCGGACAGTAGTGGCAAGTGTAATCCGTCAGCGGTGGAGACTAATTGGCAACTGATTCCGAAGCCGCGCGGCGAGCTCAGCACCACACCTCGGCAATTGAAGAAGTTTCAATTAGTTGGCATTTGACACTCACACATGGAGCGGCTAAAAAACGGGGATTGCGGCCCGTTGCCAGCTCACGCACACCATCGGCAAAGTGGGGGTGCTGGCCAGGTGTGCGCGTGTGTGAGTGTGTGTTACCTGTACCTGCACGGGCGACAGGTAGCAGTCAGTCCGGCGGTGAGGCGACGCGACTGTGCGCCGCTTAAGCGTTTTTAGCGCAACGCCGTCTGCCCGGAATATTAATGAACTCCCTTTTTGAGAAAAATATGAAATGAAATAAGATTTTGTGTGCCGTGTGTCCACGTCCGAGTCGTTGGTGGATTCGGATTCGGATTGGGAATTGGAATTTTGGGCCCCAAAAATGCATTGGCCAGGGCCAAACACGGCGCATGCGCAGCCATAGCTACTTCCGTTCGAACTGGAATGAATGTATAGAGTGGATAGGATGATCCCTAGATCTTCGCGGGACGATTACCTCGAAGAGGCTACTTTATACCGCTCTCGGGGTACTACCATCTATAGGCTTTACATTACAGATATTTATGCGCGATTATACAAAACAGTCACGTGCCGGTCGCTCTTCCCTATATACACACGAGCAGCACAAATACTGGTCTGGACTTACACCTACTATGTGGTATATGGAAGGTATATGGCTATAGAAAGCCAGAGAACGTTACTCACGACCGCACGAAGCCCCTGCTTTCCTGGGATCTTGGATCTCGGGACTGGGATCCTCGGCGACCGCTTTTGAAACTCATAATTTGAATATCGTTATTATTATTCATATGCACACGACTCACGTTCCGAATGCCATAAAGTCGACAGGGTCTGCACGTATAAAGTAAAGCCCATTGACGCCGATGGACTAACCAGCAACTGAAATTCCAAAACCCCCAAAGATACACCAAAAATTCCAACTGGAAGTACGTCTGAGGATACCGACCATTAACTTTTTCCCATATTACTCTATGTCTCAGTGCAATTTCTTCCACTTCCTTCTTTGGCCTATCCGCCGGCGATTAAATAAAATTTAATTAAATATTAGTATGCACAATCGGGCGGCACTAACGCATGATGTGATGATGACCCATAGTTTCGTAACATCGATCGGGCAGTTTGAAGGCCCCCATATTCGTCGAGCGCTTTCTAAAAAAAACTATCTATAGAACCGAAGAAATTAATTTTAATAAGCCATTTGGTATTTCAGGCACACGTTGTCTCTCCTCTGTCGGATTTCTACGGGAAATGCTTTGTCAATGATCGGTTTCAAACGTTTTAGATGTAAGGAAGTTCGACTTCTGCAGTGGGGAAAACTGTAAGGAAATCTCAACGGGGCAACAGTTAGGTTGTTTTATAGTTTTTGTTTACAAAAAGTATGAAAATTGCATTTTATTAAAGCTGTTTTTACTAATATCTAACTCAGAATCTACTTTATATCTTAGTTTATATTATTTTAAACGAACATCAATATCTTACATGGTCTTTTTAATACTTATCTGTGTAGTTTCTAGTAACATAAATTAAAGAAATATCACCTGATATAGGAAATACTAATGCAATTGCAAGGACACAAGTAAGTAAATGAATTTTGCTACTTCAATTGAAAGGAACTTGTAGGTCAGTTTATTCCAATTATATAACTATAACTTATTCCACTTACTTAACTTATTAACTTAATTGCAAATACAATTGTAGAATCTTAGTTTAGAACTGACTTAAATCGCAATTCACAAAAAATGTATAAAGGTAGAATTCAAATTTAACCTCCTAACCGATAACAACCGCGATTTAACATTACCATCGATAACCCTTATCGCGATGTTTCGCTCTTGGCATGTTCCATATCTATTTGCGAATCTGAGCCGGCGAAATTCCAATTGTTTGCCAATTTGAAAAATTCCCCAAGCAACGCAGGAAATGAACTCCCCGCTCAAACGTGGCTGTCAGCCGCCTCCTCAAGGAAAGCCTCATCCAATGGTGAGCACCAGAGTACTTCTCTAGGGCCTCACTAACTTACACTAACTTACTTTCCAGGCGGACTATCAGGCCATCGGGCAATCGGAGTTGGAGCAGCTCTTCGGGAAGAAGTTTCAGTACCAGAAGCCGCGCGGGAGTCAATCCTGGCAGTTGCCTCCGCCGGATCAAGCTCTCTTTGGCGAGTTCTACCAATACGAGGCGCTCCAAGGACTCCGCGAGCAACTGAATGCAGTAAAGAGTCGGCTTAACGACTACGGAGTGCAGGAGTGGAGTGCTCATACCAACCGGCGGGATCCCTCGGGCGAGGTGTCGTGGCGCCTGAAGAACGAGACAAAGGCGGAGTTTGTCACCGTGGCGTGGTGCAAGTTCTTCGAGTGTCTGCACCGCTATCCCTTGGTCAAGAGTCCAGTGGTGAATACTCTGCATCTCTGCGAGGCTCCGGGAGCCTTTATAGCATCCTTGAATCACTACCTGCACAGTACATACTCCGAAGAAGAGGTGAGTAAAGGAGCAGCGCATTCTGGGAATCAGAGATTCATCTCCAATTGCAGATCAAATGGCGCTGGCGCTCGACCACCTTGAATCCTTACTACGAAGGCAATGCCTTGAACGAGATGATCACCGACGACAGGTTCATCTTTCACACGCTGGACAACTGGCTCTTCCACAAGGATCTCACGGGCAACCTCCTGGATGTGGCCAACATTGAGCATCTGGCGGAGCGTTGTAAAGAGGAATTTCAGGGAAAAGTGGATCTGGTCACCGCCGATGGCTCCATTGACTGTGCTGCCCAGCCGGACTGCCAGGAGGAGATAGTGGTGCGGCTGTTCTTCGCCGAGGTGCTCAGCGCCTTGAAGATCCTCGCCACAGGCGGCTGCTTCCTGGTGAAGATGTTCACGCTCTTCGAGGCCTGCAGCGTGTCGCTCCTGTACATGCTCAACTGCGTCTTCGAGCAGGTGCACATCTTCAAGCCGGCCACCTCGAAGCGTGGCAACTCGGAGGTCTATGTCATTTGCCTCAACTACCAGAAGGACTCGGCAGCTGGCCTGCCCCGCTTGCTGGAGGAGCTAAAGGCCAAGTTGGCGCATCCCAACGACACCATGGTGATGCCTCTGTTTGCCCGGTCACAGATCCCCGCGGACTTTCTCATGCAGCACGAGATCGTCTGCCGGCTGTACATGAAGCTGCAGTCGGACGCCATCGAGGGCAGCATCTATGCGTACGAGTCCAAGGATAGGCATTACCTGAGGCACCTGCATCACCTGCGAGGCCTCGTCTCCAACGCCTACTACAGTCGCTACAAAGTCAAGCCCTTGGCTGACAGCCGTTGCATCGTGGATAAGGAGGCCACGAGCCAGGCTCTGGGCTTCTCGGTGCCTGTTTACGGGGGTTCCTACACCGAGAGGGAGAACCTGAAGCATGGGGATCTCCTCAAGCAGATCTACTGCCTGCGTCGCGAGTTTAACCAGCTGGAAAAGTGCCCCAGCGGCAAGGCCTCGTACTCATACGCTACCAATCGAGCAACTCCTTTAGTCCTGCGAGTTTCTAGAGGAGCTGCGGTGCAGAGCCTGCAGAGCAGCATGTTTGCCTCGGAGCCCGTACTCCTGCTGCGTCTGCGCATCCGCGACACCTTTGATCTCGACCCCATTTGGCAAACTTCACCCCGGTGTCAGTTGGAGGACAAAATACTCAACTACCAGCCTCCTGCCGAGGAAGAAGCCTACCACTCCGCCCAGCGTCGCTTCTTTGTGGAGCTCTTGGAAGGTATAAGAGATGCACAGCCCCAGAGCGTTGTCTTCCAGAGGTTCCTGTTCCTCACTCACTATGCCGCCTCCCTGCTGCTGTTCCTCATGGAAACCGTTTACCAGGACTCTAGTTTCGAGACCAATCCTTCGCCAACACTTACCCTAAGTAAACCCAAGGCCTCGGCTGCCCAAGAGCTAAGCCGGGTGCTGGAACTGATCAAGGATGAGCAGGCGGGCGCCATTCACAGCCTGCTGGACATCAAGGAGCTGCAGAAGAACCAGTTCAGCAACGCCCTCGTCCAGCACAACAACGGCGTGCTGCTGACCTGCTTCCGCGGCATGCTCGGCGAGGAGGCCTTTCCCATGCCCGTCCCAGAACCAACTGCTGTTCCTTTAACATAACGAACGTGTATTTCTCATTTTGCATAAAATTACAGTGCTACTTTTACAAGACTATGTACTCTGCCAGGGCAATCCGCTTCGCTTTTCGAGGGGAGAGGGTTCTTCAGGGGTTCAGGGGTGAGAGGTCGAGTTTTGACGAAATGAAAATTAAATAACTAAACTGAAAATCACAAGACTAAGGGCGGGGGCGATGGAGAATCTGCTGTGCCGCTGCCGCTGTCGTCGCCGTCGCCACCTCCTCCGTTTGCGTCCCGCTAATCCGCCGGACGCTTCTCGCTATGCTTCTTGGTGTAATCCTCGGCGTTCTTCACGAACTTCTTGCGATCCCGCAGAAACTCCTCGGCCAGCTCCGCGCGCAGCGGACGCTCCGGCTCTGGGTCGTTGACCAGGTCCACCAGGGCCTGCACCACCTGGTCGGTGCGCGTGGCCGGCTTCCAGTTCTCCGTGCTGATTATGGGCAGGCACACTTGGCCCTTCTCATCGATGTTCGGATGGTAGATGCGCGTCTTGAAGTTGATCTTTGGCGGCTTGAAGGGATACTCCGCCGGGAAGTTGATCTCGATGCGGAAGGCCCCCTTGTTGTACGGCGGATTGTCCGGCACGATCAGACCTGTCCAGCGCAGCAGGTTGTCATCGTCCGTCTTGATGTCCCGGAATCCCTTCAGTGTGTTCTCCTGCAGGTCGCTCAGCTCCTTCCTCAGGCGTCGCGGCGCAGTCATCGTGACGTCTCTGTTGATGTGTGCTTTCTGGAGAGTGCGTATGTCTTGTATGTGGGGCTGCGCTGGCTGTGTGCGTGTGCACTTTTGTTTGCCCTTGTGTGTTTGTGTGTCGACACAAATCGATGGTGCGCTCGTCTTCCGGATGAGTAATGAACGCTCCGGCGGCGAGGCTTTGTTGTTGCCGGACTCGAGGGGTCTTTGGTTGCCGTGTGGTGCTTGTAATCACCGTGCTGGCAGCAAAAAATCCGCACGTAAGCCTGCGAATTCTACTGAAAAATGGATTCACCAAGAATCAGTGCTGCCAATTTAGATATTTTCCCACTGGAACTAGCGTTTTTCGATAGATAAGTGCGGGAAAAATTTGAAAATAGCGGCTAGCGGGAATTACAGCTATTTTCCAAGACAACGTGGCAAAAATTGTATTAAGCAATATTTGATATACATATTCCAATGCTCGAACGTGCACCTTATTAAAAAGTAAGGTAAGCTTAAACTTCGAAAAAAAGTCCACTGTGCTCGTCGGAGTTTTCGATATAATGTGGAATTTCTCCAAAAACGGGAGAAGTTTCTCCCGCACAGCAACACGTCACACTTAAAGGACTCAAGACCACAGCTGGAAAAAAGCTTAAAAAAACTAGTTGTACCTATTTTTTAAGCTATTTCAAGCTGTGTTCAAACGCTAGCTTAGCTTTTTTATTACCCAAAGAGTTGGCAGCACTGATTGGCGTTAGGGTATTTTGAGGCTTGCTCACTCTTGCGTAGGAGGTCGACTACACTGAGCCACAAATTGGTTTTTTTGTGCTATATATATTTGAAGCAAATATCTAAGCTCTCATTATAGATTTGTTTTTGAATTCCTGCTCACTGGTGAGTAAACATTTCTTCGTAATTTATTAAAAGATTTTCAGTATGGACTAAATTTAACTTTACATTTATCAAGAAAACGTTTAGTATAAAAAAGTTTTTAATTTATATAAGAGGATAAAACTTATAAATAAATTAAGAAAGTCGAACATAATAGAAGTATATTAATTTTTTAGAATTTATCCTGTTATCGATAACTCCCACAGTGGCGGCACTAGAACAGATAAGTTATCGTTATTCAACGCCCATCACTATCGCTGACTGCAACACGTGCGCCGCGTTAGTTTTGTTTTCCCATCAAAATGACTAAAAAACTAACACTTAAGCGCAAGGGAAAGGAGCCGGAGCCCACAAATGAAGTAGCCGCCAGTTCCGAAGCCTCGGACAACGAGGAGGAGGAGGTAAGTTGCCTAGTAACACCTATAAAAGTCGCACCCAAAATCACCTGCATGTGTTTGCTCTCTTAAGGACCTGCTGCAAGCGGTCAAGGATCCCGGCGAGGACTCCACCGATGACGAGGGCATAGACCAGGAGTATCACTCGGACACCAGCGAGGATCTGGAGTTTGAGAGCGACGAGGAGGGTAACTATTTGGGCAGGAAGCAAGCTGGGGGCAGTTCAGCTGAGGATGATGAAGAGAGCGGTGATGAAGAGGAAGAAGAGGAGGAGGATGACGGGGATGACTCCGAGGAGGAGGAGGAAAAGGATGAGCCTGCTAGCACATCCAAGCAAAGCCAAGCCGATGACAAGCCCAGCAGCAGCGGCGCCGCAAAGAAACCCACAACAACAGAGCTCCCGCAAAGGGATCCCTCTAAGCCGGAGTACCATGACTCGGACACTTCCGATGAGGAGGACATTCGCAACACCGTTGGCAACATACCCATGCACTGGTACGACGAGTACAAGCACATCGGATACGACTGGGATGCCAAGAAGATAGTGAAGCCGCAACAGGGCGATCGCATCGACGAGTTCCTGCGCAAAATCGAGGATCCGGACTTCTGGCGTACGGTGAAGGATCCTCTGACCGGGCAGGAGGTACGACTCACGGACGAGGACATTGCCCTGATCAAGCGCATCACCAAGGGCCGAATTCCCAACGAGGAGCACGAGGAGTACGCGCCCTGGATCGAATGGTTCACCTCGGAGGTGGAGAAGATGCCCATCAAGAATGTGCCGGACCACAAGCGCTCCTTCCTGCCCTCCGTGTCCGAGAAGAAGCGCGTCTCGCGCATGGTGCACGCCCTCAAGATGGGCTGGATGAAGACCACTGAGGAGGTGGAGCGCGAGAAGCAGGCCAAGCGCGGCCCCAAGTTCTACATGCTCTGGGAGACGGACACCAGCCGGGAGCACATGCGTCGCATCCACGATCCCGTCTCGGCGCCCAAACGTGACCTGCCCGGCCATGCCGAGTCCTACAATCCGCCGCCCGAGTACCTGTTCGACGCCAAGGAGACCAAGGAGTGGCTCAAGCTCAAGGACGAGCCGCACAAGCGCAAGCTCCACTTCATGCCCCAGAAGTTCAAGTCGCTGCGCGAGGTGCCCGCCTACTCCAGATACCTTCGCGAGCGCTTCCTGCGCTGCCTGGATCTGTATCTCTGTCCGCGTGCCAAGCGCGTCAAGCTAAACATCGACGCAGAATACCTCATACCCAAGCTGCCTTCGCCGCGTGACCTGCAGCCCTTCCCCACGGTGGAGAGTCTGGTCTACCGCGGCCACACCGACCTGGTGCGCTCCGTCAGCGTGGAGCCTAAGGGCGAGTACATGGTCTCTGGATCGGACGACAAAACAGTCAAGAGTGAGTACCATTTCTTTGTAAATCTTTTCAGAATTTAACACCTTGTAACTCCTTGCAGTTTGGGAAATTGCCACGGGCCGTTGCATTCGCACCATTGAGACCGACGAGGTGGTGCGCTGCGTGGCCTGGTGTCCCAATCCCAAGCTGTCCATCATCGCCGTGGCCACCGGCAACAGACTGCTGCTGGTCAACCCGAAGGTGGGCGACAAGGTGCTGGTGAAGAAGACCGACGACCTGCTGGCCGAGGCGCCCAAACAGGATGTCATCGAGAGCGAGCGCATCAAGGTGGCGGTTCAGTGGTCCACTGCCGAGGCTGACGAGCAGGAGAAGGGTGTCCGCGTGGTCATCACGCACTTCAAGCCCATTCGTCAGGTGACCTGGCATGGACGGGGTGACTATCTGGCCACGGTGATGCCAGAGGGTGCCAACCGATCGGCGCTGATCCATCAACTGTCCAAGCGACGCTCGCAGATTCCATTCTCCAAGAGCAAGGGCCTGATCCAGTGCGTGCTCTTCCATCCGGTGAAGCCGTGCTTCTTTGTGGCGGTAAGTTGGGATGTTACCTCTTTCCTTAAGCTCTGTTTACTTAATCTTTGGTATTGCAGACTCAGCACAACATTCGCATCTATGATTTGGTCAAGCAAGAGCTGGTGAAGAAGCTGCTGACCAACTCCAAGTGGATATCGGGCATGTCCATCCATCCCAAGGGCGACAATCTGCTCGTGTCCACCTACGACAAGAAGATGCTCTGGTTCGACTTGGATCTGTCCACCAAACCGTATCAGACCATGCGCCTCCATCGCAATGCCGTTCGCAGTGTGGCCTTCCATCTCCGCTATCCGCTCTTTGCCTCGGGCAGCGATGACCAGGCTGTGATCGTCTCCCACGGCATGGTTTACAAGTAAGTGGTTCAGGAATCGTTTCTACTTGGAGTTTCAATTAATATTTTTGTGATTTTCCAGTGATTTGCTGCAAAACCCATTGATTGTCCCGCTGAAGAAGCTGCAGACGCACGAGAAGCGAGATGAGTTTGGTGTGCTGGACGTTAACTGGCATCCTGTCCAGCCATGGGTGTTCTCCACAGGCGCTGATTGCACTATCAGGTTGTACACGTAGATAAGGAGTCCTTATATGCTAGATGGTTCTCCAGAAAGGTTTTGTGAAATTTCTATAGGAAATAAATACATATATTAATTTTTAATGAAAGAATTTAATGGGTTTATTATTATAAAGTTTCTTTTCGGGGAATTTTTAATTTAATTTTTAAAGAAATAATTGCAAAAGAATGCTTTTTAAATTAAATTGCTTTACAATACTTTATTTACCATCAGCTTGATCTGAAACTAAACACACAAACATTCCAAGAAATATTAGGATTAAATACCAAATATCACAAAAATCGCTTAAAATTTAGCGACAAAATTTAAAGTTTTGTTTACATGCGAGGTTCCCAAAAAAGATAGCGGGATCCCGAAATCAAGGTCCCCACGAATGGCAACCCTGTCGAAAGTTTCCAAGCTAACGGGGCCGCAAGCTTTCGGGGGATTCCAGCAGAGCTTTTTTCTCTTTCGTCGCACATGCTCTGCTCGCTCTCTCTCTCTGTCTCGCGCCTTGGTGTGTGTACCACCAGGAATTCTAACTGTATAGCTATGCGGGCGAGCTTTTCGCTCTGTCCGTCGTCGTCCACCTTTTTGGAGCCCGCACACTCCCCGCGCCGAGATTCCTCCTGCTCCCCCCCCCGGCCATTCCCATGCATTGGCATTCTTGGGTAGGAGCGCGCGCATTGGAAAATCAAGAGCTGGCGACACGGCACTGCTTGGAAATCAGTCGCGGAGAGAATCTCGAGTCGCTCCGACCTGTCGAGGATTGGGTTCCGTTCCGTTCTGTTCCGTTCTGTTCTGAGCAAGGAAAATCGCAGAGCGCAGAACACCAGAACGCAGAAATCGAATCGAATGGCAGCCCCCGTGAAAAAAGAAGGAAAATAATAAAATATGGCCGAGGGCGAGATGTGAAAATCGGGATGTGAAAATGTGAAAGTGAACCGAGGAGGAGAATAATTGCAGTTCCGCGCACAAATCGCAATAATTTCGAAAAGCAAAAAGCACAAGAAGGAAAATATAAAATCAAAGCGCGAGCAAAACAATTTCGGGGGCGAAGGAAAAAAAAAAGAAAAATATACACTACACGCACACTCACACGCACACACACACACAGATTCCGATTTCGAATCCAATTCTAGTGGCAAAAATTCGTATGTACTCGTCGTTGGTTGCTCCCAAAAACCATACATACATACACACATACTAACAAGCGCGTCGTCGTCCCCCGCAATCCTCGCGGGCAGCAAAAACAATGAGATAGAGATAGAGATAGAGATAGAGATAGCTAGAGATGGTCAACAAAGGAGCAGGAGAAGCAGCAGCTGATTTGTGATAAGTGCAACGACCAGAAGTGCAATTAGCTGCCTACATGTTGCAGCTGTTGCAGCAACACAAGCAGCAAGCAGCAGCAGCAGACGCAGCAGACGCAGCAGCCACATCAGCGACACCAGCAAAAATCACGCATACGCCCCGTCAGACCAAACAATGCTGGTGCGTGCACACGCACATACATCAGTGTAATGACCACGGGCACAAGAAATAAATAAAAGGCAGCGCTCCAGCTGCTCATAAATTTCGTAACACTGTGGAAATGTGCCCCTTGGTGCTAACGGGGCCATAGGATCTCTCGCCCCCATAGATTTCCGCCCGTAAATCCGCAGCGGAGTAAATGTAAATGCCGTAGGCGCCACCGCCACCACCCGCGCGCACCACCATACGCAGCACCACTACCAACAACACCAACACCAACACCACACCACACCACCAGCAACCGAAATCAGCCCACGCGAAAGTAGCAAAAGAAGGAGAGCAGGAAGCAGGGAGCTAGCACCAAGTAATCAGCACAATCAGGACCAGTTACCAGTACCAGTTACCGAGTTACCAGGCGGCAGCAGCCCAAGGATTACTTACCTGATCTGAAATATTTCCGCAATTCCATAAATTCGTACTCCCGAAATCGAGAAATCTGGGAAATACAGAAGAAACCACACAGCAGAAGCAGAAGAAGAAGCAGGAGGCATGTAAAATCCCCCAAGGAAAAGCTGAGAAAAAATAAAACAAAACGAAAACTAAAATCAAGAGCACCAGAGACAGAGACAGAGAGAGCGAGCAAGAGCGACAGAGAGCGAGCGAGTACGAAGAGTGGGAACTTTCGATAAAAAATTATTAGCAAAAACATAAATACGTAACGGCCTCGTTCTCCTCCCTTACCACCCGCCACCGTCCCGCCAAGAAGGCGAAGGAAGAGCCAAGGAGAGCGAGCGCAGGAGAGAGAGTGAGCAGCAGAGAGAGGTCGCGCGAGCGGGCGAGTGGGCAGGTCAGTGGCAGTGGGCGGTCCGCCAGCTGGGGCAGCGCCACCATCACCACCCATCTCCAGCGCCCATCTCCACCTCACGCTCCAGCTCCAGCTCCAGCTCCATTACCATCGCCACCGCCAGAGTCAACCTCAACTTTCAAAGGGCAGGTAAGTGTAAAGACACGGCGAGAAAAAAGTGAATCACAAGCTGCTATAGCGGAATATTTCCCAGGTCTTTATTGATTGAGAAATGAAATGAGCTCGAAACCACATTGTAATTAAGTAGATAAAATTAAATAGAGCAGTTGTTTGACCTTTTGGAAGTATTAATTAATATTGACAAGCTGAACCAGTTGGGATAAGTGCAAGTGCACAGCGAGAAATAATAGAGAGAAACAAGTTTCATTAGAAAAAGCTTGGGGATAGCATTCTTCATTATGTTCGTAATTTTGGAAAATCGTATTTTTTAAAATGTTCCCTCAAATTTAAAATAAAATTGATAAACTTCAATAACTCAAATCAATATAATAATTATGTAAAGGGGTGTACTAAGACAGTTCTTAACCCTTAAGAGGCATAAATTCATACCAAACTATTCTAAACTGTATACAAGGTACTCAAATTCGAAGAGATATTAGACATCTGTCGTTGTTTGTTTAGACTCTAAACTTTAGAGACTATCACTTGTCTAAATAAATCAATAATATAAATAATGTTGATTTCAGTCCAGCAATTTATGAATTCCCCAAGCAATCTTAGGAGATTATCGTAATTTTGTAAACGTTTGGTATTTTCAGTATCTGCAAGAGTTATGCCCAGTTTAGTTACAAGCTTAAATATACTTTTGATTGTGTATTAAATTATAGATTTTGTAGTCCTTAACCTTTAAAAGATGGTGCTATGGATCTTGTTATTAATTTAATCTCAAGACCCTTTTTGGTTGCTTTTTTAACAGCTTTTCAGCTTAATTTTTATCAGAATCTTATTCATAACATAACCTGACCTCGCACTATTAATTTCATCACAAAGAAAACATGCCCAAATCAAGAATATTATTATCATTTAAGCAGTATAATAGTTCCCGATAAAGACCTTACCTAATTGATGACCAATTCCAGTGATATTCCGGTGATATTTTTCGCTGTGTGTGACTGTGATTTTCCCAATAATCCACACTAAACATCCCCATTCCCCCTGGGAACCACTCACCTGTCTTATTAAGGTTTCGATTTGTTGCCTCATTGCAGGTAACGGCATGTCCTGCACCGTTTCGGAGCTGCCCAGTGGCTGTAGACTGCGAGGCATGACTGCATCTTCCCAGCAGAGCGGGGCCAACAACAGTGGCAACAACGGCAACGGGAACGGGAATGGTAATGGCAATGGCAACGGCAACGGCAACGGAGGAAGCGGCGGCGGCGTGGGAGGAGCAGGAATCGGCAGCGTTGGAGGAGGAGGTAGCCTAGGCGGAGTATCGCCCACTGTGGGCGGCGGCGGGTCCACGTCCAATGTGCTGCAGGAATCCAACGCGGCCACGTTGCAGCGGCCGCAGTCGCAGAAGCCGTGCTGCTTCTGCTGGTGCTGCTGCTGCTCCTGCTCCTGGTAAGTGTACCTGGTGATAGTTACCCACTTGTCCTCATGCTCCAATCCACTGACACGAAATCAATTCTTTCTCGTTACCGCGCTGCCTTGACTCGACGACGCTCGACCACCACAACGCCAAAACGAACCAATACCAACCGAAACCGTGACAACAGGGCCAAGTGGTAAGTGGGTTACACCCGAAAAAATTAAGTAGCACTTCAGAAGGGGGTTTGAAATGATGTAGTATCCATTAGATCCATTAAAAAAGAATGCTACAAAATTATACGACCACAAGTTCATATATTTTACAATCCTTTTGGGACATTTAATATGTTATTGCATACTTTTGGATGCATTTTTAATTGGTTTAAGACCTTGCAATTCCGATTGTGTAGAAATATTTTAAAGATATAGCCTGTTACAGCAATATTTTCCACATTGCAAAGTTCTAGACCTAGGACAACTTTTAATCCATATTTAACCTTAAAGTACTCCCATAGTCTTCATTTTTTTCCATTTGTATCTTAATTCTAACAATCTAGAGCCAGTTAAATTAATATTTTTAGTTTTGAAGGGATCTCTATTCTTATTATTGAATATTATAAGAATATACCAAAAGATCCTTTGACTTTGTGAGGTTTATTTAGAATGGTAATATTTACTCGAAATGTATTAACTACCCAATAATTTAGGACAAGTTCTTATAATATTATATGTCTTAAGTGAAAGACTTCTTTCATTAATCGACATGCGGACATGGACATGAAAGTTCAAATTGGAAGTGGCCCTTTTTCATGGCAGCTGGCAATGCCGCTGACTCTCATATGGCCCCAAAAGCTCGCGCTGTCTCTCTTTGTTCGGGACGTGGAGCCTCTTCCTTGCTTTGCTCGCTCTTTGACCTCGCTCTTCGGCGCCTCTCTGTCTTGCTTGCTTGCTCTCCCGCGTTCATTCACAATTCCGGGAGCAAGGCAACGCGTCGTCGGGCAGCGAAAAGCTCTCTGGAGGGCACTTTTCAAATCAAATATAAATAAGTATGTGGCGGCTCCTCCGCGGAGGACTCCGACTCCTCCAAGTGTTGCATGTTTTCGTGAATGAAACCGAAAGTCCTGTCGCAGTCCTCCTCCTCCGCCACCGCACCTTTGTGTGTGTTGGCACCCAGAACTGGGCGCCCCGAAAAATACCCCCATCCCGCAGGAACACATCTAATTCGATTCATATACATGTACACAGGGTACCGTATGTACGTGTGTACTTATATATGTATGAAGTGAGAGCGGCTGTGTGACTTTGATTAGGTACGGGACATGGCGAGTGGGGGGGAGAGGGAGAGACGCTGATAACTGTCAGTCGGAAAAGATAACGGAGCTTTGTCAAGTTCGGAGCCGAGTGCTCTAGCTCCACTTCCAGCTAGCGCCGTCCCTGTCTGTCTTTGGTGTTCGAAACCCAAAACCGATATGACATTAGCCAAACTACAGTGGTCATCCGATAAGGTGTCAGATGTCATTAAATTATCAGGAGTTTGAGGTTATTAGTGTGGAATATACATGAAGTGCCAGTTTATTGACCTTTTAAGGGCCTTTCTTTCGCGTTGACCTTTAAGAGTATACATTTCATGACTTGAGAAACATTTCTAAAGGAGTTTCTTTTCTTAATAATTTCTTAAATGATTTAATAATATTATTGTCCTTTCATATCCGAATTAATCCAATTATCTATATATTTATTCATATTCTATTATCTATCCATTATTTCGAGTTTCTTTCTTTTGATAATTATATCGCTTATTCATAGATAGGCTTCAATTTCCCCATGACATCACCTGTTTATCTTCCATTATCTCAAAAGTGTGTCCACTTTATCGGGTGACTACCGTATTTACACGTTTATGCTACTTTTTGTGCCAGTTAAAAATGAGTCAGGCACGCCGAGCGGCAATCCAGCGATGAATAAAATCGTAGTCTACTTTAAAGGGTGATTGATGGGTTGTAAAATCAAAATATAACGACATTTAACAAGCTCGCCTCCTTATCTTTGCAGTCTGGCCATCAAGAATGCCGATGAAAATGCGCCCACGAAGCGGGATCTCGTTAATGCCGAATTCCTAGATGGCGAGCAGTGAGTTTAATGCAAACCTATAACCTTATATGGGATTATATTATATATATTTTTCAGACCCACACTGGAGGAAATCCGCAGCTGGGGCAAGAGCTTTGACAAGCTGATGAAAAGCTCAGGTGAGTACTGGTAGCCCTATTTAACTCTATGATATTAATCAGATTTATATCGCTCGCAGCCGGTCGGAAGGTGTTCCAGAACTTCCTGCGCAGCGAGTTCAGCGAGGAGAACATCCTGTTCTGGCTGGCCTGCGAGGACCTCAAGAAGGAGGGCAGCCCAGAGGTCGTGGAGGAGAAGGCGCGCCTCATCTACGAGGACTACATCTCGATACTGTCGCCGCGGGAGGTGTCGCTGGATTCGCGGGTACGCGAGATAGTCAACCGCAACATGATCGAGCCCACGACGCACACCTTCGACGAAGCTCAAATCCAGATCTACACACTGATGCACAGAGACTCATATCCGAGGTGAGTTTAATGGATTTATCCTTAAATATAATTATTATTAATTATCTTTCTCTTCTCGACAGATTCCTAAACTCACAAAAGTTCAAGACACTCGCTCAACTGCAAGACAACTCGAATGCCGGCTCCAAGGCGGATAGTCCCACCTAGATAGGTTGAGGTGGGAGCCCGAGTCTTGATTTCCGTTGTTGCTCTCCATTAGTATTTCTCTGGGCCTCGGTTTCCGCCTCCTCATCCGCCTCCAGGGCTGCGGCAATCGACTAAGCAATATGTATCCATTAGTAGAACCATTTAACAGTTTTGCGCGCAGCCCTGGATTCCAGAACACCCAGATTCTCGGCTGCAGGCGAAGGACTAACCCAGACGAAACGGATTCCTTCTCTACTTACGTTCTAGTCGTTAACAAACCAAAGAGTTAGTTGTTTAAACTAAGAGGAGCGACCACAGCAAATCATTTTCCAAGAAGGCGGTTCCGGTTCCGGTTGCGGAATAACATAACATGAGAACACGAAACGAGCGACGCAAATAGCATCTATTGTAATACTAGTGATCTAAGAGACGTATTAATCAAATTGCAACAAAGATTACGGAGCCCGCTAACCGATAAGTAAACTTAAACAGAAATACTTTTTCCAAACAACAAAAGAAACCAAAAAATCTTTTTAAACGTATTACATAAATTTATAATCTTATATATACACACACCAGGATATATATATATATATACAGATATATAGAGACATTTAACTTGACTAGTTTTGAAGAAATCGTTTTAGGTCATACGAGTAATGACATCGAAGCATTTTGTAAATACCACAGCAGACGGCAAGAACACAACACTTTCTACTTTCTTATAAAGCCCCCTGAGGATCGAGTCCTCTCCGAGGCGAAACTCTTACAAAGTCCCATCCTTGAGCTGTACTCTGGAACCAGACAGACCATAATATAACCCAAAGGAAACGCCTAAAAGCTGGAACCAAACGCATAACTAACGTGTACTATATTATTTCAATGTCGAGAGCTGATTTACAAGTCGAAAGAAGAACGTTTCGCAATATCACTGCCAACAAACAAACAAAGAAAAAAGAAAAACAAAAAAGAATCAGAACTTCGCAAGAGATATATCCTCTTACAATACGAGTATGTAATGCCATGCGAAAGTTCCAAGAGTTTCCTCTCACATTTACCCATTTCTGCATTAAAAAAAACTTTAAAAATATATATATTGAACAACAGTATTATAAAAAACAAAAAGAAATGAAAACGCGAAACACAAAAGTATGGTTATGTTAAACTTTTAGTCAAAAAACAAAGTTGTCGAATTGAAAACTAAAAACAAATACAAAACCAAAGAAAACATAAAGTTCTTTAAGTAAAAAAAAAAACAAAAACACAGAAAAAGAGGAGAAGTTAGGACCTAGCAGACCTAGGCAAAAAGTTAACAATGTGTATTTTCGATCTTAAGTTGGTTCCGTTTGCCACCTTGGGTTGTCTGTGTTTTCGAGGCACAAAAATGTTGTTTTTAAAAAAAAAGTACAAGCGATTCCTGTGTGTACCTATGCGTTGCGGGGAGCGGGGAATGTTATTCGTAGCTAGTTGGTGTGCCTAGTTTTAATGCATCTATCGACACATGACTCACCAGAACTCACCACAAACAACACACAAACATTGACTTTACTAGCATTTAAGCATCTTCCAGTTCCGTTCCCCTTAGCTATGATTTGAGCCCTTCTAGGATCCAACTTCAGACTCACCAGCTTCCGTTTCTAGTCCTTCAAACTCAGGCTGCTACTTGGAATTGAGAATTCGACAACTGCTTTTGCTCCATAATACAGAGGAGGCTCGAAGCCGATATCGATACCGAAAGCCCCGTCAGTTTCCATGGTTTGTTAAATTAATTTTAGGCAATCAGGTTAGACACACACACGCACACACATACAAATAATGTCCTGGAAGGAGCAGGGGAATTCTCTTCGGTTTCTTACTTTGCAGTACGAACGGATATATAAGACTTTTTGAGAACAAAAGAACACAGAATATACAGAATATAAGTACGTTTAATACGATTGTTGTTTGTTTTTATTAGTTTTACACACGGTCACACTCGCACACACACTACACCTGCTACACCTACTACACCTACACGATACATGCATATATATACTACTTACATAGCGTATATGTACAAAAAAAAAAAAAAAAAAAAAAGAAAACAAAAACAAACGTAATCAAGCATTAGTGAAAAGTTTCGACCAGTTAAAAAGCATAAATAAAATTTATTACAAAAATCAACAACTAATGAGTAAATGCATAAACACGGCAAGATCAATAAATACAAAGGAAAAACAAAAAAGGATTTAAACTAAGCCTAAATTTAGTTTTAAACATTTAATATATTGCAACAATAAACCAACATGAAAATAAAACTCAAATTCGAACTTTGAAGAGTCGATATTGTACTACTTTTGGGGGCGAGGGTTTCTAAAGGTCTAAAAAAACCTATCTAGGGGCTTTCTAGTCTATAGTCTCTATAGGGGTTTAAAAGGTAACTCTAAATATGGATTATTAACTATATTTATTAAGAAAAAAAATAAAAGAAAATTCAACCTTAGGGCAAAAACAGTCAAAACAACTTACTTTTGATATGCAGCTGTCTTCCTCATCACTATCCCATTTTTAAACAAAAACTGATAAATTCAAAAATTTTATTTCAAAATAAAAAATACTTCTTGTACAAAAAATAATTACAAACTATTGAGAAACAAAAAGGTATCTTTTCATCTAAGATATTTCCTAACTTTTTACATATAACTATGTTTTTCAAGTCCTCGGTTAGTTTCAAATTAACTTTCTTCTGCATTTTCAGGTCTAAAGTATTCCTGACATTACTTGTTAACAAATTTGGCAATATTTTCCGACATGGCCTTTGTAGCTTCTAGTTTCTGAAGTTCGATTGTCTCCATGGCCCTGCCTGTTGAGCTGTCATCTCCTGAAGGGTTCTCAGGATCTCCGGCATCGGCGAGCTCTGCGCTTCGGTGGACTCAGCCGAATTGAACTGCGAGCCTGTGGATGTGCGTCTAATTGGATTCAAAAGTTGAGGCTTTGGTTTTGGCTCCATCTTCTCCATCTCCTCCGCATTCTCCTTATCCTCATCCTCTGACAGAAATTCGTCCTCATCCATGGGCTCTTTTTTCAAGCCAGGCTTTGCTAATCCCTTTTCATCTTGGAACATGCCACAGGCGATGGCCACCGACTCCTCAATCGCGGTGAGACCAGCACCTTGATTCTTGACAAACTTCCGTCGAACAGAGACTTTCCGATTGTGCCAAACCTTGAAGGGATTCAAAATAAGGATGGAATTTATATTTAATTTATAATTTAAGAGACCTTTCACTTACCTTTTTCCAAGCGGTTATGTTTTTCTTTGGAGGACCTTCCAAATTTAAATCGTTGACTAGTTTCTGCCACTTGGCAGCAAAGACAACTTTTGTGCTCGGTGAATATCCCGCGGCCACGTCCGGGTTTGCCTTCATAAATGCAACCATTAACTCATCTTGCTTTTCATTTTTCGGCTGTTTTTTTCTGTCAATTATTCAATTAAGTGATTAATTAGAAAATCTTTGATAGGGTTTACTTTCTTTATTTACTTACGGGTACATTTTGTATAAAGTTCTTCGTAGTGGGAGCTTAGATGGATTGAAAGTTTTGAAAGTTTCCTGAAAGTTAAAAATAATAGGATATTTTAGGAGATCTATGCAGGAATAATATTTATAAATTAATTATTATATATTTAAAACTAATAATATATTAAAGCAGGGGTGCTCACATCAATTCTGTGGACTTGGAATGAATTGTCAAGGCGCACAGAAGTATGCTACAAAATGTTAAATATGGGAAAAAAAATTCATTTCCATTAAGTTTGTTAAGTTTGCCAAAATTTGTAGCATACTTTTGGATACATCTCTAATGTCATATTCCAAATTTTCGAGTTAAGAGCATGATTACTAATAGATTTAACCTCTTTAAAAGCTGTTATATTTATAAATAGTATCGATCATAATCTTTACGAGATATTTTATAATATATTTACTTAAATTTGTCGAAAGTACATCTTTATTCATATTAGAATATATATTAATGGAATATTTTCATTCTTAGGAAAGAATTTCTACACATTGTAGAGACCCGCCTCCGCACGGATGTAAACTCTACACTGAACTTCAGATCCGCTCCACGCGTGCGCCAGCGCCAAAAGACAGGGACGGACAGAGTGGGGGCGGTAGAGAGGGAGAGAGAGACACGACACCCTTTGCTGCGGCGAAAAGCACACAAGCTCTGTCCGTCCGTGCGTCCGTCGTTCGTCCGGCAATCCACACGACACAGCGCTGATTGCCGTCGCCTGGCGAGGTTGTACTCTGTGGAATCGAATCCGAATCTGAGTCGGAGTCTGAGCCAGGCACGGGCCAGGGGCAAGACACAGAGAGGGGCAGACAGAGAAACAGAGAGAGAGAGAGAGCCAGAACGATCGGAGGCTGTGGCGGCAGCTACACGGCGTATTCGCTATATTCGTTTGTTGTACATGCCCAACTATTTTACGTATGCTACACGGAGAAAAAAATCATAACGCTTAAGGCAAAATAATTTGTTTTTAAAAATTGGATATTTTTTTTAAGAAACCAATAAGGTATAGTTTAGAAATTATTTTTAAGTGGAAAATAAAGCAACTAAATCCCTAATATTCGTCTATTAAAAAGGTTGTAAAATTAAAGCTCCGTACTTAGGCACGCGAAAAGTGTTCCTAAGCATTGAGCCAAAACGAGAGGTCAATACTCACCCTCTCGCTCTATCGTACTACTTAGAAACATTTTTCGTGTGTCTGAGTACGGAGCTTAAAGAAATAAAATCGATTAAATATACCGATCGATGTCTTTCACCTGCAAATGTTATCTAAAAAGACTTCATTTAGATATAAATATTTGTATTATGTAATTTAATTAACTAATTTAATTAGTTATGATCAATTTGGTAAAATTATCGTTAAAATCGATGAAAAACTAAGGACTATAATCGATCATCGGTTTGGCACCTATTTTCTCCTGTGCATTCTCTTGGCATGCGGCGCGCTCTCTCTCTCCCCCAGGTGCCTCTCTCACTCTCCGCTGCCACTGTGTGCGTGTGTTTCTCTACCTGATGCTTGAATTGCACTACCACTTTCACGCGACGGCGGCTTACAAGCCAAATGGCAACAACAGCAAGGCAGCAAAGGCAACAGTGGCTAAGAAGAACAGCAACAGTTCGAAAAGGCGAACTTCGAATTTTCGATAATGAATGCAATGCCAGCCAGCCAGCCAGCAGCAGCGAAATGAACAAGCAGGAGCGGTTGAGCCGCAGTGCGGGTGACTGCGTCTCGCTCTCGCTGCCGCACGTGCAAGAGGCAATCGCTGAGGTTCGTTGCCTAAGTCTTTTGAGCGCTCAGAAGGTTCGTGGCCTAAGTCTTTTGTACCTGCGCCCGAGTGCCTTGCTGCTGCGCGCACTCACTCTCTGCAGGTGCACCAAAACACACGCAAAGGGTAGCTACCTGTGTTTGCCACAGGTGTGTGTGTGTGCGTGTGTGTGTGTGTGTGTTTGGGAGTGTAGAGACACAACATCATCGATTCGAATGAATTCGAGTGGCGCTGCCAGCGCTGCCCGCGTCGCTGCCTCGCTCAAATATCAGTTACGAAAGAGATGAAACCATAAAAAGCAATAATAATCGAGCGCTCTCTCACCTGCGAAACCTGCGCACACGGACAGCACCTTGCCACCAATACCAGCAAGGCGGCAGCGACGCCGGCAGAGGCAGCAGCAGCAACAGCAGCAGCAGCGGCAGCAGCAGCACATTCAACAGTTGAACAATCTCCAATTGACTCTTTGGGCATTATAGCCGAGAGCCGAGATCCAGCGACAGCGACGACAAGTTTTCCGCGCACACGGAAAGTCAAAAAGTTAATGCCGATCCGAGGCTCGCAAGCGAATATAAATATCGAATTAAGTGATCCCCAAAAATATAACTGTTTAATCCGCGTGTGTCTTGAAACAAGCAAGAGGAAAAACACAAACAACAAACAACAAATAACAAATAACACAGCAAAATCGCGCTTAAACTTTTTCGAAATTAAATAAAACACACAGACACACACGCGCGCGGGCACACACAGATATTATTTGAGCCACGAAGAGGAAGAGAAGGCTGAAAAAAGCGAAAAAATATTCACAGCCCCAGGTGTGTGCGTGTGTGCGCGAGTATGAGTGTCAGTATCAGTGTCTGTGTGCCAGTCTCTCGGAGAGCGTGTGTGCTTTGAGTGTCCGGAGTGAGTGTGTGTGTGTGCGTGAGACGCCATCGAAAAGCTGAGCGAACAGCGAATAATAAAATTCAAAATAAAAATAGTGATTAATAACAGCAGCAGCCGCAGCAGCCCCAACAAAACACACAAGCTTAACGAGCGCGAAAAAGCGTGAAAACTAAAGTGAATACTAAAGTGAATAATACAATAAACAAAACCGAAAAAGCCCCCGTCCTCCCTCTGGCATCTCTGCAGCAACATTGGCGAAATGTTGCTAAAATGCTGAGCCAAAATGCACAGGCCGCCAACGATACAAGCACAGCAGGCACCAGCACCAGCACCAGCACCAGCACAAGCACAACGACAGCAACAGCTCCACATACCACAAAGAGTGGCGCATTAGAAGCGGCCGAAAGCCAGGCATTGTGCAAGCCATAAGGCCCAGAGAGCCAGGCTAAAAGCCCCCAGACGCACAACAACAATAACAGCAGCAGCCGTAGCAGCACAAAGAGTGGCGAAAGGTGCACCCACCAGCAGCAGCCAACAACTACCATCGAGCAACAAACAACAAACAAGCAACAACATCGGCCCACCGCCAGCAACAACAACATTCAAGATCGGATCCAGACAGCCTCCCGGACGACTCCAGCAGCCAGCTAGCTCCGCCGCTCCACAGTTCCAGCCCGCTCGAGTGCCATAGATCCTCACCAAGTGCCAAAATCCGCATCCTGATCCGGACAATACGGCCCAAAAGTGAGTAGCAGCCTACCAAGAAGTAATTATAAACGCATCAGGCTGCAGCCCTGGTCGGCTCAGGCAGGGATTACACAGTGGGAAAAGGGGGTTAGGGTCGTAGACAATATTTACATTAAATAAGGATTAACTTCATTTAATATTTTATGTAAATAAACCAGATTAGACAAATACCTAATTAATTATAGGAACAAAATCTTGAACATGATATATAATACTATGATTTAATTACTTAGAAAGAGGGTAGGGTCACACTAATTAAAGTAATGCAGAAATCTCATTAAAACTATAAGAATAAATATATCATTTATTTTTAAAATGTCAAATTCACTATTTTAATTAAATTTATTTATGGGAACTTGAGATTAAAGAAACCTTTTGCTAGATTAATGTTGATATTTTTGAAGACCAAAAGGATATGACAATTTTTCTCCGTGCATTTTGGACTTATAAAGGTCAGACATTACTGCGGATTTAAAAACAATAGCTGGATTTTCAAACAGAAGGCTATAAAAGTGTGAATTTAGGATCTTACTATTTTATTGCTCATTTGGACACTAAAAGTCCACTTGTAGGAGTACCCCCGAGGGTTGCGAACTCAACAATACTCATTGAATCGGTTTTTAATGATGCCAATAATAATATAATAACTAAGCAAAACTTGTTTTAGATTTTTCAGTTAGGATATTAAAACAGGATTGCATCGAAATCTTTGTTTTATTAGTTGTATGTTATATTAAGCTCCGTACTCAGACACGTGAAAAGTGTTCCTAAGCATTGAGCCAAAACGAGAGGTCAATACTCACCCTCTCGCTCTATCGTACTGCTTAGAAACACTTTTCGTGTGTCTGAGTACGGAGCTTAAACTTATAAATATTATACAAAGATGGTTAAATATCAATACCTTCTGGTATTATTTCTACATTTTGAGATAAGGTGTTGAGGGATTCAGTATATCTTGTATAGTTTGAGTTAAGCAGATTTCAATACAGTTTGTTTCATTAAATTGGCAAAATGGGCATAAAAGCTTAATTACATTTACTTAAACTTATTTTGTGCACTGTAGATATTTTCTTTTAACAACTAAAATATTAAAATAAATATTTCCTAATATATTTGATAATAATATGAATTTACTATTGAGATAAAATTCATTTGTAATTAATTTACAATTATTTATTGGAACTATTTTAATTAAAGGAGTTGCATACATTTTGTATGAGATCCTAAGGTAATACTAATGGTGTATTTTAACCGTTTAAATGGAAATAAGAAGTGAACTTAGTTAATACGATAAATTGGTTCGTAGTTGCGTATTTCAAAACTGCTTTAATTTCATTTAAAGTTTTAGGTAATTAGTTTTATTACCCCTTTCATTGTTGCTATTTATTGAAAGCACTATTTCGGTTGAATGGCCTGTACAGTGGACACCCTGTATGTTGTGCAGACATCGTCCGTAGCCGTAGCCTTAGTCTTTCGGAGCTCCCAGCCTCAGTTGGTCTTGCTGTTGTTGTTTTTGTTGCCATTGCTTGGGCTGCTGTTGTTGTTACTGTTACCGTTGTTGTTGTTGCTGGTGGGTTTCTTTCGCGCACACATTCCTCTTTGTTTGGTTTTATTTCGAAGTCGCCGCTGCGCAGCAGCAGCAGCAGGTAAGGCGCACAGGTATTGGTGTTGCCAACAATGCTGTGCTAGAGCGGGAGAGCCAGAGCCACCGAGAGAGAGCGAAAGAGGGAGCCAGAGAGCAAGAGCAGAACAGAGTGGGAGCGAAAAGGGATCAAAAGGTGTTTTTTTCGCCTCTCGGACGTCGACTGCGCGGCAACTGCGCTGCCTTCTTGTTCGAAAATCGATGATGTTGCGCGGTCCAGGTGTGTGTGTGTGTGGAGTGTCGGTGTGTTTTCTGATTACGTTTCCCCCTGGACTTTCGGCCTCTCATTCTAGCTCATTCTCGTGTTCTTTTTGGCTTCTTCTTTTTATTATGATTTTTAGTTTTCGTTGTCTTTTTGCCTTTTGTGCGATGATGGTGATCAATTTGGGGCTGCGATTATGGTACAGTAAAATGAACATCTACGCAGCACACACACACACACACACACACCTGGGCACGAACACGGTTACATTTCAGCCGTGAGATACACACACACACACAGAGACAGAGATACAGGCGCGGGCCACAAGGGGAACTTCGTGAGAGAGTTATTTTATTTTCGTGTTCGTGTTAACGTTTATTGTTTTTCTTTTCTTTCGCCGTTGCCTTTCTTCGTTTCTTCGGGCCTTCTTGACTCCCGACTCCCGGACTCTTGCAGCGGCTCCCCCATCCCCATACCCATTCCCAGTCCTCTCCCACTCTTCGTCTTTATGCCCCTTGCCATTCCCATTCCCATCGTACAGGGAGAGAAATAGGGTGGACCATTTGATAGGATAGGAATTTAAGATAATATTCTTATTATACCCTTGCAGAGGGTATTATAATTTTGACCAGATGTTTGCAACGCAGTGAAGGAGGCATCTCCGACCCCATAAAGTATATATATTCTTGATCAGCATCACCAGTCGAGTCTATCTAGCCATGTCCGTCTGTCTGTCCGTCTGTCTGTCCGTCTGTCCGTCTGTCGGTTTCTACGCGAACTAGTCTCTCAGTTTTTGAGCTATCGGGCTGAAATTTCCAGCATAGTCTTATTTCTTTAGCACGCAGTATATATGTCGGAATGACCGAAATCGGACTACTATATCCTATAGCTGCCATAGGAATGATGGCGAAATTAATGTAAAAAAAAATTTAACTTCTCTGTTTTTCAACGTATTTCTATAAATTTTCAGACATAGCAGTTTTTTATGGTTCTAGAATTACGGTTTTTATTTCATTAAGATCGGACCACTATATCATATAGCTGCCATAGAAGCGATCGGTCAATTTATATGAAAATGTAAAATTCTACATGTAAAATGTAAAATTTACAAAATTCTATATTTTTTCAACATTACTAAAATGGTTCGATTTTCAATGATCCAATTGCAGACTGCAAGGGTATACCAACTTCGGTTTACCGAAGTTAGCTTTCTTTCTCGTTTTTTCTTTTCGTTGTTTTATTTACGATTTTCTTCTTACTTTTGTTTTATATAAAAACTAAAACTAGCTAGAGGAATTTTGTATTTCTAAAAATTCTTGATCTTTAAAATATAATATTTTACTTCCCACTAATCGATTTAATACTTAAAATGGTCTATGTAAGCCTAAAAATATAATTTGATTATTAAATAATATTGCAAAAAAATAAATTTTAAAAAATAAAATAAAATAAAATAATTTTATGAAAAATATATTAAATTAACAGTTTTTATATCGTTTTTTTGTTGATATAATTCCAAATTGTCAATATTATGATATTTAAGCCTTCGGCTTTGAAAGCTCCAAACGTTAACAAGTATAATTTCTTACATTACTCTGAACTGGTAATTCTAGATTTTATTTATCCTGAAAAAAAACACTAATCAATATTTTATATAGTGTAGCTCCTAATTTAAACGTTTTAATAACCTGACACTTTATAAATATAACAAATTTCTCCCAGTGCACCCTCTTCCAATTCCCAGTCCTCGGTCTCAGCCTCAGTCTCAGTCTTTGGCTTTGGTTATTGATGCCCGCAACTCTGACCGTTGATGTCTTAGGGTTACGCTGCGCATTTCTTCTCTTGTCTTTTCTTCCCCGCCCCAGTCTGCGCCGCGGCTATTCTTCGCTCTTCTCTTTGCCTCTCGCCTCCCCACCGTATTCTCCCTAAGTAAGGTAGAGGAGACGTAAAATCCAAATTTCAAATTATGTCAAATCTTAATGGGATTGGAAATGGAATTGCTTTTGGTATTCACTACATATCTAAGATCGTTGGTATTAAAGGGGAAAAAGGTGGTGGCTGGATAATAGGGAGCCCAGGCCCATAGGTCTCGTTGTAGGCGTTGTCCGATCTCGGGCTTATGTTCGCATGTGGTGATGATTCCAAACCGATAGAATCAACGGGGAAGAATTGGATATAATTGTCGGACGGAGAGGGTTAATTTACAGCATGTAGTTAATACACGATTGTTTTTTACGAGTCTTTGGAACCCAAGAAGCTAACGTGTGGGAGGACAGTTTCTGGGGTTTGATCAAATATTGGTTATAAAACTTATAAAAGTGAACTTTATTCCGTATCTCTGAATCTAAATCATTTTAATTCGATAATATATGCACATGTTACATATATCTCACTGGCTTGCCTTCAAGGAAACTTTACTTTAGATTTAGATTGATCAAGGTAGCTGTTGCTATAAATATGCAAATAGCTTTCGCTGCAAAAGATTTCCTTATAGTGATCTAGTAAGGCTTGTTCTCTCTCTTTGAACTTGATTTACGATTTATTGTTTAGCCAATCAATACAGTAATTGCCCATTAGTTTCCTTATAACTACTAAGCTTTTGTTGGAATACCAGTTTCGATGATCGAATAGCTGTAAATCTCGCGCAATATAGCGAAATAATTAAAGGTATTCCAAGTGCGGGGGAGTACATAGGCCATAAATGTTTACAAGTCATTAATTTAAATGGAAAAACTAACTTGAAAGATTGGATAGGTATTTATAGAGGTTCTTTGGTGGTAATTTAAATTGATATTAACATAATTCCTTAGAATAAATGTAGTTACTTTATAAATACACAAAAAAAAAAAAAAAACATTATAGAACCTATACGATTGTTACATAAATTCTATACTCTTGAGTATGAAAAATTTCTTAATAAGATGCTTATCAATTTAATACTTCGGAAGTATACATGTTATACTCATCTGCACCAATATTTCATAATAATCACTAACGCGACAAACAGAAAAGCACCAAATTCAAGTTACCGCGATATGTTATCGAATTTTCGATGTAGGTTCGTATAAAAATAAGACTCAAAAATACACAATTGAAACTATAGAGTATAAAAAATAAACTTTGGAGTATACATTTGATATTTTGAAGTATAAAATCTATACTTAACTCGTTATACTGCTTGAGTATACTTTTAAGACAACGCTTAGAAAGGTTAAACTCTTGTTTTTTTTTTTGGGTGTAGGTTCAATGTAATGATCTTTTTATAGACATTTATGTTTAATCATTGAGCCATAAGCCTTTGCCTATTTCTACCTATAAATAACCATTTTTGCTAAGAAAGTCTCTTCACTTCATTCCTCTATACGATTAATTGGGATTATCTTCTCCACATCGCTTCCCAATTCGAGTTGGTAATCTGTATAAGCCCAGCTGCTTTTCTTCGCCGATCGCTGATTTCTTTTGCACCCACCGTATGAGTAATGGGTCTTGGCCAGAATCCATCTATCCACCTTCATCTCTGCACTCCGCACTCCGCGCTCCGTACATCACCTTCGTCCATTCAAGCGGCAAGTTGGAAAGTTTGGTCCGGGCCACAGATCCCCCGAGGGTCTTTCTTGATGTGGCCATGGATGTAGATGGTCTTCGGTCTTCGATATGACCACGGATGACCCAGTTTGATGGCTGGCATCTCTCGTGAGCCGAGCCAGGGTGTTGATGTTGCTTTAATTGTTTCCTAATTGCCTTTCGAATTGCGTAGAAAGTCAAAGGTGGTCTCAGATCGGATGTCGGAGGTTTTTGCGAGAGAACTTTGAAGAGAGTTTGCAATTTGTAAGCAATTATTATAATAAGTTGGGAGTTCACCGGCTTGGAAATAATAAATGATGATCTTAGATAGTCAAGAAAGAAAAATAGATTATTTGTATGAACAATTTATAATATGATCAAGTATCACGCCGGAAACCTTTAGTAGTTCTGGAACATACATTATAAAGGTAGTTTTTACTATCCCTATACAAGGTTATTTAGATAATTTACATAATTTCATTATTATTTGGAAATATAGCATAGATTTAATTATATTTAGATCTATTCTTAAGAGCTCAAAAGAGTCTTCATGGAACATTATGCATTTCTTATCACTGTGGACGGCAGTCCACGTAGTGACGATGAGCACCGAGACTGTGGTGCGCAAGGAGACTACTATATACAGCCGTAGAATTGAAAATCTGCTACGATAGTCCGATCAGAACCATTTATATCTTAATCGAAAGGTATTGTAAACCTCTTTGAAACTGCATACTAAGATTTTTCAAAAACGAATTAGTTTGGGAGAAATTAGAGTGAAAGTGCGAAATTGAAAATTTTGAAAATTGGAGCCATTGGGGCCGGTGGAGCAAAAATCCCAAAATTTTTAATGTTGTTGTGATCTAGCTTTAAATACGCGTCGAATGACACCTCGATCGTCCTGATCCGATACTCCGTTCAAAAGATATTCAATAAACAAGATTTCAACGGCCTTTCCGAAATGAAAACGTTTGTCCTGTTGTTTGTCTGTTTGTTTGTTTGTTTGTCTGTTTGTCTGTTTGTCTGTGGTATTTTTTGTTTTAAAGTCCTGGAACCACTTTTGTTTTATTAATCAGCTCGAGCTAAATAATTTTTGTTCTACGACTTTTTGGGTTTCCCGCTAGTTTGGCGGGAAAACAGCTAGAAAAGCCAGATTTCCCGCGCCCATAACTTCTAAACGACTAAAGCTACAGAATCGTGCTTTATGTCGTTTGAAAGGTATTTTGAAATGATAATAGCTTTGCCTTGACATAATTTATATAAATATAATATTTAAGAATTTATAATTAAAATTAATTTTTTTTTTTAAGTTTTTGAAGTTTTCTTAAAAATGGCTCTAACGATTTTGATACTCACTCAAGGCCATATAGCCCTTGAGATTGCTCAACTTTTGGTATATAACACATATCTCGGAAAATTCGCTTTCTCGAGATATTACTCATTAAAATTAGTAGCAAAGATCCCATATACCTAACCTTTTACATGCACTATACATACATTTATGTAAAAACTCATGTAGAGTCATTTAGAGACGTGCACAATGCAATAAAATTTAAAGCCATCAAAAAAAATTTAATATCATTTAAATTTAAAAGAAATCGTTTGAATTTTGTTTTTTTTAAATTTAATCTAATTTTTGCTTTTTCCACTACTTTGGCGGGAAAACAGGAAATTTCTCGCGCCCATAACTTCTGAACGACTAAAGTTACAGAAACGTGCTATATGTCGTTGGAAAAGTATTTTGATATGATAATTACTTTGCCCTGACAAAAATTTTATAAATATTATAATTAAGAATTTAGAATAAAAATTATTTTTTTTTAGATTAAACATTTTTTTTAAATAGCTTTCACTATTTTTATAGTAACTTCCGGCCGTATATCCCTTGAGATATTTCGGGGTACAACACATATCTCCGAAAATTTGCTTTCTCATCAAAATTAGTAGCAATGCTCCCATATAGCTAACTTCTTATATGAATTTTGTTTGTTAATTTTTCCCATTTGAGTTTCAAACAAAAACTTATAAAAACAATGGAAGACCTATGTATGTACATACATAAGTCATTTAAAAAACTTCTGATATCAAATAAAAACACCTCTTAACGAGGTTAGATTAAAGTGACGATGGCACACTCAACACAAAAAATTTCTGATATCAAATTTTGTGACGATTAATAGTTATTTAAACAAAAATATTTAAAAAGTTTTTAATTAGTTTCAAAATCGGCACTTAGCTGAAAAATTTAAAAAAGGCAAAATAGGCAGCGTGCCGATTTTGAAACTAATTAAAAACTTTTTAAATATTTTTGTTTAAATAACTATTAATCGTCACAAAATTTGATATCAGAAATTTTTTGTGTTGAGTGTGCCATCGTCACTTTAATCTAACCTCGTTAAGAGGTGTTTTTATTTGATAAATCATAACCCAGATATCTCAGGACCTTTTCGTTCCACAGATACCAAGTTTGGTATGCAGACCCTTCTGATATCCAGTTCCTAGATTCTTACTTGCTTTAACCTCTAGCTAAACTTTAATTAAAAAATTCTCATTTGCTTTTGAGGCTCTTGACTCTGGCCGCGTGGGATGCCCGAGGTGGTGGTGGTGGTCAGTGCCAAAAACTAGTCTATAGGCGCACGCCGCCGCATGACACTGACCTCACCTACTAACGGAACCCGGCGAGGAGCCAGTCGGTCGTCAGTCGTCGGTGAACTCGCCGGGTTGGGCTGACAAACGAGTTTATCCACATCCACATCCCAGCAGCAGCAGCAGCGGCAGCGGCAGCCGAAGCAGCAACACCAGTGTGAACTCTGGCGGCAGCAGCAATTTTTGGCTTTATCATCAAACAACAATATCGGTGGAACTGGGAACTGGCACTGGCACTGGCACTGGTCCGAACCTGGACCTGGACCTGGACCTGAAGCCGAAGCTGAACCTGAACCTGGGCAGGCGGCTGGCGGCGGCGTGGAACCAGAAAGTCAGCCTTCTGGATTAGGTCAAGGATTGAGCTGGAGCTGACTGGCTCTGACTGTTGTTGTTTGGGCCTGCTACCGGTGTGTGGAGTAGTACCTGTTCTCGATGTTGTTGTTGCCTTGTGTTTGGGCTGCGTTTCGGTTTGGTTTCGGTTTCGGTTTCGGTTTCAAAATCCCTCATAAACATGTTTTGCTAACTCGGCCGAGATGGGGGATTCTGGACTATTAACAGCTGATGGACTGACTGGTTTGGCTTTGACTGCCACTATATATATAAGTAGTACTGTGTTTAATTTCACACAAAGCCCCGTTGTAAACAGTAAACAAAATAAAGAAAAATAACAACACACAAATATGGTTGCTGCCTCGGTCGCTGCCTCAGTCTCAGTCGGCGTCAGTTCGAGGCTTCTTCCACCTGTTTTGTTACCTTGTTGTGTTTGTTGCTTTGTTGTTCTGCTGATGAACCGCGCTGAGTTATGCAGTTACACGTTTGACATTTGCGAAGGAGTCAAACTAGTTCGACGGCCACGTGTTACTTATTTATTTTTTTGTTTTGTATTTTCCTTCCCTCCCATTTTTTGTGTGTATTTTTGCTGTTTTGTGTTTCGTGTGTGTGCCGCCTGCCCCTTTGCGCTTTTCCGCTTGTTGTTTGTTTGTTTGTTTGTTTGCTGACTGCTTTTTGTGTGTGCCTGCCTCGACTCATCGTTTGAACCCGTTTTTTCTTCGAGTGTGTGCAGCAGCGGCGGGGGTGTGTTCCCAGGGGGGGCGCCAAGCAGACTGCCGCCAGACTGATGCCACTTTTTATTGTGTTTTTTGCCGCTGTGCGGACTCTCATTGGTAATTGCCGCCAACGACAGGTGAAAATTGAAAGGTGATCGGCAAAGGGCCTGCTGAACGCTGAATGCTAAATGGGAAATACCTTCAGTGAGCATAAGCTTATGATTCACACTGTATTTTGCGCGGTTTATGGGGTTTATTAGGTGACAACGGGTAGCAGTTTCAAGGTTTAAAGGCAATGACCTTTTGGGAATAATTATGAAGGTTTTTCGTATAGAGTTCTTGAGTTATTTGTATTTTGTATTTAGTAATTAGCTTAGTTATCGATAGATTAGAGTGGGGTTTGTATTTATATAGTGTCGTTGCCTTCTTGTATATTCAAGAAAATTTAAATTATTTTTCATAATCTATTTACATATTTAATTAGGAATTATTCAGGTTGATAATGCCCTAACCAACAATTAAGCTAATTTGTTTTATTTTATGTAAAAGGCATCTTCCTAACTATAAATATAATTGCTCTTATTTATAGGATGTTTATTTATGGCACTATGACACTGCATTGTTGCCTTGGCACATAGAGTATGGTCACACTGGCTTTATTGATAGCATACTTGTGACCAACAATTTGCACTATAAGATATTATATAACATATAAATAATAATAATAGGAATACCAATAAATAATAAATAAATATAGATAATACAATTATTTATAAGATATTGTATATCTTTTTAATTTTTCCTTATTTTTTCTAATTAAAAGTGTCATTTGTTTGTCTTGCTCCCTTAGATATTTCTTTCAATTAATGAAAGCAACAATGCAGTGTCATAACGCTAGTAGCAGGCTAGAAACATTAATTACAAAGAAGCTCCTTTGAATTTTTTATGTAAATTTGGTTCTAAGTTTAAAAAATAAGATGATATCCCTTATTATAATAATTTTAACATAATTTGCAGTGATTAAAATATAAAATAAAGCTATTTAATTGATTTTTAAACCAGAAATAAATCAAATAAATTCAGAAAGCACCTGAAAAATATAAAATTGGAAATTCATGTTGCTTTCTAATTAGGTTTGCTATAAATAAGTCTTATGCTAAAATACAAATACGAATTTATTTGCCATTACATTCATGGGAATAAAATATAACAAAGAAAAGTCTTTGTCTATATCTGTTTAATAATAATAACTACCTATATCACTTGGCAGTTTACACCTTTCTTTGTTGTTCCTGCACCTGAACACCCAAGATCTTAGATCTTTAGACTACTTTGTCTGTCACTCCGGCAAACCAAACTGTGCTAAATCTAGATCTTTTTCCCACATGTGGTACTAATTATGACCATTGTCTCTCTCTTGTCTAATTGCAGCTGAGCTGAGAACGAAGCGAAGGAAGTTCCTTAGTGCCATAGAATGCAGTAATTGAAACAACGAACGACAAAAAACAACAAACGAGACGAAGAACCAACAAATCCAACCAAGAAACTATCCATCTGGAACTGGAGCAACCACAAGCTACTACGAACTACTACGAACTACGAAGTGCCTTCCATCAATCCGTTGATTAGTGATATTTATTATGTTTATACTTGCCAGCAGAAGCAGAAGCAGCAAAAGCCACTCCAACTTGAACTCGAGCCACCTCTCAAGGATCGGGCATCGATGACCAGACCAAGTCACAGTGCAATTCGGAAGCCCAGACCAAGTCCAAGTTCCACACGTCCGTCCAGTTCAAATTAGTTCAGTAAGCAGGGAGAGGAGGAGCGTCCACAGAGCGAATAATGTCCACATCCACCGCCACAACGAGCGTCATCACGTCCAACGAGCTCTCGCTGTCCCACGGCCACTCGCACGGCCACAATCACGCCCACAATCTTCACCAGCATCCGCACAGTCGCCTGGGAGGCGTTGGGGTGGGAGTAGGAGTCGGTGTGGGTGTGGGTATCCTTAGCGACGCCTCACTGTCGCCCATCCAGCAGGGAAGCGGCGGAAACAACGGAGGAGGAGGAGGCGGAGGCGGAGGCAACAACAACAGCTCACCGCTGGCGCCCAACGGCGTGCCGCTCCTGACCACGATGCACCGATCGCCGGACTCGCCGCAGCCGGAGCTGGCCACCATGACGAACGTCAACGTGCTGGACCTGCACACGGACAACTCCAAGCTGTACGACAAGGAGGCCGTCTTCATCTACGAGACGCCCAAGGTGGTGATGCCGCCGGACGGCGGCCCGGGTGGCGGAGGCGGCAGCAATCCCGACGAGGGCCATGCCATCGATGCTCGGATTGCCGCCCAAATGAGCAACCAGCAGGCCCAGCAGCAGCAGCAACAGCAGCAGCAGCAGACGGAGCACCAGCCGCTGGCCAAGATCGAGTTCGATGAGAATCAGATCATCCGCGTGGTCGGACCCAATGGAGAGCAGCAGCAGATCATCTCGCGGGAGATCATCAACGGAGAGCACCACATCCTCTCGCGCAACGAGGCCGGCGAGCACATTCTCACGCGGATCGTCAGTGATCCCTCAAAGCTGATGCCCAACGACAATGCGGTGGCCACCGCCATGTACAACCAGGCCCAGAAGATGAACAACGACCATGGCCAGGGCAATGTCTACCAGACCTCGCCGCTGCCCTTGGACGCCTCCGTGCTGCACTACAGCGGCGGCAACGACAGCAACGTGATCAAGACGGAGGCGGACATCTACGAGGACCACAAGAAGCATGCGGCTGCCGCGGCAGCAGCAGCAGCAGCCGCCGGCGGCGGGTCCATCATCTACACCACCTCCGATCCCAACGGGGTGGTCAAGCAGCTGCCCCACCTGTCCGTGCCCCAGAAACTCGATCCGGACCTCTACCAGACGGACAAGCACATCGATCTGATCTACAACGACGGCAGCAAGACGGTCATCTACTCCACCACGGACCAGAAGGGCCTCGAGATCTACTCGGGCGGCGATATTGGTAGTCTTGTTTCCGACGGCCAAGTGGTCGTCCAGGCTGGACTTCCCTATGCCACGGCCACGGGCGCTGGCGGACAGCCTGTCTACATCGTGGCCGATGGCGCTCTGCCCGCTGGGGTGGAAGAGCATCTGCAGAGGTGAGTGCACTTTCAAAAATATTTTTAATTTTCTGAATTTCTAAAGAAATCTTTTAAGTAATGAGAGATTTCAAAGAAATCGCTTGAGATTTGAAATCAATATCTACAGAGCCTAAAAGTATGCTATAAAAGTGAAGGCTTAACATTTTACCCTGATATTGAAGCCTATTATATTTTATTGCATACTTTTAGACACTTCTTAATTTGATTTTTTAATCAAAACCGACACATCAAGGAAAACCCTATTCACATAAATTGTATCCAAAAAATTTTCTTTTATATGAACTTAAAACTTTAAAATAATCAATGAAAGTTTTTGGAAAGATTATATAGGTCCTTCTGAAAATGAAACATTTTCTGTGATCTTACAGAAAATTAAATGTATATTCTTCTAAAGATCAAACCGATATTTTATTAAGTTAATATTTTTTTTCATCTACATTTTGTTATAAATATTTTTTTATAAACTAAACTTGACATTGACCCCTATTTCCTGTTCACATATTTAGTCCCGTGTACTCGTAATTGCCCACAAGAGGCGTTGAGCTTCACCAGGGGTCGCCGTAGTAGCTGTTGGAAAAGGGTTGGTCCCTCTGCCAAGTGCTACCCTTTGTGTCCAACTCAGGCTGAGTTGTGCCCCTTAATTAGTGGCTTAATTGGGACTCTTAGGGGGGCTTGAATTTAGGGTTCTTCGTATCCTGCTTGGTAGGAGGTATTTAGGCAATAAGCTTTTATGAGAACTCTCGGTCATAAAAGTGTGATATTTATGGATTTATGATAAAGATATGTTTTCTGATTTAAAATGGTTTAAATGGTCTTAAGAGAATTTGCTAAATTGATCAGGTAAAAACAAATATATCCAATATACATTTAATCAAATATATTACAAACAAGACTTCAAAAGGTAAAAAAGAGCTTTATTTTTGGGGCTATTCATAGGAAAAACCTTCAGTTATAAATAAAGCCTTTTTCTTAATTTTTTCCCCAATATAAAATTTTACAAACTCCACTTACCTTTAGTTTAATAACTCTCCGGCGTCACGTTCTCTCTCAGCTCTTAGACTTCCTGAGTCACAATCTCCTTTGAAAATTAGTAACCTAGAAATAAAAAATACATCCAAACAAATATAAAGAATTACTCAAGAGTTTCTTCAAAGATATTATCCTAGATTTACATATAATACGATATCCCTAAAGGCCCACTCAACTAGATGTATTCATTTGGAGCGCTGTTCTATCGGCAACATAAATCTCGACTAATTGCCTTCGTCATGGCGGCCAGAAGAGTGGGTCTGTTGGTCGGTTACCACATCAACATCTTAATTGGGGACACAGAGGCAGAGGTAGAGGCAGAGTTTTGGCTTCTCTGGTCCTTTCAAATCAATGTTTGTCATTTGCATTTCTCATGCATTTGAATTAACCGCTCTTGCGCCGCGCGCGCGCGCACATTTTACTGTTAATTATTGCGATAGGCCTTGCCGGGACCGAGGCCGGGCCGGGCAACGGCAACGCCAGCGCATTCTGGCTTTACCCCATCCATGGCCCAAACATTGAGTTCAAGCCGGGAGTCCTCCTCATCCTCATCATGGCTGGCCATTCCCCAATGCTCCAAGCTCCCAGAACTCCAGCTCCCCAGCTTGCAGCTCCCCAGCTCCATCCTCCATTCCCATTCCCCCGAGTGGAATGACAGCTTCCGTTGTAACTGTTTATTCTATACGTTATTGCTGCCCCTGCAACAGCCACAACTTTGGCATTCTGGCGTGCATCGAATGTGCAAGTAGGCGAGAGCTAATAACACCCAGAGTTCCAGCCTCGCCACGGAAACCCAGCTCTCCTCCTGCTCGCATCCCATCCGATCCGCCTGGCAATTCATTTTAGAGCAGTCTCCGAGCGGCGGTGTGGTATGCGAGGGTAATAAAAATTTGAATATAAATTAATCTAATAGAGAACCGTTAGCGAGGTGAGATGCAAGCGCAGCCTCCTTGAGCAAGGTGCCGCCTCGCAGCAGCAACTAAGTCATCGTCATCTGCATGGATCGTTTGGATCGTTGTTGCATCGCTTGGATCGCTTGGATCGGTGGATCGTTTGAATCTTTTGGATCGCCACCAAGGCCCGGCCGGCCACTCGGACATCTAGGCAACGCCATCGCATCTGCATCTGCAAAGCCATCGCATCTCCTCCTCGGCCTCCTTCTATATATTCTTACACGGCGAGAAAAAAAAGCTAGGGGTCTGGGAACTCAAAATTCCGATAAAGTTAATGTTTTTTGCTTAAACCCCTCCCTATGTAATCAAGGGTTAAGTGAAGTTTAAGAAGTTGAACTCAATATTTCTTTCAGGAATCACATTTATAATGGAATATATTTATCTTTCGACATAGTCTACATGCCCAAGTTTTAGATTTATTCAAGGTTTTTCAAATCCCCTCCCTATGTAATCATGGGTTTGTGTAAAAAATTCAGGAACTTTTAGGTAAAACAAGATATTTATCCTTTTCGTGGTCTTTTTAAACCACACCCTATGTTATCATGAGATTACGTGAAATTATTTATTATTTACTAGAAAAATAGGTTGAAATCATCATTTAATTCAGAAATTTGTTTATTATGGAATATAATTATCCTTCGAGATAGTCTACAAACTCAAATTTGTGATTGTTCCAAGTTTAAAAAAAAAACACACCCTATGTAAACATGGGTAAATGTAAAATTATTTATTATTTTTGAGAAAAAATAAGTTGAAATCAATATTGGATTAAGGGAATCCGAAAATTAAAGGTCAAAAAACTCAAAGTTTTTTCAAAATCCCACCCTAGATTACCTAGGATGGATTTAGGTCAAATAATGTATAATTTTGAAGTAAAATAATATGAAATCTGTTTAAATGAGAGTTGGGAATTTCTTTAAAATGGATTAAATATTTTTTTCTCATGGAATCAAACTTAAAAAAAATGTTGTTCCCAGAAACAGTTTCTGCTTTTTCAGTGTATGGTTCTAATGCCAATGTCCCATCCTGTTATAGCGGAGGCTGCAGCAGCAGCAGCAGCATCATCTGCAACAAAAGCAACAGAAACAACAGCAACATCGCCTGGTTGGTTTTGGCCAACGCGGCGTGCATGTTGCATGCGCGGCAAGGTCCATAAATAACGACAAAATTGCGTTTCCGCATATGGACCGAGCAAACGTCGTCTTCGTCTCCGTCTTCGATTCGGACTTGGACTCGGACTCCGACTCCGACTCAGTTTGGGTTTGGGTTTTGGCATGCCTCCGTTGAAGATGTGGCCGCTGCTGGTGGACCTTGCGTGTTGCTCTTGGCTTTGGCCTCGCACTCTCTGGCTCTGGCTCGTCTTGGATCTCGGCCTCGGTTGATGTACAGTTTGTTTTGTTTGCTGGCCCCCATGATAAGCAGCTGAGGACATGTCCGCAGCCACATCCACATCCACATCCCAGTCTCCATCCAACGTCTGCTTGCCAAAAGTGCCACGTTTTCATTAAAGTCAAATTAAAGCGGCGACAGAGACAGATCGAACTGGGGATGGCTTTGGGGTTGGGGTATGGTATTTTGTATATATATAAGGCCCGGCTGACCTTTGTTTCGAGCCATCCTTTCCATTGTGTCTGTCTGTCACCGCATAACACATATCCCTTGCAGCGTCTTAATTTACACCATGCAACAGGGTTTGCTTCAAGAGCAGATGGGTGAAAGGTGGCAGAGATCAAGGATCTTTTGGGGGACTTTTAAAAGCAATTAAAGTTTTTGTTGAATGATAAATCGAGGATCCCTTTTATTATCCTTAATTATTATAGAAGAAAAGAAGAAGCCAATAACTGAAGAGCTTTTAAGCTTTTTTAAAACAGCTTTCCCACTGGGGTTGATATAAACCGCGCTATAATTCCCAACCAATTAGTTTGAATAAATAGTAAACACCTTAAATGCTGGCAAAGTTAAAAAAAAGAATTTTTGATATAGAAGGTTGTCTAAATTCCGAAACATTTATAGGTTTAAGCTTTCTTCTGGGACAAGATCACTTTTTTTTTTTACAGAAATTAAGCTAGAATTCCCAACCAATTCCAGCATCAAACTAATAATAAACATAATAAATCCTGAATAAGTTTAGGAAAATGGTTTCTGATGATGGTTCCTTCAGAAATCCCTTCCATATAATATTTAAATATAATATTTGTATAAGGAACCCCACCCAATACTTTCACTCTCCCACAGGAAACGCCTTCCACAAGCTTAAAGCTCCATTAAAGAAAAAATTTCAAATGTCAAAAAGCTCAAGCGAAAAAAACCCAGAAAATTGCATTAGCCAACTCCAGCCTCGAGGCTGGCTTAGAGTGGCTTATAAAAAAGCCTTTACGATCCCCCGAATTAGCCAGATTATTCGGTTGAGTTGAGTGCAAAGCAATGTACGATTTTTACGTTTTTACTATTCTCGCCATTTAAGCAATAAAACAGTTTTATTGTATATGCACTTTTCCATTATTTAGCCGCACGAAGACTTATGCAACCGCACCCCTACAGGCGGCATGGATTCATAAATATACATATATAATTTCATTAATTGCCAATTCAAAACGGAAAACAATTGCCGGGATTACATAATTAAAGTTGGGAAACGTACATTTGGGTACTAAAAAAAATTGGTTTTAGTGTGAAGTTTAGTTACAAATTCTTTCCTATCAAAAGATATAACTTCTGTCTGCTAAACTTATAATTATAGTCACTCAATAATTTGCTAAAAGTCAGCCGACCGTCTATAATCCATAAAATATATCTCTAAATTGATAACGACGTCATAAAATGCTGAATACTGAAATTTGCATTTCCTTTCTTATACAAATTACCCTTTGACATTTTGATAGAGTTATTAATAGAATCTCCTACGTAAAGTTTTTTAAAAAACAAATTTCGTATTCACGCCAAGCTTAAAGTGCAATAATATTTGATGGCCATGAAAATAAATTAATAATAATTAATGACGAAATCGCGGTGTGTTCTTTTTCTCCAAAATATTCAAACTTTGACATTTGCCAAGGCTTAAAGTTCTTCAACCTATTTAGTCATATTTGTAGATATTTTTGGTAAATTTCCATTAATTTTTAGTCCCAATTTTGTTGCTCAGTGCAGGAGAGGTACCCTTTTCCTTGTTGCGATACGCGGAAACCCCACAAATTGTGCGAAAATGAATGCATTTTGTGAAATTTCCATACACAAGGATAACCTTCGGGTGTAGCCTTCTGATATGACAGTGTTCGCGGTCACTCGCACTCTCACAAACCAAGTTATATATACTTAATATATATTGTATATAGTATATTATGCCCACACATCTCTGCTTACTTTCACTTTAGCCGCTCATATTAAATTTCTGAGCTGTAAAACATATATTTTTGCTCGTTTTTTGGTTGGTTTTTTCCCCCCTTTTTTACTACTCCTTTATTTTATTTTAATTTTTTGTCGATCAGCGGCATAGCGACACTTTTAGTGGCTCTTATCGTTTGGATAGAACGCGACGACTGTCTCTCGACGATCCGAATCCCCCTCTCGATCCCCGACAGTCCCCCATGTTAGCCCCTTGATTGACAATATTTCAATATTTTTACTGTTGTCGCCGTTTCACAGCCTCCGGGAGCCGAAAAGGAGGTGCGGCGAGGCGGGCAGAGACACACAGAGACCCCAAGTCACTGTCACGCATGCGCTTGCAAATGGAGCATTTCTATACGCTTTCTGGGGGTCTGGGTACATGGGTTTTATGGGAAAATAAAAAACTTAAATTTGAAAAATAAAATCGTTATTTTATAGTAATAATAGATAGATTATTTATCATATTTAAATGATTTAAATGCCATTTTCCTTTTAAGTTACAGATGATTCTATTGAGCTAGTAGATAAATGTAACAAAAAATCAATAAAAAACTGTGGAAACTATAAGATAATTATATAAAAAGTTATAGCTTACATTTTATAAAAGCAGATCAATTCTGGGCTAACTATATTTTAGGATTTTCTACAGCAAATAATTTGTTTTAAATATTCTGGAAAAAATCCTGGGCTAAAAAGAAACCTCTTCATCCATTTCTGCCATTATTTAAATTAATTAAATTAAAAGTTTGTTTAAGTAACCTTAGTAAAATGCTAAATTTCGTATTCATTTCATTTCTATATTCTATATTCATTTCATTTTTATAAATTAAATTTGTTTTTTTAGTACAGAATTTTTAAATATGATTTTAAGAAAGAATTTGTTAATTTACTTAGTAAAAATAAACTTTTAATATCATCTAGAGGGATTTTCTTGAAATGAAGACCCTTAACTTGCCCTACATTATCTATTCTTTAATTAAAATCAATTTCTTCAAAGGTATTTTTATGAGCCATAGCACCTGGCTCCCAAAAACCCCAAAAAGAGCATTTAAAAGTCTTCAAGCTAATCAAACAAATTTTCTAGTTGTTGTTATTGCCTTTTGGTCTCTTGCTTCTCATTTTATTATTATTAATATTAAAAGGTGCAACAGCGTTTGGACATTTTGATACAAAAACAAACCTGTTCACCTGCGCAGTCTACCTGCAGCTAAAAGAGACAGAGAAGGAGGCTCTCGAGAGCGAAAGAGAAAGATGTATAAGTCTAGAAAGAGAGGGATATACACAGGGAGTGAGAGAGACGACGTTGAGGAGACAAGAAAGAAACATGTTAACACAATTCAGCGTCTCATACGCTGCTTTCGACGGTGTCGCCTGTTGTTCTTGTATTTAGCTTGTTGTTGCTTTTTGCTTTAATTTGTTGCTGCTTGGTTTGTTGTTGCTGTTTCATTTGTTGTTATTTTTAGTCTCTCCGCTCCGCTCCACTCCAAAACTCTGAATTGGCGCTACAAGTTTATCGAACGCTCAAAGTGGTTTTCAGTTGATATCGAAAAGCCACAAGGTCGACAACAGCATCAAGTTTATATATATATCTAAATATATATATATGTTTATAGCCATATGTGCGGCATACATAGGCTTACTTACATATAGCCACATTTGTTTATATGTTCTTTAATGTTGTTGTTCTTTTGAAAGAACCGAGAAGGCGCGTAATCGGCTTAAACTTAAATTATCTGAGTATCTTTCGGTTCGGTTTCGGTTCGATCTCGCTCGGTGTTCGGTTTTTGGTTCTCGATTTTCGGTAAAGTGTTTATTCAAATTGCCTTCAAAATGAAGTGAAGTGTTATCAGTAGTTGTTATCAGTGTCTGTGATCGATCTGTGGATCCCCTCCTTATAAAAATGCAGGAGGCCACGAGCACTACGAATTATGCCTTATCATACACGGATTGGATGTCCGAGCCACGGTACAAAGATATATGCTGCAGGCAAAGATACGGATCGCAGATCACGTCCATGTGCTGGCATTATCTGGCTGCAATTATATAGTTTGTGATATTGGTGGGAGTCTCCCTCTAAGGTGTGTTTGTGTCTCTGCGTTGAAGGATCTGAAGAGTGTGTCTCGCTTCTACGGATTGTGTAACTTTTATAAGCTTGCTGCTAAGCTTTTCGATCGCTCTGAGTCTCTCTCTCTATCTCTCTTAAGGTCTCTCTAGAGCTACACAGGGAGAAATTTGTATTGCTTTATATACTTTATTAGAAAAATAATATTTTTGTAAAGAAATGTTTAGAAAAGGGAATTAGAAGGAAGCATTTTCAACGCTATAAACTATTTATATTCCTGAGCATTCTAGGAGAAACAATTTAGCCTTGTCCGTCTGTCCGTTTGTCCGCTTGTCCGTATAACATAATCATCTAGATCTCGGAGACTATAAGAGCTAGGGCTACCAAATTTGGTATCAATAATCGTTTTTTATACCCGCCAATTTAGGTTGTTTTAAAATATGGGCCACAACGTATTTTATAAAACAAAGGGATTGCTTTCCTGTTTGAATATTAAATTGAGAATTTCAAAGGCGAATTCTTCAAAAAACTTAAATTAATGTAGGAATCTTATATTTTTTTCTTAAAAACATTTTTTTGTTCCGTGCAACCTCCTCTCGCGGCTGGGGTGTATCTCCCATTTCCAATATGGCAGCGACTGTGCGCCCATGTATCGGTGTTGAATATTGCTATATAATATCGAAGTATCTGTGTATAGCTCGGGCTTTCGGCTGTATCTGCGCTGATAATATTGTAGTAATTAATGCGATACGAATGAGAAATTTATTGCCCACGCCCGAGCAACGCTGCTGGCCATCGCAGCACCGCGCATCTCCTCCCGATCTACCAAACTCCCGATCCCGAACCCCGAAGCCATTTGCATAAAATATGATCATGTAAATGACACAGACCAAAAAAAAAAAAAAAACAGAAAACAAAACAGAAAAATAAAAAGAAAGACCAAGTAAAATGACAGAAAATAAAAGAAAGAAACCAACAAAGCGACCAACGAAAAATAATGCCTTAAGAGTTGATAATTTTCTCTGCGTGAAGCGCGCTCGCTGGGCTCTGGGTTACCATTTTCCCAATCAGAATCTTGAGAGGTTTCTCACGAGGTCCGAGAAATCTCAACAGAAAGCAGATGCCGCAAGGATGCGCCGCCGAAGGGACAACAATTAATGGACCTCGGCCGCGGCGTTTCTACATCTGTTATTGTTGTTCCAGCAGCGCCAGACAACCATCTCGCGATCGATCGCTCTGCGAAGAAGGGGTTGAAAAGTTTGGCCCTTGATTTACCTAAGTCCCTGTCCTACGGCCTTGTCCGCTCGGCTCTTATGCAAATCAGCCTGCAGGACGAAGGACCCAGGACCCTCTGGAAGTAAAAAAAGGGGTGGCTGCACCGGACAGCGGTCTGAATGGGCCGGAGGTGCGATGTCCAACGTTGAGAAACAATGACAAAGGCGCAGCCACTCGGCCGTGACAAATGCCCAGGAGGAAAAGGAACGTCTCCGGACTTTGGGCGAAGCACTCCCGTGTGTCCTGTGAATCCCGAACGAATCCTTTTCAGCTCCGCTGGCTGAAAGCATTATGCAAATGAGGCGCTTTGTTTCCCCTACTCGTCCTTTATCTCTCTCGGACGGTGTCCGAGCAGGCGGCGTTGTCTTCTCCTTCTCTTCGATATCAATAATAATGATTCCTTGGCCGTTACGACCGCGGAGTCCTTGCTTGGGATTTCCTTCGCCGTTCGCTGCTCCCTGGTAATCCCAAAGGCGGCAGCTGCCGCGCAGATCCCGTAAACTGGTTACCTTTTTTCCGCGGATCACTTGCCTTGGGCCAGCACTTCCCAGGCTTTCAGATTCAGATTCGGATTCCCGATTGCGATCGAGACCACAGCGAGTCCTGCCTACTTTTCCATTCTTAAACTTTGTACTTCTTTTCGCAATTCAGGTGGCAGAAAGTGCCCAGCAGGGTTGCCATTTTCATATATTTTAGGGTTGTCCCCTGCGCTTTGTTGTGCTTTGTTTTCGCGAAAACGCTCGCTACTTGTTGCACAATCGCCAGGCTCCGCGGGAATCGCCCCAAGAGGCTGGACGGAGTGGCCGAGGTGTTGGACCTAATAACAGGCTCGCAATCCGCGCACTTAGCGCTAAGAAAATATGGGTTAAAATTGGGAAAATTTGGGAGATACTCTTTCGAATGGGAGATACTCTTTTGGGGTCATAAATATTCAAGAATTTTTAGAGGCAAAGTAAATAAAAAGATTTGAGTAAGAAATATATGTTTATTAGCTTTAAAATCAAGTTAAATGGATCAAACTCGCTTATTCTGAAACTTTTTTGTTAACACAAAGATATTCCTATAGAAAATATTCCTCGAATAATTCCTACTATTTTCTCAAGTTAATAAATCAATACAGACATTGAAATATGCAAATTTACAATAAGCTTAATTAATTTTACAATTTTATTTATCATTTTATGGCATTTTGATTCTGCTTTAGGGCAGGCATTAAAAGCAAGCATGACTTAGCTTAATACTTACATTGTTTACCTATGAAAATGATATATGAAAGTATGAGAAAATAGTGGATATTTAATCCAGCTTACAAACAATTTAGATTATAAAAAGATAATGAAAAGACAAAGAGAATCAAAAAGTCTTTAATCTTACTTTTATATTCAAATATAGAGAAAAATAAATAAAATCTGATAGTAAGTCAGTAGATTTTGACTTCCAATCTTTTGATTAAGGTTCAAAGAATATTTTTGCTTTGAAAAAAAATTCAAAATACTGCAGAAACGTGTTTTAATTTGCAGAAAATGCCTTTGTATTCTTCTATTCAAAAAGAGAGATAATTACATACAAATGAAGCTTCTAAAATCTGAATTTAATTCGCAAGATATTTTTGCTTTAAAAAGAGTATCAAAATACCTGAAATTAATTTTAAACTCCAAAGAAAATAGCTTCTTTCCCACTCCTATAATTAACAAGACTTGGGTGTTGCTTAAGACGGATTTTGATTAAGAATTTCAATGCAACGAATGCATCCGGAAGCCACTTCCTCTTTCCTGTTACATAAATCTGCAAATATGAGCTATACCCCGGCGCCTTGCGTTCTGCGAGTGGCTTAGCTTTGAAGCTAAAAAAAATAAGCTTCATGGGAAATAAATAATTAGTAAATAACTGCTGCTGGCAGCAGGCTTCGGCTTGGGCTGCTGCGGACCACTTGCAGAGTCCAGGGGCGGCGGCAAAGGGGCGTTTCCCGAAGTGCTAACAAAAACTTGACGCTTTTTTTCGGGGTACGCTCTTTGTAGGTTTTTTTTTCCTCGGTTCCCCCGTTTTTGTTTTCATTTGATGGCGCTAATAGCGCTAAACGAATCAATTCCGATGCCGAAAGCAGTAAAAAGTTGCCGCAAAACTTACAAATCCGTAACTGAGACGAAGACACACACACAACACACACTCGGCCGGCGATATTATCAGCCAGACGCACCTGGCCCGAAATTGATTATGTAAATATAAAATAAATAGAAATGAAAATGCTAATGATGCTGGCGGCATCCGATCGATTGCCAAAATAAAAAAACTCCAAAACCGACTGCACGCACATGGGCGTTGTCTGCGACGGTCTCTTTGCCACGCCCAGCTTGAATTTCGAAAAAAAAAAATCGAGCTTAAAAACCCCCTTGAAATAATAGGAGAGGCTTCGGCCTGGATCCCCAGAGCGATCCGCATCACCAGGAGCAGCAAGAGCTCCTCCATCATCACTACTACCATCCCAGTGAGCCGGTGAAGGAGCCGGGCTTGGGTTTGATCCATCAGGACCATCAGCAGGAGCAGGAACATCATCAACACCATCACCTGCAGCATCATCAGCTTCCTCTGACCGCCGCTGGTTTGATGCAGGCCGTTGCTGCTGAGATCCAGTTGGGCGAGCAGCAGGAGCAACTGCCTCCTAATCCTTCGGAGAATAGTGCCTATCCCATCTATAGCTACTATCGGAGTGAAAGCGAGAAGGAGAGCCATGAATCTTCGACAGGTGACATGGCCTGGAGGTAAGTCTCCAGCTGGGACAGAAATTCGAAGAGGATTCACAAAGAAAAATGAGTTAAACTGGGAAAAAATATTCTTAAATGCGTACTTATGATTATTGAGAAGTGTTTTACTCTAATCTTCATTTTAACAGGAAGTTAGTTAACTCCTTCAGTTGAAGAATAACACTTAGGGACTTATCCTCATGGTATAAGTTAATTTTATTTAAATAAATCACGAAAAAACTTTTAATTTAAATTTAACGTGGAGTTAGTTAACTCCGCCAGTTAAAGAAGAATTCTTAAATCCCTACTTTAGTAAAAATGAATTTATCTTCATGTCAATAGTTAATATTAGCCCAGCTCTTTCCTCTATAAAGTTGATATCATAAAGAACTCAATTTCTGAATTAAATTTAACCTCTAGTTAGCTAACCTCAAGTTACAAACAATTTAATTTTAAATGCCCGCAAAATATTTCATAATTCCTCGTAAACTTAAAAACATTTTCATTTTCTTCCGAATTTTTGGGGATCTAGAAAATGTGTTTACACCAGCGCTTCGTGGAAATCCGCGAAAAACGTGGCCTGGGCTTGGTCTGACGATTGGGGGGGTTATGAAACCCACACGGAATACTTTGTCTGCTTTTTCGGCTTTTATGGAGAGCCGTGATGAAACCGAACCGTAACCGTAGTTCGGGGGCCTGGAAAAGGTCGCGCGTCTCGGCACTTGGCTTAGAAACACAATTAAAAGCCGGGCCGAAAAAGCGATATGGACAGCACTTGGGCATCTTATAAATGTGTGTGCTGCGAAGAGTCGCCGCCGTTGCTGCTGCTGCTCATTCTCGCCTTCCTCCCATATCCGCTACGTGATTTACACGACGACCTGACCCTAAAAGCGGAGTAAACGGCCACATATATCGCATTACGAAAAAATGTTATATCGTCGGAGTGCGAGTGTCATTTTTAATAGCGAAAATGTTCTGCAGAACATAAAAACAAAAACATTTTTTGTACCCATGTCGATGTCCGTTTTTTGTTTCTTTTTTTTTTTTGTTTTTGTGGAGAACAGCGAGCAGAAAAGACCGAGAGAAGCCAGAAACAACTTCGGGTGAAACCGGGACACCGGGCACGAGGGAGACAAGTGCCACAAAATGGGGCAAGCGATCGCAATCGCAATCTCCACGACCAGCGTTGTCAACTTGAGCAATGCCAAAAAAAAAATAAGTTAAAAGCAAACAGGGAAGCCGAAGTCCTTATACCCTTGTTTGGGAGTACTTAGGGAAAGGAACAGTGCTAGTGTGGACTTAGCAGCACTTTTGGTGCGTCTTTTAGGCATTACATTTAAATAAAGTCTGGTCACACCGCACATCTTTTGCTCTGTTAGTAACAGCTTTTAACCAGAGTTAGTATTTTTTACATAAAAAAAGAAGCAGAATTTACATAAAAATATTTAAAAAATGCAAATTCCTTGTGTTAGGGTATAAATAAAGCCCAAAACGTACCGAAACGGAATAAGAGAGAAAAAGAACCGAATGGAAATAAGTAGACAGCGCCGAAATCGCTTGCAACAGCTGCTAACGGAAGAACTGACAGCGGACACTGCGCGAGCGCGAATACACACACACACATTTGCAGCTTTTTCTATATCTATGTGGGTCCACTAGGTGTGGCGCAATTTTACGAAACTCTTGGAATTTTTGCATATATGCAATCAATATCTATCTATGAACAAATGAAGACAAATTGCGCCAAGAACTTGCTGAAAATTGGCCGATATCTGATGGATTCTAAGAGTTATGTTATGAGAGATGTGGAGATATAAGATGCGGATTTAAGAGGGTTTATAAAGATTTATACACATACAAAATGGAATTAATGTTTCAATAAAGACAAAAAAGATATACAAACTGGGCAATATATATATATTTATGTAAAGGACTTGGGAAAAAACTATCTTCCAACCTTTAAGAAAGATTTCGGAAATATTCCTTATAAGAACATTTCAATTGTATCATCCCAAGTATGACTTTTCTAAAATCAAAATCGGTCTAAATAAATGCTATAATTAATGGAAGATCAGTAGTCAAGAATGGAATAATCAAAACAAAGCAAAATAATCAATCAAAAAGAAGAACCAGTCCTAGATCCAGAACCCCAATTAAGATTTGCATAGGAAACTAGACTACGGCAAAATTAGATCAGCTCTAAGCCCTATATCTTTGATCTAGATCTAGATCTTGTTAATAAAATATTATAATTTAATTTAGAGATTTTAATGATGAACATTAAAAGGTTTTTAAATATAAAGAAACCCCAAGGAACCACTGTTAATAACCATTTCACCATTATGAATAATATTTCTTTACAAAGCAATATTCGCTCTTTTTTTTTTTGCTTAAAAATTAACCCAAAATGTTGGTTGTCCTTTTTATTTTGTTGTTATTGTTGGTTGGTTGGTCAAAGGGCGGGGTTTCCCTCAAAGAGCTTTAATTGTGTCTGAATACTTGGTGGAAATAAATCCACAATCAGATCCGGTTTTCCAGCTGCCAGGACAACTCGGGCTGCCTTCCTTCGTTCGTTCGTTGGTTTGTTTGTGTATTTTTGCGATGGGTGATGACGGTGACCTTGGTGCTGGGTCTCCTGTTCTCCCATCTCCTGCTCCCCCGGTTGGAAAAATCCAAAAAGTTATCCATTTTCGATTATCACAGTCCCAGAGACAGGCATCATCTCGCGGCTAATTTATGACTCTTCCTAGAGTTGTCGGCACATCGATGGAGCGATAAGCCATATCGAAGGGGCAAACTCTCGGGGATGCCGCTAATTCTGAGTCTCTCCTCTATTCCTCTCATGTTTTTGTTTATTTTCATTCGTATTTGTAGCCAACTCGAACTGGAAGCTGGCCAAAAGTCGTTGTTGTTGTTGTGGTCTTGTGTCTGGTTTGGTTTTTTTTTTCTGTTGTTTTTCTTCTCTGTGTGTGCTTTTTGCACTTGCTGCTGGCTGCAGGCTGGATTCTGGTTTATAGTGGCTGGTTTCTGCTCCCATTTGGGCGGTCATCCAGGTTTTCGTGAGCAGCGCACAGGTGTCTCCGGTCTTCCGCCCCTGCTACCCGTTCTCTGGTTCTCCCAGACTGAGAGATCTCTGGTGAATGAAATTAGCCTTGCCTCCGCGCCGCAGCAGTTGCAGCTTGATTGCTTGATTGCCCAGGTGATTGCTGATCGCCGGCTTGATTGATAAGCGCGCTAATGGAGTTGCTTTAGCTCGGTGATTGTGGGGGAGTTTCAATTGGGTTTTTATTGGGGGGATTTGGGTGTGTTTTTTTCTGAGGTTATTATGTTGTTTTTACATTAAGTTATAACTTAGTTAAAGCTCATTAAGATCTCACAAGTATCTCAATGAAATTGCTAAGTTTTCGAAAATTCTAAAGGTTGCAAAGGTTACCTTTTTGTGGGAAATGTCTTTTATGCTGCAAACTCTATTTATTCTTGCTAAATGTTTTAAAAATCTTAAAACTGATATTTTTAACAGATCTATCTGATATTTTGTTTGTTAGTTATTCTTATAAATGAATAAATAATATTTAAATATTATTATTATTTAATCAAATCACTTATTTTGTTCTTTTTTTTTAGCGGCAAGCTCAATGGCCAGACCACGCCCATCGATGTCTCTGGACTGTCACAGAACGAGATCCAGGGCTTTCTCCTTGGCTCGCATCCCTCGTCTTCGGCGACGGTCACCACCACCGGCGTGGTCTCCACCACGACGATCTCGCATCATCAGCAGCAACAGCAACAGCAACAGCAGCAGCAGCAACAACAACAGCAGCAACAGCAACACCAGCAGCAGCAACATCCCGGCGACATTGTCAGTGCCGCTGGCGTTGGCAGCGCGGGCTCAATTGTTTCCAGTGCAGTTCAGCAGCAGCAGCAGCAACAGCAGCTAATTAGCATCAAGCGAGAGCCCGAGGACTTGCGCAAGGATCCCAAGAATGGCAACATTGCCGGTGCAGCGGCGGCCAATGGAGCGGGCTCGGTCATAACGCAAAAGGTACGTCCAAGAGAATTATACAAAAAAGCATAATCTGTAAACACGAAGGGAGTTTTCATAAAAGGGCTCTGAGTGCTCTCAGCTGGAAGCTCTCTTAGGGACAAATTAATGGACACGCACGCTAAATAAAAAAAAAATATATCAATTTAGGAGTAAGAACTTTTACAGAGGGAGAAAAAATTTTAAGAGAGAATTTTATTTATTTTGATCTTTCAAAAAAAGAAAACTTTAAAATGTGCTTTCTGAAAAAGAACACAAGAATTCACGATTTAATGATTTAAAAAACTAAAGGTTTATGGGTAAAATAATTAAAAATAAGTTATACTTAAAAGGTTTTGTTATTTAACCTTAAAGCATTATTTTGATCTTATTTATAATTTTTTAATCCATGAAAAAATGTCAATTTAGTGTTGAAAAAACAGATAAAACGGACATTTTCATGAAGAAGAAGATTAAAATGACCTCCCCTTGGTTTCTATGTAGGAACTTATCAATATTTTTGTATATTTAGAATTTATATTAACGCCTCAAATGTTTTTAAGACAACTTTTAAGTATTACGGAAAATATCAATGAAATTTCTGTATTAGTTTTAAATTTTCCATATGAAAAAAGTCGTTATATAAGAATTTCCCAAGAAAATATTTCGAATTTAGTCGCAATTAGAATTCAGCCACCCTTTTCCCCCAGTGTAAACTGCATGCATATATCGCATCTTCCAGCTTCCCATGCGATCCCCTTCCCATTTCCACACAACTTCCAAACTAGCCTCTTATTCCCATTCCCATTCCATTTCCATTCACAATTATCAGAAGCAGCAGCAGCAGCGAGCGGCATGGAGAGTGGACACTGTGTACAGTGGACAACCGCAATCAGCGGCGCATCCTGTGCGCTACATCAATTAACCCGCACGCTGTCCCCGTCCCTCCCCAGCCCTCTGGCAAGCTTGTTGCTTTTGTCTAACAGCGCTGCAATTGGTCTGCCAATTGCTGGTGTGAGTGAGCAATGAGTATTAGTGGTTGCAGCCAATACGAATCGGCGGCGTAGCTGTTGTTGTTCGGTTCTATTGAAAGCAATAGCAATGTGGCCTGCATTGGAAAAGTGTTATACGGCCGGCTGTGGCCTGTGTGTTATACGATCGTGTGTGTGCTGTGGCTGCGTACGTGATTTGTATATGGTGCTCTCGCTTGCTCTTGCGGGACAGTGGCCAGTGGTGGTGTCTGGGGCTGTCAGTGTTGGGTTGGAAGTGCTTCCTTTGGACGCGGTTCGATGTTCGATCTTCGAATTCGAGTTCGATGTTCCAAGTTGGATGTTGGAGGCAGTGTGCGAGCTGAAAGGCCTTTATCAGCAGTAAAAAGAGGAAAAAGAGGAGGAAAAACCATAATTAAATGTCTTGCAAGAGCAAAAAGCTCGGCTCAGCGGTGCACTGTGGGAAATTGCAGTTGCCAGCAAAAGCCAGGGCGACAATCGGTGGCGATAAGTGCGCACTTCCGGCGGTTCGATTGGCGCTGCTGCTCCTTCCTTTTCGATCTTTTGCTTAGTTATTTTTTAATTCTGCTGCAAACCCCTAGACCCCCTCCTCCCCTGACGAACATACATGTCAGAATATTGCGACAGAAAGAGATTCCAACCATTTTGAACTGATATGAGAGCTCTCCGTCCCGCTCTCGCTCTCTCTCTCCCTGTGTGTGAGTGTGTGTTCCAACTGGCCGACGCAACTTTGCACGAGTGTGAGTGCGTGTGCGCGACGGCGGCTGTCATACTTGGTTTTTTCAAGATTTTCTGAGATCGCGCTTTAGTCTTTAGTATCGCGCTGTCGGAGTAGGATCGTATCGTTTTCGTAACCGTAACCGTAACCAATAGCCCGACATCGATTGTAACAGAACACCCTCCCGCCCGATATATATTTCGTGATCCATAATCGCAGTGATCGCCGCAGTGATCCGTGATCCGTGATCCGAGTGTTCTGCAAGAAGCAGGCGGCACTAGTGAGTGTGAGTGAGTGACCGTGATATCCGATCTGCACAGCAAAACAACACAACAGCTTGATTGGAATGTGGGCAGTGCAATCCGGGGCATATCATAACCATATCCATATCCATATCATATGTAGATAGGCCTACGACTATACAGTAGAAGGTCCCTAACCCGAAAACCTATCATAGTTCTTTGTAAATAGAAGAACTCTATGGAATGTTTTTAGTTTAAAGTGTGGAGTATCATAACAGAGGCTTAGAAATACAGTAAAGGGTTCATAACCTTTACAAGATGGAGTTTTGATACATACTTGTGATCATTTCTTTAAGTAGGAATACTCTATAAACTATCAAGATGTTAAAAATAAGAATTTTGTGGCAAGACAACTCGAACTTCCCTAACTTCCCCAACTTAACTCTCTTTCAAGTTAACTTATTATAAATCGTAGAATTCTTCTACAAGTTCCATTTTATAAATCCCTCTTAAAGATCAAACTAGCTTACAACTGAACTTATCTATAGTAGAATTCATCTATAAGTTCCTCTCACCTGTAAAGCAAAAGTCTATTAAAGTCTATAAACTTTTCTAATAATAATTAATATATAAATAAATACGGAAATCCAAGAAAAAGTATAATCCATTCTACACTTACTCTTTATTTCTTGTATAAATATTGCAGTAATTATTCTCTATAATTTTTAAATAAGAATTATAATCGAAGTCAAAGAGATATCAAAGTCTTTATCGGTATGTGACTTGTTATAAAATCTCCAAGTTCTTAAAAAAATAAAACTAGTTTTATGGCATCTAATCATTGATGTTATGGAATGCAAGCGCCTTAGTACTAGGTTTACTGAACTATCTATCAAACATTTAAGGTTTAGTGATTGGATTAACTATATTAGATATGAAAAACCCATAAAAAAGCTAGACAAATATATATAAACCCATAACAACCCCAAGTGCGACCCTTAGAACCCTCCAAGTTATCGAAGTTCGACTGTTTGTCCACCTGCAAGCCCAAAACAAAATCAAATCAATGAATCAAACAAAACAACAACAACAACGACGAACGCACACGCGCAGCAACAGCAGCAGCAGCAAGACAACAGCAGCAACAGCAATTGCAACAACAACTGACAACAACAAGCAGCAAGCAACACCAGCTCGATAGCACAGTGTGTGCCTTTGTGTGTGTGGGCGCAACGCGCGTTGCCTTTCAACGCCCACGCGGCGAACAAGTTCGCTGCCTAAGTCTTTTGTTTTTTGTTCGCTTTTTTGCGTTTGGCGCGCATTTCTGCGCGATTCTTTCTGGAGTCGGGTGGGTGTGCGGTGTGCTTGGGCTCAGAAAATTCATTGAGCAGAATCCAGCGCTGCTTAATTGCCGTCTCTGGTTTTATTGGGCATTAATTTGTTCAACAGCAGAGAAAAAAATAAATATTAAATTGCCACAAAGTCAGTGCATGCACTCTAATTTATTGTACATTTTTTGCATTGACAGTTAATTATTCTTAATATTTGTCTGATTAATTTACATACAAACAGACACACACACACCGAGTGGTTGCATAGTTTAAAGTCTAAGGTTTCGCCAGGCTTAATTTATGGCAGAGAATCGGAAAACATATCAATTTTGTTGCTCTCTGCCATTTATTTATTGCGCTCTCCATTGCACCGGAAAGTGTAATCATTAGACAGCCGAACAGGGACACTCACACACGGGAATTAAGATCTCGGATTAGCTAAACAAGCAACTCTCTCTCGCGTTGCTCTATATAGTCGCCAGTTATCGGCGCGAGTATCTCCCAATCCGCAGCAGCAATTTGTATGAGGCTGAGGCTGAGAGGCTGCCTTTCTAATTGCTCGAAATCGAAATCTTTCGGCTTATCAGTTGGGGGTTTTACTGTACAAAACGGATTATCCCAGTGTAAATTGATTTGGCAAATGATTTGCTCAATATTTTCCGAGAATTTCCTTAATTTTTGTCAGGTGAATCAGTGAGTGAGTCAGCTTCAGAGAGATTTAAATAAATTTAAAGAGTTATCTAGATAGAAATCAAGAGCCTATAGAAACCGGACTGGAAATCTTAATAATAATTCAATTAATAATGGAAAGCCTAAATGATATAACGAGCTAATTGCGTAAACAATGATCTAACAAACAAACTCATTAATGACACACACAAATGAGATTTTCCCGAGGAAAGACCACATACTCTTTCCTCTTAACGAAAGCCAAAAAAAATCGAACAACAACCTTGAGGGTTTATTGCTCTTATTAAAAGCTTTAATTGAAATTGTTGAAGGAGGAGGTACATCTTTGGGGTTTTTCTTTACCCAGAAGAACCACAATTACAGCATCAAGGAGGCAACCATAAACATATTTTATGAATGTTAAGCTTCGTTTTGTGTCTACGTATTATTCATACATATATGAGAAGATGTGTTGTTTTTTGTTTTTCTCGGCTTTTCGTTCACTTTATTTCCGAGAATTAACGATATTCATAAAACGCTGACTTGAAGAAGAAAAAAAGTTTCACTTTTTATCATTCCAAAAGGCATTAAAATAGTTAATTGGCTTTATTTAAATATTTTGTTATTTTTGTTTCCTTTGTCTCCGTCTCAGACTCCGACTCCGTCTCCGTCTCCAAATGTTGTGCTTTTTTTATTTCTTCCTCATACATAAATATGTGCCAGAATCGTTCGTTTGCGGCTAGTCTCTAGCTGCTGCTTAGCATAATTCTAAACGATCCACTGGCAACGGCTAGCTCATAACCGATATATACCGTACAGCAACAAAGACCTAAAGATTCGGATGCGATTGGGCTTGAAAACAACACGCACCGAAAAAGCCGAAAACTGAAAACCGAAAAACCGAAAACCGAAAACCAACAAAGTATCTTTGTCTCCATGGATCGATCGTCGTCGATCGGATTCGTCAAGGCCTTTTCTGACGTTGCACGTTCAAAAGTTTAAAATGCAAATTGATTTCGATGAACAAATTTAATTAGCTCGCAGCTAGAATCTTTTACTGATGCTAAATTATACAAGAGTCGTCGAAATAAACAAAAAAAAATATATAAGAAGCAAATGAAGCGAACAGAAAACGAAAAAAAATCACAGACGCAGAGACAAAAACCTTTGAATAAAAAATTCAAATCAAAAACGCCAACAAAATGTTTTTGTTGCTAAAAGAAAAATTAAGCGGAAAGCCACATAAATTATTACAAAGGTTCTCCACACAAAAAAGTGTAACAAAAATTAACCAAAAAAGACTGCCGACCGGTTTGATCAAAGGCTCTTCAGACTAGTGACGTCTTTGTCGGGATTTCACTTTCTTTAGAGCAAAAGACCAGAGACGAACCTCTTCCAATCAGCAGCTGTCTGCTAATTCCAGTCCAAGTCTATATATATATTTAAAACCAAAGCCAAAGACATGAATTGACCACACTTTGCTCCGTATTACCTCATTTGGCCGCTCCGTGCGTTTGTGTCTCCAAAAACGTTTGACATTTTCGGGCGGCCAATAAAAAAATACAGAAAAAAAAACAATGATAATTAACATATGCATATAGCCGTATATATATATCAGTCGTATATAAATGTGGATTTTTTTTTTTTGCGCTTTTTTCGTTGTTTTTGTTGTATATTTTTTAATTGGTTTCTTTCCACTCGACGACAACAACGGCAACGGCGGCGACGACGGCGACTGTTTCATTCCGGCCCGTATATACACTCTTTTATGGCCTTTTATTATAAACTGTACTTGTTGACGTTATTTTTCAATAAGCTGTTGGCCGCTGCCTCAGACTCTGCTGCTGTATGAATCATGGTCTGGCGCTGAAAGAAAAATCCACACAATCATGGGCTTTGCAGACCAGAACTCACATCGCGCACGCACTATTTTTTTTGTCACCTCGTTTCTGGTGGTGTGACCTTCAGGGGGCCGCCATCAGCCATCAATCATTAGCCACAATGACAGACTATCGGTCACTGTGAGCCATCGATCAGTTGCTTAGCCACCGGATTCCAGTCAAGCTTTAGCTTTAAGAGTTATCTCTCCCCCCGAAAAAAAAGAACGAAACACCCAACCACAACTCTCCGCAGATCTTGCACGCAAGTGAAGCTGATAGGCCCAGCACCAGCACCAGCGACGGCGATTCGGAAGCAGGATCTGGCTTAGGATCCCCCGGAAGCATCACACCCACACCAGCACCTCTCCACTCCCCCAGCACAGCGATGTATGCGACCACGGGCGGCACACAGATCTACCTACAGGTGAGCACCTCTCATAGAGCAGTGCTGCCTATAAAGCCACAAGAAATAAAGAAAAACCAGACAGATCGAGGCGGAAAATAGGGAAAAACAGAGGGGAAATACTAGGAATATATTACAGAAGCAGGATATACTTTTTGGGAATTAAAATCTTGGAGATTCGTTAGATTTCTAGAGGTTATTGCTTTGATAGATAAGGAGATCTTAGATTGAACTGTGCGAAAATACAAAATATCACAAGAATAGGTAATAAAGGCTTACGAATTAAATTGATTTAGATTTAGCAGCTTAATAAATATTATTTCTATAAATTATACTCCAAAATATCTTGCTTAAAATAATGAAAAAGGTTTTTTAACTTTAATTAGTAAAACGTTCTTATATATTTCCCTTGAAGAAAGTCATTGATTATACCAAGAACCTAATTTTTCTTACTGATTCCTTTGGAGTTAAAGCTTATTTCCATTTAAAATTGTTTACTCACAAAGCAATCAATATAATGTTTATATCCCTGCCTTTAAACAATAATAAAATCCGCTTAATAAAAATACAAGATCATAAAAACCAGATAAGAATCGATTACAGCATCCAAATAAAATCAGAAAGTCCATTAAAAATATCTCAAAACAGAGAGAAAAAAAAACAGAACAGAAAGACACTCGACACCCCTTCCAAAACCGATCTGTCCTGGGAAAAAAGGGTAACCAATTGGCAGCACTGTCTCAGAGAGAAACCCCAACGCCCTAGAGCCGAGAGTGACCACAGAACCAACCACCCAAAACCTGCACAGACCTCACATCCCAGCGCAGCGAGCGGAGCGGGCGGTGGCGCCGGACCAGCAGGAGCTGCCGGCGGTGGCGTCTCCCTGCAGGCGCAAAGCCCCAGTCCCGGTCCCTACATCACAGCCAATGACTATGGAATGTATACGGCCAGCCGCCTGCCGCCAGGACCCCCGCCCACCAGCACCAGCACCTTCATTGCGGAGCCCTCCTACTACCGGGAGTACTTTGCGCCGGACGGCCAAGGCGGCTATGTGCCGGCCAGCACGCGATCCCTCTACGGGGATGTGGATGTGTCCGTGTCACAGCCCGGCGGAGTGGTTACCTATGAGGGCCGCTTTGCCGGCAGCGTTCCCCCGCCCGCCACCACCACAGTGCTGACCAGCAGCCTGCACCACCAGCAGCAGCAGCAGCAGCCACAGCACCACCAGCAGCACCAACAGCAACAGCAGCAGCAGCAGCATCATCCACATCCGCATCCACAGGATGGAAAGAGCAATGGAGGAGCCACGCCCCTGTACGCCAAGGCCATCACGGCGGCGGGTCTCACGGTGGACCTGCCCAGTCCGGATTCGGGCATTGGAACGGATGCCATCACTCCGCGGGATCAGACCAACATCCAACAGGTATAGCCCCCCGAAGAAAAATAAGGAAGAGAAAGGAGGAGCACTGAGTAGCCTTTCGGTAGAGTGTTTGCGTGGCGTGTCCATTGATTATTATTTGTAGTTTGTAATTATTAATAATTGTTTTTATTAATTTAAGTTAAAATATAATATTTAACAGGTAATCTCTCGAAGGAAATTGAATTTGAGGTGCCACAGAAATTTATAAAGACTTTTGCAGTAGTTTCTATAAAATGAATACTTAATTTTATATTTAAAAATCTACTTCTCACTTGCTTGAAATCTTTGAAAAATATTTTCTTTGGCATCCTCGATTATATATTGAAACTTAGACGAAATCTAGTCTTGATAAAAGAGTGTCGTGTCCATTATGTCCTAGTAATTAGATATCTTTATTTATTATTTATTTAATTATCTTAAAGGCCTACCTAACTCTATTTCCTTTTATATATTCCCTTCTTCTTAATTCCTATTACCTTAGTCCTTCGATTACACGGAGCTGTGTCAGCCCGGCACCCTAATCGATGCCAATGGCAGCATACCCGTGAGCGTGAACAGCATCCAGCAGCGGACAGTGGTCCATGGGAGTCAGAACAGCCCCACGACCTCGCTGGTGGATACGAGCACGAATGGATCGACGCGATCGCGGCCCTGGCATGACTTTGGGCGCCAGAATGATGCCGACAAAATTCAAATACCAAAAATGTGAGTAGACTTTGAAATTTAAATAATTGTTTGTTAATAATGAAATTTTTTAATAATTAAATGTATTAATATTAATAATATAAGAAGGAAGTATTCGCAGCGTCAAATTAAGCCAAGAAAACCTTTTTATATCCTTGCATAGATGCTATAATTTTTTTTTAATATTTTTTGGAGAGTTAAAATTCCTTGAACTTTTGTTTTTATAATTTTTAAACATTTTAAATAGGTTTTAGAAAATAGTTTCTTTAAAGAAAATAATGCTTAGAGCGGATATAAGCTTTTGTAAAGCTTCTGAAAGAAGTCCTAACATTATGAATAAATTATATAAAAGTTTATACAAATTTTATTCTATTTTAAAAATCAGAAATTTCTTTAATACTTATTGTGATTCTTATGAAACTTTACTTATTTTTTATACCAACTTTAAACCCATATTTATCCTTATGTTTTTTGCTTTATTAATTCTCTTCCCCAAAAGCTTCACAAATGTGGGCTTCCGCTATCACCTGGAGAGCCCCATCAGCTCATCGCAGAGGCGCGAAGACGATCGCATCACCTACATCAACAAGGGTCAGTTCTATGGAATAACGCTGGAGTATGTGCACGATGCGGACAAGCCCATCAAGAACACCACCGTGAAGGTAGGATCCAAGATCAAACTATATATAAGAACTAGGATATATAGTAAAACCCAGGGACTTAGGAAGGGGAGCTTTGTCAATCAAGTTCGTGCTGCTTGTTTTCCATTCTTTGGCGGGTTTTGTTTATGCCATCAACACCACAGAAACAGGAATAAGAACGAGAGCCAGGACAGGGAAAATCCCCGAAGGCTACCTCAACCCTTGCTTATATCCTAGGTGATTTGTCAGGGGATCTGTGTCGGCTTCTTGCGCGGCGGCTCCTTGGTCCTGGCTTCGGCTTCTACCCCGAGGTGCGATCAACTCTCGCCGCCACCCCTTTGCTCAATTACACCCATCCCATATCCTGCTGCCGAGCGCGATGATAAATGATACTGAGAAAGCCCTAAGAGAGTGCGTCGACGATCCCCTTGATGAGAATTTGAATATTCGTTCAATGCAAATTGCCAAGAACGTCTGCGAGATCCTTTCAACAGCCGGTATGCCGGTCGGAGAATGTTTGTTCAGGACGAGAGCGCGAGTAGGAGCCAGGGCACAATGCCCATCAACATCATCAATCAGATAAGCTTAAATGACGTGAAGGATGCAAATGCAAATTGTAAACTGAACCGTTGAGAGCTCCGAAGAATGACATCAAAGTTACAGTTTTGAAAGTGGTAAAGGGAAGGAAGGAAGTGGCTAAGTAAACAACAATTGAAATTAAAGCAAGACGAAGACGAATTCTACAATTCATTTGCATAAGCAAAAAAATCATAATAAAGCAGGAAACTTGCTACGGAAACTACCAGGAAAGGAAGCCTTCTCCGAGAGAGAGATCTTGAGATAGAGAACTACACGGAACTTCTCAAGTTCTCCAGAGAGCGGGCCTCTTCGCCTCATATTACCATAAAAGTGCCATATTTTGCAAGGCTCGACACAAAAAAGTGTCAAAATTAATTTACGAGTTTATTTGTTTAGAGCTGCGCGCCCTTTTTCTTCTCCCAGAAATAAAATATAACGAAGAAAACCTATACCTTTGGCATTTGCATAACCCAATCGTGCAATGTCCATTTTTCTCTAACGGGGAAAAGCGGACCGAAACTGGAGAAAAACTGAGTATAATTTACGAGCTGATTAGCCCATGAATATGTAAAGACTTCCCGAAAAAGACTTTCCGAAAACACACAAAAATATTTATGCCTGTAATCAGTTAACCCCGGCAAGGGGTGGCTAGCCTCGAGATTGTTTCCTTTTTCGGGATCTCAGCTATCTCTGCGCTTCCTTTTCGTCCTAATTATTCAAAATCTAAAAAATCTAAGAAAAGAAGACACATAAATAATAGAAAATATATGCAAATGCTGGGAAAACAATGGGTCGTGATGAGCAGAAGACACAGAATGTCTTGGACGTTTTTCTGCTAAATCGAATTCGTCCTTTCCGGGTACCTTAATCCTTTTGACTTTTCAAAGGCGTTGGGGTGCGATCCGTCGAGTTGTGAGTTGAGTGTCACAACGCGTATATGTCAGGAGCAATGAACCCGGGTTCGGGATGGCATAAACGGATTACGAGCATGTCCTGTGAGAGATATGGGAGTTCCAGGGAGATAGTGATCAGTTTCGGGCCTAGGCAGGAAAGTTGGGCAGCCTAACTTTGCAGATCCTAATTTGATTAGCCCTGTTTGTCCTTCAGATCAAGGTTTTTCATTACAGAGATTTTATCTAAAGACACGATTTTATTTCAATAATATTTCCTGAGAAAAAATAAAGGGTTTTAAATGCAAATAATTTTTAAAAATGAAACGTTAAGGAAGATAACCCTTTTTTCTTTGATAAAAATCACAAGCTAAAATCTCTAAAAACAGAAGCTGTTCCCTTATTTTCTTTTATTTATAGCTAATAAAAGATAAAACTCTTCAAATCCTGAAAAAGTTTTTAAGGAACTTTTAGATACTTCTCTGTAGAAAAAAGAATTCCTAAGAAAGTTCTCTAAAAAAAACAGAAGCGCCTCTTTATTTTCTTTTATTAATACTTAATAAAATAAAGAAATTTTACATATTTAAGTATTAATCCAAAGCCTCATAAAATTATTCCTATCCCCAGAAGCTTTCTTCCTTATAAAACCATTTTCCTATCTTCATTTTTACAGCCTTACATTTCCTCTTTAAAATATATATCATTATTAAGCTTGAATTAATTTCTAGTGACCGCCTTAACTTAGTCTTGGTCACTTAATTTAATAACCATATTTGCTTTCCGTTCCTACAGAGTGTGATCATGCTAATGTTCCGCGAGGAGAAGAGCCCCGAGGATGAGATCAAGGCCTGGCAATTCTGGCACAGTCGTCAGCATTCCGTGAAGCAAAGAATCTTGGATGCAGGTGCGTAGTAGAACCCCAACTCCAGCTCTAACTCCAACTCCATACCCATACCCATACCCAAGATCCCCAGAACGAAGAAAGAAGAGGGAGAAGCAGAAGTCCAGCAGCGTCGGATGCGGCACTGTCCATTTGTATTGTCTAGTATTTCTAGCAGTAAATTGTGGCTTTTTATTGAAAGGCCCGCAACGTTCCAGGAGAGTTATGACATTGATAAACGCAGCAGCCACTGCAACTGCAACTGCTGCCACTTCGACTGCTGCAACTTGGACTCTGCTTCTCCGCTCCGTTTGTTTGATTGCAGATAATCTCGCCTGCTAGATGCTGCCGCCGCTTGGCCCATCAAACATAACTCATTAGGCACTTGTCACTGGTTGGCAACGCAGAAATTTCCTTAATTGTTAATACAAACATATTTTCTGCGCCTGCGATTCCTTCTACTGACCACTTCTGACCACCTGCTCCTCCTCGTTTTGCTCTTCTTCCTCCACACAGATACGAAGAACTCGGTTGGCCTCGTTGGCTGCATCGAGGAAGTGTCGCACAATGCCATCGCCGTCTACTGGAATCCGCTGGAGAGCTCCGCCAAGGTAAGTTCTGTTTCTGTTCATTCTAGATCTCGATTCCTATGGCCATTGCGATCGGTTATGGAATTTATGTGTACCCTGTAAGGTGCTACCGAGGGAGATATATGTTTTCTGTGATAACTGCTTAGTACACGTAGTAGAAGTTACACTGCAATTTTCTAGACAAAAAGTAAAATAATTGTAAAGTCCTTGCTGTTAATAGAAAATTTTTTGGTACAATACTTCATAATTATTTGTGTAACATATCTTCCAGTTTTCAGATTACTTTAATGTGATATAAGAGATAAATCTACCAAAAGATCAGGCTTTTATTAAAATATTTCAGTCTTATAACTCTTTTCCTTATAAGTAATCAAGTCATTAATTTTATTCTAAAAGGTGTACAATTTTCCCAATTTTTTTTGTATTAATTAATACGATTAACATCAATTAATGCTTCATCTTTCTTCACATTAAGACTTCAAATATCTTTAAAACTAAAGAAGATACAATAACCGTTATTGCTGCAATACTTTTTAATTATATGCTTAAACGATCTACTAGTTTTCAGATCAATTGAATGAGGTTTTCAAGATAAATTTAAAAAAATTAAATAATCATCCGTCTGCTCTTGCTTCCACAACTTTTTCATAAAGATAATGAAATTTTACTACAGTATCCTATTATTTATCACCCTATCCCCCTCTATAATTCCCATAACCCAGGGTATCTTCAGGTCAATACCTTTAGCCTTATCGTTCGCAAACTTCTGTATGTTTTTTTATGTGTGTTTTTCCCCTCTCTACCATTTTGTTTACTTCGAGCGCCGCCTCAATTAAAAATGAAAAAAAGCAAAAAGAAAAAAATTTTAGCGCGACACTTTTATTGAAGCAGAAGGAGATGGCAGATACCCGCGCTCTTCTCCTCGCTCTTTGCTTCGCATGTGTGTGAGCCAAGAATTAATTTCTGATTTATTTTCAATTGCGGCTAAAACGCAAATTATTCAGCGAGCGTCGCCATTGCCTCAGCCAACTATGGCCATCCCTTTCCATTCATAAGCCGTCTCTGTTGCACTCCAGGCTACTGCAGTGTGTTGTTATTTTTTTCTCAAAAGAATAATTTATGCATTTATTTATTTATGACACTTAGTTTTAATCACTTACTCGCAAATGCTTGGAACTAAGTCTGAGGCTGAGTCTGAGTCCGAGACTGAGACAGAGTCCGAGCCCGCGTCCGGTGGCTTTTGCTTTTGCTTTTGCAGCTAAGCGAGCCGAGCGGAGCCGAGCTCCCACCGCGTTTTAATTTAGCAATTATCAAGCATTTTAATCGCTGGAAAATATTTGCAATTCTATTGCTGCAAGCGCCAGTAGTAAGACCAGTAAGCGAGACACAGCCCTCATATTACGTATACGCCGCATTGCACCAGCTAGCAGGTAGCTTTATCCTTTGCCAAAGCTCCGCCCACGTGCAGAGAGAGAAATACTAGTTGAAACTAGATGAATTCTAAATAAATTCCTTGGATTTGAGTAGATATTTTTAATATTTTATTATTCTAAAATTATTAAAGGCAGCTAAAGTAGAAGAACTAGCATGCTTTAATATTTTCAAACTTAAAACTTTATATAATTCATTCAAAATATACTCTATTACGTATAGAAATTATATTAAAATGCATGAATTTCCTTGATAGAGTATTAAAATTAAGTTTTTCTGAGAAGTTTACACCAAAATGTAGAAGCTATAGCTTAGAAAAGTAGTAACTCGCGCTTCTAAGTAACCCCTTTTTGCCTTAAGCAAAGATACAAAGCTGAAAAATATGTCAAATCAAAGCTATAATTTCCTTTTCATGTAAAACCAATCAAATATGACCTTTTTCTCTCTCTGTGACCATTTAACCCAGCTCAAAAATGCCATAGGAAAAAATTATAGACAAAAAATCAGAGAGAAAAACAAATGCCAAAACCGAATTGATTTTCATTCAAGTTCAGTGACTTCTGTGTGTGTGCGAAGCCTGCCAAATTGGTCAGCAGTTATTAACTGGCTGTGGCCATAAGTGCACTAACCCCCCCAGCCCCCTCCTGATCCAACCCCCGCCCACTCGCATTTGATAGAGCTTTTTATTTACAAATTGTTTACGCGCTGAGATGTTAATCCCGGCGACATCGTCTGCGCGAAGAGAGAGAGTCGAGTCGCGGCGAGTCGAGTTGCTGCTGCCTCCGCCTGGCATAATGTCGATTTCGTTTTGTGCCGTTAGCTGCAGCATCAGTATCTCCATCTGCGAGTGTGTGTGTGTGTATCTGCAAGATACTGCCTTTCCCAGCGGCTGCAGCGACTGAAAAAACTTTCGTACGCACCGACACGCAGGTGCTGCGCTTCCTCCGCTTCCTCCCGAACCCGAACCAAAGTCCGAACCCAATATGGTACGCGCCCGCTAATTATTCACATTAAATACTGCTCGTCCACATCGGACAGAGATGTGGATGTGGATGCTGCGACTGCCGCTGCTGCACTTTTACCATTAAGATTGTTTCCTTTGGTATTTTTGCGTTGATGGATTTTCTTTTTATTTATTTTTTGCGCTCGTCTGGCTCTGAATTGAACTCAAACTCGGACTTGGCATGCTTAAAATGCCTTGAAAACACACACGGCTGCAGATACAGATACAGCTACAGATACAGATGCATGGAGCACACCTTGCACTGGAATCGAAGTCGAACTAAAAATGAATTGGATGCGATACAAAGTCGCGGCCTGACTTGGCTCGTTACTTGGCTTTAAGGCCCGGTCCATGGTCCTCTGTGTATTGCCTTGTTATTGTCTCTCCTTCTTTCTTTCTTCATCTCATTTTTTTACCCCTTTTTTTATCTGCTTGTTGTGCGTGTGTGTGCGTCGGAATGTTTTAAACTGTCGTGGGCATAAAGAGGACATCGACTTAATAGAGAGAAAACAATTGCCTTCTAATAGCCAGGTTGCGGCGGTTGTTGCAGCAGTCGTCGTCGTTGGTGCATTTCAGTTTTTGTCATCCGATATAATTTCTTTTTATGCTCATAATTGTTTACATTTGTATATTTTATATGGCATTTCTCACATTTTCGCTCTCTTTTTCTCTTTTCTTTTTACGCATTTCTCGAAAAACATAAAAAACTAAAACAGATCAACATTGCGGTTCAGTGCCTGAGCACGGATTTCAGCAGTCAAAAGGGAGTTAAGGTGAGTTTTATCTATTAAAATAATATTAGTTATAATGTTTAACTTAAAGTTACTACATTAGATAAGTTATCTAGGATATTGCATAATTTTATAGAGAAATAAAGCTTTATTTCCTCATAAGTTTGCTTTTTTTTTAATCACCGCTCTCAAATAAAATAATTAATAGGTTTTGCGTAGGAAAAATAATTTATAGCTTCATCTCTCTTAAGTATTTTTTTTCCTCCATCAAATTATGTTTTTGAGCCTTTTCTAACTTATTTTCTTTCATTTAAAGCAAGATATATAATTTTCCAATCCTATTAAAAATTTTAATTTCAAGATTAATATTTTCCTTTAATAATTTTCCTTTTACAAGACATTCTTTGGCTTTTCAAGTAACCTATATCAGCTTCCCAGAGAAATCCCGATTGTCTCCACCTTTCTATAATTGAAATTCAACTCAGATGTATTGCCTTTGATGGGTTAAGTAATAACCAATTTAATGCCAACTTGTTAATGGCGAATCAATGCGAACCGAAGAAGCGCTCCAGTTCGAGGCACTTGCTCCTACCTCTACCTCTCCTCCACCTTTCATTCTCCTCAGCAGTCTTGCGTCTTGACAACGGTCAGACTCTGATGCGTTTCCTACGTAGGCAGGGGATTTCTCCTGCTCCTACACTCCTCCTCTCTTCCCCATTTGAGTGCTTCTCCACCTGCTCCTCTAAAGCGGATTGCACATCCTCCTGGCAGTCCCGGCCAGAGTTGTAATGCGTACATTAAGTCTGATATTTCATTGACAGAAAACACAGGCAGAACTCGTTGCTTTTCATTAAAAGAGAGCGCTCGGGCAGGTACAGTGGAGATTACACGAGGAGAAATATTAAAGGGAATTTATAGAAGAACAAATTCTTAAACCTCTATAAGTTTCTAATATTTTTAAACCCGCCATATATTTAAATAAATATTTATTTGATGAACTTTAAGGGCAAGAAGTTTTTGAAAGGATAAGAAATATATAGAATTTTATAAGCTAAGTTATTTCCTTGCCAAAAATGGCCAGAACAAATTTTGTTCCTTAGAATTTAAGTCTAGATTTTATTTGCTATCAAAACATATTATGTTAAGAGCTATGTGTGGCAGCGAGTGTGGGCAATAGGCAAATCAAATTATGCACTTGCCACGACATGTTGCACGGGCACTGACAACACACTCACCGGCACACACACTCGCTGCCACACACTCACTCCCCTTTTTGGGGGGACAACGGATGTTGGCAGTTTAACATCACCGCGGCCACGCCCCAATCGGCTCCAGCTCCAGCCACGCCCACCAAAGCCCAAATGACAACGGCTAATTGCAGCTCGCTGTGGCAAGTTGCAACAACACAGGAGCAGCAGCTACAGCAGCAGCAGCAACTCTTTTAACTGCCCCGTGGGGCAATTTGAATGATTCGGGGGCATTGTGATATTAATACGGATTCCGTCTCTTCTCTCTGTTTTCTGTGGTTTTTGCAGGGCCTGCCGCTGCACGTACAAATCGACACATTCGAGGACCCCAGGGATGCGGCGGTCTTCCACCGCGGCTACTGTCAGATAAAGGTCTTCTGCGATAAGGTAAGTGATTTTATTTTCCCTAGTCCCCCTATGAAATATAAGAAAACTAAGGAATAAGAGTCCCCCTTGAATGTCGTCTGCCTCCGTCAAGCTGGCAATTACGCACACAGGAGCAGTCTCAGTCCGAGTCCAAGCCGCAGCCGCAGCCGCAACAGCAGCTCCCTCTGCCACGTGCAACAGGTTGATGAGCTAACTAAAAGCGGTCTACGTGCAGGTTCGTTCGCATTACACAGCGAGAAAAATAGGGGAGGGAATATATGTTGGAGTTTTTTGGAATTTTAAAATGAAATAAAATTTTTTGAAAACCAAGAATTGCATAAAATCTCAGAGGAAAACAGTTTATTAAATATCTGCAAGTTAGAATTATAACTTTAAACAAAAATCCTGCAAATTTCTCTGAAGGGCCTTTACCGGCACACGCACAGTATGTAGCTATATTTTTTACAAATGCAATTCTCACAATACCATTGATTCAAAACGTAACAAAAATCCAAAGAACCCAAGGAGCACCCTCAGAAAATGCGTTGCACTAGAATTCCCAACTAATTATTTTTGGCTACTGAATTTTACTATTAAAAATTCGCTCAGCAATGATACTGTTGTCGACACTAACAAATGCCAGAAACAGCTTCACTTAAAATAAGAAACTATTTTTTAATAGATATTTAACGGCTTATACCGACAGGTTGACCTTTTTAAGCCAAGTCATAATCGTAATCAGCGGGCAATTTTTATGTCATAAAAATGCAGTAAACCTAGAATAGAAATTGGCTACTCAACCGTGAATTTTCAGAGTGTAATATGTATCTCAGTGTGCCTCCTGTGCCACTTGTTGCTGTTGCTACAGCTTCTCCCTCGGATATGTGGCTGCCACTTTTATCGAATTGGGGGCACCGGCAAGGTAAGGCAGCGGCAACGGCAGCGGCAACGGCAATGCCTGTCCGTCAGTCAGAGCGAGCGGCCTTTAGTGGAAAGCGTAACGCGTCCAAAAGTAAATGGCCAACAAACACACACACACTCTCAGCCATACACACATCCTTTCCATGCCCTTGTTTTGCCTCGTATCTGGGCACCTTTGCCTTTATGCGAACCCTTCACTTTTTCGCTTGATGGGGTTTATTAATAAATCATTTCGTGGATTTCCAATTTAATTTTCTCATATCATTACACTTCCACGTCCTCGTCCCTGGCCGTCCCTTCGTTTGGACATGGCTTTTATTGTACGCAGAGAGGAGGAGAAGAGGATCCATCCGATCCATGGCCATATCGCTATCGCGTCGGGCTTATATTTCACATTTTTAGGCCGGCCCTTTCGGCCGGCCAGCGTGTGTTTATCGGTAAATGTATCAATTAAATTTCGCGCACCACGTTATTTAGCCCCGGCTTGCCCCTTTTTATTTTCTCTGTATGTTTTTCGGGAGGATTTTTGTGATTTCACTGCAATTGCAGCTTTAGTTGCAGTTGCAGTTCCGTCGTTTGGCACCTCTTGGGGCCACGGTCGCCAATTATGAATCCTTAAGTTTGCCCCGCGGCGCACGGCCAGTGCCCACAAAGAGATACAAAATTGCGAGAAATTCTGCAGTGAACGGGAACGGGAACTGGGAACCTTGGGGGATACGACGACTTTGTCTTCGAGGGATAACTGTCATTTTCGGTTTTTGTTTTTTTACTTTGTATTATTTTCATCGGTTTTGTTTCGTTTTTTCGATTTTGGGGCGGGGTAGCATGTTGTATACTTTCCCCCAAAAATAAGAGGAGAAAATTACGTAACTTGGGCATGAGTATGATGAGCTTTCGAATGATAAGTTTAGCCCTTTTTGATAGTAGCTTTTGTGTTCCTTAATTTAATGTTTATATGGAAGGAATTTGAGCAAAAGTAATACATATCACTGTGGACGGCAGTCCACGTAGTGACGATGAGCACCGAGACTGTGGTGCGCAAGGAGACTACTATATACAGCCGTAGAATTGAAAATCTGCTACGATAGTCCGATCAGAACCATTTATATCTTGATCGAAAGGTATTGTAAACCTCTTTGAAACTGCATACTAAGATTTTTCAAAAACTGATAACTTTAGGAGAAATGAGAGTGAAAGTGCGAAATTGACAATTTTGAAAATTGGAGCAATTGGGGCCGGTTGAGCAAAAACCCCCAAATTTTTAAGGTTGTTGTGATCTAGCTTTAAATACGCGTCGAATGACACCTCGATCGTCCTGATCCGATACTCCGTTCAAAAGATATTCAATAAACAAGATTTCAACGGCCTTTCCGAAATGAAAACGTTTGTCCTGTTGTTTGTCTGTTTGTTTGTTTGTTTGTTTGTCTGTTTGTCTGTGGTATTTTTTGTTTTAAAGTCCTGGAACCACTTTTGTTTTATTAATCAGCTCGAGCTAAATAATTTTTGTTCTACGACTTTTTGGGTTTCCCGCTAGTTTGGCGGGAAAACAGCTAGAAAAGCCAGATTTCCCGCGCCCATAACTTCTAAACGACTAAAGCTACAGAATCGTGCTTTATGTCGTTTGAAAGGTATTTTGAAATGATAATAGCTTTGCCTTGACATAATTTATATAAATATAATATTTAAGAATTTATAATTAAAATTAATTTTTTTTTTAAGTTTTTGAAGTTTTCTTAAAAATGGCTCTAACGATTTTGATACTCACTCAAGGCCATATAGCCCTTGAGATTGCTCAACTTTTGGTATATAACACATATCTCGGAAAATTCGCTTTCTCGAGATATTACTCATTAAAATTAGTAGCAAAGATCCCATATACCTAACCTTTTACATGCACTATACATACATTTATGTAAAAACTCATGTAGAGTCATTTAGAGACGTGCACAATGCAATAAAATTTAAAGCCATCAAAAAAAATTTAATATCATTTAAATTTAAAAGAAATCGTTTGAATTTTTTTTTTTTTTTATTTAATCTAATTTTTGCTTTTTCCACAACTTTGGCGGGAAAACAGGAAATTTCTCGCGCCCATAACTTCTGAACGACTAAAGTTACAGAAACGTGCTATATGTCGTTGGAAAAGTATTTTGATATGATAATTACTTTGCCCTGACAAAAATTTTCTAAATATTATAATTAAGAATTTAGAATACAAATTATTTTTTTTTAGATTAAACATTTTTTTTAAATAGCTTTCACGATTTTTATAGTAACTTCCGGCCGTATATTCCTTGAGATATTTCGGGGTACAACACATATCTCCGAAAATTTGCTTTCTCATCAAAATTAGTAGCAATGCTCCCATATAGCTAACTTCTTATATGAATTTTGTTTGTTAATTTTTCCCATTTGAGTTTCAAACAAAAACTTATAAAAACAATGGAAGACCTATGTATGTACATACATAAGTCATTTAAAAAACTTCTGATATCAAATAAAAACACCTCTTAACGAGGTTAGATTAAAGTGACGATGGCACACTCAACACAAAAAATTTCTGATATCAAATTTTGTGACGATTAATAGTTATTTAAACAAAAATATTTAAAAAGTTTTTAATTAGTTTCAAAATCGGCACTTAGCTGAAAAATTTAAAAAGGCAAAATAGGCAGCGTGCCGATTTTGAAACTAATTAAAAACTTTTTAAATATTTTTGTTTAAATAACTATTAATCGTCACAAAATTTGATATCAGAAATTTTTTGTGTTGAGTGTGCCATCGTCACTTTAATCTAACCTCGTTAAGAGGTGTTTTTATTTGATTTCATTACATTTTCATATTTTTTAGGTAGTTTGAAGGTTTTCTTAGTTAGTTTTAGTTTGTTTTCTGGTTATTTTATTTTATATGAATATTATTTTGTTAGCTTAAAATTGATATATCAATCGATATTTTTCTAGGTTCAAAAGAAACACATAATAATTATATTTTATATTATTATTGCCTCAAGGCACTCATTAATTAACCCAGTAAATGGCATCCAACTCCAAAAAATGGTATCTAACACACTTTGTTTAGAAAAATACCTTTTTATAATAGTCAACTCCCTTTTTACCTCAAAACTAAATTTACCTATCTATTCACTTATTTCAAACTTAGTTTAAACATTTTAATATTAATTTTCAAAGCCATCCCCTTAAGCTAACTTTTTTTCCTGTTAATAGCTAAGGCCTCTGCAGTTTCCTGTCAAATGGCAAATCATTATAGAATTTAGCTAACGTTAATGTGAATGGTAATGGTAATGGCAATGTCCCTCCTCTCTTCGGGAAAGTGGCAGCCCACTTGGTCGCTTGTCCTCTGTCTTCGTCATACTTTGAAGTCGATTAACACAGCCTCCGAAACGCAGCGGAGGATATATCTCTGTATATATATTTATACATACATATAGAGAGATGTGTGTGCGATGGGGTTTGGACAGCAACGAGCATTGACCGCATTGGGCGATTCGAGACGCCGTCGTTTTAGCTTGTTGCACGTCCCAGGCTGGCAGCTTGGCCAGGTTGCAAGTTGCCAGTTTGGCGATATTTTTGCCAAGATAAAATAAAAGTAATAAAATACAGTTATTTACATGCCACACACACTTGCTCACTATACTTGATGTACATCGAATGCAGCGCTCTGGGCTAAAATGCCTTGTGATAAGCGCAAGAACTTGGGCTAATAGGTACACCGAGAGAAATGGAGGTGTTTTGACGATGATTCAAAGGGAAATTTATTTTATTTTAAAGGGAAACTCAACCCAGAATGTGGAAATAAATATTGAAAGTGAAATATTAAAAGTAAATCAAAGAATTTCTTTAAAACATAATTATAAACATAAAAAAATATTTTCTAAACGGCTCAAAGGACCAAAAATGTAATTTGAATCATTTAAATATATATGTAAGGATATTTCTTAAAGATTTTCACGATTTTTGGTTCTGTGCAGCTTAAAGGAAACTGATTTCTTTGAGGGAGGGGCCCATGGCAGACATCCTTGCATAATATGGAGCCCCAAGAAGCTAAAGCAGCGACAGGCGAAGCTGCAGCAACATCAGACCAAGTAGATTGCTGCAACATATCACTTCCTGTGTGTCTTGCACACCCCAACCTCCCTCTCTCTCTCTCCGGCAGTCACCTTCAGCGGCTTCCATCGCTCAATTGCTGATTTTTAATTACAAATGCAAAGTGCAACAGCAGCAGCAGCAACAGCAACAGGCAACCTGCAACAGCAATGCATGCTGCATCTGCCTGCGCACGCAAACTAGCAATCACCGGCGGACAAAGTAGCCAACAGACTATATATTATAAAGGTATACACAGGTGTGTGTGTATGCCTGCAATCAGGCAGCAACTACAGGCAGGTGGGCAGCTGCTGCTGCAGTTGCTGCCAGTGCTTGGTCCAGACAAAGTCTTCTCGGGGCGCCGCCAGATTATTTATTATGTATGCATATTTATGCTGCATCTCTAAGTATTTTATAATAATTTTTACCCATTTTTTGTGTTGCCTTTTCTCAATTTTTTGGCCTGACCCTAACGGTGTAGACCATTTTGCCAAACTGCCCGGCAGTTGCAGTCGCAGACTTCAGACTCCAACTGAGAAAATCCACGAAAATCCACTGCGGTGGCGGCTTTGTCTCTGTGCGACATCGCAGCTCCCCAGGCGAGAAACGAGTTTCTCTCTCTTGGATTTTTCCCTCTTCTTTATATTTTTTTTGTTGCTATTGCAGTTGCAGTTGCAAAAATCGCTGCAGCAGGCAGCGGGCATTCAGGCAGCTTATGGCACTGGCAGCCATACACGAATTTAATTAATAAGTAAAGAAATATCAAAAAAGGTGGCATCCATGCATTTGATTGATTGCTAATTACACGCTGGCTCCGTGTGCACCTGTGCCTGAGCCTGTGGCCCGACGCAGTGGGAATACTATGAGGCAGGGACATGGATACGATGGACGACACACAGCGGCGACTTTCGCAATCCCACCTGGAAGCGAGCATCTTCAGAAGAGCTCCAAAGTCTAAAGTCTCGAAATGTTTGGCATTTGTGGGACGTAGATCATTAGTTATAATCAACTTAAGGCTTAAGGCTTCATGAAAGAAGCTCAATCATGAAAAAATAGTTGAGAATTATAAGCGCCCTTTACCCATAACCTTTTCTTCCTATTTATTTAAACATTTTTGATTTTTTGCAGGGCGCTGAGCGCAAGACCCGTGACGAGGAGCGACGGGCGGCCAAGCGCAAGATGACGGCAACGGGCAGAAAGAAGCTGGACGAGCTGTACCATCCGGTGACGGATCGGTCCGAGTTCTATGGCATGCAGGACTTCGCCAAGCCACCGGTGCTATTCTCGCCCGCCGAGGACATGGAGAAGGTAGGTCAGCTGGGCATTGGCACTGGCACTACAACTGGCATGACATTCAACCCCATGAGCAACGGCAACTCCAACTCCAACTCGCACTCGTCCTTGCAGAGCTTCTACGGCCATGAGACTGACTCGCCGGACCTGAAGGGGGCCTCGCCATTCCTGCTCCATGGCCAGAAGGTGGCAACGCCGACGCTCAAGTTCCACAATCATTTTCCGCCCGACATGCAGACGTGAGTAAAAATCGTCCATCCATTTTAGTCACAACTAAGGCCTAGGCTCAGAGAGATCCATTTCTGAATGTGGCCATCCTAGGGGAAATCCTTACTAATTTAGATATTATATCCTCTTTCTCTTCCATTTAATGCAGCGATAAGAAGGACCACATCCTGGACCAGAACATGCTGACCAGCACACCCCTGACCGACTTTGGTCCGCCCATGAAGCGCGGCCGGATGACGCCGCCCACCTCGGAGCGGGTGATGCTGTACGTCCGGCAGGAGAACGAGGAGGTGTACACTCCCCTGCACGTGGTTCCACCCACCACGATCGGCCTGCTGAATGCGGTAAGAAACTCCCCGAAAAAAAAATCAAAAGAAATACCAATCCAAACCCTGAACCCCGTCCCAAATCTAAACCAATTCAAAAACCAAAACCAAAACTCGTTCTAATGGTTAACCACCTTTTCTGTAATTTTGTTCATTTTGGTCTAATTGGATCGGCTGAAAAAGAAATCAAACAAATGAAGCGCCAAAATGTTCAATCTCTAAACAAAAAACTAAAGCATAAATCGACTAAAAAATCAGCCACATCAACCTCTATATATCTATCGTTACTCACCCGAAGAAATTCGATAATTTGTAACTCTGTAGTTGGAACTAATTACGAACCATTTCATAAACCAAAACCATCTAAAATATATATAAATATATATATCTCCGTGTATATATATTATATCCACCTGCTAAAACCAAAATCAGACTAAAGCTCTGTTCTCCAACCACACATTCCTTACACAAAAAGCACAAATCAGTTATTGAAAGCTATATTATCGAGACACTGAAAACCCAGCAAAAGATTTCCATTGGCTGACCACAAAAATGAACAAAATTACACTTAGAAAAAATAAACCAAGAAACCAGCGAGTTATCAGAGAAATATTCTAGTTAAAACCACGAAAACAACGACAACAAAACAGACAAAAACATCATATTTCTCTCGTTTCTCAATTGCAGATTGAAAACAAATACAAAATCTCAACAACGAGCATAAATAACATATATCGCACAAACAAGAAGGGGTAAGTAAGCAAGTTCTAACCAGATCGAGCAAGCTAGAAGTTACACACACACCCACACACCGAAACCCAGTCAAAAACACACACACAGAGTACACACCAGGATGCATCCTTCCTCCCTCACATCATGAATGCATAATTAATTTCTTAATTAAATCTAACCAGAAAATCGTGTGCTAACTTTTTGCATGGGTGTAAGGGGTCATTAAACTCGTAACCAAGGTTAAAGCGGTTTGAAATCTCCTAAAAATAAAGCCCAAAAGTATGCAGAGATTTTTTAATTTCAGAAATTTACCTACGGAAATTACAGCATACCTTTGGTCAGCGACCTAGGCGATTTCAAACCTCTAGCTATTTAAAATCACTTAAAAGTGGCGCTCAAAAGTGTGCACTGATTTCTTTATTACAGAAATGTACATAAATAAATTACAGCATACTTTTGAAGAGCTTTACAAGCGATTTCAAAACTGTAGAGATTGTAAATCTCTTATTAATGACACCCAAAAGGGTGCAGTCAAGTCGAGAAATATTAATTACTGCATACTTTTTGGCGCCTTACAAGCGATTTTGAACCTCTTGCCTTTGTCACACTTATTAATTTCTTATATTTAATCCCCACCATTTTCTTTCCAGGATTACTGCGAAAATTGACGATGACATGATATCGTTCTACTGCAACGAGGACATCTTCCTGCTGGAGGTGCAACAGATCGAGGACGATCTGTACGATGTGACGCTGACGGAGCTGCCCAATCAGTAGCAGTGGCCGTAGTAGTGCTCACACTACACACGCTCAAAAAGGATAAACACACAACACACACAAACACAAATGAAGGACACAAGCAGTTGTTTCAATAAGCCATTTTCCATAGAGCCTAAGTCTAATTTCGTAGTTGTAATGGGACCCCAAGAAGTCGGGGCTAATCACAGACAGACACACAAGTTGCTACAGAGATTTGCGTGTAATGAGATTGAAGGAAGGAAGAAAGGATAATACACAATATACAATATGTAAAATGATATACACTTAAATTCGATTTAGTTATTTAGCAACAATGAGATTACTTTAAAAATTGTTTGATCAAATTTTACATTCTCGCTATATGTCTATATAGATACTCGTAAGCCCTAATCGTAATCGTGTCGGGTACTTCTTCCATATAGAAGTTCCCGGTGTCTGTCCAGTAGGTTTATAAGTCTCGTTTCCGCTCCCCTGCTTATGCTACGACCTTAGGTCCCAGGGCAAGTAAGAGTTACAGAATCTAAATCGTATCTTTAGGTGTATCGGAACCATCGGAACCATTAGCCGTTAGCCCCCTAGACTATATAGTATGTGTAATCCATTTTGTATGTTCGGCTTAAGCGTTTTACTTGTTGAGAATATAAAATTGTAAAATTATTTTTGAAAAAACCCACACAAAAAACACAAATCGTTTGTTCTATATTTCTGTTTCGAATCTGTTTCCCCCCTGCTCTCTATCTATCCCTCTCTCTATCTGTTATGTATAATTAGGATCTCTGTACACAAAAAAAAAAAAAAAAACTCTAAAGAACAAAACAAAACATTGGTAGAAAGCCTCCCCTCCCCCACTCGAAATAATTATCCTTAAATTCTAGATATACGCACATAGAGATAAGCAAACACTCTGCAATAAAACATGTTGATAAAAAATCGTAGTTAAGACCAAGCTAAGGCATAAAAAAAAACAAAATCTATACAAAACCACAAAAAAAAAAACAATTAAGAAAACTTTAAAAACACTTGTGTGCATTTGTTGTAAAACAAACAAAATATCTAAAGAACAAAAAATCAACCGAGAACGTTGATTCAAAACTAAACAATATTAATCCAAGAATCCAACGGAAGATCGCAACATTCGTATGAATTATATATATAGAGACACAGAAGATATATATACATGATATATAACATGTCGTTTACAATCTTTGTTTGCCATAATTAACAGTTTAATTTAATTAACGAAATGTTTTGTGTACAATGTTATTTGAATTCAAGCAGAGACTACACAGCGAGATTTGCTTGGAACTACGAATACTCCGCATCGATTGCTACAATTTTGAACAGTACGAGTTCAATGCTCAATATTATTATTAATTGTTTATTAATTGTATAATCCCCACCTTAAGTCCCATTCCTTAACTTAGATCTTTCCCCTTTTACAAAAATAATGCTCTACTTATCCACCCTCTTCTACTCTAATTTTCGAGGGAAATACAAACCATTTTCCACTCGACATTTCCGGTGTTGTACATCACAATTTGTTTTTAATTTTAGCCCTTAGTTTTAAATGTACTATTCAAGATTACAACAATATTATGATATGAAGTGAGAAGGAGATAAGATATATATGAGAAATGATGATGATGAATCGAAAATCTTGCCTGCATGTTATAATTCTATATGTTTAGTTATCGTATAACCCTTAAGTTCTACGCTCTTTCTATATATTTGTATACAAAACACATATACACATATATTTTAAAAGCCAATAATTTATTTTTTGTTACTGTTGGAAACGATTCCGCGAAAATAGAAAAGCAAAAACAAAACAACAAAAAAAACACAAAAAAAGAGAGAAACGTGAAAATGCAACTGAGAACAAGTGGCACTCGATGAATCGTGTGAGAATTGCATATGTCCAACTTGAGAAATTATAAACAAAAGAGACAAGCAAACAAACAAACAAACAAACAAAATAAAACAAATTGTACAATATAATTATAATGAATACACAACATTTAAATAAAGAACAAAAAGTAAGCAAGTTTTTGTTTTAAAATTGGGGTTATTTGTTATACATACAATACTTGTATGTATTAAAATTCAAGGTTATAGCTTTAAACTCCCTTTTTTTCATGATTTTTATAGACGGTAATTTGCGTGGCAGGTTAAAAAATAACATCATGTGCCTAAGACCTATAAGAATGTCGATACCAAATTTGGTCGATCTAACTCTTATAGTCTCTGAGATCTAGGCGTTCATAGGGTCAAACGGACAGACGAACAGACGGACAAACGGACATGTAACAGAATATATATATATATATATAATATATTTAATACTTTAGAATGTCTCTTTCCTATCTTATTAAATACATTTTCGGATTGACAATTCCCTCCGATATATAGATAAAATATTTGACGTAGAATTAGTGTCAGTGTAAAGAGTGTTACTTAAGGGTTTTATTTAAAAATTTTGACGTACAATTAGTGTCAGTGTAAAGAGTGTTACTTAAGGGCTTTATTTAAAATCTTTATGATCTTTAGATCTACCCTTTAAAATCTCCTCCTTACCATGTTTTTAAAACAAATATACAAAATATTAAAACGATTAAAAATTATATAGTTTCCTTAATCTTACTTTTAAATAAATTAAATAAATTCACTTCATATAAATGCGCCCAAAAATATGTAGCTTTTTATGTATTTCTACACCCTATTTTGTAAAATCAGGTAGAATAGAGTATGTAAAAAGTGTTATTTTCGATTTTGTTGTTGAAATAAATAAAAAAACTTTTAAATACAAAATGATACGATTTTCGCTATGGTAAAACAACACTTAAATATATCAAAAATTAGTTCTTAATTGAAGAAAGCCTATTAACTCAACCACCATCTGTACATTCACATGTAAGATCGATGTAAAATGCATGCTACCATGTCAGGTATCTGTAAGGTGTGATTTATGGGCAAATACTTGACATTTTACACTTGGCAAAATGCAAAACGAACTAACTGAAAAACATGATGCTTGGCCTTTCTCGAAAACCCACGGAATCTAACGGCAAAATTAGCCCCGCCGCAGCAGCAGCGGAAAGTGCAGCGCTGTCGGTGTCGTAAAGCGCAGCAGCAGTAGCAGTCGCAGTAGCAGCAGCAGCTGCGGCATCGGTATTTATTTTATTTATTTATCTTCGCGCGCTGGCAGCGCACTTTTCATTCATTCGGAGCGCTCGCAGAAAAGCGAACGTGTGCTCGTCGTCGCTGTCGCCGTCGTGTGTGTTTTCTTTTTTTTTTATTTCTTAGCGTTTTTCTTGTATTTTAATTTTGTCGGTTTCTTGTGTTATGTTATTTATATTTTTTTCCTATTTGCTTTTCGTCGCTGTCGGTTCTTTTTGCCGTGCATATTCCTAAGCTTCGTAATTGTTTGTTCGTGGGTCTCGCAATACATCGCATTTGCACAACAAACAATGTGCAAATATTTGGCCGCCGTTGACTCCACACTAAAATACACTAAAATTATAATCAGATGAGTGGGGCGGCGGATGACGAGATAAAGAAATAGATCTGGATAGATAAGGATCCGTGCATAAACACAGAGGCCCCGAAGAGTGACAAGCCATCGCCGTCGTAGTCGTCGTGAAGCGAAGCACATCCATCGTTTTTAGTTGAAAATTCGAAACGATTCGCGCCGGTTGTGTGGATTACGCGGCTACGTAAGAGTGAGCCCTTTGGAAAGTACGGTCGAGCCTCTGTAAATGGAACTGATCTCAGCCAAAATACAGTAATTATCACCCAGTCTTCAAGAGTGTTCAGGTACTTGAATGGTTTTTACCCTAGTTTCGTAGAAATATTGTATTTAGATATGAAAACTGTGTTTTATAAAGGGAGTTAATACATAAGTTAAAGTTTAGAAATTATAATTCCCAAGTGATTTTTTTGGAAGAACAAAGGTGTTTTATAAGGAGGGACAATCATTTGAGGTTAATAAAATATAATTCCCAAATAATATTTGCAGAACTTATAATACCCAAATGAATTTTCGGTGTTGTACCTTACTAAATAGAAATCATGTGATACCTTATAGCTTATTATTTTAATCTCTCAAATTAAAAGTGTAAGATTAATATATTCTTAAGGTTCAAATATAGGCATTCCTAAAGAAAACGAAACATTTTAATGGGGTACCTCGCAGTAAAGGTTCTTATCTTAATATTTTTAAATTATATTGAATACATTAATTGTCTCAAGTTTGATTAATATCAAAGTAATCATTTGAGTATGCCAAAATCTTCCTAATTCTCATTTTGTTTACTTATGTCATCTGTTTGTTCCATTTATGGAAGTTCAACTGTGAGTCTGTTATATTGCGATGGCATAGAAAGTGCATTAGCTGGAAGCCGGAAAAGTCTCCCCAACCCAAACACGTGCTTAAAAAAATAGCCTAGAAATAACAACGAACAAAAAACGCCAACTTGGCTAACTACTGATGTGTGTTTTTTTGTGTTTTGGTACGCCGACAACCCAACGTAGAGCTAAATAAAATATAGTGTGGAATACGTGGAGCTGGAGTACAGGTGAGCGAGCAGCTCCCATTTCTGGATTCCCATTTCCATTCCCATTCTCACTCCCCATTCCCATTCCCTGTATCCATTTCGAGCTTCCCTTCTCCTGTCGATCATTTGCAATTCCAAGTTGCACTCAAACTACTTGACAATGCTGAAATTTCAATTGCAATTTACACTTTCGCTTGTATACATTACTAGCGACGAATAACTTTTATTCGAAGCCAATTACTATCAATTGAAAAGGGCGCCGCGAGCATTGCCAGAAATGAACCTAACGGTTTGGATTCAAACGGATCAGGGCCACTACAATGGTCCAGGAAGTGATATCTTAAGACATTGGTACCTTTACCCAGTTTTCGAACAGAAATATTCATTCAAAAGATGATATATTGAAGAAAGTTTATAAAATGTATAATTCCCAAGTAATTATTTGGAGTAAGTAGCTATAACAAATTATATCTCAACATATTAGTATCGTTTCCGATATATTTATAAAAATATATATTTAAAAGCTTAAGAACTGTATAACATTATCTTCCATACTCTTTTACTTAAGATTTCAGTATTTATAATTCCCAAGTGGCTAATTTGGGAGCAAGAAATTAATTATATCAGCTTTAAACCAAAACATATAATTAAATTACCTACTTTTTTGCTATTTTCCCACCACAATTTCGATTTTGATCTAATTGTGACATCAAATTATTAATTGTCCCACAGTGTTAGCCGAGTTGAGTCATGAGCTGACCCTAAAGACACGCAAGCATTGTGTCACTGTAATAACTGTTATTTGAATTGGGTTCGCTTAACTTTCGTGTTCCATATCTCGCTTGCATAACTAACAAATCTAGTCTTTCTGGGAAAATTAAGTTATTTACTTTTTGCTTAACAATTAAACCCAATTAATTGGCAATCCCAGGACCTATATCGAAAATTCTACCTTTCTCTTATCTCAATTATCCGCCATATCACGCTGATCATGCTAATCATGAACAAAGAAAAAACAACAGCGACGTCGACGACGACGGCATTGGTATTTCCCCCCGTTTCCTAGTGAGCTTCGAACTTCAGTCCGAAGTCGAAGTCGAAGTCGAAGTCGTCTCCCACTCCAATCATTCGATGATTCGATCATATCCGAACCTTCATTAGATCCCCAGTTACTCAATTGATGGCTGCTGGCCGAGAGTTAATTGCACAACGTGATTATGACATCCCCCGCCTGCCGCTCAATCACCATTAATTGAATTTATCAAATTTACTCTCGGCGTTCATTAGAATATTCACTCTACGAATCGCGACCCTAGATTTATGGCTCTTCCAGCCTCGTCTAGCCTTGATAGGCAACATCAGCGGCCAACAGAGTCAATTTTTTTTTTTTGAAGAATTGTGTAAATTTGCCCAAGGCATACAGAGTATGCATACAAGTGCCGATGATACACTTGGACCTTTGTCAGTCTGGGCTGGGGAGATCTGTTGACAGAACCTTTAGCCGGCGGCTTGAGGTGGCTTTGCCTGCCACTGTTCTCGAGATCCAATTACGGAGCCCCAACAAGTCAGTGGCCAGAACGTGTCAAGTGTGTATTTCAAGAGCAAGAAGCTGAGGTTTGCCGAGAGAGAGTTGGGGTTACACTATGATAAAAATGGTATAAACACCTTAGAAACGAGGAAGTTAAGATTTTACCAATACATCTGGAGAGTAAATATTAAAAAATACATTTTAAATCCGTTTTCCAAGATTAGTTATCAGTAAATTGCTTTTTGACATGACAATTTTAAAAGAGATCTTTAAATACTACGCTTTTTAATGACAAAAAATATTTATTATATCCTAGGTTGTATATTTTTAGAAAGTCAAAAAATATATATTCTAAAAATACCAAACTCATAAATATCCATATAACATTAAGGCCATATTTGATTGAGAAGGAAAAAAATATTAGCCAATCGAATATAATTAGCTTCTTTACTTGTCTACTAGAACTGGTTGGGAATTTCAAGACAAAACGTGAATATTTCCCATTTCTACATTAAATTTCACATTTAAATAATGCCGGGTTTACCAGCTAAAATAGAGTTTGTAATGACAAATTCATAGCTAAACAAGAATAAAGCCGCCATAACTGAGATTCTTTCAGTGTTCAAAAAGAAAGGCAAACCTCCAGACCGACAGATCGCTTCGGTTAAAGCTCCCCGCAGGCAGGCTCAGCTGTTTCTGGCCCAAAGAGCTTTCGATGTGAAAAGCTTGTGCAACACCCAGAGCACTTGTTAACTGGTTTAAAGTTTAAACAATTTCGCCTGTTTGTGTTTTTATTTCTGCCGCTCGCGTGCCCGACTCTTCCGCATGCATCTGCCGCGGGAATCAGGTTGAAAGAAAGATCAAAAGCCGCCCAGTGCTTACATGATCATCGCTCGTTGCGAGTGATCTACTTTTGCAGTTCGGCCGAAATCTCTTCCTGCTGCAGGTAATTAGATAACGAGATCTTTACGATCCATGCCCGTCCAAAGGTGCTTAACGATCGACGGTTTAAGCCATAAAAAAAAGCCACATTTCATTAAGCAAATAAGGGCAATGCGAAGAGCACTGAGCACCAGTAAAATGGTATAAAAATCACTCCCCGAGTCTCCGCCACAGAACGTGCCAATAATACTGAAAAGCCCCTGTGTTTGTGTTTCTTTTTATCGGAAAGATACGAAAGTGCGAGGGTTTTTCCCCCACACTCACACGAAATCGTGTGGAAAAGTGGAAAAACGGGGGAGTTGCGTGCGACGAAGCTGGGGGTTAACCGCAAGTCAGTGCCTGCGCCTTTTGGGGGGGCTTTTAATCAAAAGTTTTAATAGATTGGCGGCGTTGCGCTTGAGGAAATTGTCGTCGACTGAACGCAAAGTAATTCCAGCTCAGAGTGTATTTCCTTCTCTCTCTGCTCTGCTCAGTGCCGCTCTGCTTCCCCTCTCTCTCTTTCGATCGCTTTTTGTCGCTTATTTTCTGCTCTTTCTCCGGCGTAAAAGCTCCCGATCGGCGGCGATCGCTGCTGGGGCTTGGGGCGTTTCGGTTGGGGCTTGTGATTTCAGTTTCAGTTTTGAAGATCACTCGCTGCGAAGCGGACGCACAAGAACAGCAGGCGGAAAGAGAAAGCTGCAGAAAAGCTGAAAAAACATATTGAAAATACGAAAAACATACTCTACAATAACAAATACGAAAATAAAAAATAAATAAAGCTGGTATCTATGCGGGAACCGCATTGAGGAAGTCAGCAAAAGTAATCTTGAACCCGTAACAAATAACCAATTACCAATATCAGTGCCCCCCAATGTCAAGCGATCGTGAAAACAACACTCGATCGTTCCAAATCCGGGGTCAGAAGCTCTCTGGCTGATTAACACTCCGCCGCATCGCAAATAAAAATAAACAAAAACAGACGACAAACACAAATACGGCAGAGAAAAAACGCCAGAAATTAACAGAAACGCGCGGAATATAGAAAAACACGTTTCCACAAAAAGATCGACAAGCCAGCGACGAGCGGAGCGCGGAGCTGAGCGATCCGCCGCCAATAACAACAAATTAACCAAATAACAAATACCAAATAACACAAATTGCTGCTGCCGTTGCCGTTGCTTTTGTTATTGAACACACGCGCTTTGTGTGAGGAGACTGCGCAAGTCGGCGACGAGGCCCTGATTCTGGCCACTGCCAAATATGTCCAAGTAGAGCTTGTAACCCGAGCAGCCGTGACCGCAGAAAACTCATAGAGTCTACTATAAACACACACACGAGAGACACACCACACTCAACACACAACGCAATGGAGCGCTCTCACAGCTGCAGCAACTTCGAGGGCAGAACCAGCAAGGTCGCCAGCCCAGCTGAGCTCGAGCTGGCCGGGAGCAGCGATCACCTGCCCACGGCCCATCACTTTCCGCCCAGCAAGCCATTGCGCCGGCGCCGAAAGCTCCAGCGCCAGCAGTCCGCCGTCGATGCCGACGATCTGGAGTATGCCGCCGACCTGGAGGAAGATGCAGATCCAGATCCCCAGGAAAACTTAGCCACCGTTGCCTTGCCCTTGCGCCACATCTCCGCCGTCGCCAGCAGCACGCGCTGCCTGCGCCATGAGGAGTCCTTCGAGTCCTGCAGCACCGCCCCAGAGTTGAGTCCGCAGGCTCAGCGACAGCAGCGGTTCAGCAGCCTGCTCCTTCGCGACAGCTCCATGCAGTCCGTGCAGTCTGACTCCAGTCACTACTCCAGCGTGGACAGCTTGCTGGAGGCACGCAAGCCCGATCCCGAAGCCATACTCATCAAACTGGGCTTTGGGCCGCTGAGTTCCGAGGACATGCTGTCCCGGATACCGCGGCGGTTCCTGAAACCCTCTCAGGTGCCGGGAATCGACACCGATGCCTTTGTGCAAAGACTGACCCTGGCCCGATCGCTGGCCGATTCGAGTGTCCTTGGGTATCGGGGCCTCACCGGGAACCCGGACATGCCGCCCTCCTCGATCGTGGCCAGCATCATGAAGCGCTTCGAGGTGAATCATCAGCGCAAGAACTCCATGGGCTCCATCAAATAGGAGCCATATATACTCCGTAGTCCGTAGAAATTAGTCAGCCAAATAGAAGGACGCATAATGTAACTGTTACTGCTACTGTTGCCAAGCGGGGTCTTTGGGGACCCCTGTGATTGTCCCGTCTTGTCCATTAGTCCTTAAAAGTGCCGCGTACTTAGCTGTGTAACCGTGTATTATTGTACCAATCCATCATTTTATTATTATTTTTCGCCAGTTATTGTAAACTCTAGTTGAAGTAAGCATTAAAGATGATATTTTATGTTTAAATTTTAAACTGATCATGTTTTATTAGGGGGTTTTTATCAATAATATTTGATCTGTTGAAGATGATCTTGTATGGGATTATTTATGGGGTTTTATGAGATGGTAAAGATGCTATTTTATGAGATTACTTAAGGGTTTTATAAGTAAATGTGTATGAGGGATCTATTATCTTTCTTTTTGTCTCATAAAGATTATATTTAATGGGTTTTTTCACATTTATTGGCATGGTAATGCAGGGTAATTTCTTATAAATCGCATAATCTTTTAAAAAGAGTATCATGAGTCTATAAATACAACTTTGTTCTTAGTCTAAAGTTGTGCTTAGGCTTTAAGGAGATAAATTTATAATTTCCAGAGTAACCTTCAAATGCCAAGCTGTTAAAAGTAAGGGAAACCTTTTAAAAACTCAGTAATTACCCAGATAACTTTATAGTTCCCAGAATTCTACAAATAACCCTTCATATCTCACGCTCTAGAGATCACCTAAAAAAGGGAATTGCTGTCAAAAGATTTCGAAACTTTCAAGTGGCGTGAGTTCGCTCCCAGGAACTTGTTTGTCCAACTTGAATCCGAAATTAGAAATCTGCGTCACTCTGTCAAATGGTCTGATTGTTTATGTACATAAGTTGTAGTTGAACAAATTCATTTGCGATATAAGTACATATTTACATACAATATGTATGTAGCCCACAGACACACATTCATGGGGTTTTTGCATTGTTTGTTATTTAGTTTTTGTATTTATTTTTTTCTTATCGAAAGTCGATTTTCTGAGCGAAGTTTTTATTAATAGCCAGTGACTTGGCATCTTTCGACTATGGCCCCCTCAGGCGGAGAGGAACAATCAAAACATATCGACTGGGAGCCGTCGAGAATCAAGAGCTTCCAGAAGGGATTACAAAGTCTGCGGCACTCGGATCGGATCGCTTATTGATTTCAATTGCCCGCAATTGTTTGCATTCCCAACTGCAGCCCGGCAGCAGAATACCAGCACGGCAGCAGGGCATGCAAAAACATTGTGCACCACATTACCTCATTCCAGGCACACTATTTTCTTTAGTTATTATTATTGGGCCCTGGGTCTGACCCAAACAAATATTCTATAGCCGCCCGACCGCCTGATAACCGATAATGCCATTTGCGCACATTTGTAACACCTTGAAGGCGACGCACGGCCCACAAGGAAATGCTAATACGTCCGTAGACAGCTGAGGTTGGGTTAATAGCTGCCCTCAGAAATATATGCAGAAGCGCAATGTATTCAAGTGGTATCTACAATAGGTTAAATCTATAGGAATTTCTGTGATATGTAGTAATAAATAAAAATTGGGTTATGTTATTCACATTAAAAAGTCAAAATCTTAACAAAATTTACAACATACCTCAGCTGGAATTGTACAAATCAGAATATTTCCAAGATAAACACCTAAAAAGAAAAAACATTTGTTTAATTAGATTCATTTTTTTCAAGTCAAGTTAAGTAACAAAATTTTTAAAAATATACAAAAAAAACTTAAATAGTATCTTCTTGTCTCTAAAATGTTTATAAAATTTAGGCCACTTTTGATCGTTATAAAAATGAACAATCTTAATTAATCTAGTCTTCACACATTTAAGAAGAATTCCGATGCTAATAAATTGACCCCGATTGTCACAATGCAAATACGTGCGTTCTTGAGCTTTGGGCATATCCAATAGATAACGGTACCTAGTCTGTTCATCGGCACATGACTCGCTTTATCTATCGATGGCAAAAGGGGGAGGTAAAATTAATTCTCAAACAGAGCAAAGCAATGGTAAATAAAAAGAGAGAAGGCAAGAAAAAGCCAAGAAAGCCATTGCCAAACAATTGCAAGTGTGTGCGTGTATTTTAGGAAAAAAAAGAGTGAGAGGGGACATAGCAAAGTTACACGAGCGTCTCTTCCTGCACTCTTCACACCAATTGCAAATTTGCAAGTTCAAGGCAGACAAAAAAGACAGAAAAATGAGCGACAGATGCAGCGATTGCATGGGTGTGAGTGTTGGCAAGTTAAGAATAAAATAATCCGCGCCCACGCCGGAAGAATGTGAAAGGAAATTAGCAAACCAAAACAAAACAAAAGCAGCGCCGACCAGTAGCAATCGGCAAATTAAAATGTGTGTCAGAGCGTAAGGCTTAATTTATATGGGGGCGTTTGATTTATTGCCTATCTAGCCATTGGCCCACGGCCGCTCTTGGCAAACGCCCCAAATAGTAAATAGCAAACCACTTACCTGTTCACAAATGCTCCACACAAAACTTTTCACTCGTTTTCGCGCCTTCGTACAAATCTCCACACAAAACTATTTCGCGCCGTCGTACAAACGTGACCGTATAGCTGCGAACCGATGTTAGCTGGCCAGGGCTGCCATTTTTTCAGATTACCCCCGAAGTTATCGATAGCTCGATAACAGTCGGTCAGGCGTTAGTGTCTTTTTCGCTGGCAAAAAGTAAAACAAAACGAAATGGAATAATTTGTTTTTTGTTTAGTTTCCGTTCGAAACTCGCCGATTGTACTTAATTTACACCTCCCCAACTTTGTGGCTTCCCGCTAATTCGCCGTTTCTGTTTGTTTGTTTGCTTGACTTTTTGTGCCAACATGGATTCCCCAGGCGGAGCAGTACTTAAGCCGATCGCTGGTTATCCGAGATGTCTGTGTGGACCACGGCAAACTCTGGTGGCCTAGAGACGCCCACAAAGTCGCCTGATTCCAGGCAACACCCCGGCAGGGTCCCGAGGAACTCCCATTCCGTTGTGACCACCACAACACAGCACCACTTCCAGCACGTTGTGGCCGCCGCCGTTGCAGCAGCCACCTCAGTGGCCACCGGCCACCAGTTCCCGCAGCAGTTCCCCCAACAACAACAACACCACAGCAACAGTCCCACTGGCAGTGGCAGCAATAGCAACAACAGCGCCGGATTCAAGCGTTCCAGCCTGAGCAACTCGCTGCTGCAGTTCCCGCCGAACCCGCCCCCGCCGCCACCGTCACAGACCCAAGCGAAGGTAAGTCCAATAACAAATCAATCTTCGATCTCTCGGCATCTTCCATTTCCCCCCAAACCTACCTCTTTACCCACCTACCTACCATCTCTTTCTCACCTTTTAAAACGATGCTATGGATTCCCCTCTTTCGTCAAGTCTCTCTCGTTCTCGCTCTGCCCCTCTCTCCTTTGCTACGACGCGTTGGCAATGGCCGCATTCAGCAGAGAAAGTCGATGCGGCGTCCGTGATTTGAGCTGTGATTTCTTAGATTTTGTCTCTCTTAGTTTTTCTCTCTCAAGACGCAGGGTTGACAATGGGCCCATTCAGCAGAACTTGTTGGTTCTCGGAATCCGTGACCTAAGCTGTGATTTATTGAAGCTGTGATTTCTTCACTTTTAGTACTTATTAGGCTTTGTTTTCACAATTTACATTATTTTTGAGCCGTGATTTCATGTTTTTTAATGAAAATTTATGAAGGAATTGATGCCATCTTGATATAGTTTAAGCTATAATTTCTTTACCTTTTTGGTGATCGGCTCAGATACTTTATTATAAGTTTTTAAATTATAAAGGAAATAGTTAAAGGAAAATACAGTTAAGAAGGACATAAATTATTTAATAACTTATTAGATTTGATAGATCTTTTAGCTGAAATAATTATAAAATCCTTTGTGGAATCTTATTAAATTTCCCAATCAAGATTTAATCAAAATAAAGCGAAGAAAGAACAATGACAATTGTTGAGAAGGCTGTCAGATATAATTTGTACATTCTACATAATTCGTTTAGCTGCATCTATATTTAGGTATCTAAAAGCGATATGAACTAGAAACATTACAAAATCATTTATGCAAGGTGCACATTTTTCAAATAGTCGCACCAAAGTGTTTATATTAAAGAGCGCGTGTAAAGTTATATAAAATTTAATTATTTAATTTGGAGTTCAATTCTGTTTAGTGTTTGTTTGCTCCCTTCCAAAAATGGCAATAAATAAATCTCGTTTCAAGTGGTTAAAGAACCCATTATAAATCACATAATTCCCATATTAGATTCGCAATCCCTGCTGAAGGCGCCCCATCGATCGCAAAATGAATTCTGGCAAACAAACAAGGCCTAAGTTTCAAGTCGAACGAGATCTCGCACACACACGCGAAAGCGCACACACGCAAGTCACAGGTACCTGGTGAACCTGCTGAATTATTGAACATCGTTTTTTATTTTGGCGAACTGAACACTGACAATGAAATTGTAAATGGAAATTCAAGTGGAAGTGGAATGGCGTAGAACCGGCGTCTGATTGCCTGCGCGGAGAATTGCTTGGGTTCCCTTATCGCTGCGCTGTCTTGTTTGCACATTTTTTACCGGCGATAAAAAATAAACAACTTACACACCCCATCCACCCACGAGCACAAAAATGGGCCTGCTCCTTGGGGCGGTGTCTCTGAAATCCAGGTGTGTGTTTGCATACGAATTTTTTTTGGAGCGAATTTAAACACCAACCGCCAGCTGACACCTTCCGTTTTTTTCGCGTTCTTCTTTATCGGCTTGACTTATTTTTATTCGAATTTTTTAAGTGACTTTCTCAGAAGGAAGTCAGGCGGCTGGGGAATCTCCAAAAGAACGAGTTCTTCCATTTTGAGACAGTTTGTGTTATAATTAACATTAACCAGATTTGTGTTTCTGAGAGTCCCAAAAAAAGGGAACACTTTCGATTCCTTGGAGTTCTCAATCACTGTCGGGTACTGGCGACTTACTAAGATCCCCTAAGATCGTCCGAGCCCATTTTATAGACCTAGTTGATTCATTTTAAACTAGCACTGGTATTTTCTACCCTTTCCTATTATTCAGACGTGTGGTTAACTTTCTGGAAGGTTTTTTAATATTTATTAACCAAGATTCTCTATTTTTTACCATTGTTTCATTGTTGCTTGATCAAAGAAGTCAAAAAACATCTGTTTTAGACCTTTGTTTAATTGTTAAGTTTGTGTATTCAGCTTAATTCAAATGTTGTTCCAAATTATAAAGTTTAAGTTACAGTCACCTGATTAATTGTTAGCGTTCTGGTTGAAGTTATTTTTAAATGACCTGATTTGCTGTAAAGATGTGTCGAATAAGCTCTTAAATATTTGCAGAATTTTATTTCTTATATAAAAATAAATAACTAATGAGAAGTATCCTTTCCGAAAGACTTTCATAGATACAGTCCTTGCAGTTCCTTGGGATGAGCCTTTGCTGATCTGGAATTATAGGGGCTAGAGTCACGGATATTTTGTTCAAGTAATAGACAGTTCAGGAATCGGTTTGAGTAATATTTGAGAATTTCTTAATAATACTTTCTCATTACTATAGAAATATCATGTATTTATTTATTAGTAGCAAGCATGACACTTAACTTTAAATTAGAGATAACAATTATAGTTAATGCCACGTCACACATAGATTACTTTCCGCCCCAATACAATTTGTGCAAGAGCATAATGACCTACGATACTACTTGCTTGTGTTTACCCGAGTTGAAGGCCTCCCCGATCGCTTATGGGTTCGTAGATGGATCTTAAATCGAGTCTTCAAGTTCAGGGTCTCTGCGTGTGCCATGTGTATGCGTGTGCTGTGTGTTTAATCACTCAATTTGTCTTCCCCATTCACCAGTCGATGATCGCTGATCGATTGCCAAAATTGGCCGCCTCCCCTTTGATATACCCACCGCCGCCACCCTCACCGCTCGTTACTTTGTTTGTTTTCCTGTAGTTTTGCTTTCGCCTCTTTCGATTCTTTACCTGTCTAGTAGTTCGCTCTCTTTCCGTTTATATTTCTCTCCCACTCTCTCTTTAAATGCTTTCATTCAAATGGCTTTTCTACAGTGAAGCTTCTCTATAACGAATTTCTGTAGTTAGATTTCTAGTTTGGTTTCGAACAATGACTTTTGAGCACTGTCAACCCTATGCTTCATTTGGATTTTGAAAACTTTTTAAACCTTTATTTAAACGATAATTATCTTTTTAAAGAAAAATGTTCAAAAAAAAAAAAAAACAATCAGTATCGAAATACAGAATTTATTTGCTTTTTAAAAAATTAAATCACTTCTTAATTAAAAGAGAATACTATAAAAACTAAATCTTGTAAAGTAAAAAATTAAAATTAAATTCTTCCGAATTGTGTATTTCGAAATTTTTAATACTGAAAATATTAAAGTATCTTCCGAATTTTGTATTTCGAAATTTTAAATACTCAAAATGTAAAGGTTTCGAAAGTCGTAAAATCAGAATTGACTTTCAGAAATTCAAGAATTTTAAACTTTTTTTGATATTTGATATTTCGAAAAGGTTAAAAAACCCGAAACTCGAAAAAAAGTCAAGTTTGAAATTCTATAACTTTGGAAATTTAAAAACCCCAATCTTTAAGGGTCCAAAATGTCAGTGTTTGAAATTCCAGAACTTTGAAAAATTCCTTATTTGAGATGTTTCCCTGTTTCGTAGTTCGATTGTCAACTATAGTGGTTGTTGCTTTTTTGTGTCATCGCAGGCCGCCTCATTCGAGAATTGATTGTCGAATTTGAATACGTCGTCGTCGTCACTGCTGCCGGCGGTGCTCCGCTGCTGCTGCTGCTGCTGCTCTGCCAGTGCTCAGTCGGCGCTGTGCCACGGCGTTCTGCGGGCAGAGGCGTATCAGTTAGTTGTTAACTTGCCATCGCCGAAGGAACAAGAGGCGCGAAAAGCGCGAAAAACCGCGAAAAACAAATAGCGAACGTTGGACGGCGAGTGTGCAGCGCCGCTCCGCGCACCTGCAGATCCGCAGAGGTTTTACATTTCGATTCCGATTTCTTGCGTGCTTGTTGGTTTTCTTTTTCTTAGTTTTTTTGCTTTTTTTTGCGGAAGTGTCGCTGCGGTGTCGCTTGGTTTTTGTGCTTTTTTAGTCAGCAACCAATATTCAAGCGTTCGAGTACTTCGGTGGCCTTGTGGTGTGGACAGCAACAAGCAACAAGTGCTTGCTGATTTTATTTTACATTTTATAAAGCCCATAAAATGTTTATAAATAAAAAGTAAATATTATTTCAACGCACACCAATCGGAAAGAGAAAATATATTACGAGAGACCGCAGAGAATAGTGAGAGAGAGTGTGGCAGCGGCAGCGACGAGGAGAAACTTTCCGCGTGCGTGTGTAATAGCCTATCAATTGTCATGTGCACAACACTCGAACTCGGCTGTCTCAGGAACTGCACAAAATACAAACAAAACTCGGACTATTCAGCATCATCATCATCAATGGGAAGCATTGCAAAATCAACCAAGTGAAACGGAACCCAATAAAACAACAAGCCACACGAAAAAAGTCGTCGTCGGGGAAACAAAAATTGAATTTGAATTTAAATTCTGAAAAACAACGGCGAGAGATTACAGTGACAAGTGGCGAAACGAGCTCTAGAATTTGCGCGATAACCATAGGGATCATTTCGATCCAAAGCCCAGGCCCAGGAGGTTTCAAACTACATTTTTGGTGAATCATTCTTCGTAAAATAAAAGAAAACCGATAACAGAGAGTATTACTTGGAAAACCCGAGACCAAGCCAAAAAGTCACCAAGATCAGCAACGGCAATAAAATTAATATTCCTCAAAAAAGTAAAGTGAGAAATTCCCCACAAATTTAAAAGCCATTACATAGATCAATATAAATTGCGGCAATCGGGGAGTCAAGTGAGTCGTTCGTTATAAGAAACTGCCGCATAATTGAGGCGCCCTGCCTCCGACTCGATAACCAACATGCGAACCTTATGACCCAATGGAATATTTATTTATTAATATATATATACGGGCAGGCACTGGAAATCAGCAGATCGGTTCAGAGAACTTCCAGGGAGAGCGCCATTTGTAGAAAAACCCCATTAAGTAGTGGGTGTTAAGTGTGATCTTGCGGAACGAACGAGAGCTGAAATTGAAGTAAGCTGCGATTTTTGGACAGTATACAGGAGAAACCCCATAGACTGCTTAATAAAAAATAAAAACCTCTTGAACTGAAATTAAAAAAGACAAAAAACAGTGATCTTCTAGAGAATAATCAAGGCAAAGTCCAAATTAAGACTAAGAATCTGGCTTAAATATAAAGTTAAACCAAGAAAAGACTTAAATTCAAAGTTTAAATCTCCGATTGGTCCATGCTGTCTGACATTATCCACCAAGACGATCTCGTAGAGCAAAAAACCCAGACAAAACCTCCGGACAGCAGTCCATGCCACCCTTCGAAGAGGATCAGGAACAACCAGAGGAGCAGCAGCAGCAGCCGGAGCAGATACCTCTAAAGCCGCCGCGCCGCAAGAGAGCCATGAAGTCGTCGGACGGCGATCAGGAAGCGGCGCATCCGCCGGCCGAGCAGCATGAGGAGGAGCATCTGCTGGCGGACCACAGCAATCTGCGCTATGCCCGGGCCAATTTGAGCCACAGCAACCTGTTGCTGAGCCACCAACAGAGCTCCTTCGAGGCGCCCACCGAGCGCACGGCGAGCAGCGAGACCCTGGACGTGCCGCCAATGTCCCGGCGGCTGGCCTACCAGGTGCATCCCCAGCAGGCGACGCGCTACGGGATGCGGCAGCCACAGCCGCCATCATCGGCCTTGGCGAGTGCTCTGCATGCCACTGCCAGGTTGGCGGCCAGCGTGGATGCCTACACGGCAGCTGCCACAGCGACGTCGGCGACGACGGGCGTCGGCGAGATCGGCTACAATCCGAATCTGAATCCGAACCTCAGTCACCTCCAACAGCAGCAGCAGCAGCACGCTCACAATCTGGCGAATCTCAGAGCGAGCAGTAGGTACCTCTACCACAGCCAGTTCAATTCGAGTTCGCCGCAGTCGAGACGCTTCAACGCTTCAGCGGCTGGGCGAGAGGGCTCGCCGGCATACGGGGCATCAGCAGCAGCAGCATTAGCGGCCGCCTCGGCCTCCGCAGTCGCCCCACTAGCACCGCTAGCACCACTAGCACCACTAGCCTCCATAGCATCGTCGTCCCCCATTGCATTCGCACCGCCGCCATTTCAGTTGCGCACCTACCAACAGAACCAATCCTCCCGCTTTCAGCCGCGCGGCCATCACCGCACCGCCAGCAGCAGCATGTCGCAGTCCGGCGAGGATCTGCACTCGCCCACCTATCTATCCTGGCGCAAGCTCCAGCTGAGCCGGGCCAAGCTCAAGGCATCCAGCAAGACGTCCGCGTTGCTCTCGGGATTTGCAATGGTGAGTGGTCCTTTCGTAGATTATGGAGGGTAATAATGGGCTTTAGGATGGGCTTGCCTTTATGTAGTATCTTTTTATGGGTTGTTTATTATTTTTAGTTATATTTTGTAATAAAAACAAGGGTTTTTAGGGGGTAAATATATTTATTAATAATACTTTTCATTATACTACAGATAGAATAGGTTTTTAAGGTGAGACAAATGGGAATGAAGTGGAAAAATAATTACATTCAGAGATCAGAATTTATTGTTCTTCAGATTTTCAATATTTCTTAGTTAAACCATAATAGAAATGAAGGAAAAATGCAGTTTATATAGCAGTTCTATGAGTTATTTAGGGTTTTGAGGGCCAGTATTCATTGACTAGAATATATTTTAAAGGAAAATAATAATAGTATAGGCTAAATAACAGGGATTTATGGTCATAAAAGGTTTTTAATAATCACAATTCCTTGTATTTGCAATAAATAAAATCATTTTAGTTACTTTAAATAACTAAAATCATATTAGTTAAAAATGAAGTATTTAAAATGTTATTACATTTTTTAAATGACAGTTTTCAGTATATATTTAACCAGCTCTTGCCTAAATATTCTACTTAACGAAGTCTAAGGGCAATATCAGAATTCCTTAATATTTGGTTCACCACAAAACCACAAAAAATCAAACTTAAACTCTATCAGGGAATGTTGTTTAGCTACATAAATAGTTTCTAGAACCTATATTTCCCCCCTCAGCTGTGCCTAATTCAAACGAACATTAACATTAACCCAACTTAATGTGCAGGGTCAGAAATTTCTGGCAGCAAGAACATAATTTTTTATCTTTCCTTCTAGTGTTTGTGTTTTGATCGAAAAAGCTACAACGAACATGAGATACACTAGCTAATAGCTAATAGTGAATAGCACATATAATAATAATAATAATTATAGTAATAATAACAGGGTTCCACTTGGGCTGATCAGAGACTTGTTTGCAACGAAATATAATCTGTAATTTGTTCCATTCGAGTGAATCGCCTGCCTGCCAGCCTGCCTTACTGGCGGTGTCGCATTCAAAGTAATTCTCAATCTTGACAGGCCCAATAATATGTAAATGTTTGGCACTAATTGGGTGCCTGTACTTTCCTCTATACCTGCTCAACATAATTCCTCTTTGATGCCGCATCGAGGGCCAAAAAGAAATTGTTTATTTTTGTTGTATTTATTGGCACTATCTTTGTCTAGAGGGAAACAAGTCTGTTAGCTGTTCATTCTTTTTTTACCCATTAATTAGGGGTAGATTGGGCTAAGGTAATTATGAATGCGATATTTTATGGCAGTTAGAGAATAGAAATTACTGAATAGGAGAACCGATCAAGATTATGCCCTGGAATTCCCAGCATTTTCAAAAGGCATCTAATGACAGATTCCCATATATTGTTTATGGAATGAATGGCTCTTTTGGTTATGTTTTAGTGAATGACTAGAATCTAGTCACTAGATGATCGTTGCTAATAAGCTTACAAAAACAAAGCCTTTTATCGTTTTTAGGTTGAAATACCAGACGCTCAGGGGTACAAAAACAAAATCTACATATTGTCCAGTAGCAACACCGAACATTTATGATTACAAATAATGAAAAATACATTTTTTTTTTTAGTTTTTCTGGCATATTCCTTCTAAATCATGACTCTAAGGGTAGTGCAAGCTCCCATCTTGAAATTACGTGCCCACCCATGTTCTAAATACTCTTTATTGTATACTTTATAAAGGAATAAAACTTAAAATGTTGGAAATATACATACATAAAAAATATTTAAATTAATAAAAATAGAAAAATTATATTTTGCTTATATTTCATTTATGATTTTTATAGTAATTAGTTATTAAATTGTATTTTAATATATCTAAGGGCGGTTCGGGCTCCGATCTTTAAATTCGGTGCCCAACCCTGTTCTATAAACTCTTTATTTTAAATTTGTCAAAATAATATCACCTTAAATGATGGAAATATAATTAAAACTTAAATATTTTGTTTAATAAAAATAGAAATAATAATATTTAGCTGTATTATATTATCTTTAAATTAGTTTTTCAATGTTTATCTAGGAAACTCTTAGATCTACACCCAACACCTCTGTATTTCCCCGGAATTTCTCACTTATATCGTTTTTTATGATCTAAATATGGATGATTTTATGATCCGCATTAATGTATCTTTTTAATGAGACACCTTAATTGAGTGAAGAGGTATTTATAAGTCCATTTCCTTGCACAGACAACTTGTTATACATTCCACAGGCACACCCAGGGCAGGAGAGGCAGGGGGATAAATTAGCCCGTAGAATATAGAGGAGCAACTTGGCTGCTTAGTTGCCAAAATTTGCGATCTCTCTCTCTCTAGAAATAGCTAATAATAATAATAGGAGCAATGTCGTCGGGACATTATTTCGATTCTCTCTCCTCTCCTCCAATTAATAAGTAACAATTAGTGACGAATTTCCTTATTTAAACTTTATTTAAACCCTGACGACAGGTGGCAATGGTGGAGGTGCAACTGGACCACGACACCCAGGTGCCGCCGGGCATGCTGGTGGCCTTTGCCATCTGCACCACGCTCCTGGTGGCCGTGCACATGCTGGCCCTGATGATCAGCACCTGCATCCTGCCGAACATCGAGACGGTGTGCAATCTGCACAGCATCTCCCTGGTGCACGAGTCGCCGCACGAGCGGCTCCACTGGTACATAGAGACGGCGTGGGCCTTCTCCACGCTGCTGGGGCTCATCCTGTTCCTGCTGGAGATAGCCATCCTGTGTTGGGTGAAGTTCTACGATCTAAGTCCGCCGGCGGCCTGGTCCGCCTGCGTCGTTCTCATCCCGGTGATGATCATCTTCCTGGCCTTCGCCATTCACTTCTATCGATCGCTGGTCACGCACAAGTACGAGGTGACGGTGTCGGGCATCCGGGAGCTGGAGATGCTCAAGGAGCAGATGGAGCAGGACCACCTCGATCATCACAACAACATACGGAACAATGGGTTGCAGTTCGGGGCAGCCGGGGACATTGTCTAGCGGCAATGAGAGGGGACATACCCCGCTTTTTAAAAGACATATTTTGCGGCTCAGGGCAAAAGCCTCTCAAACTTTTAAGTGGAAAAAAACAATATATATTGTAAATTTGTAGTTTGATGCAAATTGTGATACGCATAAGGCAGTAGATTTTTACTATAAACTATAACTATATGAATGAAAGACCCTAACTAAAAGCAATACTTCGGGATTATCATTTAATGTCCGATGCATATTCCTCAAAAATTAGCTCATATATCTGTTAAAAGTCTTTATATATATTTATTGTGTCTCTTTTATAATTTGTACGCGTATGCCTCCTTTGGAACCACATCCCTGGCAGTCTTCCCTTTAATTGTTTAAGCCCTCTTTTTGGACACAATTTTAATCTCGATTGTCTCTTAGCCCGTTAATTTAATCTTAGGCCAATTATGTAAGCGATAAAAACAGCGCTGTAATTTATATCTATATATATGTATGAGTAAACTATATTTTCTATAAATTTGTGGCGGAGTTTTTATGTATTTAAGGGGAAGGTAAGGTTTATAAAATAGTAACGGCGGATGGCATTTATTTGTATAACCTTTTCTTTTTCTCGATCCGAAACGTGTCGATCGCTCTTTTTGCCAAACCATATATTCTTTTCTTAAAAATCTAGCTTAATTCTATGCGTTAGGACTATTATCGATAGCATACAAGATGAGGTGTTTACAATACCTAGATAAATTTAAAAATTAAAGCGAACTTAAATGGTTCGCCTATTTATCCTATTAAACAAATATAAAAAATACATTTACTATAAAATTTAACCCTTTAGCCCCTAGGTCTTCGATCTTCTTAACCCATATTACCCTAACCAAGTCGCTTTTGTAATCTAAGCCCCTGATTAAACGCTCTTCCCCACATATACTTAACCGGCACAAACGATTTTCTATTGAGGCAATGTCTTTGGCCTCCTTAGGGTTGCGTGCCGTCTCACAGCTGGAGGAAGTCAAATGGTGGCAAGACATGCTGCCTGTGGCTTCGGGTTGATTAGAAAAAGTGACACCGCACGCACGCCGCCTCCTAAACCTCCCCCAAGGAGACACCACATGGCACCGCCACAGATGACAAAGGGCTCCTGGCTCCTCCTCAGACTTTAGTCATCGACGACATGTCGTGCCCGGCAAGTGGATATAGTTCCGGTGTTCGCTGCCAGCGGTATCCCGGGGGCAATGGTCGTGGCCGGTATCAGGGGCAATGGCTGGGCAACCAACATCATGGATATGGGGTAAAAAAATCTGGCCGAGGGCTGGTCTACGAGGGTCAGTGGCAGCGGGGTCAGCGGCATGGCTATGGGACTCTGCGACGGGAGGAGCCCGATGGCAGCAAGCATCGCATCTATGTGGGTCAGTGGCAGGAGGATAAGCGCAGTGGCGAGGGCAAGCAGTTCTATGCGGATGGATCCGTGTACTACGGCCAGTGGCTGGCGGACAAGCGCAGTGGCCAGGGCATCCTGTGGCTGGCAGATGGCGGCGTCTATGTGGGAGAGTGGCTGCTGGATCAAATGCATGGCAGAGGAGTGCTTTTTACGGGTGAGTGGGTTGTGATTCCTTCTGATCTATCAGGAGTGCAATAGATATCGAAATATGATTTGAAATCAATTAAAAAGCTGCCTTAAAGTAGGCAATGAAATGCAGGTCACAGAAAATCATTGTAGGATCAAAGATATTGGAACTTAAAGATGAGTAACGCCACACGATTTTTTTGCCCTCGAATTTTTGGTGCTGGCTCCAGGCAATTTTCATCGCCAGCAGAAAAATAGGTGCATATTGCAATACAAATGTATGACCGTTCGGCATCTTAGCGATTTAATTGGTCTTTGGTATCTCTGGAATCTCTTTTCCTAAGGTTTTACATGTTGTAGCCTACTTTTTGACAGGATTTTTAATAGATATCAAAGCGAAAGCCCTATTTTTGAGTTGATTTTTAATCATATACAAAGAAATATACCACCAAAAACGAAATGGTTTCGAAATCAGTTGAGAAGGTGACCAAAATAATGCAACAAATTATGTAATGTAGCCTACTTATTGACAGGATTTTTAAATTGATTTCGAAGTTATAGCATTTTCTTTGCCGTTCATTAATTTTTAATTTGATTGATTTACTTAAATAAATATAAAATATTTAATGTCCTAAATTCGTTGCTTTTGTGAGGTTTAAAATAAAGTAGCATACTTTTGATCGCAGTTTTAATTGCTTTCAGTTCCACAACGATTTCTGTGGCATCTCTGATATTGTGTCTGTACAGAATAATCTTTTATTATTATTTAATTTTCTTTGATATATTTATTTATTTTTATTTATTTCTTTTGAATTTTGCTATAATATTAAATATATTTTAAACACTTTCTTATCAAATCCCCCCCAATAGCCAATGGCAATCGCTATGTGGGCCAATTCGAAGGAGGCTGTAAGTCCGGTGCCGGCGTGTATTACCATGGCAAGCAGGATAATGGCCAACGCATACAGCGCGGCTTTTGGAGCCAGGACATATGCAAGATGTCCCTAATGCCCCTGCTTTCTGGCTAAACTACCCAAAATTTCCATTAAATTCCACAAGCACTTTATATATATTAAAATAATGTTATATATATAGGTAAAAAACATTTGTTAGATAAGAACATACAAACCAATGATAATACAAAACTAAGCGACATAATCTATCATTAAACCCTTACTTCCTCCTACGACTTTGTGTTCCCACAGACGACTCCGGCTCTGTGGACTGCTCTGAATCCGGCACTGCCACTGGCACCGCTCGTCTGGGTCTCCTCGTTGAAAGCGGCGCTGTCTTTGGTGTCTCCTCCGGCTGGCGTACCCTGGCTGCCCTGGTGCTCCTTGGTGGGACTTTCTGCGATGGCGTTGGTGCCTCCTTCGGACTATCGTCGCAGGCAATGGCTATGTTGACTCTAGACTTGGCTTTGGGCTTTGTTTTCTCGATGGTCTGGGGTAGGGAAGGCTTCAGGCTGACCAAGGAGCTGGGTGACTCATCATCGGAACTTAACTCGATGGACTGGCAGGTGTCCAGGTTGACGGGCGGCGTGTTCTCGTTCTCGTTAGAGCTGCCACAGCTGCTGCTTGCCCCACTGCCACTGGGCGGCCTTAGTTCCAGCTCCGTATAAATCTTAAATTTGAGAGCCTTTTTCTCAGATGGTTTGATCCTCGAGGAGGTGGCCGCTGAGGGTGTTTCCTTTTCTGCTGAGTTTTTCCTTTCAGGCGAGAGAAGATTAAAGTTCAAGGCTCTGCGCAGTCCCTTGCCCTGCGCCTTCTCCGGACTCTCCGGCCTGAGCTCCAGCTCCGCTGTCTTCAGCTGCGTCCTGAAGTTGTAGCTGTAGTCAATGTCATCGGCTTCCTTCGGAGTCTCCAGTTCCAGCTGAGCCACTGTGATGGCCTCCAGATGCTGGCCCCTGAAGCGCAGATAGTTGGCTCGATAAAGCTGCTGGACCTGCACCATGGAACCCAGGGCAGCTCTGAGCTGAGGATCCTCCCTCAGTTTGCTATCCGCACTGGCATAGAAGTCATCCAGCTGCTCGCTGTTCCTCTGGAGAAAGCAGAGCCGAGCATGGAGGCAGCCCATTAGGAAGTAGGTGCACTGCAGCTGGAAGTTCTCGCGGAGAGCGGAGGGAGCCTCGTTCAGGCTCAGGTACCGATCCAGACTCGTCTGAGAGCTGGGACTTTGGGGCCGCAGGCTGAGCATATTGGGCAGGCCCACATCCAGCTGCTGCTGCTGCTTCCTGATGGGCTCCACCAGCTGCAGGAGCTGCAGGTTGCTGGCCAGGTCACTCAGTGCCGTATCCTTGACTTCCATCTTCTCTTTTCCCAAAGGAGCAGCTTCCTTTGGCCTCAAACGCTTGATGCCCAGACAGTGCTCGATGAGTCGCAGCTTGGACTGGGCCCTGTCCAGGTTCTCCATCTGCAGGTTGGTCCACAGCCAGGCCAGGAACACCTCGATGGCTCTCAGAGCCAGGCCCGACTGAAGGACTAACTGCAGGACGATGTTAGAGAAAGCCAGCCTTTCGGTCAGCCTGTTGGCCGAGCATTCCGTGCTCTCGCGGACGAGCGTGGAGAGCAGCAGCTGCAGGGAGCCCCCGTCCAGGCTGGAGAGATTGCTGAAGCTCCTTACCGTATCCTGCAGCGTGTCCAGTTGTCGCAGGGGTACGGGCATCCTGGGCTGCCCCTCGGGTTGCCTCTGCTGGTAACTCAGCCTAAATCTCACCGTTTGCAGGGTGATCAGGACGATGTCGCTCTTGCCCAGGCGTTCTGGGAGCTCGTCTCTTAGCTGCTCCACTAGGAGCAAGATCAACTGAGCATGACTGAGGCACTCCCTGCGGGCGTAGTAACTGGCCAAATGGCACAGGCAGAGCATCACGGTGGAGTCCTGGCGCTTGAAGAACCTGCCACTGGGCAGCTGTGGCCACAAGTCGTCCAGGAGGTCCTCCGCTCGCTCCACTTCCTCCTCCAAGTTCAGTTTCAGCCTCGGTTGCACCTCATTCTGGGCCAGAAAGTGTGTTAGGGATCGTAGATAGGTAAAGCGATCCATGAGCACCCAGCTAATCCTCAAAAGCAGCAGCCAGGCCTCATCCGCTTGAGACTGATAGCCCATCGTGGACAAGGCCATGGCGGCGGCCACAGCGTCGTCTATCAAGGCCTCCCAATCTATGGCCGTGTCCTCGCAGCCTAGAGGCTCTTCATCCGCTCGGTTGAAGAACTGATTGAAGCCAGCGATGGCCTCGCTGGCCAGGTTGACCAGGCGCTGTTCGCGTTCGATATTAATCTCTGAGAGATTCTGACGCAGCAGCAGCTCCTCCAGAAGGTTCTCCCCCGTTTCCTTCGAGGAAACCTTGCATTTTTGAGTCTCCAAAGCATCTAGGAGCAAGCCGACATGGGCATGGCCCAGGCAAAGCTGCTCCATTCGAGTCAGCGAGCTTTGTGTCTTTAGTTTAGTGATCAACTCCTGGCACTCCTTTAGAACAGAGCCATCGCTGCGCAACTGCCTCGAGATGAGCACCAAATGGTAGTCACTCATCCGGCAACGAAGTAAAGACTTCAAGTGCAACACCGAGGGATTCCTCACATAGTGCAGCACCGCGTACAGATCCGTGTCATAGAGCTGCCTTTTCTGGGCGGGGGAGAGGTCACAGGGCAAGGGACACGACTCGTGCCACTCATACACGCACCTCTGTATCTCCTTCTCCTCCTTGCCCTGGCTGTGGTAATAAGCACAGATCTGCGACCTCAGGCGGGCAGGATTTGTGAGCGAAGCCAGGTAGCTGGCGCAGAGGCGAGCGGCCATCTGGGGATCCTTGCAGTGGCAGCTGGCCTTGAACAAGCGCCTGAGCAGGCCTCGCAACTCCTGGCTGGCAATCAGGGGACGCAGCTGCTGGAGGGGTGCCAGGAGCTGCCACAGCAAGGACATTTGCTCGGGACAGGACACTTGATCGGCCACATGGGTTAGCTGGCGCACTAGCTTGATGAGTTCTAAGCTCGAAGGACCCAGACACTTCATGCTCTTGGCCACGTCCATGAGGATGCTGAGGATGCCCAGCAGGGGTTTGTGGGGAGTCTGGAAGGGGGAATATAAGTAAGTAGGAAGGAGACCCTATCCCCCTTTAAGAACTCACCCTATCCGCTTTCTCTGCCTGTGTCGACTGCCAGTTGATGTAAGCATCCAGAGCGCACAACCCATAGGCCATTATACAGTGCCTCCTCACACTCTTACAGGCCTCGTTCCCGCAACTAGTGCCCAGCGGACTCCTTGTTACATTCACCGCCAATCCCGCGCAGCTCTGCAGGAGCTGAAAGTGAGCTGCATACGCCTCCGGACTGCCTTCCCCCTCCATTTGCTGCCAAAACACCTGAAAGGGTGACTGCAGCTTGCTGCCACTCTGATGGAGTAGCGTCTGCAGGCGCTGGAGGGCCACCAGCAGGTCCGTCAGCCACTGCTCCGTGGCCTGGGGCGCGGCCTTGTGCTCGAAAAAGTTCTGGAACTTCCGGATGAGGTCGATGTAGGTGCGTTTGAAGTTGGGCGTGGCCTCGCGGACGTAGAGCAGCTTCAGGTAGTAATAGAGCAGCTGCAGGGCATATGTGAGGTTCGTCTCCTGCTTAAAGAGATCCTTGCACATGCGCAGCAGCTGCAGCGACAGCTGACTCGCCTCTGGGCTCAACATGTCAATCTGTACCAGAGCCAAAGTAAAGCTTAGATACTCGCTGAATTGGTTGCTCAACTCCGAGGTGGAGCTGCTGGCCAGGAGCTTCATTAGCGGGCCAAACATCTTGGCCATGCTCTCCGCGGGCAGGAAACTCAGGGACTTGAAGAATGTCCTGCTCCTCTTGCCAAACAAAGTTTCATTAAGTCTCTCCACAAGCGGTCCGGTTTTGGTAACTCTTTTCACCCTCATGGCATCGAAGAGCTCGCCCAGGGATTCCAGAGCAAAACACAGCTGGCTTGAGGCCTCCAGGGGCAGCAGTTGCTTCTGCATCAGCGTATAAATGCCATTAAAGTGGGTCAAATGGATGTCCAGATAGATTTTGTGGTCCGTTTCCTCCTGCAGGCGGCAGGGCTGCGCTCGGATGAGAGCGTACAGCTTCTGGCAGGCGCCAATGGATCGCTGGAAAGAAAAAGAACCCCTAATTAAGCCACTAAACTCCCAGGGTACCCAGCAAAACCCACCTCCTGGCACATCCCATGCAGAATGTAGCGCAAGCTGGTGAGATGCGCCTCCCACAAGCTGGCCTTCTCCTCGCTGGGTCGGACATGCGGCAGCATGACGCCCACTATGTCCGCGTAGAGATCCCCGTTCTGCTGGGGATTCTCCTTGACGGCATAGCAAATATGGCGCAGCACGCTCAGCTCGTAGCGCAGAGCATAAACGGCGTCCGAGTCGCCGTTGGTTCCGCGTCGCAATCCTTCCGAGATCTCACGGAACTTGGCCTCCACTGTTCGGCGAGCTGCCTCCACATCGCTGCGGCTGCCCTTTAGTTGGTTTGCTAAATCACCAGGCATTTTGTCGCTTGGATTTGTCACATTTAATTAAAAAACATTTAAGCGACGCCTGCTTTTTTCGTTGCTTTGCGCCAGATTTTGAGGGGCAGTGTGACCAGCCGATAGTATAAGAATTTGGGCGGGGAAAATACTAAAAGACGCCAATTAATACTGAAAATGGAATTATGCAGCTATTAGTGAAGCAAGGACACAAACCAAGAGAAGTGACATTGCGTATCGATATATTCGATCAACTTTTTACATTACATTTCAATTTAATAAATTTAGTACGAGTACGTGGCAATAGATGATTTGAAAAACATTATTTTCCACAATATTTGTTTAAAAAAATTAATTTAAAATAAAAATACTTTGGTTTTTGAAAGCGGAATATCAAATTCTAAATTAGAAAAGTAATCAGAGCGGATAATGCATCAATGATAATCGATTATTGCTTACAAAAAAACAAAGAAAACTTCGATTTTTAGCCAGCTCTATCGGAAATTCATTGCAAATTATGATTTTCCAACAAAATTTAAGTTCATTTATCCTTCCTAATTTCTTAAACACCTTCCCCTTAAATAAAACACGCACTTAAAATGATTTAGTTTATGTATTTCAGTTTCAATGGGGCTGGGGGATCTTACAGACACAATTCATCGTCTCGCTAAATAATCGTTTTGGGCCTGCTCTTTAATAATAATAATTGTTTGCATACACTTTTTGTTTTTTGTTTATTTAATGAAAGAAATCATGTCCTTAAATTGTCGTGTGTAATTGGATTTACTCGCCACACAATCAATCAAAACATGCTACTGCCTTTGAATAAGTTGGATTGGTATGGAGAAGGTAGAAATATCTTAAAAGTACATAAAGGAAAACAATTTTTCGAATGCGTGCAGATGTTAGAGAAAGATATATAGGACATGGTTATAAGGGAGGGGAAATGGTAACAATGAAAAGGTGATTTGAATCGCGCTCCATAAGGTTAGATTTCGCTTACACTTATATCCGTATTGAAAAGAAGGAATGACTTAAGAGTTAAAAGTTCTTAGCAGTAATATTTGTAAGTCGATTTAACGCAGCAGTTGTACAAATAAAAGGGTTTCGCTTTGAAATTGAAGAGGGTTACAAATTGTACAGTTCATAAATGTATGTATTGTTAAACCTAGGGCTAAGCAATTTTACAACTGATGAAAGGTGTTAAAACTGGAACTGGAACTCGGGTTTGGGATGAGGCTATATAGTAATGCTTGGTTGGTTCCTCTTGGTTGTTTTTCTTTTCGTTTTTGTCGCTTAAACTTATTATTTTCTGCTCTTTTGCTTTGTTTGTTTGATTATTACGTTCATTTTGCTTCGACTTTTCTTCTCTCTGTGTTTGTTTTGTTGATTTTCTTTTACTTTTTCCATTTTCTTTAGCTTACATTTTAGAGAAACAAGTTGTGGGTCTCCTTTACTATCAAAATATGATGTGTGTTGTTTAGTGTAAGTGTGTGTGTGTTTGTGGGGTGTATATATTTAAATTTATAACGTACAAAGACGATACAGCGACAGATCAAGGCTTTTAACCATCGTGCTTTCTCTTCTTGCCTCGGGCTTGCGACTCATCTGGAAATTAAGAAGGTTAAATGATGAGGAAATGCCTTATTTCTTGGTTAATATTTTAAACTTACCAGTGGCTGCCTTTTCGTCATCCTTGCCATCCTTGGCATTAACTGATGCCGCTGATTCATTTGCCTCGCCATCGGCCTCATCAATATCGGAATCCTCATCTTCATCATCCTCGGCACCCTCGCCCTCCTCCCAATCGGAGTTATCCTCCTCCAAATCGTCATTGTACACCTCCGACAAGGACACCTCGCCATTATCCTCCTCGTCGCTCTCATCGCTGTCACCCTCCTCCTCGTCATCGTCGCCGGAAACTGAAAGAATGCGAGGAAAATTAAGGATTAATGGAACTTCTAACTCTCGAACTTCCCTAAATCGAATTTAATATTAATTTGAAATAGTTCTGTGAGGGTTCAAATTAATATTTTCGTATTTAAATGTGTAATCTTCCGACTTGCAACGCTAATTTAAGGCCGAAAGCTCTTTTAAAACTCGAAAATCCTCGAAATTCCTTTCAGAAAGGGAAGTCCCTTTTATCATCTTCGAGTTAGAGAAGTTCGAATTTAATAGAAAACACTTTCAGAGAGAGCCATGCTTACAATATGTGGCATTAGCCAGATTGAGAATGGCCAAGAACCAATAGAGAAGGATGGCGAAATTAATGGGTGGGTTTTGGGGCGCCCTTATCACAGATAGCTCGTTGTTAGGAGAGTTAGTAGCGGCTGTGGCAGCAGCTGTGGCTTCCCTCAACTGCAACTCTTTCAGATATTCATCTAATTCGTCTACTTCTTGATCTTGGTCCTCCGTTTGGGGAGGCAGCGGCTCTTGTTTGGCCTGCAAACTCTTTTTCGCCTTGACCCGCTGCTCCAGAGCCTCGAGCTCGTCTAAATCGATTTCTAAACCGTTCAAACAGAAGGCACTGCGCTTATCTGAAAGGCGACAGAAGCCGTTGTTGAATTTAAGCTTGCTTTTCTTTTGTTTTCTTAGATTAAATTCCTTTAACCGCTACCCATGAAAAGCTATAAACCAGCTAAGCAGACGGACAATGAGCATTCAAATGGTCGGAAAACTTCTGATAACTGCGATGGCCTGTGATTTATAAAATCCTTTCAAAATACACACCTTCCTCCTCGGAATCGTTGCCGTTGACCTCATCATCATCATCCCCATCGGATTGCGCTTCCTCGTCGTTGCAATCAAAGCTAAAATCAAATAAACAATTAATACAAATACTCCCTAAAATGTAAGAAGAAAACTCACCCATCGAGAAAGTTTAACGATGGCAGCATCTTGAAGATCTTCTCACGATAATTCTCCACCTGGGTAGCATCGTTATTAAACAGATCCAGCACTGCTAGATTCTTGAACTCCTCCAGGGGCTTCAGGGCATCCAGATCCTTGATCTTGTTGCCGGACAAGTTCAGATATTGCAGTTTGGGGCTGGTGGTCAGATAGTTGAGGCCGCTCGAAATGCGGTTGTCGGACAGCTCCAGTTTCTTCAAGTTGGGCAGCTTGGGGAAACCTTTCAGTGTGGTGAGGCCCACGTTGATCAAGCTAAGCGATTCCAAGGCGGTGTATTCGTCTGTAAGGCCAACGATGCTTGTACTCCGGCAATTGTCCAGATTCAGCTCTGTGATCTGTAATAATTAAAACCATAGATAGTATTGTATATTTAAATTCTAGATTGTCGATAGACAATAAGCCAATATCGTCAAGTTTCTATCGAAGCTGGTTTGAGTATGGGCTAAAATCTCTAGTCGTACTTCGAAATGCACTTCATTTCCGTATATCGATATCACACTACGCGATATATTTCAGCGATAGAATTTGTAAATTCCATATCGATAGCACAATCGATGTTTTGACAGCTCTAGTCAGTGTTCCCAGATCAGGGGTTTTCCCCCTAGATTAAGGGGTTTTTTGATGTCCTAGGCGGAATTTTAGGGGGGAGGAATTTTTAGGGGGAAAGTTTAGGGTTTTGTTTCGGAACTGATTGATTTAAATACGAGTTTCTTCGAAACCATCGATAACAACAGAGGTGGAGCAACATCGATGACATCGACGTTTTTTTCGTGATAGTACATCGATAGTTGTTCAGTTACGTCGTAAATCTTCACGTTTTTGTTCACTTACGTTGTAGATCGTTACGTTTTTGTTTTGGATTTTTTAGGGGGAAATAATGACTATTTGAGATTTTTTAGGGGGAAAGCAAAATTTTCATCTGGCAACTCTAGTGTGCAAGTGCAGAGCAAACGCAAGAAAAAAAAGATGGAGAACAATACACACGCAAAAATCGATCAAACGCTGAGAATTTTTTTTGTTGAGATGCAAATCGACATTACATGCTAAATAACCAAATTGGCGTAACGACAAACGACTTGGTAATCAATTGCTGCTGTACTTTCGCCAAATTGCGCATCAAAATGGAGGCTGCGAAAAGTGCCAACGCGCGTTTATGTAACCCCAAAAGAAACAAAGAAAGAAAATGTGTGTCTGTGTGCTAGCGTGTGTATGTGTGCGTGTGCCTCACCACAAAGCAGAATGCGCAAATTGGGCAACGCGAAGAGAGAGCGAAGAGCAGAACAGCCATGACAAACAAAATGGAATCGGGGGCGGGGGTGGGAGCGAGAGCAGAACATGCCGGCAGCAGTCACAACAACAACATGTTTGACCGTGACGTAGTAGTTGTTGCGCGCCTGTCTGCGAACAGGGGGTGGGGATGTTGATGGGGGAGGAGGTCGACTGATAAGCTTCGAACGAAAAATGTACACATTGCCCGTTGGAGGCTGTGCAAGTTCACTTGAGATTACCCAATTATCAATATGTCACGCTGCCCCAACGAGACAACAAGATGGTGGGTTGCCCACCGAGAGTCCGTCTGCCTGTCTCTGTCTGGCCGAGAAACAGTTATGTGGGCACAGGGGAACTTCTCTAAGAGAAACTACTTAGTAACAAGATTTCAGTTTAAATTGTAGGTCAAGTTGGGGTAATATTACACAAGGCATTTAAAGGTTTTTCTATAACTTAAAACATTTCAAATATAACATTGTATAAGGAAAAGAATAGTCTATGCCAAAAAAACTGACCTTGGAATGGAAACAAGTTTTCAAAAATACAAGAAAAAGTTATAATTTTCTATAATTACTAAACTCCTTATAATTTATAGAGTCGAAAATGTACTTTTAAGTTAGGCTGTTTTAACATTATTTAATGTTGATAAGCTTTTTCTTTAGTTGTGATAAGAAATTTATGTTATTCCTCCCATGGGAACCATTACTCAAAATTCCTAAGGAATGTGTAGCTGTGGGTACAAAAATGTATGAATTAATCAAGAACGTTCTACAAGCTACATAAGAAAATAGTTTGGGGGGCGATTCGCGGTAGAGAAGTTCAACTGTATCTCGGGTTAAATGAGTGAGAATGAATGCACACAGCTTTTGGCTTTGGCTTAGGCGCGTACGAGTATGTATGCGTTGCTGTTTTTGTTCTGCCTTGTTTTTTTTTTTTTTTTTTTTTTCGTTGTTTTGCTGCCTTGCTCACGTAGTTTCTGTTGTGCATGATGGGTGGGTGGGTGTGGGTGGGTGGCCGGGTGACCGCCGATTGAGATTGAGTAGGCTGGCCGAGGACCGGGACGACCAGAGCGCATGTTTATTAATCAGTGGCAGTAGCAGCGGCCTGGCTTTGTCTTTCGCCTGCACTTCTTTCGCGCTGCAGTGGCGGGCGGGAGAGCGGGATGGCTAGAGATAGCGGGGCAGGTGGCAAACGTGGGAGGGGGAGGCAGCATAAAAGTATTATGACTGCGCAGTCAATATATGTTTGTATGTGTCGATTATTATTTTGTGCATAAGTTTTCTTGACTTGTGCATGAACACATGGCCGCCTGTATATGTATGTGTTTGTCGCTTGTGCGTATTTGTGCGGATGATGCGCGCCCCGCGCTATAATGTTGTTATAGATACATTTTGGTATCAAATAACCTGAAATTACAACATGCAGCAAACACACACGACGCAAACGCACACAAACACATGTTGCCGCCGTGTTTGTCACAATTGAAGGCCGGCAGCAATAATAATAACAACAACAACAACAACAACTAGAGCAAGAACAAGAACCCAGCAGCAGCATTGCCAGCTGTGGCGTTTATAGAACTTCAGGTGCGAAAAGATCGTTAGCGATTTGTCGACCAAAGGTGACTAAAAATCACTAACACGATGCACCTTTTCCTCATGACTACAACTTGTAATAATTGCTTTTTTAGCCAACAGAAGTTCGTATTTGGGCTGAAGACCACGAAAAGGGGAAGGCGCAAAAATCCGCGCACATGGCAACACTGGCTTCGTATATGTGACACAAACACATATGCAGGCGCGGAGAGGCAATGGCATGTGTGTAGAATTTGCTTATGGCGATCAATTTTTTTTCTTGCGTTCTGTTCTTTCTTGTTGATGCCGCTGCTTCTTCTTCCAGAGCTCTTCTTTTTTTATATGGCGTCGACACAAATTGAAACTAGATTTACATGATGACGCAGTTGTTGTTGTTGTCGTTGATGCACTCTCACACTTTCACATGGGCACGCAGCGGAATTTAAATGAAAGAAAATTTGTGTAATGCCAAAACAAAAGCCGTGGCGCGTTTTTCTTAGAACTTACCTGATTTGCTTTGCGTGCGCGTCGCTCCAATTCTATTCTCTTCTCCATTGCAGCTGCACTGGGTCCTGTTTTGTTTGTTTGTTGATTTTTTTTCTTCGCTCGGGTCTCTTCTCTCCGGATGGCGAGTTTACGGATACGTGAATTTTCCTCCTTTTTTTTTGTTGATGGGGCTGGCTCCCTTCGAAAAACAGCGCACGCACCAAAGGCAAAAAAGACTCGCACTCACACAAACAAGCACACGCGCGCTCCGCTCGCACACGCTCACTCACACAGACGCAGCTGAGTGTGCCTTGCAAATTTTTCTTTTTGTGCTTCTTTCGGTATTTTCGATGCCGCCACCGCGCGATTCTCGCTGATTTTTATTGCTAAACAAGGTGGTGCTGGGGGTGGGAGGTGAAACGAAAAAAAAGGAAAACAATAGAAAAAATTAGTAATTGCCTTTGGATTTTTAAACCGCAACTGCACTCGCAAAAACCGACTGCATTGTAACGCATTTCCCTCGATATTCCAGAACATGACGCGCTTTTTCAAACGACCTTTTCCACGTGAATGCGGCGCTTAATCGGAATTAATTTACATTTTCTGGCTGAAGGAGATGCCGCTGCATCGGTTACGCACTTACCTGGCGATGCTGAATATTTAAATACTCGGAATCAATTTTTAATTGTATTTTCAACCAACAAGAAGCAACACTAGTGTTGCCAGATGACAATTTTGCTTTCCCCTAAAAAATCTCAAACAGTCATTATTTCACCCTAAAAAATCCAAAAAAACTTCTAAATACGTTTCGTAGCGCCCAGCTATTGCATGGCAGCCGCCAGTAGCTGGCAGTAGCTGGGCGCGGCGGAACTCGCAAATGACGTAAATTTGAAAATAGGACCGCATTCGCCGGCGCGTGGCAAAAAAAGCGCGTTTTTGAGTTTCCTGGTATTTTTACTTGAAAGCTGATAAGTACACACTTACTATTTGAATCAGATTTTTGTAACGGATAAACTGAAAATATATAAAAAAAGACAAATTGACGTCACAACGCTGGCTGCAGCCAGGATTCCTGGGAGTAGGGGGTGAAAGTGGGAACCGGGAACGCAGCAGCTCTAGCACCACAATGCAACTCCAGTGGCCTAGTACATCGGGTGCTGAGACGATTCTGATCCCGAAAGAGGAACTCGAGGAGTGTAATTAGCGCCACACACTAGCAGTCAGAAGAGGGATTCACTAAGCTACTGAATCGATCGATACCACCATGGCGAAGAGAACAAATCCTGGACTAGTAAAGAACTATTTGGAATTATTTAATTTATTTATTTTGTACTAATTGCTACATTTATTAAAAAGAAAAAACATCAAATCTTTTGTCGAAAGAACCTGCCAGCTTCTTTCCCCGTGATTATTTTAATGTCAGCTTAATGTACACCAGCCAAGACATAGGCACAAACACATATTCAATTAAAAAAAGGCATACAAAAATGGCAGACACAAGCACACGTATTTTCAAAAATGGCATGAAAATATGGCATAAAATATTTTAATATAATAACTTAAATTATTAGTAAAATCAAGGCCAGAAATATAACTTTATTTATATTCCGTCAAGGTAAGACTTTCAGCTTATTCTTCACAACAAAAAAATCCCTTACCTTCCCATTAGATATAGGATTACCGTTGCGAAGGACGACGGAAGGATGCCTTAATTAGCCACGCAAAAGACCAGGGAAATAGCTTTGGCTGGTAATTAAAGGTACTATGTGAAGTCAACGAACGCTGGAAGTTGAAAAGTTAACCTTCTGTTGACAGGGTGCGTTAGCTTTCACGACTTGGCAGGACTTTACAAAGATGGGCGCGTTGGCAAGGAAGAGAACTTCCCCTCGACTGTGTCCCTGAACTTGGTGCAGCTTTAAATGAAGTAAACGTCTCAATTTGATTTTCTTCGCCTCGTTTATCCTGCTTGCTTCCTGCTTTCATTCTCCTTCCCCGTGATTATTTTAATGTGAGCTTAATGTACACCAACCAAGGCACAAACACATACACACACATACATTACAGGTAATTGTTTTTACTGTATCAAAGGAGGAAATTTACCTCAGTGAATCTTACAGAGAGAGATATTGTAAGAGAAGTTAAAAGGCCAACTTTACCAATTAAATATTTAATATTTTTATTAAGAAAACGGATATTTTGCATTTATTAAAGTGTATTAAATATTTTTTGTAGTCATTATCAGTATTATCAATATTATCAGGTGGTAAAAATTATTATTATTAAACTTGGGCTTAATTAATAAGTAAAATCAAGGTTAGTTGTATATTTTCTATTACTCATTCGCATTTAAATAACGTTTTTCTCACTGCACACTCGAGCGTATCAATTAGTCAGGTGTTCGTCCTTCTGCCTCCGCAAATTTGCCAAACGTGTGTCCTCGCTCCACTTGGGGATAGTCATAAAAAGGTGGGAATTGGAAAATCGGTAGTGGTTCCAGGGGGTGTGATGCTGGTCAGGATCGGATGCAAAGGTCCTTCAGCAGCAGCATCATCGGTTGCACCATCGATGAGCAAGGATGGCCCCTGCTGAGCTGTTGTTGCCTCCGGGGGCCTAAGCTATTAAAAGCGCGTTAATACTGCGAGTGTGCCATCTATTTGTGGTCTCCAAATAGGAGGATGTGCCGCACTGGGAGCTTTTCATCCTCCTCATCCCCGGCGACCGGGAGACCGATTATTTGTGCGGTGCGTTAACATTGGTAACTGTTGCTTTGGTAAACAACCGTCTTAATGGCTTTTGTGGGGTTCGGTGCAAATAAATAGAAATGAAAAAACAAATTGGGTGCGAAGGCGGTTTGTCTACTTGGGTTTGCCTATCGATTAAATTAATTTGCCTATCGATTATGAGTTTGAAATATTTAATTTAAATTAAATATATTTTTGTTTGTTATTATTACAGTGCCTTTCTTTTTACAGAAATTAAAATATTATTAATTTAAGCTTGCGAAGTATATACAAATCTTGTAGATGCTATAAACTAGCTTTTTGAGAGTAATTCCTATCGATATATCCCTTTGATCGATTTATATTAGGGCTTTAAATAAATTTCTATATATTTTCATGAACAGAATATATTTTCTACGCACAAACTAATGTTTTTTCAAAACAAATAAGACTTGAATAATATCCTGCAAATGGAAAACCATTCTAAGATATTTCTTGCTTTCGCAAACAACTGTTTCTAAAGCACAAATAAAGAATATACAATTTAAAACCCAACACGGAGTCCACTATTGTTTTCATTTAATAATATTTACCCCTTTCACTCCCCCTAAAAAACGTGTTCTACCATTTTTAAGGTCTTATTAGGAGCCATGAACAGCAACTAACTAATGTTTACTGCCGTCTGAATGGGTATTAATTAACTAAGTAAGCCCAGAGATGCCCCATGCGAGATAGACTCTCTTTTCGGCGCTTTCTCTCTCTTCCTGGCAACCGCACATTTGTACGGAGACCAATCAACAGTTTGCCGTGGTGCGAGGAAAAGCTCTCGGGAAAAACGTCGGGAAAAGCTCGGCAGAGAGAGATGCTGCGACGCCGCACTATGGGACCCGTAACATAAAAAAGATATTTTTCAATTTTGACTTTGATAAATCATAAGTAATCACCCAAAAAGGGTAGCACATTGTGTAAAATTTTTTTAAATAGGTTGAACAATTATCTATCATATCCCATTTAAATTACTTGATTATTTTACTTGGCTCAAAAGTTATTAATTTTTTAAATAAAAAAGTCAATTGGCTCTACCGTGCGCTGGCAGCGGCCGAGGCAGAGGCAGCAGCCACAAGTTGCCTTTTCGACATTTGCAACAGTTGCTGTTGAGTGGCTTCGAAAGTCGGACGTGGCGAAAGGTATAGCGGATGGATCCTAGATCAAGCCCTGGCGAAAAAACTCTTATCAGTGGATTTATCTCTCACGCTGTGTGTGTGTGTGCGTGAGGAGGAAAATTGAAAACTCTTGTAACGGGAAACTAGTTCAAGTGCAGAAGCGCGAAAGTTGCCAGCAACATTGTTGCCACAAAAAAGTGAAAAATTCCAATTTCAAATAAAAAACGGCAAAACCTGAAGACATAAATTATAAAAGTAATAAAAATATACACATACAGAGGCTGATTTTTGGCACATGTTTTAATAAAACCAAAATTTCGGTGATTTCTTATTTTTGCGACACATGTTGGTGCCTTCTAAAAAACGAAAAAAATGAAATAGTGTTAAAGCGGCTACCATAAATTCTAATACGAAACAGAGAAATGAAAAATCTCAGCTAATTCAATTCAGATTGAAAAATACGATTATAATCTGGCCATCAGCACAGCCCTGACCCTGCACACCCCCAAAAAACCCGAGAAAGAAATCGTGGAAATCCCAACGAAATTACCATATGTAATGCACACACAATCGCAGAGGCTGTGTATCTGTGTGAATGAAATTCGGGCACTGAGAACAAAACGCAGTTAAAATATTGAATTTTAACACTATTTGTTAAATTTATGGTTTAAAGATCAAGTTATTAAAAAATGCAAGCGGTAGTTTTGATTCAAAAGGTTTTTACTTAATATCGAAGTTTTTGTGTAACTTTTAAATATTACCAACATGGGTTTTTTCCTTGCTATTAAAACAAAATTCTTATGTAAAATAAATAAAACAAATTAATGACAAAATATATGTAAAATATAGCTGTTTTTGACATTGCAAAGGTAGTCATCAGTATCCAATTGATAATAGACCTCAAAAATCAGCATTACAGCTGAAAAAACCTCGATTTATTGATATTTATCTGCAAAAGTATCGAAAACGTCGACGTTTTTCTAGCTTTATCTGCGTGATTATTACCAAGATGCGACCAGATCCAGTTGGAAATTCTAGGGCAAAGCAAGATTTTAAAAAAAAATAATAATTTATCTCCTAACTTAAATAAACAAAATTTAATATAAGTTTAAAAAGGATAAAACTTTTTAAAGTAATCTTCTTTTAAATAAATATTTTAAAACCTTAACTTTAACCTTGCTCCCCCCTTTTCTCACCGTGCAAAACATATTCACAATTCAACTTCTTTTTTGACACGCGTCTGGCAAGAAATTTCGTTACGGTTACGCATTTCTCTTTGCTCTTTCCCATTCCCCGTGCTGTTTGTTTCCTTGGCCTTCCTATTTTTTTTTTTCTTTTGGGGTTTTCCTGCAAATAAATTTCTGTTGAATTGATTTGATAACACAGCATAGAACAACCAGCAACAGGCAACAAGCAACAAACAGCGTCAATCGGCGGCACGGCAGCAGCAGCAGCAACATCACCTCATCCCGCAGCCGGAGAAAGGTGAGTACCTCTCTGATTTCTTTTTTTTTTCTGGGTGATTCGTGCTGGCGAATTTTCCTCGATTTGCATTTCAAAGGTTGTTGCGTGTTGTGTGTGTGTGTGCGATTATCATGTCTGGCCCCCCTCTGCCCGTTGACAAAAATGTCAGGCGGCTCACGCTGCGTATGATTGATTGGGCCGCAGCAAGCGTGTGTGTTCCATAATTATGTTAACGTGTGGGTGCTGTGAGCTGCAGCGATTTGTGCTTTGAATTCGCCTATTAAAGGGATTTGATTCGGAGAATTTTGGATTTTTTGGGAGAGCCTCTGGCACGTGGTTCACGAGTATTCGTAGGTAGTGAAGCGCACTGAATTTCCTAGATAAATATAGCCATACGTCCAGGTATATTCTGCCAAGAACAACAAGGATTTTCGGTTGAGTGCCTATGAAGAAACAGTGATAGCTTCTATGGAAAATAATGAATAGGTTAAGAGATAGAATTTGTTTTGTTTAGCACGAGAGAATAATCAATCAATTTTATTGAACTTTGTGAGAACTTTAAAGCTGTCAAAATGGTAGAAGATATATAGATTTAAGGAAGAGGTTTAATTTAATGTATTTCTTTATTTTATTTACCAGCAAAAAATTATAAATTCACAATTTTTGGGAAATATTTAATTATTTTATATTTATAATATGAAAACTAGAAAGTTTTTGACTTGGAAACCATTTTTTGGCAATTAAAATAAGGAAAATATACAAGTAATATTTTTTGTCATTGTGATTACCAAAAATACTCTTTTCTTAAAATTTTTTTAAAGCCTTTAAATTTGCCAAGACGGAATCCCGAAAAAACTTCTCTAATACTAACTCTCATTACCAGTGTTATTTTGCGTACAGCAAACATCCTCCTAATTTTGTGTGTAATCCTTTCAGCCAAAACTTCCTCCCTTTGCACTCCGCCAAGCGTGAATTACCAGCCTTCTTGAGAGTATTTCGCCTTGGCAGGAAGTTTTGAGCATTTTGGTTCTTGTGTAAACCTTACAACTTTCCAGCTAAGGAGGAAAAACTACAACTTCCTTCCGCCGAGATTGAGCTGATGAAGTTCTGTGTTTGTAATCTGAAAAGTTTAATTAGCTGATGGCAAAGCTTGTTAACTTGCCAGCTGAACCAATTAAACAATTTTCCAATTATATTTGTATGCAATTCATTTAGTTCTTTCCTTCATTTTTAATCGAGTTTCAGTTGCAATTAAACGGACGGCAGGGCGGGAAGGGAATTCCACTTGCCAGAAGTTATGCTTAATTGGCTTTAATAAAGTAAGCCACTTAGAGCCAATTATGAGGCCGCCACAGAGCATCGCACATTTTTCTTTTCCGTTTTTTTTTGTTGCCTTTATTTCCCCCGTTTTTTTTGCCGGTTTTTCCTCGTTTTCATTTAAATTTCCGCCACATCCTTCGTGCGGGTCGTTTGGCGTTTAACGGCGATTCATGGCCGCCACCGGCGACGGCATCTGCCGCAGCAGCTCCAACGCATTTTAGCACCTTGACACCTGTTCCGCCGACACGCCTTGGCGTCCATCAACACCTGGACGTGCTTGCAGTCCCGCCTTGCATACTTTCCGGCGTCCGGCATTCCCACGGAGCGTATGAGCGATTTATTACTTTTTTCACGCCCGGTAATTGATTTAAATTATTTGCATTAAGTTGCTGATTTTTTTTTTATAGAGAGAGTAGGGGTTTTTACGGTTAATAAAATAGTTAATAGTACGGTTAATAGGTTTTTGCTACCTATAAATATTTTATTAGCCAAGTTTAATTAAGCTACGAAGAATATCAAGTGATTCAGTCATCAAAATATTAAATAAAACTAATTAAATAACGAGAAATGTATTTAATATATTTTTGTTTTACTATTTTTCAAGCATTATTTAAGCCTTACTTTATAGAGACATATAATTAATATAACTTAGCTTAAATCTCACATTATTTAACTTTATTTCCAAGCAAGGCGTTGAAAAAAACATAAAATTTTTGTGACGCACGTGGCATTGCCCAGAGAATTAGCATTAAAATTAATAAACTAGAAGAAACTACTTGGGGGAGCTGCCCTTAGCTTACAGTCCCAAAATCGTATATAAAACTTGTTTTACTATCCAAAACCCTCGACCGAGTTTTGTTGTTTTTTAACTTTGATTTTTGTACTATTTTTTTTTTCATAGTTCTTTTATTTTTATTATTTTTCCCTCGGTTTTTAGTGGTTGTTGCTGTTGCTCTGCACTTGTGCTGAAGAGTCCGTGGAGGCAGGACGAGGAGGGTTCCGAGGATATGGAAAAGAGGGCCAGATTTTAGTTGCGTTTGGCATTGACATTTATGCGCAACGGGACGGGAATAGGGTGAAAAAAAGAGAGAAAACTGAAACAGAAATTTTATGGCACATTATTATTTTTACTCGGCGTTGGAATAAATTTTGCGGAAAAGGATGCACGCGTCGTAACGCGTTTTTATCTGGCAAATGTTAATTTTTAATAAACTTTATGCGGCATGAGTGCGGGCGAGAGTGAGCTTTAAGGGTCGCGTAAAAGTTAACAAAATGAACTGCTTACAAATGCGAGGACAACGCCAGTTACTTGTCTCTTGGTTTCCTGGGTTATTCTGATTTTTAGTAGTCATTGCAGTAGGATTTTGGGATGAGTTCTTGATTATTTAGGTTTTATTTAGGGGATTTTGGTTAAGGATGTAGTTTAAGAACTCTAATTTATTTTTAATTTATTCCTTGAATTGTAAAATAGCTATCCATTTATATTTTTAAAATTATTTTTATCTAAAGGAAATAATCATTAAATAAAATTCAGACATACACAGACATTTTATTGTATAATTCTTCAATAAAAACTCTACAGACAACCCATCTAAGCAAGCAATTGAACAGCCTTTCACAGGATAATATTAGAATAATTATAATATAATCCTGTAAAAAGTTGATCATGTGCCTAATCTTCAGGGCTGACATTCTTGGGATTTTTGCATACGCTTTTGTTCCAGGAGCCTCTGACAGATACTTAGGACCTGGTAGCACCTGGTCAGGACCTGCTGGGCACAGGGTCTCCTCGCCTCCGGAGTGACCTGCTTCTTGAGAATCTTCTGGGTGTAGTAGGCCTTGAGTTCAATGCGCTGGCGTTGCTTCTGCATTCGCTGCATATAAGGTCGAAGCTCGGATTGTCTTCTCCGCACCAAGTTGCACAGGGAGCAGGGTTCCGTTTTCCGTTTAGAAGGGATCTTTTCTAGGGTCTTGTCTTCCTTTGTCCTCTCTTCCTTGGTCTTTTTTTCCTTTGACTTCTTTAATTTGATCTTCCCTCCCTTGGCTTCCTTAACTTGAGGCTTACCTAAGGGTATCTCTGGAGAGACAATGTCCAGCTCATTGGGCTTGAGCAAACTGGGATAGGCATCCGTGAAGCTTATTTTGGAGCCATAGGACTCCATGAACTCTGCTATAATATCGGCTATGACCATGGGTTGGTTCGGTTGGACATCCTCCAAGCTAATGGGCTCCATGGCGGAGATTTTTGAAGGCGAAAGGGAGAGAGTTTCATGAGGCTTTGCTTCGGCAACGGTGACGCTCTCCGAAGGTCGTCGGCGCTCATTGAAGTTTGTTTCCGCATCCTTTTGCTTTTGACCTTTGTTTTCCATTGGTTTCGCCTCCTCCCTTTGGTTTTTGTACTGGCCAAAGGGACTGACGTACTTCTGGTGTCGCTGCAAGCCGACGGGCAGTGGCCAGCCGTGGCTGGACACCTGCCTCAGACTGTGCTCCGAACCGCGGTAAACGGACAATTTCGATTCGGTAGCAGGTTGAGTGAAGGTTAACTCGGGGACATATTCCTTGTGGGGAATACGTTCTTTCTTCTCCTTACTGGCCTTGAATGGAATATAGCCAAGGGTGGAGGTCTCTGACGAGCGCCGGGAGTGCGGTTTTCTTATGGATCCAATTCTATGTCTCGTGACTGGATTTGTGATCGTAGAGTCCCTGTTGTATTTGGTTTTTTGCCAAATACTGGAGCCTGTGCCGAGGCCTGAGGATTCTTGGGTCTGATCTCTTGGATTATTTTCGGGTATGTCATAGGCTTTATAGCCGGGAGCCTTGAGCGATCTACCAAAGATTGAGCTCTGGTCTTCACTGAGCTGAACGCTCGGATTTATTACAGGTTCGGGATTTGTATCTTTGAGGACTACGTTTCTCCTGTTGTCTTTATTGGCAAATACTGACGAGTGCCAGGAGAGGGGCTTTCTTATGGAACTCATTCTACGTCTCCCCGAATTGGATTTTCGCTTTAATTGATGTGTGATCACTAAATCCTCGTTGAGTTTGGAATTCCGCAAAATGCTGGAGTCTGAGTGGATGCTTGAGGTTTCTTGTCGAGCTTGGGACTGACTTGCTTCTCTGCTCCTTTCTCTTTGATATATTTCGGATATTTTATAGGGTTGATAGCTGTTCTTTTTTTCCTTAATATGCTTTACCCTAGATTTCGGAAAATGGGGAATTAGGAACAAAGAATCTTTGAGCGTGGAAAATTTCTTGTCTGGAATTTGTAACTTCCTTCCCTGATTTTTTGCTTCGGCAGCTGCCTTTTCTTCTAAAGTTTTGGATACATACGATATTTTAGAGAATCTATGTGTGATGTTCTCCATGGATGACTTTGATTTCTTTAGGTTTTCTGTTTTTGATATTTCCGCTTTGAGGTGCTTTTTAGAGGCCTTTGTCTCGGAGTGCCTTTCAGAGGCCTTTGCCTTGGAGTCGTAAACCTGCGAGGGGTCCGCCTTATCCAGCTGCGAGGTCCTTACGCTTTCCCTTGGAGTATCAATGCCGTAAGTCCCGGATATATTATCATATTCGGCACTATGTCTGTGTATCTCCCTTCTCTTAAGGGGCTGATGCTTCCTTTTAAAGGAATTCCTAATACTGCCCATGCTTTCCAGACTAGGATGATCCTTTTCGAAGCTAGTCAAGGCCGTTGTGCTGGGTTGTGGGATTGTGCCCATTTCTTTGCTTTTCGTTGGGGTTTTAGGTGTTCGATTAACATAGGGCCCCTGCTTCGAGGCAAATCCTGGCTTTTTTAAAGGCTCCTTGGATTTAAGACCTCGCTTTGATTTCTTCTTGGGTGCTTCCGGCGGAGGAATCTCCTTTTGATTTGGTAGAACAATCAAAGGATGGCGACTGGTCAGCTTGTTGAGTTGTTCCAGCTTTTTGGACAGCTCCTCCTTGAGATAGGGATCCTTGGACTTCTTAAGCGCCTGATCCACCTGCTCCTCCTCGCGTTTCCACGAAAGCCATTGTTCTGGACTCGGATAGTCGCCAGGCTTGAGTTCTTTTTGCTTTTTAGCGCCCTTAACCTTCGCAGGACCTTCTGCACTCCGAAAACAGGACACAAACTCCTGGTATATGTGATCTTCCAGGTCCACGCCCGGTGGCAGCTTACTCTTCCTCTTGCGGGATAGGGTTGGAGGCCAATCCTTTCGAAATGGAGACTTCTGCCCACCCTCGGGCGCCACTATCCTGGCGTTCTGCTCGATGCGCCTGCGAATGCTCGACAGTCGCTCCTGGCAGCCGCTGGCATAGTAGCTCCACGTGGCCCGGAACAGGAAGTCCTTGTTGGGTCCCCAGCTTAGATTCTGGAGCAGAGGCGACAGCTCCTCGATCTTGGTCCGCAGGCAGTGCCGATTCAGCACTGGGGTTTTCTTTAAACAATTCATTTCTGAGCTGAAATTTTCTCAATTTTTTTTTTTTGTGATTTGGGAGGTATTTTTTTTTAAAACACTTGACAAAATAATTTGGCATACTTGCTTGACTAATAATATCTTCTCTGTGGGTTATTTTAAAGGAGGCGCTATAAGTTGGGTTTTAGATGTGGTAAACATTTTATTTATTAAAAATATAGCTTGAGGTTTATATTAGGATAAAGGGAACTATGGTTTTTGGAAACTCAAATCTTCAGAAACTAAAACCTTTAGGTCTGGTCAAGGTTGTTTCGAAAAATAGCTAACTTTTTCCCTAGGTAATTAAAAAAAAAAAAAAAAACGTTTAATGTTAATCACAGTTTATTTAATATAAAAACACAGAGATGATGTACAGTCAAAACAAAAGTCTATCATGTGCCCAGGCGTCTGGTAAACCCTGCTCCAACTCAGTTTAGCACTGTTTTGGTTCAGGGACACCGCTGCAGCCTTCGTTAAGAGATCTAATCCTGCAAAGACGAATTCGGGCTTCGACAAGCTGACCACAGAGAGTCAAAGCCGCCTGGCATTGCTCCAGTTGGCGGCGCATCTGCTTCCGACTGGAACTGGTACAATTTCCTTTAGAGAGAGGTCTCTCACTCCTTTCAGAATCTGCCCCCGAACTCTTCTCCCGCTGCCTCATCCTGAGATAATAACGCCTCAGCTCTTCGCGATCCTGGCGCTTCTTCATCTCATTCAGGACAGGATCAACCGGCTGGCTATGGCTCCTACAAAGATTGCATAGCCCAAAGCCATCCGGCAGGGCTTCCGTTTGGCTGGCCACCGCTTTCTTGTTTCTTGTTCCGCAAATTTCATCACAAATATGAAAGTTTTTCATCGTAAAAGTATGGTATTTCAAGCACTTAATGGGACAGGACTCGCTTTGGCAGGAGGTAGCCTTGCAGAGTCGTCTTCCTTTGCGCCTTTTCTTGATCGGGACAGGCTCCTTGAGCGATGGATGCTCTGACTTTACGTTCCTTGGCCTGCGCTCCAAAGGTTTTGGCCAAATTTTGGGCCAAACGCTTTTGGTAGCATAAGGTTTCCGGGAATGCGAAGCGAGAAAATTCATCTTGTGCTTCACCAGATCAATGGGTTCGAAATGATAACAGAAGACCGCGTTGGTGGCATTGCCTTCGGGGATGGAGTTACCTGTCGATGGACGCACCGAAATGTTGGACTTACTGGAATGAATGCTGCCGAAAAGGGATTTTCTAAAGCGCCTGAGCTGCAGCACCTCCTCTTCCTTTTCTTGAGGTGGAGATGGCACTTCGGAATCCCGCCTGGCGTCGTCGTGGGAAGACTCTTTGGAGAAGTTTGATAGGGAAGATTTCAGGGAATTCTTGGAATAGGGACTCCTGAAACCCTTGTAATTCTCGCTTGATTCAAAGTAATGATCTGCCCAGTGTCCTGGTCTTTCAGGGTTCCCTATTTCCCAAGGCTCTTCAGGGTGCTTCTGGTCTCTCAAGGACTTCTTACTCAGACTTGACTCGTATGACTTAAAAGTCTCCTTGGAAGTCTCAAAAGAATTCTTGACTTTGCTTGATTTTGTGGATTCAATAGCCTTGTGTTTAGAAAGCTGCTTATATAAGCGTGAACTTCTCTTATTAGTGGTGGAAGAGTGGGTTCCACTAGCGTTCTGTTGGAGAGATACCTTCTTATCGGAGGTATTATCAAACCTTGTTTTCTTTAGAGCCTGCTTGGACTTTATCTTATCGAGACTATAGGGCATAGGTATATTCATTTTAGTGATATTATCGCACTTCATAGGTATTTTCGAATCGTTGAGATTATTCCACTTCCCTTCTCTGTGAACCTTATTGGAATCCGAATCCAAGGAGGCATTGCCACAGTTCCTGCAACAGCGATTGTAAAGCTTGACGAGCTCGGGCAGTTCCGGATCCTCGAACAACTTCCAGTTGTTCTGGCAAGGATTGCTTGGTGTCAAGTTCCTGGCATAATTCGATTCACTAAAAGGTGGCCAGCAGGTGAAAGCAGGAGATGGATTTGCGACCAGCTTTTGTGGTATCTTTCGAAGACCTCCAGCGGCCGCAGCGGCAAGTCCACGCCTGAGACTCCACATGACAATGGGGGACAAGACACTCTATATAAAAGACACTGGATACAGGCACAAGGGGTTACAGGAAACACTTAAAAAAAGTGAGTGATAACACTGAGAATTTTCAACGACGACGAATTTTGGCTCAAGGCTTTTGACGAATGACTCCAAGCAGCTGACTTCTAGGTCTTCTCCTCGTAGGGATTACGACCCAAGTGCATGAGGTGAGCACTGAGACGCCACTCCTGGTTAACGAGCTCAAGGCACTCGCATTCTGGGAAATTAGGGTCCCGCTGCGGCTTGAGCTTGGAGGGATCGGCGATTTGCCTTCCTATAATCCGCTGCTGGAGCTCCATCTTTCGGGATTTTATGGGGGGGATCCTGGCGATGGAAGGCAGAGGCGGCGCCATTCCACCGAATGACGGGGTCCTTGTAAAATGAAATTTTTAGCTACCAATAAAGCCAGAAAGATTTGAAAACAGATCTGACTGAATTAGTTAAAGACAGTTGGAAAAGAGTTTACTAATAAAAAGCATTTGCTTTCCCGTTTGACTTACTATTTTAAACTTTTAATTTATATTATTAATTATATAGTATTAAAATTAATTTTGCTTGAGGAAATAATGCCATAATTTTCCTTCCTGCACTCTCCAAATTAAAATATTCAGTTTCCCCTCCCTTTTTCTGGTTCCGGTAAAACTTTATAGTGCCTGGCAACGCAGCCTTCCGCTTTGTTTTTCCCATTTCCCAAGAGCGTTTCCCATGTGCGCCGCCCACATTTGCCATGAGAATAAGAATAATTGTTGTCTGTCCCGTGGTCCTTGCCTTGAATTGCATTTCTATGCACATTGTGTCTGGCACAAAGCTTCAAAATGCCTCGGGGATGCCACGATTCTAACCACATTCCTTTGGCCAACTGGGGGAAAATATCAAGGTGCAAGAATATGAATATTTGCCGTCTGTAATTATGACGTGGCGGATATAATTTGGTGAAATTTGCAGAAAATGCTCAGGTGTTCTGGAAACTACTGAAATGCATTTAATATTTTAACCATCTTAATATATGGCTACTTAATTTCTAATGGTGTTATGCCACTGCACTTGAAGTATTTATTTTTTTAATAAAAAATTACAAGTCCAATTAATTTCAGAACAACAATATTGCTTTCAGTGCTCCTTTGAAACCTTTAATGAATGAAACTAACAACATAGCGTCATAACACCATAAACATTTTTGTTTATTTAATATTATAATTCTTAAACTCTATTATATTTATATGTACTTCAATCTCTACATTTTTTATATTAATTCTTAACATAATATTACTATTTCATTACCAGTTAAAACCCATAATATTCATTATTATTCCCCATTGAAACTTCTTGAGGTTATTGCCCCATTAGGCACGCATCTTGTAATTATCCCATTGTTTAAATAACAATTGCCATAAACTTACACTCAAGCACACACATGTGCAAATTTGTTTTATGATTGAAGATCCAGATATAGGAAATACCCTTGCCAAGTTCAAGTTTCGACCCAATTACGATCCTTGAAAAATACTATATGGAATGAGTGGAAAAAATTCTCATAGCAACAAGGCACAGAAAGAAATTAGACAAAAATCTATTTAAGTTATTTATTTATTTATTTATTAAAGATGATAGTAAAGTTTACAGAACTAATACTAACATAGGCCTTAAGCAAGTTGTTTTCTTGCATTTTCTATGTTATGATTATTTCTTTAGAAATTCATGGTGAGACTTAATAAGATAGTTATTTAGTTGTAAATATTCCACATAAAAAATCATTTCATTTTTATAATAATTTGTTAATCCTTTATTAAATCCGGATAACTTGAATACTTTATTATATTTATTATATATTTATTCTAGAAACATCATATGTGCATGGAGATATTTTTGTATTTTTATTATTTAATTCAAGGGAATTGCCAAGCCTTAAATATTTTTTAAACTTATATTAACATTTTTGAAGCTTAAATTTTATTTAAGTCCCTTTAAATTCCCCTAATTTTCCCTCAGTGCCCTGGCAGGTGAGATCGGTGGTACATATGGCTCTCTGACATCATAGTTAATAGCTTTTAGCAGCACTTTATCGCTTAAGTTGTTATTTGTGCTATTTTTTTCTTGTTTTTTTTTTTTTTTTTTTGGCAAAACAAACGAACCTGCAAGCTAGCTGTCTGTTTATTTACTCCCAGTGTCAGTGGTGTGTGTGCTTGTGTATATTTGTGCATAAAACATAAATTACCCCGCATCGCATTGGACGCTAAAATAACACAGCTGCTGCAGCCGCTGCCTGCCTTTCCGTTTTCCATACTAAAGCCACCTGAGTAAAAGTGATTTGTTCGAGTCAATGGCAATGGAGGCCCATAAACAAAAGGAACTGAAATTATAAAATTAACACACTAAGTCCGCAGTTCGCTGACGGACTGTCGAGCGCGTTGGTGGAAGTATAAACATTCGATGACGGTTTATTAGCAATTAATTTAAATATTGCTATTGCCAGGCGAAAGGTAAATGTCGGGCTGGCCGACAGCGCGTGGCAAATAAACATTTGGCCAGCAAAAAATATAGCAAATAAACAGAGCGACTCACCATAATCATTTCAAAGGGTTCTCATAATAATAAAGGCCGCTTGCCTTTAATTTTAAGTGTTATTAGCTGGCAATTGAGAAGCAAAAATCAACAAATTAAGTCGTGTAATTATGAGAGGTAAAAGATCAATGGGTTTCTTTATGGATAAATACTACAGGTATATTTATTTTTTAAATGGGAAAATATAAAGGAAATTAATGGTAATCACCAAATAGAAATTGAGGAATATTTTAAAATAAAAAGAAATATATTAGTATTAATTTATTAATTTCCTCTAAAATAAAATTTTAGTTCTATATTCCTTTTAAGCCTTAAAAAATTCTCGTCCTTAGTTCCCTGCTTTAATACGTGTATCTACTTTTTACCCTGAATGAACTAAATTTCCGCCTGAATTTTCACTTCATAAATTACAATTAATTACAGAGCCCACTTCGCCGCTATCCTGCGGTTTTCCAATTATCTAAATTTGGCGGGAAACCTTATGGCATTTCAATTAAATATGAATTTCCTGCGGTTTCCCTAATTCCCATTGAAAAGCGAACGCAGTTCCCAGGCAGTTTGTATATTTCATCATTTTAATGCATTCAAGTGCCAGGGCTACTGATTCCAGTTCCGTTTCCATTACAAAGTGAAGCTCAGGCTCAAAGCATAATTGCAAACAATTAGCATGCTCCAGGACTCGGTAAGGGACTCAGGACTCGCAGGATCGCAATCGGATTCGCTGGCAAGTACGGTAATGACGTTCGGCATGGTAATAGATGGAATAGAAGTGCTCACTTGACAGGGGCACTGTCATTGGCATTGTGTTGTTCGCGGAAAGGAATAGGAACCCCCGGCTCTAAATCAATATCAGATTTCATACATGTAAGCCCAGGCAAACATGCTCCATATGTCAGTACGGACAGTGGGGGTTATAAGTATAGTAACAGCTGTAAAAAAATTGAGAGAAAATTCCAGCAATTTTAATGAAGTATCAATATATATATAAAATATATTTTATTAAATTTATTTTTTCATTGCCCAAAATGTATCACAATTTTTTCAAATATATATTCAAGATTTGTTTTTTTCTACTACTTATAAGTGACCTTAGTTGTCTCTACAAATAAAAGTCCCATGTCATTCTGCCAATGGTTTTTATCCAGTCACTGTTCTTGGCTTTGTGCAGCAGCCCCCAGATGGATTATTTCATTTATTATTACATTGGCATACGGCAGGCAGAGCATTATTAGACTTCGGTCTTCTGATAAATGCTGACGTGTACAGGCGACAAAAATATCACTAAACTTCTGGTTACATGTGCTGTTCGAGGGGGAAATAATAATAAATAAATGGAATATGTTTTATATATAAACTAGATTTTTCTTAATTATTATTAATCCAAGAAAAAGAGCTTTGAAAAATATATATATTTCTTAATAAATTTGAATAATAATTGCTATTTTCCAGTCGAATTGGAATTATTTTTTTATATGTAAATATTTACTTTTTCACCTTTTTTTCATTTTAGTGCTATTTATCGCTTTCACTTGCTTTCTATTACGTCCACTTTTCGGTCCGGTGTGCCCATACCCTTATTTTTTCAAAATACCTAATCTATTATTAAAGTGTGGCAGTGGCAGTTGCATATACAATTTTATACAGTTTTCAAATACTAAAAGAGTTATTATTATATATTATTTATTTATGTATTTATTATTATCAAGAATATTTTATCTTTTAAAAATACTATTTATATGCATCTTCCCCTTTGTTTCGCGGCAAATCCCCATAATTCGCATTCAAGAATTCGTCCAATATGATCTACTTTTAGCCACGTCCAATTACGTTCCTATAAAGTGCAGATTTTACTTTCCTTAGATCGGACACGCCATATGCTTATATATACCTAAATATAAATATCAAAAAGTGCATTGGAGCAAGGTCGGTTTACAGAAGCGAGAATCTGCCATGTGCTGCATTCACGTCTGATTGACTTTTTAATGGGCTTCACGGCGAGTTGATTGAATGGAAATTTCACAGAAATTAGGCAGTCCAATTGCGCAGATCGAAATGCAGTAAACAATTATTATTAATGACTGCTGAGATTAGGCATAGGCATACCCGACATTTGGGCCGCCTAATCAGAGCCGGAAAAACTTTTTCCAAAGCCATTATTTGCACTTATGACACACGCACGCGTGTATGCTAATATGCCAAGTACCCAGAGCAAATATTTTTTCAAACCCTAAAACCAAAACCGGGCCAAAGTCAGCAACATTAATGGCAACAATAACAGCAAACAAGCCAACACACACACAGAGAGCGAAGAGCATATGGGTAAACGACCCAGAGCTAAAGCCAAAGTTATGCCTAAGTGGCGGCTTTTCCCCCAGCCAGGGAAGAACCCACCGGAAAACCGTACAAATTTCCCAGCCTGCGGCTACCAAAATAAATTAAAGAATTCCCCCTTCGCACTTTGGCAACTTTCTGCCTTGCTCTGCGTATTTTTTGTCTATTTTTTAATTTTCTACAATTTGCCCACATAAATAAATTCAAAGACCGGGCGAGCGGCGAATGTCCTGTGGCCAGGATTCTAATGATTGAAAAAAAATGGAAGGCAGAAGAAGTAATAAAAAGGAGGACTACACTCTATCTCCCTCTTGGTCTGTGTCCTGTCCGGCCTTTCAACTATTATTACCTTGCTTTCCTTGGGGATATTTACCCAAAATCCTCTCAGTGCCAAGTTGCCTGGGCCATCGCCTTCGGTTAGGGTATTACAAATTGACCGTTGTGCTGTAATTTAATTTGAATTCAGGGAAAGTTTACACCCAGTTGCAGTACACACAAAAATACAGCCATGAAATATGCAACTTTGAAAAGAAATAAAAACGGCAACAAAAGGAGATTAAATTGCTGTCGACAGTGGCCACAACTTTTTCTGTATGGGCTCATTGAACCCGGCTTTAAAGCCGCCAGTTAATATAAAATGTTGCCTTTTTTATGTATCTTTCGGGGAGGGGAACATCGGAAAAAGTTAGAAGCTTTAAAAGCGCAAGCTTGTTTACATTTAAATTTTGAATTTTAATAAGGGGAAAAACGAGAACGTTTCAGATTATTCATTCTGTGAAATACATGTGTTTTAACAGCTTCTCCTTTTAACTTGAAGATTATCTTTCCGGGAAACGGAAGCCAAGCCAATTAGCCCCTGCAATTTCATCACGTATACGTCATGTGGAGCCGAGTAAGACTATGCGCCATCGTGACCACCATAAAAATCTATTAAAAATCAATTTGTTTAGCCGCAGCTGTTGGGGAGCAAAGACCAAGTCAAGAACTTTATCCACATCTCGAGGATTGCCTAATTAAAGTGCTGGAAAAATTAATAAGCGCAACACGTGCAGCGGTTTTCGATTGCGATTTTCCTTCGGCTGTTGCCAGGATATTTTCCACCCCCTCACAGCAGGGGGAGAGAAGTCTTCTGGACACCAGGCAATCCCGAAGTTTGTTGAGCAAACCGCTTTGAAGTCTAATAGGATTAGCTCTCTCTGCCTGCCTGCCCTGTCTGTCTATGACAAATAAACGCCCCTTTTCAGGGGCTCTGCCTGTATGTATATCTGTTTTTTGTATCCCTTGGCAGTGGCCGGTATAAATAATATTCAATAATGTAAAGCAAATATTTAGTAAGGAAATATGCCTAGACTAGAGGATTTCTTATATCAGTAAATATTTATATATGGCGCTGCCTTTGGGGTGTTGGTTTTATTAAGGCCAGCAGCGAGAGAAATGAGAAATCTGCTAAGCTTTTTATAGCTACCTTCCACCTTGAAAAGTGTAATAAATAAGAAGCTGCCACAGTTTTTCCTGGAATTTTCACTGATATATTCGCTTAAGTCTTTTCTTCCTGTCAATTTTCGCATAAAAATAGCAAAGCCTTATTAACCCGGAAGGCAATTTAATGTAAATTTGTTGAATATAATTTAATAATTCAATTTAATGCGAAATGTTGTTATTAATTTCCATAAAATTCTTCAGGCATTGCAGTGGCAAGGGAATTTTTTCATTAAATTACATGCGGTTGTTGTTAGGAAAAAAGGGAAAAATTCAATGGAAAAATTATAATTTACTGAGATATTTATGTAAAATCAATATTTAAAATGAACTGCAATGTATTTAATTTCGATTTACTTTATATTTTGAATACATTTTGTATACATTTCTCTATTAATAAAAAATATCTTTGTAGAATAATTAAGCTTGCAAAGTATATATTTATTAATATAAAATATAATTAACCGCGAAGAGACAACACACAAAAAATGCACTAAATTAAAAAAAAAGGGTTCAGGTTCAGGGTCCTTAGAGTCTTTCCTTTTGGGTTCAGCCAGGTTCTTCAATCATTATTCCATTTAGGCCTTGTCAATCACGCGATCGTTGAAGACAATCCTCAGGTCAGTCTTGGCCATGTTGCCGAAGGCATTAACCAGTTCCGTCAGATTGGCATTGGGCAGGCGCCTGTCGAAGGGATAGCCCATGGTGCGTCTGTCAGGATACAACTTGTCCTTCAGACCGCAGAACGAGTAGGCAGTGCTGCAGGCATCGTTCGGTCTGAAAGGGAGGATGCGAAAGTGGTCAGAAAGTGAACGTTACTCGAATTTCACGGCTGCTTACGTGTTGGGCTGCTGGACAGAATCCTGCGAGTAGTCGGAAATCATCACGAACAGGTCGAAGAGCATGCCCTGGGCATTGCCCTTGGGCAGCAGCAGATGCTGGGGCCAGCCACAGCCGCAGAAGCGGAAGCGGGCCAGCTCATCGGCGGCCTTGGGCTGATAGTCAGCGCCCACCGGGCGGAAGGAGCGCTCGAAGGGAATGGCCACCGAGGACTCCGTTGACTGGCGGCGAATGGTGTTCACGCCAGGAACCACTAAAGATTAATTAATTAAAATTAGTAGATATTGCTTTGAGAATAGGAGGTAAATAGCCTCACAATCAACTGTGAACTTGTCCATTTCGATGGCCAACAGTCGCTGATCCTCCAGCCTCAAGGGCTGATTGCGCTCGTCCACCTTGGGACAGATGAAGATGCGGCAGGTTCCAGTCCTCTTGGCTCCATTATTAGTCACATTGAAGGTGTAGGTGAAGGGAGCATTCTGCAGATGCGTGAACGAGGCAAAGATGTTGCCATCGGCCGAGGGACCAAAGTCCAGGCCAGCTGCCAAGTCAGCACTGGACTTCTGCCAGTAGGTCAGCAGGGTATTGGCCTTGGTATTCGACTTGCCAATCTTGGCCTCGATGTAGTCAACAGTCACGCCATCGAAGTTCAGGTTGGCGGCGTTGTATGGCTCCAGGCGGGTCTTGAACTTATTGAAGACCGAGTCAATGAATCCGTGCCACCTGTAGAAGATGGGATCCCTCATGGCCGTGGTCACATCGCCCATCACGCCGAACTCCTCCAAGTGACGGGCATCGGGATCGTGGGCAAAGGAGATGATATTATGACCCTGGTTGTGCAGGTTGCCATAGAAGTTGTTATTGATGGACAGCACAGGCGAGGCCTCAATCATGTTGCCCAAGATATCAATGCCTCGGACCTCATCCAACTGAGTGCGGTTGCCAGAGGCCTTTAAATAGAGAGAAATATTATTAAAAATTATAAAATAAATCCCAGAATATGCTACAAACTCACATCTTCCACATAACCCTGATCAATGGCAGCCAGCACGCGATCCCGCCAGCGCTCCACCTCGGAGATCTCAATGTTGGCATCCTCGCGGTCCACATCCCTTAGGAGCTGGTTGGAAACTCTAGCGGGATAGGTGCGGTTGTTAACGCTCGAGAGGATCTTGGGGAAGTAGCCCTCGGGTATCTCCACGCGCAAGTTGTTTAGGGGTTGAACACGCTTCAGGTTGTTGCAGAAACGCTCCACATTGTAGCGGGCCAGGATCTGGTGGTGCATGTAGTAGAAGAGCTCGCCGCGTCGGTCCTTGTTAACCACCTCCATGGGTCCGGTGGTGGGATAGACCAGATGCCAGTGCCAGTGGTGGCTGTTGACGCCAATATCCTCCCGGAAGTAGGCCAAACGCTGCTCATCCTCGCGATCCGAGGCCGTGTAGTTGCGTGGAATGTCCACGTGGACACGTTCACCGCTGTCGCCAATTACAGAGGCCTCCTGACGGGCATCCTGGGATTACGGAAGGTTGAAATTTTATTAAAAGGTTATCGAAATCGTGATAATTCTCTAAGACAGAGCTGCCCATACAAAGCACCCAAGTGTCCTAAGCTCTCAAGAAGCCTTTTAAGAACTAAAAAACTCACCCTGAACACAGAGGGCTCCACAAAGTTGCTGGGAAAGACCTGAGAGATGTTGGTGATGGGAACCTCACGCGTATCCGGACGATGGGCTATGGCCACGGCATAGGCGTACTGGAACAGCACAGGATTCACACGGTCCCTGAAAGGAAGCTCCCAGAGTTAAATCACAGAACTACTACCAAGTTTTATATATTAAACTCACTTCGTATAAACCGACAGCGACACGAACTGCCTTAGATTGGGAGCCCCCATGAAGAGCGTGATCAGCTGGCTGGCAATCTCCCGATGGCGATCGTTGAACAGCGAAAACTGGTTCTTGGGACCCAGCTTCTTGGTAAAGTCCAGGTTCGGAATACTGGCCAACTCCTGAACCGGAATCTTTAGATCCACATCCTTGGAGAAGCGATTGCCCACCGCCTCGGTGTCGTTGCGATACCGATCCGTATAGAAGCTATCGGGCAGCTCCAGCACGGTCTTACCCGAGTCACGGGTGGTGAACACCGGCTCCAGGGGACGCTGGAACAGCAGCTCCAAGGCTTTGAGATCCGTGTTTGTCATGGTTTCTAATTGGGACTTTGCTACTCGAGGTTTGAGGAAGAACTGTGATTTTGTTGGGCAAACAGTGGGTTTTTATAGCCAGAATTTAATGGAAATAATATTTAAAATTATATTCTAACCACAAAATGCATTGGTCGAGCCTTTTTTCTAAGATAAAGCCTGCGGTGAAAGTGGTGGTGGCTGATAAGGCTTGTAAAAATACTCGTTTTGCTGGGGTTTTGTGTTTATTTAAAGTGAAATGAGAGAGAGAGAATTTTGTAACCACAAAATGATAAGAGAAATAATTGTTTTATTTTCTCTGTGAGCTGTGAACGTTAATTGTAGAATAATAATAGACCTTAAATATATTTATTAATTTCAACAATGTATTTCCCTATATCTCCGAGTTCCCAATCAATTATTTTAAAGTTGCGTTAAGTTATTGGAGCCTTCTATGGCTGTTTGAATTCAATTTCCAAGTCTTTGCCAAACAGGACGAGGGAAACCTTTCTAGCTCGCTCGCGAAATTCAACTCCTGGAAGTAAACAGCCTCAAGGCCGCCAAAAGCAAAAGCTTCTTATGCTCGTAGAAATAACAACGAAAACTTGGGGTTACTCAACAGGCTGCTTGCCACAGGACTTCCTCCTCTGGGCCCATAAATTGTGCATATTCCCCCCACGACTTGGCCCATAAATTAGATTTCGTGTAACTAAGAACTTAGAACTGCCGAGAGCCGAGAGCTTTGATGATTAAAATATCTATACTGTAAATCAATTTTTGTCGTCCAGTCAGAAGAATGTTTTTCCCAGAGAGAGACAGAGCGAAAACCAAAAGTTTTTTGGTCATTGTCAATAATAAATGTTCGGCTGCCGACTTTGGCGTTGAAATGTGTGCGCATTAATCTGTGAAATTGACAGCAAAGGCAGCAGGAGCAGGAGCAGGAGCTGGAGGAGGAGCAGGAGCTGGAGGAGGAGCAGAGTTTGCATAGAAATGCGGCAGGGGAGTGAGGAGGGGGTTAGGGGTGTGGGGCAAATTGAAAAGATGAATTTTCACAATTTCTGCACTTTGGCCATAACAACATGAAAATGACTTTTTAGAGCCAAGTTTGTTTGCGGAACTCTCCGATGTACAAGCAGAAAATACTCTAAAATAATAAGTCCCTTTCCTTTTAGTTTTATTTAAATTTTAGGTAATAAGTAATAAGTATTTAATATTAATTTATAATAAATAAATATATTTACTACACCCTACCTACCTTTTACCCTAAATTAAATAAAAATCCCTAGTTTATAGAGCACTTTCCTCGTCGACTTTCCCCCTTGTAACCGCTTGACTTTATGCTTGCTCTACGCAAACATTTATCCAAGCAATGTCATTTTTCATTGAATATTCCATGGGAGCCATGGTAAATGTGCTTCAGATTCTTCTTGGCCAAAAGACAAACTTGCATTAATTAATTATAAACTGTGTGTGGGCTTTAATTTGTTGAGCTTGGCTGTGCGAATCGAATTAAAGCCGAGAAAAGTCCATGAAAAGTTTGCTTTAACCGCGGGAAAAAATACACTGGCTTTACCCCGAAAACTTTTACAAACAATACTTAAAAACCACGTAACTTTGTAAAAGGCGGCTAGCACTCTTCCTGTATGGGCCCATAAAAAGGATGCTGGCTGCCGTGTTAATTACCCGCTGAAGTTAAAATTTTAGATTTCAGCTTAAGCACTTTGCGGCAAAGAAAAAATAAAAATATAAACTCTCTCCAAACTATTCATTAGTTGCGGCTTAACCGCAGGAATTTGCGGCACACACAGACTCTTATCAAAATTTTGAGGTGGCCGCCACTCACTCGCCTTCAATTGTTTGCCCACTTGGGCACGAAACTGATTAAAATTTCATGGCTCTAATCTGTTGGCAACTTATCAGTCCGTTAAGTTGGGAGAGTGGGAGGTGTTTTTGTGTAAACAGCGATGTGGGAAAGGGGAAATTCCTTATCCTTTTTACTTTGAAAGTTCATGGGTATATTGTTCTTTTTCTTTTTTATGTGAAAAGTGGGATTTGATGTCTTTTATGTCTGTCTGGGATCTTAAAATATAATACTCCCTTGGGTGTATTATGTCATTATTTAAAATTTATTTATATATATTTAATCAGAGGATTGTAAAGGAAAGATGGATTAAAACTTGTGTTATTTAATATGTCCTTGTTTTTTATTTAAAATCTTGTTATTAGTATTACATATTTTTTATTTTTTATTATTGTACTATTACTTAATATTTAATTTCTTATTGTTCGTTTTTATTATTTTATTATCATTATTATGTAATATTTTATATTGTAAGGCTCTGATCGTTATTATTATAATTTAGTATTTTGTGCAAGTTTGGATAAATGTTCGAAATGCTTTTAGGTATTTTCTGTGATAGAACAAACGGGCACACTAAAAGCCTAAAGATGCTGAAAAAAAATTTAATACAAGTCTTATAATTCTATGTTAGATCCATATTAACAGTATAGATAACTAGGGACTTTTACCTTTTTTATATTTTAATTAAAGCTGCGTCCTTTATATAGTACCTTTTAACTCTCTTAAGTTTATTATCTTCCCTTGACTTTTTCCCACTCTCCCATTAAAAATAACAGCATACTTAAACACATCTGTTCCTTACCAATTTTATTGCTTATTTTCACAACTTTTCTACATATGGACAAGGTACATTGATTAATGTTTTAAACTTTCCTGATTTCTACCTTGTGTTTTATAGTCCACCTTAAAACCTCCATTAAAACTTCCTTTACAATTATCCTTTCTCGCTTGCAAAGACCTTTAACAACATTATTTTCAATTGCTGTTCAAGTAGACATCATGACATTTTCCTCTGCTCTTTGAACTTCATTAATTCCAAATACTTGCTAGCAGCGTTTGTTTGCCATTTACTCTGGAAACTAATAGAGAAATTCTGTTACAATTTATTCTCGGAATCATAATAGAATTTCAGTTACAAACTGGTTAATTTAGTGAAGATGAGAATTTCTATTCCCTGTCTTTTGTTTTGTGTGGTAAATGTTTCTAATCAGAAAACTGCACATATTGTGGGACACTTTGTGGGCGTGTGATGACGATAAAGTTTCATAAATTAACTTTGGGCCCGGTCCGAAGTCCGAAGACCGAAGACCGAAGACAGATGACAACGGCCACTCGCCCAATTAACAGTTGGCCCTAATTGGTTAGGGGACAGCAGCAGGCAGCAGAGAAGGGTTCCTTGGCCAGCATGGATGTTGGCAGCAAACAGCTCTAGTTGGCCATCAAATCGAGTGACAGGCGACTTTCCTAAACTCCATTGTAATGAGACACAGACACATACTCTCCCATGCAAATCCCTGACATCTAATTAAAATTCATTCCTGAATAGCTGATGACAAGAGGGAGGTAGAGGAAAATATAGAGACATAGAGAAAATAGGAAAAAATTGGTAAAAGTGAAAGAAAGTGAAAGAAAAATTAAGAGCAGGAGTGAGAAAGGATGCTAGCAAATGAGTTATGGTTGTATGACACTAAAAGTTTTAAGGGGTTATAAATAATTGCAATAAAAATTTGCTAATTTGAAAAATAATATAGAAATACTTACACTAATTTATTGATTGTTTGTACCTAAAGCATGAAATTAAATATTTAACTGAATCAATTGTTCTTATTATTATTGGAAAGTAAATAAATCCAGATTTTGTATTTAATTAAGTGACTTTGAAATCTTAAATTGTAAAGAAATATCTCTTTAAATTAATATTTTGTTTATTCCCCTACCATTTGCACCTGTCACACACGCTTCTCCGTCTTCTGACAAATCTTGATAGAAAGACAGAGAAGGAGTACCTGTCTTTCCCGTGGGAAACTGCACTGGCGACACATGGCCCCGTCGGAAGTCCATTCAGTTACAGTTACAGTTACAGTTCCAGTTACAGTTCCAGTTGGTAACTGTAACAAATCATCAAACTGACGACATTGTCACATTTCTCACTTCATTTCGCTCTTTTTGCGAAGGTGTGTGTGTGGGTTATTAGTTGCCCCACCGCCTCGTCATCTGTCAAATGCCAAATTGTGGCAGCTGGTTCAGCTTGTGTCGCGCCAAATGCCAGTCGAAACAAGCTCAAAAACACAGGCGGACGTACGCTTTCAACCAGTTGCCGCCAACACAATGTTTCTATGCCAACACTGAGAGAAAAGTATAAGATTCTAACTGAAGAAATCTAACCAAGAACTCCAGAAATGAAATATAGTAGAAGGCATTAAAAGGAGATTTTTAAAATGTTTTGGTTAATAATATTTAATATTTTAATACTTCATTAATTAGTTAATAAAATGCAAGCGTGATTATAATAACCTTAATAAGTATCACTTACCTATTATCTCTGAAAAAAAAAAAAAAATTAATATTTTATAAAAGATTGTTTTAAAATCACTTAAAATTGTACCTAAAAGTATACTCCGAAGTAAATATTTCAATAACTAAATTGTATGGCATACTTTTCGGTACCCAAAAAATTAAAATTCATTAGAGAAAAGGAAAAAGGTCGGAAATCCGGAGCCTAAATATCACAAAACCATGAAAATAATATTCTAAATTCCAATAATATAATACCTTTCTCTTATTCCCATAATTTTTCTCCGTGCACCTCCATCGGTTTTGTCCCTGTCCCTCCAACTGTCTGTCTTTGTCTGGGCGCAGGTAATTGAACAACATTTGTGGAATGACATGGAAAGAATTGCCGTGAACGGCGGAGGTAGCAACAGTTACATCTGCAGGAGCCGACATCCACAGGAGCAGCAGGAGCAACATCATCTGGCTGAACTGTCAAGGGGGGGAAAGGGAGACTGAGAAAGAGACGGCGCGTGGCGACGCGAGAGAGACAGGCACACACACAGACAGGTGGCGGGTGATTTTCTGCAATATTAACTCGGTGGCCATATGCTCACCTCTGCTGATTTGTCATACGCACATTTATTTATTAAGCCCTTGAAGAGGGTACTATTATTTAGGACAGGACAGTCTTACGTCTTGAGATGTAGCCATTTCTTTTGAGGAAAGAAAATATGAATAATGACTATAATTTGCTAAGATCTGTCAAATTAGCTCAAAAAATGTCCTTGCCTTGGTAATTAATATATTTAAATTCTTTTTTAAAAGCGGACTCTACTTGGGGCGTTTTTTCTCACTAATCCGCTGAACCCTGGCCACCAGGTAACCTGTAATCCACCTGAGCCCCAGTTGCTTGCTGTGATACCTGAACTCAATGTGGACCGGGGTCTCCATCTCCACAGCAGGCAGGGCATTCAAATCCAAACGAAAACCCCTGATATAGTAGGAGACATTTGCCTTGAAAGGACACTGCTTGGGAAAGTTACTATAACGATCCATGAGGGTGCGGCCCATACGCATTAGCGGAATCTGATTGCGATTGGCCAGCAAGTGGCAGCCATCGGTGGTCACGTCGATCAGCACAAAGTCCTTCAACGGTCTCGCTCGTGGCAGGACTATTTTCATGGACAAATCGTGCTCCGCAACGGGTTGGGTTAGTTTGAATTCCATGTTCCAGGAACGTCGTTTGGCATTTTTATTTAGGCCACAGCTATACTCCCGCAGAAGCTTGTAGTCCTTATCCTCGCTGCTGCATGTAAAATTATCCGTTTGCAGCTCGAAATTATTCTGAAATAATCCAAGACGTGCAAGATATGCATTACACTCGTCGCATTACGTATACGCACCTTGGCCTCCGCCTTTAATTTCCAATTAGGGAACATGCAGAGGAAGGCGACTATGCACCATCCCCGAATCTTGGGTTTCATCTTCATCCGCAAGTCAGGTGTATACACCACCGGCTCCAATTATGCAATCCAACTGGAATTAATGTCCAAATGCAACGTTTGAAGCGAAAATTTGGCATAATAATCAGTCGATGCGTGACTAATGCTGGAATAACAATTATTATTGTTATGACAGAGCAGCGCCAGACAAATCGATGCGTTTATTGAGCTGAAACAAGCTCATTTGATTGTTTCATTATTAACAAGGGACAGGAAATGCATACATAGGCAAGGGAAAATGTGGTTTTTATTGTGCATATGCTACGAGCAGCATAAATAATTTAATTCTTGGGGAAATGTATGCTTAAAACTGAGGCTACCCTCAGTTGAAATCACTTGAAGTGTACTCTTATAATCGGATCATTAATGCTGCCCCCATAATCACTTTGACAATTAACGCTACCAAAAAAAAAACATTACAAATTATAAATGACAGAGTAATTAGTCAAATGGATTACGGTTTGTACAAGTGAGCAGATCGCAATTAACCATGGCGAATAATAATCATTTTAATCCCACTTCACGCGAGCTGCTCTCAACATAATGTATCGCAAATTCCGCGTGTTAATTGTGTTCAGTATTTTCTGCATTTATTTTGTCCGAGCCAAGGTATTTTTCAAATTTAAAACTAAACCATAAAGCGTTGTGTTTTCAAAGTGATTCATTCTAGTCCAACTTTGACATGGTTTTCACGAACTGCACTTGCACGAGTGAAGATCCCGAGGAGATGATGTCCCATCTGAAGTGTGGCTTGAGTAAGAGCGTCAAGAGGCCTTCCTTCAACATTGAGTTGCAATTCCAGAAGCCAGTGGTCAAGTTCTTTGTAAATATGAGGATTGTCTTGCCCCGGAAACTGGGTGATGACTTCACCCTTTTTAATCTCTCTGGCATTGATGGGTGCAGCCTGCTCTCGAACAAAAACCAGATAGCCTTTATCCAACTGGGACGCAAGCATATGGATCGCTTCAGCAATGTTCCCAAGCGCTGTCCTTGGCCCAAGGATGTGCCTTATTATGTGCGCGGATTCCGCGCCGATATGGCTGCCATGCCGGCCTTTAACTTCGAGTCGGACATGAATCTGTGGTTCGAGTTCGTGGTAAACCACCAGAAGCTGATCCGCGGGTTCATCCAGAGCAAGGTTCAGCAACGGAGGATGCACAAGAGAGGTGGTGGCGATGAGTGATTGGGATCGCACACAGAGCGAAAAGTATTTATCGGAAATTGAGAATAACTTTAAAAGTTTAAAATATTGTATTTGCTCGAGAATTAAAAGAAAAGTAAACATGTTTTCTTTACGTTTTTTAAGGTTTTTGAGGAATTTTGCTATTTTTCCAAATTGTGAAAAATATATTCTATGTGGATTTAGTTCTTTAAAATGGTGATATGACACTGCATTCATTAAAGCTTTATTTAAAGAGCTTAGACATATATTTCGATTTTTTTTTGAGATTGTTTTGGTAAAGAGATCAGCCACATTCGTTTTCTATTTATTTTTATTTTGTATAGTGTCATAACACAATATTAGTAAGATAACATTAGATTGTTGGGAATATTATTATTATTCAGTTTAAAATATACGTTTAAAGATAATTTCGGTGAAGAGCACGGTCACACTTTTTTTTAATTTAATGCTATGTCATAACACAGTAATAAATAAAATGATCTTACATTTTTGAGAGTGAAAGTTTTTATCTTGGCAAAATTAAAAAATATAGATTTTTACTATAATTTAGTGCTATAATTTTAAGAGTTTCATCTCAGTTATGGAGTGTATTATTTTAAAATTTTAACTGTTGTTCTATAATTCCGAATAATCATTTTTCCTTTGTGTAAATCATGTGTGCAGGTGGCCAATGGGATGAATAAAATTTGGGCAATTGAGTTTGCTCCCTACATTCCATTGCCCTTGCCCCTATTGGTCAGCAGCCCAAAGGTTCTTCTGTCCAGCATATTTTCGTTTTTCGAGTTTTCCCTCCGTTGCCCCGGCAACCCCGGCTTTCCTCGCTTGGTTTTTTATGGGGGCACGTGCCGCTTTTCCGGGTGCCTGCCAACTCCAAAGCCCCAGAGAAGAAGAGAGGAAAAAACACCACATGCGGCTGGCGGAATTAAAAATTCCAAACTCGTTTCGAGCTCTTACAAGGCGATTTCGCCTTAACGTGGTTATTAGGTAGCTGCGCTTCCGAATAAGCCAAATTTGCTTAAATGAACGCCGGACCTTTCGCCGTGTGGGAATTTCCCAGATGCTGGTCATATCTCACATCCCCCCCGGGGGTTTGTATTTATTTTCTCTTGTTAATCTTCTTTAAAGATATTTTCCTTTTTCAGCTGAAAATGCCCGATCACATATCGGCAAGGTGGCTGGGCCATTTCTCAAACCTTTTTCTTTGGGACATGACTGCTTACAGGCGATAACAAGCAGTTCCATTGAAAGGAATACAGCTTTTCTCTGGGAAAAGAAGGTTTATTTGATTTGTTTAATCTACGGCGAACAGTACATAGAAGAGGTTGAATGTATTTTGTGAAACTTAACTGAAACCTAACTTTAATTTACAAGTAATTTGGCATTGAAAGTGGTATAGAGTTTTCTTACAAGTAAAATAAAATAATTAGGAATTTATAAATTTTAAAGACCACTAAGCTCAACAGAATTAATTAAAAGCTCATGTTGAACTATTTGCATTTGAAATTTTTGTAATTTGTTGTTACAGGAAAACTTTTTCCTAACAGAAACACCCAACTAAAAACAAGGCAAAAATAACAGCTACATTTGTAATTGCAATTTTGCTTTACAATTTCATATAAAATGCCATTAAATAAATAACTCGTTTTTGCTCTTTATGCGTGCGTGTAATGTTGTTTACGTATTTTTATGTTGAATGCAAAATACATACAAGGTTATTGCTGTTGCCTCTGTTGCTGCTGCATACTTGTTAGCTAAATGAAAAGGCTATGCACATTTATGAAATTGGAAATTTGCTTTGAGGTTTAATTTTGCCAAGCAACCAAACATTGGGCATTGATTTCACTAGTCGGCAAAAATTTGAGAACTTAGAAAAGTATTTAACATATTAAATAAATAAGCCAAAACCTCAAAGTAAAATACTTAAAGTAAAAATAACATATTTTAAATTGCTAACAATGGTTTTAAGTTTTTAAAGCATGTTAAAAATAACTAGGAAGTCAAAAGAAAGCGGGCTAGATGTTAAATTAATTATTAAGGTGTCTAAAAGAAGGCACTGACATATTTAAATTCGAAATTCATTCAAAATCTGATTATAACGATTTCTTTGTCACCCTAAATGTTTGTAAAATCTACATAATAAATTCTCACGAACTCCTTTTTATATATTTCAATTGCTTTATGTAATCCCTACACTTTGTCGCCTAGTGTTATTCCTGCCAGAAACATCTCCTGCCAGGACGTAACTTTGGCAAAAAAAAAACATATTCCTTTTTCGCAAGAGGAAAAACTCTTGCCTCGCTCGCTCTTGGTAAGAGGAAAAACCAAGTATCATCAGCCTAATCATGTGGAATAAGGCGGAAACGGAAATTGCACACACGCACGCACCCAAACAGTTGCAAATGCCGTCGCCGCCGCCGCATGTTTGCGGGTGTGTAAGTGTAAGCCCACACATATACATATGTTGGCGCTCACCAGATGCAAGAAAATCATCTGCTATATGCCATATATGCCACCTGCCACCTGCTGGTCTCCGGAAATGTTGGAAATGAAAATTTTGCGGTAGAAACCCGGACACATAGCTCTGGAATTGGAAAGCCCAAGTGGTTTTCCTGCATTTTCCGCATTTATAGGAGGCCTGGCCAGTGTAATGGCATATTAATCAAAATTGCATCGGATAGCTAACCGAATTCTCCGACCAGGTTATAGGCTGCGGGCTGCCATGTGGGTTAATTTTATCGGCATTTCGGACACGTTATCAGGAGGCATGGAATTACTAGCCTAGACAGTGTTAGGGTGACTCAGGCAGAGAGGGAATTGGATTTGGACTCATCAGGAAACTAGGGATATGGGTTGATTTTCTGAAATATAATATTTAATATTAACTAGCATATTTTAAATTATCTAAAGAGGATTCAAAAATGTTTCGGTGTAGGAAATCGCTTAAAAATATGTCTAAAAGTATGTTTTTATTTTGCTAAATTGTTAGTTGAAAAAATAATTTTTTAGCATACTTTTATGCGCATTTTAAAATTATTTAGTTATTAAGATTATATTCAAATTTAAACTGGGAATTTAATCATCTAAACCTCGAACACCCCTCTCCATTTCACTCTGTTTCCTTTGGCCTAACTAATCTCAGCATTTTCCTAATATCAACACCCAGCCCGTCGGGCTGTTATCAGAATTCGGCTTTTTGCTCGCGAAAAACCCCAACAGCTGTCACCGTGCTGCGGCTTTGCGGTTATTTTGTTTCCATTTTCCCTGCCTTTTGACCGCTGCAAATTAACGCGAGCAGCACCTGTGGCGGAAAAAACAGCAAAAAATTATCAATATCAAAAACAGCTGTACACACACACCTCGTAGTCTCGGCTCCGCGCTAAATGGCTTCGGAATGTTTTCCATTTAAGTTCCGTCGGTTCTCATTGTTCCAACTAGCTGAATGAAAAAGTGCTGCTGGCCATAAAAATATATAAAAACAAATGGAAGCCCATCGGAGAGCATACAATGCCAGGGGTATGAATCGAAAAAAAGCCAATTAAAATAAATACAGTGGAAGTTCGATAGGTTTAATCAAAAATCAAACAAAGAAAAATCGTAAAAAAAAAGATTTCAATTTAAAAAAAATCATTTTAGTTGGAGTAGCTTCTCTTAAACTGAAAAATCAGTTATTAAAACAATATTCAAGTTGGATTTCTGGACTGCGAATTGTATAAAAATTGTGAATAAAATGTATTTAAAAGGAACAATATTTTTAAACATTTTAAAAATTACTTTCAAATTACAGTTCCAAAGTTTTATGTTCAACTGCCAGTTTGATTTGTGGGTTCTTAACTGCTTAAAAATTTGTCAATAAAATGTGTGTCTTTATATATATTTTCAGGATTGCCACGCCCCAAAGAGCGCTTAAAGCGGCGCACCGGCCCCACCATTCCCATGCCAGCCCGCAAGGGGCTGCTAGCGCCCCAGAACACATTCCTGGACACAATCGCCACGCGGTTCGATGGCACGCGTAAGTGAAATGCTAATGCTAAGCCGCTGCCCCGATGCTAATGCTAACCGATTCCCCCTCCAAGTCCGAGTCCAAGGGTTTTTTATATGATTTTTTGTAATGTAATATTTATGGCACTTTCTTTTTATTGAGATCGTCGATGGGAAATGGAGCTTGCATAAGCCAAAATGCCGCCATCATTTTGGGGCCAACTCGTAAAAAAGTACGCATAAGAGATTTCCGGGAATTCACATCCGAGTCCTTTTTACTTTTGGTGCACTGAGAAAGTTAATTTTCTTGAGAAGGCTACAAACTTATGTTGGCCAGAGATAATATGAAAGCTGTTTTTTTTAAATAATTTTTTTCCAGTGCCTTTCTCCCAGATTTGGGACACCAGGGACTTTCGGAGAGACGTGTTCCGTTAAGTGCTCGCGCATGGGGACAACTGCCAGTCGGTCACGACTTGTTGTTCCTACATATGTATATGCACATAGCATAGTAGGTATGGGAGAGGTTTTATCCTTATTGAAAATCTGCCCATAATGCCGCATTTCGCGCTGGGAAATTAAAACTATGCGCTGCTGTGCGTACCACCCGCAACGCGTTACACAAAAGCAAAGACTCAGACTCGTGGAAACCTTAAAAAAATATGTAGGTTTATATTCCTTTGGGAGCATGAAGGAAAAGAAGAAAATAAAGACTGCTTTACAGTAAATTAAACTGCGCCTTGTTTGGCTGCCGAGGTATTTTTCCTTAGCTTTTTTCCTCGCACCCAAGCGTAATGATCGGAAAGTGCAAAAAGCATTCATATTGTGAAATTCCCTTTTCTTACTTATTTTATTCTTCAAATAAGTTTGCAGTCAGATTTCGTTTAGATTTGGCAATCGATTGACGGCCAAGAAAATCGACTCGCTTCCCTCTTTCGCCAGTTGACAGGACACACACGTGCTGACGTGTTGTCCCCTCCTCATCATACAAATTAATTGTTTTATTTCGCTCACAGTCAGACATAGGGAGCGATAATTGTCTTTACGAGTTGTCACAAACTCGGGGAACATGAAATGAAATGCACAGCCGGCAGCCGGGGGACTAAAAAGGTTTTACGAGGCATAAATAATAAAGGGAGCATATTAAATGAGCCGGAGTCAGTCAGCTGAGCGTAAAGATGTGAGGATGAGGATGAGGATGTGGATGTGGATGGGTCCTTGTCGCCGGCAGCAGGCAAATAACTCAAACAAAGAGCAGCCTGCAAGTGATTTAGCCGCCGGCTGTCAAAATTGTTCCGTAAATAAGTATGAACAGCGATGTATTACAAATATTTGAGCGGAAAATGTACGCTTCATTTTACACTATTCCACACTTAATTTCATGTTTAATCGGTGTGTAGTTGTACGATATGTAAGGATGTATAAAAGCTTGAGATTACTTAAAAGCGATTATAAATGTGTTCAAGGATATTCTGAATGTGATATAAGATATAAGAAAAGAAACAATAATTTATTTGTACAATTTAATTTAAATAAAATCCCTAAAAGGTAAAAGTTTTAAACAAACTAATTGGAAGAGCAAACAGCTTAACTCGATGTTGCCCACGCGTGCACTCTTAACTCTTAATGCAGCCACGGAGCAACTTTCCACAAAACTTTTATTGATGCAATACATTAAGTAAATTTACTTTTAATTCCTCGGTTATTGCGGTGGCAGCAAATAAAGTATTTACCAATCAATTTGCAGTTGCTTGCGGCGACGTCAATTAGCTATGGATGGATGATTGTAAACAATTTGCTGGCACTTTTCCAGAGCTGCCAGCAACAAAATGGCCTCGATTGCTAATAAATGGGATTATTATTGCAGCTAGCAGTTACTTTTCATTTTCTGGAACATATCTGTGACTTGTTGATATTGTTGTCGAACACACACAAGCACTTACTCTCATTGTGTGCCACATGAGTTTTCATTTTGAGCTGCCATTCAGCCGGGCTTGTCTCTCAATTCAATTTGTTGCATCCACATCCACATCCACCTCCCTATTCTGTACTCGTTCTACCCACTTTCCATATACATAGGGTAGCCTAATCTGTCCATTGTGTCGGCAATTACGATCTCTCTCTGGCTCTATTCACAGAGCTTCAGCGGCAAAGGGAGCTGGATACATTTCTATTTATGAAATTGCAATGGCAAAGGTAAATAAAGGGAAAGCGTGCTGTGAGCGGATCTCTCGTATTGAATTGTGCTTCTAGGAAAGGTTATAAATAAACACAGGGAGAGCTACCCTTTGGCTGGATATCCGTTCCCAGGAGCCAGGCCAAAAAGAATCGTATATGAAACTTGCCAAATGCCACTGAAGGAATTTCATTTCCTGCAGCAAACCAACTTCCACAAAATTTAATTAAATGCCACTGAGATTTTTTCTCGGTTTATTTGTGTGTGTGTGTTCTTGCACAAACAATAAAATTCATTTTTTTTTATGCCAGCATGTCCCAGACTCGAAGGTCAAGTGCAAATGGTGGAGTCATAAAAAAGGAGGTTAAAGAAATAATAATAACATGGCTTTGTTGTTCACAGAGAAAAATAATTTATGCTCTAAGGGGAGCAAATAAAATTATAAAGCTAATTTAATGCATATGAGAATAAATTCAAGGGTTGTTTATATTTGACATGAAATTCGGTTTATCATTAATCGAAATATGTTAATACTGGTAATGGTGCTATGACACTTGTTGTTGATTTCATTAACTGAAGTAATTTTTTTCAAGCAAGACAACTAATAATAAGCAAAACTTATGAAAAATCAAGACTCCAAATTAATTTCAAAAAGAAAACATTGTTCTACTAAGAACTGAATGCCCAGACAAAATTAAGGTCACATTAAAAACCTACAATCAATAACAGCAACATGTGGGGTCATAATACCCTAACAAAATTTCTTACAAAGAACTAAAAATCTAGGCATGATTTAGGTCACACTAAAAAACTTTTAATCAATGAAAACAATAATGTAGTGTCATAGAACCATACAAATGCTATCTGTTGTAAGTAAGACATTTATTACAAAAATTAAACAACATGAATATAAATGTAGTGTCCTAAAACCATAACAATTTTTTATACGAAGAACTTAAAGCCTAGACAAGCAGAAGCTTACGCAAACACTGTTCTTAGCGGTCTGTTCTAACCAAGAATTAAATATTTAATTAAAGTAGACAGGGTCCAAAGGCGAAAATATTTGATTCCCAAATTCTTAAGAAACTTATTTTCATGCATTTCCCTGGCAATATTGGGGGAATGTGCATTTTAAGGCGACGGCCGTCAGTCTCGGTTTTTCCGTGAAAAGGACACACAGCAGGACTTGTCTTATTACCGTTGTTGTGTTGGGACAATATTTCATGCCAAATGAAAAACAGCTGAACATCATCCTTCAGCATCGCCCATCCGCTCTACCATTTCCATTTCGACCCCGACCTTTTGTTGTTTTTAGCCCCACGCCCAAGCTTTTCCCCAGAGTTTTCCCGCCCCGTTTCTCATCCAGCTTTTCTTCTCAATTTTCAGACTCGAACTTTGTGCTCGGCAATGCGCAGGCAAATGGCAATCCAATTGTTTATTGCTCGGATGGGTTCGTGGATTTGACAGGATATTCACGCGCGCAAATTATGCAAAAGGGTAAGAAGGACTGGCCCCGGGAGGCGGACAAACGCGCAACTTATTTAACACTTGAATACTCATTTCAATGTATTGTGTTTATCGTGCAATTTTATTCAATTGTCCCGACAACCAACCGCCCGCCCGACACAGGCTGCTCATGTCATTTCCTCTACGGACCGGATACGAAGGACGAGCACAAGCAGCAAATTGAGAAAAGCCTCTCCACCAAAATGGAACTGAAGCTGGAGGTTATTTTCTACAAGAAGGAAGGTGAGCTCGCCAAATTACTCCTCCTCGCCTTGCACGATTCTGCGAGAATGCTGAGAAAATTGTTTTCTTTTTAATTAAAAATTTTCAAATGAAGATGAAGCGCGGCGAATGGCGACTGCTAGCTAGAAAGGAAATTATTTAGGTTGTCGGTTGGGTCTGTGGTTGAAACCGTGAAAGTTTAAGTGGCTGTGAAAAAAGGCAAAGCCTCCTCAAACCATTTAGATCTTGATAAACCAGAGCTTAGATAATGGGAAATATGTCTCAAGGCAGCTAACTCTATGTGTGAAAATTAAAAGGAGATTAATTTAAGAATAAAAGCCAAAAACCAAAAGAAAGCTAAAGCTGGACTAACTTTTTAACCCACAAAATCTATGTAATATATTCAACTTTAAGCCTTCCCGACCTTAACTTCTGTCAATTCAATGTCAGCCCCTGCATTCCTTTAACGACACTAATTGACAGCAGAGCTCTGCTTATTTTCAGCTTTTGTCCAGCTTTTAATTTCTGGTTAATCCCACAAGTCACGTGGGCTGCGAACCTCTCTCATTGTCCCTTCTGAATAAAGGACATTTTTGCCAGGATAAAGGAAGTATTATTGGTTTTTTACATCCCCTAACAATGACCATGACAACTACGAGCTCAAAGTGAAAAGTTGTCCTTCAATTGTGGTCCCGCCGTGCAGAGTTTTTGCCAGAAACCGCAGGAAAATCCAGTCAGCCACCGGCAACCACCTGCCAGCTCAGTTTGCCATTGACTTATAATTCGAGCCATCGAAGCCAAGTCACTGGATGTGGCGGCCACAGGGAACTGCTGCTCCTGATTGAGTTAAGCGCGCCCCCGACTCGAACTACATAGTTTCCTGCGGTTTGAGTCTCACAGGAGCCCCCACGTTCAACCCCGTCGGTTCCTTATGCTTCTGCCCCCCCTTGTTGCTCGTTGACATGCTGGGCTGGCACAATAAATTGTTAGCTCTTAACATTTTCGCACGTCCAGGCCGCGGTATTTTGTAGTCCTAATGAGGTCACGATTAATCAAGACAAAGCCCGGCGCCGAGATAAAGCCCAAGATGGATAGATCCATCAACTTTGAGTGTAAGTTTTCTAATTAGCGAAGCGTTTAAAACTTTTAACCAACTAGAAATAGGGGAGAGAGGATGGGGATACACTGGGAAAGGGATAGATTATATAAGATATTGGAAAGAGTTAAACAGTTTTATTTTAACAATTAAAAAAATACATTTTAAATTCAGATTAATTAATTATAAAGATGTCAAAAATTAGCGAACTATTAAACGGTTCTATTTAATACATTTTTCCAGAAATTTGAAATCAAAACTACCTTTTTTATTTAAACTTGTTGGGCATCATACTTAATAAATTAAGAAGAGGATAAATAAACAACTTATTATATTATTTAAACTTTATGTCTGTATATTCAGTCAAATCAGTTGTGAATTATATATTTCATATACCCAAAAGCTCAAGAAGCAAATTATTTTGTAATTGAAACTTTAAGTCTATTTAGTTATTAAATATTTGAATCCATATAATATTTCTTGGTCCATTTTTTTTTAAATTCTTTATGATTTTAAATACCTTTTTTGTCCCCAGTGTAGTCCTCCGCCTGCTGCTCTCCTGCTCCTCTCCCCCGAGGGCTTTTCTTTTCTCGTATGTGCGCGTCGAGGCTGTGTTTTATTAATTATGGGGTGAACTCGATCTGGTTGACCTCCGGCTGTGCTCGTATAATTAGTGTAAGATAATTAAAATGCAGGCCGGGACAATAATTGCGGTCTAATTGAGTTGGCTTGCAATTTATTTATTAATTTTCGCTCCCTCATAAATTGTGGGCGTTTTTAAAGCGTTTAAAAGCTAATTAAAAATCGGGACTAACTGGGTCAACTTTCTATTTATATTTAACCCGTAGCTAGTAGCTACATCAAAGTCAGGCCATCGATGAGGTTTCAATTATGCAGCCGCAAATGAAAATCACTGCCACGGTGCACACACAGTGGAAGGCCAAATATTGAGCCAGGCCACCGACCACGGACCCCGTGGCGTATGCGCAATACGTATACGCAACGCGGTGCGGTGCAGGCGAATTTCATTTTCTGGCCCGCTGATTAACGCAAAAAAAAAAAAACTCATTGCAGGTGCTCCGTTCTGGTGCTTGTTCGACATCGTGCCCATCAAGAACGAGAAGCGGGATGTGGTCCTCTTCCTGGCCTCGCACAAGGACATCACGCACACCAAAATGCTGGAGATGAATGTGAACGAGGAATGTGATAGCGGTAAGTATACACCGACGACGACACCCACGTTAAATAATGCACTAACTAACATCTGACAAAAAAATATAACCAAAAACCGCCGAAAGCCCAAGCGTGCACAAAAAGCCACAAACACCCGCCAACACAGACCACTCAGCCCTTAAATAATAAATTAATAAGCACCCAAACACACACAGCCACTGAAACACGGATGCATTCCCTCCTCCATTTAGATGGGTTCGCAATATTTGCGAATTAGTTAGGCGAAGTGTCTGGAAGGTTGCCCAAAATATTGTGACATAAACCAAAGGTGTCTGCGGCAGCTCTGCGGTTGAATTTGCCAAGGAAATACTCTGTAAAATATATAAGAGTATGTTGAAATTAGGGAACAGTTTGAGGTAGAAAATAAAATTTATTTTGAAAGAAAAGTTAGTTTTTTTTTATAAACATAAACTATTTAGAAAATTAAGGGTACATTTTTTTTCTCATTTAAAAACTCGGAATTTGTTTGTTTAAAACCCCCTAAAAGCTGTGTCATTGATACCTTTTTTTTTCGAGCTCTGTCAGCTTGTCACCTCAACTCCTGGCATTTCTACAAAGTTCTGCAGAAGTTCTGCTGCCTTTCACGCGGTCGGCCCAGGCCCAGGCAGTGCGAGTTTTCGGTTAGTTTCCTGACTCTCGGAAAATGGAAAGCTGGCAAAAGGGAAGCAGCTCCGTTGGGCTGTGGTCGCTCCTTTGACTCCAATGCCACGGTTTCCTTCCTTCCTTCCTTGCCGGCGCGTGTCCCTGACAACTGGATGTATGCGTAGCATATTTCAACGTTAATTTAAAGCTCGTCTCTCACGCGCAGTTTTTCGCTCTGATTTGTGGCTATATATTCCGGCCCATGGGGCAGTCAGAGACGGTTATGGCGAATTCTGGCTGAAACTGAATGAATTCATAATGATAATGATTGCAATGAATCGCATTAAGTATTCGCATATCGGTTAAGGCCTTTTAAGTCGGAGCTGAACGCACTTTAATTGGAGAGTGCTTTTTCCGTTTCAGGTATTAAGTTTTTTATTGGTTTTTGGGGCTAGGGATGGGTAAAATATCAATATAAAATTAATAAAGAAAGTGAGATTTGATAGAAGTGTTTATTTATTATTTATTTATAATTCTTATTAAAATGAAAATAATTTATTTAACATAATACATGTAAATGGGTATTTTCCTTCCATTTAAGGATGGCAAAAATGTCAATATATCGATATTACATCAATATTGAAGAAGATATTCGATAGACAAATTTGACTGGGTTAAATATTAAATGATTAAATTGTTTAATTGAATTTACTTAATTAACTAATCTTATATAAATTACACAAAAATAAAGTGTGCTGTTTATTGAAACTTCCTGTATTTGTTTCGATATCTCTTCAATAAAAACCATTTGTGATGGCATAGAATACTATATTAGACTTGTTAAATCGGATTTTATTTTTGCAATTTCTGGCCCTCAGAGTTCAATTTCCGAATTTACCTTAATTAAGCTGTGTGAAATGTCTTTGTCGGCCTTTGTTGCCGTTGGCTGGAAGTTCTTTTCCAGTTGAGCTACATCAAATATGCTCTCTGCCTAATTCACTGGATTAATCAGACAAAAAGTTGGACACACCGGCGCACACGTGTGTGTCCTGTGCTTCTTTGCCCCAGGAGTCGCCTGAAATATTGATGCAGCACTCGAACAATTCTGACAGCATCGCAACTTATCCTGGCACTTCCACTTGGCCTTTACTTGCGAATCGCGTGTGTGTCGCCAGGCGAGGGATTCCGGGTATTCTCTGCTAATGCAGAGTAAAAAACAGCAACTCTTCCCCCCTGACCTTTTCATTTGCAGCTTTATTACCATCGTTATTCATCTGTCCGTCTGCCTGACGTTGGCCTGCAGATTTACGGGCCCTGCAGAAGCCACTTGAAGCACCGACAGCCGAGAGTCAGCAGTCCTGAGAGGATTCGCTGCACTGCCCATGATGTCCTTCTTGTGTCTCCTGTGAACGAACTACCTGCCCTTGAAGCTTTAAGTTATTTAGAGCTGATGTCATCGCTTTTGGCATTGATGGCATGTAAATTCCGGGACTAGAAGGGTTAGGCTTGGAATTTGGGGAAGTTGCGAGTAAAACTTTGAAATTTAAATTTTTAGCAGGGTTTTTATTAAAGGAAATATTTTTAGAACTACAAAAAAATTTAATTTAAGGAGTTTACTTTACTCAAAAAGTTGTATTAAAATTTCTAAATTATATTAAATAATTATTCGGAATTTTAAAAAAGAAACAAAAGCAAAAAAAATTTTAGTAATTAAAACTTAGCTGTTCCTAGAAGTTTTATGCAGTTAAAAAATACTTAAATATGTGAAACATGTGCGTTGATAAGATTAAAAATCATATTTGAGTTTTAAATAATTATGTTTAGCCTTAAACTGCCTAAAGCCTCATCTGAATATACCCCAAAATTACGCAAATTAAAGGTCTCTCCAATTCTCACTCAATGCTGGCGCACATGTGTCAAGATGCACGTAGATATCGCACTTGCAACACGTTCTCAAAACACCAACATCCTGACGGCTGTTGAGGGCTCCTGTCTGCCGTAATTGTGTTAGATGGACACACACAGATTTACATTTACATGACGAGAGGATGGGCTACATTCGGTAATGAATTCCATTAAATTGTCTATTGAGTGCCGGTTGAAATGCTGTTTATATCGAATTAATCTATAGAGAAACCCAGGCACCGGCCGGCCGAGCTTGATTCAATTTTTCGTTAATTTATGCGAATGAAATTAAGTCCGAGGCAACCAACCAAGCTTGGCAAACCCAATTTCCACAGCTCGGGAAAACTCAAGTGCCGATCCACATCAATGGGAAATTAATGCCGTGACAAAAGCCGGCCAGCCTCAAGGAAAATTGGCAGAGGAAAGGTAATTAGGCGGGCCTAAATGTCCAAAAATTTGTCTGATAAAGCGAGTTTTGATGAAGCGGATTTGAAATGAAATTATCGTCATAATCGTTATCGCATTGTGACAGTTATATGATGATGATGATGATGATGATGGCCATCGTTTCACACATCATTAGGCCAGTCAGTGAATTTTTCACGCTTTTCCCCTTTTGAAACCCTCGGGCTCTGCATATTTTGTTAAAGTATTCCACCTTTTTCATGTTATGCCCGGCATAAAAAAACATTTTTGTTTGCCAGATACGCACTCTTTACTATATATCTGTATATATTTTTTATATTTTCATTCTGACCTTTTTTTTCTGGTTGCCTCAGTTACGGATCTGCGAGGTGCCGGGCCCAGGCTTAATTGGCATTTTGATATGACAGCACCGGAGTCTGACTGGACTTTTTGCGGGTCTTAAAATTGAAATCATATTTGTCGTTTTTTCTGAAAAAAAAGAAATAAAAGAAAATCAGGAAAAGATGAGAGAAAGAGAGGAGTACCTTTTGGGGGAAATTTGCATAATTTTGTGGCTCTTTTTTCCTCATAATTAGTATACGCTGCTTTGGGAAACGTATCAAATTCAGTTTGGGTCCGTTTTTCACAATCTAGCTAATTGTTATTTATAGCAGGACCTCTCCTTTTGAGACGGATACACACAAACAAATGGAATTAGGTTCAATTTAATGGGCTTTTGCGGTGCTAAATTTAGTCCAGTTCGTGGGTGTGTTACATCTTATCGAGTTTTGTTTGCCTTTTCCCGTGAAATATGATGTTTATTCGAGTGATTTAGTGGGGACTTTCGCCAAATATTTGTCAGTCATCGAAGCAGGCGATTATTAATTGTTCGGACACATATCAGGAACCACAGTTTTCCATATATTATAGGAAAATCTCTGCCCAAACAAAGCTCAGCTAAAAATAATCAAGAAAACTTTGTTTAACCAATGTGCCAAAGCCAACACCATCTGCCGGAGAAGCTGAACATTTTCTGCTTGCCAAAACTAAGCTCCTCAAATAAAACTCAGCAAAAATAATAATAAAAAGAATAATAAAAGGGAGCCAGGCCTTTAACTGAGAAAGCTTTATTTAACTTGTCGGAAAGTCGAGACTGGCGGAGGAACTGAGGGAATGCCTACACACACGCACACTTTGCTACGCTTTAAAATAAAAGATTTAAAATATTTCATTGTTGTGTTTCCTTAACTAAAAACAGCTTAAATTGTATGAAAAACCTTAAAAATTAACCATGAAATTTAATGTCTTTTGTGTACAATTCTATGTGTTCTCTCTCTTTGTGCTCTTTCTATTCTAATAATACCCCAAATATATTCCCATCCAAATATCCTTGCTCTGAATGTTCCTAATTTCCCGATTTGGTTTGCGCTTTTTTTTGTTTGCGACTCTGTAAGTTTTTGCCCTTACAGCTGCTCTGCTGGGCGCGCGGTTCCGGGCTGGCTCCAATGCCGGCATGCTGGGCCTCGGCGGACTCCCGGGCCTGGGCGGTCCGCCGCCCAGTGATGGCGATGCGGAGGCCGGCGAGGGCAATAACCTGGACGTGCCCGCCGGCTGCAACATGGGCCGACGACGCAGTCGTGCGGTCCTCTATCAACTGTCCGGGCACTACAAGCCGGAGAAGGGCGGTGTCAAGACCAAGTTGAAGCTGGGCAATGTGAGTATACTTCAGGAGAAGGAGCAGGAGTTGGGCTTGGACTAGGATATGGCCATTGTGGCAGCCACAACAATGAGCCGGGCCCTTGTCAAACTGAATTAAAATGTTGCTCGGTGATTTTTAAAAGGCTCTGTTTTCTAGTTGCTTGGAGGTAAAATCTTTAAAAAATCTATATTCATTAAATTATATGCCATCCTGCACTAGAAGTGAAAAATTTGATTTATCGGGCTTCCCATTTAAAATTCAAATGATTTCTTTAGTAAAAATACGAGAATCCTCTTTTATCTACGTATACTTAATTTTGTACCAAGGTTCTCTTCACATTTGGTTTTAATTAATCAGAACTTATCTCAGTTAGGAGACCTCACATTTCCCTCTATGTACCTTTACCATTGATGGATTTTCATCTGAATTCCAGTTAACTTTTACAATTTCAATTAGTATAATCGAGGAAGGGAAAAAACCACCGGTTGTTAACTAATCGCTGGAAAAGGTTCCAATTAATTTAATGCACTTTTCATGTTTTCACCCCGGATTTGATTTAATTCCATTCTGGTCCCTCGTTCTATTCCACAGAATTTCATGCATTCAACGGAAGCACCGTTTCCGGAATACAAAACTCAGTCGATAAAAAAGTCACGCTTGATTCTGCCGCACTATGGGGTGTTCAAGGGCATCTGGGATTGGGTGATTCTGGTGGCCACGTTCTACGTGGCGCTGATGGTTCCGTACAATGCGGCCTTTGCAAAGGCCGATCGCCAGACGATGGTCTCTGATGTGATTGTGGAGGCACTGTTTATTGTAGGTGAGTGGATTGCTTTTAAGGGATTTTTTGCTTTTGTTGTTACAAAGTTTTAGTAATTTAATCGGAAGATTTAAAAGCACTTAAGAATATGCCGGAAAGTATGCAAGAAATCTTTGTCAGAAATTACTGCATATATTTAGCAGTGGCTTGAATAATTTCTATCATAAATTAGATTTGGAGATTTAAAAGCACTTAAAAATATCCTGGAAAATATGCAAGAAAATTTCCAGAAAGTACTGCATACTTTTAGGTGTTAGAAATCATATGTTAGATTTGTGGATTTAAATGTACTCAAAACCATGCCCAAAATTATGCAAAGAAAAACTACTTTTTTTGTAGAATTAACTTATTTACTTATTAAGAAAAATTAAATTAAAGCATACTTTTTGGCATGTATGGTAAAAGGTTTTTTTAAAAAATAATTTTTACACTATTTTAAAGTTATCGTTAAATAGTACCTGCCTTGAAATATATATATACGATATCCGATTCCCATTTTATTGCCCATCTAAAAACTATTTCAAACAAAACCCTGACCTAGAACAACCACCGTGCGGGAGCTTAACCCATTCGCTTCCGCAAATCGGACGTCAATTGGTGTCCCTTTTATGGGCCACCTGTGGAACATGGCGCACCAGTCATCATCATCATCATCACCATCATCATCTGGGGAGACTGGGGCTGGGTGGGTTAGAATGGGAATTGAATTTGTCTCGTTCGGGGGGAGCATTGTAAACATTGTTTCGCCGCTCACGTTTATTGCCGTTTTATTGCAGATATTCTGCTCAACTTCCGCACCACCTTCGTGTCGCGCAAGGGCGAGGTGGTCTCCAATTCGAAGCAGATTGCCATCAATTACTTCCGAGGCTGGTTCGCCCTGGACCTGCTGGCGGCGCTGCCCTTTGACCACCTGTACGCCTCCGACCTGTACGATGGAGAGGTGAGTAATCGTCGTTCACACGGGGCCAGAGGCCGACAAACTGCATAAATTTAACCCCCAAACAAGCTCTGAATTATTTATGCCAGATTTGCATTCCGCCTGCCGGGCTTCATGTTTTTTTTTTTCGATGAATGAGGCAAGAGAAGCATGATACATAGTTCCCCTTATTACCATACTATAATTCCCCGCAAACCATACTAGATAGTTTCTGCAGAAAATTGCCAACAAATTGAGGAAATCCCTCTATTGCGGTTTTCTCTTGCCACTGACATTAATCATTTATGCCGCAGATTTCAAGTGGTAAATGGCCTTAAAAGATTTGCATAAAACTGTTTTTGGCCGCCGCATGCATTATGCATGCTCGCAAAGTTTACAGTTTTATTCACAGCGTCCGGGGGCCACTTAATCGGATTATATAGAAAGAGAAGTTGGGGAAAAAAACGTACAATTTATTTGATTTTGTTGAGCCAATTAGGTTAGCATTGTTTGCTGATTAAAGTTAAGGCCCCTCAATCAAAGTTGGTCTTTGAGAGAGTCCGAAAAGGATGAAAGGAATTATAAATTGAGTTTTATGCATAAACATTTTTAACAGGTCAGCTTTTGTTGTCTTAAAATTCTAGAAATAATTTACTAAATTAAAATAAATGGCACTTAAAAGATGGCTTCTTTAAATATGAGAAAAAAAAAACAAAAGGAGCTTTTCCACGAGCTTATGTGTGTCTAACTTTCCTGTTAAATGCACCACAAATTCAGACATAAAATAAGCCATTTAGTTTGAGTTTGATTACTGCTTTTATTAAGCCATAAACTTTAGAGAAATTTAGCCATTTGATATTTCTAGCTTAGTCTATTATAAAACCTGAGAAAAAATACAGAAAAATATAAACTTTCCTTAGCTTAAGCTGGGTTTTTAGTTACTTTTTTCTGTATTTCTCAACCTTTAAAGCCTGGCTGTTTTCTACTGATTTAAGTCCAAGTCCCGACCAACTCTTTAACCGCTTTTAGGTGACACAAAAAGGGGCCGGAGCTTGGCTTAGCACTTGACCACTCTGGAGCAGCCAGTTGACGCTCATTAAGCCGATTACATTGGCCAAAGCATCCCCGGCCGAGTGTTCCGGCTGGCTCGCGTTTTAATTACAAGCCAAAGTTGGCACAGCAAGGTTGTGACCCAAATGTGCAGTAAAGTCAGCGCGAAAAATATATATTTTTAAATCTCTCTCTCGCTCGCGAAAGTGTGTCATTTTTACAGGGAGCTGTCGTCGTCCGGGCTTAAAGCCCAGAGTGCAATTATAATGACATTGGCCACTGTCCAGAGTCCGCTGTCCGGTGGTTCGGAGTGGCCAGACCCTCGAGCGGTCGTTGCAGGACAATGGCGCAGTTCTTGAATCGGGCTTATGTTATCCTGGCTCTACTCCTGTGAAGTGGTCAGCGTTGTGATTGCGGCAAGTGAAGAACGCTGTCGTCGCCTTCATTGAGAGTCCAAGGATACCAAATGGCATTACAGTAGAGCTTTCTCTTGGGTTAAGGAAAAATAAGATAATATCTTAGCTGGAAAGAAATTTTAGAAAAGCATTTACTTATCTCTAGGAACTTTATAAGTACAATTTTTCCAAGAATATTCAATAAAACCTTAGTTATTTGCCCATAATTTCTAGTACTTTCCTTTCTTCCTAATCTCTGCCTTGGACTTTGTAATTCATGGAATACAGTTTATTTCATTCAAGGAATTTCCCCTGTAGAGTCCTGCCTTGTTGTGGGTTTATCAACAGAGCAAAATTTCGTTCGAAATCGTGTTCCATTGATTTTTCCTGCGGTTTTTCTCCGGCGCTTCTTGGCGAACTTCCGATGGATACACTGATCAAATAAAAGGCGCTTTGGCCCCTGTCCTTCCGTTGCTTTCTGCGACTTCCGCTTCAAGAAATGTATATATATAGGAGTAAGAGAGAGAGAAAAGTTTAGGGGCCAAAATCAGGGGCGTGTGTTAAGCTGCTGACACACAGAAAGTTTCGATAAAACTTTAATGTTCTCTAATTGCAAAAATCTGTGACACTCTCGCACCCGAAAAGTTCGGCCAAAAGTCATTTATGAATGTGTTTTTTTCAGGGGGCTTAAACTTTTACATTTTTATACACTTTTGGTATTTATTTTGCGCTTGCTAATGCACTTGAAACTTTTGCATATTTAGTTTATGCCGAAGTTTTAATTATCCCAGAGACCCCCAAAAAGGCAGTCAGTCACTGGGAAACTGAGGAACATTCGGGGGAGTTGGACGAGGAAGTTTCCTTGGTGATGTTCAAGCTGTTGCCGCCGTCTTTGTCGCTGCTACAAAGTGAAAAGTAAACAAAAGAGAGTGTGAGGCAGCGGAAACTTTAGCCGGAGAAAGAGACAGTGCTTAGAGGGGTTGGTGGAGGCGGAGGGAAATGGAAAACCAGGCGCGCGGAAAACTCAGACAGAAAGTGAAAGCGCAGCATAAATTGCAATGTGAATTACAAGTCGCCTTGATGTTGTTTTCTTTTTTTCTCTCGTTTGTTTTTCCCACGGAGACACAAATCCCACGCAGTTTGCACAGTGCGTTGTCAGTGAAAGTCTGTCAGTCAGGAAGCTTTAAGGGATATTAATCATTTAGTGAGGAACGTAATAATTTATAAAGTGCTGAAAATGCTTTTAAGTTAATAAAGTAATATAATAAACATTATTACAAAGAATGCAGAGTATTTTTAGGTGGAATTTGATCGTTAACCTTAACTTTAGCTTGACCTGTTGCTCGTAAATATATTGATTTAATTGCTGCTGATCATGATTTAATTTGTATTATATTTAGCACAACAGAGCATTTTTTTTTTTAAATTTTTATAAAGCTTCAAAATCTCTAAAAATATATTTTTCTCAAAAGAAAACACTTAATTTAATCTGATTTCCTTTAGTAAATCCCAGCTTGTCAGCAAATCCTGTCTTTTGCTATAAGATTTTTATGACCTCCTCTTTTTTACGACTGTAGATTCGTTGCCTTATATTTTCGACACGCACTGTGTGTGCAATAGTGCGTAAGGACTGCAAATGAAAGAGAAAAAGCGAGGCCGTAGCTAGCTGTCTGTCTCTCTATTGACGCTCTGACTAAATGTCGTGCCTTAAACTGTTTGTAAGACGACGCCCACCTGGGTTTTTCTACCACTTTTGTTTACCTTTTCATCACATTTTCTCTTTAACTGCTAGACCTGATTGAATTTGAAGGGAAGATAAGGGTGGATAAAGTCTATTCAGACCATAAAGCAGCCAGAATCACCAAGAAAAATAAGAAACGTTACCAAGAATTAAATGTAAACAGGAAACAGGCAACCTTAAGGCCTTTATTGGGTGACTTAAAGTTATAAAAATCTATTTTACCTATTTAAAATTTAGATTTTCATTCTTTTAAAATTTTTCTCTGTGCTCTGTTTCGGCTAGCAAACTTTAAAGCTGACGCTTCGTCAGCGGCAATCACGAAAGAGAAATAAAAATTTCCATCTAAGGTTAAACGACGGCATTAGCCTTCAATTTACTCAAGTTCCGCGCCAGGGTCAAGCCCATCCTTCGATAAGCTTGTTTATGTTTGCATTAGACTCTTAAGACCCCCCGCCTCCCCAATAAGGCTCCACTTCATCTTTTTATTTTTTGATGACATCCTTTTGGGAACCTTTTGCCTTTCTTTTTGTTTGGCATGCGGGCTCTGCTCCGGGAAGTTGTCAATTTTTGTGAGTTTTTTAGTGGACCCTTTGGCAGGTCAAATGCATATAAAAAAAATTGAGATGCCCAAAAAATGAGACCCTAGAAAAGTAGGCTAAAAAAGTGGGGTTCGCTGGAAAAGCGGGGAAAAAGTTGGTAAAAAAGACACAAAATAGTGCAAAAAACTGACACCAAAACCGAACCAAAACTAATGGGCGCCGCGTAACGCAAAAGGGGCGTGTGCCATTCGCAGTTCGTCATTGTTCGCTTACAATTTAACAACCTTGAAGTGGAGGCGGCCTATACATAGTTTGTTTTTCTGTTGCATTTTTTCGCCGCAGGAATCGCACATCCATCTTGTGAAATTGACGCGTCTGCTGCGGCTCGCCCGCCTGTTGCAAAAAATTGATCGATACTCGCAGCACACGGCCATGATACTGACATTGCTGATGTTCTCCTTCACGCTGGCCGCCCATTGGCTGGCCTGCATCTGGTATGTGATAGCGGTCAAGGAGTACGAGTGGTTCCCCGAGAGCAACATCGGTGAGTATACATATGCGGGGGTGCGTGAAAGGTCCTTGGGATACAGGTACGGGTTACAGTTGCCACAGCTTCAGGTACAGCCACAGGTGTGGTCAAAAAAATAGAGAGTCTTATGGGGATTTAAATGAATTAATAAATATATTTATATACTTTTTAATTGCCTTTTAAAATATTAAATAAATAAGCCAACTCAACTTCCGGTTAACCAAGCAACTTACAAAAAATAGAGGGTCTCATGGGGATTTTAATGAATTAATAAATATTTTTGTATCACTTTTAATTACCTTTTAAAATATTAAATAAATAAACCAAGTCAACTTCCGGTTAACCAAGCTACTTGAAGTGATAAACCACGTCAAATCGAGTCTATTATCTCAACCACAAGCGTATCGTGTGTGTGTGAGTTAACGGTAATTTGGTTAGTTGGTTAGTCAACAGTAAAGGCCAGGACTCCCCTCCCTTTAGCGCCCTTCACAACGTGGAAACCTAACTGAATTTTCCACCTCCCTGGGGTGGAAAATACACCTCATGCGAGAAGCTACACCAACGAAACCAGGCACTCGAACCGAACTACACGTGTGGTTAATGTATATTGTGTTAGCCGGGTTTAAAGTTTGGATACGGATTAGCGCACATCGCATCAAATCGAATCAAATCACCCAAGGGCCTGAATTCGGGGGGAAATGGGGGAGTTTATGACATATAGTTGGGGTTAAAATAAGAGCTACAGGTAAGGGAAAACATAAAAAAACAAACTATATAGGATTCTATAATTCACATACTGAAAATATAGTTCATTATAGTTAAAAGAATCTCTATTAGAGAAATTCATAATTTTTCATTAATTTAAAATAGATTTTTTTTAAAGTCTGTACTAAAAGTTTATTGGTGAGAAATTTATCTCTGTACAGAACATTAATTTTATAAATTTATTAATTTTATTTAGCTTACAAATATAAATATATTTTATTTCTAATTAAGTAACAAGGAAATTTAAGCTTTGCAAAGTACAAAAAACTCCCCATTCATTGCTATTATATTAACCCCGACTGTGCAAGCTTAGATATTTTTCCCGACACTTAATCAGTGTGAGGAAAAATCTCCCAAGTTGTCAGACGACAGACACGAAAAGTTAGTTCCGCTTGACGTTTCCGGTCCGGAGCAACAACTGGCTTCTTGCCGGATTTTGGCACGAGTTGTGCGAACTTTGACGGACAAACTGGGAAGACGACTGACCAGGACTGACTGCCTTTGGGCCGGAAAGTTAAGACCAACTCGCAGTCATTGTCAATTTGATAAGCCCAATTTGTTTGGCCCGCAAATTGTAATTAAACGCCGTACTAAACAAGTTTTCTTCTCTGTTTTTTCTCTTCGTTTTTTCCCCGTTCTTCTTCTCGTCGTATTAAATGCCTCAAGTATTCTTCACAGGTTGGCTGCAGCTTCTGGCGGAGCGGAAAAACGCCTCTGTGGCCATACTGACCACAGCGGAAACCTACTCCACGGCGTTGTATTTCACCTTCACCAGCCTCACCTCCGTGGGATTTGGCAATGTTTCGGCGAACACCACGGCCGAAAAGGTTTTCACCATCATAATGATGCTCATCGGCGGTGGGTACTCTATATCAATATGAATTTTTGGGTCGCAAAACTGTCAAATATTTAGGGGAAATATTTCTGCAAAGAGTTAAGGGTAAAGGTGGCAATTGTTGACCTTAAATTTAAGGGATATCGTTTATTTTCTTAAGCTTGGCAATTTAAGATAAATCATGCCTTAACTCTTGGGAATTTTAACGAGCAAGGAAAGGGTTCTGGTGAAAATTGAGGCATTATAATTATGATTTTGATATTTGAAATTTTTTTCCATATTGTTATTTTATAAGAAATATCAAAGGAATTCTTCTGCTTTCTTTTTGAGTTCTGTTTCTTATACAAATAATGGTATATTAACAATATCTTCTTTTTCCGTGTATTCTGTAGTCCCATATCACAGACAAAACTCCTTTTTCGGGCTCAATGTTGGGCCTATTTATCTTCAAAATAATTATATATCATGTCTTCTGAGGTCTAGATTTAACAAATTACTTCATATATGTGAAATACTCTCCCCTAGAGAGTGTACAAAAAATCAAAGATCGTTCGTTCTTAATAACTGCCATTACTCTCTCTTTTTTTTGGGCTGACTCCTCCAGATTTAATGATATATATCCATCCGTTTCATTAAACAGCCCTGATGCATGCCGTGGTCTTCGGTAACGTGACTGCCATCATCCAGAGGATGTATTCCCGCCGCTCGCTCTATGAGAGTAAATGGCGCGACCTAAAGGACTTTGTGGCCCTGCACAATGTGAGTATATTCGCAGCTTGGCCGAGGGGGATTGGGGCTTGAGACCGCAGGGGTGCAGGCGCACGAGGACCCCAGGGGAGTGCCACTCGATGGATTTTATTAGAATGCAGTGCACATTTTCCATATGCCACGCAACGCTGGGCAGGAAATGGAAATGGAAGTGCTGCGCTGTAGGGTCGTCCCAAGGCCGTGAATTGCTGATTTCATTGGAATATCATCATCGTGGCATCGTGTAGCAAACTCGTGTTTGCCGCGGGTTGCCCATTTGCAACCTGTTGATGTCGTTGGGGGCAAACTTGCACGTCGCTCCATTAGGCAGCCCACGCGGCGAATACGCAACGCGCGGTGCTCAAGCCATCGCGTATACGCAATGCACGCTGCACAATTAAGCGCATTTGTGCGGCTCTCAACCGCGAAATGCATGCAAATGAAGTGAAAAGTAGCGCGCATAGCAGCTCATTAAACGCTAAGACGGCACAAGCCGGAAAAAGGAACCGGAAAAAGGAAAAGCGAAACGCGAAATGAGAGGAAATGCAATTATAATTTATGATTTCTTTATTACAGATGCCCAAAGAACTGAAGCAGCGCATCGAGGACTACTTCCAGACCTCCTGGTCCCTCAGCCATGGCATTGACATATACGAGGTAAGCAGTGCGTATCCTGTATACTTTTCCCCCCAGGACACACGTCCATTTCTGTTCGATTGAGTGTGTGTCATAAATCATGTAGAGAATACACTGTGAAAATAATAATAGGAGAGGAAATAGTAAGGGAAAACTGAAATATTTTCCTTAACTGAATTATTTGGTATTATTTTATCATTTATTAAATTTTCTTTATATTTTCTTTCCCCAAAACTTTTCCCCTTAGGAAACCTTTATTTTCTCTGTATAGTTTTGGCAGAAATCCCCCGAAAAATGATTGGCAAAGTTGTCGACACAGCAGTCTATCGCTGGCTTCGACATGACTGACTTCACTCAAACTTCAGAGTCAGAATCAGTTACGACTTCGACTTTGGTTTCGGTTTCAGGAGGAGAACCAAGAGTGCCGGCGGCCTTTCCTCTCCGATAAATGTCGGTGCCTTTAATTAAGCAAATGACCGTGGGGTTAACATGGACATGTGTGACTTATTGATTGGCTGCGGGTCAAATGCCAGCTTTGATTGGTCATCCATGTCCAGGTGGACATACCACCGCCGCATTCGCATGGCCACTGCAAAAAGTTTAAATTAAATATCGAAATTGTATGGACTGAGGCTAGGTGGCTTTTCCCTGTGGCTTTCCATTGTTTCGCCTCGTGTGTGGCCCTCGGGCGGTATCTACATTTTAATTAAAAATTTTTACAATTACATTAACTCTCGAGCAGAAAGGAAGATACAAGTCATTTGTGTCTGTGTGTGTGCCTTGCCTTGTCTTCTGGCTGAAAGCTGTCAAGAGCATTAAGCTCTCCTCTCCTCTCCCTGGCCCGGTTTTCCCAGCTCCTTCTGCTAATTTAGTCGTCTTCAGTTGTCTCTTGTTATTTTGATCGCATACAGCTGTTTGTGTTTTCTTTGTTTCTCCCAGTTTTTTGTTTATTTTAACGGCTTTGGAAAGTGTAGCTTGGAGCTCGATGGGTAAACTTATTCTGCTGCAACATGGAAATAGCTGGAATCAATCATCATCGGTACTGAGCTGGCTTGCAGTTGCAGAAACTTTTCCACTGGCCAGGTTAACGAGGAAAAGTTTTCTCCTCAAAACTTTTGGCTCAATAAAAAGGCCAACCCCGGCTGGGAAGCTGCAAAAGTGCAGTTTCAGGCGGAAAGAGCTGCGTTTTCACCCGCTAATTGCTATTAGCGCAGCGCAATGCCAAAGTTGCTCTCTGCTCTGTCTCTCTCTCTGTTTTAATAGTGTTAATTAAAACCTCTTCAAATAATTCCCACTTTTATCTCTGCGGCCTTGTTACTTGCTTTGAGGGGGCTCTGCAGCTGCCATGTTGATATTAGTTTAATGGTCCGGCCATAAAGTCAGCTCTCAGGCAGATGGTGTCACCTTAAAATACTATATAATCCTTTAAGGAGAAATAGTAAACTTTAAATCATAGGAAATACATAGTATAATCCACCTATAAGTTCGGAGTCCTGGGTTTTTGATTAATTAAAGATACAGCTGCCAGAAAATGGAGCTTTTATTAATTATTTGTAGAATTTTATATTTTACTTAATCATAAATTATATATAAATATTATTTTAAATTGTATTTGTACCTTTTTATTTGCGGTCATAAAAGCGATCGTTCAGTTTAACTATAAATTTAGTAAATAAGGCATACCTTTTATGTTTGTATACCATAAATAAGATGATAAATAATATTAAAAAAAATAAACAATGTTTAATATGCAGTTTTAAAACTGTTTCTTAAAGGATATTGACATTTCCTTATCCTCGTTAATCCTATATAATTATTATAAGTACGTATAAACCCAATAATCACTTCAAAAAACAGTCTGATCTTCCTGTTATGTTACCTGCTTATCCCCGCACGAGCAGTGCATTTTTATTTTTTTTTTCGGGGCTTGAGGCTGCAAATTAATTAGCGCTTTCGCTTTCACAGACTACGCCTCCCTTTTCCCCCCCTGTTGCCTTTGAAGTCTCCTGACGGCTGTCAGTCCATAAGGGCTAAATGTCAGTTAGTCGGCGATATGATGATGGCAGAAATGCTAAACACTCGTCTTAGCCTGGCATTTAGCATTTGAGCAGCAATTAAAAGCAGATTTTCGCCTCTCTCGACAGCGTAAGGCCATTGAGGAATTTCGACTGACATCGCTTAAATGGAATTTAATTTAATTACGAAACCAAACATGAAATATGCACAACTCACACACACACACACGCGAGACGGAGACCTGTCGATGCCACACAAATTATAGCGCCGAAAAGAGGGTTGGAAAATGGCACGAAAATTGGTGGAAAATGTTCGGGAAATGGGGGGAGGAGGTGCGGCACTAAATTAAATTGTTAATTTATTGCGCACGAAAATTAACTGGCGAAAACTGTCGGCGTTCTGCTCGAAGTAAGAGCCAAACGATGTTGAATTTTTGGGCCTTTAAGAACGGCTTTTCGGCTGGCCAGTGTGTGTGCGCAATTAATGTAAAATATTTTACACTTCTCTGCACACAGAAAGAGACAGAGACAGCATGGAACATAAATAACAATTCTTTGGAAATTGCCCTTTGGGGAGTCAGCAAACAAAAAAATAAAATAAAGGCAAAGAGCTCACAATAAAAGCAACAAAGGTCCGGGCAAAACTTTCAACATATTTTCCATGTTTAGCTACGCTTGGTTAGCCACAAGTTTCCTTTTATTCAAGGACACCCAACCCCTCTTAAAAAAATATATTTGCCACACGCAGGGAATTGGAAATGCCATGACAACTATGTTGGTCAAAACTATTTCGATTTAATTTCGGCATTCGTTGTGAATTTTTAATTACATCCTGACCGACCAGGCCTGAGTTTCGAAATTGATTTAGGTGATTTTCGGCTTAATTGATGTGCAAACATAGTTCGCCAAACTATTTACGCAATTAAGTGGAATCTGATTTGCTTTTACTATATAGTTTGTAGTAATCCCCTCGTATATAGAGTCATATTCCAGTATATTGGGCAACCGCAAGGATTTGTGGGCACAAATTATGCGTTTTTCGTGCGTATGCATAATATTCGACAGTAATCAGACCCGAGTTGCCATAGGAATATGTATGAATATACATATGGATAAGAGCAGAGACAAAAGTCAGAAAGAAAATGGGAAATATTGTGGAGGGGAAATGGGCAATGGGAAAGTGTGTACGGTATGTAAACAAGCAAGATGCAAATTCTCCCTCAATTTTCATGTTAATCCCGAAACACCGACAATTCTCATCCAATACACTTGAAATGAACCAAAGGAGAAAAGGAAGTAACCAGAGAGGGCAGTGCAAGCGAGACAAAAAAGGAAAGATTATACCCTGACAGGAGGTAGCAGGAAATGTACGAAGGGTTTGTATATTTATCAGAGCTTGAAGTTTTTGGTATTTTAATTTAAAAATGTAGCAAATGTAGGATTTTTCCATTTATTTTATTGATCGATTTATACAAAACACATATATGTAAATAAATTAAGGACTCTGATTAAGCCTAGTACTCAGACACGCGAACAGCGTTTCTAAGCAGTGAGAGAGAGCGAGAGGTGAATAGTCGGGAAACGGTGTTCGGCAGCGCTGTTTTAAAGGCCGGTACGCAGACGAACGAACGAAATACCAGAAACATACCAGAAAAATACCAGGTGGCGCGAAGGGAGACTTTCGGTATTTCCAGAACGGGGGGAGGGGGAGAATAAAAAATTTAATAAAACGACCTGTTCTCAACTGTTGGCATCTCACTCTCTCTTACTGTTTCTTCACACAATTCAAAAATATAGATCCCGCCAAACACAATAATGTTTTCAAAAGCCCAGTCCAGGCGTTTAGAAGAGCAGATAAAGTTATAATAATTAAATTGGTAGAGGCCAATTCAATGATAAGGGATTTGGGCAATATTAAACATTTGCATAAATAAAGGCCTGGAAGGAAATAGGTCCCTCGATATTTGGTTATGACTTTGATGAGCACTATGAGATGTCACGTTCGATTTCTGAGATGAAGGCGTCAGAGGCGACGGTCACCGCCCGCTGCTGCTTAGAGCAGTGTCTGGCTGGACAAATCCTTCATTGCCAAACTCGAGAAGGACATTCAGAGGCCGCAGCTGCTGAGAGCAGTATCTGGGTGGACATATCCTTCATTGCCAAGCTGGAAAAGAACATGTACAGCAATGGACAGAACCGGGCGCAGGAGGAGTACCAACTCTAACCAAATGTATGCCAGCAAGGATCTCAGAGTCTCGCATCCATCAAGAACGAAGTAACTTTGAATCATTTCACCAGTCAAACAATTTGGTGGCAGCAGGAGTAGCTGCGGCAACCACCGCCACCACCCAGATGGTAGTTAATTCCACTTGGTAAGAACAGAATCACCAGCAGCAGCCGGTAGAGTAGCCCTTGTCCTGGTCGTCGATCCAGGAAAGAATGTTGGACAAGTAATAGGGAGAAAAAGAGGCGGTTGTGCATGGTCGAGAGAATCTGGGCGACGGCGTTGGTGGTCATTGTGCGCAAATAAGCTATTCCAAAACGAAACTACAAGTCTATGCGAATTGTCTTTCAAATATAAAATAAATAATTGTAAATATAAAACAGCTGATTTAAGATTGGTATGACCGCACCATTTACCTCCCAAAAATGCCAAAGTGCGTTTTTAGAAGCGGTCACACTTGAAAAATATTAAATCTTTTTCGGGTTGCGAACAGTTTTTCTGTCTGAGTACTAGGCTTTAAACTAAGTATATTTTATTATTTTATACTATTTTGTATTATTTAGTATTAAATCATATATTCTGTACAGCGCCAGATATTTTCTTTAAAAGAAGTAACGGGCACACTAAGCCAAGCGACGCCGATTGTCAAGGCTCGGAGTAAAAAGAAATATTAAGAAATATCGCTTCTTATTCCCCAAAATTATTACCGCCAGTATGCACATATTCCCTGTTGTACTTAATAATTTAAAAACAGTTTCTCGCTTAAAAATGTAAGGGTATTCCCTTGTTCGTCTCCCACATGTTTCCCATTACTTCTGTCGTGTATTACATATTGCAGATGAATAACAAGCAAGACCAGATAAGCTGAAGCATTTCCCTGGTGCCAGGGTAAAAAAATGCCAAGCATTTCCCTTACAATTTTCATGCGATTCAATTTTCACGTGTATTTTCTCCACTCTCTCGCACTTTGGGGGACTTTATAGGGAGTGTGTTTTTGTTGTGCCCATGCTTATGTTTGCCTCTCCACTCATCTTGAACTTACCTTTTTTCCTGGCTTTTCTTACTCATTCCAGACGCTACGCGAATTTCCCGAGGAGCTGCGTGGCGATGTCTCCATGCACCTACATCGTGAAATATTACAGCTGCCGATATTCGAGGCGGCCTCCCAGGTGAGTTAAGGCCGGCACTCAGAAAAAATACTATAGCTTACGACACACAATAAATTTACTAACTCTTATTTCAAGAAAATTAAAAAATAATTTGGGATAGTGTTGGCTTAGTTTGAAAAATATATTTATTGCTAAAGGGAACGTTACTTTGTTACATCATTTATTATTGAGAAGTAAAAGTATCTTTAATCTTTAAAGGTATCTTTAATTCGTTAATTAAAAATTTAACATTAATTAAAAATAATTCGGACTAATAACTCTCGTCTGGGGATCTCAAAACTAATAATTTCTTATTTAACAAATATATATTTTGGGCATTATTAGCATATATAGTATTTTCCCGCAGTGCACCTTGGCGACTGCTCTTTTTTCAGGGGTCGAAGTATATGTCGCTTTGAAAGCGATTCACCTTCAGACAAATGGAACGAAATGGCTGCGATGGCAAAATAATCAGCAGCAATGGGACAGGGAATAGCCGCTGCCGGAGGGGGATGAAAGGGAAAGGTAGCAATGTGGGCCGCCCCAACAGGTGGGGGTCAGGTAAAAAGGAGGCGATGAAGGCCATGCGAGCAGTCAAAAGTTAACTGCGGGCTTAACAGAAACGTTTTTGGGCTTCGTTCGCTACGTCCTTTGTGGCACACTCAAGCACTAATACACACACAAAGCACACCCAACACAACCACAAGCAAACAGAAGCACAAACACAGAGACACACACAATATTTAGAGCGCCTTAAGGTCATGGGCAGGGATGCCTTAGTAAGGGGGGTTTTAAAAACTAGAAACTTTATGCTAAAAGGCTGGAAAAAGTCACCAAAAAAGGTGCTAGAATTTTATATTTAAATCACAAAAAACAATTATAATTTAAACCCCTCTCGCAGGGCTCCCTTTGGCCATGCCTCTGGCCACAGGTGAAGTTTCCGAGCCATCGCATTGAGGCATGTGCTCTGGCTTTGCCTCTTGTGGAACCCCCCGGTTCCCTCCACATTCGCTTGACTGTAGCGAAGCATGAAAAAGGTTTTTGGCCAGCATCCCAGCATCAGAGGAGCAAGCTTGTACGCAAAAATCCCCGGGTGCAGCAGGAGCAGCAGCAAAGTGTGGTCGAGTCGAGTAGTTTTCCAATGGCCAATGTCAATACCCTTGTCAACCGCCAAAAGCTTTAATGGTGTGCTTGCTGCCCCCTTGTTGGGGCCCTCGATGGAAATCATTTGGGTAAAAGCAGACCAGGCTTAGGCCAGAGATTGTGCAGTAATTGATTTCTCATCCACGGTTCAACTGCTGCCCGAGTTCGGGCTCAAGAGTTCTGTGACCCAAAAGTGAAAACAATTGCAGATGAGTTCAAAATTCGATTCTATCTCTGATAGACAATGGCCTCTTTAGATGGCTCTCAATTGATTTCGATGGCTTGCAAATATTTGGATTGAATAAAGAAAAAAGAGGAGCCCAAGTAGCGAAAGGAATGGCTCTGTTAGAGAGATCAAAGCTTTAATTTCGGAGAGTTTTTATAGGAAAATAAAAATTTTATTTGGGAATTTCAATAAAAAATGGAAAAGGCTTTGAAAATCTGCCTTAAAATTTATTAACTATAAATTAAACATAATCTTCTTCCTTTTAAAACCACCTTTTCTTTTATAAAATAACTAGCGGACCCGGCGAACTTTGTCTCGCCCTAATTCGACGCCATTATATAACCCCAGGGTAATAGTCAAACACTGCATTTCTTTATTTAGTATAGAGCGATATGATATACTATGTTTTTTGTTTTATTTTCCGGCGCAAAAACAAACAATGAAGACGGCTTACCAACACGCGAACATGCAACGTACAGCTGGCCGTGCGAAAAACAGGGAAATTCTAGATTTATCCCGCAGACTTCTAACGATTGGCCTTGCGATTTGTTGATTGTCATCGCAAATGCCAATCGGACGGGGAACTGAATCCTCTTGAATTGGAATGGTAGATCAGTTGGAATAATCGGAATTCGTGGTATAAGGACTACCTCTCCTTTAAATGTTCCCTTGATGATCGTCGCCTGAATCACGTTATTCATCAGTTTCTTGACAGACAACCGCGTACCGTTGCACAATTTCGGATGATTTAGATTCCGCAGCATTATAATAATTGATCCCACCTTCAGTTGCAAATTATGCGGTGGAGTTCCTGGCACATCTAGCGAGTTCAAAAATTCTGTCGGATAGTTCGTCGCTTCATCCTCGTCGGTCACGCTGTCAACGGATCTGTATGAATGCAGTTCTCCATGTGCATTGCAGTGCTGACATACCACAGACAATGAACCGATAACAACGCAGCTATGGTCTTTGTAGGACGTTGAGAAATTGTATGCAAATGCAGCGCGATTCAAGTCTGTTCTTGGTACTCTTTCTGTAGAGCGAATCTGTGCTAAACGGGTTCGTCTCGATTCATTTCTTTCTGCACGTTCGTCTTGCGTTTGACTTTCATGGACATTCCGACTATATGTTGCTCGACGTGTACGTCGTCCAATGTTTGGCCGTCTTATAGCAGGCATTATTCCTACAAATCACAGGAAAAAATTAAACAAATCCGGACGTCTGATAAAAACGAATAAGAAACCGAATAATATTGAAACGATTTGTTTTTACTTTGACATATATTTCGATACACTACTCTTTTATATAATTTGATATTTTAATTATTTGTTTTTCACCATTACCCTGGAGGATTTTCTAATAATTTTATTACGTTCTGACCTTCTCCTGTTAGTTACCTACAACTGAAAAAAAATTTGAACCAAATCGGCCCAGCCGTTCTCCAGTACTTTTTTACGACACATTTTTTGGGCTCCATTTTTATATATATAGGTATATAAAATAATATTTTTAGGCACCTCTTCAAATAATCTCATACCCCTAGAGATCCACATAATATGATCCCCATCTCAGCACTTTTTTTACGCGACTCTAATGCGATTGCGGTTAACTTTGTTAAGGGGATCAGGGGTTAGAAAAGCAGACAGTCCGCTAACCTAATGAAATGCAACTCAAGCCAAGTTGGAAAACAAACAAAACGGATAAAATTGAACCACCGAATGACCGGAGAAAAACACAGAAAAAAGGCAGGAATGACAAAGGCGGACTGCAAACATTAATAAAGCTTATTCAGAAAGGCAAAGTAACGCAAACAAAAACCACTCAACAGTTATAAGCGCGCTTTAAGCCACTTTCCGTGGAGGTCTGGCCCAGAAAGGGGGCAGGGAGGGCTGAAAGGGGTGGGTGGCTAAAACCGCAGGACACATTCCGGGGCAAGGACACACAGCTGTTGCCGTTTTGTTTCATTGCGAGGCAAATAAAACTCAGCGACCCCAGCAGGCAGCGCAGGCTGAGCCAAATGTTAAATGCTAAATGCTTCTGACCGCGACCAACAATTCCTGACTAAACCAGAATTTGTACTCTATATGTATCTGAATCTATATATATTTCCTTGCAGGGCTGTCTGAAACTTCTGTCGCTGCACATTAAGACAAACTTTTGTGCGCCGGGCGAGTATCTGATCCACAAAGGCGATGCCCTCAACTATATTTACTATCTCTGCAATGGATCGATGGAGGTGATCAAGGACGACATGGTGGTGGCTATTCTGGGTAGGTGAAAGAAGGGTTTAATCCATTAGGAAAATATATAGCGAAAATATAAATTATTGTCATTATTTTGGGACTAGTTTTAAGCCAAGTTGAGCTTAGATTTATGATTTCAATTAAAAGAAAAGCTGAAAAAATATTTTATATTTATTTATTTTTCGGTTTAATAGGATTCTGTTATATATTTAAATTATTTAACAATAACCTCAATCTCAATCAATTTTCCCAGAAAAACAAATACAATTTCTTTTCTTTCTTTGAATATTGGTTCATAGTTTCTTATTTGCCTACCCTTGTTTGTTTTTTGCGATAATCTTACTTAAATATATATTATTTTTCCATAAATAAATGTTTTAAAAATTCCCCTCAATTCATAAATAGATATTTTCGTTTGATTTTCCATTATCGATTGTTGGTAATGCCCAAATATTTTCATTTTGTTTATGTTTCGGCGTCTGTTGAACTCTGTGTCAGTTCATTCGCTTCTGGGTTGCCTCTGGCCTCGGCAGAACAGAATTCCATTTACACTTTAGCCATGACAGTAAGGCAGTCATCTGCTTGTTTATTCATTCATGGCAGGCAGTGTCATCAACTCGAGCACCGCCATCAAGTTGGTCTACAACTTGGCCCCAGACAAATGCCAGGCTCTATTTTTATGCTCATTGATTCCCATGTTCCCACGCTCCCCACTGACCTTTCTCCTTATTATTTTTCCTCCATTCTCGCACAGGTAAGGGCGACCTGGTGGGGTCCGACATCAACGTGCATCTGGTGGCCACCAGCAATGGCCAGATGACCGCCACCACCAACAGTGCTGGCCAGGATGTTGTCGTACGCAGCAGCAGCGATATTAAGGTAGGATCCCCCCACTGAGCTCCTTTTCGTGGACTCGGGGTGATGCAGTAATTAAATAGAATTTATTTTTATACCAGGCTCAAGGGTGAATGTGAACGAGAACGTGAATGGAATGCATTCGGATGATAGTCGAACATCCGGCAGGGGGGAAAGCCGGATTCCGGAATTCATTGTGGGCCCAGAGGATTTTAATTTTCAATGAGAGACGTGTATTTTAATATTTTCTATGAGGCAGGAGTCCAGCTTCCATTTACAGCTTAAGGTATTATCAATAAGGGATGGGGTTTAAAAATAAGGCTTGTTATTCTGAGAGGAAATTATAATTTACAGCAGGTTTTCCCAGAAATAAATACCTGTATCAGCCTTATTTTCCCAGAGCGAGTGAATGCCCACTGACCACTTAATCCAGCAAATAGAGAGTCCTGTCTGCGAGGCTCCTAGTTTTCCCAGCACTTTAATTATATTTTTATCGACGTCTCTCTGAGGCTCTTTAAAGATTAGGCTAGCTGCAGTTTTAGCCTGTTGTTTGTCGTAAACTTTATCTTGTGCCGAACAGGGACTGGGTCCTCCCAGAGGTTTCGAGATGAGTGCACAGCAGTTAGAATTTCGCCCTGGCATTCCTCGCTTCACCTCGTTTCTTGTTTCTTTTTTCGGCTCAAAGTCAATGGGGCTTGAGTGTCTGAGGCTTTGAGGGTTTGGCATCCCTCACTCTGGTCCTCGTCTACGATTACTCGTTTACTCTTACTAATTATGGCAATAATCTCGGGGCGGTTCAGGTTTCAAAAGCTTCACGCCTAATTAATTGTCTGGCTGCCGTTCCGTAGGGGGTGGCAATAATTAAGCGGAGAATTTAAAACTTGATTGTGGCTTAATTAGTTGAGGAATGTGTGTGCTTAATTTATGCATAGTTTCCCCCTCTCTCTCCTTGGATTTCCTTTGTCTCCGTCCCAGCTTTGTTGTGTTTTGTTTTGTCTTTTGTCCGTTTACCTTTTGCTTTTATCTCGTGTTTATTTGCATGTCTGCCTTGGCGGAATAAAGTGCAGACATTCCGAGCAGCAGCAGCAGCAGCTGCCATCTTCCGTTTCTCCTTGCGCGGAGAGGAGCATCGCCACTTCGTGCAAACAACACGGCGAACGGGTCGTATGAGTGATACTTGAGGCGCGTGTGTTTGCTTGACTCTGCGGGTGCGAGGGTGGGGGTCGGGGTGTGTGTGTGCGGGTGTGGAGAGAGTGTGTAAACGCCAAGATGGCGCACTCGAGTTCTGTAAAGAAGACGCCAAGGCGTCATGGAGGGAATAATAAGGAGAGGAAGTCGAATAGGGAACACTCTTAGGTTTTAAGTGGATGAAAAATCAGTAATTGTAGTTTCCCTTTTTTTTATGGGTAATCCTTTATCCTTAGAGGGTTAAGTTTGAGTATAAATTAAGCTCAAGCTAAATAAAATATTCTGGGTTAATTTTGTTGTAAATAATAAGTATCTTGAGGCTTTCTTGGGCATAAAAAAAAAAAATTTAACTTAGGCCTTGTAACCTTTTAATCCAGGTACTTAGCAGATCTGTTTCCTGAGGAGGTATTAACCTTTAAATAAGGAAAAGTAACCCAAGAAATATCCTCCAAAATAATCTTTAAGTCCACCTTATCCTCAAGATACTCTACCTACCCGCTTACACGCTGCTTAAGCTTTTTCCATCTTGTTTATGGGCGCACAAACAACAGCTGCCACGCCCTCGCCGGGCGAAGTGCATAATCGTTTAACGTGAAAACGGCTTTTGACTTGCCACGAGTTTTCATTTATATTTCTCACATGTTTTTCCATTTTCCATCCTCTCTGCTCTCTCTCCCCCTGGCAGGCGCTCACCTACTGTGATCTCAAGTGCATCCACATGGGCGGTCTGGTGGAGGTCCTGCGCCTCTATCCGGAGTACCAGCAGCAGTTCGCCAATGACATCCAGCATGATCTCACCTTCAACCTGAGGGAGGGCTACGAGAACCAGGACTCGGACATTGGGCCCTCGTTCCCCCTACCCAGCATCAGCGAGGATGACGAGAATCGCGAGGAGGCCGAGGAGAATGGCAAGGACAAGGACAATGGAGGTGTCCCAGCAAGTGGAGCCTCCCCGCTGCACAATCTCACCAATTCCCCGCTCCACGCGGCTCGTTCCCCTCTGCTGGGCATGGGAAGTCCCAGGAATCAGAGGTTGCACCAACGCGGCAGGTCCCTGATAACGCTGAGGGAAACGAATAAGCGGCATAGGACACTGAATGCAGCCTGCAGCCTGGACAGGGGATCCTTCGAGGAGGCAGAGCCTCTGGAAGAAGAGCAGCAATCGCAGGGCAAGCGGCCCTCCTTGGAAAGGTTGGACTCGCAGGTCTCGACGCTGCACCAGGACGTGGCCCAGCTGAGCGCCGAGGTACGCAACGCCATCAGTGCCCTGCAGGAGATGACCTTCACCTCGAACGCCATGGCCTCGCACAGCAGCCTGAAGTTCCCGCCGGCCAGATCCATACCCAATATCAGTGCCATGCCGGCCGCCAGAGCGGGCGATGCCTTGGAGCACGGCCTGCTGGGACACATGGGCGTGCTGGGTGCCGCCGAAATGGCGGCCATGCAAAGGAGCTCATCGCATCCGCCCGAGGTCTGGGGCCGGGATGTGCAGCTGCCGCCCACGAGCAATACGGCGAGCTCCAAGGCTCCATCCCCGTCGCCGGTGGAGCCCAGCAAGAGCACCACCAGCCGGAGCTGTCAAACGGACTTCTATCGCATCGACTTTCCCACCTTCGAGCGCTTCGTGCTGGCCAATCCCCGCCTGGTCCTGGGTCTCCTGGGCATCGAACCCGCCATCAAGAACGAAATGGATCTCCTGCAGCAAAAGCAAACCCTGCAGATCTCTCCCCTGAACACGATAGACGAGTGTGCTTCCCCGGCGGACCCCAGCCTGGCCAGCTCCAAGGAGCGATTGATAACCTCGGCGGGGGCACCGCCTGCAGGCCGCGTTTATCCTCCGTTGGATGATGAGAACTCTAATGACTTTCGGTGGACAATGAAGCACTCGGCCAGCCATCACAGCTGCTGCAAGAGCACGGATGCCCTGCTGAGTCCCTCGGAGGAGCAGCCTTCAGTTCCTGTGCTTCCAGCGGAGGTCACTCCCCCGCCTGCTTCTCACCCGGAGCGCACCTCGAAGCGGAGCATACGAAAGAGCACGAGCGGCAGCAACTCCAGCCTGTCCAGCAGCAGTTCCAGCTCAAACAGCTGCCTGGTGTCCCAGAGCACAGGCAATCTGACCACGACGAATGCCTCGGTGCATTGCAGCCAGAGTAGCCAGAGCGTGGCCACCACCCGCCGGGCCTCCTGGAAGCTCCAGAACTCGCGGAGCGGCGAGTATCGAAGGCTGTCGGAGGCCACCGCCGAGTACTCGCCGCCGGCCAAGACTCCAGTGCCGGCGACGGGACTGACGGGTGTGACCTACGGCGCCGACGAGGAGGAGAGCGTGGAGCTGCTGGGACCGCGGCGGAACTCGCGACCCATCCTGCTGGGCGTGAGCCAGAACCAGGGCCAGGGACAGGCCATGAATTTCCGCTTTTCGGCGGGCGACGCCGACAAACTGGAGAAGGGTCTGCGCGGACTGCCCTCCACGCGCTCGCTCCGGGATCCGAGTTCCGGCAAGTGAAAGGAGAGCGCCGTGCGTGATTTATGCCCTAATTAATACTGAAACACAAAGACGCTTGTACAGTTAATATCTCTAAGATACACACACACACACGCGCATACACACGTTCGGTTGTTCATCTGTTACCCCCAAGATGTATCCTGAGAATACCTCTCCTACCTGCACACACGCATACATATTTGTAAAAGCATATCAGAGACGCTATGAATAGCCGGCGGAGGACACAGAAATTTATTTTTGTATGCCGCAGAGGGAATCGGTAATGAGATTAAAGTATATATATATTTTCCTAATCGATCGGCCAGAGAATACAAAGCAACATATATGTCATAGGCGGCAGTACAAAGCTAAGAGACCTCCGATACCAGTATAAATACATAAATACACACGTTTTTTGCTCAGCAACAGAGAATATATCAGAGTATCATTGACGCATTTTGAAGAAATGGTGAAATGTTTGTTAAGTTGAATCAGCCGGAAAGTTGGAGGGATATGGATTCCATATTAGGGATTATTCTGTCTTAAAAATTTATTGAATATTCAGGGTTGCCACAGAAAGTGCTATCATGCTAAGTGGAATTATCCTAGCCTACTTTCGGGCATCATTTAAAGTGAAGAGAGAGATTTTAATGGCAACCCTGATTAACCTGAGAATTAAAGATTTAAGATCTGGAAATGAGGTTATGAAAGAGGCCAATTTGATTAAACAAATCATTGGTCACACTAGACGATCTAATTCTCTTGATTAGATAGAGAGATTCACTCTCTCTAGAAAACGGCTGATTGCACTTGGTCACACTAAACCAGCAGAGGCTCTCAAATTCATCTACCCCTATCTCTCAAGAGAGTGCCGAATCGACCAGTGTGACCAACGGTCGTTTATATGAAATGGCCTGTCACTATAGTTAGGCTAGCTCAAGGGCAGGCGATTATTTCGAACGGGGATTCAACCGATTTGTAGACATTTAAGCTGTACACTCCACCTAGTCGGTGGGGCTGTGTGAATTAAACCTAGATTATCCTAATTACTACCTAAGATAATCGACAATCGTGTGCTAAATATATAACGAATGGGCAACAGGGGCGCGGCACTTCTAAAGTGAGCTTCTGGGGCATTTCGGCTAAGAGTAATTGTGATTCCAAGCGAGAGGCAAACCGGTTGAGAGCTCGATTCTCCGGGTTTTTGGGTTAGTTGGCAACAAACAAAATAATCAACTGTAAACTGTGTAAATTTCCAAACATCCTGCGTGTATATAGTTCGATGATATGTGTATATTTGCTCCCCCGACATAAAAAACTATAAAGACTTGAGCTTCATTCTATCTTTGATGTAAGCATTCTATGATAATAAGTGTATAAGTTTTATATGTGTTTAGATGGATACATATTTTAGCCAGGCCATAACTTAAGCCAGAACCTATTAAACGTTTTTAAATGTTTTAACTTAATGTTATCAAGACTATATATACTTGTATGTATTATATATATTATATGTAGTTATACAACTAAAGCATACAGCCATATTCGGTATTTCAATAAACAATAAACTTGATGTGACAAATTAAAGGAAGCCTTTTCTTTTCGGGTCTTTTATCACAACTCCCGGTGACTTGATGATTTTCTTGATTTGACTTTCCATGACTGGCACAGCTTTAATGCGCTTAATTCAATTGGTCGTTTTGGTATCGCTCCGGAACCATAATCCGGTAACCTGATTGCCAGGTTTATTGTGTGTCATGTCAATCGAGGTATTAAAGCCCTTTCTGTTCTTTTTTTCGGTGGCTTCTTTCTCTATGTGTCTGCTGGTCCTGGTTTGAGATAAGCGCCTTAAGTTGTGAACCATATTTAGCCAGAAATGTGGTAAGTGCTCGCATATATTTTGAGTTATTTTGGTTGATAATTATAATAATAAGAGGGATTTATAAGGATAACATCGTTTCATTTTTGAGTATATTGAAATATGTACGAGGGTTGATATAAAATGTATTCTTGTTTCTTGAGTGTATTTTTTTTAAGGATTTTTACATGGAAAATAATAATGGTTTGAGACTTTGTACCAAAGAAGCTTGAAGGTCAATGAAGGCGTACTAATAAATAAGTTGTACTAAATGAAGAAAAAGCTTTGAAATGGTCTTAAACATTTAAAAATTGAAATATTTGTTTAATTTACAGCATAAGTGGGAATTTGTAAGCTATTTAAATATTTTCAAAATATTTTTAAAATTAAGTTGTATTAAAAATAAAGTATCCTATATTTGTACAGTAAAAAAACTCATCCATAGAATTCTGCAGAAGATAAAAAAGCTATAACTAAGCTTTAGTAAAATTAATTTAATAAAAAACTTTCTCAAAACTCCCAAAAAATATTTTAAAGTACTTTAAAACCTTCTTAAAAATATTTTGTATAAAAAATATAAAGACCTTACACCTGCGTCCTACTAAATTTCTTCCTCAAAGCTTAATATTTGTAAAAAAATCCTGAACTTTGTATAAATAACCACCACAAGCTTTTCAGAATTATTTTCCCACCGAGTAGGTAGCTTAGAATCCTCAAGCTTTCCACAAAAAGAGCTTCTGGTGCCAGACTCAGCTAACATCCTTTCCCGAAAGTTTTCTCCGAAAAACTTAAAATCCGAAATCCTGTAGATTAGACTCGCAATAGAATTATCATATGGCAAAAGTTCGGCAAAGAAATTATTTTTATCATTTTGTGGCGTGGCTCTAATTAGCTTCGAGCTCCATTAATGCACTCATTATCATGAAAATAATTTATTTCAAAACTTTGGCTGAACATTTTAGCTGATAGAACGATTTTCCACCCGCGCGAAAGGGGGATAAAAAAATGAATGTTAATAACTTGAAACTATTATCAAACTCATTGCGGTGTGTTTTCCCAGTCTCTCTCATTTTCAGCTTCAGCTTCAGTTTCAGTTTCAGCTTCAGTTCCCTCTCTGCTGCGGACAAGAAAAACTACTCGAGCAAAGAAATTAAGCTAACTACTCCTATTTTTTCACTGTTATTGCGGTCGCAATGGCACAAATGCCTCAGTGGGTATCCATAAAAGGACATAAAAGTGGGCGGGAAACTTTCCACTTTCGAAAGAACTTTACAAGGATAGCGGGGGATGGCTGGATGGCTTAGGACTTGCCGCTTAATAAGATGCGCTTAAATAGCCCAATCCGATTGGATCCGAAATTATCCACCAAGTGTATATTGTTTTAATTAGAATCGCAGACGGACGCATCGAGGGCAATTAGCAGGGCGGAGGCGTGGCGTGGCAGCCTCTTAATTACGCAAATACAAATTGGTCTATGGCATGCAGTCTGATTTTGAATTCCCAAATTTCGGGGTCCAGCGATGGACATTCATGATGCCAGACACAAGCACAGCAATTGCCATTGATTGCCGCACACAGATACGCAACCATATGGCTGCACTTTAAGGACCTCGCAGCTGCAGATCTGCAGGATACCATACTGCACTTTCTGCTGCACAAAAGTTGCACTCCTCCTTATTTAATTGAACTTCATTTGGCTTTTTTGTTAGCTTAAGAAACTTAAAACCCACTGAATACATTGCAGGCAACCAGTGAGAATGGAAAACTTCAAATAAACAAGAGTAGAATAAAACAAATCAATTAGTTTGGAAGTTTCCGATACTTTCCCCAGATCAGTTGCTGCTTTTGGATATTTTCTCGGGACTTATCTATAGGTTCAACTGTTGAATATTAATTTCAGCAAAACTTCAGAAACTTAAGTTTATTTATAAATCTGTAACAAATAACAGAGTGCAATATTAAATATTCTTTCAGATATAAATAAGTCAAAACCTTTTTAGGTAGAAGAAATATTAATCAAACTGATTTCCTTATTTTTCCCCGATTGCCTGAAATATATTCTCTACTTAATTTGATTTTCCAAACCTGTTTTCTTTCCTTTTTGCCTTCCAGTCTCTGTTTCCAAGCCGATTACATATTTATGACCGAAATTCCGAATCAATCGACGACTCCCTGGAGCCCCCGGGCTGGAGCATCAAAATGCTCCAATAATTTCTAATTTATTTTAAGTAAAAGAGCCAAAGCAAACGAACATAAAGCAAATTACCAAACGTAATCGATGAAGCGGCACAACAAGCCACGGGCCACGCCAAAAAGGGAAAGGCAGCGGAAGGGTATGAGGCTGGTGAAAACTTTTGCACCAAATAAAAAAAAGAAGAAAATAAATGCTATCGGTGTGAGTCTGATGTGTGAGAGTGGGTGGAAAGTTGGTGGCAAGAGGGGTAAAAAGGGGTGCCAAGGAAGCGGAGAGGGAGTGGAAGTCTGTTGCAAGGCAGCCCGGCAGAAGTTTCGCACTGAAATTCAATTCAACTGCAAGCAGGCAGGACGAAGTCATCAAGCAGCTCCTGCCGGCAGGACCACACTGTGCCAGAATTTGGTATGTTTAAATACAGTAATGTATTGTAAAATATGTTATTTTAATTTAACGTATATTTTTATATTAATGAAAAATCCTTTTAAGGACTCGAGGTCAAGTTTGCTTGGATATTGCTATAAGTATTCATATGTTTGTGATAGCCGATCCAGTTGGAAAATATATTAAATATGATCAAAAATAGTCAACTAGTTATATGAAGATCAAATCCTGATCCCAGGATTAAGGGTAATATTTTCTAAAATATGAATGTAAACTGTATTTTCTACGACGAGTAAAGACCACAAGCTAAAACGACGAGTAGAGAAGGACGAGTAAGGAAAACTAGTAAAGACGACGAGTAAAGACAACTTGTGAAGATGACGAGTAAGGAAACCGAGTAAGGAAACGAAAAATTCGATGAGTACCTTCAAATATATATTATAATCCTTTAATCTTTATCTATATTTTGTATATATTAAAAACAAAATGTTTAAATGGTATTTTCTACGACTTATTAGATTTTTTTATTATTTAGAAAAAACAAACACTCAATATTTTGTTCCCTCTGCAGAAAAGGAGTCCTCCAGGCAATCGGGATGCTGCGGGAAATTTGTGGTGCACTCGAAGTGCGTGCCAAGGAAGTGGCAGTAAGTCAGTCGAGACTGCCGATTGCCGTCGTATATCGACTCTCGGCCATCGTCTTCCGCCTCCTGACTAGCGACTGCCGACTGCCGATTGCCAATCGCCGACAGGCAGTGGCTCTAATGTGCGGTTCATTACACCGGGCTGACCGCACTGCCAGGATAGCCGGGGCCCCGGTAATAGCATTAAAAGGATTCAGGGGAGTAATTAGCAAAGCAGCAGAGCGACACTCGGACTCATCCATGCATCCAGGCCGCGTTGACAAGTGAAAAGGACAGCGTTTGATTAGCTAATGCAATTCCGCTCCAGTTGCATCTGCATCACGGCATCATTCCAACCCCCCCCAGGCCTTCACTCATTGCGAAGGCCAAAAAAAAATCTCTCTGAATTGCAGGTAACAAAGAAGGTGAGTTCCGAACTTTTGCCCCAACTTTTGTGGCAACTTTCTGCCATACGAGAAGGGGGGTTTCAGAAAGAATGACTGACTGTACGAGAGTACGAGAGTGGCAACAATTTTTATAAAAGCGACCAAAGTTGCCCTTTAAGCTCTTTGTCATACGAAAATACCACTCACGCCCCCCTCTCCCCTTTTGGCATTATTTGCCGGCGGCCCGAGTTTATGGCATGCACAAAGCATTCAGTTAATACGCACTTAATAGTCAGGTCATAAATTTTAAATACTGCTAAATGGCCGCCTCAAGATATGTGTTCGAGTGTGCTTATATTAATGCCCAGATATGTAAAGCAGAGCATGCATACAGAATCCGCCAGCGAGCACATACATTTATCATTCGCAGCCCGATCATCGTTCTTTTACAACCAAAGGAAAATATTCGCAGTGGATTAGAGAACGAAGATTTTGGCTAAAGTTTTTTAGACAAGAACCTTTTAAATGATCGAACGAGTAAAGACAGCGAGTAAAGAAGACGAGTGAGGAAGACAAGTAATGACGACGAGTAAAGGTGGCAAGAAAAGACAACGAGATAGAAGAGTTTAAGCCTTTTAATATCCTAGATTCTTTTAATATTTTTAAATTCAAGTACTTTACTTCATTATTTAATAAAAAGTGTGACATATTTCCGCTTATAAAAAGTAAAAGTATTACATTTTTATTTCCAAGTAAAAAAAAACTTTCAGAAGAAAATGTAGTACATATAATTTCATCGGTAAACTTCACATTCAGTCCGGAAAACTCTGAAGAGCTTGCGAAAAAGTTGATGTAGCTGAGAAGCTCGGCCCGAGCAGTATCAATTTCCGGTTCTTCTTCCAATATGTTTAACAAATTCCTGGGATATCCGAGTGATGTTTTTTAAAGTTCTCGTGCTTGTTTGCCCAACTATAAGTACTCGAAATTACAGTTTTCAATTACCAAACGTTTAGTTGTTGCTGCGACCTTGGGGGTGGCAGGGGAGTTGCCGGCTGGCACTTAAAGTTCAGTTGGCATCCTTGGGGGCAAGGATTTTATTGCTTGTCTCAAAGTTTGCGCTCTCTCGCCTGTTTTACGACTTTGTCTAGCAACATTTTTGCACGAGTGTATTTATGGGCAAGTGTCACCCGCATTGCAGGCCACACCCGCCCACCGAATCCCGCACATTCCACGGAGTGCTCCGAACTTCGACGAGCGCATAAAAATGATGAGTTATTTGTTTTTTAGTGCATAATTTATGAGTTAAATGAGTTTTTCATATGCGAACGCGTGGCTGACAGTATTCGTTATGGCGCTGGGCGTTGTTCTACAGATTTGTTAGGCGCCCAGGACACATCCAGGACGGGGAAACCCCCGGCCAGAAATCCCGAAATCCCATACACAGACACACACGCACTTTCAGAGAGAGAGAGAGACAGAATGTCGTGCATGTTGGCTGTCTTTTTATTTATGACTTTTACGCGTGAAACTTCATTCGAAAGCGTTTAAGTGGAAGCACACACAAAAAGATTTCCTCAGCCAGGACTTGGGAAACTTTTGTTGCTTAACAAACACACATGCTAACATTTACAGAGAACGAAATAAAATATGGAATAGGAACTAGAAATCAATAACTAAAATCTAGAAAGGTGAGGCATCAATTTATTCGATTTGCAACAATTAAAAAAATAATATTACGAGCAGTTAATTAAATTATATTGGATATAGAGCTGTTTCTGACTTTTTCAGTGCTTTCATCAGTATCAAAAATAATTTAATTCAAGCTATCACGCTTGCCTTAGCTTGTCATAATATTTAATAAATTTCTTATTGCTTCAAATTCAATCAATCAAATTTCTCCCAGTGCACCCTACACTCTCCCATATGCGGCACTTAAACATGCTCTTTGTGGCTTGACTTGATGGCACGTTTATCATGCAAATTGCGCCTAATTGTCCGGAATGGGTTTTCCTTAAACTTAAACATACTTCCCCGATCCGAAGCATGCTTCCTGGCTTACTGCTGCGACGAGGCCGAAAGCAATAAAAGCGGCCAACAGGCAAACCAAAATATTCCCAATTTCTGGCAAACAATTTTCAACGCAGCTTAGCAGACATTCTGATTTAATTGTTTCTGTGTGTGCTCCGCTCAGACCCTAAAAAAAAACCGTATAAAAACCTAACCCTTTTCCACCCACAAAGGCAGTTTTTTCCTGCAGTCCTTTCTGGCCTGCTTTATTTACCGAATTGAGCTGACAGTCTCCTTCTCTGTCCAACTGCCGCCCAAGTGGCGGGCATTAAATTTTAACGTTAAATGCGCGAAAAGCGTCGCAACTTTAAATGAATTGTTTGGGCCGGGACTGGGACCTTAGAGGCTGCGGCGGGTCCAGGCTGGGTTCGGGTCCCAAGTCCAGGCCAGGCTCAGGTCCAGGTCCAGGTCCTGGTCCGCGGGTCCATGTAAATTAGAAGCGGCTTTGTTTTCGCCAAGCTTTTTGTTTCTGCTTACTTTTTTGTTTGTTTGACTTCTTTTTTTATGTCGCCCCGTTTCGGATACCCTTTGGGTGAGTTACAAAGATTTTTAGTTGAGGTTTATATATTTTTAGTATATAAAATATAATATAAAATAGACCTTTACTTATTCTTCTAAGGATGTTCTTCAAAAGGTAAAGGGTTCTAAAAAACGTCTGCTTAAAAAAATATAAATAAATGTATATATTTTTATATTTATATGTTTTCTGTTTAATTTTTCATTTGTATAATTTTTGTAGTTTTATTTATTAATATTTTCTTAAATATATTCTAAGCGGTTCTGAGAGAGTACGTAGACTTCCATTTTGAAGTTTTTAAACTCCCTTTTTTGTGTTTTTGTTGGTATTTTTTGTTTTGTTTCACTCTTTATTCCAGTCGCTGGTTTTGTTGTTGCTACTGCTGTTTGCTTTGTTGTCGATTGCTTTGGCCTCCGGCATTCATTTGGCAACGCTTGGCTGATGTATCTCCCCGAATCTCCCCCAGAAGCAGAGCGGACCGGCACCAGGACCTGTCCCGAAATGTTTCCGGCTGGTGTCAGGCCATCAATCTGACCTCCGGCACCGCAATGTACCGCTCCGCTCCGCCCTGCTCCCGAGGAGGAGGATGCTACAGATACAGATACAGATATATAGATAGAGATACGGGCGCCACTAGCCGCCGCTGGCCTTTAATTTAAAAACTCTTTTACGCCGTCTCGCCTCAAATGCTGGCGCTGCCGGCCGCCGCCCCAATAATGTGAATTTTATGTAATTGAAGTGGCAGCTGTTGGGGCGAAGGAAGACGATGGCGGCGACGGCGATGGCGATGGCGGAAAAAAAAAAAAGAAAACCTCCTCGGTTTTGGAAAAACACGTTGAGAAATGTAATAGCATAACTCTTTGGCAGCTTAGGTTGGCTCTGCTCTTTGCTCTCTCGTTTTGACCATTCTCCACTCTTGTGGAAAAGCAGGAAAAGCCCCGAGGCCTGCTCTTGGTCTAAGTGACAAACTGTGCGAGGTTTGGGGGGGAAAACTTTACTGCGGTGGCCACTGAATGCGATTTAATGATGTGGGATCGGTGGGGATTCGAGGGAGAAGCCATCGAATTCATTTCATTGCCGTGCTCCATTTGCAATTATCCTTTAGCCAGGTTAAGGGTGAAATTTATGGGCTGGCAGATGCCATTAGATGTGCCGGATCTCCATGCATAATTAGCCATATATTTTGGTGGTTAAATCAAGATTTTAGGGCGGGAATGGAAGAAGGTGTAATATATTTGGGGAAATTATAAATAAAACAAGAGGAGTAATATAGTTGGTGAACAATTTTAAATAAAACAAAATATATATAAAGTAATTGTATAGTTTATATAAATATACATGGGTTTTGTGATATATTTTTAAAGAAAAAAACTTGGAATTAATTTATTAACTCAGTACTTCAGTATTCAATAATAAACACAGTATCTTATATTTTTTAAATCAAGATTTTAATGTGTATATTGAAGTGTAAGTCTTTAATTTAGCTAAATAATAAAGCAACTAAGTAAAGGTTTATTTAAATAAAGATCGAATTTAAATTATTTTTCGTACTACTACATACTAGAAAATCATTAATGAACCAATTTTTTTATTCAGTAAATAATTTTCTACTTTAAAATATTTCAAGTTAAAGCACTTTTAAATATTTTCCCCGCTTCCTTTGTCCCTTAAATAATCAATAAAACCTAAAAAACCAGCTTATTCTTGTTCTCAACCCTTCTCATGTTCAATTCCCTTTATTTTTTTAGAGGTTTCCACACTTTGCCGCTTGACAAACCGTTTCATAATAGATTTCTAACCAATTCATTCAATTACCTTCCCACCGAAATCACGTTTCACGCTCTTCGGCACCGAAAAGTGACCTTTTCCCCTCCGTTCCCCCCTTTCATTTTTTGGACGAGTGGATTTGGACGTAGCCACGTGTCAATTAAAATAAATTTCAATAGCTTAAATAAATCGATGAGCGAGGCCGATAGGGTTGCCGTTGATGGGACACTAATGTGATTAAGCGCCAAGTTCAAATTAAACAAATACGCCGCCGAAAGTCAACACATTTCAGTGGCAATTGTGGCTGCAAGTGTCCGGAAAATAAACAATTTTTAAATCGAGTGCTGGGGCGGCATAAATTATGAGGGATATGCCATGGAACTGGGAGCTGAACGCGAGCTAAAAGAATTAAAAATCGCGACTGTTGTCGCATTAACATTCAGGGCTTTGGCCACATCAAAAAGGTTATGGGGCGGCAACGCCAGGCCAGGCCAGGAATTAAATAAAAAATGCCCGAGCAGCATTTACATGTTGTCGGGGCAATAAAAAGGGCGTTGCTAAGTCTGAGGTTAATTTTCGTAATGCGATGTAATTTTTAATGTGACGCCCGCCTGCCCGGCCAAAGGAAAAAGGGGTTTCCTGCTCCGATGGAGCGCGAGCACGAACGGGGCGTAAAAATTCATTGCCATGAAAGTGTACAATGTACAAACATTTTAAATCCGGCTCAGGCTCTGGGATCCCTTTGGCCGATTCATCTGCATGCAATAAAAATGAGATCGACCTTCGGTATTGAAAGGCAATGCGTGGCCGCCTGCCACCCCCAATGACCTTTGGCTGCAGCGCGAAATTAAATTTATTTATTTTCCGTTTGTGTTTTTTACCATTTTGGCGGCTGCGACCAGGATTGGCGCAATTATACGCTCGTCCTTCGGCAATTAACGAATGCCGGCAAAAAGGCAACAGCCGACAGATCCGCCCAAGGGCCAGCAGGGACCGGGACAAAAGCCAATATGCACTGGCAGTGGCAATGGCAGTGGCAGCGGTAGTGGAAGTGGAAAGAAAAACAAGTGCCGGCGCCCACTTATTTATCAAATCGGCCTGCTTTTCCCCCCTCTGGCAATTTATCTCAAAGACAGATGAAAAGCGGGACGGGCCTGTTATCCGCCGACCTTAATTAAAGACGCATATTGCCCCCTTCAATTTTTCTTGTTTTCTGTATTTTTTCGGTCTACGCTGCAGCGGATTTGGTTACCTATTATTCATTAATTTTGAGCGGGTATATTGGGGTTAAGAAAATATATTTCATAAAATATTTCATAAAATGTAAAAATAGGATAAGCCTGCTAAAGCTGTCAAAATTTACAAAAAAAATTGTTAAAATTGAATTTAAAGAAAATAGTTTACTAACTCATTATTTCTTAAATTATTATCAACCTTTATATTCAACATTTTATTAATATAATTAAATACAGAGAGACTTTCGGCCACCGAATCCAAGGTATTTGGATCCTCTCCTAATTACTCAACTAATATCTTCTGTAAATAAAGGGTATACCAAAGTCTAAGCATCCATACATGCCCCAAACTACACTGGTATTTCTTGTTCAAGTTCGGCTCGAAAAATAAAACATAAATAAATATTTGGCAAGACGGTTGCCTCATTAAAGCCGTCTGCGCACTGCGAGCTGTCTAATTGCCAACTAATGAATTCTTTCATTTTGTTCTGCTTGCCTTGAGGAGCTCGCGTGACTCCTTCTTCGAAAAAAAAATAAAAGAAAAATTCAAGGGCCAAAAGGATAGAAAGAGAAATGAAATTAATTCGAATTGCTAGCTGGGAGATGGTTTTCCTAGAATTAAATTAAGTACTCAAATAATTCAGCTAACAGCCGTGAGGGCATAAACTTAATTAGCGATCCAAAGTAGTTTTCGTTTGTTCCCTGGGTGAAAATGTCCATATATACAATTAATTTTTTTTCATTGAAGTTTCTAAAAGTTACTGCTTTTATTTAAATTTAATTGTACTGCCAAATATTGCATTTAATAGCCAAAAGCGGAAAAGCGCATAAACGCACGAGTAATTAAGTGTCAAATAAATTGTTGTTTTGTTAACGGTTGGCTTTTTAATTGCTGAAAATTGACAACTCAATGCAAATACATTTCAAAGTGTGTTCTTTATTATAAATTTATTTATGTTTTTGTAATTTAAATGCCATTTAGAAGAGTATCGCATATACTTGACAAATTTAAAGAGCAATAAAGAACATAAAACCCACTTATGTTCAAGATATTTAATAAATAAACGCAAAGGGTATTGTTAACAAGCTGTACTCTTGAATATTGTGTCATTTACAAACACTTTACATAAAATTAAGCATTTTTTAGCCCCCATTTAAATTTTATTTACAAGTTTTCCTTTTTTAAGGCTTCCCAGCCCATATCCAATTCGATTTCTAAAAGCTAAAAAAAGCTAACGCTTTAATAATTCAATTGCTCAGCACTTTTCAGCGCTCTCTAAAATATTCATCGGCCTAAAGTGGTTTTTTAGTTGCAACTACACTCGCTTTGTGATGGGGAAAAACACTTTCCCTCGATGAAAATGAAAACTCGCCGCCACAAAGAGCTGGCAAATTAGAGGCGCAGACCGGAATAATAAACAACGGAACAGGACAATGGGGAATGGCTGGAGCTGGAGCTGAAGCTGGAGCTGCGACTGGCAGCTTTCGGGTTAAGCAGGCGTGCCCCCAGTTGACCCCCGGAACCCAGCAGATAGAACTTTGGCCATAAGAATACAAGAAACGGGCCCAAAAAGACAGGCTGAAACAATTACAAAACTGATTAGAAAATCTGGGCAACCGAAGCAAACACACGCGCCTTTGTTTTGCCTACGCCCTCATCTGGATTTCCGACTTGTGTCCGGTATCCTGTAACTGGTAACTGGCTGATGGTAACGGTGCGATGGCATCTCTGCTATCTTGGCCTGGCCAACAAAAACAACAGACCGCACAATTTGCAGGAACAACAATGGCACAGACACACACACAGCTCTCAGTCCACACACAAAACCAACAAAGGTCGAAAAACGAAAGCTAAACACAAAACAAAAGCGGCTACTAGCAGGACTTAGTGGGCGTGGCATCCGCAGCAACCTTGGTATTGAAAATCGAAGCCGAAACACGCTGCGTAATGCGAGGGGCTTCGCCCCAGACAGAGGGTCCTTACGGTGGACTCTAATCGAGTTAGTCAGCGACACCTTAAATATTCTACGACAGAGAGGACCTGGCCGAAAAAAAAGGTACAACAAAAATCGAAAACCCCGCAAGAGGAAGCTGCGGAACTATATGCGGTTATATTTACGCTGAGGACAATTTTTCTATAAAATTTAAAAGAAAGAAAAATATTTCGTAAAGTAGTATGTAAATTCTAAATATTTTGTTTTAATTAAATAATTTTTTTAAGAAGGCTTAAAATTAAGAAAGATACTTCGTAAAGTAGTATGTAAATTTTAAATATTTTCTATTAATTAAATAATATTTTTAGAAGCAGAAAATGTATTAAGAAACATTTTTATTTTTTTTATCTAAATGATTTGGTAATTTATTACTTTTTTATTTTATTTTAAATTAATATTTCTAAGCTGAAAATAAATAATAAGAAAAATGACTTGAGAATTATAGGAAGTCCCTTAAAGTGTACAACAAAAATCCTGAGTTCGAGGGAAAAGTATGTCTTGTGGATGAATTCTGAATGAATTTTTCTTCATTCATTTAGTTTCATAGTTTTCCCTGAGTGTAATCTCTGTTTTCCGTTTGTGTTCCCTTTTATTTTTGGAGATTTTTCGGGCCTATGAAGATGTAGCTAGTCCTGGTTTTCCCCTTGCACCGCCAATTTTGGCCATTTTAAATTGCAGGCGCTCTCTCTCGCTGGACAGCTGGCAAATGAGTTTAGGTAGCTGGCCAGGCCGTCGTCCTTTTCGGACGCTGCACTCCGGACTTGGACCCCAAATAAATTTCGACTGCTGTCCAGTCCCTGTCCCCTCCCCCCCAGAGTGTGTATCTCGCCCAGGACCTTTTCGGAGCGATGCCAATAACGATAACAATAATTGCCGTCCAGGGACAAATATGTTCACCATTTTCCAATAGCGTCAACCGATGTTTGTTTCTAATAAAAAATGAACGCAGCGTGCGCACAGCTGTAACTGTAAAAGCTTTTCAACTGTCCAGTGTCCAGGCCACATATGGCCGAGTGTGTGTGAGTATCTGTGGGAGGGCTGTGTGTGGGTGTGGCGACCAACGCCAATGTTTTGCTTGATTCCACATTTGTTTGTTCATTGGATTTGTGTTTTTTATTTTTCGCTCTTTTTTCGATTTCTAGTTTTTGGGACCTTTTCCTCCTTTCATCTCGCTGTGTGAGTTTTTTCTTGTTCTTTTTTTTTGGTTTAAAGCCCCGAAATCGATTTGAGTTAAACGTTCCTCGAGCACTAGCTTCGCCCCGTGTCCCCTGCTGATGTTGTTGTGATCCTTATTGTCGGTATTTGTTATTGTTTCTGGCGTTTGTTTATTTATTTGTTTTGGCATTTCACGGAGCATGGCGCAAAACGTTGGCCCTTTTGGCATGACTGATTTTATACTATACCCAATGCCATACACGAACCGAACTATATCTGTACGTATACAGATTGAGTAAATGTGACACTGTGTGTGTCCAAGTTCTGAGTGATTGCTCGGGATTTGTTGGGTCCATGGATATGGGCAAGGATACGGATGCGGGATGCGGGCCATGGGAAGAGCTTACAAATTTGAGTCACTTTTCACCAGGCGGGCTATTAGGCCCGGAACGATTGCGGGGGACGCCAAATTAACAAATGGCCAGCATACGTTTTGGGATTCCGATCAGGTCTGTAATAGGTGTATCGGTGGATTAAGCAATACGACGAGTGGGAGCGCTACTACAGTCCCTTGAAAATGGGGTACTTTTTATGTTATATTAAAGATTTATTGGTATTGGAAAGAAAGGTAATATAAAATAGTTCATTCCCATAAATTTAATTTCCATTTTAACCTATTTAAAACTCCTAGTTTACACTTCAACTCTCACAACCTCATGAACTCCTGATTCCCCTGAATCGATAAAGTGATTGCCCACTGGTTGTCGCCCCAGAAGTGAGCAGCAGGCCTGAATTCCTAATAACCAAAGCCTGGGTCCTTTGGAAGCGATTACCATCAAAGCATGAGTTCAAAAGTAATTTAGCCTCAAAGGGACAGAGACTGGGACTGGGAATGGGACTAGGTCGGTGACTATCGCTTCCAGGGCAGCACAAAAGGCGATTCGAGGCATAAATAGCTGCCCGATGCAGTTTCTCATATCCTGCAAGCGCTGCATCCTTTTTGAGGGCCCATAAACTTGCAGGAGGCTACCAGGAAGCAGATCCCCATGTGTGTGCGAGCGCCTATCGACTCTGGCAAAGTTTTCTAATTAAGTTACTCATACGCACCGGGTGCCCTGCCCGAGTGCATATGACTGACGTGAAAGTAATTTTCATAAAAGGCAAGTGGGTAGCCAGAGCCGAGCCGTATTCCTTTCCTTTCCTGCTGGTTGTGAAAGGGAAAACCCCTAAAAAACTTAAAGCACCAAAGCCAAATTGCTAGCTCAGAGGAGTACAGTCCGACCTCTTGGAATAAACAAAATTCTATCATATTAATGAAGAACATTTTTTCAGTTGTCACCCGCTTTTAACTTGCTTAAAAACCAAATTGTTTATGTAATGGTATCCAAACAAGTTTTTAATACAAAGCAATTTCAGTTTTTAGTGGCTAGTAATTTTCGTGTCACTTATTTTGTAATTTAAACAAAATTTGTTTTCAATTAAAACTTTAGCTAGTGGCAGAAAAATGTAATTAAATTCAGTAACTAGTTTATGTTTATGCAGACTAAAAATTGATGGAAGCGTCACAATTTTAAGTAGCTTAATTATTTTAGGAAATTCCAAAGGGGGAAATAGCAATTGAATTAATTTGCCATATATTTATACTCCATATTTTATATACTCTAAGAAATATAATGAAGAAAAGAGGTGATGAATTCCGTGAGGCCTAATATCCACAGTACTTGCATTTTCTACACTCCTGTCCCAGGACATCAGCCGCGCTGCCTATTAAATGGACTACGCCGCCGCCGACGCTGCGCCGCGTCTTTGACGTGCCTTATGGCCTCATGGCCCTATGGCCCTATGGCCTCCTCCTGGCAAGGCTTTCTGGAAATAAGCTGCAACATTGTGAGATTGCTGCAACATGCTTAACATAATTATAAAGTTGCCTGCATCTTCCTCCTCCTCGCTCCCAGCCCACGACTTTGTCGTCCTTGTTAATTCAGACACTTTGCACGTAAAATGTATGAAACACTTGCGCAGCCCAAGACCGCGGCTTGCGTTACAGCCTTCTTAGCGGGTCGTCCTGCGATTTCCATTTCCCAGCTGAGGCTGAGGCTGACTTTGGTGAGGCTGGTTCGCTGAGGTCGCTGCTTGTTTTACTTTTAATTGGAAATCTCAAAAGATTAGTTATGCTTCGGTGCCAAGAAGCAGCAAGCCAGCAAGCTGGGAAGCTGGGAAGCTGGGGAGCTCTGGCAATCCGGCAGGCCCTCGTAATTGGTGCATTGCAATTCAAGTGGCCGCCATGCACGGCTGCCTGTCTTGAGGCCAAGTGTGTGTGTGTTTCAAATTGTATGCAAGCGGGTCAAATAATGGCAACAAACAAGCATTTTTCATACACCGAAACTTTGCCCGCTCCCCACGTTATGTATACGCAGAGCGCTCAAGCCAACGACTTTCTTGCCAATCGGGGGTAGCTTTTGCCGTTATCATTAAGTTTGGCAGGGCTTAGGGGAAATTGATGAAGTTGCCAAGTGCAAGTGACAACAAGGAACCCGGGAGCAGGAGCAGGGATCGAGAGCAAGACCGAGACCTTTAAGGCGATTCCTCAATCTTTTCTGCAATCTGCTGTCCAATCTTGGCCCGGGCAAGTGGGCAAATCTCAACTAATTGCTTTCCCAGCCAGCGGCCAAAGGCTGCTCAGAAAGGAAAACAGGAAATAGCCCAGGCCAGAGGGCTTGGGGCCAAGAACGCAAAAAAATACAATATGAAAATAGTCAAATTCTGGTAAAAGAACGAGGTGAACGAAAGGCCAAACTGCAGTTGGCCAAACTTGTCAGCGGCACACAAAACTTTGGCGACAAAGTGCAATCAATGGTGAATTATCACCCATTTCAATGAGCGGGCTCTTTGGAGGCGAAAAAAAATAAGAAAAACCCCGAGGGAGAAAACTTGAAGTTGTGCCAAGAAAAAAAGAAGTTTCTGAAAGGCAAAACACAAAAAAATAGCAAAGAAGCTGGTAAGGGAAAACGAATCAATTTTTAAGGCTTCTCAGCGGCTTGTCAATAACACAAAGGAATCACTGACAAAATTATTTCTTACTAAATTGGAGTGTTGAGTGATTGAGCGGAAAATTGAAAAGGGAAATTGAGTCAATTTTCTAAATAATAAAAAGATTATTGATGGTTCCGCGATATCAAATTATTATACTGAAAGTAATTAGCTCTAAGAATTCATTTATAAAATCTTTCAAAATATTTTTTAAATCAAACACAAATATCAAAACTCTCGCAATAATAAATTTCAGAATTCTAAGATTGCTAAAATTCTTAAACTGTGATTTTGTTTGGAAAGTTTACCTATTAAGTAAACTTTCTGAATAAAGGAATCTTCATATTTGACTTACACGCTCATGACCTTTTACTAGAACAAAGCGCTAAATCTTTTCTTTCTTTCAGTCGGGGAATTCCGCCGTTTGTCTGGGGAAAACACACACACACAGGCATACAGAGAGTGGAAGTTTTGGCTGGTGAATGATTTACGATATCTGTTTTTCTGGCCCCTTTAAAAAGCTCAGCCTGCTCTCTAACTCTCGCGGGATATTCGTTTGTTCTAAATTTAACTGCGTTTGCTTTGGCTCCTTAAGTAATCCTAGCTTTATGGATTTCCTCCTTCTGATTTATTGTGGTCAAACCTCGAGTTATCCCTTTCCATTTCCATTTTCATTGGATTTTACATTAAACTGCCTCGGCCAGCCATTCAACACTTTGTCACCTGAGCGAGCGCTAACCTCTTGAAGTGGAAATTCTTGCCGCTCTCACCTTCGAACGAACAGGTGACAGTTTCTGTGTCGCCTTTGTGTGTGCGACACTCCAACACTAATGCGCGACCGCATAACGGTAATTTATGCAGACATATTGTGTTTCAAGGACATGCTCATTACACGCCACGCGCACTTTTGTTATTGTTGCTGCTCCTGCTGCTGGCCAGGATAACTGGAGTTGGCCAGAAGAGCAGACAGGAGTGGGAGCGGCAGGACATTAGCATTTCTAGGATCTTGGAGGTCAAAGGTCCAGGCTTCAGCTTGCTTCAGGTGCTTGTAGGTGATTTTCTCAGGCAAGAGAAGGGTAGTTTAATTTTAAGGAGGAGTTTGTAAGACAATTAGGGAGGTTTATTATTTATTTATTAAATTATATATTATACTTAAATTCTAAAATTATTTTAATAAATATAATTAATGTTGTTGAGCTTCTTATTATTAATTTAAAATTAAAAGATGTCCTTGTTACCACTTTTCTTCCGCATAACTTGGCCCGCAAGTGTGCTACCAATGTCGGTCCTCAAACTTGATAGGAGCCCCTATCCCAGTTTCCTTTTTTTTACCTTGCTTTATGTCTCACCTTTATGTCCTGTGGTCGCCTCTAAAAGCCCATTGTTCCATTGTTTCAGCTGCCGTAGTTTGCTGTAGTTGTGGCTGCTGTTTGCTTTGTTTAGCGGCGGGTGTTGTTCCCCAGGAAGGTAAGTGTGGTGCGGTGGGTGGTTCGGTGTGACTGGGCCAAAGTGCTTTTAGTAGTTCGGCCTTGTCCACCGCAAGATCGCCAGGAGAAGAGAAGAGAGCAGCGCCGGAGCTGGCTTGGCTTGTCATGTCTTTGGTTAGGCATTAAGTTAATGCTGCGGCCTGGACTGGGACACAGACATCCTTGACATCCCTGACATTTCCACTCCGGCCGCAAAACCAGACTTGTCTTTACATTGCGACTCGACTCGGATCCGGGCTTACTGTGGGATCCGTCTATAGAGTGTGTGTGAGGAGTGCGGGGGATGGGCGCCTTGTCTGACGTTCATTAAGTCATTAGGCATTGTTCCGGCTCTCGAGCTGCGAAAGCCTGCGGTGTCTGTGCCAAACAGGTGAGAAATTGCCTAATTGTGATTTCAACGCATTTCGGCCAGAGGTCCTGACCTCATCCTCCTCCGCCAGCCGCCTGGCTGCAGTCGAGTTCATGGTCAATTCAATTTACTCGTCCTTCAGCGTCCTCCTTGACCACGGACGAAGGTAGTTGTGCTAATTAGAAAGTGTGTTTTGCTGTAATTTTGCGACTCCTTGCAATAAAGGAAGGAGGTGGTAAAAATTAAATTAAATATTTTTGGTAACTGAACTATATAATTCTAGGTCATATTTATTGTGTTAGTGACAATATGAATCATTTTCATTTAATCTGAAAAGTATAATGAATGAAAGACGCATATTTTTTGAAATGAATCTTTGAAAATTGTGACAAATTCCTTAAGCCACAATATCTCTTACAACAGACTACAAAGCATATTTCCTAGTATATTGCAAATCCTCCTGGATGTCATAATTTAAAAAATACCCCAGCAAAAGAGAGATTAAAACCCCTGTTAGAAACCCCTCTTGTGGTCTAGCATAATCGCTTGACTGCCCCCTTTCTGTAATTTCCTTCGAGTGAGCTGCTAATGCTTCCTTGTCTCCGACAGCTCCGACACTAATGAGCAAAATATGAAGAACTCTTTGAGCCAAGTTTTGCTTGGGGGGAAAGTTGTCGCTACGCTTTCCCTCTGCTCTTACACTCTTAGGTTTAATGTTTACCTGCAGCTCGGGCATTGCACTTTAATTAAGGAATGACTTATACGCTCTCACCTGTCCAGCTTCCTGACTCCCTGCCACCCGGGGTTAATGTGCTGACAATTGTTGGCCAATGTGTGTTTTTTCTGTCTCTGTTTATTTGACTTATGTGGACACACTTGTGAATTAAGTGTTGCTAAAAAAAGTATCAAAATCCACCCGGGCAAAAAGGTTTTTTGTCACATTTATTTAAACAATGCTTTATGCATTGTCAGCGTGGCATTTAAGCGTTTTATTTATGTGGGCAGTCGGATTTAATCTATTGTTTTTTTTGTTTCTCGTTGCATTTGAAATGTAAAATTGGCTTCGGGGTCAAACAATCAAAATTGATTTAATGTGCGATAGTATATGTGAAAGATAAATTTATTAATGCCCAGTTAATTTATGATTGTTATTAGTTATTCCTTTGGTGATTAAATTAATCAGCAGGCTGTATATTGTGGGAATATTTAATAAGCTTAAATTTAGGACCAGGATCTCCCCAAAAACATTGCTTTATCCTTTGACTTTCTGTGTCATATCTCTCAGCCCGATCCGAAAGCCCTGCTAACCAATATCAATTAGCGTTCGATTCTCATTTGCCGCAGACGCGGCCGCAAACAAAATTTATGGCCAGACAGAGGAGCAGCACACACGGCGAAAATGTCGCCGTGAGCCGAGATTGTGTTTGGCCAACGATGCGTCACCTAGCCGGCAGGCAAACAACATATGGCTGCCATATACATACTCATATATATAGAGGAAGAGAGCCAAAGCTATATAGCCACAGGACTTCGGGAATCCTGCGACAACAAAATGGCGCAGTTGCTGGAAAAATTACAATTCGGTTTTCGGTTTTCGGGTTTTTGTCTTATGTCACGCAGATACTCGCATTCGTTGGATTTTTATTATCATTTTGTTACGTGTGCTTTTATTGCCTGCTGGCAAACAAACGTAGGAATTCCCCTCACTAAAGTGAGAGAAATAAGTGGGAATCAGAGAGGTATTTGAGACTTAATTTCAGTACTCCTAATTATTTAAAAAATAATATCTAAATTACTTATTTATTTTCTTTTAAAGGTTTGCTTAACTTAAAGTAAGGATCTTCTGGAAATTAAATTTGTCCTTAATTATTTTAGGACTCCTTCCTCAACTTTTCTCCCAGTGCCCCTGTTTGCCCAAGAGCATCCACGGCGTATACGTGATATGTGATTATCTTGGCGTCAAGCATTCGCTCTCCGTTTGTTTATTGGGAAAGTGAGCGAATAAGAGGGGGAATACCTTTGACAACAAACAATGTTGTTTCGTTAAATTACGTCGACTAACACAAATAGCAATCATTGTTGTTGTCCTCGTGTGCGGTTGACAAGCAAATCAAAAGCCATATTGAATTCTTTAGCAGCAGACTTGTTGACCATCCTGTTGACTTTTAAAGCGCCCTTAAGGCGCAGCCACTAACCGGAGTCGGGTTACCCCATCTTATATTTCTTTTTCGAACTCCACTCCACGTGGCGTACGTGGCATCAGTTTGCTGATTATTTAAAAATTTATGAAGCCAACCAAGCGCAGCTGAAAACTTTTGCACAAAACTAAACAAACTGCAGCAACAAAGACGGAGGGAGTGTACTATACTATATATATACTGGGCTATAAGTAACAAACACGGCAACATGGACGACGACTATGATGATGGCGACAGCAGCAGCAACAGCAGCAGCAACATCTCCAGCGACAACGTCGCCGACAGCGGCAACAATAACAGGGAAAACAACAACAACAATAGAAGCGGGAACAACGTTAAACTCCAAGAAAAGCAATAATGAAAAAAGGAAGCTGCGACGTGAGTAGGAGTGTGAGTGAGGGCACTGCGAGAAATAAAGGGAAATATTTATGAGAATTAATTGGTAAATGTGTAAAAATATTTTTAGAGATTCGAGATCAAGTAAGCTTTATTCAACTTTTGTTCCAAAAATAAATTAAGATCTTGTCAAGGACAAGGAGCAGTATCTTATGGCTGACCGAGCTCAATCTGTATCTGAAGAAGTCTGGGCAGATCCAGAGGGAGTGGTCCTAGGTTTCATACATCTCCTCAACCCCCAGAAGGAAGATCTCTCCTGTATTTATTTGTCTATATTTATTTTCCCAATTTTTCTTTCAGCGTTCTAGTGTTTACTGCGTATTCCCTTGGCGAGTTTTCGCAAACCACCGCAAGCAGCCATGCACAACACCACAACACCACTGGATCGCCCAGCCTCAGCGATTCCTGGCCACCGAACCACCCAAATGTTCGCGGCACGCTGCTGCTGATAATGTGCAGCGTGGAAAACTTCCAACATAGTTTGCTACTTAACTCGAGCGTAATAATAAAAGTGCTAAATCTTTGCTTATATTCACTTTGAAAAGGAGCAGAGCCCGCCACTCCACGGTCATGGGTCAGTGGTTGCCACGGCTGCCTCGGAGGCAAAGCAAATATTAAGAGCCACAAAAGAATACTATTAAACGCGAACTCCAACTCCATACACAAGGTGAAAGCTGAAAAGAAAGCAAAGCGTCAGCAATTATACAAAATGCTGCCAAGGAAAACCAACGAAGACACACCAACAGGCGGCGGCGACGGCGACGATGGCGAAAACAAAAACACAAAATGTTTCAAAGTTATGTGTGAAAAGTTCTACGTTTTATGGTGTTTAGCAGAAAGTTGGGCCAAAAGCGAGGCACTAAGCATAAATATTTTTATGATGCGCACTTTAATATCATGGGGCCAGAGAGAGAGAGAGAGGCAGCGCAGGTATTACTTAGTCCAGGGCCAAGTTAGAGCAACTAAGCTGCCATTGCACGAATGCAGTTTTTGCGGTCTTGGCTTAGGTCGCCCGACTTTCGAGGGATTAAAGGGGAAAGAACTCTCTGCAAAAGCTGCGGCTTAGAAAAAAAGGGAGGTTACCGAATATTAGGGAAATAATAAAGTCATGCAAAAGTTCTTTGCTTAAAAAATAAATACCTTACGCATAGTTTAAGCTCACACAAAATATTCACAAACAAAAACAGTACTCAATAAGCAATATTTGCGGTTAGCTAATGAAATTTACCCCTGTTATTCGTCCTTATATTATTTATGGTTGAATTAAGCATTTTGTAAAATGCTCTTTGCCTAATTAAACATTGGAAAGCAATCAAATTAATTAAGCTGAATCAATACCTGATTATTGTGTGCTCGTTCAAATTTCAAATCAAATTCATTAATGCGAATGGGCTTATCTAAACACAACTGTGATACCCCGCCTGCTGACATTCGATCCGCACCATTAATGCGCACACACACACACACTCACACCGCACCGACCACCTGCAATGCATATTGAATTGCGTTTAAAATAAATGCATAAATTCGAGGCTAATATTTGCATAGAACACGGGGCACTCTACCATTCTTGGCCAAAAATACACTCCTGCCTGAAAGCATCCGGCTAGACTTTCCCGGCTTTTCTTTGGCCGCCTGGCCGCCACGTATTTTCGCTTTTATGGCTTTCATTTTTCAATAAATTTGATTACGCGGCGCTTTGTGATTATTGGTGCGTGAAAAAATAAATTTAATTTTTTTTCCGTTGTCCAGCGCCTAAGCTGGGAGGCCGTCATAAAATATATTGGCGGATGCTCAGTACCGAGCCGTAAGCTCGTAAACTTCGCGCCAAAATAAATAATAAATAATAAACTTGCGCTCCGGCCGGCCGGCCGGTAGCAACAGTGAAAATTTGTTACACTTTTTTAGCCCGCTCGCATCAGATTCGGTGTCCGGGATTGGGCCATGGTCCATAGTCTATATCCGTGTCCAAATGGGCTCCGGCTGATAAGCAAGGCACTGGAGGGGAGCAGTCCAGGGTATACGGAGGGGTTTGATATATTTAAGGGAGGAATGGTATTTAATATAGAGAAGGGTATAAATATTTGAAAGCATAAAAGTAACAAGAATTTCCAGTAAGAATTAATAAATAATTAGGATAGTTGTTATAAGTAATTTTTAAACCTCTTAAAGCTTATTTAACACAATATTTATTAAGTTACTAATAACAAATAAATCTATGGAAAGTTTATGTAAATAATGACGAGCTTCAGAAAATTACTTTAAATATATTCAACCTTAATTATTTTAACAAGATTTCCACACGTATCTTTATTTTTAAAACCCGAAAATAAGTTTTATTATTTACTATATATTTACCAAATATTTTAACACAGGATACCATTTCTTTCGCAACCCCAAGCCCACCATTTTTCACGTGATTTTATTTATGATTTTTTGTTTCGGCTTTGCCAGCGCGACTCATCCTCATCCCCCGACCTATACACACTTTTTTATGGCTTTCGCTGATCGCCGAGCCGACGGCGGAGCTATTCGGGGGCGAAAATGCAATTTTATGGCGCTTAATTTTGAAATCCCAGCGCATTCTTATCGGCAGGCAGTCCGGCACGAGCCGGGCTTATTACCGGCATTCGATTCGGTATCACAATCAAATTAAAATGCCAAACCGATTTCGGGCCGGGCCAGGAGGCAGGCGGTGTCAATTAACCGGGCCTCCAGCTGCCAGAGAGCGGATTTACTGGACCGAAATAAATGCTTATGCAAGTGGGGGAGACACGATCGCATGCAGCACACAACACGACACGGCCTCATATATTAATCGAGTTATGAGAATGAATGAAACTGGCAGAGTCTTAATTAAATTGCGGATTATTTATGCAATATGAAATGCGCATTAATGTTGTAAATATTTAAATGCGCGTAATAATGGCGCATTAGCTATGTAAATTGATGTGCTGCTCACCAGCCGCGCCATTGTTTTTATGCGTTGCCTTTGATTTCTCGGAAAAAATCCCTCGCATGACATATTTAATCAATTAATCCAGTTGTGTGTGTTTGTTGGGGAGGAGCTCTAAGAGATTGAAATTAATTTTTCATATATTAAACTATGTAGTTGGCATTTGTATTAAATTAGAAGGCAGAATTGGTTATTGTATAATTTATGAGTAATAAATTCGCAAGGGAATTATGTGTTTTATGAAAAACTAAATCTCTTTATATCATCATTGCATAAATAAATTTGCTTGATACAACGGTTTCTTGGTAAAAAATGCGTACCTAAAAAGGTGTTTATTTAATTCTTGTTTTTATACGTTTATAAATGGGATGAATGAACTATGGCGCATAATAAATAAAATGCATTTCTAAAATTTATAGTAAGTAATTTCAGTCCGTTTATGAGCTTAGAAAATAGGGGTTGGCTTTTTGAAGTTAAATGCTAAAGAATGGTAACAAAAACCCCAATTTAGCAGTAATAAATTCTCTGGAAATAAAAATAACAAAATTAATACCGTAAATATTTCGGACAAGTTTTCAATTGAATAAAACCAAATTGGAAGCAGAGTTGTTCTGCTTTATTTTGTTCCTCCCTTTACAGATTTCCGGGGGAGTGCTCTTATTTTCAACGCTTGTTCCGTGAAAGTGTGGCAAATAAAGCTGTTGTTGAGTTTATATTGCCCGCAGACCGCAGCCAATAGTTGGTGCCGCCCTTTTGCAGTCGCCGTTGATTGCAGTTGGCACTTTTGCAGTCGCTGTGGGATTTTTTACGATGCAAATCGAACAATTTGCACTTTTATCTCACGAACGCGACTTGCACGCTTAACGCCGTCGACTGCGGCGTGATTTATGGGGCCCTAGCAGCGTTGAGGGTGGGGTAAGTGGGTGGGTGGAGGCGGGGGGTTGCATCTCCATAAAACAAATGTCAGTTAACACTTCATTTGTCTCTGTCGCGGCCAACAAAATTCAATTTGAATGCAGACAAGCACAAGCAGCGAGTTAGAAGAAGTAGAAGAAGCCTTCCGTCTGTTTTTGCCCCATCTAAGCCCGACTTAAAATGGCATAATTAATGCGGATTCCAGCTGCTTCGGCTGCCTCCCCCGGCACCCCAAGCCCCAACAAACTAAGCACAAGTTTATTGGCAATGTCAATGTGCTGGAAGCAAGTTTGTTCACTTGCAAGTAATTGAAAGTCATTCTTTATGCAATAATAAATGACTTTCTCGCACACTTGGCCAACCCAGTGGCGCCATTACACGGGAAGATAACTTTTAGGGGGCCTACAGGTATATAGAAAAGTCTGGAATGATTTTGGAAATATCATTCCCATATCCCATATTCATCTGTTTCTGAAAGGGGTTAAAGTTTAGTTATCTTTAATTATTTTTTAATTCATTTGCAGACCATGTTTTAGCAAGTAGCTCTATACTAGAATATTTTTGAAAGACTTTTCAAATGTTTCAACTGTCTTAAAATATTTTAAATATTTTTTTAGATGCCCAAACTATATTCTCAGTGCTGCCTTGGCCTGCTTTGGGCCAAGTTATCTCTTCTTGAACGGGCAACAACTTCAATTTCAGTTTGAGCGTCACTTTGATGCATGCGTCAGCCCCCTCGCAGCTGCTGCAGGCTGCTCCTCCTCGTCCTCCTCCGCTGCCGTGTCCTGTCGCCTCCTTGGAAAACCATACCCATGCCCCGGGGTGGCCCAGTGAGATAAACAACAGATTGCCAGTCGTTTGAGGGCCATTAGCCTGCCGGGTCCGGACCCGGAGTACTCCGAATGGACGCAGTCCTGACACATTGCCAGTTCATCACACGACCCAGTGACGGATTCAGTCTCGGTTTTGGCCTGGTCGAGTGCCCCTAACGCTGTCTGGGCTAACAAATGTTGGCAAATCGCCGGGCAAAACGTTGCCAATCAAAGATATTTACGTGTGATCCCAGCACCGCCTCCTGCTCTTATTGGTTCTCCGTAAATGAAAAGTCAGAATATTCAGTCAAGCTGAAGTTTTTAATTTCCATTCAACAACACGGGCAGGAGACGAATGTGGGGTAACTGCTCAGATTTTAATGCGGAATAAATCTAATTAGTGAAATCAAAACCTAATCATGCGTTAACAATTTATGCGCTTCATCCGCGCGCTTCGGGTGGCAACAGTTTTTCCCCACGATTTCCCAACCCAGCCTCGCCTCGCCTCGCCAGCATTTTCGCCCATTATGGAAAGCGCAGCGTTGGCAGAAAGCGTTGCTGTTTTCTGTTCAGAGCTGGCTTTTCTTTTTTTTTCCTGTATTTTTTGTATTTTCTCATTCGCCTTTTCACGTTAAGGGCATTCGCTTTGCATTCAATTTTGGCTCCGCAACATTCACATAAAGTAATTGAGTGCACAACATTGAATGCAGTGCAAAGGATGTAAAAACAAAAGAGCCAAAAATGAATCAAACAAACGGAAAAAATACTCACAAAAAATGCAACAGCTAAATATGATGGGTAAGCGACTGACTTGTGCCCTGGAAACTGATTCTAAGTTCGCGGTAATAAGTTATTATAAATATTGTAATTAAGAGTATACAAATTTAAGAGATTTTATTGTTTAAAATAATGAAAAACTCTTCGAAAATGTATAATAACTTTTCTTTTCCTTCCTAAAACTGATAATATTTAATAATTCGAAAACATATCATATGAAAATATTTTAGAGCATACTTTAAGGTGCCTTTTCTGGAGATATGAAAACTCCAAAGCCCGAATTATTAAATTTTAAAATAATAGCATTCCTTATCTTATACTTTATTTTCTTAAAGTAGTAATACTTCATAATTTGAAAATATATGATATACAAATATTGTAGAGCATACTAAGAACGAAATATTACATTTTAAAGGAAAGCTTTCCAGATCTAATATTTTCTCTCCTTCTTTAACGATTTGTTATAGATATTTTCTCCTTTAATGATAAAGCGATAGAAAACCCATAATTCATCCCTAAATTCTCCCCACAAATATGTGGATTAAAGCCAATTGCCAATCGCAGTTGCCTTTTCAAGAATCTGAGCCACATTTGATGCCATTTCGGGGCTCAGCTCTGGCGTCTGCCATTGGTATTAAGTACATATTATTTTCGGCATGATTAATTAAACTCCATTTGGAGTGTGTGTGTGTGGACTGACTTCTGATATACCGATTTCCAGTTCCTTTCCTAGCTAGGCTTAGAATATTAATTTTAGAGTCGGGGCAACATAATATTATTAAATATCCGTAATATACACATACTAGAGAGGAGTCCAGGTCTGGTTGTCATCATCATTTTGGGGAAATAAATTATTAAGATCGAGTCCAATATGCTTGCTGGCAGCGTGCAGGGCATTAATACTGTTTTCGTGTGCATGCCTTTTGTCAGGTCCATTACGTGGCAGTCCAAATTGGAAATGCGAGACAACTCTCATGCCGTTTTCCTCCTACCTCCCTCCCTCCCTATACATGTACGTCAAATTTTCAATTTTCCCTCACACACAGAGAGACAGAGACATTCCACATTCCAGGCGACAGGACTGGTGGAACGTTTAACATTTAAGTGCTGCAATTATACAATTGAATATATATAGTACATGTATTTATGCGTATTTAACTGCTTTATATTCCGTTTGTTGAGCCGCTGCAAACTAAAACTTTTATGGCCATCCATAAACAGTTGCCGGCGTGTTGGCGTTGGACTATTAAAAATTTAATGCCTCACTTTTATAATGATTTACACAATGATGTGCAAATGGGGCGCCAGACACAAGCAACTGATTTCAATTTGAGATTCCGTCGCACTTAATTGGATTTCGGCGGCTTAATTACCTTTTTTGGCCAAAATTACAAATTACAATTTGTGTGCGAACAATCAAAGTCGTAAAAAGTCTAGCGTGTATGTGTTAAAAGTTGAAAAAGTAAAGTTAATTTTACACGGAGAAAAAAGGATTAGGTATTGGAAATAATTTAATGCTGTGGATTCCCTTGTTTGTTTTGTGCTTTGAACTTTAGCTTTTTAAATATATTTATTGGAGAAATTAAAGAAATCGTATTATGTAGTAGCTGTATTTCTAGTATATTCAATTTGATTAGTTGATTATCGCACTAATAAAGAAAACCTATTTTTATTAATTTAATATTTAGTTTTAATTGTTTCCACATATAAAATACCATTGCATACTTTTAGAGCACTGAATAAATATTTTTCAGGTCCCGACACGCATTTCTTAAATTAGCAAATAATTAGGTAAGCTCATTAGTTAACTTAAAAAATATGTTTATGTAGTTTTAGGCACTCTAAAAACACATTAAGACTATATATATTTCCCTGTTTTTAAATAGCGCGAAAGACTCGCCTATCATGTCACAGATAGTTTACCATTTTGACATGGAAATGTCCCAATTCTATTGACCCACTTTAGTAAATATTTTGTTTTCAGTGGAGTGCTGGCATAATGAAGCTCCAGCGGGGAGAAACTCTGTCCTGTCCGGGACTAACAAATATTTACACAAAATTTATAGCACGCGCTTTTCGACCCCCGAAACCCATTTCGAAAGCGGGCCAAAAGAGACCCTCGGATAAGGGTAAGCCATGGCCGAAAAGTTGACAAACAATGCGTGGCCAGGCCCGACAGCAAAAAAATCAGTTTAAAATTAAAATTCGCCTTTCCCCGGCCCCCGCCCCGGAATAACGAAACAAAAGCTGACACGCAGCGGAATCGGGAATGGGAATGAGAATAGGCAGTGACTGAAGCTTCCCCGATGAAAGTCACGTTTCATAAGCAAAATTATGAAAATGCCAAAAGTGGCGCATAATTTCCAGTTTCAAGGCCCCGGCCTGGACCCCAGGAACCAGATTGAGTCTCTCTTTGCGCTTGATTGGTTCGGCAAATGAGGCGTTTTTAATTAATTCATCAGACGCTTAGACAGCCAGACTGGGCTAAATGAGTCGCATATTGTGCGGCGCGGCATTTAAATTAATTGAATTTGGCACACAACAATTAGCACAAGAATCAACAGTGCTGCACTCTATTGAAGACTGAACATTTCCATTTTAGATTTATGACAGCGCCGAGTCGAGTCGAGTCCTGTCTGCTGTTGATTTTCGTAATTTGTAAATAGCTGGCAGATTTCGCATAATTTTGCGGCCTCCAGATTGACGGCGGCTGTCAGGGGCTTTCGGCTTAATTAGAAACTCGTCTTGGCCGAGATGCAAGCTGAGCGAGTCGCGGATATTCCACTTACCATATTCCACACTCCATCCCCTTGTCAGCAGTCTGTCGCTCTGTCAACGGCTTAAATCAGTCCCCAAGGGGCGGCGGAACTTGGGCTGCTCCTCTTCGCACACTCATTAAAATTCAACAAAATTGTTGCCAAATTAACTCAAACATAAGCGAGCAATAAAATTTCCATATTTTCCCATCCCCTATCCAGCACGGCTTACTGGCGACAAAAAAGGATGGAGCTCTCTGGGTCTCCTTCCACCGACCGCAGCCTTCAAATAAAAAATTTGACCAAACTACCCAATGAAAACACAAATATTGAAACAGAAGGCAGCCTTCAGCGCCGAAACTTTATTCAAAGTGTTAATTACATGCACAAGCTTAAAGAGCAAACTTAAATACTGCCCTGGAGAGTGCCGGCTTTGAGGGTCCTTGTGCTGGCAGTAAAGTATATTGACTGGGCTCACTTGAAAATAATTACAAAATTCAGGGAAGCGAGGCTAAATCTCAAATGGACAATGAAGGCATGAGATACCGGTCCGGTCGTAAGAAAAATAAATAACACTAGTCTGCATTAGGGAAGCAGGTGTTTCCTATGAGGTTATGACACTGTTAAATTTAATATTTCATTATTAAGAGCTTTCATTTGATTTTGTAAAAGGAACAACTATGTGTTTTTTACTCGAGACTCTTTACTAACTGCAGTGTCATAACCACAAAAAGAACGTTTAAGGATAAGGCCTTTTTATAAAACTAATTATTTTTGATATTTTATTTAAAGAGAGTACTGTCACACCTATTTATAAGTTTAGTTGCATTGTCATAACACTATAAAAAAAATTTTCAGGTAAAGTGACCGTTTATTCAACTTTAATACTACATTTATTATATTTATAGTGGATAATACCGGAAATACCTTGCAAATTTGTTTTTAATATTTGATTAACAGAATAATTTTAAGAATTCTCCTTTCAAAAAGGTATATTTTATCTCAGAATTATTCCTAAAACCTGGTCTTGTCAACAAGTGTAATAACAATGCATGTTGTCTTTTACTTTGCATTGTATAATAGCATCTCTGTAGGTGCAACTGACAAATATCTATAGATGCATAGCTACGTATCTATGGTTTCTGCCCAGGTATTTACAGCTTGAACCTTATCTCAAATATCCTTGCCTGCCAATCTGAAGTAAATATTATTGAGCTGATGAATCTGTGAGCTGCATAAACAGTATTGGCTGCTGGGGATTGAAATTGCCAGCTGTTCGAATGGAATTCAATTAGACGATGCGTAATCCCCAGTCGCCTGTCGCCCTCGCCTCGATTTAATTAAGCTCCTTTCGCTGGGGTTGCTCGGCAGAGTCCTCGCAGTCCTCGTAGCACTGCAATTTATATCTAATTCAGTTCAAAGATTTATTTACTGTGTCCAGGACCATGGGACTTTAATTAGCACTCCACTTGTTGGCAGATGGAACGGTTCGTTGGCAGGGAAATAAACACGCGGCAAATGACACTGAAAGTGCCCGGAGTTGCACTGAGAGAGAGAGGGAAGAGTTCCTCGAGGAGCTTAGTAGCTGGTCAGAGCTCATTGTGACTTCTTCTCTCCTCTCTTTATTTTTTTGGCTGCGAGTTTCAGTTCGTTTCCTGGGCATCCTGGTAGTTAAGCAGAATTTTAATTGATAAATTGCCACTTGGGCCATTACTTGTCGCTGCTGTGGTGCTCCAGGCGTTGCCATCATCCATCCCCCATGCTCCACCCCCGGCTTTCGCTTTGAATAATTTGCAAAAGTTGCGACCAAAGCGGAGGAAACTGCTGTGGTTGCCACTTCTCGAAGCGCCCTTCCCCCTCTTGAGCTTTGGACGTGCTGTTAGTAGCGTTTACATCATCAAATGAAATACAATAAAATACTTGGACTCATTTAAAAAGCAATTAAATATTAAAAACACTTGTACAATCGCGCAGGGGCAAAGGCAGAGGGCGGGGAGGAGGAGCCTTGGTGACTTTTGGAATTTTGATTGTTTCTTTGCGTTTCATTTACAAGTTTCCCCCGAGTTTTCCACTGGGAAAACTCAGCCGGAATGGGGCGGGTGTGTGGCGGGGAGCCTTGCGGTTTATTTGAGTGATTATGCAATTAATTAAAATCTCTTCGCTTGCGGTGTAAGCCAAAAGCCAAGCCGAAAGGACTTTTTCCCCCAAAAGCCGTGTAATTGAATTGAATCGCGAGAAAGATGCTGAATCGGAATGTGGAATTAGCAATATTCGGTGGATATGGCCATTCGGGGACTTGGCCGGGCAATTTCCCTACCGGAAGTCAAGTTTATTAGAGATTGGCTTCCCCCCGAAAAAAAGAGGAAACATAACTGTAAAAAAAAGGGGAGAAAAAGAAGCAGTTCTGAAAGGGGGAAAAAATGCAGGGGTGGAAAAGCACACATAAGCGTTCAGTTATTCCATTAATTTGATTAGAGTTTCTGACGGATCAACGCCAAGGCGGTCAGGGAAAAGTGGGAAATTCGTTAAGAGATAGGGGAGTAAGGAAAGTCGACTGATTAGATACTCTATAAAAATTTGGTTGGTTTTATATTAAATGAAATATATGGAAAATTTGGAAATTATATGAGAAATATAGTATTAAATGAAAATAAACACCTGTGTGATTTAGTATTTAATGCAATTTAGTATTAAATTAATTTCTGTATAATTTGGAAATTATTGAATTTTAATGAACGCTTTTTAAGAAATACGCCTAAGAGACAAATTAAATATAAAATCCTTTTAAACGCATGTTGCTTATATCTTAAGAACTCTTTAATAAATTTCTATTAACAAGATTAAATAGATAAAAACTTTCTTATATCTATTAAAAAAGTTTCCGCTTTTGCTTTCTAGCAAATATTTCCAGAAAATGGAGAAAGCCTTTTCCAGGGCACAGCAGCAAAACGCGCAGAACGAAAAAAAATGAGGAAAATAAAAACAAGGGCCAAAACAAACGGTGAGCAAAAACATAAGAATATGCCGGATGGCGGAAAAGCGGAAAAGTGGAAAAGCGCCGACCATAACCGTCCCCGTAACCCCCAATTCAGGGAGCCACGTGGACACACCTCCTATCGTGCGGCGCCCTTATGAAGTGCCGTTATTAACTATGGGCCCAACTTATGCCTCATAAGAATTTAACGCTCAAATGCTCAAATTGTCAATAAGAAAGTTGGCACGCCCACTTCTGAGCCAACAGAAGGTGGAGGCTATCTGTCTGGCTAAGCCAAGTTGGCAGCGTTTTATGCCACCTCTGTTACACACACATTTAACGGCGATGTCCACGCGTTTTCATTAAGCCAACTTTTGGCGAAACGGAACACGGGCCAGGCCTCCTGGCAATCATTTTTTATGGAGCTGCGCGGCCAGCGCATCAAAAACCCATTTGGCCGCCATTAACTTGATTGAGTCGAGCTGTAAGCGAGGCTTTTTTCCTCCGACCATTTCCGTTCCTCATTTTGGCGGGCGGGAGGGCCTTGGCAAATGAAAATTGATCATGGCCCGGTGTCCCTTCCATATTAACAACTAATATTTCTGCGGATTTCTGAGGTGAAGCGATCGCCATCGGCATCGGCATCGGCCATTAGTCGTCATTAGTGGGCATTTCCTTAATTAAACTTTGTGCCTCCGGACACGAGCCCAGGCCCCCAATCAGTCATTAAAGGGTGTCTTGCTCTGTCTCTATTTCCGTCGCTATCTTTCCAGTCATTTGTCATCGGCTGCAGTCCGGCGGTTGTTTTGCTAATTAAGCGACCAAGTCGGGAGTCCTAGGGTCCAGAGTTGGGAGTCTCAGTGCCAATGCCAAGATTGCGGTCCTGTCAGAGCTGCTCATCTCGTCCTTTAGTGTTTGGTCCCCCAAGGGGTTGACCTACTTCCGTTTCCAGGTACAAAGGCCACTCCCGCTGACTTACCAAGGCTCTGATATCTATACAGTAGATTCTCAAGGGAAAAACTGTAAGCAAAGATAGTTGAAGAAATAATTAAGTTAAGGAAAACTTGATATTTAATGTTGTTAGCTCAATCACAAGGTCATCCACTTTAAAAGGAGGTTTCTGTGAAGAGAATATACCCATATTTGTTTACCCATAAACATTTCTCAACTTTTAATCTATTCCTGTATTGTCTTCCCGCTGTACGAAACGTATCCCATAGATACCCAGCCACTTGAGCCAATTACCCAGTGGGGCTTCCCCCATTTATAATGTTAAAATACTTTTCCCAGATTCGATTATGCCTTGGCATTAACCCTTCAGATTGTTGCCTCGCCCCAGACCGACTCCAGCTGCATCCTGCAGTGAATCCTCCTCGACTGAATCAAACTGTCACAGGACTGAGGACACAGGACATTAAAGCTTAGCTGGCTTACACGGTCGCCTGGCAGATACACAAAATAAATAAATGTGATTTGTCATCTCTCGCAAAACATGAAATGGCAGCAGCAGTTGGCACAGAGGCAGGAACAGGGACAATTTTGGATAAACTGTTCGAGAGAGAGAGCATTAAATTGCAGTCAAATGGCACGCTGTGTGCATTCCAAATGCCAAGGATCCTGCAGGACATGCGAGCAGGAGCTGCGAGCTGCGAACTCTGAGCTGGGGCTGTATTAAATTATTCGAGCGTGCTCCTGCCAGACGGAGATACTTTCGTATGCAACACTGAGCAGACAACCAAGACCAGGACCAAGTCCAAGTCCGACTCCTGCTCCAGCTCCAGCTCCAGCTTGACTTTTGCCAGATCAAATAAATGTTGCGCCACACGAGGACGACAGCGATTCCAGGAGGTTTAAGCCTCAGAATGCCTGCTCATCAGCAAATCAGCTCCATCTCCTGCTTCTGCAACATCACAATCTAGCCAAGTTAAGAGCCATGTAAAATTCATTTGACTGAATGTGAACGGACTTGACTTGGCTGGCAGCAACGAGCTGCAAATGAAATGGCAAAACAAGCGTGTTGAAGTCACCTGTCCACCTGGTGACACTGCCGAGACAGGGATGCGTGTGCTCTCGCAGGGAAATTAAGGAGTCGCCATTGACCTTTCAAGAAGTCAACACTTGAGCCATAAGGACATGTGCTTCGAGTGGGTACTTCAAAGGTTATTGGATCGAAGGGAAATAGGAAAAAAAGGTTAAGGTATTTAATTTTATTATTTACTGTTTACCAGAAGCTATGAATTGAATTTAAAAATAAAATTAAATAAATTACAGCTTACTATATATAAAAGTTTATTAAATACCACAAAGTTCTAATTGCACACCGACTTCTCGCTCAGGGCCACTGTGGGGTCAGTTCCGGGCGCATTGTACTTGAACAGCGGCTTGATGATGACGAAGGAGATGGTGAGATCCGAGCTGATACGCATCACGCCGCCGGCATTGTTCATCTGGCCGCAGTAGTTGGGCGCCGAGAAGATGGTGACCAGGTGGCGGTCGGCGAACATCTCGTAGCCATCCTCCACCACCTCGTGGGCGCGCACCATCAGGTCGAGATTGTGGGCCTTCAGGAATTCCAGGATGATGGGCGCGCCAAAGGTGTAGCTTACACCGCGTATATTCCGGCCCCAGCCCGGCGAGGTGTGATTGAGGTCCGCCCACAGCAGGTCGCAGAGGACGCCTTCGTCTGGGATGTCCGTGGGTCGCACCAGATTCTGAATCTGTTTCAGGTTACAGAGCGAAGGGCCCAGACCGCCGTGGCAGCAGAAGATGCGTCCGCCGACGACCGCGGCCGCCGGCAGCCAGTCGAAGCAGTTGGTGAAGCTCCTCCACAGCCGCACCGAGTGACGGCGCTTCACCTCGTCGAAGAAGCCGTAGATCCGGTTGACACTGGCACACTCGTGGTTGCCCCGCAGCAGGAAGAAGTTCTCCGGATACCGGATCTTGTAGGCGAACAGCAGGCAGATTGTCTCCAAGGACTGCTTGCCCCGGTCCACGTAGTCACCGAGGAACAGGTAGTTGGCCTTCGGCGGGAATCCACAGGCCTTGAATATCCTCAGGAGATCTGGGAACTGGCCGTGGACATCGCCGCAGATATTCACGGGAGCGTCCAGCTCCAGGAGCATCGGTTGCCTGGAGATCACATCGCGTGCCTGGTGGATCAGTCGCTGGATCAGCTCCTCGTCGCGGGTGCAGTCTCCCTCCTGGGCGATGAGTTCGTTTATGAGACGGTCCAACTCCAGGTTGCTAAAGCCGTTCATTGTGTGGCCTATATAGGGTGCTATATCTATTGAAAATTTATATATGTATGTGTAATAGGGACCGGAATTTAAGGACTATACAAAAAAATATTCAAGTGTATGCACGCTGGACTTTTGTGTGGAAAAATGTATTTTAACAAAAGGTATAACGAAAGGGAATTTCTCTGCTTACTAGTTTGAGTACACTGTGAATATTGTAAAGCTCTTAATTCGTAGCTGATTTTGGTTTTTATTCTTATTTTGGTTATATGACTTTGTTTATAAGTTACTTAAGGTTTCATGGATGTGCTGAAACAGACAATATTTGCCGTTTATCTGAGATTTTTTTCGGTACAGTAGGTCACACTGTTTATTAAAATTTATTTAATGTCATAACCCCTTTAATGATTTATTTAAATTTGGTAAAGACTTTTCCGATTTTTAAAAATTATTTTCGACAAAGCAAGCAAGGTCACGCTAATTTTCCTTTAAAGTAATAAAGTGCCATAACTCTATAATTTTATAACTGAATTTACAGAATGTTTTCTGAACGCGCTGAGAGAGGCAATAATATTTGATAATTATTTGAGTTCTATTTTCGGTAAAGAAGGCAAGGTCACACTGGTTTTCTTTTTAAGTAACGTGGTGTCATAACTCTATTATAAAATATTTCTGAATTAACAGAATGTTTTTTTAACGCGCTGTCTTTCAGCAATAATAATTGATAATTACTTAAGTATTTTTTGGTAAATAAAGCAAGGTCAAACTTGTTTTTTTTTTGTTAAGCGATGTAGTGTCATAACCCCATTAATTATTTTATCCTCAAGAGCAATTCAATAACTTCTTTGTTTGCCTTATGGAACGTGTTTCCGCTTTAATGCCTATTTTTTTATACTGTACGAGACGGTATGGTAGGGATAAGCCTCGTTTCCCTTGCCCAACGCACCAGCTCGTATCGGATCTGGGCCCAGACTTGACTCGGCTCAAAGCAGAAGCGTTAAAGTGCAAAAGATTTATGGAATTTATTTATGTGCCAGTTAAAATGACTACAACAGGGGGTTGGTTTAGTAGGAGGTTACTGGTACTGGACAGGACTCTGAAGGCCGTTGGGCATTCTCGAAGCCCCGCCATCGTCATCATCGCCTGTCATCATCATGATGACGGTGGTGGCCCGACATCAGCCTCCGACATCGTCTCCGTTCCGTCAGAAGCGCCATCACAATTTTCGTTGCGGCGGTGTGGACGTAAGCGGATTTGCGACAAAACTCATTCGCCATGGACACGATGCCCAGGCCCACTCCGACCTCCTGCTGCTCCTTGCTCCTGCTCTCCTCCTGAGTGGTGGACTTGGCTTGAATCGCTCGGCTGGTCAGGAACCGTGGACGTCTTTGCCGCTTGTTAGCAGCTGACAGCAAAGAGCGACGGGGCTAAATCCTGTTAAAATTTAGTGCAAAATAAGATAGAATGCTGGATGCTTAGCCGGCGAAAGGAAAGTAAATTATTCGTTCTTCGCTACGTAGATTTTTTCCCTTCGCTTTTCTCTACTTGCCATTGCTCCACTTTCCTTTTTATTCAAAAATAAAAATAAAATATAAATAAAATAAAGTTTCTGCCTGGTCATACGTATATATACATAAGTTTCGCCATTTTATTCGTACAAGCGAGAGACCTAGCAACATAAATATCTCTTTTTTTTTGGTATTCCGCTGGCCATAAATTGTCGCCGAAAAGCTCCGAAAACAATAAAAATAAATGAACTTGAGTGAGTCTTTGCACTGGAACCGAAAATGAAACCGAAACCCGAACCGAAACTGAACCAGAAACTGAAACCTCGGACCCAGAAAATAAAAAAAGGAGAGCACAAAAAAAAAAACCCAAATTGGAAGTGGAACTCGAAACGAGGCAATTTGATGTTGATTATTACTCGTCCCTCTGCCGGGGAATTACTTTTCTCGGCTATGGTTTATGTGTTGCCGGCTATTTTGGCTATTAGTATTTATTGTCCTGTCCGCTGTCCTGACCAAAATCGCATTCTAAATGATAAAGAATTCGTTTGGTATATATCTTCATCAGCTGGCCTGAAAGATCTAAGTGACAGCGGAATAGCTATAAAACTTATGCAAGGAGATACCGCGACTGATTAGAGAAATGTGGCCTTTAATCTGACAGATAAACAAGTTTAATTGAACTCTTTTGCGTTTTTGGGAAGCTCTAGAGATTTTCTATTCTACTATTTGCATGAATTTCCTTTTCTAGGCTGCGTAATTACCTACCTGCCTACCTGCCACATAAATAAATTCCTAGAAAATCACAGGAAAAACTCTCTATAATTTTTAAATTCGAAATCAACTCCTTTTAGCTTTTAGGTACATTCACCTAAACCCTTTGCCCATCTGCCCACGCACATGCTTTATTTTTAGGCCAACTATATCCTCCTGCTAGATGTAGTTCCAAAATTCTTCCATTGATTGTTCTTAAGCCTCTTTCTCTCTTCTCTCTATATATTCTGCCTACAATTTAAATGAGTCCGTGCTGAACCAGAATCGATTTTGCTATAAGTTTCCATTTAAAATTAAAATCTCTGCTCTAGGTAAGCTCTTTTACATGAATGTACTGGCGATTCCTGAAACTTTCTATTAGCTATTTTGCCCTGCTTTCTGTGCGGCGCATACAGAATCAAAATAAAATTCACATAAATGCGATTGTTTATGCGGGGAGGAGCATTGGAGCAAGCATGAACCGGACAACAATTGAGAGAGTTGCCATGGCTGCAGGACATCAGAGTAGCAGGAGGTTGGTAGTTGGTGGGTGGAGAGCGAGTCGAAAAGGTTGCTCCTAAGTCCCGACACGTGCAGGAGCTCTTGCCTTTACTTTCTTGCTATACTATTTTGATGCAATGTGCGTGGTATAATGCAGAGAGAGAAATATTATAAACCAGAGATGTTTATAAAAATAAAATACATTTTTTGGTTTCAAAATAATTCCCCATAAGAAATTTTAAAGGGGGAAAAGTAATAGTTTTTGATGAATATACAGTCCCAAAAACGGGTATTACTTAAGTACTTCTTATATCTTAATTAGGAAATAATACATATGCTAATTGTAAGCCACTTCTAGTGGACTCTTTCACCAGTGCACCCTGATGCTACGTCTCCACTTGCCACTTGACTCGCTTCGCCTTGCCTCGGAGCCGGAGCAGGGGCATCTAAAAAGCAATAACAAATGGCGACAGTTAGTGTGTGGAATGCAGTTGTATTTCACTCGACTCTTTTTTCCCTCTTCCTTAGACACTCTCTTTTGGTTTAACATTTCACTTTTCACCGCCACTTGCCCCCTGACCCCGCTCCATTTTGCACTTTTTCCAGCTCGACGTCTGATTCGAATTCGGAATCTGCACTTTTCTACACGTGTCGGTGACATTTCCCTGGGCGTGCATTTAAATAAATATCAGCAAATAGTTACTCACTTGAAACTTGTTTGATCTTCTTGTGGGTGAACCTAAAAATAGACATGGAATATATGCCATCTATGAGCCTGTAAAGGTCACTCATATTTGAGGAATTTATATGAATAAGAAATGGTTATTATATTGTAAAAATTCGTAACAAATTAAAAACTTTTAGGCTAACTCTCCCCCTTAAAACCATTAAACTTTTAACTCTATTCTAACAGCTTAAAGTTAAATTAAGTTTTTATATCTCCAAATCTACAGCCACTTGCAAACATCTATCAGAGCAATAAAGTATATTAGCTTAGACAAGAAATTCTAAATTTAAATTGAAGAAAAATAGAAATTCCGAACTCTCGTCTAATGCACTTAAAGCTGCTGAGAAGAAATGGAGACCAAGGGGGAGACAAACATCAATAAATGCAATCTGTAAGTAAACTTTGGGAGCTCGACACAATCTCGGCCGGCAGTCCGGGGCTTGACAACTTAATGTCGGGGGCTAGAAAACAATTTGCATGGCCTGAGAAATGCCAGCTGAGGCCACAAATAAATATTGAAACCGAAAAAGGATTTCGTGGTGCGAGTCCCAGGGGGCCGCCTTCGAGGACTTCCCTGCTGAAGTCGGCCTCATAATCTGATGCTAGTTATAAACTCCCAGCTTCTCTCTGTGCCGGTCCAAACCAAAGTCATTTATATATTTTGGGCCCCCGGTTGCTCTTCAGGAGTCTTGGATTTCACAGCCGGGGCTGGCAAATATAATCATTCATGGTTTTCAGAGCATGAATCACATGCAAATGGGCAGGGACGGTGCCCGGTGGACGGTGCCCGGTGGCCAGTGGCCCGTTGTGCCTGTGCAAATAGATTCATAAATCAGTATGAAAATATTATTTGATTTCCGTTTTCACAAAATGCCACAAAAGAAGGTCCTTCTCCCTCGCAGCACCGCAGCACTCTTCCGTACCCTTATCGGTGTCCGAATCCGAATCCAAAGTCTGAGACGTTGTCGGAAGCTACTAATTGGAGCATAAAGTACCAGCAACAAATGCCCGGCCATTCCTATTCTTTTTCCTTGCTTAGGTTTGGAAATACCCTTATTGTGGAATTTGAATAAAATTAGCATGACTATGGATGGTCTAAGGAGGAGTGAGAGAAGGTCCTTGGAAAAAATATATATCTAACAGAAGTGGGTATAAGAATGGTTCTTTTCATTTAACATATGCCATTGATTTGGGAGGCTCTTTAGAAAATGTTTTATGTTCCCTGATGTTGGTTATTAATTCCATATTAATAAATGATAGAGAAATATTTATAGTAACGTATCAAAATAAATATAACCTACCTTGAGACAGATTCAAACGTTTCTTATATATTTTCTTATAATATAAATTAGTATTTGGAAAATATATCTGAGGTTATTCCTTCAGCTATTTTGGGGCAAAGATATTTCATTGATTAATTAATAAGACACTCTTAAAATATTTTCGTAAAACTCATATTTCTTAAACCAACTGAGAGAGTATTTAATTTCCAGGAAAGGAAGGTATTCTTATTCATATTTTTTCCTGTCATCCCACGGCGGAAGCTTGATGTTGACATTGCGTCAGGCGGCCGGTGAATTATGAGTGCTACGGCGTACTGCTATTACTATTACAAGTATATAGTATATACTTGTATGTAGGATCTCTGACTTAGGCCATTGGCAGTGCAACAATAGGCACTTCCGCTTGGCCTTCCCAGCTCCATGGGGACTTCCCCTGCCCTTGGATGCAGCAACAGCATCGGCGTGTGCATTTGTGCATCTGCGTATTTTGCGGATGGATCTGTGCATTTTCTGCCTTTGCCAAATGTCAGGGGGCCAGAGTCGTGACAGGCGAAATGAGTTTCTTTCTGCTCATTGTGGCACAGCGGTTGTGTGTGTTATGTTGTGTTTTGTGTGTGTTGTGTGTGTGGCAAGCTGCATCCCCGACCGCTGCTTAATATTTCCGCTTGCACACTTGCTTATTTATTATGCTTCCGCCATCCTGTGGCGCAAAAGAGGCAGAGAGCTCACCATTATGCCACACGGCAAGAAAAAGAAATACAACTTGAGAAACAGATAAAAATCCCAGTAAAATTAGAGTTAAATCTCATAAATAAAATATAAAATAAAACCCACATAGGTTCAATTTTCAAGAGACTCTTTAATAGTTCTCAAGCTGAGCTGTTTTTTATTCCCATTTTCCTCCTGTGCATCTTGGCTTGCCACATGCGGCAAGTTGGCTTCAGCTACACTCGCCTGGCTCGTCTGCCCTAATGCCAACTCACTTGACTTGGCCCATTTTGTCCTGGGACTGGGACTGGGAGCTGGTAGCTGCTAGCTGGTAACTGGGAGTTGTCTGGCCCTCGCCTGCGTCCTGTTAAGTGCCTACATAGGATAATCTGCACATCTCAAGTCAACTTTATACGGGTATTGTGTGCGCTCCCCTTGTCGCGCTGACTTGCAGTCAAGCTGTGCAGTTGACTCGCAAGTCTCGAGCCCTCCTGCGAGGCTTATCCCCATCGCCATTTTGTCTGCTCTGCATTTGGCGAGCGTGGCGAGGTCCTTCCTCGTCCTTTTTGCCGACTGTCGCCTTAAGTAATTAGCATGTTGAACGCAAGCGAGTCCAAAAAGGGGGAGTTGGAGGCTTAAGTGGCGAGGATGAGGTCCTGCAGGAGTGCTGCCTATGACAGCCTCTGAGCCTCCACCACTCAGTGGGGGGCGTGGCAGGGCCAATCAGCCGCTCAAAGCTGCAGGCAACACTGCGGGAAATAATAAGGTACTAAACGAGGCTTGAAAAGGTGTATTTAAGTGAGAATTTTATTTTTAATTGGTGCTTAATCAAAGGTTGACTTAAATTTGATGCAATTTGTGATCTAAAATCAATAGGAACCCTTTTCTTTGTATACCATTTTAAACTACAGATAAATATATATTGTTTGTATTCATTTTAAATTTATTTCAGATTTTTTCCGACTGATTAAACTCTTCCATTGACCTCATGCAGTGTCTGCCCATTAAATTCTGACTGAAACGCAGCCAATCAACCGAGAGAGTCTCATGTTGCCGCGGTGATGCAACAGTTGCTGCTGTTGCTGCTGCTGCTGCTCCTGCAGTTGCTGTTTTTGCTGTTGCCCCCGCTTGGATAATCTTGTTCGCGAACAATCGAGGGGGTAGGGGTTTCTGCCATCCTTGTGTCGAACCTGTGCCACAGGTAGTTCCACATTGGCCACGTGCCGCGCGGCTAATTATGTACGTGACTCACATGGCACGTTACCCGAACACGCTCACACCCCTCACCGACACCTCCTGGCACCGCATCCTTTGGCCATCCTTGTTTTCGGCTGAGCATGTCATTGACATCATTAAGCTCTTTGGCAGATTTGTCTAAATTTCCAATAGAATTCCCCGCTCAGGTTGCCGGCGCTGACGACTGCCACTCGCTGCCATTTCGATTCCCGATTGTTGAGGCACATAAAATTTCCACCACATGAGGTTTCCCCTTTTCCTTTTCCCTTTTATTATACTTCCCTTCACCCGTTTGCCCTGGCCCCCCTTTTCCCTATCACGTTTGATGTCATTGCTGATTCTGCGGTCGCAGCGAGTTCGCCTTGTAAGGTGCTTACCACATCAGCGACATTGACATCGCAGGTGTTGGGATGCAGAGTTAACAAGAAAATTGTTGTTTCTCCCTGACATGTAGGTGTAGGGACACTCGGGGTTAAAATGGGTAAGGTAGGGTTGATGTATGAAATATTTCAAGGTCAATAGTATTCCTTCCTTGGGGTATCTTTAGTAAAATATGTAATAAAAGCACTACAAGTGTTTAATATTAGATGGGGATGTGAATTTATATTTTTTGTTGAACTAATATCTTTATTTAAGGCCCACATAAATATAGGGATTTTACAGCATTAAATTAAGCACCTAAAAGTATGCTTTAAAATTAAACATTTCAGTTCTTCTATTTGCAAATTAAATAAAATGTTTAGAAATAATTAAATTCGATTTATGGTTCCCCTTTTTATCCATACTGTTCTTTTTTGTAACTCTAATATTTCTTTATTTATTAACTTATATCTTGTCCCCGTCTGTAGCTTCATGGTGTGTGTGTCGTTACAATTTTCCATCAAACAGAGAGGAGAACTTTCATGTTATTGAAAAGCGCACAGAAACGAAGAGAAAACAACCTTAATGCTAAAAAATATCAAATGACTTTGACTCGGCTTCGTCGTCGTCGTCCTCGCCATCGTCCTCGCCAGGATGTGTGTGTGGCCATGTGTGGGTGTCTGTTTGCTAAGCATTTTTAAATGGATCCACCTGCGAATGGGTGTGCGAATGCCAGTGTTTGAGTGTGTGAGTGCCACATAAGTTGCCTTTCATTGTTGCCTTTGTTTATCCTGTTTTGTCGCCAAGTGCGTTGATTAAATTTTCGGGAAAAACCTTCGCTTGCGAGTAAGGATATCTTATTACACGGCATCGTGTGTCGTATGTTTTGAAAAGATTAAATGCTCGGCTGCGCAGCGCTTTGACAAGGTGATATAGTTTGATTTGGTGCCAGATACAGATACAGACACAGCCAAAGGTACAGACACAGTACTCCATTTTGCCTGATTACTGAATTTCCAGAGAAGGCCTCAGTAACAATTTGCTGGCATCCATTTCAGGGCCATTTCTACTATATAAATAGCGGGTAAAGGGCTGTGAGCGAAATTGAGTCTAAATATTTGTCTTACACGACTGAATGGGTTACAGAAAAAGCACCGGCTATGATGTGGGGATTAACTTTAAGACAGTTTAAAGGGAATTTAGGGGTAGCACGAGAATTTAAGGCTCTTTTAAATTATATAGTAATTATTTGGAATAATACTTTGTCAACCAAATACTTAGTATATTAACAAGACTTAAAATAAGTATTTTAAATTATGCCAGGACAACTTTTTAATGGGATTGCAGACTTACAAATTATTGTTGCATACTACATTTAATAATTTTAAAGTCCCTTTGTTATTTTTTTCCTATCAACTTGTAAAACATTTACTTACTTCCTGTATCTTAAAATCTTTAGCTTACTTTTCCGAATATTTTAAAAGGCCAAGAGAGGCCGAAACTTCCTTTAACCCATAAACTTTGGCCTTCAATAGTTCTCTGTCCAATTTAAAGCCTCCCTAAAATAATGTTCGATCGATTGAAATCTCATCAGTCCCATATGGTGTCGCGTGGATTTGCATCAAGTTCGTTATTTAAGCATTTCTTATTCACGACTCTCTCCTCCTTGAGCTTTAAAAGCAATTTACATTCGATCTGACTTTCATCCTTTGCTCTTGTCGTTTAGGGTCCTTTGGCAACTGCATTACCACTACATTACACACACAGAGGCTGACAGAGGGACAGAGAGACAGAGAGACGGGGGCCACGCATCCCGCCCGGCAAGTTCGCGAGGGCGTCGTCGTCTCAATTGCATAGGAAATTTGCATAAGTTGCCAGCTGTCGTCTGGCGGCGCTTTTCCGCTTTTCCTCCGCTTTTTCTTTTGCTCTGCAATTTAATGAGCATCTGCGTATAAATCTTAAGCGGCAGTTAAACCCGTTTCTTCTCTCGGGTTTCCTTTTTTTTTTTTGGTTTTTGGGCAAATATTTGCTGTGCTCCCAATGCGAGTCGCAACCTCAAAGGACTCTGAACCAATTGCACCCACAAATGCAGAAAAAAAGCGGTAAAGGGTAAGGGGGAAAGAGAGGAAAATCAAGGGAAAACGGGGGCAACAACGAGCCACTAAACAGAATGCAATTTGCTTGTTTGACCCAAATTGTTGTGAGATTTGCCTTTCACCAACAACAGCTGAAGCGGCCCCTTTCTTTCCGCTTTCTGCCTGGCTTTTCTCCTCCGGGTCCTACGAGTCCTTTGCCAACTTTATCTTTTTGCAATTGTGCAGGCAGCGAAAGAAGCAGTAGCAGCAGAAGAAGCCGCAGTAGAAGGAGCTGAAACAGGAGCAGGGGGCGGTACAGGAGCAGGAGCAGGAGCAGTCTACGCCAGGCTCATCCTGTTGGACGGATAACAATGGAGCGTTACTTTCACTTTCGCCATTGTTTGGCGCCAGCTGCATTGCATATTTTCCCTGCACTTGCTAAGGCACTGAGGAAAATCTAGGGAGCTAAGATAGAAACATAACAGTTAGAAAAATAGATGGGAAATATCCAGAAAAAAGTGTATTAACTATAAATAATATTAATGAGCATCAAAAGCACGTTTAAATAATTTTTAAAATATAAAATACGAATTATAAAATATTTTCATGCGTTTCATAAAAACCTAATAGTTAAAATAATAGATGGGAAATATCCAGAGAAGGGTGTTTTAAATATAATTAATATTAGTGAGCATGAAAATCGCGTTTAAATAATTTTTAAAATAAAAAACACGTATTATAAAATACTTTCCTGCTTTTCATAAAAACATAACAGCTATAAAAAAAAATGGGAAATATCCGGAGAAGGGTGTATTAATTATAAATAATATTATTAAGCATCAAAAGCACGTTTAAATAATTTTTAAAATATAAAACACGTTTAATAAAATACTTTCCTGCTTTTCCTTTCTCAAAAAAACCCTTTTCCCAGTGTGCTAACGCCTTCACTCTTTTGTGTGAATTTCCCTACTGCCTCTCTCGGGTGCATCCTTGTAAATGGCTCAACAGGCTAGGGCGAGGCGAGTCCTGGGCGATAAGCACGCAGACACCTGCAGACCCCGGCTGAGGCACGTTCTGCATTTCGTTTGCATTTTCGGTTGCGATTATTGGCACTTTAAATGTTAACTCCGCCCGGCTGAACCGCCGCCGCAGCAATTGAAATAAAAGCCAGGCCAAAACGAGCACGAATAACGTTCGTAACCTGCTTTTGTTATTCTTATTCTGATTCGAATTCGTATTCCTATTCGCATTCGTATTCTTATTCCATTCGATTTGAGGTGGCTCTGGCAGGTACGGGGTAATTTTGTTTCGTTTGCTCTCGAAAGTTTGACAAGCGCCCGGGGCCAACGGATATTCACTCGCATATACATAGTATATATATTCAGTATATATATTTGTTCGATGAAGAAAGAAGAAAGAAAGTAGCAGGCAAACAGGCAGCTTCGCTGTTAATTTCCTTTAGGAATTACAAAGGCCGAAGCAATTTGTGAATTCCAACGATGCCGGCTGTTGCTTCCCACATGGCTTTCTAATGTCTTAAGAGCGAGTTTTGGCTAATAAGCCCCACTTATGTGATGAATTATTTACCTTTATTGAAAGCAGGCTACCTACCTGCTACCTACCTCTGCCCTGCTCGCTGCTCGGCACCTGTCCCTGCTGCATGTCCTTATAATTTATTTAAATAAGCCCCTATGACGTTTTTAATTCACTGACAATGATGTCAGCCACTGAGGAGGGGGGCCCTCCCACGGCATAATTTGAATATTTCGGGCATAAAAACAAGCGCGCAAAAGAAAATCAACAAACAACAACTTCAACGACAACGGCAAAGCCAAAAGGAGCAGCCAAAAACAAGGAGCAAGGACCACAAGGATGACATTGCGGGGTCCCACACATACCCTGCAATTTGCCGCGATTTAATATTATGTTTATTTTGCCAAAGAGAATTATGTATACAAGGCAGTTATTTTGATTACAGTTTTTGAGAAAACATGAAATTTGGGGGGTTTTGTTACAAGGAAGTGGTTTTGAAGGTGAGTTATTAAAGCCAGGACTTTATTCCCTTTGATTATTTCGTTAAGAACAATTTCTAAATTAAATTTTCGACCAAGTTCTGCCTAAAAAATAGCGATTATTTATGTAACAGGTACTTAATTAATTTAATTTAATTTTAATTTAATTTAATTTTTAATATTTAAGAAATCCTTTCATAAGCCTTACAAAATGATTAAACTCAACCCCATATTCTTTAACTTCATGTAAAAATCCACCAAATAAACTCCCCGAAATACCTTCAGCTTCCTCGGCCAAGATTAAGGAGAGTAAGAAATTGTATTCCCAGCTATTTTGTTGGCCCTACAAATTCCGTAGCAAAGTTAACGTACCCATTAGAGGGTTTTGGCCATGGGGACAAGGCCAACAAATGAGCGTAAGCAGAAATCTTGTCACAGAACAGAACAGAACAGAACAAAAAAATTGTTCATAATTTTTCTCGTGGAATTTGCAGCGTAATTTCTCTCAATTTCTGTGGGGGGCGACTGTGGCTCACCACCGCTTCAAGGGCCCAGGACCAGGACCTCCCCCCAACGGTTACCGCTAAATGTCAACGGGAGCAACATGGCAGTAGCTACAACATCATCTCGCATTTAATATGCGTGTGGCTGCCTGTTGTGGCAAATAATACGCCTGATGATGATGGCGATGCGATGGCGATGGCGATGGCGCTGAAGGAGAACTATAACTGCGCTGGAGCACAGGATGTCACAGGAGGAGCGAGTAAGCGAGCAGGTAAGGTGTCAGTCGGGCGTCCGGGAATGTATTCACTGTAAAAATTAGCATATTTAATGCGAGCAGCACGTTAGGTTATTAGAGACACATTCTCACCGTGCCGCAGACCGGAAAGGCAGAAGTGGGGTAGGTCCCGGCGACACGGTCATGTTGCAGCATGTTAAACAATCACGCCCACACAAACGTTAAGTAAGCAGCAGGAGCAGGAGCAGGAGCAGGAGAAGGAGCAACATAGGCAGACAAAAAGACAGACGGCGGGCCTGAATTTTGCATAATGCTGCCTCGCAGCCCAAAAGACCTGACTTGAGGCCAAGGGAAAGGGGATGCACTGAGCCAAAAAGCATAAACTTTAAGTTTCTAAATTCTTTAAGAAAAATAGGTAACAATTGCCAAAGAAACTCCACCTCTAAAGACACTAACTAAGCCTTGTTTCTTAGGAATTTTTACTTAAACAAAAAGTGATTCGTTTTTCTATTGAAATTTAAAATATTTACCCAAGCTAATAATTATTAAAAAAAAATATATAAATAATTAGAATTTATTTCCTTACTCACAAGTAATTTCCCTCAGTGCACCAGCTTCCTGTCAGGACAGAGCAATGAGCCTGTAAGCTACTTAGTTTTTATTACACTTCAGCCTGAGCATTGTTTTTTATGCTCCAGTGCAGGCGGCGGCAGCGGCAGTCCAAGCTGAAATCCCCAGTGAGCTTCAGGCTCATTTCCTCCTACACACGGACCAGCAGGAATGCTGCTCCTCAGCTGCCTTGCTCCTTTTTCCTACCCAGATTTTTCACGCCACTCGAAAGTGCAAATTGCATGAAATGTTTTGTTTTCGCTCCAAGCGTCCCTTTCGGTCCTTTGAGTCCTCGACTTGAGCGACATCGGCGGTGATTGCTTTAAGCTGCGGTGGCGGTCGAAATATTAAATATGAATATATATAAGTGTATATCTGCCAGCAGCAGGCACAACATGCAATAATAATCGCAGCTGTCCCTCCAAAAAAGGTGCCAGGCCTCGGAACACACACACACAATGCACTCGCATTGGTTGGGCTGATATGACCGGGCAGTTACACGTGTCGGTCCTGGCCAGAATCAGGGCCTGGTTTTCGGTTTGGACTGGTCCCTGACACATGGCAGTGCAATTTTAAGTGCTGCGATAAGGGGACAGCAGCGCCTGGCGACCGACGACCAAAGAGCGGCGGTGGCAGCCATCAGCCAGCGCCAACAGTTGCCAACCAAACGTAGGATGCACTGCGGGAAAAGGGGAGGTTTTAGGCAGGGGAATAATCTGGAAAATACCAGACATTTATTTGGGATTAACCAGGCATGTAGGTGCTTAATGTTCTGGTTTTATTTTTCAATTATTAAAGGATTTAATATGACTTTCTTTCTCTGAGGATCCACAAAGGATTTTAAACTTTGTCTTATTAGTGAAATTTGTTAAAGCTTTTAATTACCACAAGGACTCAATCATTTTATCTGTTTTTTTTGCAGTGTCTCTCTTTTTTCGCCCCCCTTACACTCACGCACATTGGCCACGTGTTTGCGAGTGTCCTGGAGATGTTATCAATCATGGTTTTTGGTGTGGATAGTTGTGGATAGCGGCGCGGTCAGTCGTTGGGTCACGAATGTGGGTCGTTGCCTGGACGCTGGACAGTGGCCCCCCCTCGCATGATCTCCTCATTAACGCCTTGACGCACAATTAAAGAAAATTTGCAAATTTAATGCGTGGCCTTTTCCCGGGTTGAAGGAACCGTTTTGTACAACACGTGTCGACTGCTGCTGCTGTTGCTGTTGCGCCAAAAATAAAAGTTGGCCGAGACGGAAAGTTGGAACAAAGGCCAAAAGTATAAGCTGCAGCGGAATGGGATGATAAACTTGGATATAACCTGCCAACAGGAATAATCCCGAAGGAGACAAGTCCGAGGGCTGAGTGTAGGTATTTTTATTTGTTTTTGTTGTGAAAATCCATAATAAATTTAACTGAAATTGAATGTGAGTGGAAAGAATATTCTCTTTGGATTTATGGGAACTTAAAGTGAAACTCATAATTTAATTTATTTAAAGCCCAATTATTGTTTTTCATAATTGAAAGAAACCCCTAATTAAAAATGCAAATGGAGCCATCATTTTGTATTTTTACGACCCATCCTTACTCTATCAGCAAAAACAAAAGAAAATTCATGGGACAACACTTACAGTTCATATTCCCAATTTTTTACGACCACTTTCAACCGAATAACATATTTTGGCCGGGCGGGCCCACAAAAAGCACAGGAAGAGCAACAAAAACCTAGCCCGAGCCAGGAAAAACTTTACTTTTTATTGTCCTTTTTTTATGCGTTTCTTTCTATTTGCTGGCAATTTCTCTTGTAACAATATTTTGTTTGTCTGCTGCTGCTGCTGGTGGCGCCGCCGTTGCAGCTGTTTTCCTTGTTAAGGTGCCAAGAAGCGTTTAGCAGTTTAACCGCTGACACACCCAGGGAACCCCCAACCCCGAGCCATATTGGCCTGGCCAACATCTGCGGGAGCATCTCAATCTTGGTGCTTATGTTTCGTCTCGCAGGATGCGGCGGACTGGAGCTCCATATCCCTCATATCCAGTCTGTGAGAGGGAGTGTGTGAGGGTGCAGTGTGTTTGGAAATACTTGAGCTGCTATTTGGAGCACACACACTCACACTCGCATCCTGGTCCTTTGTTGTGGGGAGCAATTTTACTTTTTGTTTGCTGGCACGCAATGCTTGTTAGTGCGCCCGTAAGTATGCTCCAGAAATTGTCAGAATATCTCTCCAGCTCCAGATACAGCTCCCAGATCCAGCTTCAGCTTCAGCTCTTGCTCCAGCTGGCTGTTTGTCAACCCCCTGGAAAAATATGAACAAAAAAGAAGCGCTGGGAATTCAAGACAAGCCAGGCATGAGGCTTGCGGGGTGGCTTCTATTTAAGTTTCACTTTGAGCTGAGCTCGAGATTGTTTTTAATGTTTCTTACTGGGTCCAAGTAAACTGCAGATAATTCCCAGATCAAAGGACATGCGCCTTGCCGGCGGCAAAAGCCACCAGCAAATATGTATAAGCATCTTTGAAATTCGATTTGCGTTGCATTCGCATAGCGCCAAGTGCAGATTTGATTATTTGCCATGCGGCCAGGACACACTCTCGCCTTGAAAAGTCATTCAGAGTGTGCGTGCGTGTGTGTTTGCCCAGCGCTTGTGGAATTTTCGGGAATTTCAAGTGTGGCCACATGCACAAACCCCCCAACCCCGAGCGCTTCCCTGGCAAACAGCAAGCAGCACAAACAGAACGCAAACAAAGTCAGCCAGTCAGCAGCAATCTGGGAATGTCAATATCGGAAATTGCATTATGATTTTGCCAGCTCTGGGAATTATTATTATAAAATTGATTCCTGAAGCCGAAGCGAAGCTATGGTTGTAAATAATTTATTCGCCTAATATCTGCCAACGGTTGCCTAATGACACTATACTGGCTTGTCCTCTCCCGCTGTGCGTCCTTGTGAGTGTCCTGCAAAACAAACAAAACACCTTGAACGTGGCCACTGGCCACATTGATTATGCTTATTACAAGCCAGAGATGCCAGTGACACCTTTCAGCAGCAGAAAGTGAGGTACAAATAATTTACCCAGCTGTGAATTTTTGTATGTGGATTTTGAGGTTTATTTTTGTAAATGAATGGAATATATTTTTGTCTGAGATTGAATTTTCTTAAACAGTAAAAATATATATAAAATAAATAGCCTTAAATTTGAGTAAAATTTTGTGATAAATATGGGAGTTATGAGACAATAAGTTGCAACGTCCAAAACCGCGCTGGAAGATCCGGACCGAAAGACCTAAGGAAGGATTCTAATAAATAAATAAGATGATCTGCATTATAAATGAGGAAAGGGACTTTAAATTATATAATTGTAATAGTTTATTGACTTAATTACAATTAAATTAATTTTATTAAAATATTTTCCTTTTATAAGGAGTATAATTCATAAAATATAAATTAACCTTCATAACTAATTATCATCAAAAACATGCCGAATTGCCATCACTGCCTCGCCGCACACACATGACACGCATCGGGAATATGAATATGCATTTATGGCCAGAGCTGGGAATGTGATTCGGCTTGTAATGGCAATTTAACTTACACACAAATCATAATGTGCGACGTCACCGGGCGTGGCATACAAAACAATCCACAATGGCGTGGCGAGAGTGCACTGTATGCATACGAATGCATACGAATTTGTGCATCACGATGACAGGACAGGCGGCCAACAGGGCTGATAACGTGGCCCGTGCATGACAAATAGCCCAAAATGGAAAATCTGTTGATGCCCGGAAAACCGCATCAGCATATCGCATGCCGTTATGCAAAATCGATGCCGATGCCGAGATACTCGATGCGCTCGGGTCCAAGTGTTGGCCAATTAGCAGCGGCAACTGCCTGACACTGAGCCGGGTCAAGATGCAGCAGGCGGAGGCGATGGTCCTGTGAATTGCATTCAAGTGTCATGTCCCTGTCCTGTTTCTGTCTGGCTGCGTGCATGCAGGATTTAATCCAATTGAGTTGCCAGAGAGCCTTATTAAATTATTTATAGCCAAGCCAAGGAGAGCCGACTCGAGCCTGGCTTACGGTTTTTATATTTGATGAGCCTTAAATTGAGTCGAGATGGTGACACTTTACAAGTACTCTGCTCTGTCAACACAGCAGCCGGCTCTGGGTATTGAATTTGTGATTTCTAAATTAATTTATGTACATAGCCCTGTATCAGGCGATATTCCAAAGTTGATACATTCTAAAAATCCCCTCCAGCCTGATTGCATTTCAATTATTCAAAGGTGGCAATTTTTTGCTGGCATTTTACAAATGAAAATGAATTTATATATATTTGTTTTCCGCACAATTGCCAGGCATTTAGAGGGACGTTTGATTGATAGGCTGCAAGGATGCAATCTGCACTGTGCACACACTTGATTTCATATTTAATTTAAGCCCAGAGTGAGAGCTTTCAATTGGGTAATTTAATTAAAATGTTGTTTACGGCGAGAAACCCTTTTTGTTTGCCAAATTATGTGAAGAATTCGTTGAGGGCATTTCCATAGTTTTTCGAGTAGCCTTTATGTGCTTTCTATGCAAATATTGTTGCTTGCCAAAGGAGAGAGCGGGAATCAGTGTCATAAAATTATATGTTGTCTTCCTTTCGGATTTCCCTTTTTCTTTTTTTTGGCAGGACAAATATGGCGACAGAATGGAAAGGAAGATTCAATGGTAGAAAAGCACATTGCGAGGGCCGCATATTTCACGTTACTTATCTTTATCATTGCCAACTAATTTCACAGCAACCAGGGAGACGGGGGTCGTATGCGAAATATTTGTTTATTTCTAGTTCATATCTCTCATGTGCGCTACACTTGCTTCCCTTTCACTGCTCGTGTCCCTTTTTGTTCTTTGCCTTGTGGCATGTTTGCGCCATTTTGCGTTTTTGTTTATGTTTAGCTGGGTCATTGCGGCCATTCCTTATGGCACACATACATATGTATGTGTTGGTCCCTCTCCCTGTATCTCTCGTATCTGTGTGTGCACCCCCTCCGCTTTAAGTGTTTTTATTGTCTTTTGCTTAGGGTTAAGTTTTGTCATTGCCACGCTTTGTTTATGGCGCCCCTTGCCCGGATTCCTTTATATATTTTTTTTTCGGATGCCAGGACATGCCAGCGAGCTAATCCTTTTGTTTTATGGCATTTAATTTATTTTTAAAGCTTTCTGTTACTGCTCCTGCCGGCACAACTTGTTTATAGGCCGCAAACAAAGCGGCGAGAGTACACAGAATAAAAATAAATTTGTGTGGCACACTTTCCGCCGCACTCGGGGAAAAGAGTCGCAATAAAATTATTTCAATTGAGGGGGTGTCTGAAATCGGGCAATAAACTTTAGTTATAATAGATTCTTAAAGGGTTTATAATAGTTAGGGGTATAAAAGGTATTTTTAGAAGCACGGGAAATTTAAGTTTAAATCCTTTTAAATGAAGTCTAATTATTTAATTAAGTTTTATGTATTTCTTTTTCACTAGCAATCTCAATTAATATTTTTTTTTTATTAAGTACCCTGTAATTTTCCCCCTGTGCAACGCTCTCCTTTGGCTGTTTGCTTACACATGAATTTTGCACGCTCTCTGGGCTATTTTCCGGCCAAAACATGCAACAGGCCATGTCCTGTCACAATAATTGGCTCGTGTGACACACAGAACAGAAAACAAACGCAGAATGGCACGGAACTAAACAGATTTCAGCGCATAGAAGGAGTAAAGAGCAGGACATGCTCAAGTAATTGGCTACAAAACTGCAACATAACAATAACAATTCAATATGTCGGCAACAGATGCCCTCGGAAGGGGTATCCCTTTGCCCAGTCCCACTTTCTGGGGCCAGTTTGGCCGCCTGCACTTGTAAGCCGGGCCTAATTGGCTCTCATTACGTCAAAGAGTTCTGCGTGGGGAATGCTAAGCGCAAATAAGACTCATCTGTGTGTGCGGTAATGAGTTCGAATATGGCCACGCCCCGAACATCTGCTGATGGCCATCGAGGGACGCTCGAGATGACCTAAGCGAACACTCTGGGAAAAAATAGGAAATATACGACAAAGTTCGGTTTCTTTAAGTAATTTGGGGTTAAAGGGTCTGAGAATAATTTAAGATTTTTTCTGGATTATAAAGACCTTAATTATTTATTATAAATGCTTGAAGTATGTACATGAAGCATACTTTAAGACTTTAATATCATTATTTTAAGAGTTTAACTACGCCTTAATATTACTTACTTCTAGAGACCTTAAGCCTGTAAGGATACCTTCTTAAATAATTAAAATATGGTTCACTCTGAGCTTAAAAATAAATTTAGAAATTATTTCAAAGCTCTTTCTTACCTGCCTCAAGGCACCTTTGATGCTTCAAAGAAATACAAAATTAACTTATTTGTTTACTATTTACATTCAGCTTAAGCTACATTCCACAACTTTTTCCCGGTGACTTTTCCATTTCGTTCTGAAGTGGTCCCCAGCCTGGCAATTGTTCGATCTAGGTGATGGTTGTACGGGTATTTGCCTACCTATATTCAATCGCATTCGATTAATCTGCGGCCGTCCCCTAACTGCGTGTGCTTAGTATTCCGCCTGTGTTTGTATTTGAGTTTGGGTTTCAGGTCGGGCGGGGGGTGGGTGTGCGTGTGTAAGAAGTTGGGCAAATAATTGTTTTCCATTATGCGCACACAAAGGAGCGACCTTGAGCTAATGGCTGAGATGTTAACTTAAAGTGCTTTCCGTAAAAGTTTCGGTAATTGGGCATTCAGTAAGCTGCAGCTTTAAGAGGCTTTCGAGCCATCCATGATTTGATTCGATGGCCGAGTGGAGCACCAGGAAGGCAAGGTTAATGGGGAAGCCAAAAGGGAATTTTATTTAATATTAATGCATTGGGTTTTTACATTCAATCTCTGGCCAGGGATTGAAATTCCCCCTTCTAGCCGCAATTTAATCACAATTTAATTGATGATTTACCAATTTACCAAACCAATTTCAGTCAATTTTTCTTCCAGCTTCCAGCTGTAAAATCAGTTGGACTAACCAACACTTTGTGGCTTAAACCTAAGTGAAAAACTCTCAATTGTGGTCGTCTCGTTGCAGTTCAATTAAATTGGGCTACGGCTAAGGATGCTCTAGCTCTCCGAGTCCCACAAGAGGGAGGATTCTGGAGTCAGGAGTTGAAGTGTGCTCGATGCACTCAAAACTAATGCCCTAATGAATAATGATGGCTCTGAAAGGCCCTTCGTCTGCCACTCTTACAATGGCTATCGATTTCTCTGGCTGTGTGGCGATAATAAAACCATTGGCAGAGCGCTTCAACAGGCCGTTTTCCCTATGTACGTGTCTGTCATTTTGAATTACAAGACCCGTCTAAATGTAAAGCGAGGCCCTGACGAGAGCCAGCGACGAGGCAACGGGGCGTATGAGTAACGCTGCCTTGGAAATTGCCGGGCTCTGCATCCTCCCAAACTGCCAACTTGTAGCATAATTGTGCGTCGTTAAGTTTATTATGAAGTGCCATCACACACAGCCACATACAGTAAGGAGGGACACTCGCATGAATGGCGGAGCACTTTAAGTCGAGCAATTGGAAACTAAATTGGAATTTTTATGACAGGCATCAGGCTGAGATCGGCCATGGCCAGCCAGCTTACGGGGCTTACGGGGCGTATGCGCATTGTGTGTATTGTGTGTGCGCATTTGACCGACAACAGCTCACACACTCACACTCCCCCGCACATAAATACAGTTATAATGCGTTTTGCATTTGTTAAATTTCCCTTAGGCCCCGTTTTCGGTTGCTCTCGAAGCGTTGAGCGTTGCGTTGACATGGCCAAAATTCACGCCTCACTTGGCCAGCTGCTGGCCCTTTTGGCCTTTGCTGCTCAGTGGTCCATTCACTGTCGAGAATGACTTAATGACTGCCCCCAATCCAAAGGGGCGATACATATGTATATTTAATGTCAGAAGGAATTAGTGGCAGACAAAGGCCTTGATTTGCATTATCGAAGATGACTTTTCAGGGAATTTCTGTTGTGCCAAATTGCTTAATTTTCGTTCTGAGATAATTGCTGGTGAGTAAGTGCTAAGAAAAGTTGGGAGTTTGTGGTAAAAGGAGGTTTATTTAAGTATAAGAATTTTGGTTTCTAATTAGAAGTCATCTGCAAGGGCAACAAAGGCATGTTTTTATTGTGAACTTATAATTACATAATTTTAAATAATATTATTCTGCAATGCAGAAGCTGTTTAAAGATCCAACAAAATATTTAGACAAATAGAAAATGTAAAAAATATTAAAAGGCAAGGTTAAACTAAGTATTTTGACAAATAAAACGAATACAAAATATTAAAAACTAATGTTCAATAATTTCTGGAATATTTTAACCCTAAACAAGTCTATTCTTTACCTTTAAAAAATGCCTATCCTCATATTTCCACCTAGTTTTGGCTATAGTTTTGAACCAGGCACATAACCCTGTTCTCATAAATATTTTTCCCCATTTTTTAGCCACCTCGTTAAGTGCCTCTCGCAGTTCTGTTTCATTAGAGTAACTCTGTTTGCTTTTTCAGGAGTGAATGAGTGCGCCATGAAAAGCTAGCCTCGCTCCTGGCTCCGACAACTCCCAGCGGAAAGATGTTTGCTGAGTTGACTTTTCTATTTGGAAGCCTGCAGCGGCTGCCACGCCCCCTGTGCGAGAGTGGAGTGGCTTTTGATATAACACATAATAACAATATATTTGAGGGTGTGTTTATGGTCGTATGCAGAAACTGTTGCCTCTTGTGGGCAACTTTTGCCTTAGCCTCTTTTGTTTTGGCTTTTGCCTGTTGTTTTTGTTACTGTTTCGCCTCTTGGCCATTGGCACAATCTGCTTTTCGGTTTTACTGTGTCTATGTTTGCTTTTGTGTGCGAGTTTGCTCGTTCGAATGCGGTTAGCATAACCATCAAATTGGATTGCAGCTGCACTATCCCCTCTCCTTACCCAAGGCCAAGTTAGCAGAGTGCTGAGCTATGGCCCGGGCAGTTCATTAAACTCGGTTTCGCAATTCAACAAAAATGGAATTAGCAACAAATCAAAGTTCCATTGAACGAGCAAGTTTCTGCGGTGGAAAGTGGGCCAATTTAAAACTTAATTACCCAGCTTCGCCTGGGTGTCGGATTCAGCCGGGGAGGAGGACGTGGTTGCATTGCAGAAATCCGAGGCGAAGGACAGGCATCAAGTGTCGCCCGGATGAAGGCCATCAACTTCATCTTCATCTTCGCTCTCGTCCTCGTCATCGTCTTCTCAGGGCCGCACACACTTTGGCTTTATTAACTTAAGCAAGGGAATCCTTGGGAACGAAATGAACTCTACCCTGGGAAAATAATATGAAAACACCACTTAATCAAGTGTCAAGACTTTTTTTATATTTTGCATAATTTTATTATGTTTTATTTGTTTCAGTTTTCTCATGATGTTTTTTGGTTTTTCCTTGTTAATTTTCGTTACATTTAACTACACAGACTTACGGGCTAGAAATCATTTCTGCGATATATTTACACACAATCATTGGAAGCTTTCCGGCTCATTAAACACTCTCCTTTAGTTAGTCGCCATTGCTAAGACAGTTAAAAGTTATGTCCACTAATTAAAAATTGCTAAATATCCCTTAAGTTAGACAATTAGTTTATTTTGATTACTCTGTTCGCTTCATGTTTGGTTTTCGTTTCTCTTATTTCTTTTTTTGATTAACAACTTCTTGCCAAATGTTACTCCTTACTTACGCCTGGCTTGTCCTTTTAACTTAATTTTTTTGCAGCGCCTGCAAATAACTTTCTCGCGCCGCCACCCTTAACCGTAGTAGTTTATTTATGTAATTTAGTTTAACAAATAATTTATTTACAGCTTAGTTCTCAAAGTTTCTTTGGGGGTAAAACCAAATTCCTTTAGCTAAATCCATTTTAATCAGTTAAGTGGTTGTCTGTACAATGCTGCATAAATCAGATCCGAGTGATTGAGTGTCTCCGTGTGGCCGAAACTAAGTTCTTAATCGTAGGGTGTGTGGGACTTGTAAAAATATGAGTTCTAGATTGGAAATGCACTTCAGTTCTGAACATTGAGCTGGGGTAAACCGAGCCAAGGATCCAGGCAGAACTTTTCCTCCGAGATCCTTGACGTTGACGAAAAATATCTGAAGGATAAAAGCTCCTCTCGCTCTCTCTTAAGATTCGTTAGTAGTCTGCAAAGTTTACCTTTCATATAATACATGTGGCTAAGTTCGACACTTACACATCAACGAGACAAACACACACACACACATGCACAAAAGGAGGGCTACATACACGCACACACCTGTCGGCGCCATTTTGGCTTTAACATATGTAGAGAGATTGAGTTCTTAAGTTTGATTCTGATAGTTTTGGCTTAGGCTTTAGGCCAGGAATGTCCGAGAAGGGCCCAAGGGGACCCTGCCTGGGCATCCCTGCTTAAGGTGTATGGTAGTACGTATGTATGTATCGGGAGATGCCGTTAGTAGATAGTAGAGAATAAACTAATGTACGTGTTAGACTGGGGCTTCCTTCGGGGCTTCCTTCCTAGGGGATCCAGCTCCTGCTGATGACATAGTTACAAATGCTTTCCTTTGGGGGGTTCTCCTCCGCCTTAGGCCATCTACACGATCTTCATATATACACTCGTGTGGAATATCCGATAGCCGCTGGCAATGATTATCATAATCATATGCAGCTGGGACTGCATTGTCTTCGTGGAGCCGCCCACATGTCCATGATACATGGCCGCCGGATGGTCGCCTGCAAAGGAAAGCGAACAAAACGGAAGGGTGAGAAAATGAAAATGAAATTTGCACAAAAATTTAATTAAAAAAACACACAGCTTAAGCAAACACACCCGCACACCCGCACCGCACACACACACACACACGGAAGCAGCGAAATGTGAGCTTAACCAACAAAATGCTAATGAGCGTCGTCGCTTCATCGCGCCAGAAACTTATAAATTATGACAAGCACTAACTACGTGGGCCACTCTTTGTTTTAGTCGCAGTCTCTCCTTTCTCCTCTCTCTTTCTCTTTTCTGAGCCCCGTCTCTTTCTTTCCCCTGTCGCTGTGTTTATGGCCCGGCTTTAATGGCAGTTTGCCTGCCAAATGGCGCTCTGTTTGGCGCACCGTGCGCGGGCATTTTTAATCCACATGCTTGCGGCCGTGTAATTTTCATAAATTACTTTTATTGTTTTCGCTCTTAGCCACAGCCAGCCTGATATATGAACTGCGAAAGAGCTACCGGATACAGATCCAGCTACAGATACAGATACGGGATGCAGAAACAAAGATACACCGATACAGCTGCCGTGATACAGATGTAAAAATATCATGAATGCGCAAATGAGCAGCTATCTTGTTTATTCAAAGTTTTAATTTCATTGGGCTGACATAATTGAAATTTCCCTGGCGGAGTGCCGAGCATAATTCGATTGTGCAGTGGAAAAAAGAGGTTTATGGGTGCTTTTTAAAGGAGGACAAATACTTTTTTTATATTTTTTCGGAGTAATAAGGTTTTGGGACCTATAAAAATGTTAATATTATTTTATGTGGCTTTCATTATTAATAACTATTTATTAAATATTTTAAAGCTTCATAAATAAAACTCCACAATATTTACTAATTTATTTTCGAAAATCTTTGCATACTGTTAGACACCGAAATAAATTATTTCTCGTATAACCCAATTATTTCTCCCCGCCATAGACAACTTTATTATGTGAAAATATCGAATTTATGAGCCAATTGTGTGGGATTTTTTTTGGGTCATGCAACAAGAGAGTGCGCTTCCATATAATCCCAGTTGAGTGCCATTTTTCCCCCAACTCACCCTTGAAGATGTGGACCAAAACGCTGGCCGGCTGCGTGTTGCTGGCCACGCAGGTGAAGTTTCCCGAGTGTTCCCGCCGTGTCCGCTGAATGGTGAGCTCCGATGATTGAAAGTCTGCAACGGACACAAGGCGATAAAGGGGTTGGGTGTGGTTGGTAAGCTATGGAGGTAACCGGCACTCACCTGGCTCGGTTGACACGTTAATGCCCCGATCAATGTCGTAGTTAATCATGCGGTTGTCGTGGTACCAGAATATATACTCGGAGGCCTCGGTATTCTGCACCACGCGGCACTGCAGGCGCAGCGTTGAGCCGGGCTGTAAATATCGTATCGGGGGTCCCGAGATTTCGGCGCGCGCTTCTAACCAATCGATTTTTAGGGGGTTTGAAAAAGGTAGAAAGAACAATTGATATACGTTTTAGTTGGCTTGTAGGTTTAAACTTATATTGACCCAATTTAAATAAATTCAATCCGAATTAAATTAAAAGAAGCTTTGAGCTAAAACTTTTAGCTGGAGGTTAGCTAGCCACATGTTAGGTTCTAATACTTTCTTTTTCTTTTTCTTATACCTTCTTTGTTGATTAATTGATGTAATTCCATATTTGAGAACTTATTGCCTGAAAGTTTAAATCTATCCATAAACTACTAACTAGAAGTTAGCTATCCACATATTAAGTATTCGTTTTACTTAGGCATGCTTCGTTTCTGTTGCATTGCCATTTCATTTTAGAGATATTCTGCCTTCTAAAATGAACTCTATCGAAAACCTACTGACCAGAAGCTTACTAACCTGCGGTTATTTCTTTAAATTCTTTTAAAATAATTTTCAAAAGTTCAAACAATTTTTCTAACTGCTACTTCTGACCTTGGCATGTTTTTTAACAAGCCATAATCATACTCATTTATTTGGGAAAACGTCTAGCATTAACGAACCAAAGCTACTTTAACCTCAGACCTTGCCCCATTCCCAGTTCCCAGCTTCCCTGGGGTCAAACCGTGTCAAAGTCAAATCCTTTATTATCATGTGACTAAATCGGTTAGCATCCATCCCTGACAGTTATCAATTTGGCTCAGAGAGCCGCCGAAAGTGCCCCCGAAATTTATGAAATACATCTGGCAGACAGCCCAGCAGTGGCAGGAGCAGCTCCAGAGAGGAAAATGTGTAGCGAGACCCGGCCAGCAGGGCCAGCCAGGCCTGTCACATCAGTTTCCATGTATGTGGGCCAACGAAGTGGCTTTGTTTTTGCGGAAAATGGCAAGAAGCAGAAAAGGCCATTAGGCGCAGCACATTCAAAGTAAATTGTTTGTTAAATTCAGAATAATGTGCGTCAGTTAGCCAAGGACAGCGCGATGAGTTGAGAACTTGCTGAGTCGTTGCCATTTGGCCCGAAACCGAGTTGGGAACATGAGAACCCATCCAAGCCCAGCTCAAACCTACCCCTTTTCGACCCCTTTGCTCCTCCTCCTCCTGCCCGGTACCACCTTTTGGCATATGGACATTTCTAATTTCAGCTTGAGCGCACCGAGAACGTAACAAAAATGTGGCTGGCTCAGAACTCATTCTGTGTGCCCGGCATTTGTTTATTCGGTTTCGGCCAGGCTGAAAAACAGAAAAAGCCATCAAGGCGTGAAATTATAGAAAATCACCAGTGCCCGGGCCCTCCATGTCGAATCACAAATAGAAAATAGATCGAAAAACCCAAAAACGAGCCCGTAACCGAGGCAATTCCGGCCTCTACTTACCGACGACACTCAGGTGCAGGAAAATCGAGGTGGGCGGATGGGTGGACACCTGGCACTCGTAGACGCCGGCGTCACGTAGCTGCACGAATTTGATTTGCAGTGTCCAATCCTGCAGGCGACACAAAAAAACAGCACAAAATTCAGCAGCAGAAACAGAAACAGAAACAGAAAACACAGAATCGAAATGGAGAAATCTCCCGAAAACAGGCCGGTAAAAAAGGGGAGAAAATGGAAAAAAAAAGAAAACAGAAAAACAGGTTAGAATTAAAGAGCATCGGAGACTTTTGCCATTCCGCCTGGAAGTCAATTTGCTGCGCTGCAGTTGCGAAAATATTTTGCAATATTCCGCACTGAATTTTTGTCACGTCTCGACAATTCGAGGCCGACCGGAGGCGAAAAGCTCACAATGCAGCAAATATTCACCAGGGAGCATGGCCAAAGCAAAGATGTAGAGTGCACTGGGAGAAATATAGGGAAATTTAATTTTAAATTATATTTTATACTTAAGAGATATTACAGGCTTTAGGTAAAACAATTTAGTTTTCAAAATTTATACTTCCATGCATCTCATATATTTTTTAAATTATCTTTAACTTTTAAAATATTTTTTTTACATAATAAAATCTATAATTTCTTTGGCAATATATTTTCCCCAAGTGCTCTGCATATAATTTCGTATGCAGGTCTCTGATACGATGCAATCAGCTCTGGCTTCATCCCTTCCCGTGACTTCCCTTGGCCATCAGCAATGCAAATTACTTGGCAGGACTCACCTCGGAATGCTTCAAGTGCGTGGCACTGAATCGCTCATCGCTGCTGTACGTTGTTAAGCCGACCGTAAGCAGATGATAATCCTTTTTGCGTATCCACGATACCTAAAAATAGAGAAATGGGCGTTGAGATACGGTGGAGATAGGGTGGCGGCGCCATTAGCCAAATACAATGGGGACTCAGTTCGCTTCAAGGACTCCCGTTTTTTTTTTGGCCTGAATATTTAACATATGCCGAGTATAGATAGATGGACTCCCAAGATGGGTCCGGTCGCCCCTAGCCCTCTGTCTTGTTCAAATGTTTGCCAATCCATCAAGATGGGCCTAGGACGATGACAACGACTTGATGATGATGCAATTTTCAAAAAGGCTCACACAGATACACAGATACTGGGATGGGGGATGCGAAAAAAAATCAAAAAGCAATTACGTGTAAGAATTACTACAAGAGCAACAATAAACATAATAGCAGATTGATTGATCCTAGGTTCAAAGTTCAAATTGGCTACCTAACTGTAAATAGACAAACAAACAAACAAATGGGCGGGGCACCACCTAAAGCAGCGAGTCCCGCCCCTCGAACAAATAGGGGGCGTGTGCTGTGAGTCCCTTTTCCTTTTTTCTATTTTCCTCTCGCCTTTCCCTGCTGCTGAGTGTGTCTGAATGTGACTTTAGCTAATCTTAAATGACCATTAATCATTTCGTCATCTACTTTTTGCGCATTTTTTTTTGGCTCGCTGATGATGAAGGCACGCATAGGTGCACTGAGAGAAAAATGTGAGGAGAAGTGGTTAGAAAATAATATTAGAAAGCTGTAAGAAGCATATGGGTTTATATTAAAGGTGTATTTGGTACTTAAATAATATTTTTTAAAGATGAGAATTATATACACATGTTAGAAAATACTTAAAAATGATATATCACTTTTTCTGATAGAAAAAAAAATGAATTGGTATTTAAATTAATTTAAACATAAGAAAAAACTTAGTAAATAAATAGATACATAATTTATTTTTAGTTAGAGGTTTTTTTTACTCTTACAGAAATCCAATAAAATTATATATAATCATTTAAGAGCCGTCAAAAAATATTTATAAATATTTTTAACTCTTAAGAAAGCTCAGAAACTTTTTCCCAGTGCACTTGCCAGGCAAAACACATCTATTAGCTGTCCATATGGGGTTATTGGCTGCCGAAGATGATGATTTTGCTGCTGGCGCTGCCTGCCTGGCAGGATCAGGCCCAAGCACCTAAGCGCGTGTATCAATCAATTTTCAATTGATAAGGATTTTATTTATTGGCCAACAAAAAAAAACGAATAACGAAGTAAAAAGAGCGAGCATTTACTTTCAACTTTTTGTTGCCTTGCCAAGGCATTTTCCTCCCCACAAATATTGACACACGCGCGCCCTGCTCCCTTCGCCCAGCTTTCAGCTCGAAACTCAAACTGAAACTGCCACAAATGCGAAATGCGAAAACACACAGGAGGGAAGAAGACACGAGGCAACTTGAAATTAAGTTGAACGGCGGCGAAATTGTTAAATCAGCTGCGTTTGCCAATAAAAACGAATTACAGTCTCCGTGCTTAAATGTTTAATGCGGCGTATACGCAATGTGGCGCAGCAGCAGCAGCAGGGCGGCATTGGAGGATGGAAAATGGCGCGCGTCGAGGGATTTCCTCGGCAGAGAGCACTCTTTCCTTTCCTAAATATCATAATCCGGGACTTTCAGTTTAGGAAGACACACACAGCCACACACATGGCCTGCAGTTTCGCTCGGACAAAAAGAAACAATATTTCAATGTAGGGGAAATTTGCAATTGAATGGCAAGCAGTCGTTTATTATCAAGATTTCGCCCCGCCATATGCCAGCGAAATCTTTCCATATATCTATTCAATACAATCTGTAACAGTAAAATCCGAGTGTGGGGCATAAATTGCGCATAAATTCCGGTTTGGCCCGCAGCTCCTAGACGACGCCAGCCGACGACACACACATCTCTATATATATATTCTCCTCTTCTCCCCCCATTTTTTTTTAGGATTTTTATGATATTTATGAAGGCAAAAGGGACTGCGACTGCGAGTGCTACGTGTCTGCAAATAAACCATGCAGCTAGCCAGAAGAAAAACACAAGAGTCGAGCTGGCAAAAAAATATGTGAGAGCAGAAAGCAGAGAGAGCTCTCTCGAGCGGAATGTGGAAAGTGGTGCCAAGTGAGGCGGCAGCCATCGGGCGGTGAGTAAAATGTGGCGGCAATTAATCAAAAGCCTGCGAATTCCTTTCCCTTTTTGGCAGGACTCTTTTTATGTGGCTGCCAGTGTGTGTATGTGTGTGTGCGTATCGCATAAATCTCAGTCGCCGTCGCCTGTCCTGTGAACGCATGTGTGGCATCTCCAGCAGATCCAATGGATCCTGCGGCTCCTGCGGCTGCAGCTGCGGGCACGCAGATAATTGTTTACATTTTACCTTTTTTCCCTTTCCCCACTCTTAGCTGTATGCAAAATAAAAAGTGACGCTTAATTTATGGCCAAAAGCTACAGCGCACACACCACAAATCACTTGTTAGCGAATTTATGGCAAATTTATGCTAACTACTTGTCTGCCGCGTTGTAGCGCCAACAGCTCCCCGAAGGTGCAGGCTAGTCCGCCACAGTGCCCGTCAATTTGGTAGTAAAAAGGGTTTCCTTAAAATATTAATAAAATAAAATATGTGTTTATAAGGGGAGGGAAATTTGTAAGGTTGAAAAGAAAAGGAAAATTAGTGGAAACTTGGCTTGGAAGGGCATAACATTATATAGGAAGAATGAACTTCTGAAATATCTTTCATTAAATGTTTTATTTATATTTAATAAATTAACTATGCTTTTCCCTTATGCTTACTACAGTTCTACTTCCAAAAATATAATTCTTTTAATTAAATAAAATATCATTAAGAGCTTATAAAATCCCCTCCCTTGCTTATATTATTTTTTCCTACTACTTATATATTTCTTTCATTTATTGCCACTATTTTGTCGCCCTCATCTGTTCGATTGGTAACCCCACCGAGTGTACAAAATGTCGACTTATCGCGGGATCTCGATCTCTGACAGCTGCCCCCATATGCACCCTGTCCCGGGGATAGGAAGGGCCGATTCCAGCGGGTGCTTCCCGATGGGTTTCGGGTGATTGGGTAATTGCAGGGCTTTGGTGGCTAAATCTATGCACAGCCGATTGCATCGGAGTTCGTATTTACTTTACTTTTTTGCCCTCGAAACTTTTGATTGGCTTTTGTTCCGATGTTGCATGTTGCATGTATTTTTCTTGCCCGTTATTGACGCACATTTCTGTGTGCTTTATGTGCCGCTGTCCAACCAATTTCCGCCCTGCCACAATTCCAACGGGAAAAAAACACCAACAGCAAAATAGCTGCAACTTTTTCAATGTGCAAAAGTTTTTAACAAGCGATTTTAATAAAATTCTATTTAGAAACTACAGTAGTTGCAGCGGCAGCCATTTGGGTTGCAACTTGTCCCGCCCTGAACAAATGAATGCGAGGGCTTTGTGTGTTTATTTTCGTGTGGCTCTCAGCTCCAAGGGGAGTATTGACGGCGAAATCAGCTTTACATTTTATGAAATTGTTTATCAGTTGAGCAGCTTTTGCCCCCTCGCCCCCTTTCGGTTATGTGTTTACGCACAGACCAATATAAATATACCTGGAGTAGCGGAACAAAAACACTTATAAATCTGGCAGACTGAATGTGTACATATTTATTTTTCGAAATAAAGTTTTATTTATATTTATTTTATTCTACATGGCCTATCAGTCGGGAAATATTATTTGCTCATGCAGTTATGGACACTATCATTTATTATAGGTTTTAACTTGAGATTTTTTTGGTAAAAAGGAGACGGTCACCCTTTTTTGAATACATCACATGTAAAAAAAAATGTATTCGCAAAATAAATAAATATTCAATATTCATTAATTTTTTTTATTTTTATATTTTTATGTGGCTACTTTGCTTTTAAACAAAATATAACAAATTAAATATAAGGAGAATACATTTTATAAAATTCAATATTCTGAGAAAAATTACTCAAGTTAATGATAGCAAAAGTGTAGTGTCATAGCACCATTATAAAGGGTAGTATTTGAATATTTCGATTTTCTTAAACTCAAATATTTTATAAGGAGAATATATTAAATATACTGCATTTGTTTTAATAAAAACTACTAATAAGCGTTTAAAAATATTTAATTTTCCTATAAAAAAATACCGGAAAATCGTTACAGTTTGCTATGAGTTTAAATTTCGTTCAACATTTACCATTTAGTTTACTTTAAACTCTCTTTTCCCGTTGGAAACAAAAAACTTTCAGCAGTAAACGCACCACCCAATTTGCTGTCGTGCTGTTTGCCCAACTAAGTCCCTTAAAAATGCATATGCGAGTAAATATTTGAGCTGACAACTTTATTGTGCTGCCAGCCAGCAACTAAATTCCGTTTTTCTGTCTACAAATCGATGTGCTCTCCCCCCATACATACGTAATTGAGGGCAATCGAAACTCAAATCGAGCTCAGTTCAGCGGAAATGCATATTAAGTGCAATTACTGCATAATTAACCAGGCGCTCTGAAAACACTAATTGCAACTCACACTAAGTTGGAGGAGATCAATCGGGGCAATCAGAGCCCAACAGATATATTAAAATGCAAATTGAAAGGAGATGTGTCACGCTGAGAACTTATGCTTCTGGCTAAGAGGATTAACGGACAACCTACCTATTTGAGGGCAGGACACTTACAGCCCAGTGGTCCTTAGGTCGAGACTTAGTTTTAACCATTAATTCTATGCCGGTGCCCACTCATTTAATAGGCACAAACAAAGAACCCTTGGAGGGATTACCTTGTGCCCGGAGTCTATGCAAATATTTTCCACCAATATTTTCCCATATTCACGCAGCCTTGGGGCTCTGGCCTGGCCTGGGCCCGGCAAACACAGCAAACAATCAGCCATTATTTTTGATAAGAGCCGCAGGACAAACAAAGAAAAATAAGTGGAAATGAAAATTACCATAGCCTACTTTTCAGCAGCTGTCAACGGGCAACGAACAGGGTCGGGCTTGGCGGCGGCTCTGCGTGAAATGCGATTGTTTGCTCGCATTCCCATTCACAATTTAATGGCTGGCATTATATTCGGAGACCCAGCCATTGATGATTGCATTGCAATTAAAATAATTAAGATTTTCGTGCAGGCTTGAGCAAGGCGAGAGCTTGAACTCTGACCTCCACACGCCTCCGGTCTCTCTCTCTCTCTTTGCATACTTGCTTAATTGTTTTAGGTTGGGGTCAGACCTCTCACTGCCTTTGTCTTGGGGCCCCGACAAAAGTTTATAGAAATGATGAAGCCATTCTGCATACTCACAAGATGCCGGAGCTCAAACAGAAAAAATCTGGGTCAAATTTAGCCCTTTTGTTCGGGACATTTGTTTTAATAAACATTGTGACAGGCAGGCAGGCAAGAGCAGTAGGATTACAGTGGGAGAAAAAGCGGGCTATAGCTGAAAAATTATTTTTAAAAAATATAAGGAAAAATATAAAACAATTCCTCTCAAAGCCTTTCAATTAAATATTATATTTCCTTCTTCAACAATTTCTTTGTTTTACTTTAGCTTCCACTGCTGACACTTTCCCCTATTTATTCCATATTTTCCTCCGTGCAACATCCCGAAAGGACACTCAATGGGGGCGGCGGTCTCCTTCATCAAGCTGTCGACCAGAATGTCTTATTAGCTGGCAAACAACTCTACGACCATTGTCCTGCCAGTCTGCGTCCCCTTGAGTTAAGTTGAGTTGAGTTGGTTTAATTACGGTTAAGGCTGCCAGCAACAAAGTGATAATGATTTGTATTCATTCAAAAAGGTTTATGGCAATTTTCGAGCCACATTAACTCCTCGGACCGTCACCCCCCCCGAAACTCCGAAAGTGGCTGCATTTGAGTTTGCTCTGTTGGTCTTATAATGAGCTTAGTCCTTGCCCTGTCCGTGCCTGTCTTGTGTATACTTTCTGGACGCACTCACTCGCACAGAGGAGCAGAGAGCAGTCTGAACGATATTTCTAATTAAATTGGTTTCTCGAAATAGACACTTTTATGGCAGTTCTTCATTTGAAATGTAAATTGTGATTGGAAAAATGCTTGATTTGATGAAAGAGCTGCTGCCCAGGCCAGGACTTGAAAATGTTTACTTTTCCAAATGTCTAAGAGAATTTATTTCAATTAATATATATATCTGAGAAAGACAGATATTTAAATTAAATTATACATTTCTCTTAACTTGGCTGCTGATGAAATTTCAGTAATAAAAGTCAAAATATTTGACGAATATTATGGAAAATTAACCGGAAAAGCGACTGTTATTCCCATTTAAACTGATACCCTGGGGACCTTCCAAATATTGTCCATAGAGTGATGAATTCAACGATTCATTTGGGTAAAAAGCAGAAAGTAGAAAGCAGCTGAGCAAACAAGAAATTCAGATACAAATACAGATATTCCGGGGCACACAGAGACATATAATATTTAGAGCCCGAAGGTCATTGCAACAATAACTGGGCCTGGCAGTAAAATATTTTATAATATTTTATGTTTTTTTAAGCGGCAACACTGTGTCATTGGTTGCGAGTGGGTCTGTGTTTGTTTGAGGTCCTTGCCTCTTGTTTGCTTATGTGAGGAGACTTGAGTGCAGGCACACACACACTCACATCCTCCAGCGGCAATAAAAAATGAGGAACACATAGAGTTCGCATAAAAATGGAGCAACTGGAGGCGAAACAACAATGTGTATTACTTTGTTCGCACAACAATTCCACAAAGGAATATAACTCATGGCGAAGCACACACACAGACACTTTGCACACTTTGTGCAAAAAAAATGTGTGCAGAATTTCCACAGCGAATTTCCGAGGAGCAGCCGAGGTGAAACTATGCAAAAATTATGATTGTTCAGGAATTATGTGTTTGTTTTGATTAAGCTCGGCTAAGCGAGACCAAGCATATCCTGTATTATCCTTTTGCCAACCCTCATCAATGTGTGCTGGCTAAAATATTTGTTTGTTTTTAGTCACTGCGCTGGCAGGCAAACTAAATGGTTTCGGTTCGGCTTTGGTTTGGATTTCGGCTTTCTCGGACAAGGGCAATTTCAATCTTTATCTGATTTTAAACTTTGCAAATTATATAAAAGCACACACTCGCATACCTATGCTTGACTGCTCCTTTTAAACATTTGCGTAACCTTTTTTATCTAAACGACTGATCCAAACCGGAGGGCGAGGAGGACCGAGGACCGAGAGGTCCTTCGGCGTTAATTTTCATAAAATACCAATTTCGGTATTTTTATCTGGCAAAGCAGGAAGCTCTTCAGCTCCAGCCAAGGCTTACCCCTGCTCCCTTACAATTATATTTTCTAATCTGCATTGGTGAACATTTTGCTAGAAAATTATAAATAAATTACCTTCTATCTGAGTGAGACAAAATGCCTGAGCGGAGCGCGGCGAGCATTTTCAAGTTTTCAGTTCAGCATTTAAGCTATTCGCATTCTCCTCTTTGTCGGAAGCGTCGGCAGGCGCCAGGCGCCAGGATCCTGGATCCTGGCATGCTGTGAGCACATTTAATTACTGCTACTTTTCTCTATGAAAATATCCCAGGGACAGAGTCAGAGACAGAGGCAGGACAGGAGGCGAGTCTAGACATTAAAAAAGACAATTTATCTAAAAAGTAATTAAGTGCTCAAGTCACACAGACGGGCGCTGGAGCAACAGGACAAACATGGGAATCGGCATTGGCATCGCTCGCTCGAGGAAGTGGAATTAAACGTAGAGGGGCTGCAGGTCAAGGGAGCGGGAAAGGGGACTACTGAAGCAAGTCAACTGAAAGTCGTCGAGAGACATCTATATATATACATCCGACTTTATATGGGTTACAGTGATTGCTGTGAAGGGGGAAAAGCCTTTAATTTGTCAGAAATTAAGGGTTAACAGAATAATAAATTATATTAAATTGGGTTTCCCATGAATTAAGTAAACAAAAATCTTTCCTATATTTAATAAATAATATTTTGAGCCATTTATATTTTTCTTTATTTTTAAAATAGTTTCTAAACTCTATTAAAAGCATTCCCTTTTTCCTAAATACAATTTCCAAAGCTTACAGATTACCAGGATCCCTTAACCCCAGTCCTGGCTGTACCATTAATATTTGCAGTGACTGTTGCTGCTGCTCGAGTGCTGATTTAGTTCAATTTATATGAGCCAGACTGCAGCCGGCAAAGCCAAAGGGTTCCTGCTGCTCCTGCTGCTGCTGGCGTCCTCTGAGTCCTCTGGCTGACACACACGTATTTGCTTAGTTTATTTTAAATGCCATTTAAGCTGCTGCTCTCGACTAATACCCTAATGACATATTTTAATGTCCGCCCAGCCACATTCGAGTGTCGTAATTCTTAATTCGAAGTGCTCTTCCACAGTTTTTCCCCCCGCATGTGAGTGTGTGTGTGCCAGGACTCTTCTTGCCGTTTGTGTCATTTGATTTATGGGCTTTAAATTTGCCAGAAAATTTCCATTTCGGGACGCAAGGAAGATTTGTCTTCAGGCCTGCGAAATGCTCGTAATTAATAGCATTACTTTAATGGAAAGTTGTCAACAGCGCTTGTATAAAGCAGGCATTAAGTGTGCTTAACTTTAAGGTATTTCCACCCCCACTTTCACTCCCATTTCCCAATTTTCATCCTTTTTTCTCTGCTTAAAAGCCAACCACTGCGAAATGATGGCGCGACAAAAATGAAAATTGCAGCAAAATGCCGAAACAAAGGCGCGCGCCGGCTTTCGAGGAAGCAATTCATTTATTTAATGTTTCCTGCATTTTATTGTCGTCCAAAGCAAATTTACGACGACGAAGCACAAAAACAAAAAGTCCAAGTCGTATCCGCGGAAGTGTTTAGTGTGTATTCTTTAAGTGAAAAAGGGGAAAGCCCCCCTCTTAGCACGAACAGACAAAGGTGCTTGCTTGCACCTGACAAAGGCATTTCGATTGCGAATCCTGCCGCAGTGCAGAGGAGTCGGACTCGAAATCGGAATATGGAAATCATTTGTCGGGGCTAGAGGTATATATGTTTCCTGTCCACTGAACTTGCACTCCGCATTCGCATAATGCCTGCAGGCGAGATTTTAATGCCTGGCACACACACACATGGCGAGGGCAATGAAATGAAAGTGCATTTCCCATTTAGAAGAAGAAGTTGCAGCTCTCAAAGAGCTTTAAGTTGGGCATGACTCGGGGTGAGCACTTGGAGAAATTACAAAATATATGAGGAATGAATAAGGAAACATTAGTTAAGGAATTAAACTAAGTTTCAAGTTAACTTTTATACTTTCCTTTTTAAAATCAAGTGTTAAATAAGAATAAACAAAGGAAAACCTTAATTAATTCCTGCAAAATATTTTTTAAAATATAATCTCTCTCATATTCTCGAGATCCTGATCTACATTTCTCTCCGTGCACTCAACCAATGAAATTTCCGTCTCATTGGGGACCTGCTCCAGCGCTCCCTCTGTGTGTGCCAATTACGCAATGAGTGCGTGAAGCGACTCACATATACTCGTATATATATTTGCATTTATATAGTAAATAGGGCTGAAACCTAATGAATGCAGCTGGCGAATTAAGCCGAGTCGCTTTAAGAGCTATGCAATTATAGAGCACCGACGGCCCGGGCTTTGAGGCTGGCTGGGGAGTATGGCTCGTATAGCTCGTACCTCACGACACCAATGATAATATTTTGCTAACCCCAAAGAGGCCGAGCAGCACACAATTTCCATAATACAAATTGCCGACTTATTAGGCCGAGACGATTCACCCAAGCCCTGGCATCCCCACTTGAGCACGCAGCCGGCCAGAGTGCAAAATGCCAGCACACACACACTCTCGAAACTGACTGCCTACGAGGACTTAAGTGCTTATTAACTTCCGCACACTTGAAGGCGCAATTATGAAATCGTCAATTTAAAGCATACACGCAGCAAACACGCACACGGGGTCATTTTGGGGCCTAATCGGGTGTCCATCCAGCTGGGAGAAGGAGCAGGACACCTCCGTGCCTTCGGGCCACAAACAAATACACGGCACGTGACGCACACCACGGCGTATGAGTAATAACTCTAGACAAGCGGAAAATTAATACCACTTGAGGCCATGACATGTCAATGCTGCCTCGCCCAGCGAAAGGTGTAATTTGTCTCCTTCTCTTCTCTCTTTCGTCCTGACAGTATATATTCTCCTGCCTGTGTGTCCTGTGTTGTGTGTATTTTTGGCTGCTCAATGACCCACGCGGCCATTTTGCTCAGCCGAAATGTCCGAAATCTGTGTGTTTACTACCATATTAGTTTGCCTTAGGGGCCGAAACGAAGTCTTAGACACAAGTGCCCTCGATAAGCAGAGGGACTTAATTAAATTCCCTCCCAGATGTGGTAGGTGGCCAGCGGAGAACAAATAAGTCGAGAATCGGAAATCGAATGAAGCGAAAGTTTATGGGGGCGAAATTCATGATTTGAAATGGGTTTTGGATAAGGCTTTAGGAAATAAGGAGTTCTATTTATTTAAAAATAAATAAATGAAGGAAGAACCAGATTTCATTAAGTTATACAAAATCAGGAGTCATTTGTGATTTAAAATATATTAACGAAGGCTTTAACTAAAATATGTTTATGAATATTGATTGACTTATAAAGGAAAGCAAGAGAAATAAAATGCTCCCAAGACTTGTTCGAATTAATTAAAACTTATAGGTAAACTTCCCATTAAAATAATACAAATCTCTTTAGAAATATATTACTGAATATTGATTGATTTATTAAAGAAAGTAAGAGAAATAAAAGGTTGAAGATCTAAGATACTGCAAAAACGTCTTCTAAATCATTAAAAATTATATGTAAACTTCCAATTAAAATAATAAATAATAAATAAATAAATAAATAATAATAAATAAATAAAAATCTTTTGAGAATATAAATAAAATAAATTCTAATAAATTCCTCAAAATATCCATAAAATTAAGCGCCCGCATAACCCAAGCACTCAACCCGATAAACTTAAGCCTAAGGAATTCCAGAAACTAATAGACTTAAGCTTGTCTAAATCCAAGCAATCTGGAATAAGACCCAACCTAAACCATCTTTCAGTCCCTGATCAATCTCTCATCAATTAGCATTCAATGCGTTTCCATTTCAATTATGGAAAAGCTGAGAGAAATCCAGTTCTTTGACAGAAGAAACTGGCACAAAAGTCATCATCATCGTCGTCGTCGTCGTTGCCCAAGTCAAACAAAGCAACAGTGATGGATTTGCTTTTAATAAAATATTAAAACAATACTGGAAACAGGGAACAGGGAGCGAGTGTACTCACCACACCCTCGCCGATGTGGTGGACGGTGCAGGGAACGTGGGCGGTGGCCCCGATCTGCGTGGTCACCACCGTGGAGTTCTCGGTGCCAAAGTACATGGGCGTGCCGAACAGGTCCAGGCTGCCGTCCAGGCCATTCCCAGTCTCCAGATGGTTCTCCACTGGATGCGGCTCGGGCCGGTGGACGGGTATGGGATAGGGTCCTGCCGTGTCCTTCGCCTGGATGCGTGAATGGGAGTGGGAGTGCTGCTGCTGCTGCTGCGGCTCCTGCAGGTGTGTGGGCGTGGGCTGGTGGCGTTTGTCATCGATCACGTTCGTGGAGTCGAAGCTGGTGATGCTGCTGCCCCCGCCGCCTCCGCTGGATATGGATCCTGGCCCAGGACTCTGGGCGTAAGGCTGTGGCACAGGCACGGGCTCGCCCGCCTCCTTTGCCTGCGACATAATTAAATTTTGATTTATATGCCTCAGTGATGGCTCCGCACTGGATGTGGAGGCTTCTGCGGGTCCACTTCCTCCCTCCGACGCCGCCGCTGCTGATGCCGTGTGGTCTGCAAACGAGAGGAGAGACGGTGACATTTTAAAATGTGTTAATATATGCGCTGTCCGGTGGCGCCGCAACAGTTTGTCGGATAAACAATACCAGCGTGAAGTCAATTAATTTGAATGAGCGCCCAGCGCGTGCGTATACGTAATATTTTATGGCAGGATTTTCATTAGCTAGGCCCCCCTCCGAAATCTGCATAAAGTGACAGGACTAATTAAGTCGCCTGACCTTGTTACGCGTTTCGTGGAATTCCCCCAAGCTAACTGGTAGTCTAAGTTGGTAATAGAAGGGCGTGAAATAAAGGTATTACGCTAAGTAGGTTAATTTATGTGAAGGATATTTATGAGTCATTTGTTTAATTAAGATACAAAAAAGGAAATGTTTAAAAATAAAATTTTAGAGAATGCTGCAAGGTGTCTGCATTTATAAATTAATAATTTAGAAAGCTTATTTATATATTTCCCTATATTTAATGAATATTTCCCCCTTTTGTCCCCAAAATAAATGTATGTGTTTCTAATTCCATCTGGACACTGGGCACCCTCTAAATCCAAATTCTGGAACCTTTTCCCTTTAATTTAGCTCTGGCCCCCTGGATCCACACAGCCATAGCTGATATAGCCAGAAAATTCACCCGCAGACTTCAAACCGCATTACATATTACCGAATCCCCATTTTCATAGGCCCCTGGCTCTCTCCCTCCCCGCAGCCCTTATTTGCGCTGCGTAATTTGTGTAAAATTCGTTGGGCCAACAAAATAATATTTCACAATTAAAGATAATTGCTTTTGGCAAACATGCTTGGGTTTTGTTTAGCAGCCTCAATTAGGCCGAATTTGCCGGTCTGCAAATTCAATTACCCAATGCATTTTGGGGCTCGTTTTTGATTTTGATTTCTTGGCCACAAAATGTGCAGAAAATGTTGATGTTTGGCCACGTCCACGTCCATGGAGACCTGTTATTATTTCCAGTGTCTGGCGTGTCCATGGCGTAAATATTGCATGCCAATCATTGCAAAATTTATGATGTTGTCCCGGCGATGATTGAATTTGCAGACCAAACCAGACCAGAGCAGAGTTGAGCAGAGTGGTCAAGGCGCCTGCACTTTGAGTAATGCAAAATTAATTAGTTATGGAATTCGCCCGGGGCCTATTTGCAGAGGCTTTTGTGGAATGGCACTTAATTAGCACGTTGCCAAGACGTTGCCGGTGTATATGCCATTAATCTAGGTGGTTTTGGTCCATGGCAATTTCCCATGCAACTCTCCGTTGACTTTCTGCACTTGAAAGGAATTTTCCTTGAGCTCCTGGTCCGCCCTGGGGATTGAAAATCAATTTACCCAGCTGTGACTCAGGCGAACAATCGAGTCAATCAATGCAGCTTCTTCTGATTGACACCTTAGAAATCGTCCTACCGATTGCTCCTTCAATTGACAATTGGAGCAGAGTGTGTTGCCACAGCAATTTGCAACTGCAGCCGCACAGGAGCTGGAATTCCGCTCCTGGAGGTCAGCCGGAATTCCTCGCAGCTCCACAGCTCTCAGATCTCAGCTCTCGGCTCACATCTCGCATTTGGCATGTCGCACTTTGCGGTTTTTGTATTGTATTGCGGCTGCAGCCTTATGAATACGAAGAAGCTAGGCAGAAGCTGTCACACTGAGGGAAATAGTGGGATAACCCAACAAGGTTATCCTTGAGAAAATTCGGGGAAATGGAATAAAGAGTTGTGGTGGCACTCACTCAACTAGATTCCCAATAAATACGTTTTCCTTCCAGGAATATAAACTCTTGGTTAAGGAAAACATTATCTAAAACTTAAGTTTGTAGTTAGATTTGTTGATTAATAGTAGATACTATTTATTTTTGAATAAAAATTGTATAGTCCGATATTTTTTCCCTCAGTGCCTCTGCTGTCAGGACAACTCGCTTTGCACGCAGAAAACAAACAAATAACCGGCTCGGGACAATGCGATTGCTGGTGGTGTTGCCGAGTGTTGCTGCTGTTACTCCTGATGTTGCTGTGGCTCCTTGTGTTGCTGCCACTGCTGCTCCTCCTCATTGGCACGCAGAAGTTGGCCAAAACTGAATCGTGGCATTTTCGTCACGTTCGCACGTGACTGACTGCCAGCGACATGCAGCTTTTCCTGGCAGTTTCCCGGACCCCGAACGCCCCGTCGCTCCACGCTACATACGTAAGCGTAATCGTAATGGTCGCTGGCAGACCGCAAAACAGCTTCTGAACTAGTTGCCAGTTCGACTGCCTTCCCTCACTTTCCCCCGGATTTTTCCTCCTGGCCCGCGTGTAAATTTGCATTCTTTCGATGGTTTGTGCGACTTTGTAATTGAATTTCTCACGGCGAGTTTTGGCGGAGTCCGGAGTCCGTAGTCCGCACTTCCCGTTCGAATTTTTCTCGTTTCCGGCGGTTGGGCTTGGGCTCGGGCTTGGGATTTGGAACCGGTGCTCCGCATTGTGCAACCGCCGGTCGGTCGGTGCTGCGCATTGTCAACAGCAAAGGAGAGCGAGAACCAGAAGCAGAACCAGAACGAGAGCTGGTCCCAATCCTAAAACCCGAATCCAAAAACCCCGCTGCAACCACAAACATGTTGCAGCAGAGCCATATACGAGTACAGATAGAACAACATTTTCGGTGGGATTTGCCAACTTTTCGTTTGGCGAAACATTCGCAATTTGTGTGCGTTCGCTAAAGTTTCCTCCTCCTCCGCGCTCCGCCTGGGTTCTTGCTGCCTGTGTTAGCTACGACATTTTAATCAAAAGTTCGCTGCAAGCTGCGTGATTCATCCCCTCATCTCCTTGCTGCCTCCACCCTTCTGCTGCTCAACTAATATCAATGATTTCTCATGTGCGCTCGTGTCGACGCCCCACTGTGGCAGTGGCAGTGGTGGAATATTTATGCTGCCTGTGACATCATGGCTTGACATTAATTAAGTTTGCTTGCGCAAGCCCGCACAGACACACACGGCGTATACGCAATGTCAAATGAACGAGCTGCGATATCTCTGCATTCGCTAAGGGAATAATGGTAACTGATTTTTAAAATCCAGAATGGCAGGGGTATGCCAATGTGAAGAGGATATTCAAATTGTGAACTGGGTTAATTTATCAGTGAGTCCTTTAATGGTTTAGTACTTTAATCTCATGGTTTAAAACTTTAATCTAACAGAAGTTTAAAATAGTAAATAGTTTTACCAATTAAAAAATTATTTTTAAACTATTAATGGGCTTACACTACACTATATTATTTGAGATCAGAGACAAATATGTATGATGTTTGCTTGGGATTGTTTTGGTAAAGAGAGCATGGTCACACTTGTTTTTTTATAAATTTAAATATATTTAAATAGAATATTTCTTGACCATTATGATCTATTAGTTATATTATTGCGGGATTTTTTGGAATTTGTTTATTATTTTCTTTTTTTTAATCTATCGAAGTTTTTTAATGGCAAAAATGTCTTTAATTAATGAAAGCAATAAAGTAGTATCATAAGACCATAGTAATCCATATTTCCTATTGAACAACTTATAGTATCAAATAATTTATTTGCATATCTCCAAAGTATTAAATATAATAAAACAAAGATACACTTTAAGGTGACCTAATTGCCAAATGCATTTGCATTAATTTCTATTTTTTAAGCATTTCTAATTTGTATTCTTTTTTTTCCACCACCTCAAATCTAAAAGTGTGATTTCCATTTTTGCTTTCCAACTTAGTTATTTAATTGCTTCAATGTCCCCGCGTTGTCATCAATTAAATGAGAGGCTGCAGAAAAAACATTTGGCAAATATCATTATGATAATTGTGCGGGCTAGCGACATCCTGTGCGCCTGGCTGGGACTCATTAATTTCATTTGATTTTCATATTTAATGTAACGAACATTGTGTGCATAAATTTCTCTAATTAAAACACAAATAAATGGCGAGTACATTTCCGATTCCCCGGAATAATTTATTCCATTTGAGCACCAACTAAATTTGCGGTGGCAGTTATTTAAGGCAACAACAATTGACACAAATGCGAGAGCGAGTGCGGGCCAGGCTAACTTTTTATGGCCATCGAGAGTGCACGGGGACAATTGACCATAAAACATCGACATGGCCTGCAACTAGCTGGCTGGCTGACTGGAATTGAAAAGTTTTAATTAAATGTATGGCCGAATGCCGAAATTTATCAATTAGAAGGATGGCCGCTCGCCAGGCTGCTAGAATTTTCGGTTGAAAATTTTAAAGTAAACTCCAAGTTGGAGGGGGGCTCTGGGTGAAGTTTGCTTCATTACGAAACTTTCTCGGCGCTTTCTGTTTTTATGGCAAATATTGTTTGTTGCCACAGTCGTCGCCGTCTTCGCCGGAATGTTTGCATTTGACACTTGGCGGTAATTTGTGTGTAAATGCGTCAACTGGCCGGGGCCTGGGCCCCTGACCTCGGAGATTTCTGAATCATGGATCCGGGGGGTAAAACTTTTCTCCGCAACGCCAGCCACCATTTAATTGAAATTCTGCAAAATGGCCCACGCATGCCTGCTTTGTAGCTTTGGTAGCCTGGTAGCCTGTAACTTTGCAACTTGTCTAAAAGTTGTGCCTTTTCGGCCAGAAACGATTCACTTTGCGACTGTCATAATTTTGATGGGCGCAAGTGTAAAATCAGATAAGTGCGCCACACACTTGCCGCGGACTATTCGCCCATTTATTTTCCAATAAAGCCAAGTTCTCCTCCTTGACGGGGCGTGGCAATCATTAATGTCGCGGATCCCGGCAGGACGACGCAGGACGAAGGCCGAGCACTAACGCCAACTCTCGTAAAAAGGCATTAAGAGGCAAAAGTAAAGTGCCTATTTAAGTTGAGTCATAAAATTGGCTTTCTATCTGCAAAGGGAATGGCAGATGCTTAGCAGGAAAAATGGGAATAAATGGGAATAAGGTGGGGGAAACTCGGCTCGACCGGCGAGCATTCTAATTTTATTTATTTTATTTCAATTCGTGTCTAAGTGCCCAACTTGGGGTTTTCCATTTGAACACAATATGCTCCCTCGGCTCACCCTGATAAATTCGCCAAGTTTTAAATAGTTCGGAGTCGGGGCAGAGGCCTTAGTAAACTCGCTGCTAATTGCGGAATCTTGTGAGCGAAAAGTTCATCTTCCGTTGTCAGGGGCCGGATGAATCCCTCAAAATATCTATTTTTAGCCGCGATTTCAGCCGCCTTCAGGCCTCAATAAATAATGGCTCAAATGGGGACGTCATCGTCAGCTTTCAAAGCCAGCAGGCACACACATGATGGGTACAGAGTGAAAATGTGTGGAATATTTGCATAAAGTAAATAAAATTCAATAATAAAAGAAAGAAAATGTATTAATTTTGCATTTAATATTTACTTTTGACCTTGTTTTTCTTTAATATATTGAATTGTTAGCTAAATATATTTTATTATTTTTATTGTGCTTACAAATATTTACTGACATGATTTTAGGAATTTTCTAAAGTGTTTTCAAACCTCTAAAGATATTTATATAAAATTTTAACACATTGTCTTTCTCAAGTACAGAATTTATTTTCCCTTCCTGTATATTTCCTCAGTGACTCCTGGTAAGCCCAGAGTATTCATAAATTATGGCAGCCAAATAAATAAGGTACAAATCTGCTTCGGGTGGATATTTTTTTTGCTTTGTATGAGTATCTGCGAAATCCTTGATCCAAAGCCAAGTGAAATCAAACGGAAAGGCGGCAAACGATGGCGAATTCATATAAAAGAGCATAAGTTAAGTGCGGAGTGCCGGAGAATGTTTTTGTGCATAATGAAGATTTATACCGGGCGTCGGGCTGCTCTACCCGACATTAGGGGGCTTTGCCAAATTGCAAGCACGTGCGAATTAGAATGGGAATGCGGTTAGGCCCCAGCCAATATCCCAGAATCCACGGCTGGCTGCGCACTTTGAATAGTCGAACCTTTTGGCCTTGGCCCCCAATAAATGTTTAGTATCTGCCGGCAAACGGGAATGTGGCAAGTACATAAAATTAAATTGTCAACTTCCGTAATGTGGGGGCATAAACAGAAAACCACTCTCCTGCATACTGGACCGAGGAGTGGCATCAAAGTGAAAATATTATTAAACGAAAAATAAAGCAAAGGAGACAAAGACGGTGGCCCGAAGGCGTCCCGGACGAAGGCAACTTTTTTGGCAGTCCACTTATTTCGGGCGACCAGACACACTTGACATTTTCCACAAAGCGACAAAGCGACGGCGACTCCGAGTCGAAATATAAACTGCTGCCTAGCGCCGGATGTGGCGAATTTGGGGGCACTACAAGGGACAGAAAGGAACCGAGCCGAAACAGCACACACACAGCCGAGTGTAATCAAAATCGGAATTGGGCTTAGCTACCCTCTACTCTCTGGCAGCCTGGCAGGCCCTGGCTGACAGCTTGGGGAACAAAATATATATAAAACCAAGTAAAGTGTGTCGCAGATATCTCAGGGGATTTTATTCCCAACTTGGCTCGCAAATTATTGTGGCTGGGTCACTTTCAGAGTGATTTGTGATTGCTGAGTGGCACTAAAAATGTCTATTAAAAATATAGTAATTATTTAATTAATTATTTATCCCTTTAAGGTCAGCAGAAATATGTTTTAAATTCTTTTAAAACCCAAAAACGAACCCTAACTAAAGAAAAACCCTTCAGATAACTAACCACAAGTCTCTCTCAGTTGCAGGATATTCAATTGTGCATTAAGGACACTCGTCAGGGCCAGTGCTATCCTGTAAACCAACCAGGCCCAGAGGTAACCGCTTTCTCGGCCAGTCTCCGCCACCTTCGGCACTTAACTTGACAGCGACGTCACATTTAATGCCCTTGACGTCGTCTATTTAAGTTCAATTTATTTGCGCCCAGGCGGCTAAGCGAATGCCATTGATCGATTCCTGGGAAATGTCCGCAGCCGGCAAGTGTAAAGCCGCACAAGCGTGTATCCTGCAGGACCTTTTCCCCTGGCTGGCATCGCATCACCCATCCGCCGCGTTGACACTGCCGTTGACTTAGCCGAGATTGGGCAAATCTGGGCCGGGACGCTGGGCGCTGCCTTTTATGTTGGCTCCTTTACATTTTTCGCCCCCAAATCCGAATTCGAATGTTTTTTCTGTGAGCTGTCACATTTGTCCCTTATCCATTTTATGTCGCTGACATTTCCCCACTAAGCCCAAATAGAAAACGGGGGGCTTACCGCCCTGAAAGGATGGATGGATGCCCGCAAAAAGGACATAACGGATATATCGAGTTTAAAATATATTCTGGCTTGATTTGCTTGTGGCCATAATGCCATCAAGGTGAGCTCACACTCTGTGGCAATTAAGCAGCCTAACCGCCTCAAATCTAGTCCTGCGGTTCGCTCTCCGTTTGAAGTGTGGCTTTAATTTCAGGCTAACTCAACCCCCACATTTTCCAGTGCACTTACTGGAAAACTACTCATACACTCATAGGGCAGGATGCATAATACACGCTCGATTAAATTGTTGCTGCTAATGGAAATCTAATCTGTGCCGAGAACATGCAAATCCACAGGGATGCCAGTGTGTGGAATTCACAAATAATTCACTGATACATTCACACACAGAAAATATATTTTTGGCAACTTAAAACCTGTGTGGGTCTGTGTGAATTACTCAAATAACAGCTGCAGTGGCCGAGAAGTTTACCGCACACACGCTGCGTATACGTAATGCGAGTTTACCGAGCATAAACGTAAAGTTTTCGACTTGCATGGATGGCTGTGCGTGTGCGTGCCTCCAAATGTTTGTATGTACTTTTCAGCAGCCATTATTTAAACAAATTGACTTTAATTCTGCAGCTGACGACTTGTACTTTGCATGATTTCCGACCATTAAAACCGGTCGTCGTCGACTGACAGGTGCCCTGCAGGATTGAGACTTTCCAGCTGAAATCCTGCCAGTTGCCGTTCGTGTGCCACATAAACTAATTGCAGTTGAGTGCGGAAGTTGCTGCTGCAATCATTTCAACTTGAGACGAAACTTCCATTGGCTGCGCACATGAAATGTTAACGGGGAAGCCCCCGTGTTTAACTTTGATTCAAGAAAGGGTGCACAGCGGGAAATACATACATTTATCTTTTATTTTATATGAAAAGTGTAGAATTTCAATAGAAACTGCCACTGCATGGGAGTTGCCACACTAAAAAATTACAACTTTAAAGGAATTTGTAGAAAGATGCATATGGGCACACTAAACTAAGAGAATGAGGAAAGTCTGAAAATTAAAATAAAGAAATACATTTTTAAATATTTATATATGTTTAAATTAAGTTTACAGTTATGTAATAAATTTTTTAATAATATCAATCTAATAAATAATATCTTCCAAGTCTAGAAATTGAAGAAAATTTAAAGAGAAACTTAAACTGCATTGGAGTTGCCACACTACTTTAAAGTATTTTGTATTAAGATGCATATGGGGACACTAAACTGAGAGACTGAGAAAAGTCTTAAAACTAAAGAGTATAATAATATTTTGGAGATTTATATATGTTTAGATTAAGTTTTATACATTTTTTAATAATATCAATCCAATAAAGAATATTTTTCAAGTCAAGAAATATGTTATAAATAAAGTTAAATACTGTTGACAATCCTGGCAATGTCAGAAACAAATGTTAATCAAGCTCTTTTACCTTTTTTTATAAGATTTTGGCATATTGTATTACTTTAAGTCCTACATAAAAATTCTTCAAGTAATACGCAATGAAGAAATCTGGCCAGAACCAATCCTTTTCCCTCCGTGCAACCCTCGTTGTGTGTTGCAATCTATTGGCAATTGTTCAGCTGGCCACAAACAGCACAATCACATGGGAGAAAGGCATTCCATTCCGCCTGCCGGAGAAAGTTTGCTGGCCATTGTATGTTGGCTGCTTTCGTTCATTCGCTCGAACATTCGTTCGGCGGCGGCGACTTATTTAATTTGTTTTGTTGCGGCATCCCGGGTGCACCTGAAAGCGGGCTTTTGTGGCTGCCGCCTGATTGCAGAGACTCCTGATTGGATGCACTTCTGACGGCTTAATGAACAAATCAATGGATTACGGGAATTTATGGGGATTTCACTCCATCGAGCCATAAATCTTGTGCCAGCATAATGACTTATAATTTATAATCGATGCACATTTATTATAGCTCGACGTCGGCTTCGGTCTCGCATTAATAATGTGAGTCTGGCTAATCAATCAATCGATTTGGGGGCTAATTCCTGCAAGTCCCTAGACGAAAGATGAAAGGGAAAGGGATCTGTGTGTAGGCCAAGGACAACAGCTGCGGCTGCGGACTCTTAACCCACTTGGGCCAGAAACTTTTCCACTTTCCTGTTTGCGGCCACGCCCCCCAACAGCGGCTTCTATGCAAATGTCCGGACTCTGGACTCCGGAATCCGGAGAGCCCTGGAGAGACAGCCGTGATGCGATGCCGGAGCGCTGCAGCTTGGAAAATTGAGAAAATTAATTTCATTTCAAGATTTACTTCTTTGAAATTCTATTTGCGTGGCAGCCGCCCCCGTTCCTTTTCTCCCGGACAACCTCCGGCCATGTACGACAAGACTTCAACAAGAGGCAACATTTTTTTGTTGCTGCCTTGGCCGCGTGGCATAAATTTATGAACGGCAAAACATTTCCACATGCTGCTGCTGGCTCTGATTCGGATACCGCCTTTGGTCCTCCTTCCTTGCTCACTGCTTCTGGCATCCTGGCAAATCTGCGGCAGCAGCAGGAAATATTCAATCTATGCGGCATGTAAGCGCAGAATCTGACTCCGAGCTCATTGTTAAAGCAAAGTCAACTGAATAAATGCAAAGCAGGGCAAATGAGCGGGATTGTTGCCACACTGGGCAGGGTAATGGTGGTTTTGGGAAGGGGTTTGTGCTAGGTACTATTAAATAATAATAATAAAATAATAAAAAATAAAAAACCTAGGCCAAAAATACCAAAATGGCTTAGAGATTAGGTGTTTGTGTATTTTTCTTGTGATTATCAATCAAGGTTTGCCTTTAAAGAGTTTGTACTCAAGAATATTTGGAGTCTGTGAGCCCAAAAAAACCCAATTTTATAAATAAAACCTGCAATTAATTATGTTTAGAATAAATAAATTAAGTTTTTACCAAATATTCAAGGTTAATGCATAGTTTAAAGGATATTTCATAATATAATTCATATTATTCAGTGCGTATAGTGCTTCCTGGCATATTTCCAGACACCTTTTAAGTGATTTTCCATAGGAATCCCTGCTGATATGAACATTCTTTGGTAATTCCTAGAAGTTTGACTGAATGCGTGAGGGGATTCCCATTTTCGGTCTGCCACACTATTCGTCCTGCGTCCTTGTTTTGGGTTCGCTTGCTGGCTGGTATCTCTCCCTTACACAGTATCTAATGACAGAATTTGTTGTCCCAGTCGCTGTCCCAGTCTTGCTGTCATCATCATACTTGCCCTGCTCCTGGGTCCTTGTTGGGTTGCTTTTTCGGAGGAAATGGCACTCACTCCGGCCCCCCTTGAACAGTATCATTAGGCAGTCGCTGGCGGCTCTGTGTTAAGCGTTATCATTTGTCCTTGAGCTGGTTCAAATGTGGCTGAGCAGGAGACTGTGCTGTGTTTGTGTGCGGCGGAATCGCGTAAATTGTGTCCCAAAGATTAAAGGCAACAATGGCAACCACATCCTAGTCAATACAGGCAGTCTGCTGGCAAGTATTTCCACACCATCTTGTTGTTTCTTAATTTTTGCTTAGCTGGCAGCCGGCAAAATGTTATCTCCGCCGTTGTATGTTCATAATTCCGGCGTTGCGAGTGAAATTTAAGCAGCCCAGTCATAAATTATACTCGTGCCGCCCAGCCAGAGCAGGCACTTTCGCCGTTCGACTTTCGCCGGAGCACACAAATATTTGCATACTTTTTTTTCCTTCGGCGGGGGAAAGAAGATGGTCCAGGAGGCGGGGCCTTGGCAAGTTTCAATACGTTCCAGTCCATAATCACAGATCTGTGGCGATGCTCGATGTGGCGTCACTGAGCCCCTGAGCCCCTGAGCCACTTGGGGAACTTTGGGCACTCTGAGAACTCAGCCCACGCACTCGCACTCGCACTCGCAAATGTTCATTGACAATAATTTCGACGGCAATTTTCATAAATTAGCCTGTCGCTTCTTCTTCGGCCTCTTGTCTTCCGCCTCCAAAACTGTCAACTACTTGAACTGTAATCCAAATTGTTACGCAACGCCAAACTTAAACATACTTATTTATGCAACTACAGTGGGGCGTGCCTAATGGGGTTTTTGAGTAGATCAAAGAGAATTAAGTGTGGCAAGGGATTTGGTACGAAATAAAGCAGAAAAGTGGTTGGAAGTTAAATATTAATTTAAATTTATTTGTAATTAAAGCAAAAATATTTAAAATTAACTAAAAAAGTGTGTACAATTAATTTTTCAACATTTTCTAGAGTTATTTACTCATTAAAAAGTGATGGCTCCCTAAAGCAGCTGTATATCTAAGACCTTTTTTGTGTGTTTTTGCCATAAAGTTGCTCTTAATAAATTTTTAAGTTTATTTGCTATAATATCTATCGAATTTCCCCTGTAAAACCCACCCTTTTGGAGACAGCTCATGTTGCTGAATTTACTGAGCTTTAAACTTTAATTTATGTGGAGGACACAAGTACTTCAATGTGTGTGTGTGTGTGTGTGTGTGTGTGCGGGGTGGCAAACAAGGGTTAAAGCCGCAATGCCAGTGAAAGTGTAAATTATCACGGTAATTAAGTAGGACTCGTACATGGATAGCTGTGTGTGTTCAGGCTTTAGGCCGCTCTTGCGCGGCCCATAAATTTATAATTTAATGGAAACCCACAAAGACCAACCGCAACCCCAGAAGACTTCCAAAATCTACGAGCAAAAGTTTAATTTGAATTCGAATTTAGCGGAAAAAACATAGAAAATAATTATGCCGTTGAATTGCCACTGAACGAGGGTGGTTAGAAAGGTTAATGAAGAGAACAGGGTTAAGGGAAGATATTAGAAAATTAATGATATCCCTTTTATATTTACTCTCTTTAAATTAAATTAAATTTATTTCAACACTTAAAGGGCTAAAGCTTAGAATTTCTATAAATTAAAATTCTAGTTAGAAAAAAAGGAAACTAATTTAATTTTAAATGCTTTTCCTTGTATTAGCTTGTGAATCTTGAATTACATTCCTTATCCCCTTGATTAATAGGCTTAAAATGACCTTTGTCTGGTTTCTGTTCTTGGAATTTCTCTGGGAATCCTCTAAAGTGACCCTCGCATATCTGGCTGACCCCATCGCCAAGCCTCGCCGAGCCCGAGGGGGTGGCCTTGACAACTAAACCAGCCGCGAGTGTCCGGCAATTTGCAGCCCCAACCCCCACTCCCCCTCTGGCTCTCTGGCTGGGGGATTGGGAAATTAATTACCGCATCATGGCGCGAAAATGGCTGCGCTAGGCTAATGCCTCAAAAGTCATGTCCAACTTTTGTGTGCCGGCGCTGTGTGCCAACTAAAAAGTTTCTAATTACGACCATGAAACCGGCAGCCTTCCACCTCTCGCATTTTTTTTTATTCGCCCCGTTGATGTTTAAGTTTTTAATAACATTTGCCGCGGTGTTTCGTGTTCCGTGTTCGGAGTTCCCGAGTTCCGTGTTCGGCGTATTTTTCGCTTTTCACGGAAGGTGCCATGGGCTCGGGGGAAAAGGACTTAGGAGCATGTTAATACAGCCAGCTGGCAGGATGGAAGCCATGTAAATGGTAATTACACTTAAAGCCATAATCCAGCTTTATGCCTAAGACTCGCGCCTCCTGCTAAGCTCCGGCTCGAAAGCTTACGTCGGAGAATTACGGCCAGAAAAAGACGGCTCCCTCCCTCTTTCTGTAGCTCTGTATCTCTTTTTTAAGGCAGAACTCGGGAGTCGATTTAATTTCGGGAAATTTAAGTTCAGCCAAAGATAAATATTCATATGGGTTAATTATATAAATTGTCCAATAATACACAAGGCGAAAGTTTGCGCGCGGAACTTTTTGGCAGTTCGTTGCCGGGGAAACTGGGGAAAACTCGCTGGGACAGGAGCAGGAAGCCGCGTCGGGAGATGTCAGAGTCAGAGCGAACTTTCAAGTCTGATTATCCGCATACAAAGCAGTTTGGCTGTTCGGTAATCAGCTGAGAGACTAAGCTGCACTGAAACAATTTCCCATATGCCTGAGAATCGCGGAATCTCGGGGTAACTCTAGGGCACCATGGCGGATATTTAATCTCGATGGCTGCGGCGGCGGCGGCTCTTACGCATTTGTTTTAAAATGGCGGCGACGCCATTTTGCTCTGGCTTCCTTGTGGCGTCAATGCGCTCGCTGGCATTTAAAAGGCAGACAGTTTGCTCTAGTTGCCTCGACGCGCAATTACTTAGAAATATATATACTTTGTATATCTGTATCTGTATCCCGATGTATGCTTGCGTATTTCTGCCAAAAGTTACAACTTTCTTGGCCAAAAAAAAGGGGGGAAGGGAGCGTGGCAGACGCGCGAAGAAAGTTTTCACTTGAAATTCAAGCAATTGCTTTTGAAAAGTTTCAATTTCTGACAGTGTCTGTGTGTGCGTGTGCGAGTTGTTAGGCAAATTCTCTTTATCCTCCACGCGCCAGACCAAAAACAGAAAACTGGAAACTGAAAGCCGAAAGCCGAAAACGGAAAACGGAACAGAACGGCACTGAAGAGAGCGAGTGCAAGAAATAAACGAAATAAAGCCAAAACCGCGCTCTGAGCCGGGCTGAACTGAGCTGAGCTGAGCGCTGAGCATTCGTTGAACGCTGAAAAAAAGTTGGTTAATGAAATTGTGTCAGCGGGTTTCGGCTTGTCCCGCTCGGAAAGGCATCAAGAGTGACATAAAACACAGAAAACGAAATCAAGCGCGCACTTGAGCCAAATTAATTGTTGAAACAACGTTTCCACTGTCCCTCCCAAAGTGCAGAGAGAAAAATTGAAGAAAGTTTAAAGGAATTCAAAGGGGTTTTAAAGAGAATTTAATGAAAATAGTTTGGAATTTTAAAGCAATCTTTAAGACATTAAATTAACAAAAATAAATCTTTACAAATGCAGTTAGAGGCATCATCAACGCAGCAAATATCTGTCAAAATATCTCAAAAAATAGGCTTTCCTTTTCCCTGTGTACTTCCCTTACCCCTGCCCAATTTGGAATCTTTTTTTCAAGTGCGGAAAGCAACCAAGTTGTAATTACGCAGAGCGAAGGAGAGCAAGTCACTCTCCCAGTTAGCCGGGCACTGGTCGCGCTTTTTTTCGGTCTTTCAGCCACTGGACAAAACAGCTCGTTAGCCGAAAGGAAAACCCTTTCAGATCATAATCAGTTTCCTCCGCGCTCTCGATACGCCATGATGGGTCAAAGTCAAAGACAAAGGTAAATCACAAAAACATTTGCATCCACTATGGGCCCACGAAAGGTAAAGGTAAGGCTAAGCCGCTAAGTTGACTCTGGGCCCTCCTTTAATAGGCAGCCATGACTCGGCAGGATCCGCGGTTGTTCAAGAAAGTTGCCGGCTGTCGAAAAGGCTGAAGGAAAAAATATATAGCAGACGAGGTGAAAAGTTGCAAATTGGAAAAGCAGGAAGAGGCTGCCAAGAGCAGGCAGGGGTAACTCGGGGCTCGAACATCACTGGCAGGCGGGGCAGCTAAGTGCAGCTAAAAAGTGTCTGAGAGTTGCAGTTCGGGGTTAGCCCCAATGTGTCACACGGAGAATAATTTTAGGGGACATTTTTGGAATTATTTCTGGGGAGAGGAGAACATCTAGACTTTGAAGAATTTTTCTTAAATTACTTAACAAATAAGAACGTTCATTGCAAAGGTCATAACATTTCTTACTTAAATATCATCTAAGATATTATGACTTTGATGTGAATGTAAACAAGAAGCCGAATGCGAAGGTCAGAAAATAAAGTATGAAATACGTATATTTGTTTTTCTCATTTTGTGGAAAGCTTGATGTACATTTCCCGAAGAAGGTCAGAGTTAAAGCCATGAAATTTCTATAAGTACAGTCTAAATAAATATTCATAAAGGAGTTTACAGAATAAAGCGAAATAGGTGGTTTTAAATATTACTTATATAAGAGAAGAAGGAACTTAATGCCTTTATTAATTTATATAAATAAATTTGATAAACATTTTTATACACTACTTTTCTCATCGATTTATAATTTTTTGTATAATTTTCTCCAATAAAAGATAGCAAAAAAATTCCCCTGCAATACCCAATCTTAACTCCCCATTTAAGATAACGATTTTTGGCTCAGTGAACTGGCACACATGTCCATGTCTTCGCATTTGCCATTGCCAAAAGGCGGCGCCTCCTCTGAATTATGTAGAATTTACGTGCTTTCAGCGCTTAAAGTGCAGCCATGTGCCCGAGTGTGCGAGTGTGTGTGTTGGGGTGTCCCTTACCCGAGATGGTGGTGTGCGAGTGTGTGCAAGTGCGACTCTGTGTGTGGAAGGGACCATTAGTTTTTGTGCTGATTATTATGGCCGCCGCAGCTCGGAAGGCACGGAAGGATACAGGCTTGCAGCCACAGGATGGGTCATGGAATGGAAGGACGCCCACGTGGCGTTGCATTTGTAACAGGTGAGCTTTATGGCTCTGTTACCGTTGCATTCAGCCCGGATCGGGTGTAGGGTGTAAGGTGTAAGTGGGGGGAGTGTGTGTGTGCTCCTGCATGTTTCGTATTAAATTATGCTTGCCAACGCGCTTTCAGAGCCTGCCCCGCGTGTAGGCCTTGACCCGGACAAGAGGTGGATACTGGGTACGACGACGTCTGATTGCCCCGCTTTCTTTTCCCTCCCTGCTCCCTTCTCCCTCTGGGATTTTATTCAAAATTATGATGCTGGCAATGAAGACACATGGGTAAACGATTCCCTTCCTCGCTCCTTGGGCTCCTTTGCACACCTGCTCGTCAATCATCGCGCGTCATTAACAAATGCATCCTTTATGCCTTTATCCTGTCGTCTGGCTGTGGTGTGTGTTTGTGTGAAAAGCAGCTTTCGCTTTGTCATCCGCTATTGTCGATCGATTATCTTATTTCCCACGAAACAGGATCAAATTACGGGGAGAAGTTGCTTGCCAAAGGATAAGAATGCAAAGTTACCTCAGCATGTGAGTTATTTTTAGCTATTTTTTCGTAGAAATGAAATTGATAAGGAGCTAAGTAACACATGCTAAAAATAATAGGTAAAACAAAAGAAGAAAACATTAACCAAATTCACAAAATAAAGGCTTAAGACTTAACTATTATTGGTCACAAATATCAAAAGAAATATATGTTAATAAATGCAAATTAATAAGTAAAACCAGGAAATATTTATATGAACACGTGCGGGATTAGTTCAAAGGGAGATACATCCTTATATATACATACATCCGGTTGGGAAGCAGTCAACTATTAATTTATTCGACTAATTTGGAAGTGGGCTCTCTCCTTTCTGTACGGTTTTGGGTTACAAAAAAAGGTCTGATATCGGGGCAATTAACCAACGCAGCCAAGAAAAAATACAGAACAGCATCAGTTGGGAGCTCTGGCGATAGTTAGCCCAATTAACCCGCCCGGCCGCAAGTGGCCCACTTATCCCGGGGCCAGGCATCAATGGTTTTAACTTTTTTGCCCGACTTTCACAGCAATTTCACAATTTCGAGCACATACACACACACACACACACACAGAGTACACAGAGTAGTGCAGGCCAGGACCTGTGGGTGTGGGCCATGAAATTGTCATGCTCTAGTAACTGTCCTAACTGAACTGAACCGAACTGAACGGAGCAGAGAAACTCTTGGGAAAGAAGGGAACTGCAGATGCAGCTGCAGCCGTCAATATGCGACTGTTTTTCATGCATCTGAGCCACGTGGTTTTCACACACAAAGCCGCGCCAGCTTGGCAAGCTGGGAAACTGGTTTCCCAGTTTAAATTGGAAACCCGAAGTGAAAACTTCTGATTCGATCTGTCTCCTGGCTCCTGACAGGGGCGGGGCGGGCATATTGGAAAAGTTCGAGAGAAATTAAATATGCAGCTTAAAGAGGATGGCCAGGCACTTAAATCTGAGCCAGGGTATTAGGAAAGCCAAACTATTTTGGCAGATCAAAAATAAACTAGCTGCAATAAAAGCCTGTTAGACAATGGAATTAAAAGGATTAAGATTTGTAGTTTATTTGTCAAACTCAGAACAATAAATGGCTTTAGAATAAAAAGACATGCTTGCAGGCATTAAAAATACTGAATAATTAAAGCAACAAATATTGTTAATAGCCTAAGGCCATGACTATGATAAAGGAAATATTCTATTAATAAATACATTTATAACCTCTGCTAAAAAATAGAATTCAATACAAATGCCAGTCAATTTTATTGTTTATTCGTTTAAGGACTAACATTAAATAGAAATGCAAAATAAAAGCAAAGAAATATTGTTTGTTTAACAACATGAATAATTGAATAAGTGAATATTTGCCCAAAGTATTTGCATATTTTGCTCGTTTGTTTGTCAGACTACGTTCATGTCTCGAACTCGAGCCTCCACATTTTTCGGCCCTTCAAAGTGCTTGGCCTGCACTGCGGAGATTTTAGGAAAATATTTCAATCCTTTTTGGTTACATTATGCAAATATCTGGGATTCATTGAGCCGCGGATTTGGGTGCAGCGAGCGATGCAGTTTGTGCAACGACCCGCTGGCCTTCAAAATCCCCCGAACCGGGGACTAGACATGCACCGGGGGCATATAAATATTGATTTATACGGGGAATATGCATTTATATATCTGTGGAACGTGCATGCGGCTGGCTGGCTAAATATTAATGCGCTCTAAATAAAAAAAAGCCGCAGGAGGAGGAGGCGGAGGCGCAGCTGAATTGTTTTTTTCATTTTCGGCCCTAAGCTCTCTGCTGTCTGTTTATTTCTATTTTCAGGCTCTCGCTCGCATTTAGTGCTCTTTTTTTGGTATTTCGTATTTCGTTTTTGTGTTTGTGCATTTTTCATTACAGCATTGACAGTGACAGCGACTGTATCTGGAGTGTGTGCCCCAAAAGGCATGTGTCCGTGTGTGGCATGCAACAATGGCTGCGCTAGATAGTCGCTAGCCAGTTCACTGTGTGTGTGTGCAGTGTATGCCCTGCCCCTGAGGCAAAGACGAGGCACTGTTTTTTTGTTGTTTTTATATTGTGACGATTTTACAAACACCCCGTTCGACGCTGCCCCTCGGGGGCACGCACAAATGTGGCACAGCCACTGGCTGTGTTCTAGTTTCCCCATATTGCTCGCCTGTTGTTGCCCCGCATACACACACTCGGAACAAATAGTTCCAGAATCACAAGAATCAAGAATGTGTCCCTCAAAGTCAAGAACATGTACTAAGGACTTGAGATACTTTTATTAAGACTGGAAAATGTGAATTTAGAAGTCTGAATTCTTCCATGCGAGGCTTGAAATATTTAGGAGGCTTTATCGGATAGCTAAAATAATATAGTTACTGATTTAGTTGTTAAAAGTATATAATAAAAGTGTTTATAGTAAATACATAAAGGTTTCTTTTTAAGTTGAAGGCTATTTCTTTGGTTTTATTCCAAGAATTATTTTCAAAATAAAATCTCATGCCAGAGATCTTAAGGAGCTCCTTGCCAAGGTCTTGAATTAAGTTAATAAAATTCTTAAAAATGATTAAAATATAATTTTTATACAGAAATAACTTATAGAAGATAAAAAAATTTGGTTTTTCTTCTTAAAAATATTTTAACATGGTTAGCTTTATTTTCAACTACGAATAAAAACTCCTTCCTCTGATTACCCAATCCTGGCTTGACTTTACCCCTAAACCTTTCATATTTATGCCCCTAAAACTCCTGTTAGGCTCACTTATTTCCTCCAGTGCAGCCTATATCCGCCATTCGATGGTTTTATTCGCATTTTCTACTCAGTATTTGCCGCCATGATTCGGCAAACCAACCAACATTCCCTCTCTGTCTGCGTCTCTGGCTCTGGCTCTGTCTCTGTCTTATTGCCGGGCAATTTCTGGCTTTGTTGATTGCTTGACAAATTGCCAGCCAGAAAGCTCTGAGGGAAAGCGGGGATATAGTCCGGGGACAGCAGGAACAGCAGACAACAGAGAGAGTTGTAGACAAGTGTTCTGGCTGCTCCTGCGGGGCTTTCGTTGCTGTCGTTGCTTTTATTGCTGTTGTTGCGGTGTCAGGCATTGACAGGTGATGCACAGGTGATTTCCGCGCTCATCGCCTGACCTGTCACTGCACTCGACAGCGCCAATGAAATGTAACAAATTAACGATTTCTCCTCTCTATATATCTCTCGACTACTTGCGGCATTTAATTTGATATTTGCCCCGAAATAAACGTCGAATGCCTTTTGACAATATTTCATGCATTACGGCGAGCAGCCCTAATTAAATTAAATTATCCTTGTTCGGTGAGCAGGCAATATACGCCGCAAATTGCCATGAATACCAAATGGAAAATGGCCCATAAAATAAGTATATATAATATTTGTGTGTAATTTTTATTCGCTGGCTGTTTGTGTTTGCTGTTTGCTGTTTTTAGTCAAAAGTCATTGGGATGTTTGTGTGATATTTACCGCAAATGCCGCATGCCGCAATGTATGCTATAATAAAAATAAGTGCCGCGGGTTTTTGCAGCCAGTCAAGGACACGGCCATGCTTGATGCGATATAATCCACTTGATGCCGGCATATTGTTGTTGTCCTCCTCGTACTTGTAGTTGTAGTTGTAGTTCTTCCTGTTGATTTTTAGCTCCTCGTTGTTGTCGCACTTTTGCCTCTTTTTTGGCGGCTGCCAACTGTTTTGCATTTGTAAATCAATTTATCGGGCGCTTTAATTTCATTTCATTTGTCACTGCACTGGCAATTCAATTTGATGCTGACATTGCCGTAATTAAAACGTTTTGTTTCGTCGCTTTTCGCTTCTAATTGTTTTTATTTTTTTGTGTTTGTGTTGTTTTTCATTCTTTGATAGATTCAACCTTAATTAAATGCAATTTCTGCCTTGATTTATGCACATTTTAAGCGCCATTCGCAATTAACTTTTTGCTATTTTTTATTGTTTTCCTTTTGTCACGTTTTTCTGTTTAAATGGATAGTCCTTTGGTCACAGTTAAGTGTCACATTTTTGCCTAAAAGCACTGAGCTGCCATATGCCACCGAAAAAATCCACCCAAAACCACGTTGCGTATTCGCCGCGTTGACCGCGTAAAAACTGGACCGAACGGAACCCGTTACCGCTGCGGCCAACGCTTAACTGACTGAGCTCGTCGTCGTTGTTGTTTTGCCTTCGCCTGCACTGCTGGTTGCTGCTGCTGCTTTTCCTGCTTTTCCGCTTTTCCAGCTAGCGCCTCAGCCGCCTGTCTGTTTACTTTACGCTTTCGCACGCGACTGACACGAGGACCCAAGGAAAAGCAGCAGCAACTGCCCAGCAGCAGCCGTGGCAAGTCTGCACAGACTTCGTTTTATGTGGGCTGCTCTCTCATTTTCCGCTTAGGGGAAACTCAAAGAGAGCGAGCTCTTCGCTCTGTGATTTTATAGCATCTCCGGTTCGTGGGAAATGTTTGCTTAATTGGTCCTTGGGGAGGGAAGAGCAGAGACGACTCGAATCGGCCTGCTTGTTTGTTGTTCTTCCGCGAATCGAATCAAAGTGGGGGGTTACAAAGAGAATGGGAAATAAAGAAAAGTTTTTAATAAAATTTGTGCGTAATAAATACAATTTAAATTGTTGGGAAACAAACTACTAGCTGTATTGGGAATATTATAAGAGAATGTTGAGTAAATAAACAATGCAATAAACAATGGCAACAAAAGAAGCTGGAAGTATTAATTTAGTTTAAAATTCGAATACTGAAGCTTTTTAAAAATATATCAGGAAATATGAATTACAAACTCTTGGCTATGTTAAAATTACAATAAATTTATTTAATTTCACAAAAAAACTTAACTAACTTAAGTATATTGTTATCTTTCTTTACTTCCTGATTTTAAATTAAATGATTAACACTAAAAAGAAAATTCTACAAAATATATTAAAACAAAATAAAAACAAAATAGCTAAACAAACTATTATTTATAGTGATTATCTAAATGTATTTGAACTGTCTTTTAGTTAGTTAATTTTTTAAGTCCTATTTGAATTATTTAAAAGCTTTCTTAATATTGCAAATAATTTCTTTAAAATATTTACTTGATGTTTAATGTAATTCTCGTTTTTCCACATCTAAGTAAACATTAAGTTTTACGAAAACCATCTTCAATATTGGTATTTCCCCAACGAACAGCTGTTGGGATTTTTATAGCAAACATTTCTCGAAAACACAGCAAACCCTTCCGGCTTGCTCTCTTCCGCTCTCTCTTCCTGGCTGTCCCTGCGCATAGTTTCCCTCTCTGACACTTCTCTTTCACTCTCTCTTTGTGCAGCCGTTCGCCGAGTGCCGAAGGCACTTCGCCTTCGTGCTCGTCACGCGTCTCGTCTCGCCTCGCTGCGCTTCGTGGACAAACAAAGCGCCAGCAAACCGCTTCAATTTGGGTTATTGTGCTGAAATTAGTTGCAACCGAGTTTCGGGTTGGCCCTCAGCTGGGGCCAACTTTCCTTTTTGGCCAGCTCACGCTTTGGGCCAGCGCAGAATGCTCTGCATACTTTTGGGACTGGCCAGAAATCCGCCAGAAGAAGAAACCCGAGCCAAAGACGGCTAACATGCTGCAGACCTTGTCCAGCACTGAAAGCATTTTCGAGTCGGTCGTCTTCTCTGCTCGCTGCCGAATTCTGCATGACTTCATCGGGAAAACAGGAGAGGAAAGGGCTTTTACTGGGGAATTGTCATTCTTTCAAGTGGTTTTTGTAAAAGAAAAGAGTCAATATGTTAGCTACCAGCATAAAAATTAATCTGGTACCACTTTAAACCTTAAATGAAACCTGGAACTAGGCGATAAAAATAGTTAATGCTTAAACTGAAAATTAACAAGGTTAAAGTTTGTCTTTAAATATTATTCCTTACCAATACTTTATATATATTCTCTACAACGAATCTCCTCTCTACATTACTCACCCCTTAAGTAGCCACTGGAAAATAATAACCATATATCAGGCAATGAAAACCTGACCATCAAACATTTAGCCTTGTATGTTAATTTCCTCCCAGCAAAAGGCTCTGCGATATCTGCCACACTGACCATCTCAATCTCACTTTCAGTTGCTTTCCTTTTTCGCCTTCCGCTCCCCCGGATCCTGTATAAATTGCCGGCAATTCCTGTTTTGCCGGGACATATAAAAAGTTACACTTGCCGGGGCCCTCACTTTCGCCTTCGTTTTATGTACCCGCAGCCGCAGATTGCTGCAGCTTTCATTATCTAAAAACAAGAAAATCACAGACAATCAGTTAGCGCTGCTCAAGCAAATAAACTCGTCAGGACCCGGCACATACACACACACAGAGAAAAAAGTGAAAGGAGTCTCGGAAGGACAGAAGAAAAGCTGAAGAGGAAGGAGCCCAGACAGACAAGAAGTTTTCCAGCTCGTGTGCTACTGCTGCTGCTTTTTGTTGGGTTTCTAAGCAAACTCGGGGAAAAAGTTTGCCCAGAGTTTTGGCAGCCGCTTGCCGGCTCCAGTTTGCAGTCAATGGTGCGTCATTATTTTCATTTATTGGCACAATCAGTCAACGTTTTATTTCCGGAATGTAATTAGGTAAACTGCCATAGACAAAGCCATGGACAGACACACACATACGCGCCGGAAATACGCTGACAGATGCAGATGGGAGCAGGGAGCAGGGAGGAGGGAGCTGGGAGCCAGGAGCAGCCAGCGAGTGTCCTTTATGGCAGAGTAATGCGAGAACTTCACTCCGCAGCAGGGGACAGCCTGCAGGCAGCTCTGGGCCACAAGGACTCTTCAGTGTGTGTGCATTGTCTGGCCCTAAGCGGCTGCTTTGCTACACTGAGATCATTTTACTATGCTTAGCTTGAGTCTAAAAAGGAAAATTAGCCTAAAAAATACAAATTTTGTGTTAGAAACTATATAAATTAATTAATTGATTAATTATGAATTTATTCCGAAATATTTTATAGTTTTTCCGGTGCCTAGTTAATCCTTTACTGCTGCAGTATGCTTCTATATAATCCCAGAAATATATATTCTCTATATAAATACCCAAGTATTGCTTTAAGCGTGTGCCAAGTGCCAGAAAATAGTTTAGGGAAAATTACTCATACGCCAAGTGGGCGATGATGGAAAACAACATCTTCGATGCTGCTGGAAAATTGAAAACAAATGGCCAGGATCTGAAGGATAGACAAGGCTAGCGGGTGGGGGTTCCGCTTAACAAGGGAAAACATCTCCAACCAAATGGAAGTAGAAGTAGAAGTGAAAAACAAGCTGCAGCAGCCAGCGTAAATTTTCAAAAATGCTGCCACCTTCGGATGAAGCGTCAGCTTCAGCATCAGCTTCACCAGCAGCAGGTAGCCCGAACTGAAAATGGAAAAGTTTCTCCGCGCCGAGATGAATTGCTCGCGCTGCCGAGCCAGGAGCACAATGCCCAGGAAGAGGCCAGGGGAAACCCAAAGCCAACCAGCAGCTGGCAGTGAGTGAAGCGAAGCGTTCCAGATAGAATTTGAGCGCGCAGTAAATTTTTCAATCGACTCGCTAATAAAGGCAATAAATATTCGATTCGCTTTCGTTTGCCTCCGTTTTCGTTTCGTTTCGATTCGTTTCGTTTCATCTTGTTTCGATTGAAGTATTTGCTTTCTGCTTTCGCCTGTATAGTTTTTGTATTATGTTTGGTAATCTTCGGTTTTCCACCGAGAAGCTTTTCTTATCGGACGGCAATTGTCCGCTCTTATTTTCAATTTTCCCCCGCCCCGGCCGGCCGCCATTGTTTTCCTTGTTAGACACTGCGACAGCGAAAATTTCATTTCGTCTCACTGCATTTCACGTTAAATTGAATTTAACGTGCTGGCATTTTTCACTCCTACCTGGCTAGCTGGCTGGCATTATTCCCGAAAACATAGCTCACAATTTCCACTGTTTCCCAGCGTTATTTTCCATCCCATTTTCGCATTTCCCCGGCTCACCTCCAGCTCCCCCTGCCGAGCAGCAGCCATTGCAGTGCATTGTTCCCTGTCCGTTGTTCGCAGTAAATAAAAGCCGAGGCAACAAAGCAGAAATGAAGAAATTCCCCAAAATGGAAATGTGTCACACAATGTCCTGCTCGGACTGGGACTCGTTCTCGGACTCCTTTCGGCTTTTCCCTGCCCCGTTTGGAGTCCTTCTGGAGCCACAAAGCGGGAATCAAAGGCTTCATTGGCAGGACCAAAGCGCTGACTCAACTCGGATGGAAGAGTCAATAGTTTTACAGCCTCATTTTCATTTTTCAACCATTTTCCGGGAGGGCCGAGCCTTGGCACTTAAGCAAATTGAATATGGAAATTGATTTTTATTGTAATTCCTTCCCCGAATCCTAAATCCCCTAGTCCCCAGTCGCTGCCAGATTAGATTATCATCGATTTCCCCAGGAATTTCGGGAGTCGGCGAACTTTGGCCAAAGTTTATTGAAATATTTAGCGGGAACTTAAGTAATAAGTTGCCGAATCAGTACGCAAAAGATTAAAGTCCAATAAATTGCCAGACTGGCGCGGGGGAAACTCTTTCAAAAGCGCCGAAAACCACGGCTGAAATTGGGTTTTCATTGGGAAATTACTGGACAAAGTTTTGCCCAGTCCGCCGCCAGATAGTAATGGACTTTTAAGCTCTTTGAGCCGCAAATTAAAGGGCCTTCAAGTGCTTCGCTTCAGTTCCAGTTCCAGTCCCAGCTGCAGCAGTCACCTTCAGAAGTGGCTACGAAGGACCCTCCTCCTCCAGCTGCCAGTCATAAATGCTGCGTTTTGCATTGATTGTTTCTGCAGAAATTCCAACGGCACTGAGCGATGGCTTCCATGTCCTTAATTATTTTTTTTCGCCATATTCCATCGGGGCCCGGTGACGAAACGAGCTGCCAAGCGGCCAATTATCCGCCATAATGCCGTGATTTAATTTAAAAACCTGTCACAGAGGCCTGCCTGGTGATGCGTGTGTCAGAGCCTTGCCGGCTGACAAAAAAGCGCGAAAAGGCTTTGTCCCCGGCCGTATCTTGTTAATTATGCCCAAGGCCGTGTCGGGGAGTGAGGGGAATATATGTATGACAATGACACCTTTTGGCCGTCCGAAACGCGGCAATTTACGACTTAATCTGGCCAGTAGCATCTTTTGTCTTCGCCGCTTGAACAGGGGCCCTCTCCAATGAACAGGGGCCCAAAGCCCCGGGCTTACGCACCGGCTTATATCCGTTTAAGCCCGTTTCATTACGGCCAGGCGAGCGAGACAAAGGGACAACTGGCTTAGTTTGTTGGCCAACTCGCCGCTTTGTTGGCTGGAAACAATGCAATTAGCCAATGCAGTCAGTATCTTGCATTTATGGTTAACAGAGACCATTCGAACCATCACCCAATTATGGTTAATTAACTTTTGTGGCAGCAAACCAAGGTGCAGTCTGTCTGCACATTTTCTAAAGTTACCATTTCTAGCTCTAAGCCTGAAAGTGAAGCAGTCATCGGGCCATCCCTTTGCCAAGTGGCTTTTCCCTTTCATTGTTGCCACAGTTTTGCAATTCCCTCGCCCCGTTCTTGCCACAATAATGCCGCAATATGGCAGCCGAGAAAGCTTCGTTTCTCGGAGGCTAAATCGAGAAGCTAAAGCTCATTTATCATATTCAGCTGATTGATATTTCACAATTAATAATTGCCCCGACGTTCGGCTTGATTGGCATAATGTGGAAATTCACTGGCTCTTAAATATTCCAGCTGGCAAAGTTTTTCTCCTCCTCGGAAGGGAGAGCTTTCCGTCGAACTATTATTGTTTGGCAGATAAAAAGTTTGAGTGATGTGTGGGCTTCAGCTACAGAATAAAGTTATTTTTCGAGGGTTTTAGGTAATTGAAAATCAATTTTTGTTTTAGTTTTTTGTTCTTGAATATTTTTCCAGGCAGTTAGGAGTTGTTGAGTTGTAAAAGCGATAAATATAATATTTATTTGCCTGAAAAATATGAGAAAAACAAATATATATTTAATGTTAAAGTATCTAGGAAATTACTGAACATTTAGTTTATAATTTTAGCTTGTGAAATTTAAATTTTTTCGAGTTAATAAAATCCCTTCTTAATGAAACTCTTCTCAGTAATATATCATAATAAATGAAGCGCTGCAGCTCCCATTACCACAGCCACCAGAGTACTCCCCTCCAAGGTGCAAAATACTGCAACTTACCACTTAATCCTGGCTTAAGTAGCCTCCTTTTAGTGTCCACCGCCCTCATCCCCACCGCAGACCAGTTGAAATCCCGCCCAAAATCCACATCCCGGCGAAGTAAGAGGGAGCAAAAATCGAAAGCGCCGCCTTTTGTCTTTTGTTTGCTGATTGCATTACGTCCTCGGGGGCTTTTGGTAGATCTCTGTGGGTGTATGTAGGGCAAAAGTTTTAAATTAAAAGTCCAACGGCAGCTTATGGAACAGTTTATATCCGCTTAAGCCCAAGAAAACCATACGGACACCGGGGGAAAAATTCAGTTCTAGGAGAAAGAGGAGGCGGCATGGAAAGTAATACCTGCTGATTGGTCAGCAGTTCAGCGATTATCTTTACAGAGATATAGGTAATCTAATCACTCTCTTTCTTGAACGAATAAAATTCGCGAGAATTTCTGGTGACGTCAAAGAGATTTCTTGAGAATTTTAAACTTGTACGATGTTTTTTGGGGGTGGGAATGATAAGGCAAAAATATAATACATTAAAATCAGGCTTCTTATTAACCATTATCTAAACACTTGTGGTTTTTGTTTAAGTTCTCTTAATTTAATAACAGGTTTTGACTTTATTCAGGGACTAATTGGTTTCCCTTGGCCCTGGAGTGACGTCAAAGAGATTTCCTGGGAATTTCAGCGGGGTTCTACAATTTAATATACACTTTTTCGCTGTTTGCTGTTTGATTTGGCTTGCTCTTTTCGGGAGTTTTAAATGAGCTACACACACTTACACTTACACTTGCACCTACACCCACACAATTTGTGTGGGGCTCCGGGGAAATGGAAATGGAAATGGAAAATGGAAAGTAAACTGTCGGCACATGTGTGTTTATATTGCTAATAACTTGACGTCTGCCTTTGTATTTGTCTTTGCCGGAACGAAATTAAATTCCTCGTGTCAGCCAAGGGAACATTTAACCTCCAGTGGTTGCTGAAACGCTCAACGAGATGGGCCCGTCCATGGCCTGTCACAATCAGACTCGAAAGAGCCCCGGGGCCCGGAATGTATGCCGGATTGTGGTGGAGAGGGACACAGAGGAGCACGCACCACCCGCAACATAAACTAAAATAGAACTTTTGATGTCAGGCGACACAGTCAGCAGCAACAGTTTGCTGACCACCGAGGATGGGATGCGGGGTGCGGCTGTAAATGTGGAGATGGAGAGCCCTAATTAGTTTTTATTAGGATGCACATGTGGCCGCCGCTCCCTCCCTCGCTGCTGCTGCTGCTGGGCAGGTGCCTTTTCCGACTCCAACTCCAACTCCCACTCCATTTCCTATTTTTTAGATTTTACACTAAGAAAAACTACAGAATCCAGAGAGAGAGAGAGAAAAATCTACCAGCACAAGTACTTGGAAATAATTAAAACAAACTCAAAAGCAAATACATTTTTTATTAAAATTTTCCTTGCCTTATTTCTAATTTTAAAAGTGAATTTCTTCCTAGTTTAAGTGCATTTTTTACCCAGTGTCCTCCTCAGCAGTAACAACAAAAGCGGCAACAGTCGCTTCCTGTTCGTGGCTTACACTGCCGCCGGAAACGGAAGCGGATGTGGATGCGTGTGCGTGAGCGTGTGCGTGTGCGTGGGCCTGTTCAGGTTCAAGCGCGCGGCAAGTGCAACTGTTGCGACTGTGAAAATTTGCAGTTGCAACTGCAACAGATGCAGTGACCCACACGAGTGCGGAGTGGGAAGTGTGTTTGCGGAGTGGATTTAAGTGCAAAACGCATCATGTGGTTAATGCACTTTAATTGCTGTTAGTCGAGCCACGGCCGCCCATTTCCAGTTGGGCTCCAGGTCCCGGGTCCACCCTGAAAAGCCTCCCTAAATGCAGCACCTGCCCGTGCGCGTCATTTAACTTGATTAAAGCTCGCATTCGGGATAACTTTGAGGCACTTCTAAGCGGCAACAAAAGCGGCAACGGAGCGCAGCACTAAAACGTAATATCCACGCTGTAAAATCAACTGGAAAAACCCAGCGGCGAACCAGTAAATCTACGACACACAAAGGAAATGTTACAGCGCCAGCCTCCTCGCTTTTCTCCGCTTTCTCCGCTTTTCTTCGCCGTTTCCCTGGCACTTTCCCCGACAATTCCCCGGCGTGCAATGAAAGCGTTAATAAATTTCATGAGTCCTCGCATAAAAACTTTCGTCCAACGCCGACGCCGTCTTTCCGATTTAGCCCGACATTGCTCGCTTTGAAATGCAAATTCTGTCGCCCCCTTGAAAAATGTAAATCACATTTACAATCAGATTAAATCTCAATAAGCATTGGACTAAAATTCAAATGCCATTTTGCCATTAGACCGCACAAATATTGTCACAGAAATCAAGGCCCTCCAGCTTTCCTGCTTTCCAGCTGGGTTTTCCCCACATATGGCGCAGCGGGTGTGCTTCCACCTCTCTCCCTTTTAGCTCTTTTTGTATTTATTTTAAAACATGGCAGCAAATGCCGAGCAACACGAAAATGTTGCATTGAATTAACATTTAGAGAACACAACAAAAACAACAAAAGCAAACAACAAGAACTCGGCAGCTACATGTTACACATTTTTAATGTTCTCCGAAATGGCGCTTTAAAAAAAAATGAAAATATAATATAATTTTGCCAGGCAGAAATGCAAACTAAAAATAAATTAATGCAAATAATTTACAATGGAATAAAGTGTTGACGTGGGAAAAGTTTTCCCTGGGAAATTTGCATAAAAAACTTATTACGCCGGGAGGGAAGGAGAGCTCTTCAGCACCTGGGGAAAAAGGGCCATATTTAAATGGAGTGCACACACACACTTAATTGATCTCCGTGTATTAAGTGAATGTTTATGCACTTTCCAAGCGCTCTTAAAAACTTATAAATACCTGACTCACCTGGCATGCAGCCACTATCTCTGGCCCTAAGTCTCGGAAACTGAAGACGAGCGATAAAGCGGGGTAAGTACAGCCATTTGCTTGATTTATCACTATTTTTATCGTGGCCACCATGGCTGAGTCAACAGAGTTATACTTGTAGTACTTTATTATAGAAGTTATTTTCAGTGCACTTAAAATTATATTATGAAGTATTTGACATCATTTTAGGTACACTTGTGTATTTTAATGCCTTCATAAAAGGATTATTCAAAAGTATTCATTGAAAATAATCATAGTTTCTGCATATAAAATTTGGGAACCTTTTAAATAAATTTTAAAGAGATTATAAATTTCCTCTTTCTTTTTAAAATGATTAAATCAACATGCCAATCTTATAATCCATTAAATAAAATGTCAGTCTTGGTCATTTGAATATTTGATTAATTTATTAAGAACTTGCTGTTTGCAGTAAACGACAAGCTATTAAATTCTTGACACCTTTTCGAATATTTAATAAATATAATTCCCCAATAAATAAATTAATATATATTTCTTTGGCATATTTTTACAGAAACATTTAATAATAATATTTCCCCAAAATTAACTAAAACTTATTTTCCATCTTTTGAACTCCTGAAATTCACGTTTAATTCGTAGATAAAGTACTATCTTTTCTACAGAACATAAACGCAGAACGCTTTAAGGACTCCATCCTTCGCTCCTGGCCCGTTGTCCTGTGCCATGGCTCTTTTCCGGTTGCACTCTTAAAATTAAAACTGCCATTGTGCGTGACTGTCTAGACCGCGCATTTATTTGCCCGTCGAGTTGCAGCCAAACAAAGGAGGAGGTGACAGCGGCAAAGGCATTACCAGCAACGGTGGCAAACAATGCGCAACAATATCCATCCTCTACAGCCATTGCCATACACATCCATGGCCATTCCATTTTTAATGACAGCACAGTCGGCCCACCCCTGCTCGCATTTAAAGCGACACTCGAGCTGTCTCCCCTCATAACTCGCATAAATCATTGCGCTTTTCGGGCCTCTGTGTAATGAAAGTGCTTAACAGCCACTCGAGATCTGAACAGAGCCCAAGCCCGAGCCGAAACTGAAACAGAAGCAGAAGCAGGAGCAGCGCCAGAAGCCGCAGTGTAAAGCCACTTCAAGCGCATTACATGACTTACCACTCCAGATGTATAAACCCATGGAACAAGAGTCTCTCCAGCTACGGCATGGGGGATTGGCAATGGGACTAAGAGACCATCAGCCAAAATGATATGACACCGGCAGCGACAACCCAATCTGATTCGAGAGTCGGAGCACCAGAGCCGTGACTTGTGGCTTACCTCCTCGGTGAGACTGACTGTCAGAACAAATAAAACGGCTGCCCACATTCAAATTAGCACTTGTCGCCCCGTTAAATCTGGCTCCTGGGAAGTTCCGGCGCGACCAGATGCGACTGGCAGGCAGTGCACGGCGAGAAATTACAGAAAAATATATAAAGATAGCTTTTAAATGAAGGAGAAAGTGTGAGATATATTTTCCTTGTTAATTTCTGTACAAACAACCAAGCTTATCAGCCATTATGTCATTAGATTGATTGATTTTTCCATGGCAAATATTTATGAATTACCAGAATTAATTGATTATCAAATTCTGAGAAAACCCTATTCATTCATGCCTTGTTATCGCATTAAATAATTATCAAAGCGAAACTTTAAATTAAAAACAAACAAATAGAATTACATAAGATTATACATAAATGAAAAAAGTATTTAAATATTTTAAAATAGGAGCGATTTTGAATTCGTTAAAATAAATACCAGGAATACCTATTTTTCATGCAGATATTTATGTAAATATGATAAAAAAATTAAATTACAATTTATATAAATTATATAGGCTCTAATGACATACATTTAGTATCAGCTAATAAGACTAAAATATATCTTTAATTTATATTTAATGTAAAAATGAAGGAATAACTACTCGTCCTGGGCTTATTTAAATTTTAGCTCTTGAAATAAATTCCCCATACTTATCGAATTTTTTCTATACTTTTCAGTTTAATATACATATTATTTCCCCGTGCATCACCGCCAAAAGTTGTTGTTGAGTCAACCTTCCCGCTCCCATTCCCATTCCGCCTGCAGTTTATGCTTTTGATAAATCGTTCGAGTTGCGACGACTTTTCCAGCAAAGGTGCTTGGAACAATGTCTCAGCTTATAAATCTTGTTTGGTCTATCGCAAGATGTATGTGAGCCGCACACGTGGAGTTCGCTTTTGGCTCCTCCCGAGCCCGGGTTGAGTGTGTGTTTTTGATAAATACGCGGCTGCCAAAAGAAGCCCTTGGGTCCGCCCCAGAGACTGTCAAGGACTTTAATAGGGCGAGGACGACAAATGTAGCTATGCACGACTCCAGAGCGTGAAAGGCTAATTAGATGACAGTCAATTTGTATATTTTTTAAGGCAGAAAACTTTTGTTTTTTGTTTACTTGACAGTGAATTATTTTCGATCGAGTTGATAACCGAATTCATGGAAATTGGTTGACCTTAGCCACGGTGAAATTAGTTATCAGGCTTTCTGGCTATCAGCTAGTGGTTCTGGGAACCGGCCAGGAGTTCTCGGAATACGCAAAAATCTAAAACCTGATTTATAGTCATGTAATCGCTGAGTGGCTCTCCAAAGCGATCGGCGCACTCCTCAAAGGTGACAGATTGTGATTCAGCAAGGCCGAAAATGGGCTCTTATATCACAGTATTATTATATATTCCCGATAAAGCCAGCAGACTGCCAGACCCCAGAAACCATAAAGGTGTTTTGGGCTTATCTTTCCCGCGACATGGAACCCTCTGATTGGAGTGGGAGTGAACCTGGCAACCGTTTCGGAGATGGGTTTTAGCCCTGCAGAAAGCCAATTAGATGAACATTTGTCATGTCTTCTTGTTTGGCTCTATCTTATCTCAGTGCATTGCCAATTAGCAGAGGTTACCTGGTTAATTTTAGCCCCAAAGGCAGATCGAGAGACGGAGCCTGATGTATAAAAGGGGCTGCAGACTCTGTAAGTTGTCAGTAATTGAAGTACGATCAGCTCCAGTTTCAAAGATGCAGCTCTACACACAAGTTATCCTGTTGGCCGTGACCTTGTTCAGCGTGAGTTAATATACAAAATTATATATGGAATATTTATACAAGTTGACAGAACTATCACCTGATTGTTAGGTAAGCAGGGACAAGTGTTCTCTTAGAAAATCAATTTCTGTGGCGTGTGTCGGTTGCTATCTTTGGCTATAGTATAGATATATATGCCATATATTTATTTAAAAAGATAGTAAAGGCAACAAAGTACAATGGCAGATTAGAAAACTTATCTAAAAGTAGCAAAAAACTAGTAGCTATTTCGTAGAATTCTTAATAAATATTTTATCTCAATTAAAATTATTGAAATTGAAGCGTAATAAATCCCCTTTAATGCCAGGTCACTGCCGTGCCTCGTTTTGGCGACAACTCGGCCCTCCTCCGCATGGTTATGGGTGGTGAGGTTGAGCCCAGGGCTCTGACCCCTGCCGCCCAGACCTGTGCCAACACCTACATGAATGCCACCCAGAAGAACGGCGACATCCTGGCCAACGCCACCGATGCCTGCGAGCAGGCAGCCAACCGCACCAAGGTGGCCTACAACCAGAGCAGCAACACCACCGTCAACCAGATCCGCACCCAGCTCCTGACCCTCGAGCAGAACCTGCAGCTGTGCCGAAACGAGACCGACTCCGCCCGGTTCCTCAACTGCACCGTGTCCACTGTGAGCTTTAAAAATATTTTAAAACTATTATAACTTGCTAACTTAATTGTAAATATTTTCCCGATAGTTCGACAAGAACCTGCAGCTGCTGGACACCTCCAACTCGCTGGCCTACACCACCCAGACCCAGTTCAACTCCAATGAGACCCAGGTGGCCGCTGCCAGGACCAATTGCATCAGTGCCGCCGTCAGCGAGAACAAGGTTCAGTCCATCCAGGTCGCCAATGACTTTGACACCTGTCTGGCCAAGATCCCAGCTCAAAGGGAGGTGATCCAGCAGGAGCAGAAGCCAGAGCAGAGGCCGCAGCAGGTTCAGCCTGCCCAGACTCACAAAGAGCAGGTGCCAGAGAAGCACCAGCAGCAGCAGGTTGAGGATTTACCTTTGACCAACTAAGCTTTGAATAAGCAAAAATTAAATAAATAAAGGTTTTCATTCAACAAAAAATAGTTTTTTTTTCTATTAGGGGAAAATAAAGATCTTAACAAAAAATATGTAAAAGCCTACACCCTTTAAGGTTATCAATTTATTTATATATTTATTGATAAGGTTTAGCTTGTACTTTTCCTGGGAAATCCTACCTACATTTTCCCTTGTTTTGTTTAACAATCAAAACCTGAACAAACATACATCATGGGAGTTTCCCGAGTCCCACGATGTGTCACCTGGCTACCCGGGCTTCCTGCCACTTCACACGCAGTTCCGATGGCTTTATCATGGTGACGCACAGTGGGGTATTGGACCCGAAAAGTGGCGATCAAATCAGTAAAAAACTAAGTAAAATAAAATCGTTTGTTTTTAATTTAAATATTTTTTTTATTTTTAAAACTAATATTAATTTTTCAAAATTTGTTTTAGTATGATTTTTTTTGTTTTTAAGAATTTTGTAACCAAATTTTTACATAAGAAGTTTCAAAATATTCTAGAGTTTAACAATTTTTTTTATCAGAATCGGACTACTATATCTTATAGCTGCCATATAAAAATATTTTAACTTATTTAATTTTTTTCTAAAAATACCAAGTTAAAAAAAAATAATTGTTTTCTATTATGTATTATTATTGACTTAATATTCTTACAAAATTTAATCAACATTGAATAACTAGTTTTTTTAAAAACTCAAAAAAATTAGGGGGAAAAAATACTACAAAAAAACTGTTCTTTATTTGGTATTTTTAGTCAAACCCATAAATAAAAAAATTTATTTTTATTTTTATAACATTTTATTTATTTATTTAATTTCGGTTTTTTGTAAATCTTTGTTTGTTCAATCTTCGCTAGATGAGTCGCTGTTTGTTGAATAAGTCTCATGGGCGCAAGTACTGATCTCGGCGGGTTTTAGAAACTCAGCAAATTTCTGCAAATTTTTGCAACATTATGTGAGTGAGGCGGTTAAGCTGAATATCTAGGGAATGACACCTCATTTAAACTATCGCATGGGACCGCGTGGCGCATTACTTTTTGTCTACCTAATGTCTAAAAATGTGGAATTTTTAGCGCATTTTTTGTATTTGCAATAATTTTATTTATAAAATTAAAAGTTATAATGTTAAAAAAATATTTAAAAAATAGTTAAATATATTATCTTAGAGATTGCATAACTTTTTTTTGCGTATATTTTCGTTTAAGGAAACCTTTTTTTTTTTCAAAATGCTAAAAAAGGATTTTTTTACTTTTTTAAAGACACAGATTCCTCAGCCTCTGTTAGGTTGAGGAGAGAAATTTATAGACGGTTAAATGCAGAATTTTATGTATTAACAAGAAAATATAATCAAATGTATCGAACGCAACAATCGTTTTTTGAATTAATCGCCACTTTTCGGGTCCAATACCCCACTGTGTGACGACACTGAGACCACTCGGCGTTATCATCAATTAGACTGCTTAAGACTTATCACCTGCCCCGCCTGAATGTGTCTGCCGGGCGGCGAACAATTATAGATAAATGCAATTAAGGAAGCCAGAATAAAAATAAAATAGAAAATATTACAAGTGAAACGCGCGCCGCCTTAAAATGGTCACCTGCCTGCGCAGCCAACTCAGAAGCGACTCGAACCGCCAAGATGGAGGTTCTGTGCAAAATATTAGCGGTGTGCTCGCTGCTCGTCAGCGCCCAGGTGAGACCGGAAATCCCCAGAGGAGGTCATTATGTAATCCCCAAACCCCACTTCCTTAGGCGTTCGCTGGCGTGGAGCCTGCCAAGAACTCCAAGCAGCTCGTCTGGCAGTCCCTGTTCTTCGATGCCGTCACTGGACGCCTGCAGGAGCCGCAGGCCAGCGAGGTCTCCAACCTGGAGGAGTGCACGGCCCTCTACACGGTGGACAACATCGAGATCCTGGTGACGGCCGGCTACAAGATTCGTCGCTGCAGCAATGTGGATTCCCGCTCGATCGAGCGCTATTTCGATGGTCAGAAGGAGCTCTTCGAGGGCGAGCTGATTGGCTGCTCCTTCCGTGAATTGCAGCGCGACACCCTCTCCTGCTACGCCGATGCGGTAAGTTCCTATCGGAAAACCCCTACTCCTCGTCAGGATCTACAGCTGGGAATACTCTACCTTCTAGGTCTTCAACTTGTTCAGCACGGTGCGTGTGGCTCGTCAGGACCCTCGTCGCCGCAGGGCTTGCATCCTCCGTGAGGTGGAGAAGGCAGCGGTCAAGTTGGATGCTGCCTCTATCAGCCTGGCCAACTGCCTGGCCCAGGAGCAGCCTGTGCCACAGCCGCCCCAGAACAGCACCGTGATCCCGCCCCAGAACACCACCGCCGGCGGACCGGGTTGGAACACCACCCAGTGGCCCAACACGAACACCACTCCCAACTTTACTACCGTGGTTACTACTCCCACCCCGCCCTGCAACACCACTTGGTATCCAACCTACCCCACCGGAAATACCACCTACAATCCATGGGTTCCAACCAACTCCACTTCAGGACCTTGGGGAGGAAATACTACCGCCACCCCTTGGTGGCCTACGAATTCTACGGACGCTCCTTGGTGGCCTACCAACTCCACTGAAGCTCCTTGGTGGCCTACGAATTCTACCTCGAATCCTTGGGGGCCTACGAATTCTACAGCCAATCCTTGGTGGCCTACGAATTCTACTGCCAATCCTTGGTGGCCAACTAACTCCACTGAAACTCCTTGGTGGCCTACGAATTCAACTGCCAATCCTTGGTGGCCAACTAATTCCACTGATGCTCCTTGGTGGCCAACCAATTCTACATCCAATCCTTGGTGGCCTACGAACTCTACTGCCAATCCTTGGTGGCCTACCAACTCCACTGAAGGACCTTGGTGGACTACGAATTCTACCTCCAATCCCTGGTGGCCTACGAATTCAACTGAAGCTCCTTGGTGGCCAACTAACTCCACTGAAGCACCTTGGTGGCCTACGAATTCTACCTCCAATCCTTGGGGACCTACCAACTCTACAGCCAATCCTTGGTGGCCAACCAACTCCACTGAAGCTCCTTGGTGGCCTACGAATTCGACCTCTAATCCCTGGTGGCCAACTAACTCCACTGATGCTCCTTGGTGGCCTACTAACTCTACTGCCAATCCCTGGTGGCCTACCAACTCCACTTCAGGACCTTGGGGAGGAAACACTACCTACAATCCCTGGGTTCCAACCAACAACACTGATGGACCGTGGGGAGGAAATACTACTGCCAATCCTTGGTGGCCAACCAACTCAACCGCCAATCCTTGGTGGCCAACCAACTCCACTGACGCTCCTTGGTGGCCAACCAACTCTACTGAAGCTCCTTGGTGGCCTACAAACTCCACTTCAGGACCTTGGGGCGGAAACACTACCTACAATCCTTGGGTTCCTACCAACAACACTGATGGACCCTGGTCTGGAAATACCACCTACAATCCCTGGTGGCCAACCAATTCGACACAAGGATCTTGGACTGGAAACACGACCTACAACCCCTGGTGGCCAACTAACTCCACTCAAGGACCCTCCTGGGGAGGAAACACCACCGCCAACTCCACGGCGAATCCTTGGTGGCCCACCAACAGCACGACTCTTCTACCCAGTACAGTGGCGCCCGGGAACTCCACGGAGGCTCCCTGGAACCGGACCACCGTAGCCGACAGGACGACCACCGCCACCGGGGACTGGTTCAACCACCTCCTGCACGAAATCGGAGACCTGTTCTAGACGCGAGGGAAGGAGAACTCTCCTTGCTGTGGAGAGGGACAGTAGTTTAAGCTCTAGGCCTGCAAATAAATAAACTTATCAGCATTGAAAAGCTTTTGCGATTATGCTCGACGGCGGGCCAATCAATGGGGGCCGAGGGTTGATAAGTTGATAAGCCAGCGCCTCCAATGGCGAGGAGCGAGGAACCGCAAATTAGACGGAGACCACAGCCAGCAGGAGCTGGGAGCTGGGAGCTGGGAGCCCAGAGACCGGAGGCTGGACTGATTAAGATTTATTAGCCAGCTGCGGAGACCGACCACGTGTCGCAGACGGCTGGGGAAAATGATGGATTTCGGAGAGACGTCAGCAAAATATTGCCGATACTCCGGGCCTGGCCTTGAGCCCTGGAGTGGCGCAGGACATTGGGCGTAGGACGTGGGACGTGGAAGGGCGTGGGTCGTAGTTGGTTTAGGCTCGGCAGAAAAACCCGCATACATAACGAGCTGCGAGGCTCCATAATTAGTCAGGATCTGGCTTCCGTAATGAGCTGCCCGGCTATCCTGCTCCCAGCTCCCAGCTAAACCAATAAAATAATCATGGATTAAATAAACGTTATTGGTAGAGCAAAAATCACATCTCTCTCTCTCTCGGCCAAAGGTTGAATAATTGCAAGGGACTGACATTTGCATAACCTCCTGTCTGCCAGCCTGCTGTCGAAGGAGTGGCGAGGAGGTCCTGGTTTGCTGCCACACTGGCTATGGCTCTCTGTGGCTCGGCCACACAAAGGGAACTGACCTAAACAATGGAAGTATGCGCAAAACTTTTAACCTCGGCGCCAGTAGATAAATCAACCTGGATCATCACCCACAGCATTCGTTGTCAGCACACACCTTCATTGTGTGTGCGTCGTCCTGCGAAGGGTAAATCCCCGCCAGACACATGGACACTGGCACAAAAATTTCGAGGTGATCGAAGAATCGTATTAACATGGTACTGACACAAGAAGAATATAATATAAACCGGATTAAAATGTTAATATACCTAAGCTAGAAGTCCGAGAGTCATTATAAATAAATCAAAGTATATTTCACCTGGAAAAAAGCTCTAAGAAATCTTACATTCTTTGGCATATAACTAAGGAACTATGCAAAATATATATATAAAATATATTTTCGGAAGTGTATTTATTTCGAGAATTAAGATGCTAGAACAATTACAAATTTATTTACTTAAAAAACCCTTTAAATTATTAATCTCTTTGTGGTAAAAATAATTTCTTTCCTGCTCTTTCAAGGCAATGAATTTATGCTTTTATGTTTCTTAACTGAGCTCTATAAAACCCCATTTTAACCCAATTTCTCTCAGTGCAGCCACCCACTTTGGCATTGGTATTCTCTGGAGCTGCCAGTAACATTCACGCCGGTGGGCAATGGGCTCCCGTACTCCCGTGTGTGTGTGTGTGCTCAAACATTTTCCCACACTGACCAGGACACTGCAGCTATAAATTGCAGCAGGACCTACCTCGCGTCCCTGTGAGTGTGTGTGCCCGTGTGTTTGCCGTGTGTGTGTGTGTGTGGGTCAATATTTTTTCATGTTAATTCAACTTGCATGGCTGCGGCACCCGGTGCGAGTGTGTGATGGGTCCTGGGCCCAGGACTCGGTCTCGGACTCCTGGAATGTAAATCAAGGCAGGGGAGGCATTCGCCAAAACCAAATCTGACTCCAACTCGCTCTCCGCTTCATTCCGCTTTAACTTTTGGCCCCTCGACCGAAAGAAAAGTTTTAATGGAAAGCGCTCGAAATTAAGTGATCAATTAACATTAATTGCCGAATGCAGAGGGCAGGAAACTTCATAAAAACGTCGGGTCCTAGTCCTAGGTGATTAGATTAAAGACAAAGGATTGACCCTTTGGAAATCAAAAGTTTTCACGGTCGTCGGTTATCCTTACTCCCTCCTCCCAACCCCTCTTGGCAACATAACACTAAACCCAACGTTGAGCATTACGATCTTCCCAGTTCCCGGCACTCTCTGCGCTCCCTGCTAAATTGCCAATTAAGATTTTTAACGATACTGCCCCGGCGAGCGGCGAGCGGGAAACTTGAAATTAGTAAGTCATTAAAGGGAGCGTCGTCCACGCAAAAAGGGAGCAGCCAGTCGCAAGTCCTTTGCTCCTTAAAGACCAAGGTGCGACGGGGCGTGGCTGTTGTGGGAGACACAGCAGCTGACAGGCTGACGTTTGGGTAACTAATAGGCCTTATTTGCATGTTAATTGCTCTCGACTAAGTCAACAGCACCGGCAGCTTCAGCTTCAGCGGCAGCATCAGGAGCATCAGCGAGGGTAAACGACAGCATAAAAGTATTATAATAACAGTAGCACAATTTTCCGGGCAGCAGGAAAAGCACCAACAAGAATAATGAGCGGCAGTGCTGCCAGCAACCCATTTAAAAAACAGGAAAGATCGAGCATTAAACAAGGAAAAGAATTACAAATAAGGGGGAAAACTTTTTTGTTGGAAATTTTATTTTTAGCCAAAGTTTGGCTGGCTTTTAGAGGTTTCTTTTTATTATTATTGTTATTTTTGGGGAACTTAATGATTGCTTATTTAAGAGATAAACTTAAATATATTTCAGAAGAAGCTATTTACTCATTTTAGGAATTTCCTTTAAACTAAACTCAAAATAATGTGTAGTTCCCTTAATTTAAGCTATAATTATCTCAGTTAATATCCCAACATCTTTACATAGTAAATGTTAAGATAAAATCCCTGTTAACATTTTCAAGACTTCTTTTCCATTTTAAAATTATTCCTTTTACATTCTGCCTTCGATTAAAAAATTCAAAAATTAACCAATTAAAGCAAGCAAGCATCCACCCGGTAAAAGGACAACTTCCCAGCTCTGGTAAGGCGGGAAAAGTACAAAATTCCAAGAAAAATCCCCGCCATAGACGCAGTCTTAGACTGAGGCGAGGCGCTAAAAACAAACTCACGTTTTGCATTAATTTTTAGCAGCAAGTGCCGCCGAAAAGTATGCAACACTCCTCTAATGAACCCATTAAATTTAGCAGCCACACGAAATTATGCTACCATTTTGGCAGCCACAACCACACTGTAACCCGACATTGATGTCTCTCCGGGTGTGTGTGAACAACGGTATGAATATATGCAAATAAATCGCTGGCTGACACATTCCCTGATTTTCCCCATAATTGTTTGTATTCGTAGTTCGTTTTTGAGAGCAGCACACATGCTGCGAAATACTCGTATTTCACAGGACGAGAGCCCACAAACTATTTGCCTAATGACAAACATAAAGCAGCAGGCTACATTTTCCGCAAACGCAAAATGCAAAACACAAATAAATAAATACTTCTTCTTCTTTATCGTTTTGTGTTTTGCCTTTTGTGTTCGCCATTTATTTTAATTTCATTTTTAGAATCTGCATATGCATGGCGCTGGCCATTGCGGTTGAAAAAATAGCGGATGGGATGCGCTGCAATGAAATATAACAATTTCTCTAACTAACGCCATCGGCAGGCAAAACCAAACAACTGAAACTTTACCAGGGAATTATATTATATGCTAAAATTATGCAAAACTCTGGCGGATAACTGAAGCCCAAATCCGACTTTTGGACCGTAACCGACGTAGAGTAAACCCTGAAATAAATAACCGCTAAAAGTACAATAATTATTGTAAAATTTACTGCTCAGAAATGAAATTTAAAAGCTTATTAAGTGGTGAGTTTTATGATTATAAAATATTTTAGCAGACTTAGATGGTTAATTTTTCTCTAATATTTAGACAACATTTAATATTTTATTAGGAATATTTCAACTACCCTTACAGTTTGCATAAAATATTTCCTCAAAAATGTGCTAAAAATTCGATAGTAAGCTTGAATAATTTATAAATAAATCTCCCCGAATACTTTAATGTTCTACGATTTAATTATACATTATGATAATGTCGATAACCCTTATTCTAATTACATATAATAGATGTGACAACTGAACGGAAACGCCTGCAATTACCCGAAAGCCGCACAAATCAGAAGCGGGAACGCGACAAAAAACAAAGCAAATTAATTGAGCTGAAAATGCTAACCATTTTGTTAAATCGATCAAAGTTAATTGAAGTCAGGTCGCCGCCATTTGCATGTCATACATATTTAACCGAGAACCTAACCGAGAACCGAGAAAAAAAATCACTCAGCATAACCAAGTGCAACAGCTACAGCAGTCGAAATTAGCAAAAGCACGCAACATGCAATGCTAATCATAAAATTACCCTCGTGTTCGTGTTCCTCTGCAATTTGCGCATAGTTATGGAAATGTGCGATTAACCGCTAACAAAGACAGTCGAAAAAAGTACGAGAAAACAGCCATAAACCTCGAAAATCAAGCACATAATTCGAGCCCCAATTTGTGGCACACGCAACACGGGAAAAACAATTGCAGGGAGGCCGAAAAGATTGCAGAAGTAATCCCGCAGTATCGGCTTCAACACATCATATAAATAAAGCATTAATTTTCAATGAAAACGGTGAACCCTTTGCCACGTGCCACCTGAAAAAAGAAGGAAGAAGAAAGAAAGGATATAGGGCTACGACTGATATAATATTTTCTTGATAAATTATTAAGCTGTATAATAAATATCTAAGGAGCTCAACATGATATATAAAATTCATTAACAAATATTTTTACGGAAGCGAAATAATAATTTAGCCAATTATTTTTGTTATAATATTTGTTGCAATTTAAACTGTGACTTTCATAGCTTTCAGCGATTTTAAATCACCTTTTGGATATAATTTAAATAATTTTAAACCACAACATATATCTTTGCTTTCTTAACCTTCTAGAATCCAATATACCCCTTGCAGCTCCGCCTCTTCCAAGGTACAAAAAGGCAGGAACGAACCCAAATCACTTGCAATAAAAAGTGTAATTTGTATAGTAAATATGTAAGTGAGGTGTGAAAGCCATAAAATCGCGGGCAGGGCTGCCACGTGCGAGCCCAGGTGACTCCATACACTCACCATACTCGTATATAGTTGCCAGCAGGAAGTCACATGCTTAGCGGAAGCTCAAGCTGCTAACTATGAAATAGTCGTAGTCGTAGGCAAGTTCATCCTTATCTTTGCCGCAGGCCATGCCCATAAATTCACAAGTGCGCCCATTAACGCCGCCAGAGTCTGGCCGAAAGTCCTTAAAGCATAAAAGCCGCGTCCATAAATTTGCCTGCTAATACAATGTCGTCGTCTCCACCTCGGCCAGCGCGAGGCGAGCATAATGGCCTAAGTAAGCGGTTAACACTGTCGAGGAGAACCCCGCAGAAAACCCCGAGAAAACCCCGAGAAACCCCATTGCCAGCTGCCGGGAGACAATGGCTTTTCTCCGACTTGGTCGCAGCCGCAACTGCGGAAGTCTCCATTAAATTGTCAATTGTAAATGGGAGGAGCAGCCGTGAAATGGAATTGAAACGAACCGAAAAAATAACGAAAAGAAGTGGGTATATATATCTGCATATCGGAACGGCTGCGTAATTGAACTCTACAATTGTTGAATTTACTGCAATTTTATGGGGCTGCCACTCGCTGATTGAAATAAATTGAGGCTTAATGCCAGAGCGCGTATATTGAAAAAAGTTCTCTCTCGATTTAATGGTTCTCTGATTGAATTACGTATACGCCGTGCACGCCCAGCGCCAGCCGCATTTATCATAAAGTCCGGTCCGTGCAGGGCCATAATTACAGGGATACAGCCTGTGGGCCAGCTACATAGTATATTCAATCAGTTGGAAAAGTGCACACCTAAACAATTCAAAGATTGAACAATTGAGCGGCGGGACTGGGGGTTACATGTAAACAATTGTGCACATAAATTAGCGTGTTATGTTAGTTTTTCGGGTAATCGCTTCTCGGTAACGCTTTGTTTTCCCATTTTGCCTCGATTTTCCTTTATTTCCCCCATTTCAGACTCCCATCTCGGGCATTCTATTCGGTTGCATGCCACACGAGACTGGAGAGAGCTGCCATGTGCACGCGGCTGAATGCATTTGTTGTGAAGTGGAGTTCCGCTGGCATCCGATTCCGACACCGACACCGAACTGTCCCCCCGTTATAGTTTTTGGGCTGGCTCAGCGGAAGCCATAATGGTCGCATTATGAAACAAATGCAATGCAAGAGGTCATTATGCGAATCACGGACTGAATTATGTCACATGGCTCTGTGGGCCGATAATCGGGAATTGGCGGCTATTCATTCCCTGGAAACATTTTGTGTATTGTTATAGACATTTTTCCCGAGTCAGCAGGGGAAAATGCTGGGTTATTTAGGGGTTTGTTGTACATTTTCGATGGCTGAGTTAAGAATGTAGAATATATGTATCAAGATATCTTTTCTCATATTTTCTTTAACAAAACCTTTTACTTTCTCTTTTATTAAATGTGTGAAAAGCATGCTTATCCATCTATGATTTCTTCATTTGGCTTTCATCTTAATCCAGCATTACTTGTAGTTTTTCCCATTCGGAGCAACAATTTGTGGCCCTTTTTGTGGCAGCTGGAAAAGCGCATTGCCTGCCACGTTTCGCCTTTCGCCTTTTCTTTTTTTCTTGTTTTAATTAAAAATGTGCTCAGTGGCAGCAGGCAGAGGCTCCCTGCTTCTCTGCCTTTGTGCTGGCAGGCAACTTCCGACTGGGATTAAAATCAATGTCCTGTTCTCTGTCGCTCTCTGACTTTCACCCCAGCTCGGCCCCCCCGTGCGCAATCCTTCAAGGCTGAACTGCTGAAGGGCTGATGTCTCTCGATGTCCTGAAGGCTGAGGTTGAGGCTGCAGTGCCGCCGAGCTGCTGAGCTGCTGAGGAGGAGACAATAAATTTCATATTGCCATAGGACATAAAAGGGCGTGTATAATATGCAAACACAATCAACGCGTCAGGACAGTTGCACGCAGGCGAAAGGGGGTAGGGGGTAAGGGGTAAGGGTCGCAGTGAAAGGATCCCTCACCCACACCCGCACGCACTCACATAACAATTCAAGTGAAGCACACACATACGCAAATAAATGTAAGCTAAACTTTGAAGTGCCAGGCAGGCACATATTGCATATGTAATAGTTGGAGTGTGCGTGTGTATCCGGCGAGTCCTGCCAGTATGAGTGTGTGTGTGTGCATAAAGCAAAGCAATATAAAAGGAAATAAACCGGCGACAGCGCTGCCAGCTCCACAAACTAAACGAACAAAAAAAAAAAAGAAAAACCGAAAGAGAGAGAAAAGGAAGAATGGAAAGGCAAGAGGGAAAATATAAAAAGAAAGCTAAAAGGAAGAAAAATATGAAGAGCAAAAAAGTTTTTTATGTGGAGACGTGCAGAAATTTTTAATTTGCGGTTTGCCGGAGCTGAATCCGAAGCTGAAGCTGAAACTAAAGCGGAGCCATAACCCCGGCCATATCTATATATACGTAGTACCGGCTCCGACTCCGACTACGACTCGGCGCTGCGGATGTCAGTCGAGCACGCCGCTTATTATGATTTACATATTTTCTATGCGGCTTTGCCAGCGTAGCGCCCAAAGTTTTGAGCTCTCCAGCTTCCAGCTCAGACAGAGCACATTTTGTAATTAAAGTTCACGAGGTCAACATGGCATTCAACATCTACATTCGATGAAGGGCCAGAGCCAGGCCAGGCCAGAGCCAGCAGCTGCTAGCCTCCAAGTCGCATTGTTGCTCGCTAGCCATTTTTATTGCATACACTCAGGCGCGCCAAGGAGAACGAGGAACCGGGAATGGGGAACTCAGAACTGAGAACTGGGAACTGGGAATGGGAAGATGAGGAACCAAGGGAGTGGCAGCCGAAGGACCCCCAACAGCAAACGAGTTAAGTGCGCTCTAAAATATGTGCAGGCTTAGAGAAAAAACTCAAGGATCAGTAAGTATCTGAGAGATTTATGTCTTAAATATTATTTAGTATTTAATTTTAACCAAGAAAAATAAATACTCTCATTTAAATTCGCTAAAAAATAAAACAAAATTTATTAGACATTTTAATACTTTTAATTTGACGCCTAGGAGTAGGCAATGAAATTTTATTTTGTTAAAAGTAAGCCCCATATATGATTTTTCGAAGTTTTTCAGCAAACATTGGTTTAATTTTGAGGAAACAATAAAAAAAAATGTTTTTAATAAAATGAAGTATTTTTTTCTCTCAGTGTTTTGAGTTAAAATGCGTTGACGCGCATACTTCAGACGCAGCTGAGGGAGATGCTGCGGGAATTGTGGGCCAGCGGAAAGGAGTCTGAACCCAACAATGTGAAGTCCGCTTCCTGATCTGTTCTTTCTCTCTCTCCCTTTCAACACTTCCCCCCCCGGCTCGTTTCCGTACCGTGATGTCTGTCATTTGCATATTTAAATTGCAGCCAAGCAGATTGTCATCAGCGCGTTTAAAACGTTGATAAATGTGCGCCATAATTTTATGTTGCACGCACTCGCACACACTCGCACACTCAGGGACACAACCTCGCTCTCACGGACAGAGGGACGTGCAGCGAACAGCATTTTAAATGCTCAACACGGCGTATGAGTAACTTGCGGCCTGGCACACGAGCATCTTATGATTAATAAAGTTTTTCGATTTATTTCCGACACGCTACCAGCCGGCCCGCTTAGCCAAAGAGTTTAATCAGCTGTCGGCGGTGCGGAAACATTATCAAGGCAATGGCAATGGCAAATGAAACGCTTAGAGATTAAATCAAATGAGCATAAAGGATCGTTCAGGGGAATGAGCTGGCAAGCCAAAGGATTCTCTCGAAATTGAAATGCAGATAAGTTGCCTATTTGATTAGCTCTATGATTTATGGGTAATTAAATATTTAAACATTTAATTGAAGCAAACAGAAAGTATACATAGTTACCAAGATTGTTTATGTAGCTAGCTCGCTTGGAAAGATGCCTAAGATGGATAATTAATTTCTCTAATAAGCTTAAAATTATTAACAAAATATGTTTGCTTTTTCCAATTTCCTTTAAAATATTTCCTTTTACTTTTCACCTGCAAAATAATTTTCCAAAATCAATCACAGAATGTACATAATTTAATTTCTCAACTCACCTGAGTCAGCAGTTCTTATTGGCCAGTTTCAAGCATTGCTATGCCGGCCACTTTGGCAACTCATTCATCTCCCTCTAATAGAGTCTCAATGTGTTTGACTTGGCCAGGAGGAGAGTGTATAGTTTGGCCCCGGTCTGGACCACCAACTATCCAGCACATTTAGTTATGGTTTATTATCCCCGGTCCTCGCTGGAGGAGCCACAACTCCGCCCGGACTCGGACTCGCAGAGAGTCCTGGCAAACAGCGATGGCCAGGGCAAACATTGCCGGACTCTCGAAGTCCGTGGAGTTAGGGGAGCAAACACGGGAGCCAACGCAGCTTGAGTAGCATTCGGCAAACAGACCAGCACATACACACACATCTGGACACACAACCGGAACACACACACACCCTACACTCTCCATTCCGCACTCCCCCTGCTGCATCATTCACAATTTGTTTCAATTTTAAATGCCTTGCCAACCCATCGGGCCTCGAAAAGAGGGCGTAGCGGAGCCGGGCGGGGCGTGTAGTTTTAGCGGCAGTGTGTTTGTGTGGTGCCCTTGGCTGGTTGCGCATTTCAGTTTCAGTTTGAGTTTCAGTTTGAGCGCGCTCTCAAAAATTATCACAGAGAATGTTTCAGCGCCGCTGTCGAGTGCGAAAAGGTTGGCCCCGCACTTAAGCAATGTCAACGGCAGTGCATACAGGTCACTGGGAAAAAATTTATGTTTATTATAATATTATTCTAAATTAAAATAAAGAGTTTCACTTTATAAAAACTGTTAAAACTAGTTACAATGTTTTCTCTTCCGATTTTTAATGAAATTCAAAACATTTCCCCATTATAACCGGTAAATCTATGTTTCTTCTGAAAATATGGCTATAACTAGTTGTGAATTCTAAGAACTTTTGCATGAAAACCACCTTAACGGAAACTGAATGCCAGACAAAGGGTTCCTCTTCCAATTTTTAATGGAAATAATTAAGTTTTCCGAGTAAAATCCATAAAACAAAATTTCTTCTTAAAAAGATACCTGGGAATTATAAGAGCAAAATCCCCTTAATCGAAAATAAGCTGCATTTCTCATGGAAATATGTTATCTCATGGGTGTAAGTCATGGGTGTACTGTCAAGGATAATTTTGTGCTCTCGGGGTTACACATTAGCTTCATATGGTTCCATTTTTTCGCTGAGTGTCTGAGTGTCTCCCCTGCCTTAGCCCCACAAACCCCACTTCGCTTCCCCCTGATACCCAGCTGACTGTCAACGGAAGGAAGCAAGAAATAGCTAGAGCGAAAACAGAAGCAGAAGCTGCGGCGCTGCTTCGCTGAGACGACGATTCGTTGTCGCCCGGCATAAGCGTATTTGCTGAAAACGTAACGCTTGTTAAAACAGATAAGGACGCACAGAATATATCCACTCGGCGGCAGCGGCCGCATAGATACACGGAAGGAGCAGAGCCCAGGGCACTCTCAGGACTCCGGACGCGGGAATCGGTTCCAAGAAGCCCGAGTGCGAGAGAGCGCTGCAGCCATGATAAATGACATGTTTCATTTGACATTTTAACAAAGTGTTGAATTTTTGCTGCTTACTGCCAGCCAGCCATCCAACCATCCAGCCAGTCAGCCAACCAACCAACCAGCCAGCTCGTTGCCGGAACATGAAAAAGTGAAGTGAGCTTGGGGGATCTTGGCACGTTTTTTGCGTATTTTTGCTCCCGCCAGTTCCGCGTGAATCGTTTGCAAGTGTTAAATAAACCCAACCGCCAAGAAGAAGCCGCCGCCTCCACCTCCCACGCGAGCCACGCAAACAGGATACATATACACGTTGCCGTTGCCCCCCCTGGCAACAGTATAATTTTTCAATCATGTTTGAGTGCTCTGGGTGGAGCCGGGAAAACTCCGTGCTCCGCTCAAACAGTGCGTTCCGTAAGTACTTTTGGCCCAAGTTCTCGCTCGCATTGATCTGGCAACCGTCAAACAATTTGGAAAACAATTCCTTTTACAGCCAGCCCCGGATTGGGGATGACATATGGGATTGCTTTTGGTAAAATTTTAATCGAATGGGTTGTGTTTTCACACGAGAGACGAGATTATAAGGGTTTCCGGTGCTTGAAGGGGGAAACTTTTGTATTATTTTAACAGAAATTTACCTTTCATTTGAATTATCGTAAAAGGTAAAGTGGAAACATTAAAAAAATGTTTGGAAAAATTAGGTCAAAAGCATTAGGCTTTTTTATAAAGGGTTAAAAATATATCTAGGATTTTTAAATCTCTTCCCCTATTCCCCTATTTCTATTCCCTTTTTTAGAAATAGGCCTTAAAATATGTCTATAGTTTTGAAATATCTTAAGAAAGACACCTAAAAATATGCCATGTTATTCATTTTATCAAATCTAATTTTTATAGCCAGCTTTTAGACACTTTTATACACTCTTTGGTTGTTTTAAAAATCAAGAAAACCATAAACCATGAGCGGTATTCCTTTTTCACATGACTTTAATTGTCACAAAAGCAATGAAAAAAGCCAGAAACTCGTTTGAAATATTGAGCATGTGAAATTCGCAGAGCTTAACATTTCGGGTGTCCCCTGGCCGATAAAAAACGCTGCGGAGAACGCTGTGAAAAAAGAGAGCAGCCACCCGACACCTTTTCCAATGGCCGTCCGGGGGGTGGTGGCCCATTTAATGCACTTCAAATTGACAAGTAAAACCGCAAACATTTGCTGACCCGCAAAACGGGCCAAAAGCGCAAAAGGAAAACTGGAAATGTGAAAAACGGTCGGACCAATAAACCAGAAAAAAATGCGCTCATAAAGGACGCAGGAAAAACCCATACATCGCATAAAGAGAAGCGGCTACAGTTTAACTGTGCCAATACATACTCATGCATTTGCATATAAACGTGTGTGTGCGAGGCGCGGAATGCAAAAAAAACACAACAAAAATAAAAAACACGAAACAAAAAGTGAAACAAAAAACCCAAACAAAGGACCCGAAAATATTTCGAAAACGGCAAACAAAAAGTGCAAACATTTAAGCGCACAGCCGCGACTGGAACTGAGTCGAAGCTGAAATGCTGCCAACTCACTAAAATGTTGAATGATGGAAATAAAAAGTGTAAACTCCGCTGCAAAGAACAAAAAATATAGGGCGGACAAGCACGCACAAGGGCGTGGCAGTCTGCGCCTGTGTCTGAAACAAAGCCAAGCCATAAAAATAAATATAAATTTAACAATTTCGGCTCCTTTTTTTGCCCCACCACCACCGCGTCATTTCTGTTTGTCCGTTTGCTGGCAACACTTGGTGCACTTGAAAGAAAATATGGTATTTAAATTAATGAATGATAGAAAGGGTGGATATTTTTAGATGTACTAAATGTTGGTATTAAAAGATAAAAGCTAAATTCTTTAGTATTTAAGGAATACTATTTTGTTATATTTTTATTGCTAGTAAAAGTCGTTATAGAACATTTTTTTTTAAATTTATATCATTTATCTATATTTGCAATTTAATTTAAAATACATTTTTTTACATTTTTCAAATTAATGTACTTTTTTTAATATTAATTAGTGTTTATGTATATTCATAAATTCATAGTGTCATAACCCTATTTCTTTTCCATTTCTTAATTTTAATCCCCTATCTATTTTCAGTCTAATATATTATTATTCTTACATTTTAATAATACTTTATAATGTATTTTCTAAACAATAAATAGAGTTAATTGCATTTCCATGCCATAACCCTATTTCTTTTTCTTTTTTTAATTTTTTTCACTTATCTTTTTGCTGTATAACTGAAAATATATGTTTTTTCTACTTTAATAATACTTAATAATGTTTTTCCTAGACACTAATTGGAGTTTCTTGCATTTCCCAATAATTCATCATTAATTCATAGTGCCATAGCGCCCATTATTTCTCTCCGTGCCGCACCTGACACTAGCTAACTGTCCACAGCAGGGACATTTCTCCATTTGTTTTGGTTTTTCACTTGTGTGTGTGTGTTTGTTGCCAGGGGGGGGGATGTGTGTTTATGTTTGGGTGCTCGAGGTCACCGCCCAACGCCCAACGCTCACCTGGACGCCTCTTTAGCGGCGGGTGTCGCTTGACAATGCTCCGTCGCGTCGCGTCGCGTCGGCCTGCGTTTTTATGAATTATTTCGTAATAAATTTTCGAAAACTGTTTTTTCGTTTATGCAGCGGGGGGTGTGACACACACACACACACCCACAATAACGAAATTTAACGCCGCATTGACTCTGTTAAAAGTTGGCGCTGGGTGTGAGGTGTGCGGCATTGCTGCGGTTTTCTCTGACGCAAAAAAAAAAAAAAAAAAAAAAAAAAAGCAGAGAAAAGAAATCCAGCCAGGGCTGCACAATACAAATATTTAAATTTAATTAACTTTATTTACCAAAAGCCGGGCTGCGGCAGACCAGGCTATTAAATTACACGTGGAATGGGAGATGATGGGCGTTGGGGATTTTGTGATATTTAAGTCCCAGGGAGAGTGTGTTTATCCTAGAACTTTGCGTCAATCAAATCGAAGCTGTCGTAAAAATGGAAAGAAGGCAAGCCACTTCCGGCGGAAGTGCGATTTAGTTCCCACACTCTCCCCCCTCCATTTTTACGATCTCCGGGCTGCTAATTTAGTGCAGTTCCCAGCTCCATCAGGGGTTCCAGCCGAATTAGCATTAAAATAAAAATGCGAACTCTGTTAAACAAATAGCCGAAAGGCTCCGAAGGGATCGGGCTGCGGGATAAGTTATCCCTTTTGTCATAAATGTGCGTTTCGCAGACATTTCCAAATTGTAATACATCCGCTCTGGCACACTCACGAGGACGCAGGATAAAGGACCCATATGCGGGGCATTTGTTTAACTGAAAACTGTAGCCGGAACGGAAACGGAAATATATGCTGTCAGCATTTTATTTGTTTGTGAGTGCGTGATTTTTATGCTTCTTTCTCTCTGGCCAGGCTCTGGCCCCGTCCTGGTCCTGCCTCTGGGCTAAAAGGGCTGCAAAATAATAAAAGAAAACGGCCAAGGCACGAACGGAAAGCGGAAAGCGACTTAGCAGAGTGAATGTGGTGGCCATAAGGGGGGAGCTAGGGTAGCACACAATAGCCATGGCCTAAAGCATCACTTTGTTAGCCGCCATTTGTGGAAATTGTTTATGCGAGTAGTTTTGTTGCTGCGACCGGCGCCCAATGAGCAAGGGTCGCCCGCTCTCTCGAAATCTAAAATACACAAGGAGAAAAGGTGGACTTAAATGGGATTTTCTTAGATTGTATATACAGAATAAGGTTAAAAAAATATTAAACTAAGAATATATTAGAGAAATTACTAAAAAAATAAGCTTAAAAGTATTTTGTTATATTTTTAAAAGGTGATACATTTATTTCCTGTTTATTTTTAATTTCCCTCTTAACTCTTTTTATTAAATATAATATTTTTAAAAATCTTTCCTTTATTCCAAGTACCTTAGCTCTCACAAAACTCTCTATTTATTCTAAAAAAATACTAACCTTACCCTACACTTTCTCTTTTCCAGTTAAGTGATAAGAGTCTCACAGAAATTCCTGCTTTTCTCCCTCCAATCAAAGTCTCAAAGAGCCAGTCTTAATTACAAGCTTCCTTAAATGCTTCTCCCTGTGTCTCGGCCGTATCTGAAACCCTGAATTTCAAACCCAACCATAGAGAGAGAGAGCAATCAGCAATGCAAATGTGCCTGCAATAGAATCCGCAATTAAAGTAACCCAAACCCCTTGCAGCAAGTGTGAAGGCAAATAAATGCTCATACGCCCCGTGGGCCGGCGCGTCGTGGCAAGTTTTTGTGCCTCCGGCAGTGGGACGCCATTGTTCTGTTGCATCCACATAAATAACTGCGACTTGAGCTGGGGCGTGTGTAGACAGCAGATAATGGTCAAGTCGGTACGGAGTAGTCGGCCGGGGCAGCGGCAGAAATATTGTTTCCGGTTTTCTTTTCATAAATTACGCCGCATAAATTGCGCATTCAATCGTGTGTGTAAAGAGGCCAGTACCAGCACCAGGAGGTACGGTCTTTGGCTTTACGATGTTTTTATTTACTTGGGCGTCGTCGTTGGTTTGTGCTCTCATGTTTGTTTTCATGTTTAACCCGCATCTACAATTCAATTGATTTTCAGTTTCTCTTTCAGCTCATGCAGCAGCTCTTAGCTCTTGGCCTTCTTTATTTCCCTCTTTTTTTCCTCGAAGCCCGGCAGTCATTTGTAGAGTGCTCTGGCCGAGGTGTTTGGCCAATAAATTGCGCCGAGTGTGTGTTGTGTGTAGCCGCCTTTTGGCTTTTTGTTATTGTTGCTAAATATGCGGCAGGTGGCAAAGTTTAATAATGAAACACATAAATTGCCAAAGGTTAGCACCTCGCCGGAATCCGGACTCCGGAGGAGTCCCTCCTCGATGTTGAGTCGGTAAATAACTTCAGGTGGTTGTTGGTGTTTGTTTGGCTTTTCCATTTGATGTCGGCCCGACTGAATTAGCAGCTAGTTTATTATGAAGCGCTTGACCCTTTCCGCCGTCCAATTAAAACACCTTCTCTGGCTATCCCCATTTGACTCGTGTCCGGTTCACTGAGTTCAGCCCCGTGGGGCCTTGGGTCATTGACAAATCCCCAAGTAATCTGCATTTTTCCACACAAACACCGAAGCCATGCAGTTATTCATTAAACAAGAAACAAAGAAAGTCCAAAACGAATTATAAACACATTTTTGGCCAGTCTCCAGTCTAGACGGCATAAATCAAGATGCAAGCCACCCCGAGGGGACATAGCCAGGAATGAATACATTACACGGAGGACACTCCAGATTTACGCACAATCAATCAAACACTCGTATGTGTGTTCTTCAAATATTCATGCATCACCTAACTCTCCTGAGCGATTTTCTTTCATATTTCTGATTTCCCTCAGAATGTCCTTTCCTAATCAGCTGTGAGTCAAGCACTTGGCATTCAAGTGCCATTGAGCTGCAATTATGGGTCCCCTTCAATGTGAATAACCGTAATGTGGACACTGGAAAAAGTTACTGCTAAAAATTCATTTCCTCTTACCTTGGTTTGCATTAGAGAAAATATTATTGTGGCTTTTTTTCAGGTGCAACATCGCATTATCCAGGCTCCCAAGTGCTTTTCCCATGCAATTTTGATGGCTTCGCACTCGATCTGAATTCCCATTTGGAACCAGTTATGCATGTCCTGCTGCTGCTGTTGTGGTTGCCAGCTCCAGGGATAATACTTCCGCCAGCCATATTTGCTATTTGCACATCCTCAATGTGTGTGTGTGAGTTTGTGTGAGGTGGCATTATTTGTTAATCAGCTTGTTTGCTTTTATGCTCTCCTCTGCACACTTATCTGTGGCATTTTACGGAGTCCATTAAACTCGCAATGGCTGAAACCGCACTAACGATGACCAATAGCTGCAGCTGCTCCTGGCTGGCAGTTAAGCCAAGGTGATACTACTTAATAATGCAGGAAAACCAAGGTAGTGCTTTGATAATTTAATTATATTATTAGTTTCGGCATGCCTCTATAGATAATTATATATTCCATTGAAAGCTGCTTATTACCCATCACTGAGTATTATTATTATAACGTATTCTATATTAGTTATAATACTTTATTAAATTCAACAAGCTTGGAGAGGGACTTCTCCGGGCATCTGCTCGTGATTATCACAGCACAATTTCCACAACTGTCATTCCGCCCGTACATAATTCCTACTTATATAAATTTGTCAGATATTTATGCTCGTTTATTTATCACACACACACAAGGAGGAACTTATGGCCAAAGTCAGAACAGAAGGCTGTTTGGGAGTACATTTTGTGGTCTGAAAGTTTTCGTATCGTCTTTTTCGGCATTTATTGCTTTATCACTTGGAAATTCTTGGCTGTCATCGGTCCATCGGCCATATTTCTTCGCTTTGGACCCGGGATATGGCCGCGTTAATAGGATAACAAATGACAATTGTTGTTGATCGCGGCAATTTGTTTTGATTCTCCAAGTCCAAGCCAAGCCAAGTTTCACATAATCGAACTGCCCCGAATGTCCCCGCAAATACTCGTTATAATAATGGCAATATTTGGTTAAAGTAACTAACAAAGGTTCCGGTCTGTTGTCATACAATTTGCCATTATATGAAGCAATCATAAAATATGGCCCTACATATATTGCTATGCCGGGAGGGGATTTTCTGGGGCTTGGGCGCCTAAGTGAAATGCTTTTGTTTGGCCGGAATTAACGAGATTTCTGCTGCAAAATTTCGAGTTAAGACGACGTGGAGCTCCCTCGCACATCCTCGATGATGATTATGGATGCCACATGCTCCGGGGGCCTTACTGAGGCTTAGTAATTACATGTCAGGTGCCTGCCAGCCAGCCAGCCCTTCCCAACTCTCGAAATTAATTTCCTTGGCCCACTAAAATCTAAACGATAATGCGAACAATTCGATAAGCTTGGTTGGGCGTCGCTTGGGCGTGGCAAATCCGATTTTAAGCCGGGAATCCCCTTCTCCAAGTGCGACGCCCTGATTAAACCCACTCTCGTTCCGTGACTCGATCTGTGTGTGTGTGTGTTTAACCCGAGTGAAACGGAATTAAGCACACACTTGCATGGCAGTGAACTAAGCGAATTGGAGGCCAACCGACACCGAGACCCCCTTGAACTCTCCTCTTTCTCTCTCAGGCCACCGAAGCAACAGGAAACGCAGGTGCACAGGGAGAAAAATGAAGGAAACAGAGGTAACTGCGCTCGAAGGTTATAAAATTTAATTTATAGAGCCTTAAAACGGGATTCAGAAGTAATTATTTCTAGGATTTATTAATATTTATTTATTTAATATATTTATTCCACCTCAATTAGCTCTTAAACCTTCGATTTCCTTTAAAAAAATCTCCATTTTATGGCAGTGCCTTGACGGTCACAGTATTTCCTTCCTCGTTGACAGACCACGGAGCCTTCTCGATGGCCGGGAGCCCTGGTTTTCGATTCTGGCTCTGCGGTCCAGCCCACGCGCACACCGAATGGCTCTTCGATTTGGCCAACTGGCAGCGTTTAACTGGCTAAATAGCGTGGCCAGGGAGCAGGTGGTGGAGCAGGTGAGAAGCGGGATGTTTCAACAAATTAAATGCCTCGACAGGGGAGCGCGTGGCTGTGCATATGACAACGTTCACCAAGGCGGTTCAAAATGTGACAGCGACCGCCGACGTTACGTATACGTATGCGTTACGTATACGCCATGTGGGGGTGTAGGGTACGCTACCCCTTCGGGCAATTGCACATTGCACACATGCTGAAACGTGTTAAATTTATGGTTTGATCTGGCGCTCCTCCGGCATTGCCAATATGCCATTGCCAAGCTGCCTTTTAACCCGGAATATTTATGGCCCAGACGTGAGCACATGTGCCAAATCTGTGGCGCTGCGCTGCGCTGAATGATGAGACCATATCAGAAATATGACTCAGACGTAAGGCAGAAGCTCCCCCATCATATATATCCCTTTGGAGCTCATTCACCTTTCGGCGGCGAGTGCAGCTGCAATTACTGCAGCTCACGTACGAATCACGTAAGTTTAAATTCACTTTAACATCATTAAGACAAAGTGCGCACATTGCTGCGGTTCTTTCGGTTCTTTTTCCTGCCCTCAGCCAGGGCCCTTGCTGAGTCTGAGGTGGAAAGCAGAGAAAACAGTCTAATGAAAATTTAAGTGGTGCATGCTTGATTTAGCAAATGAGCTGAGTATGCCAGGCAGGCAGCTCTTGGCCTGGGCCGTCTCAAGAGGGCCTGGGAGTCGAAAAATAACGTAATTTTCGAATTAATTAAATGCCGCTTATGGAACTCCTATCGTGTGTTTATTACCAAATCGAGCGGGGCCTAAAAGGTTTTCCCCCACCCGCCGCGGCTCCATAAATCTGCCTATAAGCACGCCTAATCTCTGGCTAGAGTCTTTGGACACCCACTGTGGCTGCGCCGTTTGAATGCAAAGGATGTCTGTGCTGTGGCTGTGGTTAGCGGTGGTCCTCGGTCTCTGGTCTCTGGTCTATGGCCTCTGGCCTCCGGTCTCGGCGGAAGTTCGGACTGTCTCATCTCAAGGCTGGCCATAACCTTTGACCCATTAAGATAAGCGGGGGCCGTAAACGTGGCCAAACACACAAACAAAGCGCCGAAAATGAATTATTTGGCTGGGCAGTTGGCTTTCCACCCCGAGCGCCAGGCGATAAGCCTGCACCCCAAATAAAAATTGTTTTCTTAAAATTATTTCATATTTCTATAGTTGACATTTATTTATTTGCATTTAATGGAGTTTATTTTTTATACACAAATATTGTTCTTGGCTTTAATTTCAATTCAATTCCATAAATTAAATATTTTTATGCCCAAATAGAAGGTTAAATAAGAATAAATAATTATATTTATCCAAAATTGTATTTAAAAATCCAAAATTTCAAACGTACTCATTAAAGTTATATATATTTTACTTATTTTAATCAAACAAATATTGTTTTTGGCTTTAATTTGAAAAAAAAGTATTAATAAAACAGTTCTAGACCCAATAAGAAACGTTCAAAATCAATAAATTAACTTTTCTTATATTCAAATAGTTGGTTTAATAATAATACAAAATGTAATTTAGCCAAACACAAAATATATAAAGCCAAAATTTCAAAATAAATGGCAAGAAATAATTATTTTACCCATCAGATTATTTCATATAAGTCCCTAATTACTTCATTTCACTTACTCACCCACCCATTCCCATACATTTTCTGCCAGTGCCTAGTTCCCTCATTAGACTCAGTCGACAAGCTGAGACCATTCTTCTCCGTCTGCACCGACCCATATATCTCGACAGAAATCCGAATCGAAATCGAAACCCAAATCGAAATGCAAATCATTATTTTAGCAGCTGGAACAGAAGCAGCAGGCGGTGGCGGTGGAAACAGCAGGGATGGGCGGGAAATGGGAAATGGGAAATTCGGGGGAAGTTGGACAGCAACTGCAGGCTGAACGTGCCCCGGGCCAGTCCACGTCTCATTGCGGCACATTTCGCATAAGTATCGCACTCAGGGAACTTATTGATGCGCATAAATCAGTGGAACTCGCCCCGAGGAAGGGCCAGAAAATAGTGGAAAATCGGGGCAAGCGGGGCACTGGGCTGGGGAAAATCGAGAGGCAGGACATGCAACTCTCTATGCATGCGAAATCACTGCAGTAGAAAATTAGAAAATTTTCAACTCTGGCTCAGACCGAACGAAACGGGCAGACAAGATTTTGGTTACAACGGAAGCTGACTCTTTCTAGTCCTGCACAGAAAAAATTTAAGTAATGGATTTTATTAACCAAGAATTTAATAAGAAAGAGCATATAAATATAAAACTATTTCTGACCTTACTTAACATTTAGCTTAGAAGCTGCCAGTATTTCTTAGGAAAGCCTTTTAAATATCAATTTTGGATCCTATTTTTATGGCTTATTTTTCTCTCTGTGTATGCCTTCCATCTCTATCACACGTATGTGCAAATCGCATGGCAAGTGCAACATCTGTGGCTATGAAATGAAGTCATACACTGAATCGCAGCCACCGAAAACGTGACAACGCCGCCAAAAAGGACAGCAACAGCTGAAGTAACTTGAGCGACATCTCGACGGGATTTTCACCCTCCTCCCTCCCTCTTTGCTCCTTCCCCCCTTCCTTCCGTACCCTTGCAAATTGCAATTAACGTTGGACGCTCTAATTAGCTCAAACCATCCCGGAACGAGCTCGTTGACTAAGCTTTGAGTGCATAATTAGCCAAAGACCCGCTCTACGTTCCCTGGAAAAAAACGAAAGCGAAGGTGTGCGAAAATGCCTCGCTAAAATATTTTTAAACATCACCTACTTAGGAGCCAATTAGCGGGGGGAATGTAGGTAAAAAAGTAAAAAAAAAGTAGCTGAGGCTTCCGAGGCGCCTTATCAATTACCCGTATCATCAATCAAAGGCTTTTGCAGGTGTAAAGCACCCGAAACAGCTGAGTGTGTTGGTGTTTTACCTGCCAAAGATAATTTATAAAAAGTAAAAAAGAGTCAAGTGGAATGACAAATGAAATACTGTGGCCAGGTGAGAGGGAAAGCAAGCTCGTAAATATTATTGAACCAAATAAAAGGAATCCCAGAAAGATGGCAGAAAATGTTGGGGAACAGAAGGTACCCTGGAAATGTTTATTAATATTTTTTGTAACAAAATCTTAGTGAAAATGATTAGATAAATAATTTAATTAATGGAAAAAGGAATCTTGGTCACCAATTTTTAAATTTCTTAAAACAAAAAATTAGTCGTATTATTTATTTATTTTATTCTTAAACTTTATTTCATCAGTTTAAGTTGAAAATTAGTTCTTGCCATATCTCTAATATATACTAAAGCAAATATGCAAATATTATATACCCCATATATTGATTTACTTATTTCACCACTTACCCTAATTAAATAAAATTATTATGTTGCCTTCTCACAGCCTTAGTGAATTATTTTTCATTACTAAATTGCAAAAGCCTCGGCTTAAAGTCTCTTCATGGCAAATGGATCACATAGTTTGCATTTAATAAATTGTATTGATAGAAATACAGGACGACCCGTCCGTAATTAATTCGATCGACTGCAAATGGAAAAAAGTGAAATGGAAAATAAACGCCGCTTGGCATATGAATTTCGCACAAATTAAATGTGACGAAAACAGTTAAAAATACACACCCGTCTGCATGCATTAATGAGGCGCGGGGGCAGTCGAATGGCAAAACCAATTTGGCCTCGGAATGCCACATGAAATAATCAGTACATAAATATTTTTTTCCAGCGGAATCGCAATTGAGAGGAGGCCGCAGACGGCAGCCCTTTGTGATATTTGCATTGCGCTCGCATATTTCGCTCGCACTCCATTTAAAAATAACTTTTAACTTGATTAAAAAATGGCAACGAGCTCTCGGGCAGCTCCGCAGAAGGAAGGCGGAAATAGCAGCCGCGGCAGCAGCAGCGTTGCAAGTGCAAAGTGAAATCTTGTGCAATTAACTTAAAGCCAACTTGACTTGGCCAAAGGACAAGGACGAGCCGAGCAAGTGGGCGGTGGCTAGGAGGACCAAGCCAGGCCCAGGGAGGTCAGCATCGTTTCAAAAACTAATTGACATCGTTGCTCTGGCAGCCGCTGACAGCTGGCGTTGAGAGTCCTCCTTCGGCTCCAGCTCCTGATCCCCATCTTCAGCCCCATCTTTATGCCCAACCTGCTGTTATTCCCACTATCGCCCATCTGGTCCTGCTTCTTCTAGAAGGCCCGCAAATATTTTCACAGTTTTCGACTGGCTTTTTACCGCACACGGCAAGAAAATCGGGATTGTATTATTTTTTAATTGAGTGTTTCCCCTCTTTTAGTTTTTATAAGTAGCAGTCAGTATCTTCTCCAGACATCATCTCGGGCATTAATGTATGCAAAAATATCAATTCAGTGCCATAGCCGAACAAGATTATAATTTATTAATTTAAGAATATTTTTCTATATTCTTTCTTTTCTTTTTGAACTATAAGCAATTTAAAAATAATAAATACGTGCTGCCGAAAACTTTTTAAAAACTATTTTGAAGATCTGCATTTATTTACAAAGTATAAACTTACATCCTTAGTAAAGTAAAAAATCCATTAATGTTCTTATTAATATGAGAATATTTTTATTGCAAATTTTACTTATTAATAGCTTCTTAATTTATAAATTACCTTCTTGATGAAATAAAAACTACAATGCAGTGTCATAGCCCTATAAATAATTTCCTTATTAATTTGAGAACGTGTTTATTAAAATCCCCTACTCATTTAGATAATAAGTACATAACGTGATAATGATAATAAGTAATGACTGATAAAATGATAAATATTTCTTATCAAAGCAAGGGTTGCTTGGTGATACCAATTAATCGCGTAAGATTTAAATATAGCTCAGTTAATGCCACCTTATCAATTTTTTAAAATACAAAACTATTCACTTATATACTAGCATATCGCCTAATATTTAAACTTAGCCCAGGTCATGCTTGTTGTCACTTTAGTATCTATAACTTACCGAAATTTATAGTATTTCTATTTATCAGCTAGCGATATGCTGAGAATGTTTATCTCGCTGATAGTACACCACTAGTGACTATATTTTTAAGCAGATTATTTTCTCACTGTGCACAACTCGTTCTCCCTTGGCAGTTTTAATTTAATTTTACACCGAATCCTGCACCCTGTCGTGTCGTGACCAGCGTCGTTCGTTGCAGGCGCCAATTTTCGCGCGTCCTTTTGCGGCCGCACTGCAGGATCAGGAGGGACCTAGAGCTGCCTGGAACTGGAGCTGGAGCTGGCAACTATTGTCAGGGCCATTAAAAAAGTTTAGTCCGATTCGGGCTGGCACGCTTAATGGCCCTGATTTTAATCAGAAAATGAGTTAAAAGCCAGCTGGCGGCGGCAAAGGCAGTGGCAGCGTCACCGCTTGACGATATCCTGCTGCCGTTGATTATTGTGGCGCCTTTGCCTTTTGCCACAATTACTTGCACACGTCGCCCAAGGCTGCCTCCCGATCCTAGCTGAATCCACCCAATGCCGTGGAAGGTAACACGCAGTTCGCCGAAAGTTGGGCGCATTATAAAAGTTTTATCTGCAGCAGCGTCAGGCAGCGGCGGCAGAAGTGACAGGAAAACAAAAAATTGCATTAACCACAGACGAGACTTGGGCGAACATTCATCATTATTTCTGGCGCTGCGATCTAAAGGGATTTAAGTGATAAGCCCAGGAGTTGCTGAAGAAAATACAGAAAATCGGAGATGACATTATGTATAAATAAGTTACAGGTATCTGGGATATATTTAATACATTTTGTAAGCTAAGACCAAGCTTTAAGCTAATAATAATAAATTTTCAAACTGAATTTAAAGTAAAAAATATTTCTTACAGGCAATTATGTATCAAAGAAAATTGTACAATAAAAAAATCTCTATAAAGTAAGTGTTAACCTATAATAAGAATTATCTAAAAACGGTTTTTGGTTGCTTGTCTAATTATTTTGCTTGATTTCCCTTATCTCTATATTGAGATTACGTATTTTAACAATTGCCATAATCTTCAATCACAACAACTCATTAATGCCTGATCAGGGGACTAATCGGCAGCCATATTTCCACGGCACGTTGCTAATGACTAACTAAAAGTGTAAACAAATAGAAAAAAAAGTAAAGCAAAACAAGATGAATGAGTCACCCAAAAAGTGTGAGAGATTGAAGTCAGACAGTCTGTAGACAGTTGTTATTTGAGTATTGTTTGCCTAGAAATAAATGATATTTGTGGAATGCTTATATTATAAAATATTTAACACTCAGATTGGGGACTAAATTTGAATTTTAAAAAGAGTTTTATAATTATTTTAGACTTTGAAATTCACAAAAAAAATATATATATATTTGAAATCTATTTAAGATTTTTTTTATTATTTAAAATCCGTTTTAAGTGTAATTTTAATAAACAAATTTTGATAATATGTGGAAAATCTTTAAATCCAATTAATTTCCTTAATTTGAATGCCAAAACATGAACTGCAATTTCAACCAAGCTTTGTGTAAAATTAAAAACAATAACAATTTAACAACTTCGAGCACTTAAAAGCACTTGCGATGCACAATGGATGGCCCAATCTCGTCGTATTCCTGCTTCGAGATCCACATCTGCTGGAAGGTGGAGAGCGAGGCCAGGATGGCGCCCCCGATCCACACGCAGTACTTGCGCTCCGGCGGCCCCACAATCCGGATCTTCCTGTTGGACGGCGCCAGGGCGGAGATCTCCTTGTGCATGCGCTCGGCCATGCCCGGGAACATGGTGGTGCCGCCGGAGAGCACCGTGTTCTCGTACAGGTCCTTGCGTATGTCCACATCGCACTGCATGATCGAGTTGAAGGTGGTCTCGTGGATGCCACAGGCATCCATGCCCAGGATGGAGGGCTGGAAGAGCGCCTCGGGGCAGCGGAAGCGCTCGTTCTCGATGGTGATGACCTGGCCATCGGGCAGCTCGTAGGACTGCTGCAGGGATGCGCCGGATTCGATGCCGGCTGCCTGCACCATCTCCTTCTCAAAGTCCAGGGCCACGTAGCACAGCTTCTCCTTGATGTCGCGCACGATCTCACGCTCGGCGCTGGTGGTGAAGGAGTAGCCGCGCTCCGTCAGGATCTTCATGAGATTCTCGGTCAGGTCCCGGCCCGCCAGATTCAGACGCAGGATGGCATGGGGCAGGGAGAAGCCCTCGTAGATGGGCACGGTGTGCGTGGCCCCGTCCCCGGAGTCCAGAATCATCCCAGTGGTGCGGCCGGAGGCGTACAGCGACAGCACCGCCTGGATGGCCACGTACATGGCCGGAACATTGAAGGTCTCGAACATGATCTGGGTCATCTTCTCGCGATTGCCCTTGGGGTTCAGCGGCGCCTCGGTCAGCATGACGGGATGCTCCTCGGGCTCCACGCGCAGCATATCGCTGAAGGTGTGCTCCCAGATCTTCTCCATGTCCTCCCAGTTGGTCACGATGCCGTGCTCGATGGGATACTTGAGGGTGAGCACGCCGCGCTTCGACTGCGCCTCGTCGCCCACATACGAGTCCTTCTGGCCCATGCCAATCATCACGCCCTGATGACGCGGCCGGCCGACAATCGAGGGGAAGACGACGCTCGGAGCATCATCGCCGGCAAAGCCCGCCTTGCACAGCCCCGATCCGTTGTCCAAAACCAAGGCTACCTTCTCCTCGTCGCACATTATTTTTCTCTGAATCGGATTTAGGTTTGTGAAGAAGTTTCCCATACGAGCTGTGAGGTACGATGATGGATTGAAAGGTTCCAAGCCTTGATTTCTGACTTAAAAATCAAAGTTAATTTTATACAAAATATCCTGTACTTTCTTTTAGAATTTTAAAACCATTTTGTACTTGAAAAATAATTGTTTTATATACAAATTTTATTTTCTAAAAAATGCTGGAGCTTTGTTTCCGTGAATTCTAAGAAATGTTCTTAGTTTTTAAGAGCTGCTCCTGCTGCTGCTTCTACGGCTCTACTCCTTTGTCCCCAAGACTACCACTCCAGAGGCTTCATGGGCTCCATCGAATCAAAAGGTTCCAGGGGCTTCAGGGGCTCCATTTGGAGTGGCTCAATGGGATCCAAAGGCTTAATGGGCTCAAAAGGCTCAAAGGGCTTCATGGTGAAGAGAGGCGGAAGGGGAGAGAACTCGCCGCAAGACGAGCCGCTGCACTGCGTCTGGGACTGGGTGCCATTGCCCGTCTGGGCCTGACCCTGCGTCTGGGATCCATTCTCGGAGCTCTGATACTGGCAGCCGGTTCCAGTCTGCGTCTGCGACTGATAGCCAGATCTGAAGATCTGTATGCCATTGCCATTATGGCATTGAACGGGCGCTGCCTAGATAAGGAGTAAAGGAGGGTTTGGAGAGTTAACCATGTTTATACCAGGGGATATATAGGTATACCCTTGCAGAGTCTAGAAACTTGTTATACGTTTTAGAGGCTTTTAGGAGCTGCAAGGGTATTCCTACTTCCTCTTCCCAATTTAATTACATTCAGTCCAGGGAGCACACAGACTGCGGCGAGGAGAATGGCAAATGCGGCGACGACCACGCGATGGGATTCCATGTTCGGTGCTTAATGGTCCGAGAACAAACTTCGACTGAGCACCGGGCCGTGTGTGGGCACACACTTTAAAGTGCCAACAGCCGCCGTTTGGGGAGATAATTGAATGTATCGCCGATAAGGCCACCTCGGATTTAATATTTACTGCGCGAATGGGAACGGGAACTCGTTCCACACTACTTTCTGTGCGAGGCTAGGTGTGGCTTGGGTTAGCGGTGATTGTTTGAGACTTTCCAGTAAAACTCAGGGATGGAACCATCTGTCTGTCCGGTTAAGTGGCCTGCGACACTCTCGGGTGCTAGTCATCCCAGAGAGTGATACGGAAAGGCGTTAAATTCTAAAGACAAATGCAAATTTCCTTGAAAAATCAATTAGAGTGTGACCAACTTGCCGATCTATGACGAAGAACTAGTAATATCTGATACCTAACACCATACTTAACTCTATATTAGGTTTAAAGTTATTGGAAAAATCTTTATAAAATAAGGTAATTCCTAAAAATGCCTAAATTATTTTCAATGCTCATTTATTGCTTTTTTAGCTTCGAATTGAAGTACTCAAGTTGTCTCGGCTCCTAGGAGGAAGCTGGAGTTCCAGGGGCGGCGGTGGAGGCTGGTGCCACTGTGCCAGGAGCAGCCGTTGTCACAACCACTGGGGCGGCAGAGGATGCCACAACAGTGGTAGCATCAGTGGAAGGAGCCCCGCTCGAGCTAGCAACGGGGCTGGTGGCGGAGGGGGCCGCGGAGGAGGTGGTGGGCACGCCGTACTTCAGGCAGCTGTCCAGCAGATCGTAGGTGGCAGCCGTGTCGCGGACATAGTTGCTCTCCGTGGTGTTGGTGCACTGGTACTCCGTATCCTGGATGGCCTTGATGCCCATGCTCAGGGTGCTGGCCGAGTTGGCGGCATTGGTGGCAATGTCGTAGATCACAGAGACATCGCCCTCAGCCTGGAGGAGATCGGAGGGAAAGCTATTAGTTAAGGTCAGTTTATCGGGAGGTCAAAGAGGTCTGGTTGAATATTTTATTAAAACCTTTTATTCGAAAAAACTGATCCAGATTATCTTCCTTTTAGCCGGAAAAATGTACCTCTTCAGCTTTTAAAGAACTTTAAGATCTCTTAATATGGTCTTTCATCTTAACCGGCAGTTAGTACTAACTTTAACTCTTTTTTAACTAACTAAACAAACTATAATAAATACCTCAGGTCAAGCAAGGCTTCCTTGCGTAGAAACCCAAATAAAAATCTTTATTTAAGATCACTCAACTTATCTGATAGTTATCTCAAATTAAAATCCCCCTTAACTTGTGGTTAGCCTCAATAAGTAAGAAAGCAAATTAAGCATATTAATCCATTAAATACCCAATATCAATCAATAATCCCTGATAACTTTTTATATGATCCTTGATCGTAACCATTAGTTAACCCTAAGACAAAATCCCGCCTAACCTCCAGTTAAGACTCCAACTCACCGCGCTGGCATAGCAGTTGAAGAAGCTGGTGGTGTCGTTGTCGCTGTCACAGGTGGTGAAGGCGCTGCAGAGGCTGGAGACCTCGCCCTGGTAGACCTTCTGCTGCTGCTCCGCCTGGGCGGTCAGGTTGGCGGTCTGCGCATTGGCGGTGCTGATGCAGGCCTGGTACGAGCTCGAGAAGGTGGCGGCCACCTCGTTCAGCATGGGCAGGTAGAGGCTGAAGCACTGCGAGGTCACGTCCGCGGCGACAACGGTGTCCAGGTTGCGGGCATGCACCATATACTGGTCCAGGGCGCTCTGGATCTGCAGCTGGCCGTTGGGCATGGCCTGAAAGCCGGAAACGGAAGTGGTTAAAACCGGAAGTGCCGCTAGAATGTGTCAGAGTTTACGTTGGTGGCGGCTAGAACGCTGGCCAGGATTAGCACGCTGCACAGAAGCTTCATGTTCGTTTCGTTCGCTGGCGGTTGGATCTTGACTGTCGCTGCCGGAGAGCTGGCCCATTTGCTTTATATACTCCGGCCCACGGGGCGAATGATTGATCCGTTCGGGGCAATGTGAATTTTTGGTGAATTTTTTGCGCGACGGCGACGACGCCGGCGGCGGCGGCGGACGGCGATCAATTAGGCGGCATTAAGGTGAATGCGTAATGCCCAGGCCCACAAATTGCTTTGCATGTGCATTCCCATTCCCGTTCCATTGGCCCCATCGATGCCATTCACGTGTAGTCAGGGTCAGAAGCTGATAACGATAGCGAAACTATTAGAGGATGGCCAACCACCGGAAGGTGGCTTTAGGGGCGGTTCTTTGAACTTGTCAAAGGTAAACCACGCAAGGCTTAAGGGCTCACGATCCAGTGGAATCGATTGCTGTAACGATTGGGTAATGACTGCCTAAAAACCCCTTGTATCTGGCATATCATATGAGGTAATTAATTGCGGAGACAAAGAACGTGGCTCTTTGGCTAACCTTACCTAGTTTTGGCCAAAAGTATGCAACACTTTCTGATCAGCCAAAAGGTTTGGCAGCCACTGGTTGAATATTTGCAGACGAAACCCAGCGATAAGGGGCTCCGGGCCTATAAACAAACCATGCATCAATGTCAGATTACATTACCAACTTCGTTCGGGCCACTTTACGTGGAAAATTCACTCCGATTCGGTCGGTCAGACATGAAAGTAGCCATAATCATCCTCCTCCTGCTGGGTCTAGGGGTAAGTCGGAATATATTTATAACTTTTTCCTACAATTCTTATAGATATATCTAGCAGGTCCTGGCCGAGGAGCCGCGTACCCTGCAAAGCTTGTGTCATTACTTGGACTTGGGCAAGGAAGCGGGCTCTAATTTGGGCAATACCAAAAACTGTTTGGCTCAGTATTTGCCGGAGCTGGAAAGTCAAGGAGCCACTTGGTCCCAGGGTTACAGTGGCTGCCAAAAGAAGGCCACTAGTGAGCAGCAGCTGGTACTCCTAGAAGCCAGTGTGGCTCAGGAAAATATAAGAGAAGCTGCCCTGGGCATAACAGCCTTTATCGATCAGTGTTTGACGTTGACAGAGACCCAGGACTTTTTCAACTGCTTCGCTAAAATGGTAAGTTTTTAGTTTATAATGGGACAAATAATAATTTTTGTTATATTCCCAGGCCAAACTGCAGTTGACTAAAGTCTACAATATATCCTATAATGCCTCCGAGCAGGCCTTGAGCCTGAATAAGCATCTGAGCAGCATTGAAATGGAGCATTATCTTTGCACAAATCAAACGGAACATACTTATGTCGAGGGTACGGATAAGATCTTCCAATCGCTGGACCAATGTCTTCAAGAGAATGAGATACAATAATGAAAATATATTTTATTTTTTATTTATTTATATTCTGTTCGGCTGAGGTATAGCTTCGAGGCCTTAAGCTAAAATGAAAATATATATATTCCTTTGTTACCTGCAATTAAAATGCTTTTTATATTGAAAGAAATAACTATTTTACATACTAGGCTCTTCTATAATTTATGATCTTTGATTTGATAGAGTGGTAATAAAAATATTACATGTTAGATTACATTTATTGCGAGGCAACTACATATACACTTAAAGGTCTTATAACTATAAAAGAGACTTATCTAAATTCGTAGAATTAATGGTGTTTATTCCCCTCTATATTTCCTGCTTCATTGATAACAGATAAGCCCAATTTACTCCACAAACTCATCGATTTCCGAACGACACTGGGTGAGCTCCCTATGGGCTTCCCTCAGGTCCTCCATGTAATCCTTTTGGGCCTCCAGGCCGCAGAGCAGGAACGTTCGATGCAAGGCATCGAGATCCTCTCGCAGGCGGGTATGAGCATGGGTGGCATTGTAGTTTATTTCGGTCAGGATGTCCAGGTTGCGATTACTCTGAGGGGAAAAGGATAATAAATTAAAACAGCAAAACTAATGATGATTTTCAAAGGATAAAGGGAAAGAAGAACTGCTATAAGTTCCTTTATCCCTTCAAAAAATATGCTTACATTCTCGCTTATGCACTTCAAGTACTCCAGATTATCCTCCAAAACATCACAGATCTTTAAATTCCCACAGACCGCACTGGATGCCAGTTCAATCTGCATGCGCTCCAGCTCCACATCCACCTCCAGGTCCACAATGGTCTCGTTGGCATTCAGCTCGCAGAGTTCCAGGGCGGCGGAGTACACCAAAGAGGCATTGGCACAGGCCACCGTGAACTCATCGTGGCAGTCGTCTATCCCCAGATCCGGCATGGCCGTGGGCCACTCGAGCTCCAGTTCCACTGAGGAGCCCGCCCTGAGACAGTGGAGCAGCAGTGATATGGCGAGCAGCCAGCAGAGGCGCCAGCGGGTCTCCGACTTTCCGATGTGGCGTGGCGTTTCCATTTGGCCACAGATCTCGAATGCCCAGAGCGCCGACAACGAACCCAAACAACGACGCCTTTCGAGTGCCGCTCGGCTAATTGATCATTTCCTAATAACTCGCATCGGCCAGCCGAAGGCCAGGTTCAGGTGCTCCACTTATCTGCCTGCGTGCACCTTGATTGCAAGTGTCGCCGGTTCGAAGCCCTCTCTCTCGGGTTTTTCGGTTTTTCTATTCCAAAGCGAACAGTAGATCGGCGGCTACTGGCGCTTGTCCAGCTCCAATGAGCGAGATATGTCATTAAGCTATCGCCCATTGGTGATAAGAGCTTCCTCTGGCGCAGCGACGTAGTTCACAGGTGTTTCAAGGGGTTAGTAATCACTCTCACTGCTGTAATCAGTTTGTTTTATATTTTGTTTAAAGCTAATCTATCTATAATCCCCGATAAGGTATTCCTAAGGCACAAAGATGTGGGTCTAAGGGGTTCTGGATGGGTTCATAATGACTAGAGAAAGTCACTAGTCCTAGTATAATATAATTATATATTCATTTAATTTTTTTTTATCTGATATTTGGTATAATAGGAACATAGTGGAATCATCATATTAATAAAGAGATCAACTAACACAAGATTTTAATGCAGCTGCAGTGTGAAGAGTTTATTGTAAAAATAAGTTAAAGATATATCGATAGTTAAGCGATATAAGAAAAAACAAAGATCTGCCATCTCTACTTGACCAAAAGCTAAAATAAAAAAAAACTTAAATACCAATTAAAATCATCTATAAATCACTAACCCCTTTAAGAAATTCTTCCACCGCCTCTGGACTTACCCCTTCCCAGCAATCAATTTCCAATCTCAACCTAAAAGTATTCTACGTTTTGTACGTAACCGTTTTTATTGGAAAATTATATATTCCCGCTGACAAATCGAAGTTATTTCAATAAATAATCGTTAGTTCTTGTTTTTAGATCAAGGATTTACAGGTAGCGCTTGAACAGGCCCCAGATTCTCTTCTGAGCCTGCGGCAGGGATCGGCCAAGGTCCTCCTCGGGAGCACGCTCGGTGGTGGGCTCAGCGGTGCTGATCGGGGCCTCAGTGGTCGCAGGAGCAGGCGTGGTAACAGGAACATCAGGGGTCACAGGAGCAGCCGTGGTAACAGGAACATCAGGGGTCACAGGAGCAGCCGTGGTAACAGGAACATCAGGGGTCACAGGAGCAGCCGTGGTAACAGGAACATCAGGGGTCACAGGAGCAGCCGTGGTAACAGGAACATCAGGGGTCACAGGAGCAGCCGTGGTAACAGGAACATCAGGGGTCACAGGAGCAGCCGTGGTAACAGGAACATCAGGGGTCACAGGAGCAGCCGTGGTAACAGGAACATCAGGGGTCACAGGAGCAGCCGTGGTATCAGGAATATCAGGGGTCACAGGAGCAGCCGTGGTAACAGGAACATCAGGGGTCACAGGAGCAGCCGTGGTAACAGGAATATCAGGGGTCACAGGAGCAGCCGTGGTAACAGGAATATCAGGGGTCACAGGAGCAGCCGTGGTAACAGGAACATCAGGGGTCACAGGAGCAGCCGTGGTATCAGGAATATCAGGGGTCACAGGAGCAGCAGTCGTAACAGGAACATCAGGGGTCACCGGAGCATCAGTGGGAGCAGCGCCTCCGTTCAAGCACACGGTGAGGCTCTCGTCGCAGGTGTCCATGTCGTGGGCGTAGGTGACGCGTGCCTCATCCACGCACGTGGTCAGAGCGGTCTCGATCACGGTGTACTGGGCATTGATGCGATTGAAGTCTAGGTTGGAGTCACTGTTCAGGGTGAACATGGTCTTGTAGCTGTCGCTGGACTAGAAGAATACAAAAAATAAATTTTATTCAATATTTTAATTAGAGATTTTCTATAAATAATACGAGTACTTTGATTATAACGTTAATTGATAAGCTTTGCCATTTGTTCGATGACGTATACGTTAATACAACGTGGTTGGTTACGTAAGCTAAGTAATTACCACTTTTTAAGACTATATAGAATATATATAAAATTCGTAAAAAATTACCTATCAATAGAAGGTATAATACAGGGTAATATTAATATTTATACCTTGCTGTAAATATAGAAATTATTGGAATAAATGCTTCTTCCTGCCGCTTAATTTTAATCGTATTAAGTGGCTTCTTTTTAGACATTGTTTCTAATATTATGCAATCTCGGATTTCTTTATAAATACAATGAACTAAAAATAAAATAGTAGAAAGGTCTAATAATATTGATTGGTATAAAAACAAGTATTTAAAGATTTAATTCATTAATCTATCAAAATGGTTTCTTTATAAAAGAAAGAACACGTATAAGAAAATAAGTTATGAGTTCTAGCATCAACATTAATTGGACATAATTTTAGCTTGCTAGTTAGAGTATTCAAGGATAAGGAACTATCCCTTTTATTCAGATATCTTTCTGGAAATTATTCCAGATTATTCCATTTTCGATTGATTTACTATATATAGTATTTACTATACTTACGGCATCGCGGTAGCACTCGAAGAAGTCCAGGCCGTCGCGCAGGGTGTCGCAGGCGGTGAGGCTGGTGCACATGTTGTTGGTGCGATCGAGGAGCTCCTCGCGCTCCGACAGGCTCTCCTGGGTGAGCTTGTCGCGATCCTGATCGGCGGTGTTGATGCAGCCCATGTACTCCCGGTTGTAGCTCATGATCACGTTGGTCTGCTCCGTGAGGTAGTTGTTGAAGCAATCGTTGACGGAGGCATCGTCCCGGGGCTCGGGAGCGGCCATCATCTGGCGCATGGCGAACTGCTGGCGGGTCAGCATGTTGACCATGTCAGCGGGATGCTTTGGCACCAAAGCGAATCCACTGGTGGCCAGCAGGAGGCACAGGGCAAGGGCGAACTTCATGGTTTTCGATTTCTAAATTATTACTCCGGACTCCGACGGATCTCGATTGCGAACTGATGGCCACTGGGCTTGGGCGGATATTTTTATAGCTCCCCCGAAAATGGTTTCAATGACAGACCATTAAATCAGGCTGATTAAAAGCTAATTAAGCGGCTATCTTGTGGCCGAAATCGGCGCCGTGATTCGATTCGATCCGATTTCAATTTTAATAAGTTTCCTTCTGACCAAACCTCTGAAAATAGCCCCCGGTTATCTGACATTGGTAATATGCCCAATACAAAGTAGTTCCCTGGCTGCTTATCTCCTGACCATTTTTAATTGGTTTGTATCAATGGCAGAGGGTTAATCAAGCGGCAGTTAACACTGTACTTTGCAGTTTCGTCGAGGACTATCGGGATTGATAACGAGCACTTGGGACTTTGAGGGGTATCTTTAGTGGCCTATGAATCACACGTTTTTTTTTATTAAAGTTTATTATTTTGTGAGCACTAAAAAATTCCAAGATCTAAATAGCAGGGACCGTAATTATTATAAGTTTTATTATAAAAATCAAATATTAAAAGTTATTTTTTATTATTATTAAAATCAATTATTATTGTTTAATTTTTATAATAAAAACCAAAAATAACTTTTATTTTTTGATTTTTAAATAAAAATTAAAATATAATTATTATATTTGATTTTTATTTTTTAAATCACTTTTAAGAGTTAAAATTGACATTTATTTAAAAAATCGGGGAAAGAAGTTTATTCTATTTTTAATTTCCCCGTAAATAAATACCATATCTATATTTTTTCTGCACTTTCAAGATTATTTTTACACCATTGATTTTTATTTAATCATAACTCTTTATTACGGTCTCTGCTAAATAGGATAATCTGGATTTTTCGGGTAGTTGTTAGGCATTGAAATAATTTAATAATTCCTAAGTCTCAGAGATCTCCCCTCATTAAAAATAAGACATTTTCCCTCTTTTGTTTATAAATAATTTATATAAGTATATTTATTTTTTATTTTTGCTTCAGGTCTATGTATAAATAATAGACTTCACGACTTATTGTCTCTTGAGCCAGTTCTGCAGATTCTTCAGGATTTCCTGGATGTTCTTGTTGCTGGTGCCGGTATAAATCGCCTTCAGGTCCTCTTCAGGAGCGTCGGGAGCAGCGGAGGTAGAGGACTCTGGCTCAGCGGATGAAGAATCAGTCGAGGATTCAGGAGCAGCAGAGCTAGAAGACTCAGGCTCGGCAGAAGAGGAATCAGTCGAGGATTCAGGAGCAGCGGAGCTGGAGGACTCAGGCTCGGCAGAAGAAGAATCCGTCGACGATTCAGGAGCAGCGGTGCTAGAGGACTCTGGCTCGGCAGACGAGGAATCAGTCGAGGATTCAGGAGCAGCGGTGCTGGAAGACTCAGGCTCGGCAGAGGAGGAATCAGTGGAAGACTCAGGAGCAGCGGTGCTGGAGGACTCTGGTTCAGCGGATGAAGAATCAGTGGAGGATTCAGGAGCAGCGGTGCTGGAAGACTCTGGCTCAGCGGATGAGGAATCAGTCGAGGACTCCGGTTCCAGAGACGAGGAGGTTTCGGGAGCAGCTGTGGAGCTGGTCTCGGCCGGGATAGGAGCACCCTCGAAGCACAGACTCAGGTTCTCGTAGATGTCGGCCGTGTCCTCGGCATAGGTCCTCTGGGTCTTGTTGGTGCAAAGGTACTCGCTCACCTGGATGAGACGCACCTGCTCCTGGACATAGGCCAGCAGCTCGGAGGCATTGGCCGAGATGGTGAACATGGACTTGGCATTGTTGGCACCCTGGAAAATAAGTATAGAAAGTAATTATTATTAGGAATTAAGTTACTAACAAACACAATAGTTGCTATCGGCGACATATCAGCATGATGTTTGAAAAATATTAAGGTTTATATTTATAGCATAGAAATATGCTATCAGTAGTGGGCTTTGGTATTTTTAAGATTTCCAGCTAATAGATTGGTTGGTAAAAGGTTTATAATCTATAGCATAAGTGGGAAATAAGTAGCTAGGGAATAGCAAATAGTTTGGTTTTAAACATTAAAAGTACTTTCTCATAATAATACAAGGAAAATTTATACAAAATATCTTTTAGAATAAATAGATTTTATCTATTAATTTTTTCACATTTCTGGAGGCTTTTTTTGTATTTTTAATCAAGTAAATATATTAGGAAGTTAATGAACATTTTAAACTTGATTAAGAAGCACTCAACTGTTGTAAGTTTTTTAAAATTATACTCATTATTGATAAGCCTAATTTAATGCTCATTCAATATCTTTTTTAATTAACATTTCTTAACTAAAAATTGTGAATAAAATTACGTAAACTTACCGCTTGGGCGTAGCACTCAAAGTACTGATCGGCGGCGGTCAGGGCACTGCAAACCTGCAGGGCATTGCAGGAATCCGTGGCGGAGGCGTCAATCGCGGTGCGGTTCTCCTTGGTGTCATCGTTGATGGCTGCTATTTGGAGAGTAGCCTCGTCCAGGCAGGCCTTGAAGTCGTTGTTGTACTTCTCCACAGCCCCATTGAGCAGGGGAGTGTAGTAGTTAAGGCAATCCAGCGAGTGGCTGCCATCGTTGGCCAAATCGCGCTGCATCAGGAACTGCATGAAGCTCGCCTCCGGGTGGGTGAGCACCAGCGAGGGAGCTGGCACGGCAAGGATCTGGCTCAGGCCGAGGGCCAAGAGGACCACGCACAGTTTGGACTGCATTTCTCGAAGGATAACTATTATTATTAAATTACTGAAGATCCGCGTTCCAGGTTCGCCGACGGATAGTTCGCTTTTGGCGGCTACACCTGCCAGCTGCAGTATTTATAGGCGCCCCAGTCGAGTGGTCCATAAAAGCGTGTTCCCGGCCTATAGTTTCTAGTAAAAAACGGTAATAACACCATGTTATTGCCTCGGTTTTGGCCTATCTCGAAACGTCGGGCGTTGTAGTTATCATTCTTATCGGTTTTATAACGCCACTCAACGGCGACGCCCCAGCAAATCGGATTTGCGCACAGGCAGCTCAAGGGTTCTCCGCCGGAGCCGCTCCTCCTTTCAGTCCGGCTTCCACTTCATCAATGTCAGTACTATTAAATTCCCAGAATCGTACAAAGTGCGTAGATTCCCCCAAATCCCAAAGAATAACTTTCTCTGGGAAGAGTTATCCCCATATAAAACATCGCAAATTCCCAGATCCAGATAGTATGGAAGCGAACTAATCTAATCAACCTGGAGTGCTTCATTCTGGGGAAGACACACGTGTGAAGTCTGTATGTCTGCCGTCCAGTTCGATTCCTAGGAAATTAAAAAGTCCCGGGAAAAAATATTAAGTGCCTAGTATTGCCGATTCTATCGTCATGAAGGCCTGTTATTGGTCAGAAATCGGTATTGATAAGGCCTCTTAAATAAACAAAAACAACTTGGCATTGTAAGGTTGAAGGTATTTATTCTGGGAGCTAAGAAGTTACTTCAGCAACCCAAAAATAACTCTATAAAGCCCTAGACTGCCTCAAGACACTTATTACTTACCAGGAATTACCCATTAAAAGTTTTCTATTCTATTAGAGAATAAATTTTATATATTTTTTTAATTTACTTATCAAGGTTAATTCCTAAGGATTTCCCTGGGCCTTATCTATTAATTTACAAGTCAATATTTTTGCCGAGATTGATTATTGGCCATGACTAATAACCAGGCCATGTCCACTTGAGCCTTATCAGAGAGTCACTTGTCGGTCATTTACAGGCAACATAATAATTACATTTGAATTCGAAAAAAGCATGGAGACCCCAGAAAGATGACTCACTTTGGGCCAAAATCGGGTAGATAGTTGGCCAAGTTTATAGCGCCTGGGCCTGGCATGCCTCTCTGCATAATTATCGGAGCTCAGTGGAGCGGAGACAACTTCTAATTTGCATATCTTAATTGCGTGTTCTTTGAGCGTGTGTGAAGGCATAGGGATGCAGGATGCAGGATCCCAGCCAAGTTATTGGCAGAGTGAAATCTCTACCCGGCAGCGGCTTTTCTAATTTGTTTTAATTGCAGTGACAACAAGGCCGGCGGCGGCAGGAAGCTGCACAAACAATGCCAGCGCCTGCAACCTGCAATTAAATTTGAATAAAACGCAATGTTTACTTAAACTGCAACTCGGAGGTAGCCGAGGCTACCTTAAAGTGCCCGCCCCTGCTCGGTTCCTGTTTTCCTATTTTCGCATTTTTGTTTGTCCTCCTCGGGGCACAAAAGTTTCCCCAAGCTGATTTACATGTTTGCCCCCGCTCTCTCTATATCCACATCCGGCTCCAGCCCCCGCCATGTCCTGCGGATCTTTGATAAACTTGGACGACTGATGGCAAATGCAAAAAGTTTTATTTGCATCGCATCAGGTTGGTTTCCTGCTCAGCTTACCACCTGGATCGGGTCCAGGGCCGTTAATTAAGTAAGTTGCAATGGGTTTTAGTTTCTCGTTTGAGTTTCCAGATTGACTTCATCACTGGATGCCATCTGCCTTGGCCTTCTTTCAATTACCTTGACAACTCACGGGGAAAAGTAGTAACTCTATGTTAGAGGGTTGGAAGAAATCAAGAAATCATTAAGGAATTTTAAAAGGTAACTGCTATCCAAAGTCCTAAAGCATTTCTATGACTAACTTTATATATCACTTTAGATTAGATTACCTTGACTTACTCTAGTTTTATTAATCAATCATTGTGACTTTTGTGATTGCCACGATAATTACTCTTATCACAATGTGATAATGAGGTTTCTGGCTTAAGTTAAAATCTAAGATATTATAAAATTAAATGCCGACTTATGAATAATTTTTCAATAGTTCAATCAAATCAATATAGAATATAAATCCTTTATTATTTATATAACTAAGAAGTTGCATCAATATATAATCTAGCTTGTGATTCCCTTTTTAAATATATAATTTATATATAAATTACCCTTTTACTATTTTTTCAATGCATCATATTTTAAAGATTTTTTCAATAAATAATCTTTATTTTTTTATACACAAGTTATTATTATTAGCCTTCTTTTCCCTTAGAGAAGGTGCTTGAGAATGTTGTCCAGCTTGTTCATCCACTGCTTCTTCTCCTCAGAGCTGCTCTGACCGTGATTGAAAGGCGAAAGGGTCGAAGGTTGGTTCGGCGACGCAGTTACCCATGGGGTAGAGGTCGTATCCGAGCTGATCAGCTCGCTAGTGGTTGTAGTTGGGTCCGGAGTCCAGGGGGTTGTAGGTGGCTCCGGAGTCGTGGTGGTTGTAGTGGGCTCCGGAGTCGTGGTGGTTGTAGTGGGCTCCGGAGTCGTGGTGTCTGGCCTCCTGGTGGTGGTGGTGGGCTCTGGAACGGGCGACTTGCCAGCCAGGCAGTTCTGGAATTCGAAGTAGGACTGGGTGTAGCGGATCTCGTAGTTGCGGGCCGAGTTGTTGATGCAGAGATCGCGGGTGAAGCCCAGGTTGGTGATCTCCTGGTTCAGGGTGCCGGCAACGATGGAGGCATTCGTGGCCACGCTGTACACCTCCTTGGAGTTTTCAGTGCCCTGGAAATAAAATAAGAAAATTCTATATTAAATATTTATCCCAAAATTAATTAGTTAATTGAATTTACCTGCGAGGAGTAGCAGTTGAGGGACTCCAGGCTGTTCTCCCTCTGGTCGCAGTCAATCAGTGCTTTGCAGGAGGCGTACGTGGAGTTGCTCAAGTCCCAGACATTGCTATTGTACCGCTCCAGGACTCCATTCCTGCCGGCTCCAAACTCGTCCACGCACCCGTTGTACTCCTTCTGGTAGACTTGGTAGTCCTCATCGAAGACGCCCTGGTAGTAGGCGAAGCAGGCGGCGGTCTGGGCGGGATTGTTGCGCTGCGCCTCGCTGGTAGCACTCATGAGCTCGAACATCTTCGAGGGTCCGGAGACCAGGCTGGGATTGGCAGTGGAGGAGCCGATGGCCACGGCAGCCAGCAGGATGGCGATGAGATGGGACTGCATGTTGCTTGCTCGACGATTCGTTCGTAACTTGGTCTAAACCGGCGACTGGCTAACGCTTTTATGGCCCACGAAAAATTATCGACAGCTGCCATTAGCTCGGTGATCGCCGGGGCTTTTCTGATATCGCTCCGTTGATAAGGAGTATCAGCCATGGAATCACCCTACGCTCCGGACTCGGGCTACTTGGGTTTCCTTGGAGAAGGCGTAAACATCCGGCAGTCTATCGGAATCTCTGCCTTAAACGTTATTATTAAGTCGATATCGCTTACATCAGACATCGCTGGGAGGTCATTACCTTGTTACCCTCGCCGAACGATTGCCAATAAATTGTATTTATTCGTATTTTTAATGCCAAAATTCTCTGATATCTGTCCTATGACACTCCTTCCATAACCTCGATTTTGGCCTTTAATAAAGCGGATGACAAACCCCCAATTCAGGCCTTTTTGGCTTGTCATAAATAATGCGCAAAAAAGGGGAAACCTTGCTAAGAATGGCGAACCTTTTCGGTTATTTTTCCCATATCAAAGATTGGATTGCCTTCCTAGAATTGGGCTAATGTCAATTTTATTTTTAAATTAAATTAATTGCCAAGAAAAAGGCAATTAAATTCCTGAGTTGGTGAGTAAACGAGATAATAGAGAAGTGTCCAGGAAAGTAATCTCTAGAGTCTAGACGGTTCTTTACAGATAAACCCCAAGTATTGTTAACCAACTTCGAATGTAATAAATATTACTAATTATTTCTAATTAAATAAAATATATTTTGCATAAACTTCTGGCTTTTATTAAGGATTAAAATAATATTATAATTATTAAGCTAAAGCTGGCACAGGCGTCAGACCCGACAGGCAGTTCTGGAAATCGGTGTAGGAGGCATCATAGCTGATCGCATAATTCCGAGCTGTGGTATTGGTGCAGAGGTCCCGGGTGTACTCCAGCTCAGAGATCTCCTGGGTAAGGGATCCAGCGCTAATCGAGGCATTGGATGCAATGGTGGCCACCTCCTGGGAGTTGTCAGTGCCCTGCGTAAAAAATTAAAATTCAAATAAACAAAACGCTAAAAAATATAATATAATTTACCTGACTGCTATAGCAGTTGAGCGAGTCCAAGCTATTATTCCTGGTATTGCAGTTGATCAAAGCCTGGCAGGAGGCGTATGTGGAGTTGCCCAGGCTCCAGACCACGCCATCGTACCTTTCCAGCACCCCATCCTTGCCAGCGCTGAACTGATTCACGCACTGGTTGTACGCCGCCCGGTAAACCTCGTACTCCTTGTTGAAGATCTCCTCGTAGTAGGCGAAGCAGGGAGCGGTCAGGCCAGGATTCAGCTGCTGCGGTCCACTGGCGGCACTCAGCAGCTGGAACATCTTGGAGGGTGCATCAAGGAGCCTCGAATTCGTGGAGGAGCAGCCAATGGCCAAGGCGGCCAGCAGGAAGGTAATAACACAGGAATGCATGTTGTTTGCTCGAAGGCTTTTTTCAACGTGCTCTAATATGAAGTGGCGACCGGGCAGCGCTTTTATAGGCCCAAAAATATGCGGGCTACTTATATATTCACCGATATTTAGTTTGGATATCTTGCCATTGATGGATCGATCCTTGTATCTAAAGATATACTAGTATTTAATTCCAAAAACCCCTTGATGACTAGGTTCCCCCGCTGTCTGGCCAAAATTAAGCACCTTGGCTGCGAGTGACTAACCCAACATTTCGTTTTGATAAAAAAAAAAATGAAAAAGGGAGAGCCCCGGAACAATAAAGTGACGGAAACTAAGTTAATAGGTTGGTTGATAAAATAAAGATTAACAAATTTTGATAAAAGAGTTATCAGCAACCTAGGAAAGATCGATATCGTATTGGATTCCCCTTTTAGAACACTTTATTTAAGGAAAGAAAAAGCTAATTTAGTCAACCATAAGTCCCCGTCCATTTCCGGGCATCGAATAAATTCTTGAGGTTCTCTAAATTTAAACTCTTAAGGGCTTCCCCCCATTTAAATGCCATATATTTTATTTCCTTGCCACCAAGGTAGTTTCGATTAGATCTTTCCTCGGGTTCTGATAACCATGTTATCAAATTATGCCCGCCAATCTTTATTTAGTCAGTCAATCTATTAACTTAGTCTGGCACTAAATAAGAAATAATGATTCATGATTTAGGGTATTTGATAAAATTATGTATATATATTGTATATGTTTAATGTGAATGGATATTAAAAATATTTATATTTTAAATTAAATTATAATTTTCTTGATTGATTTTCTATCTTGTTCGCTATTTAGCGCTCTTAAATTAAAATTAAAAAGGGAGTAACTTTTGGAAATGAAATTAAAAGTACCAGAAAGTTCGACACTTTCCGTCGGATTCTTGACCTGGGGTTCCCCTTCTTGCGTTAGTAAAGGATTGGGTAAGTAGCTCACTTCCTACTGACTGAAACCTATTATTTAACAGTCTCAATCTTTTTAAAAAAGGCGAAAAGTTTATGCAAAGTAGTTATAATTATTAACAAATTTACCACAAACTGAGCATGTTTTATCTATAATATATCACCCAATAATTGGAATTAAAAATTGTTATTATCTCCCTTCGTAAGACTAAGGGGAAATATGACTAGAAAGATTGTTATCTTCTCCTCATGACGTATTATTCTTTTGCTCTGATAAGCAAGACCTAAGATTGTTCTCGTCATATAACTTAACTTATTTTCATCATATTAAAAATAATTTAACAAATCAACTAGACAAGATAAGCCTGGACATTAGGTAATGTAGTGAAGAGGTTAGTAAATATTATTTACTAAATAATTAATAAATTACACTTACGTTTAAGGGAACAATTAAAAAAAAAAAATTAATTTGTTAATTTGGCTTAGCAAAGGATATAAAACAGAAAAATTCCAGATAAAATTGTTGAAACCATAATAATCAGCTTATTAAACTTCCTGACTAAGTTTATTTTTTTATGAAAGTGGATGGGAAATTACTAAGTCATAAATAACTATTCTTTCTGAGAACCAAGCAATCCAAGGATTGAAGCAAACAACTATTTTTTAGAAATTTAACCCATTATCTTCATTATCTTAACAATGTTTAGAAAAAAGTGACCTAAAAAAACCTACTTAAAAAGTACATTTATTTTTAATAAAAATTACACTTCTTATTGTAAAGTATTTTAATAAGCAATTTTAAAAAGAAAAATCAATGTGTGTTTTAAAATGAAACATTTTTATAGAATTTATAACATTTGCATAACCATAGTATCTTTTTTTTAATCCTACAAATAGCAGTGCAAATAACAACAACTTGAACAAATAGTTTTCGCAACAATAAAAGAATGATGATATTGCTAAGCTAAAATTTTTTTTTTTTTTAATTAATTTAAATTATATTTCAAGTTCTCCCGACATGTAAGGTACGAAAATATTTTGTTTCAGTGTCCAAACTTAGGAAGTTATATTAATTATTTTTCTTATCGCCGGCAAGATATAAGAGCAGTCTTACCGATCGGATAATTTATGGCCGCCTCTATAATGTGCTATTCGGCCTATAAAAACATGGCCAATTCCTCCGTTTAGACCAAGTTACGAACGAACCGTCGAGCAAGCAACATGCAGTCCCATCTCATCGCCATCCTGCTGGCCGCCGTGGCCATCGGCTCCTCCACCGCGAATCCCAGCCTGATTTCCGGACCCTCGAAGATGTTCGAGGTCATGAGTGCCACCAGTGAGATGCAGCGCGCCAATCCCGCCCTGGCCTCCTCCTGCTTCGCCTACTACCAGGGCATCTTCGATGAGGACTACAAGCAGTACCAGGAGGAGTACAACGGGTGCATCAGCAAGTTCGATTCGGGCAAGGAGGACACCCTGTCGCGGTACGAAGCCTATGTCTGGACCCTGAGCAACTCCACCTACGACTCCTGCAAGTTCCTGATCGAGTGCGACCAGCGGGACAATAGCCTGGACTCGCTCAACTGCTACTCCGCTCAGGTAATTTTGTATATAAAATACTTGAAATTTAATTCAAGTATTTATTTAATTATATATATTTTATCTCCAGGGCACCAATCACTCCAAAGTGGCGAATACCATCTCCCACGACGCTTCGGTCTACGTCGGAGCGCTGTTGCAGGAGGTCTCGCTCTACGAGTTCGCCCGCGATGCCTGCACCAACGATTGCACTCGCAACTACGAGGTCCGCACCGATAAGTCCTACGGGGAGTTCCAGGACTGCCTGGCTGGTTTGTCTCCAGTGCCAGAGGCAGCCGCCGCCGAAGAACCCCAAGTAGCCAGCGCTGAGAACAGGATTGCCAGCCCGCAGCAGGCATATGCCAAGAAGCTGGAGAGCCTCTTCAAGCATCCTGCTTAAAATCATTATTTAATCACAATAAAAAACAGGAAAGAATGCTAAAAATGTATAAATTATAATTATCTACAGATTTTCTCTGTGTTATCTGAAACATCTGAATAAACATAATTGAAGGTCTAAAATATGAATTATTAAAATGGGGGATTAAGAGATTATTAAAGAGGCTCTCCAGTCTCTATGTAAAGATATATTTTTAATTTGAATTAAAAATAAACTGAAGCATGTACGTATTGAGGTTCTTAACCCATTTTCTTTCGAATTTATCTTTCTGTCAATTTCCCAGATTATAATACTTGCCTAACTTGATTGCCTTTATCTACCAAATGGCTAAACAAAAGAGGTAAGAATTTATTTCGGGTTCTCAAGTTGACTCACACACACCGGAGATAACCTTTCAATTATCCGAAATTTTTTAAGGAGAACGCCCTGGTATTTCCTGGCGTATGATTAATTTTGTTTACCTGCCATTGCAGTTCTGCAATTCCTCAGCTGTCGCTGCCTCTTCTCGGGGCTGAGCTGCATACTAAGCAGTCCTTTGGAGGCCAACGTTCTGCAACTGCAAGAGATGCACTGAAATAATTCAGGGGTTTGTATTAAAATATTCCTATAATTTTAACCCTCTAAGCCCCAAGAGTGCCTTGAGGCACTCATTACATTATTTACAATTTTAAAAATAATAAACGCTATTTCTACGTTTAAATATTTTTTAGCCGTTAAGAATAGATACTCAATTATGTATAGAAGCTTTGAAAGCTCTCAGAAGCTTTTAACGGTACTTTTTGTTTATACTTGCACAGAACATGTGTTTCGCCGCGTGTGAAATTTGAGCTGCAGTGAAGTGGGATTTCTTTTGAATATAAAAGTTAAAATATAAAACTAAACCAAACCATTAATTTTTTACTGAGAGGTAAGTTAATTTAGTATTAAAATAATATTACAGATATGCAAATATGTAATTGGTATGCATTGTATCAGTGAAATAGTGATAAGTGCCTTGAGGCATCTTTGGGGCAGTAAGCAAACTTTTGTTCCAAGTAGCTATTTCACAATTATTTGCAATCTGCAGTGGTTTAAAGAGGTTTTTCTTAATACAAATTCTTAAATTAGAAAATATGGCAAATCGAAAGCGCTTCAAGTTATCCGACTTGACAGATGATCAGTTAATGAAATTATTTGAGTCAGTCCCGTCAGATGAGGAGGTCTCAAATATTTCTAGTGACGACGAGGACAATGATTTAAATGTGGTGGAAGCTCTAAACGCTGCATTAGAGGAAGCCGATTCTGTCTCTTTTATAGTTGGCAATAAGGAAAATGTTTTAAATAGTGCCCAGGATCCTAAGTCTACTGGAAAGGCTACAAAACGTCCTCGATCGCCATTGCCAACTATAGAAGATTCGGGATGCGAATATTTACCAAATTCTGGAGGATTTAATGCTGCTGGTAAACAAATATAACTCTGATTTTTTATATAAGTGATTAATAATTTATATATGGGTAGGTCTTGAATCGATTACAAAGGAACCCACTAAGATTCTCTGGAGGGAGCAATCGATGCAGTTGCATGTAAACTGTATAGCCTTTCGAGGAGATTCCTCGCTTACAGAAGAAATTAAGGGGCTGGAAACTCCATTTGAGATATTTTGCTACTTTTTTGATGGAGAAATTATGAAAATGATTGTCGAGGACACAATGCGCGCAGCTTTAACTGACAACATTTCAAATAATTTCAAAATTACCATCGATGACATTCATCATTACATCGGCATTCTAATTTACATGTCGATTTACCGCTATCCGAATTTGAGGAGTTATTGGGGACAAAATGCGTTCGGACCCATTCAAAATTGCATGACCCGACACAGATTTGAGACAATTAAAAAGTATTTCTCTCTGTGTGATGAGAGCCAGCGCATTAAAAAGGGTCAACCAGGCTACGATCCATTGTTTCGTACGCGAAAACTAGTTGATTACTTGAATCAACAGTTCGACTCGGTGCCCAAACAAGCCCGCCTTTGTGTTGATGAACAAATGTGCAGCACAAAAATGAAGCACCACTTGCGCCAATACATGCCAAATAAGCCACATAAGTGGGGTATCAAACTATTTGTACTATGCGATTCGTTTGGCTACGCATACCGCTTTGAAGTATACAGCGGTGCAGGAGATAATGTGATCTTGCCTGGTCACCCAGATCTTGGTGCTTCGGCTAACATTGTTGTCCGTCTGACACAAAGCGTTCAAAGTTTTAAAAATCATATTATTTACTTTGACAATTTTTATACCTCACTGCCTCTGATGGTGTATCTACGTGCGAAAGGTATTTACAGTCTTGGCACGATTCGAGCAAATCGTATCCCCAATTGTAAGTTACCGAACGAAGGGACCATCAACAAATTGCCAAGAGGTTCTATGATTGAGTACGTAGGTTGCTCATATGGAATTGAACTAACAAATGTTCTGTGGAAAGACAGCAAAGCCGTTCGTTTCTTGTCATCATATGTGGGTGTTAAACCATTTGCAAGGAAGGATCCGCGTCAAGGAACATCAAAAATTCCACGGTTCGACAGAAAATCTAAAAAATACGTTGAAATTGATTGCCCCCAAATTGTTAAGGAGTATAATGCTCACATGGGCGGCGTAGACCTTATGGATGGTTTAATGGGCCGTTACCATATTAGAGCCAAAACTCGGGATGCCGCAACTCGAATTTTTTATCATTTAATTGATATGGCAGTAACGAACTCTTATATATTATACAGACGTATACAAATGGCGAACGAGGCGAACAAGGAAAAAATGTTGGAGCTCCCAGATTTTAGAGAAGCGGTGGCCGCAGGTATGGTAACATACAAATGCAAAAATTTACCAGGTCGTCCATCTACATATAGATCGCCGTGCTCTCAGCTAGTGCGAGCTATAAACTCACCATCCTCTCGGATAGAGCAAACAGCACAGTCTCCACTGTCTCACCGATCACCACAGCTTGGCCTTAAACAAGGAAAAAAATCAAAGCACCCTATATCAAGCTTGCGTTTTGATCAGGTAAACCATTTTCCTCATTGGTTGGAGCGAGAGAGTGGAAAACGTCGTTGCAAATTATGCAAAACATCACAAACACAATGCATTTGCCCTAAATGCAACTTACATTTATGTTGCACATCTAATAAAAACTGTTTCTTAGAGTATCATACCAAAAAATAAAATTTGACATGGCAAAACAAAATTGATTCTTTTTACTCTCAAGTGCCTAAGGGTGCCTTGAGGCACCTATTCAGTTTATCTCACCTTACAGGTAAAAAAAAGGTTCTACGTTCTTTTTAATAGCATTTTTGAGTTAAGATGGCACAAATCAATTTAGAAAAAATTATTTCATTTAATTTCTTGCGTTATTGTGGAAAGTGGCATTAGAGGGTTAAGAGTTTTCGAATTTAAAGATGTACAATTTTGCCATAATATTATTTCAGCCTGGTTTCCTCTAGAAATTTTTAAGCTTAATAAACTCCATGTCTCTTAAGCTTTTAATTCTTCAAAGCCTTGCAGGGGTTTTTATTGATAGTCTCCTTATAAGGAAAATCTTATAATAAAAATTGTTATAATTCCTCAACAAAAAATACTATAATAAAAAATATTTTCTCAGCGTGTACCGGCCTGGGCCTGGCCCCAAGGTTTATTTCCACTCAAAGCTGTCAGGACGAAATGAAGTCGAGGAGCTCCGTCTGAGTAGCGCCGCCGCGTTACGCTGAGCAGCAAGGAGCGGCAGCACCAGCAGCCGCTGATGGATTGTCAGTCGGGGAAAGTGGTGTTAAATGGCGCAAGAATAAGTGTAATTGTTTTGTAAATGGCCCCGTAGTAAAACAATTTTCAATGCCACTCCGCGTCCGCGTCCCCGTCCATCTGCTGTCAGTCACTCTGGCCTGGCAACTCACTTGAGCCAAGAAAAATCACCTGGTATTCGTACTAGTACTCGTTCTCATATAATTTAATTTACGACACCCACTTCTTGGGGCACTGTCAGCCGTAGCTATTTTGGTAAAGTGATAGGAATCGAAAGCACATGGCTTAGTGACTAATTAGCCAATAATGGTGGCCTATAAACGAATAAAAACTGGCCAGGAAACTTGATAACATAACTAGAGGAATCGAACTTGAGTAGAGTGGTTCGCAAATCACGGGGGAAGCACTCTATAAAAGCCTAATTGAGAAAAGTCTTACGAATTCGGATATTAGCCGGAAGAGGAAGCGGATGTCCGGAAGAATTTGGAAATGGCATATGAGAGGAAGTCAAGATAAAATTCTTAGACATTCGTAATGGTATTTATTGCAGATTATATCTTTAACATGTAGCACGAATTACTAATTAAATTGTCCGGAAGTAAGCATAAAATCAGCATATAAACCAGGTTTTCCTCGTTACTTATAGAAGCACATTTTTCTCTCTCTGCTGCAGTATAGGATATAGTGATTATATTCGTAAAATAAAATATTTGTAACAAAAATTTAATATTAATTTAAACTATCTACATTTAGTTAGATACTTTCTATCACCTTTAAATTAGAAAACATACCCTTCTTAATGTCTTATAGTAGAATAGTATCTAAACTTTCCCTGAATATTTCTCAAAATATGTAGGCCAAGATTTTGATATATTTACTTGGAAAAAAGTTGGCTAAGCAAACTGACGACAATAATTTCACGCCTCGCTTATCTCGTCCCCACTTCTACGTCATCGAATGCCGATAACAGGCTTCTCCTTGGCCCCACCAAATGAGAGTTGATAGCGAATTTTTCGATCGCAATTATCGGCTCGTAATTAAAAACCAAACAAGTTCCGCCCCAAAAAAAATAGAGCTGGGTTGGCCTTTAATACTGGCGGACAAAGAGAAGCTAATGAACAATTCCGGGTAATGCGAAATTCGATTAATTTTACAAGCTCTCGCCGCATATAGCCGCACATAACGTATACGCCCTGATGTCACTGTCCATTATTACTGTTATTATTATTATAAACTAGAAACACTGCAATAACAAAGCTGGATTTTACGATTGCCATAACAAGAAGCGAGGCAATTAAAGGAGACGGCAGCTATGCCATACTCTATATATATACGGATATGGATACGGCTACAGAGGTATAAATATCCAGGCAGCCATAAAATCCTGGGCCCTGGACACGCTGTAACTTTATGAGGAGCGCGTGAAATTCAATTAAAACGCGTGTTCGATATTAGTTACAATACTGAAAGAGAGATAGAGGAGTGTGGCGAGGGTCATAAACGGACTTATTGAATAGAATTGAAGGGCAGCGCCGACATATACGAGTAGATATATAGCTAAATAGACATCGAGTCGCTCCGATGCGATACGGTGGCAATGGCAGTGGCAATTATTCGCCCCAAAACCGCGATAAGCGTCCGTGTAAGTGTCCTCCGGGGCTAGGGAATAGTTTTGTGTGATTTATGCTCCGCCGAGGCATGTGCACCGCTCCGCATTCCGGTGGGCGTTTAATTGCCCCTGGACGCCGCTCCCAATGTGGCTGGGAATGCGGCGATGGACGTGTGGGGATGTGCGTCACTCCCCCATAAAGATTACACGCTGATTAGGGGGGAGCGGCGAAAATACCTGATGAACTGCAGCGGGAAATTAATTAAAGCAAAGCTCCACGGGTGGCAAAGCGGGAATATTATCCCTAAAAGTCATTATACCAAGTTCCTGGTTATATTTACTAAAGATTCTATGTAAATCCCATAAATATATCCCATAAATATATCCCATAAATATATCCCATAAATATATCCCAAAAAGCTTGTTTACCTTTAAAATTTAATTCAAATTCTGGATTTTTGTTATTTACCCTAAAATTCTCTATTTTAGAGCATCAAAAACATGAGAAATGCACTCTAATTAAAATATTTTCAAGAGCTTTTTGTTTTCCGGCAGCAGGAAATTACGCATACGCCCGGTAGTGCGGCGAAACAATACTTTTTAATTGCTTCACCGAAAACTATATATATAGAGCTGCTTCCTCAACTATAACCCTGTTATGCATTCCGAAGTAAACAAACGAAAGTTTATGGAAAACCCGAGCTCTGCATAAATAAATAGAAACGAGGCGAAAACCACAAAGCATGACCGCAGAAAAATATATACACACTGAAACAAAAGCAGAATCAGAAGCTGAGGCAGAAGTTGTTGCCACAACTATTTGATAAACTTTAAGATGTCAAAGTCGCCGGGAAAGAGCGGAGGGAAAGCCTGATGATGGACTAAGTAAATGTCCGAAAATGAAATGAGTGAGCAGAGCGAACTGAGAGTCGGAAAGCCACAAGGAGCCGGACCAGGACCAGGACCAGAAGAAGGGCCAGGAGCCAGGACATTAAAAAGAAGTCAACAATGGAGCGAACTCGGAGCACATAAAAAACGGCAGAAGCTCGCAAAAAACTCAGCCCAGGCTGTGCAATATCAGCCGGCAGTCTGAGTGGGAAAAAAACGCAAACCAAACAAATGTAAAGTTTATTAGATCGCAAGTGGAGGGCAGGAGCTAAGGGAGCGGGTTAGAGCCAATAATGGCACCGACAACGTCACATTGGCATCTGCAGAATGCAATAAAAGCGTTTTACCCAAAAGCAAACGCTTGGCAAATATGTGAAGCAGCTATGAGAAATGTTCAGCGCTCCCGAAGAAAAATGAAAATGAGGAAACAAGCTGGAAGAACTTCACATCAGGGCAATGCACTTGGGGAATAAAAACTGAGCGAATTGGCGGAAAAACTTGCGAAAATGAAATAAATAAAATGTAAACCTAATAATCCTCAGTATTTAAATTATTATTATTACTTTTATGTTTTAAAATATTCTTATATATATTTTTATTAAATTTAAGCTTCTAAGCTATTGTTAAATATAATTTTCTGATATTTGTACTTACCAAAATAATGTAAAAGACATTTAAGTGAGATTTCTGCTTACTAAAATATTGTCAAATAATTTTGTTTCATCTTTTTACTTACTATATTAATGACAAAAGAATTTCTGTAATACTCTTGCTTACAAAATATTTGTAAAATATATTTGGATTATGTTTCGTCTTAATAAAATATTGTAATATACATTATTTTGATATTTCTGCTTATTAAAATTGTATGAAATATATTGTTGAAATATATTTTGTTAATATTTCTGTCTAAGAAAATATTGTAAAATATAAAAGCAAAGAGATACTTCAAGCTGTGCAAATTTAAGTTTTACTCTTATTTTCTTTGAACTAAAAAAGGTATCGATTTTTTTACCTGAAATATAACACAAAGTTCTTTGAACTTCTCCCCTGAAAGAGCATCAGACAAGTAGAAAACATAGAAGCCAACAGAAGAGCAAAGAAAGACCATAAATATGGTTTAGCAAACATGAAATACACGGCAGCCAAGGTGAAAACGCATAGAAAAAGTCCATTGAAAATTGACAAGCTACAATGAAAGACTGCCAATTGAATTTGCCTTTGCTTTGTTCTACGTTTGACAAGGAAGAATACGGCAAGAAGTGAAATTTATTAATTGGAATAATTGAGAGCTTCGTTCGATATCAGTTCCATTGAATATTTGCTAAATTCAAACAAAAGCGTTGCCTATCAGGAAAACATTTTTATAACTTAAAGTTGGGAGTCAGTGAATATGCCAATAATGACTCGATTCGATTTGCGATCTCGCCGACTGCGTCAGCGTTTGTTGTTCCCACTTTTGTTGTAGCTTGTTCCGATATGTCAGGGAGTTAGTTCCATGTTATGGCCATAAATCAAGCCGAAAATTCAAATGTTATCAGCGCGCCGGGATATTCCGCTGCAGTGTGGGAGATGCCTCTTCCTGCCTCGCTCTCTCTTTCTCGCCCTCTCTCTCTGTGTCGGCTGGGCGAGTGGCGATAAGCAGGCTGCCACTGCTCAGTTAGCTGCCACCGCTGCACACTATCCTAAATACATATATAAATAGATATATATGGGCTATATATATTCTCTGTATATAATGCCGCCGATGACGACGGCCACGGTGACGTCCAGCTTTATCCTGACTTACTCGGAAGCTACAGTGGGGGGAGCAACAATAGGGATTGTAATAAAAATATAATATATTTATATATTAAATGTAGATTAAAATGTATACATATAAATTGATTTATTACTGTAGTTGTATAAAATATTTCCGTATAAAAATACAGACGTTTGACAAATGTGTAAATATTTTTATATTTATTTTTCTATTTTTCCCATGGTAGCTATGTGATATATAGTCAACTGATCCAGCTCGTTCTGATTTATATACTTTCTGCCTATAAAACCAAATTATGGAGAAAGTTTCAACCAAATAACTAAAAAAGTGACAAGGCTTAAATTAGAATTAAATTAGAAATAAGCTAACGAACAAACGGACAAAAGAACTGACGGACAAGGCTAGATCAGCTCGGCTCTTGATTCAAAAATTATAATACCCTCTGCAAGGATAAAAATATATTTTTTTAAATTAACATCTCTAAGAGTTGTATAATTTTTAAAAATACCGAAATATAATTATAATTTCCCCCCTCAATCGCTGCTATTTTCTCACCCACCTCTGTCTTTACAGGCCTTGTGATAGTGCAGTAATTAGTTTGAGCGTTCCGCTGGCTTTTCCGCTCCCAATGACAATCGCTCGTTCCTGGCCATTTACCGACCGCCAACAGGTGGGCATATCTAACAATAGCATCGTCCGGCGATGCGATGGCGCTTAGCCAGTTACCAGTTACCAGTTACCAGTTACCTGTTACCAGTTACCATTGACTTCTGGGCCAGATTATAAATGGCCAAGCATCTGGCGGCTGGTGGCTCATTCGCACCCACGGCTGCAGCGGCAGAGGCCCGAAAAAGAAACGCGTCGCGATCGGTCTTGATTTGGCATTATTTTTCTCAGTGTCGCGTGAATGGCTAACGGAATATGCCCAAAAAGGATCTAAAATAGGAAAGGCATTTTCAAAACAAAATAGGTTTTAAAACAAACACACATTCAAGAAATAATTAAGGCTTAAGTCCCTTTTATCCGTCATGTGTTCCAAGGCTTTGGTGAGTTCATCTACATATTTCTAGAAGTGAAAAGGGGAAAAGGATATGTGCAAATCTGAGAATATTTTTGGCAAATACAGGTTAGATAGTTTAAATACTTTCCTGGAATTTAGTGCAAGTTTTCGGTCTAATTTGAACCGCAATTTAAGGTTCTCCTTGCTGAGGGATGAGTGTGCAGCTCGTGTATCCTGCATCCTGTGCATCCGGTTCATCCTGTACCCTGTGCTGCATCCGTCTAAGCGGAGCAAAAACGCCAGGACGATGAAACTTACATGAGCCCCCGACTCCCTCTCACTCCCTCGCCCTGGCTCTCGGATCTCTGGCAATATGCAAACAGTAATTGAATTAATGCCATGAGCCAAACGAAATGTTGACCGAAGACACAACACACACACAGCTGTGCACACACGCTCCCTCCCCCTCTCCCTCTCCCACCAGAAATGGTTTGAAAATTGGAAATTAACAAAAAGCGAGCGCAAAAAGCGCAGGCACAAATTTAGCTGAAAATCCAACAAAAAACACACAGAGAGGACACAGGACCCAGTGTGTGTGTGTGCTCTTTGCATGTTCACTGGCAGCCGTTGCTGTTGCTGTTGTTCCGGCCAGCATGCGAATTAGTGTTGCCACTCGACACTTTGTCCTGGCCCCAAAATCTGAGCCAAAAAAGGATGTGGGGCGTCGCCCCACTGACAGCTGGCCATCATCAGAGGAGAAAGGCGTCGGCAACAAAAACCGGCTTGCACTTTTCTTTCGAGTGCAACACACCGCCGCCCACTCTCTTCTGGGTGAGTTTTCCCAACTGCCGCCTTCCCCGGCTCCCGGCTGCCTTTCCCCCATTTTTGAATGCTTAACGTGTCACTTGCCTGCCTCAGAGTGTCGGCATGCAACTCGGCCAGCTGCAAAAATATGCAAATTAGACATCAGAAATGCTTTAATGAAAATTCCGCCTGCGGCATGAGAGCATGAAAAAAAAACGAGGGAGATCCGAACATGGAATACCGGGTTTTTAGTAGGTAAATAGCATGGCATACTTTCGGGCGGCAAAAAAAAAAACGAGGGAAAACTCTTTTGTGGCTGATCTACAGGACACATAGGTTTTACATTTTAATCAATTTTTAATAAGAATAAAAAGTACCCTTACAATACCAGAAAAATAATAAGAAAAAACCTGAACAAACTCCTTAGTACCAAAAAGGCATTGCATACTCTCCGGCGGCTAAAAATAATACAAGTTAAACCTCTCTATTTTAAAACATGGACTTATATGAATATAATTCAGGAAAAATAATAAAATCAAATCTGAAGGAAGGTCCTTAGTGCATTAAAAGCACTGCATACTCAAAAAATTCAATTTTAAGCTCTCTTCTGAGTGTAATATTTCTACGAATGAATGGATATTTTATAGGAGATGGGATATATCGATTCTTCAGCTGAAAAATCCTTTCCACTTTGAATCCATCATACCCCTGCACCCACAAAGAACTCCAGGATATTTAAACACAGCCCACAAAAAGTGCGAGGACACTACTTTCCCAGCCCCCTCTCGACTAATGTACATTTCTTGCTCTGCTACTTTCAAGAACTTTATGCTAGCCATGGCAAAATTGATTTCGCATTTTATGGCGGCCGGATGCTGATTAAACTGGGCCATAAATCGTGCCTTCTATTGACAGCTTTCCATGACGTATGGCCTCCCTCGGGCCAAAGTGCTGCGCTACTCGTAATTATCACCGCCGAACTGACAGTGACGAGGAACTATCAAGGGATTTCGATGTGTTATTTGGTTCTGGTGATAAGTGTTAAACAATAAAGTTTGTTTCAATTAACATTTTGCTCGGTTAACCGGACTAACTGCTGGGGCAATTGTTATTGCTATTCGCTTGAGCAAATGAAATAAATTTTGCAATTAAAAGTTGCACTCCTTCGAAAACATTTGTCAGCGCAAATAAGCGTAAATTAAGTTTATTTTGCATTCACTCTTTCCCTATTCTCGTTCCTGGGAATAGTTCCCATTCCCTGCCAGCTTCTATTCCCAGTTGTGTGTTGTTTTGTTGTGGCTAGGCATCCTACTTCCCGATAGTTGTCATTGTTTTGTCCCCTGCATATACCCTTGGAAAGGACATTATAAGTTTTGCTGGAAACTTTGAAGAAACAGGGGAAAGCTCTTGCAGTTTGAATGAGAAATATGGTTTTTACTTGTTAGATTATTGATGAATGCAATTTTGTTTAGTTTTAAAGTTTTCTGGAAGGTTTTTTAGGATTACAAAATAATACTGGAAATATTTTACATAAATCCATATATATATATATATATAAGTACTTTTTCAGAGGTAAATAAATCCATAAAAGTATTTTTATGACAAAAATACACAAAGATAGAGGAGCAGTCTTGAAAATACAGCTTTCTCATCAGTATCCTGGGCTGTTTCCAGGGCTTATCCATTTTTTAAATATCCCTTTTCATGTGAATATTTTATTCCCCTTTTGTCTGGCTTCCCTTAAGGGTATCTAAGTATCCCCTACTTCTACCCCTAGCTATTCGCTTTATTTTATTTGCTAAACGGGTAGCACCGCAATGTAAGCATGGCAAGTGCTGCTTCCGCTGGAGCTGGCTCTGAAACTGATTCAGAAGCGGAAAAGCCAACAGCAGCAGCAGCAGTAACGGGAACTGAAACTGAAACTGAAACCCAAAAGGCAGCCGAAGCTCTGAGTGCGACTCACAGTCGCATTTCATGTTGTTTTAATTACTTTCTGATTTATTTAACATGGCGATGGTTGGCAATAGGGAATGCGAGTGGAGGTCTTGTGTCCTAGCCGCATTGTTGACTGTAATTAGTTGCATTGTCACCTGAGTGCAGCCGAATGGCCCCCGAAAAAGGCATAAACAAAAACATGTCACAAACCACTAAAGCCCAAAATGGGCAGCAGCGCATTTTGGCCGGTCCAAAAACATGAGCGCGCATAAAATGTGTTCAAACAGCCAAATTATATTTACATTATTTAAGTGCAGTGACAAGAGTTTGCACTAAAATTCGGTCGAAAAGCAAAAACAACGGTATGGCTTTCACACGGAATTAAATAAGCCGCCTCGTTTGTTGTTTGTCGTTTCAGGTAATTTTAGAGCATTATGACCCGAAATTAGAGCGGCATTTTCATTGTTTATTATTTTAGTCGTGCTTCCCCTGTCCCTGTCCGGCCATAATAATTTTCTGCCATTTCCCCCTGACTTTTCGCAAAGTCCTTTTTAGACCACAAGCTTAACTAGTCGTATGTATTTGCGAAGCACACACAACTCCATATCGGATATAAAGCACAAATTGCCCGATTAGCATTCGCCACATGTTTCCTCCTCCTCCTCTTCGAAAAAAAAAGAATGTCAGTTAAATAAATAAGTTCGGGGAAAACTGCATCCATTCTCCAGTGGCCATGTTTTTGGCAGCAGAATGTGGAGCAGTCTGGCATTCAATAAGCCGTAAGCTCTGCAAAGTAGCCAACCTTAAAATGAATGTTCGTGTTTGGCTTGTAATTTAACATGTTTTGGCTTTGGGAAAATCATTTACAGCAACCCGATTTAGAATCAAACATTTATGTTTTACTAATTAAGACTAAAAGCTGGGCTTGTCAGGGATGAAGATTCCTTGGAAATCCTTGCTAATTGATTGTTAAATTGTTGGGCAGATTTCTTACTCAGAAACTATCATTGTTGGCTTTGTCGTATTGTGTAATATAGTTTATGGATTACTTAATAAAAGTCTTAAATTGCTGTTAGCATTTACAGTCTTAATTATTCATCTTGTACGATTTCCAGGTTTCTTGGAACTAAGCTTTAAATGCTTTCTAATTGACAAACGAACTCTACCATTTAATTATGGCATTATGACACTAGATTGTGGCTTTCATTCATGACACTTATGGAATTATGATACTACATTATGGCTTTCATTCGGTGAAGGTGTCATATATGATGTTTCCTTCAGATTTTTTCGATAAACTGGGTGCGGTCACACTGTTTTTTCCCCCAATGATAGTTTAATTTATTTTTTCTTATAGTATTTTGGACTCTGAAATAAATATAATTTTTAAATGTTCCTTGTTTGTTTTGCTCTCACTTAATTAAAACTCTGAGAGAAAACTCTAGAAAAATGATTGCAGTGCCATAACCCCATTATTACAGCTTTGACCAATTTGCTTAAAACCATGAAACCTATAAGATTTTATGTCTACCAGAATCAGTTGTACATTTATTTGTACATTTAACCCTTTATGCAATCAACTCTGGCTCTTCCTGTGTGGCCAGTAAATCCTTTCCTCCATGCTAGGCGGAAACATGAGCCCAACAAATGAGTTGACCTGATGAAATGAACCACGCACAAACCCCAAATTGCAGCTCCGTAATTTGCCAGCACAATTAATAACAATTGCTGTGCATAATATAATTAAAATTGTTTCAATTCCAAGGGATATTCGGGGGTAATCAACTCACTCTCTCTGCAGCTCTCGCCCGGCTGCCAAGTTAATTTACACCGCAAATGGTTTTTGCCGTTGCCATGACAATAATACTAATTAAATGCAACTAAAGTTGGGTGCCCTTTCCACCGGAAACTAAGCGCTTTCCTGGGAGCTCTGCGAGCTGTGAAATAATAATAACAAACCTCGTTTTTTGTGCTATTATATATTGTGGCACCTTGCCCCGCTAGGGCGCACATAAAGTTAACCGAAAAAATTCCATATTGCATGCGTGTGCTCAAAAATTAATTGGAATGTAAATGCAGTTGCTGCAGCCAGAGTTGCCAGAGTTGCACTTTAATTGGGGGGACGAAGAGCCCCATAATTACGACTGGGCCGGGCTCCTGGGCTCGTTCCTATCGGGACTACAATTACACAAACTAATGCCATTTAATTAAGTTCACACGTGCCACAATTAAATCTTCAACGCTAATTGATGAACGTGTATGTGAGTTCAGGACACGGGACTCATGCATTTTCTTTTTTTTTAAACGCCGAACCATCTCACGTAGTCAGCAAACGACAAACAAATAAACGAAAGAGTAGCAAAAGGTGTAGGACGAATCGTGTTGGGAAATCATAAATAGTTTCTCCCCTGTTCAGAGGATGTATCCTTGCCGAATTAGGCTAAGTCAAGGATTTGGTCAGTGATGGGCAAGGTAAGGGCACAGTTTTGTCTGCAAAGGTTACCAAGATTTGTACAAATAAATTAGAGCAAGGTCCCTAAGAAAGTAAACCTTTTTAAAATTATGGAGATATTAAATCTCAAAGTTTTTCTGGCAGAGGTTAAAAATCCATTTTTTCAATCAATCAATCAATTACAAAAGGTGTCCAAAAGTATGCAATAAAGTATTTTTGGGATGCACATTTATTGTGAAATTCCTTTGTAAATATTGGCAGCATACTTTTGGGCACCGTTTTAATTGATTTCAATTCTGCCAAGGCTGCACCACAATTAAAATATTTGAAATTAAGGTTTAACACCTCGAATAGGGTAATAAATCCCAGAGAAGTACACAGCTTTCAGTATATGAGAAGTTTCCACATCTCTGAACTTGACCAAACACATCCGCATCCCGATTATTTGGCACGTTCGCTCCTTGAGCGGGGGCGTGCCAACTTGAGTTACTGTTCGAAAGGGGGCGGGGCAGATTCGAAAATTATTTAGCAAATTAACAGGCTGACAAGTCAACTGTGTGTATGCATTCAGAAGTGGAGTGGATGGGGAGGAGGAGGTCTGGAAGTGGCTGACGTGGGTCCAATACCCGACCGGCTGGCTATGTGACCGGATTGCCAACGGACGGAGAACTTATGGATGGCCGGCACGCAACTGCTTACCTTGGCCAAGAAAATAGAGTCGGAGAGGGATGGCCATTAAAGTAATGTTGCTCCTGTTTGTTTTTCGGGTATTTTGTTTCGGTCTCAGACTGGCTTTGGTCTGCTCGGCCACCTGGAAGCCAGCAGTTGCAGTTGGCCGAAAGCTAAATATTTTTGTTACGTCTGCAGACCGCAGGACAAACACATGCAGCGTTTATTATGTGTATATGTCGGCTTAATGTCCTGTTAAAGCCAGCTTAGACCGGGATAAAGACACAGTTTACAAGGACGCCAGGACGAGCGGTGGTGGTGCGGTGTGTGTCCTTGTTTGCTTGCAGTTGAAGTCCGTAATGAAGTTGCTTGTTAATAAAAATTGAAATTAAAGCGAAACTGTATGGATTCATCTACAGAATCAACATGCTCGGAATAATGAGATTTTTAAGCACTGAGAAAAATCTGGGAGACAAAATTTAAGCCTATTTTTGAGACAAAAAAGAAATGTTTTTCTATAGAAAAAAAATATTTTTTGTATAAGGCTGAAAATCTTTATTTTTAAGCCGAGAAATATCCTATTTTTTTTGCTCCCTGCACCAAGTTAATTAAAGCCGCCAATCTGCCGAGGCGTGGAGTCCGGACCACGCCCTCTGCCTACGCCCAGGCCAGTGCCTCAAGTATTGCACTTGGCATAATTTGTGCAGCCGCCAGAAGCTCGTATATCAGACAGCAGGCGACGGTCTGAGCCCGCCGCCGCCGTCGTGAATTCGACAACTCAGCGAACTGAAAAGCGGAAAGAGAGAGGAAAGCCGTCCCGAGGCGGGAATTCGCCAACGAGGTCAACGACAGAGCCTGGCCGGCAGAGAGCAAACTTCAAGAGCGACTCTCTGGGTGTGTATGTGTGATGGCCAACACTTGGCGGACAATAAAACAATTAAACGCAAAGTCAACATGGCGAGCCAAAAAAGTTCGCTCCACTCGACCGGTCGGGCCACGCCCACCGCCAGCCGCCCACCGCCCCCGATGAATTGAAATGGGGATCGAAAGCCGGAATGCAGATGCCGGTTGCCAGTGCCATTGCCAGTGGCAGTCCCCTTTGGATGCAGCGAACGCACCACATGCGGCTCCTAGTATTGCTGCATTTGCCACGGGGCGTATACTTAATCAAAGCCACCACCGCTACAATGGAACACTTGGCGAGCGAGCACATTCGCCGCATTTTGCTGGCAACTTTAATTGGAATTTATGGTCAGACATTATGTGTGACTATATGGATCCTCTCTCCAGCGCCTGCCAGGCACTTTTAAGTTCTCTCTGTGGCGCTGGGAAGCTGGGAAGCAGCAGGTTACATCATTTGCGGGGCTTGAATACATCTCTCGCCTTGAGTGACGTTATCCGTGGAAAGTTCTTACACGCGCCGCACAAAGCTGCGGACTTGAAAGGAGGCGGGAATACTCTCCTCGGGTTTCTGTGTCGGGAAAGTGCCAAGGCTTCATAATCAAGAGAGGGAAGAAACGGCAAACTGAATAATTACAGCGAATATGTGGGGATCCTTAAAGTAATGGAGAGTTTTCTAGGGCAATGTATAGATAATTCTTAAGGAGAGATTCTATAATTACTTTCCTCTTAATTGCTTTTACAGGACACTTGGTTTATCTAGGATTTTATATTTCTTGGGAGATTATTCACCTATTAATATTTCTATCTTAAAAAACCCCTTAGAAAATTCCATCCTTCATATTTCCTTAAAGTAATTAAGCTTATCCTGTTAAATGGTCATTTACCAACTCAGCTTAAAGAGTAAGCTTGCCCAAGTGCAAATGCAAGTCCCGGACCTAACAGGATTATCAATGCTCCATCTGCAGCCCCTCAAGGATATTAACCCCACGAAGAGCCATTGAGTCACACACCGCCTTCTCAATCAGAATTTAAATCGCATTTGTGGGGGGCGTTGCCCCGGTGTCTGTTGTTGTCTTGTTGCCAGGACATAATGAATGGTTGCCCATCAATTGTCCAGAAGCTTCGGGCAATTGCAATTTGTGTCGCTTGATAATTGTCCTGTAACACACAGGACACAGGACAAGTGCACTCCGCCAGCTGACCTCCTTGGCCTCCGACTTCGACTCCTCCTGGCTGCTTCCGGAAAATATGACCGGGATATACCAGGAAATTCAGGCTCCAGCGATCAGGCATATATATGGAATGGTGGGAGGAGCATGTCGTCGTTCGCTCAACCATAAAATAAAAGATAATCATTATTTTCCTAAGATTGAACATAAATTCTTCGCGTGCGCGCTCCACCATTAAACGTGGCCGGGATTCCCCGGAAATGCATCAAAATTCGCTGCCTGCCTCCGTCGTTTCGGTATCAGTTTCCAGTGTCTGCCGAGCGGAAATGCGCTAGCGCACAGGAAAAGGAATAAAGTACGCACACACACAGCCCGAGCACACCCCACACCCCCACACACACCCCAAACCCCACACACAGCTCACAGGATGCAGCGGTAGCCCGTGGCCTGGCAGCTGCAGGACATGTGAATGTGGGCAAGCAGCGAGTGCTGGGGCGTTAAGAATGCAACGCCTGCAGCTGCTATAGCTCCGGATGCAGCTCATTTCACTCGGCCAAGCAACAAAATGCAGGCCCAGGACCTGCCCCATCCTGCCACCTTGCCACACTTGCCACACTCCTGATCCAGGCAACGCCGAGCTGGAGCGATGATGAAGAGTGCCGGGGATGAAGATGCATTGCCGGGGTTGATTTAATAAATTTTCAAATATTTTCTTGCAAAATATTTTACTGCATCCTCTCGCGACGGAAAGTCAATTTAATAAACTGTTAAACAAAGTGCACAGGCAATGGCGGGAAGCTATAGAAAGTCGGGGTAACAACAGGGATATACCCTTACTTTTTGGCAGGACTTTAATTTGGGGAATTTATTTATGGAATATATTTATTTACCTTTGTTTGATATTATCAAATCTCTCTAAGAGCTTTTTACTTCATTTTATATTTTTATTAAAACCAAATCTTCTTGATTATTTTATATTTTCAATATAAATTATTATAAATAATAAAATAATATTTTTCAAGTAATACTTTTCATGGCCAAACTTGTACCTTTACCCAGCATTCCCCTTACCAAGTCAAGAGTGCTGAAAATGGTTGAGTAAAGTGTGCCAAAGTAATACGAAATGGGTTCGAGGAGAAGAGCCTGATGCCTGCGTGTGTGAGCTGCTCATACATGTATGCATGGCAATACATTTATGGATGTGTGTGTACTCGCGTATGCGTGCTCGTCGACGACGTCTTCCATTAAAACTTAAAAAAAGTTGGCGCGCTTAATTAAATGTCGCATAAAATGAAATCTTGAAACATTTTTCAACCACAAAAATAAAAGGAGCCTTGGCTTTTCCTCCCCCTCCCCCACTCTCACTTTGCTGAATTCCCCCTCTTACTTTTCCGAATTTTCCCCCAAACCATTCTCTCAAGCACTCGAGTCCATCAGCGTGTGGCGCCGATGTCGAAGTGATTAAATTGAGCAACCATTAAAATAAATATGGCGACAAATGGTTCAAGTGTGAGTGGGGGAGGAAGCGGAAGTGAGCTTGGGGCGTGGCTCTACCCCGAGCTCATTAAGCGAAAAATGGGTGGGAAAGTTAAATTGGACAAAAGCAGGCGATAATATACACTTGTATTTATTATACATTAATACATTTATAATTAATACAAAAATAATACTTGATAAGCGCAGTTTGTGTGCATAATAGCACTTTAAAATCGCACCATAATCTGTAAAAATAGTTAATGGGAACTTAAATCGCTTATAGCATTATGACACTGTATTAAAAACTTCATTAATTGGCGCATTAATTATAAGCTTGACAGCAACCATAGGGTTTTGCCTAAGTGCGAGCAAGACGACTATACTGCACTTTTAATGAGAGATTTAATACATTAATGAATCGTTTCGGAAATATTAAAACCGATGATGAACAGCTCAAAGCAGGTCTGTTTACATAATCAAGCGTTGTTCACACTGTTCGATTTCTCTCTCACAAGATCTTATTATCGAAAGGTGTGACCAACGTATGCTTAATTGAAATAGCCTGTTTCAACTGTACTTCAAACCTTCCTTTTGTGAGTGTATAAATGAGGAAGAGGAACTGACATTCAGGGTAATGATGTTTCGCCCTGGCTCTTCCTCTGTCAACGAAATTATGCGCAAATGTGTGAATGATATGCGCCGTCTGGCCCACAAATTTTTAATAACTTTTCCGGACTGTGGGGACCGGGGCTAATTGAAATCAATTTGCCAGCCAATCGACTGACCCCATGCAGATGATTAGGCCCGCACTCTGGAAAGGTCGCCTACAAGTGTGACAACAGCTTCTTGAGCCTGGGAACACTCGGATTCAGTCCATCTCCATCCGGCACTCGAGGGCGACAAGCATCCAGCTTGTTGAGAGCCGGCCAAACTGTCATTGTGAGTAGATGGCTGCCTCTTTGCCAGGCAGAAGGCAAAAGGCAGGCAGCCAACCGACCATCAACTCACCTGCTCTGAGCTGGCAATCAAGCTAAAAGCACCTGGCCAGGCCCTAAGCTTTGCTTATTTGTTTGCGAACTAAAGGGGGCCGGGCCGGGCTTGGGGGTTAGGTTGGAGGAGGGAATCTAAAGTGGGCGGGCGGCGACGGCACTTTGGTCCATTGGTTGGACCCGTAAATCTTTCCGCACACTTTAGCAATTTATACATAACCGCCGGCATTTATTGTCACTCTCGGAGCCACCCTAAAAAAACCATTCCATCGCTGGAGAGCCCATCACGTTTCGCTATTTACATTCGCCACGGCAACATGGCGAGCCATTTTTGTTTCCATTTTGTGCCATTTTTTTCCTTTTTTCTTATTTTTTTCCGTCGCTGCTCTCTGCTCTCTGCTCTGTGTTCTCTGGTCCGCCGATAAAGTCATCTTCTTCATTTGCAGCCGCAGGCTGTCCAAGGAGCAAAACTTTGTTTGCCAAACGGCGAATGTCACGTTGCAGACTTATTAGCGCGCTTTTCCCGCATTTCCAGCATTTCCCCGATAAAATGTCCCGCACAAACGAGATTAAATAGGGAACTCTCACTCTCACTCTCTCTAGGTGAAATATACGGCCAGGTTCTGGCAGAACTCAGAGCTCAGAGCATTTCGTTTTGCATACATTTGTCTTGAATATTTATCAAATTGCTCATACGCAGTGTGTGACTCTTCTGGTGATTTATGAATGGGGAAAATCAAGAGGCTAGGCTGCCGCTTCACTTGATGAATTACTGGCCATAATGATGCATCATTATGGCCAACTAATTGCGGGCCAGGCCCACAGTCAGTCATTTGGCCATTGTCAATTACCATTGCATACGAATCAGCCAGGCAGGCATCCACGGGGAAAGCGCCATAAATTAGCGCCGCCGATCGAATGAAAGTTTCATCAATTGTTTACTCGGCCATGGGCCTCACACTCGACTTAACCCATATATCAAAATCACGCCGTGCCATGGATTTTCTGGGGCAGATGTCACATTTAATTGGATTTTCACATCGGCCTTTGTTTGTGTTTGCGTCCTAATAAGCTATTAAATAAGCGCTCAAGGCGAGAGCGAGAGAATTTCTCTCCCCTCAAACATAATTGAGGACACCTCCTGTACCCCCTTCGGAGGAGGCCCATAAATAACACGAGGACTTCCGTTAGCCATAAAAGTGACGCGCCGTTCGGCCAGAAGGCGAAATGGCGCCCTGAATTGCCAATGACAACATTTCCGCTCTACGCTTCGCTCAAAACGGCGGCGAGAACAACAAGCAGAGAGCTCCTCCTGCCGGCAAATCGTAAATTTCAATCAATGAGCCACTCGACTCACACTCACATTCGCTCTCGATTTCGATATATTCTCGGTTTTATTCTCCTCGAAAATGGGAGCTAAAAAGTGCGGGAAACATAAGAGAGAAGTTCTCCCAAGCAGAAGGGATTTAATTGTTGGCCTTGCAGACACCTAGAGAAATTCTTGGACTATTAATAAAAAATAAAAAAATATTAAAAATATAATTCATACTAAGAAAAGGTAATAAAAAATATTACTTTATCAACCTAAGAACCCTTTGCCTTGTAAATAGCTAAATATGTTTAAGAATATTGAAGTGAAGAATTTCTCGGTGCATAGGACCAGCTGAGGCCCGAACCCCTTAACAACTTCCCCAACTTGCCGGCAACGAATGTGTTGCACTATAACTCGTAAATCATTAAAACTTCGCTCATAAAAATAGGCCAAAGGACACCCGAACTCTCTCCCTAATAGTTGTCCTTGTGCCCCCGTTCAGGTTAATCGAAAAACTTTTACCAAATCATTTTGGCAAAATAGCTGCCTAACCAGCAACAACATCTCCACACACAAGGCTGGACCGCAGGCAATTTGAGCCTCAATTTTTTGACTAATTGCCAGAAATCCTGCGGTTTTCTAGCCTTTAAGGGCAAGCCTTTAACGCCCAAAGCCAAAGGGATGAGCGAGTGAGAGATATATAGATTCCGGCAGGTACCTGCAACGCGCAATTTATATGCACATAATTACGGGGCCAACGCTGATTATACGGTCTTAACAAGCTTTCTAGGGTGCTATTCCGCGCCCACAGGTACGCAGCAGTTCATCATCATCAAACGGGAAACCCAATGCTCATAATAATAATAATAATATCCGAGTTAATTAGCGGACATCAATCATGCGATTATTTATTTTATTCGACTCGGAAAAATTGATTCGCACCGCTGGAAAAACACGAGGCGGGAAATCGCCAATTAATGGGCCTTCGAGTTGATTAAAAAGCATGAAAGCGGCTACGATTTATATATACAGCTGCGGTCAAAATAATAGTAGTGTCCAGTAAGGCTATATAAAATCCACAAAAAATAACTTTGTAAGCTCTTTAAAAAAATTATTTTAATTTTCATTAAAGCTTAACTAATAGTAGATGTTAATAACACATAACAACTTGAAATTACTCAAAAGAATTATTAAGGAAAAATATAAATGTTGAATTTGACGAAAATTGAGTCGGTCAAAATAATAGTAGTGAAACTTTTGAAAAATTACCACATCCTAAAAAAATTATTTAGGAATACCTGATTGATTGATTATTATAGATCCATGGATAAGAATTTTTTTGAGTATTAGTTAAATATCCTTTATAGACAATAAGGACTCCTCAGCGATTTTCCCTGGAATCAACTGAGATTTGGCATATTTTCATAGAAAAAATAGTTCCACAACTTGCAAATGATAAAAAATTTTGTATGGTAGTATTTTTTAGGACTTATTTCTGAATGTCACACCAAAAAATCTCAATCGGATTGAGTTTGGGTGACTGTGCGGGCCATTTTAAGACGTTTACCTGGTTAGCTGCAAGCCACTCTATGTACAATTTACTCGTATTTGCTGGATCGTTGCCCTTTTAAAACATCCAAACAAGTGGCATATCCTTTGAAATATATAGTAGCATCACGCCGACTCAGAATTTGACATATAAATGTCGATCCATTATAGTTCTGAGCCAATACACTGGCCTACCTACATGGTACGCAAGGCTCGCCTAAATCATAACTGACGAAAAACCCGTACCTAACGGTTTTGCAAGTATTTTTAGGAAAAAGTGTTTTAATTGTGGTCGTTTTCAATACTTTCGAGACCCACGGCCGTAAAAATACCTAAGTTGGGCTTTTCCGGCAAAAAAATGTTCCTAAATTTTTTCGAGGGCCAGCTTAGATATTCTGAGGCAAACGTTAAGCGTTTGACAAGATACTTTATTGTTAGATAAGGCCCTTTTTTGGAACTTTTTGTCATGAGGACATTCTCTCTAAGGTTGCTTCTTATTGTTTCCAGATATGCATAGATTAAAAAATTTTTTTTTAGGCTGCAGCAGACATGAGTGTCTTATGCATCCCCTGCCTCACTTGGCGATCCCCTGACTTTTTTGTCAATATCCTTGGTCGGCCACTCGATTTTTTGAACATATCGCATATGTGATCATTTTAGATGAGCATACAATAATATATACCCTTTGAAGTAGGTTTTTCTTTCAGATATAAACTTTTTAATCAGATTTTGCCTCTTGGCAGCAATTTTTTTTCCACATTCCATATTGCCAGGACCAAATATAAACGAAGGATATAGAAATGCTAAAAACTGTTTGATAACATCCTAAAGTAATGTTTAAGACCAAAAATCTTAAGAAAAGTTTAGTAAATTTAATCATAAAAAAAAATTTATCTGACACTACTATTATTTTGACTGCGCCAAAAACGTGCTAAATTGGGAAATAATGCAAAATAAAATAGAAAGAGATGTGATAAGACGACATCACTTCATATACTGGAAGAGCAGATATTGGTAATTACTAATATGAAGAAATGAATTGGATTCGTCAACCCATTGGGAAGATACAGCCGAAAAACTTTTCACTAGACCAGCACTACTATTATTTTGACCGCAACTGTATATACCCAGACAGCCCTATTTTTATGATGATTGAATTTCTCCAAATATATCTGCTCATTGTTCTTTGGAATGATACTTTAATTAACTTTAATTTATTGTCTCTGAGCTTGCTTTATTAAATCGTTACCGAACAATATGCGAGGTAAATAGGAAATATGTTTATTAAATGTGTGGTGATTGTCGGTTGAAAGCCGCCACAAAATGTAATTAGGTTTTGTTAATTACAACCTATAGGGTGGCCTGCGTACTTAATTCATTTTTAATTTGTAAAATATTATAAAAGAATGGGCATATGGCCCTTTCCCCGATTGTTTCTAATCAAATCAATTCCGCCCTCCTTAGATTTCGATTTGGGCTAAATAACCCAAACTCGAGTTTTCAGCTGAGTGAAAAATCATAACAAAATAGGCCCAATTGCTGGAAATCCCAGAGAAACAATCCGCATTTCCCTGCCAACGCCAAGGACAGGCTACGGCTTTCAACTCGTAAAAGTATTTATGTGCTTTGTATCTTTGATTTGTTTTTAATGCGACTCTCGCTGCTGTGGCAATAAAATCTCTTGACGGACAGTGTCAACACACGACAGGGACCAAGGACGGGAAGGATCTGGGCTGTTGGAATGTGAAAGGCGACAGGGTAATCCTCTGCGCACACACGTTTCAGTGATAACCAAATTTGTGAAGTAGCGGCCAGCGAGCGAATAAAATTATATTGAAAAATTTATACACATACAATATAAATATGTATACGTTTATGACTAAGTGGCCTGCCCGGCCTGCATGTGTGTGCAAATGTGCAATATAAACTTTTATGCCATACACTGTTTTTATTTACCGCCACTTGACCTTTTTCAATTCTTGTGCGGCCTTCTTCCCTTTCTGTCTGTTGTATCTTTATGAACAAGCAGGACGTTAAACGAGTTAGGGGTAACAGAACGTAAAAGGTTTATATCCCGCAAGTCGGCTTAAATATGTACGAGATGTGATTGAAATACGGACAGAAATTGCACTACAAAAACCCTCTATCACTTGATTTGGTTAGTCCACAAAGTAATGCGTTTAGCCATGAATAATCAAGGAAATTCAGGAAATCTAGTTAGAAAACTACTGTTGAGACGACAAAGGAGAAGGACGTTTAGAACAGAACGACGAGTAAAGTCTACGGGTATGAGAGCTGAAACGACGAGAAAGAGCATTGGAGCGGGCAAACAACGAGAGATTACAACTCGAGCAATAAATAATGTTAAATATATCAATTCTCAATAAATCCAATAACATTCACTCAATAGAAAAATTCACTTAGGTAAGAAATGTTTATTATTATTATAATATTGAATTATTAATGGCCCCATGAGTCCGTTATGGTTCCCTCTTCTGTTTGCTTTGAAAGGTTAATTTCCGTTTTGCCTGATTGATAAATGTATACGACTCAAGCCGGATATAGGTAATCCCCTTTATTAGATCATTTCGGTGTGGTGACCTAGTTAGAAATGTAGCAATTTTTGTGCTCCATATATGTAACATGGAAAATAGAAATTAATTTCGCAGCCATGACAAGGCAATTAATCGCTATGCTAGGGAAACTAGATATTTCCACATTCGGAACTCGTATGCAAATGCGCATAAATCAAAATAAATTTGCCAAATCACGAACTTAATTTAAATGTCACGGCAGCGGAGCGTTGACAGGCGAACGAACCATTTTTTTCCACCAGCGCCCTTTTTGGCCCCGAAAATTTTAAGCCGCTCCAAGGGGAGAGCATGTCCTTAATGTCGCCGCTCTTTGCGTTTATTTATGCATTACGAATTACTTGCGATTTTCTTGCAGTTGTCGCTTTCGTTTCCGCCACTCGCGGCCATTCGCCATTCGCCACTGCCCATCCGGCAGCAGTTTCCTCGATTTTCCCTCGATTTTCGCCACGATTTTTCTCGGACTTCTTTTGGGAAACTGCACGCGCGATTTTCGCAGCCATTGGATAAAAGGGAAATCGAAATTAAACTGTCCGAGCGAGGGGCTGGGCAGACCGAAAAAAAATTTACGACCGTGCGCGTGCTAAACGTGGCCCAGACACAGGACGTTTTCCCGCTCCATTTTCCCATTTGCCGATTTCCCGGGCTCTCCTTTCATTTGGCCGCAAACATCCGCTCAGTGAAATGACTTTGTGGCTGGTTTTACATAACCCTGACAGACAGTCCAGAGAGTCGGCGAGTCGGAGAGCGAGAGAAAGGTTAGGGATTATCGCGGAGCGGGGACCTCGGCACAAGGATTAAGTCCTTGCTGGGCTTGTGCATGTGTGCATTTGATTTTTGGCTCCTTCATCTGTGCGGCGGCCAACATGAATGTTAAATGCGCATTTGTTTCCGGCCAGCGCGGGCTCATGATTATTTTACCGAGCTGACTCTCTCTCTTTGTCGACTAGGACTTCTGCCGTCGCCATTCGCCCGCTGAAATTGCCCCCGACATGCATTTCGCCAGCTGATTTAGATGCGCCACACACAGGACCTCTTCGCATTCGCATTTGCAGCAATCTCAGCACTCTTCTATTCATACTTTTGGGCAATGCACAGGGAGAAATCCCCTTAAGTCGGGGATTAAAAGGGATTTTCTTACAGGAAAAATGCTACATGTGAAGATAACTGAATAAAGCTACAAGGACTCTATTTATAAAAAATATCAGGACGTATACAAATTCATTTTAAAGGAAATATATTACTTTTTAATTTAAATAAATATTAAATATTAAATAAGTGACAAATTCTTAAGAAGGACTCTCCATTTTAATTTCCTAGTTTATTTGATTAGCGTCGCTTGGCTTTGTGTAATATACTCAATACTTAATTGCACTAAATACTGAAAAAGGATATATTAAGCTTGAGTCAGAGCTTATTCTCGTTTAAATGATTTTTATAGAATACTTTTAGGTGCTAGAATTGTTGTTTTGAAATCCCTCAACTTCAGGATCTCAATTGAATAGTTTTTAGTAGCATATTAAGCGTTTTCTACTTAATACTTACTCATATTTTTAGCTATACAAATTAAGCTGCTTTTTCTAAAATTAATAAATGTCAAAATAGGAATATTTTACTATATTTTTCCGCCCACTGCACTTACACATATGACTCGACTCGCCTTGAGTGGCTTTTCCGGGTGGCTGCACGCACAAATTGCCACTCGAATGGCTGGCTTACCTCAACAGTATTTGTATCTTTGTATATCCGCTTCTGTATCTTGCACTTGCATCTGCATCTCCATCTGCGACCGCTCTTCAAGTATCTCGCATTCGCATCTAAATGTCAGCGCCACAATATGAATATACATATAAATATAAATATAAGTATGGATTGCAACTACTTGGTAGCTACTTAGCTGGCAATTCTTGAGTAACACAATTTTCAGATTGTGAAAAGGGTTGCCACTGGCATTATCCGCTTCGGCTGTTTGAACTTTCGTGATTTGGGCACAAAGTAAATACAATCAAATCCCTGAAAACTCATGCCGAAACCCAAACCCCAGGCCCTAAAACGCCCAAACAACAACTTGAGTCATGTTCAAATTTCAGTGCTTGCCAAAATTACTCTTCAACCTCAATCAATGTAAATATAGGAGCAGTAGCGGGTCAGGTCAGGGATAATGTCATATAAGGGAGCAATGCCAGTCCCTCGGCCGAACTTATCAAACACACAACAACTGCTAAGCGGAAATCCAGTCGCTTTGTGTATGAAAAAAATACGCAGGTGACTGTGGCGCTGACACAATCAAAAGTTTTCACTAGAAATATCGTAAAGTTTTGGAACATGTCGTTGTCAGAGTCGGATTTCTGCCATAGAAACTACAGAATACGCATGTATATTTATATATATATTGGAGCGGATCTGAATGCTTTCAACTCGATAACAAAAGCATGCCACGCTTTGATGAGAAGTCTTTGGAGTTTCAAGTGGGAAGATGATGTGTGTTATGTAAATACTCTTATAAAGAGCTAGGATATAAAGGGAAATTGTATGGTATAAATATAATAGATCATAATAGTTCGGCTTAACCTTTTATAAAAGATTTTTTTTTATTAATTATAGATTTTTTCTTTATATTAAATTGAAAATAATATTCATAAAATGTTTAAAATAATTCTCAGTTTTCTTCTAATTTGTCATACATAACCTCCATTGTTGGATTTTATATTGTCAATCTCTCGGTATAGTGTGCCCGTTTCCATTAAATAAGTGTGCCCGTTACCGTCAATTTAACGTAGTGTGGCAACTCCAACGCAGTGTGCCAGTTTCATTTTCTTGAATCTTATACAGATTACAATAAAAGCATTTACTTTGAAGTTTTGGGTTTGTTATTTTATAAAAATAAATCTAGTATCAATTTTTCTTAACAGGTTTTCTTTTTGAAATTAATGTGTTATAACAAATAAATTTTTAAAAAGGATGTACCCAATGTAATTCAGGAGTACATCCTTATTTTAGAACAAATGCTTAGAGTATTTCACAGTACTGACATCAAAGGCAACGCTCGGAATTTGCTTCGCAGCTTGATGCATGGCACCTCAAGGATACGGATATGTTTTTGGAGTGCATTCCGAGCCTTAGGCATTGCTCGAAACCGAACATAGATACAGCCCTGGCTTGTCACATTTATGTGGGTAAACTTGGAACATAAATTGAGCACGGGCGCAACCATCCATCCATCCATCCATCCGTCCAACACCCAACACAAGGGCACACTCATCAGAAAAGGAGGGAATGCAATCGACAAACGAGCCAAAGTTTTCGGTTGCAGAAATAAACAGAAGAATGGCAATTGCAAAAGGCAATTTCGGGACCAGAATCAGGACATGATTGTCATTAAGTGCTGCCACATAAATAGAGCAAACGGAAGGAAGGACGCCGAGGCTCGCCTCGGCTCGGCTCTGTCAACGGAAGTGGAAGTGGGTCTCACATGACATATATTACTGGCAAAGCCTGCAGCCTAAACTTGGTATCCTTTTGGGAAATTCCTTGAGCGAGTGCAATAGTTACACCAGTAATGACCACAACTACCCAGGAACTATAATTGCAAAGAGTTTTTCTTCAACAGCTGCCATTGCATCTGCAAAGTGCAGGAAGTTTGTGTCCATTTCCTCAGCTGATTGAAATGTTTTCGGGGCAACTTTTTTATTCCCACCCTCTTATTTCTTATTCCTGCTGTAATCTGTTTCGTTTCGTAATCTCTGGCGGGGTGATAAATTGATGCATAAAACCCCAGAGGCATTGCCCCGAAAAAAGATTTAATAAGAACAGGCTGGCAAATATTTGCACACTTGAATGGCTCAGAGCGCCTTAACTTCGTCAATGAGAGAGATTAAACTTTTGCTCGAAGGATGTCAAAGCATCAATTTGTCAGGCGACGACATCGGCTCAAAGGATTGCTTCGTCGGTTTTCTCTCGGTGGGGGTAAAAGCAATCACAATGCCAGCCAGTGATGGGTACATTGTTTTCTCTAGGTAAAGTGTAAGAAAATATATTAGTAAATTCGGAACATATATTAAATATGTTGAAAGCTTTAACAAGAAATTAAAGAAATTATTTTTAGTTACCATTGTATTGTAAAATCCCTCTGGAGGCTTCAATCCTCTTTTATATGATGCCTAAAAGTATGCAATAATAAATTTGACTCCCAAAATAAGACGCTTGATTTATTATTTTAATTTAATTAATTTTTATTAGCCATGTTTCGAGTCACTCAACTCGGTACAACTCTCAGTACCACAGTACTCCCATCACTGCTGTCGCGCCAAACAACTCCATCGAAATTATGAAAGAGGGACGAGGACTTTTGTCATTTTGACATATTTTAATGCGAATTTACAACAGCCTCGGGGCTGAATGGATGGGGCAAAAACTCTGGCCACTTGAGTCCCTGTCCCTGGACCCCTGTCCTCTGACAGTTGGTCAACTTTAATTTGCAGCCCTTTTTGGTGCCAGGCAGGCCTTTGGGGCTTGGCTTCCCTTCCTCCTCCTCCCATCCTACCATCCTCCTTATCCTGGCTGCCGAATTTAGTGTTGCCCACTTTTTGGCGCCGTCTCCCAGGCGACAGGCAGCGCAGTAAATTTAATAAATAAGTGGAGATTTCTGCTGGCTGGCTGGCTGCCTGGCACTGCCTGTTATTGTTGGTGCGGCATACCTCAATCAAAGCATGTGCCACCCGAAAAACAAAATAGAAAAATATATATATAACTGAATAGAGCGAGAACAGGAGACAGGATGTAGGCCTGCCTTTCAACAGGGTCTTCAATAATTTTTTACACACACGACAGACAGCTAGACTTGGGTCGCTGTCATGTTATATTCCCGTTAGGCGGTCCCCGGCACAAAAGGCCAAATTGCAAATAAGAAAGGCATAAAACGGAATAAAATAAAATAACATAAAATGCGAAGACAGGCGCGAAGATATCCTTTCACAAGCAAAATTGATATAAATATATAAGTGGGTATTTGTAGGCCCTTAAGACATTAAGGGGATTTAAAATATAATCGATTGAGACATTTAAGAGAGGTTTATGATCTGCCAAAATCAGCCAACTACTAAGAACTTTCGAGGCAAAAGTAAATTGCAATGTACTTTCCCTCTGGCAAAAGTTCTCAGAAAAAAAAGGAAAGTAAAAATAGCTCTCTCCCAAGTTTGTGGTTCACCTTAATTCCCAGACGATTAGGAGTTAGCAGCGAGTACACCTCGACATATCCCACTTACCCCACCAGAGAGGAGAGAATAATACGTTCAAGTGCCATTTATCTCACTGGGCCAAAAACTTTCCATCGACTTTCATCCGAATGTGCGAATGTGTCTGCATATTTTCTCCCTCCTGCCCTTGACACTCCGCACACACGCACACCCCTTCCTTCGGTGGGGTGTGAGCTAAATTGATTTGACAAATATTTTGCTTGGCGTTTATTACATTTTTTTCTGTTGGCATCAGCATCGGGAAAAGGCAGGCGATCTGCCCTTTTCAGAGCGTGTAACCCGTCGCTGGCAGGGATTTCGCTCGCTATGGCAACAATTTCAATATGCTCCACTCCCTAGAAGCCTCACTATAGGCACAGGGAGAAATTCCAGGTGCTTCTTGAGATTCATTTAATAGTGAAATGGTTTACTCCCTGTATTTATTAAAGATCACTTAAAGAGGTAACTGAAAATAAGATGAGAGCTATGATTTTTATGATACTCAAGCTCAGCTTCACAAAATGCGGCACCCTGGTACGTTTTTTGAGGGGTTACTCAGTTATATATTTTATTAAATTCGATAAATTTATATTTTTTAAAGTCCTTATTATTTTTTTCTGTGCTTAAACTCCCCTTCTAACCCCCACACACACGTCCAGTACGTATAAAGGCAGCAAGAATTCCACACGATGCCACAAACACATGCTTCGGGCAACATTTAAATACATTGGGGTTGTGCGGCGTAAGCGAGTGTACTTTATAGTATGTGGTGTGTTTGTGTATATACGTTGATTGCATTGTTGCACTTGTTGCATTCCTCTTGCACGCACACACACTCCCAAACTAACCCCCATGCACACCCATAGTGGTTCATATAAATCAATATGGAAATCAAAGCAAAAGGCAAACAAACAGGAATTTGGCCAGCAACGCCAAACTGGCGAATAACTGCGACTCAAATGGGGAATAAATTATAGGGAAAAGGATGGAGAGCTAAAAATCACCCATACTCCCAGATTTATAAATGATTTTTCACTCAAATATCCTTCTTTTCCAGCAACTTTCCCTCAGTGATAGTTAATTCCCCATGCCTTTCATCCTTTCGCCAATGATTTAGCCCTGTCCTAACCTGGCCGGGTATCCATGGCACATTGTGTAAATGAAATCGTTTGGCTTAATCGCCTCTTTTGGCGGATTTAATTTCCACCTCCTATTCGAACATAAAGGAACACCCGGAAGCGGACAAAAGGCTGGGCTGGGGCTCCATATAATCGAGGATCTAGAATTATGCGAGTATTTGTGCCAATATTGGCAGTCTAGCATTCTGGCATTCTGCTCTCACTCTCTATATCTCTATCTGACTGCATTAGTGGCGAGTGCAGGGATTGTTCGGCGCCCAACTTCATTGTTGCTTCGTTGATGGAAGGCAGTCAGAGGCCAAGGGAGATCCCGTAATGCACTCGCCTCCTAAATCGGTAAAATGCGACTCATAAAACGCAGGACCACAAATAAGCCAGCGTGCGGAGCGGCCACTAATTGCAGCATTAAAGCTCCGCTCGGCCACCGATGGAGCAGCATCAGGCAGGATCAAAGTCTCAGTTGAAAGAACCCCGAGTGTATTTAACTTCCCCACCTGAATATGCTAACCTCTGGCCAGAGATGCTGAGCTTTACATATAGCTACAAAATTAAATTTAAAAAAATATATAGGAACATTTTAAAGTAAATGTATTTAACACCTAAACTTTTGATAAGAAATTTAATGATAAATCTTTAGAATAAAAGCTTATCAAGCTCTTAAAAAATAAAAAAAAAAAACTAGAAAATAGCAGAGTTGTCAGCATTTCTGGTAACTATTTCCACCTCATTCTCCCGCTCTCTCTCTCCCTCTCTTTCTACTCTATAACACCTGTCTCTTTCCTGCTGCTGCGGCGGCAACTTAAAGCGGCAAAAAGTGAGCTACGTGCAGATGCCTCACCTGTGATAGAGGTGATTAACAGGATTTGCAGGCAGCAGAGCAACCAATCTGCTACTTGTACAGGTCCTTGCTATCTAGCCCTGCATCCCTGTGTGTTTGTGTGCGAACATGACAACCGTAGCTGGCACACATGGCGTATGCGTAATGTTGAACCTGAGCTGAGCTGCTGGCATTTAAATGGGAAAAACGAAACCGAAAACTTAAATTTGTTACAACGAAAACATGGCTCAATCAAATTAATCCCCGAAAACTTTGAAATTGGCAAACTTTCGGCGATTAATTAAAATCGCTTCATGCCATTGATGAAACAATAATAATAGCAAAAACCCAATATTTGACAATTGCCAATAAGCGCCAGACAGTGAGCGCCAGAGCCAGGAAAAAATAACAATAACAATAACAAGACAAGAGGGGAGCGGCAGGGAGATCACGAAAACAAGGAGCGAGCGCAACAATTAAAACAAATCGAGGGGAGAATTGCAGGCTCTTGTTTTTGCGGATATAAAAACCAGCCCCTGGCCACTCGGTGCTCCCCCCGAAAAAGGATACACACCACGACAAGCATGCAAATTGGTCCTCTCTCTCGCTTAGTTCTTGTTGTTTTTCCGGCTGCTGCCGGCAAGGACCAAGTTTTGTTCGAACAATTGCCGGCGTGCTGGGAAATTGAATTGAAAACTGAAAGGTCACAAATTTATGCAATATATATCAGCCCCCACATATGCCATATTTGCTATATACAGACCGATATTTGTGTCTGTCTGTTCTGGCCAGGTGAGCAGCTGAACATTGTCTGGCACATTGCAGTTTGATTGCAAAAATGTAATTGAATGGCAACAGCAACAGCAGCCGGCGAACTAGTTGCAAAAAATAGAAGGAAACTAGTTGCAAAAAATATTAAATAATAAAGGAGCAAAACAATCATTTGCATAAGGCTGCCAAGCGGTCAAAAACTATGCACAAACATAACACCATAAATTATGAAATTATATTTTCAACAGCCCCTGGGTCACCTGTTATTGTTTATTGTTGTTATTTCCACTTGGTTTGCGATGAAAAACATGAACGGTATTTCACAAAAATGTCCAAATAAATCGAGGCTAAGCAAGCGGCTTCCCAGACGATGGTCATAAAGTGGTTCAGAGTGTTTTCTCATTTAAATCTTAATTAAAATGCGATCTAAGAATTGTTAGGTAGGTCATTATCAAGAGAAAGCCATACAAGATATAAGATCTTTAGGTAGTACATCTAATATTTATAGAAAAACCTTTATCTAAAAAACGTGACTTTAGATTAACTTAACAAATAAAAGATCTGTGAATGAATACTGTTAGCAAAGTCAGCTACAGTAATTGTTTGATTAAAGCCAGACGAGATAGGGTTCATAAAAAGACAATATAAGCTACAAAGAAGGTTTATTATCTTTAAAGAACCCAAGGGTTAGATAATATTTGCTTTTAGATAAAAACTTTACAAGATTGGAAGCTTAAATGAGCTGTGAACTTTACAATATCATTATGGCAACCAAGAACGTTAGCTAAATATTTTATTTACCGAGCCTCTTCAAAACAATTAACCAAAAATCCCACCAAAAGCCCATTTCTAGGTACAGTGAAACTAAATAATTAATGGGGTTATGGGTGTCTCCTTTGAAGCAGCATTAAGCTGACACCGCACCAAAAATATACTTAGCCAGCTGGACCCAAGAAATCGGCTTATTGGGCAACTTTAAATCACAAGGCGATGGTCCGGGCCTAAGACAAAGCCACCTGTAAGCCCCCCAAAACAGATAACATCCACACCCTAACCGCTCACCGCCGCCACCTGGCTTTCCCAAGAAGCCTAAGAAACAAAAACCGGGAAAATCTAGGCCAGCAAAAAAAATCAGAAAAACAGGAAGGGAAATAGAACCAGGGAACAGGGAAAATAATTCAATTCCATAAACACTTGTTCACACAGTTCACGCAGATCACGCGGTCGCCTCCGTAAGCTGCGACTTGGAGCGACTTGGGCGAAACTTCATCAACACAAATTGTGAATTCCATACAAATAGTTTGACAAACTTGCTGGCCTGGCCCCTGCTCCTCGCTCCAGCCAGGATCCAAGGAAGAGGGGTCTAGAATCCAACAGAGAGAGAGAGAGTGAGACAGTGCGGGCGAGATAAATGAAAGAAGTTTTGTGGTAGGCCCGGCAAGAGCATAAAAGAAATCTTATAAATCCAGAGCGGCAACAACACTTGCATATATCCGAGATACTTGCACATATAGCCATATACAAGCACATATAGTACACAGAAAAAAAAGGAAAGGGGCTAAAAATGTAATACAAAGGGTATGTTGGTGTTATTTCGTTGGTGTTATCTAAAATTCCTCATCATTTTATTATATACATTTTTACTGAACAGAATTTAAAAATGAAAAGTGTGACCGTACACTCCTTAGTGAACAGTAGTGTCATAAAACCATAATACCTATTGATATCGATTATACCTCAAACTTTATTTAATATTATACTCATTATATATTTTATACGTTTTTAAGTAAATTAATTAAACATATACTAAATTTGACCGTACTCTCCTAGCCGTAAAGTAGTGTCATAATACCATAATACCAATTTAAATCCATATTAAGGCTCTTCGACTAAACTTTTAATTATTTATCTTTACACCAAATCACAGCATTTTTTTCCCAGTGCCACCACAAACCAGATTGAGACAAAAGAACTTGTAGAGCGACACAGAGGAAAAGTAGGGAACAGGAAATGGTGCTGCTGGGCACTTCTACAGTGTTCATATCTTAGTTTTTGAGCATTTCCGGGCGCCAACTATTCGGTCACGTACTATATATAGTGGGTGCCTCTAATGAATGTAGCCATATAGCTAGCTGGCAAATATCTCCATCCATATAGGGGATGCGCGTGCCGCATATTATCGCCAAAGGTCGCCCAACTATTTTCACTCGGGGCAAACCCTTCGACCAGACCACATAATCAGAGCCATCGCACATCCCCACCAGACATGTCTAAAGTCCTGCCCAGAAAAACTTTTCGCAGCCTCCGAAGGATGCGAAACCTCAGGATTGCAGGATTGCTCGAGGATTAGAGGAGGATGGGAGGCAGAGTCAACCGAAAACTTTTCATCTTATTTGGGTTCGGTTTGGGATTTTCGGTGCCCGCCGTTATTCCATTGATTGTCAACATCCAGCCGGGAATTGAACTTTCCCTTTAGCAACTCAACGGCTGCTGTTAAGTTTTTCGGTTTCGTCAATCGAAATTTTGTTGAGTTCTTAGTTGAATTAGTGGTCGATTTTTGGGTGGGCAAATACACTAAACTACAAAGTGGCTAAATATATTTTTCGCTGGAATTTTGTACTCTTTGTTTCTTTGCTGATGATGCAATTTTGTTACTTGATAAGCGTATTTATTGAGTTAATTGTATTGATAATGCACCTGCTTTTCGATTGCCTACGCAAGGTGTTCCCCTGAGTGTCTGCAAACTGATAACACCAAAGCAAATACGTCACCTGAAAATGAAACTGAACCGTAATAAATCAGTAAATCGGGGGAAGTACCATAAATTAAATTTCATTAATAAAAACGTGGGTTTATTCTTGAAAATTTTCCTAGAAGCAAAAGGCTTGTTATCACAGTAAACAATTATTTAATTGGTCAAAGGGAATTTATGGTTAGACAACTATTAAATTAAATAACAATTGATAAGATTGAAGTACTTAGGGAAAAAGCCTCTTTACACTCGTAATATTCAATTCATTTTTGCAATATTTTCCCTGTCACTATATGCTCCTTTCCCTATTTTCCCTGTAAGCTTCAGTTTCTCCCCTATAATCCCCGCTTTGCGGAATATCTAATCTCCTTTGATAAATATTAATCCACGTACATTGTTTGCCATTTGAATGACTGTATTTGCATGGCAGCAAACCCCTTGTAACAACGTAGGATATATCCCGCCCAACTGTTGACACTTGGCAGTTTATTGGCCACACAGCACAATTGTTTGACATTTCCCTCCTCTGGAACCCCGCTGAAAAACCCCTGAAAACACCCTGAAAAACCCCCTAGAAAACCCCCTGACAAACCCCTTTCTCATCGCCTATATCCCTTTTGTTTTTGCAGCTGCTCTTGGCCGCCATTCTAGCTGCTCGCTGTTTCGGCAGCGGCTCTTCCAGACGAACGCTCGTCCTGGCCTGCGACGATGAGGCCATGGAGGCGGCATCGATGGAGGAGGCATCACCGGCACTCGCTGGCAACAATAGATATAGCTTTAGGAGTGCGGGCAGCAGAAGCAACTACGGCGATTACAACTACAAGTGGGAGCACGGGAATGGGCACGAGGATGTCGATGGCATTGCGGATAGCAGCAGCACTAGCAGTGGCAGGAGCAGTAGCAATAGTGCCAGCCAGGACAACGAGGACAACAATGACAATGACAACTATAACTACAACAAAGCACCGGCCAAATGGCAGAAGCAAAAACTCTACGGAAATCCCATCCACAGCATACACGACTTGCAGCAACAGCAACATCTACGAGAGCAGCTACAGCAGCAGGGACAGGGACAAGGACAGGGGCTGGGACAGGAACAGGGACAGGGACAGTTTGATGATGATCCCGAGAATGCTCGCAATGACTTCCGTCTGCAATTGTCCGACTTAAATGCGGCCGTTCCAGGTGTGGGCAGGTTTGTTGTTGCCCAGGACCATGACAGCCCCAACAACTGGCTGAAATCGGAGGAGGAACAGCAGCGGGAGCAGGAGCGTGAGCAGGAGCGGGAACAGGAGCAAATTCTGCTGGCACGTCGCAGCAGGAGTAGCCAACAAAGGTAAGACCAGAGATGGGAAAGGTAACATTTTTTTTTTTTTCAAATTTATATTTTTTAAACTTTTATAATTTAATTTTTTAATAATTTTTATAAATAAGTTAAATTTAAGGAATATATACCTCTTACAAGTATATGTAATCAATGAGATCTAGGTATTTTTACGGACAAACGAACTAACGGACAAATGGATAAACGGACAAACGAAAAACGGTCAATGGAAAAAGGGACAAGCGATTATCCTTTATTAAACGAAAAAACGGACAAAGGGCAAAGGGCAGAGGGACAAAAGAACAAATAAACAAAAGGACAGATATTTGACAAACGGACAGGCGTACTAACAGACGGACAATGGTATAGAATATATATAAATAAAGGGACCTGCGAAGTACCTAAAGGTACATCCAGCTATACTCACCACTGCCTGAGTTACCATTGCACGAACTGCAGAGCACAAACGAAAATAGGGAAAATTAGCAATATTTGGAGGCTCCAGCTCCTCCTCCACCTCCAACTATCCATCCATCCGTCCGGCTGCATTCATTGAGCTCACATTCCCGGCAAATGTGACCGCCTATGATTGGAGCCGACAAGGCGAATGAAGCCGTTGCACTTGCTCCTCCTGCCGAGTTCTGAGGAGGAGTCCTCTGGACCCAGACTAATCCCGGGGGTCTCGGGCTTACTGGTTGCATATCAACTAAATGTCAATGCCGTCATCCCATGACGTAAGCGTGAGCACAAACGTAAGCGCTTAAGCTGATTCCTCTGGCCAGTCGACCGAACTCAATCCCCTTTGTCGGAACGAACAAACGAATGAGATCAGGAGGAGCTGCAAGGATCATGCGATTTCTGAGCAGGGGGATTAGGTAATCTGAGTGCTGCATTCAGCAGAAATTGGACACAAAACGGGATTGAAGCCGAAATATGAAAAGAGAACGACAATTGGCTCTAGAGAAAAACTGGGAAAAATATAAGTTGAAGGAGTCTTTGTTAGTTAGGAAAGGTTACCCTGGAATATTACAGTAGTTACTTCGTTCTAAAATATATATTTCTTAGAAATAAAGAGCTCCTTAACGGCTGGATTTATTTATTTTAAACTAAAATCTTGTAAGCTTTAGCTTAGTCTCAGCACAAATCGATTTTCCGTCCCTCTGCGGAATAAAAATCCCGCAACTATTCCCTTTGTCGCTGTCACAGAGCCACAAAACAGTATTATACCCAAGACCTCCATTTTTTGTTTGTGCTAATTTAAACAACCACTCACCTCAACTATTCCATCTGCATTCATTTTCAAAACATTTTCGCAAACTTTGCGACAAAACTATCAAAGCCGTTGTTGCCCTGAAAAAGAGCGAGCGCGCTTCCCAAAATGCCAACGCCGCGGGAACTGAAAGGCAAAGCTGGCGGCGGGCAGGAAGAATAGGGTAAGGATGTGGACAGGGCTGGGTTGGGTGGAGAAAGGAGCTCCACTAAAGCATTGACAACGAAAAAGGGGAAATCCGCTGGCAGGCAACGACAGTCGCGTAACGGAGAGCTTTGTGCCGCGCCACAGGCTCAGGACAACGCCATCGCCATAGCCGTCAACAGAGGAGCACCAGCTGCATCTCCTCCTGCTCCTACTGCTGCTGCTGCTGCTGCTCCAATCCTCAGACAAAACCGCGCGGCAAAAGCGAAAGCTAAAAAATTCATTGGCATTTGCTGCAGTTGAATGCAAAATGATGCGCTTTTGTTGGCCAGCTGGAAAAATGGCTGAAAGAAGCGGCGGCCATGCAAATAACAAACGTCAAAAACGAATTTATTTTTTTATATTTTTTAACCGAGTCCGCTGCGGGCATTATTACATATGAAAAAAATAAGGGAAAGATCAAGGAAAGTGTCAGATTTTATTCGAAGATTTAAAGCTATTTTTTGCATTTAGGAAAACTATTTAGATCGATTTTTAAACAATAGTTTATTGATGATAAATTAGTAAACTATTTACATTATAAATTGTTAAGATAAACGAGATTTAAAATAGGTTTTTGCTCTTGCTTATAGTTTATAGTTATTTCTTTATACTTATTCTACTTTTAAATTAAATTTTAAGGTAAATATTAGACTTTAAAACATTTCTCTCTGTGCCTAACCGCTTTCGCAGTCACTTCCGCTTGCCTGCGGAGACAGCCGGCATCCGTGGTGGCAACGGTGGCTCCAGTGGGCCGTGGAGCAGCGCTAATTCATGGCCAAAACTAACAAATTTCCATATGCATATTGAAATCGCAGGGCAGCCGGAGGGGATGAGGCCGCAGCTGAGGGAGAATCAGGTCAGCCGGAGTACTTCGAGAATGAATTGCCAGCAGGTCGCAACAACGAGGGCGTGGACGTTGAGGGCGAGGAGGATTATGCTGTGGTCTCCGATGGCCAGGAGGAGGACGCCAATGAGCTGAGTGCGCAGCTGCCCTACGGCATCCAGAATGTGCGCAAGCGCCGCGTACGCAGTGTGATGCCGCCGCCGCCCTCGTTCCTGGGACCCAATCCCAGTCCCGATGGGGTGAGCACATCTTCAAATCCTTAATGAACTTATCTTTACCTTAGTCTGCCTACAGGTCGTCACCTATCAGTCGCTGTGCCCCACAAATCGGGTGACCGTGAAGCTGGAGAGCGGGGAATACCGTCCCAATCACTATGTGGAGGTGACCTGTGCCCACAACTACGCGCCACTGCCATCCCGGAGCCACAACTTCGAGTATGGTTACAGGGGCAATGAACTGCTCCGAGCTCTGCTCTCCGAGCGCGGCGAGAAACGGGAGGTGAGTCTAATAAAATTTCCTCTCAAACACGTCGGAGGAATTAACTCCCGTTTGCCTTTCCCATTTAGATCTGCTCGGCCACGGGCTTCTCGTGCATCCAGCTCAACCGCACCATCCACCTGATCCGGCTGAACGACGCCTCCGGCTGCTGGGAATCCGAGACGCGGACCGTGCCCTCCGGCTGTGAGTGTATGTGGCCGAAGCACAGTTATGGGGACATTGCCGCCTACCATCAGGCGCAGAAGAGGCGAAGCGGTGCCTTCGGGCTAAGGCCCCATGCCCCCCTGAACGTGGACTACAAGCCGGGCGTGGGCTACCGCCAGCTGACTCTGCGGACGAGGACCCCCAAAGCCCCCGGGCCGCGCAACCGTCGCGAGGATTTGGGCTACGAGAGCTACGAGTTCAACTAGTAGTTTTTGAGGAGCCCCCCTAATTGGTTTAGCAACTAAGTTTAAATCCGCATAAATTATTTTTCGCTTTAGCCTTAGCATTTAGTCAAGAGAGAGCCCTCGGTGTCGTGGTGTATGAAATAAACAAACTACAATGGAGCAAACCCAAACGAGGCGGGGGGCATTCTTAATAGCATTGATTGCACAGAATAAAATTGCATTTGCCGGCCGGGGCTTACGTTAAATCCATTCGATTCGCCTTAAGTCCATAATCCACTTGATGTGCAATTCCGTAAATGCATTTCGTTCAACACCTAACGTGCGCCGCCTGTCCTTGGCCGTGTCATTGATGCTGGGATTTATTGCCTGCGGCGGCCTTATCGTAAATTAAAAATTAAGCGCCATTTAAAAACATTTATAACAAACAAGCGCATGTATCGCATAAATCAAGGTAAATCCCCTCTAATGAATGGCGATTCGAGGTCCTTTTGGCTATGACAGCTTATCCAGCGGTTGGGTGGCCACCTTCGGCAGCAGCTTGTCCGCTATGCTGGCTATCTGCGAGTGCAGATCCTGCACAGGCTGGCTGGCGTCGAACTGGTGCCAGTAGTGCGATTCCCTGGCGCAAATGCGATCGAAAACGGCGGCTACTTTACTCTGGAACTCCACCTTTTCATAGCTGCAATGGGATTAAGTTTATGAGTCATTTGCTAGAGACAAGGAAACCGCATTGACTCACCGCTCCTCGCCGTACTGCCCCCGATTCGTCAGCGAGTCCGCGGAGGTCTTTAGGTAGAACACAGCGTCCGGCTTGATGAGTCCCTTCTCCGGCGCATAGCACCAGTCGAAATCCAATCCCTTCGCCGAACTGTAGGCCACGCCGGAGTAGGAATACCGGTCTACAATCACAGTGGTGCCCGCCAGCAGCTGCTCCCTAATCTGGTTCATGTGCTCCCAGCGATTGGCGGCGAATATCAGGTGGATCACCTCATCGGGCAGGTCTTTGCTGTTGGTCAGATACGAGTTTATCACCTGGCCCATGCTGGAGCTGCGCTCCGGGAAGTTCATCGACACGGTGGCAATGCCTTTGGATTTCAGGAGCTCAGCTGGACGAGATCATGTGGTCAGAACGTGGCGGATATGGTTAGTTTTCAGTTAGTTATCAGCATACCCAGAAGCCGGCTTTGTGTCGTCTTGCCACTGCGATCGCATCCTTCGAAGATGATTAAGGCTCCACGTTTCAACGCGCTCATTTTTCCAATATTAACGCGGCGGAATGCAATCAGTGTTGCAAGTGTTGCTATTTTCCCACTAGATCTAAAATGCGGGATAAATTTGAAAATAGCGGTAGCGGGTATTAAGCTAATATTCAAGAAAAATTGGCATAATTTTAATAAGTTCTATTGCAGATAAGGTAAAGTTAAACAGCAAAGTAAAATGGCCTTTCAATTAATGTAATTAAATCGCCGGAAAAGAGCTGTGTGCCCGCCAGATTTCGCCAGAAAGATGACCGGATTTCCTTATCCACCGCAACAGGTCACACTTTGCAGCGACCAGGGCTGCACGAAAATCTGGCGCCAAAGCGGATAAATACCACAGTATGAAAGATAGAAACAACTGTTTTAATACACTGATATATAGTTTTAAAATGCGATGTAAATTTTAATTGATAAATAAAATCTTTTCAAATCTCCAGTTGAACTTACTCAGTATTTTCTCACCCCCGATGCCGCTGCATTTTCTTCCCTGGTATTTTCGACTTACAAACTCTTTGGTCACTCTGCAGCACACAAATTACATTTTGTTTTAAACAATTGAAAATACACGTAAAAACACAATAACAACGTTGCGGCATTTGTATAATTGACATCACGCAGTCCTACCCTGTTCGCCGACATGTGTTAGCCGGAAAACGGCGCCCGCTGACGCCCTCCAGAGTTCGTTACGGATTTGCCTGCGCTGCGCGACCCAAAACAAGAAAAATTCGCACGCCGTCGCAACGAATTCGCAATGCGCTGCCGCTGAAAATCGAGAGGTATCCGAACCGCTTCCCCGCCTTGCCGCTAACTAACCCAGTAGGCTGTCGCACTGGCCGCACTATAGCCGCTTATTCCAACGCCACAAGCAACTGGCCATGGAGCAGAGGCGGCTTAACGAAGTGAGCAGGACGTTCGGTGAACCTAGAGACCGCATGGTTTTGGCGTAGCGTGCAAAACAACGCGCTGTCATCTGTCGATAGGTTGTGTGTTATCGGCTGCCCTGTTATCGCGTTATCGCGCAAGGACCACGAGAGCGGCGAAAAACCGTTTGCCTTTTCCGAGCCTGCGAGTGGGTCGGCCTGTGTGTGTGGTGTGGGTGGTGTGAAAAAAGTGCGTGCGGTCTTGTTTATGGGCGAAAAAGAGCAGCGGCTGTCCGGCCGGAGTTAGCAAGTGCCGTGCAGGATACCCAGTTCATAGGATTAGGTCGTCGTATCCTTCCATTCCCCCCCGCCCCCAACCCCGTCTTTAGCGTATTGGGCCGGCAGCAGCACCGACAGACGGCGACGGCCCATGAACCGGGCGCTATATACACCCGCCACGAGTTAGCGCCTGCGAGATGGCCAACAACAATCACCCGCATCCCGGGCACCTCAGCCAGGCGGCGCAGAATCCCTCCTGGAACCCGCTGCAAGTGAGTATGGGCCTTCGGGCTGCTTCTCACAGAGTGAAAACTGACTGACCGCCCGCCCTTCTTTTGGTCCTTTTTTCGTTCTCCTTAGATACCGTCGTACATTCCCCGGCAGCCGCAGTTGGCGCACATGTCCAACGAGCGGCCCGGCATGGTGCGATCCCCGCTGGCCTGGCACGGCTCCGTATCCGCCCAGCCGCCTCCGCCGCCGCCCGATGCCATTTACAATTTCATGTCGGCCAATCACAAAAACGTAATTAGGCCCGAGTCCTTAGAGGGAGCCAATCTTAGAGGAAGCTGATCGTAGTAAACCCGCAACGCATGCTCGATTCCTCCGCCTTTAGTCTGTCGTAGAAGCCTCTCCCCTAGCCTCGTTTTCTCTGTTTTTATCCTTAGTTTGCTTTGCCTGCCGTCCATATATGTGTTAGGTTCTCTTTGAGCTCTAAATAACATATTAAGTTGGCTTTTGCTTTCCTAGCTGGACCACCATCATCAGATGAATCCCCTGCTGGCACCGCCTTACTCAGGAACATTGCCTTTCGACTCCATGGACCTGTCCTTGCAGTCCGCCCGCAGTGCGGCCCAGCCGCTGGCCAAGCAGCCGCCCAGCCAGCAACAGGCGCAGCAGCAGCAGCAACAGCAATCGCTGATGCATGCCCCCAATTATCCATCAATGTAAGAGCTAACCCTAGGGTCATTTAAGGCTAACAAATCTCATGAGTTTAACCTTTTTACAGTCAAAATCTCACGACCAACTCCTCGCCCAACAGCGCACAGCTGCAGCAGCAACAGCATCAGCAACAGCAGCAGCAGCAGGGACACCTGGCGGCCATGGCTGCTGCCCATGCCAGCCTGCTGCAGTCCAGCGGTTCTTCCAGCCTTACCAATGGCAGCGTTTGCGAGTCCCTCCTGCCGCCGCCGCCGCCTTCGGGGAACAGCAATCATGCGGGGAGCAACAGTGGGAGCAGTGGGAGCAACAACAACCTACCCAGCCCGCAGTACATGCATTCGCGCGACGAGAACTTCAAGCTGGCGCAGCTGAAGCGCAGCTTTGACCACGAGCTGCTCGCGGGGAAGGCTCTGCCGAAGGACAAGGACTGCGGAGGCTACCCGGGAGCGGGAACAGCCAGCAAACTGCCCACGCACAATGTACAGCAGCAGCAGCATGCGAATAAGAAGCGTAAGCATAGAAGTAAAGCCTAAGCTAACAGGAAACTAATCCCCTTTCCCCCTATAGCCTCACCCCTACGCAACTATCACCAGCAGCAACAGCAGCAGCAGCAGCAGCAGCAGCCGCCTTATAACCTCACCCCCAAATACAATGGACCACAAACGCCGCCCACGCCTCAGTCGCCGCTGGCAGCTCAGCCGCCTCATCCAATGCAATCCCCCACCCTGGACTACAATCAGCTGCATCTGCACCAGCACCATCACCAGCTCAACAGCTCGGGAGGCGGCAGCTACCAGCACATGCAGCCGGATCACTCGCAGCACTTGCACTACCACAATCAGCACGTGGCCCAGCCACCGCCACCGCCACTCCTGCCGCCGCACCTGGCCAGCGCTCAGTTCCATGGACACGATGCGCCGCCCCAGCTGCAGCAGTCGCATCCGACGCATCATTCCCGCAATGCTGGGCACCTCACGAATCTCGAACCGCACAAGCCGGAGGCGGAGGAGCCGCCGCCCGTCATCACCGATTTGTCCTACCGGAATGCGGAGGCGGAGAAGCCTGCCACCGATGCCCCCGAGTCGCCCTACCTGACCACCTCCAACGAAGAGTCCCTCGAGTCGAACAGCAACAGCAGCAACAGTCGAAAGCGGCGCAAAAGGAAGTCCAGCCTGGTGATGCGGGTCACGCCCAACGAGAACGCGCCAGAGGGAGGCCACACGAAGCAGCAGCAGCCACACAGCTGCAGTCCCAAGCGGTCGCCCAAGAACGGAGGCGGAGGTGACTTCCAGCCCTTCAGCTCGCAGGCGGAAGAAGCGAAGGCTCCTCAGGAGAACGGACGTGGAGCATCGCCCGCGCCCGCGGAGAACAGCAATAGCAACAGCTCGACGCTGTACCAGGACAACGACAACCCCAAGACCAAGAAGCAGCGGCAGGCCCTGCTGCAGCGGAACCTCACCGAGCAGCAGCAGCGCCTGCAGCAGGAGGATGAGGAGCCTCCCAAGAAGCCCACACCCCCGAGCATGCCGCCGCCGAGTCCGCAGAGCAACAGCAGCAGCAGCAGCTCGAGCAGCTCCAGCGCCAACTCGCACAGCAGTCACAGCAGTCAGGCAAGTAACAACCATGGAAAGGAGCCCAAGCCGGAGAGCGAGAGCCAGAGCCAGCTGAAGACCACCACGGACACGCCTGCCTCCCCAGCCTTGGTGGAACAGGGCGACATTGACGCAAAGCCGGCGGTGAGTGTGCACGAGTGCGACGAGGAGGAGGAGCCAGCGGCCAACAAGGAGTCACCAGCGCCACCTGCAGCTCCTCCCACCGCTCCCGAGGTGAGTGTCTCGCCCAAGAAACCCTCGCCTGAGCCCTGTGCCTTTGGCGAGGTAGAGGACAAGCTGGAGGAGATGTTTGCCGGCATCGAGGAGGAGTCGGAACCGATTTGCACGCCCGACAAGCAGGCGGAAGAGGCTGTTAACCATGACTTAAGCGCGCAGCTGGCTCTGGACAGCGCCAAGCCGGATGAGGCGCCAGCGGAAGAGAAAGAAGTCACCCCAGCTCCAGCCCCTACGCCTGAGATTCGACCCATGGCCACCAAGGCGGCGATGAAGTCAACGCTGCCCAGTCCCGTGCACAGTCCCGCGCCCCAAGCCCGCTCCACCTCCACACCCTTGGCGGCCGCCTTGGAGGAAAGCAAGGACAGCATTCCCGCTGCTACTCCTCCAACCAAGACGCCTGCAACCCGAAGGCCGCCACCTCGCAGGCTATCGATGGGCATGGATGCCTCTCTCCTACGCTTCATGATAGACGATCCGCCGGTCAAGAAGCCAGGACGCAAGAAGAAGGCAGTGCGTCAGCCCGAACTGGATGAGGAGGAGGACGACGACAAGCCCAGCACCTCGGCGGCGGCAGCAGCGGCACTGGCCGCTCGCCAGCTAAGCGAGGCGGCCGCTGCTCCCAAGGGCAAGGCAGGAGGCGGGGCCAAGAAGAAGAACGCCGCAGGAAAGGGCAAGAAGGGAGCGGCGGCGACAAAGGCTACCGTCAAGAACGCCAAGCAGAATGGCAAAAAGCCGGGCCGGAAGCCAGCCTTCACCACCGACGAGGATAGCACTCCAGCGCCCACAAACGGAGGTGGATCAGGTGCCTCCGGTGCCGCCGAGCTGAGGTTCAAGTCCCCCTTTATCCTCATCAAGCCGGACGGCAGTGTGAGCATCAAGAACACCCACAGCGCCGAGGACGTGAACGAGAAGCAGACGAAGGTGAAGAAGGCGCCGCACGAGCGGAAGAACCTGCGGGGCATGCACAGTTCCACGCTGAGCAACCGCTACGACGCGGACACCACGGACTCCACCTGGATCTGTGTGTTCTGCAAGCGGGGACCGCACAAGCTGGGCCTGGGCGATCTCTTCGGTCCGTATCTGGTGACCAGCGACTGCGAGGAGTACCGGGCGGCGCTACAAGCACCCGGTACCGTCCAGGACGTGGACGGGCTGTTTGTGAGCAAGCGGCGGCGCGAGGATATGGTCAAGATGCAGGAGAGGAACCTGCCCGTGGTGCCGGCCACTTTAGCTCACATTATGCAGGCGCCCAAAATAAGCATGGTAGGGATTTGCACCTTAAAAGGTAAAGAATTTATTAATTAATTAACTAATTATTGCATTTTTAGCACAAACGCAAGCGCAAGCAAACCCACGACAGCACCTACAGCGACGACCCCAACGAGTCGCGGTCGCTGTGCTCCTCGGTGGACCCGCTGGACTGCAGCCACGAGTCCAAGTGCGTGGAAACCTTCCGCGGCATGGGCAAGACCTCGGAGCATGGGTTCGAGGTGTGGCTGCACGAGGACTGCGCCGTGTGGAGCAACGACATCCAGCTGATCGGCGCCCATGTCAACGGCCTGGATGCCGCCGTGTGGGACAGCACGCGGTACCAGTGCGTGCTGTGCCAGCAATCGGGGGCCAGCGTGTGCTGCTTCCAGCGGAGCTGCAAGGCGGCGGCCCATGTGCCCTGTGCGCGTTCCGCCAACTGGAGCCTGAGCGAGGAGGATCGCAAGGTCTTCTGCCAGCTGCACCACGGTGGCGAGGTGGAGTCTGGTCTGGTCGTGGAACCCCTGAAAGCGGAGCCCCTGATGCCCGTGACGGCTACGGTGGCCCCAGTGGCTCCTGCACCCGCACCGCCGCCCGTGTTTAACGTTCACTCGCTTCCCTGAGTACGCGTGCGCGTCCAGAAATGCCGCCTGGTCGCCAAGCGTTGAGCGTTGAAGGCACGATCCCCCTCCCTCCCCTTACTTAGGCTTTGTACATAAGTTTCCGACTGCCGCCGCTCCACAAAAGGTTTTTGTATAAAATCCGCGCTGTACATTTTTAGGCTTTATACTTAGGTTCCCGCCGCCCCGCATCCTTAGTTTATGTTTAACTTAAATTATTATTTCACTTTTACATTAGTACCTTTTAGTTTTAATTATATTTAACACCCACACCCTGCCCCCTGCATCACCGATTGACTATTGATAATTCGATTTAGTTGAATTCTGTCTGTATAAACGAATACTCCATGCCATACCGAGATAACCCACACTGAGTAGTCGCCACAAGGAGAGGATGAGGCAAAAGTAGCACTAACGAACATTCGAAGCCCAATTCAAAATGGAATATTGTAAAACAATATAAATATACGATGATATATGCATATATTAATAATAATAATAATAATATTAGAGATGCTAATGTACAAGTTAACGCCAGCATAATGAAACCTTGTATTGTATTCGTATCCGGTAAGGTCTGTACGTATTTGCTGATCATTTTTAACTCTAAAGCGTATAAACAATAAAAACTTAATCTCACAAGCAATGCACACACACGTAGGGGAAACTACACTCGAAACAAAATTAAGCCTAAAAGCTAGAAATTGGACCTATATTTCGTTTGCAAGAAAGGTAGCATTTTTCTTATATTTAGAACCAAAAATCCTAAAAGTGAGGAAAAACTTTATAAAATATAGATAATTATTTCTTAAAATATGGACAAATTTTTCGAGATTTATTTCTAAATTTAAATATAAATATTCTTGGATTTAGGAAAATTGTTCTTAATTTTAGAGCGAATTACAAAATCTCAATAGAAAGATTGAAGGAAAAAGGTAAAGAAAAACTTTCTGAAATATAGAAAATTATTTCTTAAAATTTAGAAAAAATTTCCGGGATTTTAGGCAATTTTTCTTAATTTTCAAGCGAATTTCTAAAATCTGTCTTTAGAAAGATTGAAAGGACTTGGGCAGGGCTCACTGTAGAAACTATAATAAGAGCCTAGCTACTCAAGCTTAACCGCACGGAATGCTGCACCGTAATAAGTAACCTGGTCACACTGGTTCTGGTCTGCACTCCAGGAAGCTGTACTATGATTTCTAAAGAAGTTGCAGGGAACACTTTTCCGCTCCTGTCCAGCTTTTCCCAGGAACAGAAAATCCCATCTCAAGGTAACCTAAGCAATTCGATCACAATCTCTTTTTTTGCTGATTTTTCGTTTTATTTATTAATAAATATGCAAAAATATACACACACTCATATATAACTCATATAGTGAACAGTGATCTCTCTCTATAAAGTACGGCGGTAATTACAGTTGTCGTCTTAGCTTAGGCATAAATAGTTTATTAATTTAGCTACAAGTTAAAGGTCTCTAGGTCCTAGCTCCAGCCATCCTTCAAAAGCGACGTAGTCTCCTTCGCAGCTGTTGCGTGACATCATTGGGCAGCCGTCCGACGCTGCTCTGGGGCACATCGTAGGATGTGCGTCCGGCGTAGAAGGCACGCTCCCTGCTCTTGCCCGATCCGGAGAAGGCACCATTCTTGCCCATGGTGTCCGTGTATTGCAGCTGACCTGCGGACACATCGCTGCGTTTTTGGGCCAACTGCAGTCCGGGTATTAGACCATTGCCCAAAGTGGGGAGTTGCACATTGAGGTGATCCACATGGCGGCCGGCAATCACTGGTCCTAGCGCTATGTTGCCAGTGGACACGGACACGGGTGGGGCTAAAGGCGGGAACTGCGGCAATTGTTGCTGCTGCTGCTGGTAGGGCACAAAGATGTTGGGCGTGAGGTAAGGTTGCTGGTTGTTGTGGATCGAGGGACGTTGCTGTTGCTGTGTCACATGTTGCTGCTGCTGCTGGTGGCGGAACTGTTGCTGCTGCTGGAAGGGATGTTGCTGCTGCTGCTGTTGGGGCTGCTGATATTGCTGGAAGATGTTCTGCTGTTGAGGCTGCTGGTATTGCTGCGAGATGTAGCTCAGTTGCTGCTGCTGTTGGCCTTGCTGTTGCACATGTTGCTGCTGCACAGGTTGCTTCTGAACCCGCTGCTGCTGATACTGCTGCTGCTGTTGCTGTTGCTGCTGCTGTTGCTGTTCCTGTCGCTGTTGTTGCTGTTGTTTCTGCTGCTGCAGAGTTGCAGCGGTTGCCTGACTCTGGCCAAATTTGTTGCTCAGGAAATCGTTGAGGGAAACATAGGAGTTGCCCTGGTTACTGGTTACCGGAGGAGCCTGGGTGGCCAAGTTCGAGATGATGTTGCTGGCGGAATTCGGAGCAATACGCTGACCCTCGGCGCGAGCTATTACAATGCCTGGTATTGCGGACAGTTGAGGCAACTGGGAAGCAGACTGCTGAGGGCGTGGCGGGGCAGTGAGAGTGGCTAAAGCTGGGATAGCACAAAATTCAAGAGATTAGCAAAGATATATAAGAAATGGAAAGGTAATCCCCACCTGGCGCTGCTGCTGGCTTCACGTAGCTGCTGCTGACCGTGTGATGTTGCTGCTTGACCACTTGGCGCTGCTGCTGCTGAGGATGATGATGATTGGAACCCAGCGACTGGGCACTCTTGAAATTCTGCAAAACGGACTCGTCAACAATGGCACGGGTTAACTTATCAAAGGAAAGGAAAGAGGAGGCGGGTGTGAGGCTGGATGTGATCTGAGACTGAGTCTGGGATGGGGATGAAGATTGAGAGGCGGTGGAGGCATATACGAGGGCAGGAGACTGCTGCGGAGTGGCCTGGCTATAGCTATAGCCACTGTTGTAGTTCGAGGCCAGGGCGGAGATGTGCTGGTTTAGCGAGGAGAGCGACGAGGAGGGAGAGGCGGTCGTCCTTAGGGTAGTGCTCCTTGGAGTCGTGGTTCCACGGGTTCTCTGCACGGGCGCTTGGGTCTTGTAGTTGGAGTAGCGATTCTTGCCACGATTCACGGCTGCCGTGGATCTCTGGGAAGTGGCCACCACATAGCTTCTGGGAGTCGTAGAGGTGGTAGTGGTGGAGCTAATGACCCCACTGTTCCTGACAGCGGCCGAGGCCCTGGTTGCCGGCGTGTAGACGCGATTGCCACGTTGCACCTGGAAGCGCTGCAGGTTGCTGTGGACACTCTCCCAGCTGGGCTTGGCCTCCGGGGCAATCTTGGTCTCCCGATCAATGTCCCGCACTGTCAGCTTCTTGTTGGGTCCGGGTTCGGCTCCAAAACGAACTTGGGAGAAGGAGGAGGCTGTGGTCGTGGGCGCCGGAGTCGTTGTAGAGCTTGTGGCCGCAGTTGTGGCCTTTGTGGTGCTCCTGGTGGCCTGGGAGAGCTTGGAGAGACGCAGCCTGCTGGCTGCCAGGCGCTCCAGATAGCTTTTGGTGGGTGTGGTGCTCCTCTGGGTGGTGGATGTCGTTGTAGTCCTCACCAGTGGCAAAGGACGCACATTGGCACGTCGCAGCATGGCTCCAGGACGGTTCTTGCGATAGCCACGTATCCTTTCCTGGGTGCTGCTGATCTCTGTCACCGTCTCCGTGGAGGTGAGCATGGCCTGGGTGGTGCTACTAGTCGTGGAGCTGCTCCTCTCCAGCAACTCGTTGGTCTGCAGGGCAGTCTCCTCGTCGTGGTTAGTGAGCTGGACTCCAGCCAGCAAAAGTTTGGCCGCCTCGTTATGGACATCGTTCTTCTCAGCTGCCTCGGGAGTCTGTTCCTCCTCTGGAACCACGGCTAGATCCTCGCTGATGGGCAGACTGGCGGTCAGAGCAGCTGCCTGGCCTATAGACTCAATAGGTGGCACTTCCAGTTCTGCCGCAGGAGGAGCCAGCAAAGTGAGGGGTTCTGCCACAGTGGTGGAGGCAATCTCTGGTGCCGGCGTGCTGGTTACCTCCTCAGCCTCAGCTGGTGGCAAGGTGGGTGCAATGAGCAGAGCCTCGAGGGCTTCGGTGGCCGCCTCCGTGGTGGTGCTGCTGGGTTTGGGGAACTTGTGTTTGTGCTCAATGGACTTGTGCTCCTCGGTGGGAATCTCATTGGGCTGTGAGTGTGTGTTTTGAGTGTGGATTCATGTGGTTGTGGCAAGTGTAAGCGATAGTTGATAGAGTAGCAATGCAGATAGAAAGATAGATAGATAGATACGAAAGGTTAAGATACGGAAAGGAAATAAGAAGGACATAGAGGTTTCCCAGATAGATATAGACCCCCTTCAATACCCCTGAAAGGACTCACCGTAAATCTGACAGTGCTGGGCGTCTGCTTGGGCTTGACATAGCCATAGCCTGTGGCGGAGCTGCCCTTGCCATTCTCGCCGTGCATCGCAAAGCCGCGACTCAGGAAGCGGAAGGGCTGCTTGACCTTGGGCGGTGCCATCGATTGGTAGCCGGAAACGGCGGGATCCACATCCGTGGACACCTCGTCCAGCAGGTTATTGATATTCGACACTAGATCTAGTTGCACAGCCTCGTCCTTGGTGTTTCTTAGGACCTGATGCTTGATATAATCGGGTGCCATGACCTCGCCGGAGGAACTAGTCTCCGTATTGTCCAGGACATCTAGACCAGCATTCACACGCTCTGCAAAGTTCTTCTGCTTCTGGTAGTGATACTCCCTGGGATACTCCGCTATGATGTGGGCATTGGTGTGATCGAACTGGATGCCGGGGTCCGAGGAGAGCTCGCCCAAGCTGTTGACATAGACGCCCTCGTCGTCGTCGGTAGGGATGCTGGCAGACTTAATCTCATTTAAAGGCTCACTCTTGACTGCCTCGCCACGACCCACTGAAGGAGTTTCCTGGGGCTCAATCACCGCCGGCTGGCTCAGCACTCCACTGGCTCCACTCAGATCCTTGCTGAGGCTGTGACGGTGAGGATTCTGCGACTGAGACTGCGACTGGCTCTGCTGCAGGGCCTTGGAGATGGTCTTCATGGGATACTCCATCATGTGGCGCACGCGCTCCATCATCTCGTGGGTGCTGCCCACAATCTTCTCCTCGTTCATCTCGTAGTACCGCTCGGACTCGTCACAGTTCACATTGCGATACCAATCGCACACAAAGTTCTTTTGGCTGAACAGGGTGCCATTGGGACAGAGGAAGCCAAAGCCCTGAGGGGTTCGTGCTGTATGAGCGCAGATGCGGAAGGCCTGGCAGCGACTCTCCACGTCGGCATAGTAGCCTGGAATATATTATCTTAAATATAAAGAAATCTTTGATTTAAAGAGGACCCACCTTCATGTCTTCCCTTGCACACAAAGCTGGTCTTGGGCGGAGCACTCAGTATGGGATAGTCCAGGCCTGGCTCGCCGGGTATGGTGTGCCTCAGGTCAAACTGCTGGTCCGTGTACTCGCTGGACTTGTCCGCATCCTCAAAGTGCTCCCGGCTGCTGCTCTGGCCCTGAACCAAGCCCACTAGGAGAAGGAGGACCAGCCACAGGCTGGAGCTGGGTGGCCACATGCTACAGAAGGAGTGAAAGGTATTAATTGTGACATCTTGCGACACTTTATTCATTAGGCTGATTGATAAACCGCAATTCCGACCCAGACTCATTGATTAAAATGTGAGCTTTGGCCCATTTGCATACAAATGCGGCGGAACCACGTAAGGGGCCAGAGATTAGCATAAAACATCGAGATGAGGCGTGTCCACAGCGCTCTCACGTAACCGCAGCGAACTCGTTGATTTATGTGACCCAAACAAATGCCTTTTACAGGCGGATGAACGGTGACTTTTTTGCACCACTGTCCGGATATATATTTGCGTGGGGTCGAGTGTGGAGCGTCGACAGTTCGGGCCATTTACGGCCGAGCGTGTCCATCAAATGGCCGTTCAATTCGATTGGGCTTATCGCTGGCACTTTTGCTTTGGGCAATAAAAGGAGACAGCAGCAGCTCTCTGGGGATGACCCTGAAATATTTGATCTAGATCTGCGATCAATATCGATTTCGATTTCGATTTTGATTCGGATGGCAAGTGCTTATAATTCGGTTTGATTGCCTCAACAACCATTAATCACTGGGCTTTGTTTTAAAAATTGATGATTATTAATCACACTCTTCGAGCCTTATTAGAATGTGGCTAATTCCGAATCGAAACTCTCAGAAAACACAAACAGAAAATCAAGTGTTCGCGTAGCGCTTTCAGTTAAACACTTGAGCAATCAATTCTCAGATCCCTCGGATCAACCCGATGCTGCTGAGGTCATTTGCCGCTATTATGTTTTCCAAATGATATGTGCTGACAGCGGCAGCGGCCCAGACGCTACAAGCTACAAGCTGATTTTCATATTTCATGCAAATTAAAACGAAAGACTTAGGCAACGAACCCTCGACACGGTCCATCTTCACCCTGAATTATTGCCTTTAATTGCTCGCATTGCTCGCTTTGCCGATCTCTGTTGTGTAAGGAAGGAAGCGAAAAGCGAAAGAGACACTCCACTCTGTACTCAGACACTCGGCTGTTCAATGAAAACAATTCAGTGGCAATTGTTGGCCGAGTTTTAATGTGGTTATGGTGTTATGACACGGCAGAGGGGCTTTCATTTCGTTGAAGGTTTTGTTGGAGGGGTGTTTGCCTGATATTTATTCGCAAAAGAAAGCATGGTCACACTTGTGGATATTAATCGCAGCAACTAATAAAATTAATTAAATTAATTAAAGTACGAAACGAATATTAATGGTGGCTGCTCGGTCACACTTTTTGAGAAGAAATTATTGCAATTAATTGAAACCAAACAGCAGTAAGTGAAAATTAATAGTGGCTCCTCCCACTAACCATAGTTAATGAAATCAAACAATTTAGTAACAAAGCTCCATTAAAGCAGTATTCGGAAATAAATAGTTTCTGCATGGTCACACTTGTTGAGAAGAAATTTCTGAAAATTACTGCAAGCAATGTAGCGTCAAAAAGCCCCATTACACCAGCAGCCCCATTACAAAATAATAGAGGCCGCATGGTCATACTTATTGATAATAATTACAGCAATAAATGAAACCAAATATTGTAGTGTCAAAGCCCCATTAAACAGCATTCTAATATTAATAGGGTCTGGTAAAGAAATCACAGTCATACTTGTTTAAATGAAATGACCGCAATTAATGAAACCAAGCAATGTAGTGTTAAAGCCTCATAAAAGCAGTAAGCGAAAATGAATAGATCTCACTAAAGAAAGCCCGGTCACACTTGTTTAAATGAAATTACCGCAGTTAATGAAACCAAACAATGCAGTGTCAAAGCTTCATTAAAGAGCTCTTAAAAAAAAAAAATAGAAAATGAATAGTGACTGCTAAAAATATGCTCATTGTCATGACAGCTCAATCGTTTATATAAGAGCGATGCAGGTGATGTAACAATTGAATAAATCATAATTACAGCTGAAATAATTGCATTCCCCGGCAATCGAAACAGTCAACAACCTTCCCGCAAGTCAACAAACTGTAAGCCGCCTCCCTCTTCGTTCTATAATGACTATCTAAGCGACATCTAATTGAATTTTAATGATCTCTTCTTCGGCCAGAAGCCGTTGGCAGTTGGCCGTTGGCCAGCACTTCAAACACAGCTCCGCAATATGCAAATGCCGTGTGGAAAATGGTGAGGGAAAATGTGACCTCCTCATGAGCAGCAATACAAGTACTCATCTCGGATGCCTCCAGTCTTCGTATTACAGCAACCATTTACAATTCGACGCTTTCAGGGTCAATATCAAGAGCAGAGCAGCAGCATCAGCAACCGAAAATCCAAATCAAAACAACAGACAACGAGGAAGCACATGCTTGGCTTGGAAATGTTTTACTTCTCATTGTTTCTCAATGATCCATCAAAACATTAAAATGCCAGACAAACGATGATTAAGAAGCGGCCAAGAATGGGGAAGGAAAACTCAGATAACAGAGGGCTTTGCATTGAAAATAAAATAAAAGAGAATGGATCATAGTCATGGAGGAGAGCCATCAAAAGGCATTTTCAATGAGGTGGCGGTTTGCCCGAAAATATATTTTGTATTAGTCTCTGCTGTAATGCCAATGCCTCCCTCGATCATTACTTTTTATGATCTTCGTTGGGTGCAAATTAATTGGCAGCACGTTTCCGAGCCCGAGTGAACCATAAATCTTCTACAGATATGAGAGATGAGAGAGAACGGAGATATTTAATTATGCGAATCTTTGACTCTGGTCTCTGGCGCCGACAAACCCCCGTGTGAGTCTCGAGTGTCATCCAGCGGGATTGATGACTGGCACAGGGATGAATCTACGGGGCCTGCCTGTATATTTATAGAAGGATCATCGCGGATCTCTCTGGCTCTGCCTTGTCAATCCCATTAGGAGGCTTCTTCTCACGATCTTCCAGCCAAAACATTTGTCGACAGCTCTCAAGTGAGCCCGCATCTTTTGGAATTTCTCAGTTCGGTTTTGGTCAGATGACGTAAATCGAGTGCGTAACCCAACAAGCCGAGAGTGAGCCACTTCTGGCTGTCTACTCGGACTTCTCGGGGAGATCTTCCATGATTTGGCGTTTCTATATCCGTATGGCAATTGCGACTCGAGGGCCTCAAAAGTTTGCTATGTAAACATATCACTTACGGATTTGCCATCATTATTACTGCATCCGTGAGGGGATAGGTTGCGAAAATTGAGCTTAACAGGGAATTTGTAGTTATTTTCAGTGATTTTGAAAAATTATTAATAAAAAGTATTTTTTAAAGTATATAAAAAGAATGTGTCATTTAATAATATCCTTGAGAAATTAGGTTAAGGGAAATTATGAAATGAGATATTTGAAAATATTTATCTCTGTTATCTAATATGAAGTTAGAACGGCTTCCAAGTTAAGAAAATTCATGAAATCGTGTAGATCGAAACTTAAAATGTTTTAAAAATTAGGGATTATATTTTAAATGTTTCAAAAATTATACTTTGCTTAATTTGGGGTTTAAAAAATATGAAAATTACATTATAAGAGTTATATTCCTTTATTTGTTCATTAGTTATTATATTTGTGCAAGGAGCAAAAAACAAGCCTCCAATAAATGAACTAATTAAATTACAATAACTAACACTCTCTGCAGTATTAACTTTGATAATATTTAATTATTAACTCATCATCGATTGCTCATCAAAACACTTATATTTATTATTAAAATAGTTCCCATATTAATTCCCCAAGAGCTTCTTCTGTTTTTTTTGCCAAATTCTTCCGATTAATCCCCAGAACTAATTTTATTTAAGAACACACTCATCTTCTGTGTGTGTGTGTGTGGGAGTGTGACATTTGTCATACTCAGCTTTTTAATGAGTACGTATTTATATTGTTCTTATTTTGTCGGATTATTATCTGTGATTGTGTTTGTTCGCCATGCAGTCACATTTTTACCTTATATATCGCCGAAATTAACGATTAAACTGGACCGAAAATTAATTTGTTTCTCTGTGGTTTCACCTTTTTCGGGTTTTATTTTTGGGACACTCTTAGGTAAACTTTTCGGTAAATTTCACAAGCACACTAGAGCATTATCCTGCCTAGCTAAGGATACTTCACTCGATTCGGGTGCCTGCTGCGGAGCGGCTGACCAAGGCAAACTGAACCGTTCGAGGCGCGAACTTGAACTGAACTCGGCCATCCAAAGGTAATCGAAATATTTTGGCCAAAAAGAGTTCGGCCAGCAGCAGCAGCATCCCAAGCAGCAGCAGCAGTCGCAGCAGCAGCAGAGACAGCCAGACCCAGACATTCCGACTCTGAAGCCAAAAGCCCCGAAATATGCGTTGAAGAAGCAACAAAAGCCCCATCGATTGCGTATGATGAAGATGATGATGATGATGATGATGCTGGGAAACCGGTGACAACCTGCTGCTGCTGAAGATACATAACAGTAACAGTTGGAGTCCATAAAAACATAAAGAAACCACAAAAGAAAGGGCCCACCAAGAGTCTACTACTGTCAACTATCTTCCTTAAGGGCGTGTATGGGTATGGGAGCATGGGAAATCGGACAACAGTGGAAACTCAATGTTAATGGATTGGAAACTGAAGAAAAATCGGGTTTAGATTTCTATATATACATATAAGAGGTCCAATGTATGAAAAAAATATGATTAAACATTACATTTCAGAAGAAAAGGCTCAGAGGCAGCGATAAGACATTAGCCTCAAAGATCCTAAGGATTTTCGAATTTAGATAAAAACCGTGTCAATATTTTTAGTTATACCTACTACGTATATTATAAGTATAATTAATAATTCATATTTTCCAAAGAAATAGCTTCAAGTTAAATAAATATAGACAATAATAAGGTATTACCTTTAACCTCTTTAAACTTAAGTTTCAACTATTATCAACTGCTTATAAATACTCCTACTTTACTAGGTTAATTAATAATCTCAAGTTACCAAGTTACCCTTCATTGCAGTTTAGTAAAATGTATAAAAACAATTTCTTAGCTCTGTGATTAATTAATTATTGATACTTACAAAGACCTTGATCTATAGTTGGCACACTTTTTAAATGGGTTTCTATTTTTTCTGCATAAAAAGCTTACATAATACATTAATCTACCATAAAATTGGCCTTGCTGATCATATGAACACCAAGACCATTCCCTATTATAAACCTGTCTTCTCCCTATCTCCCAAAGTTCTTCTTGTGAGGGCTTTCACTGTTCAAAAACCAAAAACGCTTTCGTTTTCATTTGTTTTCGGTTTTCACACGGGCCAAAAAATGTGGCAAATCGGGTTGTGGCCCCAGCCGAAAAATTCCTTCCATAATTTATATTATGTGCCCGGGGTTAATGGGTATATAGGGGACACCATAAGAAGGAAGGGGCCTGACTTCCGCATATAGGAACCTAAGACCGCGTTTGAGTATCGTGTGACCCAAATCTAAAATTTTAATTAAACAAAAGCTCGATCAATTAACATTAAGCGCTGCTAAGCAGCTGCACTTGAGGCGCGTTTTTGGCTCTTTGCTGCCTCCTTTGCCCAGATGATTGATGGATGGCGGATGATGGCGACGGCGTTGGCGGTGTCATGTGAGTGGAGTGGCTTGGAGTGAATCTGCGCGGATCGGATCCACGCATATCGGACGCCTTGGTGTGCGCGTTCTACAAATTGGAATTTTTGAGCGCCATCCAACAAGCGGACAAGCTGAAATATTGTTTGCCACCACAGTATCTGCCCCTGATCCGCTTAAATGTTTTTTTTCTCCCCATGTATTATATTTTTTTTATTCGCCGATAAACGTGTCGAACAAGTGGCCAAATATTTGCCATGGCTGCACACAGGGAAAAAGATGACCAGGTTGCACCTGAAATTATGTAGATTGGTATTTAAGTTTGTATATATTCTTGGCTCTAGAAAATTGACTTATTTATATGGAAAAAGTATGAAAGCTTTGGTCGAGTGGCCTCGTTGTTTTGGGGTTTTTTTTGGGCGGTAACGTGCGTGTCGAAACTTTTAAAAAAATTTAATCTGTATGAAAGCTATAAGAATGTTGCCACCAAATTTTGAAGCTGTAGCTCTTAGGGTCTCAGAGATCAGGGGATTAATGCGCACTAACGGACAGACGGACAACGGACAAAGCAAACCCACGTTTTCTAATTATGCTTATAAAGAATTAATATATTTGTTTACCAAGTAAACTTATTAAGTTATTTATGCAAAATAATTTACACTTATTTTATACTTTACTTAATTTTGTATGTAATTATTTTCTTGATTAATTTATCAGTATTTTTTTTTATAAAAATTAACTTCTTGTCAGTACAGTTCGTTATTATCTTAAAATTTGGATCATATTTTCTCTCAAATTCTGTTTATCTAAATTTCTAACTCCAAATAAATAAGAAAACATTTCACAGGTTTTTTTTTTTTTTATAAAAATTAACTTCTTGTCAGTAAAGTTTTTTATTATCTTAAAATTTGCATCATATTTTCTCTCAAATTCTTTTTAACTAAATTTCTAACTCCAAATAAATAAGTAAACATTTCACAGAATCCTCTTAATTATTTTCTGTGTTGCCATTCAGCGTAGGCCCTACTTTCCAGCACCAACTGTGGCAACATTGCAAATTGGGTCAGCAACTTTCAGTGCCAGTACCGGCGAGTGCCTCATCCCTGTATAAAAGTGCAACCGGTGATGCAACCGCGCATCAGTTGAACGCCAGTCGAAATGCATACCGCGACAGTAGTTACCTTAATTTTTGCAGCTCTGTTCGCTGCCATGATCCTGCCAGCGCCCTCTAATGCTGCCACCCTACCCGAGGACTCGGACAAACCCAATCCCGATTATACTGCTATGTTTAAGGCCTTCCTGGACATGGGCAATGCCATCTTCGGGAACTGGGCACCGGAAGAGGTGATAGAGAACTTCATCCGGAATCGGGATCGCATGTACGAGTAGGTCACCTTTCCCCCTTTGGAAGATCCATTGCATAAGCATTCGCAGGCATCAATAAAAGTTAAACAAGACAGCCAGTGAGAGGGGAAAGGGGTCTGGGAATGGTGCAGGTCCAAGTGGAGGGGTCAGAGACAACGTTTTAATTATGCACGCTTCAGTTTTGGCCATATCACCCATCATTACCGCTTTGTATGCTTTCTGGCCATTAGATATTCGCGTGATGGCTAAAATACCCTGACAAAAGGAAGGTTTTTACATTTATTAAATATATTTTGAAGTTTATTTACAAATTAGGTCAATAAAATATGTATCCTTGACAACGAATGAAGGATGGAGTAATATTATTTAGAGGTCTGTAATGCTGGTTTTTAAAAGGGAATGTAGTTGCTCCTAGGAAAATCTCTTTTCAAAGCAAAAATAAGTACAAATGTCCTTTTATTTGAAATAAAAATTAACTAAAAATATAATCATAAAACTTACAAGTAAAAATATACTATTAAAATTCTATAGAACATAAACCTAGCCTACCTAGAGTATTTCCCACCTCGGTTCTCCTTAGCGACATAACCCCTTAACACTTGTTCAATTTTTCAATCTTTTCTAAGCCTTTTGACTGTGTGTTATCTCTGAACATGACACTTTATATGTTTTCTTTCATTGGCAAATTAGTTACTTTTGACAAATCCGCTGAAACAGAGACAAAAAGCAAATAAATAGTCAAATAAAAGCGAATAAAAGCAGGCACCGGACATCGATCACTTTGACTAATCATATTTATTTATATATTCCTACCGCTACGCGACGTGAAGCGACGTGAAGCGACGCACAATCCCATTCGATTTTATGCAAACTACCACCTACGAGTCCGATCCGATCATCATTATGCAATGGCTTATAGAATTCAATTGTCGATGATTGACTCGGATGATGGACTGCCATTGCCCGCTGATTTCAATGGATTCTCGAGGAGCTCGGAGGCAATCACGGTAATCACCTGGAGAATTCCTCCACTTCGATTTCAATTATTCCGAATAATAAATGAGCCAAACAATTTGTCCGCGGCCCGCTCCCAAAGTGTTTCCTTTGTGCCGCGGCTGCCGTTGCTGCTGGCAAGTGTTTTTCTTTCACAAATTAAGTAATCCAATTGTCTGGCGAATCGCTAAGCCATTCATCTTGCTCTGCTCTAAGAGTTTTGCTATGTTTTTCCATTTAAACTCCTATTTGACCTGCGGCCTATGCGGGTTCAGACGATTCGGAGAGAATATCTTTACTTCCTGCACGTGTCTTAGTATATAATGAAGTCCGCCTCGCCGAGCATATAGCAAATATCATCACTTTTTGTTGGCCTGCCTTTAATTGTGGGTTATCGCGGCTGTCAAGAAAAAATTTGCCGGCAAAACTATTATTAAAACCGAATTTGGCAAGCCGAAATGGCCAAGAACGCGTTATATTTCGCCGAAACAGAAGAAACTTTTCATTGAATAGTTTCAATTTCAGTGGTTAAATCACGTGCTATGGCTTGAGATATGTAGGTATTAGATATAGATATTCTATTTTATTTGCTTGGTTTTACATTTTTTGAGTGAGTTTTTTTGACTTAAAAAACAAGTAATTTAGTTAGGAGTGTTCCAAAAGATTTTATGCATAATTATACTCTGGGATTACTTATTTTTCGCTGCACAGAAAGAAACTGTCTTAATTAATAAATAATACCCGCTGATCTTTGATAAGGAATTTTGCTAAATATGATACATAAAGATGTGATAAATTGCAAATGATTTAAAAACATTTTTCTGTGGTATTATAGGAACCCTAAACTATCCCGTAACTCTCTGAACTTATAGATTTCTTGTAATTAACATGTTCCTTGAGTTCATTTTCTCTGTGAAACATTCTTAATAATCTCTTAAAACCAAATAAATCCAATTTGGTTGTGTGGATTATCCAGCTGAAGTTTTTCTCCCTCCAACCGCCGATAATTAAATGCAAATCCGATGGCATTAAGAGCCAAGAGGAAGGCTTCAATCAAAGCTAATCCATCCGTTCATTCATCGCTACTTTAATTTGATTACGAACCGCAAAGGGGGAGCATTCATTCGCATTCATACACAAATTTTCGAGTCGCGGGAGCACGCAACTGGTAACCGGTGATCGGTGACCAGAGACCACTGAGCAGTGAGCAGTGAGCAGTTACTCGTGGTGGCCCAGTGGAGCGGTAATCATCATTAGGTGGCTTCAATCATTTGTTTTCCGCTTAAACAGTGAGCTTAGCATGCAAATAAGCCGAGAGAGGAGTAACCATTCCCAGGCCCAGGCCCAGGCGAAGACTGATGCGCCCATCTTCTAAACGCATGTCAAACATCACATTACTCAAAATGTTTTTCAAATTGTTCGAATAAATCAAAATTAACACATCAGCAACAGCAGCAGCAGGTTTCACTTTCGTTCGAATCAAATATAGCTTTCAATTTTATATAAAAATGTGAGTCTAGGAGTTTAAACTTTTTTTTAATGATGTAAGGGGAATGCCTCCTAATTGGCGGCATTTCTAAATCAAATTACTCGCATTGATTCGGTTAATTTGCCCTGTGAATATCCATTTCCGTAGCCTCAAGAAAAATTCCAAAAAACCAGAGACCCAAAACCCCAATAACCGAATACCCGAAATCCAAAATCAAAATAATCAAACGCCTATTACATCACACATCAGCATACTATATATATGCAGATGGAGCTGGAAGATGCCGGCAAACGGCGTCTGACAAACACATGTTAATTTCCACTCATCTCGATGGTGCGGGTATCTTGTTTCTATTTAAGCGTCCCCATTTCTCTATGCCCTCTCATATGTATTATTGATTTCTTTTGGCAAGCCAAATTTCATAATCACACGCCGCTACTACCGATGCGTTGCCGGATTATTATCAGCGCCATAAATTAATCAGAGGCAAGAGGGACAGAAAATTGCGCTGGTCGCGCATCTCGGCCCGTCTTACGGGTATCGCCACCTCATCCCAGCTGAAGCCACGGCTCCACCTCCAACCCCGTCCGAGTGAAATGCATATGTAAATTGGGCAGGGAAGCCAGAAACGCTTTGATTTTGCCGGAAAGCAGGGGCATGCGCTGGACGCTGCGGATACTGTGGGGCCGCAGGGGCAGGTGATGTGCAAGCGAAGCATTAATTTAATTTTATGTATTTATTATGCATTTGCCGGCCACACGTTTATTTTTTATATTTTTCCCTTTTTGTTTTAATCGCACGATTGCCACAACAAAAACTAGCCAAATGCCAGCGGAGAAAGTGGAGGAGCTGCACACGGAGATATGGGCCTATCCCAAAACTATATAAGATCGGTTTTAATAGGACAAGTCCGACTTTTTTCCCATGGAAGAATTTTAATGGAGGGGAAAAGTGATCGAAGCCAGGGAAATTATGTGGCAACTGGGATTTTTATTATGAGAAAACAATATAATAAACTAAACTTAATTGCTTTTAAATTTCTGGTAATTTATATATATTTTCCCTTTATTTTTAAAAGCATGGATGGCCACGGAGTTTTTCTTTCAGTTCTCAGTGTTCTTTCCGTTATGTTTTGGTGAGTGGCGCCATCTAGTCTGCTCAAACAAGCAAATACAGTGCCTTTGAGAGTCTTCCGTGAGGACAAAAACATAACCTACACATTGTCAAGAATAAATGCTTTCTAAGATTTACATAGACAAAATACATAGGGATTTGCTTTCATATTTTGTCTGGCTCAGTAGTTTTATTGTAGACTTTCGTTGCCAAGCTCTAAGCTTGACATTCGGTGCCCATCCCTGTTTTAAAAGTTGTTACATAAACGGATAAACCTTTTTTTATGCTTTCAAGCAACTTAAAAAATAAAAAAAAAATGCTAGATTACTTAGAAATCTCTTTCTAACAATATAATTACTGCCCCGTCAATACACTTATATTTTCTTGTGAACTCAGAGCTCAGCCCTCATTTTGCATAGAGATTTGTCATCGATTAGTCAGGCCGAGCTGTCGGCACATCATAATCTGATTTGGGCATTTAAACCGTTTTACAGTTTTGTGATTCGGAATTGCGAAATGGTTTTTGTTTTTGTTTTGATTTTTGAATGTTTTTTTTTTTTTTCTTTGCCAAATTAACAATCGTTTATGTATTTATAAGTTTATGGCTGGCCGGCCTGTCCTCTCACCCTTTGATTGTGAATTTAGAAAATATGTAATTTCCACTAATTTTTATGACATTTTATGTAACGGATATCTGTTTGGGTTTTCTGCCGTATTACATATTATACCACCTGTCCACAAATATTTTCAACGTAGGGCAGGGCAGGGACGGAACCGAGCCAGCGAGAGGCTGGCTCAATAAATTAATTTATGAGGGCCATAAAGTCGTATAAATCATAGTTTTTAATGACGATTGGCGTTGTCCATAAAAGAGGTTGGGTGTTGTCGAATTTTTGAGTGGTTGGGTTGGGTTAGACCTACTGGCGCCCGAGGAGGATCCTTGATAGGAGGTTTTAGGTCCTGCTAAGTGCCAAGAGCCCATTGTGCCCGTTCTTGCTTATAAGCAAGAAGAGTCATAAGTAAAAGCATCCGGAAGCATATCAGCATCAGAATTTTCACCATGGATACCACTATAAACCCGCATTAAAACACTCACTTCCAACTTTATTTCACTGTTTATTTGTATAATTACATTTTACATATATAGTTTCATAGTTTGTTCTTGCTTTTTACGATTATAACATGCTTATGGGTCACGTTACACACAGAATAGACAAAAAACCGAGTGATTGTGTGGGATAGGCTTAAGACTAATAAATGTGTTCTCTTCCCATCTCTTCTCATGACTTCTTATGCCTTTATTTGGTGTTAATGAACAGATCTTCACGCTTTGCTGTCACATATATTCTTTTTCGTTTATATATATCTCAGTTTAAGATTTATAATTTCCATCAATTTTGTGAAGACTTTACGACTTCGATTACGATCTGTGCAAAGTCTTCTGACAAAAGTGAACAATTTGTGGGTTGAGCAAACAATGTGCACGATGTGTCTGTTAGAGATGGAGGGATATCTTGCTGTTAGTTGCCCTTATCTATACATTTAATACTGGGTATGACTTCCACTGAGCTTAGAGGCTAGGCTAGGATGGGTTGGCAGATCGCGCGATCATGCACATTGTTGCCGACGCGATTGCTTAGACAAAATACATTTTACATAACGCAACTTAACGCTTAATCAACGGGTGCTGTTTAGGGGCAAAAGCATTTAATTAAGGCTATTGTACTCGAAATTTCGATTGGTAAGTGTGTGGACGATGTAACTAACATAAAAAACAAAGAAAGAACGGATACAAAAAACACAAAGTATGGGGGACGAAACATAAAGAGGATAAACAACACGATTCATTATTCATAAGGATGTTCAGCTTTTAGCTTGCTTTCTAGCACAAAAGCTGAACATTTACAAAAATGGCTTATTAAACATTTAGAATTATAATTATAACGATTATGTAAATTGTATTTTATTATGTATGTATTGTGGGTTCACCACGTGAGTCCTAGATTCAATTTGCAAAAGGTTTGGCGTTTGGCAAATTGAAACGTTCGGGGACGACGCTGCTTACGCCTAACTAACTAACTTAACGTTAGTTTTAATATAATTAATATTCATTATTCGACGAGTTTCATCAAGCATATGTGACCACAATGGTAAATGGTTTCGCTTTAGCTTTGAAAAATAAATCAAAAAATGTCGTTGCCTCTCCTTCACCTCCTCCTGACTCTGACTCTGACTGAGTCCTGCATTTTGTATTTATTTTGGAAAGCAGCTAAGAGGTATCAATAGTCCTTTGTTTATCAATTCAATTCAAGTTTCAACTTTAATCTTAAGTTTAGTTTAAGTGCAAAGTCTTGCATCTTTTCGTAATAATTTTGTGTGGGGCTCTCTTTAAGGCTAGTTATTGTTCAATTCTCCTCAACTTGCTCTCCGGCTCTGTCCAGTGTTCGTGTTCATTTTCGGTTGCATTTTCAGTTCTTGCTTGCGATCAGTTAACCAATTCTCAACAACAAAAATAAATAAAATAATAACACCAGCAGTTGGCACAACTTGCACATAAATAAATAAATAGGTATTAACTAATAATTTGCTATTTCAAAAAGAGTACGGTTTCATGCTTCTCTTTTTTTTTTCTTTTTTGAATTTGCACTTTGCTTGGGTTTTTGGATTTTGTTTAAGGTTTGCTTTGTGGACGGGTATTTTTTCATTTGCTTTTCTCTGCTTTTTTAGCTTGCAAATAATTGTAAAGGAAACTGTTTTAAACGCTCTTACTTCTTGGCATTGTTGAGGCCCAGTTCGCTGAGGATTTTCAAAGCATTTCGCGCCCCATCGTTTTGCGACTCCTCGGAACTCTTGCCCACGCCATGGCAGATCTGCGGGGGATTCGTGGAGAGCGTCACAATGGTGAGGAACTCGTTGTGATTGCCCTTGGGATAGTCCGAGAAATTGACCTGTAAGGGGGAGATCATTATTTTATTTATTATAATATTACTGGTCACATTAGTGACCAGTTGGTATAATGTTATCAATAATAGTCCTAAGCTAGATTTTTAAGCAAAGAAGATACGGTCACTTTGGTTTGGCAAAAAGATCGATCGACACGTTTCGGATCGAGAGAAAGGAAAAGTTATAGAAATAAAAGCCTGGGAGTTTACATATTATGTATTTATGATTATGTTTCAACCCACCTCAAAGTCCAGCAATTTACTGAGGTACAGCAGCTGCTCCTTCATGTGCACTCCTGCTCCCTGACTGCTGCTGCTGGTGTTGGTGTTGCTATTGTTGTTTCCGCTGCTGCTACTGTTGCTGCTCACTCCGCTCGTGTTGCTGCCACTGGAGGTGTTCAGCACACTCTCACTGGCCGCCTCTGTGGACTGGGTTTCACTGCTGCTGCTGCTGGTGTTGCCCGTATGACCACTGCTGCTCTTATCCTCCTCAGTTGCAGCCACTGGGGCATCCGCAATGACCTCCTCTTCCTTGGAATTTGGAGTGGTCTTGACAATCACCACTGGATCGCGCTTTTTGGGAGCTGTTAATAAATAAATTAAATTAATATTAGTATATTTAGTATTACACGGTCACATTAGTCACAAGGGTTATTGATAATAGTCCTAACGCATAGAATTAAGCTGTATTTTTAAGAAAAGAATATACGGTCACTTTGGTTTGGAGAATAAGAACGATCAGCTCGCGAAATATCGAGAAAAAACGAAATCATTAAAAATAAAATCAATCGGAAAATAAAAGCCTGGGAGTTTACAATATTAAATAAATATCTTCCATAAAAAAGGTCTCTAACTCACGTTTCTTGTTCTGCCTTAGGATCAGTATGCCCGGCATGGGACCCACAGGCGTGGACACCATGGGCACATCCCCTTCTCCTGCAGATTCCACTGTGGGCGCTGTAACCGCTGAGGCTGAGGCTGTGGCCGAGCTGCTGCTGCTGCTGCTCTCGCCCGAGGCCTGCGTTTCGTTGCTGGGCGTAAAGTCAATGGCCTCCAGGAGTTCAAAGAGAGCTAAGGAATAAATTCAAATGTTAAAGTACATCCAAAAGTTGAATTAAATCACCGTAAGCTCACCCTGCGCCGCATTCCTTTTGGCCAGCTTCTTGCTGTTGCCCGTTCCCCGGGCTGTGCTGCCGCTGGCGGAGACCTCCATGACGAACTCCCGCCGCCGGGCAGTCTCATTCCCATTCTTGGCTATCAGCTCAAAGATGGGCTCCTTCTCCTTGCGCGTCTGCTGCAGCTGTATCAACTTCGTTATGGGATTCTCGGCATCGTCCGGCTCTATGATCTTGTCCTTCATCGTCATGTTGGGACGCTTGCTCCGTCGCTCCGGCTTACCAGTGGGCGTGACACCCTCGCCGCCTGGGATCACGGCTCCTCCTGCTCCAGCTACTCCCGCATTCTTGCCCGGCGTCTTGACCTTTATCCGCTTCAGCGGCGTCTGCTTGGTGGGCGTGAGGGGCGGCAGCTTCTGCAGCTCGGCGAGCATCTTCTCGGCGGAGCGCTTCTTCGATATCTTCTTGCCGTTGCCCTCGCCCTCGGTGACTATGGAGCCCACGATGCAGGCCGTGATGAAGTTCTTCATGTGGGCCGGTCCCTCCTCCCGCAAGACCTTGAAGTGCACCGTCATGTTGCGCTTTATGCCGATCTCGTGGACCTGCGAGATGGGCGACTTCTTATCCCCCTCGTCCATCGAGTCCTCTAGGGCCTCCTCCGAGGCATTGATGGCTTGGGTTTTCAGGACCTGCAAGGCCCTGGCCGCCGCATCGTGCTTGGCCTGCTGCAGCGTCCGCCCGATGCCCACGAACTTCTGCTTGCCCACGAACAGGGTGATCTTGCTGGGCGCAGTCGGAACAGGAGCAAAGGGGCCATTAGGACCATGCATCACATGCGGTCCGAGGGGGGGAGGCAGGGCAAAGCGAGAGGGGAACTTCGGGGGAAAGGGTCGCTGACCCGGACCATGGTAGAAGCCATGCGGATGCATCGGCGGCGAGGGAATGGGCACGAACCCGTTGCCATGCCTCTGCCTTAGGCCATAAGCGGGTGGCGGCGGCTGGGGCGGCATCCCAGGACCCGAGGGCGCCGCTAGCATCGGTGCACCGCCATAGTCCGGCAGCATGGGCTCCGCCGGCGGTATCTGCGTGGGATCCAGCAGGTAGAAGGTGCGCTGCCCGAGCTTCATGGCCAACGCATTCAGCTCCACCGTCGGCGTGATGTGCGTGCGCATGGGGCCGCCCTCGTCGCTGCGCCGGATCTTCGGCGGCGGATGCTTGTACTTGGTGTCCTCGATGGCCTTGTTGGCGGCCAGATGCTGCGCCTTCTTGATCTTGAACCCGTCCGCCGAGTATTCCTCCTCGCCCAGCTTCAGGGTCACCGTGAAAGTCTTGCAGTGGGCGGGTCCTCGCTCCCCCGTCAGCCGGTACTGATGGGTGATCTTGTTGTACCTGGCCAGCTCGTTGACCAGGCACATGGGCGTCTTGTCCTTGCCGCCGCCACCTCTTCCTGAGCTGCTCGTGTCCTCGTTGGGCAGCGTGCCGGCGGCATCGATGTGCTCGCTGCTGCTGCTGATGCACTCGTCCATCGAGGGCGCTGGCTCCGCTGTGGATTCTGCCTCCTGGGCGCTCTCTTCTGGATTAGTGATAGGTTCGCTGGCTTTGGCCACTGCTGGCTGCTCGGGCACTGTAGAGAGCTCGGCTGGAACCACTGCTGGTGCCACCACCTTCTGGTTTCGGTACGTGTTCTGCAGTATGGCCTTTGGAGCATAGTTGCTGCTGTTGCTGTTGCTGGAGCTGGAGCCATTGCTGTTGTAATGGCTATACTTGGAGGGCTTGGCCTGGCTCATGTAGTAGTGGGGCGGTGGAGCGGCATAGCTGCCCAGATGGGCGGCCATGTGATGCGGCGGCGGATGTGGAGGCAGCTGATTGTAGGCCAAGGCAGCCGGGTTATAGGCCTGCGGCGGTGGGCCCGGTGGTGGCCCCGATTGGCCACCCAGGTGGCTGTGGCTGTGACTGTTGCTGCTGCTCAGGTGCTGGTGCTGCTGCCGGATCTTCTGCATCTGGTTGCTGTTGTTGCTAGAGGTGCTGCCGTGATAGGCAGCTCCAGCAGCGACGGCGGCGGGATTCGACGGCGTCTGCTGCTGTTGCTGCTGCTGCTGGGCGTGGATATGGTGATGATTCAGACTGAGAGAGGGAAAAAGCGGGGAAGAGAGGCCAATTGGTTAATCGATGGCAACAAGTAACAGCTCCCTGGGGCGGATGCGCTGGCTTTTGCGGTTAGATCAGCAAACAATGCAAGCCAAGAGGATTATAGAGGGCATATTCCGACCGAGAAAAACAAAACTTCTACCTCTTTTCCCTCCCCGAGGTCCTTCAAGCTCCCTTTACCCCTACTCCTATCCCTATTTCCCTTCCCCTTCCTCTGTTGTTGTGCCTGCGGAATCGCAGACAACAGCGGCAAGGACGAACAATGGTCGAAATCCTCAACAAAGCACAAAAGCCGCATTCTCTAACGCATCGTGTCATTTTTCGCCAACTGTCAGTTTCAATTGAGACGCACCTACTCTGCGACACCCAGCCCCCGGGAGGGTAGGACAACACACACGCACACACACTATAGCCGAGGACGAGGCATTTCACAAGTTTAAGAAATATTTTCGGCAATTTATAATCGCTAAATCAGTTCGTTCGGGCAAGGCAAGCCTTCAAATTAACATTGATATGGGCAATTTGTGATTAGGATCAGCGGAAGGAGTATATGAAACCTTCGAAAGCTGATCCGATAAAGATGTCCTAGCCAGGAAAGGGTTTTATCTTATCAAACCGATCGTGCTGGATATTAATAACAGGGGATTATATCTTTGGATATCACTTTCTTTTGGTTGGGTTTTTGATTAGGGTTATGAAGGATAAAGAAATGACTTTTGAATAGAATTTTTGGATATTTACATATTCTCCGGTGTTAATTTTCACTTGAAATCTCCATAATCTCATTGATTTACATCTTTAACTATTAAAGGGAGCAAAACCTTCAATAACCTCTCCTTAGGCCTCGACTAAAGAAGGTTTGGGCAGCTTCCCAGTTCAATCTAGAAGCTTTTGGACTTTGAATTTGAAGTGCCACAGGTTCCATTCACATCTTAGCTCTTTAAACTATAATCCTTAATAATCCTTAATAGTTTCCTAACCATTTAAGGCTACAACCGCCACCATTTTTCACCTCTCACTTGGCACTGATGATAGAATTTCATGATCGTCGCGGAAAAGCGTACGTAAAAGTACGTTAGGGAAACTGCGATCAGGTTTAACTCATACAAGGCGATCCCTCTTTACGATCCAAACCAAAACCGAACCGATGCGAGTGGCAGGCAAGACGCAACTGAAGGCGGAGCGGTACGAAAAGTTCAATGCGAGTCCGAGTCGAGGGAAAGGAAAACATATGATGAGAGGGAGCCTGGAAACGAGCCTCGCTCGGCTCTAGCAAAACGAACGTCAAGGATAATTGCAGCGCTTGCGAAACCCGTTATCAAGCGGAAGTCATGCTGAGCGCGAAAGAACAAAGAGCCACTGAAATTATAATTTATGAGTTGAGAAAATGGGATGATGAGTCTCACACCGATTGTCAGTGACAGGAATTAACATAATTGCCGCAACGCATAAAGCGCAGACAAGCTGGCGACCCAACAGGGATCTCTCTGGGATCTCTTTGAGATCCCTGTGATCCAACAGAGATCCCAGGGAGACATAGAAATAGAGTTTGAGATCCAATTGAGCCCAACTAACGAGATTATCCGGCCACACAAAGTTCTCTAGCCTTCGATGGATCCAATTACCAAGACAGGAAAATGTATGCCTTTTCTAAGGAAATGTGTCAACCGGGGAAGGTTTCTCTCTTTCCTGGTTTTCAATTATGGCAAGGAAGATACATTCACCTCTAATATGAGAGCTAACTGGGCTGATGAGCCCAGAAATCATTTCTCTGAGTGGTTTCCTGAATTAATAACACTTTTCTGCAATTTAATATGCATTCCCTGGGGTTCTACTGAATCAGGAAGCTATTACAGACTTAGGGAACATATCTCCTGGAAACTAAGCTGACTTCATCATGTGTAAGTGTCCCTTAAGTGGGATTAAGGCAAGAAGTTCAAGTTCTATCCTTTTTGAGAGAGAAAATCACCCTTAAAAACGAACTTAACTTCTCCCTGAAATCCAACTTATCCCATTACATTCCCAAGGATCCCCCTGAGGCTCCCCTTTCTTACCGTGCATGTAGGTGCTCCCGATGTGGAGGCTGCTGCTGCTGCGTCGGCTGCTGTTGCTGCTGCAGGCCGGGGCCCAGGTGCTGCTCCATTCCCGGATGCATCTGCATGTGGCCATGGTTGTGACTGTGACTGTGATGGTGGGCAGCCCGGATGTGGGGCGCTGGCCGGGCGGCATGGACGTTGTGCTGCATTTCGATTGGATCCGATCCGGGCTCCTGCTTCTCGTTGATCTAGGAATTGCAGCTGCTGGGAGCGAAAATCAAAGGAGAGGAGAGTGAGTAAGGCAATGTTTTCGTTTGGCCGCACAAAGGCCCTGGAGGTGTCTCTTTGTCTGACGGCGATTGTGCGAGGAGCGGCGCAAACAAGTTGCAAGAACTGCATGCAGCAGCGGCAGCGGCAATTGCTGCATGCTGCAGCGCATGCAAATGCAACGGAGGCGACGACAACGGGCCTAAATCAAATCGTGACAGGCGCAGGCATTGAAAGGGTGTGCAGAGAGAGAGAGAGAGATAGGAGAAGGAGAAGCGGTAGCAACCACCGCTCCTGGCGCTGCCGCTCCTTGTTGCACTTTTCTGGTTCTTGCCCGCTGCGGGTTGTTTTGGCTGCCATTCGTGTCTTAGGTCCGGTCCTCTTCTCAAACTGAAATAGGATAAACTGCAGCTGCAGTGCACGGCGCGGATACACACATTCAGGTTCCCGTGCATTGAACCCCTCTCCGTCCAAGGACCCGGAATCGCAAAAGGAGCTGCAGCCAGAGTTACAGCCCCCCTCGGTGCGCTACGCCTCTGCCAGAACAGATCCAAGACCCAGTGGCATAACCACACAAAAACACAGCGATCTGCAGGCGCAACTCACTCACCTTTCGCCTCTGCCTTCGTTTTTTTCTTCTTTTTTTTCTCGCGCGGCGAAGAAGAGCGACTGCTCACGGGAAAATCACATCAACGGAACGAAAACTCCAAACTGTCGGCGGAGCGGCGGGCACATCCAGGCGGGACGTTGGCGGACGCATATACCACGAGCGCGGGCACAACTTAAAACACTTTACAACTATTTTAACACTTAAATTAAATTGATAAACCTATTTTGCACTGTGGCTGCGGATGAAACTCGAAAAATAATGGCTTGTAGGCGGGCGGGACGCGGGGTTGCAGGCCAGTGTGACCAGTGAGACCGCGGAATTATCGATAAATTATACCGTCCGGCCCGCCAAAAATATACCTTTTATACCATGCCGATATCAAAAATTAGACAAGTTGTCAACCTTTTCCTTGAAACTTGGCTGATAGAAAGTTTTAACTTTCTAGGGTATCACAGGGTGTATCTGTTTAATTAAACCCCAATTTATAAAAATGCCAATTTATCTAATATTCCAAAGTAATAATTTTATATCTAATAATTTAAAATTTGGTCAACATAATAAGATTGATTAGACATAATGAGATGGGTTAACGATAAAAATATACAAACTTAGATTAAATCACAATAAATATCATCATTTCCATGTCTGGGCGCCATAGTTGTTTACTATTAAGAAATCGGCTATTGTGCCAGTCACTGCTCGGTGGCAGTTGCCTAGCAGTGCAGTAAGTAGTTATTTCTTATAAAACTTGGAACAACTTTTATAAAAGGAGGCAGATATATATTAACAGGTGGGAAGCTTTGCTTACGAAAATTAAAAATTCCGTTGCTTTTTGAAATAACAGCAGATCCCCTGAAATTAATTTTTATTTGCTCTCGTTTAAAAATTTAATAGTTTAAAATGAAATAGAAAAACCTTTAATAAAGGCCTCAAGTTTTTGTCAAAATTTGTACTAAGAGCGCGTCTCTCTTTATACATTTATTATGATTTAAGTGGAGGAAAAAAAGTTTCCCAAGTTACAGTATCCAATAATAAAGACAAAATAGCTAAATTTATTAATAAAAAAAATTACAAAGTAGAAAAGGTGTAACATGGTGTATTTGTATCGAAAGCATGGAGTTCAATGCATTTCAAACATATAATTTAAGAAAATGAATTTAAAGAGCTAAATCATAGCAAATTATTCTTGTGAAAAAGCCAAAATACCAAGCCTGGACAAAAAATAGCTAAGTTGGCAGCCACACCGTTTGTTCACTTACGTAGTTGTATTACGTGTTCATTTGGTGTGACCAAAATAAATATATTTCCTAATATATAGCGGAGTAACCGAGTTTTTATTCTCATTTTTGGGGGATTTTCTTGCTTTATTGTTACTCACAGACTTATAACTTACTTTATTATATTTTCGAACACAACAATACAAGTTTTTTTTTTTTAAATTGTAAAATAATCATTATTTCCTTAGATTTTCCTTAGTACTCCTCAAATAATCATTATGAATTGAGCAATAAAATAAAAATCACAAAATTGAAGATCAGATGCCAATGCAGAAATTACCCTTAGAGAAGTAAGAATGGTATATTTTTTTGATTTCGTTTAAATTCTATATGTGTTTAATTGTTTTATTTTTTGTTAATCCTCAATACATTGATTTTATTTCGGAGCTTTTATTGTACCTGGTTCACCTACCTCTTTTTTATATAGCATTTGACCATGGTAAGCTTATGATAGACACTTTGTTGGGAATACCCGAAAATAACCGAAGAGAACAACATTTGGGTAAGTTGCAAACATATAACCAATTCTTAGATCATTAAATTATTTAAAACTGCTATAAAATAGAAAATAATCAAAATAAATTAAGTGGTTTCCAGTTTTGTCATTCAAAATAGCCACATTTGGCCAGAAAATAGCTAAATTGGCAGCACTGGTCGTTTCACGGTTTATTTTGGCATATTCCATCGGTCGCGCGACGGTCACACACGAAAATTTTTAAGATTTTAGAGCAGATCGTTGCTTGTGATTTCTTCGATTAAAAGCCAATTTGTAGTATTAAATTTCGGGAAATATGCAGCGGGGTCGAGCGAGAGCCGTGTGAAATGCATGCGAACGGCGTCGGTGCGGCAAATCAGTGCGAAATCAAGCCCAAATGTGCGTAGGCCCACACATACATTCGCGCACCACACACGTACATACACACAGCTTTTTCGGTCATCACTCGCCCTCCCGTGAGAGCGAAGAGCATAACAGTAACAGTGTCTGGCAAGCAGCATTGGCAGCGCTGCGCGCACGAAAGAGAGGCAAACAGCGGGGCGAACAGCAGCAAAAGGAAAATGTTTTCATTTATTACTCGCGGCTGTCGAAGGAAAAGCTGAGAAACTGCGGTGTTTTCCCGACTGCAAGTGCACTAATTATGAACCTGGCGGGCGGTTGGCGCCGTTTGTGGGGTGAAAAGTGCGTTTGTGCGACGGCCAGGCGAACAAATCGCAACAGCTGATGGCAGCAGCATCGCGCACAGTCGAAAAAAAAATTATGTGAACAGCTAACTGTAAAGTGCTCTGTTATTGTCGCACTGCAGGCCCCGCCCCCGCCCACCGCCCATGGCCCCCCCAACATGAATGATTCACATTTTCCTTTGGCTTTTCCTCTATTTGCCCCCTCTTTTTGTTGGCCAAAATAGACGCTGCCGCTGCCCATGCGTGTGCGCAATTAATTCTTTTCGATTTCCAAAGTTGTTTGCCAAAGTGCCAATCGTGTTTTTTCTCCCGTGTGTTTTGCCGCTGTTTTTCGCAGGCTCGAAGTGAAAACCCCCTAAAGCAGAGGCGTTGTAGTACCCCAAGCACACACAATCGCACACACACAGTTGGAAGAGGCAAGGAAAACGAAAAGGAAAGGCCAAGAAAAGCCAGTGTGTGCAGAAAACGCAGCAGAAGAGTGCGGAAAAGTGCGGAAAGCGAGGAGCGAAGTGGCGTCGGGCGTCGGAGAGCCGGAGTGTCGTCCGGAGTAGTAGTTGTCACCCGTCCGTCGCAGGAAAATCCCCCAGCATGGATGTCGAAACACAGGAAATACGACAGGTGAGCAGCATTCGCTCTTTATGTCTTTTCGATGGCCAGAAGAGCTAGTAACGAACGTAAATATGCGGCTCATACTTGAGAAAACACGGCTAAATAGCGCGCTCATTAACATTCCAGCGTTGGTAGTGGCAAAAAGTGGGGGCTAGCGCAAGCGGGGAGAGCGGCACGGCACCACCTACTCTCTTTGCCAAAATGGTGCGCTGAGGTAATGCCGCTCCCACTGTTCCGTCCGCTCCGCTAAAGCAGTTACAGTGGAGGCTCGTTTGAAGGAACGGAGCGTAGAATCAGAGGGGTGTTTACTTTTAAAGCTACAGTGGGGATTTCTCAGAGATTGTGGCTTCGAATTGGTTTTTATTTGTGTTTCTTGTTCACTTAAATATTTATTTAGGATTGTTTTTGGTGTTCCTATTGAAAATTTCGCTAATTTCTTTGAGATGCCATTAGTTTTTTTAGATTTTACAGAAAAATATACAAACAAATTAAGATTTCTCTTGTTTTATCACCTTTTTTTAAAATCAAATAAAGCTCTTTTCCCTTAAACCCTTCTCTTAAATCCTTTCTGCTTTCAAGAAACTGTTTATTATACCTTTTTTTGAGTCGTTCTGTATTTATTGACTCAAAATTATTTAAATCGGTTGCTTTTTAGCTTCATATAATCTTCTTTAAACATTTTAACTAGTTTTTAATCAAAGACAAGCCATTATGAACAACCATGTGCCTTTAAAATAATAAGTTTTCCTCTAAAATATGTCAGAATCTGAAAGTTTTCGATTCTTAGAATGCCAAAACTTATTTTCTACAAGGCATAAACCCATTGCTTATTCATAGATAGCGAAAAATTATCTTCTCTAAACAATTACCTCTTTTTGAACTCAACAATCGCTTAAAGCCTATGCTCACTGTACAGCCACTTGACGCTTAGCGCTAGGCTCAGCTCCGTTCAGTTCAGTTGGGCTTAGCGCTTAGCGCTTAGTATGCGACCGACACCTACTTACCTTTCGACTGGTTTCGATGGCCAATGCAAACAACAACGAAACCAAACCGAACCGACCAACAACCGGCTAGTTGGCCAGCAGCAGGGTGTGGGGTGCGGTTCGGTTCGGGTTGTGGAAGTAATAGCGCTGCAACTTCCATTCATAAAAACTGCACCAGAGATCCGAAGCCGGAAAATGGAAAACGCTTTGGGCCTGGGCCTGGTCTCCCTTCGATTAAGCGGCGAGCATTTGTTATCGTTTTTCTCGCTCCTCTCTGCACTGCGGCAGCTGCTGTTGCATGACCTAATCGCTAAATAAAAATAAAGAAAAAAACCGACGGCTTACGCATGCGAAAGTCGAACGAAAAGGGAGAAACGCCAGCGCTGGGGGTTTGGGGCGGCCTCGCGTGCACGGAGCGCCGACTTTTCCCTCAGACAACTCCCTAGAAAGTTGGAGCTGGTAACTGGGAGCTGGGAGCTGGGAGCTCTGTTCTTGACGCGGCAGTGTGATCGCTGGCAATACAACGCGGCAAACACAAACGAGACCCAGCAGAGCTAAGTCCCCAGCAAACCCCACCAGAAACCCATTCAAACACCCAAACTTGCTGACTCAAGCGGTGCGGTGCGCTCTCTTTGCCGCTTTCCTCCGATTTTACTCTGGTATATTTAGCCTCGGCTATCGTGGAATGGAATGCCGAAAAACAAACGCCAGTCGCGGCAAAGATAATGAAATCATAAAGCCGCGCAAATTTCAATTTCCATTTGTGACATTTAAAAAGAACGCCAAGCAACTGAGACGACTTTATGGCAAACATATGCGGGCGATGTGGTGGGTACAGAGAGCAAAACATGGCGAAATTGAGAGGAAAATGTATCAGTGGGTCTTGGGTTAATGGAACAATACTTTTAATAGATAAAAGCTCAGAGAAATGTAGCTAGAAACGTTTATAATCATACTTTATGAGTCTTAGCTAAGGGTTAGGGAAAAACTCTATTGAATTTTGGATATTTTTGGCTTATTGATCGTCCATTTCCTAATACCTTTCACAATAGCTCCAAACAACAGCTGTTTTAAAAAGTTTCGACAATTTAGAACAGAGGAAAAAGCTTTAAAACAAAAAAGTGTTTTTATTCCCAAATCAACAAGAATTTAATCTTGATTGATGTCTCCTCCACTCAACCTATGTAGATCACTTGATTTTCTCTCTCTGCATGGTGTATGCTGGAATAAAAATATGTGCCATCCATCCATCCATTTATCCGTCTCTAGTTCATTCATAGTGGGCGTCCTAAACCAGCCGGAGCACTCATTTATTGTTTTTCTTCGAATTGTTTACACGCTCTTTTGAAATTTGAGTTTCAGACGTTTGGTCTCGCTTTGGTTTGGTATTTCCACCGCCTCTCCGATCTCTCATCTCCAATCTCCGATCCAGCAGGCAAAGTGCAGCCAGAGTTTTTCCGTCTCGCTGCTGGCCATTCAAATTATGTGGCGGACAGTTTTTCTGGTGGCTTTTGGGTGGAAAGCGCTAGCTGCCAAACAGGTTTTCCCTCCACCTGTTGACCAATTCGCATAGCAAAGCATAGTTGGACGACGGTCTACGACCTACGCCAATATTGATTCCCTCCCAGCCGGTGCAGTTTCCCCCGTAATAAGCTTTTAAACCAAAAGAAACATTTGTCGGTATACAAAAGAATTGTGTTTGAACGACTTCGATTTGGTTCTCGGCCTGACACAGTTATTGATGACTTCATGCAACGATATTTTTATGAGAAACCCGTTTGGAAGTTATGGAATGAAAGCAAATAATAAAGATATAACAGATACAAGCGAGGTGTTGCAACAAATACGGCCAAAAAGGCGCCGAAAGCGTAGAGAGCATAGAGAGGAGTTGATGGATTCTCCTTTCTCTCAGTTCCTCTGCTTTTTTGTGTCTTATCTTCTCTACAAAATTATCTCTGCCGGGTACAGTGTTTACTTTCCTCATTAATATAATCCCTCGAACTTGGGCTGGGTATTTTAGGCTAGCAAATAGAGGTTCCACAGTCCGAAAAATCAAAGTTATATCTTATTTATAAACTCTCCTATCAGTGAACATTGTTTTATGGGTGTTCCCAGGGTGAGATAACACAAATTGGAACATATTTCGCACTGAATTCCCCGATTTCCGCGTCTGCAACCGCGACAGTTTCCCTCTTGAGACTCTATTTTGATTGCTTTTCCCCCCATAGTTTCAATTAGAGCCAGAAGAGGCTTCCTAAATAGAGTCTTCAGCCCTGCTGGCACTGCGATTATGAGTGCAGCAAGAAAATGGGTTGGCTGGCGAAACAAGGCAGCACTCGAGATGATTCTAAAAACGGAGCAGCAAAGAGCAGGCCACAGTGGAGTCTTTCATGCTGAGTGACCATCGTCCAGCCGAGCAGCCAACCCCTTCACTTCGCTCCACTCCCTTTGCAGCCCAAAAAATACAACAAAAAATGAAAAGAGTTGGGGCAAACAATGGAAGGCGGCTGGCGGCGCACGCCAAGCCAAACACGAGCGAGTTTATCGAACTCATATTGAAGATTGTACGCATGGCTTCACTTCGCGCACAGATACAGATACAGCTGTAGCTACAGATGCAACAGGGGGCTCAGATACAGATACAAAAGGCACTTACCAGTACGCTAGTTAATTGCCAAGAATATAAAAGAGAGTGCCCGTCATCCGCAGAGGATGCATTGATTACGCAGGCTCAACTTGGCCTTGGGTCGGAGAGCCACCTGTTCCCGCATTAACACTGATTTAACCCTTTGAAAAACCCCTGCAGGCTCGTCAACGTGCTTCCGTCAAGTGGCTGCTCTCGAAGGCGTTCAACAATCGCGTGCCGGACAACCTGAAGGAGCCCTTCTACCGCGACCATGAGAACCAGGAGCGCCTCAAGCCGCAGATCATTGTGGAGCTGGGCAATGCCACGCTCTACTGCCAGACGCTGTCCAACCTGTACTCAGATCCCAACTACCAAAGCATGAACCACTGGTCAATATTACAGACGCTAGCGCGCAAGGGAACACCCGTTGCCGAAACCTCGGACATGCCCATTACCGAAACGGTATTGATTCAAACGAATCCGTTAAGAATTGTGAGTTGGAAAGCGATGTGAATGGGAGTTCCCCCTGATTTATAACCCCTGTTAATCGCTTCCAGAACGCCCACATGTCTGTGATAGAATCGCTGATGGTCTTGTATGCGAAGGAAATATCATCGGGTGACCGCGTCATGTCGGCCATTCGAAGGTGGGTTGGGTTGGCTTTGCTTTTAAGTCTGATCTATAAGGTTTCTCTATTTCCTTAACAGAATATCTGGCAGCAATTACCAGGCGCCTCCTGGCCAGGCCTACGAGCAAGCTCTGCTGGGCTGGATATCGCATGCTTGCGCTGCTCTCAAGAAGCGCATCATCATGGAGGTGGAGACGGGCATGCCCGATGAGAACGTAAGGCTTTAGGCCCCTTAATATTTACTTAATTACATTAATTGAGGTGCTCTTAGGGCTCCCGCTTGCAGACGCCGGATATACCGCCTGTTAGGGACTTCCAGGATCTGTGCGACGGCATCTGTCTGGCCCTGCTCATCTCGTACTATTGCCCCAAGGTGGTGCCGTGGACGAGTGTGAGGATCAACTATCTGCCCGCCGTCGAGGACTCCATACACAACATACTGCTGGTGGCGAATTTCTCCCAGAAGCATCTGCCATATGGCGTCTTCCACATGACGCCCGAGGATGTGACCTACATGCGGGGGTAAGCTATCCTAACTATACGTACTTCTTTTGCAAATATTATAGCTTGTTCCTGTAGCTCCATGAAACTCAACCTGGTCCTGCTGCTCACGGATCTGTTCAATCTGTTCGAGATACACCCGGCCAAGTGTGTTTGCTACCCTGGAATGGATGGTCAGGGTAAGTTTGAGCCTTTCTATACCCTTTAAACATTCCCCCAACGCTGCACCGCATCGCATCTATCCCCCCAAAGACCCAGATCGACCTAGTTCCCCTCGAAGAAACGATTGGCCTGCCTGTGTGTACTCTAAGTCCCCTGGGGCATGCCTTTGTTGTCCAAGTGTGTATCCTTGTTTGCATTTCGTTTTCGTCATCGTTTTCCATATGATTTGCTTTAATTTGTAATCCTGATTTGGTTATATAAAAATAACAATTGGAAAGGGCAGAGATTAGTCACTGGAAAATCAAAGAAATGTAGAAAAAAATGACTCAATTTAAAAGGTAAAATCATCCACATCACTTAGTCAGCGCTTCACAGCTCGTAGAATCTTTAAATTAGCCCGCAAACCGTTCTCAGTTTAGGGAGAACCGCAAAGCACCATTTAGGAGACGGGTAAATCGGTTAGAGAAACCACAAAAGCAGAAATCTAGCAAATTCTTATTTATGTTTGTTTTCCTTTTGGCAAACCACAGAGAATCCACCAAGAAATTGACATGGAAACCATATGTAAAACTCTCATCTTATCACCTCTGTACCCACACCGAAAGTAGTCTCCACATTCTCAAAAAATTTCAAAATAAATCAACTCTGTACTGATCTCTTTCTTTGTTTATGTGCAAACGCTTCCTCTTGCCACTCGTAACCGAAATTTGGGTCTTAACCACACACACACTGACACACACAACAAATCCACACTTAACCCAACGCAACCATGTGCTCCTCCAGATGTCATCGCCCGGCGCTGTTTGGGCGCCAATGAGCACGGGATCTGCCATCGACGGGGGCTCACTGTACAGCCCGTTACGCCCATTCCCGATCTGCGCAGCGATCTCGACCAGCCGCCCGTGGGCTCGCCCTCGAATCGGCCGCCGTTTCAAGGTTTTTTCTTCAAATTTTCTATCCGTGTTCTCCTACCCCCCTCCCCCATATATATCTTCGATTTTTACTCCTTCGTTTGTTCATGAATGTGTTGTTTCCATTTCCATTTCCATTTGTTTGATGTTTGTTTGCTTGTTCTTCTGCTCTCACACATTCAGTTTGTTTGTTTGTTGGTTCGTTCGTTTGCTTCATGTTTGTATCCCAAGGGAATCGATTGGTGATCACAGCTGTCTGATAATAACCATATATATTGATAATAACTAGCTTAAGTAGCAAGTAAAACCAACTGTTGAATGTCTGCACAGAAACACAGAAGCACAGAAGCTTGTACTAAGAGCACCACTCATCCTGGGATCTTGAATCCGTAGAACTGCATTTTGTCATCATAACTCTGAGCACAGAGACTGAACAAAGTCTTGCACTGGCTTAAAGGATTTGTAGTGTAAACTCCCAGGCTTTTATTTTCAAATAATAACGTCGGATTGATTTTATTTCTAATGATTTCGTTTTTTCTCCATTTTTCACGGGCTGATCGCTCTTATTCGCCAAACCAAAGTGATCGTATATTCTTTTCTTAAAAATCTACCTTAATTCTATGCGTTATACCAACTGATCACTAATGTGACCGTCTAATACAAAATGAGGTGTTTACAATAGCTATGATCCATACAAGACTTTATGGCTTTGAAGGAGTGAAAGTAACTCCGATAAAGCCACCTCCCCAGAGGGTTAATTACCATCGAGTTCATGGGGGGACTACTTGGCACCCATCTGTCCATGGAATGTTTCTGCTTTCGAATTGTGTTTGCTTTTGCCCGATGCTTCCGATGCAACCGAAATATATATTTTAAAGTTCATCTACCTTGCAAGCTGAACAAATTGTTTAATTTTTAATTATTTCTTTCTTTCTTTTCCTGCGTTAATTTCTGTTTATGATTTAGTTCCGCACTCGAATTCATTTGGCGGCGGCCTGAACCGCAGGTCAAGCCCGCCCCAAGAATACCAGGCGACTTTCGATGGGGCCAGTAACCAGGCCGAAGGTAATCTTTCTTTTTTATTTTTACTTTCATTTAAATTTAATTTTAATTAAATTTAGTTTTGTGTGTGTTTCGGTTTGCCTTTGCCTAGCACACAGACACAGAGACTCGTACTCCACATGTTTATTGGTTTTTAATTAAATTTTTGTAATTTTTTTTCCTTTCTGATTCCACTCTCCCCCGACCCCACACCACATGCGCTTAACAATCGCCGCTGCCTGCTACCGCTCCGCTCCACTCTCCAGCCTTCGTCGTGCACAAGTCGCGTGGCATCACCACCCTCGCCTCCATGCACTCGCAGCAGCAGCAGCAGCAGCTCCATCAGCAGCAACAGCAGCAGCCGTACCACCACCAGCAGTCACAGCTCCAGCTCCAGCAGCAGCAGCAGCAGGAGCCCCTGGTTCCGGCTCGCTTGCGCCAGGCTAAAGAAAAGACCAATGTCGAGTCGAAGGCGGACGAGAGAGGTTTGCCTGCCAGCTTTGCTTTCACAAAGACTTGTATGTGGCAGCCAAGGGAGCATGCTTCCTTACTGATTGCTGTTTAAGTCTCTGCTGCCACCTACAAGTCTCTGCCTTAGTTTAACTTATAATTTCCTTAATTTTAAATTAATATTTCCTAATTTTCTTTATATTTTTATTTCCTTTATGTTTTTCGTGCGCTCTCTCAGGCGATTTTGTCGCTGCGGGTCGACCAAGTAACTGGGAACAGAGCCGCCGGCCCAGCTTTGCAGGTATGAGCCACCTTAGTGACCCAATGTTGACCCAGAATCGTTCGTAGTCCACTTAGTGTTCCGTTTCCATGTGTGTTTGTTGAGTTGAATGCCATTTAGTTTGTTTCTGCTTACTTCCTGTCCTCCAAATACTATCTCCTCAAACCCAGTTGCAAGTTCCTTGAGTTTCAAGTGGAGTAAGACCGCTCTCTGCCCTTTCAGGACGTCGATCGCGTAGGAATTCCTCCAGCGAGGACTCCCAGCTGACCATTGAGAACTTTGGCGGCTCCCAGGATCAGCTCAACACGCTGGGCAGGTACGAACGCGAAAGGGATGTGAGAGAACGCAAGTTGTCCAACACCAGCGTAGGTGGGTATTCAAGACAGCTCTTTGAAGGCTTTGGTAATTGTTAATTTATTTATTTTATTAATTATTAAAGTGGAACCCGCTGTGGCTGTACGCTCTTCGATTGCGGATGCCCGGGGCACCTTGCAGCTGGGCTATGACACGGATTCGGGCTCTGAGAAGCAGGATCGCGAGACGGAAAAGTATTCGATGCGGCGGCAAGCCAGGTGAGGCAATAAACCTAACAAAGAATATTTTTATAAGTGTTTGGAGAGGTTTATTAAACTATAAACTAAACAAATTTTAAGAGCTGTCATTAATAATTCCATAAAATATATTAATATGTAAACTCCCAGGCTTTTATTTTCAAATAATAACGTCGGATTGATTTTATTTCTAATGATTTCGTTTTCTCTCAATTTTTTACGAGCTGATCGTTCTTATTCGACAAACCAAAGTGACCGTATATTATTTTCTTAAAATCTAGCTTAATTATATGCGTTAGGACTATTATCGATCAAATTATACCAACTGGTCACTAATGTGACCGTGTAGTACAAAATGAGGTGTTTACATATATTTAATTCTCTCCCCCCTCAGCGTCGACAATGTGCCCACGGTGTCCTCCCACAACCTTTCGAATGCGGGCAGCCCGCTGCCCATGGCCCGGCACAAGCAACATTCCATCGACAAAGACTACCACAACAACAGCAGCAGCAGCGGCGGCGGCGGCATGATGGCGGATGCTTACAGCGATGCCCGCTCCACCGGCGGCTACGATCCGGAAAGCACGCCCGTGCGCAAGTCCTCGACTAGCAGCATGCCCGCGAGTCCCGCCGCCTGGCAACTGGATGTGGGGGATGAAGATATGCGATCGCTGGAGAATGCCAGCAAGCTCTCCACCATCCGGATGAAGCTGGAGGAGAAGCGGCGGCGCATCGAGCAGGACAAGCGCAAGATCGAGATGGCGCTGCTGCGGCACCAGGAGAAGGTAGGCCTTGACTGAGCAGTCGCTCGGAGCCCCACAGAAACTCTAACTAACGATGTATTGCCAGGAGGATCTGGAGTCCTGCCCGGATGTCATGAAGTGGGAGACCATGAGCAACGAGTCGAAGCGCACCCCCGACATGGACCCCGTGGACTTGGACAAGTACCAGGTGGGTGTGGTGTGTGTTCTATACCTATGTTTTCCCTGCCCCTCCACTAACCAGCCTCCGAGAGAATTAATGTCTAACGCCTGTGTCTCTCTTCTACCTCCCATTTTGTGTCTGTGCCCGCTTCAACATCCACACAAACATACTCACACGCAACACACACAAAACAAACAAACACACGCCCTTTAACCCACACATTAACCCCCGACCATCGCGCGCGGATGTGGGGAACGAGCAGCAAAGCATCGCCATCATGAACATGAACCTGCAGGATATCCAGCAGGATATCCACCGCCTGGCCACCCAGCAGAGCCAGATGCAGGCGCAGCACCTGCAGGCCCAGCAGCTGATGCAGGCCCAGCAGATAGCCAACATGCTGAACCAGGTAACCATCCAGCCATCCTTAACTCAACCCCGCCTCAACATCATCGCAGCAACGCAGCAACAGCAGCAGCCTCGCAAATTAACGATGGACTTGGAATATGCTTTTATGTTTTCGTTTTGTTTGGTTCTGGGGCGGGTTTTTAGATATTGGTGGCTTTTAGAGGAGATTTAATCAGCCTGCATTGGGGTTAGATGCTTAATTGTTAGCTTATTCAATCGGAGAAGAGGATTTTTACAAGTTTTAGAACCCTGTTCCACTGCAACATTCTGCTACATTCAAGAGGATGATTTATTCTTTTACATGGGGTCTTCCATAAGGGAAGATGGTCCATCCAAAATGGACAAGCAGTCCATTTCAGTTTCGGTACATACTAAAAAAAATACCGAAAAATGTGAATTCTTTCGCGATATTTCGAAGGTTCCTTCCCCAATCCTTCTTAACCTTCTTTTATAGCCCTGTTCCACTGCAACATTCTGTTCTTGTGGATGGTCCATTCTCTTACACGGGGTCTTCCTTAAGGGAGGACGGTCCATCCAAAATTGACGCCCCGTACGTTTACCATTCGCCCCGAAGGAAGAAGAAAATTCCGTTTCTATTCATACTAAAAGAAATACCGAAAAATATCGATTCTTAAGCGATATATCGCAAGTTCCTTCCCTAAACCTTCTAACCCTTCTCTAATTTCTTATTTTTTTTGAAATTATGAATATGTTTGACAAAAAGATGAATGAAAACTTGGTCCCAGCATTTCGTGGTATTTTTGCTTTGCAGAATGTAAAGCCGGATCAGCTGTGACGTCCCAGAATGTAGATAGAGCAGTGGAATCACCTACATTTAATTTTCGAAAATATGTTGCCGTGGAACAGGGCTATAACTTATTAATTAGTGTAGGGTTTCTAGCTTTTTTTTTATTTTTTGAATGTAAAAGGTCTCCTGATCATAGCTTTCTTTCTCCCCTAAAAGCAAACCATATCTCCTAACCAAAAACCCTAAGAACTAGTCTTACTTGTTACCAATTAGAGAATGACTCAAACCCCTGACACCCCAGCCTCGCTGTGAACTAACAAATTGTTACTTTGATCTCCTTATGTTACGCCCCGTGAACCCTGCAACTTGCAATTACCTGCAACTCGCCACCCGCAACAACCTGCAACTCGCAACTCTCGCCACTCGCAACTCCGCACTAACCGCATCCACAGCAGCAGCAGACCTATGGTTCGCAGCAGCACTTGGCCACTGACCACCACTACCAGCAGCCGAGAACCATGCAGCAAAGCTTTGGCTCATCGCCGCATCTTCCGCAGGCCTACAACGCCCCCGTCAGTGCGTACAGCTCCCGTCCGCCCAGCCGCGATCCCTACCAGCAGCAGCTGCAGCACCAGCACCAACAGCAGCAGCAGCAGCCCATGGCCATGCCCCAGCCGATGCAGTATGTCAACGAGCACGGCCAGTACATGTCGCCGCCGCAGCCCGCCCACTACCTGCCGCAGCAACCGCAGCCGCAGAGCATCTACAGCGACAATGGGGCGGGCTACGGCCACAGCAATCACTCCCCCTACGGTGGAGCTCCTCCGCCGCAGTACAGGAGCAGCGTGGTGTACGACGACTACGGCCAGCCCACCAACCACTTCTACCTGCACGAGTCCTCGCCGCAGCAACAGCAGCAGCAGCAGGCGCATCCGCAGCAGCGTCGGACCTGGGCGCACTCGGCAGCAGCGGCCGCCTACGAGCAGCAGCAGCAGATCCAGCCGCCGCTGGTGGATGTCAATGCCTGGCAGACGCAGCAAAAGCAGAAGCAGACCTGGATGAACAGGCCGCCCTCGAGTGCGGGAGCACCCAGCCCAGGCAGCTTTGTGCTCCACCAAAACGGCGGCGGTGGCGGCAGCGGCGGTGGAGGCGAGCTCCAGCATCTCTTCCAGGTCCAGGCCTCGCCCCAGCACTCGCAGCGGCAGGTGGGTGGCTCCAATGGCGTGCAGCGCCAGCAATCGCTGACCAATCTTCGGGACAATCGCTCGCCCAAGGCGCCGCCGATGCCCATGCAGCACGAGGACATGATGGCGCCACAGAGCATCTGCTTCATTGGCGACGAGGAGGATGTGGATGAGCTGGAGCGCAACATCATCGAGTCCATGCAGTCCACGCGCATCTCCGACTTTGTGCACCAGCAGCAGCTCCAGACTCAGCTCCAGAGCCAGCACCAGCTACAGCGGTTGCAGGGGGGCCACAGCGGACGGGGCAGCAGCTCGGAGGACTACGACAGCGGGGAGATGATCTCCAACAAGCTGAACATCACCAGCGGCAACCTCACCTACCGCATACCCTCGCCCTCCCGTCCCTCCATTCAGGCCAATAGCTTCCAGGATCCCCGGGCCTTGGCAGCGGCCTCCTCCGGCGGTGGCGATGATAGAGAACCCCCCGAGAAGGGTTTCTACATCTCCTTCGACGACGAGCAGCCCAAGCGGCCCAAGCCCCCGCTCCGGGCCAAGCGATCGCCCAAGAAGGAGGCCTTGCCGGGCAGCAGGGACAGCGTGGATCATCAGGGGACACTTAAAAGGGAGTCCTTGAGTCAGCTGCACAACAACAACAACAACAGCTTTGGGTTTGGCGGCGAGGATGAGAGTCAAAGCAAGCCGGCGGCCTCGAGGCACAGCATCCATGGCCTCTCCAACAGTGCCAAATCCCCCGGCAATGCCACCTACAACAAGTACACCGACGAGCCGCCAATCCAGCTAAGGCAGCTGGCCGCCGTCTCGGGCGGAGTGTCACCCACTGGCCACGAGCGTCGCTATCTGGAGGATCTGAGCAATCAGCAGCAGCAGCCTATGTCGCCCACGCGGCTCCAGCAGAGCAGCAACAATGCGGAAGCGGCCAGGAACAAGGCGCTGGTCATAGGAGCGGACAGCGCCAATTTGGATCCGGTAAGGTTAAGGGGGATTTGGGATTTATGAATTGGGAACTTCGCAGTAAGCGCTGTATATTTTGTTATTAAGAAAAATAAGATAAAATGGGAAATTTGTATAATAGAAATTTGTGTTACTTGTATCTCCAGGAAGATGAGGTGGTAAAGGGATTTGAAGAGCCTTTAATATATATTTATATAATTTTTGATCTTGCAGGACTCTGTGGATGAGATGGAGCGGCGCAAGGAGAAGATCATGCTGCTGTCCCTGCAGCGACGACAGCAACAGGAGGAGGCCAAGGCGCGCAAGGAGATCGAGTCTTCACAGAAGCGGGAAAAGGAGCGCGAGAAGGAGGAGGAGCGGGCGCGCAAGAAGGAGGAGCAAATGGCGCGGCGAGCGGCCATTTTGGAGCAGCACAGACTCAAGAAAGCCATCGAAGAGGCCGAAAGAGAGGTAAGCCGAGCAGTTAAAGCCCTATTAATATATTTATTAATTAATATTTTGTATTACACGGTCACATTGGTGACCAGTTGGTATAATGTTATCGATAATAGTCCTAGCGCATAGAATTTAGCTGGATTTTAAGAAAAGAATATACGGTCAATTTGGTTTAGCGAATAAGAACGATCAGCCCGTGAAAAATGGAGAGAAAACGAAATCATTAGAAAGAAAATCCATCCGCCATTATTATTTGAAAATAAAAGCCTGGGAGTTTACATAAAATATATTTATTAATTATTTATATTTCTTTGTATTTTTTTTAGGGTAAAACCCTGGATCGGCCCGATCTGCATGTTAAACTGCAACCCCAGTCATCCACCTCAACGACTCCGCGGCTGAGACAGCAGCGCAACACGCGTCCCAGGCCCAAGACCATCCATGTGGACGATGCCAGCGTGGACATCAGCGAGGCTTCGAGCATCTCTAGTCGGGGCAAGAAAGGCTCCAGCTCGAATCTAACTGGTGAGCTTCAGAGTTTTGATGATTTCTTGAAGAAATCTGTAGATTTTCGACCCACCGAAATCTCTTAATTGAAATGACACAGCCCTATTTTTGTTTTTACGTTAATTTCTCATGTTTTTCTTATTATTTATGTGACCTGTTTTTATTTAGCCATTGATTTTTGTTTATTCCCCGTTCTTTAATGCTAATTTGCTGACCTTTTATGTTTGTTTTCGTTTCGAATTTGAACTGTACCTGCAGGCTATGGTCAACTAAGCTCAAATTCAATGAAACGAGACTACTACAGGGGCTCGCAAGACTCCCTCACTGTCAAAGGTAATTTTTGGCTTTTATTTTATGTTTATTCATTGCATTGTCTTTATATTTCATCTGTTGTAGTTTATAGTTTCTTTATAAGTTAAGACCCAGCATGCTTAGTTTACTTACTTTAAGTTGATTCGGTTTCTGTTTAATGACTTTTGAACTTGCACTCGGACTAAATTGTAGACTGTAAGCTCTTCTCTTTGATAACTATAATAACTATCGATCTTTGATAAGGTGTAACCACTAATCTCGTTCACACAGAGTCACCCGATGATTATCCCAGTACAAGTTCAACTCCGATTGGACGACGGGGATCATACAAAACTTCCAGAGGTTGGTGATGGGTAACACACACAACACACACGCCTAACAAGAGCTCCGTTTTGGTTTTGAATTATTTTTTGATTCCACAAAATTCGCATTCGAACACGCCTTTGATTTCTCTATTTATTTTCTTGTTTTTTGTGTGGTTTGGTCTTTGACTAACAACGATTATTATTAACTGATTTAGCGCTAAGGAAAGTCACGCTAATAGCTAATAGCAAATAGCCAACCTCGACTGCTAAACTAACCAAAAAAAAGAGCACTGCCCGAGAGAATGCACCCTAGCTGAGTGTGGACACAAGGCGTGGTTGAGAAGGTTCCCAGGATATCTTTTGGTTATTATTTCCTTCGTTTTTTTTGAGGTTGCGGGGCCATAAGTTTGATTTAAGTCTCATTTTGTGTGCCAACCACCCCCCATTCATTTGTGTTAATTGAATTGCGAAGAATCGAGTTTTTTCCACCTGTATACTGATGCACACAAACGACCCGACTTCGACCTGATTTCAGAGCCAGCCGGCGTTGAAAGGGGCCGCACTCTGTCGCGGATCTCCGTTGCGAAGGGCAGCACGCTTAATTTCCGGGGCCGAAAGTCCAATTCGCTAATGAATCTGTGCGGTAAGAAGAGTTTCCACAACTGCAAGCTAAGCTGCCTGCCTGTTTTACCTTTACTACCTCCTATAAGTATCTACTTGCTACGTCTTTCTGTTGATTTTCGGATTTTTGGGTTGTAACCTGTATCCCTTAGTTTGGTTTCGGTATCTTTGGTCTTTGATGGTGATAAGTACCTGTATACTTTTATATTTTCCTTACTATCTCCTGTCATTTGTCTTTATCTTTGCTTTGATGTACATATCTTTAAAATATACTTTTATTTGCTATATAATTTTGATCTGTAAACCTTCACTGCGCTGATTCGGCCTCCCAATGAAGATAATGGTGGTGGTTATGGTGGTGGCTTTTGGTCTGGTCCCCTCTCAAAGCTTTATTGTGTTTTGTCTCAGCTGAAATTGAGGTTATGGGCTTGGGGCTCTCCGTTTCCGGTTCCGGTTCCGTCTTGTGAGAGGATGTTACACTCTGGCACAGACACACTATCACATTCACGCTCACACTCACACACGTGCACTGTACATTTGTTCGACTTAAATGCAAATCATGATCAACCTAGCTTTAAGAGATCTACGAAATTGCTTAACTAAATTTTGTGCACACATTCTCTTCTTTTATTTCTCTTTCTTTCAACTCTCAACCCTGTCTAAAAACGAATCTTGAAATTAACCAACCAAAAATATAAATAAAAACCAATATTATTAACCGATAAAAAAACGAACTCATCGCCATCCATCCACGTGACTAACAACGCCTCCATCGACATCGTCTGGTTCTGCATGACCTGGGGCGATGATCTCGTTCTGATCCCACATCTGTTTTGTGCATGTGCCTCGTCCGCCGCTGAATGATTGACCAACATGGATCTCTGTCTGTTGCTTGCCGGTTAGACACAGATTCGGGACTGGGACGCGCCACACCGCCGCGGCGTGCTCCGTCGCCTGGAATGGGAATGGGCGCTTCAGGTAGGCATATGCCATCACCCTCAGGACCGGGCTCTTTGCCGCCAGGTTTGATATCGAAACGTCGCGGATTTGATGATGGATCCAGCGATTTCTCATTAACTCCGAATTTGAACATGGAATATTCGGGTTTGTATCTCCTCTCTCTCTCACGTCTTCCAAAAAACCAATCAATCAATCAATCAACCCATACAAGTCATACCAATACTTCAATCAAATCCTCAGTTGTATAGTTCACCCTCTCCACCGATCATCACCTGCATCTGCATTTATTACTTTTCCAAGTTGGAACGCCGCATTATGATTTCCGATTACCGATTATGATTTATCGTTTCATTTCCATACGTTTATTATATGATTTTTCGTTTCATTTCCATACGTTCCATCCATTGTGCAGATTGCATTTATTAATTTACTCAACATTCATACATATTTGAGTTCTACATAGATGATACGTGTATACAAGTTCTAGAGGTCTGCGACAGTCTGTAGAATCCGATACTTGGTTCGTTCGTTCGTCCACTTCTTACGTTCCCCTACTCTAGCGCCGTCAAATCCACGACTTTCGATGGTCAAACGTTACAAAATGTGTTCCTAGTGATTTAAAGCACCAGAAAGAAGCTTTCTAAACCCAAAAAATAAGAACCAGATTGGCCCGATTAACCGCTTCACGTTGAAAGACTAAAAAAGCAACAAGCAAAAGAGCAAAAAATGCAAGCACTTAAGTTAAGTTTGTTTTGTACGAACGTTTTGATTTTGTTTACTGAATGTTTAACGACTAATTTATGCCCACAGGAAAGTCAAGCCAGTTTTATGATTTCATTGAGAAGTTTATCTTATTATTTATTTTAATTTTTCCAAAAGTTAACCCAAGTGAATCCCGTAGATTCGCTCAAAGTTAAGCCTTAAATATAGCACGTAGCCTGAAATAGATTCTAGAAGCTTGCCATTTGCCACCAACAAAAAGTAGAAAATATCCACAAGTATCCTCTTATCCTTTCTGAATTATAACCTTCCGGGATGTGCTTTGACAGGTCCCAAACTCTATAAGCAACCAGCGGCCAAATCGAATCGTGGCATCATCCTGAACGCCGTCGAGTACTGCGTCTTTCCCGGCGTTGTGAACCGCGAGGCCAAACAGAAAGTGCTGGAGAAGATAGCGCGCTCGGAGGCGAAGCATTTCCTGGTACTCTTCCGTGATGCGGGCTGCCAGTTCCGCGCCCTCTACAGCTACGTGCCCGAGACGGACCAGGTGACCAAGCTGTACGGCACTGGGCCTAGTCAAGTCGACGAAGTGATGTTCGACAAGTTCTTCAAGTAAGTAACCAAAAGGGTCTGCCGAGTTTTACTCGCTAAACTTGGAGGTATTCTTCCTTTCCAGATACAACTCAGGTGGCAAGTGCTTCTCGCAAGTGCACACGAAGCATCTGACGGTGACCATCGACGCCTTCACAATACACAACTCGCTGTGGCAAGGCAAGCGAGTGGCTTTGCCAAGCAAAAAGGACATGGCGCTTGTCATCTAAGCAGCGAGTAGCGAGTAACGAGGAGCGAGTAGCGAGATGCAGGGAGGTACAGTTCGTTCGCGGCGGAGCCAACAACGGGCGCTTGGCGCAACTACACTATGCAGCTTAACACAGGAAACAAAGAAATCAATCGAAAGTTGTGTAGATCGCGGGGCATTGGTGTTAATCGGGGTATATAGTACGTATTTATGGCTAATTACTATTTGCACATGTTTGAGGAACAAGAACCAGATCCGGAAAAAGAATTGAAATTTACGGAAAAATATTGTAGAGATTTATACAATGCGATTGAATATCTATTTTGAATATAAAAGCATATAATTCAGCCTATGAGAATTTATTGTTCACGCATGAGAAGAAGCCAAAAGCCAGAATATGTCATGGAATTTCTATCTTTTTATGCAACAGCAGAGGGAGTGAATGGAACAAATGTAGAGAAAATCATCTTTTTATTAATTTGTTTTATATATATATTGTTATTACGAAGTTATAATTGATTCTTGGCCTTTTCGGGCAGGCGGAAATAATGAAAATCATCGTGTAAGCGGGCCGCAGCCAAAGTCGACACTAATTTTAATGCCAACTAGCTATTTATTTTAACACTAATTAATACTTTTACTTTTTAATGCGTATTTAAAAGGGAATAATAATACAACTAATATTTAAAGAAGATATTCTATATCGATACAAACAAGAAAAAGACTTTTGACTGCTGAAGACGGAGCTCCGTAGATCCATAGATTTCTCCTTGTTAAGTCAACCTGCTGCTGCATGACTCTAAAACTTCGCAATTTGCATTGCAAATGAGCATCCACTTCGATTGCATTTGCTTTTGGCCGGAATTGACTTGTAACTGCCATCATGTCGACCTTATTTTTAACTCTGTTCGAGATCACCCTTTAGACCGCTCAACCGTTCGATGCACCCTGCTGCCTGCACCAAACCACACTAACCACCCTGTTTCTTATACACACACACACAAATAAAGCGATAGATCAACCCCAGCTCCTCGTATTCGTATCTTATGATTTACACCTGCTTCCATGAAAAACGATATTATTTCCCTTGAAAAGGTAACCGCATTGTATTTCTAGCTAGCGAAGTGAGAGGAGAGGAGAGAGAGGGAAACGTAACTAAAGTATAGAGCATAATCCAACTACAAACTAGGCCATCTCGGAACGATTCCGGCAGCAGTTTGGTGGGGGATCAGGTTAAATAATAAATCTATGTAATATGTATATGTATGTGCGTGTCGGCGCAGTTGTGCCCTTGGCGCAGCTAGCTCCCAAATAATGAATATTAATGAGATCTAAAAACATTATTATATAAAATGTAATAAAGTTATTGAACATGATTATTTAACAAAAAATTTATAGTTTTATTATTAGTTCTAAGTAAATTAAGGGGTCTAAAAGCTACATTTGGAAATCATCCCGCATATCGTTGTAGCGCAGCACGTGCTCCTTGATCTTGGAACCATCCACCCAGGTGACAAAGTCCTCGAGGTTTCGGGACACCAGAAAGGCAGGATCCTTGACCATTTCGGGACCCACGCGTACATGGCCATGTTCTATGAGGTCCGTGGCGGCTTTCAAGTGCTCAGACATACGCACTGGAATAGAAAAATATTAAATTTAATAATATTTTGTAAATTTAAGGAGCCAAGACTTACGCTTAACCATAATCACAGGCAGACGCCGCCGGCAGAAGTGACTGGCCGAGATCTTGGCTGCCGTTTCCAGAGTCAATTGATCATTTGAGACTCCCATGGCATGGATTTTATTGAGCAGCATCGTTGTGGCCTCCACCTTGAAGGGATCCGAGGCCTCCAGCTTGGCTATCTTCTCGGCTAGCTCCCGAATTTCGCGGGACAACTTGTTGTACCTGAAAAGGTTGCCAAACAATGTTTATTTGCTTCGAAGTTTATAGTTTTTTATGGGACTCACTTGGTGTAATCCTCACGTTTCTGTATGTGAAAGCGCCGCAGCACCTTGTTTTCCTTGCCGCTGTTGTCCACCTTCCAGGTGATGAAGTCCACCTTCTTGAGCAGCTTCTGCTCATGGAATTTGAGTTTACGCACCATTTTAATTAATTGTTTTGTTAATTATTGTGACTGGCGCACATGTGCGATGTTTGCAGCCAAGAACCAGAGTGACCAGCCTTTAGCTTGTTTTGGGATTTGCACAACACTTTAAAACGGTCACACTGCAAAGAGAATAACAAATTATAGTCCTTAATTAAATTGTTTAAAAAGCCAATTCAATGCCTTCTATGGCTGCATCGATGGATGAGGATATATCGGCCAACCCGGCACCTAGTCCCGAGGAGGATCCCTTGGCCGAGGAACGTTTGGGCTTCGTGCGCGAAGTTGGCGCCCAGGCCGTTTGGAGTCTCTCCTCCTGCAAGCCGGGTAAGCGCAGCTCTTAAAGCCCGCCCAGAATGCAGCTCTAATCGGAGGTTTCTTAGGTTTCGGTGTGGAGCGCCTGCGCGACAACATCATGGACACGTACTGGCAGTCGGACGGCCAGCTGCCGCACCTGGTGAACATCCAGTTCCACAAGCGGACGAACATCAGCCAGATCTACATCTACACCGACTACAAGCTGGACGAGAGCTACACTCCCTCTAGGATCTCCATACGCTCGGGAACGAACTTCAACGATTTGCAGGAGCTGCAGGTGATGGATCTCACCGAACCCACCGGCTGGGTGCAGATCCCCATCAAGGATGGGAATGTCAAGTCCATACGGACCTTCATGCTGCAGATAGCCGTGATCTCCAACCATCAGAACGGCAGGGACACCCACATGCGGCAGATACGCATCCATGCTCCTGTCGAAGGTAAGCACTATCCTTTGGAACTCTTTGGGAAGTTCGCCACTGTGGACTGTCAGAAGTACGCCACCATCCGCTGAGGGAATTTATATTCGAGGAAAGGCTAAAGTCTTTAGGTTTTATTTGTATTTTTCTTGGGGTATTTAACGGCTAAAATACAACATTTAAAAGATTACTAATTAGTAATTATTGTATGCGTAATATTTTTGGTGTTTCTAATTAAATGCCCGTCGTTTGGAAGTATATATAAATCGGTTTGCAAATAAATACATACTACATACCGTCGTCGTCTAAGCTTAAGTACAAAAAAATTAACAAACACTACTGTTATTGTTATTGTTTTTGTATCAATATGTGTGTGATTTATGGAGAAACGCCAACGAAACTCAATGCATTGCTTATTATTATTAATTATTCAGTGTTTGCACTATCCCGAGGATTGTCGTTTATGATGATTGCGCGTTTAAGCGTTCGAAGACTTCTTGGCCGCCTTCAGCGTCTTGTAGTGATCCTTCTCCTCGCCACTGTCTGGGGGCTCGCATTCATAGGAGGCCTTCATTAGCTGATCCTCTGTTAGAACCTCTGCTTTGAGCAGGTAGCAGACCACACTAGACACCTGCTCGTAGGGACAGTCCAGACGCTGCCACTGGCTAAAGCTGCGCAGTTGGGCGCCCAAAAGGCAGCACTTTTCAAGGTTAAGCTGGCCATTGGAGAGTCTGCAAAGGAATGATGATTAGTTACTGATCTTGAGGCTTGATAGGGAACCCACTTTGTGTCCTGACTCTCGTTGATGGCATGCAAGTCCTTGAGAAACAGCGAGAAGAAAGGTATAATGGCACGCTCGATTTTGTTGGCCATCTCGCGTTCCGAACGCCAAACAGCTGCCTTCATGGTGGAGCGGTAGTTGAGAAAGTTCGAGCTGGGATCCATTTGATGTTCCAAGCCCTCGAACTTGGTCGTCTGCAGCTTGGCCCACTATCAAGTCATAAAGAATACATCTTTAAATAAAGATTTTAACAGGTTAAACCCAAGCCAACTTACAGTCTTCTTGAGCCTAGCTATGGCAGTCAGATTCAGGGCCGTCAGAATGGCCATCAAGCTGTTGAAGTTGCCGGTGTTAAAGCACTCCAGAGCTGTCTCCACCCAGAAGTCTATCATTTGTGCCCGCTGCGACTTCTTGCCCAGCTAAAGGTTACATAAATATTAAAGTTTTACTAGAATTTCCTTAAATTCCCCAGCTCACCTTCAGTATCTCCGTGGCCGTCAAGTAGCTGAGCTGATTGAACCACTGCACATAGCTGTCGATGGTCACCTGGTGGCTGCCTCTGTTTCCATTCCCTCCCAAGGTGCTTGCCTTGGTCTGGGACATGCATGTCTTCAGCTCGTTCTTGCCTAGCATTTCCACAAACTCCTCCAGGCGCAGCTGCGACAGATAGGCGTACTCTATGGCATACAGTTGGTGGGCCAACTCGAAGGCACTGCTGCAATTGCTGACCACATTGTCCGTCTTGTAGAATCGCTTTAATGACTTAATACTGCTCTGACGGCCCAGGGAGCTGGCCGACGACGGCTTGGCCAGCATATACTGCAGTTGGACACGCGACTTGGCCTCCCTTTGGGCCTGAGATTGGGGTAAACCATCCAGAAAAGCTTTCAGCTCCTGTTTCTTCTCCAGCTCTTGGAGGAGCAACTCCTGACTGAAGTCTGCGGGGCACAGGCTGAGCCAGTGCTTAAGCAGGCGGAGCAGGACATGCTCCTTGTCTTGGCACTTGTCAATGATTCTCGATAGCAGATCCTGGGCAGGCAGAAACAAACGGAAGCTGGTGAAGAGGGCAAACTCTAGGGCCTCATCCTGGCCAGCGGTTAGCAGGCTGACTAGCGAGTCCAGGCTGCCGCTCTTGGGCATGTCTTTGGCGTAAACTGGCGGTGATCGTGGTGACTGATGGCAATCGGCTGGCTCTGTGATCTGCAAGTGGGTGTTCTGAGGCAGGGAAGCCTTAGCTAGGATGGCCAGAGGGGGAGTAAGAGCAGCACTTCACTCACCAGTATGGATACAGCATCCGCCTCGTCTGCGGAGCTGGGAATGTCGCAGTACAGCGAGTCGGTGAGGGTGTCACGCGGATGCGACCACGGCGCACTCATCGACACGCTGTGGAAGAGGCCATCGTGCCCGGAGTCGCAGCTGCTAATATTCGAGCTCTTGTCCCCAATGGTTGTGGACGAGTCGGAGCCGATCACCTGATCGGAACCCGTGATGGCCGAGCTGCTGGACATGAGGGAAGCATTCGAGAAGGTTTGGTTCAGCTGGCGACCCAGAGGATCGGCCGGACGATGATGATCGTCCGAGTCCGTGGCCTGCGAGGCGAACGTGGAATTCGAAGTGGTCCGGTGGTATTTCAGGGCATTCTCCGGCGTGGCCCGGGCCAGGGCCGAGTGCTGCTGCTTGACCGGATGCCAGATCTCCTTCTGGTGCGACTGATGGTTGAAGTTCTCCTTCGTCTCCACCGTGCGTTCGTCCAGGATCTGGCCATTGCGCGACACCAGCACCTCCTCCGTGGTGGTCAGCGAGGACTTGACAGTCAGCGACGTCTCCACCTCGATGGGCTGCTGGGCAAGGCCGGCGCGGAAGAGCAGCTGGTTCAGATGCTCCACCGAGGGCATCTGGCCCTCCAGCAGGGCCGCCTTAATGGCACTCGCATCGTCCGCCGGCAGGCCGTCCAGCTTGACGGGCACCCCGTTGACCAGCAGCACCTCCTCCTGCTGCAGCGACGTGGATGTCTCACAGTCCACGATCTTTACGTCCTTGCCGAACATGGACTCCACGGCGTTCAGGATGTCCTCGTCCATGGTTAGGGGGGAGAGTGGTGGGAAGGGGGCAGGCACTCGGGATTCTCTATCTGTCAGCTGGTTTAGTGGTTAAATGCGTTATGACCCGTGGGACTCTTTGGATTAGTCGCAATGCACATGCACTAGGGCGCACATTTCTGCAACGGCACAAAAGGAGGGAGCGGGTGGAGGGGCAGACCTCTCGATTAGCACACACACACATAGACTGGGATGGGGAAAGGGACAGGGAGAGGGGACAGGTGAACAACAAAACACATGATAGCCGGAATGAATGGGGGGCTTTAGATTCGCGGCGCTGGTGACAACGCCCACCAAAAAGTGGGCTGGGCTTCCGATCGGAAATCTTGCAAGCGGAACGCTCGACGCAGACACACCTGCAGGAACAATGTTGCGCGGTGGCCTTCTTCCACGGGACGCACTGCCGCCATTCCTCACGGCATCACTCTTTAACGCCCCACGGTGATTTCGCTGTCGCGACGCGCCTAATATAGTTTAATTCGCCAATTTGATCTAATTTATTTTTATTGACTATTTTTTGTTGTACGCGCAGAGTGACCAGGTGGCGAGGAGCCGGAAAGCTTACCTGGAATTTCCAAATCGCGATGGGCAGCACTGGCTGCGACTGTCATGGCTAATGGTCACACTGGGAAAAGAGTATGCTGTTTAAAATGTATTCAAAATGCTTTTTTACCTTTCGAAAGATACTTTTATTTTGACCTAAAGGTTGTCAGGCAGCTAAAAAATATATATTTAAACAGAATAGTTCATAGAAACATATCCGACTGTGTGTTTCTTAGCGAAATACTTTAATTTCTTAAAGTTAAAGTTATATATAAAATTGATTAAACGGAGCTAAAAAATATTTAATTGTTTCAGGATCTTAGGATAGACTGCAGAAATCTTATTCAAAATCATTTTTAATCGTTTTATTTAAACAATGTCGTTAGACAAGAACTTAACATTGACTTTAGAGGTTTCAAGAGCTTAAACCACGGGATAGGAGCACTCGTCGGCCACCAGGCAGAAGTTCTTGCCACGGGGCAGGCGGAAGTAGCCCTTCTCGCCCCAGGTATCGTCCCAGGAGTTCTTGATGATCCAGTAGTCCTCGCCATTCTCCGATCCGTAGCCCACGACCAGGATGGCGTGGTTGGGCTCCTCGGAATGGTTGCACTCCTCGTCGTTGTAGATGCCGCCATCGTAGTTCTTCAGACTCTCAATGCCGTACACCGAGCAGGCGACGGGTCCCAGGGTGGCCACCACCTTCTTCAGCTCCTCCTCGTCCTTGGGCGGAATGGTGCCGAATCCACTAATGCGGGCTCCCGCCTTATGATCGTCGTACTTGCAGGTGTCCTGCTTGTCCAGATACGGATAGGTGGGCAGCTGCGAGACGCCCTTCTGCTGCTCGTTGATCCAGCAGAAGGCGGCCTCCTGGAAGCCACCATCACAGCCGTTCAGAGCAAAGTCCTCCGCTGGGCCGCAGTCCACCAGGTTCTGCTCGGAGAGGACGGGCAGCTGGCCAGTCTTGCGGAACACATGACCCTCGATGGCTCCAGTGGTGGCATGAGCCCAGCAGGAACCGCAAGTGCCCTGGAACCTGACCGGGGTGACGCCTCCCTTCTCGCGCCAATCGAAGGAGTCGGGAATGTGGCCATCGGGAACGGGCACATCCACGCGGCTAGAGGCAGCACGGGCCCTATAAATGAACAGGAAATTAAAGGATGAAATCTCTCCAAGGGAATCTTTATGTTCCTAGACTTACTTGGCAGCGCGGTTGATCTTGAGACCGGTCAGCTGGCTAAGGAACTCGCCCTGGGTCAGATCGGCGAAGGCATTCACCGCTTGCTTGAAGGTGGCAGTGCCGGCGGCAAAGGCCTGGTTGCCGGCATCCACCAGGTTCTTGGTGGCCGAGAAGGCGCCCTCGTGCAGGGCCTGATCAGCGGCATTGAGGTAGGTCTTGCCGGATTGAGACTGTAGAGAAGTAGTTAGAAGTTAGTGCCTCTAATGGGTTAGAACTCTCTCTGTAAATCTCACCAAGAAATCACCAAAGTTCTGGACATTGTTCAGCAGCGGCACCTTGGGCACCACACTGGCCAGGCGGCCGGCAGCATTCTGGAAGCGGCTAGCCGCGTTGGAGGCCAAGTTGCCAAGGCCACCACCAAGTCCACCTCCCAGACCGCCACCGCCTCCGAATCCTCCAAAACCGCCAAAGCCCTGGCCATAGACCGTGGCCACCAGGAGGGGCAGAACCAAGAATAGCTTCATTCTGATCTGTGGAGGAAACAGCGATTAATGGCAGCCGGATCCAACTGGTTTCTCGCGGGGAACTACGATCTCTGCGCTGTAATGACTATATTTGATTGCGTCCGAGATCTCTAATCGGAATACTATATACTATAACCCGTCCAGTAATTCCCACTAGACTAACCTTACGCGCCCACAGATTAAACACAAATGTTTTGGGCTGGATCGGCGATCGGAGCTTATATATAGTAGAAGCTATTAGACAAGTGAGACTCTCTAACGAAACCCGCCAACCTCGCCCGCACCCAGCCCAAACCGAACCATAAATCCCAAGTCCAGTGATTCGGAATTATACAGAGATCGAAGCAGCACTGATTGCCTGATCGCCGGCTATACTAGATGTGGTTTGGGAACCCGTCTTGGCTCATTAGTGGCGCCGTGTAAGAAGCCACTAAAAATATAGGCGAACTAGAACCAAGTCGTGTTCGTCGTTCGAAGCTAATGAATAATAAGAGTCGCGGGTATATAGATCTTGTTTATTGGGATTACGGGTTCTGTGGATACTTCTCTTGGATTGCATTTTCGTCAGATTGATTCTCGTTTTTAATTAGCACACTTAATCCCTTTTTAATGTTCGCTGTGCACTGATAACGAAAAACCGGAATATATCCAAAAACTCGTTGCTCAAATTCGAGTCAGTTACGCACGAGATTGAATAAACTTTGGATGCCCCACGGGCTCTAAATAAACTTTATTTTTATAAAGGCTCTTAAACTTAATAGAAATTCTTTTGGACCAACCTTTCGGGACGATGGATGGATGTTAATGTTTTTGGTTCAGTCCCAAGTCCGATCTTTTATAGCCTTCGATTTGGACCCGATTGGTTAGAGCCATCTTGCCAATTCAATTAACCGAAGAGTTTGAATACAAACTAGTCGCCTTTGATTAAATATGCGTCACGCATTAACATCTTTATCTGATATTATATTATTAGCATATTTTATCTTAAATTAACCTTAAACAAACAGCAAACAGTAGCTGTCCAGAGATAGGTTCTTTGGTTCCCAGAGGAAGCTTTGAATGTAAATACATGTAATTCCCTTGGGGAAGCCCCTTCAGCTCTGAGAAGAAAACAAGTTTGGTATCTAAATTAGGTGACGTTGAGTTAATTATGTCAATACAGCCATGAATATTTATTGGATTTGTGCTTATTTATAGGTGACAACAGCTAACATTTTGTTTACATTTTAAAATTAATTAATTTATGTAGATTTGGAGGCAGCTGCTGGTTTTGATTTTCAAGCTAATTTGTTTAAAAATAATTAAAAGGAATAAAGAAGCTTAAAATAGAGAATGTATTGCTTAATAATCTTGATTACGATTATCAGGGATGCCACAGAAAATGCTGTGGGGTTTAAAATGATCTAATTTAATCAGTAATTTAATCGTTATCGTTAAAAAGTTCTCTTACCCGGTTAGGGGTAATAATATTATTATTATTATATTTTTAATGTTAGCAGTAAATTTTTGTTATCTTTTGAATAATGAAGAATAAATAATTAAAGCTCATGTTTTTTGTTTCTTATTAGTAAATTGGCTCTACATTTGGAGTATAATTATTTTATTATTGCAATAACCTCCCTTTAATGGTTTATTAAACGTTTTTAATGTTTTTAAAATCACATTTATTAATACTCGATTCTCATTTTAAATTTGCACTTTAAATCCATTTCAAAAAGTGTTTTATGAGCAAACATTTCATTTGCACACAAAACCGGAAACAAGCCGTAAACTCGTTATTAAGTTAAACTCAATTATTGCGACACAAAATATTATATCATCTGAACAGGGACTGAAATAATTTCAAACAAGTTCAGGTTACGTTTTCAAGCAGTTTTTGAGCTTCAAACAAAAGTCAGTCAATGCGGGGATATTAAGAGCATTTTGAGAGATTTTAAGCTAATAACTTTACACACTTTTTAAAGCATTAATTAGTGCTAAGAAACTAAGCTAACTTTAAATTAGCAAAACTATAAAAAGCCCAGAAAGGGAATAGTTTGAGAGCTCGTAAAAGTTGTATAAAAAGTAAATTAGGTATCAAGAATTTCTTCAGTTTTGTTATAACAATTTAATGGCTTGATAAATAAATTAAACAATTAAATAACTTCTAAATCTAGTATTTCTATCCACTCTTGCGGCGTCTGGTCTGGACGGATCGGGACTCCTGGACCTCATGGATTGGCGTGGCTTCTGGCAGGAAGATAATGGGCTTCCTCAGGTCTATAGGGGGGGATGCCCAGTTTCTGGTCATGGGAAAGCGCTACAATTTTACAGACAAGGTAAGGTAAAGTTAAGTTATTGCCTCCATAAACTTTTTTAATTATTCTTGAAGTACTTACGCCACTGGGTCCATTGGGAGATCCATGTCCCACTTGGGGCAAAGCCAGGGAAAGGGCCAAGGTGGCCAGGAAAGTCAGAACCAGGAATACTTTCATTTTAAAGGAATTTAAAAGGGATGTGTGAAAGGATGAATGAATGCTTTTCAAGGCAACTGCTTAGCTTGCAATGATGCAGGAATCTCGGCAAGATTCCCTTATATAATCGAAAGCCAGAGACTGAAACGGAACTTTCTCCTTTTGCCAGCTTCCTGTACTTCCGCTCGGTTTAAAAATAAACTTCGTGTGGGGATCGAGATCAGGGCACTCTTGCTTTTCCCCAGAGAGAGAGATCCGGATGGGGGCATTCCCCAGTTAGCAGTTACTTACTGTTTTCCTCGGGTTCTTGGTGCTTGGTTCTCGGCTCTTGGTTCTTGGCTCTTGGCATCGCGGACGAAGAAACAAAAAGTGGAGGGCCGCCGCAAAGCCTTTTTTATATTCGTTCGTTGGACTCTGCGATACATTTCAAGGTTGTCTTGGCATCTGCTGCCACATACCTCATATATGTATATATGTATATATCCAGGTATATATACTGTGTGTGCTTCTTTCATTAACCACTCTGGGCCGCGGCAGCGGGAGCAGCAACAACATCAGTCAACAGAACTTCAAACGAAGTCACTCGTCTGCGTCTGCGTCTGCGTCTGCGTGAAGGTGGAGCTCGAGATGAAGATGAAGATGAAGACCAAGGATGGCAGCAGCAGGTGGGCAGGGGGTAGGAGGAGTACAACCTAGCCGGGGGCACCTTTTGGATCTTCTTGGTTAATGCGTGTGCTGTGGCCAAAGAAGTCGCTGCCGCTGCTGCTGCTCCACCTTCGTCTTTGCCGACACACATAAAACTTGATGTGATGCGTCTGCGTCTCGGAATCCTCTTTAAATTAAGAAAGATGATTTGCAGATTTGAATGCAGACGCGGACATGGACATGATGTAAGCCCACCGTAGGAATTATTTATTTTTATTCTGAGCTCTTGAGGGGAGCGAGTGCAATAAAATTCCTCAAACACTGTGAAGTGTTTTCGGTTCTCTTAGAGCCTTAGCAGTTAATTTACGATTATTGGCTTTCATCTTCGTTTCGTTTAAGCCGAAAATAAGTCCAGCGACTGGTTTATGAGCCCGTTATGACATCGGATCGGGGTATTCTTCATAGGAAAAGCCGTGGATCTTGTTTAACTTATGGCTTGAGTTCCAGTTATGGCTGAGTTTACGGTTTCGCTGATTAATTCCAGGAGAGAGAGGGGTCTTAATGGGGGTTTTACCTTTTTAGGATAGATCTAAGTTCCAGGTTCTTAGAAAAGCTATGATCTTTCCTATAAAAAATCTCTAAGAAAACTTCTTTACTTATTACTTTTATTAATCAAGAGTTTCCTTTTTTTTGTGTTGGTTGTCATACAATTAAAGCATACAATACAATATATATTTATCGTTATATATAGATTAATGTCTTAGCTCCTTTAATCTCTCTCTCGCTGCTCGGGGATCTTCTGCCGGGGGTGGGGGAGATCTCTGGGTCCGCAGAGAGAAGCGTCATTTCCGGACATGTCCGGCCGGCTCGCGGAAATGCTCAGTTTCTCAGTGGAACCCGGAGACCATCCACCCAGACCCAGACCCAAACCAAACCAAACAACACACACAACTTAGGCTAGGCGGGCTACCGGATGAATCTCCGGCGAGCCTAGTTGTGGGCCGCCAGCGGCTTGCCCAGGACACGCATGGCATTGGAGTAGTCCGAGTCGATCTGCGGTATGATCTGCTGCTCGTTGGGGCGCAGGGTGCGTATCAGATCATTCAAGGACAGCGACGACTGGGGGGTCAGCTCCTCCTTGGGCTGCAGCAGCTCCTGGGAGCTGGCCATCTTCTGGAAGTCCTGGGCAATCTGCTTGATGCGCTCCTCAATGGCGGCAGCCGGCGACTCCGTGGAACTGGGCAGGGCCAGTGGTTCGCTCACCTCCGACTCGGACTCCACCTCAATCTCATGCTCGTTCTCTGCCTCCGCCTCCGAATCGTGCTGCGAGCTGTCGTTCTCCTCGGCTGCCGGGGCAGCGGGAACCGAATCCTGATCCTGATCCTGATCCTGCTGCTGCTGCAACTGCTGCTGCACCTCCTCGATGGCGTGCATCTCGGGATGCAGCTCGTTGTCGCTCAGGGGGAAGACATGCTCCTTGATATCGCCATCGCTGTCGTTGCCCAGCTCCCGGGCATGCTCGCCAAAGTTGTCGCCCTCGTGCTCCTCATCGCCCTCGCCCTCGCCTTCGTGGTCGTCATGCTCCTCGGCCTCCACATCCACCTGCTCCTGATCCTCCACATCCACATCGGCAGAGTCAGTGTCGGGCAGCGAGCGATCGTGGTTCAGCTTGAAGGAGATGGGCTGCTGCTGGAAGTCCTCAACGACGGTCAGGCGATGGCCCACAGCTGGCGAGGACTTGGCCTTGGCGGCGGAGTACATGACGCCACTGGTGGACATCAACAGAGGCAGCGGTGTGGTGGTGGCGGCGGCATGGAGGTTGATCAGCGAGACAGCCGGCCTGGGGGTGGTCGAGGTGATGGGACGTCTGAGCAGGAAGAAATTATAAAAGAAAGGTTGAGTTTTAGTGGCTCACTTTGGGGTATGTTTAAGGGGCTTGGTTAGTGCGAAAGTTGCTTAGCCTAAAAGTTAGTTAGTTGAACACAAATCATCATGACAACATCAACAACAACAACGGACAGCGACAGCGACGAGAGCGACAAAATTCTAAGGAAGCTAAGCCCCAAACCACCAAACAAAATACATTTTTGGCGCTCACATGAGGATGGACCAAGGGGGAGTTAGGGCAATCTCAGGAGAGGGTTTTAAGAGGAGTTAACAAGTGATCAGAAGGATCTACTTCAACCCTCTAAACCCCAAGGGATTGCCTTAACTTCCTTTACCTTCCTGCCCACCACATTGGCGTCTACAAAGAAGTGTTCTTTTTGTCGGGACTTTGTGGATTGGATCTTAAATCATGGATTGAGGAACTCTTAGAGCTTGGAGTTGGCAAGAAGTTAGTAAGAAGTTAGCTGCTGGCTTCGCATTAGTCTTTAGATGTACATATGCAGAGAGATGTGTGTGTAGTTATGGTAGATTGGTTACGATTTGGGGTTTAGCTCACCTATTTGTTCGTTCTTTAGCAAATTCTGTTCTCGAATCGCTGAATCGGATTCTGTCTGTCTGTGTGTGTTAGGTGTGTGTTGTGTGTGTTGTGTGTGCTTGGTGTGTGTGGTCAACTAAAGTAACTTGTGGGTTAGGTCGCGCGTTATCCTTGCGTAATCTCTTGATTCTGGGCTCTGGTTTAGTTTTAGTTTAAGTTTGAGTTTCGTTTTACTTAATTAAGGACATTTGTTTAATTTGTTTGCCACTGGGATAGCAGCTCGTATAGCGTATAGCGAATTAACGTTAATTATAGCATAATTTGTTTATTGCATTATCAATATTCTTAATCCTCCTCTCATCTCTCCTCTCTCCTCTCCAGTCCGAGCTCTTAATTCTGTTCGATGTGGGGGGAGTCCTTAAGTCCTTAAGTCCTTACCCCTGCGCCGACGAGACGGGGATGCTGCCATAGTTGTAGTAGTAGCAGCGGGTCTGCTCGCAGATAAAGTCCTTGACGGCCGAGCAGTCCTCGGGCATCCACTTGAGCGTGGGCTGCTTCAGGATCACGCATCCCTTCTCGGCGCCACTGCTGCTATAGATTTGGATAAGCGGAAACGGAAAGAGGATATCGATGTAGCTCAGTTTCTGCTCCCGACTCCTTCAGGACTACTTACCTGTCGCGAGCCGTGCGCTGGGGCGAGGTGTTGCTGTTATGATCAACGGGATCGAGCAGACCGGCCGAGATGGCGTCCGCCGAGTTCTCGAAGAAGTCGAAGGTGGCATTGAACGGCAGACCGGTGCTCATCCATAGGAACATGCCCGTGCCCAGGCGATTTCCAGAGGTCCAGAAATCATAGTTGCCGTAACCGGCATTCTTCAGATACGTGGTCATCGATTCGGCCTTCTCCTTCGTCTCAAACGAGGCCAGCTGCAGGCCCAGAGAGCGGCAGTACTGGTAGGCCAGGAAGTAGTTAAGCTCCGGGGAATAGGGATTCATCCGGCTGATGAAGTACTGCACGCCATCCAGATGGATTGTCGTGATGCGTTGACCTGTTACAAAGAGAATGAATAAGGTAAAGTCAAGTGAAGACAACAGGTGAATGAACCTAAGTAGTTCTATACCTAAATATATCTCCAAATTCTATACGCAATTGGAATCGCAATGCGTAACCGACAGAGCAAAAATGGTAACGGTTTCGGCTTCGGACATCGCATGCGTAATCCAAAGAGACCCAAAGACAAACATCATTAAATAGGATTACCAAAAAAGCAGCCAAGTAATCGTTGGACAGCGCTCCATAAAAAACAGAACAAAACTTTGGACCCCCGAATTGGAGGGAAGGGGCACATGATGATGATGATGACCAGGAGCATTTATGCGGTCCCTGACCCCTAGGGGCTAATTACCCGGAGCCCCGAAATGGGGAATCAAGGTGCTGATGACATTAATTAGCCGCTGGTCAGCCGAAATGGAGACGGCGACCCATCCATCCGCCGAATCTTATGTAAGAAGCAAAGTGAAGTGAGGTGAGGAGAGGAATGCGAGGCTGGGGAACAATGCAAGATGACAGTGTGACTCAGGTAGAGATACCTTCTCTACTTAAATGTGTGTGTGTTGGCCCTTACAAAGCGGCTCAAAAGATAAACACAAACAGCGGGGCAATACGAGTACCAAGTAACCCTCCGTTCCTCTGGGTACTTGGCCATTTATGGCACTTGTCGTGGATGGATATTGGCTACGGGATATGGAATACACATAGAGGCCCAAGCCTAGACATGAAGAGAGTTCCAATGTTTGAGGAGATACCTGTGTGTGTGATTATTTCCGGCGATTTAAATGCAAGACACACACGAAGCCAAAGTCAAAGTCTACGTCGGCCTGCCAAGATTTATGAATCAACTGATTCTGACAAAGATCTTGGCACTTTGGAGGGAATTTATTATGCGTCCGAGCGGATTAAGATTGAGATTTCCATCTGCGATGGCTAATAAGAATAATGATACCCAGCCCAGCCCAGAAGCTCCCAGAAGAAATGCTTAAATTTCATTTTAATGGTCGGCAATTTGAGCTTGAAGAGCTTTAGGCCAATCTCGGGCAAGGGATCAGATTCAATTCGAGCATTAATTTCCGCCCAAATGAAGAAAGAGCTCGGAATGGAACTAAATAAAAGCGGGTAAGTAGTATCTGGCCAGGAGATAACGAGCCTCGGCCCAATTGCAGTTAATTTGACACCGAGTCTAAACGTGAATCCGACTGCGGGATTGCGATCTCTCTGCAGATCGGGATCGGAATTGGGATCGGGATCGGGATCGGGATCGGGCTAGGGTGAGCAATAATTGGGCAGCAGATTCAAGCCAGAACCGAGCCAGAACCCAAGCCTCCCTGCAGCTGTCGGGCACCGTAATTTGCCAAGGTAATTACGCCCGGGCAGCGATAGATCGCGAATCTAGCACGTCTCTAATGATGCAGTCAAAGTCAATTCTAGTGTTTGCCGGGACTCTGATGGCGATCGAGATCGAGATCCAGATGGAGGGGATGTGGATGTAGATGCGGACGCCATTCCCGGAGGATGTGATGGGGCTAACTCTAGTTATTTGTTGGCACCTAACATCCCTCCGGCCAGTTAGCAGGCAAATCATTATAATGGTGATGGCGACTCGGGATAAGCAGAGGGAAATTGATAAAAAGTCGGGCCAGGAACCCAGGTACCCAGAACTGGAACGAGTGCAATTCAGCCGTTGGGTAATCGATGAGTGGAGAGACCAGCTCCCAGCAAAGACAGAAGACTGGAAGATGGGAGACTAAAGACTGGAGACTAAAGACCGGGGAATGAGGATAGAATCGAATCGATGCAAAAACACCGAGCAAAGTTAATGACTGCGACTCTGATTCGGATATAATGATGGGAATGCATCATTCCTTGACTCAGACTTGAATCTTCTTCAGTCTTTCTTTATCTTTTTGAGATTTTTTTTCTTCAGGCTTGGCTAGCTCTTTATTTGCAGTTCCTTGGAACGTCTTTTGTTTACTTGTTAAATGGAAGAAGGTAGGAATAATTATGGGTTATTCCCGGAGATTGAATTATCATTTACTGGCAGAGGTAAGCCGCCAATTAGCAAGGCATTTTAGAGAGTACAGTAGGCTGAAAACTTGATTAATCCATTCCAAGGAAAGACGCTTAATTGGCGAGTCATTACGTTGATGAAAACACAGTTTGCACTTAAAATCTTCAGATGGGAAAGGAATAATTTAAAATAATGGTTACAAAATAAAGCTTTTCGGAGATCGATCGGGGGATATATATTTTTTTATAGAAGATCAAAGAGTAAGTAAATGAGCTTATAAAAAAATATGTTAAGAAGAATGAGTGGAAGATTTTGAAGATTTTAAATATTATGTTTTCTTCCTTTACAATAAAAGCATTTATAAAATATAAATAGGGGGTTTCCGATAAAAAAGAAAAAGGGTTTTAAAATCAACCCACAAAATGTGACTTTACTGAAAATTAGTTATCTAAAATATTACAGGAATACCCATATATCCTTCAGCAAAGAACACACAAAAAAACACATTCCTACATATTAAATTTAGATATAAAATGGGTAGGGAACCCATCAATCAAATTTCTGTGACTTTACTAACCTGCAGCGCATGCCAAGAGGCTCAGCAGGCAGAAGAGTACGATTTTGGCCATCTTTCTTCGGCTGGAATGGAGTTGGGGGCGCGGAGCACTATCTGATTGCCGCTGGCGACGATCGGGGAATACGAATCGGGTTCTGTGGCTTTTAGGACGCGGCTTGATTTGGTGGCTCAAAGAGTTGTTGGGAGTTCAGCACTACACACGTCGCGTTCACTGCAAGCCTTCGTCGTCGACTGATCGCGAGTGTCCAAGAACTGCGGACCGAAGAAGAGACCGACGAAGAACAACCGACTCGCTGCTTCCAGAACCCCAGCGATTCCAGTTCCCAGTTCCAGTTTCCTCTTCCAGACAAACACACACAGCACAATACACAAACACACACACGGACTCTGACACAGACACAGATGCAGGGGCAGCGCGACTTGGGTTAATCCTTGGATCCCGGAGACTGGAGTTGGAGTTCGAGTAATTGGAAATGTTAGATCCGCTGAGCTTCTGTTCTGGCCAAGTTAGCGTTGCTAAGTGTCGGGTGGTGCCGAAAGCAGTTAGCTTAAGAAGGAAATTGCCGGATGGAGGAGCGGGTAGGAGAGTGTGGGACCGTGGAATCGTGGAAAAGAAAGAAGAAATAACCGAAAGACCAACTATTTGCTTATTTCATGGATGTGATTGGAAATTGGCCTCGCCTGCGCTGTATGTGTGCGTGTCTGGATTCTTCCTGAGCCGAAGTCAGTGCTAGACAAAGAGCGCAATAAAGCAGAGGCACACAAAAGCGGGGCTCAAACCGAAATATTAATGCACTGAGAGAAATGTTAAAAGTATATTAAGAAGAAAGTGTTTTCAAAATTTAAATTTTTATTTAAGATCTGTGTGGGGTTCAGCGACACAACTACACCCAAAAAAAAAAAAAAACAAGAGTTTAACCTTTCTACGCGTTGTCTTAAAAGTATACTCAAGCAGTATAACGAGTTTAGTATAGACTTTATACTTCAAAATATCAAATGTATACTCCAAAGTTTAGTTTTTATACTCTATAGTTTCAATTGTGTATTTTTGAGTATTATTTTTATACGAACCTGCATCGAAAATTCGATAACATATCGCGTTAGCTGGATTTTAGTGCTTTTCTGTTTGTCGCGTTAGTGATTATTATGAAATATTGGTGCAGATGAGTATTAAATTTATACTTTCGTAGTATTAAATTGATAAGCATCTTATTAAGAAATTTTTCATACTCAAGAGTATAGAACTCATGTAACAATCGTATAGGTTCTAAGATGATTTTTTTTTGGGTGTATAAATTCCCAATTCTAAGCTCTTAAGATGGCAGACGAACCAAGTTTCTATTTTAGAATCCCCCCTTTTTTCCAGTGTACACGCACACCTTTGAATCCGACTGCACGCCGCTGTCTTCATTCCAATGGGAGTCGGAGCCGCGGTCGACGTCGCTGCCGTCGTCAGCGTCGGCGGAGTCATCGCAGTCCATTGTTAGTTTTGTTCTTTCTCCCACAACGACGCTTTGGTTTTGAGTTTGGGTTCTTTCTGCTGGTTCTCCCTCCTCTCCTGCATCGCTTCACTCTTTCTCTCCGCCTTACCTCTTACCTGTAGGGCTCGCTGCACGTTTGTCCCCCCGCTGCCCGGCTCTGCCCAGGTTCCTCTGGCAGGGCCAGGGCCCGGACCCCTTCCAACGCAATGTGGTCCCATTTCCATTAATTTGGTGCGCTATCGCGACGCTGAGTCGCCGTGGAAATCGCCGCTTTTGGCCGCGTCTTTTACTCACTTTTGCTGGAAGCGTGAAGTGTAATAATAATAATGATCTTCTGCTTTGCATTTTGACAATATTTCTCCGCCGTTCTGCGGGTGCCAGCCGCAAAACACGACTTATTTCGGCCCAAAAAAATACAGAAAAAGAGGGAATATGATAAATGTGTGCATGTGTAATTAAAGGCAGCTTTGCGGCTTCTCTCTTTTGGCTTCTGGCTTTTAAGGTCTGGCTTGGAGCTTTCTAATTAACCTTAGAACCTGGAGAAGGATAAATATTGGTTTAATGATTATTAATAACCGAACGCTTTAAGTGGCTAAGCGGAAATTAGCCACCAATTAGAGAAGTTCGAACAAAAAAGGGGAACGTTACACGGAGAAAAGTACACGTACCCCAGGGGTTTCTTGCTCTTCTTTCTAATCGAATGTCGATCGCATTATGTAAAATATGTGTCACAAAGTATTTAATTTCCTAGGCTTAACAGTTTGATGGAAATTTTGTTGATGTTGTTTTCAGAAAAAGACTTATTTTGGGGGAATTTTTGTGCAGTGCATAAATTGCATCTGGGTATCGATACTATTTATATTATCCCCGCTTCAACGACTTTACGGCAGTACGCCCTCTCGGCTTTTATCACTCCCATTTGATTCCGGCTTAATTCTAGCTTGGCCAATAGTTAATCCCATTCGACACATCGCCGATCGGCGGTTGCAGGCTATAATTATGTACGCGTTGGGCTAAACATAATAATGGCCAAGTGATTAACAGTCATGGGAAATGAATGGGCCGCAATTTCCCAGTTTGGAGCGCGGAATCGATGGAACGGAGTATCGGCGGAGGACCTGATGCACCTGGAAACCTGTGCGTGCCCATTGCAATCGAAACTTCTATCGCAAGTACAACGCACCGAGATTTTGGCCCTTCGACGAGGGTTTTTGTTGCTTTTATTGGCTTTTTGTGGCTTTTTGTTGGTTAAACTGCCGCCGGGTGGACGCCGCCGCGTCGACGCTGTGACCGCGACGCACATTGGAGCTTAATGTGACCACCGCGAACTCCTTGCAATCTGGATTTCCAGCGGGGGGAAGCGTTGAAGGGGGGGGAGGAACTATTGGATGGCCTTCGCCTTAACAGCATTCATCCATCCATACTCGCGGCTGCCGCTGCCGCTGCTTCTTCTTAGCCTGATCTTCTGATCCTCACCATTTGTATTTGTGTGCGAGTGGCTGCACTGAGAGAAATATAAAATACTGTAACAAAAACTGTATATAATTAAATTGTAATTTTATTCTATGAAGTTATTTGTTCCATTTAAATATTAAGCAAATATGTATATTATTTTGAAAACCAAAAATGAACTCTAAGTCTTTCGGGCAAGTGTATAAATAAAGCGGATTTCGGAATGCTAATATGACTTGATGTGATCTTGATAAATTTTATTTTATGATCGAGCAATAATGTTGATCATAAAAGGGTTCGATAGGGGTAAGATTTTTCTCCGTGTGTGTTCCAGGCGTCATCTTCTGCTTCTTCTAGTCGCCTCCCCCTACTCGCCCTCATTCTCCTCGCCCGTCTCATCGTCTTCCTTGGCCTCCTTCTCCACCTCCTGGTCCCATTTCATTGCTAGTTGCTGTTCTTGTTCCTGTTGCTTGTTGTTTTTGGTCTAAAAATAAACTCGGCACCAGATTGAGGAATTTAATTCGCCTTTTGGTAGAAATCCTCGACTTTGGTTTTGCCAACGGACTTTGGTGCGGCTCTTCTTCCTTTGCTTTGCTTCGCTTTGCTTTGGTCCCTCTTCTCGCATATTCCTTCGTTCGCCTTGCTCTGCTTTAGGGTGGACTTCAGTGGCAGGCCAATAGCTGTTATTTGCAATGCTTAGTAATGGCTTTTCCAGCTCCCCTTTTGAGGGGTCCACCCTAATGTGTGTGTGCGTTGCTCCTGGGTATCCACATCCATTTTAGCGTCAAGTTTAGCGATGATGCTGATGATGACGACATGGACATGGCATCTGGCCAAAAGGAGAGAGAGAGAGAGGGGTGAAGAACTAATACACACATTTTCCGCCTGGGATCAAAGGATTAATGTGAAGCGGGTTCTGCGGCTGAGAAATGACACTCAGATATTCTTTTGAGGCGGACATCGCGCATTTCCACTTGCCTGCGTTCTAATTAGAAGACTCCACTGATCGTACAAGTCTGCGCATGTCTAGTGTCCTTGGCGGCACGAAGGTCATCGGCATTTGCATCGCGGGTCACACACACACACACACACACAGGCCGTCGTGCGGGCCAAGCCCACAAAATCGCAGAAACATGACCAGCAAGCCGATCAGGAGCGAGTCGCTCCGATCCGATCCGATCCTAGACCATCCTCGTCGATCCCCAGTCCCCAATCCCATTCGATCCGTTCATGCATAAATTCATGTCCGATTTCCATTTCCACTCCCCCTTTCGAGTGCCATGAGTCATGTGCATTGATAATAAACTTATTAAAATATGCAAGGTTTTCAATAAATGTTGTCGTTCTGTGGTATGGTTTTCTTTTCGGATGTTAGTGGGGTATATAGGGCCAAGGGACAGGATCAAGGAACTAGAAATATTTAAAGATCTTAAGAGTTCTGACTGCAGGAATTTTAGACTTAAATGATCTTAGATTCTGAGAGCTTATTATACTATATTTTAAGAAGAAAAGAGATAGAACTGTGATTGTCCTCAAACCCTTCCAAAGTTTTAAAATCTTCGATATCCGATTAAAGATCTTGTCAAAGAGCTCCCATTTATCTTAGATTTACAGTAGTTTTCGGACATTGCCAGTGTTGCCACCAAGATGCGACTGGATTCAGTTGGAAACTGTAAGGCACAACCAGTGTTACACCCTCCAATGCTGATATCTTTACTTAAAAATATCAGAAAATGTTTAAATTCCTAATAGACTTGAAATGACCCCATAAGAAGAATCTATTATATTAAAATCCCTAACCCCTATAAAATGACAAAAGTCAGTCCCAAAATCTTAGCAATTTGCCATAACTAGACCGATCTCTTTGGCGCTTTCCCAAATCATTATCCGCGTGGCCAAAAACGAGGTAACCCAAAGCTCCTCCCGCCTCCAACGAATGGCAATTGGCCTGCTTCGACGCTGGCTTGGACTTCTTCTTACTCCTGCTGCAAGCTGCAAGCTGCCAGTTCCAGCTCCAGCTCCCAGGTCGCCTTGACCATAACCATATCAACGGTAAATAATTTCGATCACAAAGCAATGGAGCTGAAACGAAACGAGAAACGAAACCAAATGAGCATTTGCCGGAGGATGGGGATCGCATTGGAGTGGGCTGAGGATGGTGATGGGGATGGCCAACTGGCAATCAAACGGGGAGAAAAGAGGCAATGGAGAATTGGGGACAACGGAGGGTACATCAGAGGAGCCTCGCTCTTCCACGTCATTTCAGATTCCATGTCAAAAGGTGAAGCCAATTCAACGTTTTCTGGCGAACTGGGCAACAGAATCACGACCAGAACAACAACATCCACATCTAGCCAACAATGGCAACTAACCGCATCAACACGAAAATCACCAAAAAAAAATAAAAGAAGATGGTGGAGAGGAGACCCAGAGCCTGGGGGAATTCCATAGGGGATTCGGATGATTTCCACTAATTTGTGAGTCGCGCAACTCATTGACCCATGCATGATCTGCTTCCATTCCCGAAAAATCCGACTTCAAGCAATGTCTCAATTCGATATAGACCAGAGAGACACAGAGATACTTGGCCCGATCGCTGGTAATGCCCAGACAAATGGCCAAAGATCTTCTCATGTCGCTAATACGGCCATTAGACCTAAACGGTTTCGAGCTGGAGTCGGAGGTGGAGGTGGAGTCGAGGCGAGCAGGAAACCGAGAGGCATTCTTAATGAAGGGAATCAAATAGAAATGAAATGAAAGAAAGACGGAAGTAGACTTTTATGTGCAGACACCGCCGCTCGCTGGCCAAGATTATAGCCAAGTTGGAACGTTGGCAGGGGCTCATTTGCGAAATTGAAATGCCACTGCCACCAGGTTACATACCTCTATGCGGGTGCGGATGCGAATGGTGTTCAGGTGGCGTGGGTGTGGGTACGGGCATGGGTCTCGGTCGCGGTCTTGGTCTTGGACTCGGCCTCTCGCCGGGTTCAAGCACCTCTCTGAGCCATGACTAACCGAATGACTGATAGCTGGAGTGCGGAGCATGGAGCACGGAACACGGAGCTGCCGACTGCTATAATAGAGTGCCCGTGCCCGGCCCGATTCTGCACTTGACCGATGTCCAGAAAACCCCAGAACCCCAGAACCCTAGAACCCAGAGCGGGCCACATAATTACATGCCATCTCCCGCTGCTCCACCCTCTTTTCTCACTCCAGTCAGTGACTTTTCCACACGGAAATAAAATAATAGCATTTTCAGTGTGGGAGGAAACCACATGGCATACCCAAGGTGTATTATAAACTATTGTTACAATAACTTGATGAACTCTGAGACCACAATAAATTTTGGAATATATTCGTTATAAACTAGCTGTATTTTTGCTCAACAATAATTACTTCAAGTTGTAAAATTCTATAAAACCAATTTTCAGCAATAATTAAAAAGATTCACAGATCACATTAATTATGTGGCAACCCTGTCCTATTAAATGGTTTCGTACTCTTTTATGTCTGAATTAAACTCTTTTTTTATGGATTCTTCCCTTAAGATAATGATTGAGATAATGAATGTGAACAGCTAGAATAAGCTTATTGTGGATTAAAAGAGATTATTCAAACCAAAACCACACAAAGATCTTGTCAAAGAGCTGTTACCTTTCTTGGATTTACAGTTGCTTCTGACATTGCCAGTGTTGCCACCTAGTTGCGAATGAATCCAGTTGGGAATTGTAAGACAAAACCAGTGCTAACATACATTCTTCAATGCTGAGATTCAGCAATAATCAAAATAATATTAATCAATAAACATAATAATTAAGAAATAAATTAATAATATTTAGAAATCGTGTATAAGAACGGATTTACCTATCGAAAACCATCATTTAATAGGTGAAATATAATCTGATATTTCTAATTTTCAAAACCTTTTAAAGTAATTAAATTACAAATTCAATTTTCTTAATGTAAATCCCTTAAAACCCCCATTATTTCCCCCTGTGCACTCATTTCTCTGGCCAAATGCCGACACTGGAGTGTGTTTGTGTCGCCTACGATCGAGTATGCCATGGATGTGGATGCGGATGTGGATAGGGATGTGAAGGCATCGCAGCCTATATATGTGTGTGCATGTCCAAGGGGTATGTGCTTCTCACGACAGCAGAAGCCCGGAGCTGGAGCTGGAGCTGCAGCTGAAGCTGGAACATGCCGCCAGTAGCAGACATTGGGGCCAAAGGCAGAGAGCCAGAACCATGGCCAGATGCAATGCCAGAAACCAGGGGAGGATCAGGGGGCCCCAACACGAGCTTGATGACTATTATATGTGGGCAGAGGTCGGCGGGGTCGGTGCGCCGTGAACTTCTCATGAAAAGCCTAACCATGGGGAATTTAATAGTGCTTAGCACCAGCAGAGGACACCCGAGAACGAGAACGAGAGCGAGAGACGGGACGCGGAGATACAGATACAGATACAAATTCAGATTGGTAGCGTTCATTTGGCAGTCAATTACGGAGTGGAGATGGAGATGGAGGTGGAGCTGGAGCTGGCATGGAACGAAGTGGAACTCATGCTGGTAGCACCTGGCCATATTCATATTGTGGCCAGGCAGCAGTCGCGGATCAGTCAAAGTCAAAAGAGGGAAGGGAAAGACTGAATGAGAAATATGATTTCACAGATATTACATCTTTTAAAGTCGAATTTCCTTTAAGAAAAATGTACCTTTTAAAACCTCCGCTTAAAAGCTAATCTAAAGAATTTATGTAACTCGGAACTTGGTCCAGAAAGGTCACTGATCACAGCTTAATCTCTCATCTCGGCGATTGCGCAATAGGCAAAAAACCAGAAGGCGAACTGCTAATGATAATGATGCCCCCTAGAGAGGCAGATCTCTCTGTTTTTTTCCACTCAAACCATTTATTATTTATCAGACTCAACACTTACTCCAGGAAAAAGTACAAAAACAGCAGAAAGACGTAAAATTCCAGCATTCTAGAACTGGCACTGGACCTTAGGTGCTTCTCCATCTCCGCCATGCGCTCCTCCCTTTCCGGATGGACGACCTTGTGCTCCTGCAGATACCTTATAAGAGCCATCCTGTCCAACACGGTCATGTTCTGTACCTCCGGATTCTGCTTATCGATGAAGCTATAGCCCTCGCCGCCATACAGCAGGAACGAGGTGACCACCAGACCATAGTACTGACCCGTCTTGACACTCTCGTACTGGGGAATCTGGCAGGAGGAGCACAGGGCCTTAATCTCGGTGATGCGCTGGCCCATGGACCGGCTGTAGTTGTACTTCACACGCAGTCCCGACACCTGCAGGAAGCCACTGTTCTGGTGCTTGCTCCGCAGATGGGCCGAGTGCTCCAGGGCCTTCATCAGCTGGAAGCCACTGATGCGCGTGTAGAACATGTCGTGGCTAAAGGGCAGCACAGTGATCACATCCGCCTCCGTGATGGCTCCGGGGTCAATGGAAGCCCTGATGGCTGGGGAGTTTCAGAGTTAACTAGAGATCTCTGGGAACTCTTTACGCTTTACCTACCGCCCGCATTGATGATACCTATGGAGGCATCTGTCCAGATACTCCTATCCTCCAGGGTTTCCAGCACTCGAGCGTAGACAAAGCTGTCCGCGATGATGTTGCCAAAGTTGCACTCGCCATAGCCGCAGGTCTTGCGATCCCCATTCAGGAACACCGAGGTGGTGCCCACCACATGGCGCTCCATGTCATCGATCACCTGGCGATGCTGGCCCAGAAAAGCCTGGACATCTCCGCGGGGCTTGAAGCTGCTGTCCAGCAGGATGGGTTGGCCCTTGAAGCTCAGCAGGTTGCCGCCATTGTCGAACTGGAAAGGGGAAATATATTTTAAAGAAAATAATAAAAGGAGGTAGCACCCACTTCCAGTGACATCTTGCCCAGATACTTGGTATAGGCATAGGCCTGTAGGACGGGCACCTTTCTCCCATCCGGCTTCACCGCTATGGTGGGATACGGACCTTCGGAAACGTCCTTGGCTGGCGGCTTGCCCGTGTAGAGTAAGGTGTGCGATTGGCCACCCACCACCACGTCCACATCCGGACACTTTTTGGCTATTTCTATGTCCATTTCATAGCCCGAATGGCCCAAAGCTATAATTATGTTGACTCCACGTTCCATGAGCCTGGTGGCCTCCCTACTGGAAGATTTACGAGAGACTTAGAACCTTAATAAAGATATCTTTGACTGGACTTACTTAATGGCTGGTATCTCATTTTTGTAGATCACATTATTGGGCTGAGTCCGCTGCTTGGTGTCCTGCATAATGTAACCCACAATGCCTATCTTGCGATCGCCCTTGGTGATGATCGTGGAGTTCCTTAGCCTTGGACAAGCCTCCAGCTTGGGCTCCCTGTTCAAATTCATATTACAACTGACCACAGGAAAGTTAACTAGGTTTAAGAACTCGGCCAGATCATCGGTGCCATCGTCGAACTCGTGGACTCCTAGGGTCTAGGGGATCTTCCTTAAATACTTAGTTTATTTGTATAAGTTCTATCCTTACCATAGCATCAGGCGCTAGCATATTTAACATTTTAGCCACCATATTGCCTTGGTAGACCGTATACCAGGGAGTTCCCTGAAAGGTATCGCCGCCATTTAGGTACACCACAGGATCGCGTGCCTCTTGCCTGAATTTCTCCAACCTGGAACACAAAATGGAGCTCATTACACCCTCTTAGAGCACTCTAATCTTGGAGAAACTTACGCCGTGGCCACTCGACCAAATCCTCCATAGCAGTAGCCCCGCTCATCGTCGCCGGATTTGCATTTACCGCCCTTACCGGAAACGGGATCGTACCTCGCGTGCATGTCATTGGTGTGTAGCAGGGTGAACTTGAAGGCATCTAGGGAATCGATAGAGATCAGGATCAGCAGCAGGATTAGAGTCCCTGTTTCCTGCAAAGAAAATTGAAGCATTTTTGCTTGAATACTTTAAAGGAAACCCCTACTGAAGGCTAAACAAAAGAAGACTCTGTTGGGATAAACATAAAGTACGGCCTACTTTTGGGATGAAAAAGTTAAGTTTGGGAAAAGCCGGAAAATATGTTAAGGAATTTCTGATAAAGGAATTAAGATGTCCAGGAACAAGAAAGTAACATGAATAAATATTCGAAATCAATAATATTTTAAAATCTTGCTTTAATCTTCTCCTCATTGAAAAGTTTAGAAAAAGATCAGGAACCCTTTAACATTTTCTAATTATAATTAAGGAATTTCTGATAAAGGAATTAAGATGTCCAGAAACAAGAAAGTAACATGAATAAATATTCGAAATCTATATTATTTTAAAATCTTGCTTTAATCTTTTCATCATTGAAAAATTTAGAAAAAGATCAGGAACCCTTTAACATTTTCTAATTATTTTACTTTATGGATCACTTTTTTCTCCTTTCTAACTAAAAATCCCAGCTAAGGTATTTTTAATAAAGGAAACCAGAAAATAAATTAAATAAAAAAACATGTATAAATTGTCTAAATCTAAACTAATTTAAAATCAAGCTAAGATCCTCGTTTTTCACGTACCTTGAACTTTTTAGAAAAAGGTCAGGAACTCTTTATCATTTTCTAATTAAATTACTTTATTGATCACCTTTTTCCACCTTCCAACTACAAATCCCAGCTTAGCCCCAGATTTTAAACTCTTTACTAGTTTTAAATCATTTTTACTTCCCATTTTATTTTGTGATCATTTATTTCCTTAAAAAACTCCAATCTTTGGAGCTTTCCATTAAGTTATCTAAGACCTAGCTGCCTCTAGCTCAGCACTCGCCTTAGCAGGGATGAGATGAGGAGCAGGGCGACCGAGCCCATCAGTCCACTGGCGGCCGCCGACTTTGATTCCACGAAGACAATGCGACCCTCTATGCCCGGATTCACATAGTCGCGCTGCTTCAGGTACAAGGATACCGCCTCCTTGTCGTTCCTCTGCAGGCGCTGTGGCGTGTGCACCCCATCCCTGAACTCGTGACCATCTCCGCCGTCCAGCAGGAACTCTCCCACAATTACATTGTACGTGGCCGTGTCATTGAGATCGCTGTACTTGGGAACAGGGCAGGAGGCACATCGCACCTGGACGGAGACGATGCGCTGGCCCTCGGGCTTGGCGGCATTGATGACCACATGGACGCCGGACACTTGCAGGAAGCCGCCGTCCGAGTCCTTGCCCATCAGGGAGGCTCCATGCTCGAGAGCTCGCCGGATGGCCTTGCCCGTGATGGTGGTCATGAAGAGGTCATTGCCCCATGGCAGCACGGAGAGGATGTCGCTGCTGGTGATGGAGCCATCGGAGCGCTTCTCAATGGAGCTGCGAATGCCTGCGATTAAAAATATTAATTATAAATATTAATAATTTAAGAGATATAAGCTTACCTCCCCCCTGCATGAAGGAAATGGCTGCATCCGTCCAGAAGTCACCGCCCTGATCCTCCTGCATCCGGCTGAAGACCATGGCATCGGCCACCAGATTCCCCAGATTGCACTCCCTGGCCCGGCACTCCTCCTTCCTGCCCTCCAGGTACACCTTTGTGTGTCCCACCACCGACTTCTGCAGACGCGTGACATTCGGTCGGAAGACCTCCAGCAGCTCGAGGAGATCCTCCTCCTGGGCCACCGAAGCATTCAGCAGGATGGGCGCCCCATCAAACTGGATGAGGTTGCCCTCGGCATCGAACTGGACATGGAGGCGTCCCAGGTACTTGGTGTAGGCATAGGCCTGCACCACAGGCACCTCCTTGCCGCTCGCCTGCTTGATTAGCGTGGGATAGGGTCCATCGATGTGCTCCGCATCCGGCTGGACGCCATTGTAGAGGAAGGTGTTGGTGTGCCCTCCAATGACGATGTCCACCTCGGGACACTTCTCGGCTATCTCCTTGTCCTTTAGGTAGCCCGAGTGGCCCAGGGCGATGATGATCTTGATGCCCTGAGCCTTGAGTAACTGGGCCTCGGCACTGGGTGGGAAATATTCAAGTTAAAGGTAATCTTTAGGTAATATCCCACTCACTTGATGGACTCCACTTCCTCCTTGAACTCCACGTCCATGTTGAGGGTAAGTTGCTTGGTGTCCGGGGTGAGGTAGCCAATAACTCCCACCTTGGTGCCATTGGTCTCCAGGATGGTGGAGTGCGCCAGGTGCTTGGTGGCCTTCATTTCGGGAACCTTGGTCAGGTCCAGATTGCAGGCCAGCACCGGGAAGTTGACCTCGTTGAGAAAGGGAATCAGGCCCTCGACACGCTCATCGAACTCGTGGTTGCCCAGGGACTGGAATTTAGGGACAGAAGTTATTTATATCCTTTGAGGGAAAAGGGAAAACCTTACTATGGCATCGGGTTCCAGTTTGTTGAGGAAAGCACTGGCTATCTTGTCCTTGAAAATGGTGAACCAGGCTGTGCCCGTGTAGGTGTCCCCAGCATTCAGATAGAGCACGGAAAGACCTCCCTCCTGGGCCTCCTTCCGGTATTTGCGGACTCTGAGAGGGAAAAGATAATGATTTAATTAAAAGCAGAGCTGCTCACACAAAGCACCTGCGACCTAATGCACCTTCGGCTCTTCACACGAAGCTAGCCGAAGCTTTGTTCGGGTCTCAAGTGCCATGTGTGAGCATCGCTGACTTATTAGTAATTTCTGGTACTCACTCGTAGGCCACGCGGGCGAATCCTCCATAGCACTTGTCCGTGTGCGCATCCTCCGGGGAGCAGGTGCCACTGTTCACGCTCGTCTGCTCGAACCTGGCGTGCATGTCATTGTTGTGCAGGATGATGAACTCGGTGGCCACCTTGGGCTGACTGGCAATGGGATTGGCCAGGCTCCGCTGACCCAGGAGGGCCACCACTGCCAAAACCAGAGAGAACCAGTGCGACAGCATCTTTAACCTAGGAACGAATGACAATTCATTCACGAATCACAATAAAAAACCCCGATAAATGTTTCGCTTTAATCTTTACTGCTCACTAATGACTTTAAAAAAAAAACAGAAATTACACCTTACAGGCGCTATTAAGTCTGAGGTTTTTTCCAGCCACAGTGGGTACTCACTGTCTGAACAAACAATTGATATAACAATCATTCGAGTGGCGAACAGAACTTCATGTTCAGACTATTTGCAAATGGGCTTCGGGTATATTTTTAACCGTCCGCCTATGATAAACAAATCTTGTTTACACTCTCTCTAAAAAAATATTAATATAAATGGGATCCATCCCAGGCGTCACAACAGAACTCGGAAAAATAACAATACAATTAACGCGAGCGGTGAATCGCTCCACATATCCCCCACTTTAAGCGTAATTAATTTGCTTATAAAGCAAAAAAAAAAGAATATTTGATTCGTTCCACAGTAGGAGACACAAACCTTCGCACACTTAAATTATATTTCTGAGTCTGTACTTTGCTTCGAAATCCTTCGAAAATCAACAAAAATAAACCAGAGAGTGCCGTAAATTCCGGTTAAGCAAACAAACCAGAAAACTTGCCAGCAAAACAAATAAAACAAAAAAGCATAATTCATGCATGTGGTTATTCCCAGGTATTTACACAGAAACTGATTATTTGGCAAAAGTGCAGTGACCAGAACGTGAAATATTTCAATAAATCAAAAAAGAGTAAAGAAAAAAATAAATAAAGGTGAAAAAAGTTACGAAAAATGTGAAAAAGTTGCGAAAGAAATTAAAGGTGTAAACCTTTACTTATCAGAACCTGAACTGCTTGGTAAAAATATAAAGAGATTTTTTCATCAAAAGTTTATTAATAAAATGTACAAAATAACCCTATATAAAACCTCATATAAAAACGTAAATAAGCAAGTCCCTAAGCTAATAAATATTAATAATTAAATAAATACTAATCATTATTTTATAATTGCAAAACATTGGCTGCCACAACTCTGGAATTTCTGCTTCAGCTTTGGCTTGATTGAAAACCATTAAAGCAAACTAATTAAGCGAACAAATTAAGCTGCTTTTTGAATGAAAATGAAACCAAATAAACTTGGCATTCCGCCCAACAGTTGGCTTGAGTTTCAAAGGCGAGAAGTATATAATTATATCAAGTTTCACTTGCACTTTGTTCACGTTTTTTTCGGGGGAATCACTTAATGCACTTAGTCGCTGGCCATTGTTACGCGCTTAAATAATAAATTACTCCGCGCTCGTGGCGACACAATTGAAAGTGATATATTAAATATTTTTAAACAGAGTTTATCGCACGTTCTTGGCCCTTAATTGGCAATTATTGATACCAACTTGCAATAAATGTGTGTGGAAAGCTAGTTTGGTTTGCTGGCGTGTTTTTCGCGCTGCAAAAAAATATATAGAACAACCTTTGCCACCGATGTCTATAATCGCACTGACGGCTCTGCTTCGCGGTCTGCGGACGCTGCTCTCTGCAGCAGCAGCAGCTCTGTCGCAGCTTTTTGTTGCTGTTTTGATTCTTTAAATTATTATTTATTATTTTTTATGATTTTTATTTTTCGGCGACGTCTCGCCAGGCCACTTATTTTGCACTGGCACAGCTTTCTGTGGGCGCCTGCTGCACCTTTAGATCGAGTCAACCGGCAAGACAGCTTCCCGCTCCCGCAGGTGAGCACGAGATACAGATACAGTTACACCTACAGATACAGATACAGATACGGCCTCTCGGGAGACTCCTCTCATGCGTTACGTGGCCTTACGTTGCGAGATGCGTTACGTGGCGAGAGTGGAATCCGCCAATTTATGTCTTATCAATCGCGAATCGTAAATCATGTGCGAAAATAACAGCAGAGGGCCTTTAAAGTCAAAGATGGGAAACTAAAAAGCTATAGGCATATGATTTATAGTTAAAGGTTATACTATTTCGTATGGAAATATGATAAATATCAAATTTATCTATTCCGGAATATAATTTTAATGGTTTAACTTAAGAATTCGGTATGAATCTGGATAGAAATTATATTTTATAAGATTAATTTATAATTTATATTTCTATTATTATTATTATTATATTATTTATAATCTTAGGGCTTAAATTAATATTAATAAATGATTATCTTAGTTAAAATCAAAATTTTATAAGAATGTGATCCCTTAAGTATGCCATTTCATATATTTTAGAATATTAATTTAATCATTTTACGAATAATCTTTAAGAATTCCATATTAATTAATATAAAAATTATATTATATAAGAACAATTTTATTATTTGAAAGTTTAAATTAATATTAATGTATCATGATCCTATTTACGATCAAAATTTTATAAGAATGTGATCATTAAACAGATATAACAAGCACGCTTTTCCTGGAAATAGTATCTTAGCTAAGGGGTTTTAGTTCAAAGCATGCTTTTAGCTTGAATCGATTGTTTTAGGTATTCAAATAAATAAATAAAATATTAAAAATATTAAAATATTATTAAATATTCAAAAATAATATTAATAAATCGGATATAATCATTTTTCTAACCCCCTTAAGCTTTCTCTCAGTGCCTGAATGGCAGATCAAAGCACACACGCAGATCCGCCATCTCATTTCCTCTCAATGACGACTAACTCAAATTAAAATGTAAAATATCCGTGGCAAAAAGTTAATTATAAATGAACACTTGCACTGGAAGGGAGATATAGAGCGATCGAAATATATACGTATAGTTGAAAGGCAGACAAATATACCCTAACTTCGAAGAGGGACATATGTATATTTGATCTGAAAAAGAAAGTGTTTTAAAATTACAAATAATAAAATCAAAAGTCTAGACACATTTCCTTTAATATATACAAATATGAAGAGCACAATGTGTATTTACCCCAAAAATATAAATAAACATGCTAGGGAAAATAATGGCAGATTATGAGCAAATTTTTTACATGATTAATGAGTCTTCGGGGTTCTAAGATATGTATATCCCATTCAGGTTTATTTAAAATAAAATATAGTGAAATGTATCTATCAATCTATCACTCTATCCTGAGAAAATATATTTGTTAAGTCTTGGAAATGTTTTCAAAGAAATTTGATTTTAGAAAATATATTTGTTAAAACTTGGAAATGTTTTCAAACAAATTATATTCTTGATACTTTTAAAATAAACTGCATTATGCTTTTAGAAGTGCTTTAGTTTAATTTAATAAATAAATATATGGACTCTCTATCTACTTCTTTATAAATAATAAATATTTGCAAATCTATTATTAAATTCTTCTCTCAAGATTGTTATTACAAAAGCCTTTTTATAGATAACTTGCTGACTTAATGCTTTCATAGAACTAATAAACATCCATAATTTCCCAGAGGAATTTTATACTGGAAGCTCACCCAATAATAACTTTAGAACATAATTTTCCACAACATTTATTTGCTATTTCCTGTGTGTGATAATAAAAGTGTGTGATTTGAGGCATAATCCCAGAGCAACCAGACTCAGATTTGAACTAATTACTAATTATGTAAAGTCCGGCTGCCGGGACCTCAGAGGTATATTACGTTAAAGAAACTTGCTCTCTAGAAGATTCTCGTCAGCAGGGAAGAGAGCAGGAGCAGGCCCACGGAAGCCACTATGCCGGCGGCGGAACCATCTCCTCCGGCCTTCTCGTGGATCACGATTCGCTCCTCGATCTCGGGGTAAACAAAGTGGCGCTGCTTCAGGTACTCCATGGTGGCATTCAGCTCGTTCCTCGGCAGCCGCAGGCTGTAGGGATCCACCTCCTCCGTGAGGTCGTAGCCATCGCCGCCCTCGAGTAGGAATTGTGGAACGATCACCAGGTACAGCTGGGTCTCGTTCACGTTCTGGTAGGAGGGAACGGTGCAGTTGGAGCACAGGACTTTGGCGGAGACCACCCGCTGACCCTCGGCGTTGTTGTAGTTGTACTCCGCCCGGAGTCCGGACATCTGTAGGAAGCCACCGTTGGAGTCCTGCAAGCGCACGCTGGCGGAGTGCTCCAGGGCGGCCAGGAGCTTCTTGCCCGAGATCCTGGTGAGATACAGGTTGTTCTCGAAGGGAAGAACGGTGAGGAGAGTGGCTCCACTAATGGCGCCATCAGTGCCCTTTTCCACAGAAGCTCGGATGGCTAAAGGGGATTGTAAGGTTAGCAGTTGGTACTTTTTTCTTTCCTTAAGTCGACTTACCCCCTCCCTGAATTATGGCAATGGAGGCATCCGTCCAGTACTCGCCACCCTGTTCCTCAATTACTCGACTGTAGATCATGGCATCCGTGACCATGTTGCCCATGTTGCACTCCCGCATCCGGCAGATGCTGCCCCCTTCGAGCAGCACCTTGGTGTAGCCCAGAATCGTTTTCTCCAGCTCCTCCACCCCCGGACGGTATTCCGCCAGCAGATCCAAGAGATCCTGCTCCTGGGCTACCGAGGCATTCAGCAGGATGGGAGCTCCATCAAACTCTATGAGATTGCCCTCGGCATCGAACTGAAAGGATAAGAAATCTATGAGATTACAGGAAAATATATATACAACCTCTAATTCTTACCTGAACATGAATCTTGCCCAGATACTTGGTGTAGGCATAGGCCTGGACCACAGGCACCTTCTTGCCGCTCGCCTGCTCCACTGTCGTGGGATAGGGACCTCGGACTGCCTCCGGATTGGAGTCGCTGGGATCGGCCACCGGCTGGCTGGCATCCAGGAAGGTGTGCGAATGGCCACCGATCACAATGTCCACCTCGGGACAGTTCTTGGCGATCTCCTGGTCCTTCTGGTAGCCCGAGTGACCCAGGGCAATGATGATGTTGATGCCCTGGGCCTTCAGTCTCGCAGCCTCGGCACTAAGTTTAAAATTTAAGATTTAACCTAGTCCAGGCTAATCCCTTAGCTTCACTCACTTGATGGACACAATCTCCTCCTCGTACTCCACTTTGTTCCGAAAGGCCAGGGTCTTGGTGTCGGGCGTGAGGTAGCCGATAACGCCGATCTTCACGCCGTTCGTCTCCAAGATTGTGGAGTTGGCCAGCTGCTTGGCGGCGGCCATCTCGGGCACTTCTGTGAGATTGAGATTGCAGGCCAGCACGGGGAACTCCACGGCATTGAGGAAGGGCACCAGGCCCTCCACGTTCTGGTCGAACTCGTGGTTGCCCAGGGACTAAAGGAGATTACGGGTATTTAAATATAGAATTTGTAGAATTTAAATGATGAGTAAACCCCACTTACAATGGCATCTGGGGAGAGCATGTTCATGAAGGCACTGGCTATCTTGTCCTTGTAAATGGTGAACCAGGCTGTGCCCGTGTAGGTGTCACCCGCGTTCAGGTAAAACACGGGAGTGCCACCCTCCTTAGCCTCCTGGCGGTACTTGCGAACTCTGATAGGAAACTCTTATTAATTACTGAAGGCAGAGGTGCTCACGCATGGCACCCGAGAGCCTTTCACACGAAGCTTTGCTGAAGCTTAGCTGAAGCTTTAACGAAGCTTTAACGAAGCTTTGCCGAAGTGCTCTGGTGCTTTGTGTGGGCAGCTGTGTCTTTTATGGTTACTTACTCATAAGCCACTCGTGCAAATCCTCCATAGCACTGATCCGTGTTGGCATCCTCCTGGGAACAGGTGCCACTGTTCACGTTAGTCTGCTCGAACCTGGCGTGCATATCATTGTTGTGCAGGATAATGAACTCGGTGGCCACGTCTGCCAGAGGAACGATGGGATTGGGACGGACTGCAGGGATAATTAGGGCCCAGACTAGGCAGCAAGTGGCGATAACAACACTCCGGGCAGACATCATTTTTGGGCTGAAATTAAAGGTATTATCAGTGATAGGTGATGAGATGTGGGTGGTTATTAACACTGATTTGTTCAACATATAGAGCCTTTTGATGTATATTGCATATGGGCCTTATGGCGAAAATGTAGATAAAGTAAATAACACAGTGTCTAATAAAGATAATGTAATATTTCACACAATTTTTTTAACAGAAGAAATACTATCTATTATTTCACATTTATAATTGTTAAGACAGATGATACAAATTCCTCAAAACAATACTATCTTAGAATTAATTTAAGACATAGATTAGGACATTAATAACCCGATCATTATCTACTATTTGTTAACTATAAAACCGTCGTAATAAATCTGGATTTTCCCTCCTCCCCACCTGAAGGTCCTTCGCGACACGAAACCCTTATCATCCACTACCGAGAGGCTAGTACCAAGTATATTTATCAATCACGAGCTGGTACAGAAATCGCAATTCGAGTCATTTGCTAGTTTATTGACGCCTTAAATCTAATCGCCGCTTATCACTCTGCGTGTGCGAAAACACACAAATCCCCAGCCCATTCAGATCGAGGGTAATATGTATTTCTTGCCGCAAGTCACTCGACCGACTCCGGTTAACTGGTTTCCAATTAAACTCGGAAATGAGCTCGGCTTGGCATTGGGCTTTCAGAGCTTTCTCGGCTCAAAGAAATAAAACTCTGATACTCTGATATTCGAAGAGTCCACCACCGAAAGCGAAACCAAAATCCGAACCACGATCGCTTACTTACATGCACTCGTCGCACGGTCCGCGGGCCAACTGACCGACCGACCCACCGAAATGGCCGAGAGCCCGCTAACCGTTATAGCCGCCGAATAAACCCGAAAAAAAAACACGGAAAAAACAAAAACAAAAGCAAAGCCGAATACCAAAAACAGTAAACCGAAAATTTACTGTCTCGCGAAGCGGACTGATTACGATAAGGCCTCGCGTTTTGCGGCTCAGAGCAGCCGACAACGTCACTAACTGGGCTATATCGACTGGCTGCCTTTGCCATCCGCCATAGATGGGAATATATATTTCGCCGATATTCTGGGAGCCACCAGAAGCGCACTTATCGCGACATAATCGGCCAGATAATCGTTGATATCTACCTGACTCATCGCCACTTGTACCATACAGGGGCAGGTACTTAGCCAACGCGACGCGACATGGCCCAAAACGCGACATTCCCACGCCGAAATATGGATTGTTCTGACAAAAAACAAGTACAGTGAAGAGTGCTTGGAAAAACTACCAGGCAGAAAGGCTATAGCTGGGAATATGTAGAGACTGTTCTAGAAAGAATATACAAAAATTGCGTTGGATTTTAATTTAATTTAAAAAGGTGTCTAAAAGTATGCAATGGACTTTATTGGGTCTTAAATTTCATTGTTAATTAAGTTCTTCGACAGAAGTAACACTTTAAAGAATAATATGTAAAGGATTTCAGTACCAATACTATTTAACTATTAGTTTGCAAGAAACCTTGCATACTTTTTGTCGCTTACGTTGAAGGAATTATCTATATGAAAACTATAATATATACCTTGTTTACCTGTAATGTAAGCAAAAATTGGTATATTGTTAGTTCTATTGGTATATTGTAGTTACCTTTCCAAGGTAAGAAATATCTTTCTAGTCCTGGAAATAATGTTTTTGACATGAAATCAGGGTTAATTAAATTTAATTTCATATAAATATAACTTAGATACAATAAATATGAAATTAAAATAATATAATACCAACTTGATCTTTTTAAGAATATTTTTTATAATATCTATAAGGAATTGCACATTAATTATGGAATTTTAGAACATAGGCTTGTCAGCACTGCTGGAAAGTATTGTACTTATACTGTCCGTGAGCCGGCAGAGGTTGAGCAGAGAAATTTACAGACTTGCGAGTCAAAACAGTGGGCCACGCTTTTTTATAATGCTGAGCTATAATATATGCATGTACATATAATCCTTAACTGTAAATAATAAATAAAATGATACAATTTTTTATATACTTTAAAAAGAATTTAATCCACAAAACTTGGTTATTCAGGTGTTTTAAAAGAAAGTATTTGCATGTCGTCAAGAACCATTTTGCTGACTAACCCAGCTACCGAAGCTTATGCTCTTGTTCAAGCCACCATATCATATATCATGAATGTTTATTGTTTATTATTTAAACAACAGCTCTTAGTGCTCACAATGACACAGTAATTATAGAATAAACTAAGCGAAAACTAAAAGTCATTAAAGTCATACAAATAATTGAAGTTTCACTTTTAGCTGACGTAAAAAGAGTGATATATCTCCTTGAATATAATTACAGCCAAGTATATAGAAGGTACAATGACACCACGTTCCCTTTCGCGAGCACTCACTGTGATTTGCCACAACTACGATAGCTCCCGGAGCCGCGTTACCCGATCTTTGTTATTAATTTCTGAAAAACTCCGGCAAGACACTTGTTCCGCGAACAGGAGGCAAATTCCATTGATGACAATGAGGCCCGCTTGTTCCGCTGTTTTTATGGCCGCCGCAAAGGGGAAGATAGATAGTATTCGGAATTCGGGGAGATTTATAGGCATCCGTTTCGGGTACATTACTTTCCGAGTTGCATGTGCATTTTTTTTTTTGTTTTTTTCAGAGAGATGAGAAGATCACAATTGGGTGCTGAGCACCCACACACCCTCCGACTGCCCAATTACGAGTATATCATCTGCTGCCACTTGTCGCGTGCTTTCCAAACTGTTCAATCATATAAAGTATATGGGGTATATAGGCATATAGCCTCGCACTCACACACAACAGCTGCGGCTGCTGCGATGGATGGATGATGTATTTACTGTCTGCGGTCTCGAGCAGATACTTCAGGCCGGCAAACGGCAAAAGGTACAACTTTCCCGCTCTCGTTGTTGCCTAAAAATATATCTTTAAAAAAAAGATACAATTGAGTGTAGGTTCGAAAATAAACACTGGATGCTTCGATGCTTCGGTAAAGTTAAACGCCAAGAGAGGCCACACAGCTAGCGGAATATTACACAATGTCAAGTGTGCGATAATATAGAGCGATAAAAATAATATATATGATCAAATTATGAGAGGCCGCCCTTTGCCACATTGTTTATCGTGTAAATATTGTACCTACTATTTGCCCGACTGTTGAAAGAGATTGATTGCGGATTGCAAGCGACGTGATTATATTTAAATTCATTAACAACAATATGCTAAGATAGTGCCAAATTCACAGCCCCAAATCAATCCAATAACGCCCAATTTCCGCCAGCCATAAATATGAATTGATTGCCATCAATAGCTCCGACTGTCAGTCGCTAAAAAAATCACAAAAAAGCCTCGCGTCTGACGCTTTTTTGGCAGCCCTTAAATTAACTATCAGCCATATCGATTGGCATTTATGTCACTCACCTTTCCGCGGCTGACAGGCAGGCCCATAAGCTCTGCTCTCGCCATGCCAACGGCAGTTACTCGATTTGCATTGCCATGGCTACCCGTAATTTCTCTCAGTGAGCCGAGTGTAGAGGTGTGCACTTATCATTGCAATGGCAGGTCAAAAACCAAACCCAAACTCGGCTCGCTCAGGGCAGGGCCGCCGATCGAAGAGATGAATGTGAAGCGTGCCAGCTGCAAACGCTCCAAGGGACCGGCACTAGCTACTCTTCAATGCCCTACGGCTATGCAAAGGCTGTAAAATTAATGAGTTCCAAGGAAAAATAAGGTTTATAGAATAATAAAATTTAAAACACAAATAACCCTTTTTTAATGGCATTTATGATGCAAAGTTGAACAATAAATAATCTTTTTTTATGGGATTTATTATACAAAGTTTGATGAAAACCTTAGTTTTGTTTTTAGAAAAGGTAAAATAAACTAATATATACTGGTATCCATGCTATAAATATTAATGATAATGTATTTTCAAGCCTTCTGCTTGTCTTTGATAATCTTTGTATATAGTATTATTGGCATAAAGTCGCGTTTAGATTTATTTGTTTGTTATTTACTATTAGAATTAAAAATAATACATAAATTAAATCGAATAAATAAACTAGAAATCACCTGCATTTAAATTTGATTCAATATTGATTGATTATCAAAAAGGTTTTCTAATTAACTTTGTTTATTAATCAATGCATCATCTGCTCTTATTTTTCAAAGAAAATCAATTAAGGCGGTCATTGATCGGTGAAACCAGTTCCGAGTCATTAGCATACATTAAGTATATTATTGTATCGTTTTATTGATAAATAAATATATAAATCTTGGTTTTATTATCGAAGTTTGTATCGAAGTTTTCCATGTTTTTGCAGCAAAAAATCAAAATTGATTTTAAGTCGATTAAAATTGATGTCTAACCCCATTATAGAAGGCGGAAATGTCTAAAATGAAAGGAACAGAAGAAAATATATATTTTTTAAGGTCGGAGATGCCTGTTACATATATTTTCTGTACTATACCTTATGAGTATCAGATATTTAATCCAAACTTATAATTATTTAATAAATAGTTTCACAAAAAACATTAAAAAATTGTCTCTTTTTAAAGCTAATCTTAAATCCCAGAATTAACCCCATTACCTTTTTTATAGAGACCTACAAAATATGATGAAAAGCAGGAAACCCCTGTGTCGGCGATGCCGCACCGAAGGGCAATAACAGCCAGGAGACGGCAGCAACAACTGCAAGGGCGGAAAGGACGACCGGGGCGCGGTTTAGGGGCACAGGGGGATGGGGTATTGCCTAGAGATTGGGCGGAGGAAGGAACAGCGGAGGAAGGGAGGATATTCGGAGCGCGGCTGCTGCAGCCAGAGAGCGCCAGCTGAGGGTTGCAATATCCTGCTGCTGCTGCCGCCTGTGCCTGCGTCCTGTGCCTCTGCCTGTATCCTGTTGCCCTCCCGCTTCAGCTGCCGCAACTCAAACAGCTGCAACAATTTTTTTATTTTATTTTTTCGTCGATTGGGATTGTTGTCTTTAATTTCCTTTGGCGCGGCACATCCCCTAATGCCACTGCCACTATCTCCGGTTCCTGGCGCAGCTCGGGGTTGTTGGAGTTGCCAGTTGGCCGGGGTGCATCGCGCAGCTCTCAGTCGTGGCGATCGCCAGGTGAACGAAGGTTGTGTCGCGCAGAGTCGAGTCCGGACATAAAACCATATAAGCTAGAAGATTTGTAGACTTGAAGAGGATCATGTCGGGCAAACTGATCATGAAGCGCAAGCGAGCTAGCCAGGAGGAGCAGCTGCAGCAGCAGCAACAGCAGCAGCAACATCAGCAGCAGCAACAGGACGAGGAGCCAGCTCCTGAGAAGCGCCATCGTCCACTAACCCCGCCGGCTGAGGATCCCTCGGAGGATCGCCAATCCCCGCCAGATGCCACCAATCGAATCCTGCTGGAAGCCCTGCAAAAGATAATGGAACTGCAATCCGAACTGGATGCTTTTGAGCAGGATCTGGACGAGCGAGAGGACTACGCCGCCGCAGCAGCTAGGGCTGAGCTGGAGGATGCCGACAGCGATGGCGATACCGATCCCGAGGACGCCGAGGTGGCCGCCCAATTTGCTCCAGTAGCAGCAGCCGCCAATCCTGCCCAGCGCAGCCAGGCGGAGGCACTGGGCTTTGCCATGTGCGCCCGGGAAACGCTGCTGTTCCTGCAGAGCGAGGGTGTGCCCACGGAGTCGCCACTGTACCAGACTCTTCTCGGCAAGCTGGTGGGCCAGAGCGATGGACTGCTGAACGCCTGACAAGGACTATAAGCAGGAGGAGGAGAAGGGAGAATTTCTAGTCACTTTGCTGCGATCTCATTGCAAGTAAAAAGAGAGAGAGGGAGAGGAGGGATGATCACTCCATTCGGGGTTGGATCATCCCAGGGATAGAGATAGATACGTAATCCTAAGCTGTTTACTCTAGTCAATTATTGTGAAGCAATATAAAAATCCTAAGATACAACGAAGTAAATAAAATATAATAATAAAATAAATAAAAAAATGAAAGTTTTTCTATTTTTCTTTGCAACAAGAAAGGAATCTATCTTGGAAAAGCCCATATACCCTTGAAGTTAGCAATATAACCCAAGAGATCCAATGGCAGCTATATGATAAAGTCGATGGATTTTGATCAATTTTAATACTTGATTTTCAAATGGTCAAAAATAACTATATCCCAACTTATATCCATTTATGCTAAAAAATTACGAAGTAGTGATAATTTTTCAAATTGTTTCTATCATTCCAATGGCAACTATATGATATAGTCGATAAATTTTGATAAAAATTGAATCTTGACTACGAAACGGTAAAAAATATTCATATCCCAATTTATAAGCGTTTATCCTAAAAAATAACAAAGTTATGTTGATTTTTCTATATTTTTCTTTTAATTTGTATATCATTCCTATGGGAAATATATGATGTAGGTCACAGATTTTGATAAAATTTAAAACTTAGCTCTGAACTAATATGAATTAATATTCATTTATGTTAAAAAATAACGAAGTAATGTTGATTTACCAATATTTTTCTTTTAATTTTTAAAACGTTTCTATGGCACCTCTATGATAAAGTCTTCTGATCTGAATGTTCCCATCCAATTAGCTCTTAAAATGAGAGACTAGACGCACAAGGCTAAATCGACTAGGCTGTTGATGTTGATAGATAATGTATACACTTTATGGGGTGAAAAATGTCTCCCTATTACATTATAAAACCCTCCAAGGGTGGTTTTCCTCCTCCATAAATAAATAAAGAAAACACCCTCCTTCGATTCGATTTTCAATACATTTTAAATATATTTATTTATTTATTCATTTGTTTATTACTTGTGTTATTTGATTTTACATATAGTAATTAATGAGAATAACTCAATCGTCGTATATTATTAATTCTTTTAATTCATTTCTCGTAGGTATGTATATAATATAAGTGTATATATATTCTTATTGTTGTTAGGGCGGGGGCTTTGTTTGTTGTTGTTGTTGTTTGTTTCGGTTAATTCATTAACTTGTTACCATAAGTATTATATAATTTTTTGGGGGGCGACCTTGGAAGCGCCCCTAAAGTAGCATTTTGTTGTTTATATATATTATTTGTATCTGTATTAGTTTTATTCTGTATAATTTGTAACAACAATAATTATTTGTAATAAATGGTTGTAATTCCCTTTTGTTTGTATTATTTGTATTTTATATGATATTCCTTTAAAAACTAGATTTTAATTGTTTTCAACAATTTAACGTTTCACATTGGTTGTAAGTAAATGTTTCTCAGGGATTTCCCTCTTTTGTTGTTTTTGTTGTTTGGACAAGATATCGTTTATTCTTTTTATTCTTTTTAGGCGAAATAGTGTTCATTTCGCTGCGTTAGTAGAGTCATCAAATTAGGTTAAATATCTATAAAAAACTGATAATGATAATGGTAATATCTATAAATTGGCATTTCAATTGGTTATTTCTCCGACGATCACCTTCCTACATACATTTGGCACTCTTTCTTGGTTCTACTTAAGCTCTACGGAGGAGAGATTCCCTTTAATTTATTTGATAAATTCAAGAAATTAATTTAAACGAAAAACTTGAAGCTTGAGCTTGGCAACTGTCGATTATATGTTTTTAGTTTAACTTCTTGTTAATTATATAATTAATGTCCTGGATTAAATGGGGTTAAGTACATAGAATTATATCGTTAATTGCGTTAATTTTTAGTTCGAGTTAAGTCTGCGCTTTAATTTGTTGAACTTTATAAGTAAATCGAGTATTCTGTCTGTGTTTTATATTTTAAGTATTCTCGTTAATCTGTTATTGTTTTCGTATCTGGTGTCTCTCTTTTAGTAAAGTAATCATTTGCAGCTTTGCCCAGCTATGGACATTGATTCACAATAAACTTGTATATACTTTTAGTTACTTTGTAGATATATTTATTTGCTGAATGCTCGATTAATCGATTTAATTTAATTTTTAAGGTATTTTAAAGTTTAATCTGTTCGTGTCGGTCTCCGTTTAATTATGTAAATATTAGAATTTGTAAGTGTATATATATATTCATTATATTCTTTATCTGTACCGTTAGTTTCTGTTGCCAAATATATGCATATATAAATAAAATTATGGTTTAAATGTGCCCTCTGTATTAGTTATTATTATTATTATTAATATTATTATTATATTCTATTAAGTTACGATAATCTCATAGATTTTGTCTCTCCCCGCTGCTGCTGCTCCTGCTGTCCCTATACATATGTATATAGCTTTATCTTGCTCTGCTCCTCTGGAATCTGGGATCCCAGCGCCCTCTAATCGTTCAGGCTCTTGTTTGTATTTATTTTTGTAATATATCTTAAAGATGTCTTGTAAATAGAGAGTAAAAAACCGGACACAGTTCGAGTGTGTGTGTGGGGTGTGTGGGTGTGTATGGTGTGTATGTTTAATAGCCAACGCGAAAGCAAGCTTTCGACTTGTTGAGCCTCCAGCCTCATCGTGTTTATACGCCCATCCCTGCACGCGCAAAAATATATGTATAAATATATCTGTTATGTTCTGTATTCTGTATATGTTTTGATGTATATATCGTAAAGTTCATTTTGTCCATTTGTAAATACTCCTCCTTGCTCCTCCTCTAACCCTATGAATCGAGTGTTTAAAGTTTCTGTGATGTTGAGATGTTGTGGTTCTTGGAGTTCTTGGATTCAGAAAAACTGCACTGGCAAGAACGGGAATGTGCCAATGTGTAGCGAAGAAGGATTGTTAGCAGGTCTGTAAGAGAATGTTAATTTGGATTTAGAGAGAGAGTAATACCGGGTCCAGACAAATCAATAAGCCAAGGCTAATGGCTCTAAGCGGAGTTTGGATATGGTTTATAAAGCAAGCGAGTGGCGAGCCCAAAAGCCTCGATTATTCATTTGCAGAGACCCCTACAGACTAGAGCTGGGAAAAAACCGATTGAAATATCGATACTATCGATTCTTTTTTTTTGTCGGTCCAACATTGATTCTATTTTGGCAGAATCGATGTATCGTGAACCATTCATCTTTTGGATCATCAATGGCTTTTGAAAATGAAATCATTTCTTTTTTTTTGTTCTGGAAACGTAATTTATATTCTTTCGTTATTTATGTTTTAAAAACTTATAACTTTTCATTATTTATATTAAAGAAATTCATTTTTGGTTTGCTCTTTATATGTATCAGTATATGATCTCCATGAATTGATTTCTATAAATTACAAAAAATAAATAATAGGTTTTTTTCGATTTAATAATCGATGTTATTTTCGAAAATATCGAAGAAAAAAATCGATGCACTGAGAATCGATTTTTTCCCAGCTCTACTACAGACAGGTGTGTGTGTGGTGTGTGCAAGGATCAAGGAGCTGAGTTAGGCTGATTTCAATACCTTACTAATAGCATATTGGGCACTGTAGCTGTTGTGGTGTTGTTGTTATTATGGTTTTTACTGCCTAATGTGGTGTTGTGGTGATTGTTGGCACTCTTTGGCCCCTCCATGGAACTCAGCGGATGATGATGGTGATGATACGCGGTCAGGAATGAGGCGTCGTTGGAGTTCTTCGTGTCACCACTTGTGGCGACTTTATGAAAATTGTTGCAATTATTGTTGCTGCTTTGGGGGTTATTGTTACTGCTGCTGCAGAGGCTGCTGGTGCTGCGGGCTGATAGCTGCGGTGGGAGATTTGCTAGCGACCGTTGGTGTTGTGGCTGCTTCAAATAAATATTTAAATTAGATAGCTGCATCATAGAGCTGTATAAACATCGATAGTGCCCGAAACCACCGATACAAATAGACAAAATAAAATGGGTTAAAAAAACACAAAACCATCGATAATATCGATAGTATCGTCGATAGTTTTACAGCTCTACTGCATCACCAGAGCTAGCCAGACTCACCTTGGCACTGCCGTTGAAGTAGTAGTTGTTGGAATTGATGCTCTTGCCACTGTGGCACTCACTGCTGTTGTTGTTGCTGCTATTGGTTTGGGTCTTCATGGTCAGATTGTGGGTGGCACTGCTGCTGCTGCTAGGAGCCAGCCAGTTTCACCTGTTAACATGGCTGCGATTGTGATTCGAACTGAGCCCAGAGCCGCCGCCAATAGCATTTGTCTGGGAGCCACCGCCTCCTCCTCCGCCTCCACCGCCGCTGCCAGTGGCCAGGCCTCCGCCCCCACCGCCGCCGCCAGCTGAAAGTATTCCTTCCAGTATTTCCTTAAAGCTTACAGGTTGTCTCCTCACCTGAATAGCCCGGGGAATGCTGATAGTAGTCCCTTCGTCCATAATCCGGCTCGTAGTCCGAGCTATCGTAGTGCCCCCCTCGCCCACCGCCACTGCTAATGCCGCCCACGCCGCCCAGAATGTTGGCTGGCGGCCCATGGGGTCCGTGGCCGTGGCTGCCGTAGGAGTAGCTGTCGTACGATTGATGCGGATCGTAGCCAATGCCGTCGTCATAGCCGCGACTTTGGGGAAAGCAAGATATTAGCAAGGGTTTTGGGATTGAAAAACCCATAGAAGCACCCACCCGTACGTCTCATCCATGGCAGTCCTGGCCTTCTCCAGTATGGACATCACCTTCTGCTTGGGAGCGAGCACATTTTTGCTGAACGAAGACTGCTGCTGCGAGCCCCTAAAAAAGGAATTTTAAATTAATTAAAGAAGGTAATGTACGACTTAACAGGGTCTCCTACCTATAACTATGATGCGCTGCATTTTTGGCCCCTCCCAAGGGATTTATGGAGCCACCCATGGCATTGTTGCCGCCGCCGCCTCCGCCGCCTTGCATGTGGGAGTTCTTCTTGTAGCCGCCACTCTTGCCGTTGTCGTTGTCATTTAAGCTGGTGCTGTCCATCAGCTCCCGTAGCTGCTCCTGCCGGATGATGTCGTTGCTGTCGGGAATCAGATACTTTCTTAGCTCGGCCATGGCATAGGCAATTCGGGCATAGGCCTCGGCGGGCGGCGCTATGGTGGATATCTCTACGTGCAGGTCGCTGTTGAGGTGCGCGTACTTGGGATCCTTGGAGCTGCGCAGCTCCTCCTCCTTGACGCGATCGCGCATGGAATTACGGCCCAGGACGGTCATCTTGCAGAGCGTCTCCTCCTGCAGGCGGCGCAGGGAGTTGCCCTTCGGTCCCAGCAGCTTGCCCACGAAATTGAACTGGGAAATAGACATTTAAAAGGTTAATCTGAAGAATAGAAGCCACTTGAGACTGATACTCACCTTGGGGTGCTCTCTTATGGGCACCAGGACCCGCTGTGAGATCCGCAGTGGCTTCTCTCTATAGATATCAGCGTACTTTTGCTCCCGCGAGGGAATCCTGCCTGTGGTCTGGACTTTTTCAATCTCTACAATCAATAGGATAAGGAATCATTGTGGAATTTAAGGTTAATCTCACTCACCCCCCTCCAGCAGCTTCTCGGCAATGGGAAACTTCCTGTCCATGCGGTTCCGCTCCGCCATACAGTCGCGTATGTACTCGTTGGCCTTCTCGTTGATCTGCACACTGCCGCCGGAATCGGTGCCGTGGTGCCCGTGATCGTGGGCAGAGCTGTCGCCATTGTGGGCGCCTCCGGGGGCTCCACTGGAACCGACCGATTTGCGCGGTTTGCCGCCAAACTCGTTGTCGTCGTCGTTGAAGGCGGAAAAGTCCCCGTTGCCATCGTACTTTTCGGTCATGATTTTCTTTCGCCCGTCTATCCGGAGCTGCGTTCTGCAGGGGGAAATGGTTAAGTATTAAAGGGATATTACTTAAAATGTTTCAACTTCTTAACATGTTCTTGAACAGACATGACTTGTTCACTTCCTTAGGTAAACTCTGAACTTGTTTCCTGAAGGGAGTCCTCTAGGTCCAACAATAATAAATACAACACAGTAAAAATTTCATAATGTAAGTATATCATTGGTATCATTGTTAATTAATTAGAAGTCATTAATGTTTATATTTTAAGTTTTTCTTTGGCCATATTTTAAATATTTCAATATCTCTCGTTAAAATTCAAATCCCCAGATAACGGTTTAAAGTTTGAACGGAGTTCCAGCAAGATCTGACATGTTAAGCTTAGATGGCACGTGGAATTTACGGAATTAATATAATGCAATCAAGCTACATACATTAAATTTAAATATTTTATAAAGAAAAGGATTTCACGTTTGGAAAAGTGTGATTCTACAAAACTTGATCGGATCTGAGGGTAGGAATACAATTTTGTTCACAACTTAGGAGCATTATTTGGACTCCCTCGTTAATGTAAAGTTTCTAACATTTCGTGTGTTCTTTTTAATTAAATGCAGTTATTTATCGAAATCAATTAAGCGGCTACCCTTGGACAACGCTTTTACAAGCACACTCTCACAGCACACAAACACACACTTATATACACACACACAAACACACAGTCATTGGGCAAAAACAACCACCATGCAAAATTGAGCGAAAATCAAATTGTTGCCTTTGGACAAATACAAATACAAAAAAAAAAAAAATCTTATGGTAAACAGAACCGGTAAAAACGAAGTTTTTCCCCTCGAATTCTTGAATAACAACAATAACGCTTGGCATTTTCCGCAGCTTTCCGTCTGCTGTGTGTGTCCAACTGGTGCCCGCGCTCCCCCGCTCCACACCCCGCGGCCCGCGCTGCACTTTCACTTTTCAGTGGGACGCAGTTTTTCACCTATTTTTTTCTGTATTTGCGAATTGCATCGAATGCTTTCTGTTGCTTCTGCCGAATTGCGGGCATTGGGAATTTCACTGTTTTTCGCACACTAATAAGCTGTGCTTTAAGATTACACTGGGGCAGCCCCCAATAATTACCACTGTTAATTGGCCTTTTCGATTATTGCTTTCAATTTAAAATGTTGCGAAAAAAACTGCACTTCGCGAAAAAAAAACAATACCGAACGGTGTGACCGGACGACGGAAGCTCAAGATAGCGGCTTGTTGAAAAATACCAAACTTTGGCGGGTGATGGTACAGTAAACTGTCGAAAAGAGGAAAGGCTTGAAATCCGCTGACTATATCATAATAAATTTATGTTGTATTTTAAAAGAATTGTTTTTGATATTGAAAAAAATAATATTTAATATTATTAATATGTTCATAAATAAAAGCATATTGAAGAGCAACAGGGGAATAGGAACAAAGCCAGTGTATATTTTTGGGGCTACTGATTAAATAATTGTGCATCCTTGGCACCAATGGAAAAGAAAATGCATACTTTTAGGCTGGTTGGGGTAAGGTAAATTAAATACCAGGCGAACAGAAATTTCAGCTGGTAGACGCTTAACTTTTACCCAAATTATATTATACAAGTTTTAAGTTTTCTCGGGCTCTCTCTCTTTGGGATATCTCTGGCTTAAAACTGTTATATAAACTTTAAGCGCAGAAGAAGCTGTCCTGTACATGTTCTTAAATATTTTAAATAATTCATAGATACTTTTAAAGTATACTTTGTGGGCTTGCACTGGTAAAAGTGATCAGCTTGATACTTTTCAAAGATCCGCCATCCAATAGGATCGCTTCGCTCGAATAAATCCAATCAGAAGCATATATATCAATAAGTGTTGAGTTTTAATGGGTATTCTTATGGTATATTTTTGAAAAGAGAAATACCGCCGCAGTGGTAACTAGTGCTGCCAACTTGATCTTTGAAAAGAGCGATTTGACCGGAAAACAGCTGAGTTGGCAACACTGGTGGCAACTTTGTTGTGTTTTCAGGTAAAAAATTAATTAAATTCGTAATAAACAATGATTTTTTACGTTAATATTGTCTTGGAAATATTGCACAAACTGCACTTGACATTGTGAACTTTTCGTGACTCCAAATATGTGAAAATAACAAACGAAAATTAAACAAAGAATCTATTTAATCCGGTCTTTAGTTTCCCATATCTAGTTTTTCCATGCATGTCTAAAACGCCCAATTCCCAACGAGATGTCCGCCGCCCAGAGCCCCAACTCTTGCGTGGAGACGCCCAAGGCGCCCGAGTGGCTATCGAAGCTGGAGAGCCGGCGCGAGCAACTGAAGCGCTCCAAGCTGGGCCACGAGTCGGGAGCCGGTGCTCCCTGTTTGGAATGCAAGGACAAGTGTCCCGGCCTCGATCTGCACTTCTGGCGCAAGGTGTGTCGCAACTGCAAGTGCCGGAAGAACCAGCACGCGTGCCCAGAGGACGATGACGCCACCGGCTGGGCACAGTTCGAGATTCTGGGCCAGATAAGGGCCAAACCAGCTTGTAAGTAATGTATCCTTATCGGAGAAAGCCCCATAATCCAAGATAACTCCTGGCAGACATCAAAATCAAGGCGCTGGCCAGTCAGCCCGTCCAACTGGAGTGGGTGCCGCCGAATGCCGCTCCCGACGTGGTCACCGATTACATGGAAATGCTGGGCACAGCCCAGATACCAGTGGCTGGCAGCGAAGCGGCCATTAAGCGGAAGCAGCAGCTGGAGCTGCAGGTGCCGCCCCACGATCTGGATGCTACCCTCTGCGACGGACTGACGGAAACGGAGGCCCGCCAGCTGCAGCAGTATGTTCAGCGGCTGAGGGAGCAGTGTGTGGGCCAGGGCGTGGTGGTGCGCCTGGGCAATCGCCTCAATCACGCCCAGGTGGAGCATGTGGTTCCAGTTACGCCCCAGGAAGCGGCCAAGTCCTGGCAGTCGCTGGGTCTATCGCCCGTGGCTGATGCCACTCTCAACGAGCTGCTGGCCAATCCCAAGGTGGCGCAGGCTCTGGCCAGTCCGGCCAGTGCTCAGCCCAAGCTGCTGGTGGCCTTCTCCGAACCCTTGTCTGACACGGCTCAGTTTGAGGAAATCGGAGGAGCTCTGCGGGCACAGACCAGGGAGAAGCTGCTGGGGATTAGTAAGCCAGCGCTGCAGAGTCTCGTAAGCCATGGTGTGGTCTATGACAAGGTGCTGGGCGTGCTGAAGGTAATTAAATTTATATTTTAAATTTGAAATTCTATTCAAATATAAATTTCTCACAGGAAAAGAACCTAAACATCTCGCGGGATCCCAAGCTGGGACCGATTGCCGAGTTCCGCAAGGAGTATGTCAACAATCCGCAGTTCCGGGCGGATATTCAGACCATCTGTCCGCCGCCGCCGCCGCAGCCCATGACGCCCATGAAATCCTTGCCAGGCACGCCCTTTAACTCACCGCTGCCTCTGAAGAACCCTGTGCAGGCCAGATTTGGGGCACAGATGCGCCAGGATACGCCCATGCGGCGGGTCAAGTTCGGCGGCGTCTCCACCGTTGTCTACGATTGCGGACTGCCCCCCAACACGGACTACGAACGCGATCCGGTCTTTGCTCAGATTCTCCAGGCAGAGCCCCTGAAGCACGCCCTGCAGGAAGCCCGTTCCGGTCGTGCTCCATCTGCTGTGGTCATATCCAACATTCCAGCGCCGGTTGCGAGTCTGGCGGAACTCAAAGGCCTAGCGCCGGCCACCAAGACTCAACTGCAGTCCGTGGGACTGGACAAGAACATGCTGCAGTCGGCCGTGTCCAATGCCCCCTACTACGACCGGCTCTTCCGCTCGCTCCAGGACAAGGGCATCGCTCATGACCAGTGCCAGTTGCTGCAGCCGCTGAAGCAGGTCCACGACTGGCTGCTGGACGACGATCAGTTGCTGGCGGAGATTGACCAGGTCTTTGCGGATATGGCCAATGGCTGTCGGGATATTTCGTATCCCAAACCCAGCCTCGGAGAGCTGCCTTCGTCGCAGAGCAGCGACTCTGGCTTCCACTCGAAGCCCTCGACGCCAGGATATATTAACGAAGATTTGAGCGCCAATCAGGGAAGATTTGCCAGCATTCCGGGCATCGAGGACATGAACATGTATCCGGGCTGCTATGGCATGCCGGAGCAGTTCCAGCAGCTGCGTCTCCAGGGGGAGGAGGCTTCTACTGCGGGCAAAGGTGAGTGCTTTCGCTTATTTGCAATATTTGTAGTCACGCTTTGTGGATTTTGACACCTCCGCCTTATTATTAAAGCCCGAATTGCATCATCTCTTTAACACCTTGCCTCCCTTTCAGATCCCCAGCCCCTCATCTTGTGCCGCGACTGCAACGAACCCATCGCCTGTGGCGAGGTGGCCGTCAAGGCCGATCGGGCTGGGAAGGAAATAGCTTGGCATCCGGGCTGCTTCAAGTGCCAGACGTGCCGCGAGCTGCTGGCCGATCTGGTCTACTTCTTCCACCAGGGTCAGGTGTACTGTGGCCGCGATTTGGCCATCAAGCTAAAGATTCCTCGGTGCCGCGCCTGCGACGAGCTGATCTTCACCAAGGAGTACACGGCGGCGGAGGGTGCCACCTTCCACATCAAGCACTTCTGCTGCTATCAGTGCGACGAGCCGCTGGCCGGTCAGCAGTACGTTCCGGATGAGAACTCCAATATGCCGCTGTGCCTGCAGTGCTACGATCGCTTCTTTGCCGTCGCCTGCCAACGCTGTCGACTGGCCATTGGGCCGGCGGATCAGGGCGTGGCCTGGGGCGAGATCCACTGGCATGGACAGTGCTTCGTCTGCGCGGGCCTCGAGTGCTCCAAATCGCTGATTGGTGGCCGATTCTGTGTGAAGCAGGACATGCCCTTCTGCAGTCCCACCTGCGTGCGCAGCGTGATTTCTTAGGGGAGCGGGGATCGTCCCCTCACAACAGTATTTCCCAGTATATAAATGCACAAAGGATCAAAGACAGAGCAACGCACAATCATTGGATTTATGATGATGCACACACAATATTAGTAGCCAGAGCTAGTGATCTATGGATGCCACAGACTCAAAGTGCCTAGAATATAGACTTGCATTTACTAAAAGGCCTTGTTTGCCGATTTTAAGTTAACAATCAAATATTTTTTAAGGGGAGACATGTTGAAAGAGGAACTGCTGTGAGAAGAATTTATAAATAACAGTTGATAGTTGGGTTATCCAAGAAAGAAGTCTCTTCTAAAAACCCCATTAAGCACAGAATTTACATTTTTAATTTAAAAAAGAGATTCTAGCTTTTATTTTGGGCATTCGCTAACCCTGTTAAGGAAAAGAATTTAAGAAAAGACCTTTAAAGCTGAGCATTTGACTATTTTGCTCACCTGCCGACTCTCAATGTGGGAGCGCTTAACCAAATCGCTCACTGTAAACTGTTATTGAAAGAGCGTAATGGGAAAATAAAGGACAACAAAGAGAATAATTACTAAAGAGGTCTTGCAAATAACAGTTAATAGTTGGTCTACCCAAGAAAAAAGTCTCTTCTAAGGACCCTTTAGGCAAAAAGTCTTTCGGTCTTTGGCAGCTTTATTTGGTTTAGCTTTTATTCTAGGCATTCGCTGACCCTTTTAAAGAAAATATGTTAAAAAAGACCTTTTAAGCTGAGCACTTCATTATTTTGCTCATCTGCCGACTCTCAATGTGGGAGCGCTTAACCGAATCGCTCTTTGCAAGCTGTTATTGAAAGAGCGTAATAGGAAAATAAAGGAAAACAAAGGGAAACATTACTAAACTGTTATTTAAGAGCTCTGATTTCAAAGGATATCCATTCCTAATAAATTCGCAATCCTTTTAATTTGATTGTTAACTAAAACGCAGAAAGGCCAAAATATTTACACAATTCCAGACCGACCGCTTTTGCCGTGCCAATAGACCAAGTAGAATGAATATATATAAATATTTTATATACAAAGTATACAAATCTAGGTATTTACACAGCGAAAAGTATTAGAGCATTATATGTATACAGGAAAAACCCATTTTTATAACGCACACGTACGTTTTTAATAAAGATTTTACTCGAAACCATCAAGAAAAAAGGGATTTGTATATTTTTGTTACGTATCTGCTGGTAGTTTTTATTGGTAATTGCATTTCTCGATTTATTAGTTAATCATAATAATTCCATTTGTTGTTGACTTCTCTTGTATATGTGTGTGTGTGTGTGTATGTCTATGCTTGGTATAAAGATGATGTTGCAGAAGCGAGAAAACAAGGGGAAATCACATTCACATACACGTGAGAGGAGAGACAGAGAGACGATGTATATTTAGGTTGCATTTTTATTTCAAGGATACTTTCATAGTGGCTCAAGTATGCTACAGATACAGATTAGAGTTGCTGCCCTCGCACCTGCCAGGTGCCAGGCATTTGTTCAGTTCAATTGTATTGCTAAGTATTGGGTGCGCGTACGTATAAACCATAATATGGCGTACCATCAGAGTCGTAGGTAGTCTGTGGGTCGTGTCTCCCCCTTAGCTGCCATGATGGGTTCGGAGGATGGGGATGGGGATTGGGATTGGGTGTGGGTTAGGGGCTTTATTCAGCATGATTTCATCCTACGCTTCTCAGTTAGTTTAGTTTCGTTTTGATCTTACACATTAACACTAAGTTGCCCTTGCTCTTCTCATTCTCATTAATTTGTTATTGGTTTTCTCTCGTTCTCTCTCGTTAAATATGTATTAATTACATTGATAATTAGTTTAATCATAATTTCTGTTTCTCGTAAACAATTTTACATGATAGGATCCTTCTGGTTGTGTCTCTGTGTTAATTTTTACGAGTTCGCGTTCTCCGTAATTTGCTACAACAAAAACTATGCCTTAAAATAATACTTTAGTTACAGTTTTCCTTCATTTTGCTTGCTTTTTTTTATCAATTTTGTTCTTCTTCACACACAACTAAAAAACAATCAACAAAAGGGTGGAGTTGGGGCTTCAAATTAAATTGTTTGTAACTAATATATTTGTATATATGTACTTAATAGCGGGGGGAAAGGGGAAAAGGAAAACGACAACTTAAACTAGGGCTTACAAAATACGAGGGGCTTTCAGGGGGGGGGTTGGGGTATAGAGTTGGGGGAAAAACACTAATTACAAAGCGATATGGCCACACGAGGATGCGTATCGTGTGTGCTGCTGTTTTTCTCCTCTCCTTCATAAATTTGTTAAATAACTAAAAAACTTGATATATAACTTATAACCCAGGTCGGTCGGTCGGTCGGTCCATCCGTCCCTCCGTTCGTCGGTGCCGTCGTCTGTCTTTCATATATCTTCAGTCGAGTTCAAGTCCAAGGTCCCAGGTCCAAGGTCCGCGTCCTGTCCGCCGCCGCACACATCTTAAAGCTATACACAAAAAGTTAAGTTAAATTGTATATAAAGATTTGCTTCCATCGCTGCCGCTGGGTCTCCTCCTCGCTGTCAACAATTCGTGTAGACGCCCTGCGTATAGTAGAGCTCCGTGATCCGTTCTGGCAGCGTGCTGTACAGGTTGGTGATCAGGTCGAGCGGCAGGCGGGACCACGCCTCCTTAATCCTGAATATCAAGTCGTCCTTGCGCGAGAACTTCCGCCCGCCGTCGAACACCTCGCGGATGAGCCAGCCCCACACATTCTCCATGATATTCAGATCGTGGGCAATGGTCGGCCACTTCTGGGTCTTCAGCCCCTCGGCATTCAGCAGATCCTGGGCGGTGGGCAGGGCGTGCGACATCCAGTTGTGATCCTGCAGCACAAACTCCGTGCTGCCACCCAGTTTCGTTACGATATTCGGCCGCTCCCGCATGATGGCCTCGATGCACGACTCCGGGCGCTGCTTGGCGGACGACACCTCCAGGTGGACGGCACCGCCCACGCAGACCATCAGGTAGATGTACACGGAGTTGCCGCGCGGCCGCTGCGACAGCGTGCGCTCGTAGTTGCGCAAGTCGTGGAAATAGTAGGAGAAGCCATCCGGTCCGTCCAAATTGAAGCGACGCTCGTCGTGGAACACCACCCGGCGCCAGTGCTCCTCGCTCCACACAATGTACGTGTTGGCAAAGTTGAGGCGCTCCGTTTGATTGTACTGCGACAGCACGGGCTCCGTCTTCAGCTTCTTGGCGCAGTTCGCTGAGCTGCTGGCGCTGGAGGAGGAGCTGCTGGACGAGGAGCTCGACGACGCGGATGATGAAGACGATGAGGACGAGGCGGAGGCGGAGGAGCTCGGAGCTGCAGAGGCGGCCGATGCACGTAACAGGGCATTGGCGGCCGCTGCAATATTGCTGCTGCTCGGTGCCCCAACGGCCGCCACCCTGGACACAATGGTGGGCGAGACGCTGGATCCGTTCGACTGCTGGGTGGGCGCATGACTGGAGGCAGTGCCGCCCGTACTCGAGCTGGCCGCCGAGAAGTTGGAGTTCTGGTTGAGGGCGTGCACGGGCAGGTGCGATTGCGGCTGACTCTTGAGAGGCTGTGGCTGGGGCGGCGGCGCCTGCTGCTGCTGCGGCTGCTGCTGGTAGTACGGATGATGGTGGTGGTAGCTGATGTGCTGCTGGTGCTGGTGGATCGTCGGCTGCTTGAGCTGCAGCTGCTTCAGCTGCGTCTGCGACTGGGCCAGCAACTGTTGTTGGTGCTGTTGATGGTGCTGTTGCTGCTGCTGTTGATGCTGCTGCTGTTGGTGCTGCTGTGGGATGGGCATCTGCTGGATGCCCGGATGCTTCAGGTAGTAGTGCAGGGCCATCAGGTTGTTGGCACTGCTCGCTGTGCTGGTGGGTACGGGCACGGAGACGGGCACTACATTGCCCGGATTGACAACAACGCCGCCGCCGCCGCCGATGGTGCCCTGGAGCAGCTGGACTGTGGTGCCCGCTCCCACGGAGGGACCATGCACGGCTGCTGCCGCCGCCGCTGCTGCTCCAATGGCGCCCGCACTGGCGGCCAGCTGGGCAGCCGATTTGGGGTCATAGATGAACTTGTTGAAGTTCTGCAGGTCGTCCGGACTGAGCACTAGCGTTTTCATTTGGAGTGGCTGCGAGTGTGTGTGGCTCTAAAGTCTGAGGTTTAAGTGCGGTTTCCGTTTCAGCTGCGCGCCGCTGGCTCAGCTGCTCATGGGTTTCGGGGCTTTCGTGGGCTTGGAACACCCTTCAAGCTGGGCTGGGCTGGGCTGGGCTAAATGCAAGTCCGGGTTTCGGGTCTCTCTGTTATTTCTTTGCTTTCGGAGCTACGAAGCCAACACGCTCACGCACTTTCAGCTGGCTGGCTGACTCGATTTCCAAATTCGTTGCGCGTTCGACTTGGCAACCTGTTCCTCTCTCTCTTCTTCTCTCTTGCCGCCGCGTCACCGTGAGCTGTGCCTTCGCCTGCTCTCTCGCTTATCAAAGGGCTGGCCGATCGCCTCGGCTCTCCGACTTCTTCTGATTGCAAAACTCTCGGCGCTCGTAAAAAGATGTCGGTTTACTTTCCCACCGTCGTCGGGCACGTACAGCGTGTGTATGCGAGCGTGGTGTGTATGCTGCTGGCCTGGCTGACTGGCTAGTGTGTGTGTGTGTGCTGGAGCACTTCCAGTATGTTATCCTCTTTTGTTGAAGTGGTTTTTCTTGTCGCTGGCTCTGGCTCTGGCTGGTGCAGTTGCTCCGCTGGCGTGCAAATGTTTCCTTGTTTCTTTATTCTGTCGCTCTGTGGCTGCGGCGGCTCTTAGGTATTCCGCTGTCGTCGACGTCGATTTACCTGGAATAAAATAAAAAGCAGGTATGTGAGAAAAGAGTCTTGTTTCACACTTTGCATTGTGTGTGCATGTATCTCTCCCAGCTATTATACATATATATATGGACGGACTGCAGCAACAGCATGTATTCAATATTTTTCGGCTGGTGAAATCAACACAACACAAGAGGCACAGAAGAGACGTCCGTTTCTGAACAGATGTTCCGAGATGCGCTCGGATTTCAGGTCCCTTTTCGGGAGAAGAAAGGGTCTCTTTCAAGTGTATATTCCCTTACAAAAACTAAACCGAAATGGGAGCACACGCACACTACTCTTACTACGTTGTGTGTGTGTTTATATCTCATTTGGAAATTTGCAGCATTTGCAATTTTTGGTTTTTCGCCAGCAGGTCTTTACTCCTCGGCCTGTTTACCTTTTGTGCTTCTTTTCCTTTTCTTTTATTTTTCGGATAACGAAGAAACCCATGGAACAACAGGTTGGGGGAGGGGAAAGTGCAGTGGCAGAGAAAAGATGGCCGAGGAGAATGTATGAAGGCAGGTGTTGCGAATCCTGCAGAGAATTGTTTTGCGATTGGCAGGCCAAAAATAGGTTCCCTACGTTTCTGTTTTGTTTTTCTCGTTTCCTTCTATTTTTTCCATCCAAGCCAGCACTGCGATAAGCCCCATCCCAGGGAGATTACCAGCTATATAAGCATGGGAATGGCATGGTTATGGTTACGGGTGCGGGTACGGGTACGGGTATGGGTAGTACGTGTATGTATTTGACGTTATCATCTGACTCTGACTCTGGGTCTGGCTATGACGACTCTTATTCCTATTCCGATTCCCATTCCGGCACCGGTGGCGACCACGCGCACGCACATGGCTCCCCCCATTCATAATCCCCACACTGCGAAGCACCTATATATCTATATCTCTATCTAATCGCCCGAATGAATTTTCAGCCCTACGGAATAGCTTTTTCAACGACGGCGGCAACTTTAATACGCATGTTTTTACCCACCGCTCGCCCTTCGCCGTCGCCTGGGTCGTAATGAAATTAAAACTAAATTCAGCTCGCCACGGGGATGAAAATCGAGTTTTTCGATTCGGCTAAGGGAAGAAAGCTGCTGCAAACCGTGTGCTTGTATGTATCTGTGAGTGTGCGGGGTTGCTGACGTCGAGGCGGGACGCAGGATGTAGCTGCTATGGATGTGAATGCTGCTGCCGTGGCTGTGTCAACCGAAGGACTTCTACAATGTGTGTGTGTGTGCGATTGCAACAAACTCGGTCGCTTTCCGATCGAAACTGCTGCAGCTGTGTGTGTGTGTGCCTGGAAACTGCTCCCTGCCCTGCCCTGCCCGCCTGCCTCTGCCTTGGTTGGGGCAAAAGTTTCTCCGGTCGCAGGCCTGGCCTGGTCAGCGGGTCGAAAGTTCAACGGGGAAGACCTTCGACGCGGCGAACTAATACAGCTTTTTGCCCAGATGCGACCGAGAGGAAGAAGCCCTTAGGGTATGAATCAGCCAAATGCAAGTGTTGGGAAATTCCAACAAAAAATACGATCTTAAGGGATAACATTAATATTGATTTTAAACAGAATCGGAAATCTAAAATCCTTTGAAAATACTCCTCAACACGTTGCAAATAATTTAAGTAAATATTTATCTAATAAGCCTTAAATAAGCTACGAATTTTCACCCCAACTACTTTAAAAAATAATTCAATTTGTAAATAACAACCATACTCCCACTATAACCCTTAAAAATAAGAGTCAAATCCTGGATCAAACGTAATTTGATCATAAAATTCTTTTCTTTTCGAAGGAGCACTTTCTATTTGAGTTGATTACTTATCATAAGAATATTATAGAAACTAATATAGTCAAGATTTAGTTATTATATGCCCTACTGAGCAGGTTCTTTTGTACAATTTCCTTTAATGTAAATAGGATTATAATACCAATAAGATGTTTAAGAAACAAGTTCCATTTAATAAATATTTTGCTGAGTTAGAGTTACGACTTAAAGGTTTTTTCAAATTTACCCTAAAACTGCTTATAATTCCACAAGCAAAAGAGGAAAACATGAAAACGTGCCTACATGGTATAATCTTTAGGTAAGATCATATTCGTGACCGTCAATAAGAGAACTTAAAGTCACATTTTCCACTATCGATAGAGCAATGAGCACAGAGAAATAGTTCTGTATGGAAAGGTTTTGGTATACCTTTAAGAAAAAAGGTGCTTATAGGAAACGTTTTCTCTTTAAAATATATTTGTGACATTTTGATGGCAAATAAAGTCATTAAACGGGTAGAGGCATTGTTTTAACAGCCACTTATAATTAGTAGGAATTATTATTGTGTTTTGCTTGTAAACAAAAAATTATTAAATTGGAAAAGCTTGTTAAAGCAATCAGGACCAGACATTGGTTCGAAAAATCTCTTGAAACCCGATATAGTTCGATTAGAAAACATTTAAAATCGTGTACTCCTCACTGAAGGACATTTGAGACCTGTGTTTGCGCTCAAAGCAAAAAGCTGGCAAATTGAAACCTGAATCCCTGATGATGCCCGTTTCAAAGCGATTGTTTGGTCAACTGTTTTGCCAAGTTTTCTAATTATCATTGTGACGACGACGGCGGCGGCGGCTGCTTTCTACGATTTGCGTAGAACACAACTGCTGCTACTGCTGTGCTGTGAGCTGCTGGCTTTAATCGATGGCAAAGCGTTTTCCACTCGTTTTCCACACACATTTTCCGATCCGCTTAGATTATTTCACATTCCTCTGCGCAATTACAGGGGGAAGTTGGACGTGGAGTTCGTTTGGAGTTGGAGTAACAGTAGAGATAGTAGTCGCCGACGCCCGGCACTGATTGATAGTTGGGCTGCTGCTCTGCGAATTCCCAACCCATGTGATAAGATAAGGCGATAATGTGAAGCTCGCAAATGCTGCGAGAACCATTGTTTGGCGCTGCGTGAACTTTGGCCTTGTGTTCGGCCAAAAAAACAAAAAAGAGACAAAAAGACAGAAACAAAACAAGAAACTGGTTGTACTTGAGGGGGGAAACTACAGCGAGAGAAGCAGCAAGCTCTTTTTGATTTTTCGATGCTGGTTGCCAGCGGTTCGAAGCCCTTGGAATGCTGCTGGCAGGCCTAAAAAAGCAGCGTTTTTTCCTCAGCTTTTCGCTCGGTTTTGTCAGGGGCTTTGTGTGTGAGTGTGGTACACACAATCTAATCAAATGCCCTTGATAAGTCTCTGAACTCCGGGATCTTTTGAGACTGCTGCTGACTAATCACATTTTAAGCAATTGAGTCATGTTCAGGGAAATGTTCATATACACGTTCGTTCATATTCACTGTTTTTTTTTTTTATGTGATTCACTTTAACGAGGAATTTTCCGTGATTTTTAACGATTTCACTGGTTTTCACTGGCACATTTTGTCCTGTTTTGTAACGCGACGACACTGTTTTTATGGCCACGACTGTGGCGCCCTGCGTTAAGTGTTTTTGTTCGTTTTACGCTTTGCGGGGGGGGGATGCTCCCCCTATCCCACACCCGCGCCCCATTACGGTTTCACGTTATGGCTTTAACGTTGCAGTCGCCAGTTTCCCGTTACGTTGCACTCGCATACTAACACATACAAACAGCGAAAGAGACGCAGCGGCGAGCAAGATGCATGTGGGGGAGATGCAGACGATAAGGGGGGGAGCGCTGAGGGCGACATGCATATGGACATGTGTAAATATCCAAAAATATAAAGCGAACCCAGCGACAGCGACTGAACCGACGTAATAAAATCCCTTACGCGCTGCAGGCAGCGGCGCTGGCAGCGCAGCCACATGCTTTTGCTTCTATATTGAGCCAGCCAGCCCTTATGTGTTCAACTCTCCGTTATGTACAACAACAACCAGTCCGTCCCGCATACATACAAGCGAGCACTCACACTAACAGTCTCCCTCTGTCGTCTCTATGTCCGAGTGTCTGTATGTACAGCGGCGAACAAAAGTCTACATACAACTCCCTTTTTTTATTTTATCCAGTTTTAAGAAATTTAAAGGAAAAGTAATGATTCATTCTTGTTTAAAATTTAATTCTATTACGAAAACAACATTTTCTTCTTCATTCAACATAAACTTTAAAAATTACGTATGTAGACTTTTATCAATGCCTTTTTTCGGTTTTTTGTTAATAACTTGAAAAGATTATGTTGAATACGGAAGAATTTTTTTTTTTTTTGGTTTTCGTATTAAATTTAAATTTAAAACAAGACAGCATAGTTAATTTTTCTCTAAATTTCATAAAAGGGGGTCGTAGGTAGACTGTTGTCCGCCACTGTACGTGCGTGCGTGTTTGTTCGCGTCGTGTTTTTGTGATGCCATCGTCGATATTGAAAGTACATGTGTACATACATAAAGAGAATCGAGAATCGCGTTGGAAATGAACTCAACTGAACAAAACGGAACACAGCACAGCAGAAATGAAATGAAATTGCCTGTGTTTGCGAACAACGGGACGAAAGATACGATCCGATACGACGAGGTGCTTCTTTTTTTCAGTTAATTCTTTGCTTTGCACACACACTGTTTGGTCTCTGTATGTATGTATTGCTTATATACACCCGTCCCGGACTGCCTCTGTGTGTGTGTGTATCGTTTTCATTTTCACGGAACAAATATGGCTGCAGCACACAAAAAGCACTGCTTGGCCCACACTTTTTTCACTTTTTCACGCTCTTGTGGCTCGTTTTTCGTTTTTAAAGTACTGCTGACTGGCCGATTTGGGTTTCGTGGATTGGGATTCCGTTTGCGTTGCGTTTGTTGCTTGCCTTTCGGCTGCTTTTGGGGCTGCGAGTGCGTGATTACGCCATTTTCTTTGCTCGCTCGCCTCGCACGCCCATCTTTCGAATTACCTTTGCGACTTTATTCCGATTGATCTCTGCACTCTCGCTGCACTCGCGGTCACTGCGAACGGAAGGGGCGCTGGTTCGATTGCCAATCAATTTATTGACTATTCACGGTTCCACGGGGCTCGGAGAGGATTTCTTAAATGCAAGTACGCAAAACTCACGGGTTTTCACAAGCTCGAGAGCGAGACGGGGATAGTCGCGCGTGACCAGATGCGGGAACTATAGTCTTAGCTAAAATTCGTCAGACCAATTCACGGATTTTCGCCTTCATGCTAGGTGGTCACACTGCCTGAACGAGACGTAATCAAACGACGTAAGTGAACCAAAACGTAACGATTGACGTAATTTCTAGTACTCAGATCAACGAAAAGAGCGAGAGGTCGACTATTGACTTCTCGCTTTCTCTTACTGCTGGCAAACCGTTTTCGTTAATCTAAGTACTAGGCTTAACTGAACAAAAACGAATCGACCACGGCAGCTGGTCACACTAAAATAAACGTGAAAGTAATCAAACTACGTAAGTGAACAAAAGCGTAAAGTACGAAGGAAAGGCGCCATTCTCCTCGTACAGTCTGGCAACGCCAATGTGATGAGCTTGATCGGGATAGCACTAATTTTTAACGGTAATAAGAAAAAATTACATCTCTCCATATTTTATAAGTCATACATTTTTTCTATTTAAAGATAAAAAATATAAAAATATCATCAATACGATAATATGAGGGAGGGTAAAGTAAATTAGGTAAAGGTAACTTTTAAGTATTTGTTTTAATATATACAAATACATCAAGCTTTCACTGGAACTTTTCAATTTTGCATTGGAAGTCCAAAAGCGGAAATAACCACAATACATTCGCTAGAATTAAAAAAAAATTATAAGGACGTATTTTTCAACGTCAAATACTTAAATTCCGCTGTCGCGGATTTCTTCGAATTTATGATTTCGAGAACTATACGTTTTCATTGTATTGCTGTGAAAAAATCAGACTGCTTATCAATATGCACTAGCTTTACTGTTCTTTATTTATTTGTTGCTTTACTGACCTAAGACACAAGTACTAACTTCCCCGAAACATATTGTTGAATTTACTCCCTCTGCCAATAAATTCAACCCACAATTGTCGATTGGAGCATTTTTGTTCCAGAATTGAATTTACCAATAAAATTTGTTGTGTTTTTAAGAATTTATTAATTCATCAATTTTTTCAAATTTTGCTTGCTTATTTTGAATTTCAATAAATATTAAATAATAATTAATTCAAATTTTGCTTGTTTACTTGGAATTTCAATAAATGGTGTTCGACTTAGCCTATTTAATAAAAAACTGAGATCATGAGGAGGAGCAAGATCAGGAACATCCTTCGAAAGCCAGCCTCTCTTCACTTCCGCTTTTGAAAGTTTGTTTATCTTTAAAGTTAAAATCCGGCAGCTCAACACTGATGTCCGACATGTGCCGCAGTTTTCGAATGGTGATCCAGCAAAGGACGAGAAATGCAGGAATGGCACAGCCAACGATGGTCCACGTAATACTGGCCTTCCCTGTGTTTAACGGAGGCGCGTATTTAATGCTTCACTTCAGGCCGCCACTGACCCCGTCGCTATATGTAGCCACCACGCCCATGCGATATTGAGCCATAGGCTGCATGAACTGGAACACAGTACGCGATCCGTTCACGTGGTCGGATTGCATGGTTTCCCTCTCGTCGCAGTTATTCGGGTTTCCACTGGAGATGAGGCACCGGTAAACGTTGAAACCGTCAAGCTTGGCCACATCCAACGGAGTTGTCCAGGTGATGGAGTTGCTCTTGCTGTGGTACCACACTTCCAGGATGTCCCTTCGTCCTCCCTGCGCCATAGTCAGCACCGTTAGCATCGCTATCAGCTCCAGCAAAAGCGTTTTCCAATCCATGTCCAATACAGTCTGGCTCCGACTAATGGTCTGAAAGTTGAATGCCTTGAATTAAATATTAATAAATATGGTACTGATAATGCAGAAACATAATTCATTCGTTTTTATTCAATGGAAGTGACGTTAAAAATATTTGCAAGAATTTCGAGAGGTCTTGACCTACAACAGAACTCGGAAACTCAAGCCATATTTTCGTTCATTATAAAAAGTCGCCTTTTCTTAAAATTTTAGAGATAAGATAGGTTTTAGGGTGGTACAAAGCATTCTCATTTACTTATTTTCATATATAAAAGCATCTGGCGAATCTTAGTTTTATTACTTTCACCATAAATATGTACATAACAAATAAATTTAAATGAAATTACCAACAACGTATTTAAAGTTTAATTATAATGATTATAATAATTACCTTTTGTTAACTCAACAAATATTTCAATTGGAAGTTTCTGAAAACCGGAATCATGAAGGTGTAGCTACGTATGGATTTTTTTCACTTAGTGAAGTTTTCCCAGTCAATTTTTCAAGGTATTCGCTCCCCATATTTACAGTATATCCAACCTCTTTCGAAAAGTTTTCGGAAACGGCAGGCGGGACATAGGGAGGAGTTCCATAACCATACGAAGATGTTGGAAGTCTTAGATCGGGCCTTGACTGTATATATCGGTCTTCACTTCTCCGCCTCATAGTCTGTCTGTCTAGATGTTGAGAAAGCGGTTCTTCAACAGTTATTCCCATAGCTTTTGGGGAGAAATGTCCCTCGATTGGGGCAGCACCAATAGGCGTAAAGCTGCTCGTTTTCACTAGCTTGAGCTGGAGATCCGGAAGAGTAACCTTAATAGCTGCCATGTAACGCACTTTTCGAAAAATCCCCAAGGAAAGGACGATCAATGCATACATGATAAGGATGGTAGCGCCAACTATGGACACCAGATACAAAATTTTGTCCGGGCTGTCCAGGGCTGCAGGTGGGAGAGTGCTCCACCTCAGGCCGCCACTGATCCCGTCGCTGTATAATGCCACAACGGCCGTGTGGTACCTCGCCACAGTCTTGTTAAACGGGAACATACTCTGCGATTTATTCAGGGTCTGGGATTCAATCCTTAAGTTGCCATCGCATTGACTCGGTGTAGAACTGGAGACAAGACACCAGTAAACAGTGTAGCCGACGAGCTTGTCCTTCTCCACCGGATGTTTCCAGGTAATGCTGTTGGTATTAATGTCGTACGATACATTCTGAGGCTGTCGCCGGTGGGCATTGGTCAGGATGGGCACATCTAGGTAACTGCAATTAATCGAGATTCCGACAAAGTTTACACCGCAAATGGACACGTTTTTCGGCTGCTCGGCGTTCCATTTGCGGAAAATGCTGCTGTATTTGGTGACTCTCCAAGCCTCTGGTCTGGAAATACAAATAGGTAAATGAAAGAGTTAGACGTATTCAGATTTAAATGCCTAAAAACTTACACTTTGCCCGCGAACACTTTGTACTCGTAGTTCTCTGGAGTGGACGACCTCTTTTCTTCAGGCTGCCAATATATGTGAAGCTCTGCCCTTTCCAGGTCATGATAGAATCCATTAGCGAGTGGCTCCGGGCGCCTGGAGGAGTTGCGACAGAGCTCATCGTGTTTCCTAACGTATTGAATCGATCCCATTTTATATTGCATCCTTACCATTTTTCCCAGAGATTTGCTGAACTTCTGGATCTGTACTTCATTAGCGGTTTCCAGACGAAGCTTGAACATGTGGTTTTCATTTGCGAAAAATGTCTCTTCTGGGAGATTTTCATAGATGCACTCAATCTTCGTTGTGAAGTAATCTGACTGCTGGCACTGCACTGATTCCACGTCATCCAAGGTCAGGGTGTACCGAATATCCGGATTATACCCATGTAATGAACACTTCAACCCATCTCTGCACGTCTCCCAATGACAGTGGAAGTTTGTCGGCACATCCATTCCGTCCGCCATAACCAGCAGTGTTAGCATAGCTATCAGCTTAAGCAGAAGCTTTCTCCTCTCCATGATAATGGCGACTGGCGAATCTGACAAATGAACCGAAAGTTTAAAGGCCTCAAACAAATCTTCCAAAACTGTTTTTACTGATAATGCAGAAATTAGAGCAATTTCGTCAATAGCTTAATGAGACAAGTAAGAAAGCTTCAGTCGAGTGTACCCGAGAGATCCCGATATTAATATCTTTCAGTAATACCCAACATTCAGTGGCAGCATCCCGGTGACTTTAAAAATAAAATATTAGAAAAAAATTGGTAATTAAAAAAATAGACACGGTTCAAATCTCGTCTGAGGTGAGTGAGAGTGCGCGCTAGATCAAGATAGAATTTAGATATATTATCTTATAACTCACATATAAGAGCACATTTTCAAATAAACTTAATTTGCAAGATATAAGAATGTTCTCACCAAATTTGGTTGCTCTAGATCTTATACTCTCTGATATCTGTTCGAAACTTTTACCCACACGGCTTTTTCTGTACAGTAAAAAACGTATTTATTTGATACATTTTCATGTTGCTTACAATACCGTCATTTCGGTATAACCAACCACTTTCGAAATGTTTTCCGAAATGGCGGGCGGGACAGAGGGAGGAGGTCCATAACCATTTGAAGATGTTGAAAGCCTTCGATCGGGCCTTGATTCTGTACACGTATATTGGTCTTCGCTATTGCGCCTCATAGTCTGTCCGTCTAGGTTTTGAGGATCCGGCTCTTCAGCTTCCTTTCTCAAAGTTATTCCCATAGCTTTTGGGGAGAAATGTCCCTCGATTGGGGCAGAACCATAGGGCGTCGTAAAGCTGCTCGTTTTCACTAGCTTGCCTTGGAAATCCGGAAGAGTCACCTTAATATCTGTCATGTAACGCACTTTTCGAAGAAGGGCCAAGGAAAAGACGATCAATGCGAACATGGTGAGCATGGTAGCGCCAATGGTGATCACCAAAAACCTAATTCTGTGCGGGTCTATAGGTGCAGGAGTGCTCCACCTCAGGCCACCGCTGATCCCGTCGCTGTACGTAGCCACCACGGCCGTATTATACAGTGTTATAGTCTCGCTGAACGGGAACTGAGTCTCCGATCTGTCCACTGTCTGAGAATGAAAGCTGTTCTGAGTGTCGCAGGTACTCCGACTCTCCAGTGAGATAAGACACCAGTAAACAGTGTAGCCGACGTGCTCGTCATAGATCGGATGGCGCCAGGTGAGGCGGTTGGTGTTAATGTCGTACCATACGTCCTGAGGATGTCGCCGGCGGGCATGGGTCAGGATGGGCACATCTAGATTGCTGCACTGAATCGAATTTCTCGCAAAGTTTTCAGAGCAAATGGTCACTCTTGCCGGCTGATCGGAGTTCCAATCTTGGAAGATACCGAAGTATTCGGTGACTTCCGAAGCCTCCTTTCTAGAAATGAAAGAGTTAGACGTATTCAGATTCAAATGCCTAAAAACTTACCCTTTGCCCGCGGTCACAGTGTACTTGAAATTCTCTTTTTCAGGCTGCCAATAGATGAGCAACTCCTCCTTCTCCAGGTCGTAATAGAACCCATTGGCCAGTGGTTCCGGCTTTGTGACCCTGCCGTAGGCTTCAATTAGTACCAAGCTTGGCTCGTAGCGCAAGTAGGAGCCGTTGTCACAGAGCTCATTTGTAGGAAATCGAAGCGATGCCATTTTCTCTTTTGATAACACCATCTGTGTCCCATTTTGGCTGAACTCTTGGATCTGTATTTCATTAGCTTTTTCCAGGCGAAGCGTGAACTTGTGGGCTTCATTATCGGCGAGTTTCTTTTCTCGGAGACCCTCATAGATGCAATGAATCTCAGTTATGGTGGAACTCGACTGCTCGCAACGCACTGTTTCCGAGTCATCCAAGGTCAGGTTGCACCGAACATCTGACCACGGAGTGTCTGGATCCCACAAACCAAATCCACATATTAACCGATCATTGCAAGGAGCCCACTGGCACGTGAAGTAACGCACATCCAATATTTTGTGCCCCTCCGCCACAGCCAGTAGTGTTAGCATCGCTATCAGACCCAGAATACACGTTCTCTCCTCCATGACAATCACGGGTGACTAATCTAGAATGGACCGAAAGTTTTAATGCCAAATATCAAAACAATGTTTACTGATAATGCAGGCATATAATCAAATTTCTCTATAGCTAAGTGAATAAAATAAGAAAGCATCACATTAGTCTGACGTACCCGTTTTTTTAGTGGCACCCGCATCTTCTCAAGACCTGGCATTTCGAGCAATAGTGCCCACAGCCCTGACTAGTGAGTAAGCTAAATATCTCTGCAAGGCCTCTGCCGGCACACGCACAACATAATCATTCATTGGATATTATTGTAAAATCAAGCCACTTTTAGTTTTTTTTTTAACTACAGGCTAGCATTATATAAATAACTAACAAATTCTTTTACATTTAAATTAAATTAGCTTAATATTTATAAATTGAAAATCCCAAGATCCAGCAAGGTGAGTTTAAAAATTTAAAAATGAGCTGGTTTTTCCACGCAAGAGAAACAAACTCCCTAAAAAAGCTGCAACCCATATTATTATGGATTTTGCATCTAACGCGAGCTGGTCACACCGTTGGTCTTTTGATGACGACAAATTCGTGTTTGAAAAGTTTCTCGGTAAAAATGCGCAAGCACTCCGGCGCTACGCCCGCACACGTATCTGGAACAAATGTTTGCTGAACAACGGGTGCCCACTCAATGTAAGCGCCAATACCTCTTCCACCGCCGCCGCCGTCGCCGCCGGTTTATTTTGTTTACAGCTCTGCTTGCACAAGTGCACAAGTCATATCGGTTCGGTTCGGTTTCGGCCCTAATTTTAGTGGCAAAAACGTAGACGTACATAGTAGTTCGCGCCGTATCGCTAGGTGTCACAGCTAAGTTATATCAGCACCGCGCTCGCCCGCCCTCTTTGTCTGTCTGCTATCTGCGCTGCTCTTTCCACCGTTTGCATACGCGGCCAGAACCCCAACGTCCACGGAAGCGGAGCCAAGAGAGAGAGAAAGTGACGCACCAGACCGTTCCGGCGAATCCAAGCTCAGCTCAGCAAGATGCTGGCCCACTCCGGCCATGTGATGACGCTGGCCAACAGTATTATTGGGGTCGGGATCCTGGCCATGCCCTTCTGCTTCCAGAAATGCGGCATCCTCCTGTCCATCCTGCTGCTCGTGCTGAGCAATGGCATTACGAGGGTGTGCTGCCACTACCTGATCAAGACCTCGCTGCTGACACGTAGGAAGAGCTTCGAGCTGCTCGGCCTGCACGCGTTCGGCGCTTCCGGCAAGCTGCTGGTGGAGCTGTGCATCATTGGCTATCTGATTGGGACGTGCATCACCTACTTTGTGGTCGTGGGGGATCTGGGGCCGCAGATAATAGCCAAGCTGTTTACGCTAAACGAGGCCGAGCACCTGCATCTGCGCAGCCTGGTAAGGGCGATGGAACTGATACCACTCGTGAAGCGCTATTAATCTTGAATTCCTGCAGGTAATGGTGGTGGTAACGGTGGTCTGCATTGTGCCGCTGGGCATGCTCCGGAACGTGGACAGCCTGTCGGCCGTGTGCACCGCCTCCATTGGCTTCTACGTCTGCCTGATGCTCAAGATCGTGCTGGAGGCACAGAGCCACATAGCGGCCAATGATTGGACAGAGAAGGTGCTCTACTGGGAGCCGGCGGGCGTGCTCCAGTGCCTGCCCATCTTCAGCATGGCGCTCTCCTGCCAAATGTGCGTACTCTCTGTGTTTGTATTGAATATTTAATATTTAATCAATCTGTATCCGCGCAGGCAGCTGTTCGAGGTCTTCGAGAGCATCAACAACCAGAGTCTCGACAAGTTGAACGGCATTGTGCGCAACGCCACTTGGATCTGTACGTTTGTTTACATATCCGTTGGTTTTTTCGGCTATGTGGCCTTCTGCACCCACACCTTTTCGGGTAAGCCAACAACACCAGCTTTTTGACGCCATTTTCGAACTATATATTCTCCGACGTATTCGCAGGCAACATTCTGGTGAACCTGTCGACCTCCTTTGGCAGCGATATCATCAAAATTGGCTTTGTCTTGTCGATTGCCTTCAGCTTTCCCCTGGTTATCTTCCCCTGCAGGGCCAGTATCTACTCACTGCTGTACAGAAAGGTAAGCCATCGATCCCCTTAAGTGCCCTGCCACCGATTTATTGCCTTTGTTGATAGGGACACACGGAGAGCAGCAGTTACATACCTGAGCAGCGCTTCCGGCTCATCACTATCTTCATTGTCGGCTTCTCGCTATGCGTGGCCCTGGTCATACCCTCTGTGGAGCTAATCATTGGCCTGGTGGGCTCCACCATTGGCGTGGCCATTTGCATTATGTTCCCCGCCTCCAGTTTCCGCAAGATCATCAAGAAGGAGTCCATGGAGCGCACTCTGGCGCAGTTTGTGTTTGTCAGCGGCTTTCTGCTCATGATTCTGGGCACCTACGCCAACCTGAGTGCCATCGATGAGCAGAGCTCGGGCCCGGAGTTCGATGTGGTCCAGCTGGTCACGCCGCTCTACCCGGATGGCCGTGTGCCAGCGGTCGTTGGTGAGTTACCCAAACATTTGGCCAAGGATACGGGGGATAGTGAGAAGAACTTGTTGCTGCAAAAGCTTGAGGTGCAGAATCCCGAGATTATCAAGGATTCTTTGGGGGAGAAGATCCTCGAGAAGCCCAAGGTAGCGCCATCGGAGCCACCGTTGCCACCACTGCCCATCGATGAGGTCCATGTGGTTCCCCTGGAGAGTGATCAAGCTAAGAAACCTCTGGAAGCAGAGGCAGAAGTAAACCCACCGGAAGTGAAGCCCGTAGATGTTAACTTGACGGCTGCCAAGCCAAAGGAGAACCCACCGCCTATGCCGGCAGCACCCACAGCGGCCGCCAAGTTAGCTCCAGCGAGCAATACGATTGACGGAGCGGCCATCAAGAAGGAGGAGGAGGTGGCCGCCGAGGAGCAAAAGGAGAGCAAAGCCAATGCCGACGAGCTTCTGAAGACGCAAAAAGAGCTCAAGGAGACCAAGAAACTGCTGGCCAAAACCGTGGGCGAGCTGAACGAGGAGCTGGCCAAAAAGAATCCACTCAGCCCGCCAGCTGCTGCCGCGGAAAAGGAGGAACCAAAGAGGGAGCCAGTTGAGGAATCCAAGGAACCCAAAGTTGAGCTCAAGGAGCCGCCAAAGGCAGAGCGCAGGCCCAAGGCTTCCCTCATGGACATACTCACGGAGAATACTCACTTGCGCGATGAGAAGGAAGCCCATGCCGGCGTTTTTGAGCCGCTCTCCTACAAGACCGGGGAGCTCCTGAAGAACTCCAGCGTGGACACGGCGTCCCTATTCAAACGGCTGCCCCTACCCCTGGCCCTGATGGTGAATGCGACGCGGCCCAAGGAGACACTCAATGAGACGGAGGCTAAGAAGCCAAATATCGAGGACAACGTGGAGGCCATTCGCCGGGAGCTGCTCAACCTGAGGACTGAGCAGCCCCTGGCCAGGATCAGGCGGGAGGCCGACGAGAACTGTCTTCGTGAGCCGAAGCTAGACGAAGTCAACAATAACAATTTGGCCGCAGCTGCTGCCGGCCTGAGCTTAAATCTGGAGAGCATAGGACGCGATCTCAAGTCCATCAAAGATGACGATGTCGAGACAACCACTGAACACGAATCCTACCAACCAAGTCCCAACGGAACCCAACCGCCGCAGCTTACGTAATGCAAAGCTTACGTTATGCAAAGCTTTATGTACATAAACTATACACGTATTTATTTAGTGTGTAAGCAACAGAGTAGACTAGGCGAGAGTATATACAAATATATGTCGGAGTCAGGTCGATGTGCTCCACTTTTACTTAGTTTCCTTTTTTTCAAGTTCGCTTTTCCTGCGCTTGCTCGTTTGACTTCAGTTTCTGCTTTCTACTTTCCTTTTCTCTTTACCTGTCTCATATTCTTGTGCCCCTCTTATCATCTTTCTCTCACAAGGGTCTAACGCCTTACGTAGTACGTATTACGTACAGTAAGGTCTGTTGGCAACAGTCTGTCTTTGTTCCTTTTCTGTTACTATTCCTTACATTCTACATTTCACACACATACATTGCAGACCTAACGGGACCGGTGACATTTCATTTTCTCTTTTACCTTCTCTTTCACCAAATTTACTAAGTACAAATACAGTAGGCCCCCGTTTGGACAACTTGTATTTGTCATTTAAAAAACCTAAATTCGTGTGTAAACCCATAGCCCAGAGTTGTTTGTAAAAAAACCCCCATCAAAATGTCCCTTGTACTCGATGTTGTCCAGCAAATTGTGTTCCAAAAGGCCCTCGACTTGACCTGCGAGGCAGCCCTACAAGTCGTGAGAAGATGTGCGGGTGTGAGTAGTGGGCAGAGTACGTTTACAAGGCTTTACTATAAACTTATCTTCATTTCAAGCCAAAAGAAAAGAGAGAGATTGAGCTGGAGCCTGTCAAGCCAGTGCCCTTGCCCCCACCCAAGCCCAGTTGCCAGGCTGTGTCGGCCCCGGAGATCACCAGAGCCTTCAGGCATGTGGAACGCGACTTTCCCCGCCTTAACTGCGGCTCCATTGATCCTCCCCAGTGCTCCTGCATGCGGGTGTGCCGCGACAGCTACTTCTCTTGATTAGAAAAAAATCCTTCGGCGGCTTAAAAACAATTGCAACTTTAATAGATTAGGAATTAGCGAAAAGTTCAATGACAAATCAAGCTGGGAAACACTAATAACAGTTTCTCTTTTTGGTAGCAACTAACAGGTCTAAGGTTTGAGTATGCAACGGTGGATCTCTCGATCTATCTAGGCCACGTCCGCCCCCAAAGAGTGCAGGTCGTAGAGCACCTCTAGGATGGCAGCCACGCTCCAGGCCTGCGTGCGGCAGGAGTCGCCGCAGTAGGCGCCATTGTCGTTGGTCAGCTCAGGCAGGCCCCGCCAGTGGGAGGTCTGCAGCTCGCGGAGATGGGCCCGCAGGATGGCCCACGTTTCGGCAATGGTCTCGTCCAGGTGGCCGCACTTCTTGGCGAAGATCAGGCGCGCCCTCAGGTAGAAGCCAATGGGCCAGACCCACTCCGGTCCCTGGTGGTAGTTGGCGCCATGCGCCACCGTGCAGTCCGTGGAGTCGTTCGAGTTGTCATAGTTGGCCCTGTAGTTCCAGTCCTCGGGATCCAGCGTCTTCATGCCCAGCGGTCCCAGTATATACTTCTTGGCCTGCTCCAGGGCCCGCCAGGCGTTCTGGGGATTGCACAGCTCCGGGGCCACGGTCAGGGTGATGGGGAAGTTGCAGCGCAGCTGGAAGTCCGTCCAGCTCTGGGTGGCCCCGTAGCTGTCCTTGTAGATCTGCTTCTTGTTGGCCAGCGAGCCGGTCTCGGACTCGGACACGTAGAAGCACCTGTCGAAGTTGTCCTTGATGCGATCCGCCCACTCCTTGTAGGTCCACTTGGTCTGCACGCCCGCCGGCCCCTTGCGCTCCACGCCCGTGTACGGGATCTGCTCCTTCTCGGCCAGGCCCTGCATGAACCGCAGCACGGCATACTGCAGGCCCACCAGTTCCACCGCGGATCCATCGCGGGGAGTGCTGGGCCTGCCCTTGTTCCCTGCCTTCTGGGAGGAGCCCATCTTGTCCATCCAGGTGCCGCAGTTGAAGTTGTTGCCGCCGAACACGAACCCTGTGTCCGGGTGCACGCCAATGTGGTTGTTGAAGCCCTGGTCCACCATGTGGGCATCGATCTCGTGGCCGGCGTTGCGCTCCCGGTACTGCAGGCCCTGGAAATGCACCTGCAACGCCTCCTGCATCACGTCGAACAGCAGCTGGTCAAAGGCGCCGGGAGCATGGGCCTCCGCATCGTCGTAGGGAAACAGGCGCGACACCTTGTCCCTGAGGATCTCGGCGCCCTTGGGCGCAGCCTCCACGTACTGTTTGATGCAGTACATCCACCACCAGATGGCATCACGGCAATTAAACCTCGGCTTGCTGCCACTGTCCAGGAGATTGGGAATCAACCCGTGCCGCAGGGTCTGGCCAAAACCAATGATGATGTAGCGGGCCTCGTTGTAGCGGCCGGTCAGGAACATGGAGCCGCGCAGGGCGATGAAGGTGTCGCGACCCCAGCAGCGCATGTAGCCCGTGGAGAAGTGCGGCAGGCCGGCGGACAGGGTCACGCACAGTGGCGGTGGCTTGGGTGGATTGATGGCATGGCTGAAGCCGGGCAGGTTGGCCGACTTGCAGGCGGAGAGGAACTGCAGCGTGGACAGGGCCAGCGACTGGGTGAAGCTGTGGCCGTTCTTGATGAAGCTGGGGGAAGATGCCATTAACTGGGTGGAGGAGGGGCTCTGCAAAGGTCACTTACTCGGGCATCAGTTCGTTGACTTGGTTGGTGAGCACATTGAAGACTCCACTGATGATGGCATCAAAGTAGCAGGGCACGAGGTAGCGTGGAATATTCTTCAGCGGCTCAAAGGCCGTCTTCATCCAGGCGGAGAGGGGCTTCAGGTCCTCGTAGCTGTTCAGGCGATCGGCAATGTAGTCTGTAAAGGATATCCCATAAAGAAACCTCCTAGGAACTCCCCTTCTCCGAAACCAAACCTATCATCCAGTTGCCATCCCGCAGATTATTGCACAGCGGATGCCCCAGATCGTTTTTGGGCGAGATCTCCGTCAGCAGCGAGACGAATCCCTGCAGGCCGCAGTACACAATCTGGCCAAAGTTGGGTATGTCGTAGGCGGAGCCACCATGGCCCAGATCCCGCTCCTCCTGGTCGCAGCTGAACAGAGCTCCGCTCAAAGCCACCAGATCCAGCTTGGAGACAATGGCCTGCAGCTGAGACCACTCCTCGCCCGCGCCCAAACGCAGGTCGTTCGTGATCTTCTGCAGCTTGCCAAAGCTGGCACGCGGACCGGGATGCACGGAGACCCTGATGGCCACCACAGTGCCCGGGCGTAAATTCACGAACTGCAGCTCCGTGTTGTTGCCATCCACAAAGGCTTGGGTGCGGAAAACCGTGGACTTGGCCAGCGGGATGTGCTCCTGCAGGCTCAGCTCGAACTGGGTGAAGCCATTGATCACGTTGGGGTCCTTCTTGCAGGGAGCCGGCCGGTCGAAGGGCTTGTCGCTCTTCGTGGTCAGACTGGCCTCCAAAATGATCTCGTCCAGCACGCCCTCAAATCTCAGCGGTCGGATCCCGGTGGGTCCGGCATTCGGATACGGATAGCCGAAGGCCGTGTGCGCCACCAGGATCACCGACTGGTGAGTGGTGGGCGAGTGACGTGTGACGGCCACCACATTGGGGTCCATCTGGTCCACATAAACCTGAGTGAAGCCCTCCTCCGCCAGCTGGCCGTGGAGCAGGTTCAGTGCCCGCTTGGCACCCATAATGCCGGACTTGGAGTCGACGCCCTTGCCCCACTCCTGGTACGAGCGCTCCTCATCCACCACATGGATCTGGGGGAGGAGATAGGGATAAAATAGTCTGGGAATCAATACTAAAGTCCAGCACTCACATGATGGGGCACCAGCTCATCGTATCCCCGATTACTGCCCGTGGCACAGCAGGCCATGGAGACCAGGGCCGCCGAGGGCAGCAGGTCGTACACGGAACGCTTCTCCACCGGCGAGGGATTGTCGTGGGTGAGGTCCAGGAAGAGGGCATGCGCCACACTGGAGGCCTCGTGGCGCGAGGAGTTGGCATAGAAGCCGCCCACGGGCACACCGCCATACCGATACACCAGACGACCCTGCTCGTGGGCGTCCCAGGCGGAGAGAGCCTCGCGGATCAGCGAGGTGATGCCCAGCCGGTTGACAAACACATTGTCCGTGGCATCCGAGTTGGTGAACAGCTCGGCCACCACATACAGCTCCGGGTTGATCTTGCGCGCAGCATCCAGCAGATACTCGGCCACGTGCAGCGGCGTGGAGTGGCAGTTGTCCAGGCGGACGCCATCGAAGATGCGCGCCGTGGTCTCCACGTACTCGGTCATGTGCTTCCACAGATAGGGGCTGTCCTCGGGCTTCCTGCCAAACCTTAACTTCACACTATCGCCCCACGAGATGAGCTCCCGCTTGAGGTAGACATTGGCGCGTCCCGCCTGCTCCTCGGCAAAGTCCCGCAGCGGATCGCTGTAGCCCATCACCCAGCCGTTGTGGGCCATGAAGAACTCACCCGCCTTGGTGTACATATCGGCCTCGACCTCGACCAGGGACTTGCCCAGCGTGCCGGTGTGCGTGAAGTAGGTCATGAAGACGGCGTGCTTCTCGGAGATCTCCTTCACCCGAGGGCCATCGCCCTGGACTCTCTCGTAGCGCACGCCGGCCAGGACATTGTCGATGGCATAGTTGAGGTAACCCTGGATCTCGGCGCGCACGCGATCGTTGAGAGCGTCCAGGTGACGGCGAAGGGTCTCGGCGCACTTGCGGAACCGCGACTCCTCATCGAAGCAGTCGCCATGGAAAGCATTAAAGATCTCCAGCGCCCGCTCGAAATGAATGGTGCTGGCCAAGCGTCGATATTGCGGATCCTGTATCAGTTGGATCTCCTCGAAGCGGGACTCGTTGGCCACGTTCTTGGGCGGCTCGCGAGTCCGCACCTGGGTCATGAACTCGTTCACGTACTTCATGGCGTCGCACTGATACAGCTCGTGAATATTGACCTTGGACAGGTAGGAGGTGTGCAACTGGTACTTTAACGCTTCCAAATGGCACTCCTGCTCGATGACCTGGGGCACGCCCACGTGCTCCAGGCTGCCTTCGGCTATGTCCAGGCCGCACTGCGCAAAGGCGGCGTCCAGCAGGAAGGCAGGGCGCAGGTAGGGGCAAGTGGCGCACGAGTAGGTGGCATCCGGATGCTCCAGCAGCCACTCGGACTCGTTGGCCGTGTGATTGAGCACGATGTCGCAGATGGAGGCCACCTGGCAAGCTATAAATCAGAAACTGGAAGCATATATAGACAGCATCTCCTTACCCCCCATTCCTGGCGACACTTCTTGATCACCTTGTCCAGCTCCTCGAAGCTGACCTTGCCGCCCTTCTGGTTGGCGTAGATGGAGCTGACCTTGAGCTGGTCACGCAGCGAGTAGCAGGAGCGGGAGCCGCCCAGCTCCTGGATGGGCGTGAAGTGGATCACATTGTAGCCGGCCTCCTTGGCCACGCGCAGCTTGGCCTCCCACGTGTTCAGCGGTCCCAGGAGCTTCGTTAGCACCGTTTGGCAGCGCACCGAGTTCAGGGGAATGGTCTTCTGGGCGCCCGGCGGGCCCACATGCAGGGTAGGCTCCACTTGGACATACAGGGCGCCATCGGCGCCAGAGCTGCCAGTGTCTGGCCTGTAATTAAGAGTTAATTAACAAACTTCTGGCGTTGAATTGAAATCAATTGAGGTTTTTGGATGTTTTATGATTATAGCTGGGAATTCTCCATGCCTTTCACATGATTTCAATGTCATAACTGAGCCATTAAGAGATATGTATCATAAATATATCGTAAATATATTAATTTAAATTAAAATATTTAAGTTGAAACATAATCTACTAGGCTAACAAATACTTATCCTATCATAAACCCCCCTCAAACAACTCACCTTTCCAAATACCGGAAGTAAAAGTGATACGTTCCCGACATATTCAGTTCCACCTGACTGTAGATATCCGTATCCACGACATGGGCCTCTGGATGCATCACGGAAGTGATCTGCTTGCCACTGGTCAGTTGCCATCCCAGAACACGATACTCCGTACGGACGAACTTCTTTCCCTCGGCAGGGTAGTTAGTGTACAGGACGATCTTCCTGCCCAACAGCGAGGCATCCGGGTGGACACTCAGCTTGGAGCCTCTCTTCAGGCGGTACAGCACATGCTCGGCATTCTGACCCTCGCTGATGGGTATACTGTGCGACTCCGTCTCCTTGCCCATGGTGCTCATCTAAAGAAATCCGGAAATCGGTTACACAATCGCCAGGCGTCACATCGGTGATTACACATGAACATGGTTGTTGTTATGCATGGAATGTACAGTCAGTCGAACTATTTATAATCACTATCTCAGAGATCTCATTAAACTTATTAGAACATCTTTTCTAGGGTGAGAGTAACTTTGAGTTGAAGAAAGAGTTTGAAAGCTCTGGAAAATCGCCAGGAGATATGCAAACCATCTATAGAACTTCCATTAAGAATACTTTTCCTTTATCCTTTATCTAATTTAGCCACAAACACTTTATAACAGTTCTTATATAACACTTTCAGATATTGTAGCTCTGATATTTAGAAAGAATACTCAAAATTAACGAAATTGAAACACAAAAACGAAGATTGTCAAAAACATCGAATCCAAAGCCTTAGAGTTCTTTAAATCCAATTTCTACAGAAAGCACACTTCAAAAAACATTAAAAACACGCAACTCTTTCATTTTTAGACCAACTTAGTGGTTCAAGTTATGAAATGTACATATTCATGATTTCATATCATGATTTTAAAGTAATTTTTTCAATTAAAAATCTCCAGAGCTCTTTAAACCCAATTAGTATAGGAGGACAATTGAAATCACTTATAAAACTCTTATTTCTTCCACATTTATAACCAGTTATGAAATTTTCACCCTATATTATCAATTTCAGATAATATTAGCAATCAGAAAACGCACACACAAAGGCATCTTCTTGTTATAACACCACCACAGTGCGAGTAGAATCCTAAAGGTTTTTGCTCGGCTTAGTCGGCGCTTCTAATGACTGTGACTAAAAATAGTCTTTGCTGTGTACGGTGAGCACCCGGCACTGTGACTGCAGCATCGCCGAAACGGATTGCATGTTTTATATTCATGGTGGCCTACACCTCCACTCGCACACACACTCCAGACACACATACAACATATAGTTATAGTTATGGATTATGGACACACTCGGGAGACGGGCGACACTGGAGCACGAACACTGGGAACACACCGATGATGATCGATCAGTTGGGGCGATAATACCTCACGGCGGCGGATGATTTGATTTGATACGATCTCGGCACTGCCCGCATTGCCCATTGCATTCGCATTTGCACTTGGAACGGTTCTAATCGCGACTGATTCTGCTTCTGATCTTCCGGAGGAATCTGCCTTCTCCTGAGGCGCCTGCTTCTTCTTTCTATCCGGCAATCCGCTGTCTGCTTCTTCCCCTTTTTCGATTTGCAACGGTACTGCGTTATCGATCGGCAGGAAAAAGCCCCACAGCCAGCAAAAGATCCGGAGCACGCTCCTCCAGAGCCAATGGAATCCCTCGGTCAGCATGACGGGCACCTGGGTACTAATTTGATTCTTCGTGGTCTTTTGGTTGCCAGGAATTTCTGGAACGCCGCAATCACAAATGAAGCATTAAACGAAAATATGTACGTTTTAATCGCGCTTAAATGTCACGCACACACGGACGCACACACACAGAGACGACGACTAATGCAAACAGGGGCGTCTGATCAAGGGGGTTTTAGGTACTGTATGTATGTGTGAAATGCAAAGTATCTGTTGAAGCCCCTGCGGATGCATTTTTGACATGTGGCGCCTACGTGAATATTATAAAAAAGGTTTTCACGATTAGCCGACAAGACCTTATCAACATTGAAAATTCACTAGCAGGTCAGGGAATAAAAATAATTTTTGCACAAAGCAAGCACACATACACACACACACCCGCACTCGCAGATTCGCACACACACATCCATTTGCATGTAGGTCAAGGAATTGCACTTGTTTGCCGGTAGATGGCCTTAGAACATTTGTATTTATATATAATTTTGGCCATTTATAAAAGTGCTTCTCCTCTTTATATATCTATACATTTTTTCCACTTATCTCGCCGCATTCATTCACATTCTCACGCTCGCAAAACTGGTTTGTGTACATATGGTGATGCAAATGTCGCGATTTTTACAATTTATCCCAATATTTCGGTTGATATTGTTTACTTTTTGGGCTTAAATCTAGCTGCGAAATTGAACTTTTACGTTACCAGCTGAAATACGTTCTTCTTCTTCTGCTCTCAAGGTGACCTTTCAAGTTTTTGTGGTCATCAGCTGTTAAGGCGTTACGCAGCCCGCCCACCCCCCTCACCCAGCACAGATAAGGAAGCTTGTAAACAAAACACAGCTGTTGGCCAATGTTTACAATGTCAACCTGTTTGTATGTATGAATTTATTCATATATTCAAGTTTATTTATACTTTTATCAATCAATTTGCTAGCACGTTACGTTTTAAATTGAAAAACAACTGTAGTTTATGTCATAACTCCGGTTTAATTGAATGAAATGTTTGTTAAATTGATGAATCGATAACTTACTGTGGTGAGTTTATTCGAGGTGGCGGTATCGATATGTCAACAGGTCTCTTTTTTAGCCATGCCTTTCCAAACACTATTCTTGAGATGAAAAAGGCTCCGGCAAATGATGAGACTATATAAAATAACTTGTTTTTAATAAAGTAGCATATAAGTAAAGGTTACAAAGAAACAAAGAGACCTTTTTGAGTGCTTTAAGTGTGACCAGCTGCTTCAGCTTATTCTATATTTTCTATAGTTTTCGGCGCGGTCTCACTGTGTTCAATGGTGTGAAATTCTAAACGTTTTTGCTGACAAGGATATTTTTGTCGCCAAGATTGTCGCCAAGATGGAGCAGCCCATCAAGATGGAAGTGGAAACGGAAGTGAAAACCGAAGTGAAGGATGAGCCCCGCGACGAGAACGATCCAACTCCTCTGCGGGAGCAAGCGGGGGAATCTCCGCCGCGTGCCCTTGCATCCGAAATGTCGATGTCCAAATGTGGATGGGACAGCGATCCGGATGATTGTGTCCTACGCTCGGCGCCACCAACTCCGGGAGCCAGTCTGGTAGCGATTAAGGACGAGTTCAAGACGGACCCCGACAATGCGATGCTGGACGACTTGCTGAACGACTTAGATAGAATTGGCGACGCTACGGAGCATGTGAAGAAGGAGGAGTGCGTTCCTACTACTCCTCCACCTCCATCTTCTACTCCTCCTCTTCCTTCTTCTTCGCGTCCTCCCCCTTCTCCTCCTTCTTCCCGTCCTCCCCCTTCTCCTCCTTCTTCGCGTCCTCCTCCTCCTCCTTCGCCACCAAAATTGAACGTCAGCTTGGATGGCATTCCGAGCGCCTTTACGGCCCGCGACAACCTAGAGGACATGGATTTGTGCAGTCTTGGGGATGAGGATAGCGATGCCGATCTTATAGCCGAGAAGATGGAGATCCTCCGGAAGTTGTCCATGGTGAATGGGACCGAAGGGGAGGGCAGCGGGGAGTCCAAGAAGAAGAAAAAGAACAAGAAGAAGAAGCGCTCGCATCGCTCGAACAAGGACAAGGAGGAAGAGCCTGACAGCAAGAAGCGCCCGAGGAGCACCAGTTCCCCGGACGAGAGCCAGAAGGAGAACAAGCGTAGCGGCAACTGGCCCGGACATCGCATTAAGGCCGAAAAACCGGACGCTGACTTCGTTCCAGTGCGAGCCGACGAGAAGCTACTCCGAGTGGTCAAGACCTCCCATCTCCTTGAGAGTCAGCAGCCGAAGCTTGTGCCTACAATGGAAAATCTTTCCATCCAGGACAAACGCAATCTGGGCGTGGCACGGGCTCAGCTGGCGCTGCAACTGTTCCAGAAGAAGGCGGCCAAGGAGGATGAGCTCGAGGCCCTGATGGTGGAAACGATGTGCAAGCTGCCCGTTCACGAATCCTTCCGCTACCAAAACGGCTTCGAGAATCCCTCGCCCCTCTGCAGCAACACGAATGTGGTGTACGAGTTCAACTCCGCGCCCGGCACCCGCATCGATCTGGCCAAATGGGGATTGGAGGTGCTGCCGCAGGCGACCAGAGAGCTGCTCCGCATCCTGGGCATGGATGTGCATCGCTTGAAGGAGCTCCAGAGGACTGTCACACCGTCGCAGCGTATACTCAAGCTGAAGCAGGAGCAAAGGGAGCAGGGAGCGGGCTCGGAGGAGGCGGAATCGGACAAGGCGACGCTCTACAAGAATGCGGCGACCCAGACGGATCGCAAGGCCTCCACACGCGATGCTGGCAGCCAGGCGCGCTTGGAGACACCCCTGAGGGGTGCACCCTTCTGGCAGAGTCCCGGATTCAACCTCTCGGAGCTGACCCAGCAGCAGTCCAACGTGATGTACGCCCTGCAGGAGCTCAGCCAGCAGGTGCCGGATGCCGCCTGGGCCGAGAGGATCTACAGGTCCCTGGGCCCGACCCTGGCCACCAAACGCAGTATTTAAACTCATCCCTCTTTCGTAGTCTCTCAATTTATTTATAAATACATTGCCAAAAAACGCTATAAATATCCAATAGCTTTAGTGCCCGACCAGGAGTGCCTTACAACTTGATCTTGGGTTGAAATACCTTTTAGTTTCTCGAATATAAATCTCTTGTAATTAACGCAAATGCCAAAGTGGCGTTCAAGGCCACAGAACTTATGCCAAATCGAATTTATAGGTGTATAAATATCATATCGCTCATTGCATTACTTTCTCACCTTTCTCACCTCTTTGTACAATTAATAAATACACATACATATATTATAACAAGTATTAGAACGCTTTTTGGGCTGCAAACATAGTGTGTGTCTTTTGCTAGAGTATAAGTTCTAGGAGGAGCCCCCTCTAGTTATTGACTAAATTGCATTTAAAACTAATTTGTAACTATAAGCGTAGGGCTAGTAGAGCAGACTATATCATTTGCGCACTGTAAACACGAACGGGGCCGACTCCTCCTCCTCCTGCTGCTCCAGGAGAGTGGTTCTGATCGTGGTCCGGTGCTCCTGCGCCTCCACATCGTCGTAGTCCACCGAGGAGGAGCGCAGCAGCTGGAACTGTGAGTTGGAATCGTTTCGGGTGATGATCAGCGAAGCGGGTCGGGGTCCTGCAAAAGTTATTAGGTTAACAAGATCCTTAGTAATATTTAAGGCTTAAACCTCACCTGGTGGCGGCTTGGTTGTCAAGCGCTTGACACTGCCAGCTCCAACCTGAACCTCCGGCTGCTGTCGCTCCGAAACATACTCCACATTTGGTGTCAGCTTCAGGGTACTATTATTGTTATTATTACTGCCCGCCGCTTGTTGGATCGATACCCGCTTGTCGGCCTTGACGCTGCCCTGCTGCTTCAATATGGAATCGCGACCCAATGGCGGCTGCATGGAGCCGCCGCCGCCGCCGCCCAGCAATGGTGTCGTCATTGCAGCCCCCATGGCACCCGGCGTGTCGAGTTCTAAAAATCATACGGATATGAGGGGGAGATTTAGTTAGGGATCTCTGGGGGGGATGATGATATAGCCCGCCCCAAACGAGGTGTGTTGGCCCGGAAATGTTTAGGAAACCAGGTTGAACTCGAAACAGAGGGAAACAGGGGTTAAGGACACACAGAAACACACACAGATAGTAGGAAAGCTGAATAAAATTCAAGTGGAGACGAGTTGTTCATAAGATTTATCGTTTATTTGATGCTTCATCTTCTTCATCTCTCTCTGGGAAGGGGATAGTAGACATAGATGGTTTAGTGGGGATCAGAATACCAGTGGGGTTCAGAATACCATAGGGTTCGTTGGTTAGTAGTTCGTGTGTTGTGTGTGGCGGGTTTCACAATTTTAAATGTCGCAAATAATTAATAATAGCCTTAGGTAACAATTGGAATGATTTAGTAGTAATCGCACAACTCAAATATTAGTTTTTGGTTTCGTAAAGCCAAGCCAAAGTAAAAAACGTTAAAAGTTAAACGTAAAACGTAAAATTATGTTTCGGATGATATGGTTTGGTTTGGTTTGTGGGGTTCCCCTGGTCCTTGGGTGGGGTTTTGTCATAGAGCTGCGAAAAAATCGATTATCGCATCGATGTTTTTCGATATTTTAGAAAATAAAATCGATTAAATCGTAAAACATTTAAAAGCAAAAAACACAAGATTTAGATGAAGATTAAACTTTTCGGATTTAAATGCTTATTAAATATTTTTCTTCAATGGATAAAACCCTACTAAAAATATGAGAAAATAAAAAAAGTATATTATTTATTATATTAAAATATTTAAAAGCTTAATTTGAATTGTATTATTCTTATTCATCTTTCTATTCTTCTTTATTCTCGTTTTTCTTTAAAAGCTTAATTTCAATTGTATTTTTCTTATTCTTCTTTTGATTCTTCTTTGTTCTCTCTTTCTTAGTGATGGCAGAATTGATCTTGACAGTGTCTGACGATACATCGATTCTTTCGATAGTATCGATGTTGAAATGGATTTTTTCGCAGCTCTAGTTTGTCAGACTCTAAAATAGTAGTAGTTACTAAGTTACTAAGTTAATACTTAAGCGGCTAGGCTACCATGCAGGCTTGATTCGTATGTTGCTTTTGGATTTCGCCTGGCTAAATCACAGATCACCCCGTGGAGCTCTCACAGCTTGGTGTCGTCGTAGGTCTGTTCGCCGGAGCTATTGGGTATGACCACCACCAGGGGCAGGGGCAGGGAGCTGTGGGGGTCGCTCAGCAGCTCGCTGCTTATGGAGATTTGGCGCGAGGCCCGATGATAACCGCCACCGTTATAGCCAAACACCGAGTCAACATGCATTAGGTCGAGAGTGCTCCCGCTAAAGTCGTGATCGTGATCGTTACCGTTGCCCAGATGCTGGTGCCCACCGCCCATGCCACCTCCGCCACTGCCCACCAGAGTGCTCAGACTCTGCAGGGAATGCGAGCTGGCGCTTCGATTGTACTCCGCATGCAAGTACTTGTTGTTGTTGTTATTGTTGTTGTGGTTGCCGCCGCCGCTGAGATCCTCGGAGGGGGATCCGAACTCGGATGACTCGCGTATGGGTGCTAATTGCAGTTGTGCGGCTGCCGCCAACATCTCACCTGTGGGACTGGGCCGTTCGCTGCTGTTGGCCACATCCTCGTAGGCCTCCTCGTTCAGGGTCTGCAGGGTGCCGCAGATCATTTGCTCCTCCAGAGTGACCTACAAAGCAGAGGGATAGATTGTTACTATAGGGTTTGGGTTGGAGGTATTCTGTCTTGGATGTGGGCAGTCTGCTGGGTGTGTCTCTGTGGGTGAGCTGAGCTCTTTACCTGCAGGTACTCGTAGTCATGAACTTTTGACTGCATTTTGCGTTTAAGGAATGATCGGAATAAGAATAGATCAAAGCAGGTGAGTTAGAGCAAGTCGTTGGTTTCAAGAACCCAATAAATAATACCCCTGGTGGCCACTCCTTACCTGCTTCTCCATATGACTGACGGAGTTCTTGCGCGACAGCGACTCTCTTGGGGGCTGCATCAGGGCATCTGTCACATCCTTGATCATGGGCACACTCGTGGGCGGCGCCTCCAAGGCGGCCGCCTGCTGTGGCTGCTGCTGGCGCTGTGGCTGCTTGCGGGGCAGACGCTCGCACTCACGCAGCGTGGTGATCAGCAGGCGGAACAGCTCCCAGTGGCCAAAGCTGAGGCCCAAAACCTGACAGGATTAGAGGGGTTAAAAGATATACCTCCACTGTTATATGGGTTTCCTTACTGTCTTGAGATCGGGCATATCACAGTGCTTCAGAACCCTGCCATTGATGGCGTTCTCACGCAGCACGGGCGCCAACTTAGCCAAGGCTGGCTTCATGTCGTCTATGCGCTCCAGCAGGCTAATGACGCCCTCCGTGGTCAGATCTGTGAGCTTGGTCTGCAGGATGTCATCCTATTAGTAAAGAAAGGATATATAATATTCCCTTTAATTATGAAGACCTAGAACCTACCCCAAACGAATCACTGGGCGAGGTAATCAGTGGCGTCACTGGCTCTGTGCTTGTGCTGAGATTCCTGGAGCGCAGCTCGTTGTTGGCCGAAGGATACTCGTTGTGGAACATCTGGTAGGGCGGATAAGCCTGCGGCGAAGGCACATAGGTGGTGGGCGCGGGATATTGACGCGTATTATTGGACACACTGGGTCTGGTTTGTAGCACCAGAGAACCCTCATCCTCGATGGTTTGCTGGTCCTCTAAGGGTTGAGGAAATAAGGTATTAGAGCTCAGGAGAGCTTGAGTAAGGACTCACCCTTCAAGACCTTCCTCAGATAGGGATCCAAGTTGATGGTGAAGGGCAAAAAGATGCGCAGATCCGCCACGAGAAGATCCGACTTGTGCAGCTGCAGGAAGGCATCCAGCTTGCGCTCATCACGATCCAGCTCCAGCAGGGGGGCAGCTTCCCTCAAATAAGCGAGTTTGGGACGCAATCTGAGGGGCATCAAGTTAATAAGGATAATATATAACCCCAGCCAGGACTCACTTCTCGTAAACGCTCTGCAGGGACACGCTCTCGTCCGCATTGCTGTCCATGAACTGGTCGTGATGCAGGACGATCATACTCGCCCTCAGCGGCCACTGTTCCGTGAGATTAATCCACGAGCTCAACCGGTACCAGCTAAAGTCGATCTGGAAGGCCTTGAGCAGGCGCACCGTGATGTAGATGACGTTCATCAGGCGCCGCATGCTCCGGGGATTCACATCGCTGAAGTAGTCGTCCGTGAGCACAATGCGGGAGAGATCTAGCACGGTCTGGGGATTCTGGCCCAGGCGATGCAGATTAGAGCCCGTGGAGCTTGCCACAGACTCCGAGAGCCGCAGCTTCTTGCCACCACCTCCTCGGGCGGGACCCCGCAGCTTCTCCTGACTGGAGATGATCTCCGAGGCATTGGACAGCCTTCGAGCGGACACAGAGTGACCCAGAGTGGGCCCATCATCCACCTGGTAGTCCCCGCCACCGCTCCTCTTGAACAGCAAAGCCGTCATTTGAGCACGTTGCACTTTCCTTAGCCCCGAGTTCTGCAGGTAAACTGGGAGGTGAACCAGATTCCGCAGGAAGTCGTGGCCCCCAATCCCGCCCTCCGTGAACAGCCGCCTGCTGTTGGCCTCGGCGGCCTTGGCAATGACATGGGGATCCACTGAGATGAGCAGCACAAAGGGACGATTCGGTGAGGAGAGCAGCGTCTGCACGGCATTCAGCAGGGTGAGGATTCGCTCGGTGTCACACGAGTCCAAGGCATCAATCACGCCGACCAGGCGACTCTGCTGATTGGTAAAGGCATCTAGGCACTTGACCATGTCCGTCATCACGGCCACCTCAGCGCCCAGCATGGTCAGGGGCGCTGTCTCGCTGGAGCGGACCGCTCGCTTGAGGAGACGGATGTGCGAGGTGAACAGGGAGACGCACACCTTGGCCAGCACATGGAGGTGCGTGCAGATGAGCGTGCCCAGCACGGCGGCAATCACATAGAGCACTACCAATATATCCTCCCTTTCCTGCTGGCTGGCGAACGTGAAGTAGGCCACGATCAGCGAGATCCCCGCGACCAGGGTTACCAAAGCCAGCTCGAAGATGAGCACGATGGGTATGCAGCACATGCGACGCCAGCGCCAGCCCACGTCCACCTTCAGGCACTTGGGACGGAAGGCTCGGTACAGCCGCGTGGCCAGCCAGCCGTAGTGGGACTCGATGGCGTCCAGGAGGGAGGCCAGCATGTGGGCCACGGCGCCATCGCCCGTGGGCGAGGCACTGTTGGCCTCCGCAAAGTGAAACCTCACAGGCTTGGCCTGCGAGTCCGACTGCGGTCCAGGGGGATGGCAGAAGGCCACCTGGAGTATCACCCTTAGCCTCGTGATCCTCTTCTCCAGGCCATGCTGCACGGAGTAGGCCCACTGCATGTCCATCTGGTAGTTGCAGTACTTGACGGCGGCCAGGAGCAGATAGGCGAGCAGCAGGAAGCCCACGGCGGCGGAGACACCCACCACCGCCGACCAGGTGCTCAGGCCCACGATGGTGCCAATGAGCAGGGCCACATGCAGGCAGACGATGAAGAGCAGGCCGCTGGTGCGGACGGGTGGCTCCGCCCACTGCCTGGCAAAGTTGTTCATCTCGTCGCGGAGTTTGTTCAGCAGGAAGCTCTTCCCGCTGCCCCACTTGGCGTACAGACCCACGGTTATGGGCGTGGTCAGCGTGGGTTCGCTGAGGACATCCGCCAGGGCGGACGAGTACAGCTCGTAGCCCAGCATGCCCTCCGAGTCCTCGTTGGTGTTGAGCCGGCGGGCGCCGAAAACCTGTCCCAAGATGGTCTTCTGGTGCAGCGAGTCCAGGTTGTAGGGCGTCTCGCCCGCCTTGTTGGCTCGGTACAGGAGCTGGCTGTGCTTGGGGTTCCGCAGGAGAGCCTCCACAATGGCCTTGCTCCGCGCCCGCATGGCAATGTGCAGGCAGGTGTCGCCCCTCTTATCGCTGGCCGTCACCTTGGCCTTCCTGTCCAGCAGCAGGTGAACAATCTCCAGATTGCGATTCCTCACGGCCCGCAGCAGCGGCGTATCCCCGTCCTTGGTGGCGGACTCCAGGTCGGGATTGGTGGCCAGCAGGAGCTTCACAATGGGCGTGTGTCCCTTCTCCACGGCCGTGTAGATGGCCGTCTTGCGATCCTTGCCCTGGATATCCACATCGGCGTGCTTCTTCAGCAGCGCCTCCACCACAGTGCGGTGGCCCGCCTTTACGGCATGGATGAGGGGCGTGTCCGCTCCGCGATCCTGGATATTGATATAAGCACCAGCTGCTATGAGGGAGGCGGCTATATCCTGGAATCCCTCACGACTCGCTATGCACAGGGCCGTCATTCCATCCTTGTCCAGGGCATTTACATTCGGTTTCTTCTCGAGGATCGAACTCACGCAGTCGGTGTGCCCGCCGGCAGCTGCCACCAGCAGAGGAGTCCACGAGTACATGCCCGCGGTGTCCACATTGGCTCCAGCCTTCACCAGCGTGTCCACAATCTCCACATTGCCGCGACGGCAGGCCCAAACGAGGGCCGTGGTTCCGTATTTATCGCCCACATTGACCTTGGCACCGCGTTGCACCAACAGCTCCACGATGTCCTTGTAGCCACGCCCCGCCGCCCACAGCAGGGCGCCCAGATGGTAGTTGCCATGGGCATTGCCATCCGCCCCCTTGTCCAGCAGCAGGCGCACCAGCTCCGTGTGGCCCCGATAGGCGGCCCACATCAAGCTGGTCCAGCCACCCTAAGGGATTAAGGTTTAAGAATGGTTTTTGGGTTAAAATAAGAGTTAAGGACTCACCATATCACGATGCTCGATCTCAGCGCCATGATCCAGCAGCAGCTGGACCACATCAAAGTGTCCGTTGCGAGAGGCGCATAGGAGGGCTGTCCAGTTGTCCAAATCCTCGGCCTGAACGTCAGCGCCACGGGCCAGAAATTCACGAACAAAAGCAGTGAGTCCACGTCCAGCCACTACCATTAACACTGTGGTGGAGTTCTGCAAGGGGTTTGGAATATTAATAACAATTTAACAAAGTAAAGGATATTTTTGTACAATCATCATCAGTACTCAAAATACGTAAAATGGGGTTGTAGTGATTACTGAACTCCAACAATTAAAAGAGTTCTGAAGAGGTTTCAGACATTTGTAAACATTTTGTAATATTTTTGTATTAAAAAATAATCTGATCACCGAATGGATGGAGTTCTAAAGAAGTTTCCAACATTTATCACAATCTAATAGCATTCAGATCAGATTCAGATTATTTATCAGTACCCAAATTACATAAAAATATGGTATTTTGATCACTAGAACCCCAACATTTGGAAGAGTTTTGACGAGGTGTAACACATTTCAACATTTTTGAAATATTTTGTATTAACCATATCTTAATCTACGGAAGCTTAAGGATCTCACAGATTCTTCATCAGTATCCAAAATACATAAAAGGAAGGTATTTGGTGAATTTCTAAAGAAGTTTCTGACATTTTAAAGAATTTGATAATATTTTCATTTAATTAAGGATCAGAAGATGTTTAAATATCTTCCAGATCTATCATCTTTACCCAAAATACTTATAATTTGGGTATTCTGGAGAAATTCAGCATGAGGTTTCAAACATTTATCAAAATTTAAAAGAAATAGTATTCTGAAACCTTTTTATGTGGTTACTAGCTATAACCTTTCTTTCTCTAATTTTAAAAAATATTTAAGGCACTCACCTCATCCCGATCATCGATGGTAAGATGTCGGCTGTCCAATATAGCGCGCAGTCCTGATATATCATTATTATCGATGTACTGCAGCAAGGCACGATGTCCCAGTGAACCCATGGAGTCTCCGTAGCGATTTATGTTCTGTATAAAATATATGAATATATTAGTATGCAACCTACACAATTTTTTAAATTATTTTATAAACCATTAAGGAAACAATATAAACAGAACGTCATGCAAATAAAAACTTGTAGGTGTTCTTTCGTGTTACAAAGCCATTTAATAGAACGAAACTGCAACTCTTGGGGAATTACTTTGACTCGAGCCTTTTGTTTGTCTCCCTAAAGGGGGTCAGAGGTGAACATTTGGCATGCTTAAACCGTAAAGAACCAACAAGAACCACAAGAATTGGGGGCCATAATTAATCTTACAAGTACAGAAATTTTGTTTATCATAGTACTATATAATAATGGGTGGTAACCATGAATCCATGATTTGAGTCATCGAACCTTAGGGCCAATAAATTAGTTATGCGGGTTATAAAAAGCCACCACCAATCGACATCGTTGGGTAATTATTTCACAATCGCTTCTCCAAGAAATCAGTATACTGGGCATTAAGTGTTTTTCTAAAAATATCTAAACCGAAAATGTACACGCGCGGGTAATCCCTGGAACTCATACGGACATCTTTGATCTCGTAATCCTCAGGCAAATAGATATGGATATTCATCTGGTAATCGCACACGTTATAGCAAAGATAACGTCACCCAGATTGTCGTATTTGTTATTTGAACAATTGCCAGGCAGCACGCATTGCAGTAGCTTGGCTTTATTTATTTTTATTTATTTGTTTATCTTAATTAATATCGTTGAATCTCGGGTCTTTATGGAGGCTGATCAAGCAAGCGTCTGCTCGTTCAATTGGATCAATAAAACATATGAAAATAACGATAACAAGCTGGTTTATTGGCTAGGCAAAGTCGATCTTGCTCTATTCGGGATTTATAGACTTTGCCATGGCTTTGGGTTTCAGCCAAAGGTGACAAAATGCACTGGAGCTTAACGAGAGGGGTTAACACCGTACAGTAAATACAAATTGGTAAACAAAGTTACCGCTGGAACCGTCTAAGCGTTAGATCTAATTGCTATTTTGCAAGCAGCACCCTAGAATGAGTAAAATTATGGCGTTTGTAGTAGAGTGGTATCAGTAAAAAAAGAATCGAAATAGATAGAAAATAGATTAGTGAGATAGCTCCGATTTACGAGCTAGCTGCGTGAGTAAATTTTCCTAGTCTGGAGTTTGTTTATTTATATAAGTAGTTTATCTCTGCCTTCCTGCTTAACGCGGTTATTTCCTTTCCTTAATTAGGGGAACATTATGAATTATCCATGGAAGAAACAGTGACTAATTTAATGTGGTGCTGATGCTTACATATATTTCTTTGTTATTTATAACGTAGAGCTTAGAATTATTCATTAGAGCTGGAAATTCATAGATTTTTATCGATTTAAAAAAGGATTATTTGCATATAAGTATATCGAAAATATCGAAATTCATACTTATCGATTTTATTTTGAATTTATTTATTTAACAAATTAAGCCTAGCATACAATGTTAAGTTTACTGAGCACTGGCAGAGGTAGAATTTTGAATTTATTGTGTATTTTTATATCGAAAATATCAAAATGTATATTTATCGACATAATTTTGATTTAAAAAATCAAAAAGATCGATTCTTTTCCAGCTTTATTAACCATACACAAATTATTAAGTTACTGCTTTGTTAATGACTAAGTTAATTAGTTACTTTTGTTTTCTTTGATTTCTTTTTAGTTTATTTTGTGTTATATTACATATTAAACATTAGAGCTGAAAAAGTCTTGATGTCAATCGATTTAATATCGATTTTTGCCCTAAAAAATATTGAAAACATCGATTCTTTTCCAGCTGTATTAATCATACACTAAGTTATTTAGTTACACAGTTCAGGGAGACTAATTTAATTAGTTACTGTTGTTTTCTTTGATTTGTCTTTAGTTAAGGTTGTGTATTTTGTGCATTCTTGTATAAATTGGCATTTCCTTTTAACAAGACTTGCATAGTTATTTTTAAGACGTATCACTAATAAGCCTGACTAATGTAATAGGTGCTATTTACTCGTTCTTGTACATAATACTTTACATTTTTCCCCTTTTTCTTGGCCGGCGATCGCAAGTTATTCAAGCTCAGCCGCGAGGCATTCAGAATTAATTCATCGAAGCTCTTGGACAGTTTCATCTTGTCAGCTGACTCTCCTCTCTCCGCGGTATTCGCCAGATTGTTAAATTTTCTTTATTAATTCTTATTCTGATAAATTGTACTTTATTTCCCTTTTATTATTCTGGGGGGCTTTTGTACGTGCGTCAAGCTCTTTTATCGGCCAATGTAAACATGGAAATTCTTTGGCACAGATCACATTTACACACTCTCACTGATTTTTAATTAAGCGAATGGCCATAAGCAATGCTTCTTAATTATTTTCCACTCTTTTAGCGAGATATTTTCCCCCTATTTTTTTTGTCACTGCCAATTAATTGACAAATTAATTCCTGTGTGCTTATATATAGTATCTTTGGGGGCGATGCAGCAACCGAACCGAACCGAACCGGCCGCCTTAGACGCTCGGCGACGTCTGACGAGGCGGGCTTATCAAGTGAGCGTTTGGCCTGAGTCTGGACAGTGCGAAATTAAGTTTACACGCAAACCGGAGGCAAGCATCGCCTTTATGGCTGATTACGGAGTCTACGAGCTTTGTTTGCCCATGGAAATGCGCCTGTTTCGTGCCGCAAATACTGTAATTGGCCAAAACCAACTCGAAACTTGTTTGACGATTTTGGAGCCGCTTTTGGCCGCGCTCCTGCCGCCACGAGCGTTGCACAAAGACTGATTTGACCAGGTCTTGTGGTCAGAGCGGGGTCTGGTTATTTTTGCACTGGCTTGCGCAAAGAGTTTCACTTGAATTTATGCTTAGAAGAAGGCCGGCTGAAGTGTAATTAATTGCGCGCCTCCGACTCTATTGATTCGGTTTTATGGCTTCCATTAGGGGTTATTAAAAAAAGGACACCAATTAATTTAGTCCCAGTGGCAGTCGTAGAGTATCTGTTACTCGCTAATTATGGCCCACCCCTGCCAAAGATTAGGTTATTCGGACACTGACTGAAGGCGATCGATAAGTTGGAGACGTTTAATGAGCGATTGCCAATTTGTAAGTTTCGACTGGTCTCGAGTGCCTACAATTGAGCAGTCGCACGTCACTCGACTTAATGCTTAATGGGGCTCTCCAGAGTCGAGAGCAGTAATGGGTTAAGTTCTGCCAAGCCAGCGACCTTAACAGCGGGAGTTAGATAAATAGTTGTAGGTTCTTGAATAAGCTGCAAGAAACTGCATTCATTCGCTTATGGGTTCTACTAATTAAAGCTGTTTATTTGTCAACAACGCCTGCCTCTAGGGTATTAATTACAATACTAATCAAATAAAGTCTCATAATTGTATCACTTAGTAAATCACACATGTAAATCCAGGAAAACAGAATGATTCTGCAGTTTACAAAGCAAATTATGGATAAGTGAATTAATTGTAAAGAATTTTTAGAAGATATACTAGATATAGTTTAGGTTTAAGTAAATTTCAATGGTTTATTAATTTATTTACAAATATCTTTGTTGATTTGTATTAATATCTTGGTCTTCTTATGTTGATTTAAGTAAATATTATTTGTAATAAAGCGGAAATGGTTTCTAATGTAATAACATTTTTTATTTAATAAGTTATCACTACTCCCTATGCACTTTCTTAACTCAAAGCCTTTATATCCCTTTCAAAAAAAAGGGGAACTTTTTCATAATTTTAAACTTAACCTACTAACACAATTTTGGGCGTAACCTTTGCAAATATTCTTGGGAAATACTCAAGGCTTCCCCGGAATTACTTAAAACTGTACATAATTTCTTTGTTCTGTTCCAAGAGAGACCTTAACACGTTTTATAAATCAACCATATGTTTCGTACAAGAACACAAAGAAGATACAGTACAGTTTTAACATATAAAACGTGTTATGAGCGCTTAAGAATCGAACAAAGAACGGTATCTTTGTATTAACGCTTTCCAATGGCCTAAAAACGTGTTTTAAATATTAGTCGGTACTTTTTGCTGGCACTAAAATAAGGTCTGCAGTAAGGTTTAAGAGGTTTTGGCTGTAAGTAAAGAGTAAAAGAGTAACAGGACGACTCTTATTGAAAATATTAATCCTAATTCTGAGTAAATCTTCTTGTTATAACACAAAATCTTCATTTTAATTATGGAAATTAGTTCATAAAATTATAGATTTGGTTATATAACTATAGCTCTGAGATTAATTATTTTTTCTCTTATAATTTCTACTAATCTTGGAGTATTAATGTTTTGCCCTTTACTATATTAACCTTCTCTAGGAGTATTTTTATATTTTCTCCCATACACTCCTGTACACATTAGTATCTAGTTTTGTGCCCTCGCTTGTAAAGTGCACTTTAGCTAAGTAAAAACAGCTCTTGGGTGTGCACGAGCAGAGTAAAAGAGCCAAGGAAAGACCATTCCTGATGGCATTAGTGGCATTGAGCAAAGCAGTTAACCAAAGTCTGAAGAAGAGCCAAGAAGCGACCGCAACTAGAATGTTTATTTTTAGATCCAGTGCACGCGACCCATACAGGTTTTCACCTGGATGATGCCCACAGTTCAGTTGTGTGTAAGTTGTGTGTGCGTTGTGTGTTCAGTGTGTAAGGTGTGTGCGGTGTGTGTGGCAGTATGTACACGGGGTTAGGCCAATCTCGGGGGTTAGGGTTCCAACAAGCGGCGGCAGCAAAGAGCAACACGGGGTTACAACACCAACACACAGAGAGAGAGTAGAGAGAGAGAATGAGCCGAGAGGATAAGTGGCATTTACATGGACATGGATGTGGGAGAAGCGACGCAGGGCCAGGTTGAAGTGACTGAACCGGCGGGAGGGGCTCTGATTCGAGTGCTCCTCTCCGTGCTCCTGTCCTGTCGCGGCACAGTCCTTTCCCTCCGCCGCCGCCGCTGCAGCCACCGCAGCGTCCGTCTCCTCCTCGATGTCGATCACGAATCGGGGCAGCGAACTGTGCGGCTTCCGCTCGGTTCCATAGCCTCGGTGCGGATGACGGGACTTCCTGATCGCCCGCTCCTCGCTCTCCAGGAGCGGCTGGTGCAGCGACTGGAGATCGTGATGATGCAGATTGCTCACCAGAGCTCCAATGGTGCTGTGAGCGGGAGTTCGACTATGGGACGAGATGGGGCTCGCCGAGGTCGTGGATCCCGTGTCCTCTGTGTTGGGTATATCCTCCTCCTCGGGGATACTTTGGGGGTGCTTATGGGCGGCTGCTGCCTGCTGGCCATCTTTCGGCATGGCTGAAGCTGATGAGCTGGCGGGTTACGGTTATTACGGATACGGGTAGGTGTACGCCCGCGAGATGCTCAATTGCACTCGTTTATCTAGGACGTGGCTTAGTTTTAGTTAGTACATATGTATCATTATTTACGTGACTTAAACCGAAAGCTACGAAGAAAGCTCTGCGCTCTAGGGCAGTTTGGGTTCGTTCTATCGAAGAACTGACTTAATTGAAGATGAGAGCTGACTGAAGCTGACTGTATGAGATCTGTTCCACTTCCCCTAATGAATCACAATTGTTTGATTGATGCAATTCCCTCAAGGGAAAGGCCTGTCGATCAAGCCGGCTCTACACGGGATTCATAGTGGTCGACAGGCTGATAACATTCACCTGACACCCCTATCATATGATATCTCTAGTCTCGCTGATAAAAGAAAGGAGCGCATCTCGACTGGCACAACACTTATTACCCCTTTTTAGAGGTATATAGAACATAGTTATTACCTCACTCCCACCCGGACTCGTCTTTAGGCGGGCCTTGAACATTTTCGCCAAACTCTCGCCGCTCAGTTCCGTCTTGAAGGCCGCCTTGGAATCGATTTGAGGGAGATATTTTATGTACTTCCCGTACCACGAACTTTGTACTATTAATATTCGAAATTCAATTTGGGGAACCGTCGAACGAACCGCTTGGCAGAGGCGCCGCCAGTTAACTGTCCGCACTTTGCCTGGTGGCATCATATATAAGTGCTTAGGGGACACCAAACGATCCCCTTGGCTCCTCCGTATTTAGATTTCATTAATTGGGCAAACAGGCCGACGACAGTCTCTACAGATAACTCAGATAAGCAGCGGATACTAAAAGGCTATTGCCTGCCGCCTGTTGCCTATCGCTGCTTCCTTATAAACAAAAGACACACACACTCTTGATAATTATTGTGTATTAATTACCTTTTCTACATTTCCACCAAAGACAAATAGAAGCGAGATTTTATACCGGAAAAGGATGCGAAAAGATAATTTGGAACTCTTTTTTGGGACATATTAGGGGATTGTTAAGAATTTTAATTAGCTTTATATCTCATATTTTGTTTATTTATCTTTCAGTTTGTTCAATTAAATACTAATAATTTTTAATTGGAAATAAATTATAGTACTAAACTAATTTAAATTTAATTGAAAACTGTATTTTAGATACATTGAGATCATTAAGATGCAAAAATTGATTAACATCGAAGTTTTTCCAGCTCTATTAGAGATGGTATTTTCTATTTAAATATATTTTAGATAAAGAACAATATAATCATGATTATTTTAATGGAAAACTAACTGCTTTTTAAGATATATTCTATTTATGGTCAGGTAAAGGGTTTGTAGAAGTTTTCAATGCAAAAATAGATTTAAAATCGATTAACATCGACGTTTTTCCACATTTAATAGGGATGATATATTCTACTTAAATATATTTTAAATAAAGGATAATATAATCAAGAATACTTTAATAGAAAACTGACTACATTTTTAAGTATATTCTTGGGGGAGAAGATTGGAATCTGTTTAAACTTAGAGGTCTAGTTTAACTATTCGTTAAGTTTTTGGAGATCTATCATTTCTAAGACCTTTCTAAAATTCCATCAGAATCTCGGTTATGTTTGGAAGCTCCTCTTCTTATAATTCGAACTTTAAACAACCTTTGCCTGCACTTCAGCGCAACTCCTCAAAAAAAAAGTCAGCATACTTTCGGGCCAATGTTATAAAGTTATTGTAGAATTTCAATGTCAAGCTGCGACTGTTAAAAGTAAGGTGATTTTTACCTCCCCATATGTAGGAAGAGGAATATATCAATGCCAATAAAGACTTATGGCAGGGTGTGTGCGATTCGGGGAGCCGCAACCAATTGTGACGACGATAAAACAAACAGATGGAAACCCATTTGCGTTGCCCGCTGCTCACTTATCGGTTAAGCAATCTGCTTTGGCAAACTTATGGAGCAGCCAGTCAGTATCCGATAAGCCCCCGCCCCATTATAGCCATTTACATACATAACATATGCCGACTAAGCTCTGCTTTTTGGCGTTAAACCCACCTGGATAGGATTACCACCTCCGCGGCCAAAGGAGTTGCGCAGCAGGCCGAAGGGAAAGATGCTGCCGTAGCCGCCCTGATCGATCCGACGATCCTGGCCAGCATTGCTGGTCGTCGGCGACTCCTGCATGCTGTCCGGATTGAGCGGCGACATCTCCGAGTAGGCGCGGCCCACAAGTTGTAATTTGGGGGTACGCTTCATGTTTTTAGCTATTACGAGCACTTGGTGTGAGGTAAGAGGTAAAGCAAGCACCTTTATCTTTTATCAGTTTTTACAGCCCAAATATTTGTGAGCATCTCATAACGAGAGCCTCTATATAATCCAGCGATTGGCGAATTATATGTACTATATATGGGCCTTGGAAATTGGCAAAATAACAACCGAGATTACAATCTATTCGAAATTAATGTATAAAAGGCTGCGATTAGTGTGGAGCGCACGCGGCGCGCTCTGCTGGAAAACTAAATGGAATCGGAATCAGAATCAGAATCGGCGGAGGTGGAAGTGGAACTGCTGGCGCAGAAAGAGAACACACTCGTCAATCGCTCGCCGGTTCGGTTCTCCTTTTTTGCTCGCTTATTATTTCGCTACTTTCCTGCCTACCCCCTTACCGCCTTTCCTCCTTTATTTTGTTTTGATAAAATGAGAAACTGTAACCCGAAAATAACGGGGTTTATGAGTGAGAGAGTGTGTGCCCAGACAGACACACACGTGATACGCGAATGTGGGTGATAATGTCGCAATAACAACAACAACCCCAAACAAAGGTACGAACTCAAGGCTCACCGAAGCGTTCGATACCCTTGATTTGATGGAAATTCTAGTGTTGTTTCCTTCGAATAACTTCCAGTATTTTATCAGGGTTTTGTGGGGTTGGTAGACTTGTGTATTATGGGTTGGACAAGGAAGGGCAAGTGTGCATACAAACTAAACGCTGTCTTAGGTAAATAGAGTTCGTTTGGAGCTATCTAAGTTACGTTTTTTAATTATTATTATTATTATAAATAGAGAATTATGTACCTTTTAAAGATTGGTATAGAATTTTTATTGGCTTAAAGTATGATAAATCAAGTTTTCTTATAAAAAATAAATATTTGGAAATATGATATAAGAGGTGGTATTTTCACCTGAAATCTTTGACCAAAATATTCAGAATGAGAAGTTTTAGAAGGTTTTTTATATTCTTGACAATTATTATTAACATTTTTTATAAATTCCCTAAGAACAGCATCGGTTACTCATGAAGGAAGTTCTGGCATCCTCCTGAAACAGCCTTCTGCTTGACTTTGATAAGATCTTTGAGTGTTTTTTGGGCTTAAATGTATTATTTCAATGAATAAGTCTTAAATTCGAGTCTTCACAAAATTCCTATATTAAATAATTATGTTTCAGAATGTTTAAGCTCGTTAAACCTTTTAGTAATGAAATTTTTTGACTTCTGTAAGCCGTTTTCGAGCTTAAAAATGTATAAAACCATGAATCATTGATTCAGAAATCTACTCGTTAGACTTAAACCCCAATAATGCTACAACAGAAACTCCAAGATCAACTTTTCATAAACTTTAAACTCCCCTCATTGTCAATTCTCTGAATCCCTTTGTTTATTTGAAGACTCACATATGAATTGGAGACGCGTCGGTTGCCATTTGCTGAGCTGGCCAACTGGGTTTCCATGAAATGCGAAATGGAGTACACAGGCACAGATTCAACCATATTCCTCGATAGTCACGCTTTTTCACTATATAATATGCACTTTTTTCGAAGTGAAAGAGACAAATGTGCGTCAGGTGTCGAGACGATGCGAAAATAAACTGAGATTTACTCGAAGAAATCAAGTGAACGATCGATGATTGCCAAATGGCTCTGATTAACCATCGTTTATCGTGTAAATTAGCATGGATTTGTGAGGAGGCGATACAAAGAGAAAGAAAAGATCTCAAGTACCTTCGTGGATCGCTTAGATTCCATGGCTTGACAAGTTCGTTGGTGGAAAAATATAGAAATCAATCAAAATTAGCACGTTCAACTTGATGAGCACTCAATAATGGGGGAACTGGCGCGATAATGAACTCGATAACTCGATGATGATGCATGGGAATCGTATATCTTGACCGCTGCAAAGCCCCCCAGGATATCGAGTGGAGAGTGCCCGATAAGGGGGGTCTTACTTTCAAGCACGCAGGGTATTATGATGGATTACCTTGTGAAAGAACCTATAGCCGAGATAGCGCTCCCTTCAAAAGTCAACAAATCAGCGAGCCAAATTAAAGCGATGACGATTTTCAATTTCTAATTTCTAGACGAAAGCGAAAATAGGAAGGGGCCGCCGCCAGACCGACTATAATAATTATTATAAAAATAAATACATACGGTGATTCGGGCAGGCGGGCGGGCGGTCGGTCGGCCTGTAAGTGTGTTTGTATGATATTGCAAGTTCTAGGTCTCTAAGTTTATTTATGTAAACTACATATACTCTGGGTGGCTGAGTGACTGAGGCAGAGTGAGCGTGTGCGCGCGTGGGGGAACTCAAGAACGGAATACAATGGAGAGGCAGTCAGCAGTAAATCATCTAAAATGAATTATCAGTGGACAATTAGCACATTTCGAGGCGCTTATCTGCCACTACACACAGATACTATAATCTACAATACTTCTACTATATACTCTACTATAATTATCGGAGTCATGTCGTGTGTCTCTACAAACAAAAATAGTCGCATAACTAATTCGGCAAATATGTGAAGCGGCGGGCTGGGGCTGCGGCTGGGGCTGGATGGAACCCGTGAGACTCACCTGTTGAGCGGACCAAGGTCATATATAGCTGCGGATATCCGGTTATTTCAGGATGCTGCTACTCCCAGGACTCGCCCCGATCTCGGCGCGGAATGACAACAAACTACAGCTGAGCAGCAGGCGTTCATTCACAGCTGAACGCACGTGTATCTGTATCGCAGAGTGCTGTATCTGTGTGTGCTTGAGTCTCCGCAAAATCTATGAGTGGGTGCTTGTGTGTGTGTGCAAACTGAAACGTCGATAAAATATATTTCTTTTCTTCGGCGGCGGCACAAAGACTCGCGAAACTTAAACAAACGGTAAAAAATGAATAAATCTTATATCCCCTTTTGCACTAACAAACTCAAAGTGTCACGCGAACAAACTAAATAATATTGAGTATGAGCAAACAACGGCACTTTTTCGGGTATCCTTCACCAGCACTTGACTCGCGGGGCATTACACAATCTGGCTGGTCATCGGCCAACTTTAGCCATTATTTCACTAATCCGTAGAACGGTTGTAATAAATTTTTAAATTAAGTGCTCGTCGAGATTTTAGCAATAGTGGAAAACGTAGTGTGCCCACCATTCTTTCTGTTCATTATACTATAACGCGTCAATACGGTCGCCGAAAAATGTCAAGTATTTCATATGTACCGATGTCTGGTCACACTTATCAGCTTACTCAAGCTGGACATGGGTTTTTAAGTTTGCCCAGCTTTTTTGTAATTTTTCACGTGTTTAAAGTGGGAAGCGGAAGCTCTGCGGCTGTGGGCAGTTCCCCCGGTCTTGCTTTCTTTGGTAGAACTCAGAAAATCAGTTAAAACGGTCGAGTCTCACCAGGTACAATAGTGTCGTATTGGAAAGTTTAATTTATGGCGCCACCATCGATAGTTTCGCATCTCCTGCAGGGTTGCCGAGCTTTGGGACATAGAAATCTCCTAATTAAGCCTACTGCCTTTCGCAGCGCCAAAACTTGCGACGCTTTAATTAAAGTCTTTCGGAAACCTATTAAAATGTCAAAGATCAGCCTCAATCCCCGTGAATCTGGCGCTTATATAATCGAGAATGCCAAGCACGTGAGAGTCCTGCCCGCGGGCATTGAAAAACTCTCCCAGGAAATCCTGAAAGCTCTGAAAGAGAAGCGCCTCAGCGTTGAGAATTTCTCGCAGCACGAATTGCATCCCAATCCGGACCCAAATCAGGCAGAGGATTACACTAAGGCAGCCGATTGGGTGTTTGTGCTGGACACCCTGAACTTTTGCTTTTGGACGCCCAGTGAGTATATAGTTGCCAACTCAATAAACATCCCTTATCTTTAAAACTCTGAATTGCCGCAGATAACTACACCAAATACAAGGTAGATGGCTACACGGGCTACTTTGCCTTGTGTGCGGCTGTCAAGAGAGCCATTAAGGAGGGCGTGGACATCATTAATCCCAAGTTCTACTCGGAGATTGACCTAAAAACTCTGGAAAGCATTTTCCGTTCCGACGACGGGGAGACGAAGATTCCCCTGATTCAGCAGCGTTTGGAGTCCCTGCATGAAGTGGGAAAAGTTCTGCTGGAGAAGTACGACGGACTCTTTGAGAATGTGATCAAGGCGGCGGACAAGTCGGCTGTGCGGCTGTTGGAACTGATTGTGGAAGAGTTTCCCTGCTTCCGGGATCAGGCCGAGTTCGCTGGGAAGCGCGTCTCCATCCTGAAGCGAGCCCAGATCCTGGTGGGCGATATATGGTGCTGTTACAGCGCCAAAGGCCTTGGCTTCTTCCACGACATCGACAAGATAACTATGTTCGCCGACTACCGCATTCCCCAGGTGCTGGTTCACTTCGGTAGCTTGGAGTACACCAAGGAACTGCTGGACTTTCTCAAGACGGACACCATCTTGGAGAACGGCGATCCCAGGGAGGTGGAGATTCGCGGCGCTTCCATCTACATCATTGAGGAAGTCAGGGATGCGGTGGTCAAGCTGCTGAAGGAGCAGCACCCGGAGATCTCACTGGACAACGTCAACTCTGTTGTGATTGACCAGTATCTGTGGGACTACCGGCGCCAGCACAACGCCGACTTGGAGCACATTCCTTTCCACAAGGTGCTGAGCATCTACTACTAAACGCGGAACATAAATAAAGACTCGCTCAGATGTTTGTTAAATTGTTTTATCCTTTAATGTCACCACAGGCGGAGGAGGAATCTACAGAGTAACTGGCTTTGGCTTGCCCTTCTGCTCGGCGATGCGCTCGTTGTAGCGCTTCACGGACTCCTCGCGGGACAGGTTTCCCTTGCGGGCATAACGCTGGTTGATCAGGAACTTCACATCCATCTGCCGGCCAGAATCACAGATTAGTTACGACCTTAACCCGTGGGTTTAATCAAGATACTTACACCCAGAGTGGACTCGTGGCGCTTGCGCATCGGGCGCTTGATGCCATTGCGGTGCGCCTTCTTGTTCTGGTTGTGATTTGTGTGGTTCTTGGACTTGGCCATCTTAAACTATTCGACGAATCCAAGTTCCGGTCGAGCAGCCACATGAAAACGGAAAATAATTCTCATTACTGGTAGTTCGGGGTATTTCCATTGCATGTAATCTTTTAGAAATAGCTGATTTTCAGCTAAAATCCACAATTTCCCGGATTTTCTTATTGAAATTTATTTCTTTGCGACCTACGTTTTTGACACTTCAGCGGAAAAGAGGTGTTGCCAGATGACATATTTTGCTTTCCCCCTAAAAAATCTCAAATATTTCCCCCTAAAAAATCTCAAATAGTCGATATTTCACCCTAAAAAATCCAAAACAAAAACGTAACGATCTACAACGTAAGTGAACAAAAACGTGAAGATTTACGACGTAAAGCCTAGTACTCAGACAGAAAAACTGTTCGCAACCCGAAAAAGATTTAATATTTTTCAAGTGTGACCGCTTCTAAAAACGCACTTTGGCATTTTTGGGAGGTAAATGGTGCGGTCATACCAATCTTAAATCAGCTGTTTTATATTTACAATTATTTATTTTATATTTGAAAGACAATTCGCATAGACTTGTAGTTTCGTTTTGGAATAGCTTATTTGCGCACAATGACCACCAACGCCGTCGCCCAGATTCTCTCGACCATGCACAACCGCCTCTTTTTCTCCCTATTACTTGTCCAACATTCTTTCCTGGATCGACGACCAGGACAAGGGCTACTCTACCGGCTGCTGCTGGTGATTCTGTTCTTACCAAGTGGAATTAACTACCATCTGGGTGGTGGCGGTGGTTGCCGCAGCTACTCCTGCTGCCACCAAATTGTTTGACTGGTGAAATGATTCAAAGTTACTTCGTTCTTGATGGATGCGAGACTCTGAGATCCTTGCTGGCATACATTTGGTTAGAGTTGGTACTCCTCCTGCGCCCGGTTCTGTCCATTGCTGTACATGTTCTTTTCCAGCTTGGCAATGAAGGATATGTCCACCCAGATACTGCTCTCAGCAGCTGCGGCCTCTGAATGTCCTTCTCGAGTTTGGCAATGAAGGATTTGTCCAGCCAGACACTGCTCTAAGCAGCAGCGGGCGGTGACCGTCGCCTCTGACGCCTTCATCTCAGAAATCGAACGTGACATCTCATAGTGCTCATCAAAGTCATAACCAAATATCGAGGGACCTATTTCCTTCCAGGCCTTTATTTATGCAAATGTTTAATATTGCCCAAATCCCTTATCATTGAATTGGCCTCTACCAATTTAATTATTATAACTTTATCTGCTCTTCTAAACGCCTGGACTGGGCTTTTGAAAACATTATTGTGTTTGGCGGGATCTATATTTTTGAATTGTGTGAAGAAACAGTAAGAGAGAGTGAGATGCCAACAGTTGAGAACAGGTCGTTTTATTAAATTTTTTATTCTCCCCCTCCCCCCGTTCTGGAAATACCGAAAGTCTCCCTTCGCGCCACCTGGTATTTTTCTGGTATGTTTCTGGTATTTCGTTCGTTCGTCTGCGTACCGGCCTTTAAAACAGCGCTGCCGAACACCGTTTCCCGACTATTCACCTCTCGCTCTCTCTCACTGCTTAGAAACGCTGTTCGCGTGTCTGAGTACTAGGCTTAAGTGAACAAAAACGTGAAGATTTACGACGTAAGTGAACAAAAACGTGAAGCGGAAAAGAAGATGACACTATCGGCACTATCGGTATTTTTACAGCTCAGAACAGTGTGACCGTTAACGATATGGGAAAATGGTCTTACAATAACCGATAACGGGTCATTGCTATCGATTATTAATTTGCGTTGTTTTGGTTTTCAGTGCAAAAATAAACAAACAGCAAAAAACTTGCTTAATTTCATTAAATAAACAATAATAAAATGCCACTTACTGCGGAGAGTGCGGCGCAACAGATTCAGGTAAGAATGTGCCAGTTTTCACTCACTTAATGCTGTAATTCCATGATTTTTGCAGGATCGCCTGAAAGACATACAAAAACACATACACATAGTGGATGAGGAGCGTCGCCGGGCGGAGAACTCCATTTCCAGCCTGGTGCGATCCTTGCATGCCACTAACCAAAAGGTGAAACCCCTGCTGAAGGCTAGTTTATTGGAAGCATCCCAGGAAGAGGCCACAATCCGAGCTGCTCTGGCCAAAATCCACGAGATTCGCAGTATTCGCAATGAACGAAGGATACAAGGTGGGTTACAACTGGGATTTTCTGTGACGATTCTACTAGATTTTGCCCACAGCTCGTAATGCGGGCAACAAGGAGGCCATTCGTCGCGGTGCTCTCATGAAAATGGTGCAATTATCGGCCCAAACTCTGCCTTTGTTTGTGGGCAAGCTGGGTGAGCGTGCTCCGGCCCTCTGCGGAGCCATTCCCGCCGAGGGTAACTATGTGGCCAAGGTAGGTTTATGATCATCACTGGTAAATCCTCACCTAAAACCTTTTGTAATCAATAGGTTGGCGACAACGTTGCCGCACTGGCCAAGGGAATCGACGAGGAGGAGAACTGGATCCTGGCAGAGGTAGTGCAGTTCCTGCATCGCCAGAACAAATACGATGTGATCGACATCGACGAGGAGCAGAAGGATCGGCACGTCCTGAGCAAGCGTAAGGTCATACCGCTGCCACTGATGCGTGCGAATCCGGAGACCGATGGCCATGCGCTGTTCCCAAAGGATACGGTGGTAATGGCACTTTATCCGCAGACCACCTGCTTCTACAAGGCTATCGTCCATCGACTGCCGCAAACCGCTACCGAGGATTACGAGGTTCTCTTCGAGGACTCGTCGTACATGAATGGCTATGCCGAACCCCTGCCGGTGGCCCAGCGATATGTAATTGCATATCGTCCCACGAAAAAGGGAGCTGGCAGTGGCAGCGGTAATCTCTCATCAGCTTAGGAGGACTTATTATACTTAGACAGAAGCATTACGTAGAATGTAAGAAAGCAATCTGAGACTTGTATTGATTTTTTTAATAAAAAAAAAACTTTTCCTTATTTTAATGAAAGCTCTAATTGTTCCCCAGTGTGAACACGTCGTACGTTGTTGCGCTCCGATGTCAATAGTGCCAAAAATATACCATTCACAAACTGATTTTCAAATTGACCGCGCACTGTTTAGTTCAAGGTCTGGGACTAAATTATATCTGGTATTTTTTAGATCTATCTCTTTTATTGCAGCGTTATACCCACTTAAACATGTAAATATAAAATGTAAAGTAAACATTTTCTTTTTTGTTAAAAACAAACGAACAGTTTAAAAATTAATTCAAAAGAAATTTATTTCCAAATGAGGTTTTCGTTCAGAAATAGGTATTTTCCGTGTTCTTTGGTATATACCGTAATTTGCAGTTTGTTGTGCAGCCACGGTCACACTGTGGGCCAGCTTAAATTAAAGTTCTTACAACAACAAAGAGAGCGACAAAAAAAGCAGTTAAAAAATATGAGCGAAACGGCATTGGCGACGCAGAATAATGGCATCGGGGACTCGTCAACCTGCTTCGATATCCTCAAGGTGTCCACGCTATTCGAGAGCAGCCTCATCGGAGAGGATGACGTCCAAATGGACGCCTACTTGGCTGCCTACGAGGAAATCATGAAGTAAACAAAGCTCCTTCACCTGGGAAGTGAGAAAACGTAATGAAAACCATTTGCTCCACCCAGGTTCTTCCAGTTAATGGGCAGTGTCTTCAGCTTTGTGAGCAGCGATGTGCGCAACAAAATAGACATATTATACGCCTTGAGGGCCACGGACACGAAGGAAGTGAGGCATTTTGAGACCTTTAAGACCATGCTGGAGTACGAAAAGGAGGAGGAACTGCTGGCGAAAAAGGGCTACGTGTCCGGGAGTCGTACGCTGCTGCGTCTACATCGCGGCCTAGGTGAGTTTGGTGTCGTCGCATTTGACTAATTTGTTCTGATTGTGTGTCTTATCTAGACTTTGTTTACGAGTTTCTCAATCGCGTTCAGGCGCTGAAAGACGACCAAAAGACCGTGGACGTGTGCAAGGCGGCCTACGACGACACCCTAGGCAAGCATCACTCCTTTCTCATACGCAAAGGGGCTCGTTTGGCCATGTACGCCATGCCTACTAGGGGGGATCTGCTCAAACGCGTCTGCTCGGATGTGGAGGTGGCCAAGGAGAACCTGCCGCCGATGCTGAAGAACATGCGAATCAACTACGATCGCACGGAAGAACTCTACACGCACCACGACCTGCACAGCCTGCCTTAGAGTCTATGGAAACGCTTGGGATGCGCACAAGATGTGATAAAGTGATAAATACTAAATAGGAATCAATCAGCTTTAGCTTTTAAACAAGGTTTAACTATGATATTCTACATTTAAGCACGTAGTCTGCCTTTTAAGATATATAACTTCGCCTCATTTACGTGTCCTCTTAGCATTTAACACTTTATCACACCTTGTGAATACCCCAAAACCTAGTTAAGTAGCTAATATGATCTGTGTTGCAAGTATTTATGTTTTCGTTCTTCATTCCCGTGCAATGTTACCCCAAATAGGAATCCCAATCCCCCAAACGTAATTAAAAGGCCATAAAAGCTTTAGTCATGAATGAAAAACTTGCCTTATCTGCGAGTGTATTGAACTGGGTGGACAAACACATGTAGTTTCTACTGTCTGCGCCCAAAATAATAGCCTAATAAGCTCGGGCGAGCGATTAGATAAGCGAAGTGGAGATCATAAAAGGCCAACTTTGGATACCAGGAGCAGCTATCTGGGTGTTAATATAATCGTCCCACAACAAAGGCCTGTTAAAACTCCCCCTATATATAATTCCGGAATCCACTCTAGATTTATGAATGTATTTTAACATTTAACAAGCTTATTTTGGGGCGCAAATTGCAGCAATGGCCGCTCTTTTGAATTGCAGGCTAATTGCGCTATCGATTCCCTCTTAGTCACTATCACTACCATTTACTATCAAGACGCCAAGAACTGGCTAACGAGCCTGTTAAGTTTGCCTCCTTATCGCCGGACTGGACGGTGTGCCTAGTGCAAAATCCGTATCGTATAAGATGGTGGCTCTGCGATGGGCAAACAATCTAGACACCCGACGTCACCGTCTGCGAGGCGTTAAAAGCACAGGCACCTGGCCAATCTGGATCACTTTGAGTCCGTCTAGCGCCGTGAACACAATTCGCATGGAGCCATGGATGCTTCAAAACGTAACAACAGTACGAAACGCGAGCCAAATCCGTTCATAAGGGCCAACATAATCTCCAAGTGGCTGTTCCTGTGAGTGTTTCCTCTTCTTTTTTTATTGGTGACAAGTGAAGATTTCCCTCCGGAAGCCAGATCCATGGCCAGGGTCAATCAGTGAGCGTGGAGTCCGTTTGATTGGATGGTTTATGACCCGCGATAAGTGTTCAAATACTAGCTCGGGTTCGGGTGTACCCATAAACCATATCGGCGGGACGTTGTAGAACTTATCTTCTGAGCTGCCCAGGAAGCTATAGTTTCTCCTAATAGGGTTTTCGCTGTTTAATGGGGTTCATAAAGTGGTTGCTACTAATGAATATTACTAAACCTGGTCTGTATGTTGAAGGGTATTTGAATAAAAGGATATTTTACAAAGGAAATAAAACATTATACTAAGACGTTGTTAAAGAAAGTACTGAAAATTACTTATAGCCTATTTACACTAACATGAGTTACCTAGGGTTACCTCGGAGTTAATTCAGAATGAACGTTTACACCGGACAAACTCGAGTAATTGCGTTTCAAAGCTGGGCTTTGTTTGAGGCGAAATGAACGCAACATTGATGCAACATGAACGCAACTTTTTGCCACCACTAGAATCTTTTAAAAATCGATTTAAAAAAGCCTACGTTTGACTCAAAACGCAAAAACTCTAAAATGCAGCCTAGTGTAAATACTCGAAACTCGAAAGAAACCTGGAAACATAGTTCAGAAGAGGGAAAGCACTGACAGATTTGGACTAAGTTAAACATAATTTTTATAATAATATATCCTTGAATCTAATCGACATAATCACCTAAAAATAAGTTCCAGAAAATAGTATTCATCAAAAGTACAATTTCACCAGACTTCCTCCTTCTCTGCCTCTGACTTTGATTGACCATCGACTGTAGGGAGTCACGTACTAATGCCCGGGATCAGTGCCTGTCACTTCCCATATCCCCATCACCTGGAGATACATTGATAAGATATTGAATGACTTATCAATTATTTTCCCACCTTTCAGATGGATGCACAGTATTTTCCGCAAGGGCCGGCGGGAGCAGTTGGACGCCAGTAACTTGTACGAGCATTTGCCCAGCTTCGACAGTGAATCCCTCACCCGGGATCTGCAGCCGCACTGGGAGAAGGAGTCGAAGCGAAAGAGTCCCAGCTTGATGAACCTCATCTTTCGCGTCTACGGCTGGCAGTTTGTGCCCGTCTGTGTGCTGTATTCCCTGCTGGAGATGGCCATACAGTGAGTGCTTCTATAAAGATTCCTACAAGGAAAGATAGTTCCTAATGAAAACTTGCAGCTCCTTCCAGCCCCTGCTGCTCGGAGGACTCATCTCCTACTTTGCCTATGGCCAGACGAGCGTGACCAAGGAGAGCGCCTATCTGTATGCCATGGGCATTGTCCTGTGCTCCCTGGTCACTTCTTTAGTGTTTCATCCGTTCATGTTTTATGTGTTTGCTGTGGGCACCAGGGTGCGCCTGGCCTGTGCTGGGCTGGTTTACCGGAAGTGTCTTCGTGCCTCGGCGAGCAGTGGCGAGGGACTCGGAGCCCTGGCCATTTCCGTGATGTCCATCGATCTGTCACAGTTCGATCTGACCTTCTACTTCTTCCACGATCTGTGGAAGGGACCCGTGGAGGCGTGCATCTTTGGCTACCTCATGTACCTGCAGGTGGGCTGGACCTCGCTGATTGGCATTGCCTTCATCGTGGTCCTGATTCCGCTCCAGGCCTGGGCCGCCAAGGCGTCTGCCCACTTCCGGTCGGAGTCGGCCAAGCACCGCGACGAGAGGGTGAAGCTGATGAACGAGATCATCACGGCCATCCAGGTGATCAAGATGTATGCGTGGGAGAAGTCCTTCGGGCGTCTGATAGCCGCGGTGAGGCAGTCGGAAGTGAAGGCCATCCGGGGATCCATGAGCATCTATGCCGCGCTCCAGTGCACCAATATGATCTCGAAGATATCGCTGTTCCTCAGCCTGGTGGCCTACGTCTATGTGGGTGACCTGGTCACCGCCAAGAAGGTGTTCATCCTGTCCTCCTACTATGGCCTGCTCAACGATTCCCTGCTTCACTACTGGCCCATGGCCATCACCACCTGGGCCCAGACCCTGGTGAGTGCCCGGCGAGTGGTGGAGTTCCTGCTGCAGGTGGAGAAGCCCGAGGAGGAGGGCTGCTGCCGCGACAATCCCGGACTGCAGCTGGACACGGAGAAGCCCAAGCCGGCGCAGGTGGGACGGCTGCACTGCGTGAAGAGCGAGGTGAAGTGCCTGAGCTTCCGGAAAGTGAGCGCCAGCTGGGACAAGCCGAGCACCAAGCACCCGAGGAAGCCGCACATTGAGGGCATCTCCTTCCACGTCAAATCCGATCAGTTTGTGGGCATCGTGGGTAATGTGGGCTCTGGAAAGAGCACCCTGCTCCACGCCATCCTCGGTGAGATTGAACTGATGCAGGGCCGCGTGGAGATCCACGGCCGGATCAGCTATGCCGCCCAGCAGCCTTGGGTCTTCCAGGGCAGCATCAGGGAGAACATCCTGTTCGTGGAACCCTACGAGGAGCAGCGCTACCGGGCGGTAGTCCACGCCTGCCAGCTGGAGCGGGATCTGGAGCTGCTGCCTCGTGGCGATGCCACGGTGGTGGGCGAGCGAGGCATCAGCCTGAGTGGCGGACAGAAGGCGAGGATCGCCCTGGCCAGAGCCTGCTATCGCCAGGCGGACATATACCTGTTCGATGATCCCCTGGCCGCCGTGGACGCCCAGGTGGGCAAGCTGCTGATGGACAAGTGCTTCCATCGCCTGCTGGCCGGCAAAATGCGCATCCTGATCACCCACCACGTGCAGCTGCTCAAGAGCGTTGATCACCTGCTGCTCCTGGAGGCGGGCCAGCTCACACAGCAGGGCAGCTACGACCAGTTGAAGGATATCATCACCCACCATGCTGCTCTCGATCTGGAGGCCATCGAGGAGGATAAAATCCAGGTCAAGCGAGTGCTCAGCCAGGTGGACAGGACCTCCAAGCTGAGCAAGGGCGAGGAGGAGGCTGCCTCGGGTCTGGAACTGGATGAGGATGCCCACGCGGAGCAGCAGCAGCAGGGAGCCGTGAGCTACGATACCTACAAGGCCTACTTCCGGGCTTTGGGTGCTCCCTTCCTGGCCTGCCTGGTGCTCTCGCTGTTTGTCTTTGCCCGTGGGTGTCAGGCCCTCATGGACATCTTCATCTCCCGCTGGGCCACCTGGGAGGAGGATCGTGGCTATGATTCTGTGGAGGATTTGGAGTCCACGCGCACCAAGATGGTCACCTACTATACGATCCTCCTGCTGCTCACCTTGGCTTTGTTCCTGCTGCGCACGTTTGGCTTCTTCTTCATGTGCCTGAGGATCTCCCTGAAGCTGCACGATCAGCTCTACCATGGCATCATCCGCGCCTGGATGTACTTCTTCAATGCGAATCCCTCGGGACGGGTGCTAAACCGGTTTTCCAGCGATATACAGAACGTGGATGTGACCCTGCCGCAGGCCATGATGGACTCCTTGCAGGTACCTTATTTTTCTGTAATTTAAATTTTCTTAGAGAATTAATTTGGAATTTTCCTTTAGTTCCTGGTGGATGTGGTGGCCGTTCTGGTGATCGTGGCCATAGCCAACTACTGGCTCCTCATCCCAGCCGCCATCATGGTGCTGCTCCTTTACCTGTGCCGTGCCCTCTACATAGGCGCCAGTCGGAGTCTGAAGAGGATTGAGAGTTTGAGTGAGTTTATATACAAAAAAAAAAACATGTTTAAGGATTACTAATTCCTTTCCCTTACACAGCTCGCAGCCCCATCTACTCCCACACCAATCAGACCTTCCATGGACACACCACCATTCGCTCCATGGACGCCATGCCGCAGCTGGAGCAGACCTTCCATGGCCACCAGAACACCAACTCCTCCGCTTTGTTCCTCTATGTGAGCGCCAATCGGGCGTTCTCCTTCTGGACAGATCTGATTTGTGTGGTCTACATCCTGGCGGTGACCTTCAGCTTCCTGGTCATCGATCAGAGCTTCTACAGCGGCGATGTGGGCTTGGCCATCACCCAGAGCATGACGCTGGTCATCATGTGCCAGTGGGGCATGCGGCAGACCGCGGAAATGGAGAACAATATGACCAGCGTGGAGAGAGTGCTGGAGTACGCACAGATGCCTTCGGAACCGCCGCTGCAGAGTCCCAAGAGTCTGCAGCTAGCCGCTGACTGGCCACAGGCGGGTCATCTCCGTTTCCGGGACCTGCGAATGCGCTATGCTCCGGAGGATGGGGACATCCTGCGGGGCCTCAACTTTGAGTCGCAGCCCATGGAGAAGATTGGCATCGTGGGACGCACGGGTGCCGGGAAATCCTCCATTATTCAGGCTTTATTCCGACTGGCCTTCAACGAGGGCACCATCGAGATTGATGGCCTGGACATAGGCCAGTTGGGTCTCCACGATCTGCGCAGTCGAATCTCAATTATACCCCAGGATCCAGTGTTGTTCTCAGGAACCCTTCGCTTCAATCTGGATCCTTTTGAGGAGAAGAGCGATGAGGCGCTGTGGAGCGCCTTGGAGGATGTGAAGCTGAGGAAGCATGTGGCCAGCCTGGAGGGTGGTCTCTCCTGTCACCTGCAGGATGGTGGCTCCAACTTTAGCATGGGTCAGAGGCAGCTGGTGTGCCTGGCCAGAGCTATACTGAGACAGAATCGAGTGTTGGTTATGGATGAGGCCACGGCGAATGTGGATACAGAGTAAGTGTGGTGTTAAATAATTGTAAAACTCAATTAATTCGATTTTATTTTTGATAGAACCGATATCTTGATCCAGGAAACCATCCAGACCAAGTTTGCCAAGTGCACTGTGCTGACCATTGCCCATCGCCTGCACACGGTGATGGATAATGATAGCGTCCTAGTGATGGATGCCGGAAGGATTGTGGAGTTTGGAGCGCCACACCAGCTGCTGCAGCGCAAGGAGGGAGTCCTGCTCAAGTTGGTCAATCAGAATGATGCCTCAACGGTTAATTTCCTCAAGAAGGTGGCTGCCGATAGCTATTCGAGGCGAAACAGAAGAGATTCGCTAAAGCAGAGTTGAGCTTTCCGAAAAACATATCGGAAAGAGCACTGGGAGCAGCAAAGAGCTTCCAGAGTGCCCATCCCTGCTCTAAAGAATGCATGATTAGATCTAGAGGTGGCAAAAAATCGATGTTTTGCACTATCGATTTTTTCGATGTTTTACTAGTGAAACATTGATACTATCGATGTTTCCTAAGCCATACATTTTCTCACTTAAAACGATTCCGGCTTTAAGGGATTAATTTCCATTCATGATCTAGCCAAATATTTCCCTTCCAATATTCGAGAGAGTATTGTCATGATCATTTCAAAGGCTTAAAATGGACTTTAATCGGTCTAATCAAAACATCGATAGTGCGAAAACCCATCGATGGTTTTCAAAAAAGTTAAAACAATCGATAATATCGATAGTGATCCGATGTTTTGCCAGCACTAATTAGATCTCCCCGAGAAACAGTAAGTTCTGTAATTAAGAAGCTGTTTCCGCAGAAATTGTACAGTCAAATCCGGCTTTATTGGTGGTGTACGAAAAGTGTACGATAAAGTGTATTTACATAGCTATAGAATTACGCTAGCACTAATGATAGTTCGGCACTTAAAACGAGGAGACTCTGACACACACTCTGCGCGCACACACACTCTAGGTTACAAAATATAGGTGTATATATGTAGGTAATATACATATATCAAAAGTGTAAACTCGACTTTAAAATAACTTTAGGCCTAGACATGTATGTAGATGGGTTAAAACTAGGATCAGAGCCACTCTCTGATATGCTCTCGAATGGAAACAGAAACAGAATCGCTCTTTATGTACACAGAACGCTTAATAAAATAAATAAATAAACGGTCAAGCCACATCTGCATCCCCTCCAACTTCCTCCTGCTATTCGATCCGTATGCGATGCGAGGAGCGTCGCAGGGCAGCGAACTCCTTGACCACCAGTCGCCCCAGCAGGACCATGGCAATGATATCGGCCACGATGAGCATATGGAAGACATTCTGCCAACCCGTGGTGGAGATGAGGCCAGCCAGCAGGGGGCCCACGGCGGCACCAATCGATCCTGTGCCGTCAATTATGGCCGTCACCGTGGCCAGGGCATTCGAGTTGCCCTCCAACGAGCTGTGCTGGCCCAGCTCCGCGCTCACCGAGGTCGTTATCAGCGCATAAGGGCCATTCACAAAGATGCCGACCACAATCAGCAGGCAAATGCTGATTGTCAGCGACAAGGCACCATATTGTTGGTACATGAGCAGCTGCAAGCGAATCGGAATTAAAATCTAAATAATATATAGAATGGGAGGAGGCAGCTTACAATGGGCGAGGCTATGAACAGCATGCCGGTACACACAGTGGCAGACATTCCACTCAGATCGGATAGGTAGCCCGCAGCAATGGCGCCCAAAATGCCGCCCACATCGAAGAGCGTGGAGAGATCAGCGGACAGCTGGGGGCCCAGGGTGCCTAAGATAATAATTATGAGTTAATTAACATTTTAGGTCTGATAGCCTTGTTCCACTGCTCCGAAGGAAGGTTTAGGGAAGGAACTTAAGAAATATCGCCTAGTAATCGACATTTTTCGGTATTTTTTTTTTAGGATGTATAGAAACCTTTGGGCGAATGGTGTCGTAAAATAATGGAACATTCTCGAGAATGGAGCTGAATGTAGCAGTGAAACAAGGCTATTAAAAGGGAGTACTCACTGGAAGACTGAATGTACAGAGGCAGCCAGTACATGAAGGTGTAGCTGACCAGCTTGGTGAAGAACAGGCACAGCGAGAACTCCACCACGCCGGGTATGTACAAGGCATCAATCAGGCTTATGGGACGACCATGGCCCCTCGGCTGAATGGGCTGCTGAGAGGCAGAGCGGGCCAGGATGGGCGTGCGTTCGGTGGGTGCCGCCCTATAGTTAATTTCCTGTAAAAGTCACCAGAATTAGCTCACCAATTACCATTAAATTAAAGCTTAAAAGCGCCGAATGTACAGAAGCAAAAACTGGCCAACACAACTGGAAAAGCAAGCAGAGAGAGAGTAGAGAGATTCGTCGTCATGCACTTACGGTTTCCGCAGAGCCGTACCCCAAACTGACCACACACTAAGGCCGAGCAAAACGTTAGTACACTTTAGAAATCATAATCGCAACGTAATGGAAAGATACACATGGGTAAAGTGACCTGCACACTTACCGCATCATTGTGGCGCATCTGCTCCTCATCATCTTGATCCTCCTGATCCGACTCATTGGCCACGCGTCGCTCCTGCTGCCCCGTCTGCGGATAACAGCCCACAATCTCCGGCTGATCCACCAGAAATAGGAAAAGTAGAAAGCCCACTGCTGCTATGATGATGCCGGGCACCACAAACGACAGCGCCCAGTCGCTCTCCACATAGTGGGCCGCTATCAGGGTGCCCAGAATGTTGCCAATCGACGTATGGCTGTTCCAGATCCCAAAGATCAACCCTCGCTTGGACTTGCCAAACCAGCGACCGACCAGCGCCACAACCCCTGGCCAACCCGTTGTCTGGAAGATGCCGGCGCATATCTGCACCAGAATAAAGTACCACAGACTGTGGATGTTCGAGGTGCGGGCAATGCCAAACATGTAGGTGAACACGCCGGTGAGGATCATGCCCATGGAGAGGAAGTAGCGCAGCGAAACGCGCTCCGCCACAAAGCCCGAGGCGAACATGGCAATGGCGTAGGAGAAGAGGAAGGCAGAGTCCATCATGCCAAAGAGGGTGGTGGCATCGGGACCATCTGGGAATTAAGGGATGAAGGTAAGGAAGGAAAAAATAAAGGCTGGCCGGGTCAACTCACCAAAGGGAGGATAGCCACAGTCGTGATCCGCCGTGGCCGGCGTTGTGGAGCAATTACCCTGCAGCACCGACTTGACCACGGAGATGGGCTTGCGGCACATGTGGTAGCAGGCGTAGGCCAGAAAGGTTAGCACAAAAACAGACATTTTATAGCTGGAAGAGAGGGGTTTAGATTATAAACTGATATACATATATTTGAAGGCTAAAAGGTGAGAAATCACAAAAGTTAATTGAAAGATTATTGTTCCCCTTATCTTTAGAAGTTTTTAATGAAACTTTGTAGAAGTTATAGCTGTTTTGATGATAAGAAATGTCTTTTCAGTAGTAGATCTTAACATTTTCGTGGCAAAAACTATTCTAAATGCCAAAACAGATGTTTTTCTGTGGGTTTTCTTTAAATTTCTTCATTATTTCTGATAAAACAGAGTGCTTTTAAGTACAAAAAGGTAGTACATAGTTAAAAACAATCAAAAAACAGACTTCTAATGCGGGTTTTCCCCTAAAACCAAGGGCAATATGCGACCTAATTCAATAAATTCCCCAAAATAAAGATTAAATAAGGAAGACCTATACTCACAGCAGATCCCTGCGTGCATGAAAGCGCGTGCAGCATTGGCGCGACAGACGCTGCACCATCCGGATGCCGAAGGGCACATCGTTGTAGTTGTTGCTCATCTTACGCGTTCTGGCCAAACCCAGTGGAGCTCTCATCGACCGAGTGGGGGCCCACAAGCCAAAAAGGAGGCCGCTGCTCACGTACAGCGAGCGTTCTCCGTTCCGAAAGAGCAGCAGTCAGTTACCTGGAAGAACAAAGGTGATCAACAGGTAGGTGAGTGTTTTTGGCGAGTGGGTGAGTCAGATTCAGGTAAGGCAGCGGAGTGGGTCGCGGTTTTTGCGGATGGATAAGCCACGGATTGAGTTTCGGCGGAGTGCGGATACCATATCCGACCTTATCTCCCAAATGCATACAGACATATGTTAGTATGTACTTGTGTGCGGTTTTTCTTGTTTACGTCGTCGCTTCGCTTCCACTCAAACAATGACATTCCGTATCGCAGTTATAAATGCGTTTCCGCTTCACTATTCTGCTGTGTTGGCGAAATTTCCCCCCGCTTTGATAGCTGGGTTTCTCTAACTTGGCTGATAACGCTTGCCGCGCGTACTTTATCTCAGTAATTGCGATAATTTATAGCGTATCTTGGGGGCCAGCACATGTTGTTATTTAATATTTAAACACCTTTTTTAAATTGTAATCGAGCAATTACAGAGTATTCCCGCGTCGGCTTGCGGGTGGAAAAACTCCTTCGTGGCTCGCCCCCAAATAAATAAAAACGGAACTCCAAAAGGCAGTTAGCAGATTTTCAATGAATCGATTGATTCAATAATGCGACACTCAAACGCGACAGTTGCCATGTATCATTACCGTCAAACAAACACTAAACATGTGAAGTAAATATTACTTCGTGGAAAATAACAAAAGACAATTGGTGTGACCCACTGGCGTTAGCTCAATAATCTGTTGAAATGTTGTGGTATATTTTAGGAGATTTGGCTTGGGTCGACGATAAACAGCTGATTTTGGTATTAACTGAGAATTGCCTAAAAAAGCCCTAAGGTGCGGTATAATTTTGGCTGTTACATTTTCTGAATTGTTTCTTTGTTTAAATTAGCTCAAATTGAATATTTTTTGCTTACATTACATGTAGGATTTTGTTGTAATTATCTGCGTAGAAATATTTATTAAAACAGATTGCCCAAATTGGTAATTATACTTTCTTGGGAGCCATATTTCTAATGCCCCGGCTTAAGGCTTAATTCTCTCTTTAAGTTCAAAAATAGCAATGGTTAGCTCATAATTTGTACTTTAAATTACAAATAAAGCACCATAGATTTATTTTATAAAATTGTTTGAAATGTGAGTATTCTTAAAGATTTTATTCAGGTAATTTCACCTTACTATACCCGAAAATATTGCTTTCCAAGTGCCAGCATTAGTTTTAAGCAATTTATATTGATGCGCCATATATTTTAGGTAATACTTGGCATCCCAACACTTGTCCATCGATTTACCTTTCCAATTAGTTGCTGCGACTTAATTCCGGGACTTACAGTTCCTGAGATCACGTTCTAATTATTATTTCTTTTGACACGCGACCGGATGAACAAATACGAGTTAGTCACTATACTCATTGCGCCAGTTTGTTGACAACAAAAATCGAGGGGAAAATACAGAAAGCCCATGTGCACATGACTTGGCTTTTCAATCAGACTCGGCTGAGAGCGGAAAATGCTCTGGTTATTTCAACACTAACTTGCTAATTTCCACCGCCGGCAGTGTGAAAATCAAGGCGAGAAATAAGAACAATTCAAGGTGTTAATCAGTTAAAGGCAAAAACAATTTTGCATCTTGTATAAATTGGCCGGTCAGTGCAAGCTGAAGCCACACTTGACAACCTGCAGTCCAGCTTCAAACAAGTACATTCTTAGAGCAGAAAAAAACTTAAAACCAAACATTCAAAATGCAGTTTAATCAAGTGAGTGAATAATAATTATAAATACAAATTCTTTGTATTTTATTTGAAATTTTTCTTAAACGCAAAAATAGATAATCTTCCAACTGATTGCCTGCTTAGCCACCTTTGAGCTGGTGCTGGGTTTTCCCCAGGAACGTACCTCGCCAACTGAGCAAATCCAAAGACTGAGTGCCGACACAGAGGTGAAAGATCAAGGCATCAGATCCAGCGAAGCCCTGGAAAATCTCTATAGCTACGAGAGAACTCTGAGCAGATTGAGAAGAGCTTTAGAGGAGCTGGCCTATGAGGAGGCAGCGGATGACATGGAGCTGGCCGAGATTAATGTCTTTCGTCCCCTGTTCCGCTATCGTTCCCAGGTGGCCAGGCAGGTGACGAATCCCCAGCAGCAGCAGCAGCAGTTTGGCTAATATCTAAAATATCTACAATTTAATTTAATTTAGACATAATACATAATAAGTTAATTTTTTTAGCCACTTAAGCAATAAAACCAAAACCTATTTATATTGTTAAACATTTAAATACATATTTTATTTATTTTGTTTATTATATTTATATGTACACATCAACTCTATAGTATATATGTTAAGGATATTATTGTAGTTACTTTTTTTCATGCCTCCACATTGAGCACATTGACATGATGGCGTTATTTTTGTGGATGACACTCGAATTCCTTGCATTGCACTTGACTTCTTCTTTATTTGTTTGGAAGGATCCCTACCCCTAGTTTAGACACACATACACGAACATATTTGACTAAGGAAGACACAAAGAATATTGAATTCTAAATCTACACACTCGTTTATGATGGACACTCATCGAAACTAGCTTTTCATTAAACGACTTGACCCTGTAAAACTCCCCTAAGCTTTAGTAACTCAAAGATACATAATTAACGAAAGGTTCAGGCCCTATATATACACACACATATACACACAGATATATATTATATATAAATCTTATACAAAAATCGTTTGCCTTGGATTACAATATATGTATTCTTTCTTTTCTGAACGGGAACAATTTGCCTGCTTTGTAAATATTTAAGCTGCTAGCCAGCTTATGAAAAATATTTCCTCCACACGCTGCTCGTGACTTAGAAAAGTTGCTAAAGTCGCTAGTTAAGTACATACAGCTGCGGTCAAAATAATAGTAGTGCCCAGTAAGGCTATATAAAATCCACAAAAAAATAACTTTGTAAGCTCTTTAAAAAAATTATTTTAATTTTCATTAAAGCTTAACTAATAGTAGATGTTAATAACACATAACAACTTGAAATTACTCAAAAGAATTATTAAGGAAAAATATAAATGTTGAATTTGACGAAAATTGAGTCGGTCAAAATAATAGTAGTGAAACTTTTGAAAAATTACCACATCCTAAAAAAATTATTTAGGAATACCTGATTGATTGATTATTATAGATCCATGGATAAGAATTTTTTTGAGTATTAGTTAAATATCCTTTATAGACAATAAGGACTCCTCAGCGATTTTCCCTGGAATCAACTGAGATTTGGCATATTTTCATAGAAAAAATTGTTCCACAACTTGCAAATGATAAAAAATTTTGTATGGTAGTATTTTTAGGACTTATTTCTGAATGTCACACCAAAAAATCTCAATCGGATTGAGTTTGGGTGACTGTGCGGGCCATTTTAAGACGTTTACCTGGTTAGCTGCAAGCCACTCTATGTACAATTTACTCGTATTTGCTGGATCGTTGCCCTTTTAAAACATCCAAACAAGTGGCATATCCTTTGAAATATATAGTAGCATCACGCCGACTCAGAATTTGACATATAAATGTCGATCCATTATATTTCTGAGCCAATACACTGGCCTACCTACATGGTACGCAAGGCTCGCCTAAATCATAACTGACGAAAAACCCGTACCTAACGGTTTTGCAAGTATTTTTAGGAAAAAGTGTTTTAATTGTGGTCGTTTTCAATACTTTCGAGACCCACGGCCGTAAAAATACCTAAGTTGGGCTTTTCCGGCAAAAAAATGTTCCTAAATTTTTTCGAGGGCCAGCTTAGATATTCTGAGGAAAACGTTAAGCGTTTGACAAGAAACTTTATTGTTAGATAAGGCCCTTTTTTGGAACTTTTGTCATGAGGACATTCTCTCTAAGGTTGCTTCTTATTGTTTCCAGATATGCATAGATTAAAAATTTTTTTTTAGGCTGCAGCAGACATGAGTGTCTTATGCATCCCCTGCCTCACTTGGCGATCCCCTGACTTTTTTGTCAATATCCTTGGTCGGCCACTCGATTTTTTGAACATATCGCATATGTGATCATTTTAGATGAGCATACAATAATATATACCCTTTGAAGTAGGTTTTTCTTTCAGATATAAACTTTTTAATCAGATTTTGCCTCTTGGCAGCAATTTTTTTCCACATTCCATATTGCCAGGACCAAATATAAACGAAGGATATAGAAATGCTAAAAACTGTTTGATAACATCCTAAAGTAATGTTTAAGACCAAAAATCTTAAGAAAAGTTTAGTAAATTTAATCATAAAAAAAAATTTATCTGACACTACTATTATTTTGACTGCGCCAAAAACGTGCTAAATTGGGAAATAATGCAAAATAAAATAGAAAGAGATGTGATAAGACGACATCACTTCATATACTGGAAGAGCAGATATTGGTAATTACTAATATGAAGAAATGAATTGGATTCGTCAACCCATTGGGAAGATACAGCCGAAAAACTTTTCACTAGACCAGCACTACTATTATTTTGACCGCAACTGTAAGTTCTCTGTTTATTTTAGCTTTAGTTGTAGTTATAGTTGTAGTTTTAGTTTAGTTAGTATGTTTTGGTTTTTGCTCCTTTCGCTTGGTTCCATTGGGTCTCTGCTATAGCCTTCTCACTACTACGTCGACTGGTCATGTTTTACATTTACATTAAATTTGATTTAATTTTTGATTATCGGGCTTAAGTTTAGACATTACGGGTTGGGGATGGGAGGGCTTCGAACCTGCTGTCGAAACCTGTTTACATATTAGATGAGCCCCATCCTGGTAGCACTTAGAGATAAAGCTTTCCGCCAGCGACTCCTGCCACTCCTCTTCACATATTCACATATCGATACAGAGAGGTGTAACCCTTAAAGTACATATACTCGTATATAGTATGTATGCTGCCCGGCTGGCTTAGAGCACCTGCAGGTTCTCGCAGTGCTTGAACTTGGAGTCCTCCTTGCCCAGGATCCAGGTGAGCATCTGGCGTGCCTTCATGCTGGCCAGCATCACGCTGCGGCTCTTGTACCAGTGAGCCGGCGAGTTGGCGTCCCTTGGTCCCTGCAATCCGTTCATTAAATCATTAAAACAAGTCTACAAAAAATGGCTTAAAAAAAAAAATGGGATGGCAAGCTGTATATATTTACATTTACTCTCAAATCGAGTGTATTTTTTTATGGTTATTTCCAGTACGGGTTTTGCATTTTTCATGGTTCTGTGCAGATTTCTGGGGCATACTCGTAAGATAATAAACAACCAACGAAGGCAGACAAGAGCAAAACAGTTTGGCAGTTTGCGTCGAATAGTTTCTGCACTTTTGGACACTTGACACATTTCCTTGTTGGCAAACTCACAGAACTTGTCTTGGCAAGAGATCAAAAGGGAGGGGCCCTGGACCTTATACATAATTTATACAGTCTAACGAACACGCAAAACAAGGGAGTTGTTAAAACACTCTAAAAAATACGCCTATTAAATGAAGAAATTCATAATGAATTTATTGTAATTCTTAACAATTTAAACCGAAAGAAATTTTTAAAATATTGTGGTTAAAGAAATTATTTAAAAAATGATTAACCACATTTAGTTTTACTTTTCTTAAGAACTTCTCTGAATTGTAAAAAAATTTCCTTAAAATAAAGCAAAACCAAGATGGCTGACAGTGTTGCTAAGCAAATGTTGAGCAACACTCAATGGGGCTGCCAACTCATTCGAATTTGCAACAATGAATCGCAACATTAAAATCTTTTCTGCGTTTTACAAAATAACTTTCTTCTTGCTTTATCTATGAATTTCTTTATTAAAAAATGCTGTATACTTTTAAGAGTGAATTTCATGCTATATTTATAGTTTGGGAGAAGGGGGATGTTTAAAAAACACATCAAACATCGATTAAACTCAGTCCGAATGGGTGGGAGGCTAGTTTATATATTGAAGATGGGATTTTTTTTCGGTCGGGGGTACGTTTAGATTTACTTACCCCATCGCCATTTTTAAGATCAGTCAGACATTTATCAGTTTCTACAGTCTCTACGTTCTTGTTTTCTTTAAATTTTGTTTTATCTTTTGATTTTTTCGGATTAAGCTGCGGAAGCGATCGATTTACATTGATTACAAAGACACCAAATACAGAGATATAGAGGGGGGATAGCTAAGCCAGCTAACTGATACTGCTATGGAGAGCTATAAGGGGGGTTTTGGATTTAGTTAAGGGTATATATTACTCACGTGCAGCTGGACCTGGTCCTTCTTGAGCCGGATCTGGGTGAGAGTGCCGGCCAGGAGCTCGTCGCAGTTGTGATTGATACCCACGGAGACTTCGATAAACTTGGCACCGAATGTGCAGGCCAGGCATTTGCCATCTACGGGAAATTAGATAAAACAATTAAGAAAATTCTTAAGAAATCAATATCTATACTTATATTATATTTATATATTTTTTTATAGCAAAAAAAAAAGGAAATTGAAATAGGAAATAAGAAATTCCGTGATAATTACACACTGATACTTTAAAACAATCTAATAATCCTAGAAATTTTTGTTTTATATGATTTTCTTTCACTATAAGCAAGAATCTAGAAGGGATTTGGCCAGGTCACGCCACATAATTGACGATGCAAATGAATGCAACGATGGCCAAGGGCTAATTGCTGTACTCACCCTGCGCGGAGACGGCGCGTGAGCGGGCCAAATCAATTTTGTTGGCCACCAGAATGGTGGGGCGATGGCGCAGCAGGTCCATGTCCTGCAGTCGCGATAGGATCTGCTTGGCCCGCGTAAAGGACTCCTTGTCAATGCAGGAGTAGACCACCAGAAACGCATCCGCCTCCTCCAGTTCGTCCTGCAAGTGAAGAAGGAAAGCCAATTGAAACGCGACTCGAAACGAAACGAAACTCAACAAGTTCTAAGGCTATCCGGCTTTCGTTTCGTGACTGCTGAAAGTATTTAATGCCGTGTTTTATTGCAGCCTCGGGTCCGAGTTGAAAATTAAAAGTTCCCCGACTCAAGGAGCAAAAAGTGGAGCATACAGACCCACTCCTGCCTTTTGTGTTCGGCACTTTTGCATTTTATGCTCGTAAAAATTAAAATTATGGCCACTTGGCATCGCAATAACGTGGCGAGGCGCACAGGAAAGAAAGCGAAAAGAATAAAAGTTGCCGACTTGCTCGGACTTTTAATGATGTTCATTTATCTGGCCCCATACATTAACAGGTCAGCGGGATGGCTCTATCGTCGGCCAGCTCCTTCGAATTTCGCTTTACTCCTTGTCTGCCTTAAAGGTGTGAAGGCTCTCATTTTTGCTTATCATTAAAGGCATTAAGAGGTGAAGTCATGTAGGGTATGTTAAGGAGGTTGCTTTGGAAGGCATTTGCTTGAATTTAATTTTGAAAAAATATTTAAAAATATTTCTCATTAAGTTCTTAAGGATTTTTAATTAATTTAAGATTATTTAAGTTTCCACAATATTTATTCTACCGATTTAATCTAGAAATTCCCGAAAAATTTCCCCGAATCACCCACGAATTGTATCCATTTCCGTTGGCCTTAAATCCTGATGGATGCGTTTCCCTACACCTTTTGGGTATTTAAGATGTCCAATCTCTTGGCTTAAACACTTTGTCTGCGGTGACATTGGCAGGTTTCCTTCGTGTCCTGCCTGTTCTTGGCTTCCGTCTGCGGTTTCTCATAAAGCCATGCCGTCGGCCCAAACCGACATTTGTAAATTTTTTGGCACTTGAATCGGCATCGGCGGCGGCGTTGGATTAAGGTCAAAACCTTAAGCAATTTATTATTTGCTTTTTTTCCAGGGCTTTTCTTTGCTTTTCGCCACCATGCACGAGTGCTTTAATTCGCTTGATTCCTGTGTCACATTCCCGAAATGGATAAATTGTTGCCATTTCCTTTTGCTTTGTTTTGTCGGGGTGCGAGTCCCGGTCCCAATCCTCGTCTTCGGCGTCATCACCATCATGGCAATCGCCATCGCCATCGCCATCGCCATCGTCATCGGCAATTGTAATTATCATTATCGCGTTCATTTGTATTGTTTGCCGGCCTCGGCTCGGCCCGGCCTGGCCTGGCCCGTTGGCCATTTGGCATTCGGCCAGCAATTTGGCATTTCGATTGCACAGTGGCTCATATTGTTGTATTTATATTATGCCTCTTCCTCCCCTTTCTGTTTGTTGTTTTTCCCTTTTTTTTCCCTTTTTGCTTTTTTGTTTTTAGCATTTCTGGCGGCTGCAAATCGCTTCGGTTGCAGGCGGCGCCGCCTGTCTGACAGGATTTTAAATGAATTCCTTAAATTATTTCAATGTAACAGCCGGCATCCTGCAGCACTCGGTGCCGTGCACTTGGCCGTAATTAACCGCAGTTCGCAGATTGCTGAAAGTCCCTGAAACTTCTCTATAGTTTTCCCACGAGTTCAGGAGCCTTTTCGTCTTTGCTTTGGCATTTTGTAAAGGTAAGTGCACTCGAAAAAATCTTAAGACAACTATTTTTACTATAATATTTATAATATACTTTTAGCGAGTTTTTTTTTATATATTCAAGGAGAAAATCCTTTTATATATCAGGGCTTTCTTTTTATTTCAAGGAAACTTCCTTTCAACCCAATTTTTTTTCCAAGTGAACTCTAGAGAGCCTCCACTCCTTCACCTCACTCTGGTTTGCCGATCTCATTTTGCATCTGTAATTAATTCACTTTGTGCAATTTATGCTCGTCCAGTTGGCAAATCACTCGCCGCTCCCCAAAGGCAAATCCCTGCCGGAGCGGACAAGCTCATTTGTCTTGCTGACGGACAGGACAGGACGACCGGACCGGCCAGCAGCGAACGTACGGTGGTGGTCACGGAGGAGCAAAGCTGGCATTTGCGGTGTGGGCCCAGTTAATAGTGAAATATTTAACGACAATTACAAACACAAATAGGGCGAGAGCTGTTGACTTTAGTGCGGGTTGTTTCCGCCTGGGAAATAACACTGGTCAGCATGCTTATTGCAAATAGCATGTGAGTTTGGGTTTTTACTGGACACGATTCCGAACTTAATTGTATTTTAGGTTATTTTTCTTGCTAGTTTGAGATAAGCTCAAGGTTTCTGAGTATTCATAATTTTTCTAGGGGTTTCCAAAGAAATTGACGAGCTGAACACGAATCAGGGTACAAGAATGTTCCATTATATTACATTAATTGTCTTTCTTGGTAATTTCAGATGAAAGTTTAAAATAATTTAAGATAAGCTTAAGTTTCCTGACTAGAATTATTTATTTCTAGTCTTTTCCGAAGAAATTTTTAAGCTGGCTTTAAAAATGCTCCATCACTTTACATTTTTGTATTTTTGTTTGGTTTTTTAGAAAGTAGAGCTAACTATGTCGAATTAACATTTGAAATTTCAATGAATCAAATCTCTAAAACATGACCTGATGGATTTTAAACTACAGATTCTGGCTTAGAAAGCAACTATAATATTTTTTCTCCCTTTTAAGTATAACTTAATTTTACAACAAGTTAAAACCCGCAGCTTTGTGCCCAATTATATTTACCTTGCTCTCCGTGTTCCCGGTGAGAAACTTCAGCTCCGACTCGGTGCCATTCAAGATAATGGAGATGTTCTGCTCGGCCTCGTCGCATTCTGCAAAAAAAGTTAACCTAAATTTATAGCCAGAGAGTCACGGAATAATCCCCGCATACTAACCAGGTCCATCGTACGCATTGATGCAGTCCGAGGTGCGGAACTGTGAAACCAGAGCCTGCTTGCCCACGCCCGCCGAGCCCAGCATCTCGACGCGATAGAACTCCACCGGCTGAGGGTTCTCCTGGGCCTGGTGTGCATTCCCACCTCCGAATCCATTGCTGCTGCTGCCGCCATTGTATCCGCAGCCCAGGCCCAGGCTGCTGCCACCGCTGGCACCGCCGCCCAGGCCGCCCACGCCGCTGCGAGGATGCATGGGGCTGGAGGGGGCCAGGCTGTTGCTGCGCGAGCGGCGGCGGCGGAAGGAGTCGCCTCGATTAATGATACCTGTAGCGAACGAACGAAAGAACGAACAAAAAAGTTGAAGTCAAAAAAATGTCCTGAAAACGTCAACCATTTGGTATTCCGACTGCATGCGCGGGGCTTTTGTTGGCCAACGGGGCGTATGTGCAATGCAAAGGAGACTCAACGACCCGTTGCGCATACGCCACGTAGCCGGGCAGAAATTACAGTTTCCTGCCGCAAGGGCAACATCAACAATAGTTAATCTGCCTTTTGTGTCTCCATCGCCATCGTCTGGCTGCCTGACTGTTTCCCGCCAAAAGTTTGCAAAATCATCCCACTTTTCCGTTGAAAATGTTTCCTGCCGTCTGGCTTTTGGCTTTAAAATGTTGCCAAAAATGCAACAAAATAATTTCAGTATACAATGAATATTTATGCAAAATATCCGAGGCATTTAGCATGTTCCTTAAAATAAAGCAATTAAGAAGACATTGCATTTGGGGTGGGAGAAGGCGTAATGGTTACTTTAACCCGGGAATTAAATATTTAAATGAATTTATAATCCCACAAAAGGTGAAGTAATATATAAACCTTGCAAACACAATTTAATAACACACTACCAAGGGCACAACAAGTTGATTGACCAAAAGGAAAGCTGAATAAATCCAGAAATAATCTGGCACATCTCTGGCATTTCTCTCTTTTGGTATTACCCAACGAAGACGTCGGCGCCGAGTCAAGAGCCTTTGAACAACCTGCGGCCATTGTCATTTATAATCCCAGCCAGGCCAAGGGGATGTATCAATCTGCAATCTGTATATACAGCCATGTCTGGCACTGTTCTGTTTGCTTGCTGGCTGGCCCGTTTATGTAAGTGTATGTTGTGTACATTTTAAATGTCATAAATAGATTTATGGCCTGCCTTATTGCATTTAGCCGTCGCGCGAAAAATACGAGGATTTCACTAGATATATTCCTGAATATATGCGGGCATGGATTTTTCACTCGTTTCTCATCTGCGGTCATTAATTGTACAAATTGATTTAATTGCCAGAAATCGTTCTAAACATTTACACATAGAACGAACCGAGGTGGGGTGAAGTCCCCCGTCATCATTGGAAAGTCATAAAACCATATTGGTTTGGCCAGATGATTTTCCATATTTTTTTGGGGTGGGGAAACTGCGGATAACGAGGCCAGCGCGTGTGTGGGAAAAACAATTCATTTGTGAAAAGGTGCAAACGGTCGGCAATAAAAATTGCGATTTAGTTTACTTTCCGCTCAAATATTTGTGCAATGTTCATAGCTATTTTTGGGCGGCTATAATTGAAACTGACTAATCGCTGGAGTAAAAGCTGCCTTTCCTTAAGCATTTCATCAAAAGCAAAAATGTTTTCTTTACTCTTGACTTTGATGTTGGCTTGGCACTCTCTTTCTTTCGGGATTTTCTTTCCCCTATTTGTTTGTGTTTCCTTAAAGTACAACTGTTTGAGCAAATAAATTGCTAAATTGTATTTGTTGATTGATTTAGAGTACGGTGAGTGTGTACGGAAATTTAGCATATGTTGGCTCTCTCCTTTGAGATATGATTAACCGCCTTCAAGGTTGGAACTTTGTTTAAACAAAATATAAAATATGTACGGCCGACTTCTATAAATACGAAATACGAATTAAATGTTTAGCTGTTGGCCAAATAAACCGATGGGTCTAATCAGGGCTAAAGCAAACAAACAGAGGAAAATACTGGGGTTCTAGTTTTTAATATAATATTTAAAGTATTTAATTATGCTTACTTTAAATTAAATTTAGGTTTTGTGATAGATGATTTTGAAGTATTATTATCGTGGTTTAAATGTAGGTTCTTATTTATTTCGTTGATTTCTCTTTTATTTTTCCAATGCTTTCGGTTTCTTTCTTGTAATCGTAGTGTGACCGTAGTCTTCCTCTTTACTTAATCTTAATTTCCTCTAATCTCGGCCGAATCTTAACATAAAATGTTAAATGCTTTACACTATGCAAATTACTTATTTAACCAAAGCTAACAGTATCCTTATTCTTTGTTTATTCACTCTCTTATGTAATATTTATTCTTTTTATAGTAATCTAAATATTTTTTCCTCTGCACTTAGCACAGAGTTGTCCTTAGCTGCTGCATCATTCAATTATGATTCGATTCTGGACTATCAGGCAAACACTTGTGCATTGTCCGGCTGCGGCTGGACATATATATATTCACATATATATCGAGAGAGATATTGAAAATTCATTCATGGCTCTCTCTTCATTGGCTGCCATCGACGACTGACACTCGCCTGGGCATTTCAATTAATCACAGAGCCCGGACCGGGTGCCTCCGCCCGCGTATCAATGTCGGCCTGTCAGTTTTCAGTTTTTCGCCCGCTCATTTTAAATTTCCCACTCGTGCCGACCGTAAACATAATTGATGGACGGACGGCCACAGCCACAAGATCCTCTTGCCTGGCTTCCTTTGGGGTTTTATCCTCTCACGCCCCCGTGTGCCATCATCTTGGGGTGAATTAAGTTTAATTAAATGGCCTGGGAGGGGGGAAGACATAACCACAGAACAAAGCTGGCAAATGCGAACTACATGGCATTCGGCTTGTATTTGAAAGCAATTTAGCTGAGCAAACACAGACACTTCATTGAATTTTAATATGCACTGCGTTTCGGAGGACGTGAGTGTCCCCAGAAGGATGAGGGCGGAAAAGTAACCGAAATGGGACTCAGAGGAGGGCTTGATACCCTTTGGTGTAACTGAAAAATTATCCTGGCAGGGTTGTGTGATTACATTTCATACCTAAGCTTAGGATGAGTGTGTCTTCCTGGTAGTTTTCTTGAGAAAAAACACAGGGAAAAAATATTTAAGTGGATTTATCTTTGAAAGAATGCTAAAATAAACTCGCACGATGATATAAAATAATACCAAAATAATATTTTCTTGAGATTTTAATATCTTATTTGGATATTACTATAATAAAATATACTTCTTTGAATTTATTTGAATTTAAGAAAGCTGTAAACTATATTTATTAACTCCCAAATCAGATAAATTATTTATTCTTTCGCTTGATCTTCCCTTGAATTTCTTTTCAGTGCATATATCCCTAACCAAAACCCATTCCCATTACCACTACCAACTTTCGGGGCGTCTGTCAAATGGTTCCGGCTCCTCCTCTTTCCCGTTCTCGACCTCCTTCATGACTAAGTTATGACACCTCGTGCTGCTAATACGCAGACTTGTCGTCTGTTTGCTGTCATGTCTGCTCAAGTGTTCCGTAGTCCATGGTGCCGTAGTCCCGTATACCGTATTCCGTACTCTGTATTCCGTGTTCGGAGCTGTTACGGGTGGGCTTAAACACGTACTTAGAGTCTGCCATGCAGTTGTGCATGCAAACTGGCTGGAGAGGAAGTGGCATTGGGATCATAGCTATTAGGCTGAAACTACTGCGATTATGTATAGTATAAACTCTCAGTTTTCAATATTTTAGTAAAATTTTGAGATATTTGAATAAGGAAATATTTAAATGAAGCTTTTGTAGGTTGAAAAGTAATTAAGATTAATGAAAACTCAATGATTAATCTCTTTTTAAGCCTTAGGGATTTTTAGCTAAAATCAATCGGCAACTTTGATTAGGCATCTTTAAGTTCTTAAAGTAATTTAACTTGTTTCTATGACCCCTTAACACATCTAAGCAACTGAACTGGATAATCGATCATAATTGAATTAAAAACTCTTCAAATTGTTGCAAAACTTTCCCAGCCAGAGATATCATCAGCTAAACGCCAAACTTTCGACTTTCAACTCAACTCTCGTCCTTACAATGCTAGCCGACACTGTAGTGGGGATAACACACAGTGCGTATGTGTAACAATAACGTGACACAAATGTGGAATAAAGAGGAGGAAAAGAAGGAATGCGACAGAAAAAAAACACACACACATAATGGGAAAACTTCGGAGGACTCTGTGGCTATTCGAGTGTTGGTGTACGTGTGTGTGAGCCCCGTATTCATATTCTATGCGGAGTGGCATTTAGTGCCACTGATATCTCCTTAACATCTCCGTGTAACAGCCTTTTAAGATTTCAATAAGGATTGCTGCGTGCCCCAGGATGAAACTATAATTTTATGCCTCCTACTGTATCGTGTGTCCTTTAAGATGTCCCTGTCCCCAGACCACATTGTTTAGATGTGTAATCCCAGTCATCTGGCTCCCCGGGGCCTTTGTTGACTTTCAATTTCGAAATTAATAAATGGTCCGCCGTGGCCTTTCTGGGGCTTAGGGATAAAGATTGGGTCCTGGAAGTCAACTCACCGCCCTTGGAGGCGCTGAAAGTGCGCAGTCGGTCCACATCCTCGTCGTCATCGTTGACGCGCAGGTGATGCATGTTCATGGTGGGCACGTCCAGGAAGGCGTTCGATTTTCTATGAGCTGTTTTTTTTTTTAAGGAAGAAAAGGGTTGGAAATTAATTTAAATTGAGGTTTTTTTTTGTTACTAAAGAAGAGGGAATTCTTTGCGGACTAAACTTAACTATACTTCTTAAATTTCTGATTCTGATTTCTGAGATTTTATGTTTAAAATATTTAAAATTACTCTGGCAGGCTTAATAGATTAGGCAAAATTTGTAAGAAAGCCAATTTCCCCAAAAAAATGGTCTAAAAGAATGCCTTGAAATATTTAAGCTTTAATATTAATTTTTGGCTGCTTAAATATTTTGTAGCATACTTTCAGACACCATTTATATTGATTTAAAATATGTAAGCTTACAATTATTTGTTAATATTAATTTTTGGCTGCTTAAATATTTTGTAGCATACTTTTAGACACAATTTCAATTAATTTATTCTGTAACTATTTTTATGAGACAATAGATATGGAAAATCTCTTTAAAAGGTGTCTAAAAGTATGCAGTAAAATAATTATAAGCCTTTTTTGCTAAAGGTTAAATCGGAGATAAATGATGTGCCTTCAAATCTAGAGTTTTTTATAATTAATTAAACTATAGCATACTTTAAGACCACATTCCAAGTGATTTGAAACCTCAATTATACTCCTCACTTCAAATTACATCTCTTCCAGATGAATTTCCTCTTGTAACAATGAATACTAATGCTCCTCGGATCCCTCATACATATATAATGCCATATTTTGTACAGTGTGGCGGCGGTCTCCCACTTGTCCTGCATTATTGATTCAATATTCGCCGTTCCAGCTGGCTGACATTTGGACAGCTTTAATGGTTCGCTCATGTCGAGTTGACAGAGAGAGAGAGAGCGTATGACGAGGACACACGCTGCCCACTTTGCTGCTGGGCCCAACTGGGTCAACTGGGTGCTCTGGTTAAGTTCATCGAACGAAAGGAATCGCTCAACGTTAATTGAATCAGCATTATTGAAGGGTACTTAACGGAGGACCATATGAAACACCTCGACTGGCTTTAAGTCGTTCGGCCGCCCACTGCTTTTGGCCACTAAAGCATTTACGGTCAATTTTACATTGACGCCGCTCTCGTGCGGCGAGCAATTTGGCTGAGAGCTTAGTTTATGCCGCATAAAAGATCAGACTCGGCACTTGGCTAATTTGTTGGCCTTGTTTCACAGTTTTGATGGCTCCATCCGGCCATTAAAAAGCCCGGAACTTGTGCTGGCGTTGGGAGTTAAAGAAATATTTAAGATTTAGTTTGAGCTGACTTGAGGGAGTTTTTGAGGAAAGTAAGTAATTCCTAGTTTTATGCCTTTAAAATACTTTTTATAAATGCCAAAGCTTCCATCTTAACCTGAAATGAATTAGGGGTTTATAGTCATGTTAGCTCCTAGTAATTTACCCCCCGACTGTGACTGCTTAGCTCTTAATCATTTTGCTCACCGTGTGGCTGTGGCCTCCGCTGTGATAGCTTGCGGCGCTGTGGCGGCGTCTCCGTCTCGCTGAGTCGGGGCTCGCTGGTGCAGTAGGGGCGCGTCTCCTGGAGCGTGTGCTGCTGCTGCTGTTGCTGCTGCTGGGCCTTGGTCCTCTGGCGAACCTGCAAGAGGCGGAGGAGGAGAAGGGAAACGGAGGCGTTGAAGGCGGGTCGAACTTAACTATTCATCGCGTTATCCTCGACAAGGGCCATTGCTTTGATTTATGGACTGCCGCAGGATGTGCCCTTGCCAATTGAGTGAGAAATTAAATTGCATTTCTCGGTTGCAGGCGGCCAATCAAGCCGACACACAAATCAAATTGCATTTGTTTGTCCCTCAATGCGAAATACAGAAAAACAGCAAGAAAAACACCGCCCACCGCCCACCGCCCCCCACTTGGCTCGCCAATGCCATAATTTATCGGCTGACTTGACACTTGGCACTTGGCACTCGGCCTCGCGCGAAGGGCTCTCTCGGTGGGGCTTAGGGATGCCAAACGAGAAGAATTCGTTTGAAAATGTACAGAAATATAAATATATCAATGAATATATCACTGAATATGCCACTTAAGTCTTTATTTTTAATATGTTTATATTTTATAAAAAAAGAAAAAGGTTCTTGCCATCTCTTCCTCATCAACATTCAGCGCATAAGCCACCAATTTGCCGCTTGGGAATTCTAGCGTAATGCAAGCGGTAAGTGTTTTTAATCTTTAAAGATTAAAATTACTATAGCACTTATATCTTTATTTTTAATATGTTTGTATTTGATAAATAAAGAAAAATCCCCTTGCCACCGCTTCCTCATCAGAAGCTGACTAACATCAACCATCAACCGCCAACTTGTCGCTTGGGAATTCTAGCGTAACGCAAGCGGTAAGTGCGTCGGTGCTGAGAGGCCCCTTGTGTGCTTTGTTATTTTTTTCTTATAAAATTACAGTCTCTGTTTGAAGATTTAAAATTAATATAGCACGGAAAACAAAATATAAACAATGCTAGAAAGCACTTAGATATTAAATAAATTTTAAAAACAGTCTTCATTGATTTCTTATGTAAATATCTATTATTTTGTTCTAATAATACCTGTTTAAAGATTAAAATTAACATAGCACTTAAAATAAATCATAAATTAAGTTCAAAACCGTCACATAAATGTAATAAAAGTCTTTATTGGTTTTTTATGTAAATATATATTATTTATTTCAATAAAATTAGGTTTAAATGTATATAATATAAATATTTAAATAAATTCGAGTTATTAAGTAATAACCTACTTAAAGTTTCATTAAATTCCCATCCCAATGTAATTACGTTATCGATGTATCAACAGCAAGTGCCATCCCTACTCCTCTGATCACAAGGGATTTCCCCTGAAATGTCAAGGTTAAACGCCTTTTGCTTTGCGCCTCGCTTCCTCGCACTCGGACACTCGAACTGCAATCAGCACCGCCGCTTGTTTCGTTCGCCGCTAAAGTTTCCTGCTCACGTCCACGTCCACATCCCGACGCCGCCGCCGAGGAGGAGGCGGTGTCCCAAATCCTTCAAGCCACGTCCAAGTGCCTGTCAGTTTGCGGTGTTCCTGCCATGGCAAAACCCTGCTGACGACGGTTGTGCCGGTGTCGGTGGCGGTAATGGTGTTGGTGCTGGTTTTGGTTTTGGGCTGCGATGCGATGCGGTGTGGGGGAAAAACTAATTTCAGCACCTGTCCCGGCGATGTAAGCTTCTTGTTCAGTTTCTTTGGTCCAGTCAGAGTGTGTGTATGGTGTGTGTGTAGGCGATATTTATAGCCGCATGCAAAATGTCCAACTTTGTTAGCCGCTTCCGTTTTCCTTGGCCCAAAAACGCAGGCAGGATGGTGATGACGGCGAAAATACTTTTCGGGGTGTTTTCCACCAAATTACTTGGTAATTAGTAATTATTAAGTTACCGGGCTTAGGCTGTTTTTGGCCTTCTCGAATTAATAGCTAAATCCCCGAGTTTTAGGTGGCTTAAAGAGAGATCCTTGAAGTGGCATAGGTTGAGAGAGATATTGAACTTATTTGAAGATGAAATACTTTTCTATTAGTTATTTATTAATTTTTTGACTATGAATTTTAAAAGACCGAATTGATCAACATTTTAAAAATCAGTGTATCCTAATCCTGCGAACCCTCCCAAGTTCCATCACTGATTTAACGCCGGGGTTTCCTCATAGCTGGAAAACGGCACGCCGGAAGCGTTTGCTACGTGGCGTCGGCTGTCAAGTGGCCATGGATTTGGGCCACGTTGAGTTGCTATTGCTGGTCAGGAAGAGCGAGATAGGGTAGGGGGTCTGGGGCCATTAGGCGAGCTGTCAGTGTAAACGCTCCTTGTTTATTTAGTGGCCGGTCTTTTGCGCTTTTTACGGTCCTGCTGCTGCTACTGCGACGGCATGTGTGTGTGTGTGTGCATTTATCCTGGCTTTTCACGGGCCCTCGTGACCAGTAATTGCTCTTCTTCGTTGGCCAAATGTTTGCATGGTCTACTTTGCTGGCTTAATCAAATATTACGACTGAATGTGTACGGGGACCGTGATCCGTCCGGATGCAGCGGTTGACTGGACGATGGACGATGGGACGCTCGCTTTTTCGCCTCGGAAATTAATTGCTTCCTGGCTTCAGTTCATTGACCAGGCGTGGTGCCCCCCCGTTGGAGTCTTCAATTTGTATCCGCTTAATCCCCAATTAGTCCTCTGGGGCTGGCTCTGATAATTTATTTTCTTAATGCGCTCCGTTTTATGGGCGGCCAGTGTGACCAGCATGGGTGCAGCGGATGTTCAAGTTAATATGTTTGTTTAATCCAGAGACCAAAGACTTCAAATAATGCTTTAAAAATGGTTTACAATATATTTTTAATGCAAATATTAAATAGTAAATCATACCATGCCTTAAATTATGCTTTGGTCACTCTGTTTAAAGTTTTGTTTATATTCAAAGTGTGCACCCACTGACTACTTTAAAGTGTGCACATATCGGGGGAACTTATTTTTTCTTTACTCTGAAAATGTAAACAGAAAACTATTTTGTTGGTTCGATGTTACCAAAATTATTCGGTGCCCCGTTAGCTTCTGTTTTGTTGATTCCAATTCCATTTGGTGCAGATCTAGTTGATATATACTCGTAAAAATGGTAATTGTGCACACATTGCCTGTGGTCTTGTGTAGTTTTTGCCGAAAAATGTCGAATATTTCTCTATTTTGTGGCCGTCATCTGTCTGGTTGCGGAATTTGTTGGTTTTGTCAACAATTCGCCTAGAATACGCCAGACTTTAGTTTAGAAAATGCCGTGCAAGAACGAAAATAGCTTTACAATGCGAATTCTCAGTGCGACTTCATTGCTTTTGTTCTGTTTGTTGTTGTTGTTGTTGCTTCATCTTCTCATTAAACTTTTGCGTCTGCGGATGAAAAGTGCCAGAGACTTATCGACATCCACATCATCAGCGCACTGAGCACTCAAAGAATATTTCTTTGCTCCTGCCGATTGTATCCTTCGCCACTCCCTCTGGTTCATAAACAAAAGTCATTTCAACGCGTCGTCTTGGTTGCCTGTCTCCTCCTTTGACTACCCTTCCAAAAGGTTTATATAATATGAATATATAATATTTATATATTTATCTAAGAATGTTATATTTTTTAAGGAAATCAAGATTGTTTTAAATTAATACGATTGCTTAGAATAAGCATTATTTTAATTTTTTTTATAATAATCACATTATGACACTGCCTGGTTTTTATTACGGACACACATTTTTGATTTTTAATTGAAGTTAATAAAAATTTTGTTTATGTATTTACTTAATTATTAATTTTTAATTTATTAATGTATACAGTGAAGTTGTTGCAGTATTATAATTACATTATTACACTGCATTGTGTTTAATACGGTCACACTTTTATTTTAAATTGATGTCGATAAAAATTCTGTTTATGTAAATTTATATTTTAATTTATTTTGTCTTTACTTCATTATTTATTTATAATTTATTAATTTATAGCTTAAAGTGTTGTAGTATCATAACACAAAAAAAGAATGCATTTTCAATGGCATTAATTTTTTTTAGTTCTATTTATAGTAACAACTTCTAAATTCCAGAAAATTTTCACTTTTACTTTAGCTACTATAAAAAACTAAAGCAAATCTAGGCAAAATCTAGTTTAAGAAGAGACTGCAAGGGTATAAAAAAGAACATAATCTGGCAAAATTTAGATGCTTTTCCTGCGGTAGCTGTGAACTCATTACGACCACGCCCACCGAGCGCACATGCCGCCCCCTAAAAAGCCGGAGCATGTGTGCGTCTCGCTGACTTGAAAACTTTTTCCATATAAATTACCAGCTCGGGGCGCATCGAAGGCGATGAGAAGGACATTTTTAGCGCGATGCGCGAATGCACGATGTGCGATGTGCGAGATGCTTCTGCTGCTTTTTGTTGCCTCGTTTGCTTACTAATAATGTCGCTGGCAGAGGCGAAAAAAAGGGGAATCACCAGCAGGAGCCAGCATCCCATGGCTGAGAGGACTCCAGCTGCCAGGACAATTCATACGCAACGTATGTTGACACGTGGCGGGCGTCCTTTGTCTGCGAACACCAACATCCACCCTTAGAAATTGAATTTGGCCACGATATATAACTCAATTCACACGCCCGCTGAATGACGACGCAGAGCCAGGACGACAGCTTCCTTGGAGCCGGAAGTCGAGTCAATTGAGTTGGACACGTCAGCGACTTCTGATTTCTAGCCTTAGAAGTAGTAAACTTCTAGAAATTATTAAAGTATTTGACAATAATATACAAGTTAATAATTTATATGTTAATAATCAGGAATACCTGAAGATCGTGCTTCTATCAATATCTTTAAATTATTTTCTTGATATCTTTCTATACAGAAAATATGATGAATTGAAGCAAATAAATATGAAGCTAAATACAATATTTAACTTTCTTTTAAAGTCTTTAATCATCATTACCCTCAATAAAATACGACATAAGATATTTACAAGGCAGGCACTGTCTGCAACTTCAAACTGAGTCTTTCCAAGTTTTTCAAGCACACCTTATACCAAAAATGGAGAAAATTCCCAATCAGCTGGTCAACATGATGATCGACGAGACTTTTGATCGCGCCTCGCGCTTCACCATCACCGAAAGCATGGCCAAGTTCGCGGTACACCAGCTGGCCAACTCGGAGGCTGTCGAAAACATGATAATCAAGATCCTGGTGGCGATCGAATCCAAGTTCCGGTCCTACTTTGAGGCCAATCAGAAGGAGCTGGAGCTGCAGAGGATCGCCGCCCAGACGCTGTGGCATATAGTGCAGCGCTACATGATCGCCCTGCAGGTGGACACCAGTTGCACGTGCCCGAAAATCTACGAGATCGAGACTGAGGAGACGATCATCAACAAGTATCACATGCACTACCAGGTGGGATAATTATCTCTGAATAGTGGGTAATCTGTATTACCCGATATCGGGTTTTTGTTTGTTGTTAATGTGTTCAACATACTTTTAATGTTTTATCGATATTTGTTGAACTCTATCGAAAAAGTCGATATTATTGTAGTTTTAGATAATTTTCCCCTATTGCTTCGATATCATTATTTTTTATATCGAATATATAATATTGATTTTGGTATAATATATCGACAGATAGTTATCTCTGAATAGTAGTCTATCGAAAAAGTCGATATTTTTGTAGTTTTAGATAATTTTTCCGTATTGCTTCGATATCATTATATCGTTACTTTTTATATCGAACATATAATATCGATTTTCGTATAATATATCGACAGATTGTTATCTTCGATATTATATCGAAACTATTGAAAGTTGAAGAGTAACGGTATCGATATTTATTTAGATTTATTCTAATATTCTCTAAGAATTTAATGTGTTCAACATATAGGTATTATAATGTTTAATCGATATTTTTTTAACTCTATAATTTTAACTTATTGCTTCGATATCATTAAATCGTTATTTTTGGTATTATATATCGACAGATAAGTGTAATATAATCGATGCCAACTTATCGATATCTATCTACAGGTGATCGTGGGCTCCATTAAGAGCCAGCGCTGGGCCATCCATGCCTTGCGGCCCTATGTCCTGGCCTTTCGCCGCGAGTGCGCCAAACTCGACCTGGAGGAGGAGACACCTCTGATTCTGGGCGACGCCTTCCACAAGCCGATCAAGTTCTTCATGGAGCTGGTGGACGATATCTTCAACTACTTCTACAGCGGCCTGCAGCAGTTGGATTGCGCCGCCCGTCTGCTGGATCCCGCGGACCTGAAGAGCCTGGAGTACTATCAGGCGCTGTTGGCACCCAACGAGGACTTTGACGAGTACTTTATGTACAACCTGAGCTTCTGCAAGTGCCTGAGCACGCCGCCCAAGTGCGTGGCCATAGTCCGGGATAGTCGCAAAAAGGAGAAGAGGGACATTCTAGAGAACTATGTGTTGAAGGCCAAGAGGGCGCGGTGTGCCAGGCGCTTCTACAAGATGGCGGACACGAGATCAAGAACCGATAATACATCCCAGAGGATCCGACGCTCGCTCTTCAACAGTCCCAATGCGAAGAACTCGCTGAGCATCCGGGAGTCGATCCTCTCGATCCACAGGCACCCGTCGCTGCATCATGAACGCAGCCTGAAGTTCCACTTGCAAACTGCGATGAACGATCAGCACCTCCGAACCATTCAAATTCCTGTTTACATAGATTAAATACACAAAGTTTCACGGCACCCTCTTCTGCTGATGGCTCTTGAGTTTGAATTTGGTGTGTGTTTACACCTCAAAGCACTCACTCTTAATTGAAACCGAGTAAAGTTTTCATTTCACTCGAGTGGAACACCTGTCTGTGAGTACTCAAGTATCTAATGGATTTTTCCGGTTGATTATTTAAATTAAATGTTAGGGAATGAACATTTGTAACATTTGTAGCAGATGTTGTGGCTTAACTCTGACAAGATATATTAGTTCAAGTTGCAAGAGAGTTTTCAAGTTGTTCAATTGAAATACTTTTTATTAAATTAATATAAATAATAATATGTCACTTGAAGGTATTAATTGTATCGAAATATTCTTTTTGATAAACATATTTAACATAAATCATAATTTCCTAAAGATATGTGTATTAAAACCTTTATTTTTAATAAGTTATCGACCGATTGAAAATTATAGATATTACAATATATATCTAAAAAAGCCTTTTTTGCATGTGCGTGCCTGGCTGATGGACTAAATGACGATGCTTTCTACTTATTTATAGTGAGACACGTGCATTTAATGAAGAGAAGACTATAAATAAATCAGATTCGCTTGGCTAAAAAACAATGTGAAGTGACGGGGCGAATGCAAATGCTAAATTTGTATCGCATGGCTGCGCGACGTCGTCGTATCCGTACTATATTACGTATACGCGGCGTATGCGTAATATAGAACACGTATACGCGGTGTGTACTCACCGATCTGGCGCCGGAGGTGATGCGAGCACTCTGGGAGCGCGTTGCCGGCCGGCGTCGTCGATAGCCAGGAGTGCCGCCCTCGGGCGTGGCACTGCCGGAGGCACTGGGCATCCCATGGATGACCGTCTCGATGCTGGCGCCGGTGGCACAAATGGAGGCGCTTCGTGTCTTCTTCTGCATGCGATGATGCATCGGGGAGATGTCGTCCACCATCCTGGCAGCGCCGCCTGGGAAATTCCGGTTCGGTCCTCTACGTTGTCCTCCTTGGGTCCTTCAGTGGCTCTCTGTGGCCAAGTCTAGAGTTTCTATGTTCGTGCTCTAAGCAAATCGTGCTGTGGTTCTAGTTGCTCTATTTTGCATCCTCTCTGTTGCATAATTCATAATCTGAGTTTTGGTTTAATGTGTGATTGTTTTTTTTTGTGGTTTGTGGTGCACTCTGTAAATAAATGGCGACAAGCAAAAAGAAACAAATGCAGACAACATTTAAATGAAATTTTCAAATCAAAATGGCACAGTTCTCGAATTCGAATAGATATATGTATTTTCGGTCGTGACAAATTTCTGGCTGGCCAGGTTTTTACATAAAAATAACCCAAAGGAAAAGGAAAAGTGAGCGAGCGAGCAGCAGTAGCAACGAAAAGCGAATTTCTGGCAGAATTCTGGCGGCTACACACAAAATGTATTTGTAACAACATGCAACATAATTTGCTGTGTGATTTTTCATTTCGCCCCGACGGCCTGCAGGCCATTAAACATCAAATTCCTCTGTTTGTGTTTTTAACAAACCCAAACCCCACCCGCCCGACACTTTTTGAATTTATTTATAAACGTGCCTCGCGCGCGCGTCTTTCTCTGGTTGGAACTGGGTCAGCCCGAGACCGAGAACGACAAATTGCCGCAAAACCAATCCAAAATCCGTCCAAAAGGGGGATCTAGCCTTTGGGGAATTGTGGTTAGTATCGGAGGTTGTATAAGTTTAATAACTGAATGTTATGCAAGCTTGGCTTGTTCCTGCTATTGAGTTGTTTTCGATTGGTTTCTCTTGTATAAATTTTGATTTCATGCTTTTTAAGTTCCAAAGTTGTGCTAAGAAAATACCTCTAAGGAAGTTCTTGTATAATTATTAGCTAAATAGTTTCTACAAAGTTGTAGCATGGCATTTTCAGCTAAAGGTTTGTGGTTTCTATTCAATTTGTGCTTTTGCCAATGGCACTGCAATGTGGTATGAGTTATGGTTAAATTTAAGAGAGGATTATCCGACTTTTGTTTGACTTTTACTACTACTTTACTTTACTTAAGTGCAGCTTTCTAGTACTAATTATGGTGTTATGGCACTGCATTTATTGCTTTCATTAACTTAACTGAATGTAAGTGCAAGCAAGTCAAACATGAGATACTTTTGAGCAAGGATTAGAAAAATTAAAAAAAAGACAATTGACTTGGAGAAAAATACTTAAAATTTCCTTAAACATTTTATCCAGAATTTTCAATGTATAAAATCAAAAGTGTAGTGTCAAAGTACCATAACAAATTATGAAAAATAAGATGAAGTTTTTAATTTTGAATGTTTAACACAACATACAAATATTTGGTTGTTTATAAATATGGCTTTAATTTGCAATTCAAAATCCTACCCCTCTAGATAAGGTGTATTTTTTTAGCCAATACATTTTAATGATTAGAATTTATTCAACAAATGTATTACAAAAGATTTTCAGCCAAAGTTGTTTCTACAAATATTTAATAATAATATAAACAGCTACGAAAGAAATTCCAGGTATTTCGCAATCAAGTATTAAATTTAGAAATTTTACTCAGAATTCCAAAGTTCTTCTGGAATTATTTCAAAAATATTTCCGTGATTACAAACATTTCGATTTCATAAGCAGCTGACGAGTTCCAAACATTTCCCCCAAGTTTTTAGTTCTTTTTTTTTCCCCTGTTTATATCCACTTGATCTTGTGCTTCTCAAGAGTACGTTAATCACGTAATTCCCAGAGGCTAAAAATACATTTCTTTATATTTTCATCAGTGGGCTAACCCTTGCATAAGATGTTGAACTCGGAAAACTTTCGTATTGAGCAAACATTTCCCAATGGAAATGTAATTAAAGTTGTAGAGACTTTAGGCTATCATATCTCCGGGAAAATTTCCTCTCTCAGAGGAAAGATGTAGGAGTAAGTGCAGGTCTTCCCTGCAGTCTCTAATAGACACTAATTGCCATTTGCATTGAGTAAATGTGTATAGATCTATATCCCAGGGCTGTGTTCGCGAAGTGAAATGCATTTCTCAGCCGAGACATGGGAAATTGCATTTTCCAGGACTGCTAGGGCGATTTCCCCAAAGGCACACCAATCAAAACATATTCCTAATCTGTTTAGGCTTCCTAGGTTCGCTCCTCTGGACATGCATCATTAGCCGCAGGAGGAGCTCGGTGCTGTCGTGTCCTGTCCCCTGCCCCTCCATCTGGCCATCGTGTCCTTATCCACTTTGGCTCTCTAATCAGGTTACGCTCTCGCCATCTCCCCATCTTTTCATCCGCTCCTGCAGCTCCTTAAGTGCACTTTCTGTCGCCGACAAGCGACTTGATGAACTTGCAGTTTTCGGCCACGTTCGCTCAAGTGCCAGGGCTAAGCTCTCTCGCCCGAGTAATTAACTTGCGCGAATGATTAAAACATAAATAATTAAAAACGCCACCCTTGTTCACCCTTTTTTTGTGTTTTGTGTTTCTGGAGAACAAAAGATTCGGGCCAAGTCCCGCCCAAGTAAATAATGCAAAGTGTGCTTTAAAGGAACAAGAAAAAAAAGGGGGGAAGAATAAATACATAAACTTGAAAATGTTTTTTACGTGGCAGCATATGCGACAACAGCTTGGAGATAAGCAGGCAGCGGCACTGCGAGAAAAAGGCTTAAAAACAAGGTGAGAAATAGGGGTTAGGTCACTTAAGGGGATTTTTGGGAAGTTTGCAAAGTCAGATTTATTGGAAACTTGCCTTGACACCTTAAACTTTGGTGGAAAGTTTGAGAAAAAAAACTTACATAAAAGAAAACAGCTCTATTAAAATATAAGAAATAAAAAAAAACAGATTGTAATATTTTTTTATATTATAATACTTAAATAAATACAACCTAAACCGGATTTCTTTATTCAAAATGCCAGAAAACTCACCAAGTTCAGGGCTTTAAGGCGCTTTAAGAGCTAAGCAAACTTTCCCCTGCTACTTTACGCTTGATTTGCCACCCATTTTGCCGCTAAACCGAGAATCCAGCGATGCATTACTAGGACGCACGAAAAAGGACTCGGAAATAGGAATAAAGGGTACGGATAAGGGTATCGGCATGGGTACGGGTACGTGTAGGGTAACGGGTAACGGGTACGGATAAGGTTGCTCCTGATGATTTCAGCTGCTGACCCATCCAGTCGTGCATGAAACTCCTGGCCTGGCCTGGCCACATGATGATGAAGTCGTCATCGAATGGCTCCTTTGTCAGCAGCTCCTTGGATCCCCAGCTTCGAAAGCTGTCCTGCCTCGCCTTGTTTGCATTCAATTGATGCCGCAGGCAGTTGGCTAACAACAACATCATTGCCAAGAGGCCCCGATGTGTGTGTCCTCCTAATTGGCCAACACACACATGGAGCAAGCTCGCTCCATAGACCAGGCCAGACCAGACCAGACGAGCCTTTAAAGCCTTCCGGAGCCCTGGTCTTTGCTATTAATTTTCATTTTTATGCTTATAGACTTTTCCCGGAATTCAATGCCATATTAGTGGGCGGGAAAGGCTGGTCATTCGCTTTTATGGCCCAATATGACGGGGCGGCACTTTCTCGCCAGCCTTATCGTGTGGCCTGTTGCTAGTTATTAACATAAATATTTTGTTTTGGCTTCAATTTTAGTCATTGCTGCGGTTATACCCAGCAACCAGTAGGAGGGGCATTTTGCTTTTTGTGGGAATTTATGAATAATTAAAAATTAAGTCAGTGAAAGTACTTAGTACAGGATGTAATCCCACTTTAGAAAAACTTATTGCTGTAGCATTTTATAAAAAAAAGATTTGAAATTAAATGAAAACAAAAAAACAGACCTATTTACAAAAACAGCGTTGGTCACTCTGATCAGCAACAAGCCAGTTGGTCACACTGATCTTCAACAAGTCAGTTAACAAGTATTGGGCACACTTATCAAAGAAAGAGAAAGGTTCGAAAATGAGCTCAATAAACTTAGCTCTTAAGAAAGAAATCTTCTAAATAAGTTACCTATTTTTGGTAAAATTATTTCCTTATCCATTATTTAAGTTAATCGAGAAAATATTAATATTTTAGTTGCTTTCTTCAATATTTACCCTAAACACCTGTCCAAAAGTAGACAATGCCTTACCCAAACATCTCCTACCGGGTACTTAAAGGTCGTGGCCATGTTTTTGTCACTCATACCCCCGCTTAATCAGGCCAACCATTGATGTGGATGTGGACAGATGATGACAGCTGGGCACGGTTCCAGGCAACTTAAGCTATCGCACAAATGTGACCGAAAAGTGCGTTGGTCTGGGCTCATTTCAGCCTACAAATATCAAAAAAAAAATCCCCGATAAAGTGTCACCAGATACCGTGTGTGTGGCCTGATGGGTTCCCAGTGGAGCCCGACTATCTATGGGGGGTTTTTTTCTCCACCTGAGTGGAGAAAAAAGGTGAAACAATCAAGCTCAGTTGAGCAGAACTGCATACAAAATTGATTTAAATGGAAACGGATTGTGGTCGAGCTTGAATTGGTTTTAAATATATTATAATTTATTAGTGTTTAATCAGCGCATAAACAGAGATGAAAAGTATGTCAAATTATAATGGAATTAATTTTGATTTGCTGGAATTGGCATCGTTTATGATGATGCATATGGTAAATATGGAAATATTTATATTATCACAGAAAGAAACCTATTTTAGTTAACTAAACATTTCCTATTCGTTTTGCATTTAAATAAATATTTATTTGAATTTTGGTAAAGGTAAATAGTGAGAAAATAATACAATTTTAGTGACCTAGCTTGTTATTTTATTTAGATAACAGTGCCAAACTCAAATTTATATTTATGGAATTAAATTTAAATAAATAACAAATGTAAACAAATTGAAATGGATTAAAGAAAACAATATATTCCTAAGGAAAATTCCTGAATAGCTTTTTCGCCTGAATTTATATTCTTTTACTGAAACATTTCTATATTATATCATGTTTATATTAAATCAGCCAGACTACGTATTTATTTCTAAGCTGCCAGAGCTAATGTATACACAGGCATAGTTTTTCCAGGAAGCGTTCGGATTCATCTCCTTTAACGATGGATGATGACCCTGGGCCACGCCTCCATTGTGTAGGCCGCTTCCCTTAAACATACGTCCACGTCCTCTCATCGTCGTCGTCGTCGCCGTCGTCCTTGTTGTCCTTGTTATCGGTGTGACAGTTTGTGTCGTTGTCGTCGCTTCGTGTTCGTTTGTTTGGTGTTTCCCTTTGAGTCTCATCTCTTGTCGGCCATTTGTGTTTATTTCCATGGCCAGGCTCACCAGCACACCAAGCTCACCAAGCTCACCAGCACACCTGTTGCTGTAAAATTAATTTCAATGGGTCACAGGTGGCCACCGGGGCTGCCTTAAAGGTCAGGGCCGGAGTCAGATAACTTCAACATCCACTCATTACTTGGGTTCTTCTGCGTTGATTTGCGACATTAATCCTAAGCCACTAGGAGCAGAGTTTCTTTGCCCGATCTAAGACCACCATCTTCATCGTCTGACAAAGAAATAATCCCGAGCAGCTTGTCAACACAAATGAGCTAAATAAAAAGCGAAATGTTTTTATTGCGCATACGCCGCGTTGTCTCTAATGGCAAACATGAAAATTAGCTCTGAGCTATTTTATTCCCTCTCCACGCGGTTGAAAACAAATTTGAGTGATTAAATAAATTATCTTGCATTTCGGGTAAAGAATTTCTCTAGGCTAGAAAAATCACGAAATCATGATGAAATTGGTTTTCTGAGAGATCATCAACCTATACGTATAGGTTGATCATTTTTTGTTGTCTAGTTTGACCAACGTCTCGAACTGTTTGACATTAATTTATAGCCATTTTTCCCCTCGGTTAAAGTGGCTAAACAAACGGAATTTCTCGCGCCTTTGATTTCTTGTTTAATGTTCAACAAATCGATGAGAGAAAGGCAAACGGGCGAGTATGCGCCAAATCTGTTGCGGCAATTTTATTTTATTTATTTTCTCCAAAAGATTTTCCAAATCGTTGCGCAAAATCGAGCTCAAGGGCAGATTATGGTGCTTAATGTGCTGTATCCTTCGTCTGCGAGTCGTCCTCCTCCACGAATCCCTGTCTGTTTAGTTTAAACTTCACGTCCTGTACGGTGATTATGACACATGCTGGGGCAGGGTCGGCTCGGGATGTGTGTGTACCGAGGGGTGTGTGTGTGTGTTTATTCCACCTTTGCCACCCGCTGTTTACTTCAAGTGGTATTAAGTATTTTTCCTGGGCCCTCTTCTTCCCAATTTAGATTCAAATCAAGTCAAGAGTCGGGGGCGGGTGCAGATGTTTACCCAAAAAATTCACTTCATTTAGTTTGTGACAGGATAAAGAAGGCGAGAGCGCCCTCTTTGAAGTAAGGAGTAGGGAGACCCGAGTGTGTGTCATAATTAACTATAGCATTTTGGGAGGAATTTCACTCAGTATCTGCTGGCCCCGAAATAAATCAGAGGAATTTACGATTTTCTGTGTCCTCTAAACTCCCGCCCCTAATTGGTCTCCTCTGCATTTGATTTCACATTCTCGGGGCCTTTGTTCAATTTTATTATGGCAATTGGATTTTCACAGTTGGTTCGTTTGAGGAATTTACTTTTTTGCTCCTTTTTTCCTACATACAACATGTATTTACCGAAGAAAATGCTTTTGATTCGGAATAATTGAAAAGGGAGAGAGATTACTTGGTACCAAGAATTTCTTGGGGAATAAACTTGGTCATCTCAGGAATTCCTTAAGGCAATTGCAGGGAATTGAGCTGGAGAATGTCACTTTTGTGTGTGATTTTAAGGATAAATAACTTTAAAAATAACTACTTTTGTCATAGTTTTGTTTGTTAAAATATTAAAGAAAAGTTAATAACTTAAACTGTAAAAATCACGGTTCCTGCAAATCTCTTCTAATCCCTTGCCAAATTACCCAATTTAGATTGAATCAAAATAATCCAAACTATTAACTTGAACCATTTCCCTTACACTCCACTGATTTTCCGATTTTCCTCGCATTTTTTGTTCCTTTGCTATCCCTTCAGCTGGAATCAATTGGCACTTCCTTTCGTACACATCGATCTATCTGATTTGCAAACTCTTTATGTCATTCTGCTGACCCAGACAGTTGCAATCATGGCTCCCTCGAAGGATAACAGATTCGGCAGAAAGGAAGCTGGTCAGTGCCGCCTGGGAAATACTGGCAGGAAAATGGATAAAAAGTTGAGTTGAGCCCCGGAATTTATTCGCATTTGAACTGCTGTTTGTTTGGCTTGGCCAGGGTTTGGTTTCAGGGCTCGGAGTCCTGCTAGCTGGCAGCGCTTAAAGTGTGTGCATAAATATTTTTGTTGGTTGTGTGTCTGCCGCCCCAGGAGGAGGAGGAGTGAGCTATGCGGCGGAAGTGAGTCCCACTTCACAGGCAGTCCGGGCCAGGAACTGTGGAACTCCACTCGACGCCACACCACTTGCTAACCAATTGTCACTGCCAGTGGGCTCCCCCAGTCACGTTTCCTTTGGCTCAACTAAAAATGCGGTTGCCCTGCAGAGAGCGAAAAGGTTTTTAAAATTTGTTTAGGGTTTTTGAAAGGTAAATATATTAAAATAACAATTTTATGGCCTTTTGAGAGAGAATAATTACCTAATCCGAGTGTTTATACCCTTAAAAAATAAATAGAATAGTGTCTTATATTTTTTTTAACCTTAAAAAGGTCTCTTCAAAGTTCCTTAATAATTTTTTAAGCTATACTGGTGATTTCCAAATTCCCAAAATATTTTTTCCTCAGTGCTAGGACAGGACCTGGTACAGGAACACGTTGCCTGTCATGTTCATCGCATCCTCGGGCTGACAAAGAGTCCAAAGAGCAATGACAGGGGGCGACATCGTTTTTGGAGGGCTAAGTGCCGGGTGGCTGTGGATATGAGCACATGGACATGGAGCTGCCAGGATGGAGGTGGACAATGCCGCGACCTGGCCCAAAAAAAAACCGGGCTCAACCTTTTGACATATGCGAGCGGCATGGCCACGGGTGTTTGCCTCTGATGTTACTCCAGCTCCTGCTCCCTGCTCCAAGCTCCTGCCAGGTGCAGGCAAAGACAAGGAGCAGTAGGCTTTGTTGCCGGAGCACCACTCTCCATCCTCTCCACTTAGTTAGTGCAGCTTTTAATTGAATTTGGAAATTTGGAAAGAGCCAGTGCCAGAGCCAAAGCAATCTGGCCAATCCATTCGGCGAATTCGGTTATGACCATGGATGGATGCGCCGCCGCCACCGTCGCCGCCTCCTCGCTCCACCTTCCCAAGCAATTAGTGGTGGCTCTTCAGTTGCTCAAACTCTAATGGAATTAGTTGTTAATTCGATTTGCCATAAAAGCAGGACCTGGTCCCGCAGGACGTGTGCCTTTGTCGAAGGACTCTGGTATTCCGTAGGGGTGCACGTTCATATTATCAGTGTTGACTATTTTTAGACGAAAATAAAGGTCGAATGTCAACTGTCACTAAATGTATTTTAATTAAGTAAGGAAATTAGTACCAAAGTTAATACATATAGAATAAATAGCATTGTGGGAATGTTTTTCCTAAATTTAAGAACAATTTGCTGACTTGGGAATTTTATTAGATTTTGCTGAAACTTTGCAACATTGAGGAGCTTCAATAGTTGTTGCTAAAAATGTTTCTGGCAACATGTGCCTATTTTCTTACTTACTTATTTTAAAATATCTTTCCAATTACTCTCAATTTGCTAAACAAACAATTTATATAAAATTCTGGCATCACTATCGAGTTGAAAGCCGGAGGGGGCGTGGCCTGAAAGTCGCGTGCCGGCGGAGCCAGACATTTTAGTTTAATTGGCCGGAGGTTGGGGTACGGGGGAGTGGAAAATTGCAGGCCACACACATCGGGGAAAATTCATTGGGAAAATCATTGGGAAAATCAGTGAATTGAAATCTGAATGCCGCACTGCAGCTACATTTGTTTTTCTAGTGGCTCCGTTCGTGTTTGGCCCTTGTGGTCATGGGGATGTCTCTCTCTCAGCTCTGTCCTGACCTGTCATGTCCTGTTCTATGTCCTGATTAGGCCCCAGGATCTGGAATCTCTGGGGAATCGCTGAGTGCTGAGGGCGATTCGTATCGCTAATGATTGCCCGCCATGACCGCAGATTTCTTAGCTTTGTGCTTTTTTTTTCTTCTATTTGTTCTATTTTTTGCTTATTTTTGCTGATTGCAACAGAACAGCAATTTAATTTTATCTGATTCAGTCAGTCCCTGCGGTCATAACGCCAATGTAATCTGTTTTTTGCTCTATTAAGACAAATGTTTAGATTGAGCTGACCGTACAATTTTGCGGTAATTGTGGTTGAAAAAATGGTATGAGTTGGAGAGTTCAATGAACGGGGAATGAATGAAGAGAGTTTTTTCGAATTTATATTAATTATTGGGTAAATTATTTCCTTTGACAGTGGGTGTTTTGCGATACTTAAATGTTTGTTATTTAATTAGGTTCCCAGAAAAAAACCTGTAATTTTATTAGGACTTAAAAAGTAAAGAACCTGAAGTATTTGTAAGATAATATCTGAGTTTTGTTGTATTTTAAATAGCTGCAGGTACGTTTAAAGCCATTTTGGTTAGGAGTGCATGGTCACATTGGTTCTATTTGTAGTGTCATAACCCCATAATTGTTAAAGTAAATTATTTATCATTCGTATTTATGTATTACTTTCTTATATCTTTCATTCTCTCTCTTCAACTTTCTCCACTAAGACATGGCCCCCCTTGTCGTTTTTGGAGTGTTATAACCCCATTATTATTAAAGTAAACAATAGTATACATTCGTATATATTTATTACTATATTATTTATTTTATTATCCCCCTTGCATTTTCTTAACCAAGCGTGCATGGTCACACTGGTTGTTTCTGTAGTGCCATAACCCCATAATTGTTTAAGTAAATCGTTCATAATCTCTATTTATTTATTACTTGTAATCCTTGCAAATGTAGTTTAATTTAAAACCCATCAACCTCTTAAATTTACAACACATTTGTTATCTGCTTTTTATTGGCTTTCTTCGTGCTGCTGCTTTCTTTCATCCTCCTCCTGCTGCGTTTTCCCCACTGACTTTCTTTGAAATTTATTTTTCCATTTACAGGCTTCCTTTGTCCCCAAGGAGTTTTTACTGCTCGCTTATCGGGGACATTTTCCCCGTCCCGCCCTCTGTGTGCGACTTCTGATTAAATGTTATTTTATTTTATATGTTCTTGCATTGCCGGCTGCAGTCGGGAATCCATTTATCTTTTGTTACACTGCCCCGAATTGATTGTTATTTGGCAATTTCCCGCCGAGCCCTCTTTATGGCACCCCAAAGAGTTTGCTCTCGAATAAACCATTTTGCAGAAATAAATAAAAGAAGAGGGACGGAAAGGAGGCCCAGGCTGAGGCTGAGGCCGTGCTGACTTCGCCGCATTGAATATTTAATGCAGGGTCCGTGCAGGGCCTACATGGCGTATGAGTGATTTTGGCAGTTTTTTACGATGGAAATGGTTTCGGAAGATTATTCCGGACCTCCGAAAAAAATAAAAGCGAGAAGAGTAGATGGAACTGGGCATAAAGTTGGGAGTAAAAGTAAACAAATCGAACAACAGGAAAGGCGAAAAGTGCCAAGGCTCACGACACTTTATTTCCTAAGGGGCGGAGTTTCGCGGTTAAATATGATATCTATTTGGGTCACGACACTGCAATCAAGTAATTTAATTAATCAAAAACAAACCTTTCTGTCAGCTGCTGCCGCCTCGACGCCTCCAAAAAACTATGCCCTGCCGCAGGTAACTAATTGGCAGCGTTCTCGTTTCGTTTATGGTATTATTTTTGTATTTTTTTGGTTGGTCACCAAACATCCATCCAGAAAGTGTATTATGTATTTGATCGATAATTTTGTATAAATAAAAAGGAAACCGGCAGCACGACGGCGGCACACTTTATATAGAAAGCAAGATAATACTTCTTTATTTTTTTGCACTTGTTCACTCGATTTTTTCCGTTGTTTTTCGATTATTTTTAGCAACCTCACAGAATATCTTTTTTATTATTTCGGATATTTTCCACGAACCGCAGATACATATAGTCGTCTCTCTATATATATACTCGATTTATATTATTATTTTATTTTGTATTTTTTTCTAGGGGAATTTCCAAACGCGGTTTTTCCCAAAAGTTTCGAAAATAAACGATAAAACGTTGAGCGCTTTTCCCAACCGCTTTCCACATCCGATCCGTGCGAACGCCGTCGAGTGTTTGAAGCGGTTTTCGGTTCGGGTTCGCCTTCGTTTTCCATGTCGGCGCTTTCAACAGTGACGTCACAGAAAAGCTGCAACGTCATAGAGAGCTTTTCCCCACCACTTTGTTCGGATTGTTTGTATTTTTTCTTTACAACTTTGCTTTGTTTATCTTTAGCTGACTTTGTTCTGTGTGTTTCATCAATGGAGCAAAAGGACCAAGGAAAGCTCCGGGAATTGCAACGTTTACATCTATTTTTTCCTTATTTATTGTCTATTTTTTTTTGGGTCGTGTAAGGCAACCATCCTTTGTTTTGGTTCTTGGTTCGAGTTCTGATTCCCATTTCGTTTCTGTTCTGGCCTTTGTTTATGGCGCGTGCTTTCCGTTGGCTCTTTTATGATCCGAAGCGCTGACAGACAGGCAATATTTAGAAATTGTGACGGGGATTATTCGGCATTTTATTAATGTGTCGAGAGACCCATGACTCACAGTCAGTGTGAATGCATTTTGCAATAAATTCCCGATGCTAACACACGGGAAACATAATGGGAAAAGATATTAAAAAAATGTTTTGATTCAGGAAAATTGATATTAAAGCATGCAGTTTCAGGAAAGTAAGAGCAAATTAAACATCATTAAGAAATTAATGTGTTAAAATTATTAATATTAATAATATTCCTGTATATCTGCATTCCTTGAAACTTGTTTATATTTTCATATAATTTAAATAAATTTAAATAACAATTTCTAGTCAAGTGTTACCCACATATATTAAAACATGTTTTGAGTCAGAAAAATGGAAATAAGAGCATGCAGTTTTAGAAAAATCAGAGGAAATTAAACATAATTTAGAAATTAATGTGTTAAAATTATTAATATTAATAATATTCCTGTAACTCTACATTCCTTGGAACTTCTTCATATTTTCATATAACTTAAACAGGTTTAAATAACAATTTCTAGACAAGTGTTGCCCACAAATATTCCTGCTGACATAGAGCTCTCCTTCCCATTGTCCATTGTGCAGGATAACTCTTTTCTATATCCGTCCACTCGATTTGCAATTACCTAAAAGCAGCCAAAATGCATTCGCTGAAAATAGCAATAATACATCGTCTGAAACAGGAAGAGGAACAGGAGCACCTGCTGCAACTGCGAAATGCAATTAATCTTCGGCGAAAGCTGTCAGACGAACCGCAAACAATCTCGCTCAACAAAACGCAAACAAATCCCATCGACATCGCATATGGTTTGGTAACAGTTTGAGTTTGAGATATGTATTTTTTGTTACGCTTCGAAATGATTGAGTGAGCGGGGAAATCGTACAAGCTACCAACTATATAGTATGAGTGGAAGTGTAAGTGAAAAAAGGTTAAAGGATTAGGTAAATTTATTCATATGGATTCCTCGACAAATGGTTTTTGTTTGCCAACTTAAATGCTGCAGGGGTGCCATAGAAATCGCTATGGGATTTATTTTAAAATGTTAACAAAGGTAAGCTATGACATAAGTATTTCAGTTTTAGATATTGTACTTATATTATTTGTAAGATTTATCTTTTTATAACAAATCTATTGATTTCAAATGCAACTGCTTTTAAATTGATTTCTAATCGATACACAGTTTCTACGAGTTGTATTTACGTCTTATCGATAGCTTACTTTCTATAGTATTTCAATTTTACCGTATTTGTAGTATATTTTATATTTCTAGTATCTAAAGTACTAACATATCTTTAATTTTAACATTTTAACTACGAATCCAAGTAGGCTCTGCCCATTTTTTGAACTTGCCTATATATTTGACATCTGCAAAGTATTTCTCATTCAGTTAGTTCACTTCGAAGTGAAATCAACGAAATCAATTCTTAATTTATACGTTTTTTATTTAGTCCTTTTGTTTTTACTTTTATTTATATTTGCATCTTATTACTTTTATGCACCGTGTATGGTACGCTGCCAATGGAGAAATTAGTGGTGTTTTGGCTAATTCGGTTAAGACTGTATTTTGTTTTGGCCTGCTCCCTGTCACAACTTTACTTATCATTTTCTATCAGTCACACATCAGTTTGGAAAAAGGAGGCATCCTGGACTCCTTCGTCCTGCTCCGATAATTTTATTTGATATTTAATTCTCTTTATTTTATTTATTGTTTAAATGGTATCTTTGGTTTTCGGAGAATGTGACAATAAATTGTTCCTTGGTGTGCTTCAATGCAGTCGCAGTTATCGCCCATTGACATAAAGTTGCAGTTCAAGTTTTAATTTACAGTTTTATTTTTAATTTTATTTCTGATTTTTTAAATCATAATAAATTATAATGGCAGCTTAGGGAGTTCAAAGCGACCGGCATGTGGCGATTTGGCTAATACAGTTACGACTGTATTTTTTGTTCTTCCCCCTGCCACATGGCCCATATCTTATCAATGAGGTGTGTTTGTCTGTGTGCTTGTGCGGCATATTATCATAAGCCATGATTTATTTATAGAGGCAGCCAGGTGGTCCACACCCATACAGCCATAATGCCATACAGCTAGGCAAGCACACCCAAACAGAGGAAGGAAAAAAAAAGCGCCAAAGTCGAGTGACCTGACTGCAAAATACCCTGTTCTCAAATCAAAGCATACTTTTTAACGGCAGAAGAAATAATTAGCAAATAACACGCAAAAGTATGCTACAAAAATTAAAGAAAAGAATTCTGTGCCATACTTTTAGACGCCTTTCAAATGGATTTGAAATCCATGAAAATGTTTGAGATGTTCGTAATTACATAATATTTGTTCGATTAAGGTAATATGTCAAAATATTGCATACTTTTTGACGCCTTTAAAATTGATTTCAAGTCCATAGCAATTTTTGTAAGGCCCGTAATTATTGTAGTATTTATCCGATCACAGTAAAACACATTAAATCGTTGGAAATTAGAAAAAACCCGTGTTTTGCCTATAGTACATTGATAAATCTCTAGCCTTTCCCCCTAATTTCTGTGCTTACAGTATACTTAATTTTATACAACCGGTACTTGGTATAAAAAAGAAACCCACACGAATACCTATAGAGTGTGCCTTTGTCCTCGCTCAAGTTCGGAAAGCTGTCAATTGATTTACTTGACCCACATGGCTGGCGGTGGCAAAAACTCACACTTTTGTGCTTGGCGGTTTCCCGCCTTTTCACTAATGCGATCAATATTTGGCAGATAAAAAGCAGGCCAAAGGGAAAATGGGAAAATTGGGTAAAGGGAAACTGGGTGAGCCACAAAAAAAGGCTCTGTCTCTGACTCTGCTTAAAGCTTAAAGTTCCGGCCAATTGTTGCTCCAGCAAAAAGGGGAAAAGCCACAACAATGGCGACGGCGGCGATGGCGTTTCCGGCGCCTCAGGTGTTTGGTCAATTAGAAGAAAATTCATTTGCGCGGATTCTCCGGCTCTCAAATGAAATTTATGTAAATTTATTTCGAGAAAACTTTTTAATTAACCCACAAACGTTGGACCTAGTAACTGAGCGCCAACTTTTGGCGTTACCACCGAATTTTCTGTATCTCCGCTTTAATCTGTCTAATCTATGCAAATGAAATGCGCACACCTGTCTGCGGCAAGAGTCCGGAAAACGTCCTGCCGTAGATGTAAGGAACGGAAGCAACTTTCCACCGCTTTTTTGGTCTCTTTGAGACTGTGTTTTTTGGCCCAAACTTACTTAATTGCAGCCCCAGGCTGCGGGTAAGCGTGTAATAGGGGGAAAAAACATGTGGGCTGGTGTCGCTGGATTCACAGGATGAGCCCAGATTCGCTGGCTTCGCCGGATATAGCCATTGCTAATGATATTCATGAGCTTGCTCTGCGGTTTGCCACTTTCATTTCCATTCCAAATGAGGGCGGCGGCCGTGTCTGAATTTGGACAGACCCGAAAAATAAAACAAATCAGTTCAGTGTTGATGAGATATCAATAGCACAAATTGGGTTTGATTTGGTCTTGGTAATAGGGTTATGACACTGCTTTATTGGTGTTATTAATTGGGGTCATTTGTCTGAGACTATGGGGTTTTATAAAAGTGGAAGCATATCACAGACAAATAAATAAATAATAAAAAAAAAAAACAGTGTGACCTGGCACTCTTTACCAAAAACAGTGTCATAACCCCTTATTTAAAATAAAATAAAGGAATTTATTTCATTTTGTGTACTTAAGGGCTTGAAAGCATATTAGTTTAAGAGTCCTTCACTTTTCCTCACCATAAGCAGTTACTTTCCATGAATTACTTAATATTTTAAAGCGAAACGAGCCTTTTATGCATTTCTTTTTAGTTTTATGCTTCTCCCAGCTTGATCTTTGGTAAATACCATAAAGCTAATGGGAGCAAAGCTCGGCTAGGCTATATACGTGGGCTGCTATATATATTTCTGGCCTAGGCAACACTAAGTGTTGTTAGGTGGAATCTGACATTTCCATTGAAAAGTTCGACATTTTTAAGCATAAACGTACTCAGAACGGTTTGACGTACGACTATCATTTGTGTTGTTTACAGTTACTTAAAAAAATCAATTTCGCAAAAAAATGGAATTAACTCGTGAACATTTTCGTGCGATCATTTTTCACAACTTTCGGCGTGGATTATCACGACAAGAGTGCAGCGATGAACTTAAATCTTTGTATGACTATGAAGCACCATCCTATAGCACTGTGAAAAACTGGTACAACGAATTCAATCGTGGCCGACGCTCCCTCAAAGACGAATTCCGCGAAGGTCGTCCAAAAACAGCCGTTGTGCCAGAAAACATCGATGGCGTACGTGAACTAATAATGCAAGACCGTCATGTGACATACCGTGAGATAGAGGCATCCCTAGGCATTTCTTCCACCAGCATACATTCGATATTGCATGAGCACCTGGCTGTAAAAAGGTTTGTTCTCGTTGGATCCCGCACAATTTGACAATCGCTCAAAAGAAGGCTCGTGTGGATTGGTGTAAAGAAATGCTGAAAAAATACGATCGCGGTGCTTCAAAAGACGTTTATAAGATCGTCACAGGTGACGAATCATGGATCTATGCGTATGAGCCCGAAACAAAACAGCAATCGACCGTGTGGGTCTTCCAAGACGAGCCAAATCCAACGAAAGTTGTTCGTGGAAGAAGCACTTCGAAGCAAATGGTCGCCTGTTTCTTCGCAAAAACTGGTCATGTGGCTACTGTTCCTCTTGAGCAACGTAGGACGGTCAATTCTGATTGGTACACCACCATTTGTTTGCCTGAAGTCTTCGGTGAAATTCGAAAAACGAACAAGGGAAGACGAATCATTGTGCACCATGACAATGCGAGCTCTCACACATCGGCTCAAACCAGCGCCTTTTTGACTGGCCAAAACGTCGAATTGATGGGTCATCCGCCGTACAGTCCTGACTTGGCACCAAATGACTTCTTTTTATTCCCTCACATCAAGAAGAAAATGCGTGGTCAACGATTTTCGTCGCCAGAAGATGCTGGTGAAGCATTCAAAAACCATGTTTTTGAGGTGTGTCAATCAGAGTGGAAAAAGTGCTTCGAAAATTGGTTTGAGCGCATGCAAAAGTGTGTAAATCTTGATGGAGAATATTTTGAAAAACAATAAAACTATTTTCCTTAATAAATATTCGTATTTTCATTATTAGGCCAGAAATATATGTAGCAGCCCACGTATCCATACCTTTTAACTATGCCCATTTGCAGATCCCGCACTAAGCAAACATCATCGCAGGCGGGGGAATCCCCGCCATCTTCCACTCGAGGCGTGCGTTGCGTTGCGTGGCGCAAAGTGAAAGATAAATGGAGGCTGTAAAAGCAGAGCACTTCGCAGAGAAAGGATGGCGGGGATGAGTGGGGGAGAAGCCACTTTATCATAAACTCAACAGGTTCCAGAATCCTCTCTGTCTCTGTCTCCGGAAAACCCCCTTCTTCGCGGCCTGTCAGTGTGTGTGTGTGTGTTGCCATAAAAAGTTGCTGCCCTGATTGAATAAAAATTTCATTAAACGCACATTTTCTAGCAGCTGTAAGGCCTTTTCCCATCCATCCATCCACTCACTCTCCTCTTCCTTATCCGACTGCTATTGCAAATCCCTTGGAGGGACTGGGCGAGAGGGATAGGATGTCCTGCGGCTGCTTTTGGCTCGGCTGCCGTTTATTTTAATTGCCGGCATTAGACGTTCGTTGATAGGCCATAAAAAAGCAGTTGCCTCAGCGGAAGCCGTCAAAGACAAAATGGAAGGCGAATTTCTTGAGAGTTATTGGGTGAGGCTTGAGGATGCTAGGGATTTACATATATTGAAAGGGAAATATCGATATAAATACCAAGTTTTTGATTATATCGAAAATATGACTTTGCAAGAAATATATCAAACTTTTAAATATAAAGAAATATATTTTTAAATTTTATCGGGCTTAATGTGTTATCGAAAATATCGTTCTGATATAAGTATCGAAAAGTTAAATATCATAAAATATTGTTTTTTCATGAAATAATGCCAAACAATCTGAATATAAATGTTTAAAATAATATATTAATTTACATTGAAAGTTTTGGATGAATAATCGTATAAATACCTTTGGAAAGATCCCTTTTTCTATCGAACTTTTGAAAAACTATCGATACTAGTTTGATTCTTGAATTATTTACCATTCCTATTAGATATCCTACGAGAATTATACATTCCTGATATACCAAACAAAAAGGTATTCTCAGCTCCGATTTTATTTCCATTCTGCGTTTTTTTTTTTTTTTACGTGCCTTGTCGGCTTCATTTCCGCTCGAAAAGGAGGGCCCTCTCGGCTGAGGGGTTAAGGGAGAGTTAGAGGTCCAAAGGGAAAACTCCGAGTGGGTGGAAAAGGGAAAAGTAAAAGGTGGTGTTGGGGTTGGGGCGACATTGTCATTCAGCTTTTGCGGTTGCTTATTCGGTTGTTAAATCGTTTTTATGACGTATTCTTCGCCGCCGAAAATGTGTTCTGCGCTCTGCGGTTAACTTTTCTTCAGCCCCTAGGCCGCCCTTTTCTGTTGATTTTCACGATTTTCCACCACCGTCGCCACCGCCTCACCTCGCCCCGTGCGAATCGCGGGCATTACTCAACCGTCTGTGTTAAGCTCTCGAGTGTTTGGGTAATTTCACAGATTTATGCAACTTTTTGGCGGGAAAAGCGAGGAAATGAGGAATGATGTTGCCTGCGGATTTCACTCGTTCCCTTTCCCGTTCCTCTTTTGCCAATTATCTGTAAAAAGGTGAGCTGGTATTACCCGGCATTAACCTTAAATACTTGTTTTTAAATGTTGTTTTATCACGTCCAAAAGTTTGGCGTTCGATTTTGTATAATTGGAGAAGCTCTTAGCTTTAATTACTTATTTCTTTATTTCAATATTTTTTGTATTTCTAAGAAAAATTGATAAGAAATACAAATTACCATAAAATCTTTGATTTTTTAAATAAATTTCTTACAATACTTAAATTTTTCTTAGAATTCAATAATTTTCGCTTGCATTTAAATTTTATAATAATTATTTTCCCAACAAATTGTTTTTTATAAAATATTATTTGAGCATTATTACTGATTTTATGATAACTAAGATTTTTAGTTTTTAAAAATAGCGCCAACAGTGCTGCCATTTAAGCCATTTCTAGCTATCTTACAAGTAAAATGTATAATAGCGTCCTCTATAACTGTGACAGCGCCACCTATGCTGTAAGATTAAGTCTTGCTAGCGCTCTCTGACGTGCAAAAACAGAACCTGATTGTGGACTTTGTGGACAGCATTCATTTGAAATTTCCGTTACACGCGAATAATGAATTCTTTGAAAAGTTTGGTAACTATGAGTTACCATTAATTTTATTTATTTATCTAAGGAATTTATTTCTCATGGCAACAATAGTGTCAGGAAAAGCAAGAGCTAAGTAAATGTGCGCTAATTGACAAAAGCAATATCCATATTCGTGGAAAGATAAAGACAGGTAAACACAGGTAAGTGTTGTCTGGGTTTTCCACGCTCTCGCGCTCGATCTCTCTCTGCTTGAACGCTCTCTGCCTCTCTCTTTTGGAGTTTCTTCATCTCCGGCTCCAGCGATGCCAATTCAGCTATATTTTTTTTCAGCTAAAGTTGACAACACTGGTCACAGGTAAAAATTCAAACGGTTGTTTGTAACGTCTTTTTCGGACCGATCTGTGCGCAGGTGCAAGCGGGATGTCTGCTGAGCTCCATCAAGAAAGAAAGAGACCACTATAGGGCGATCGAGAGTCGCTGAGAGATGTGTTTTGTGGCCCAAAGTCGGCGTCAGTTGCGCGCCGCGCTTACCTGTCGGCAGACGTGTTTTCCCTCGCTCAGTGTCGCCGTCTCTCCCACCTCTCTCCCTGCTCGTGAGTGCCCTGTGCTGGTGTAAGTGCCTGGAGTAAGAGTGCGTGTGTGTGTGTGTGCATATTCAATTAATTACAAAAAGGCACAAAAAGAAGAAGAAAAGCAGCAGCGGCAAGTGAATTGAATGAAAGAAAGCCAGTTAAAAGTATGCAAAAAAGTTGCGCGATACAAAAGGAGTGAAGGAGAAGCGGCATAAATGGTGATTAATTCACTTTAAGTTGCAATTAAACAGCAGCAAAGGCAGCAGTAGCAGCAACAGCAACAGCAACAGCAGCAACAACAACAACAACCAGCCCAGCTAGCAGCGCAAGGTGCAAGACAAGGTGAGGCGAACTTGAAGTTTTTCTTTGCTCCTCTTCTTTTCTTTCTTTTTTGGCTGAAAAAGAAAAAATTATCCAACAGCGAAATACGTGTGTGTGTGTGTGTGTGAATGATTCGAGTGTATGTGTGTGGCATTTCAAAATTGCACTTGAAAAAAGAGAAAGAAAGAGGAATCGCAGATAATGACAATGAGCGGCGAAGAGCGGAGGAGGCCAGAAGCGGAAGAAGAAGAAGAAGCCGAGTGGCAAGAACACGGCGGAAAAATCAGTACAAAACGGTACAAACGTGATTCTTTATTTTTTTTTTCTGTTCTCTCCAAGGCACTTTTCTTCTTGCGCCACGCTGGGAATTTTCCGAAAGGGGGGAAAAACGGGGCATAACCGGGCGGACACAGGGGGCGGAGCGGAATAATGGCCTCCCATTTGCCACCCGACGATGATGCTGCAACTGTACACACACTCCAAAACCGCCCAGATCCGAGATCCAAGTCCCGAGCCCCGGCCGATCTGATCCGTTCCATTGGCGACATTTTTGCTCGTTTTTCTCGATTTTTTTGTTTTTATTTTTTGGCCTGCATCAACTGAAGCGTGGTCGAGATCGGCTAAAAAAAAATACAGCAAAAATATAAATGGAAAAACGTGGGAAATTACAGCATCCGAAACTCAAAATACTCTTATTTTTAGGGGAAACTTATGCGGGAGAGCTTACTACCTTAAATCTGCCAAGTTTGATTTAGTTTCCTCTACGAAATCATATTTAAAATATTTTAAATATATTGGTATTATTATTAAGAGTTTATTTCAAGGTCATACAACCCATTTTTCCGCCTTTCATTCACTCTTTTCTTTTGAACAAACTTGTAAAAGAAATCAAACTTAGTACACTGATTTGCATTGATAATTGCCAAGTTTGCTTTAGTTTTTGTCTTTAGAATATTTGTATTTAACTTCCAGAACTATCAATAATCTATTTCAAGATCCTCTTATCCAGACTTTCATTAATTTTTATTTAAAAAACAAATTTGTAAAAGTAAACAAACTTATTAGACTTTTCTGATACGGTATTTACCAAGTTTTCTTTAGTTTTCTTTATAAATTGCATTAATATGATCGTTTTTTAAGGTTCCTAAATATTAAATTAAGGCTTACCTTCCAATTTACCTTCAGAATGAACATAATAAAGGGAATGTTGTCTCTGATTACTAAGAGGTAAATTAATCTAGAACTATCTTCCCAAAATAAGCAATGAGGTATAGTACTTGGACTTTGATTAAATTCTAAGACTCTTGTCTTATCTTCAGACAGAACAAACTAATTGGTTCTCATAAATTATTTGCTTGCGATTTAACCTAGATTACCTTACTAAACCATAATCAATTCTGATTGCCAATAAAAACATTTATGTCATTATTTTAAGGGTTCTATAAAATCTTCAGATAACATGACTTATAGGCTGAAGTATTAGTATAATTCTATGAGGCTTTAGAACTGCAAAAATAAATAACTAAGTTACAGAGTAATAATAGGCGTAGACAATGTACTCCGAGAAACTACTCTATACCAACTTCTGGACCAAAAATTACAATAACCCCAGACTTGGCAAGGGTATAAAAAAAAACGCAAATCTGGCGCAATTGAGCGCGAATGGCAAACCAGAAAAACAAGGCAACAACAAGAGAAGCCAAGCGCTTAGATTGCCGGCCTCAAGTTACGACGATACGATTCCAATTCCAGCCAGCCAGCACAGAGCTTGGCTTTCGATCGCCCAGCTCAGTTATAGTCGCCGTCGTCGTCGTCGTCGTCGTCGTCGTCATCACGATCATGATCATGTTGCGGCGATCGTTATTATGCTCTTTTCACTGAATGAGCCACATTCCGGTTTAGCATTTTTCAGCCCAGCCGAGCCAAAAGCAAAGCCATTCCATACCAATCCATACAATCCACAAAAGCATCCCCGAAAACCCACACAAATATGTCTCGTACACACACTCTCACAGAGGAGACTCTACGCCACTCGACTCGGCTCAGAGCCAGGCCCATTCTCAGGCCCCAAGTCCATTTCCAATTGAAAAGCCAAGTCAACAGTCCCCGCACCCAGAGACCCTCTTTCGATCGCTTTTAAACGTGTTCCCTCGACTAAAAAAAACAACACAAACACACACGCAGAAAAACTACAGTCGAGCTTCTATAACTGGGAACTAGTATGAGTCACTAAAAGAAATTGGCTTTAAAGTCAGGGGAAGTTCTTGTTTATGAGTTTAGGTTTCTAAGTAAGCCGTAGGCTGTTATTATAGAAAAATAGAACCTACTAGTATTTTCCACATTAAATAGATGATCAAAGTGATCATCGAAGGCGGGTATTTTTAATAACTATTTGCACAGAACTAGTTGGAGTTGCAACAAAGGGGGAGCTAAGGAAGGTTCCACTTGAAGATTATTTTGAGACTCTTATGATATTTTTATTTATGTATTATATTTGAATTAAACCTCTTTTAAGAGATTTTAAGTTGGAAGATCTTCTAAGAACTGCAATATTAACTTGGAAAATCGTGTGATATTATTTTAAACTTTATATAAAATCATTTTCAGTTGCAATGATCATTGTTTAATTGAATTTCAAGTTAGACTTGCTGCATGATCACAAAGAAACTGATTTTAAGGGATTTATATTAAATTCTATTACATTTTTGATCATTAAGATTTATATTTATTATGCAAAGTTCTGGGAAAATTTAAGCTAAAGCAGTTCGTGTGTAGAACCTGATCTTTTAAGGAATATTAAATCTGAATTCAATATCTTTACTATGCTTTTTATTAACTAAATACCTTTCTTTATATTTTGTATATTAAGAACTTCAATTTAAAACTAAAAACCCTTTCAAATAGATCTAAAAACCATTTCTTTCGGTGCAGCAAACGAGCAGCAGCAACAACAGATCGTTGTAAAAAAGCAACATAGCCAGTTTTTTTCTTCAAGCCATGTTTTTTATTGTTGTTGTAGCTGCTGCATTCCAGCGATCGTTGTTGGTTCGTTTTTTATGTTGTTGTTGCCTTGGCAACCAGGAATGCCAGCCTTAATACCCGTCTCTTTTGCTCGCTCAGCAGCCCTCTATTTCGCTCATTCTATGTGGAGAGTTTGGGGATTTGTATCTTTTTTTTTTTGAGAAATTCCAAACGCAACGAAAACGAAAAGTGTGAAAAGTGAAGCTCGATTCAGACAAACAACGAACTTTGTGCCCCTCCAATTTGCCATCTCCTTTTCTCATTTTCTACCCATCTCACTTTGTGGCAGCAGCAGGCTTTCTTTCTCACACCGTGCACCCGCTACCGCTCCCAAAATAAATTCCGAGTTTTGGGTTTTTGAACCTGCACGTTTTTTACGTGTAATGTGAGGTCAGTAACACTTTTGTTTCAAACATTTATCACGCTCCGCTTTGGCCGAGTGCGTGTAACGCTTATGACGTCAAAAGCGCTGCCAGCCGTTTAATGAACTCGACTTGATGATTGACAAGCCATTTACCGCCACATATTGTTTGAGCTCACACACTGATAAATGGGTTTTGCCAACTGGCTTTGGCTGAATGCCTTTCGGGGCTGGGGATCTTTTTGGCAGGCTTTTTTTCGGGGAGAACTTTGCCTGTAATTTGATTTCAGGAATTACTAAAAAAATGCCTGAGATAAAGTCTTAATTGTAACCACAAACAAAATATAGTTCTAAATTGCCTTTGAAAGTATGGTTAAAAAAAGGATTTAAGTGATATCCGCTAATATTAAAAAGGATCTTGCAATCCCTTGCTCATAAACCTTTAATGCATGCTTCAGAAATATGGTATTAAATATAAAACTTAAATTTCTGCATTCATTGTTTCATTAATATCATTAAATGGCATTTATTGGGCATGACTTCAGAACATTTGCTTTCATAAAAATATTATAAATCTTATAGAAAATATCAAAGTGCCAAGGTTCCCCTCCCAAAAAGGTGTAGCTACTCTGTAAGGCAAAAAACAAGAGATAGTTCTGTGAAACAATATAGAGCAGATTTATATTTAAATTGCCTTTGAAAGTATGGTTAAAAAAATAAATTAAGTGATATCCTTTTGAAAAGAACGCCCAATAAAGAGACGTCTTCATTTGCTGAGTTGATATTTCAAACTGAATCTTTATTTCAAAGTCCGCGTTTACGTAGCGGTGATGAGATTCTTAAAACTAGTCTTATCGCTAGACCAACGCAGTGATTGTTTAACCCTAACATGGGAAAAATTATTGAGTGCGATGGGAAAGACACAGCTATCCCGCACCTATCATATATTTTGTGACCCACGCAGGAGCTCAGATTACATATTTGTCAAGATTTCATTTTTGTCTGTGCTAGGCTCAAGTGGCCGCTGTTTAGAGATACGCGCACATGCGCTCAAGCAGATCACAGCTGCATTGATTTGTATAAGATAAATACATACATGTATATATATATATATATACGTATATGTAAAAACGTGTTAATGTTTGAACATTCTGCCAAGGGCCAGCAAAATTAGGCGTGCAGTTTTACATTTAACACATAAAATACAAAAATGTTATTGAACAATTTTACATATTTATAAAAAAACAGTGTTCGTTCTGAACATACTGCCAAGGGCCAGCAAAATTAGGCGTAGTTTTTTAAATTTGACAAAATTTGAATACATAAAAATTATTATTGATCAATTTTAATTTTTACTTCAATTTAGTGGACTGTAATAATTTTCTAAATTTTTTTTTTTTTTATGAGTATCTTCTATTTTGTTTTTAATTTTATATTTACTTTACTCCGTAGTCCAACTTGTGAATTTGTAGATTCCGCTAACGTTGAAGACGTAAAGTTGAAGTTGAAGACCTCTGGTGTTGATTTATCTGCCTCTGGGGTGCAGACGATGAAGATGGCGTTGATGGTAGCCAGCCGATGATTGTAATCTCATGGCCGACCAGATTATATAAGTGCTGGCACTTTCTTTTTCCAGCTTTGGATTCTAAGTCGATCCAAATATTTCCGATGATTTCATCCAGTGTTGTCGTCATCTTTTACGGTGGCTTCGTTGGCACTTTAGTCCAACAGCCTTAAATACCTGCACTTAAATGCAGGCATATTTGCAAAGATTTATACAAATTGTGGCCATTTGTATAAATGCGACTACGTTCCTTACCTCATGGGGGGAACTTTCAGTAGCCTTTTATAAATGTCGATTTTTTCGACAAATTTTTTTTTATTAAGATAAAAATTGCAAAACTTTTTCCAAAGATCGATTTTTTAATTTTCGAACACAATTTTTTTAGATAAATTGCAAACTGTTCATGCAAAAAGGACTCTTTTGTATCCTTTTGCATAAACTAGACTCTGTTCCTTACCTGGGGAAACTTTAGTCTATTATTTTTAGCAACCTTAGCTGCGGGCGCATTTGCCCTACATACAGATTTTTTAAGGTGCTATCCTTCCTCTGAGTCTCTTACCACTGGGGGGAAAACTGCAGAGTTGCTAAAAAAGACCAACCATAGTAGAGTGGTCCATCCTCTGAGGCTCTTACCACTAGGGGGAAACCTGCAGAGGCGCTCGAAGGTCCAAAAATGTGAGAGAGGCTGCAAATAAAGCAAACGTCTACATTTCTTGAGTTTATGTTTAAAACTGAATCTTTATTTCAAAGTCCGCGTTTACGTAGCGGTGATGAGATTCTTAAAACTAGTCTTATCGCTAGACCAACGCAGTGATTGTTTAACCCTAACATGGGAAAAATTATTGAGTGCGATGGGAAAGACACAGCTATCCCGCACCTATCATATATTTTGTGACCCACGCAGGAGCTCAGATTACATATTTGTCAAGATTTCATTTTTGTCTGTGCTAGGCTCAAGTGGCCGCTGTTTAGAGATACGCGCACATGCGCTCAAGCAGATCACAGCTGCATTGATTTGTATAAGATAAATACATACATGTATATATATATATATATACGTATATGTAAAAACGTGTTAATGTTTGAACACCTTTAATATTAAAAAGGATCTTGCAATCCCTTTCTCATAAACCTTTAATGCATGCATCAGAAATATGATATTAAATATTAAACTTAAATTTCTTTACCCATAAATGTTTCATAAATATCTAAAAATGGCATTTATTGGGCATGTCTTAGGACATTTGCCTTCTTTTAAATACTCAATATCTTCTAGAAAATATTAATGTGCCAAGGTCCTCTTCTGTATGGTCACTGAGCTCCACAAAAATCTCCAATCTTATAATAAGATTACTTAAAAAATAATTCCCTAACTTGTTAACTTAAATTGCACAATTTTAAACCTTTTCCCTTAACCATATTCTACAGCCACTCTTTAGAAAAAGCTGCTGTTTTCAAGCTGGTGAAAATCATATCAGAAAATGTTTGAAAATTTCACTCTTGAAAAGCCTGTGCAACTTGAATAGCCTTTCACAGGCGGCCGTGGAGTAAATCCTTCTTCGGAACTGCATAAAAACCCATTACACCGAGGGCAGGCAGGCGTGGCTTGACCGCCCACATTTTGAGTTTCAAAAACTGGCTGCCTGCTGCCTGTGTGATGTTGACAAACCTATTTTCTAATTTGTTTTGCATTTCACCGAGGCACAGCCTGTGTGTAGTTTGAGGAAAACTTGTTTTTTCTCTCTCATGTTCAAACGAAGCGTGCGAGATTTTATTTAACGCGCCGGGCACTCTCGAGAGAGGGAGAATAGCTGGTGGCTAGAAGGGGGCTTTCAAAAACAAGCTGCGTGTTTACAGATATTTTTGCGACGAAATGAAATGGGCACGGCCCACAACTAGTTGCTCCGGAGCACACACAGGCGGCACAGGCCCGACACACACGTGCAGACTAAAGCCGCGCCCAGTTACAGCCCCCCCATTGTCCACGCGCGCTTTTCACAAAAATAAAAGAAAAAAAATTAAATAAAAGGGAACAAAATTTGCGTTTGTTTGTTTGCTTTTGCTTTTTTCGAGTGAGCTGCCAACTTTCATCAGGGGGGTGCCGGGCTTTTGGGAGGGATAAAGCAGTGGTAGGTGGGATTTACAGATGGCAGGGTAATGGTAGGTCATGCATACATGTGTAAGTACAATCATTACGCGGGACTCCTCTAGATAATACAGTCTAGACACTCTAAGTCGAATCAGGAGCATCGGAAATCAAATAGCATTTGTTATACGGAAAGAAATACTTTCTAATCTTGATGAAGCTTTAAATATATTATTTAAAAATGTTCTGAGAACATTTAAACTCTTTTTAATTCAAGATTACTTTCCCTAGGTTTACAGTTAGTCCAGAAACTAAATTATTTATATTTTGGGAGATCCTTTTTTAATTTAAGGTTAAATAAAAAGCATTGCCTTACAAATATTAATAAAAATATTTCCAAGTATAAAATAATACATCTTAAGAGATAAATATAACCAAATTCATATATCTATATTTAATTACGTTTATTTTATAATTAAAAATCTCAATTTAACCCATTTAGTTAAGGTTTTTAGTACACAAGTTCTTCAAGTGTAGAACTCGTTTAAAACTTTGACATTTTCGAAGTCATTTCATGGTGGCTTTAAATATTTTTTAGTGGAGTTTTAAAGAAATAGAGAGTTAGGGAAAAGTTCAAAGTTCGCAGGGCAAATAGGGAAACTTGCAAGTGTGTTTATTTGCAATTTCTTTTGACTTTCGCAAAATTCGACTTAGGCAAGTTGGACTATATACACTCTCACTCGTGTGTGTGTGTGTGTGCGGATGGATGCTCCCGTTTTTCCTTTCCTTTCCTTTTCGAAAAGGGGAGTCCCCTTTTTCCCATCCTGCGGCTGCCTGTTTGTCATGCAGGAAACCCACTTACGCTGTGCGAGTGTGTGTTAGGGCAACCGTTTGGTTTTTATGTCTTTTGTAAAATTTTATTTAATTTTTGAATCTTTTTTACTCGTGAAAAGTTTAATATTTGTTTTTCATGCTTGCGATTTGCATAATTTGCACAAACACACACAAGACGCAAGCACACATACAGTCATGACCTCCATTTGTGACTAGCAATACCTGCAGGGTCCTGCCAGGGATGGAGGAGAAGGAGAGACAGGAGGGAAGGACACTAAAGAGGATGGAGGGATGAGCCAGGATGTCGCTGCTCTCTGCTCGCATGCGATATATTTTATGAATGCAAATCCCTGTTCATTCGGATTTGGTTTACTTACTTGCGGCAGGGGAAGCCCCGTTTTTTTTCGTCCTTTGCCTTCTCCTCTTTGCTTGCTCTCGTTCTCGTTCTCGTTCACTTTCTCTTTCCTTATTGTGCCCTCCCCCCTTCCGGTTACTGCAGTTTCATGTGCACATGTGGGCGAATCTCGCCTTAGTTCCGTTTTTTATTCATTCACATCGCATTTTCATTCATGCGATCTCTCTGCGAAAAATCCCGCGAAATGGAGCCAGAGGATTCCTGGGGTAATACCCTGCATAATATTGAATATATTTTGGTGTTAAGGAGTTCATAAAATATATTCCGTTTTATAGCAATTGGATTTCAGCATAATTGAGCTATATTTGGTGAGGAACTTGATCATCAATAGAGCTCTATTACTTGCAATTAATGTCCTAGAAACATAGTCTTGAAAGTATGGTAAAAAGAAGTACAATTAACATGTTAACCATTATTTTTTGAGAATAAATATACCATTGACAATATTATACTATTTTCTAAATATTTAATCTGATGAAAATATAAGCAAAAAAAAAAAAAATATGCCTCCAAATAGATAGTTTTTATTATCCATTGATTAATGTACCACACATCAATGTTTTAATTTAATAAATACCCTTAAAAATACATTTAAAAATTGGGTTTTTATGAATTCCAAGTATTCCAATTATTTGTTTTAATAGTTATACTAATTTAATAATTATCTCTGCTTGCGGCTTTCTTTGAGCCGGCTAAGATATGCAGCTGTTTCAGAAGGAAGCCGCCTCTTTCTTTTCAGTCTCCACCAACCACCCCTTTGCATCTAGAACCCTTTGAGAATTCTAGTTATTTGCATCTTTGAAATATTGCCCCGGTATACCCCTCACTACCCTAATTTCTGTGGTTCAAAAGCGGCAACTGAACTGAACTGAATATTTATTATTATTATGTCTTTGGCTTGCATGCTTGCTACCTGGGTCCGCCCACAGATACACGGCGCACACACCTCACACACACCCACCTATCTCCCCCTCCCCCTACCCCCCTGCCCTAATTCCTTCCGAAAATTGTTCGCCTTTGGTTTTGGTGCGCTTTTTTGTTCGCTTCCTTAGCTTTATTTATTTTTATTGTGTGGCGCGGCTTAAATGCGCTTTGCAGATATTTTATGCCTGCCAACTGCCTTTCGGGGGGGTGAGGGTGGTGAGGGGGAGTGGCTTTAAGGGGATGTGGACCAAATATGTTTATTTGACACACATCCCAGTCAGCAGAAGCCGAAGCAACTCTCCGCATGCAAATCTTCCCCTGCGCAACGGCTTCCTTTATTGTTTGCATATAGAATCAAAGTTTTTTTGGTAGCTGGATTATCCAGCGACACGGCTAACACATACTCACGCACTATACACACACACACAAAGAGTTTGGCTTTTGTATTTTAAGGGGGCAGAGGCGAGAGGCTATGGGATAAATATTTGCTGCCGCCCCGAAAGGGGAATTCATTCATTTTTGCCCTGACAAAGCAATTTTAGTTATTTTGCCGCAATTGAGTTTTGTGCTCGGTGCGGCACTCTCTCCTCTTCCACATTTCCACTTTTTATTATTTTACGCCATTTTTGGTTTAACCTTTTCATTTGGAATTTGTTTGGCTTTGCAGTTTTCGGGTTTTGGAAAATGAAATAGAATATTTTAGGAAAGCCTCAATGTAATGCAATTAGGTGGTGGAGCTCGGTATACCGAGAGAATATGTAAACGGTAGAAATAAATAATTTAACTTCTATGCAGATCTTGAAATGTACTCAAATGTAGGCTAAGCCTGGCTGAAAATCAATAACTCTTACAGAATTATTGATATCTGGAATTAAAAAGAAAAACGAGGGAATATTTATTCATAAATTCAAGTTTTCCTAGGCCCGTTCCCTGACCCCAATTGATTTATATTCCGGCCTAATTCCATCAAAGTGCCATCCATACATTTTCACAGAAAAAGAAGAAGGTTTTATTTTTATTTTCTGACAAAAAATAAAAAAGGAAAACAACATTGCCCGAATTTATTGGCATGCAATCGAGCAATCAAATTTTCTGCTTGCCTTGCCAGGTTGTCCACTTCGCTTCCTTTATTATCGCATTATTAATTTCCAGCGACCCATTCAGGCGTGATTTACTGAGCAGTCAATTTAAATATCATTAAAATGTAATTGTAATTTAAAATTAAAATCTCCGCCTGCGGCAGAAGGACGAACAAAGGAAGCTGGCAGCGGGGCAGCGGTACAACGGGGCGGATACTTAATCCCTTTAGGGTGCGCTCAGTGATGTTCACATATGATAACTCTGACCCCCCTCTGGGTGCTGCTGCTGCTGGCCGACCCTGCCCTCGCCCTCGACCTAACCTAATCTGTGCGTGTGCAGAGTGATGATATGCAGGCGGCAATCCTCTCCTGGAAAATTGCCTCCGAAATCCTTCACGCTTCATCAATTCGCATTATTGTTGCCATTGTAGTGTGTGTGTGTGTGTGGATGTGTGTGGATGTGTGGGGGGTGCGGGGGGTGTGTGAATGTGTGGATATGTGGGGTGTGTGTTTGTCTGTCTGTCTGTCGGCGCTCTTTCGCATTGAATTGCAAATAGTTACAGTTAAGGTGGAAATAATAGTAGTGATTGATAGGTGGGCGTGGGAAAAAGCTACTCAAATTTATATAAAATAGGAGGTTTTTAAATAATTACTTAAATTATTATATAGCATATTAATATAGGAACGAAGGAAGTTAAAGATCGAAATTCATTAAGCAAATAAATAAATAAAAATATTACAATTGATATTAGAAATTAACCTAGAATTTAATTTGAACTTTATATTTATCATCATCCTTTTTTATAGGGTCTCTTCTTTTTGTTTAATTAAATCTTTTAAGCGTTTTAAAATATATATATAACCAGTTTATAATAAGTTTTAAGATCTCATTCAATAAATATTGATAGTTACTCAAATACTACATATTATAAACTATATTTCAGTATAAAAGTCTCAGTAAAAGCGATCCTCATTCAAATATTCTCTCATTTGAAACATAAAAGAATCTACATTTCCTTAAATTATCTTCGGCTTATAATTTTTATTTAATTATAAAAAGGGACCCAATTAAATACTTTCTAAATTTTAATAGGCTTACTAATATATTAATTTTGTAGCTAAATGTCCTTAGATACTCTAACCTCCCTAGTTCTCCCTTAAAATCCCCTTTTAAATGACCTTAAATTAATTCTTTCATCCATTTCTCATGATCTTGTTAATATTACTTTCGCTCTGACCGCAACTGTGCGTGTGTGCGGTGAGTGGTGTGCGGTGTGTGTTTTGATGAGAGGGTGTAGCCGTGTGTGTCTGGTTAAGTGGTAACAGAAGCCGGGCCATGACGCACATGGCGGAACAGAGACCGCAAAAGCGCTGCCAGCCCAACTCTTCCGCCGCCGCCGCCGCCGCCGCTGGTCTCCTCAACCGACGTACTTAAGCGAATTGCGTATTTATGTGTGTAATCGCAACTCATCATTTGGGGCGGCGGCAGTAGTTGGCGGGATTCCAGCGGGGGGCGGTGACATATATACATATAGGTATACCCATTCTCCCGGCTCCCAGCTCCCAGCTCCCGGCTCACAACGGGGCTTTCGTTATGGACTGATGGATTTCGTCTGTTACCTTTTCGCATTACGAAAATGTCGCTCGGTTTCTGCTTGTTTGACTCTTGTCTGTTGGCCGGATCTCCTCTTGCCAACTGGCCCCCTTTCTCTGGCGTGTCAGAAGTGGCTGCGATTTATTTGGCAGCCATTTACATATTTTATTGTCAGCTAATGCCGGGCGGAAGGTGAAGGTGTGCGTGGGAGCGGAGTGGCTCGACTATTTCTAGTGTCCCATTTTGGGTATAATTTACTATCGGATTAGAAGTGGAATACTCGTAATTTGAGAGTAATTTAGTGCCTAATGATCTGGGCAGGAATTGTGGCAGGAGCAATCTACAATCTAGCTTTTATGAACTTCGGAAAGGTTAGCTGTGTCAATAATCAGTCATTAAATGATTGCAATCACTTAGAGAATTTCCTCTAAGTATTAACAAAATGCAATATAACCTAATTATATTAGATTACACCACAAAATTCGCACAAATAATAAACAAATTTCAAACTTCCGACAATTAAACTGCCATTCCTGCGATTATACTGCAATTAAATAGCCATTGTTTGGGCGAAACTTTGTCCGAAATTAATTTTAAATTGTTTCGTTTCGCTTTCCTGACTTTTCAGCTGTCTGTACATATATAGCATGTCTTTATCGGACCAACAACGCTTATCTCGGCAATTAAAACACACAATCATAAATATGTGCTGACCATTGTTTATGCATAAAGTTGTTGCCTTCTCCAAATGGAAATTGTTTAACTATTTTTCCCCACTGCTTATCTTTAGCCAAAAAGTTGGACGAAACGAAAAGCAAATTTCATTTTCATTTGCAAACAATTTTTGCATAATTATTTGAAGATGGCCAAACGGATTTTTGGGGCTGTCATCATCATTCCATCAGCAGGCGGATGGATCCCTTTTCCGCACTTCAACGCCCATGAGCGCCCCGGAACGCCCCCGGAACCCCCCATAAGTACATAAAAAGTTTACTGGAAACAACATTTTTCTGCTTTGTTTTTGTTTAATTAAATTGAAAATGTTTTCCGCTGAATTTGCTGGCCAAGCGTATATGCCAAAACGAGAGAGAGTCTGTAGTTTTCGCTCCTCTTTTTGTTCGGGGACTGCCTTTGGCACTTGGTTCTTTTTTAATAAACCAAATCGATGTCTGAGCCCGGGTAATTGAACAAATTGCCACAAAATGTGGCCTGCAAATTCCATCCGGGGAGCGGCAAATTATTTTCCAAGACGCGTTGAGACAGAAAAGCGTTCTTTGGCGCTCTTTTTCTTTCGTTTTTGGTTGCCTGGCAGCCACTTATTGATGACCTCGAGGTGTAGCGAAGCGTTGCGTATACGCCGTGATGGACGCGGCGGCGTATGCTCATTCAATCATCCGCCGATTCATTGACAAAGCTGTCAATGGCTATTGATTTATGACCCCCGACACCCTTCTCGACGGCCCTTCCCTTTTTGGCGGCGGCGGCGGTGGAAACAACTCATTCAGAAAGCGCGCCAGACTGCCATAATTTGTGGCCCTTTTGGCACAGGGATGAGCCCCGAGTCCTGTCTTAATGACATCGCATCGAAGTGCTTAGCACAAATGGTTGCCACATTGAGGTAATTACCTTTCCGCCCATTTTCTCTCATTCTGTTGTGTTAACCACACGACCGACACGCCGCCAATAACACTAGTCAGAAGGTGAAATAATTTAGGCCACGTTTGGGTTAAATCTAGTGTAAAATGGCAGAAAAAAGGGAATTTTTTGAGGTAGAACTCTTAATTCATAAAGAATAAATTACAGAAAAAGAGGAACTTTTTAACGATGCATTTCCATGTCCAGAAATCGGTTAAATCTTACTTATTTACGATTTCCCTTTTCATAGTCAAATTTTGCAGATAAATTGCCTGACTCTGTATTCAGGGCGTACTGGCATATAAATAAATAAATATTTGGGCTGGCCTGTGTAACATCCGAATTGCCTGGCCATACCTCTGAATAATTCGAATTGTTGTTTGGCCAAGCGTGAGTCTCTTTGTGGCCAACGGATACTACTCGTGGCAGACACAGATATCAGTCGCAGATACGGATGCAGATTCAGATACATCTCTATATAAATATAGTATATACAGTATATATCAGAACGGAACGTGATGTCGTGCTGCAGCGACAGAAAGTGATGATTTTGCCTGCACTAAAGATAATTAGTTGGCCAAGTCTCTTAGCTGGGAAAATTGTTCTTGGCCTGAAGTCAAGTGGAAAATGGCAAATGGCACAGTGGACTCTGGGCCAAATAACTAATTCGTCCGAAATTCGATTAGTTTGTTCAAGTTGAAGCCTGGCTCTAATTAAGTGACCGATGGCAGAGCTTTGATTTCAGTGGGTAAAGCCTCATTAATCACCTGGGTAAATGGACTTAGAGGTGGCTTAATCAGGAAGCCTTTATGTATTTAAGAAGTGTATTCAAAATATAGAACTTAAAAGGGGTTTTTGCAAATATGAGGTAATAATAAAGATAACAATTTACTTTTTAGCTTTTATAATAATTCCCTAATTAATATTTATTATTTCTAGCTCTGTTTATTTATATTTCCTACTCTGAAGCCAATTTATACTGTGTGATCTAATGGCCCTGGCGCCTCCTCCTCATCATGGAAATAGCCGCAATGATTTTAATTAGTTTGCTGTGCCTGCAGGTGTTATTTTCACGCTCTTGCTGTACATTTGCCGCAATTTCCATACGCCCCGTGGGACGCATGTACTAGTGCGTATGTGTGTGTGGGTTCCAGAGCCTCTGGCGCTTGGGGAATAACCTAAAACAACAACAACAACTAGAGCTAGTGACAGGATGCAGTGTTCCAAATTCAATTTTGCACACTTTGGGCCTGAAACATTAATTCTCATTAAAATTGCATTGTGCCTGGCTTGGCTTAATTTATGTAAAACTCTGACGAGCGGAAGTTGGAGAACCCAGGAAAAAATTCGTTGCAAATGAATTTGTAACCACACAAACTGGGTAGGGACGTCTCCAATCAGTTTGTTTTTCGGAAGCCCTGAAATTCCCCCATGCCCTGACCTGCTCCGACGTATAATTAAAACAATTGTAAATTACACACATTTCATTGAAATTGTTTTGCTGTTGATATTTTTTTGGATGAGTTTTAAATGCGGTTTCAATTGGCTTTCGGGTAAACATAGACTCCCGGGATTTGCATATATTAATTGTAGAGAATTGTTTACCTTTTGACGGGGCATTGTTTTATCAGGCCCAATCGATAATTGCATTAAAAGCCGCGCCGCATTGGCCAAATCAGACGTGTTGGGGCTATCTAAATGATATTCCGCAGTGCGTTTGATATTATTTAGAATTGTTTAGGGAATTGCTGGCATGCATATTTGTTTCCCCGTCTGTTGTCATATTAATTATATATTTTTGGTGCATAAAAAAACATTTTAATATGTATTTATAAGAGGTTACTGATGGGAACTGTGTTTATAGTGATTAATAGTTGGCAAATCATGGTATTTATAATGAAATAACTTCTAAATTGTGTAGGGGAAGCTAATTAATATGAATGTTTATTTTCTGATTGATGTTTGAGAACATTTAGGATATTTCAGTAATTTTTTCATTCTTATATATTGATAATTATTCCAGTCTAAGTTAAGATTGCTAAACTGCACGTTTAAGCAAATTAATCTGCATCCTTTTACTATCTAATGGATATCCAAGCTAATTTGCCTTGCCTGGTAAATATTTGTCTCAATTTCAGTAAAAAAATTTCTTATTTGTAGCCAATTTACTTTGGTTCGTTTCGCTTGGCTTTTTGGCTGCTTTTCCTCTCTTTTTTCTCCCCTTTTTGTTGGCTTTATATATGCACAAATATATATATGAATCGACTTGTATAGATTTGTATACTGCATGTGCATGGCTTCGCTAGCTCTTACTCTTTTTTCTATTTTTCCAATTTTTTATTTGGCTGGCAATGTGAGAATTTCGTGCATTTGACACGTTCGGCACTGCCACGTTCTGTTTATGGCGCTGCAAAAGGTGTGTGCTGCCAGCTAGTGTGTAGTGTGTGTATGCAAAAAACTTTCGGCTATCCAATTCGCTGGGCTGGAGGAGGATGAGGCCAGGGGGGATTTCAGAACCGTTTGAAGCTGTCATCAAACATGCAAACTGCATTCGAGCAAATTGCCAAGTGAATGGGACGCGCTCCCCTCCAAACTGAAGTATTTGCCTTTCAAACTCAATCTGAGCTGCGAACTGCGAGTTGGTAGCTGGCGGTAGCTCTGAGTTGCGAAAAAAATCAATCAAATGCCTTTAACCGAAACACCAAACTTTGTCTAACCGAGATTAACTTGGACGCTCCCCCGTCGCCAAGTATCAAGCTCAACTTGCTACAGAAAAAGTTTACAAATAACCGAGAAAGATACTCGTTCTCTTGAGGGCAACAAAATGCGGGCAATTTGCCTACAATACCCAAGGATATATTGGTACAGATGTGCACGGAATAATAGGGGCATACAGGTCCTTGACAGAGAATTCTAAATTAACAATGAATTTTAAAAATCTCGAAATGAAGCGAAATTACAATTTAATATTAATTTATTTGAGCAAATATGCAAAAATATATAATTTTAAGAAAGTATGTAAAGTTTCCCTTGCTTTCCTATTGCTTTTAAAAACATGGCTATGATCTGCACAGCTTCCAAATTTAAATATAATGTAAAAAATATTTATGCAATTACAAACTATATTTTTACCCTGAAAAATATAAATTAAAATAATAATTAAACAGATTTTTATTGAATTGTTCTCATTTTTTGCATCATCAGCGTCACTAGGCTTAGTGTGCCCGTTCGTTCTCTTACCAAAAATACCTTAATGCTATACAGAACGCTTATTTTCATACTTCAAAATACTAAACAGTACTGCATATGTGATCACATCCTCCAATTCACATGCTTATATTATTTCAACCACATCTGTGTGTGTTTGCCAGCGGGATATAGGATTTCAGAAGCCATCGGATTCGATCTAGGGGCCCTCGGAGATTCCGATCAACAAACTGGAAAATGTTCTCTCCTCTGTCGAGTGAATTTTCCAAGTTTATTGCTTAGCCGCTGTTTGAGGAGGAAAACCCCAGCCAGCGAACGCCTCACATAACTTGCTCAACAACACACATATCCATAAACGCTTCGCTCCCGGCTCAGCCCCTCATCATCAGCCAGCCAACTGGCCGCACTTTAAGCCATGCAGAAAACTTTTCGCTCACACACAAAAAGTGGAAAGTGAAAAGCGAGTGGCGGTGGCGGAGGGAAAAGTAAAATTGCTGACAGGAAACTTCCAATCAGAAATGAATTACTTTGAAGTGAGCTGACAGGGGGGGTAGGTAGTTACCGCAGTGTCAAGTTTAAGAAGCCATGAAATAACATTAATTTGTTGCAAATTCGCTTCCCAAGTTTTTTAAGTTGAATTAATTTGATTAGCTTATCGCCCGTTCAAAGTTGAGACTCCATCAGCATGCTAAGCGGCTGGCAGGGGCTCGACTAGGCGAGATTCTCATTGGAAATGAAAATAGGTCCCCCACTCACACTGGCTTTCCTTGTTGCGGTTCGAAGTACATTTTTCACATACAGACGACGACGACAATTCAAATTTTATTAGATTACATGAAATTTATGTGGCAATCAACTTAAAAAACAGAACGGAACAGAGGAGAGGGAATATCTAGGCCGAAGTGGCACCAAAATGCAAATGACTGCGAGTTCTGCTCTCTGTGTGTGTCATGATTTTAATAAGAGTGAACTTCTTTTCTTCTTTTGCCCTGCTCAGAGTCCTTCGTGTCCTTCGCTTTTTTCCCTCATTGTTCAACTAAATAAGTCACATAAAAAGAGTGAGTTTTCTTTTGGGTCTTCGCTGGCAAAAAAATAAGAGGCGTTGAAAGAAAATGGCCAGTGGGGTTTTCCTTCTCTCTATAGATATATCTATACTCGCGTATAAGTGTATGTGTATGTTTCACGAAGAAAAGGCAAATAATTTTTTTAATATTTTTATGGCAAAATGCTTGAAATTGATAAGGCTGCCTTTTGTATAGGTTCAGGCATGTGTATATGGGTGCGATGTACATGTATGTGGGCAAGTGGGGTAGGTCTCTGTGGGTTAGTATTGTTAGCAGCCAACCGAACCCCCTGACCTCCCCATGGCAAACCGCTCTAAAAACCCCTCGAAGAGGCAGGAAAAATGCGGAATACCCTCTCTAAACTTGAGTGTTGATATTAGATTTTTATATACATCATTTAAATAATAATACTAAGTACCTTTGATGAATATCCTGAAAGTACTAAGTGTTTTTTATGTTTTTAAAGTAAAATAAATATTTTTGAACCAATATAAAGGTATTTAAGGAGGTTGATCCCTTCTGAAACAGCTGCATAATCAAGCCTGCTTTTTGTCTTTGCCAAGATCTTTTAATTTATTTTCTTACATTATATTTGTATACATTAATAAATTTTAATAAAAATTTGTATTGCTAGTTTTCCAAACCTCTTCTCATATTTATTCAACCCTTGAGCAGTGAATAATGCATGAAGCAACGGAGAAGGAAGCCACAAAAAATTGTTGAAAATACAAATTTAAATTGTGTGTTTGTCTGGTTTTGTTAAATATATTTGCCAAACGCACACACATCCCAGAGCTAAGTGGGAGTCGCATACCTTCGCATGTGCAGACAGACACTTGTATATTGGCACCCCTCCGACAAATCCCAAACCACCGAAAAAAAACGAAAAAAACCGAAAAAAATAAGAGGGAAAAACACCCGGGCGGGCACATGTGATATTTAATGATTATTTGTTTGTCTGTTTGCTGATTCTGACTTCTCTTTTGTTTGCAGATTGGATGCGACTCTCGAACGTCATGGTATGAAGGAGCCGACGAACACTTTGGATGAAATTGTAAGTGCTCCGGCTAATCAGTGTCTAGAGTAAGAAAGTTCCCACTGGGTGTGTGTGTGTCACACAACCACGTAACCCACAAACACAAAGCGGAACCAAACCGCAGAGAGCACAAACATAAAAATCCACGGGGGAACCGGGACAGACCCCTCTGAGGAAAATATATGCGAAAAAGTCAAGACAATGCAACTGACACATAATGAAAGTGAAGAGCGGGGGAAAGTTAAAGGCAACGAGTTTTATGGCCTGAGGAAGTCGGGTTTGGTGCACAGCCAACATTTTTGGGGGTAATTTGAAGATCAAATTAAGGGAATATAATGACATTTGGAAATAGATTACCTCGTGTTTTTAATTTATAAAAAAACGCACTCAAATCAACTCTAAAAATCTTGAAATTATGAAATTTGGAAAATTAACTAAGGTTTAATAATTATATATTTAAAATTATAATGTATGTCAAACATTTTGTAAGGTTTTAGTGATTTTAAGGTCTGATTGCTTTCAGTTACATTTATTTCAGTCTTCATCATTAGTTTCCCTTGATATCCTTTAGTATCACCATTTCAGAGCTAAAACCCTTTGGGAATTTAAGCGTGAAAGGCATTCAATTCTTATATCATCTTTTATAACTTAACATATAGTACAAACAGTTTTTAGGAATTTTTCTCATATTTACAAGTTCTATCATCAGTTTCCATTGATTTCCTTAATTTTCCCTTATCAGCGCTAGAACCCATTGAGAATTTTTGCGTAATACAGGTGAAAAACATAAAAAAAAAAAAATTACTCTAGTTTACAACTACTAAATTATTTAGTAACTTTGGGGTCATATTTCTTAAACTTTTATGTATTTCTAACCCCTGTCATCAGTTTCCATTAATTTCCCTTGCTATTACCCGCTCAGTGCTCGAACCCTTTGGGAATTATAGCGTGAAAAAACCTGCAAAACTATATTAAATCTAGTTTTCAACCAACTAATTATAAGTGCAGTGTAGGTGCACGCAGTTGGCTGTTGGAAAAACGGAGAAAAGTTGAAAATGCAAAGCAATCTAAATAAAATGTCAGTCCCGCAAGTGCCGGCAGGTGGCGACCGGCGAATGGCAGCGGCAACGGCAAACGGAAAGGGACAACATGTGAGCCGGCGAAGGCAACAACAACAAACAATAGATATATAGTTGGGTTCCCCACCACAGACTTCAAAGTATTACCCAATGCGGAGTTTGGAGAGAGAGGGGGAAACATCGCCGTGTCAAGCGGTAATTGTTATGTAAATGAGTTTTACAATTTTTGCTTGCCAAAAAAGGTCACCAGATGAAGACCGTGGTGTGGCTTAGGCCTGCGCTGCCTGGTCGAAATATTTTCAGTCAAGTCAGTCAGCAGTTTTCCGCTGCCGCCGCCTCCTGATGAGGACAAACAAAAGTTTTGTTTAGCTTTTGTTTCGGCTGCTTCGGCTGCTGCCTTCGCCTTTGGCTGCATATATCCATCCCGTCGAACACCCATCCCTTGCCATTCCTGGCCAGAGTTTCCTTTTTGTGAGGGCCGGGCTCCCCTTTGTTGGCTTTGTGTGCAAGCCAAGCTCTTTATAAAATTGCAAATCAGTTTGTGTAAGTCAACGACAACTTGTTGTTGTGGTTCTCCGCCAGCCAAAGTGCTTGCTTTTGGCCCAAAAACACTTTCAGCCATTTCTTTCTTTTGTTGCCTTTATTTTTTGGTGCAAACATTCGAATGACTATGGCTGTATTTCCCGTAATAAAGTTGCTTCTACAACCATTAAGGACCAGCAGACACATTGGAAAGTTAATAACCGTTTAGCAAAGTTAAGTCGAACGGAATGCCGAATTTCTTCTGTTTTTACCTTAAGTGTTTGCAGAGAGAGAAATTATTGTAAGAGCAGGAAAATGTAAGAAACTAAAAGAAGGAATCGAATTTTAATAAGTAAATTCTTTTTGAAGTATTAAGAAATTATTTCAAGGGAAAATGTAGTACATTTTTAATAGAAATCCAGGTTTTAGAGCTTCCCCTTTGTTGCCCTGTAAATTCCTGTAAAGGCCATGTGACCTTCTGGCCTTGAGTATTCTACCACGTGGCATTACCAAATTGTTTCCACTCTGAGCCACGCCAAACTCGCGACAGACTTGGTAGAAAAGTTGCATCATTAGGGTCGACGCAGTTCCCCTTCTTCAATTAACAATTTCTTCAATTATTTATTCGGAGAGTTGTGGGCCCACTTGAAGGCCATAACTAATATTGGAATTTCCCCTGACATTGCTGGGTATTTCTCGGTATTTTCTGGTTCCCCAAAGTGCCACTGACGCCACCCACAGTCACAGTGTCCTCCGTTTTCAGCAATATTTGTGTTAGCCTATTTCCTTAAGTGCAACGTCAGCTTGGCATTTCGCAACTCTGGGCGCTGTTGCTGCTGTTTCCTGGAGGGAAATATAAATGCCATATATAGTATAGTAAGGACCATGGCAAAAGACAAACAAATACACACACACACAGATGGGGAAGAGTCACGCACACACACTCCACTCACACACCGAAATACGCACACACACATGTGTGTGTCTGTGTGTGGCGAGCATGCAGATGTGACTGAGTGGGACTTGAATTTTTAATGCAAGGCAACAACCATTCTCAGCGGCATATTTACATTCCGGCTCAATGTCAATTGTGTTTATAAATTAATTTGCAAAAAGACAAATGTAACAAACACTGCCGCACATGTGTACCGAGAGAAAAAATTGGTATCTAGAAAAAGAAATTTAATTATGCGTACCCTTTGTTATAAGTGACACGGATAAAAAGAGTTTCCTTTGAAAACGTATGAATGTTGTTTTTAGAGGAACTCCTCTGAATAAGCACTTGAGAATTACAAGCGCACTCTGTTTGGAATTGAACAAGGGTTCTTACGGCAGGAGTTGTAACCTTTAACGTCTATAGCCTGTCTTGTGTGTCTATATGTTCTGAAAATATAAGTATGATAATGAGGAAAATTAATATCACATTAAAAATATCGAACCCGAAGAAATGTCGAACAAATTGTTTATTTATCGATAAAAATCTTAGCGAATTATACAACAATTATTTGTCTATATGTATATCGAGGTTAACCCTTATCTTCAATACGTTAACCTTTATCTTTTATCACCTACTGACCCACATCTTCTCCGAGTGTGCCGCAATGGCATTGAAAATGGGAGGGCCCGCATGGGTGGCGTAGGTGAGTTGCTGCCGAACAAGCACGCCTTTTGTTTAGAGGCCATTACGACCAGGGAGCCCATGGGCCTCTGTTTGACTGCCAGTGTCAGCTCATGTGGAGCACCTCCTCCGTCTGCAGCTCCTGATTTTGCTTTGGTTCCTCCTGCTGATGCTGATGCTGTTGCTGCTGCTGACCCCGCCGCCGCATTGTTGTCTCTTTCTGTCCCCCTCTCGGCAGGGTACCTTGTTAGCGGACCCATTCTCCGTACTCCGTACCTTGGATGCCCATTTCCGAACCCGTGCCGTGGCCGTACCTCAGCTGGCGTGACAGGTTGTTGTCGTCGTCGTTAGATGTTAGACGCATGCTTTTGTTTCTTTTCGGTGTCCTCTTGCCCCTAGGAATGGGACAGAAAGCAGCAGCACACTCGCAAAAATTATCACCACTATTAAAAATTAATATTGTATCTTGGCAGCATTCTTCTCAGCAGTGAGGGCGCGAGGTAAGGTGACATTTACGCTCATTCTCTTGTAATACATAAAATTACTCATACGTCCGCTTGCAAGCACCTGACGAACGTGTCGTATGCGGTATTTTTGTACAATATGTGTAAAGAAGTCTTGTCACCTTTTTTTTTTTTTGAATATAATGCAAAAGAATACCATAAAAATAAACATGTTAATGAATTTTTGTACTTTTTATTTTTTTTTTAAGAATTTGGAGGCTGTTTGAGGCGAATTTTGGGAGGGTTTGAAGCTCGATTTTTAATGCGGTTTTCGGCGTGATTTTTGAGGGGTTTATTGGCAGCTTTTATGACGGGGTTTGAGGCGTTTTAAAGCGCCGGTTTTTGAGATTTTTGACACTATTACATTTTTAATTACTTTGCTAAAATATATTATTAAATTAGGTGAAATAAGCATGAGATAAAGGAGATACAAATTAATCATACAAATCCTAAATAATTTTTAGGGTTAAAGAACTCTTTATAAATATGTTTATAAGTTCAACTTGCTAGTAAGTCAATACCCTCCTCATGTTCCATGCAAATCTTTGTAATTAAACAGCTGTGAAAACAATAAATGCATTTATGACAACGAAGAGAATAACCAGACACAAGAATATCCAAGAACAAAGGAAAATCTTCCAGCTCATCTCCTACAAGAAATCCAACATTTAAGTTAATTAAAAATTCAAATAATTATGCATATTTTTTCGCTGTGCACAGAGGCAGGGAATGGGGGATAATGGGGACAGCAGCTGCCAGTTGTCGTAAATATTTGCGCACAAAAGTCGGCAATGATTTTGATGCACACGCACATAAGCACACTAGCTCACACACACACACACCCACGCTGGCTAAGCTGAAACTAGCTAAGCAGCCCAAAGACACACCCCCACCCACACACACACACACACTAAAAAAGGCAGCTTAACCCGCTGAGGGGGTGGCGGCTAATTTGCGCAACCGAATGACAGGCAAAGGCCAGAGATACAGTGGGATTTTGAATGCTTCTCCAGCTGGAGACGGCAAAAAGCAAAAAGTCAAGGCGTGAATAACAGAAATCAGCCATTAATAGATTGCTTGTTTTTATCGCCCAACAAAGCGTATATATCACATGGTTTGTGCTCCTTTTTTTCCACATATTATTAAAAATCCATAAGCCAGGGAAAAGAAACGTAGATCTTGGGCCATATGCTTGCCTATTTCCATGTACATGAGTTGCATAAATTATTTATATTTATTTCTTTTAAGTTGTATTATTTTGCTTGTATTTAATTCCTTATAAGGAATAATAACAGCGGTTGCCTATATGTTTTATTGTACGAAAATATGTGTGACTGAAGCCTTTTTATTTTATTTAATTTATAAACAGCTTTATATATTTTTTATTTCTTTTTATAATAAGAGAAAACATAAATAAAAAATGCATGTATTTCCCATACAAATCTTCATGAAAAGCCAGCTTTTAATTTACATTGCCTGCAGCATTTATTCCCCTTTCAATTACATATTAAATATTAATTCAATAAAATTCCATGAACAACCTCCATTTCTCTGATTAAAATTCCTTAAATAAGCCGAATGCCTAGATTCATAAATTCTGCCATACATTCTGCGATTATGGAGACGTACTTGCAGCATAATAATCAGCGAGAGGCATTCCCTGCCACGCGCTTAATGCCTGCGCTATATATTATAGAAGTACATGAGTGTGGGTGCTTTATCCCGAGTCCTTCAATTCGGATAATGCCTTGCAACAAAACGCAGCAGCAACGCACGCACTTCCGTGCGGCATCTTCAGCAATTTGGCGATGCAAGTGAGCAAGAGACCATGGCTTCGCCCTCCTTTCCTTGCTTTCCCGCTTTTCCAGCGGTCGGCTTTCGGCTTTTTGGGGCTTCGGCAAATTTCCCGGCCTTCGTTGCCGACAAAACTTCGTTTTCGAATTCAAAGCAGCGGCAGACGTCGTGGCGTTCAGTTCAGAGTTGGCGGCATTATAGCATTCAGTTTGGCTTTGACTGGCGAAAGCGACAGTTGGCAGCTAACGACGCGTCTTTCGGCCGGCGACACAACGTTCTTCCCACGAGTCACGTAACGCGTAACGCGGCGTAACGTAAGCCCGACATCGACGGGGGCTCGTTTGGCGCATTTTTTCGTGAGTTATTAAAATGCGATAAAAGCCAGTGAATCGGTAATAAAGCGCTTATCTCGGCCCGCAATTACGACCCAGAAAAGGGCGGGCATTTTCTGGCGCGTTTGGCGGTTTCTCTCTCGTGGCGACAAAGGGCAAAAAAAAAAAGGCGAAAAATAAAATATAAAAACAGCAGAGGCAGCAGCAGTGGCAGCCGGCAGTTTTCTCCAATTACTCGCTACAGGGCGCTGTGAAGTCAATTGTGTGCTGCTGGCCCGCATCTGTTACAAATTTCTCAGCAGGCCCTCTGCCACCATACTGTCACCATATCTCTCCCACATCCGTACATCCGAACATCCGCCCATCAGCGCCTAAATGTATGCTTTAGTGCGTCCGTCCGTCTGTCTTTTAGTTAATAGTTGTCTACGTGTGTGGCATTAATGTGCGAGGCACACACACAGGTGTATTTTGGGTGGGGATCGTGTTTGTTTTTCTTGGCTTTTAGCTTCCGCTGCGGGGTATCTCGAAAAACATTCAAAGTATCTTTCGGATGTACCACTTGGAGGGGTCTCTGTGTGTGCCGTGCTCGGTGTGTGCTACTTTTGGGTGTTTATGACATTTAAATCAATAACGTCCCCTGACAGGCCCAGCTCTCACTCCTTTTTTTTATATTTTCTCCATTCCCGCTGTGCGAGCAGTGCAATTTGTGCGGATTTGTTGGCTCAAGTGCGGCAGCGCCCGCCTACGCTGCAGTATTAGAAAGAGGTGACTCAGAGTTGCAAGCCCACCCCCAGAGAGCCCCTTTGGTGGCCTGAATTTGCTTAATGAGCGCAGCTTGGCCGCAGATACTTTGCACACACTTATTTAACGCTCATACGCCCCGTTGGCCCACGCCTTCTGGCCAAGGGCAGCGGCGGCCTTTGTGTTTTTGGCCACGACCGAAGGATGAAGTGCAGCTGCTGGCTCTTTTCTCTTTTTAAATCTTATTTAAAGAGCAGGGAAAGGCCGGGGTTATTTTAATTTGTTAAGCGTCCCACAAAACTAGAGACAGACAGCAACAATTTAATCAAAAGTGTGTGCCAGTGTGTGTGTGTTAAAACTAAATCCCCCTGAAGTGAACACATCATGAGCGCTTGGGTGTTATGTCCATCATCATGGCCCATTGGAGACCACGTCGCCTCCATGAATTTGTTAATTAAGCTTAATGTGCAATTAAAGCTTCAAGGAATGTGAACCCAACTTTTGGACCGGGTCCAAGCTGATTTAATTTGAATTTCGAAAGGTCCAGGCAGTCGGGGGAGCACGTTGAATGTCCTTCACATGCGCCGGATTAGGCGGAGGCTGCTCCTTTTCGGGCACACACCACATTATCTTAAGCTCATAAATTTAACCCATTTTTTGTGCCGAAGCCGAGTCCAGCCGGGGCTTGAGGTAAATTTCCCAGAAGGGTCGTAACATCGCCAAGATGGAAAACTTTTAGATTACCCCACCTGGCCGAAAATAAGAGCGCAAGTTGACCTTATCAAAGGTGCAAAGTTGAGGTCATTTGGCTGATGCTCCTGCTGCTACTGCAATTAAGCATCAATTGGATGTTATCAATTTAATGACTCCCTGGGACTTAATTAAGGCAGCGGCCTTGGCAAAGCTAATTAAATGCAGCAAGGACACATCCTTTGGTTTGATTTTAATAGAAACAGTGTAAATTGGATATTAATTGGGTTTCCTATTAGTCCTTAAATGCAATAACAAATTGCAGACCTTTTACTATTTTTGCATTTAATGTTGAACTGTGACAAAGGGCTTTGGTATCATGTAAAACAACCGATTAAATGGTTAATTTTAAGCGGCTTATCAGCCATGAATATTATCGAGAGATGCATACAAATGAAAAACCAATTTAACTCGCCATTTAACGAGTTTTTTAATCGAATTATTACAATTAATTCCTTAACGATTAAGAGCGCTTATCAATTAGTGTTTGCCACAATAGGCCAAAGATGCTGCCACTCACGAAATCACTTTGCTGTTGACCAGATTTCGATTTCGGCTTCCCGTTTGCTGCTCCATTTCCCTCTTGTGCAATTCCAGTGGCTTCTAGTCCTGCTCCTCCTGGTGACCACGTCCATTTGCTCTTGGCACTTCACTAATCTGTCCATTGTGAGACATTGAAGGGGGCGGCGCTAGGTGGGCCTAGTCCTCGTCGTGACTCTTCATAACTGCTGGGCTGTGGCCTGTGCAGGCGGTGAATTTACGACCACAGTCAACACTCATGCTCATGGTTAACTCATGGTCAATGAGCGGGTTCATGAACTTCCCCCGGCACAGGTTGTTGTGGGTGTGGGGAGGAAGCGTCAGCGAGGGTAATGCCAAGGAGCAGGAGTCCGTATTATACACCAGAGAGCATCCTTCACGATTACTTAATATTAATGACTCGAGGCTGTGTGGTCACTCGGTGGCCATTGGTCGTGGTCCCAGGTCTATCCGCCTGCCTCCTCGTCCTTTTCCGGGGCAACCTTTAGCTTTTTGTCTTTGGTGCACTGAAGGAAAATGTCACATAACCTTTGGGCTCACAAAAAGCTAAAGCTAATAATGATTTAACTTTGAAATAAAGAAATCACGTATTAATATTTATTCTTTCCTGAAAAAGTGATCTTTGAAGACTAAATAGGGAAGTATTACCTTTTGCTACATAGAATATTTAAGGAAATCCCAGAACTAGGCCTTGTTATATTTTATTTTAATTTCAATATGCTAAGAAATATTATTTATATTCTAGAATATTTTGTAACCCCTTCTCTATACCCATTTTCTCTCAGTATACCCCTGAGATCCTTGCGCTGATGTCGCAAATCTGACATCGCCGTCGATGAAAAACTTTGCCGCTTTGGTCTTTTGTAATGAATGCCCTTTTATCTGTATTAGTTTATGTGTGAAGGGGGACAGGAGACAGAGGATGGGGAAACTGGAGAACAGAGCGTAGTAGTAGGTCCTCCTCCAAGGACCAGCCCAGTATCGCTGGGTTTATCTCGGCCAGGGCCAGGTCCATTGTGTTCGACAGCCGCTGCTGCTGCTCCTGCTGCTGGGAATATTTGCTTAAGCTGATTTAACTACATTAACTTGATTAAATAAGTATTAAACAGTCAGCAGGGGCGGAGGCCCGCTCCAGATGCGGGCCTGCGGGCCATGCGGGGGCATGAGGCTCATTTTCTGAACTTCCCACTCACTTTTTTATCGGTTCTATTGATTGATTTCGAATTACAATAAATGTTTTGCTACCAGTTGTTACGCCCGAGGCAGTAAAAGAGTTGGATTGTTGTCTGTGCGAGAGTGATGCGTGGGTGAAGGGTACTCTCTACTTGAAATAGGTACAATTAACTCATATAAGTGGAATTTTAAACTTGGAACTTTACAGGAATCTAGTTCAAAGGTATTATAAAAGGTTATATATGATTTTTCTTTCTTTTATGGGCTTCAAATAATTTTTGTTAAATAATAAACCTGCTTTTCCTTATACCAGAAGAACTAAAAACAATTTAAAAATTATTATTTCTATTTATTTATTTAAGAAAACTACGTGAATAAAATGTTTTGAGTCTTTTCTTTCTTTTATTTGTATCAATCCAGTTTTATTTAATAATAAACATGTTTTCCCTTAGACACAAACATTTTATTCAGATTAATAAGCCCAGAAAAATATTATTTCTCTATAGTTCCTTATTTTTTTTAAGCAATTCTGATTAAATTTGTCCCCTTCCGTACCATGTACCTAAGCTAGGTAACAAATACTCGCTCTCCCTGCCCATCCCTGCTCTCACAGAAGCCGCAATCCCCAATCCTCCGACCACAATCCTCTGATATGGCCCGCCAGCTGTTTGCTTTTGCCATAGAATGTGGCTCAATTGTTGTTCGAATCAAATCGCTTAGAACAACACAGCACACAGCATGGCATGGCTGGGGATTCCCCTTCGAGCTACACACTGGGGCTGGGCTAGGACATTGCATAAATAGTTTGATTGTCACACGGATCGAGATACAGATAGAGATTTTATGGCCAAGTAATTAACATTCCCTGGGCGCTAAGTGAAAGCCAAGCCAAGCCAAGAGTCAAGGTCGGTGGGAATGCAATTCGGACACTTTTCGGTTCGTTCCGGATTCCGTATCCCTTGATGGATATATACATTCCGGGTTGTCAGTGGCAGCTGCAGCCAAAAGGAGCTGCCAGCAAACGGCAAATGGAAAATAGAAAATGGAAAATTCAGCTTTTATAACTTTGTTTGCGTTCCCATCTCAGTGTCTCATTGGAGAGTGTCTCGTGGAAATGCGGAATGCGGAAAGCGTAATTTAATGAAAAGTCATCAAAGCAATGCAGACGCCGGATGTCTGATGTCGGCGAATCTAAACTTTTCGATTTCATTATCCAAACAGTGGACAGCCATTAAATATTGTTTAATTTATGCAAAGTGGAAAATCTGTTTTGCTCGTTACTCTCGCTCTCTCTCCGGCCTGCCGGCCTTAAGCCATAAATAAAAGCGGTAAAAATAATACATATAACATATTATTACGGTCGGTAAATTAATGTCATCATCGAGCCGCAAGCAAATTGCTTCCGAAGCCCATCTGAATAATTGCCTGTGAATGAGAGGATGTGTCGCAGGACATGTGCTACTGAACAGTGTCCAGTGTGTGTGTGTGCTCGTCCTGACCAATTTGTAGTCGAGTGTCGGCCTGGATTTTCGGGCACTCCTTTCTCCGCAGGACTCCTGTAGAGCTTCTTGGGCTGCTTGTCTAGTCCCAGACTGACAGCTCTGGAAATGAGCAAATTTTTTTGGGTCGTCATTCAAGTTAATAATAAACAGACACAAGCAGAACCACACTCACGTCCTTGACGTCCTTTGAACAACAGAAATAACCAAAGAGGAGGCAGGAGAAGAGGTGGCCGAGGAGGGTCCTGGGAAACCCACCAAATTGCGCTTCATTTATTTATAATAATTACAACTGTAAAAAGTTTTAAAAGTCATTTCAATGGCAGCCGCTGCCAGGGTCCCAGGGTCTCCATCTCAAATATGCAGGCTAATAGGTCTTAGAGGAAGAGGAAAAGGGACGTTGAAGGAGCTGGAACTATGTCCAGTCTTGAATAATGAATGCCGTGAGAAATTGAACTATTATTTGCCAGGGAAAGGGAGCAGGAGTCATCGCACTTTGTTACCGGCGCAAAATTCAAATTTAATTCCCTGAATTATGGCCACAATTTACCAGCGAGGGCCCCGACATCCTGACCATCTGACCAGTTGGCCTGCATAATCTGCGCTTAAAAAATGAGCGTAAATTTTTAATGCCACCCTCGCTCCAGCCTGCTCGCGCCTCTTTATTTATTTATTCTTTTATTTTACACGGCTTGTTTATACATATATATATTTTATGATTGCGTTAAATCAATTGCTGTGTAAATTTTATGTTTCAATTTGCTTTTTATTTGTATTTTTTCATTCTTTATTATTGTTTTTATGATTGTCATCCGGGAATGAGGAGTGAGAGGAGTCGGAGTCAGTGGAGTGGCAGAAGCCGCGACGCAATTCAATAAAGCTTTAAATTAAAATTAAATTTACAAAAGCAAACGCAATTAAGTTGCCAAACAGTCGATAACGAGTGAGTGCAATGCGACATTGACACACCACTCTAGGTCCTTGTCCCCATCCTTTTTTCCCCCTGTCCTGACAGTCACTTAATTAACGCAAATTATTTGCAATGCCAATAAGCTGACGCAATATATATTAGGTTTGAGGTTTTTATTATAAAGCCAAGGGGCTTTGACAGGGTTTGAGTGGACTGACTGACTGACTGAATGCCAGCTGAATATTTCATTGCGTTCAATGGGCAAAAAGTAATTTCTCTTTCTCGGCGAAAATCACACACAGAGAGTTCTCCACATCCCAATATCGAAAGTTCTCTCAGTTTTCGGCCCCTGAAAAGTATGCAATCGAATCGAGTTGCCTCATTGCGAAAATACTTTATTGGATTTCCCTTCCAGGTAAATGCCTTGTAAATGGGTTTATGCAGAGGAGCTTTTCCGCCGGCGACTCTAAGCCTCAATTATTCAATTTGACATGACGATTTTCGGGCTTTTTCAGGAAGCTTTTCGGTGTCACAATCTTTTGTAATTAAAGTTAGGGTTGAAGTGCATTCACATGTTATTTTTTTTAGCGTTTTTTCTTTAATAAACTAATTAATAAGTATCTAAATTTATTTGTTGAATATTTTGAAGGAGATAAAGTGTATATTTACCTAAGAGACAGTGACTTTAGAGCCAAGAATTAATTCTATAAATCCAGCCACAATAAATCTGACAAATTTGACCCTTTTCCGAATTTATATTCTTGCTGAAAAATTTAGTAATACTTTTCAAGCTCTTCTAAGCTCTCAAAACCCCTCTAAAACCTATAAAATCCCCTCAAAACTCCCCCTGACCCCCTTCAAGGTATTCCCCATTCGATTCGCATTTATTTCGCGCACATTTCTGTGACCTTGAACGCACTCGCCATTCGCTTCGTTATTTTTTCGCTCATTTGAAACAGGTCAGAGGCGGCTGCTCACGTGTAAAGTGACCCCCACAGGCTACTACCAGACCCCTTTTTGGGGCTGCTGCTCTCCCCCCTTTGCTTTAATTACTCTTGCGGAAAATTGCTTCAACTCTCAACTTTGTTGAGTGTTAAGCATTTGGCACGGAACAAAACGGAAAAAAATACGGAAAGAATACGGAAAAAGTGAAAAAAGCCGACACGGTCTTGGGACTCGCTCGGAACTCGCAGTCGGAATTACAACGCGTGCTGCTGGCTGGCTCCAAACGGTGTGTGATGGTCTTTTACCCAAGTTAAGGACTCCCAAAAATAAAGGGGAAAAAAAGAACCAAACTGGACCGCAACCGCAGCAGTCCGCCGGACATCAGCAGTACGTCAAAATATTTGCCGGGCGGAGTGTGAGGGCGAGAAGTGCGAAGAGAGATTCGCGTGAGCGACGACTTAAGCCCCTCAGCAGCAGCAGCCAGCGAAGGATATGGAGACGAAGGCTTCTCCTTGTCCCTTCCTTGCCTGCCTTTGCTGACATGAGTGTGCAAAACTTTTTGCCGAGGCAAAAGCCACTCGCAACTGAAACCACTTGGAACAAACCGTTTGCCATGGACAGAGGCTGGAGCAGGAGCAGGAGAGCCCGAAGTGCCACTAATGTCTGCTCCAGTAACTAACACGAAAGTGAAGCTTGATTTTCGGCCAGCCAAAGGCGAAGGATCCTTGTCGCATTTACCATATGTGTGCGGTCCCGTGCACTCTATATGTATGTGTTATAAAGTGTGTGAGTGTGTGCTTATCAGGGCTGCAACTCTGTCACGGTCGCCAATGGGTTGGGGTCTGCGGTTCATACAGTGGTTTCAAATCACTGACCGGTTTTTGTTGACAATCAAAATGTGGTTTTTCTTGGGCTACGGGTTGAAATTATAATTTGGCAAGGGAAGCGTGTTTGTAGAATTTTTTTCTGGGGTTTTAAACATGTTGTAATTGCTAATTGGTAGGATTTTGTGGCTTTTCTGGTTTATAATTAAAGACGTTAATTTTTTAGCAATTAAATATTTATTTCCAAAAGTTTTTAATTTGTGCTTCAGCGCGGCATCCCTGACTTCCTTAACTTATATATATTTACATGTGCGAATGTGGATTGCAGGTGTGTCCCTGCCCTGTCCGCGTCCATGTCCTTGTCTCGTTGTCGTCAGCGGGGCTCATTCGTCTCCCATCGGTGCACACAAATTGCCAAAGTTGCGGACATTTCCTCACTATATAGTATATATATACCTATACACGATGTTAGTAGGCAAAACTTTCGCAGGTTCCCCGCTTCCGTCCAACCTGCTGGAATTAATTAAAATACAAAATGGCCACAAAGGCTAGAGATGGCGGTGGCAATCCAATCCGTGACGGGATCAGGACCGGATGTGTGTGTGTCCTGCGCCCCCTAATCGCTCAACGCGCTGCGGCTGGCACTTCCATCAAACAGGCTTCCGCAGTGCATATCCTGTTTGTAATCGATTTGGAAATAGTGCAGCAAGGGCATTGTCCGGCCTAAGGAGGCGGATACAGGGGAATGCCAAGCAGAGAAGGTATGGCGACAGGCAGGAAGGAAAAGTAGAACAGAAAAGGAAAAAATTAGCAATAAACGTAAACGCGCACGCGATGTCCTGCTTAGTCCTTCCCCCTCCATAACTCTTAACGGAAGAAAAAGTCGCCTGAAAAAGGGCTAAAATCAATAAAATGCTTGTTGCTCCAACACCACTGGCAATGGCTATAAGAAGTATAAGAAGTAGCTAAAACAGCAAGAACTCGCACACACAGAAGTTCGGTGGCATTTATACAATGGGCCCCGACGACGTCGCGACTTTTCCCCGACATCTTTCAATGTACAATTATATTGGTTGACTCCTGCCACGCCCCCGGCCCCGGCCCCAGCCCCTTCCCCATCCCCTTTTTTGTTCGAATAGAAAACGGGGTACTTCGTCGTCGCTGTGCAACATAAATAGTTGCGTTTTTGCCTCCCGCTTCCTTCAATGCAGGGAGAGAAATAAATAGAAAATAACAGAAAAATATGCTATAAATTGTTTAAGTAATTTCATGTTATTTTCCAGAATCTGTGGTATTTGAAGAGATGTTTTAAACATCTTGGGAATATTTTAAATATATTTGAAAGGTGTTCTTATTTATAAACTAAGACTTCCTTTTACAAAATTATTTTCAGAGCTCCCTAAAAATAATACAATGTCTCAGAACTTTTAAAATTTATAGAGGGCTCTTTCTTATTTAATTATTTAAGACCTATTTAATCACTTAATTCGTAGCTCAAATATATTTTTTTCTATCCCCATAAAGAACAGTTTTAATAGATTTTAAAAAGAGGGCTCACTTTTATATTTGAATATTAAATTATAAATATATTCTAAACATATTTAAATGACCAATTTATGTGTTTTGTTGTGAGTTCCTAACAGACATTATTGAGTTTAAAAGAAATATTTATTTTTGCTTAATTTAGTTAAAATTTAAACTTATTATATAGAAAATGTTTGACATAGTTTTTAGGTTTTTTTTTTTACCGTGTGTCACTTTTAGCGCTGTGCCAGCGAAATGCTTGAAATTCCTGTGACTAGGATCGGGTAGAGTGTCCTTCGTCGCCGATTCCATCGCTGCTGGTCCTGCTCCTCCTCCTGCTGCTCCTGGTGCCGTTCCTTGTTCCCGCTGCTTAGCTTCGTCAGCGCCATAAATGGCTGCAAAAATGTAAATAGAGTGAAGGGAACGGGAACGGCGAGCGGGCTTGAGCGGAGAGCACAGAGCACATTGCTCGTTACATGCTGGGGATTCCTGGCAGCGAGAGGAGCGAGTTATTATGACAAACTTTGTTAATTGGAAAATATTCCTCGAAAATGCTGGCTGGCTGCCGCAACATTGAATTTCCAGGATACATTCAGCGACGTCCTCTCCTCGAGCCTTTTGGTTTTGGTTTTTGCGGTCTCAATGCATTCGACAAGTTTCATCTGCGGCAAAGTTTGCTTACGCTTTTGCTTTCGTTTTTGCCTTCGTTTTCTGCTTTTTTTTTTAAAGCAAATATTTGCCCAGATGGCATTGGTGGAAAGTAGATTAATTCATTACGCTGCCAGCAAGTTTGTTAAAACTATGGCAAGATATATATACTTATATATAGAGCAAGTTGGGCCCTAAATAGTTGCCAAAGTTGCGGGCCTCGGGCTTCAGGGCTTGGGAGTTTGACAAACCGCTTATGGCCAACTTTATGGCAAAGATCAGTTAACGGGGACGTAAACGTAAAGTAAAGTCAACTGCCGGACATTTGATGTCTCTGTTTTACATGTGATTTATGGCTGCGAAACGCGCTGTCCCGGGACATATGTCTGGCCTCCCTTTTATTTTTCTTTTTGTGTATCATTTCGGCGTAATGTTTCTCTTTTTTATTCGCCACAGTGCCGAGTATAATGTGACCCAGAAAAAGGGGCAATAAATTCGAGTGAGGACAGAGGTGACTGCAGTCGATGCTGTCCTGTCCTCCATCCGATCATCTTGTGGGGCTCCAAATTGAAGCAGCTCTTGCCAAGGCAATCCATTGCAGTCCGCCATCATCGTCCTCCACATCGCCGTCATCAATTCGTCCCTGGACTTGATGATGACGATGGTGATGGTGATGCTGATGGTGATGGTGACCCAAGCCAATTGTACTCTTGGCGAGGCCAGAACGAGTGCGAGTACTTGGTTGGTTGAGCGGCAGAGCAGTCAGAAAAAATTGTTATATATTTTTGGTAAATGGAAAGTACTTCTGGTAAGGATGTGGACATTTATTGTTAACAGATTTGTATAATTTTATAGCTAAACAAAATCTAGCATCTAGCTTAGAGTTGTATAATAATTTTATTTAACCCTTTCATAATTTATTTGTTATATTTTTATATCAATCTCTATATGTTATAAAGCTTCCGTTCAATTCCGACTGGAAATGCTTTCCTTATTTCCCTATTTGTTCAATATCTATCCCACCAAGTGCATTTCCCATTCAATGGTGAATCCATTATGATATTCCTGACCCTTTTATCCGCAGTGTTCTGGCATGAAGTAGACAGGATACTCGATGGCCGTCTCTGGTACGTGTCCATGGCCAATCCTCGTGACGGCATTTTATTGTTTGCTGTCGGTCTTTAGTCCTTCGAGTGTGTATTTATTGTGTACTACATAGTATGTCTGCGTGGGTGTTCCTGTTCTCGCTCTCATTGGCCTGTGACTTCTGCTCATTCTGTCCCCTGTTAGGGCTAGAGATCCGCTCCTATCCGGTTTTCCATATTTCTGTTCCGTGTGCCCCGCCCCAGACCCGACCCGTATCCTTTATGTAATTGCAAGTGCCAGCGATTATGTACACGCAACTATGACTTTAACTGCTGCTTGTTGTTTCAGTTGGGGGAGAAACGAGTTCTGAATCGAGGCACAGTGCTGTCTTTCCGTTTTAATATATAAATAAATATATTAAAAAAATTCGGACTTGCTTTGAGGCCAGATAATTAACAGAAAACCTCTTTGAACTTTGTGAAATATTCAAGAGAAAAATCTATAAATGTTTTCAAAAGCTTAAAGCGTTTAAAAATGCAAAAGAAATACATAAAAAGCCTTGAAGTTTTGAGAAAACCTCACAGATTAATTCATAAATATTGCAATATCTCTTAAAGTGATTTTTGGCAGCACTATCCCGTAGTCCGTAGTCCGAAGTCCGTCGAGCGTTGTTATTGTCACGGCTGTTTTGGGGCGGCCGCCGTTGCCACTGACAACCAACAACAGCAACACGAACCAAACAGGCGCACTTTGTGCTCGGCAAACACTACAGTTGCCCCGAAAGGCAGCAAAACCCAAAGAACCCAGAACCAGCAACCCCTCAATCCACCCTCGCACAACCACATGCAGGCGCACACACTTGTGCACTTTTCCAACACCCACGCACACTTTGTGTGTGCTTTCAATCAGGCACTGAATTGAAAATCCATTAACGAGTACAAGGCGGAGGCACTGGCGCCAGCTGGCACTGGGTTTCCCTGGTTTTCCACTGGTTTCTACTCTGGCTTGGAGGGTGAGGGTGAGCACCGTCCGCCGCTATATATTTTCTTGAACAATAAAAAAATAACACACAAATTTGGTGCTTCTGTTCCCGCTGTTGCTTGGCTGCTGCTGCTCCTGCTGCTGCTGGTGTAGTCAAGGACACTATCGCATTCCAGTGAATGCATTTTCCAACTGACAAAGGAAGAACGGCCAGTGCATTCGGACAAAAGCGGGGTTTCGTGATGAAATCTGAAGTTTATTAGGAAGATAGCTAGAATACCTAACATTTATATAAAGTTCTGGTTGTCTAAATTCATTGGATGGTCTTTGAATACCATTTAAGGAAAATTGGGGCTTAGTTCTATGGAAATTTGATTTTATTTGATCTTCCCAAGTGTACCATCATAAAGAATTCTAGAAACTACTATATTGTTTAGTAAAAAGTAAATGTACTATTTTAAGTTGATATTTAAAAGAAAATAACAAATTTGTCTTACGGAAAAACCACTTGGGAATTATAAATGGGGTTAGGAAATATACTTGATCTTTAAATCTAGAATGTGTGAATATTTTGGAAGGGTTTTTGGTTTGCTATTTTTAAAAATTGTTTAAAGAGGAATTCATTGAAAATTCAACTTTCGGAATAATCACTTGAGAATTTTAAAACCCGCAAATAAATATTTTTTTACAAAAATGCACCAGAAAATCTCCGCCACTATTTCAAGTCTTGATATAAGAAATTTCAGGATTTATTTAAAACCTATAAGTGTAATGACATTCCTATGAGTTTTAAATACATTAAATTTGAAAAAAATATACAAAAAAATATAATAAATACTCTTGTACTAAGTAGGAATTTAATATAAAACTAAAAACGAAATGGTCTAAACGTATTAGCCTTTAAAATCTGAATCGAAACACGTCGGTTTCTCTCAGTGCATTAAACAAGAACCGAACCTCAACGAGACCCAAATTCAAATAAATCAAAGATAAATCAAAAACCGAGAAAAGCGAAACCCAAAAAGCGAAAAGCGAAACCCAAAGAGCGCCTCGAAAATGTTGACCTGCGTGTGTCGACCCGTCTCCGGCAATCTGCCCAAGATGCCGCCCTCCTCGCTGATGCCGGTGCCCAGGTCGTCATCCTCATCATCGACAGCCTCTGCCAGCTCCTCCTCCGCCTCCGCCTCGGCCGCCTCCTCCTCCGTGCGCGGCGTGGTGGTGGTGACCTGCGAGCCCAAGCTGAATGTGAGTATATCTCCGGAGCAAATCCAATCTGCGCCGCAACAAAAAGCCGAAATTAGCTTAAGCAAAACTTGATTTATGGCTGACCACGAACGTTGACAACTTTCCGTTTGACTTTTGAGTTGAGTTGAGTTTCTCCCGGGGTGGCTTCGCCTCGGATTATAAATTGTGAAATTTCATTTGGCACTTTGAGAAGGGGAGGGGACACACACGACTAGGCCTCCTTTAATCGCAATAATCCTAATCCCCAATCCCTCGTTAATTTTGCCCGTTGCAGGTGCCCAGCAGGCTGACGTCAGCCGAACTGAGGGCGATGGCATTGAGACAGCAGCAGCAAATCGACAGCCAGCACCAGCTGCTGGCCACCAAGGAGCAGCGCCTGCGCTTCCTCAAGTCGCAGGAGGTGCGCAGCGCCGTTGCCAGCGCGGAGGGCGAGCGGCTCCGGCGGCTAAGGGAGCGCGTGGAGGCACAGGAGTCCAAGCTGCGACGCCTGAGAGCGTTGCGGGGTCAAGTGGACCTGCAGAAGACCTACAATGTCACGCTGAGTGAGTACACCTTTAGAAATATCTAAAAAAAATCTGAAGATTTTTAGGGGAATTTATGGAGGTTTTGATTAATGAGAGAAGTGAAGCCGTAGGATTGAGTTTTCACTTGCCAGAGATGTTATTGAATGATTTGATCATATAAATTATTTATTAGGAAAGGAAATTATATATAGGAAAAGCGAATGAAATATATTTAAATATGTTTATATAAATAATATTATAAGGAATTGCCTTTATTGGAAACTTATCGAGCTTGGGATATCCTTTTTTACTTTGCAAATATTTTATAGATAGAGATTTCTTCCTTTAAACTATTTCTTACTGAGCAATTTATGGTATTTTTAATAAGGATAAATATTTAATAGAATATCCCATATTAGTTCTGCTAAACTTGAGTGCCTTAAATGCCCGAAGTCTTTAAATTACCATTAATTTGGCACAGTGTAGGTATCGTTTAATCACATTAAATTGAGTACTTAGAAATTTGCATTTTAATAGCCGTCTAGCGTAATGGTAATTCTTAATCAAAAATGTGAAGGTCCTAAGACTAAGTTTATTAATATTTAATTTAATGGAATAAACAAACACAGACAAGACTTAAGAATATGTTATATTTATTATGGTATTTTTTTCTAATAAGCCATGAGAACCTTAGAACACAAAAATGATGAATTTTATCAGGATTGGATCCTGAAAAGAAATTATAGAAAGACAGATACAAATTTTAAAACAGAAAAATTCTAAATTTAATCAGAATTGGATCCTGAAAAGATAGAAACAACAATATATCCTAGCCTTCTCCTTGCCTCTGACATTATCTGTTCTTATATTATTGGCTCAAAGTCACTTCTTAGTTTTTTAAAATATTTAATTAGAATTATTTTTAGTTGCATTACAAAGTGCATCACAGTGTAAACGCGAGCATGGTCCGAGGGGGGTTTTGTTTCCAAGGACAGTGGCGAAGTGCCACTGTGAAGTGCATCTGCTTGGGATATCCTATCCCGCGTCCTAAGCTTCCCCCTCCAATTGAGTTAAGCACCGTTGGCTGAGTGGAGAAGAGGGCTGCTCTGGGTGAATTAACATGTGTTAAAACCGTGTTGAGTGCTGCTGGCCTGCCTTTATCCTTCGTCCTCTTGGCCCTTCCCCCCTTACGTGTGTGAATTTAATTTATGTATGTGTGCCACTTTGTTGTCCTTTATGATTGCCTGTGGGCGGCGAAGGCGGCGGCAACAACGCCTCTTGAACATGGCTAAGAAGATGTTGGCCCCGCACACACACAGGACACACACGGGATACTATACAGGGGTATTATGTTAATGAGCTGGCGCCCTGTGTTGTGGCTGTAATTAGTTTGAACAGGCAACCCAAATCCAAATCCAGATCCACGAAAGGAAAACAGAGGGGCAGGAGCGGAGGTGGCCGGTGATTATAAAATAGTTAGTGCGGCTAACGAATGGTTTGCAATAACGAGTTGATTAAGAGCAGGCAACACTTGAGGCAAAGGCTCTGCTTTGAATTAGGACTAAAATTATTTTAATTGCGGCTTTCCCACGAGGAATACTTGCGAGTCTTAAGAGCATCTTAATGAAACATAATAATCCTGGGCGTGGGTAAATATTTGCTCATTAAATACGAGGGGGTTTCTCAGGGATTAGGATATTACAAGAGTGTTTTATTTTTCTATAAAAATTAACATCTTTTTTGAGGGAATTCATTAAGACTTGTAGGATAGGAAAAGGTAAAGAAAAAACTAATAAAACTTAAACTAACTTGAGTTAAATTGAAATAAATTAAGTAGAATTTAGTAGAATTTAATTAATTTCTGTAGTTAATAAAAGTGAATTTGCACACTCTTCTATTAATTGTATTTTAATTGGATAAATCCTTAGCTCAAATGTTTGCTGTTTTGCTTTGATTTCTATTCGAATTTCTACAACTTAAATTCCCATTTAATAAAAGAAATTAAAATACAAACAATCTCTGCTTAAAATCAAACAAAATACCTAATTTCCATTCCTATTTCGGTCATGTAACTCCCGAATAAATCTCAATAAGCGAAATTAATTGGCCTAAAAGGAAGTGGTCAACGAATGTGCACCATTCACTTTTATTACCTCATTTATATTTAATGGTTAATGGCCACCTATTAACCGGAAGCATGTTAAATGCCCAAATTAAGCCAAGTTTAGTTTTGCCAAACTTGCTGATTATCTTGCATGTGTCTTTTATATTAAATAAAACATTAATATTTCGCTTTTATTCAAATTATTTGCAGGCAATGACCTGGACTCGATACGGGCTTTGTTTAGTGAGAAGGAGAAGGAGCTCAGCTTGGCGGTGGCCAAAGTGGAGGCCTTGACCCGCCAGCTGGAGGAACTGCGACGTGACCGCCGGTGTCCGGTGAATCTGCTGGCAGCCACGGGCAATGGCGTGGGTCAGTCCCTGCCGCCGCAGGCTTCCAGGGAGTTGGAGAAGCTGAGACGAGAACTGATGGTGGGTTTCGAGGAGAAGCAGCAATCTATACCTCTTGAAATTTTGTGTATTAAATATTTATTTAACTTATTATTTATTTAATATTTTTTTTAGTACCGCAACCAGCTGTCGCTGCAGCAGGATGCCAGGTTGCACATGCAACGCGAGGCCCTGCAGCAAAGGCAGGCGGAGCTGCGCTCGGTGGACCAAAGGATCTACGAGCTGCAGACACGCCTGCAGCGCAAGAAGCAGGCCAACACCCATCACCAGCAGCAGCAGCAGCACCAGCAACTCCAGCAGGTGCAGCAGCAGCAACAACAGCAGGCGCAACAGCAGCAACAGCAGCAGCAGCAGCAGCAGCAGCAGTTGCAATTGCTGGCGGCAGCAGCAGCCACAGCCCAGCAGCAGCAGCAGCAACAGCAGCAACATCAACAGCAGCAACAGAAGCAGCAACAGCAGCAACAACAGACCTTGGCCTACCAGCAACCTGGCCCAGCTGGCAAGCACGGCGGTGGAGTGGCCGCCCTGAAGCAGCAACTGCTCCAGAAGCAGGTCAACCAGCTGGCGGCCGCTGCTGCCGCCGCCGCCGCTGGCCGGGCACGCGGCAATGTGGCCGCCGTGGAGCCCTTCATCCACACGCCCCAGAAGTCGACCATCACGAGTACGGCCAGCTACCTGAGCGGCGGCATGAAGCATGCGGCGGCCACGGCCAATACCAACCAGCAGAACCAGCTCATCCAGGACCTGACGCATGTCAAGAACAGTGGTTTCTTTGCGGGATCCGTGCCGGTCCCGGTGCCCGTGCCAGTGGCCACCAGCTCCAGCAGCGAGAGCGACGAGTCCAAGCTGGCCAAGAAGTCCAAGACGGAGGCGGAGCTGCGCAAGCAGGCTCAGTCGGAGGCCATGGACAGCACCACACATATCTACGCGGAGGTGGGACCCAAGAAGAGGGATCGGGAAGCGGCGGCGGCGGCGGCAGCGGCAGCTCAGGCAGCAGCAGAGGCGGCAGCAGCAGCAGCAGTCACTGCAGCAGCGGCAGCAACTACGACATCCCCGCCAGCTTCGGCCAGCAAGATCCCCAAGAGCATCTCCTCCAGCAGCAGCAGCTCGGCCTCCGCCCTGATCAACAAGCTCAACCAACAGCAGCAGCAGCAGCAGGCAACGGCCAAGGAGAGCCAGGATCAGCAGCTGAAGAAGAACGAGATATCGGTGACCAGCGAGACCCTGTCGGAGCGCAACACCCAGCAGCAGCTGACGGTGCACAGCATGCCCCTGGGAGCTGTGAGCAAGTCCGTGGCCATGGCTGTCTCCAATGCCGCCTCCAAGCCGCTGCAGGTGCAGGTGAGCAACCTGGCAGTGCCGCCGCGCAAGCCCATCAGCAGTGTGGCGCCCAACTCGGTGTCCAGCGGGAGCAGCTCCATACCCAAGATGATCACCTACAGTCCCAAGGTTAATCGCGTGGCGCCCAATGTGGTGATGACGGATCCCAGGCCAGCGCTGCCACCCAAGCCCAGCAAGATGTCGCCCACGGAACAGCCATCGCCAGTGGAGGCTTCAGCATCAACGGGAGCGGGAACGGCAGCGACAGGAGGAGCTTCCTCATCGACATCAGCCAAGACCCAGACAGCCACCTTTGGCCTGCAGTCGCTGAACATCAACGACAACTTGCCCATCAAGGCCAAGCCCCTGACCATCCGCAAGCAGCCGCTGTTCGAGCAGCCGCGCCTCAAGACCACCACCAATGGCCAGCCCAAGCAGCCGGTGCTCCTGCAGCTCCAGAGCCAGCGGAAATCGGAACCGGCAGTCGGAACCAGGCAGACACCCGAGGCCTTGAAGGCGACAGCTTCGCCGGAAGCCTCGCCCCAGCACTCGCCCAGCAGCGGCGGTGAGTCCAGCGCGGATGAAACAGATCGCATGGTGGCTCCAGCGGTCAGTCAGCAGGAGGCCACCACCACCACGTCCCCGGCAGCCACCACCACGACCACGACGAGCAACATCAAGGAGCGGACTGGGAACAGCAAGCCCAAGCTGGCACGCCGCGTGAGCTTCGATCCCTTGGCCCTGCTCCTGGACGCCAGCCTGGAGGGTGAGCTGGAGCTGGTGAAGAAGACGGCCATGCAGGTGGCCAATCCCAGTGCGGCCAACGACGAGGGCATCACCGCTCTCCACAATGCCATCTGTGCCGGACACTTTGACATTGTCAAGTAGGTGTCACTTTGCTTTTTGTTTTCCTTTAATTAATCATTTTCTGGGGCTTAGATTCCTGGTGGAATTCGGCTGCGATGTGAATGCCCAGGACTCGGATGGCTGGACGCCGCTGCACTGTGCCGCCAGCTGCAACAACCTGTCCATGGTCAAGTTCCTGGTGGAGAGCGGCGCCTGTCTGTTTGCCTCCACGCTCTCGGATCACGAGACGCCGGCGGAGAAGTGCGAGGAGGATGAGGAGGGCTTCGATGGATGCTCCGAGTATTTGTACAGTGAGTATTCTTAATTTTTTAAAAGAATTTCCTAGAAAATGGGTTCAACTTGAATGAGAAATTAGTTTCTGGAAAAGTTTTGACAGAAAGAATTAATATTTGAACCTTAGTTATTGTTTATATTATCAATTATAAGGATAAAGCTTGCTAAATTTCGTACTCTTCTAAATCCCAAAACCCCTTTTAACTCAAATAAAAATTCCCACTAAATCCCCAAGAAAATGGATTCAAGTTGAAGGAGAAATTAGTTTCCTGAGATGTTTAGACAGAAAGAATTAATATTTGAACCTTAGTTATTGTTTATATTATCAATTATAAGGATAAAGCTTGCTAAATTTCGTACTCTTCTAAATCCCAAAACCCCTTTTAACTCAAATAAAAATTCCCACTAAATCCCCTATTATTTTTTATTCCCTCACAGGCATTCAGGAGAAGCTGGGCATCCTGCACAATGGCGACGTGTACGCCGTGTTCTCCTACGAGGCCCAGAACGGCGATGAGCTGTCCTTCCACGTCAACGAGCCGCTGATCGTGCTGCGCAAGGGCGACGATGCCGAGAACGAGTGGTGGTGGGCGCGCAATGCCGGCGGCGAGGAGGGCTACGTGCCCCGGAACCTCCTGGGGGTGAGTCCACCAAATAGCGCCACGTACTCCACGCAGGAACTGGAACTCAACTCCTTTTTCCTTTCCTTTTCTCCCACAACAGCTGTACCCACGTGTGCCGCCGCAGTCGCCGCACTTCAGCGATTAGCAGTTAATACGCTTCACTATCCTGAAGCGCAAGGCCGGCCGACTCATCCAGAAGCGCTACATATCCAAGTACATCTAGGGAGAGCCAAGGATGAGATGACGAGACCAAGATTCTGAGCACGTGCCGCCGCAGGAGTCAACGGGGGAATTATTTATCACGGCTCCAATGTTTCTTTTTGTTTACTTTTTGTTTTGGGAAAAGCAACACAAAGGGATAGGGAATGGGAGAGCCAGAGCAACGGAGGAGCTGCGCCCATATGCTCACCCATATGGAATGGCACCAACTGCAGCCGTAGCAGCAGCAGCTTCCGCCTCGGCCATTTATCTCGACGACTGGCCCCAATTAGCCGGCTTTTGCACAGAGTTCACATAATACCCATCACACACACGCCGTATATAACACCCAGGACGAGAGTCCTATCACCACCACCAACCCCTGCATACGTACAACCGCAAATTGAATTTCACTTAAGCTCCTTAGCTTTAAGGCCTAGACTAATACTAATAATTCACCATCAGCCGCCTGCTCGCCACAAAAACTTCACCTTCCGGCTTGGCTTGGCTGGAAAAACTTTGAAATTGGAAAATGCGAAACGAGAAAAGCCAGGCCGAAGGAGTTTTGTTAATTGCATATATCAAGTTAGCACTTAAAAGCCTAATTGAACTCGAACCAAGTTCACAAGACATTTAACCAGAATACGAAGACATAACCACGAATCGAATGTGATTTTTGTATAAAGACGAGAATAATTTAAACAATTTGTATCGAATATGGAGGGTTCGTATAAGGTTATACTAATTAATTTAACGTTAACTTTAACTTTAACTTAATAATTACACCTAATGTAACGATCGATTGCTTAATTCCTAGCTCTTAAGGACCAAACACACACACACAACTTAAAATGCTACAAAAATACGTTTCAAAAATGAAAATAAAACGATTAAGAAAGCTTGATTCGAGGAGAAGTATTACTTAATTGCTCGGATCTTATCTCTTACAGAATCAATGAGGTTTGTTTCCCCTTTTAGAATAGAAACGCAGTTCAAAACTGTCATCGAATTGCAGCTCAAGTTCAGTATTCAATCGGAGGTTCCAGCGGCTGCAACGGCGAGTTCTCCGCCGTATTCTCAAGTGAAAAATCTTCTCCGGCACGCGAACATCAATTCAATTGCCGTCTATACTGTAAATGCTGATTACGTGCACTCGGAAGGCGGTTTACATATTAATAAATCTTGGCGAAAAGTAAACAATTTGTACTTTAACGAGTGTTTGCAATGTCAATGGTTTGGAACTGATTACAAAGTGTTGTAGAGATTATGGAGTAATGACACTTAATTGGTGGTTTCCTTGGAGTCCAGAAAGAACTATAGTTGGCTCTAAAAATAATATATACTTCAAAATGTAATACTATATAATAGTCGGTGCAAAATTACTACAATTTATGAAAGCATGTAGTGTCAAAGCTCTATTATTTTTATTTCTCTGATTTTGTTGCTATAAACAAAGTGATCATATCAATAACTAAACAAATTGTGCTCAGCAAATGTTTGCCATACAAACTGATCGAAGATTGATTGCCATCTGTAGTTGATGAATATTTTCTTAGATTCTCAATATATTCAAATTGATTATGGTATTATGGCACTGGATTCGTGAATGACAACTGCAAGCATAATAGAAGCGCAGAAGGAGTTAACAATTTAGTATCATAGCTCAATAAGTTTGCCCCAAGAGGGCGCTTATTTTCGAGAGCCAGTGTGAAGCGCTAGCGGCTTCGAAATGTCCCGCTTAATGGAGCCAGCGCTCTCCCACACTCGCTCTCCCTCTCTCTTCCTCCGGGCTTCCAGTCCGCAAGAGCCTTCCATTCCGCTCTCCCAAACTTCTATTTTTATGACATGTAGTTAGTTCTAATTTACGACCCAACCGATGAAGGCAAATAAAGTTTATATTCAATCCAAACTGCAACCCCAACAATTACTCATTTTTCTACGTGGGATTTTGGACCTTTTCGTTGGGACATATACATCTACGATCGTCTTATTTTGGCTAAGAATCCGCCCACTCCATTTCAATGGTGTTATGAGACTATGTTCCGACCTTCATTCACTGAAGGTTTTATTGGAGTGCAGAAATGTGATGATCGATTGGTTTCATATGTTTCATGGTTTTCCCACATGTTAACTCAATAAGTTTGCTTCTAATCTATCTATGCTATCTTATGATGACTTTATATACAAAGTGATCTTATCAAAAATAATAATAATAATCTTATCATAAATAATAATATTTTACGAGTGACTTGATTACATACCCAATGAGAAATGTATTTAATCTAGCTTTTGTTTACCTTCACATCCGAATGAAGTATCAAGTTAGCAACACCCATATTTAATGGGTTAGCTTTTGTGGATTTTAAGCTACCTATTTCGCAGTAATTTGGACAAAAGGTCAGACTCTCTTAATTAAACAAGAAGAAGCTTTCATCTTTCAACTTACAACCTTCAGCTGGAGAGGAAGTTGAAGCTGAAGAACTTGAATTAACCAATACTAATCAAAGGAATTTAAAGTTTAAAAGAATTGCAACAATGCACTTGACACTGCTATGTGGACTCCTTCTAGCTGGTGGTTTTTATACCCAGCTAGAATTAGCTGATGGAGCCAAAATACTGGCAGTCTACGCTTTTCCAGGTAATGTTTGGATAGAAATTTAATAAAGAATAAAATAAAACATACAATAAAAAATATTCCTGGGCCAGGCAAATCTCATTTCATGATGCACACAGCTTTGATGAGGGAACTCGTGGAAAGTGGCCACCAGGTGACCATGATCACGGCCTTTTCCCTGGCCAAAGAACGGCTGGGCGGCAATTATACGGAGATCTTGATCGAACCGGTCTATGATTTCTGGCACGATGGTGAGTAAAAAAGCGAAAACAAATTCATGAGATCAGCCCCAACTTATCCATCATCATTATCTGGCGAAATCCAATCCAATTAAAGTCAAGTTGAACTTTGGAGCCCAGCACCTGTTCGAGCTGACCCGCATGACCAACCACGACTTCCTGAAGATGCTCGAGATCATCGGGCTGAAGACCACGGAGCATGCTCTCAAGCAGCCCAAGGTCCAGGCTCTCATCCATGCCCAGAAGACGGAGGGGGTGTTTGATCTCCTCCTCGCCGAGCAGTTCTACCAGGAGGCCTTCTTGGCCTTGGGCAAGATCTATAAGGTGCCCGTGGTGACCACGAGCACCCTGGGCTACGAGAACCACATGAGCCAGATGATGGGTCTGATCACGCCCTGGTCCTTTGTCCCACATGGCTTTATGCCCTTCACGGATCGCATGAGTTTCCTGGAGCGAGTAAAGAACTCCTATGCTTCCCTGTACGAGGACCTGGACCGGCTGCTCAACTACTTTCCCAAGATGGATGCGGTGGCCAGGGAGTTTTTCGGGCCCGTTTTGGGTGAGTTTGAAGGGATTAGCTTACCCCCCGAGACTCATTGTTGTTGTTCCCTGCAGCTGAGGTGCCAAAGGTCAGGCAGATGGAAAGGCAAATCTCGGTGATGCTGCTCAACAGTCACGCACCGCTGACCACGGCACGTCCCACGGTGGATGCCATGGTGCCGGTGGGCGGGATGCACATATACCCGCCCAAGGCGCTGCCCCAGGACATACAGGCCTTTCTGGACGGCGCCGGCGAGGCGGGAGTTATCTTCTTTAGCCTGGGCAGCAATGTCCAGAGCAAGGACATGCCGCCGGAGATGCTGAGCCTGTTCCTGCGCGTATTCAGCTCCCTCCAGCAGCGCGTGGTGTGGAAATTCGAGGACGAGAGCATTGGCCAGCTGCCCGGGAATGTGATGGTGCGCAAGTGGCTGCCCCAGGCGGATATCCTGGCCCATCGTCACGTCAAGGTGTTCATCACGCACGGCGGCCTCTTTGGCACCCAGGAGGGTGTCCACTATGCGGTGCCCATGCTGGGGATTCCCTTCTACTGCGACCAGGTGGGATATTAGCAGTTGTGATAGTCGAAATACTTATCTCCTTGCCCTTTTGTCCAGCACTTGAACATGAACAAGGCCGTGCTGGGCGGCTATGCCATCAGCCTGCACTTCCAGTCCATTACCGAGGAGATCCTGCGGCACTCCCTGCTCCAGCTCATCCATAATGTCACCTTCAAGGCGAACATCCAGCGGGTGTCGAACATCTTCCGGGATCGCCCGCAGGCGCCTCGCCGCACCGCCGTCTATTGGATCGAGTATGTCATCCGGCATGGCGGTGCCCCTCACATGCGATCCGCTGGCCTGGACCTCAACTGGTTCCAGTTCTATCTGCTGGACGTGATTGCCTTTGCCGTCGCTATTTTGATACTGGGGATCCTGTCCATTTGGCTGGCCATTCGACTGCTGATGGGCAGCGACAAGAAGCACAAGAAAACAAAGAAAAACTAGTGACTCTTGAGTTATTTTTTATATAAGGAAGAGCGTATGAACAATAAAGTTAATAAAAACATTAGCAAAGCTGTATAATCTATTATTATTAGCATATTTTATTTAATACTTAAGACGTGACAGCAGTTTGCACAAAGCTTAACTCTGTTAAAACCATTATTAGCATTTTTGGGAAAATCAAAGCTCAAAATAGTCATAACTAAGCCAAAACAGCCTTAAATTCAATTCGGAAAGCTTTTCTATGTTAGTTTTAATTTAGATAATAAATCTGCAAATTGCTTTTGGAAATTGCAAAAAAAAAATTTTTTTTTCATTTTTGCAAATTTTAATGATGTAACCCCTTACCAAAATTTGAAAAATCGAACAAATTTTTTTTTTCCTAATTTTTTCAATATTTTAATTTTAAATAATTGAGATTTTAATTGCGACTCCAAAAATATGTGCCATTTGGCTATAACTTAATTTTTGGCCATATTATGATCTCAGAAAGACCTCAAAAATTGTTAAAAAGGGACCAAATTAAACACTAATAGAAGTCTTACAGCCTAAAAATTAAAAAAAAAATCTTACTTTTAGGCATTTTACAAATTATCTGTTAAGATTATCTGTTAAGAGTAGGGGCGATAATGGAAAATATGGCATTCTTTTAGGTATAAATGTTGTTGTAACAACAACTAGGTCCCAATATTGGCTTTCAGCAGTACAAATTTATCCACTTGTTGATTTTATGCACCAGGCGAACAGAAATACTAGATAGAGGATGGCTTCTTCTGCTCTTAAACATAATATAACAGTTTTAATATAACTGTTATAATATAGTTTGTCTAAAAGGCATCGCCTATCAGCTGTCATTTCTGTTCGCTTGGTATTTCATTTTGATCAATAGGGAAATTGGATGGAATTTGGATGAAAAAACTCACTTTGAGGGGTTTCAGATACCAGGCGAACAGGAATACTAGATACTAGCGCTTAAACTTAATATAACAGATTTAGGCCAGAGAGAACCCAAGGGAGAGAGCACCCAAAGAGGAACTTATGATAAACTTAAGCTGAGAGTTTATCGTCTACCGGCTGCCATTTCTGTTTGCCTGGTATTTCATTCTCATCCATGTTGAAATCGGTTGGAAATTAAATGAAAATTGGATGAAAATGCAACTGTAAAGGTTTCAGGTACCAGGCAAACAGAAATACAAGGCAGACGATGACCTCTTATGCGCTCCAAGATAATATAACAGTTTTCAGACAGAGAGATCCCAAGGAGAGAGAGAGCCCCAGAGATCGCATAGCTGAGAGCTCAGCATCTACCAGCTGCCATTTCTGTTCGCCTGGTATTTCATTTACTTTGCCCGTATATAACCAGCCTAAAAGTATGCCATTTATTCCATTGTCGCCTTTTACATTATTCAGCCTAAAAGATGCACAATCATTTGATTAAGAGCCCCAAATGTATGCACTGGCCTCTTTCGGTATTAGCCTGTTGCTCATCGCTTCAGCGTAACAATGCGTTGTTATTTCCTTTGAATTAAATGACAAGCCCCAAAAGTATGCTTTAAAAGTATCTTCGATTTATTCAATATATTAAAGGACATTAAGTGCCTGATCCTCTCCAGAAACTGACCAATTACATCCTGCAAATTACTCGAGGCAGTTAAGGAAATTATGTTGTAGATGAAAGGTTGAAGATGATGGTTGAAGATAGTATGAAATAAAAAGAAAATATATATTTATTCATTAGTTTGTTGATTTATGTTAAATTTCCAGGTCGATCCAGTTAGACGTGATAATTTTAATAATAGCTACTCTATGCTTGGCAGCTTGTTTACATTTGAATTGATGAGATTGACGTAGCCCCTTCACCTATCAGAAACAAATCTAGTTCTCCACACGAATCTCCAAAGCAATCATTTCGCAGCCAGCGCGCCTTTGCCTACCCCTGGCAACTAGTTCTAGCTTATTTCATAACGGGTTGAATCAATCAAGCATGCTCGATCGCATTTTAAGCAAACAAAGCCTATCAATAATTTCCTGATCGCAGTCGTTCGAGGGCCGCCGTTCAAGTCGCTTGTGGATTGATTTCCTTAAAAAGAATAATGGTTAGTTGTCCTTATTTATTTAAAATAAAAAAATATATTATGAAAGAGCTTGGAAATATTAAAAGAATATAAGTTATAAACCACTGTTCCTAACAAAATAAAAACATAACCACTCACAAAACATACTAAAACCTACCTTAATATTTCAACAGCAATTCCGGAGTGTTCTGCAGATCTTGCTCCTGAGTCTGGTGGCCCTTCAGCAACTGGATTGGGGAGCTGGCTCCCGCATCCTGGCCGCCTTCTTCTTTCCCGGAAAGAGCCACTTTATGATGACCAATGCCATTGTCCGGGAACTGTTGAAACGAGGTCACGAAGTCACCTTCATCACGCCGTTCTCCTTGGCCAAGGAGAAGCTGGGACCGAACTACAGGGAAATTGTGATTCCGCCATATGATTTCTGGCCAGAGAGTAAGAGTAGGCTCAGTAATTCACTAACCAGGTCTTCTAACATTCTGTATCCTTCAGCTAAGGAACTGACCAAGAAGGAAACCGTTCTGGAGATGAGTGATTTGTCCACCTTTACATTCGTCCAGTTGGTCTATATTATGGGTCTTCGGAGCACTGATTTTGCATTCGAGCAGCCGGGCGTTCAGGAATTAATCAATGCCAAGGATAAGGACGGGAAGTACGACTTGCTGCTGGCATCGCAGTTCTACAACGAGGGAGCCCTCATCCTGGGACACCTCTTCCAGATACCCATCATAACCACGTCGTCCTTCGGGTTCGCCAACTTTCACAGCCAGCTGGTGGGCATAGTGTCTCCTTGGTCCTTTGTCCCCCACGCTTTCATGGCCTACACCGATCAGATGACTCTGTGGGAACGCATAGGGAATGTGGCCATGAGTGGGTCCGAAGATCTCATGAGGGAGTTCTCCTACTATCCCAAGCAGGATGCCATTCTCCAGAAGCACTTCTCCAAGTTGCTCGATAGGATTCCGACTGTGAAGGAACTCGAGAGGAATATTTCTGCGATTCTGTTGAACAGTTACATGCCACTGTCATCTTCACGTCCCATTTCCTACAACATGATTCCCGTGGGTGGACTGCACATTCAGCCTCCAAAGGCTCTGCCCGAGGATCTACAGAAATTCCTGGATGGAGCCACCCATGGAGCTATATACTTCAGCCTGGGTAAATATCAAAATACTCTTTTCTCATTAACTACGTTTAAAATGCTAATAACCAACACCATCAGGAACCCAAGTGCGCAGTGCAGATATGCCGGCAGATAAGCTCAAGATATTCCTGGATGTCTTTGGAAGCCTGAAGCAGCGAGTTCTGTGGAAGTTCGAGGATGAGACAATCCCCAATCTTCCTTCCAATGTCAAAGTGCAGAGTTGGTTGCCTCAGGCTGATATCCTGGCTCATCCTAATGTGAAAGTATTCATCGCCCACGGAGGACTCTTGGGCACCCAGGAGGCAGTGTACAATGGCGTTCCGATCCTGGGCATGCCTGTCTACTGTGATCAGCATCTGAACATCAAGCAGAGCAAGAAAGCGGGCTATGCCTTGGGTCTGGATTACCGGACAATCACGGAAAAAGAGCTCAGAGGATCACTGCTTGAGTTGATCGAGAACCCCAAGTACAGGAACAATATGAAGCGGGCATCCAAGGTGTTCCGCGATCGACCCCTCAGCGCCATGGAGACGGCAATGTACTGGATTGAATATGTAATCGAGCACCGAGGAGCTCCCCATCTGGTCTCCGCTGGGGTACAGCTGCCCTGGTACCAGTTCTACCTTCTAGACATCATCGGTCTAGGACTTTTCCTTATCCTTCTGCCAATTCTATTGTTCATCTCCATCTGCCGCAGGAGCTCAAAGTCCATAAAAACTGCAAAGAAGGCCAAGAAGAATTAAAGACAACACATTAAGCTAGTTTTTAAAGTTGTTAAGGCATTTCTTGTTAAAAAAATTGTTTATTAAATGTTATCTACAGAAGAGCCTTAAATATGCATGCGGTATTTTAGGAGACCAAGCCAAGGCTTGATTAGATTAAAAGGCAACCCCGCCATGGGCTTTATCAGCATCCCTATCATTATCTCACTATCAACATAAGTTTCAGAGAAAACATTCCATCCATGCCAATCCGCAGACCTCTGAGAGTTGTCATTTAGAAAGGTCGTTGAGTTTCATACATTTTTAGTGAAAGACTAGTCGGGATTAGAATGGTTTGTTGACTCTCATATATTGTAACTAAGTTACTTGTAACTCCAAATTAAGTATCTTAAGTAATTGATAAGTGAACTAAGTCAAAAAGGTTATTTAAGTTTGCAAAAACCTAAAAAGTTTTTAATTAAATAATATACTGAGTTTTAGTACAAAAATACAAGTTCTGTTAAAGTAATTTTCATTTAAGAAAAGAGAAATTCTCATTAGAAGTTTGTCAGATGCCATATTGAAGACCTCGAATTATTATATAAATTTATATTTTCCAGCTATTTAGGAGTCTTCCGCGCATCTTGCTCCTGAGTCTGGTGGCTCTGCAGCAGCTGGACTTGGGTGCTGGCTCCCGCATCCTCGCGGCCTTCATCTTTCCCGGAAAGAGTCACTTTATGATGACCAATGCCATTATCCGGGAACTGGTAAAGCGAGGGCATGAAGTCACCTTCATCACTCCCTTTTCCTTAGCCAAGGAGCAGCTGGGACCGAACTACAAGGAAATTGTGATTGCGCAGTACAATTTCTGGCCGGAGAGTAAGTCTTATAAAGAATAATACAATTTCAAAATCTAACCGTTATCTTTCAGTCCAAGAGATGACCAACAAGAGTACCATTCTGGAAATGACCGATGTGGACAATCTGACCTTCCTCCGAATTGTCAATGTGATGGGCGTCCACTGCACAGACTTTGCCTTCGAGCAGCCCGAGATTCAGGCTGTAATCAATGCCAACGATAAGGTTGGGAGGTACGATCTCCTGCTGGCGGAGCAGTTCTTCAACGAGGGAGCCCTCATCCTGGGCCACCTCTACCAGATACCCATCATTACCGTCTCGACCTTCGGCTATGCCAACTACCTCAGTCAGTTGTTTGGAGTAATGTCTCCCTGGTCGTATGTTCCCCACGCCTATATGCCCTATACCGATAAGATGACTCTGTGGGAACGTATCGGGAATGTGGCCATCAGTGGCTCCGAAGACCTCATCAGGGAATTCTCCTATTATCCCAAGCAGGATGCCATCCTTAAAAAGCACTTCTCCAAGTTGCTAGACAGAGTTCCCTCCGTTAAGGAGCTGGAGAGAAATATCTCCGTCATTCTGCTAAACAGCTACATGCCTCTGTCATCGCCCAGGCCTATTTCCTACAACATGATTCCCGTGGGTGGACTGCACATTCAGCCCCCAAGGGCTCTACCTGTAGATCTGCAGCAGTTTCTGGATGAAGCCATCCATGGAGCTATATACTTCAGCCTGGGTGAGTGCCAATTTAAATTTTTTTCTGCTAAATTCCTAATAATCATTATCATCAGGCTCCCAAGTGCGCAGTGTCGATATGCCGGCAGATAAGCTCAAGATATTCCTCGATGTCTTTGGCAGCCTGAAGCAGCGAGTTCTGTGGAAGTTCGAGGATGAGACCCTGCCAAATCTTCCAGCCAATGTAAAGGTTCAGAGTTGGTTGCCTCAGGCTGATATCCTGGCCCATCCCAATGTGAAGGTATTCATCGCCCACGGAGGACTCTTCGGCACCCAGGAGGCAGTGCACAATGGAGTTCCGATCCTGGGCATGCCAGTCATGTTCGATCAGCACATGATCATTAATCAAGTCAAGAAGGCGGGCTATGGCTTAAGTGTGGATTACCGAAAGGTCACAAAAGAGGAACTCAACGGATCACTGCTTGAGTTGATTGAGAATCCCAAGTACAGGAACAATATGAAGAGGGCGTCCAAGGTGTTCCGGGATCGACCACTCAGCGCCATGGACACGGCGATGTACTGGATTCACTACGTGATTGGGCATCGTGGGGCTCCCCATCTAGTCTCCGCCGGGGTACAGCTTCCCTGGTACCAGTTCTACCTCCTGGACATCGTCGGTCTAGGGCTTGTCCTTATACTTTTACCAATTCTATTGTTAATCTTTATATGCCGCAGGAGCTCCAAATCAAAGAGGACTCAAAAGCAGAAGGTCAAGAAAAATTAGAAGAAGAGTTATGTTTTAATAATCTTAATAATAAAGTGGATATAAACTTAGAAAAAATTAAACCCTTATTTTTTAGTACTTCTTAGTACTTAGTACTTCTTATATTGAACTGATACCACCTTATCACTTTTGTAACTTTTGCTCTTAGTATTCAAATAGATAACGGCTGACAGACAGTCTCTGGTTATAGTTTTTATAATGTAAGTCATGCTTATTTCTAATAAATCTAGTATAACCTGGGAGAGAGTGATGTTGCGGCATAGTAAAATGTAAGTCATGCTGACTTACCTTAAAGCTACTTTGACTTGGGAGACTGATTTGCGGCTCTCGTGGGTTACTATTACTCCGACGAGATGTCTCCGCCTGCCACTCGGCTCTCTCTCGGCTTTGGCACGAACCTTTTGTCGATTGTCGCTTTTCCGCAATGTCATGGGTTCTCCAGATTCTAGGTCTAGGCCCACATACTATATGGCGATCGAGCTACCTAGAAACCCACTGAAATCTATTTATTATCAACCCTTCGCAGTCGTCGGAGAGTCGTCGTTCGTGTTGGCTGTCGATTGTTCCCCGCTCAGCATCGAAATGGTTTGTTGACTTTGCTGCTCGAATTAATTAAAGATCTCGTGGCTTTCAGAGCTTTCTCTTATTATGAAGCGAAATCAAAGTCAAAGGTTAATAAACTGTGCCAAAAGCTTCAAGTTATTAATAAACAAAAGTGCTACAAAAATTAAAGGGAAAATGTTGCTACCGTTTATCAGTTTTTATTAATAGTTAGGCAGAGATTAGGCCTCCCGTTGAGGGCTGTGAGATAAGATAAGGCCGCCAGATAACACGGGCTATTACTAGGTCCTAAAATCAGATAGGTTACTAGGGTAGGTGGGTTACAATGATAACTTAATGAACTTATACTTGACAGCAATTCCGGAGTGTTCTGCACACCTTACTCCTGAGTCTGGTGGCTCTTCAGCAGCTGGACTTGGGTGCTGGCTCCCGCATCCTCGCGGCCTTCATCTTTCCCGGAAAGAGTCACTTCATGATGACCAATGCCATTATCAGGGAACTGGTGAAGCGAGGGCATGAGGTCACCTTCATCACGCCGTTCTCCTTGGCCAAGGAGAAGCTGGGACCGAACTACATGGAAATTGTGATTCCGCAGTACGATTTCTGGCCGGAGAGTGAGTCTTAATTAAATAAAATTAAATAATATAAATTCAAAGCCCTAATGCTTGATGCTCATTTAGTTAAGGAGATGACCAAGAAGAGCAGCATTCTGGAGATGACCGATGTGGACAATCTGACCTTCCTGCGCATGGTCAATGTGATGGGTGTCCACAGCACAGACTTTGCATTTGAGCAGCCCGAGATTCAGGCAGTGGTCAATGCCAAGGATAAGGTTGGGAAGTACGATCTCCTGCTGGCGGAGCAGTTCTTCAACGAGGGAGCCCTCATCCTGGGCCACCTATATCAGATTCCCATCATCACCGTCTCGACCTTCGGTTATGCCAACTACCTCAGCCAGTTGTTCGGAGTAGTGTCTCCCTGGTCGTATGTTCCCCACGCCTATATGCCTTATACTGACAAGATGACTCTGTGGGAACGCATCGGGAACGTGGCCATTTGCACCGCCGAGGATCTCATGAGGGAGTTCTCCTACTACCCCCGACAAGATGCCATTCTGCAGAAGCACTTCTCCAAGACGCTCGACAGAGTTCCCACCATCAAGGAGCTGGAGAGGAATATCTCCGCCATCCTGCTGAACAGCTACATGCCACTGGCATCGGCCAGACCTGCTTCCTACAACATGATTCCAGTGGGTGGACTGCACATTCAGCCGACCAAGGCGTTGCCGGAGGACCTGAAGCAGTTCCTGGATGGAGCCACTCATGGAGCTATTTACTTCAGTCTGGGTAAACAAACTTCTTCCATAACAGAACTCAATTGCAACAATAAACTATCCTCTCCATTCAACAGGCTCCCAAGTACGAAGTGCCGATCTGCCTCCCGAAAAACTTCAGGTATTCCTCAACGTCTTTGGCAGTCTGAAGCAGCGGGTTCTGTGGAAGTTCGAGGATGAGACCCTGCCCAATCTTCCAGCTAATGTGAAGGTGCAGAGTTGGTTGCCTCAGGCTGATATCCTGGCACATCCCAATGTGAAAGTATTCATCGCCCACGGAGGACTCTTCGGCACCCAGGAGGCGGTGCACAATGGAGTTCCGATCCTGGGCATGCCTGTCTACTGTGATCAGCACCTCAATATCAATCAGGGCAAGAAGGCGGGCTATGCCTTGGGTCTGGACTACAGGAAGGTCACTGAGGAAGAGCTCAGAGGATTGCTGCTGGAGCTGATCGAGAACCCCAAGTACAGGAACAATATGAAGCAGGCATCCAAGGTGTTCCGGGATCGACCCCTCAGCGCCATGGACACGGCGATGTACTGGATTGACTATGTGATCGAGCACAAGGGGGCCCCTCATATAGTCTCCGCTGGCGTCCAGCTGCCCTGGTACCAGTTCTACCTCCTGGACATCGTCGGTCTAGTGCTCTTGGTTATCTTCCTACCAATTTTGCTCCTGATCTCCATCAGCCGCAAAAGTTCCAAGTCCACAAACACACCCAAGAAGAAGGCAAAGAGGAATTAAATTAATAAATAGTACACCTTTTTAGATATTACAATTTTAGTCAGAAGTTAGCAAAGCAATGAGATATTTGCCATGACCACTACCCTCCTTACAAGACATAAAATAGAGAATTAAAAATCTAAACATAAATCTAAAGCCTCAAATTTCTGTGGAAAATAAAAATATATAAGTTTAATAAATGGCATTTCTAATAATTTGGAACATTGGGCTGACATTAAAGCCGCTTGGAACGAAATCACTTCGTCAACATCTAAGAGAAGAGAAGCCTAAAGCATATTTCCTCCGAATCTAAATATTTATAAATAAGTCCAGTTGTGTTAATTAATGTTAAACATAATAGAATAATACGTATATGGCACAATTGCCAATTTCACCACAAAACAAAAAAAAACCGGAATGTTATGTTAGAGATCGTTATACCCATAGATGATTTTGCATTATGTTAATAATATTTCGGAGGCTCGTCAGACTAGTATATAGTATATCGTACCCGGTCAGACTAGAATATAGTATATATTACCCGAAAACTAAAACTAAAACTAAAACTTTTTATTATCACCCGTCTGCAGTCGCTGGATAGTCGTCGTTCGCTTCGGTAGTGGATACTTTTTCTCCTCGTACAAAAGGAAGAATCTAAATCAAAATGGTTTGTTCACTTTTCTGAGAAGAAAATAATTATGTGCGTTCAAGCACTACGGAATTTTTTACTATAAATCAAATGCAGCTAAAAAATAAATAAACAAAAGTGCAAAAAGTCTTAATAGAAAAAGTGTTTCAACGCAGGAAAATAGTTACGCAGAGTTACCCATGCATTTGGAGAATCAATAAAACATATATAGAAAATGCTAGTTTTGTTCAGTAAGTTGTAAGTTAAATGTTTATTTACATAACTGTGGCGAGATATATTCCAGTCCGTTGGAAAATGTAAAAATATATCAAGGGGAAATAAATGTTCTATATTATTTTGCTACCTTCCAATAATAACCTAATTTAATTTATTCCTTTTCACAAAGTGACATTTTCAAACAGACCAAAGTTTTTAGTGCCTTCTTCCGGCCATAATATTTGTCTGCGTATATTAAAAATAGAAGCACTTCTATAATTTATATTTAGGCCTATGCTAATATAATACAAAAACAAGTATTGTCAGTCACAAATTCAAAGTTTAAAATATTTCAATTGCAGCCAGCTTTGTGTTGTTTTCCTGTGTTGTGAACTTATGATTATTTACTTATTTATTACGATTAGACTTCATATTAGCACTTAATACATATGTCTGCAAAGATCGAATGTGTATTTTCTTGTAGCGCCGCGATTGTAGATTTAGTGTGACCCATCGGCGTTTATGTTAAAACACAAGATAGTGTTGCCCGAGGGCTAAGTTAGATCGTCGCAAACTTTTCACAAATAGTGTTGCAAAATACTGTACAAAAGAGTGGCCGGAAGGTATTAAAATCGAATTGATTATGAGTTTTAAAGTTTGAAAATAATTATTATTAATTCAAGTATGTTGCATTTTACAATACAATACATTTTCGAAAAATCTAAGATTAAAACATTTGAATTTCAATATAAGCCTTAGGAGAACTTTTCGTAAGTAAAAGCTAGACCAGGCAGAACAGTGGAGATCTCCGTTGGAGTTCCTTGCATTTATTTGAATCTCGTTGGTCATTCATAATTCCCTACTGTTTCCAACAGCAATTCCGGAGTACTCTGCACATTTTACTCCTGAGCCTGGTGGCTCTTCAGCAACTGCACTTGAGTGTTGGCTCACGCATCCTGGCCACCTTCTTCTTTCCCGCCAAGAGTCACTCCATGATGCATAATGCCATTATCCGGGAACTGGTGAAACGGGGTCATGAGGTCACCTTCATCACCTCGATTTCGATGGCCAAGGAAAATCTGGGACCAAACTACAAGGAAATTCCCATTCCGGCGTACAATTTCTGGCCAGAGAGTAAGTGCGATTAATATAAATAGTTCAAGTGCAAAGCCTAATCACTATTATTTAGTTCAAGAAATGACCAACAAGAGCAGCATTCTGGAGATGACCGATTTGGACAATCTGACATTCCTCCGAATTGTCAATGTGATGGGTGTCCGCAGCACGGACTTTGCCTTCGAGCAGCCTGGGGTTCAGGAGGTGATCAATGCCAAGGACAAAGTGGGGAAGTACGATCTCCTGCTGGCGGAGCAGTTCTTCAACGAGGGAGCCCTCATCCTAGGCCACCTCTATCAGATTCCCATCATCACCGTCTCGACCTTCGGCTATGCCAACTACCTCAGCCAGCTGTTCGGAATCGTCTCTCCCTGGTCATATGTTCCTCACGTCTATTTGCCGTACAGTGACAAGATGACTCTATGGGAACGTATGCATAATGCGGCCTTCAGTGGCATCGAAGACCTTCTGAGGGAGTTCTCCTATTACCCCAAGCAGGATGCCATTCTGAAGAAGCACTTCTCCAAGTTGCTCGATAGAGTTCCCACTGCCAAGGAGCTGGAGAGGAATATCTCCGCCATTCTGCTTAACACCCACATGCCACTCTTCACTCCCAGACCCATTTCCTACAACATGATTCCCGTGGGTGGATTGCACATTCTTCCGCCAAAGGCTTTGCCCGAGAATATCCAAAAGTTGCTGGATGGAGCCACCCATGGAGCTATATACTTTAGTCTGGGTAAGTGTCAATATGGTCAATATGTTATTTTCTTCCAAAATGCTACTAACCTTTATCATCAGGCTCCCAAGTCCAAAGTGCCAATATGTCGCCTGAAAAGCTCAAGATATTCCTGAATGTCTTTCGTAGCCTGAAGCAGCGGGTCCTGTGGAAGTTCGAGAATGAGTCAGTGCGCAATCTTCCAGCCAATGTAAAGGTGCAGAGCTGGTTGCCTCAGGCTGATATCCTGGCTCATCCCAATGTGAAAGTATTCATCAGCCACGGAGGAACAAACGGTGTCATAGAGGCGCTGCACTATGGAGTTCCGATCCTGGGCATGCCGGTGTACAGTGATCAGCACCAGCACGTTCATCAGGGGGAGAAAAAGGGTTATCTCTTGCCTCTGGACTACCGGACAATCACCGAGGAAGAGCTCAGAGGATCACTGCTTGAGCTGCTCGAGAATCCCAAGTACAGGAACAATATGAAGCGGGCATCCAAGGTGTTCCGCGATCGACCCCTCAGCGCCATGGACACGGCGATGTACTGGATTGAACATGTGATTGAGCATCGTGGGGCTCCCCATATGGTCTCCGCTGGTGTATACCTCCCCTGGTACCAGTTCTACCTTCTAGACATCGTGGGTCTAGTGCTTCTGCTTATCCTTTTGCCAATTCTCTTGTTAATCTTCATCTGCCGCCGGAGTTCGAGGTTGCCCAAGGAGAAGACCAAGCAGAGTTAGAACCAAAACTTGTGTGTTTTTATTTAGTTAACAAAAGTGGAGATACAATTAGGTTAGATAGATGCTGGCAATAAATTTTGGATAATTTCGTAATACGTTTCTAAGGCACCAGATAGCTGGCAAAGTAATTGAGAACAAGGCTAGCGAGTAGCGTGCAAAGACCGCTCGCAACTAACTGAACAGGATGCTGAAATGGTCGGGAGAATTAGCTTGGGATCTTCGCTGGGCCCTTCTCTGCCTCGGGTCATCATTCAGAAGCTGCTGGGTGTCTGTGTTTTTAGTGAGTGTGTGCCATGTGTGTGTGTTGTGTGTGAGTTGTGTGAGTGTCGTGTGGGTGTGCGGCGATCTCTACTGGCTTATGACCATGGACTTCTTTACCTTCTTCTCCTTCCGCTCGTGGGTGATGGTCACTTCCTCTGCAAAGGAATAAAAGAGAAAGGATTAAGTTTCTCTTAGGTGTTAGTAAGGTTCAAGGACTTACCCTCGAACTTGGTGGGCAGCTGCTTGATCGTCTCGATGGTCTTGACGTTCTTCTCGCCGGGCTCAATGATCTCCTCCTCGTACTCCTCGATGATCTCCTCCTCGTCGGTCTCATCCGGATTGTTGCTGGGCACCGGGTCATACACAGTCTTCGTTGCCTTCTTCACAATGCCCTCGGCAGTCACCGTGGTGTAGTGGTACTCGGTGCCGCCCTCAATCTTGATGGTCTCCACAGTGGTCACATCACCGGGGTTCTCGGAGGGCACGATCTTCTTGGTGCCAGACTCGGACTTGAGCTTCTTGGTGGTGGTCACGTTCTTGTGCTTCTCAGCATCCTTCAGGGTCTTCTTGTAGGCACGGATCTCCTCCTCGGTGAGCTCCACTTCCTCCTCCTCGTAGACAGTCTTCGAGGTGGTAATGGTCTTGCCCGACTCCAGTTCCGTGGAGTAGGTGTACTCGACGCCGCCGGGCACACGCTTGGAGGCCACCGTGGTGGTGTCGTTCTGGAAGAAGTCGGCGGGTGGTGGCGGAGCCGAGGACTTGGGCTTCTTCTTGGACTTCTTGCTGCCATCGGTGGTGGTGTTCGAGGAGGTATTGGTGATGGCCTTCACGTTCTGCTCCTGCAGCGAGTTCTTGCGCACGGTGCGATTGTTCTCGGTGATCTCGATGTTCTGGGTCTGCGTCACCGACACCCTCCGCTCCGAGGTGGTCGTCGAGTTGGACTGCTGGTCCACCACGTTGCGCTGCTGCTTCTGGACGATGCGGCGCGAGGATTCGGTAGAGTCAGTGGAGTCCACCGATGACTTGCGCGTCACCGTCTTCTTGTTCTTGTTTAGCTTGGCGGCGGTGTTCTCGTCCACCTCGGTGGGCACCGAGTCGTAGAAGGTCTTGGTGCGCATGCTGCGAGTTCCATCCTCATTGATGGTGGTGTACACCTCCTCGTAGCCACCCTCGATGGCGCGGGTGAGCATGGTGGTGCGCTCATCGATGCGGATCTCCTTGCCCAGACGCTTCTGGACGAGCTTCTTGTTCTGCTGCTCCTTCTTCAGATCCTCCTCGCTGACGGGCTTGGGGTCCCAGAAGGTGCGCACCGAGGTCTTCACCGTTCCATTGGGCTGCGGCGTGGTGGTGTGCACCTCGTAGCCTCCTTCGATCAGCTTGTACGTGGTGGTGGCACCCGTCGCCTTGTCGAACTCCTTCTTACCGTCCTCGATGTCCGCGGAGGTCAGTAGCTCTGCGGTGTGTGGATGTGTGTGTATAGTATATACGAGTATATATGGTTTCTATGTGTGATCCCAAGCTGAACCCAAGCAGATCCCAAGCGTGTGCGTGTGTGTTTGCCTCTGGGGGGGGGGGTTACTCTTATTTTCCAAAAGCACTTGGTGGCGGCATAAGTCTAGTATTAGCTTTTTCCTTAAACTAAGCTAAGTCTACGATATTGCTTGGGTTTCCTCTTTAAGGCAGCCTGGCGTTGGGGTTAGTCAAGCGAGTCTTGAACGCTCCGGGGGGGGTCTTTATGCTAGGACTCTAGGTTTTTTAGTTTTGATTAATAATTTTCAAGCCAATTTTTGTCTAACTAATGCTATTATTATAACTTTAAATCCTGTATCTAATTCATTAACTTTTTAAGGCTTTCAAATATTATATTATGAATTTAATATATGTCCTAGACCTCCCCCTTGGACCAAGAGCCGCCTGGCGATGGGGTTACTCAAGCGACTCTTAAGCGGTCCGGGGGGTCTTTGTGCTAGGACTCTAGGTTTTTCTAAGTTTGATTAATAATTTTCAAGCCAATTTTAATCTAACTAATGCTACTTGATAAACTTTAAATCGTGTAACTAATTCCATAATTTTTTAAGGCTTTCAAATATTATATAATAAATTTAAAAATGCCCTAGACCTCCCCCTTGGTCCAAGAGCCGCTGAAAATAAGCTTAATTTTGTACAGCATTCTCGTGTTCGTTGCATACGCTTTTTTTGGTACTCTCGCTGATTCTCCGGATTTCTAGACATGGACAGGTTGGGGCTCGGTCTCCAGTTTGGGTTCCAGCTGTCGGTAATGGTAATTGGGGCGCCACTTGGAGCGACACGCCAGGTGCGGCAGGCAGCTGTAGTGCATCAGCAGGTTCAGTAATTGCTATTTGAGCTTGCGGGCGGACCTCTGTTTGCCGCTCTTGGAGACGCTGACACTGGCGCTGCCGTTTCCGTTTCCGCTTCCAGCTGGCAGCGTGATGTGCTGCGGTTGCGGTTGCGGCTGTGGCTGTGACTGTGGCTTCTCCTGTCGCATCTGTGGAGACTGTTTGGAGGCAGAGGAAGCTGAGGCATTGGAGGATGCGGAAGCGTTAGCCGGCAGTTTGTTAGTTGCGGCTTTGGGATGTGTCTGGTCATTCCTGCTCTCCCTGGCCTTCTCCTTGACCTTCTGCCTCTGGGGAGGATGCAGCAGCTGGCTGGCGGCTTCGCTTAGCAATTGATTATAGCTTAGTGGGTTAGCAGGGTCACTATCGTTATCATTATCTGCAAATGTGGTTTGGGGGTAAGTGGTTTTAATTTATCGCCTGGATAGACACTACTGGTGACTGAGAAGATGCTAGGGATGATGGTGGTGCTCTTGATGACCCGGTTTTCGGAGATGGCTTAAAAGTAAACAACTGAAAAGGGCGAACGACAGAACTTAATCGAACTTAGGGCTAAAATAAAAATGCACATTTAAAAACAGAGTTTCGTAAATTGAAAATTTGTTTGTGTTTGTGTTTTGTTGTTGGTTTTTTTGATTTTTTTAGTTCCTTGTTCTCGAATAAATATTACGACAATATTCTGGCAAAAAATGTAAATTATAACATAAATGGTTTATACGTATAAAGATATAGAAAAGATTTCACAAACAAGCAAACAAACATTATTGCTTTCGATTCGAAGAGGGGCGGGGCACACACACTCCATCCACACACACTCCTGCTACACACACACAGACAACATTTGAGTTTTTCATTTTATACGTTTATATTATTTATTTTTTAAATGGTTTTTCCGCTTCGTTTCTCTGCTCTAGAGTTATTTTATACACACTCTTTGTTCGGGTTTTATTCATACGAAAGAAACATATGTACACTTGGGGGATAAGGGGGAAAAGGAGGGGAAAGGGGGTCAGAGGTCAGTGTATGCTACAATGATTTCCGATGCAGATGAGCTAAAAAGTCATCGCCATAAATCGGTAAACACACACTCGAGACTCGAGACTCGAGGACCGAGACTGGGGCGGGAAAGAGGGCGAAAGTACAAAAATTTTCAATTAAAATACAATGAAGTGTAAAAGTTTGTGGCCGAAGCCAAGTGTGTGTGTGTGTGGTGTGTGTTAGGTGGGGGAGGGGGAAGGGGTCTCAGAAGGGGCTGCTGGCAACTGTGCCAAGTGTGTCGCACACCCGCACACATCACGAGTGAGTGTCGAGAGCAGCGAGTGCAGAAAAAAGTTTAATTTGAAAACTTAATTAAAATTTCTGTGCTTTTTTTTTTCGTGCTCCTCTTTTTAACAAGATTTTGGTGCCATGTGCGTGCTTGTGCCGTCGGGGAGAGGAGAGGAGGGTAGGGTGAAGTGGCGGCAAATAAAAATTGCATTTATGACACTCATGACACTCTGGAGAATTCGGAACCTTAAATTTCAATTAGAGGAGGTCCTTGACATTGACAGCAGCAGCAGGCTTCGAAAAGGGGTATGTTTTCAGGATTCTGTGTGTGTGTTTTGTGTGTTTGTTGTGCGTGTTGTTTTACAACGAAAAGATGTCAACAAAACGACGAATAACGAACGATTTGCATGTGGTTTGTTCTGGTTTGCTTTGTTTTTTGATTTTAGTTTTTGTTTTGTGGTTTCTATGAGCTACCAGTTTGTTCGGTCTCCTTGTCGGTCTTCTTGTCCAGCGTCTGCGAGATTTTCTTCCAGATGTTGTCGAAGGAATCGGCGCCGGAGTAGTCAATCTGTCCGGACTCCCAGCACTGGCGGCGCATCTGGTTCTCGTAGGCCTCCTGCTCCGGCGAGCGCTGCTCACCGATGCGCAGCTGTGACAGGGCTCCGGCCAGGCCCACCTGAAAGCAGGCGATCCCCAGAAGGTTATTTCAATTTCATTTATAATAATAAAAGGTAATAAATCATAGTAGATATGTGTGGGGGGTATTTTTCATGCATTACAACAAATTACAAAGTTAAACAAATTCAACATTTACTACTTCAAGACAGACATTGAGTTGTTAGTTTCGGTGCTCGGTGCGTATGATTAATATGACAACGGAGTGCCATTCGAGGCATAAATCACGCATACGCTGCGTTGGCTGCAAAGCACTCCGGCTGCTTACGTTTGCAACTCGTGTCCCGGCGACCTGCTGGCAGATTACTCTATGCAAAACGGAGGAGGAGTAGCAGGAGTTGGCAATGGAGATGGAGCTGGAGTACATGCAACACACACGGAGAAGGATGAAGTGCCTTTCCCTGCAGCTGAAACTGTTTTTGTATCTGTATCTGATGACGATGATGATGATGGGGATATGAATGCTTGACCAGGTGCCCGGGCAACTAATAATAAATCAACAAACGTGGCCCGTATCCAGGCCACACACACACAACGCTGAACCATGAACCAAGGACCAAGGACCGTGAACAATGAACGATGACCCGAGGCGAGGACGATGACGAGGACTATATGACGATGACAATGACAATTCGTATGCAAAACAGTGACTAGACGGAAACCAGGGCATTACATTATCACTATCACTTGCACTTGCACTGGGCACACCACCATATCCGATGCTGGTTGGGACGTTGGACGTTGAAGGAGGTTACAGGTTGGGCAGGTTCTACACAGAAATAATATTGAATATTCCTCGGATATCGGAGGGGGGACTTGGCATTAGCAGATGTGAAGGATTTTGTATAGATTATTCTAGATTCAAGGTTTTAAAGTTCACAAAAAGATATTAATGATGTATTATACTTTCTTGAACATTGAATTCATTATCCAGACATTAAATACTATATTTTCAGAAGTTTTCCCTTAGCAGAATCTCTTATTTAAATTATTAAATATTTTTAAAGTCTGAAAGCAGGAAATTTACTCAAGAAACAAATATTCCTCTAAAGAGAAGAGAAATTCCAATAAAATCGAAATCTTATCTGAAAATAAAACCTAATCCTGCCTCTTTAAAGGCTATCTTAATACCCCTTTGATCTGATATGCTAATGCCAAGTTCTATAGGATATTAACCCCTGATTATTTCTGTGTAGCCCTCCGCTGGCCAGGATTGATTGATTGCCTTTACCTCAGGCGTCGTTTTGGCTGCAACTTCATGATCTGGTTGGTGGCTTGTCGCATTTTCTACTGTCTGACTATGCACAGGATGATGTGGCGTGGGCGTGGGCGTGTTCTTGGGCGTGGGCGTGGCAGTGGAAGCTGAGGCTGAGGCTGAGGCTGTGGAGGCGTGTTCTGGCGGATGGGCAGTGTGCAGCTCATTGCTATTCACATCTATGGATGCAGACTCTTCGGTGGCAGTGGCAATGGCATTGTGGGACTGAGGTGGAGGAGGAGAAGGAGTGGTGGGTGGGTGGCATGCTTCGTCATGATGCCACTCAGTGGCATGTTCATTAGCAGTCGCATTCCCATTGTCCTGGCTGTGATTGTGTTCTTGCTCGCGCTCCCTTGCCCGCTCCCGCTCCCGCTCCTGCTCCCGCTCGCGCTCCTGTTGCTCCCGCTGCTGCTGTTGCTCCTGCTCCTGCTGCTCCCTCTCCAGATTCTCATAGTAATCTGCCCAAGGATCGCGGAACTGGCGCACATGCAACAGATGGTGGTGCAGCCGCTGCTGCTGGTAGTACTCGAGCTCGTGCTGCTGCTGCTGCCGCTCGCGTTGCTCATCCGCCGCGTATTCGCTTTGCGAGTTGATTAGGTTCAAGCATAGCCACTGACACGATGTTAGATATATAGATAGATATATATAAAGGCACGATAAATGCGATTCGGCAGTAGTCATGGCAATTTTTTTAATATACAGAATGCGCAACATAGGAGAGCAAGAGTTGGAGAATAAGAATGAAAATCAAAAGTAAATCAATTTGAACAAATCAAAAGAAAACAATAAACGACACAAACAAAAAAAAATAAAGAGGGGAAGAGCGGAAAGAACACCCAGAAAAATATATCGAGATAATGCCTAGAAGTTAACTTAATGTTCAAAATATATTTAGAAGAAAAAAGCTTAATAAGTGGACAAATCCATGTAATTTTAAGACTTTAAGTTCAGATGGCTTACTAAAAATTAATTAATAATTTAAGAGAGGCTTCCTTTGCCAAATTAGTTGAAGAAGTAAAGATAGCTGATTTTTATAAAGCCTAATAGCTATTTTCTGGTGCCATTTAAGGGCTTAATTGTGAATTTAATCCATAAACAAAGTGTAAAAGAGTTTTATTCAAGTATTATCTTATTTATTCCCAAGAAAACAAACTATTTTTAAGAGTATTTATCAACAAAATCCCTTGCCTGGCTGCCAAGAATATATATTTAATAAACCTTCCACTTTAAAGTACAATTCCTACTAGATTTTTGTTTAATTTTCTGGTAAATATTTTTCTGGGTGTACAAGAGATGCAGGTGTGTGTGTGTGTGTGCGTTGGTGTTATGGGATATATATCTAATGATTCAGTTGAACATTTTTTCTCTGGCATCATCCCCCTTTTAAGCCCACAAGCCGTCGAATCATCTCCATTCTATGGGATGCCGTGAACCGAAACATTTCCTTGGCTCTGGGCCAAAAATTGATGCAAATTAGAAAAACAGAAAGAAAGTGAAACACCAACACTGAGACGAAACGAAACGTAACACACACACCACACACTCACAGTTGGACAAATATTACAAAAAATACAGAAGAAATAAATTAAAAGAGAGACCCAATTATCCGTCCGTCAGTTGGTACCAAAAAAAAAAAGAGGTTACTCTGGGGCGTGGCTGCTAATCGGTGAAAAATCAACAGAAAATTGCAAAGCGAAACAAAAAAAAAAGAGAAATAAGCAAGAAACTAAGAAAATAATGAAGAATAGACATTTAGAGTGAAGTGAAACGATAACGAGGTCAGCTATCGGCAAGAAATAGCAAACAGATCGAAGCCCGCTTGCGTCGCTGTTATTTACTCGGTTGGATAGATGGATAAATAAATAAATATTTGCGTTATAATTAAGATATTTACACACGAGGGGGGGTTGGGGGTGCAGTGCTCAAGGTCTCTACAGATCTTGTGCGAGATGGTTTGGAGATCTGCAAAGATCTGCTTACCTCTGGAGAGGACGAGGCCCCGCGGGCTATCGCCTCCTCGGGCTCGCTAGTTACGGTTACGGTTCCTGGCTGGGGCTGAGCAATCTTAGCGATTTTAGCATTTAGCGGTTTTGGGGGGTTAAAGAAACGAAGGCAGCGGGCAAAAAACAAGGGGTTAAACAATTGAGTTCTTGGGTTAGCAAGGAGGGAGGTTCAGTCTCAGGGCTGCAAGTCCGGTTAGGAAAGAAGATTCAAGGGCTGGCAGTTCACTCACCATATCGGTGGACAGGGACTGGATCACATTATCACAGAAGATGTTCCACCACAGCTGGATCAGATCCTGGGCATGGGCATACTCCGACGAGACGCTGGCGGTCTTTGTCTCCGAGTTGAACTGAATCAGCCAGGGCTTCAGCTTGCCGGCGAAATGCAAAATCTTTATCTTATCTCTGAACCTGTAATTAAATTGGGTATTATATATAATCCAAAGATAGAGAGTAAGAGTAGATATACTCACTGTTTGAAGGCGGGCAGATAGCAGTAGGAGGCATAGGCCGTCACATTGTAAACGAATGGCAAATGCTTCTTGATGTCCGCCGTCGCCCAGTCGGCGAAGAACTGATTCAGCAGACCCTGGTCGCCGCCATCGAAGCTGCCGTTCTTGACGGCAAACTCTGTGATCTGGCCAAAGGTCTCCACGCTGGGCTTGAACACAAACACGCCGGAGTTGAAGCAGTCCGGCCAGCTGACATCGGGAGCGGCCGACAGTTCCTCGCGCTCGAACAGCTCGTCGCAGTTTTGCAAGACCTAAGGGGAATTTTCCATATTTAAGTTAAGGATAAATTAAGGAACCTTGTAACCAGTTTCAAGGAAACCCACCAGTGTATCCGCATCCAGGAAGACGCACTTCTCGAACTGCACCAGACGCCAGCAGTGCAGCTTTGTGAAGGTCACGCCCAGCTCGGGGCGGGCCAGGAGCGCCAGATTGGCGGCATCCTGTGAGTCCAGCACATTCACCTCCTGGACCACATTGTAGACCTCCTTGAGGCGGTCGCGCATCGCCTGCGAGACGGTGGGCGTGACCAGGACGGCCAGCTGGTGGGCGGTGTTGGCCCGCTTCAGCGAGTGGGCCAGCACCAACGCACCCAGCGAGTACGTGTCATTTGTCGTCAGCGTCACCCAAGCGAAGTCTATTCGATTGGGAGAAAGAGAAGTGCAAATCAAGGGTTAGATTGCATATTATAGGAATCTGGCAGATACAATTACAGCCACTACAGCCACAGCAGCTGCAGATACATTTATTGGTTACAGTTAAATTGCACGTTTCACTGCAGCAGCAGCAGCAGCAGCAGCTGGCAAAGAGAATTCGTTTGGTATTTATTAGTTTCGGATTCAGCAAAAAAATATATATGGATTATAAATAAACAAGCGCTGGCTTGGGTGGCCCCAGCATGGAATTGAATGATGCACACTTGGAGAATGGGTCAAGGAAAAGCTAACTAAGAAACCCATCAATCAGCAGAGATTTAAATCAAGTCAGAATGTTATATAACTAAGTGCAATAAATCTTTTTTGTTCAGGGTGTGGCAAATATTAATGACTAAAGTATACATCATATTACGATTTTAAATAGGAACCATTTAAATTTCAGTTTACGATGGTTAAGATTTTTAAATTTAATAACACACTTCTGATCTTTGATAGTTTATCAAAATTTCTTGAAATATATAAAAGGTGTCTAAAAGTAAGCAATAAAATATAAAAAGACCCCAAATGAATATAAATTGTATGTTTAAAATTGTATAGCATACTTTTCGACCGCATTTCAAGGGATTTCAAATCCGCAAAGGTTCCTGAGGCCTTCCTGTATATTATTATGAAATATAATCAAATTTCTGACTATAAGAACTTGCTTAATTCCGCAGATTTAAATAGAGATGAATTTTTTAGTTTTAGGGTATACTGTACAAAATTTAAGTGCAATTTTCTCCTTTAGACAAATTTTTGACTTAAACAACTTGCTAAATTCCGCAGATTTAAATTGAGATGATTTTCGTTAGCTTTAGAAAATATTATAAATAATTTAAGTACCATTTCATATTTAAATTTCCCACAAATTAATATTCTCTGTGTGTGTGCATAGAGACACACATGTCCAAGTGCGGTGTGTGCGTCAGCACCCACATGCATCCCAATTTCACTTGCTTTGTTAGAGCGCATAAAAACAAAAGAGAAAATATTGCAAAAACAGCGGAAAAAAATCATGAAAGATTGGCAAAAATCGAGCAGAGCAGAGCTGAGCATATTTCAGGCGCGTCCGAACGGGCAATTAGAATTTTGCGTAGTTGGCATTTAGTTCGGGGCGAAAGCTATATAGATAATTAATTATTCATGGCGATGGCTTGGCTTGGCTTATCCTATGTACAATTATATGGGGCGATTATGCGAATTTGTTCAGTGCAGATTTCTCACTCGATGGGTATTAGTTTTGGAATATACATAGTTTATAATCTGGTGGTATCTGGTATCTGTCTGCTTCCCCTGCTTATTGGTAGTAAATTGATTAATATCCATGCAAGATTGCTGTTGTTGAGAATGAAAAGATCATTAGAGTTAAGATAGAGTGAACATACAATTATTTTATTTCCAATTTTGATTATTCACAAGTCAATCGAATTTTGAACAATAAAATTATTATTATTATTATTATTAGGAGTATTAATGCTACGAATTCGGAGAAAATAGTTGGATATAGTATATATACAGGTTCGTGTATATGTGTATATATTCTTTGTACATTTTTGTGTTTTTGTTTTTTCGTTGAACTAACTTTAGTTTAGATTAGAGATTAGGGTAGATTAGATTAGAGTGTCGGTTTACATGGGTTTTGTTGGGGTTTTAGAGAAGCGAACTGAAAAGGAACTGTGAAAGCGCAGGATACAACAAGTAGATGGATAACAACAACTACCTTCTCGCTGATGCGGATACAGATACAGGATGTGTGGATGCGGATACGGATATCCCTGGGATATCTGCGACACAGTGAGCTAATCAGCGGCATTCATAGCTGAGCTGAGCTTGATCTGAAGCTGATCTTGGCCTGATCTTGGTTGGGATTGAGTTCGGCATGATATCGTTATCCTCCGCCATTTGTACAACAAGTGTGTGGTGTGTGTGTTTCAGTGTGGGTGGTGTGTGTTGGGTTGGGTGTGTGTATTTTGTGTTCTTAGTGCGAGTGAAAGACACATCACAGATGCTTTCTTTTCTACTCTGGGTGTGTGTGAAATGAGTCGCTGGGCCTAAAATAAAAATGAAATCATTTACTTTCGGCCGAAAAAGAATGGATTTTATTAACTTTCTGACTTACCGGATGTGTGCAAAAAATGACAACAAAAATAATTCACATAACAATCAAAAAACTTTATGTGGCGGAAAAAACGATGAAGAAACTGAATTTCAGCAGACGTCCAAAATAAATTTGGTGATTTAAACAAAATAAAATAAACAACACTCGGTCTAAATATAATCTCGCAACAACTGTTGAGATTGTCAAAGAAAATGCGTTGCGACGCGACAGTTTCCTTAAAAATATATATGCTCTTAGCGCGTAAACTTAGGAATAAGTAAATTGCCAATTTATGTGACAGCTAATTGTGGGAAAATCCCCCTGAAAAGTAATCTGTTTTTTCTGTCAGTGTTCAAAGAGAGGCTCTCTCTTAAAAATAAATAAGCAGACATGCGTGACAGATAAGAAAAAAATGTTCAAAGTGTTTTTACAAAGCGAAGAAGAGATTTGGGGGTAGTCTTCACATATCACATTCTTAAATTGAAATTTCTGTATACATATAATTTGTACTTTCTTAAAATTAAATAAAATACGGTTTAAACTCCTTTAAAAATAAAAAATACAAGCTAAATATTTTTTTGACAGTGCCTTAAGAGAGCAAAGAACAGTAAGCTTATCTCTAGACTAAAGCTTCCTCTCTCCATCTTTTTCTCTGACACCTCTCTTATTCGGAGAGAGTTTGCGCCTTGGCTTCTGCCTACCCTGCGTACGTGCTTAGCACAATAAAGCTGATAAAGCACCCGGCCAAAAGGGAACGCGCAAAAAGGTCGGGGGGTTAAGCTTTCGGGGTCTGGGTCAAGTGACTGAGCAAATACCCATTGGAGCGCGATGAGACCCGGCCCAGATCAGATTATCGGCCCCAGACACCGAGAGCCCTGAATGGGGTCACCAATTAGATGAATGGACAGCCGAGACCTTGAGGCAGATACCTCGTACCGCGCCCATGACATCCCGGAAACCCGTTTATCATGGTCCCCGATTAAATGAAGCAGGGCACCAATTTGCAGCCGGCGCACAAGACAGAAGGTACAGTCAAACTTGGCTAACTTTGACCAGTCAGGACTTGAAATATAAGGAATACCAAGGTCTCGAGTTACAGAACAGAAGTTCTTATAATTAAATCCATTGATTTAATTATTATCATTATTTTAAACGGCTTTTAATATATTTTAGAATAGTAGCGAGTTAGAGAGTATCGAAGTCAGACTGTATGTACGCAGAATGCATTATTCATAAAGCATAATGGTACATAGTACACATGTATGTACGGGTAGGAAATCGGGGGAACTCATGGCGACACCAACGCACAAATTGGCGAGTGCAAGGCGCTCGGAACAAGTTCTGCGGGAAATCTCTTTCCCTACCGCCTGCTGTGTGTATCTTGTGGATTCCGAGCTTCTCGACTCTCGACTCTTGTATCCGAAAGAGCAGTCCCCTAAAAATAGCACCGCCAATGTGAAGTGAAATGAAATGAGACTGTGTCTGCTGCTGGTAGGCGAAGCGATGCATTGGCTTGGTACAGGCACCACCGCAGCAATTTTAGAAATTGAATCACCACGGATGACAGCCATGGAGCAGGGAGCTGGGAATGGGGACCAGAATGGCAAGATGCTGGAAATCCCTGTGGGCTAAGAATTCAAGGCAGCTGTTGCCTTGGGCGGATGATAAATGCGGGCATAAATCCGTGCAGATTTAATGGGTTTTCTGGCCAGAGAAAGAAAGAGCGAGAGAAATGAGATCTCCCACACAGAAAAAATGTGGAAATTTATTTAAGAACGATGAGCGATCTTTCATTTCTAGAAGCAATTATATTTCATTATTTTGTTTTGCCTTTAATTTAATAATTTTGAAACTGTGCAAACAAGGCTTTGGCTGAACTGCGTCAGCAAACGCTTTCTGATGATAAGGTGAATGCAATTTCCTTAAAAAAGTGATTAATTCATACTGTTCCTTATAAACTAATAGTTATTTAAGGATCACGATTAAAGACTTCAGTTGAAACCCTCTTTACTAATACATATTTTTTAGAAATTGTAGTTTTAATAAACTTACGAATCGAAAAAAATGGAATTGAAGGGTTACGTATGAAAAAAATGGTGATAACAGTGTAGAAAGGTTTGAATTACAAAGTTGATTATAAAAGTTTATGAAATAAAACAGTTGAACCCATAGATCAGCTTAATGATTGAATAGTTTGATTAATTGAACTTAGTAACAGCACTAGCTATTCATTTTAAATAATAAAATATGACAAATTTGAGAAAAATCCCTTAGTTGAGTCAATATTGATCATTAATTTAATTTTGAAATAATATCATTTCAAGAAATGAATTAAATTATGTCTAAATATAGTGTGTTTCAAGTACTAAATCGATATATTTATACTCTAAAAATGTAAAGGACTAAAAATCCTTAAAAAACATGAATAATGTGAAATTAAACATTGATCTTTGAAATATCAAAACTACCCAAGAATGTTAATTGTATTTCATCTAAAAGATTTTAGTGGGCGACGACGACGTCGGCGACACAAGGAATGTTCTCGGGCGTGGAAAACTTTTCGAAAAGTGGTATTTTCGAACAGACAAAAGTTGTTAGCGCCTGTCGCCGGCCATAATTCCACCCAGCTCGTACATATAGACGGATGTTAAAAATAGAAACACATCTATAAATTATTATATGGCTGGCTGGCAAATGGGACGTATAGTATTTAGAGGCTGCTTCAAACATGATCGGATCGACGTCAGGACGTCAGCGAACGCGTGTGAAAATGCCAAGGCGAGCGAAGTGCATCCCACTAATCAAAATCTGAATGGATGCGGAAATCTCGCTGATAAGGGCTATATATAATGATAAGGCTAATGGCGCTAAGGTTTGATTACTGGGTCACCGAAAGAAAGCGCTAAATCAATATAATCAAATCACGCGAATGTCACAACAAAACGCAGCGCCAACATAACGGTAGGCCCACACAGCGCGAGAGAGAGCTCTCTCCCACTCTCCTTGCCAGCCCACCGTATCTCTCTCCTGCTGCTCCCTTTCTGATTCGCTCTTTGAAGGTTATGTGTGTGAGCTTCGCTCGTTATCAGTATTTTTTTCGTGCACATACTTTTCATAAACAAACAAATATGCCAATGCAATGCATGGATCTGTGCTGAAAATGTATTTCGAACTACATTTAAATGGTGCTAGGCGTGAGCAGGGGAGGGTCGGTGGGCTGGGCGGGGAGAGCAGACGCTGGTGAAGGTCAGTAAAGGTCGTCTTCGCCGTCGCTAAACACTCGCGCTCTATGCTCGATTTATAAATACAGTATATAGAATAGTAAGGCTAATGCTTATCGCTATGGTTTTTTATTGGGAATCGCAGCGGAACTCCTTCCCGAAGCGAGTGTTATGAAATGTGAGAGGGGGAGGGGGTGGTTCTTTATTTGTGGGAGTATTATTAGAGCTTTAACTTGGGGCAGGCTCTTTTTTCTTTCGGTTGCAGCCTGCAGCCTTTAGCCATGCATACGCACACACACACGCACACACACTCTCTTTCTGCGTTTGCTTTGCGCTTTTCTTTTATCATTTCTTTATTTGCGGGTTGCAGTTGCAGTGCTCCCCAACTTACTGCTCATTTTGTTAGGGGTTTTCTTGGGGTCTTTTCTTGGATAATTTTTCGATTTAAGCACTCGCGTGGATTTCCGGTGGGTGGTGGTGGGGCGTGCCCGCTGAGCTTTTCACACTGGATTCGAGTACGAGAACGAGGGAACGAGGCGTTTGCGATGCGCCAGCCACGAGCGATGACGAGAATCTGAAGCGGCCGTTCGCTTGCCGTGGGCATAAATGCCTAAATGCCACCGCTGAGCCACCGGCAGCGCAGTCGCCGTCACAGCTCCCCCCACTTCTGGTTTATGTGTATGTGTATGCGCGTGTGAGGGTACATAATGTTCGTGAGTAGGAAGGCGCCAAAGGAATTGTATTTTGCATTCCGCTTGCTTGGATTTCATTTCTGCTTGTGTTTCTGCCTCCGCCTCTGCTTCTTCTTCGCTCGCCGGCTATTGCTGGACCGGCTATAAACGGGCGCGAGAGGGACAGAGACAGCGAGAGAGAGTGCGGTGAGAGAGCACCGGTATGAAAGGTGCGAAAGTCAATGCAAAAGTGGAGGAAGATTGACGTTTGCGAGAGCAATTTAATCAAAAGAGAGCGCAGGAAGAGAGCAACAGGGTTGTCAATGAAAATTTGCACAGCTTTTAATATTTTATCAGGTAAAAACGATTTCTTTTCAATTAGTTAAATAGAAAAAAGGAATTAAGATAAATATCGATAAAGTAAAAACTTATTAATCACTCTCTCTTATTATTAAATAAGCAAAATATTCAAAGATATCTTTACAAACTTCGCACGAATAAAAAATACAAATACTTGAGTTCCTAACTAAAAATAAAATTATATGCTGCATACTTTTGAGAGTAGTTTCGTAGCAGCAGATGCAATTTCCGTTTTGGTACTGCATTATGTAGCATGCTTTTAGGCAGTGCGGAAACTGAACGTTCAAACAAACAAATGCCGATGAGGTTAATTAAATAAATAAAATAAAATACTGTAAAATAACATATTGGAAAGCAAAATTTAGCTTTTTTGCAAGTTAAAGCTTCTAATCAATCCATTTGTTGCTCTCCCCAATTCTTAATTCGCACCATCATAATTAAGCAGTGTTGTAAAGTGAAAAAAATAGTCAATTTCAAGCACTGTTCAAAAGGCGCGTATTTAAATAGTGATAAAAGTACGAATATTTAATTTCCCTTTTATTTAAGCGATTTATTTCAATAAATAATTCAATAAATAATTAAAAAATAATTTAAATACTTTAAATAAAAAATACTTAATCCCATTTAAAAAATGCAATTTTTATTATCATTCGTTATAAATAAACGTGTTCGTTGCAGACTTACGAGTTCTATGTTACTTATTTACATAAACAAGTACCTAAGCGGTGGCATTTGAGCAAGGCATTTCTCATCGATTGCATCTCTCGATTTGTTAGTTTTAGTTTTTGGTGCTTTTTGGTAAAAATATTCATGGCAATTCGCTAGACAGACGGTTGTACTAAAGCTTAACTAAGGCCTTAAACAGTAGATAATAAATAGCTGGCCACTAAGACTAACTAAGCTAACTAACTAACTACAGAGCTATGTTCGGGCAGTATCACAGTGCAGAGGCTCGTCCTCCGGCTTTCGGTTGATGGCGTTTCTGGGCGAGATCACAAACGGCTTGCGTTGCTGGGCGTTTCTCAGGCGTCTTTGGGCCCGTTTCCGGCGGCACCTTATCACGCAAAAGAGCAGAACTGCGAGGGAAAAGCGATAATTTTGGTTAAAAATAAACTGGATAATTAAAAATTATATATTATATTTAAATACATCGGAGAAACTCACCTAAGAGCACAAAGCAGACGCCGCCAAAGCAGCCGGCGGCAAAGAGCCAGAGACTCCGCGTTTCGGCCAACTCGACGCTCGTCTGGCAACTGGCGAACGTCGCCGAGTGGATCGTGCGATTGTAGGGCAGTGGACATTCGCGGATGTCGAGCGCCTCTGAAAATGGAATTGCAAGTTGGTCATATGCCAAAATTAGCGGCTGCTGCATCCGCATCCCTCTTCCTACTTACCCATGCAAATGGGCACGAACTGCGGGTTGGCGCCGAGCATCATGAGATGGTTGGTGACCTGCTGGCATCCGCACTGGCTCAGCTGTGTCTTGGTCAAATCGATGACCCGGAGGTGGCACAGATTGGCCAGGGTGTCGATGTTGAAGTTCTGCAGGGGGTTCATCGAGGCATTTAGTTGCCACAATTCTAAAAATTAATAAATATTAATAGCTCCCTATGATGGTTATTTGCAAAGCTCTGCTTACTTGGCATTATCCCCAGATCGGGCAGCTCCTTGAGCTCACAATTGGCTATGTTGAGGTACTCCAGTGGCGCCCGAATGGGCTTCTCCAGCGCCTGAAGATCGAGCGACACCAGCTCGTTGCTGTCGATGTAGAGATTTCTCAGCCGCGGCAGCTGGAAGAGCTCCAGGGGTATGGTTGTCAGACCATTATTCGACAGATCTATTTCCTGCAAGTGCCGATTAACAAATTAATTAAGAGACATATTCGCTGATTAATTGGTTAATTTGTTGTTACCTGAAGCGAGGTGAGGGGCTCAAAGGTTCCCGGCTCCACCGATAAGATCATGTTCTCATAGAGCATCAGAAACTTGATGTCTGTGTACTTCTGAAACGAGCCACTTTTCAGCTTCCTGATGCGATTGTACGATAGATCCAGAACCTACACAAATTGTCAGGGAATTGCAAGATCATCATTAAATTGGAGAATTGAAAGTTCAGTGAGTTATGAATGGGTTGCGTGTGTAGGCGGAGTGTTCTATGGGTTTATATGGGATTTTTCTTAAGGAAAAAACAAGTAAGGAAGCAAGAAAGCTGTAAGCAAGTTTATTGTCTAATACCTTCATTATTTTATAGGATTTATAGTAGCATATATCTGATTTTTATCAAAGTAACAAGATTTGTATGTCAAAAGTATAAATTACTATGAATATATCTGAAAAATACCACAAAGAAATTACTTTTCTGTTGACTTGGCACTATTATTTTTGCCATGATCGCAATTTCTGTGGGAATGCCCCTCTATATATGGATACATTTATTGTTTGTAGGCAACTTCTTTATTCTTTAATTAAGCCCAATTGAGGCTAACTGTGGCAGCCTTCCTGGCTACAGCCACGATGATGATGAATTAAGTTACGGATCAACCGTTACGGCTGACCCCAGCGATTAGCGATTACTCACCTCCACCGAGGTCTTGAGATTCTGGGGCACCTCCTTGAGGTCCAGATCGTAGCACCGGATACGCAGCAGCTTCTCAATCCGCCCGTACTTGCACTTGCGATCATCCTGCAGGACAAAGGCGGCGGACAGCAGGATCTGGAGGCACACGATGATCGCCGGCAGCTGCCAGTGCAGTTCCATGCTCTGCCAAATAAAATAAGAGGATATATTGGATGTGCTATATGGGGGAACTACATATGTGAGTTTCGGCGCCAACTTGTTTATTTTCTCGACTGCAACTAGAATAATAAACTAAGGCATTTAATCGAGCGGGCATGGGGCGCGTCAAAGCGTTTATTTTCGAATTAGCGATTTACAAGATCAATGCCGACTATCGCTGGGGGTCGCTGGGGGTCCCAAAACTGAAAGCATCCAATCAAGCGAATCTCCCGCACCTTGCAAACCGAATTACGGGCGATCCATTCAAGGCTTCAGCTCGTGTGAGCTGCGTATGAGCGATGCGCATTGCTCACGTTACGTATACGTAATGTACAATCAGTGTCAACTGCAACAAAAGATGATTCCGCATAGCGGCGGAAACAGTTGCAGCCCTACAACAATAATAATAGTAATAGCGACTAGCCCCGAAAAGTAACTGAGTCACTGAGACTCCAATAAATAGATAGATCCGTTCCGGGTGTGTTGTATCTTATCATGGTCTTTATAAACGTACGTACGCCTTTTAATTCAACATCAAACAGGCGGAGAATGGTAGCCATAAATCATATGAAATACATTCCATTAGAATGCTTTTACGGCTCTTTCCAATGTGTCAGAATCGCCGCAATTTGCCAAAAAAACAAAGAAAAAGAATAATGGGAAAAGTCGAAAAATTGGAAATACTATAATCGATTATGGGCCAGAAATAGCCCTGCTATAAAGTGATTTATACCTTCTCCGACATGATCTTGGTCATGGAATGCACTTTTTGGAAACATTCTGAATTGTAAAGGCAAAGGAAATGGTCAGAAACCCATTGTTAGTGTCTCTGTCACGCCCCATTGAAGGGCAATTAGAAAATTGCACGTTTACAGCAACATTTTCGCTGCCTTTGCGTGATTTTTAGATTTTTTTTTGCTTTGTGAAAATGGAAACCCAACCTCATGAGCAATTTCTTGAGTATTGTCATTTTGCATTTGTGACATTCGGGTTAATTGCTGTCGCAGCTGAAGCTTTGTTTCGGGAAATCAAGTGTCACAGTCAGCAGGCCGTCGCTCTGTTTACCCAAACCTTAAATGAATGATGAACGACGCCCATATCCATATCCATTCGCATTGGCAAATCACTATGAGCCCGTCCAAGTGGCGGAAATAAGACGCATTGAGCCCCCTCCCAGCGATAAGATCTCTTTTGGCCAATTACAAAGGCAACGCAGAGCGAGGAACTAATCAATTATGAAGTTAGTAACAATACGTGGGTCATATTAGCTCTGCAAACAATGATTCATGTGCCGCTTTTAGCCGCCATGATTCTCCCTTACTCAGTTTTTTTGGGTATTTTTCCCTGCCAAAGCCCAAAGTGTCTTGGCCTTTGACCAAATATTGTTGCGCTCCACTTGAAAGGCATGTGCTGAGCTGCTGCCCAGGCGCATGCTTTCGCCACCCAGTGTTTTCCACCTTCGACGGTCGTCGGAATCAGCAGAAAAACAAAAGCGAAGCAGAAAATATATCAAACAAAAAAATATTGAAGCTATTTCCACACTCTTTTTGGGTCTGACAGCGACCGCAACAATGGCTATAAATATATTTCATATATTTAAATTAAAATTAAGCAGAAAGCGCGCCCTACCTTATGGAATTTCTATGTCTTCCGCTCTCTCAAAAACATTATTGAAGGGGGCTCAAAATTCAACGAAAAATTGGCCATAAAAAGGGCTAATGTCGGAACGGATCGGATATATAAAGGCAATCTCCCCTCGCTGAATGACTCGATGAGGAATCAGCTTTAGCTTTAGCCTGTTTGGAGGTGGCCTGGCATGGGTCAGAATTTATGCTTTCCACTTTGGCCGCATTTGTTCCAATATTTATTTATATATTAGGCTCAATCAAGCGGCTGTTGCCGCAGACCAGACAAACAATGGAACATGCATGCGAATGGGGTGGCAGAAATGGGTTACGGATCGGAACGGCGGCAACTCGCACCTCCCACCTCTCCGGGAAGCGGGATCCGTGATCCATACGGATGCCTGCCCTGCCTTCTCCGATATGATAAATATGACGACGAGGGATTATTTATCTGCTCGCGGGGCCAAGCGATTATGGGGATAACCGAACACTACAAAAATATCGACAAAGCCCCCCGTAAAAAATGGCCGAGAAAAAAGTCTCGAAATTAGTATCAAATATTTTAATAACATTCTAAACATTTGTGAATGGATTTATGTGCTCTTGTGATAGTTCCTGTCACACATTGTGGGCGTAGCAGCAGCAGGCACCCTCTCTTACATATATGTATATTATCGGGTATAGTATATCTTTCGGCGGGGCCCTGCCCCTCCCCTCCTCAACAGGTGTGTGATCCATGGGGCCCCAAGATTTATTCACATTTCTCTCGAGCTCTCGAGCACGTTGAAGATTTATCTGTTTGGACTTTTCTGTGATTTCAGTGATTCTGTGATGATGAAACATGGCCCGTGACAACTTTTACTATCAGTAGATCTTGGTTACCATTTTTTTGATTAACCAGAACTCCGCCTTGAGTAATAGGACCATATATTCCGTTATCAGAACATGTCAAGAGGGGTCTTATCAGCTTTGTTCCCCTTTCCGCTGTAAGGTTCTTTCAAAATTATTAAGAACAAAAAAGAATTTAATTGAAACGGCAATAACAGACACGGAAAGAATGGTGGAGCAGTGGAAAAAAAGCGTTGTTCATTTATTTCAATTAAACACAATCAAGAAAGCATTCAGTCCCCCGAGAGGGAATGGAACGTTACCCCTAAAGCAAAAAAAAAAACAAAAGATTCCAATGGAATGGTGGAGCCCTAAGCTACCGTTACATTTGCGAGTAACTGGAATATGATATTGGAATGTCGTGGAAAAATAGAGTTTATTTGGTTTAGAACCTGGAGTATCTCTTTGATAAATAGGGGATTTTCTTTCTTTAAACAACTAGCTTACTTTGTAGACTTTTCATCTTTTCTTTTTCTGGAACATTCACTGTAAAGATTAGTCTTTCCCTCTTGATAAGCAGGTGTTCTGGACGAGAGTTAATTACTCTATAAACACAGTCATACTTTTCAACCTGGATTTTGTGTACATACTCTCTGTGCTTGGTACTTATTTTTCCCTGGATTTGTACTTGGCACTGCCTTGCTCTATAACTTTTATTCCAAGATATGCTTCGGTTTATGTATACAGAAAGCCTCCAATTGTCGCTAATTGAAATCAATTTAAGTTGGACTCTATCGCATTATGCTGTGGAGGAGCAAGAGAGTGACTCTTTTGGATCTTACAGAGACTGGGGCACTGCGAGCATTTCAATGCTAACTTAACTGATTAGAAAATGTAATATAGCGAGTGGCCAGACCCAGCTGTTGTGCAATCTAGTTGTAATGTATTATTATGGGGTTCCATTGATGATAACCCGCCAGACCCCGAAAAACCACTACTTGAAGGGGGAACAGAGAAGCTATAGAGGAAAATGTAGACTCAAAACCGACTTACCGCTTAGGTATTCCCTCTGTTCTTCAGGTATAATCCCATTTATAGTTGGAGTGGATAATCCTTAGGCAGGCACAGGATCATTATTTCACTTAACAGACTTCACTTCACAGGAAACTTGGGTGGGACTTATTAAATTTCTTTGATAGATCTTTTTCTTTTGAAATTTATTTTGTGATCTTAAAACTATATATATTTTTTATGATCACTTTAAAGTAGAGATAGAAAGATATTTCATTTATTTTATTTATATATTCCGAATTAGTTGAATCTTTATTATTTGTTTTGTATTATTTTTTGTGTAAAACTATGATATTTTTTTAGTGATCACTTTAAAGTAGGGATAGAGAGATATTTCCTTTAATTTATTTCTATATTTCGTATTTTTCGGATTTATATTATTTGTTTTGATTTATTTTGGTGTTCTTTTAAGTAAAATTATGATATTTTTTGGGATCACTTGCAAGTAGTATTATTTACTCCGGATAAGAGCTATAGCGAGCGTTACGGAGCGTGCACGTTAGCCGGAACCGTTCAATTCAACCGCAGACATGGAATTGAAACGAACGCCGAGATCGGTTCAGTATTTCGGACTCCGACGATCGCCGACCGCCGAGCACTGGCACCGAAAAACTCTGATAAAGCAAGCACAGAGGCGTTTACACACACATAGCTGGCAGTGCTGCAGCGGGAAAACTCAATGGAAACTCGGGAAAGAGAGAGCTCTCTCTCTCCGATTACCCTCTCGTTGCTGCCGTGATAACAGCAATGGAAACTGAAAATTGAGCTGTCTTTCGGGATTTTTGGACAGCTCGAGTGTGGATATTTCCGATTTAGCTGGCCACTCATCCAATTAGCAAACAAACGATAATCGAAATCGATCTCCTAATAAAAACCGCACGAAAAACAAGTGTAAATATGTAGGGAATGTTATGTGTCAAGCTACTAAGTGATGAGTGATACGATGATACCCAGAAACGAGGGCTTAAGACAGGCCATAAATGTGTTCTTATCGGAAGAACCTTCCCCTTGATAAGCCAAGATCTCTCATGTCGGCCAGACTTTTCCTGAGTTCCCATAAATCCCATAAAATCCCAAGTGACGAGACCACTAATTGCTACCTGGCACTGGCTCGCACTTCAGGTAGAACTCCAGGTAATAAATAATATCACTTTGCTTCCATCGTATTTATTATATTTTTGTTTGTTCACAACATGAAAAAGAATCGGTAGAAAAATATGACATCGTGAGTAAAGGTTTTAATATATATATAAACCCATATTCCATTAGTTTCCTTTTAGTCTTCGCTTTGCAATGTTCTTTCCTTTTGTTAAGATAAATGTTTAGAAGTAAAAATGATAAACAAAGGTCGAAATAATTCAGATAATTAATCGAAAAAACGGGGGTAGAGTAAAGGGTAAAATGAGGTTAGGGGAAAATAAATAATTCTGTCGGAGGTTCGATATTCTCTCCACTTCTCTCTTCGTTGATTATGTAAAATATAGTTCTTTACACAAGGTTGAGCAATCATATAAATAGAAATCCTTCGTCCTTCGCCGTATTTGGCAGCATCTAACATCCTTCCGTTAGTGCGAATTTTCTCTAGTTTTCACATTTTTTTTGTTACAGTTTTTCTTAACGCGTTTTTCGTTTGTTTTTTATACATTTTCTTGGTGATTTTTTCGTTTTTTTTGTTCGTTTTTCGTTATATGTTTTTTGTTTTTTTGTTTGGTGATAATATGGTTTTCCGTTTTATGTTTTCCGTATTGATCTCTCTGTGGATCTGCGTTGGTTAATTAAAAGTAAAGCATTCATCTGGGTTTTCCATGAAAAATCAATGAAGCTTCTTGGCTAATCAAAAATAAACCGTTCTCCTCCGTGGGTTGATCAAGTTGAACTCGGTTAACTTGCTCGATAATACAGCTAATCACAATCTGCCGCCTGGAGCAACTCCTTCGGATCCAATCAGGGCTCCTCCTGGAGGCGCTGCAGCTTCTCGCTGATGTTCGAGCTCTGGTAGAAGAGGCGCACCACGTTGGTGGTGCCGTTGGGCTTGGTGGCCAGTATCTCCACCTGGAATGTCTCGGAGAAGCGCGTATCGATGAACGTCTGCAGCTGGGCCAAATCGCACTTGGCCATGGTGGCCGCCTCCAGCTCGCAGTGCTTGCTGTAGCGCCCCGTCTTGGCCAGCTCCTCGGGCAGCTGGCGGAACTGCTGTGTGACCGCGTTGTTGCCAAAGTCTATGAAGTGCACCTCGCACTTGCCGCCGTCCAGGACCTTGAGGATCTCGGCGCGATAGAAGACCTCGTCCTCGGGGAACTGGGCCACGCACAGGGCGCCCTCTTTAAGGTCACTGAAAACGGGCCACTCCTGCTCTGCGTCCAGCAACTTATCCGTCATCTTCTCCAGCTCTGGCACCTCGCTCTCCATCTGCACGTAGAAGGAGGTGGGCCCGTCGTACTGCACCACAAAGCAGTTGTGCAGCTCCGCCTCCAGGGGCTTCTGTACTCCCGCCACCGTGCTGACCAGCTCCTGGGCAAAGTCCTTGTAGTTGATGCGCAGCTCGGCCCAGAGAGGCTTCGTTTCATCCTCCTGCTGCGTGGTGGTTATCTGGTAGACCTCGCCAAAGTGCTGCTCCAGCAGGGCGGCAAAGGCCTCCTCCAGCTTCGCATCGGACACAAATGGAGGGAGTTCCCTCAGCTGGCAGTGCAGGGCCAGAGGCGCTATCTGCGCGATGCCCTGGGGCAGCTTCCAGATCTCTGGCACGGTAAGGGTGTTGCCATAGTCCATTAAAAAGACCTCGTAGCCCTTGTGATCCTCCCGGGCGGCCTTGACGGTGCAGCGATAGTAGCAGGCATCCTCCTGCGAGTAGCAAATCCCCTGGGAGTCCCTGGGCGGAGCCTCGAACAGCTGCAGTTGCTCCTTACTCAGAGACCTCAAAGTCTTGACAATTACATCCAGGTCCGCCGAGTTGGTCTTCAGCTGGACGTAGAAGCTCTTGGGCGAGCTGCCGTGCGAGATCACGCACTCCGAGTTCTCGTTCCGCTTCTGAATCAGCGTCAGCTCCGCCTCCAGCACCTTCTGCAGCTGCTCGTGGATGTTTAGCGCCTTCTTGTCGTTGGAGGTCAGCCTGACCACCGGGGGACTGGCCGACTTGTCCACAAACTCCACCACCACATCGCCGTTGCAGCAGTCCAGCAGCGCATCCAGGGTCTGCAGGGTGACGACCTTGTTCTTGTGGAAATCCGCACAGGGCTCCAGGCTGCACACCTCGGCCACGGCCGGAATGGTCTTGAACTCCTCGGGCATCTCGTACAGCTTGTCCACCACCGCAGGTTCGCCAAAGTCTATCCAGACGACACGGTACTTGCCCTCATCGAGAACCTCCACGATGCGAACGCGGCAGAACTCCTTGCTCTCGGGGAACAGGGCCACCACCACCTCGTCCAGCTGTCCCTGCTTCTTCTCCTTGAGGGAGCCATCGTTGAGCTTCTCGTTGATGATGTCCAGCAAGGCCTCCTTGTCGCCGAACTGCAGGTACAGCTGGAAGGGGCTCTCCACGTGGGTGATGATAGCTTTGGTTTTGACGGAGGAGCCCTCGGTGAGCGACTCCTTGCTCAGGGCCTTGGGCTCCTTGCGGGGACACAGCGGCAGCAGGCGCTCGTTGATGTCCTCGCCATCTAATAAGAGTTGTATGGTGACCTGATCCTGGCCGGGCTTCACCAGCTGCGTGGTGAACACCGGCTCTCCCTCGCCCGTCAGCTCGGTGAACTTGGCCTCCGCCTCCGGGGACCAGGATAAATAGGCCTCTGGCAGCTGCAGCGAGCACTTCTTGGAGAGGCTGGGCAGGCTGGCAATCTCCTCGGAGAGCAGCAGGCACTGGGAAGTGCTGGACCTGTTGCCATAGTCAATAAACAGAACCTCATAGCGGGCATCCGGCAGTTGCTTCAAAAGCTGAGCGCGATACCACAGCTCGTCGTCCTCGAAGAGGGCGGCCACAATGGCGCCCTTCTCGAAGCGCTCCAGCGGCTTCAGCTTCTTCTTCTCGTCCCTCAGGAACATCTCGATCAGCTCCAAGGCCTTCGAATCCCGCTCCAGCTGGATGTAAAAGTCGGAAACTCCATTCACATGCGAGATGTAGCAGGTGCAGCCACTGTTGACATACTCCAGGGGCTTGGCAAAGCCATCGGCTATGAGCCTCTTGGCCACGTCCTCGCCCTCGATGAACAGGTTCACATAGCTCACCGTGTGGTGATCCCCCTGGGTGAGGTACTCGTAGCGCAGGTTCTTGGTGTACGACTCGTTGAAGATCCCGTTCGCAGCGTCCACCCAGTCGGCGGTGCTCTTGGGGCTGATGGGCAGGGCGCAGGGCAGGCACAGGGGCTCGATGTGCGACCACATGCTCTCTTTGACATCAGAGGTGTCCGAGACGCAGTCCGTGTTGCCAAAGTCCACGAAGAGGAGGACCATCAGCTCGGCATCGATGATCTTGGCGCGATACCAGTTCTTGTCCACGGAGTACAGCGAGATGCAGTCGGCGCCATTCACCACGTTCTGAAGTTGGGGCAGCGAGGGCGACACTATCTGGAGGTTCTCCTGCAGGCGATGCAGCTCGGGCAGCTGGTCCACGGGATGCACGAAGAAGTGGGCCGGGTTGTCGCAGTGACTGAGCACCGCCTTCTCCATATCCTTGTAGGGATCCTCCTCGGGGGGAGGGAGCTTTGGCTCAGGCTGGGGCTCTGGTTCGGGTTCTACCTTGACCTCTATCTTGGCTTTGGGTTCCTCTACAGCCACAACTGGCACAGGAGTGACTGGCTTTGGCTCCACTGGCACTGGTGTGGGAGCCTTGACAGGAGCAGGAGCTGTCGCCTGCTTCGCCTTCTTGGGCTCCCTTTCCTTGTCGCTCTGCTGCTTCTTCTTGGGCGAGTTCGACTTGCTGCCGCGTCCCTTTTCCTCCTCATCATCCAAGGTCAGGTCCACTGTCTCAATGTACTCGTAGATGCGCGACTTGCCCTTGTCTAGCTGCTTGCGCATGTACTCCAGATCCCTCCCAGAGATGAGCTTCTCCGCCTTCAGCAACTCCGCCACGCTCTCATTGCTCTCCGTAACAACATCCGCGATGAGGTGATTGCGACGCACCTCGAGGGCTTTAATAGTGACCACAGTACCCTCCAGCAGCTCAGCCAGACGCGTTTGCAGCTTGGCGGGGTCGTGGTTGGGCCGACCAATGGGTAGATTCACCTCAATGGCAAAGCCACTGGCGTTCTCGTAGAACTTATCGTCCAGGACACGGATATTGTCCCGCTTCACCTCCTCCGTGTTGCCATAATCAATGTAAAAGACCTCGGTGCGGGGTGCGGATGAATCTCTGCCAGAGATGCGAGCTCGGTACCAGTTGCCATCGAAGCAGCGAGCGGCACAGATCTGGCCAGCTTCGTATTTTCTTAGGGGTTCACCTGGAGAGGGATATAATATATATTAGTTAGTAATTAAGTTAGTATCTAAGCGGGTTTACTTACCCTTTTTCTCGTAGTGCTCGTACATCTCATCCAGCTGAGTGCTTAAGGCATGCTCGGTGGCCAGGGGCTGCACGAAAATGCGGTAGGGCTTGGCTGTGTGAGCCACTAGGCCCTGGAAGGAGCTCAACACCACGGGATGCTGGCAGACAAAGGCCTTGCGATCCTCCTTGAACAGAGGCATTACAGGTCGCAGGTGAATGCTGTTTTGGAGAGAAGGAAATACAAGAATTAAAGCCTTATGAATCCTTCATTTAATATAATTTAGCAAAGCCCACTTACATATTATTCTCGCACACATTCTTGACATTAAAGGCAAAGGACTTGCCCTCGTAGAACTCCTTGAAGCGCCTGGCCAAATCCGGGTTGGACTTGACGAACTTGGCATCGTCATAGCTGCACATGAAGTTCACACGGTCGCAGTAGTCCAGCTGGACCTTGAAGTTGGTCATGTCCCGTATAAAGCTGAACTTGCCGCGGATCTGTTGGCCCGCCAAAAGGCTGACACGGACCTCTGCAAAGGGAAAACGAAGAAGTATTTGTAAGTATTTAATATTAAACTAGATCTAGAGTTCCTACCTGGAGCCACCTCCGTGAGGAACTCCGCCTTGATCAGCGTCTTCTGCAGCGAAACTCCATTCACCAGTATGTTAATGGTGTAGGTGCATCCCTGGTTGTGGTTACCCCTCTCCTTGGACAGGAACTCGCACTCCACCTTGGCATTGACCGGCACATACTTCTCCATGCGATCAACTATATAAAGTGGATCGTAGTTGGTCAGCACGCTGTGGAAGGTGCAGCGGTAGGCCAGGCAGGGGGGCTCCGCAAAGCGCTGCTCCAGCTGCCACACATCCTCCGAGGTCACAGTGATCAGGCTGCCCGTGTCCACGCAAAACACGCGATACTTGCGCATCATGTGATTGCAGGCTGTGACAGAGGCGCGCAGGAAGGCGTTATCCTTGCGCTGGCGCACCACCACCGAGGAGCCCGCCTTCAGCTGCAGCGGCTGATGCTGCTTCTGGCGGTAGAACTGACGCATGTCGCGCAGCACCTGGTCGTACTTCGAGGCCATGCTCTTGGGCACCACGTAGAACTGGAAGGGCGAGACCCACCAGGAGAGACTGGCCGCCTCCTGGCTGGGCGTCTTGAGCTCCTGCAGCCCATACGGCTTGTCCAGGGGCACGTACTTCTCCGGCTTCGAGTCGGAGGTGGAGGTGGAGGAGGCAGCATCGCTCTCCACGCCGCTGGAACGCTTCGAGCTGATGGCAGTGCCGTCCAGGGTGGACTTCTGGCGCTGCGGCTTCTGGGCAAAGCCCTGTGGGGCGTTCTGCGAGCGCTGGTTCTTCTCTTGAGTCTTGCGAGGTGAGTCATTGTTGCTGAAGCGACTGCAAAGGGAAGGTTAGGGGGTATGAAATCCCTTTTATATTAGGAACTCACGTATTTTTGTTCGCCTCCTGCTTGCCATTCTGCAGGCGTCCGTTCTGCTGGCGGTTGCCCTTCCTGGGCGAGCTCATGCCGCTGGTGTAGCTGCCCGTGCTCTGGGTGTCGAAGCTGGAGTCCAGCTGGCGATCGAATCTCTGCACCTGCTGCTGCTGCTGCTGTTGCTGGCGCCTGCTGTCCTTGGAGCCCGCCGAAGTGGAGCTGCGCTTGTCCCAGTCGCCAGAGCTCTTGCTTCCCTTGCCAGACTGTGGTGAGTCCAGTACACCTTCCTTGTGCTGATGCTTCTGCTTCTCCCTATCCTTATCCTTCGACTCAATCTCCACAATGCTCGTAGAGTTCAGCACGTGACTCTTGTCCAGCTCCGAGGAAGCCAGCGACTCCGAGTGCGCCGTGATCGAATTAAAATGTCCCTTCTCCAGCGACAGATACTGCTCGAAGGGCATGGACAGCTTGTACAGCTTCTTCATCACATTCAGGTTCTTGGCCAGCAGATTCACCACATTGAGGCCGTCGGGCTCGATGCGGAAGATGCGCACGCCAAAGGTGCGGCGCTGGATGTTCGAGTCCTCGGCCAGCATCTCGAACTGGTCGGTGATCTTGTCCTTGCTCAGCTCGCTGTTCTCGAAGCCTTTGAGGCAACACTTGACCGCCTGGCGCGGCATCACCAGGTGCTTGTCGGCAATGTGGCCGATGCAGTGGCGCTTCACGGTCTGCTCGTAGCCAAAGTCCACGTGGCGCACGATCACAGTGTCGTCCACGCGCAGGATCTCGGCACGGTACCACTCCTGGTCGCAACGCACCATGCAGGGGGCGCCCAGTATGAGATTCTCGGGCACCTTTTGGTTGGCATTGTAGTAGGAGAACATCTCATCCATCAGCTGGCCAAACTTCTCCACATTGGCCACCTTTTGGACGTAGAAGTTGCTGGGCGAGTCAATGTAGCGGATTTCCACAGGATCGTCGTTCTGCAGGGGCTCTGCTTTGGTGTAGGACTGCCGCGAGTTCTTCATCTTCCGCAGGACCTCAAGCATGTTGGTGCCCTGAAGGGGATTAGAAATTAGAGGATTTCTCTCTCTCGTAAGGAGAACTACTCACATTCTGATTGAGGTGGCAGGTCTGCATGGCTCCCACGCTCTCCGGCGCCTGCACAGTCAGCTGGAAGGTCATGTACAGTGACAGCTCCTTGAAGACCCGCTTCATGCTCTCGTCAATGGGCTCGATCTCCTTGGTGCCAGCCAAGGTGAACCGGTACGCAAAAGGCTTGATCTCCAGCAGCTCCGGGGGTATCTGGTACAGGTCGCTGATCAGCAGCAGCGCCGAGTTGCCATAGTCCACGTAGACCACGCGGAAGCGCTGCCCAATAATCCCACTGACCAAAGCGCGATAGAGATTACCATCCTCTGCAAAGCGGGCCACGCAGGCCGTGCCTATCTCCGGGGCCTGCGACAGCGGCTTCAGATGCGTCCGCTCGATCTGGCCCATCATGGCGGTGAGGTCATTGGAGCTGCTCTTGAGTTGGACCCAGAACAGGTGCGCTCCGTTCTCCACGTAGCTCATGTACACGTCGTAGGTGAGGCCCACTGTCAAGCTGGTGGTCCTAAAGGCCGGAATGGCGCGTGGCTGGACCCGCGCGGGCGTTGGCGGCGGGGTAAAGCGTGCGGGGGCATAGCCCATCGGAGCATAGTTAACCATCTGGTTACTAAAGGGAACTAATGTCTTCGTTGCCGGCTGATTCAGCCGGACATTGTAGTAATTGTAAAGTGATCGGGGCGTTGCCTTGGGCACATAGGGTTGGCCAGCCGGCTGGGCGGGCTGGTAATTGGCACGATTATAAGGATTGGCCGGCTTCTGAGTATTGGCCGGCATCTGTACATTTGTCTGCAAGTATATCGAGTTACCATATCAATTCCGTTAGCAAGAAACCCACTGAATCATACCACATTGGCGAGCGGCACCTGTTTGGGCGCATACTCGGTTGCCTCCACATTCAGCGGCCTGGGCGGTGAGGTCACCTGCACCGAGCGCTGGGCCTCCAGGCGGGCGGACAGGGATCGGCGCGAGGCTAGCTGCTCCCGCGCTATGTCCGTGGGCGACATCGCATTGCTGTGTATGACGTTGTTGTTGTGCTCCGCGAGGGGGGAGTGAGGGGCATCCTTCCACAGCTTGCGGCAGTGGTCGAGCATGAGCTGCTTGGACACCGGAGCACCGATCTGGCGCTGCTGCACCAGGAACTCGTCCAGCTGAAAGTCCTTCCAGCGCAGGCTGGCAAACTTCTGGCCGCATATCTGCGTGGCATCGACGGCCAGGTGAACGGTCTGGTTGACTATCAGCTGGCTGACCACGGCCAGGTCGGCCTTGTCCCACTCGTTGCAGATGCCGAGGACTATGTACTGCGAGCAGAGCAGCGGAATGTTCTGCATGAGCTTTGGCGTCTTGGGGAAAATCAACTGGGGAGGAAATCGAGTTGAATATAATGCCTAAAGCAGTCTCCTTTACTCACATCTTGGCCCTTGACCGTGCGCTTGAAGCCATAGTCCAAGAACTCAATCTCTGTGCGCATCAGCTGGACCTCGAGCTCCGCGGAGATCACGCGTACCCGCATGTAGTCCACGTCGCCGGGAGCAGGCCCGTTTGTCCGCTTGTAGGCGCAGATGACGCCGGGCACGAGCAGGGCCTGCTGGCGCTCCACGCTCCAGCTGGGCTCGATGCCAAAGCAGGCGGGCAGGATCTGCTCGATGCCCTTGCTGACGAGGATGGCGGCATCACGGTTCACCTGGCCGTAGACCTTCAGGTACGGGCCCACGTGGTCCAGGTGCGTGATGTACAGGTCCAGTTTGGAGGCGCCGCCATTTGGCGATTGTCCATTCATGACTGGGTGTTATGGTTCGCTGGAATCGAGGAATTTTTTGAGAAAATCGCACACTTACAGGAATCTCAGGCGACGCCAGCACAAACACACGCACAAGCATAGCGTTGCACTCTTCTTTCGAAGAGGAACCGTTAGTCCGAAATAACGGATATTTGGCAGCCCTGGAATGTAACTGACCAATCCTGCACGCTGTGTGTGTGTGTGTGTGCGCTTTTGCGAAAGTTTGCCAATTTTCTTTCTTATTAAGACGAAAAGTAATTAAAACATTCCAATTCCACTTACGTCTTGTCGTCTTCGTTGTCCAGATTCAAAGCGAAACTCTGAAAAAACGCCCTGCCCGCCGCCAGGTGCCCCACTTCTTCTCTATATATCTCTCTCTGTCTGTCTGTGTCTCTGTGTTTTCCCTGTTATTTAATTCTATTTGCTGCTCGGCTTACGGAATTGGACGGCGATTTTGGGGGTAAAAAGTGGCACAGTTCTTAATGGCTGGGCCGCGGGCTCTTTTCGGTTTACTTTTAGTGGAAGAAAGTCTTGCGAGTGATTAGAAATCGCGATGCACACACACACCTCTCCCCTGCCGTTCCACGACTGTGCAGGTGCTTTGGTGCAGCGATACAGTTTCTGTTTCCTATTGGGGGTTTCGGTATTCAGTCTTTTAAATTTCCAGGTGCGCCCGCTCAGCAAGCCCTCTCGTTAACTCTGATTCGTAGGTCGGAAAAAGCAATAAATCAGCGCGAAATGAATTAAATCGGAAAGTATCACCCAACTTTTCCACTCGACAACGAAGACTAGAGCTGCCAACTTGGCTGGTTTCCGGCCTGGATGGGCTTTTGGAATTTTTTCAAAAATACCAAACGAAAATATGAACAAATCGAGGCATTTTGGATTTTTTGAACGACGGCCACACTATTTTTCAAAAATTACGTCATTTTACAGAAATTTATCGAAAAATGCTATCGAAGTGTGACCGTTCGCTGTTACCATAACGTGGCAGCGCTGGTTATTGGCGCTTTAATTCAAAATGTTCACTAAGGAAATGTAATATAACATAAATTTATTTAACTCCAATAAAACGAAACCACTTTGTGTGTGTATGTATATAGCCAAGCCATTTTTATATATATTTTTCTTACACTTTTGATTACAGTTTACAGCTTACAGGTTACAGCTAAAATGATTGCATTCGAAATTGTTTCGCTTCGATTCGACTTTATGCGCATCTATGTATATATTTTGCTAAGAATCAATCTCTTTTAAATAGTATTGGGGATTAGGCATTACTCGTTATTCGTTAATTATTTAATTCGCTCTTCCGCGCTCTCCCGCTCCCGTTCAGATCCATTTGTAAGGCTCTCGTCCCAAGGCAACCCGAGGCTCCAGCGTCGGAACTCAATCTTGAATCTAATTAAATTTGAATTTCAAAGAGAGATTATTTCGCAATTGCTAAGCTAAGAGCTAATCGGGCGATAAATACAGCAGCGAATTATTAGAATATATCAATTTCAACGACAATTACGAGTTACAAGTTACAAATTACAAATTACAGACGAATGCAATTAACTCAACGATTAAAACTGAAACAAAGGCAAGCACAGAAGCAGCAGCACTTGGCGGTGGACGACAATTAACACATGCACCACCTACACGGACAGCATCTGCGATCTGTTCCAACAGTTTGCGTAACAACTAAAACACTAGGAGTAAGCTTTAATATCTAACCAGCACCCAGCACCCCGTGGCGTCGTCCCGCCGGAAGTAGCGCGGCCGATTGTCCCTGAAGACGGTGACGGCGGGGAACTGGTTCTCCTGGATGAACTTGATGGTGGCACGCGTCTGCAAGGGGGTTTAAAAAGATCCCATAAAATAAATGTTTCATGTAGCCAGCGGGGGATTCACACACTCACCTGGGGCGCAAAGTGAGGCGGCTCGACGTCGGGACTGGAGGACAGGTGTTGCAGCAGAAACTCATCCGTTTGGGAGAGCCACAGATCGGCGCCGCGCAACGGATCATAGTTGAAGGGCCCAATGCGCAGCATGCCCAGCGAGGAGTCGTACACATCCAGGACCTGTTGATATATCAAGTAGGTTACATCCTACGGCTTTGAAGGCTTCTTTACTCACCGATTGCGCTCCCATGAAAATGCGTGCATCGCGCAGCTCCCGATCGGGTCCTCGGTCCGGGAAAGTGGCCGGAAAGATCTCGCCAGTCTTGATATTCACGCCCACGCCATAGATAATGGGACAGTTGATCTCGCCGCGCATCATGGTGTTCAGCTCGCCCACGCAGGCCTGCGTCAGATCGATTTCGAGATGGTGGTTATGGAATGATTCTAGGAAGGAAACAACGGGATATAAAAGCTTAGGAAAAGAGGAACTTTAAAGCAATAATAATAGGAGGTTTTCCCCATTCAACTCACGCATGATGCTGAAGAAAACATCCTCGCCATAGCCCTTGGCATCCCGATAGCCACCAATCAACTGCAACTCGATGCGACCCTCTGGGTAACCCACGGCCAGCTCCTGCACCCTTGATACCATGGTGCACACGGCCTCGTCCACGCCGCTGCCATCGAAGTGGGCCAGAGCCACGGCGCCCGATCCTATTGAGAACAAAAACCAAAACAAAACCAGGAAAACCCGGGGTTAATCAGCCAAATGAAGCTAATTTATGGCGAATAAGAAACCTTACCAGAGTGCCGGACAACGACGATAATACAGGTGGTGGCATCGTCGGCGCCAATGATGTTGACGTGCTTGTCATGCGGGGCGGAGGCGGCCAACTCCCGCTGGCCCACATAGAGCAGACCCACCGGACCCACCGACTTGGCCTGGATGGAGTGCAGCTGCTGGGCGTAGTCTCTGTAGACGGGATGCTGCAGGAACAGGCTATTGGTGTCCATGGGGCAGTCGTCCTGCAGCACACCGTTCAGCACGAGCACCATCCTGGCTGACTGACTGTGCTTCCTTCCCACCAAAGGGTTTCGATTTCAATTACGCGGAGTTTGTCTTGGGCAAGACAAGTAGCAGGCAACTGCAAGGAGAGGTGGAGAGGAGGCCCAGAATGAGTTAGAATCGAATGGGGGAGCTGGCATATGACTGCTGCATCGCCTCCTTGGCACTGCCAACAGAAACAGCGGTATAAAAATCAATTTACGATGCCCGCAACCGCCGCAACCGCAGCAGGCGCAGCAGATTTGCATGTTTGATAATAATTTCATGCAGTCAGCAGCCAGCACAGTCGGAGAAATATATGTTTACACCTCGATCCCGATCCCGAGTCCCTTCCCTCCTCCACTGACTCGTAAATTTCCACAGCTCGCAAAATAAAAATGTCAAAACTTGGGGGCCCGAAGGCTGATTCGATTCCCTGTTTCAGTTTAATCCAACAGAGTTAACCCACAATGCAAGCCCTGAAATTGGTTCGCACACAGAGAAAACAATTTATGGAAGGGAAACTTAATTATTATTACGAGAACCAAGTTTTTTGAATTAAATTTCGATTATTAACAATTATTAATACTAATCCAAGTATTTAAAATATATTTTGATTTACAGAGCAAAGAAAAAGCTTGTAGCAATGCTCAAAATATTTCAGTTGATGTAATCTGGGACTAAAAAGTAAATTTAGCGGTTAAAGTACTTTAGAATGTCTCATAACCGGGCCCTACTTTCTTTTTTGGGCTTTAAAAATATATTAAACGGCTTTTAATTAAAGTTTGATCCCTTGGGATGTCAAAAAGTGAAGTTAAGTTAAAACTATATTAATTTTAAAGGTATTTTTGCGGATTTTCTGTTACCATAACCTTCACTAACTCATAAAAAGCCACTGTCCTTAAAAGTGTCGGCCAAAAAGAAAACAAGCTAAAAAATATCTTAAAAACCTCTCTATGCCCTCAACTCTAACTTTAGCTCTCCATTTAAAATTGACACAATTTCTCCCTCCTGCAGAGGCGTTTCCCCAAAGGGGTAAGAGGGGGTAACCAATGCGACTCGTGGCACTGCTCTGTTGGAAAATCTAATAAAACAATTAGAAGGCCATCGAGGGGTCATCAATTTACGGAGTGATACCCACTACCCTCATCTCATATGGTGGCGCAGTGGCAATTGAGGCAAACACTTGAAGTCACAGATGTCACACGAAAGTTAATAACCATTAAGTGGCGGCGACAGCGAATTAACCACCAAATGAACAGCAAATTTAATAGAATTTAATAATAATAATAATGCCTGGCCATCAGCACCCTGTTTCCGAGTGCAATTGCATCGAGCAGCTGAGTCAGCGAGTGTAATTGAATTATTTACCTACGGATGCTGTCTAGTTTCAATTAAGCGAAATAAAGACAAGCTAAAGTTCAAGTATGAGTGCATATATACATATATATAGAGTGGCTCATAAACATAAACGATTACATGGACAGCAGCAGCAGCAGGGGCCAGCGGAAAACTGTCTCGAGAAACAATTGTCAGGGCTAATTTTCGATGCAGAAATCGTTGTCTGCCTTCCCAAAAAAATAAAAGCAGCACAAAATAAATAAAACAACAAAAAGAGCACAAACAAAAGCCAGCTAAGGAATCCCAGTCAGGAACAACACTATTAACATCGGCTTCGGAGGCGGAAAACAATGGAAAAACGCCGAGGAAAAATCAAACAGCAGAACGTGAAGAGCTTGGCTTGCTTTGGATGCTGGCTCTGGAGCAGGGAGAACCCAGCTCTAGGATAGCAATTGTTATGCCGGGTCTTTGGATTTGGATTTGGCTCTGGCTCCAGCTCTCTGGCCTCGTCGTCGTCGTCTTTTTTGCCTGGAAGCAATTTAGCCGCGATCATGCATGAATCTTGATTAGATATTCAACGAGAAATAATTTGAAAATGATGACAGTTGGCGATAGGCGCGCGCTGCACTCGCGAAGCCAGAAGGATGGATGGTTGCAGTGAGAGAAAGTGGGATTTATTGGGGATTTTAAAACAAAAAATATACATAAGATTTGACTTTAAGAGAGCTTTATAAACCTCTCTATCGATCTCTAGATCATAAACTATAGCTGTTCTGAAAAGAGTCCCTAAGATATGTCTAAAGAAATGAGTAAAAATATAATTATGAAGAGTTTGGCAAGGATATGATTGGAAAAATAGTTAAAAATATATGTATAACTTATAGTTTATTAGTTAAATCTCTCCTTCATTTTATACCTATTTTTCCCTGTGCATCCTAACGAAATGTGCAATCCGATGAAGCTGAAAAAGGAGCAGGAGAAGGCAGAAACCCCAGCGATCTATGTAGGTGAGGCAGGATGACCGAGTTTCCCCCAAAACTGATTCCTAATCAAAGACAAAAAGAAGTTCTGTTGACTCTTGGCTGAGCGGGCGGTCTTGCCAGTCACTTCGTGCCGGGGACCAGAGATTCCCTCCACTTGATACTGAGAAACTGAGAAAACTGAGAAGAAACCTGAACGAGGAGTCCTCAATCACAGTGCCGGCGTGATCGATGGCAGGCACAGAGAAGAAACGCAGCAGCCGCAGCCGCAGCAAACAAGGCCATCCAGAAACGTTTCAATTCATTAGGCGGGCGACGAGTCTATTACGCCTGTCCGCGCCGACTCCGACTCTGACTCCGAGTCTAGAGTAGATATTCAAGTACGGTCCGGAGAACAACTCGTTACGGTTCGGGCTTATAACAATCACAAATTATGGGTTGCAGGCCGGGGGAAAATGATCTTGTAGATTTAACACTGATAGCCGAGACCGAGACGGGGCCGAAAACAGGTTCCATTTGTCTACTGGCCCGGGCATTCTTGGCCACAATGATTGATTGCAATTTTGACGAGCAGCAGCAGCAGCAGCAGCAGTTGCAGTTGCCACTGACAGCAGCAACAGCTACAACAGCTACTTTTCCTCGGGATGCTCTGGGTACTCCGGCCATGTAATCTACACCTCGTTCTCTGGGTTTCCTCCAGCTCATCTGTCCAACTGCTGGCCGGTAAGTACGATTCTCGCGAGCCCTTTTACACGACACAAATGTCAACAAAAGCGCGAACAAATTTCAGCCAAAATACGAGTAAGACCCAAAACCAGTTCGGCTGAAATTCCGGCCAAAATGAAGAAATTGCAGGCGGTTAACCAGCGTCAGCGGCAGCAACATGTGACAGCAGGAGTCGGAAAGTACTGTAAAGTGGAGGTATAAGACCATGAAATACCCGGTACTTGCAGAGAAAACTTTAAGATTCCGCAAAAAAATCCAATCGGACTTGGCGAACGAATTCTGTGTGGATTTCTTTGTGTAACAGGGATGACCTTAGGTAAGCATTCCCAATTCAGCATGTGGTAAGCGAGAAATTCAGGTACCTGAATTATGTGCTGCTCCGTCCCCTATAGAACTTTGCGTAAAGGAAGGATTCTGGAGAGAGTTTTAAAGTGCTTTTATGGGCATGTTATACTTCCGATCGTTCTGATATTTGGTATGTTAGTTAAGCATAAGAAGTTAAAGCTTATTTCTTGGTCGGAATTATCAAATTATGTGCGCAAACATACAATTTCGCTAAGCATAGCCTACTTTTTGGCTGTTGCATACAGAAAGTATTATATTTAACAATATTATTATATTTAACAATAAATAACCCCTTCGTGAGCATAATAATGTTCCAATCGTTATAAAATTTGGTATGTGAAGTGAACCTGTAAAAATAGCTTTAATTCTTCAGTAAGAATTCTTAGATAACAGAGCAGTATTACGCTTTCTTCTGATATTTTTGTATTCCAGGGTTCCCAATACCAAACTTCTAATTTGTAACTCTTTAAGTTTCTGAGAATAAAATGTTTAACCATTCTGCTCATATAGATTTCCCTAAACCCAAAATCCCTTTATTATTAAAGCAGTAAGAGGTACCACAAACGAGACCTGAGGGGGAGGAATCAAAGCGACTTGGATCTGGCCAAATCTGAGGCTTCACTGGAAGGCCTTCTTCCGGGTTCGTGATTTTTCCTTTGTCGCCGCTGCTGCTGCTGTTGCAGCAATTGTTGCTGTTGCTGCTCCTTCTACTGCCGCTGCTGTGGCAGTTGTCATTGTTTTCCACACACATTTCATGGCCAGCATGCGGAAATATTGGTTGGAAATTAATTTCAATCGTTTGTTAATCGAAAGATAACTTTATAAAGGAGGGGATTATCCCTCTTCCCCCCACGCTGACAATTTAATTTGGCCCAGACTGCAGTGGTTTTAGTTTTTGGCCCTGGTCCAGGCCAGGACCAGGCACCAGGTTTTGGCCAAAGCCAAACGTGACTGCCAATTGACTTCCACACAATTTCGCTTTGGCACGCAAATATCGTGAGGCCGGGCTGGCTGCCTTCCGATTCCTAGCTCTCCCCCAAGAAATGGTCACCAAAAATATCGCAAAAAGGGGAAAAAACGAAAGTTTACATTCGGTGGAAGCCGGGCCTTGTGTTCCTCGTGTTCCTCTCCGGCAACTACAACTTTCTGGGATGCCAAAAAGTCCCCCAAAAGCGAAGTAACAACAGACCGACCGATCGACCGAATTGAAGTTGACATTTCTGGCCATGTTTTTCGTGTCGGCAGAGTTTTTTCCCTCTCTTCGCTTCTATATATTGTGGAAGATGCCAATACTGGTAGGTATGTGGAAGCTAGCTATAGTCTGAGAAATCCAAAGTCTATAGACGGGGAATTGCTGAATAGCTCTAATTAGAATTGCTGTTTGGACGTGCTCCCCGTGGTTCAATGTCTTCACGTCAGCCAATTCAATCGGAAATCTATAATTCTATTTCAGCCAGATAATGATTAATGATGATAGGTTCATTATACGCGTACTGTCATCGCCTCATTCAATTACGAATGCAGGAAAATAACTATGGAAGTTGATCATTCAATTATCTTGAATGGAGGGAAGTGGCAGTTATTGAGGGATATTTGAATAAAGAATGCACTGGGTAACTGGACTATAACACCATTCTTCTTGAGAATTCTTTTTACTTTTGTTGGCTGTTTTCTTCTTTCTCATTTTCCTTTTCTTTGGCTTTAAGTTAAAACAAATTTCAAAGTCATGCATAAAGTAAACAAATGCAAAATAAGCTGTTACTGGAACTGAAATAAATAGAACAACGGCATGCTAATTCTATTTTGTTTTTTTTTTGCTTGTTTTTAGTGCAGGAATCTCCTATATAATGAACTTAATTAAACACTTAGGATAAGCAATAGAAATAAGAGCAAAAAATGTGATTATAACAAATAATTAGGGCTCTTAGAAGTAAGTGATTCTAACACGCAGTATAAATCAAGAAATTAATAGCGAAAATTGAGATAATTGCCAGTAATCCCTCTAATCCAAACTCTCGGGTAGAAAATATTTTAATTTCCAGGATAAATCACTGAATTATAAGCAAAGATAGAGATACTACCCGAGGAATTCAAGCTCTCATGGTAAAACATTCTATAAGTGATTTTAGTTCCCATGATAAAGCACTTTAATTATTACTACCGAAGATAGAGATACTAAAAATTTATTTAAGGATGAAACATCTTTTAAATTTTAGGAATAATTCCCAGAATAAATCCAAATGAGATAATAGAGAAAATAAAGATACCACCCAGTAATTCAAGCTCTTCCGATGAAACCTTTTTTAATTCTCAGGATAAATCACAGAATTAATAGCAAGATAGAGATACTACAAATTAATTTAAGCTTTTAGTATAAAACACCTCTTAATTCTTAGGATAAATCACCGAACTTCAGATACAACTTAAGAAATCCCAGCTCTCAGGATTAAGTGATTTTAATTCCCAGGATAAATCACCTATTTAGTGCCATTTTCATTGCACAATTTCCCAGAGACTCGGCTCGACTTCTCCTGGGCCAAAAAGGAAATCCATTTTCACACAGCGCGAATTCGGCCCCAGAAAGGCGAATTCTCACTAAGTCGCTTGTCCCATTACTAAGTTAGGATCGTCTCTTTGGCTTGCCGTTGTTGCTGTCGTGTAGTATCTGCTAAGTTGCCGCTGTCTCTGAGGCGAGCACTCCTCCTCCTGGTACTCCTCCTTATCCAAGCCATTCCCAGCCAACCAGCTGCTGCTGCTGCCGCTGCTGCTTCTGCTGTTGTTTTTTCCTTATTTTATTTTTATGGCTGCTTATGCAAATGCAAATGCGACTGCGACTCCGACTCGGACTCGGGGCCTCGGAGTGTGCGTAAACGTTTGCGCCTTTTGTTCACATTGTAGCTGCGACTGTGGCTCTGGCTCTGGCTCTGGCCGGGGTTCGCCGTCATGTCCAGTAATTAGCATAGCACACAGTCCGTCCGTCAGTCCCCCCCGAAAAAAACGCAGTCGTAGATGTTGCTGTTGCCGCTTGACAACCGCGGCACTTTGTTTGTCCTCACCGCGCAGTTGCACTCGTCAAATATAAGGCCCCCAGTCGGTTTGCATTAGCCGAAACCAAAGTCTGAATCTCGGATCTACACACTAACTAAGTTAAACCCGTTTGACTTTTATGGGCTGTGCGCGCTTTTGCCAACTGAATCAGTTGCCTTGATTTACTGAGGATTTTTGCAGAAAATTGCTGGAAAATGAATGTGAGAATAGCTGGCAGGGAATTTAAGGAAACTGATTCTCTAAATAAATAAATTCAATAAACTTGGAGCTTGGTGAATAAAAAATTAGGTTGATTTCTTGTAGAAAGCTTACAAGGATTTTTTGTTTGTTTGATTTTTGGGAATATTTAAAAGCTTTTAAATTAAATAAATAATTAATTAAACTTGGTATACAAAAAGGTGAGACTATTTTCTTAAGCTTTAAGTATTTTTTGAATGTATTTTAGCAAGTAAACATGAGAAGCAAACTGACAATGAATTTTTGTTTAGCTTTGGTTACCTTTTTTGGTCATTTTAAAAATCAACCCTAAAATTATCTTGACAAGCAATTTATATTAACTTTTTTAAACAGTTTTTGCTTATAATCCATACTTTTAAAATTAAATCCTTAAATTATAATTATCTAGAAGTTTACTGAATAAAAAATGTAATAACTGTATTTTTCAAACACTACTCTTGCAAAGAATGCTTAGGCTATAAATTAGAGAAAATATTTTTGAGCCACACTTAAATCTTCTTTCAGAAAGTCATGAAAATTCCTAAGTTCCCTCTTAGGAAAAGTGATAAAAAAGGTATTCTTTTTAAGGCTCTCAACCCCCATAATTAAAACCATAAAAACCCTGGTGCTTAAATCTTTTAACACTTTTACTAATTACCAATTAAGGGGGCTAAATCCCGCTAATAAGTTGTCCCCATTCTCCTGCGAATTCCGATCAAGGATTGTCCACTCCAGTTGCGTTTTGTTCCCTTGTCTGATGATACGCCGCCAGCGTAGAATATTTGCTAGTGCAATTGGACATGTTTTCCGTGGGCTCATTTCGGTTTTTTATGGCCAGAAAACAGAGAAACAGAGACTCCAAGACACACAACTGCAGCAGCAGCCAGGCAGCAGCGAGGAACGACAAAAATCCACAGCAGTCGGCTGGCATTTACAACATGCCTACAACGTGGTAATGGTAATGGCAACCCAACTGCCGAACCACACAAAGAAAAATATATGCGGTCACTGTGCAAATAAAAATAACATAAATTTAAATTTCCTAATTAAATATAAATAGGTAAACAAAGCAAAGCCTGACCCCTTTTATAATCTCTTATTTGGTAAGCACCTCTTAGGTTTTATATTGTAATAAAGTAATAAGCTACCTCCTAAGTTTATGCTAATTTGCAATAAATTATTTTACGATGGCTAAATAATGGAAAAAAAAGTGTAGAGCTCTATGAGCGACCATTAAAAATACCTGTACTGGAAAGAAAACATTGCAGTTCACTAAATATTGCCTACTTTTCGGAGATCCTCTCAGGCTATATTACAGAGAGAAACTAAAATCTCCTTTGTGACTGTAATATTATTCCAATCGATTTGAAAATTGGTACATGGGTAAAAAATATATAAATAATTTAATAAATAAATATTTTAAGTTCATTAAGGTTTGCAATATCTATAAAACTCCATAAAGATCAGCCCTAAAAGTGTCGTTAACATCTTTTTCATGGAATAACTTAACTATAACCCATTTAGTACGTCTCACTTTATATTAATAGAAAATTTTTTAAAAATATTTAAAAGCCTTACAATATATTGAAAGAACTTTAAGCTAACAGAGAATAATGCAAATATTTGTAGTATTCTTTATAATATAGTTAATATTTTTACACTAAGATCGATAGAAGGCAAATCCAAGCTAATGTTTTGGAGGTTGCCAGGCCTACTCATCAGTATCTTTTGACGATTGCTAGCCTAGAACTAAATACCTATTTTTCGGTAATGAACTTTAGCTAGATCAAAGCTATTTTTAACTCCAGAAAGATTATTCTCTTATTAAAAAGGGTTATACATATTTTTCAGTTTACTAAAAGTAGTCTACAACAATTTTTTTCAGTGCTCTGCACCACTGCGGCGGCATGTCTTGGAATACCAAATTTTATAGCGGTACACTGCTAAATATTTTCGCAGCACCAGGCAACCACAGAGAGAGAGACAACGGCAACAGCAACAACCACAAAAAATAACTGACTACGTGCGGGGGCGGAGGTTTGTTTTTATAGCCGCCCAGCCGCCCAATCGGCCCTCCCCCTTCGCTTCGAATATATATATATATATATATATATATCTTATATAGGTACGTACGTATGTAGCACCACCGGTTTGATCTTGGGCATTCATTCCGCATGCGGCACTATAATTTATAACAACTGCTGAAGGCGCTCGCCGAATGTGCGACTTTGCAACTTGCGACTCTCGCAGCTCCTCGGCTCCATCTCCGGCATCTTCTCTTCAGCAGACTCCCTCTGTCTCCGGTCTCCTGTCTCCGGTCTCCGAGTCTTTTCAGTTTCTTTTATTTTCTCCAATGCCCGGCATACGCGATGCGTTCATCCTTTGTGGCCAGAAATTGCAGCGCATTGTTTGGCTTTAACTCTGGGGCATACCCTCTAAAGCGAGGTCTTTGTGGGTAAAACCTTTCTTAAAATTTGTCATAATTTAATTAGGGTTTAAAGTTGTTTATTTAGGCAGTTCCTATATGATTTTTAAGGCTATTGAGTAAAGGGGTTTCCTTGTTAAACGTTTTAAATCGTTGAGAAAAATCATCTGTTAATATATTTCACTGAAACAAGTCCCTAAATTCTCCCTAGTTTCGTTATTAATCTTATTTTGTTTATATAAACAATTATTTTAAAATGATTTCCGTTTCCTAGTACTTCCTAGGGTATTCAGCTATCGCTCTAGCCCCGATCCAACCTCGATTTTGTGGAGTGGAGTGGCAGGCACGCCTCTATCTGCAATGTGCGATCTATTGCGACGGGCGCTTTCCTTTGAGCGGAGCAACTTGGCGGACCTGAGCTGGGATTGCATGGGATTGGATGCTCCGATAGTCGGATAGTCTCTCCAGGGCAGGGAGCATCTAATGGCCCGAACGGACGCAGCTCCATTTCACCTGAGATTGATAGCAGTTGACGTCGCTGCGGCTTCGGCTTGGTTTCCTTTTCAAGAGGATTTTTGAAAGAACGCAGCGGCAGCAGCCAGGTGAAATATATACATATATATTTGTGATCTGAATAGATATTTCCTTCGACGCTGCTGCCGTCTCTCTTTTATTTTCCGGCATGATTTATAGGAAGCGATTGCGCATTTTGCAAATTACGATGTCTCGGGAGCTCGGGGGATTACTCCCGATGCCTGCCCGGGCCCCGGCCGGCATTATTAATCCCTGAATGCAGGCGACGGCACACAATAACATCATCATCATCATGAGACTCCTGCTCCTGCGTTGATTGAATCTTTTATGTGTGGATTTAGGAGCCATCAGCAGACGGACCCCGAGTTGAAATTAAATATTTATTAAATCGACAGCACACACACAATAGCATATAAATCAGCTTAAAAACTATTCAATGAATATTCCAATCAATAGACACAACACCGGACATCCAAGGGGAGGAAGGCGGTGCTTACCGAAGCTTTAGAAAATCTCTGACCCCCGAACCAGGTCCAAGGCGGAAATTAAAATGTTGACCAAATGAGAGATGGCCACGGTGGCTGGGGTAGATTAGTGAAAAATGCATTTTCACTCAAGTGAAGCCTTAGAGGGGGTTGTATATATAAATATTGGCAGTACCTTAGTTAATTTTGCAAGTTTGTTACCATTTTAGGAGATTTTAAATCCGTTAAATATTTATTTTATTAGGATATTATCTTACTTTTCATATTTAATCCGTTTATATATTCGGATTATAACCCTGGAGTGTAAAAAGTCCAAAGCACATAGGGTTTTTCTACAGTATCGGCATATGTTCCGCTTGAGTTGCACTAAAATTCCCAACTAGATATTTATATGTCTTTAAAAAGCCTCTGTTATATTTAAAGTAACAGTTTACGCCTTAAATAATTCGAAATATATTATAAAGGGTTCTAGGTTATAATAAATAATAAAATGGTAAGAAAAATAAATTGCAAATTTAGTTAAAAAACAAATGATTCCCGTTCCATATGTATGCATAATTTTCTCCCAGTGAACAATTTCCTTTCTCATCTCAAAGTCTCTGGTAAAGACATCCCCTGTTGGTGCAACCTTTCAACTTCCTGTCGACAGAATCTATTGCAGCAATTATGTCCTTTTCTTGTAAGGACCTGTGACGAGTGACCGACCGACCAAACGTCCGAGCGGCCGACAAGGAGGAAAGTCGAAGGAGTCGAAGACCATGCCCCAAGTCATTGTCCTCGGGTTACACTGACCAATTTCGAACGAAAAGGTACAAATTGAGCTGCACTCACCTGGCTGCCAATGGGGTTATGGGCATACAGTTGGAGTTAGTTTAATTAATTCAGCATCAGCAACGAGCGGAGGCTGTAAACAAGCCGCCTTTGACAGTTTACTCGAAAGAGGTGTACAGGCACTTGTCGTCAGTCAGTTGAGACTCGAGAGACTCGGACTCGGACTGGCTTGAGGGAAAATCCGAAAATCACACACAAAACTGAAAACTAAAAGAACTTTGACCCTTGACTTGGCTGAGCGGGCGCTGGGCTGCTGGAAGAAGCAGCCCCTCTGAGGCAAAGCTGCCTTCAATTAGCGCTTTGGACACAGATATTAGTTGGAAAAACAGTTACTCCAATTTTTAATGGCATTTTTTTGGTTTTTTTTTTTTGTAACCGGGAGATAGAGAGAGAGTTTGGTGTTGGCACATCTATGGGATGTATCTTTGGAGTCTGTGCCGGCCGCCATAAAAGATCTTCGAAGGAAAAACTAATTACACAAGTCGTAAAGTTTTAACAAACCACAAAAGGCAAGCCAAATGAGTTGTAACAATGCCGGGCTCTGAAATGGACTGACTCATGGCGTTCATATACAATTTATTCATATACAATATATTCATATAAATCTACATATATTTGTGTATATAGGAGAATAATCAATATATTGATAAGATTACTTTTCCAGGAATTACCAAAACCAAAACATTGTAATCAGCTTTCAATTTCAAACTAAACACAAGTAGCTTATAGGTTTCTCGCATATTTAGGTGACACTTTTTAGACAAAATATTAAGGCTCGGAAATGATATTGAAACAGAAATTCTTAAAATTAAGAATATACAAATTCAAGATTATAGGTTAAGTCCTTGGCTTAAATTTTAGCTTTAAAATTGGACTGGTTCGGTGTTTTCTTTAGCTTTTATTAAGAAAATCAAACCCTTTTAAGTTCTTTTTCCTATTTTTACATAAATAAACTATTTTTTAAATATATTTTTTGCTCTCCGCTATCACTTTAAAATGAAACCAACCCATTTAGGTTATTTTTTTCCCCTTCCATTGATGGAAAGAATTATTTTTAGACCGGCTAATACTGATCATCCAGCCGAGGCTTGATTGATCGCCAGGGATAGCGGCTAGCCGCAGCAGAGGAGTCGGAGTCGGAGTCGCCTCTTCGCAGAGCACAGCCCCATGATCATCGATTGCGCTGCGGCTGGAGGATCGCGGATCGCGGATCGATCCATTGGCCGGCGAAATAAATTGTTGCTACACGTATAAGACATCGTGTAGGACAAGTTAAGACAACGATCTGCTCGCCTCTGCAGCTTCGACTACAGCCAGAGACTCGGCCAAGAGATCCGCATCACGTGGCGTTGAGCTCGCCACAGGATTGCCGGGCCGGCCGAAGATCTCCTCCTTTGGCTTTGGCGTGGACACTATTGCGCAGTGTGTCTATATCATTAATTAATTTAATCACTCGAACATGATTCCGCTGTGCGCCTGCTCGCTGCCAGTTGTTCTCACAAAAGTTATTAATTTCTCGAGGGAGGGGAAGGAAAAGTGATCGATAGGCGGGGAAAACCCCGGCGGGAAAACCTAAGATAAGCGACTGCCGAGTCCTCTCTCTCTCCATCCATCTCTCAATGGAGCAGTACACACAATATAGATCTCTGATGCATATTACTGAATAATCAGCGTCGCCGGCTTATCAGCTCTTCGAACAGCTCGGATCCGATCCGATCCTCGGGCAGCACATCCCATAAATATTAACGATCTTCAGGCGTTGTGAGATAAGCAAGCATTTTATTTTGGTGACTGTCGCGAGTCTTGAATCGGGGAATTCGAATCTGGGCAGCGGATGGGTCTCAGAGATAGATTCAACTCACTTTCATTGAGTTCTTTATAAGGTCTACAAGGGGTTTTCTTTTGGAGTTTTTACGGGTAAGTTCTGAGTTTATTAAGACTATTTTTATACATAATTAAGGTAGATTGAACTCACTTCTATAATACAATTTATAAACTAATAAGAAACTTTGATTTTTTACTGCATTTGTACGAATATTGTTTGATTTCTATAATCAATTGGTGTTCTTGGATTAATCTTCAGACATTACTAAGCGAGATAAGAGAGGTTTCTTTTTGTTGAGATTCAAGTCAAAATAAGACAAATTAAATCTGGCAGCGGATGTGTTCTTGGACAGACTTAACTCACTTTATTTTTGGGTTCTGTAAACTACCCTTTTCTAGTTTTGATTAATTATTTTTTCTGATCCTCAGATACAGCGACTTGAGTTAAGATGGTATTGTCTTCTAGAATCTTACTATAAGTGATCTTTAGTTTAACACTGCACTTGGATATTTACAAATATTTGTACTGAATTTTTTAATGGGATATATAAAGGATGTATTTATATTACCAGAACTTACATTGATCTTCAATTTCTCACTGCACTTTTAGATTATTTTTGAATCTGTTTGATTATATAGTGGAGGTTTTCTTTGGAATTGTTATTTTTCACTGTGTTCACTAGGTTTCTACTTAGCCGTCGGCAATTTCTTCTGTTATTTTTTTTGTATACTTTATTTTTTTGAATTCTTTATTTTGAAAGATTAATAATATTTGTGTATTCTGATCTTGGGTAAAGGGTTTTCTTCAGGGGGACAATAGCGAGTGTACTGTAGTTTCCGCGGGACGAAGAGACGCGCTCAACTTCGTTCGCCTACCAAACCGGAATGAGTCTCAAAAGCAACTGAGCCGAAAGTCCAAGTCGAGTGTCGAAGTGGAATGGCAAATAGACGGGCAAAGGCACAAGGTGCACAGTGGGCAAGAGAGAAGATCTAACGTATAAAATGAGATTGTTCTTTTGGTAACTCGATGATTATTAGCTGGAATTCGATTAACAGAGAGTACTACGTTGTGTATTTATTTATGGTATACAAACATTTTCAAATAATCTCTGGGGATATAAAATTTTGCTATTTATTTCTCAATTTCTTCTTAAGAAGACGAACATTAAAAAATGCATCCCTTATTTTTTTGAGAATATCTGTTTAATTCCACTATTTAACCCACCTCCCCCACTGTGCCCCGAGAATAAAAGAGCAGCGCCAGCGCCAGTGCCTTTGGGACAGTTTCCATTTGAGCCTGCGTTGGGCAGAAAGGGAGCGCATGCTTGCTGCCGGCAACCTAATTGGACCCCTCATCGAGTCTCGCTCAGGCCCCAACTAGGGAGAGCCAAGTCTCTCTCTTTTGGAGCCTCACTCTCTCTGTCCAGCCTGGTGCGAGCGGGACGGCGGCTGAAGCAACACGTGTTCTTATCAGTCCAGCGTTGAGTGAGAGCTTAACTCGAGTTAGTTGAGAGCCTGATAGGGACTTGAGTGGAGTGTAATTCGATTTTAGTTTAATTTCATTAGATGCTGGTCCACTGTCGCTCGGTTGGGCCAATTTCCCGTTATGTGTGTGGCTTGTGGTCACTCTGTCGGTTGGGGTTGCATCTCCCTTAGCTCCTCTAATTGGTCAGTGTGTTCAGTGGCCAGCAGCGGTTTATGTACAAATAACAAATAAATGCAGTTCGCCCCTATCTTTGGTCGAATATAATAAAAGTAAAATAAAAAGGGGTTTCTGGGGGAAAATTGTGAGTTGGAGTGAAAGTTAAAGACCTTTTGAAAAGTTGATCTAATTTCGGGGCTTACGTTGTTGATAAGATCTTCACGTTGAACTCCTCATTTTCTACAGTAATCTGATAAACTTAATTATTAAAACATTTTCTATTTTTAAGAAGAAAAAAATACATTGAAGGGGAACCTGTGGATATTTCAAGGAATCCCTTTTGTATTTTGGTTTATCATCTTATTTAAACATGGGGTTATTTTTTAACCTCGGGTTTAAATATGTGTTTAATTATAAGATAGCCTTTAATAATTATATTAGAATAATTACAAGGAATGTAGAACCCTTCCTTGAGTTACAATTAAGTTTTATGTTCACCTTTAAAAAATAAGTCCAGTTTCTCAGGTTCCGGTTAGGGTTTAACCTCAGTTTAAATTGAATAAAAGCAATGAATAAAAGAATGAAATCTGATAGTTATTTGGTTCTCTAGAATACTCTAGATATTAAGCTTACTTTAGAAAATTGTAATAAAGGTACTTTACTTCCTAGAAGTTTACATAACTGAGGATTAAGGTTTCCTTAAGCTTAGACTAGCTTGTATGATAACTCAAGAAAAACTAAGTACTGAATAATAATACAAATTCTAAATAATAAATAAAAATCATGCTTAAAAAGTTCAACATTATTTTTGCCTCAAGTCAGACAGCCAGCAATTAGCGTTTGACTAACTAATGACAGACTGGCATTTAAAGAAATCGTATATCTTTAAACGGAAAACTTGACATTAACAGACAGACCCCTGAGGTATTTCCTCACCAATTAATATAGATTTATGTATGTATAATTCTATGGAAGGTATTCTAAGCCAGAAAACTAGCAAAATGCCACTTGAAACTAGGACATCAAATGCAATCCCTTACACCCACATTGAGCAATCACTTTGGCCATTTCCTGTGTCCTTAACTCAATTTCCTTGGACATTTTCTGCCAAATTGCAACCTTTTTTATTACCACCCCTTGACCACCCCACTTGACCACTTTTTGAGCCCCCGAAAAAGACCAACTTCATCGGATGGAATAAGCGCACAAAAGCCATTACGCACCGCTGTGAGATTGTAATCTAAGCCCTCGTTATTGGAGCAGGCTGAGAGGGATTTAATTAGACAAATGTCCCACAATTTGTAATGTCATTTTTCTCAGCAGTTGCGGAAAATCCGAATGTAAAACTTTTCGGTGTTGAAAATGCAAAAGGTGAGTGCGAAGTTGGAGGGAGAGGTAACACCCCGAAGTAAGGAGGAAATATGTCTAATTTTGCACCATGTGGACAGTGGTCATTATTTTTGGCCAGCGAGATGGTAATATAGGAGGGGATGTGTACCGGGGAAGGCGGGCTTGCAGGTACCACCAGAAATCTTTGGCAAGCCAAGCATCTCGGCCCCTCTTTCCCCGTCTTTCGGCAGGAAAACACTTGAAGAAATTGTATGGAAATAAATGCTTATCAAACTTATTTTTCTGAAATAATAAATGATTATCCTAGGATATTAGCTGTTAGGAAACAGTTCCTTTAAAAGGAGCACGGTCTTCATAAATAATAAAGAAACAAATACAAAGAGAAAGAGAAAGGGAACTTTTGTAAATATGAATATATTTTCAAGGAGATCCCAAATAATGATAAGAAATTCCCGAAATCTAAGAAATTAAACATTAAATTCGGAGAGAACTTATCATTGCATTTTCATTAAATATTTCCAAATTCATTGCTAACTTACAGCACCTTTTATTCTCAGTGCTTATGTGTGTGAAACCGCATGCGGTCTCTCGACAAAAAATGAGATTTGCTGACCGGTGGTCATTAAAGCACATTTACAATGAGCCAAGCCATGTTGGCTTGTGGCTAACATGGTCTAAGCCGCACCAGCTCCTCCCTGCTACCCTCCTGGCCTCCTGGTTTTGCACAAAACGACCAGAGAGACAAGCGATCAAATCGATGCCGAAATTAATTTATCTTTGGCACTCGCTGGCTACCAAAATTTGACAAATTGCAAATGTATTTGAAATTGACTGCAAGTTGTTAGATCAAGCATCGGGCAGTGGGGTTAGTTTATCTTCGGGGGCAGCGCTATAAATTGAACAAGCTAGACCCGATACTTGATTAAATTTACATTCGACTGTTGCAATAACTTGGCATTTTAATTATGTTGTTTAATCACAATGAAGGGGATTTCGGTAATATTGCTACATCTTTAAGCTTAAGTTATTGGTCGTAATCAGTGGTTTAAAATGCTTGATTTTTGAGGAATTTACTAATATATTAAATGGTTATATTCTCTAAATTTTTTCCTGTAAATAAAATCATATTTAACTGCTTAAAACTTCTTATTTGCTCAGAGACATAAGGGAGACCCGACCCGAACCGTTCAATTAATCGTATCAAGCTTTGAACTCTGTAAGATTTCCCTGGTTATGGTCTATCCTGAGGTCTGGCTGGAGGCAGCTACCCACCCTTCCACCGATCTCCTCCAGCTCCACAACTCACGCAGTTGATTGCACTAATTGGCAATGAGCGTGACGATCGCAAGCAATGGACATCGACGACAGCCACAAGGCAGATGAGGGATTAGGGGGAAGGAGCTGGATGAGAGACAATGAGACAAGATTTTCATTCATAAAAAATACACACACACATGCGCTGAGTGGACCGGAAGTGGTTATTTGATTGCAAATTGTGATAGGTTCCAAGAAAGAGTGTAAACAAGAGCTTATCGATAAAGTCTCACGATCTTAAGACATGGGAAATGTGATTTCTATTAATAATTGAGGGGTTTTAACTATAAATAATAACATTACAAATAGTGTCTTGTTAAATATTATATATTTTATATTTTTTAGAAAGAGTATTCTAGTTTTCAGCTCTGCTCAATCTTTATTCCTTTCTTGTTCCTCTTGAAGCACTCACCCAAGTTCAGTAGTGTTAATTAAAGCAAAGAAAAAAGCCTTAATTATTGTTATTTGTTTGTCACAGGGGAAGTATTTCCGCCTAGAGTGAGCCGGAGCACACAGCTGCTCCCGTATAGGAATCCGTTCCATTCCGATACCGAAGGGTATCGCATTTCCCCTGGCCAAGATCAGAGTTCAAATGCAGGCAGAAATATGTACGAGTAAATGCAAATGCAGGGCGCTTGCCTCTGCGTGGAGCGATAAAACCAAATCGAAAAGGTAAACCACTGCTAACCGATTTCCACTTCAATTTCGAGGCTGGGTCATAAACTTGCCAGCATATTATTGGCGTTGGAGTTCTGTAAGGGAATGGGTCACGAGCCCGGCTAAGGCTAAATGCTTGTTAAAGGGCGGACTGGAAAATTGTTGCTCTCGCTGTTGCTGTGTGCGGTTGTGGTTCGTGGCAACCACAGAAACAAATCAGCCGGAGAAGAGGCTCAGCTCCAGCCCAGCAATTGGCAAATTCGATTTGCAATTTTTGTTGTGAGTTGCGAGAGAGAGAGGTGCTGCCGGGTTGAGCAAACAATTTAGAATGAAGTGCAGTCGGGAGTCAGAAAAGTTGATTTGCAATTTCATGGCAGCGCCAATTTGCACCTCATCATCATCATTATTATTCCGGCAGAGAATCGTTCTCCGTTCTCCGGGTGATGATCTTTCAATCGTTCAATCAGCCAACTCCACCCCGGCGAGGCACGTGCAGGTTGCAACCTGCCACCCGTAGCCCGTAACCCGTAACCCCTAATCGGAGGAGCAGGAGCAGGATGATCACCTCCTCGGGTTGTCCCACATATTTCTCGCTATCTCTCCTCGACAGAAACAAACTATTCGTATCATTTTTGGAATTTCACCGCAGCTGGGACCAGGAAAAAAACCAGGAAGTCTGCTGCTGCTGCTGCCTTCTGCTGCCTCCTGCAACAAGTCGCTGCCGCAGCCGCAGCAATGAGAAAAATTTCGCTAGATAAATAATGCATATCTCACGCACTAGCTTCGCGGACCAAAGTTGAACTAAGGCTCATTTTTGCACAGTGGGAAAAATATGGAACTTACCGATATTTGGTATTATTTTTTTATTAACTAAAAAGACTTAAAAAATTTTAGAAAACCATTGAAATAATGTACAATTCTAGTTATTAAGTAAACCTGTAAGAACAATTTAGTCCGGCCGAAAGTCTTAGCAACTATGGCCGATTCCTCCCTGTACCTTAAGTTTTAAACTTTTGGCAACAGAGTACAATAAATGTAAATGTTGCTCAATTTTGATGGCAATACAACTTTAAAGCAAAACAAAGACCTCAGAATAGGCGCTTATACTGCTTGGGTTGCACTAGAATTCCCAACTCTGGATTCAGTCGCAACTTGTTGGTATTTACACTGAATATTGAGGTCGGTTAGCCATTAAATACTGATAATGGCACTGGTAATGTCAGAAACAGCTCTATATCCAATCTTTTTTAAGATGTTAGTGACTTTTTAGGAAAAACCGTTTTTAAATTTATTTTTTAAAGAAAGATTATGTTTTGCTTAAAATATTTATATGACATCTTTAATAAATTAAGCTAAATTTATGATTTTAGGATATATATAATAATTTTAAATATAAAATTTTAACTTCTTGGCAGTTTAAAAACTTTTAGTTCAATTTTATATTCCTAACTTTCCTAAAAAAATATAGCAAATTTGATAGAAATACAATTTCCCTTAACATTTCCTCTCACTGCAACCGAAGCTGCTGCTTTTGGCCGTTTAATGAAGGCCTAGATCCGATGCCTGGCCATAATAAGCAATGGCCCAGGCCAACAATGAAATCTTCGGCTCCACAGCCCAGGCCAATTTATGCGATGGCTTAAGTCTGGGTTTGCTGGCTTTCGGGCTGCGCCGCGCTCTTTTCCTCAGCTCTTTTCAGGCTTTCTGCCTTTTGCTGCCTTTGCGCAGCCTCCCTTCTCGTGGCTGCGTGTTTCGATTTGGCGCGATTGCTTGGTTTAATTTAAGCCCTGAGCTCCGCCGCCGAAAAGATTCATTAATGTTTGATTTTAGGTGCTTTTTTCTATTTACTTATTTTCCCAAGATCAAGCGAGATTTACGCCAAATTGCCCGGTGCCCGGAGCCCAGCTCCACCTCCATCTTCGCCTCTATCTCAATTTCCTTCGACTTCGACTGCTTTTCTATTGCCTATTTTTTGCCTTTTATTTTTCACCGTTTCTGATGCCGCCTTGATAGACAGTCTTAAATTGGTTCATTAAATGCAACTGTTTGTTTTTTGTAGGGGAATTAAAAAAAAGAGAGGAGTATGGGTTAAACATTAATGATACCACAACAATTTTTGTAAAGGTTAGGGATCAGTAGGATCTTTATTTTAAAGGAAATTGTATGAACTTTTAAGAAACTAGTTCACATTTAATAAAATATTTACCAAGTAATTCTTCTTAGTATCACAGGCTTTTATTTATTATTACTTATGTATATATTTTTTCAAAGGAAATTAAATATGAATTTGGTTAAAATATGAGTATAATAACATCAACTTCTAAAATTTAAATTCTGAGCCTAACTAACCCTTAGAACTGGAAAATAATCAATGATTTTCCAACTCACAGTTCGAGATCGAAAATAGGGAACTATTTCCAACCGGCTTCGAAGGCCCATTAAAGCTACGACACCCTTGTTATCCCTATGATCTCGTCTTGCTAATTATCAACCTAAAACATTAACAAATTACACCCCCATATGAATGCCCAAACAGAGCCAATAATAATTCGATAATGACCAGGAAAAGCAACAGGGGGAGTGGGAAATTACTGGAACCATCACAATGCAACTCGTCGTTGCCCACGCTATGAAATGACCGCCCAAAAAGTTAACAATTCCCTATCTCCCCAAACAGGCGGTACATCTCACCCCGCTCCCGCTTATTAATAACATTATTTATGGCCTATTACCCACTCCCCACGAAAACTGCTGCGTAAGCAAATTTATTAAACAATTGTAACGCCACAAAACCAATTGGGCGGCCGCCCTTTGTTATTGTTTGTAAATACCGAAGATTAATGGTGTAAAACACATGCTTACTCACATTTACATAGCACAGAATGGTTCCTCGACATTCACACTTCTTCTCACTCGTCACAGTTTATAGTTTAAGCTCATAGTTTTAAGGGGTTTTGGCTAATTTTTACTTGCTAGCTGCAAACTAAATATTTTGTTGTTTATTTTTGCACCGAGAGTGACCGTATACGAAGAGCAGGAAAATACCACCTAAAGCTCGGCAAGGTGAAAAACATACCAAACAGCTGTTGGCAAAGCACAGTGGGATACGCGGGCGTAGATGTGGACTTAAATTAAATAACTAATTTTTACGTTTTTAAAACTTGTTTTAAATATTTTCTGGTAAAAATGGTAGCTTTAAAATCATATAGCATAGAATAAATTTATTTTTTACCATGCATATTTTGCTTCACTTTTAAGCGGGTTTCTCTTGACAAAAATATAATTTTTAGTTAAATTGTTGTATAAAAATAAGGTAATTTTCTATTTACGGAGCCCCTTCCAAAAAATTAAAAAAAAAATACATAGATAGGGGGTGCTTCAACGTACATTTGGGTATAAAAATTATGTTGGGGACGCTCTTATTTTAGCCACAATCAATCTTTAAAGTTTAGCCTAATTCTAAAAAAATGCGTAGGAAACACGCACACTGACAAATGAATACACAAAATTCAAGCGCCTGTCTGTGTATCGTCGCGGTACAGTGGGCTGTGAAGCTTAAAATTATTGTTAAATTGTGCTTAGCGTAAATACTATATACGAGTATGTCGACAATTTGCATACTTTGAATACATTTATGGGATAAATATATATACAACAAAAAGTTGACAACGTAAAATACGTAGTAATTAACTACTTTTCAATATTAAGACGTACATTTGAGTATAAAAATTATATGGAGAATTTTATAGTAAAGAGCATACAGTTTGATGAGGTAAAATAAGAGTATTGCTGTGATCATTATGTTAGAGGGAACGTAAAGCAGCGGCGCAGGCGAATTTTTGCTTTTGACATTAAACGAAAATAAGGACATGAAAGGTTATTTATATTTTTATATATAATATAATCTTAATATTGAAAAAAAAAAAAAAAAATGAAATGAAATGAAAAAGTTAATTACTACGTATTTTACGTTGTCAAATTGTTGTTTTATTTATATTTCACGCATAAATGTATTCAAAGTGTGCAAAGTGTCGACATATATAATATTTACGCTAAGCACAATTTGACAAACATTTTAAGCTTCACAGCCCACTGTATTTTGTATGGGAATTAGGCAAAACTTTAAAGATTTATTGTGACTAAACTAAGAGCGTCCCCAACATACTTTTTATAGCCAAATGTACGTTGAAGCACACCCTATGGTTTTTTTTTTTAATTTTTTGGAAGGGGCTCCGTTAATAGAAAATTACCAAAAATAATTAATAACATTTTGAATACATTGTACTACCTAAATGGCCTTAATACTTTACCCTTACATACCAATTATCTCATTAATAGTTTTTTAAATCCAATATTTTTGTAAAGTGCGTTTATATTTGATTTTGAATAGCTTTGAAAGTAATAAATAACAACAGCTGGGGTAAAGGTATAAATAAAGTTACAAGTGCCGCTGATTAGTTCCCTTCTACATGGCCTGTACCAGCATCAGAAGTTCTTCTTTTAGATAATTAAGATCGGCTTGCGCGGCAGAAGCCACTCCATTTGCGCCAAACAGCAGCAGGGAGTTCGGAATGAGTCTGAAAATAATTTAAATCAATTAATAAATTATATTATTACACGGTAAATATTATAGTAACACTCACTTGCAGTCAAATAGGGTCTTCTCCAGGTCTTCCTCGCCCAGCTTGCCCTCGCTGGTGGCCACCAGGCTGAAGTCGAGGCTCTCATCGGCCAGGCAAGATTGCACGAACTCAAACACGTCGGCGATTTTCTCGTAAACATTGAAAGTGCCCTGGAAATGAGTCACCTTTGTTACAAACCCTCTCCCCAAATTACCTCATCTTAAGCTTGAGCTTACTTGTATGAAGAGTCCGTTGGGGAATTTAACCCTGACTAAGGCGTAGCGATACATGCGCAGATTGCGCTGCTCCTCGCGATCCCGCATGGCTTTGGTCCTCAGCATTTGGGCCTGGGCAATGGCCTCCGAGCGCAGCTGCTGCTCCTTCTTGATCTCCTCGGGGGCCAGGCGATAGAACTCATCGGGCAGGACCACTCGCCGAGCCTGTGAAGGTAGGAGAACCTTTATATTCCTGTCCAGCTCCAGGGGAATGGTTTCCGAGTTCTTTAACGCCTCCACCAGGGTGGGCAGGTCGAGATCCTGTTCCGTTTGCTCTCGGGTCCAGAGCAGGAACTGCTCATCATCGATCTGGACCTCGCTGAAGCCAGCTGCCTGCAGGACATCCAGGGCACCCTCCACGTAGCGCACCTTCTCGCTGAAGATCTTGTTGGACATCCGGATCTTGCAGAACTTCTCCTCGGTGGGACTCTTGATGAGGTTCTCCAGATACCGAATGAGCGTGGCAATGCACTCGTCCGCCTTCTCCTTGACATTGCAGTTGTGGATGATCAGGCAGGCGGTGAGGCCGCGATCGGACTCCAGCTGCTGGTACAGGAACTCCTTGATCTTGGCCTTCCACACGGCCTTGGGCAGAATCTCGTCGCTGATCAGGGGGCAGCGGAAGAAGACGCCCTCGCAGGCCAGGTTGCGAGTGTCGCCGCCGGAGGCCCCAGTACTGATGTTCGAGGAAGAGGCCTCCGCCTGCTGCTCCTCCTTCTGGCGCCGCTCCGCCTCCAGTTCCCGCTTGGCCTGAGCCTTCACCGCCGACAGCGAGGTGTTGAAGTCCCGCGAGGTCTTCCTGTCAATGCGAGCCAGGGCAGCATTGGCCGCTTGCCGGGCCTCGTTGCTCAGCTCGTTGCGCTTGGGCGGCACATAGGCTTCGTACTTTTTGCGGGAACCAGAGCCGGAGGGAGCCTGGTCGGGCTTCGGGGCATTCAGCTTGTGGCCCTCGCCCATGCCGCTGCCCGTGAGCTTGAGCTGAAGTGGGGATATGCTTTTTAAAGGGTTTTCAGTAAGGATTAGGTGTAGTGACTCACCTTAAAGGCCGCTGCCTCCTCCTTCTTACGACTAAAAAACTTCTTGATCTTGGACATGGCTTCCTTAAATGCGTGGCGAGTGTTCCTTGGGCAACTTTAACTTGGCCACCGACAATTTAAGCTCTTCAATCTCCTTGAGAGTGCCTGCAAAACCAGAAAATTTTATCCTTGTTCAAAGGAAATTCGCAATTTCTCCTACTTGGCCGGACAAACTTCTCGGTGATGACCTGGCCGTAAACAGACCACGAGTAACCAATTAAGACGCAAGTACCCAGCAGAAGGACGAGCAGGACCTTGAGCAGCGTTGCCTGCAGATCCGTGAACTCAACGGGACCGTTCTGCCAGCTAAAGTCGCCCGTCAAGGACTCGAACTTGCCTCGCAGATCGACGGCCGCCTTCAGGGCAACGCCAGCAAAGAGCTCAACGCGTTCGGCGATCGTCTGCAGGGTCGTGTTGAGGGACTCCAAGTTCAGGTTGAAACTCATTGGCCTGCCGGAGGACGCTGATGCAATAGTTAAATCTTTTTTTGTTGCTATTTTTTGTTTATCTCCGCAGCAAATCGTCTCCTGGATTTTTTTTAATAATTTTTTTGATTGTGTGAGTGGAATTGCAGGGTAAAAATATACCATAGTTGAGATGAGAAAAATTACCAAAAATTACTTACAATACTTATCGATAAATGTGCAATGAAGTAGATTTCCTTGTTGGTAAAGGCTTAGTAGGGGCCTACTGGCGCCAGATTTGAATTTCATGAGAGGAAATCTTGATTTAAGCCTAGTACGCAGACAGTAAAACAGTTCGCAACCCGAAAAAGATTTAATCTTTTTCCAGTGTGACCGCTTCTTAAAACGCTTTCCGGCATTTTTGGGAGATAAATGATGCGGTCATACCAATCTTAAATCAGCTGTTTTATATTTACAATTATTTATTTTATATTTGGAAGACAATTCGCATGGAATAGCTAATTTGCGCACAATGACCACCAACGCCGTCGCCCAGATTCTCTCGACCATGCACAACCAGGACAAGGGCTGCTCTACCGGCTGCTGCTGGTGATTCTGTTCTTACCACCATTTGGGTGGTGGCGGTGGTTGCCGCAGCTACTCCTGCTGCCACTAAATTGTTGGACTGGTGAAATGATTCAAAGTTACTTCGTTCTGATGGATGCGAGACTCTGATTGTACACCATATCCTTCCTGCCATACATTTTGTTAGAGTTGGTACTGCTCCTGCGCCCGGTTCTGTCCATTGCTTTACATGTCCTTTTCCAGCTTCGCAATGAAGGTTTTGTCCAGCCAGACACTGCTCTAAGCAGCAGCGGGCGGTGGCCGTCGCCTCTGACCCCTTCATATCAGTTATTGAGGGACCTATTTCCTTCCAGGCCTTTATTTATGCAAATTTTTAATATTGCTCAAATCCCTTATCATTGAATTGGCCTCTACCAATTTAATTATTATAACTTTATCTGCTCTTCTAAACGCCTGGACTGGGCTTTTCAATACATTATTGTGTTGGCGGGATCTATATTTTTGAATTGTGTGAAGCCACCACGGGGCTAGTACCAATAAGGAACCAGTGAGGTATAACTTGTTCGGATTTGAGAATGACTTGAATTTCTCAAAAACTGACGGAATGAGCTCATTAGCATAAATCCGAAATTCATAAACAATTTTCCCTATCGTTGGGGGTACCGTGCATATTTATTTTATGTTGTCGAATCGGCAATGTAAAATAATGATAATTTCTAATAGTAATCGGTTCCCCAACTTAGTAGTATTTGCTCTGCGTTTCCCTATAAGACAATGATTATAGCTAAACTTTATTTAATTTAAGTGCCTTAATCTGTCTAGTTCCCGCCAATGTTTTGAATGCGGTACCAATTAAAGTGGTTCTGATTTGGAGCTGCTGGTTCACGACCGGTTCCAGCTCCGCTGTTCGCGCCTTCCTTAACGGCAGTTTTCCAACCCCCACTGTAATGCAATTTTCTCAAAAACTGACGGAGCGTTGCAGATGAAATTTTCACCAAATATTCTTTATTCGATCCCTTATACGCCAATATACCGTGCATATTGGTACAACCTCTGAGAGTGGAGATATTTGACTATTTATATTTGTATTTTTGCTGCCTGTTTTTGTATGGGGGATTCCTATAGGTTGGCTCACTTTTGGGTAATTTTCTAAAAAACTGACGGAAGGAGGTCAATGAAATTTTGTGAGTTAATACTTGAATAAAAGCCCCAAAATCTGGTATACCGTGCATATCGGTACAACCTCTGTGAGGGGAGCAATTTAAAAAAAGGTGGGAACTCGATTTATCCATTGGATATTTAAGGTGCCTGCGGTTACCAAATCTGCCTAAACCCAAAATAAAACAATAGTAAATTCAATTCTTAACAAGTAGGAACTTTAGTTTGTTCGATTAAGTGCTTTATTTACGAAATAATTCAAAAATAAAAACTCCCTCCGTGTTCCATTTCGACGCTAACTCACCGACGCTAATTTGACGGAGGTCTAAAAAGTATTAATTTCTCATTAGACAAAACGGTCTCACAGAATATATTGGTTTTTGCTGAAGGCTTGCCATAATTTTCAGCAACTATACTGCACAAAAGCAAGATAAATACACAAAATAAATAGGTTTTGGGTGGCATTGGTTTTCCGCCGTGAAATTGTGTAATTATTATGAATTAACTAAATCTATGTACACTAGCGGGTGTAATAATCAGTGTAAGGGCTTTCATATTAATTTCTGCAGGAGTGTTTCGCACGAGGACTTCAGAAATTGATAATTATGTACTGCGAATTCTGGCCATTGTTATTGTTTACCTTTTAAATTAAATTAGTCTGACCGTAGTCGCAGTACGAAATAAATCCGAACCAAAAAATACATATAGTTGTCTCTTTCAAGGTTCTAATGAAGTAGCTAATTAATGAAAACTTGCGCCCTGTATCATAGCCGTATTACAGTTTTATTTAAAACCAAAAATAATAATATAAGTAATAAAAATATAAGGTATTTATCATAGAAAAAGATAGGTAAACTAAAAAAGTTCTCGCTTTTTATCAATGCTTAAAGGATTCGATTTCTGTTAGTTTTAATAGTTTTTAAAAGTTTTAGGTTTTAAAAAAGGGTATTCTTGAAATTTCTGACTAGTAATTCAACCCATTGAAGGTGAAATATAATAAAATACTTAATGAAAGCTAAGAAACCCAACGCTTTTTCCATTTATTTTATATTATATCCATTTAAGTTAAGTATTTAAATGCAAAATCGTTCCTTTTCTCCTTTTTATTTAAAATATATACCAATTTAAAATGCAAATCAGTATCAGTATCGATCTCATTTTTCCCCGTGTGATTACATAATTATTATTGTCTTTTTTTCGGGGAACCCACACGCCCATTATTTATATGCAGGGCCCTGGCCCAGCTGTCGTAATTGAATGATTTTCGATCGTTTCGGCAAGTGCTTTTGCTTCCTGTAATTTTCGGCGATTTGTGCTGCGCGTTCCCTTTACTTGTCTTTCGCCTTGGCAATTGATTTTCGATCCTTGAGCTGACGAGGATCTCCTCCTTCTCCATCTCCATCGGCAATCTCCATCTCCAGGCGGAGAGAGATCACGCTCCAGTGGTGCGATGCGGGCCGGGGTTGGATTGGTAGTTGGGTTCAACAGCCAAGAAGCAGCACCAGCACCACCGAAAGAGAAATCTCTTGCAGCTTATGGCTTCCGTATGCGCCATGCCTCGCGCTCCACTGGCTGCGTCTTCTCTCCACTCGCTGTTTTTCTTGCTCGGGCCTTCAGTTTACGTTTTTGTGGCTTTTTCTGGCTTTCTGCAACTTCAATTACACCAGACAGACGCAAACAGATACAAATGTCTATTCTATTTCGCTTTGGTTTATTTATGCTGGCTCATTTTTCTCGGCGACGACGACGACGCGGAGACGGCTGCGACGGCGGCTAGGCAAAATGTCGACGACTTATAATTCGAGCAGCGTGTAAGAAAGATTTTTCCCTCGCTTCTCGTTCTGCTCTCTGCGGTCCGTTGGTTTTTGCCAGCCCCCAGTTCCAGCCCCAGCCCAGCCATCGCAATCAGCGGCGGCTCCAAGGCGTGGCTGGGTGCTGGAGCAGAGTATCCCGATCTTTCCCAGCTCTCGGGCTCAGCCGCCTGTCCATGGCCATTATATCTATCACCATCACGCGATATGTTCTCACTTGCAGCGAACCTCCAAGTGCCCATCATTCAACGTCATTTCAAGACACCCAAAGAAATTAGAGCAGAGATCTAAGAGAGATTTATCTTAGTATTTTTATCTTTGAAATGGAAAATGTGACCCTTAAAGAGATAAATTAAATGCTTAAGCAATATTTAGAAGACCGAAGTACAGACGGACAAATCGAACGGACAGACAGTCGAACATCGGGAAAGGCTGACAGATCTACGGACAAGCGGAAATGGCTAAATCGGCTAGGCTGTTGATGCTGATCCTTAATATTTACCTTATAAGGTTCCCTTCCCTGTGATGTAAAGTCTTGACTAAAATAATAATACAATTTGCAAGAACTTAAAGATAAGTCTGCTATTTCTATTCCATTATTCTAAAAAATATAACAGCGGCTTAAGTTTGATCTTTCTTATCAATTTAACATTCAAAATAGGTCGTTAAAAATTAATAAAACAAGCAAAAAAAAAAAAAAAAAAATTCACTTCTCCTAAATAGGCATTGAACAAACATGAATTGGTTAATAAAAAGACTATTTCTTAATGATTTTTCATACCAATTTTATACTTCTTTTTGTTATCTCAATTTTCCCTTTCGAAAATATGACCCCTATATTCATGGTAATATTATTTTTCCTGGTGCAGCCCATCGGTTGCAATTGCAGCTCAACTTCTCGAGCTGTTTTTGCGCAATTAAAATTCCACAAATGCTTCTCGGAGGGCAGGAGGGGATTTCTGCGCACCCCAGAGCCAGCCAAGGAATGCAAGACTGGCGCGCATGCGCCTGAGTCCGCAGTCCATCGTCGCGTTTGCAATTGTTGTTATCAGCCATGCGCCGAACCTGAAAAACTAGTTTCGATTGCCAGCTGAAGACAGAGGCGGTGTGTGGCCAATGCTCAGCGAAAAACTCAGAGAGAGATAGAAAGAGAGGAGGAGAAATGGGTAAGTCCAGGTCCTGGGGTATGCTGGGATCTAAGGAAAATACTTCAATAGTTTTAGGTATTTGTGCCAAGGAATAGCCATTACAAAGTGATTTTTATTGTTTATTATTATTTATTTTATTTTTCACCCAAATATATTCAAAGAAGAGATAATCCCCTCGTCGGCTCACTCGAAACCATTCACATTCCTGGCTGGCGTGCTTTCTGTGCGAATTTCATGGTTGGGAAAGCCAGTAAAAGCCTCCTCAATGCTTCGGCGCTTTTCTTTTGTTTTCTCTTTAGTTTTTTTTCGTATTTGCCAAAGGCCAAAACTGGTTGTGCCAATTTATGGCCAACATTGCCGTGACTTTGTGCTTGAGTCGCGAAAGTCAAGGTAAGAGACACTGACTAAGGAAAGGGTTTCCCTTCGTTTCCTTTCTTTATTGTATTTTTTTTCTGCTGCTGTTTGTGTCTTCAATTGATAGTGTCTTGATTAAGGAGGAGGAGGCGGAGGAATCTGGCGCGCTCATTAAAATTTATGCGCAGGAAACGGAAGCGCGGCAGACGACGAGCAGACGCACACGAGTCGCCTGTCTCTCTAGGCCTCCTTGTGGCCTCCTTGGGCAGAGGCAGTGCAGCCAAGGAACTCCCCTCTAGCCTCCAGCCATGGCTTTGTGCCACAATCTTTGGCTATGCCAGCGGCGTGACAAACAGGCAGAAAGTGTCACTCAAATTGGCCGCAAAATTGAAAGTGATGACACGCCCACACAGTCACGTTGCCTTGCATAAGCAATGGGACGGACGGCACTGAATATGAGGGAGGATTGTGGGGTATTGGAGGAGTTTATGGTTGGGCACTGGGAGAAATTTGTTAAGATATTTAGCATAACAAAATCATAAGATAAATAGAGGAAATTAGCTCTGGGATTTTAAAAGAAAAAGCTTTTATAGAGAGCTCTTTTCCGACATCACAAACATCAAGTATTAGAGTAACTTGAGTTTTCCCTAAAAGTTATTGGTGTTATTGTAAAAATACAAGTTTAATAAATATTTAAAAGGAATAATTATGTAAGCTTAATATTTATTACCCAAAATAACATTTATTTAGATTTTTCTTACCGAAAACAATACAACTTTTGAAGGTAACTTAAGGATTATTTAGGAAGTAAGCAACACAGTTTTCTTCTTTATAAAAGACATAAGCTAAGGTTTTAATAAAAAAATGCCCTATTTAAATTAATTAATAAAATAAATCCTTTATTCTTAAAATAAATCCTTTATTCTTAAAATAATTCCCTTACTTTCCGAGTGTTCCAGGCTTTTTCCCATCTTGATTTCCTCACCCGAACAAGGAGCGAATCATGAATGGAGGAGCAGCGCATTAATTATCGTATTCATGGCTGTGGCACTTGTATCTATTAGATTGACTGCACTTGTTGCCACCAAAGGGAGGGGGTCTTAATCCCCCTTCATCTGTATATATAACCATATAGAACCTTGTCCCTTTCCCGGGGGAGTTCTTCACACGAAGTTCGTTCCCATGAACTTGTTCTGCTTTTCTAAACCGCGCGCGCTCCCATGAATCTATCTCTATCTGTAGCTGTATCTGTATCTGTATCTGACTGTGTGGGTCTGCTGCTGGCAGTGACAGTTTCTTGTGCTCTGCGCCTGAGACTTTTTTGTGTTTTTCATTTCCCTCAAGAAACAAATGCTTCACACACAGCTTTTCCGCAGCTCTTGAGCGTGGGAGTGAGAACCAAAAAATAAATAAAACAAAACAAGAAACGCAGAAATCCGAGCCACTGTAGCTTCAAGTGCTCTTGAATTTGCTGAGAAATCGGAAATTTTGTCTAACTTTGGGCCGGAAGTCGCCAAATGTGAGCGGCAAGAGAAAAGAGAGCCCAATGGGTGGTATTTCTTTTACTCTACATGGATAATTTAATTTTCTAGAATTTTATTTAACCTTTCTTTTAATATTCTCCAAGATTAACCCGCTGAGGACCGCCTGAAGCTTATAGATTCTTTAAGGGCCATTTTCACCCAGGGGTCTCCCTATTGTAACGTCACCTTATTTGGCCTTTGGATACTTTATGGCATCCGCTTTTCTTTCAACCTTTTGTGAGTCACCTGTGTGGAAAAGCGTGGGCCCTAATGATGGGTTTTTCCTCCATCAACCTGCATTATCGACCGGGGCTCGTGCATAAATTCAGTTCCCGAGATGCTGAAGCTGATGCTTAGCATATTTTTTTCGGGTATCAGAGAACAAACAAACATGGAGCCAAACAACAAGTGGCTATCCCCACACACACAGCATTGTGTGTGGCGGCGGGCACCCAAAACTCTTTACATATTTCCCTCCATATTTTCTCTGCCTGTTTTTGAGTTTTCTGTTGATTCACTTCATTTGTTTATGCAGACGGAGAGTGAGTTTCGTGGGAAATATCGCGCCAGGGCACCAGGCAATGAACTAATTAAAAAATATAACGTTGCCCCAACAGCGAGTTCTTAGGGGTCCCTCATCCTACAGAGGTTCTTCCACTCGAAGAGGAGTTATTTTTGGCCTAGTCATTTCCTATCAAAACCCAAAATTCAATTACAGCGCCGCCGGAAAAGCAGAAAATCAGAAAGCCAGAAAAGCGGAAAAGCATTTCGACAAATTGGCAAAGAGAACGATCCCGAAGCCCGGTAGCCGCTATAATGTGCGGTCTTTGTGGCATTGTGTTGGTTTTGGAACCCAAAGAGAGAGAGAGAGAGATTGGATTGGAGAGTCGTCATCCGTCGTCCGGCTTCCGTTTGCCTGTCCACTTCCGTCCGTTTTTATTGTTTTCGCACCTCGCCTTCCGTTCCGTTCGTTCGCCTTGCGCCCAGCGGATATTCTACTTTACATAAGCTGCATTTCCTCAATTTTCCCGGTCTTTGTACCGATTTATTAGTTTCTGTTTTGTTTTGATTACTAAATTCTCTGTTCAATATAGGATATAGACATGTATGACCGATCCGATATATAGGTAATGACAGGCGGGGCCTCAAAGGAAGTAATTTTCGTGACCGCATAAGATCAGAGCCGACAAGCTGCAGAGCATGAAGATGAAGCTCAGTACTAGGGATAAGCCACTTTCTGGAAAGGTAAATAAATTACTTAGAAAATAGTTAGGTTCTAAAAATAAAATTTAAATAAAATAAGTAACTAGAAACAATATTTTTCTATTATATCTATTATATCATACTCACTTATCTCCCCCAGTGGCAAGAGCTCCTTTAGGGTTGGCTTGAGCTTGGGCTTCGGTTCATACAGCTTCTTATACTGATTAATTAATATTTCCGATTTCAAACGTACGGGTTCCCTCAGGCCCTCCTCAGAATCGTCGTCGGTAAGGTCGTACTCCATCGAACCGCTCTCCACTTCATCCGAAGTATCCTCCACCAAGCCCATTTCGGTAATCAGATCCTCCTGCGATTTGAGCAGAATCTCACGGGCTTTTTGCTGTCTCTTCTGGTAATCTTCAGGTGTGAGCGCCTGATCGAGTCCCGATACCATTGCCTGTTCGACTACCAAACTAGGATCGCATTCTGGTGGGATGCAATCTCTGGGGAGCTTTGATATGCAGGTCAAGTATATGGAACTAGGGGACTCGTAGATCTTAACGGGAAGGAAACTGGGATAAGGGATTAGATATGGAAGTCAAATAAAATATAAATAATAAATAATTACTCCACAAAATGTTCTTGGGCTTTCTGCATCTTGGATTTCGAGTTATTTTTCTATAAAAATGTACTATTCAAAACTAGAACTTGTGTCTAAATTTGAAGGCAGCTGAGTATATAATGTTTGATTGGAAAATCCAGGCTATATTTTTATGCTAAATTCAAGGAATTCCCCTGACCCGGTTACAACTGAAGTTCAAATTCCCTTTCCAACTCCATTCAAAGGCGTCAGCTGTTGGACACGAACATGGTTTGGGGATGTGCATCTCTCTGGTCTGTGCCCCTTGTCGTGGCATGTGTCAGGTTGCGACATCTGTTTGTGTTTCTGTTTGGGTTTGAGTTTGAGTTCGGCTTCGTGTGTTTTACAAGGTAAGCGGGTCGGGTCTCTGGCTCATTTGTCTCACTTCCTTTTGTGCCTTTAACTACAGCCACATCCGTAGATACATCCCGGATGCTTCCCTGGAAAGTGAACCCAAAAACCCGAACTGCAGCCAATGCAAACTTACAAAAACTCAGCGAAAAAGCAGAGAAGCATCAAGCGCCGCTGTATCTGCTGCTCTGTATCTCTGTATCTGTGTATCTATGCAGCTGCCGCCGGGCTCTGTTCATTCATAGAAGAGAAAAAACCCCGAACCCAAAGCCATACCGAAAACCAAATGAAATGAGCGGATGCACGGGCGGATGGAGCGCTTTGAATTTGTATATTTTCCATCGCCATCGCCATCCCACACACGGATGTATCTTTGTATCTATCCGGGTTCTATTTGACTACCGATGCTGATTATCGTTATCCGTTATTGTTATTGCTATTGTTATTGCCATTGTCATAATTGTTCCGTTGCTGCGTTTTTTCGTTTTTTTGCAATGGGGAAATTTTCGGATCCAACACGAATAGATTGTCGGTACTCTCCCCGGTCAGGTTGTTCTTTTTTTTGGGTATTCTATTTCCCGTATTTACTGGTTAGCAACAAAAGGTTCAACAAAATGTTTGTGTTGTTTTTTTGGTTACTTTAAAAAAAGGTTTTTGATGATACATTTCGTGAATTTCATTTTCATTTTTCATTTTGGGAATTTCCTTAAGTAAGAATATTATATTATTTGATGTCTTTTAATCGTATATTTAAATACAATCGCTTGAGTAGCTATAGCATCGATATTTACGATATTTATGGCTTATTAATCTACAAACAGTTTATTTTCTTAGACTATGTGGTTATGACACTGTAGCAAAGCCTTTGAGGAAAAAACTATATTTTAAGCAATTAAATTTGTAAGAAGAGTTAATTCCTTTAATTTACTATAAAGTTTATTCATTTTTTAACAAACAAGCAAATTATAAAGTTAGGACACTGTTGCAAATTTTTGTATTATTTAAAGTTTTCATACAAACCTTCTATATTTTAAGATATTTAAATTTGATTTATTTGAATATTAGCCTCTTTCCGCAGAATATTTCTTCTTAATTTCTTGGCCATAAAGTGTAATTTATTTTCTGTGTAATTTCCCTGAATTAACTTCCAGGCTTCCCCCAAAAACTATGTTTACAAATATTTAATTTAATTTGTTTACTAGGAAGTGACTTCATTTCCCCCCCTCAAAAATAAACTGGGTTAGGAATTTCTCTTCCCCCTTTTTTGGGTTATTAAAATTTCCCCTAATATGTACTATGAAGTAACACCAGTTTCCCCAAAATTGTCCTAAGTTTTTCTATGGATTTCTCCCCGAAATTTCCTCTATTTACTGTAAAGCAACTTCAATTTTCCCCCATTAATCACACAGACGAGAAAAGTCTTTGAAAAATAAACACTTTCGGGCTGATCTATGTATGGCCAGGGCCTAAACAAATGTTAGCATTAACTTCTGGCCAAGAATAACAAAGAGTTTATTGCACTTGTCCCTGTGTGTGTGTGTGTTAAGTATATATATAGTTTTTTTTTCAGAGTCGGAGGCATTTGTTGGGACTTAATGATGTGCTAATTGGGCAAGCGTATTTCACTTGTCAATGCCAGTTTGGTTGGGGAGAATTGTGAAAGACATAAACAGAACATTAAGTCCAAGAAAAGAGAGCGGAATTGCTCAAGACCCGTGCGGGGTCTTTGCTGGGATTACCTAAAAATTGGTTTGAGGGAGCAGAGAGTGAGGCAACTTTAGGCAGAAAGCTAAGTAATTAGTAGAAAAAAAAATAGAGGAAAATGTGGAGAGGAGTTTTCACTTAATTTGAGTAATATATATAATATTGCTGAAATATTCTGTCTTAAAAATACCTCTTTGAGATATATTATATATTTAAACAAAATTTATTATGGTGTCGTTTTCTATGTTTTATAAATATTTTAATAATTTTCATTATGATTTAAAGAAATTCAAGAAAAATGGTTTTACATTAAGTCTTGGCTTTAAAAATTATTAAAAAGTACAAAACTTGATATTTTAAAATTTATTTATCGATAAAATCTACAAGAAATAGAAAGCTTAAGATATTCGAAGATCAATGTCTCATAAAAATTCTTTAATTATCTATCTGATAATAATAAAACCTAAAAACTTATTTTTTATATATCTAAATAAATTGCATTTATTGATTTAATATTTTTCCCAATCAAATATTTATTTTACCCTTTTAAACCCATTAAAAACACACTCAATTTTCAGTTATAAAATTTCATTTTATATATTTTCCATCAGATGCAAACTTAAACGTCTAATAGGACAGCATTTTAACTTCACTCTTGGTTATTCCCATTAAATTCCAGCTTCTTCTTCGTTCCAAAAGTAATATCCAAATGGAATCTTGAGAGCTAATCTTTGACAATCTTCGAAATGCAGGATACTATGGCTAAGACTTAACTAACGAGAGCACTAGCGACTAGGCTTTACAACTAAGCAAACTATGATTAAATTAATCTAGGAACCTAGAGATATGTACAACCAGAGAGGGATGGGCCTCCGAGATCCCTACGAGAGCAGGGCCATGGCCCGGGCCAGTCGCACTCGGAAGTCCCGGTAGAGCATCTTGCCGCCGACGGGAACGCGGCACAGGTACATGTCCAGGCTCATCAGGCACAGGGCCTTGCCATTCATCGGGAACTTCTGGGGCAGCTCGGCGGTGACTTCCAGGCCCTCGGACACGGCCATGTTTATCAGCCACTTCCACACATCCGCTCGCGTCCAGTCGCGAGGATCCAGGGGCAAGCCATCGGAGCCCATGGGATGGTGCAGCAAGGTGTTGCCATCCTCCAGCAGTCGGTTGTTGTTGTCATCGGAGGAGGAGCTGGCACTTATCAAGGTCACACCACCGCGACACTTGTCCAGCATTTGGTAGGGATGATGCAGGTGTCGCTTGGCGGAGGGCGTGCTGCTGCCACTCCACAGATCCTGGCCAGCATTCACCTGGGAGAGATCCAGGGGCGGCACACGTCCGGCGTACTTCGGGTAGCTCGATTCCACTTGCATATCTCTGCTGTTCGAGTTCTGCTTCTGGAAAAAAACAGAGAGAGGGAAGCGCTGATTAATATGTGTTTGTGACTCATGGCGGAGAGGTTAGTGCAACGGAAGTGCTTTCACAAGCCAGCAATTGTTTTAATCGCAAAAACCGCAACGAAAAAAGCAACAATAGCAACTGTAAGCATATAAATACAAATAATAATACGCATACGCCGCGGTGTACGGCTTCATAAGTGTGTTGACCTGATCTCTATAATGGTTATAGGGTATCACTGATTAGTCACAAGGTGTGCTCAGGCCAAGAGATTTTATATATGGAATTTTTTTAGGGTTTTTTAAACATAATGTTTAGCCTGTCCGTTTGTCCGCTTGTCCGTTAGTCGAAATAATCACCTAGATCTCAGAAACTATATAAATTAGAGTTAGCAAAATTGGTATTTAAGTTTATTTATTGAAGTTTGTAAGAAATTTGTACTAAAAAATACTTATTTAAAACTAAATATTAAGCCCTGTCCGTTTGTCCGCTTGTCAGTTAGTCGGAATAATTACTTAGATCTCAGAGATTATATAAGCTGGAACTACCAAGTTTGCTGTCAACATTGCTATAGTTTCTAGGCAGATTTGATATATTTTAGAAATCGGCCACGCCTACTTACGCCCACAAAAAATAATAAAAAACGATTTCCTAATGATAAAGCCTTGAATTTCTTTATAAATAATTTTTAAAATCATTCAAAATGATCAAAATATATTCTGTTTCATAATAGAGCATACAAAACTCCATAAATAATTCAAAAACATATTTTTTTATCATTAAAAATGATCAAAATATATTTTTTTTAATAAAAGGGCATACAAAAATCCTTCAAAAACACAATTTTTGTTCGAATTTATATTTTGTTATTAAATCTGACCTTGTTGCCGGCGGAATGGGCGGTTCGGGGCGGGGCACACGCGAAAGGAAGCGCTGAATAATCATTACCGCGCGGCTGTCATATCGATCGGCGGTCACTTGCCAGTGGAGATTGGCGGGGGGATCAGCGCGGATTGAGGGAAATCGGCATGTGGCTGACATAGAAACACAGGCCAAGCTGCCGATTACGATTACAAACAAAGCGGGCCGCGGGAGGGAGGGAGGAACAGGTCAAAAGCAGAGCGGAGCGGAAATAATTACCAGCCCAATTGGCAGCTGCGAATGTGCCGAGCAAAACAAAGAGCCCACCAAATGGGAACCGGGGGCAGAAAATACAACTAAAAAAAGAACAACACAACAAGCGAAACATCCGCCGACGGATCATAAAAGGTGTCAATGCGAATGCGGGTAAGAATGGGAATGGAAGTGGGAGCGGGAATGGGAATGGGAATGGGAATGGGTTATGGGAATGGCAGCGGAAGCCCCGGGCTGCGATTTCTGGCCTCGCCAAAAGGGAACCTTTAATAGTTTTCCGGAATAAAACTCCACCGGGAGAGAGATCCGTCGAGCTTCCGCTCCAGGAAATGCGTAAGGAGTCGTCGCAGAAGCAGTTTTAATTACACAGTTCGTTGGCAGTAAATAATATTAAAAATTCCCACGAACAATGCTGGAGTTCTTAAAAAGAAATACAATCAGAATATTCTCTATATTGTATCAAAAAATGAGATCTTCAAGGCTTATTGCAAAGGGTTGGACCCTTGACAAGGCTCTTTCTTTTTGAGTGTTTTTCCTTTAAAAAAAATAAATTTATTCAATATTATATCTTCATTTTGTGATATTCTTTTACTACAAATTTCTATCGTATTAACTGAGAATTTAATCAGAACCCTCAAGGTATAAAAAACAGTAAAATATATTATATCTCAAGGTTTAACTAAGGTTCCCCTATTAAAATCAAAGGTTAAAGAGTTCAGTTTTTAAGTGCTTTGATTAATCCCTCCTAGAACTCACATATATCTCAATTTATAACCAAAATAGAGTGCAGTTGAATACAAACTGTATTTTCTTATCAAAATCCAACTTCAAGTTCTTCTAAAACACAAAACCCTTCAAGACAGCCCACGCCTTTATATAAAACCCAAAAGTGTGAGTCACTCGAGCGGATGCCATAAACTTGAACGAAGACCCAGTAATGCGACATTTTAGACACCATTAGAGGGAAATAACAAAGCCCTTAAAGAAAGCCCCCAGTGGGAGACTGACCCATAAAGAATCTTCTTTAAAGTTCTAAGTTCTAAGCCTCGGGCGGTCCTCAGCAGGCGAACTAAATACATAATTGTGGCTGCCCGCCCTATGAATTCAATTATTTCATTTCAGTTTTTAAATGAAAAATAAAGGGAAAGAGGTAAGACACCCATGGGGGGCAAGTACACCTAGAGAAAAGGGTATTAAGTAATAAAAATACAATAATATATCATTCAATGAGAGTGAATATTAGGTTTAATATATACAAAGTCTAATTATAAAGTGTTGAAGTAATAATAATTATTTTTTTAAGAAGTAATAATAAAATAAAACTATTAAAGATGTTTAAGAAGAAATTAAAATGTTTTATTACTGTATTTATATTATTTAAGAATTTATGATTACTAAAAGTTAGATAAAAATAATATATCATTATTAATCAAAGCAAAAATTGATACGCAAAGTAAATAAGCAAGAAATTCAATGGATTTCCAAAAAGATAACTTTATACTATTGATAAATGACTCCTAATTAAATTGCAATCAATGGCTCTTAAAAAACCATTTAAGAATATATTTTTAAAGCAAAAAACGTATAATTTTCATATAAAACAAATATAATAAATATAGAGATATTTTCTCTCCCTGTAACACAGTTTCCGCCTGCGTATAAAGCCAACGAAAACACTTGAAGTACATTTCGGGTTTCCCACTCCCACGCGCTCAAGGGAAAAGCGTGTGAAAGGCGGAAAACCGAAGCGGATTAGTCAGCAATTGCCAAATGGTTCGCCGTCTGCGAGGCTTCCGTTCTGATCAGTGATCAGTTTGAGTTTCAGCCCGATTGATATGGAATAATGGTCTATAAATATATAATTTATATATAGATATAGATATGGCGCATATGGCATTGACACTCGAGCTGAAGGGAAATAGGTAACTCGTGCTCAGCACGCGTCGCCTTTTGTTTTTCACGCTTGTGTGAGGAAAAGGCGAAAGGAAAAGGGAAATGGAAGTGGAAATGCCTGGTTTTCAGTTACTATTCGGTGGACAAAAGTCAATGGCAGGAAGTGCAACGTTCGCATATCCGCCTGCGCACACACACTCACAGGATGTGCATCCCCCATTCGTAATTCGTAATTTGGTTCCTTTTTTCAAGGAAATGCCCCTGGAAATAAATGAGGAAATGCGCCACAGTTTTAATTACATTCACGAAAATATGTACAAGTCTGCGTGCTACTTAGTAGCTGCCACTAAACCGAAGAGAACTTTAAGTGTGCAGAAAAACAAAAAAGACAAAACACGAACGTAAAAAATCGTAATTTGAAGTTCGTAAAAATGACGCGTTTCCTGTCATTTGGCGAGCACTTTAAGTGCGTAATTTGCTATCCGCCAAATATATGTGTGATTCTCCGGGTTTCCTCAGTCTTCCAGCCCCGCCGAGTCTTGCGTCTTGAGTGTGTGTATCTTGTCTGTTTTTGTCGGCCGTCAGTCCCCGGGACACCCGGGTGTTTATGCCCCACAATTTCCTCCTCTTTCTCCAGGGGCTTCATCGTCGTTGACGTCGTCGACGTCGTCGTCTCCGCCGCGTTTCATCTTTCTGCCGAGCGAGAGCGGCTTCCGTTTGCCGAAACGGATTCGGATTGGGATTCTTGAGTCTACTGGCCAAGGTTGACACGCTGACAGCTGCCCCATAAATAGGGATTTATTAAACAAATAAAATTACATTTAATTTTTGAGATATTTTTGGGAGCTGAGCAAAGGTTGCGCCAATTTTTGGGGCTTCAAAATATAGGGAGTAAAGGAAGCTATATAATTATGGGATTAAGACAGCCTCTAAATATATTTAAGGAATAAGCAGAGCTATAACTAATTATACAAGCCTTTAAAAGTATACTAAATGTTTTTGCCTGCTCTTTTTATCACTTTGGGATAAGCTAGATTAAGAATAGTATTTAAATCCTAAATAATTGCCATTTATTCTATTTTAAGCTATCAGTAATTGCTGTTTATATAAATAAGGCATACAAAATTAATTTATCTCTTAAGAAAAATATTTGGAAAAGCATTAACCTTTAACCTTTACTAAAATTACATCTTTCTAATTTTTAATGCTTTAAAAAGTATACTATATTACAATTATTATAGCTTGATTTCTTGTACTTGCAGTTGAGGAAATTTCTTTAAATATATCCAAATAAATTAAAATCCAAGTGAAACTTAACTTAAGAAATTACCTATATTTTAAATAAAAAACTTCAAAAAATATTTCTGTAGAAACCATAAATCATCCAAAAACAGCTCTCATAGCTGCCATTAACTAATTGAAATATCTCTAAATATTTCCCCATAACTAGAGCATAGAAAACGATTGCCTTAAGCTCTACATCTATAGGATTTCTTGTCTTTAATTATCATTGTTCGTTAATTTGTGGATGGCTCTCTATCTCAATTTTTCTTGGCCAGCATTCAAGGCAATAAACTCGTTCGCTTGCTCGTTCATTCATCGGAGACTGCATCGGCAGCAGGCGACAGATGATAATCTGCTGAATTTTGTTAAAAATAAACATAGACGGACGGCAACCGAACCGGATTCCATTTTTGCACATGCTGCTCTTGTAGTTGTTTTTTATATCTCTTTTTTTCCGGCTGTAGTTGCTGTTGTTGTGACGTATGTTTGCTGATATTACAAATCATGTAACGCCATCGAGGCAAAATGCGAAATGCATCGTCTGCCTGACGTCTGCTATCGCTGTCTCTGTTCCGCTGTCGCGCCATCTCTGTCTGTCCACCGAAAGGCAGTCCCCCATTCATCATTTCCCCCCAAAGGCACTGAGAGGAAAATTCTATGTGTTTAAGGAAAATGTTATAAAAATTCCAAAGAATCTAGGTTTTAGAAAGCAAAGAAAAAATGACTAAGAAACATTTATTTTACCATTAAAATTATTTTAAAAAATCATTAAATAAAATATTTTATTTTCTATATTGTTCAATTTAAATTAAAATTGATAAAAATACTAAGAATTTAAATAAAATGTCATAAACTATGATTTTTTGAAGGAAAATAAGTACAAATTACAAAAGCAGCACATTTATGGCTGGCATTTTCCTATAATTCCCAACTATATCTAGTCGCAAAATGGTGGTGCTAGAAATTTAATTAATTAATTAGCTAAAAATCAAATAAACTAATATAATAATAATCTTATAATTTATATTGTTTTTATTTGTCATTTTATTTTATAACAAAAAAACCTATGATCAAATATTCCATAAAAATATATATATTTCTTAAAGAACATTATTCAATTAAATTTTATGAGTTTACCTCCTTGAAAAGTATAATTTATATTATTTAAATACACTTTTTCAATTGAATTTTATTTGCATATTTTATTTATAATAATTTCCCGTACCCCTAGCTTTTCTCTCAGTGCCCTGTGGCCCCCAATGTGTGATGGACGGATGTGTGACGACTTTCGGTCTTGTTGTCGCTGATGCGTTTAAAAATATAAGTACTGTGTGCGGCGGCGACGGCGGCCAAATGGCGCCAAATGCATTTCGAATCGGTCTTTCGGGGTCTCGTTCTTGTCAAATGTAAATTAAAAGGAAGGAAAATACAAATAGGAGAGCTATGTTCGCGCCTCGCACGTGTCACAACTGGAGGAAGTGAGGCATGGCAGAAGCTCCTCGCTTGGGTCGGTCAGCAGGAAGTGCCTCCTCTTGGAACTCCAAAGTGCTTATCAAAGTATGGCCACAGTCAGAGGTTTGTCACTTCCTTTTACTCCAGAGCAGGGCAGAGAGCTGAGTCAGCTGGGAAAAATTAATTAAGCGGGCGAGGCCAGGTGCAGATGGTGCAGGCGATCCTGCAGCTGCAAAGATTACACCGAGAGAGAACGAACCCCCAACCCTGTGGCACATCCTTTGCGCATGCGCGCGCATTTACCAAGGAGCAAGGAGCTGCCAGGAGGAGGAGAGGCAGAACAACAGAATAACCGAGAAACAGGGCAATAACTACTACTGGGGAACACCATGAAATCCAACAGAATGCATCTTTATCGGACTTGGCCACAAAATTCATACCCTTCGCATTTTGCAGCTGCCGTCTTGGCATTTTAAGTGTGTGGCTTTTGTTAGGAAATACATACAGAGAAAATGAGGGAGTTCCGTCGGGTATTAAGAGTATTTTTGGTCAAGAGAAATTTTAATATCACAATTATAAATATTTTACAAATATTTAACTCTTAATATTAGATCTATGGAATTTTTCCTCGCATCTCTAGACGGTTTTAGATTTTTTTTAAATTTATATTAAGATATAAATGACTTTCTTTCAGTGCCTGTGCGTTTGCGGTTGCTTCACTTTAATTTTCTACCCCAAAAAGGTAAGGTTTCCCCACTTCCCTCGACTTGAGGCACATTTTCCCTTGGCTAAGCCCAGCTTAAGCTTAATTCCCCAACCAACTCAGTTGGAAAAACTCTTCATTAACTTTCAATTGGCTACCAGCACTAGCCAGTTTCGTTTCTGGGCCTGGCTTAATTATGGAAAACACAAGTTTTTGGAGGTCAATTAGTCAGAGTCACATCAAAAGAGGCAGACTGAGAGACTGACAGACTTTGTTGGATTTTTCGGAATGCAAGACAGCTACTACGACGGGTAACTATAAAAGCCAAGTCAACTGAAAAACCTTCGGCATGTTTTTCGGCTTTTTTTTCGACTGCGAGTGTTAATGAGGGCCATAAAGAAATACAAAATATATGTGTAAACCGACTTACCTTGATCGAAAAAATGTTAATCCAACAGTTGTAGTTGTAGTTTGTCTTGCGAATCTCCCGTCGAGGCTGGGTCGTTGGATAAATTGAGTATAAAATTGGATGTCCAAATTTTATAATCTTTTTGGTGATTTGTTTAGATTTTTCGTGGGTTTTATTTATAGCTTATAATTTGCTTTTGTAAAATGCACTTTTCTTGGTTCGCTCGCTCTGGCTCTCTCTCTATTTCTCTATTGGGGGCTTGTGTATCTCTCGGATACGTTTCACAACGTTTTGCAGCAAGTAACGTATTTGTTCACGCTCTGAACTACTTTTCTACTATTTCGCTGCGGCGTTTCGGGTTTTGAAAGTTTGCTGCAATTGGCTACGTTTTTCACTTAACGCGGGAATTGTTTGGGTTTTTGTTTTTGGTTGTTTTTTTTTTTTTTTGTGTTTTTGGGTGGCAAATCCAGTTTGCCAGTTGCACTGCGAAATGTATCTTCGTAGCTGGCGGATGAGTGAGTAATGCGCACACTGCAAGAGTATCTGTATCTGCTACGCTGACGGGCTGCTATGTATCTGTATCTGAAGCTCTGTTCACGCGCAATCCACGTTCTCAACTGATTGCGATCGTGCCCGTGCAGTGGGTTTTGTTTCCCTCGCTCTCTCTCTGCGCATGCTCTCTCTCGGGGGTTTCTCTCAGGTTTCTCTCACGTTTCTCTGCGGTTTCTCTCAGCTGTTTTGGGCCGACAGCTGTGGACATATTCGTAGAGATCGTTTATAGAGGGGATGTACATCAAGAAATAGGGAATTTTATGAGTTAACATAGTTTTAAGACATTGATTGTAAGTATTTTTAAATGCATTTGATATTACAAAATATAAGAATTAACTATATTATTTTGTGTTAAGATCTTTTCTTATATTTTCTTATATGAAAATCCAGGTAAATAGGGTAAACTTCAGTGTTTTTTATATATATTTCATGTCTTTTTATTATTAATCAAATAAATACAAGGCTTTAATATTTAACAAAATATGTTTATTTATATTATTATAAATTTTGTATAGCTTATAAATATAATATCAATGAAATTATACATATATTTTGAACTAACTTCATTATTTTGTATCGTTTAATATTTTATATTTTATTTTATTTTATTTATATTTTTTCGATATATTAAAGTCTTATAAGTCTTTAGTAATATTTTATATATTAATAAACTAAATACCAGGCCTTCATATTTAACAGAAGACATTTATTTATATAATTATTATTATTTATAATTTTTATTATATATTATTTAATATTATCCCATTTATATTATTTATAATATTTATAAATATATTCTTAATTAAGTTCTCAACATTATTTCTACCGTGTACCTGCAGACCCGCATCTCTAGCTGCTAAGCTGATTGAGTCAACATCTGAGGTCAATGGAAGTACATAAGGTTTCCAGGGGTTCAAAACACAGAAGACAACAAAGGAAGTCCCTTGGCCTACAGAAAATATGTGGGTTAACTTTGGCTGTGGCAATGTGTGTACTCTTTTTTTGTTAAAGGATTAAGAGATTTCAAAAACAGACTTTAAAGTATTTTGCTTTCTTGTATCAAAAAAAGGGATTTAAAACAGAAGGAAAAAAGGAGAGAAAAGCCATTCACAGGGTTAATCTTTGCCCCAGAAAAATGCTCCTAAATCCCCACGAAAACTGTCATCTAATCCTCGTTTAAAAAAACATTAGTTCAGTCTTGGATTTTATTTTAAAAATAATTTTAAGATGCATAAGCAATAAGATTTACCCTCTCGGTTCACAACTCTTCGCCTTGACTTTGTCGCTTAATTTATCACAATTTCCAATTACCATTTCAGAGATTTATCATTCCACACTCGACACTTTCCTTCATCCATTAATTCACTCATTCATTCACTCAATCCCTCAATTATTCAGTGCGTAGATGAAAGATTAATTTTTGGAAGCCACCTAATTATTCAGCTCCTCTGAGGCAGCGGCGAGTAATTACAGGAAATCCTTTTCCTGCCGCGCACTAAAAAGCATTTCAATGTAAAAGGCATTCCGGTGGCTGTTCCTGCGGCTGAAGACACGCATGCCAAGAGATCCTTTTCTTGGCAGCATATGGCAAAGGATTTTGGGGTGTGAGTCCCCGACATGTGTCGTGAGCTGTCAAGTGCCGAAGCCGAATCCTTTTGCATCTCGCGTGAACGGAGAGACATGATCTCACCGATGATCGAGTTACGCCAGCTTACTGGGAATCGTTATCCTCAGCCTTCAATCCATCCATCGATCGCAACGGGCACGCGTACGCCCTGAAAAAAAGGTGCGGATCAGGATTCAGGACTCGGGTAGCAGCGCAGATGTTGCACCTCCTCCTGCACTTTGAAGCGGTGTCCTGTTGCGATCTCAAGTGCATCTAATGGCTTGTTTATCAGCATCCCTCGTCCTCGATCGCGGGCCAAATAAATTGAGGTAGGTAGCATTGGTAAAAAAAACCCTTAATTGATTGCGGCGACGCTCTAATCATTTCTAATTGCCAAGCGGAGGACTCAAGGAGATCTACTTAGATAAGACACACTGGTAAAAAAGGTATTTTAAGAAATAACCAAATAAAGTCTGGGGGCCAACATTTAATACATTTTTAATATAAATTTTAAAATAGAAAATATAATTAAATAAAACACACTAATCCTTGTAGGCCAAGGGCAAGGGCTCGTAGCGTTGGCGAAGGCTTTCCACGTAGGGATTGGCCTCATCGCTGGCGAACTCCCGCTTGTAGTCCATCATTCCAGGGTGTACCAACTTCGATTTGGTGCCTGAGGTATAAAAATATATTCAAATCAAGCTATAAATAATTTTAAAAGTCTAAATATCTTATTTTTTAGAATTATTTAAATAACATACAAATCAAGCTCAGAAAACTTCCTCACCTTTAACTTTTCCTAACATTTCATGACCTGCGGCCCGTTTAATCTTTTTGTTACCCTCGTTACTATCTTCCTGAGCCTTGAGGTCCTTATTCTGATCAAGGACCGCCTCCTCTTTAGGCCCCAAGACTGCTGGCTGAAGTTCCAAGTTCTCTGAGTTAAGTTTCAAGTTCTCTGAGTTAAAGTCCAAGTTCTGTGAGTTTAGCTGATTCTCCCCCGGATTCTTGAGGAGTCCTTGTTGGTCAAACAACTGGTCGACATCGGTCTCCTTCTTAGGAACTGCCTTATCTACGTTTGCCTGATTATTGGGCCAAGACAGAAAGGCCTTTACAGCTGCTACAAATATATATTAATTTTATAATTATATAACAAAATCAAAAAGCAGAAGAACTCACGATTGACTTCATCACGACACTGATCACCCTTTTCTGGTGCCTTATTGAACATGTCCTCCAAAGCCTGTTTATTGAGCACCACTGGGGGGAATTATTAATAATTAATTTATATAATTTATGGGAGAGAGAGCGATCTGATGGGATCTGCTTACAAGGCATACCCCACACGCTGGACAGGATCAGCAGGCAGAGTAGGAATAAAGGCGTCCAAAAGGGCAGGCCGCTGCCAAAAGACTGCATCTTGGATGGGTTCAGGATATGGAAAATATTCTCTGATTCTCCTCGAGAAACTGAAATGACTTTGGAACTGGGTAGAGTTCTAATGAGAGAATTACCCAGGCCTGTTTTGCTTTTTAAATATTTTCTTTCAAGAAGAAATTCATATTTTCTATTAAAATTTCAATAAATATATTCTTAAAAAATATAATATATTTCATAAGCTTTTAAATATTTAAATATTTTTCTTCAGGAAAGAATTCATATTTTCTTTTGAAATTTCTACAAATAAATTCTTAAAAAAATCATAATATATTTCATAAGTTTTTCCTCTATTTAACCGACTATTTTTTCGCTCAGTGCCCTTACAGTTAATCCTCCGCTCATTCCCGTCCACATATGATGACGAACCCAAGCCAAAACAGCTGCCCTAGGCATCGCTCTATCTTCCCCATTGTCTCTGGCCAGTAATCGGCATTTGAATCTCCAGGCATTAGAGACGAAGGCGATAAGAATCACCTATCCCAGCTCCGGACAGGATGTGCAATGAGAGTTGCCAAAAAAAAATAACAATAAAACCCAACAAGGAAGGAGGCAAGACCGACTGAAAAGGATGTTTACTTAGGCGCTCGTACGTGACTCTGTGAGGTAATTTCCGAGTGTGTCCGGCTGATAATTACGATTGCCCGAAAGGAATGCCTGGATATATTTGCTTAGCCTTGTTGATTTTCAATTACGTGCCGGAGTCCAGAGCCCGGACTGTGTGTTTGCGCATAAATTGCAGAGAGCCCGAGGAAGGAAGTTAAGCCCCCGTTCGATAGTTATAATTTACACATCTGGCAGCTGGCTGGCATAATAGGGGAGCGTGCCTGGGATATATCTCAAACATCCCAAAAATATCCAAACCGATGCAGTACTATTTATAGAGACTAAAACCACCCCCGAAAACTAAACGATTTACGAGTCCATATCCCCCAACGGCTCCAGTTCAGAGCCATTAAAGATCTACAAGAAATACACAGAAAGCTGAGGCTGGGCGTGAGCTAGTAAGTTAGTTATAGTTATTTTTACGATCGCTCGGAGGGATTTCCCCTACATAATCCCTACACGCAGCCTCCGTTTCGTTTTATTGGCACTTTCCCCAGACTATAAATCAATAAACAGATTGTGTGGCATCTTTCTCGAGTCATAAAGTTTTCAGCGTTTTCTTTCCCTTCGGAGAATTTTTCGCGGTGCAGCTGTCATGGTTTTCCCTAGTCTTCCCGGTTTTCCTGGGTTTCCTCAAGATTCCACAACTGAAATCTTATTACAAAAACGTCCAAATCAATCAGAAAAAGAATCAGAATCATAATAAAACAAAATCAAGTAACCGTAAATAAAAAGAGAAGGAAAAAAAGCTGAAAAAAATAAAACGCGCTCGTAAAGAAACTGGCGCAGACACAAACATCCAAAAATGAAAATGCCACACAGCCTGCAAAATGAAGATGTGCACTGGGAAAAATAAAATAATATATTCAAGAGATTACAGAATTTGTAGTATTTATAAGTATGCAGGTTAGGGAATTTTTGCAAGAGAATTGAAAGATATTTTTATACTTAAAATACGTGATAAAAGAATATCCATAAAAAATCATCAAATAATATAATTACTTCAGTTTTATTTTGTTAAAGAAATTAAATTTTTGTTAATAAAATGTAATATTTTTAGAATCTTGTATATTTTATTAAAATATATAAATCTATATAAATCTAGAATGCTTAAAACCACTTCGTAATCTGTATTCCTTACTGACCAACTCAAACATTCAGTATTTTTGCAGCTAGACTTTGAACTTGGGAATTATAGTGCAACGCAAGCAGTAAATGTTGGACTTTGTTTCTCTAAAAAATTACAAAACTTTATTTAATAAATTGTACAAAAACATAAAATCTATATTAATAAATTTGTACTTCTTAAATTATATTACTACTAATTTTTTCGACTACCAAAGGTAGTATAATTTTATATTTTGCATTACAAGCTTACACCAACTTGCCTCCAAATTTTAAGTTCATAATTTTGTTTAAGTTCCTATATTATTACCAGAGTGCATGCAGAGATTCAAAGGCAAGATCTGTTGATGGGAGAGCTGGGTAACCGAGAGACGAGAGAGATCCGAATACCAAAGACCGTAAACCGTAAACCGTAAACCGTACACCGAATACACCGGAGACAATAGGGCAACAAGCCGCAGCCGCTGTTGCTGCCGACTTCCGCTTTCGTTTCATAAATTCGGATTAAGGCATTTTCAAATGATAACAATGAACGTAAATAAAGAGAGAACGACGGTGAAGAAATGCTCCGTGAATCTGATTAACGGCCGGCCACAATGGGAACTTGCTTGCTTACAAAACGTGTCACGTAAATGCCGAGGCAACCCACCACCACCACCACCGGTGGTCGGTGGTCGGGCAGTAAACCGAATTAAACCCACAAACGACATGACCAAGAACAATCCGCAGCAGCAAAAGCGAGGAAAGCTCACACAAATTGTCTCCAAAATGGGAAAATCCCTAATGAGGCGACGCTTCTTTGTCAGTTAAACCACTTAGAGAGATATATGCCATCCCATCCGATCACGATTTGTGGGCGGGTTGGTTTAAGGAGAACGGGAAGTGGGATTTATGGGCAGGTAAGGGTAAGTATCTCAAGGGTCTAGGGATAATATAGGGTAAACTATTTAAAATTTAAATAAAGAATATAATTATATAAGGCGGAAAAAACAATTTTTGAAAGGAAAGTGTTATTAGTGCGGTTATGACACTGTAGTGTCACTCAAGTGAAAAGTAAAACAAACCAAGATCGACATAAATAAATCTCTTTTTAACTAGAGTTAAACTTAAATAACGAAAGGTTGCTCTAAGAAGCATTTAATATAAGTAATTGTTATTTTTTTATTTATTTATAAATTGTATTTTTTTTATAAAAAATGTGTTAGCATTTACATACTTACATTGGGTTTTGAAAATATTGATATCAAGTTCAGAAAGTAATAACAAAATTAAGATTTTTAAATATTTATAATTTTATTTATTTTAAATCCGTTTCAGTTCAGTTCAAAATAAACTCTTGAATTTTAGAGTTTCGTATTAATTTGTTTTAAAAATAAAAGATATTTTCCCTTCAAAAAATAAAAACAATATTTAAATATTTTTAAATTCGTTTCAGTTCCCTTTCTAAAGAGTATTTAAAATAACCTCTCCAAATTTAGATTTTTGTATTAATTTGTTTTTAAATAAAATATAATTTCCTTGCTATAATAAAAACAAATCCCAATGTATAGCAGAAAATTAAAAAGTAACTTACAAATACCGTTTAAACAAACACAAAAAAAGAGAACAGGACAAGGACAATGGATTGATGCCAATCGACATCCCGTAAATACGTGCATCCGCTGGCTGAATCTCTCGGATCGTCGCATTTGCCAAATATTTGAGCCTAGACAATTGCATTTCCTGCCCAAGTGTGCCTGCTGCTGCTGCTGCCGCTGTGCCTGCATCCCGTTCGCCAAACAACAACACATGGGATTAGGTCCTGACACAGGAGCAGGAGCCAGGGCACGAATCATCTGTTGCTTCGGCGTCGAGGGCAGAAATTAAGGCTTCTTCTGAGCCCCGGAAACGGGCAGGGGATTGGGATTGGTAATGGGAAAAGGAATGGTTGGGGGAATCCCGAGGAGAAGGCGCGTACTCTGTACACAAACAGGAGCAGGAGGAGGGAAACAAGGACCAGGAAAAGGACGAAGCAGAGGTAGAGGAAGCGAGAAGGAGCAAGGAATTGTAAAAACAAATGTTGTCAAACAACAATAACAAGGAAAAGGATGTCCTGCTGAGCGGCGTAAAAGTGCGTAGAACGCTGTGCGTTTGCAATTAACGTTTATAAACTGAGAGAAAATATTTAAGGTTTTACAAAATATTATTAATAAGTATTTTATGTCTTATAAATTATGAGCATCATAATTTCTAACTGCCTGTCTATCATTAATATAAGAAGGTTTGTTTTATATAAAACATTATTTTTGATTAAATTGTTTTCATACTTGATTTTATTAAAGATGTCTTAGAATTCCCAAGTTACTACTCTCCTAGAGAAAAAGATTCCCAATAATAATTCCCAAGTCCTAAATTTATGTGCAAAAGTTTTTTAAAGCTTTATATTTTTCAAGTTGCTATTTTTATTTAGAATTAATTAGTTTTAAAAAGATGTATATTTTTATTTATTTGTTTATTTATATATAAAAAGTACAGATTATTATTTAATTTAAGGAAAAATATATCCCCAACTTATAAATATTTTATTTAAGGAAAAATATATCCCCAACTGCCTTATCTTCCTTATTTCTCTCACTGCACCGATCATCCCGTCATCCTCTCCGCAGGACATGTGGCAAGGCAAACGCAGCGGGGCAACCAAATTAGTTTCTCATTTTTCGAGGCAGTGTGAAATGCAGCTCAGGAAGCGCTGGTCGGTCCCAGCAGCCGGCTCAATTCGAAATATTTGAGGGATTCTGTAAATTCTGGTGCCACATTGTCCGCTCACGTCCAGGGCACAGGTACATACATCCCAAAATATTGCCGGTGATTAGTGACTTTTTATGGTCGGTGGCGATGAGGAAACGCCTGCGGCGTTAATTGTTTGTCTCCGGCTCATTGCTGGCCACGTCCTTTTGATTTGCACCGCTCTGAGAGGTTAATCTGGGCCACAGGAAGCGGAAACGGTGCCAGCGGAAGGCGGAAGAGAGAAGGCGGAACAAGGAGGACGGAAGGCAGAAGGCGGAAGCCGGAAGATCAGGAAATTAGTTGGAAAATTTGGATGGATTGTTTACCAAAGAGGGTTAGAATAGATAAATAGATGGATTAAGATACAAGGATTGGTTTTTAAGGACAGGGAGATATACAGATTAGTTGTAGATACAAAGGTATAAGTTACAATTAAGAAGTTTTTAATATTTAGTGTTAAATAATCCCTTATAGGGGTATGACACTGGCATTAATAGATGGATTAAGATACAAGGATTTGTATCTATGGACAAGGATATATAAAGTTTAGTAGGCATAAGTTTCAATTAACAACTTATACAGGTTAAGTGACTAAATCACTAAATCTAAATAATCCATATAAAATAGAAAAAATAACACAATATCACACTATGACATTGTATTAATAATGCGAGTATGGTCACACCTATTAAAATAATCATTCATTTAAGAACTTATTAAGATTTTGTGATAAATAATATATATAAAATATAATTTTAAGGACATGACACTGTATTAATATTGCGAGTAAGGTCGCACCTATATAATAAAAATATAGTATTAAATAATCTATATAAAATAGAAAATATGAGGCTATGACACTGTATTAATATTAAGAGTAAGGTCACACTTATTTAATAAAAACTTCTATCTCTTGGGCTTTGTTCCGGTTTATTGCTTGTTAGATATTGATATTTTATGGATATTACTTTGAAATTTAGAGAACATAAACTACAGACCACCACGCGACGGAACGGACTTATGCACTAAGTCGCGGATCGAAGCATATCCCTTTCTTGTTTTGGGACTTCGGTCCCCGACAATGCATAATTTCCGGTGACGCGCGCTCTTGGAACTCGGAGCTCAGAGCCACTTCTTTGCTGGCGGCGGCGTTCGGCAGTCCAGCAGGCTCGACTCCTTGCGGCAGGGAAAGTTGGGCAGATCCTTGGCCTCGGCCTTGGCCACATACGGTTTCTGGTGGAGCGTGACCCCGGCGGCAGTGCGTACCAGCCTTCGCCGGAAATTGGTGCCTGCGAGGAGGTAATTCACGGGAAACTGCATCATCCCGGGTCTGTAGTGGGCAATGGGACTGAGGCCTAGCAGGGCCGAGGAGCTCTTAGCCCCGCCGCCTTGTGTTCTATTCCGGCCAGCTCCAGAGCAGCCAGCACATCCCTTGCCCGAGCCGGAGAGCGTACTGGCGGGAAAGGACGAATCGTCGGGCATCTCCTGCCACTGGCGACCCTCACCCGGATTGCACTGATGGCATCGATTGTGCCGCTGGTCAGGCTGATGCTGCTTTCGCCGGTTCTTGCCCCGCTTTCGGTTGCCATCCCCCCCACCTGACTTGGAGCAGTAACCCCGGCAGTGACTCTGGCAGCCCTTGGAGCAGTCGTGCAGCGGCCGGGAGCAGAGTCCGCGGCAGGTGTACTTGCAGCGGTGCTCCTCGCAGTTGGGCAGGAAGAAGGGCGGCTGCTCGGAGCTATTCACCTGGGAATGCGACTGCTGGCTCTGGTTGGAAAAGGAGTGTGAGACGGGTTCCTGTATCCTGGGAGGCGGTCTGTAGGTGTTCATGGGGCTTTCCGGTCTGATTGAGGCCTTGCTCGCTAGCTTCTCGCCGGATTTGCTGCCTCCTGGAGACTTTGATTGGTTGGACTCCTCGCAAGGGCAGTTCGCGGCTTTGGATTCAGCCAATGCTGCCGGCCGCTTTCTCTTCTTTTTGTTTTTCTTTTTGTTGGGCTTTGGATCCTGGTTCTTTTTCTCTTCTTCTCTTCTTCCAAGGACGAAAATCTCCAGAGCCTGGGCTATGAGCATGGCCAGCTTCTCCTTGGTCTCGAAGCCCTTGCGGCAGAACTCGCAGTTGCAGGTGCAACCCTGTGCTTGGTTCTGAAATTGCGACTGATCCTGCCTTTCCATTCGTTCTATTCCTCCTGGGTCTGGTCTGGGTTTTTGGAAGTCAGGATTCTTGATGGGACAATCGTAGCTGGTGCAGGACGTGGGAGTCTGGAAGCGGTCGTCCATGTAGCCTGAGGGGGAGAGGTTATTAAGGTATGAAAGCATGCTTTGCTCACGAAACTCACTATGGCTGGAGGAGTAAGCAGCCGGACCCGGCCCCGGACCCTGATCCATGTCGTAGCCGTAGTCGTACCTCTCCTGCTCGTAGCCCCTGTTAAAGTCCAGGTACTCGTAGTCTATATACCCAGACAAGGGATTACCAGAGTAGCTATTGGCGTAGCCCATGTTGTGCTGGCTATAACCAGAAGGAGGTTGGGGTATATGAACCTGAGCTCCACTGCGATTCATGGCCGTGGACAGCTGCTCGATCAACTGCTGCTGGTTCTGGCAATCCTGCAGGACAATGATGTTGAAGGGCTGGTATCCGGGAGAGGAGCCATTGACCTGCTGCCAATGTCCTCCACTTGGTTGCTGGTTGGGAGAGGGTTGGGCGTTCCCCTGACACTGACCCTGGCACTGGACATAGTAGGTCTCCACCGCCTCGTGGATCCTCTTATTGCAGGTGGGACACATGTTCTGACCGGGTTGATGGATCTCCTCCTTGCCGCAGATCTGGCAACGCGGACAGTGGCCGCCCACTCCACGTGGCGAGTTCTGCTGACTCACTGAAGCCTTGGGTGACGGCTTGGACTTGATCTTAATCCGCGGCAGGCTCTCCTGGGAGGAATCCGCACACTGACCCGAGCAGTGAGTGCCCCGCCCGGCACACTGGCAGCCCCCGTGGCAGGGGGTCACCGTGTAGTCCTGACACCTATCGCAGTTCCTCAGCACGTACATCCTCTCGGGTTCATCCCGGCTGCCTGGACAGGATCGAGTGCTTGGCTGACGACGTTGGGAGACATCGGAGCCGCTGGCTGCCTGCGAACAGTCCGTCTGGCTGCCCGCCTCCGAACTCCTCCTGTGGTCCATAATTTTGTGACGTTACCGAAAAGATTCATTCACTCGAAATCCCAAAACCGACACCTGACGCGAGGCCTATTCGTTGGAAACCTCGGAAACCTCTGAAACCTGGGACTTGGACTGTGCCCGCTTCTTGGACTTGCCGAAGATCTGGCGCCAGTTCCAGGTGCCATCGTTACTGTGTCTTCCCGCCACGGGCTTGCCGATGAAGGAGTCCCCAAAGACCCAGGACTGCAGTTGACCCAAACCCGTCCACTTGGGCGGCATCAATTGACTAGCTCTGCTTTTGATTTTGCGTGGAGAGTGGAAGTCCTGGGTCCTCTGTTGAATGGGACCCATGTGGTAGGGATAGGAATCCTGAGAGGTGTGCGTCCTGAGGAAGCTGCCTCTGTAGAAGGGATTTATCTCGGTGCCCAGGAAGGTAGCGGCCCTGGGATGGCGGGGGTAAGACATTTGTGAATGCGCCGTGAGAGGATTGGGGGCTGCCATCTGTGGGGGATTGGGTTGAGGAGCAGCTTGCTTGGGTTGAGCTCGATGATGTGGTGTCACTTGATTAGAGGGTTCGGGTTGAGCTCGATGATGAGGTGTCACTTGATTGGAAGGTTCGGCTTGAGTTCGATGATGAGGTGTCACTTTATTGGAATGTTCCGGTTGAGCAATAGGTTGAGGAGCAGCTTGATCGTGAGGGCGATGATGATGGTGATGGTGACGATGATGTTGGTGTTCCCTTTCCTCTCCCTGTTCCTGACTCTCTTCCCGGGCACGAGACCTCTCTCGATGGGCATGAGTTTTCCTTGAAGAACTATGAACCTCAGCTTCAGGCAACCTCATCCCCTGCGTATGTTGAGGAGCTAGCGGTGTTAATCCATTTCCCAAGGCAGGTGCTATCATAGAAACTAAGCCAGGACCTGAAATGGGAGCTGTACGAGGAGCAGATTTGGGAGCCAAGAGAGGATCTGCCCTTGGTGGTGCTAATGCCGCATCTCCTTCAAACATGGGTTCCACATGTTCCGAAGGCCTTCGCCTTTGGACAGCCGGCTGGCCAGCTGCTCGACCAGCGGTGGATCTAGCCAGTCTTCGGTCAGGACCTTCTGGAGGTGCAGGCACAGGACGTGCTTGGGTTGAATTGGAACGTCCTGTACGTGAATGGTCTGCAGGAAAGAAAGCCTTGTGAGATGGGTTGAAGGGTTAAGTTTTAAGAGACTCACTCGATCTGGGCACCGAAGTCCTGGTAGGCGACTTTGAGCCACCTTCAGGCGCATTGAACTTGGATCTCTTTTTCATGTTCGTGGCAATGGTGCCCATCAAATGATGACAGGTCTTGCCGCCCTGGCAACGTCGCCTCCTGCAGCAAAGGGTGAGCTCGTACTTGGCTTTGTAAATGGGGTTGGGACGACCAAGGGTCTTGTAGATACAGCGATTGCTCTGGTCAGAGAGAGAGAGAAAGTTATCTAAGATACATCTTTAAGATATAAAGCTAAAGCTTACACTGGCCACATTTGGCATGGAAATGCGCGGCATCATGGGCAGGAGTCCGAACTTGCCACAATATTTCTGGGCTGCCCCCGAGGCACATCTCTTGGCCACCGAGGCTTTCCTCTGCTTCTGCATCTGCAGCTTGTGGCACTTGGGGCAGAGCTTCTGGCTTGGGGCAGGACTTCTTCGGTTTTCAGGACATCTGTAACGGTAGGAATTGACGGGTTTCTCCATTAGGGTCTCGTTGGAACAGTAACATGACTTTTGTCCACTCGTCTGTGGCTTCCTGTCACTGGGAGATCGGGATCTTCCCCGTTCATACGTAGAGCTCTCGTGGCAGGAGTTGGAAGCCGTTATGGGACTTCTGATGCTAATCTCCGAGCGACTGGGCACGTTGCTATATTGATTAGACTCCTCTTGTTGGCAGACACTGCAAGGCCTGTACTTTCCTCCTTTCGAGGGACTTGTAGATCCCTTTGAGGTCCTGCATTTCCTGCAAGGAGGTGGCGGTGGAGCTGGACGTTGACAAGATCCTTGGGCGTGGGAGTGAGCATGACACCGGACATCGGGGGCCTGAGCAGCGGGAGTGGTTCTGCCTAGGTAGTAAGACTTGGGAGGATTGTTGGTACGTCGTGAGTTCCTTTTTGCGGAGGATCTAGATCCGGCACTGTCTGCGGATTGCCTTCTCTTGCAGTTTCCCTGACATGAGGTGCTCCTCTCCTCCGACTGCCCAGATGCACAAGTGCCTTCAGACTGCCTTCTCTTCCGGTTTCCTTGGCACGAGCTGCTCCTCTCCTCGGACTGCCCTCTGGGGGGAATCCCAGATGCACAAGTGCTTTCAGACAGTCTTCTCTTCCGGTTTCCTTGGCATGAGCATGAGCTGCTCCTCTGCGCCGTCTGCCCAGATGCACAAGTGCCTTCTGACTGCCTTCTCTTCCGGTTCCCCTGACATGAGCTGCATCTCTCCTCCGACTGCCTGCTGGGTGGAGTCCCAGATGCACAAGTGCCTTCGGACTGCCTTCTCTTCCGCGTTTCTGGGGGTGAGGAGATCCTCTCAGCCGACTGCCTCCTTGGCGAAGTCTTACACGAGCAACTGCATCTCTTGGGCGGCTCTGGGGGATATTTACTACAATCCGTGGGCTCATAGACTGGATTCTTCTTGGGACTGTGCTCGAACTCCTTGTACTCCATGTAGTGAGACGAGGATGTCCTTCGAGCCCTCATTGAACCGCAACCACAGTCCTGGCTTTGCGATTTTGATCTGTTAGACTGCTGCTGTCCACCTCGGTTGGAAGAAGAGCTCGGAGCCTGATAGTTCCTGCCATAGGGACAGCTCGGAACGCATTCGCTGGCTGGTGGCAGTTCCCCGCTCCTCACGACCAGAGGATTGCGCGGATAGTTGGGCGGCGGCGGAGAGCAATCGCAGTCACCACCGGAAATTCTTATGCTCTTCACAGTGCCTTCCAGAAGGTTGAGGCTGGCTTCTCCAGTGTGATCCATGGAATCCGAGCAGGTGGCATCATTCCCGATAGTCAGAGAGATCTCCAGTTCAGCCATTAAAATATAAGAGGAATCTTGGTTTCTACGTGGTTCCGGTTAACAGAAAGTGGTTACATTACAGATTTCGACAAACTATTGTATGGAAGATGTGTCTAGTTTAAAAGCAATAAGGGCTAAGATATAGTCTTGACTGATAAGTCAAGGTAAGGTAAGGAAAACCAACTAAATTTTGGAGCCAAAGCAGTCTTTTATTTGAAGCTGGGGCAAGGGTGTAACCTCTGACCAAAGAGAAAGTCTGTGGTTGAGCTTTAATCTCTCTTAGAATAAAGCTCAACCCTAGGCTTCACCTTTGATCTAAGGGAATAACCTTTCCCGTGTTAAGTTAACAAAGTCTTGGTCTGGTTTAAAGCTCAGTACAGCTGGTCGTTCTTCCCGACCGCGTCAACAGGCGGCTGTAGGCCTTGTTCAGGGTCCTGGCGGTCATGGGCAGATCCTCCCACAGTCGCCAGCTGCGTTTCGGGTCCAGAACCGAGCTCAAAGAGCTCTGGGTAAGCACTTGGGCTATGTGTTTGGTTGAGGAACGGGAGCGAACCCTGGAGGGAGTGCGACTACGATTCGATCGTCCTTGGCTGGGCTTGGATAAGTCCGGCTTGGGCCAGTGGAGGGGTCTTCTCATCGGCAGCAGAGGCGGAGGATTTGAGTAGGGATAGGCGAGGTCAGCCAGGCGAGGGTTCAAGCGCTTTCGCGTCCTTTTTCGACGACCTAACCTAGGGTAAAAACAAGATAACTAAGGGTTAAGCTGTAAAAGTTATATCAAAAACTAACCTGGGATGCTCTTCCTGATAGACATGGCCACATCGTTTCGAGTACTCATCTGCCTGTGGAATCCTTTCATCGCTTGTTATCCTGGAGCTCTCCACTTCCGTGTTGGGTGAACTGGCGCTTTCCTCCTCGTCCTCATCGGAGGTAACCATCAGATACACGGAGTACTGCTTCTGGCGATCCTCAGCAGCACCGGATCCTGCTCTCAGCCGACTCTTGTCGTCCTGCTCCTGGGCCTCACACATTTGAGCCACCAGCTGCATCAGCGAGTGCCACATGGGATCAGCCTTCAGGCCCTTGGTCTCTTCACTCCTCAGGAGCTCATTGATATTGAGTTTCCTGGATCCCTTACTTGTGGCTCTTTGATGTCCTTGCTTGAGGAGTTCGCCCAGTGGATCAATCTGGGTATTGGTGGCCTTGTCCGTCAGCGTGGTTTGGCTTTGATTGGGAGTCCTTGGGGGCTCGAAATCAAAGTGACTCTGCTCGGTGGTTAGGGTTATGGTGCTGCTTTTGCTTCCCAAATCACTTGGTTGGAAGCGTGGTGAGTAGGGTTTACCCTGTCTCCTGGAGTCTTCAGTATCCTCTCCTTTTACAGGAGTACCTTCATAGGAAAAGTTCTTATTGGAGGCTTCTGTTGGTGGTATTCCTGACTCCGATTCTGAGATCCAAGTACAATTGTCCAGGAAACTGCTGGCGAATTTCCCGAAATTAAAGTTCTTGCTTTTCTCCAGAAGCTCCTGCTGCTCCTGGACCTTGCCAAGTTGCTGCTGCTTCAGCTTGCGTTGCTGCAGTTGCTGTTGCATCTTCTCCAGCTCTAGTTGATGCTCCTTCTGGAGTTCCTGCTGTTTCTGGAGCTGCTTTTGATGTTCCTGCTGCTTTTGTAGTTCATGCTTCTTGAGCAGATTATTTTGAAGTTCTTGCTTTTTAGGGATAACCTGTTGAAGTTCTTGATTTGCAAGGAGCTTCTTTTGAAGTTCTTGCTTTTTAAGGATTTCCTTATAAAGTTGCTGCCGTTTTAGGAGCTCCTCTTGACGTTGTTCCCGCTGTCTGAGAAGATCCTTTTCCAGTTCCTGCTGTTTTCGGAGCTTCTCTTGGCGTTCCTGTAGTTTCTGGAGCTCCTTTTGCGCTTCCCGCTGCTTCTGCAGCTCCTTCTGATGTTCCTGCTGCTTGTGGAGATCCTTCTGAATTTGCTGCTGTCTCTGGAGCTCCTTTTGGCAAAGAAGCTGATGTTGGAGGAGCTTCTGTTGCTCTCTTTTAAGTAACTGCTGTCGCGTTCTCTTGGGCTTTGGGGGGACCTCGGGCTTCGGGGGCTTCACCTGCTCCACTGAGGGCGCCTGGAACCGACGACGCACCATAGCTGGACTCCTGATGGTCACTCGCTTGGGACTGTGGAGACCGGAAGCATCCATTTGCGAGGTTTTCTTCAGAATGCCAACCGGAAGAGGGTGTTGGTGCTGCTGCCACTGCCCCTGATGCATCTGGACTGCCGCAGGATAACTGAAGAGATGATTTCCCTGCTGGTACTGAAAGGATCTTTGCTGCGGATGCTGCTGCTGGGTCATGGGTGCCCCTTGAAAGCCAGGCAGAAAGGCACCGGGCTTCAGGAGAGCTCCCTGATTCATGCAGCATCTATCCCACATGGCCTGGTATCCCCTCTGAAGCGGCACCTGCTGCTGCACATAATTTGTGGCCGCTTCCCGAGGAGCCTTCACCAGCTGGCGGCGCACGCGAGTCACTCTCCGGCTGCTGGCCTCCGCCGGAGCCATCACGGCCAGCCGTGGCACTGCTCCGCCCAACTGGCTGCACATCGATTGCCAATATTGGGGCATTGAGGCCACCAAGGTGCTCTGAGGATGCGGATGCTGCTGCTGCTGCCAGAAATTATGATAGGCACTCATCGAAGCCTGCTTGGCCGAATTACTCAGAAGTCTTCTTCGAACCATTTTTTTATTTTAATTAATTTTCGGTTTATATTAATTAAGATTTAGGCTAATTTTGAAGGTTGCTGCAAGCTCGCTTTGGTTATTTTGGATTTTTTTCGTGCTTTTTCTCGAGCTTGTGGGTTCATTGAAAATTTTGGTTGCACTTTATGTGCCATAATTATTGTGGGAAGAAAGCCTTGACGAGGAAATCAAGGCCAGTCTGGAGTAAATTATTAAGTTTAAATGGTTATTAATAAAATATTACACCTCAATGGAAATTATCTCGATTTTCTATTCTTAAATCGAGCTTAATAAGTCCTAAAATAAGATTATGTCATAATATTAATATTATTCATAAGATATACAAGATTTGAATAATATTTAATGCTTAAAACGTATTATCATGCTTACATTTTTTATTAATTGTAATGCCTATAAAATAAAATATCAAATAATATACTTTCTAAGGGAATTTACCCCCTTTTAACGCTATAATTCTCAACTAGTTCAGGCAATGTTAGACATATCAAAATTAAAGCTGGCTAAAACCCTCTAGAAAAAAGTGTACATTGTAAAAATATTCATTTCATAATTACATTAACGTAATTTTAAGTAAATTCTTTTTTATTATCTTTTATTGCTTCCCCTAAGATTACATTTTTTCTCCAAGTGCCTAATCAACTTTCAGCTGACGTCACGCGACTTCTCGTGCGTAACTCCTGCTCTCTCTTAACACATATCTCTCCCTCACTCTCAGTTATCCCCCGTCCCTAGCTCCATCTCTTTCGCCCAACGCCCACGCACTTTACCGTAATAGTGGAATTCCCGGCTCCAGTTTCATTCAGCTGCCCGGCTGCTGCTGCCAGAGAGGTGAATCAATGGCCAGTTGGAAGTTTCATTCATGGCCGGGCTGTGGCGCCTTCCAGCCTGCCAGTGCGTGTTCCAAGCTGCGCAGGAATGGGAACTCATAAAAAAACCGTTACAAAAGCAGGCGGGCACGAAGCTTGTCAGTTTGAAAATATCCCCAGAAACAAAGCTTCACCTCACTTCACAGAGACTATTCACTAGCACAGAATCAATTTTTGAGTTCCCTTTCGGTCTGAACATATTTTATAAATACTTTTTTTTTTCCAACTTTTCTAAGCGAACAAAAGAAAATGGTGTCGTTCGGTTGTGTCGCCAAGCTGCTCAGCGGCTTCGAGTGCAAGGCGAATACGTGGATCAAGACCGTTAATCCCGGTTGGTACGAGGCCCGGGAGATTCCCAAGACCATGCTGATTGAGAAGGTGCGCCAAGCCGCCCAGGCCACCAACTCCAAGATCCGTGGGATGCGCGAGAAGCCCAAGACAGCGGAGCCGGCCAAGAAAGTCAACACTCCGACGCGCCAGCCGTACTTCTAAGCTTAGAATTGTGCCGCCAAATCGTGTTTATTGTTTGTGAGTATAATTATTTACATGTAAAACTACTTTTTACATTTACATGAAGACGGATCATAAATTTAAAACAATTAAATCATACAAATTATCGCTAATCCTAGTATATTTTCCAAATAAATAACATATTTTCTCTTTAATTTCTTTCAGATTTGTTAATTTACATAAAAAATTACACCATTTACATTTGTAGTGTGGGCAAGTATGTAGAAAATTCAAACCTCCCGCCCAGTGTAGGCTAATACCAAAACTTCCCGCAGAGTTGCCCTGGGACCAGCAATCGGCTTCAGTATTTCGCCCTCGGCCTCGCCTGGTCACACGGTGCCGAACTTTTGCAGTCTTCAACTCTTGGTTCTTCCCTGCGGACCCTACAAGAATTTTACAAGAACCGTTTGGGAATTCGACCCCGTTTTGTAAACTGTTTCGAACCTGACCCCGTTTTGTAAACCGTTTTCCAATTGGACCGTCTCGTAAAATGTAAAATTGTCGCCAAGAGAGCTGTTCCGCAATGTGGACACTTAAAAATATTAAATTAGGAGAGAGCGAGAAGGAATGCCAGTGAAAAAAATTCCAATATAATAGCCGAGGGCGATTGTTTAGCCAAATTTGCCGAAATACTCCATGTGAATATCTGTGTGTTAATGTTAAATGTTAAGTGCAAAATTACGCGGCGCACGCTTCGCCCACGCGTACGATTTCCACCACAGTTCGTTCGAGTGCAAAATACGAGTGTGTGAGTGCCAGTATATTATGTACAACGGCAGCAGCAGCAGCAGCAACAACAAAGCGCAGTCCGGTGATAAGCGAATATAATATACAACACAAATATAATACAAATTCAACGTGAAAAGAAATCTCGAAGAAGCAGCAGTAACAACAACTCGGCGACAAATGGAAATAATAAAGTAAAGTGATGGAAAGAGGCGAGATAGAGAGATAGAAATCGTAATGTGTAAGCGGGACCGAACGTCTGAACAGAGAGAGAGGAAAACAAGAAACAGCGTCGCAGCGAAGATTAAATAAATTTACAAGTGTGTTTTGTATTTGACCAGCTTTCGTATGGTTTTTGTTTTTGTTATTGCGGTGGCAGAATAACAACAACACGCATTTACATGCGTTGGTGTGGGCTCGTGTGTGTGTGTGTTTCCAACTATTTCCAGTGGTGAGCGCGTGACGCTGGTTGGACCACTGCTGTTACAGGCAGGTTGGTCCAATAAGACAATGCGTGAGTCACGCGGCCACCTCCGGCTGGTCGTGAGATGCGGAAGCTAAAAACATATTCATGAATGGCAATTATGTGCTCTGCGCTGCGGCAAGTTTTACCTTCGATTCCGAGAGCCTGTGGAAATAACAAAACTGCGCGTACGATTTTCCACTTTGTGGAAGTCGTGACGTTTTTCCACGCATAACAGTGTGCCAGTGTGGGGGCTCTCTTTTCGTGCGAGTGGGCTAGTGTGCGTGTATCTGTGTGTGTGCGTACGTCATGGCAACTCCGGTAAAACGCAAATAAGGCAGCAAAAAAGCCAATTGCCGTTGAGTGGTCTAATTGGACACCTTGCGCATTACTTGTTTATACTATTTACCATTTGGCGACCGCGACCCGTTATCAATTGCAGGTGCTTTCTCTTGTAAAAGCTGTTGTTTGCGTTGGTGTGAGTGTGCGACCTCGACGGGTTTTTTCTTGGCTTTTGTTTTTCGTTGTCCTCACACATATGCAATACACAGGGGAAAAAGTAGGTGATGTTCTTTGATATACTGCTAGGGTAATTGGGAAGGTTGCTTCAAAAAGTAGCAACAATTATGGATGGAATAACAGATTTTTAATTTAAAATATATAATTTTTAAATATGTAGAGGTGTCGCAGAAAAACAAATATGTATATATAACCTGCTCCTATATATTTAGTATATTTTGTTATACAAATTATTTCTTCCTGTGTATTCAAGTTTAATTGTAATTTTTCTGCCGTTTACTTCACTTTTCCTGTGAATTCCTTGACTCCTTGAAACCCCAAAACACACCCGCAAACTGTTGCTGCGCCCCGTCCCGCTCACGCACCAACACATGCAAATACTGGCGCTGATAGCCCGTTCTCCCTCTAGCCTTCAGCAAATCGATGGGGGCGACTGTCTCTCGCATGTTTGCTTTGGCTCTATCTCCCTCGCCTCGCCGCCCCCTCCCTCCCACTCTCGGCACCCCCTTCTTGGCCGTCTGCTTTGCTGTCTGGCTTTGGCTGCTGTGTAAGTCCAAGTTCTCTAGCCTTTGTTGTTGTTTCTGTTTTCGGTTTTCTGTTCTCTGCCTTTTCTGTTGTCTGTTTTCGCCCTCTTTCCTCCCTCTTTCGCTTTCGGTTTGTTGCCTCATTTATTTTACTTGTCGTTTCTTTTCGGTATTTCGTTGCTTTTGTTTCTTTTTTTCTTTTTTTTTCTGTTTTTTAATCATTTTTGCTTCTCTGATTTGGTAAAAAAAATAAAGCGCGCTGGCGCTGCTAGTTATCAGCAAAAGTAAGGTCAGATACGTGGAAGAACTATGCTATACTACACCACAAGTCCCCAAAAAGTTCCCTAATTCCCAAGTGGAAATTTCTGTAATTCGATAAAAACTGGGCTGGCAACAATCTTTGAACCTTTAAAATCTTTGAAGATTTCTGTGTCATTAATGATAATAAAGCAGATTTTAAGTCCAATCAGTTCCCCCTTCCCTTAAAATGGAAAGAAAAAATTCGTTGCATACTTTTGAACACCATTTCAAGTGATTTCCAATCCTTACCAATTTCAATGGCATGAAAGAGAGATTTTAAAGACTCCAGTTTTTCCTCGAACAGCTACTTGGCTTTGAGTGCATGAGGTGACACCCACAGGATGTTGAGCGGAAGCGGTACCTTTAACCCGGTGACGTCTTTTGCATCCCACTTTTTACTCTCCTCTCGTTCAGGCTCTCTCTCTTTCTGTGTGTCACTCCCTCTCTCTCCCGCATGTGCGCTGGAAGTGTGATGGCTGGCTGGCTGGCTGGCTGGAAGTGACGTAGCAGCCTCTCGCGCGGCGGCAGCTCCAGTTGGCTTCCAATTTGGAAGTTCATTCAGCTTTGACTTTTGACTCGGTGCACTTCGTTCTCCAGCTCTCCGGGTTCTCTGCTTGTCCGGTTTTTGCGGTGTGTCTTATCATCCGTTTATCCGGTAGCTTGCTGCCGCCCACTTCTATTGCCTGACTGGATTGGATTAACAACTGTTTTGTGTCCGTGAATGATTAATGCAAATAAACAAAGGAAAAGCTATCGAAAACGAAAAAACCTTTTTAGAAATGTGAAAGTGTGTGAGGGGGAGGGAATTGGAAAGGGAGGAGGCACGCAAGACGAAGTACCGTTTGCATTGTTGTCCAGCTGCCGCTGCTCTTTTCGCACCCGCGAAATATCACGCGAAGCTGGGAGCAAGAGGAGCAAGACGATGGAGAAGTTGGGGAAAAACAATTTGTTTATATTATGTGAATGTGCGAGTGTTGTTTTTGTTGGGTTAATGTTTGATCATCGTCGTCGCCGCCTGCTTCCTCTTCTTCGCACACACGCACACAGCCTCTGCTCTAAATTGATTTCAATGAGCTTTTTTGACGATTGCCCCTCTCTCTTGCACGTTGGGGCGAGAGGCACCGTTCTCTCTCTCTCTCTACCCATTCTTCCCTTCGTATTCCCCTCGCTTGGCAATTATGTGCGAATGTGTGGCTGTAGATGTGCAAGTGCCCGGTTTTTCATACGACCTTGATGCTGTACATTAACCCATTGAGAGCCCCCTATATCACTAGCTCCCTGTCTCTCCCTCTCTATATCTCTCTCTCTCTTGCTCTTTGACGATCAGCTTACAAAGCATAAAAAAGAGAAGAAAAAACCGTGTTTTCCTCTTCTTCTTCGTCTTCTTGGTCTTACCGCGCTTCGTTTTCATTTACTTCACTTTGGTTTCGGTTTACACTGCCCGCCAAAAGTTGGTGCCACAATAGCGAATTCAGTGTTGGAAAATGAAAAGAAATATTTACCAAGGGTTTTCAGTGTTTAAACTGTTCAACTTTTCTTTTTACAATTATTATACCAAAAAATCGTAATAAATACATATATACATATATTCTTCACTTTAATCATAAAAACCAACAGAAACTTAAATATTTTGACAACCATAGGATGAAAACTAGCAACCCTGATTAATGCTGGACAAATATTTCATGTGCTCGCCTTTTGTTTTCTTTGAGTTCTCTGCCCGAATAGATAACACGGTCTCAGTGGTTTTATTGTTTTTACGTTGTTGCTATCTTTGGTGTTTGTTTTGCTCTTTAACCCACACACACACACGCGCCACGCCCACCCTTGATAAAGAAAATAAAATGAACCAAAAACCAAGGTCAACGAATAGGAAAATACTCGCATTCATTTAATAATTTTCCTCTTCTTGCTTCAACAAGGTGAACGTCGGTGATAAAAGTGCAAAATCGAAATGTAAAAAGCAATTTGCAGCCAAACAAAGAACAATTCAAAATCAGACTTGAAGGTGTCGTAAAAAATCAAGAAAAAAATAAATAAAGTTCCCCGGAAGTGTCGTGTTTTCTCTGCCAAAATAAATAAGAGAGCGAATAAAGTGCGAATTGGAGTTGCCAGGTGGGCATGGCCCACTGCCCGCCGAGAATCCGCCGGAGCATCCGAACGAGAAGCAGCCATTGACCTCTTAATCGAATTAAGTGCAATATTATTTAGTAGAATCCGTAAGGAGGAATCATCATCGCTTCTCAGTGTTGCTGGCGGCGGCTCTCCGTTCACCAATCTCCCGTATCCCGTATCCCGTATCCCGCATCCCGAAGACCCGTGTCCGCCTCCGTCTCCGGATTTAAGTCTCGCCGCCAGCAATTGAAATCGCGCACGAACTCCGCGACAAAAGAAAATGCATTTTAAGTGAATTTCCTGTGCGTCGAAGCCAATTACGCCGCTGAAATCCAATCCCATCCAGTAATCCCCGGTTAAATCCCCCGAATAATCCATCTGCGATGGCCACCACACCAACGGCTGGACCAGCAGCAGCAGCTCCTCCGACCTCAACGCCCCAAAACTACAAGGTGCCATCGACCAGCAAGATATCCGTGGACAAGCTCCTGCGCGTGGGATACTATGAGCTGGAGAAGACCATCGGCAAGGGCAACTTTGCCGTGGTCAAGCTGGCCACGAATATTGTGACCAAGACCAAGGTGAGCCTCTAAGAAGAATTGCATTCATAAATATCAAAATACAGTAAATTCAAAGGCCAATTCTCAGCCAAAATCCCGATTCCCTCAATTAACAATTTGTTAACTAGTTAGTCATAACTGACTAAGCGAGTATTTGTCTTAGCAATTGACATCAGGCGGTTAAAAGATCGATTATATATGCATTATTCCAATATATGTACAAAAACAGTGAAAAAAGAGGAAGAAGTATTTTTTTATAAGGTGTTATATGAGGTACTGTTAGATCATTAACACTTTTAGATGTAATATTCATTACAGAAAAGATTAAAAAAAAAAATCAGAATGACATGATGTTAAAGCCCGAATCAGTTGGGAATTATAAGGTGCAGGCTAGGAAAACTCATGAGTTTTACCTAAAAATTTCAAGAAATTCAAACTAATTATAGAAATCAAGATCAAGAATCTCAGTCTTTATCTTTACCTTTTATCAAGCTCTTTAGCTCGAACCAGTTGGGAATTATAGAACAGAATCTACACTGAGGAAGAAGAAAGGAAATAGGAAATCACTGGTTTTGTGATAATAGATTAACAGCTTTCAGAGGCACACGTAAATATTGAAACCCTCGAGCGAGCAACCACTTCATGCTCTGCGATGATTTTTTGCGCATTTGAGTTGATCAAATTGATTTTAGTTGTTGTTCTTTGATGATTCTGTTTATTGCCGCGTAAATATGTGTACAATAATTATTTACACAACTTATTGACAATCGGGAGTTTCGTTTCGATTTCGGCATCTCGGCATCATCATTCTGTGTTTCGGATTCGGATTCGGTTGCTTGGCTTTTTGTGTTTACCTTCAATTGACAATGTCTGGGGCGGGGGAAAAGGGTATAGTCCGACGAGTGTGTGTATATTCCGAGGTGGCAATCGACAGATGCTAATTGAATCGCATTTGTAAAGCCCGCTCCGAGAGTATGTGAGTATGTGCCTTAGCCATCTCCCCCGTGTGTGTGTGAACCTTTTGAGGAAGTAATTGAGTTTTGCCTTTTGTTTTTCGATGTCATTTGCATTTACAAATCTGTTTCTTTATTTTGTTGTTCCTTTTCCCTTTGAGAATTTCCTGCTATAAAGTCAACACCGAAGTTGATGAGCTGTGTAACTCTCCCACATTATAGACATTACCTGGTGGAGCATGTAAAAGATTGAGTCACCTGTAGAGGCAGAGCTTTGTATCTTTTATCAGTGCCTGTGGGTGGTGGGAACGGCGGATGATGTGCTAACACAACAGCAACAGCTGTGACACTTGATAATTGGGCTTGTCAAGAGAGAAATACTCGCCCCGCACATGGCAGCTACAATAAAAGCAATAAAAATGGGGAAACTTTAATCACTTAACGTAACACAGAGCGAGGGAGGAACAAATAAAGAAAGATTGGAAGACGGGGGAAGAGAATAATGCAAATTTGTAGAGCAAACCGATCGGAATGAATTTTTGCATAATTGACAACGTTGAGGAATCTGCGCTGAGCACGTGCCCCTCACGATGATATCTATCTTAGTAATTATCGCCGGATATGACATGATTGAAATTATCAACAGTTTCACACTCGATTAACGAGGAAGCCAAGAGGAAGATATAAGAGCTTTTGAGGTTAAGGCTTTCTTTTTGGGGTCAATGTAAATTTAAATTAATTCTAAAATCTCCAGAGGTTTTAAATCTCCTGAAAAAGTGAAAAAAAGAATGCTGTCAAATATTAAAAATTTATTTTCCTTTTTCTTATGGTGCTATGACAGTGCAAAAATGGTTATACTTATTGAAGCGAAGTTCTACCATGTTTTAATTTATATAAACATAAAACACTTAAGAATATATAATGCTAAAAGCACTTACAATTTATAACAGCTTTCAAACATCAAATTAAAGATCAGTTTGCACTTTTTGGACCCCCACAAATGCAGTTCAATCTCCAAAGTTCATAGATATTTTCAAGGATAGGTAATCTTTTGGATAGATTAAGGCTCATAAATAACAGCTTTAAAGTAATACAAAACCCCTACTATTTTAATGAGTAGTAGCTTTTAAAGTCCGATGATAAGCCAATCGGGACGGCCGACGGATTGTTTGTTGGCTGTAACGAAATTAAGTTTCTCCCGCCCGATAAGGACACAGCTGTTCGACAACTTCAAGGTCCAAACGGTGCTCAGTTATCTTATTTTTGCATGGCCGATCTATATAGTATGAGCATATGTATGTATGTTGGTGGAACACGAATGTGTTTGGGAATTATATTGCCTTAGAGCCCCGCGGCTTATCTCTCTTAAGCGCATTTGCCAATAATTTACTATTATCAATGGAGAATGGCAAAAGTTCACTTGTTCATAGGTACATAACAAACACACATACAAATACAAGCACCCGAGTAAATAAATTGAATTATGATTATTTGTATAAACCGAAGGCGAACCGCAAAAACAAACGATAAGAAGAAACCGTGGTGATATGAACTTCCAGCGAAGGGGAGTGTATATCACGAAAAGACCATAACCTAGTTTAAATGATTTCTCCTGTTAAAAACCTATGATACAATAGGGCTTTTATGGCCCTCTTGATCGCGAATCAGATGTTTTACTCGATTGTGTGGTCGGTCTTCCCTCCTGAATTTTGCCGGCATGTGTGCTGAGCATGTCAAAATTTTAATTGTTTACTTTCTTTGTTTGGAGTTCTACGCTCTCTTGATCGCTTTCACGTGCCGTTTCAAATTGAGTTTTAGTTTACTTAATTTTGTTTCGCTTTTTTCTTACGTTTTGTTTTGTGTGCGGAATGTGTTTGCACTCAATTGGCAAGTTTTAGTTTAATTGAATTTTTTCGCTGTTGCCTTGGCAACTGTTTTAATGCTCCAATTGATGCAATTAAGCTTCAGCAGCCATGCAGCGAAGCCATTTGATATCCCCTCCCTTGTATTTCACACGCAGAGAAATCATTTAGTGCTTAAAGGTGACATTTTTGATGTTTTAAAGTAATTGAATATTAATGATGAAATGTTATTTTATAGTACCTAATGTCAGTTCTTTAATGATGGTCACATTACCATTAAATATGTTGTATTTTGACGATAGAAGATTGGGTTTAATATTGGCAATGCTTTAAAGCGTTGTAAAAATTGTGGGCATACTGTCCGTGTGCCGGCAGAGGCTGGGCAATGAAATTAGGTGGCTCGCTGGTCGTTCTTTCCGTGCAACCCTACGTTTCAAGATGTCTCTCTATCTCTCTCTCTCTTATTAGTTTTAAATACATAATTCAAAGGAAGAGAACTATTTTTTTTTTCAAATATGTTGTATTTGGACGATAGAAGATTTGGTTTAATATTGGCAATGCTTTAAAGCGTTGTAAAAATTGTGGTCATACTGTCCGTGTGGCGGCAGAGGCTGGGCAATGAAATTAGGTGGCTCGCTAGTCGTTCTTCCCGTGCAACCCTACGTTTCAAGATGTCTCTTCATCTCTCTCTCTTATTAGTTTTAAATACATAATTTAAAGGAAGAGAACTCTTTTTTTTCAAAGATATGTACATATCTTGAATAGTTGACAATCGCATTCTTCTGTATTTTCTGTATTAAGATGATAGTGAACTTGGTTTGAATAGTTGTTATGCTTTGTTCTTGAAGAATCGCCAAATAGATTCTTCGCGCCCCTTCTCTTTTTTCATGTTCTCAATAATAATAGTTCTACAAATATTATTTTAAGATGAGAATAGTTTTATATCATGATTTAAAGTTTCCAATGCTTACAAGTCAAAGAGAACCATACCATTCTTCTCTTTCCGCTATTTTCTTCCCGTGCAACCCTACGTTTCCAGACGTCTCTCCATCTCTCTCTCTCTCATTAGTTTTAAATACATAATTCAAAGGAAGAGAACTCTTTTTTTTTCAAAGATATGTATCTTGAATAGTTGACAATCGCATTCTTCTGTATTTTCTGTATTAAGATGATAGTGAACTTGGTTTGAATAGTTGTTATGCTTTGTTCTTGAAGAATCGCCAAATAGATTCTTCGCGCCCCTTCTCTTTCTTCATGCTCTCAATAGTAATAGTTTTAAAAATAGTATTTTAAGATGATAATAGTTTAATAGTATGCTTACAAGTCAAAGAGAACCATACCATTCTTCTCTTTCCGCTATTTTCTTCCCGTGCAGCCCTGCGTTCCTGTCCCCTGACTCTTTCGGCGCGTATCTCCCCCATCTCGCTCGCTCTCACATTTGTTGATTGATCTTTCGCTATGAGCAAATATTTAAGCTGCCGTCTGAGCGTTGAGCGTTGAGCGATGGTGAGCGTTGGTGAGCGTTGGCTTTTGGCCAGCAGACCGAAAACATGTTTGAACATCTAACACGCGTCAGACCGAGTCCGCGGGGCTGAAAGGGACAGGCAGACGCAGTAAGTGCGAGCGAGCGGGATGGATGGATGAAATCGTTTAACAATTTTTATATTTACCTTTTCATTAACAATTTCGCGGCTTTTTGCTGCTCGCTTTTTGTGTTGTCTGCGGTTTTAATAATTTTCGTGTGTGTTTACAAAACCCAAAAAATCATGCGCACAATCTTTTTTTTCTTCTTTTAACTATTTACTATTTTATTTGTTGTTGTTTTTTGTTCTTTTGTCTGGCCGCGATAGTAGTAAAAGCATGTTGACTCTCTTCCTCTTGCTGCAGCCCACAAAAATGTCGTTGTGATAAGAGGAAATGCGTTATCAAGCGGTGTTTCTTCTTCTTCGGCTGCTTCTTCTCCAGCGATTCTTTGTCAGAAAAGCAAATTCGCAAATCAGTCACGTGTGCCGCCTGCCCTCTCTCTGTTCCACTCCCACACAAACCATAAGAAAGGGGGAGCAAGAGGAGGGTGGGAGAAGCCCAACAGCACGCGCCAACTTTATGCTCCCTTGATTGTCGCACTCTTTACACTCGCAGGGCCCTCGTAGCTTTTGTTTTCGATTTCGGTTTGCAGGCGATAGCGAAATAAATAATAAAGCAACATAAACTCAAGTGTTTCCTCCCATCATAAACAGGGGAGCTTCTATAAGGCGAATATCCTACATTTTAGTTGTAACCTCTATGAATTTTTTAATAATAAACTTTTAGAACTCTAACTAGTACACGCAAAAAAAAAAAAAAAAAAAAAAAAGTTTAACCTTTCTACGCGTTGTCTTAAAAGTTTACTCAAGTAGTATAACGGGTTTAGTATAAGTTTTATACTTCAAAATATCAAATATATACTACAAAGTATAATTTTTATACTCCAAAGTTTCAATTGTGTATTTTCGAGTATAATTTTTATACGAACCTACATCGAAAATTCGATAACATATCGCGTTAGCTGGAATTTAGTGCTTTTCTGTTTGTCGCGTTAGTGATTATTCTGAAGTCTTGGTGCATATGAGTATAAAATGTATACTTTCGTAGTATCAAATTAATAGGCGTCTTATTAAGAAATTTGTAATACTCAAGAGTTTAGAATTCATGTAACAATAGTATAGTTTCTATGACGATTTTTTTTGGGTGTAGTATTTATAATAAAAAGTGCCTTTTATCAAGCGTCTACAACTGCTTATAATTAAATTTCGTTACTTTCCCTTGTACATAAATTAGGGTAATTTTCTTCTATAACGTTAATAAAAAAATTACCTAAATGTAGATTAAATCATATTTATAATAAATACAAGCTTTAGGTATCTCTGAATAAATCTTTTAACTGTAATTGCGTTGAAAAATTCTCAATATTCCGTCTTTTTCTATATACGTGAACTTCAAAACCTTTTAAATCAATATTATAAATTTCCTTTTTTCATTATTAGTATTTATAGTTTTATAAACTTATTTCAAATCTAACTATACCCCTAAAAAATGTGCTTTAAACTTAAATAAAAAACCTCGTACCTTTTATCCCTGCCTCACTGTATTTCCTTACCCCACGAAATTTCTCAGTGGCAGTCCATTGAAAATTGATTAGCGCGCCAAACTTGTGATTAGCACTTGAGGTTGAGGTTTTGGCTGTTTTGGACCGATTTTCCCTGTCTGGCAAAGGTAGTGATTAGAGGTTTGGGTTGCCACCACAACCACTTTTAGCCCATTTTCATTGGCAATTAAGTAGGCCATGACATGGAAACTGTGTAATTGTAGTAATCGATTTTCCATTTCCACTGGAACTTGCCAGGCAGGCAGCGGCGTCAGTGGGAACATTTTAAAATCTAGCCAGCGCCAAATAGAGTTTACTGACCCCAAAAAATAACGAAAACTAAAGCCAGAGAGAGCAGAAATTGCAACGGCAGCAGCCAAAAGGAGAGAAAGAGGTGAAAGCGAAGGAGGTCGCACACATATCGATTAAACACGCGGAGAAAGGGGGGCCTACCTGAGGGGGGGGTGCCCTGGGTGGTAGTTACCTGAGGGGGTGCGCTGACTGGCTGGCTGACTGGCTGGCAACACGTTTGATTACCGCGTGTAAATAACAACAACACGAACACTGCAAAAGTTGCAAGGACTCGCCGTTGTCGTCCTCGCCGTCCTCGTCGTCGTTGTGCAACAATCACATGCCACAGAAGCCCCATGGAAGTCGTCAGCAAGTCCCAGCAACTGGAGCCGCCACCGCCACCGCCACAGCAGGTTCCTTCGAAAGCCAAGCCGCCGGAGAAACCCATTCGCAAGCGAAATCAAGTCAAAGTCCCGACGCAAATCCACACCAGGACCCCGAAACCCACACCCACGGCCATACTCTGTGAACTGACGCGCTTGAAGGCGCAGCAGAAGTATCTCGAATGCAATCAAGTCAAGCTGAATCCCAATAATTTCATACTTCAGGATGAGGAGGATATCAAGGCTGTCGAACCGAAGACAGAGGATGAAAGTGATCTGCCAGTCGAGCACCCAGAAGGTGCTAGAAATCAAAGACCCACCAGTTCCTCCACTGCAGCCCTGATAAGTCTGATCAACGAAATCGAACGGGAGAAGTTGGATTTAAGTCAAAAGTATCAGGAATATCGCTCGGCCAAAAGGGGAGAGCTCCAGGACATGTGGCACTATGTGGCCACCATCAAAGAGGATGTCTTCCGGCCCGAACGTCTCAGCCAGTATACGGTTAATGCCCTCAGAGAGCGAATCATAGGCGTTAATGGCCAACTAGAGCGTTTGGCTGTAAAGAACTCCAAGGAACTGGATACACTGAAGGAGGAATACGAGAAATTGGAACGGGAAAATACGTTTATATGGAAGGGTAATATGTAGGAGTATTTTCCAGATTTTTGAAGGGAAATTGGAGAGAGAAAATGGGGTAATACAGAGGGGTAATATGTAGGAGTATTTGGAAGGGCTTGAAACCCAGTGGAATCGTTTATATTCTTAGTCTTAAATCTATACATGTAAAAATAACTCAAAAAACTATATTCTACAATAAAAATTAATCTGAAAAATCAGTCGATTCTGAAAGTTTGAACTGGCACTAGAATTCCCAAGTAGGATTTCCGTGGGTTGTATGTATTGAGGAAAAGGGTGCTTCCTTCTGAAACAGCTGTATGTCAAAGATGGCTTCTTGTCTTTAGAGTGATCTCTTTTTTTGTATTTAAGAAATATTATAATTCTTTTTAACGATCTGCAATTTTTTTCTTCCAAAGTCTGCTATCTGACATCTTAACAATATTTCAAAGAAACTACTTCTTAAGACTAATACATAGCACAAAATAAAGAAAATAAAGAAGTACACTTTACCCAAAAGACATTAAGATTCCAGTGAATTACGATTTACGGACAAATATTCCTAAAAATTCTTGACATTCTTGGGTTCCTTTTCTTTCACCCCCCGCTCGACACTTGTAATCAAGACAACATTTGAGACCTTGCCTTGAGTTTTCCCCTTTAAATCAATAGGACCTTTTGATACGATTTTTTCTTTCTTTTTTTTTCCAGCCTTTGGCTGAAGGATTCCTAAAGAGAGGCAACGGCAACGGCTTGGGCGACATTGGTATTTTTGTTGCTCCGGCTGTGACTGTTATAGTTGTTGTGTATTTCTGGTTGCGATTATTTTGAAATGTCTCATTTGCGAAGGCTCGATGTTCATCGTGACCAGGACGCAGAGCGCCGAGCGGAGGAGCGAAGGAAAGGTCAAACGGCACGTGGCAATGGCATTTTGTGGCTCCTGTCCTCCTCCCTTGACTTATTCCGTAGTATGTAGTACGAGGCAAGCCTGAAGTTCACAGAGACCGCTCACGTGGCAATGGCGTTTTTCTAGGGCGTAATATCAGTGCTTTTGTTTCACATGCATTTATGTAAAAGTGTCAAACTCATCTCGTCGCCGCCGCCCCACAGCACAGATATTACGCATACGCCACCGGGAAATACATTTCTGTATGGGTTTCTTTATTATAAACAAATAGTTTGCATTGCATCTCGCACACTTACTTGCGCTTGCCAGTGTCTCAAGTTCAAAGTCTCGGCCCGTGTCAGAGATTTATATTGCTTTTATATTTATTGCCGGGCATTTTTGATTGAAAGTGTGTGGCGGCTGTCGCCAATCTTTTCGATTTGCGAAGCAAGCATATTCTTAAGGAAGCATATATCAAGCGAAAGAATACGCTTGAAAGTAAATACTAAGGAAGCAGACACAACAGAACCTAGCGTATATACAAGTATTTTGCTCAAAACAATAAGAATTATACAAGAAAACCGGTGGCGATTGTCACTGAGTGGGAGCGGAGAGAGAGAGGAGAGCGTAGAGCGTGCTTGTACTTTTTGTTGTTAATTATTTAACATTGTGTTAAATTTTTTAAATGTTTTTGGGCGAATACACAAAAGCAAATAAACAACAGTCAGCGACGCTGCGGCGACGGTGAACGAAAGTCGTGAGCGAAGAATGTTTTTGTCGTCGTCTCCCTTGGACGCCGCCCCCGAAAGTCTGCTCCGCTCTCCTTTGGTCATGTCGCACTTTCTGTCCCGTCCTCCTCCTCCGCCGGAACCTTCTTCCATATCGCTTATTCGCATATCCATAGCGTGGAGCTCCCAAGATCCAAGCACGCGCACCATGTATGGCGCTGTCATCGTGTGTTGTTTCGCACTGATCTCGTTGTTCCCGCCGCTGTTGCTGCAGACTGGGCGCCACCTAGTCACCCACCTGAACCCAGAAACCCCTGGCAACAGCAGCGGCTACAGTGGGTTTTTTGGTGATGAAATGATTTAAGTATTTATAATAAAAGCTAACCCACATAGGGAAATATTGTGAACAAAAGGTATTAATATAGTAGAGAGAAATATATAGGTACCGGAAAATATTGTGAAGCAAAGGTATATAGTAGAGGAATTATATTTATTTTAGAACAATTAATTAGGTAGGGTGTCAGGTTGATGGGTAAATTTGACGCCTAAAATATTATATTTGATGAGAAAACTTTACGCAAAATTGATTATGTTACTGAAAACGTTGGATTTAATTTTAAATTGAATTATTTGGTCATTTATTTATATTTAATCCTTGCTTTTATGTATTCCAGAAATAGGTTAAACCTTCAATTGTATATTCTAGGTTTTTAATTGAATTTTAAAGTAAGCTACCTATTGCTTTAAGTTATTACAATCCAATTAAAGTCCGAATTGACTCTCAATTATAGCCATCAACTGCGTGACTGCATTTATAATAACTTGGGTTCCTTTAAAGGAGAAACATTTAATTAATTAATTATTTTAAAATCCTTTTGCTAAAAAAAAAATAATTATAGAGATTGCAAGGAAAATACCACAAATTCAAAGGAACAATTTATCTTGAAAAATCCTTTAATATTAATTACCCCTCTATAGCCTTTGCTCCACTGTTTTATTTTGGCAAAAGCGAGACATGCATTTGCGGCCAAACCCACACTGCCTGAATGTCGGCGCTCTCTCTCTTTGTTTCTCCCAAAATCTTTCGTTAATTTCTCCCACTCTTTCCCCTCTTTTCTCGCCTCACCTGCCAAACGTTCGTTCACCTGACAAATACCAAACAAACCCCAACAACAGCGACGACAAACACAAATGACAGGCGTCGCTTGGCGGCTTTTGGCTTAATTAACTAAATGCGTTTCCCTGTTTGCTCTCCCCGCAGGTGGCCATCAAGATCATAGACAAGACATGTCTGAACGAGGAGTACCTGAGCAAGACCTTCCGCGAGATCTCGATCCTGAAGTCCCTGCGGCATCCGCACATCACGCGGCTGTACGAGGTGATGGAGTCCCAGTCGATGATCTACCTGGTGACTGAGTATGCGCCAAATGGGGAGATCTTCGATCACCTGGTGGCCAATGGCAGGATGAAGGAGCCAGAGGCGGCGAGGGTGTTTACTCAACTCGTGTCGGCCGTACACTATTGTCACCTGCGCGGGGTGGTGCATCGCGATCTCAAGGCTGAGAATGTTCTGCTTGATAAGGATATGAACATTAAGGTGGGGAGATAGTTAGTTGATAAAATATATTTACTAAATTTAATTATTGTTATTCTGCAGCTCGCTGACTTTGGCTTCAGCAATCACTATGAGGAGGGCGCCACCCTGAGAACCTGGTGCGGCTCCCCGCCATATGCTGCTCCCGAGGTCTTTCAGGGCCTGGAATACGATGGCCCCAAGTCGGATATCTGGAGTTTGGGCGTGGTCCTGTATGCCCTGGTCTGTGGAGCTCTACCCTTTGATGGCAAGACCATTCTGGAGCTGAAAAGTCGCGTGGTTTTGGGCAAATTCCGCATTCCCTTCTTCATGTCGCAGGGTGAGTTTTGTGAACTTTAATCTTAGGGTAAACTATATACTAACCCTAACAAATAACCACTTAAAACCCCCACAGAGTGCGAGCAGCTGATCCGCAACATGCTGGTGGTGGAGCCGGATCGCCGCTACACCATCAAGCAGATCATCAAGCACCGATGGCTCAGCGAATGGCAAGCGGAGCTGCAGGAGGAGGAACGCTACGAGGCTGCGACCTTTGCGTCGGGAGGGTCCTTGTCCAAATCGGCCTCTGCCTCCTCGCTGGGCAGCAGCGAATCACCGCCGCAGCTGGACTCGGTGGTGATGACGCACATGCTCCAGCTGCCCGGGCTAACGGCCGACATGATTGCCCAGTCGGTGCACGAGCAGCGCTTCGACAACATCTATGCCATCTACAATCTGCTGCAGGACAAGCTGCTGCAGAGACGGCGCGAAAACCAAAGACTGCAGCACCATGCCAGCCTGGTCTACTCCCGGTCCCGCAAAACGAGCATCACGACGGGCGTGGTGGATCGCTCGGAGCCCGTCAAGCAGGAATCTCTGGACCGTCTCAGTCCGCTGAGCAATGCCACCAATGCCTCCAGCACGGCCTTGGGCTTTGGCTGGTCCGATGTGGCCGTGGATCTGGAGAAGTACGGTGACTTTGAGCTGGAGTGTCTGGCAAGAGCCAATGAGGTTATTATTTGAGGGATACATTTCTTATTATGTGAGTAATAACCCTTCATCCTTCAGCCCCCTGTCAATCCGCAGCACTTGAGCGCCCAAGCGGGTGGTGGGGTTAATGGTGTCAATACCCGACGCCATACGGTGGGACCCGGGGACGTGGCCCACGAACAGGCGCTGGCCAATCCCCATGTGCCGCCCATTGACTTCAAGTGCCCGCCACAGTGCAGCGATCCCGCACAGCCGGTGCCCTACTATCCCATGAATCTGCCCATGCTGCAGAACCAGCCGCTGCACAATCTCACCATCAAGGATCAGCATCTGCTCAAGCCACCGGTGGTAATGGGAGCGAGTAAGTATTTATACTTTAAGAGGAGGACTTCCTTTTGTTATATATCCTTGCTTACAGGTTCCTTTGGCCGACGCGCCTCGGATGGTGGGGCCAACTTGCACATCTATTATCCCGCCACGGGCACTGTGGGCGTGGGTCCGGCTCAGGGCCAGCAAATGGACACGGCCGGCTACTATATCAATCCCAACTGCGGCAACGATCCCTCAGCGGTCCAGGAGCTCTCACCGCTCAATGAGCAGGCGGCGGCGGCGCAGATGCATTGCTGCCAGGAGAATGACAGCGGGGAATGCAATGAGGAGCTGCAAAGGTGAGCTTTTATTCTTATATTAAGATATATAAATATACATATGTATTACATTATTATTATATTTATATTAATTATTATTATCATTATATTTATTATGATTTTAATTAAGTTCCTGTATTAATTAATACCTTTTCTTTTCGCTCCGTAGTTATATGCAAAAGCGTGGCCTGGGCAAGCGTCACACTGTGGGCTGCACAGAGGATCTCTCGGTGACCCATGGTCAGGGTCCGGGCTCTCAGTCCCAGGCGCCAACTACCTCCAGCAACATGCGGCAGCGAAGGACGGGTCTCCTCACGGTCACCGAAAGGCCGCCAGGTGCGTAACAGAGGCTTTTGTTAAGTATATGTGAGAGTGAATACTTTAGGGCTAATTATTTCGAGATTGTTTGCATAAATAATCCAGATAAAAGTTCATAAATCTAAGAAGTAAGGGAAATATATAAGGGAAAGCCAAGTTCTTAGTCGTTCTGCCTTCAAACCTAAAATAATAACTAAAAAAATCGGTTAATTTGTTTGATTTGTATTTAATTTAAATCAAGAGGGCTTAACTTTTAAATCATTTAATTTATTTGAAATTAAAACTTCTAGTTATCAATCTTTTTTTTACTTTTCCTCACAAATTATGCCTTAAAAATGCTTCCCCAATCAATTTTTAGCGCATGGCTTTATAAATATCTTTAATTCAGTCATAAAATGTCTTATTTAAATTTAATATTCCTTCATGATTACCTTTCATTATTTACCGATTTATTTATACCTTAATTGTATTGTTCTTATTTAAATTAGTTTATTAATTTTACGATTTTTGCTTCTTTTTTTACCACTTTCTTTTTATGTACAACCTTTTTTGGTTTTTATTGCAATTTTGATAATTTTGCATCGCCCGCTGCTACCGCACAACAACAACAACAACAACCGCTACCGCTTCCGAAACTCGCTGCTTGAATCCCGCCTTCGCCCTAATCCCTCGCACAGTGTTTGCTCCCGAGCTAATTCGCGAGGTCGAGTCTCGCATGAACCGTGATTACTTGCCGCCCACCTTGAAATCTCTCAGCCAGTCGCCCCCGAATGGCACATATCCGGTGGGCGTGGGCGCTTTGGGTCCTATGGGGATGGGCAAGGGCATGTCACCGCCCCACTCGCTGCCCCTGGTCGCAGCTGCAGGCGGCGGCTCCTCTGTGCCGCTGGTGGCGGCCAATAATCGGCGTATTCATCGGCCCATCCACTCCAAGTTGCCCACCGTTCAGGAGGGTGGTAAGTCGAGAGTTCTTGTTGAGGTTCTGACTGGATGGGAGCTTAGAGTGTCCATGCGGATGTTACTAACATAAAAGTTTAAGGGAATCGTTAAAAAGATACAGCAAAGAGAGAGTTAACCGGAGGTTAACTTTAAGGCAATGTTACTACTAACCTTAATAAGAGTTTATCCAATTTAATCGACAAACTACTTGATTTTATGAAGAAAACCCTTAAAGCTATTATAATATTCCTTATTTAGCAATATTGTCGTTGAAAAAATACCGCAAACGGATTGTTAACTGCCGGTTAAATTTAAGGCTTTGTTACTACTAACCCTAATAGGAGTTTAAACCATTTTATTCGACAAACTACTTGATTTTATGAAGAAAACCCTTTAAAATAATTTTTGTTTCCCCTTTATTACAATATTTTCTAACCTCTGATTAACTTTAAAGTGAACGTTAAACCTGTAAATGGGTAATCAGTTCAGTTTTAAAGCTTATCTCATCAAAGTATTATACAATATTTGAAAAATATCTTATTGGTACCGAAATTTTAGCTTTATAGTGATCGTTAACCCCTTGGAACTAGTTGAACGTTAAACCCTGACATGAACTTTAACCGGAGTATGAGAAAATATATTGAAGAATCCGATTTTTATTTAATACAAAATATTATAAAATTAATAATTGAACACCTTTAAACAAAGATATTTAAACTTAACCCACGCCTTAAACCAGCTTCTAACCTTTATCCCCCGGTTAAAGAAAACATGCTAAATTAGAAAGTTTCCCCTATCTGTGTTTTTATATAGGAAAATAGAGAAAACTTTAAAACAATTATTAAATTCAATATATAAAAATATTTTCTAACCTCAGATTAACTAAAACTTTTAAATCTTTAATTTTTAAATATTTGAAAAATATTTTATAGGTAACAAACTTTTAGCTTTTACATATAAATAATTGAAAACCTTTAAAGAAAACTACTTACACTTAAACCACGCCTTAACCTAGCTTAACCTTTAGCTCCCGGTTTAAAAAAAATGTATAAATTAAGAAAGGTTCCCATCTCTGTGTGTCTACAATTGGTTAACCATCTCCTACCATCTCCTCTCTTTTATTATTTTCTCCCCTGCCGCTTGCTTACGATTTAGCGACAATAGGACGCTATAGTCCAGTGCGCCGGGCGTCGGAGGGATCGAAGAGCCAGTTCCAGGGCCCGCTGCAGGAGTGCCAGTCCCTGCAGAAAGGTATTGCACAGAGAAACTTTTTGGTTGCACCCAGTCCGCCGCTTTTAGAAAATTCGATCAGTCTGCCAGGTGAGAAACGAAACGAAAACGAAAGCAAATTTATAACGCCGCAAGCTTTAGACACGGGCTTCATTTCCCACTTAAATACGATTAATATATTAATTTCTTGCTCCTTAAGGCTCCCCCATCCATGGCAAGCCGGGCATGGCCATGCAGCTGACCCTGCGACGTGGCCATGACATTGAAGTTCCTCCGGAGGCCATCAAGAGCCTAATGCCCGCCCTGGACCGCCTGGTCAAGGAGCAGCGTGTGAGCTTCGAGATAGCCAACAAGATAATCTCAACGCACGTGGTGCCCATGGATCTGGCCCACCTTCTCGGCCTGGCTGCCCATGCCTCCAGTGCGGCGGCGGTGAGTGGCGGGCACCTGGACCAGAGTCACCTGCTGCACCTCCAGCAGCAGCAGCAGCAGCAGCAGCACATGCACAGCTTCAGTGTGTCGCCACTGAGCATGCCCCCGGGCGGAGCCTCGCTGGCCCTGTCCTCCGCCAAGCAGATGTTTGGCCAGCCCATCTGTGGCTACCCTCAATACCAACCGGTTCAGCCCCTGCTGAACCAGCAGCAGCAGCAGCAGCTGGTGGGTCAGTTCAGCAGCATCAACCTGGGCTCCAACTCGAGCAGCGGCTGCCAGTCGCCGGTGTACAACAGCAGCAGCTTCAGCGGCAGCTGCTCCCCCAATCCCTACCTGCCGGGAGCAGGAGGAGGTTCCTCTCCCCTTCACCAGATCACCAAAGGCATTTCGGGTCTGAGCACAGGCTGCGCTGGGGGCTCCATTACCCGGGGCACTTCGGCGGCCTGCGAGGGAGCGATTTCCAATCAACCACTGGACCTGTCCATGGATGTGTGTGGCGGAGGAATGGAGCAGCAGCAGCAGCCAACGGATTATGCTGCCACCAATTGGTTTATGCCCGCCGCAGCCTCATTCTACGATTTAAAACCCCTGAATCTGTCGCCGGCACAGCCTGTCCGCGTGGTGCCTACACCTCCAGCCTCGCCGAACCTGTGCATCATCCAGGAGGAGAACGGCAACGGGCAAATGTGCCACACCATAAGCACGGGCACGCCCTATGCGGGCTGTACGGGTGGTATCACCCCACAGATCTGCCTGACCGATGTCCAGGGCAGCGAGATCACCCTGGTGGCTCTGTCCTCGGATAACAGCAGGGACAGCGAGGATTCCCTGGAGCCGCACACGCCCGTGATGTCGCTGCAGGTGAGCTTGGCCTTGAAGATTGGGTAAGCAAAGTAACTAAGCCTCCAAGTCTCCTCCTAGGGCCTCATTATCACAGAGCCCAGCAGCGACATGCCCTCCATAACCCGGGGGATAGGACGCAAGGCCAGCCTGGACTGTGAACCCAGCGGAGCCAGTCATTGTCCCGTGAATCCCGCTCAGACCCAGGCTCAGGCAGAAGCCCAGTGCCGGCGGGGCAGCGACAAATCGCTGGGCTTCTCGGACGACTCGCTCAGCAACGACTCGAATAACCTGTCGCCCTGCCAGGAGCCCTCGGCCAGCTCCGGCTTCAAGTCCGACTCCCACTCGGAGATGGGCGATCACACCGAGTGCGGCGGCCACCTGACGCCCGACTCCATGTGCGACTCCCGCCGCATGTCCGACGAGATGTGCTACGAGGTGCCACTACCCCACGAATGCTCCAATCTGGACTCCACCCGCATCCTGGAGATGGTCAAGCAGACCATAGACTCGACCATGCCGCCCAAGGGGTTTGTCCTGCACAAGGGCAGCATTAGCTCGGAGGACAGTGGGACAGCTGAGTCGCGTCACAGCAGTGCCGCCTCCAGTGCCTCCCTGGCCTGCGAGGCGGCCTCCTCCCTGCTGGCCTCCTCCTCGGGCTACGGCGAGCCCACGACCAATCTGAGTCTGGAGTACTCGGGCGGCCTGCAGATCGAGCTGCAGGTGTGCGAGGGACGCAGCCGGGACCACCACGGGGCGGCCAAGGGCATCAAGCTGCGCCGCATCTCGGGGGACCAGTTCGAGTACGGGAAGATATGCCAGCAGCTGATCAGCACCATAACCATGCAGCAGGTGGCGGGCTAGAGGGGGCTTGCCACCTGCTAGCCTTGCCCCAACTCTGCGTAGCTGTGATTAAAGCCGATATGTACGATATATATATCCTATAGGAGCAGTTAGTTCCCCACTTCTCCCCCCTTTGAGTAGCGTAATCAAAATTTTTTCATTAACCAATTATAGACACTGTTTTTTGACCGATTCTTAGCTAGCTTAATTCGAAAAGGGAACGGAGCCGGAACCTGTACATACAACGTGTAGAAATTGTTTAAATAATCGCTAAAACTAACTAATATATACTAACTAACGATTTACGCACATAGTCTAGGGAATTTGGCTCGTAAAGAATGCATTCCAAGTAGCAGAAATTTTCATACAACGTTCGTTCTCTAGCCGTAATTATCCATATTTAGGATATCTATATTATATAATACAACTAATGTTACTTTCGACCTTTTGTGCAATTCGTAAAGTGTTTATTTATCAGTTCAAATGACTATACGTACATACGTTCTATATCTGGCCTGGTAGGGGATATAGATAGGTTTATAATAAATAATGTGTAGTTAGCATGCAGACTTAGTGTTAAGCTCTTCGATTCCGTTAACTTTTAAACGTTTTTTTAACCGAGTGTAGTGCAAGTTTGTTCAGTTATATATACATATATATTCTACGGTTTGACACACACCACAAACATTGATAAATCTATTTTTTAATGAAAGACTGCTGTGATTTTAAATGTAATTAATTAATTTAGAAAAGGCGAGACAAGAGAGGAGGAAGAAGTAAAGAAAACAAAAAACCAACAAAGCAAACTTGAAACCAATTAGTTATATCATTACATTAATAAATAATTCAACTTTATCTTAAATAAATTACCAATTCTCCAAAACATTACGAAAAGTGCTGTTTTTATTTAATTTTAGAAGTACCTATTATTACTTTTTGAAGCAAGAATAATACTGAAACAAACAAATAGTAAGTAAAATTTAAAAAAGGATTTTTTGAAGAACAAATATTAAAAGCCTAAGAAAATATTTTTTTTTTGAACATTAATTTTACAAAATCTAGTAACATTATTAAACAAAAGATTTCATAAAATTTTGGTGTATTAAAAATCGATTCAAGTAGAAAATAATACTTTTAAAACAAGTTTCTACAAAATTTCAGAAAATTTACCTTTTTTAAGAAAATAATAAGATAATCTTTGTTTTTAAAAGTAATTTCTTATGATTTAGGTGTTAATTCTATTTCTTTTATAGAAGTGTTTTAAATATATTTTATTTTAAAAACCTTAAATTGTTAAATTTTAAATTTTAAAAACAGTCATGGTCTCTCTTTTGGTCTTTTGCACCAACTGCAATACGGTCACACTAAGCCAAGGAGGGTCTCAAAAAGTCAACAAACAAAATCTATTTTTTGTTTTAAACCCTAATTAAGTCATTAAATCCTTAATGCATTAATTAATTGACTTGCAAGCATGATTTGCCGTCTGTGCCTGAACAGTGTCAACGATGCGGATACGCTGCAGATCTTTGAGGGCCTGGGACTCTCCCTGAATGTGGCGTCGGTGCTGTCCAAACACTTTTGGTTTGAGGTTTGCCTTCATTTTACACCCCTATTTATGGTTTTGATTAATATTTAATGCACATTTCAGCCCAAGAGCGACGATCCCATATCCAAGGTGATATGCGTGAGGTGCTGGCAGCAGGTGAGCGACTTCCACGAGTTCTATGCGGCGGTGGAGAAGGCGCATCGCCTGCTCACCGAACGCTTCTCCCTGAAAACCGGCCAGGATCAGGCGAAAGTCGAGGTGGAAGAGCAGGGGGAGGAGGAAGAGGAGGAGGTGGAGCATCTGCTAGAGTTCCCAGAGCAGACGGAGGATGTTGAGCTGCCGGGCAGCGATTGCGAGAGCGGTTCCTTTAGCAACGAGCAGTTCCTCAGCGAAGTTATGGCCCCGCCAGATTGCAAGGGCTTCAAGCCCTTGGAAGAAGCCGGTTTTACAGTTAAGGAGGCGGAGGAGGCGCCCATTCCCCAGGAGGAACGCCGTGAAACTCGCTCCAGCACCAAGAGTAAATCCCTGCCGGCAGCGGAACAGCCACAGCCGCCTCCCAAGGCAAGCGCCAAACCCCGGGCAAAGCGAAGCAGTGCCACCACCAAGAGCAAGCGCTATGCCAACTACAAGCAGTGCATGCTGGACATCGACGCCAAGATCTCGGCCCACATGCGTCTCACCTGCGACGTGTGCCACGAGGGCCAGGAGACGTTTCTGCTGCTGTGCAAGCACATGATGCAGGCGCATCACCGCAAGGGCTATGCCGTCTGCTGCAACAAGAAGTTCTACAAGCGATCCTTTCTCACCGACCACATCGATCGCCATGCCGATCCCGAGAAGTTCAAGTGAGTCGGTAAAGTGGAGGCCAGCCCATCTCACAGAGAAATGTGTAGCCAGAGGACTTCCTGCTAATAAGGAGTAATTTATTTCCAGATGCACGCAGTGCGACAAGCGCTTTGCGGACAAGCAGTGCCTGAGGAACCACGAGCTGCTCAAGCACCAGCCGGAGGAGGAGAAGACCTTCATGTGCGAGCAGTGCCCCAAGAGATACACGAAGCAGTATCTGCTGGATCAGCATCGGGTTATACACAAGGAGCGCAATGTGGTGTGCGACATCTGCGAGAGGAGGTAAGAGCGGGGAGTCCTTGAATGGGAGGTTAGAGTGCCCATGCGGGTGTTACTAACCGAAGTGCTTAAGGGAATCGTTGAAAACATACAGCAAAGGGAGAGTTATCCGGCGGTTAAATTTAAAGCAATGTTACTAGTAACCTTGATATGAGTTTATCAATTTAAATCGACAAACTACTTGATTTTATGATGAAAACCCTTTAAACTAATTTTTTTCTTTATATTACAATATTTTCTAACCTCTGATTAACTTTAAACTTTGAAGCTTTATTGAAAATTTTTTAAAATGTAAGCAAATAGATAAAACACAACCTATAAAATCCGAGTTTTTAGGTTTAACGTGATCGTTAAACGAGGAAATTGTTAATCGTTAAACTCTAACGTGGACTTTAATCGGAGTATGATAAATAACATCAGAACATTTGAACTCCTTTTAATAAAAAAGAACAATAACATATTAATAACCCACGCCTTAACCTAGCTTCTAACCTTTATCACCTGGTTAAGAAAATTGATCAATTAATTCTGTGTTTATATAGGAAACAAGGGAAAACCCTAAAATACTCAGTAAATTCAATAACAAATATTTTCTTACCTCTGATTAACTTTAAAGTGAACGTTAAACCTTTACATGGGTAATCTTAAATGTTTAAAGTTTACCTCATCAAAGTATCATACAATATTTGAAAAATATCTTATTTTAGCTTTCAAGTGATCGTTAACCCCTTGGAAATAGTTAAACGTTAGACCCTGACATGAACTTTAACCGGAGTATGATTAAAACATCAGAGAATGTGAACTCCTTTTGATAAAAAAGAACAACAACAGATTATAAAAGGGAAACTTGAACTTAATGGGATAATTTCCTACTTTCTCTCCTATCCAAACAGATTCCCCAACGAATCCCTGCTCTGCACCCATGTCAAGATGGTCCACGGCAACTATGGCACCATGTGCGACATCTGTGCTCAGGTCATACGCGGAAGGGCTGCCTTCCAGCGCCATCAGCTGGAGCATGCTGGGGTCACGGAGCCCAAGGTGCAGTGCGACATCTGCGGTTCCTGGCACAAGAACAAGCACAGCCTCAAGAAGCATGTGCGCCGGCACAGCGGCACTGCCGCCACCTGTGATCTCTGCGGCAAGGTGTCCCCCAACAGGAGTGCCATGTTGAGCCATCAGCGGTACGTTCATCTCACGGACAGGAAGCACGAGTGCAGTGTGTGCAGCAAGGCCTTCAAGAAGGCCATCACGCTGAAGGAGCACATGACCATGCACACGGGCGAGGTGCTCTACAAGTGCCCCCACTGCCCCAAGACCTTCAACTCGAATGCGAATCAGCACACGCACCGCAGGAAGTGCCATCCGAAGGAGTTTGAGGAGGCGCGCAAGGCACGCAGCGAGAAGCGGAAGGCTATTGATGGGGAGGATGATGGGGAGGCCACCACCACCACGCATATACTGACCATTTCGACGGATGGATTGCTGACCAACAGCGACGAGGATCTCAAGGCGGAGACCATCGAGTTCACTTTGTGTCTTAGTCCCCAGGCAACGGATTGAAAATCGCACTCAGCAGCAGGTTTGAAACTCGTTACATGTATTTAAGGCTCTTTTTTTGGCTGGAAAAACCATTTTAATTGATTTAAAATGGAAGAGAGCTATTTATTTAATAAGATCCTTAGGCTAGCAGCGATTAACAAAAATATAGGGAGATTTTTAAGTGGAATGTGGCTCTCGGTGTGTTTTTCAGGGAATACTAACCCCTTTCGCAGATAATTTCCACGGCATTTGGCTCCATCAGCACAGACTCCAGGCAGCGCTGGACCGCTGAGCCCAGTATCTCGTCCAGGAGGAAGTTAACCAGGCTGTAAATATAATATTTAAGGCTGAGATTCTGCTTTTTAAAGAGACTGAAACTCACTTTTCATCGCTCACAAACCGCCAGAGATTCATCTGGAGGTAGTGGGCATCGACCTGGATCTGCTGCAGGCCATACTTGCTGAAGGTTCTCAGCCTCACGCACTCCAGCAGGGTCTGCCGGGAAGATCTTCCAGTTAAATCATAAAAATATAAACAAAAACCTCACCTTAAGGCCAATCTTAATAATGCCCATCACTATAGAGGCCTTGGTAAACTCCACCGAGGTGAAGATCTCCACCCGCTCCGAGAACAAGCGGTGGATGTTGGACACGTAGCTGGACTCCAGCTGCGAGGGCGTGTAGTTGGACCAATTGGAGCGATACTGCGGCTTGGAGGTGGAGGCAAAGTTGCTGAAGTACGTCTTGCGGCTGGAATCGCTGCTGGCTGTGGTCCGGAAACCGGAAGCTGTAGTTCCAGTGGCCTCATACAGGCTGGCCACCACGGTTTCGATGCTGCCCAGCTCCTCCACCACGCGCTTCATCACAGCCCGCACAGAACGGGGCTCCAGGCAGTTGAGCCAGTCCCGGGTCTCGACGCTCTTGCGCAGCATTTGGGAGATGTTGGTGCCCTGCAGACGGACGTAGGCGTCCAGGAGAGCCTGTGCGGTCTCCCGCATCTCCGCGCAGATCTCCGTTTCGTGGGTGAGGGTGGCGCTGTTCTCCGAGTCGATTTCGTAGAGGTCATCCACGAGGGCGATCTGTTGAGGGGGATTTTCTAAGGATTTCCTTCTTAATTATTTAGCTAAGCTCACCAGTATGTGGACACCCTGCTGCTCCAGCTCCAGACACGTCTTGGACAGCACTAAGAGTAGGTTAGGAGGACTGGAGCTGGAGGCATCCCCAAAGCCGCACATCACCTTGGCAATGTGCCGGAGGAAGCCAATCAGGAGGTTCTCCCTTATTCCCTCCACGCACAGCGCGCCCTTGTGCTCGGCCTTGATGTTGAAGGACCAATCGGTGCGCAGAAAGATGAGCAGATCCTGCAGCACGCCCTTGATCTTCTCCACCATGGCCACATACAGATTGCTGATCAGGTCGCTCAGGTTTAGTCCTGTAGCTACATCACTCTTGGCCGAAACCAGGGAGAGACGCACCGCACTCAAGCTATCAGCAAAGTGATCCTTGAGGTTCTTGGCGTGGGCATCGCAGAGCTGGTGGGCAGCACCTATAATAATAGACACCGTGTTGCGCTGGACCTCCAGGCCTCGGCAGATGTTCCGCATGGCCTGCAGGCGACGATGGAGGCGGTCCAGGGCGCGCAGCATCACCTGAGTGTCGCCATAGCCAATGTCGGACTCCACACGGTCCTGGACGAGGGTCAAATACTTGTCGATATTGGCGTTGAGGAAGATGTTTAGCTCTTGGAGAGCATTCTCCTGAAAGTCGTCGCTATTGAGGGGATATTAAGATTAAGTAAAGCTCTCTGGAACTCCAACCCCAACCCACCGCTCCTGCTCGTAGTGCTTGGCCACAAACATGTCAAAATAAGAGGTCACCACCAGGGCCAGGTCGTTGAGGAACCCATCGATGCCCATGTCCACGAACTCCAGCATGTCGCGCTCCGTCTGATCCTGCAGCATCACAATCTGCTCGTGCAGTCGCTTGCCCGCACAGGTGAGCATCTCGCTGGCTAGATCCGAGGTCTTCTCGTCCAGCTGCAGGAGCAGTTCCCCAATCTCCGTCAGCGACTGAGCGGTATTGCCCGCCCTCTGGAAGTCCTTCCTCAGTCGCTCCTTCAGATCCGCCATGATGGCATCGCAATCCCTCTGAATCCCATCGAACGAGGGCTGTCGCCCATACTGGGCAAACACCTTCTGGGCGTGCAGGTAATCCTGCACCGCCTGGGCGTAGTTCTGCTCCTCAATCAGGGACTTGAGCTTGGCGGGCAGCGTGGACAGGAACTGGAGGCGCTTCAGCAGCGAGTGCTTCTCGGACAGGCGACACAGTTGCGAGCGCGTGCCCTGCAGGGTGCCCGTGATCTGCTCGCTGAACGTGGTGATGGACTGCATCTTGGTCATCAGCAGATTCACGTCCGTTTCCATCTGCTTGAAGTCGTCCTTCATGCGGCGTATGGTGTCCGTGGCGGAGATGAACTTGTTGTAGTTCTCATAGACCAGCGTTTGCATGTCCGAGTGCAGGGTCTGCGTGTCCTTGACCACGGCCGCCTCCGTGTCCATGATTTGTCTCAAGGAACAGTCCTGGAATCGGGAAAATTAACCAAAACATAAGGTTCCTTATGGGGCGTTGTTTTACCCACCTTTAGCAGCCTCTCCAGGTACTTTTCCGCATCAAAGGTGGAGCTGTCCATGTCGAAGGGATGTTGGCCGTTGGTATCAGACGCCATTTTTCAGACCTGAATCCCTTAAGACTAATTTAATAAATTAAAGATAATACAAATTTGTTATTGTTTGCTTCGTGCAGTGTGCCCGTAAGATTTTCCGGTCATAATGTCGAAAATGGCAAGGTCACACTTAAATCGCTAGAAAATAGCTGAAAAAAGCTAAAAATAGCTAAAAACTGTTTAGATATTTTCAGCTATTTTTTGGCTTTTTTCAAGCCACTTCTGGCTATTTTCCAGCTATTTTTGGGGGTGTTTATGGCGATAAAAAAGCCAGAAATAGCTAAAAATAGCTAAAATCGGCCTAGCTATTTTTAGCTATTTTTCTAGCTATTTTCCCCATAAAAGTTAGCTAGAAATAGCTGAATTTATGGGCGTTTTGGCGTTTTTTCCGATTGTCCAATATTTCGATTATTGTTATCGCTATCGGGCGCGTATCTGTATAATTTGAACGCGACAAGGTGCTTTAATCGCATTTTAAATATAAAACAAGAAACAAAGGTGAATGTGAAAGGTGTGATCCGCTTAATTAATTAAGTCTAATACCTGAATTTAATATAAAATAATTAAAATTAATACGATAAATATGGGTGCTTGGTAAGTGAGTCTTCTAGATAGATCAGTTTGTAGATCAGTTTAATGATTAATTGTAGTAATTTTTATTAGTAACACAATGTAAATTGATATGTGGACGTGGTTTTACTCTTGCATTTCTATTGATAGCTTTTTATACATATATTTAATGGTTTTATACTTAGTTTAAATTCAAAGTTGTCTTTCTTATCTCCTTCCACTGCAATAATAAGTCCGATTAGAGCTCTCTCTCTTCTGAACAGAGCTTTGTTTATGGGAAGATCCCACTGGAAACGTTTCTACTGATAAGGAAAGTTCACTTGTTGCTCAATTCCCTAGAATTCTGGAAAAAATCACTTTCAAAGGGTTTCTTGAAGCGTTCACATCATCATGAAGATCTTTTTCCTGCTCTTAGTTTTAGTCCTAACACTCTGGAACGGCTTTGTGTCAGGTGGTGGGTATCCCGTACACTTTAACCTAATAAGTAAGTGTAATTAGTTAATCATTTTGCAGACTGCCTGACGGATCCCGTGACAATGCTCTGCATTCTGGACCCAAATCAGGGCAAATAAGTGCCCGCCCCAATAAGGTACGAAAGTACGAAAGCACGATGTGGGCTTCTGTATTCTAAGTAATTTGGCAGCAGCAGGTCTCCCCAGTCTGAGTTACGTGTGGCAAATCGCATTAAACATTCCACGCCCCCCGCCCCCAAAGGAGGCGACCCACGCACACTTGCAGACATCTTTTTTATTGGGGAATTGATACCCTGGAAGGGGGGGTATTATGATTCTAGATTAGGAGCTAACCTACATTTAAAAATTATATGAATCAAAATTGATTTTTCAATTAAAAATGGATTTAACAACAAACTTATAATTTAAATTGTTATTTTTTTTAATAGAGACCTAAAACATTTTAGAAATGTATATTAGAAAATGAATGTGTAAGTATACTTTTTCGTAGAATTTAAAGTTTATTTACATTTTTTGAAGGCTTTTTGTATGAAAGTAAATTATTTCTTAAACTCAAAATTTAGGTTTTAGATGAAAAGCATTTGGAATCTTAAGAAATATTTTAGGGACATTTAATTTTTAAATTTTAGCAATTTATAAATATTATAATTTATTATTTGACTGCCTTTTCTGTGGAAAATACTTATTTTCAAGGGTATTTCAATCTTTGCCACCCACAACTAGGCCTATTTCTCCCGTTTTTTTTTGTTAGGACTTTTATATACGTTTTTTTTCGGGGGGAGTTTCGTCTGCCCGCTGGCGACCGTGTCAAGTTGAATGAACATGGACAAGTTTCTGCCACTTTCGGAGGGGCGAAAGTTCTCTCTGTGCCGTATCTCGCATCTGAGTCTCGTTTTTCGGCTGCTGTTGCCTCGGACTCTGTTGTCCTCTTCCCCCGACCCCTGCTGGTCGCACTCTGCCTCCATTTGTGGCGGCTCATTTCAAATACATTAACATTTTGACCTTTAGGAAAAAAAAGTAAGAGAAAAGTTCGAGCTGTTGCCGGGGCCGAATTTAATTTCGAGTTGTGTGCAGATTGTGCAAATCACACGCTCTCTCGTTTCTCCTCACACGTTTTCCAGTGAGACAAAAAGTTAACATTAATGTTATTGCTATTTAAATAATTTAAGGGAGATTTCTTAAATAATTGATAGATTTTGATGCCTAAAAGAAAGCTACTAGAAAGGGAAAATATAGTTTAGTGGGGAAAGTAAATGACTGCATACTTTTAGACATCTTTTAGATTATCACTATTCTAATTAGGTTTATAAAGTGGATAAGTTTAGTAAATAAATTATGTTGCCTACTTTTAGACACCAAAGTAGGAGGAAATAAAATGTATAAAATAATGTTTAAAAAGTTCTCTAAAAAGATACTTTAAATCTCTTAACGACCCTGAAGCAATCTGAAGTTTTCCCAGTATGTTATGCTCTTATTTGTTACAAATTACCAATTTTAGTGACATTTATTCTCAGTGCACAAATGGCATTGCATACCTGCAGGCACAGGATACTCAGGTAATCCAAACACACAGGGACAGCCCACACACACTCTCGGCTGTAGCGTGAACTTTGCTTTCATCAAACCGAAAATTGAATTTACGTAAGCCGAGCGAAAGTCGCACAAAAAATAGGTGAACAAAAAATACCCCGAGAAGGAAGAAAACGTCGAACGTGTCAAGGTCAAGTTGCCATTGTCCCAGCCAGCCCCTCTGAGCAACAGGAAAATCGGTGTTGGTGGGGAAAGGTGACCCGTTCCACCCACTCCTTGGCTCCTCATGTGTTTTGTGCAGTTTGAAGTGCGCCAAGTCGTTAAATTAATTTCAGTGCACTCAAAAGACAGGAGCAGCGGAAACTGGAGCACAGCGCTGGCGCTCATTTTAAACGGATTATGTGCACGGCATTGGAGGAGGGGGTGCAGTGGCTTAAGGGGGGTGGTTGGGTGTTTGGGTGGTTGGGTAGTGGTGGGCTGGCAGAGATTACTGCCAAGTGGCCAAGTGGCGCCCGGCTAAAGTGAGGCTGCGTGAGTGGACAGCAAATGAAAGGCAAACAAGTCGAGGAGCGCCATAACACACACAACTTTAAGCCAAAGTCAAAGAGCCAGTGGTTGTTGTTGCGGGGCTCAAAGGGGGGAGTGTGGGGCACTGGGAAAACTCAACTGGCATGGCTGATTTCACTTCAAGCTTCAGCTGACACTTAAAACTCGGTCGGGCGTAAAAAAAATTAAACAAAATGGAAAAGCGAGAGAGTTTAGAGAAATGTGCTCCATTTAATGGTGCACAATTGGCACCAATAAAAGCGTACGAGCCATTTTCTATTTAATTGGATTCCATTTTCAATAACAAATAAATAAATAGAGCACATTTAATTGTATTAAATTTATATTTACTTAAATGGAATTGAGTTTGGGATAGTAGATCGAATTGAATTTAGCTTTACTCAATTTGTGAGCCAGTTTCTGAATTATTTTGAACATTTTTAGAGTCAGTACTAAGATAAACACTTTATGTAAATAATTAAAAAATATTTTGGGGCCAATTGCAAGCTTTTTACATTTTTTAAATGTTATAAAAAGCTGGCTTTTTGGTTTTCCAAAAAATTGTAAGCTATTATTCCGTATTTAGTGCTTATTGATAAAATAGGAATAAAAGAAAACCCCCCTTAAAAAAGCTGTGGTTTATACAATAAACACCTTTAATTCATGGTAAATATATTTATTATTTTAAAGCGCAGCTCTGTTATGATGAAAAATTATAAAAATAAATTAAATAACGTATAAATATGCCCAACGGAATATAGTATTTAGAACTTGAATTAAACACAAACATTTACTATACAAATATTCATATTAAATAGCCGCTCTAGCTAAGGTATTTTAATACATTAAAAAATTATACAAGCAATTAAAGCGAAAAATTCATAGTTATAAGCCTTTGTTAGTCACTCACTTAATCAACCAAATGTACCTTTAATTTCATGGACAAACTGTTTAATATAAAAATAAACATCCCATGTGAAGAGAGTAAAAAACGAACTACCAAAGTAATTATAAATACTTAAATAAATGCTCATAAAAAATTAAGTTTTTGTGCTTTCGAGTGTTAATTAAACATGCGGTTAAAAACGCACAAACAAATCGCCAGAGGCAAGTTTAAAAATAACATAAATTTGCGAGTCCTTTTCCAATGGGAATATCCGTAACATAGGACTCCCTTCCAGCAAGTAAATCATAAAAGGGTAACAAACTTTTTTCGGCTGTGAAATTTATGGCTGCATTGTTATTGTTTCTCTTCTTTTTTCGCCAACTTTGAGCATGCCGCGATAAGGTTGTCAAGTGCCGACAGTTTTATCAGCTGCCAAAGCAAATGCAATTTAAATGCATTCGAAAAATAAAGGCGAAGGATATGTGGCCATAAACACGGCCACACGCACGGACGCCCATATACATATGAATTTCCCACGAAGGATTTGCCTTGGGCGGAGCCATAAATCTGCACGCAAAGTGCTTCCGGCCTGCCAGCCAAAAATGGCTGATGATTCCACTTCGAGCTCCCACTTCCCACTTCCACCACATCCTCCCGCTCCTGGGAGCGCTTTAATAACGCCAAAGTGCCGGCCGCAGGTGTTTACCTGGGGAATGGGGGGAATAATGGAGGGCTGCGAGGCATCCCGGTATCCCGGCATCCTGGCATCCTGGGGAAAGCGACTGCCGCTGCAGCTGCATCTGCATGGGCATATCCCTGGCTGGCCGAGCACTGTGTGGCACTTTGTGGATGCCTCCTGCATCCTTTGGCCGTGTCAACTGATAGGCAGCCCACAGCTTAATGCAGGCAGGCAGTCCTGCCAGTCCTTCTGCCTCGCCTGCCTTTTGGTAAATGATTGCTGTTAAATCGGCCTAGCATCCTTTACACGGGGGAAAAGCAAAGGAGAATTGCATCAACAATAAAGCGATTTTCCATTAAAGTTGTTTAACTTTATCCAACAGAAAGCTTTAAAGGATATTATCTCATATTATTGTTAATACAAATATTATTATTCCGATTTTTTATCTGTGTATTCCTCCGGAGCCCCCCTGCAGTTGTCAGTTGGCGTTGGCGTTGGCGTTGTCAATTTTTTATTGCCCTTTGGCAGCTGTGTTTGACTCGGGAAAATGGAGGACATCCTCCTACGGAAGATGCTGTGTATATTCCGCTTTCGGGGTTAGCGGGTCACGTGCCGCTCTCGAGGTGCTCCTCCGTCTCCTGCGACAAAATCAGCGTCGTGGCATCTTCGCCAGCAATTGAATTCAAATGAAGCCGGGGTTGCCGGGGTTGCAAAAAAGGGCGGCGGGGGCGACGACCCAGTAGAATAAATGCGATGCCATAAATCAAGCATAAAAATTGACATTAATTTTGCCCACCAGAGAGTGAGAGGAGACACCAAGCGAAAGAGACGCAAATACCCAAAAGCGAAAGAGAAGCCAGTATCTGCTTACGTGCGGGGCTTTTCCGAATTCAATTCGCTGGCGAAAAGCTCTGCGCATCGATCACGCTCGGAATATTCAAGTGACAATCGGGACGCGAGTGGAGCTCATCCTACCAAAAATTAAACTTCTAAAATTCCACCCAATTTCACCCACTCTGCAGAAAAAGTTTCCCCATTTAATGCGATTTGTTTGGGGGCATTAGTTTTGCGGTTTCTGCGCCTAAATTGTCATGGCATTATATGCAATTAAAGTTCAACCTCTGCGATGTTTAACAACAAATGTGTGTGTGGTTTCGGCAAAAATAACTAACTAATCAAAACCGCAGGACAACACAACTGCTGGCCACAGTTGTTGGAAATTGCTGGAATTGAAATTGGTCAGTGAGACGAAATAAAAGCATTTATGGTCTAATAATCAGCATTTTATGGCTAAATTTAGGCAAGGGTTGTATTTTTGGGGGTAGGCTCTATGGGGGATGATTCTAGGTACATTAAGTTATCGACTGTTGACAAAAATAAACCGTAAATAGACCGGAATCTGTCTGTGCTCCTCCCTCTCCGCCAGCCTCGCATTTTTATAGCACACTTTTCAGCGAATCGCTCTATATATTTGCCTAGCTGTATGTGAGTGCACTCCGCCGGAGTTTATTGCCATCTGGGGACTCGATCTGGTTTACACTTCGCTCTAGGACCAAGGACCCTCCTCACACTCTCCGGCTTTGTGTTTTGTTTGCGCCGAATGAATGCCATTCTCGCACAAAATCAGCAAATGGCCAGTGTGTCCACTGAAAGAAACTCTTAATGGCCAAAGGTCACAGAAAGCCTAGAGGGAGAGATAAAGAGGGAGAGAGAGGTGTGCCACAAAAAGAATGTTATCTTTTTCGCTGTGAAAGGATAAAGATCTCTTTGTGCACGGCTCTATGCTAATAAAGGTAAATGCCATTAGAGATGTAATGCTGCTGAAAGCAAAGTCCTGCAAAAACATACGCACGTACGCGTGTACAGTGGTAACTCCATAGGTTGGAGGGGAATATATGTAGCTTTATTTATTTATTTTTTAATATAATAAATAATATTTTCATAGCCTTTCAATGGAATTAAAGAGTAATATTATTTTTCAAATCCTTTTCCTTGCTCCATCATAAAAAAAGCATGCTTTCAACGATTCTGCTTATTTATTTAATCCTACAGAATGTTAATTAAAAAGTTTGCTTGGCATAAGTCATGGAATTGAATTGGTTTTGTAATTAAATCAATTTTAAATAACTTTTATTTGATAAGCCACATGTTGTGTGCATAACCGCTTACTTTAAAAGCTTAAAAGTGAAAAAATATACAATTTATAAACTATTGCATACTTTGCGACACTGTTTTAATTGATTTCAAAGCCATATCCATGTTTGTTTCACTTTTGACTGATTTCAAAGTTAAAACTTGTAAGCTGAAATCAACTAAGCCAACATAAACTCCACACATAAGTTGTACATATATTTTTTTTTTTTAAACCATAAACTCTACAAATAAACTGAAGTTATTTTTATTTCAATCTCGTATAAACTCTCTTACATAAAAGTTGACCACAACTGCCAAAACTCTCTCTTTAACTCGATTTTTCCCTGTGACAGATTGTGGATTAAGTTAGAGAAGTTCAACTGTAGGGGAATATAGACATACATACATATATACCCGTAAGTACACATACAAATGTATATAGCCCGACGTGGACAGATACCAGATGGGTGGAATAGGCCAAAGTTCTCACGTGAAGCAAACAGGATGTGGAAGGAGTCGAGGTGGGTTACAGGGGGGGAATACCCGGCAGTCGCGTCGCCACATGGAATCAACAGTTTACCTGGCTGGGTGCTTTTGCTTTTGGCCTGGCTAAATGGCTTAAAACCAGACCGAAACTGACAACAAATACAGCTGACGACGACGGCGACGGCGATGATGATGATGATGTTGATGGGGAAGTAAAGGGGGAGAGGGAAAGGAGAGGTGGAAAAGCGGAGGGGTCCATTTTCCAGACAGAGGCGCATGCACAACGGCAATTACTCATGGAAATAGTTTCGGGAGAGAAGGGGGGCTAAAGCCGCCATGAGTTACGGTTAGAGTTTCCGTTGCTGTGGGTTACGCCCCACTCAGTTTCCCAACCCCCCCCAGCTTTCCCCCTTCCCTGCATCCCATTTCCCCCCTGCTCTCTTTGTGCCATTTGTTTATTTGTTTATTCTGCACTCCGTTTGCTCAAAATCAAAATTCCTGTTGCTGGTGCTGCAGCTGCTTTGTTGCTGTTGATTTTCCCAAAAGGGCCTAGTACGAGCGAGCGGGAGATCCGAGGAAGAGCGAGGGCATAGCGACATCATTTACATCTATCTCTCTCTCGCCCTTTGGCCTCCCCCCCACCACCTCATCACTTTTTCTGGACAAAGCTGCAAATGTAAACGAAATCGAATATGACTGCCGTTTCCGATTCAAATTGCGATTGCCATGGCGATGCTGATTTTCCGATTCCGATTCTGTTGCTTATGCTGCTGTTTTATGCGAATGCATCCTCGACTCCGTGCTTTGGCATCCTTGAGGCCACAGGACAATCAGCATGCATGATTTAACATTGCCCCCAAAAAGACAAATATCCATGAATGCCATAACACACATTTTTGGGGGGCTGTTCCATTGTGGAAATTCGATTAAGTGTATATTGGGGTTCTTATAATGAAAGAGTTAACTTTATTAAAGCACATTCAATCAGTTGGGAATTCTAGTGCAGCGCAGGGGGTAAATGCGTGCTCCTAACTTTGTTCTGTTCCTAAAAAAATGTTAGTATGATTAAATTCTGTTAATTATAAATAGCTATAAAATATTATTATCCACTTGTTTATATCAGTTTATTTTAAGGAAACATATTATTTTAAGAAAATTTCTTATTAACAAATTACTTTCTCTGAATATTTGAGCCCAAGCTGCGGTTTTTAACCAGTTACGTAAATATTCACCTGTTTATCCCGCCGCAAAGTATGCAATGCACTCCTACAAACCGCTTACAAAATGGCGAATCTGCAACTCGGAATGACTTTTCATTTTGCCATAACAAGCATATGCATGCACAGCAAGCTCTGTGCTGCTGTAAAATGTGAATGCAGAAAAGGCGAACCGCTGCACATAACTAACTGGGGACTTGAATTCGGTTTTGGGCCATATTTTGCGCCAATTTCCATACAAATCTCTCGCACACAAAGCCCGGCACACTCACACTCACACACACAGACACACACTCACTCATGCCAACTGTCGATCGCAAATGGCAAGCAGTTTGCATAGTTTCTCCACAAAACGCAAAAGGAAAGCAAAAACCCCACGAAACTCCGTATGAATGAAACAAAACAAAACAAAACAAAGCGAGGCCCACAAGAAAAACAAAAGTCCACATGCGATAAAGAAAAACAAAAGCCAGAAGGTGGCAGCAGCAGAGGCAGCAATAACAACTACAACTGCTTGCTTGGTGTAACAATAAAAACAAGCGAACATACTAAGGCTGAGAGCTAGAAGAAAATTAAAAAGTAAACACAAAAATTCACGTGCTTCGCATGAAATAACAGGAAAAGGATGGGGACGGGAAGGGGGAGTAGTTGGACGCAGAGCGCAGTGGCTATTGGGGCTGCGCAGTGAGAGGAGCTTATGTGGAGGCAAGCGAGATAAGGATAATGCGCATGATCAAGAGAAAGCGAGAAAGCATCGGAATTAGTGTGCTGTAAGGGAATTTCTCTCATGTGAATTTTGTTTACCGCTATGATGACGTATGCTGGTATTGTAGGAGATGCAGAGGGCATATGCGACTAATTGCACTTTTAGCAAATCAAACAATAATATTTAAATGTGGGAATGGGAAAAAATAACCATAAGATTTCTATACCTTTTATTTTTCGAAATTTATAATTTAATCTGTAACAATTTATGAGCAGGTTTCTAAAAGGACAAGGCTCAGACGGAAACAAATTTTCATTAGTAATTTCTTTATAAGTAGGTCCTCTTCTAGTCCCTATAACCTATACATATCCACATGTAGTATATACTCCTCCTCTCCCTCCCACTCCTTACACCTGTCCGAATGGAGTTCACTTTGCACGAAGATGAGAGTTGAACTTGCTCTCTCGCTCCCCCTTTCACTCTAGCGCCTACTGCTGTGCAACGTGCGTATTATTTATGCGTAGACATTGTGGCGCCGCTTGCTGTACGAAACTCAGAGAGAGATAAGGTGAGCTCCGGTCTCTGAGTAAGAAAGAAAGTAGAAGGGACGCCAGAGAGAGAGCGCTTTTGCATAAATACGCGAGAGTGGCGCCTCGGCGCCCTTAGAAGTGTGTGAAGCTTCGTGGAGAGCGGACGTGCGCTGCTGCTCCTGCGAAATTGTCGCTCTCGGGCATTTGAATTCCAACCAACACACGGCCGGACACACACACAAGAACACTCACACAGTCAGACACGCACACCTGTACACGCATACCGTTGCAAACTTTTGAGCGCGCGCGCAAATCGCCGAAATTAAAGCAAGGCGAAACGGAAAATGCTAACAAAAAACGAGCCACGTGAAACGGTGCACAAAATAAGCGAATAATGAAAACAAATCGAATCGGATGAAAATCAAGTGGAGTTGTTTTTAATTTAGGAAAAATCAATGCCGTTAACCGACGCACAGATACACACAAACGCACACGTGTGCGCTAAAAGCCAAAACACACACGGATACAGTAAGACGCAATCACACTGAAACGCAAGCACACACACCGACACGCGCGTACAGCAGGCCTAACAAAGTGAAAGTAACGGAATTAGCAGCACAATTGTGAGTGAAAGTAGAGAAAGGCAAGGGATAAAGAGTGGAAGAAGCAGGAGCAGAGAGAAAGCGAAGAAGATTTAAATAAATATTGCATTGCATATTTTTCAGCTGAGCCTAAAACTCTGAATTTCCTTTGATGCTTACTCCTGCCTCTTCTTCTCCTTATTTAAACACGTGTGTGCGTGCAGGCTAAAGTCGGTCATACTTGAAACAGCAACAACAACAAAAGTAACAACAATAAAAACAATCAACAAAAACAAGGCCTCAAAAATTTGTAAAAAGCATGCAACAAAAACAAGCGGCAACAGCAGCCGCCACCGACGCAGCAGCAGCAACCTGAGCAAGATAAACACGCAAAACAAAGCGAACTGGGTCAGTAAGCGAAAGGAGGAAAACGAACGAGGAGAAGGAAAAGGAGGAGGACGAGGAGGAGTGGAAGGAGTAGAAGAAGAAGCCAAAAGGAGGCGCAGCGAAGGCGGCTAACCAAAATGCTGCATGCGCTCCAGCTGAAATGTGTAGCATACTTGGCAGCGCTAAAGGGTAAGTTGCTCAAGTCACTCGATTATCCTTGGATTCCTATATGCCACGCGTATATTTAACCTTGAAAACAGCTATAACGTACAAGGGGGAGAGGGAATAGAGAGGGTTGGGGACTTGGGGGCGGTTCAACCTGCTCAAGGATACGCGCTGCGAGTCGAAAAGTAAATGTCGAAATGCCGAAAGGAGCAATAACAAAAGGACAGCAGCAGCAAGAGCAGCAGCAGCAGCAGAAGCAACAGCAACAAGAAGCGGGAAATGGAATAACAGTAAAATAAAATATCCTTGTGAATGTTGCGCTTGCAGGCGTTCCTCCTGCCCCTCTTTACCTCAGCAGTCCCGCCCCTTAGAACTCCCTAATGTTTATCCCACACCAACGCAAAATAGCATTTTTGTTTTTAGTTACACCGAGAAAATGATTAGCAAATTGTTTGAATTAAAAATAAATTAATATTAGGCAGAAGAAATTTTAATCAGAAGTAATTACTTTCTTTTCTTTGAAAATAATAATAAGATTTGTAATGGAACCGTTTTATTCATTATTATTTTCATTTTAAAAGTGAAATGTTAAAAAAATACTCTATTAAAAGATCAAATTCCTATAAAATCCAATATTTGGATGTATATCCTTTTTATTTCCTAAAGTTTTCAGAGCTTTTACTACTTGTTAGATGTTTTTTCGATTGGTTAACCTTGCCAGCTTTTCCTTGAATTTTTTCTCGGTGCAGGTCCTGCGTCCTGAGCCCTTCGCTATGTTTGTGTGCGAGTTTCTCTGTTGTGCTTGTGTGCGTTCGCCTGATGTGGGTCATAAATGTTACTCCATTTTTATGGCCAACTTGCACACGACGATGGCAATGGCGATGGCGATGGCGATGGCAAATGGCGCTGGAGCCGAGCACAGAGCGAGGAGCGAAATGAAAGAGCTGCCAGCATAAGCAAATGGCAAGGATATGGCGGGAATAAACCAGAATGGGGCAAAAGTGTTGGCCAGAAAGCGAGCTAAAAAGAGAGAACTGCGGGAAAAAGGGACAAAAGGCATTAAATGGCCAGCAGCGGCAGCGGCGGCGAGGGCAGCTCCAAAACATATTAAGCCGAACAAATACAAATAAATATTCATTAGGGCTCCCATTCAGATTTGCGCGCTCTCTTCTTTCCGGCTCCTAACGAATATTTCCCTAAAAAATTGGAATTAATGATATTAGCCCCGCTTCTTTGCCTTCTTTTCGTGGGAAAAACTCCGTGATTGACCCTCTGGTTCTGGCTTTTGAAAAGGACAAAGTTCGATGGGATTTGCTGCTGCTTTGCTGCTTCTGGCCAATAATGCAATTGCGTGTCTCTGTTGCAATTTTCGGTGGCCTTTGGCTCAAGTGGCAATTAGCTGGGTGTCTCGGCGACATTTACAGTGGCTGGTCCGGTCCGGAAGGGGTTTATATAATGGGCCGTGTCAGCTTTTGTGGCCTGCAACTGTTCCATCGCGTGACCTTGAGCCTGCTAGGGGGTATCCGAAGGGGTGACAGCGAGTGGGTGGCATGCAAATCCATTGAAAGCGCACGGCTGCAGTTCAAGGCTATTTTTACGTTACGCAAGCGACTGCAAACACACAGATACACGGAGCGGCATCGAGTATGTGTGTTTGTGTGTGGGCTTTTGCGTATCCTTGAGCGTCAGTTGGGCGCCGGGCATGTTGCATGCGTTGTCGTTGTCGCGTTGACATTTTCCCTGCCCCCTCCCCTCCCCGCTAGAGTCCTGTGTGCTTTCCCTCAGTCATCCAACATTTTATATATTCGCTTATGCAATCGCGCTGGCAATCCTTTCACTCTTCATTCAGCTTCGTTTTTTCCTCTCTTTGCTTTTCCCTAATTAGTTGAGCTAAGGTTATGCAATCGCAGGCTATGGCCTAGTTCTTGTAGGAGATTAGTAATGCCTTCTCATCATTAAATGCTTTTATGGCTGAATAAATGTATTAATTGGGAAAAGGAAACTGTTTTTAACTCAAAGTAAATGAAGAGCTCTAGGAATTAAAGTACTTTTAAGGTGATTAGGAATCGTTTAAGCTTCAAATCTCTTAAAATTCTTAATAGTTTAAACTTATTTTTATTTCAATTTGATTTAAGCTTGCCTAGCTTCCATTACGTCAGCTTCCAAGGCCTCTGAGAAAATCCATCAATTGTTGCAGTCAGTCAGTCAGGGAAATACGTGAATATTTATTACAAATCCCCGATAATCGCCTGTCAGCAGGGCAGGCTTTACTGTATGCAAACGCGCTGAATGCAATATAGTATTCACTTTACACTAGACTACATGGAGTGGGTACTCCCTACTCCGCTCTGAACCATTCCATCCCATTAAGCTTTCCCTTGCCTTTGCCTCAATGTCATTGCATATTTGAGGAGGTTTGTTTAATCGAAACGCGGCCGCCTCCAAGTCTATATACAGGGGGTCTCCGGTGGGCGTGGCATGTGTGCGTGTTAACCTCCGACTGTCACTGGCCCTGGGACTCCGTACATACCAGTCTACATATTGTATATGACATAAGTGCAGGAAAAGGCTGTTACGCCTTATTACTGTAATCGCAATGGATCGCCATTGAAGTCGCGCCCACAAACTAATCAGTTATATGGCATATATATCGTTCGTATCTTACCATCTAGCCGCCAGTCTAGCCCCCAGCCTAGCCCCAGTTGTGTTATTCGGGGAGAAGCCGCCTTCATTAGAGGCGCCCTTTCAGTGGCACGTCTGCGGTCTGGAGTTGAAGTTGCACTTAATTTTTGCTGCACGAAGGCAAAACGGGATCGGGTCCCGCGGGTTTGTTAATTTCATTAAAAAGTTGTGCATCGAAAAACTTGCTAATTGCCGCCCGCAGGAAGCTCAGAGAGAGAGAGAGTGGAAAAAAGCTTAAACAAACATTTATTTAACAAACAAACTGGTTACTGATGAAGTAATAACTTTGCTTGCCCAACGATTGTTGCCGATACATTAACCGAAATAAATGTATAAATATGAGCGCTTGAAGGGAACCATTCATAATGCACAATTCGGGCGAAATTACTCAACAAATATTAGAATTTATCAATAGTTAATGCCGACAACACGCAATTCCCATTCGCCAGTGGGACTTTGTCAATATTTCTGGCCGAGTTAAGGTCAGGAACTGGTGTTAGAAGTCGGGCAAAATGTAATTTGGGACTTGACCTGTGATTACCGCCCCGCTATAAATGCAAATCAACGGAACTGGGCACAGGCTGCACACAAATGCCGCAATATAAACTTGGCCACGAAACAAATCGCAATGGCACAAAGTAGAGAGAGAGTAGAAAGTAGAAAATAGAAGGCAGAACCCCAGGACGAGGACGAGGACCCGGCAGGCGAAGGCAACTAAAAACAATTTGCCGTAATCAAAACGAAATCAGCAAAGCGCAAGCCGCAGCAGCGTCGCAGCGGAAAGTGGGCCAGTGAAAATCCTGGGAAATCCTGCCACAGGAAAATCCAATCCCACGGATGCCCTGCTCTATAAAATAGTTTGGCCTAGGGAAATGAGAGGAAGGGGCAGCAGATGATTCATTTGTGATGGCATTTATTGATGATTCAATAAAGTGAACAAAGTGTTGTACAGTTCGGTGCTTAGCGTCTTTGATCTGGGTTTAATTATAGTTGGTAGCGATGGTAAATGAACCAGAAATGAAAGAAAATGAACTTAAAAAACCCTGCTGATTAGTTTAAAAAGGATATTTTAGGTTGCAATCATTTAAGGACTGCCTTCCATAATAATTTTTCCTAATAAGTGCCCAGAAATATATCCCAAAACTAAACAAAATATGACTCTACCTTTTTGATATATTTCTCCACCAAATTGATCATATTATTCTCGCAATAACCCTCCTCTTGTTAGAGTATCCCCACTACAAGAACCAGGCAGGTGGGTGGGTGGCTTTGTTTTCCAGCCAAAAGTCAACACAGAGGGCCACGCCGTAAGCCCAGGTCCATTCAGGTATTCCGGCACTCTGCTGCTGGCCAAGAGGCAAAACCCGTGGAGTCGTCATTATATATTTGTTGTCACTTGAAAAATATTTGTGCTTTGCGCTTGATTTATGCTTCAGTTGGGGGGAAAAGTACGGGGGGAAATATGGCGGAAAGCAGAGGGATAACCAGGAGGTAGTGTACCTGCAAATAGCAAACAATGCCGGAGCTGTGAGCTTGAAAATGGCGGATTGTCGGGAGTCAAATAGAGAGCTGGAAACTAGAGTCCTGCGGTCGCCGGATATGCAAATGTTGGACGGGTGCCGTGGCAAAAGGATAATAGAATCGGCTGCCAGGACCACAGAAGCGTCCAATGCAGGTACTACAGCTATAGATAGGTATCCAGTCATATTCCCCATCGACTCTCCTTTCGCTTTAAATATACACATAACCAGATGGGAGGTATAGTATAGTTGTAACTGAAAAATTGGGGTAAAGTGGGGATGCTTTTCCTGTTCGGTGCTGTCACTGGCCCCAGTCGAATGTTTGCATAACGCAACAAAAGCCAAAACAAAAGCTGCCACAAAAAGGGTTCAACATAAATATTTTCACCCGGAACGAGCCAAAAGAAAATCGCATTGATGGCAAACACGCACACAAAAGGCAAAAAAGGGAAAAGGTTTTGTGCCGAATTAACAATTCAATTTAAACGGACTGGGGGAAAACCGCTTGACATCTATTTTCCACAAGGACGGGGGAATAACTGGGAGAGGAGTAGTGCGAATAGCTGGGAAAAGCGGGTTAAACTGGGAAGTGGGCGTACTTTGACACAGAACTGAAGCCCTGGGACGGGTTCAAAGGTTGACGCACACACTTGGCAATGACAATCGTTTGTTTTGCTGTCAATTGTTGTTGTCGCCGCTGTCGCTTCTGCTTTTGTTGTTGACTTTGGACACACAATTTAATAAAGGCTTAAAGTTTACAGCAAGGCCGACAAAACGAGAACGAAATGGATGAGGGAATAATGCTATAATCAAGGGGAACGACTTTAAAATACCTGGTACTTGTAAAACTAACAATAACATTATTTTGTAAATAATAAAGCAGATCAGCTTTAGTAGTTGCCGAGTTAGGGGCTTTTAAAAGAATTTGGCGGACACACGGACAAGCGGACAAAAGCTTAATGAATTGTTATCCTTTTTAATTGTTGAATAACTTTTCTTTTTAATAACATTTCCTAAAGTCTGTGAGTAAAGTCTGGTTCCCCTAGCTTCACTAGTTCCCCAGTTAGAGGCTTTTAATATGAATTGCCGGACAAACGGACAAGAGGACAAAAACTAAGCATAGATAATAAGGCATACCCTTGATCAAAATTCCTAAGTATTTTCGAAATAAAATGAAAATATATACGGAATGGATACCGAGAGAGCACACAAAACTTTTGCCATTTGCCAGGACGAAAAACTTTGCCGTCAATCCTTGTTTGTTGCTGTTGTTGTTGTTGTTGCTCCTGCTGTCGCAGGTGCTCCGATCCGATCCCGCCCACCAGTCGCCAACTGCTGCCACGCCCACATTGCGTGCAGCGAAACTCTTTGACATTGTCATAGTCTGTCTTTTTGCTGCGGCGGAGTTTCATGTCCTTGCCAAGCGTGTCCTGGCCCCGAAAGTCGCCCCGTCTTTCGGTCTTTTGGTCTTTCGGTTTCTCGGTCTCTCATTCTCTTTTTTTTCGGGGAAGGGGAAAGCTTTATTAAATTTTCGCTAGCTTATAATTCAAACTGTAAGCAGACAGCACAAATAAAAGGGAAATACGGGGCGTGGCAGGGAGCTGGGAGCTGGGGGATTGTCTGTTGGCTACTAGTTACCTTTTGTCCTGGTTAATACTTATTCCTTTGGCGCGTCTTGGCTATGAACACGGCAAGAAATATATTGAGGAAATAAGAGAAAAGGAGTTCTAAGAATACATGTGGGATTATTTTATTAGTTTTAGTCAGTAAACGTTAAGTTTTATTTAAGTAATGATTATAAGTTTAATTTAAGTTTGAAATAAGAAAATGAATATCGTCGTCGTTAATCTCTCCGTCGTTTTGGCCCAGCGTCGTAGGACCGTCGTCGTCAAAGGCTCGAACTCCACTCTCTCTCTCTCGTCTTCGGTTGCCTGCTCTCAAGCTCTCTCGTACTCGTGCTCGATCGTCGTCGTTGTTGCTCTCATCCTCATCTGCTTATGGATAAGTGCTCGTCGTTTTCTCTCCTCTTCTGTATCCATCTCGTCGTCCTCAGGGTTGCCAGCTCGTCATCCATACTCGTTGCGCTCGTCGTCATCTGCTTGTGTCTTCTTGGTTGCTCGTGGTTGTTGTCTAGGGTTATTTGCAGGTATGCTTGCACCTTGAGGCAAACACACCCCACATTCGGCCATCCTGCTTATGCTTTCGCCCCGAAAGCGTCGTTATCATCGTCGTCGGGTGTGAACCAGGGCTTCATGTATTCAGCACAAGTCGATGATTTTATAGGACCATCGAAATTGCCAATCTTCTGAACGTCGTACGAATTATTACCTTTGGATTTGACAATTTTGTACGGGCCCAAGTATTTTGGTTTCAACTTGAGACCACTGCCGAATTGCGTCCTTTTAATAGCAACAATATCGCCCACAGCATACTGGCTAGCTTGCTTGCGCCGCAGGTTGTAAGTTTTCTTGTTCTCATCTTGCACCTTTGAGATCTGAGATTTTGCTTTTACTCTCAAATCGTTTCTTTCGTCGGAATATGCTGCTATCGCTTCGTTGTTGATCAAGTCCTGGAGTTTGATGTCTTCTTTGGTTTTCATTTTGGAGCCTATCAAGAGCTCAAACGGTGTAGTTCCGATGGATCGTGCAAATGTCGAGTTTATTGCCTGTTGCACTTTGTCGACATGCTTGTACCACTTAGTTGGATCGTCGATGCTCAGCTTGGAGAGAACTGAAATTATTGTGGCGTTCAGTCTCTCGACTTGACCGTTCACTCGAGGAAGTCCTGTTGTCGTCTTGACCGGCTTGATGTTCTCGTCCTCGCAGTACTTCAAAAAGTCCTGGGAAGTGAATGCAGATCCTCGATCTGAAATGATGATTGCGGGGTTGCCAAACACCATGCTCTGGCTACGAAGTCTTGATACAACGTCGTTCGCAGAAGTCGATTTAGTTGGGTACAACCAGCAAAACTTTGTAAAGGAATCCACGACTGCTAGGATGTGCTTGTAGTCTTTGTGCGTTGAATCTAAAGGACCCAAAAAGTCAACGTGAAAGGTATGCAAAGGGACGTCTCCTTTCTCCAGAGGGTGCAGTAATCCTTCCTGTTTCCCTTTCTTCCGGTTACTCAGGATACATGGAATGCAGCAGTCGATTACTTTTTGAATTTTCTCCTCCAGACTCGGTATGAAGTATTCCTGGCAAACTAAATCTTTTACCTTTTTTGTAGCGAAATGACCCCTCTCGTGAGCTCGCGTTATGACTTGTCTTTGCATATCTTTTGGAACAACAATCAGCTCCGCGTCGTTTACAAGCTTGTGCAGAACCCCACCCTTTAAAAAGTAGTCGTTGTAGGTGTCCTTCCCGTCGTTGAGGATATCGCAAACCGCCTTCAGATGCTCATCTTGGTTCTGCGACTTTTTTATGCCTAAAGAGATGCTATCGTCGACTATCGTCATAACTGGGTATCGGCTGAGTGCGTCTACGTGCTTCATGCGGGTTCCGGCTCGATGCTCCACCTCGTAATCATACTCCTGAAGAAATAGCACCCAGCGAGCGACTCTCGTGCAAAGGTTCTGCTTCTCCAAAGTTTTTGTGAACGCGTTGCAGTCGGTAATAATTTTGAAGTGAATGCCAAGCAGATAGACTTTAAACTTGGTCAGAGCTTCGATGACTGCAAGTATCTCAAGCTCATAGCTTGTGTATTTTCGTTGAGCGTCGGTCGTCTTCTTACTCATAAAGTACACAGGATGCATATAGCCGTCTTCGGGGGATTTTTGCATTAAGATCGCGCCGAATCCGTCAATCGAAGCGTCAGTGTGCACTTCAGTCTCGAGTTTCTGATTGTAAATGCTCAGAACTGGGTTTTCGGTCAAAATCTTTTTCAGGCTGTTAATCGATGCTTCTTCTTGGGGACCCATTATAAATTTGGCATTGTTCTTCGTTAGGTCAGTCAAGGGCTTGGAAATAAGGGCGTAATTTTGAATAAATTTCCTAAAATACCCCGTTAATCCCAAAAAACTTTCCAGCTGCTTTAGTGTTTGAGGAGCTTTGAATTTAGATACTGCATCTATTTTTTCTGGCGTCGGGTAAAGCTTGTGGTTCTCGATAATATGGCCCAGAAATTGAATTCGAGTTTTCAAAAAATGACACTTTTTAAGGTTCAACTGGAGACCATACTCGGAACAGGTGTTAATAACCTCCCTCAGATTAAGCAAAGCGTCTTCTTCGTTCATGGCGGGAATAATTATGTCATCGATGTACGGTAAAGCGATGCCTTTGCGAGTCAGCTGTCGAAAAATTGCGTTAACATGCCGCTGGAAAACGCCAGGAGAATTTGAAAGGCCAAAGGGAACTTTCAAGAACTGGTACTGTCCGCTTTGGGTGACGAAGGATGTGTATTTCCGGCTTGATTCTGCCACAGGAACGTGGAAAAATCCGTTCTTCAAGTCGAGTGTGTGAAAAATTTTGGCATCTTGGAGTCGGTCTAGTTGGTCCTCAATAAGGGGCAATGGGAAATGATCTTTAACTATTACCTTATTGATCCTTCTAAAGTCAACGCAGAGTCTTGGGGTACCATCGCGCTTTTTTACCATTACCACAGGGCTTGTAAACTCGGAATCAGACTCCTCGATGATTCCAGCGTGTAGCCACTCGTCTATTTGCCCCTCCACCAGGCGTGTCTCAGCAAACGGTAGACGACGTGGTCTGGCAAAAATCGGTGTTTCGTCTTTGAGAATAATGCGCATCTCGATGTTCGTTGTTTTTACAGGAACCGGCTTGTAATTGTTAATAATTTCACGCACCGAATTTTTGGCAAACTCACTGGCCTGGTTGTTTATGTTTAATTCATCGTTTTTGTCTGCCACGGTTATTTTCATCACGTTCACTAATTCGTTGTCCTCATCATCATCTATTAAATCGTTCGACATCTTACGCACTTGCAGACCGTCACGATTGAAAATAATTTCGGCGTATAAGCAGAGTTCTTCACCAACGATCAACTTAAAATCCATGCACCCAATTGGAACGACGTACAAATCCAACTGGAATGTCTCACCGTCAATAAGAATCGCGTGCTTGAAATGTCCGATGGGATATATTTTGTTGCTATCGCGCTCGCTGCCAAAGCCAACTAAAACTACACTGCAACTTTGAATTTTAGGACGCCGTAATTCGTCATAAAAATCTTCGCGGATCAGGTTAAATTTGCTACCTGTATCAAAGAGAGCGATACACTTTTTGTTATCGAGACCAACTTCCTTGCTCGTAAAGGAATTTTTCACTTGCACTCGATGGGTATTCACTTTGTTGTTCTCTGGCTTTTCGATTTGGTCACAATTTCGCGAGATGTGTCCGAATTGACCACACTTGAAACATTTTCTACCACGCTCTTTGTTCTTGCAGTTGTTTGACATATGCCCGTTCTCTCCACAGTTATAACACTTTATCTCGCTCTTGTCATTTCTGTACACTGAGTTTTTCTTGTTGAACATCTCACCGCTGCGCTTCGGCTTCTCCTTGTTGAACACTTGCTCTCTTTCAAAAACTCTCTCTCTTTCATTTTTTGCAACATAACTTTTCAGCTTTTCTTTAAAATCGTTCATGTCCTTCGCACCGTACAACAGAGTCTTGTCAATCGATTGATCGTCAATCCCATCGATGACATATTGAATTAAAACTGAATCACAAATGTCTCCGTGGATTGCCAGATCTTTCATCCGGTAGAGATATGCGAAATTACACTCGTTTTTTGCGCGTTTGTTCTTGCTGAGTTGCTCATGTATTTGTTTACTGTTCACCACCATTTTGAATTCGTTCAGGAGAGCAGCTTTGAGAGCGATCCAAGTGCTCAGTCCTCTCTCGCTCATGATGAAAAGTTTGGCTGTACCTCTCAGCGATTTTTTGGCGAATATCAACATCTGCACGTCGCTCCAACACATAATCAACGCCTGCTCTTCGAATTCGGCTATCCACGATTCGATTGATATTGTGTTGGTACCGTCGTAGGTACGGATTGAGTCCTCCAGGTCCCGAAAACTGAACGCGAATCGGGGTGTATTGTTCTCCATCTTTTGAACTTTTCCAGCATTTTTCCCTTTTGATGCGTACTGTACTTCTTGCTCTCTTTGTGGGTTCTCCATGTTGCTGTTTCGTGTGCTTCTCCCGCTCACGAATACTTCTGCGTCGTCGTCGTCGTCTTCTTCCTCTGATTCTGGATCACGTCGTGTGTGTGAGAGAAGTCTATTGCGCGTTAGGTTGCGAAATATGTGTAACCCGACATCTTCCACATTGTATGTTATGTTTAAAATGTGGCAAATCGTAACAAGATCACGCTCGTTCAAATTCTCTTGTATGTAACCTTTCTTTGCCCGATAATTTTCACTGCTTTCGTCGAACTCGAAACCGGAAAACTGGCGAAGTCGTTGCCGATTTCCTCTGTCACCCTCATGCTCGAACACGAATTTGTGTAGGGCCACGATGCTGTCTCTGCTGCCACTGCGCAAGTTTCGGCATATAAAGTCATTTAAACAGCTCATCTTAGTAAAAAAAATTTGTTAGATCGCACAGAAATTTTGTTTCAGTTTAAACGTTCATCGTTAATTTCACAAGTGTTTTCACGTTTCTTGTTTCGGTTTTCTTCTTTTCCACTTCTCTTATTTCACTTCAATCGTTTTTCTTCAATCTTTTCGTTCCTATCCCGGACGAGCACCCAAATGTGGGATTATTTTATTAGTTTTAGTCAGTAAACGTTAAGTTTTATTTAAGTAATGATTATAAGTGTAATTTAAGTTTGAAATAAGAAAATGAATATCGTCGTCGTTAATCTCTCCGTCGTTTTGGCCCAGCGTCGTAGGACCGTCGTCGTCAAAGGCTCGAACTCCACTCTCTCTCTCGTCTTCGGTTGCCTGCTCTCAAGCTCTCTCGTACTCGTGCTCGATCGTCGTCGTTGTTGCTCTCATCCTCATCTGCTTATGGATAAGTGCTCGTCGTTTTCTCTCCTCTTCTGTATCCATCTCGTCGTCCTCAGGGTTGCCAGCTCGTCATCCATACTCGTTGCGCTCGTCGTCATCTGCTTGTGTCTTCTTGGTTGCTCGTGGTTGTTGTCTAGGGTTATTTGCAGGTATGCTTGCACCTTGAGGCAAACACACCCCACATACATGGGAGATGATGGGAGAATACATTGATTATTCCAATGTGAAATTGTTAATGATTTTACAAAAAAAACCAAATATTGTTTCCGCCTGCTTAAAATAAGTCAATTGAATATTTTTGCTAGCTTCCTACTGTAAGCAAACAATTATTAAAATTATAGAAAAAATCGATAAATAAACTCTTTAAATTATATTTCCTCGCTAACAACCACATTTTCTGTATTGCAAAAAAAACTCAAACATTTTATTATGCCAGCTGTTCACCTTTTCCTATGTTTATGCTTGCATGTTTATTAATAAACATTGCGTAGAAAATACAATTGTGTCCTATTTGTGGCAAATTTATTCCAGTTTTTTCTGCTTTTTTCTCAACGTGTTGATTGTGCTTTTTTTTTGTTCTTATTTCCCCCTGTCTGGACTCCCCGTGGCGTAGACGTCACCATCATTTTGTTTGCGTATTTAGATTTTAATTTGCGATAGAAACTTCTTAATAGGATTTTACTGTCTCGCTGCTTTCACTTTTCGTCGCCGTCGCCGTTGCCGCCGCCCCTTTTGGCCAGGATTTTCCGTCACAGAAACACACACACATCCACACATTAGCGGGGCGACATGGAAAATATTGTTTCGACATTCGCATTATGTTGTCAGCTGCGAAAACTCCTAATGAAACTCGAATTTTGGCAACAAACATTTTTCGTGCCTATTTAAGTGGACTATCAAGGAAATGGACTTGGGAGTGGCGCTACTCTTAAGGCTTTTAGTCGCCGCTCGTCGCTGCTTTTCTTAATTGTTTGACTTGACTGTCCCCTGCTGCTTTCCACCTTTCTTCCCACCCACCTACCTTTCCTCCTTCCGTTTCCTGCTTTGTCTTCTTGTGGGCATCGCGGTTTTCTTGTATTTTTTTTTTGCTGACGCCCTTGTGGCTGTGGCTGTTGCTTCTTGCCAGGTTTATCTGCCTTCCTTATCATTTTCCCCCGGCTTCGGTTTATACATTTTCCTCATCTGCTGGATGCGTGGGCAGCTGCTGAATTATGTAATAAGCGTAATTGGCTTTCCCCGACACAAGTGGCCAAGTGGGCGGCCTAAGCTGTAAGCGAGCGGGGCAGATCATTTCTGTTTTAATTTATCGTGACTTTGATAAGCGGCAAATGCTCGTAAATGACATAAATTACCCAAGACAATGCCTCAAGATGAATCAGTAATTTCCGCCGCCGCCGCTGCCTGCTCCATAAATAAATAAATTTATGCTGTCTAGACGCGGAGGGAAGGGAGTGGCGGCGGGCGGGCCGAAATATCGATTTGATTCATTAGGTAATTGCCCCACAACGAACGGGTCAGAGATAGAGACAGAGACCGAATCGAATCGAAATGAAATCAATGAAAAAACCTAACCAACCATTTTCAGTTTAGTCCCTTTTCTCTTTTTTTTTCCACCGAACTTGAACCCACACAATTAAATTTCACTTAAGAGACAGGGCCTCAAAGGGTGGGCTCTGTATATGGAGAGCTTTATATGGCTGAATATCGAGTGCTGGAGTGGCCTGGGAAAGTGCACAACTTGTGGCTCACGTTAAGTATACGACATGTTGGCCCGGCTACAGATACTACTACGGCCAAACACGATAAACGTTTTAAGTCATCGAATCAAGTTGTTGCCGGGACTAAAAGGCAAAAAAAAAAAAGAAAATACCAAAACTATTGCCGTTATAAATTCGCTTAGTTGGCGCTGACAGGCAGACATGCAAGAGCATACTAGAGCGGATTTTCGAGCTATGTTTACGTACATGTATATGTGTGCTTCTCCCCGCTCGGAGTTTATATTTATAATCAGGAGTGGGAGGATGTGCTGCTACTCCTGCAGCCAGCTGGCAGCTGCTTCCGTCACTCAAGTGTGCAGAAGTATCTGTGTGCCGGATTCGGATTCGGAGCATGAAAATAGCTTTCAGGTGGTAGCCTCTAGCCAGGGACTCCAACTGATGGTCGTCATAATGAGGATGATGCTCTGGCTGATGAGGATTTTCTGCTAGCCACTCCACTCCAGGGAGATTTGCATGTCCGGCTCCGGAGTCAGTCAACTATGACGGGTCTTGACTCATGTTATGATGCTTTGTGTCTGATGGTACTTCAGACTATTTTTTATTAGCTTGCTCTTGGAGTTTTTTTGGGCTTAAAAATTAATATACAATATATTTGTTGAATATATTTCACTGTAGAATTTTTATAATTTATTTACTTTGAATATCTGTACACTTTCAAGAGTTTTATAGGTTTTCTGTATTAATATATGTTCTTTACTTTCTTGCGTTTTATAGGTAAATTTTAATTTGTATTAATACTTTTGGTATAATAATTATTATCATATCATGCTTTCATAGTAAGTAATAAAATCGATATCTAAAGTGTCTTTAGATACCTAGAAGATCCTTCTTCTTTTTTAAGAGTTTTATATTCTGCTTTAAACATTTATCGTTATTTTATGTTCCACTTTTATAACAACCCTTTTTTCCCTGAAAGCGTTTGGCAACTCTGGTGAATGAAGTGCGGTATCCGTTTCAGTGGACTGCGTTGAAAAGGGCTAGATCGGGCTAGATTTTGGTCATTACTAATAATGGGCGTGGAGAGTGTGAGTGGCCCACTTCCGGCTCCTCCGCTGCCGCCACTCACTCTGGCATTTTCCTTCCTATTCCGGCGAAAGTATGTCAAGATTTACGCGCATCGTTAAAGCAATGAACAACAGCGGAGGAGGCACGAATGGAATGAAAGAAAGTTGTTTGCCGTGTGCTGTTCGATGTGTGTGTGTGTAGGTGGTTCTTGTGGGCGGCAAGGGACAAGTGGGCGTGGCGCACGCAAGCTGGTTTCAAGCGGGAATCTCCCAGCTCTTCAGCACTAACGACACGTCAGTCAAAGTCAACACACACTTCAATTTCAGCTGCTGCGGGGGATGAACCCAAAAATTTAACACTGTCACTTTTTTTTGGTGTGACACAGGGGCACACACACACACCACCATACACCACTGGCAAAAAATAAAATACAAAGTATAGTAAATAAATGCGCTGTCATATGGGTAAAGCATTGCAACAGACAAGCGAAAAGTGGGAAAAGCGGGGTAGCGCTTGTTTCCTCCCTCTCCTCTCCTTCCCATATTTTTTTGCATATTTACTTTTCAACTTTGTCACATGCCACAGACATTCTGATTTGCGACCCTTCCCGCTCCTCACCCGTCGAAAATGAATGTGTCGAACAGCAAGCTAACCAAATGTTTTATTTACAGTGCCCTGCTGCGCTCTAGTCTCCATTTTTTCGCTGGCCTCGCCTGCCTCGTTTCCTCCTTGCCTGTTTTTTTTGTGAGCTGCAGCTTGTTATATCCTGCCAAGGGGTATTTTGGCTTATAAAATATGGTACAGGTTTACTGAAAATCGTATTAATTCTTTGCCAGAACCAGTTGGGAATTATAAGCATAACTAAAAAAAATTATATTAAATTTGTAGGGTGTTTGAAATAATATAATAATAATTTCCTACTTTAGCCTTTCGGGAATTAGAGGGATTTTCGCGTATTCTTAACTGAAATAATAAAGAGATAATAAAGAGAAAGAACTTGGGAATTATAAGAACCGTAATTCATTCTTTACTAAGTTCATTTATATTTCTAAACTAATCTGTGCTGGTCTCTTACATATTCTTCAACCTTAAGTGGGTAAACAGCAAACTTGTTTTCCTATTTTGATAATAATATTAATAATTTAAGTATCCTAATTAAACTCTGAAGCAGTTTCTGGTTAAAATATATTATGGCGGAGAGTATTCCAACTTTAGCAGCCATAACAGAGACCAGATTTCATGTTTTCATTTAGTATTTGCGCATTTCCGCATTGCTGACATGTCTGACATGGCAAGCAGACGCAAACACAGCTCCAGCAAACAAGGAGGAAACACACTTACCCAGCCAAGGAGTGCAGCTGCCACGCCCAACTGGATCTCTGGGATCCTGGGGTAATTAAAAGTGCCTGCAGCAGATCCCAGCGCCCCTCACTCCAACTCCTGCGGGCAGATAAACTGTTCCGCCAGAATAAACCCGCCTTTGTTCTTGCTTTCTTGTTCTCATACATATATATATTTTCACGTTATTCTGCTGCTGCTGCTACCCATTTTCGGCTAGGCTCCTGCTCCCATATCAAATAATCATGCCCCAGACTGCAGGCCATTACGTATACGCAGCGTTGGCCGGGGCTTAGCTAATTTTCTAGATGCTGGCTTCCAGCTGAACGTTGGCCGGTCCCCAAGTGTCCGATGGCTTGCTGGCGGCACGTACTCTCTGCCAATGGGAACATTACCGGATAAAAGGAGTAAAAATAGCTGAAAAACAACAGTTGGAAGGAGAAAACTCACCTGCCAGAAGTTGCCTTGTTGGCGACGCTGTTTATAGATGGCATAGAAGGCCCAGCCGGGCAGTTGAATCAGCCCAAAGGCGGCCAGAAGGCAACCAAAAACTTTCGGGGGGAAATTGAAATGGAAATAGAGCAAGGCGAAAGCCGTTTTAATAAATGCCAAGGACAGGCGGCAGGCCAGGCTTACCGTGCGCCAAGGTGGGATAGGCCACGCCCTTGTACGTCAGAGCGGACATGTCCAGCAGCATGTAGATGAGCACGGCGGCCATCAGGCCGGGGGTGATGAAGCGCCAGCAGAGGCGCCAATACCAGCCCGTCTCGATGCCCATCATGAACTTGATGTCGGCGCAGAAGCGATTAACTCCTAAGAACAGCAAATATATTAATGTTAAATTGTTAAAAAGGGTAACAAACCCACCATATATCCAAGCCACGGCCACCAGCTCGCCAATGGCCAGGATTAAGGCCGTAAAGGACACTCCATAGAAGTCCACCAGATTCAGGATAAACTGACCGCCCGGGGTCATGTAGACAATGCTCACGCCAAAGCCCAGGACAGCCAGTCCGCTGGCCAGCATCCATATGGGTGGCGAGCGGGACCCAAACTGATCTCGGATAACCCGCAGAATGCAGGAGCCCATGCCCACGGTGCTGCCGATGCCTAGGACGAAGAGCATGAGGAAGAAAAGGACCGCGAACATCTTTAGGTAGTTGTGCTTTAGGGCGCCATGGCGCTAACCGCTCGCGATACTTTACCTGTGGCACATACTCGAACTTGGCAATGGCCTCTGGGTACGAGATGAAGGTCAGCCCGGCGCCGCCCTTCACCACGCTGCCAATATCCGAGACTCCGGTCTCGCGGGCCAGATTCCCCAGAATACCAAAGGTTATGCAGCCGGCAATGATGGACGAGCAGGAGTCCATGGTGGTGATTATCACAATGTCACTGGGGGGGAGAGACAGAGATTTTTAGCATTCGGCAAATGATTTCTCAAGGGGAAGAACTATTGCGGGGGAAAGTATATTTTCATATTTGAGTTTTTCATGAGTTTGAGCTCTTGGAAAACTCCCATAAAGCTTCAACAAAATTTTTAGGAGGAGTTTTTATAGTTTTAGTTCAGGAAAATTTGTAAAACTACATTCGGATGAGGTTAAAGCCCGATATATTAGAAAACCAAGCTTAAAGTAGACTTAACTTACTTGTAAACATTCCGATTGAAGTTGTTATAGCTGGCATAGGTGATCAAGGTGCCAAAGCAGATGGCCAAAGAGAAGAACACCTGAGTCACGGCTGCATACCAGACCAATGGGTTAAGCAGCTCCCTCCACTGTGGTTTGAAGAAGTATATAATGCCATCAATGGCTCCGGGCAGGGTCACCGCCCTCAGGAGCAGGATGAGGAGCACCACATAGGGAAATATCCCAAGGAAGTAGGCCGCCTTACCACTGCTCTTGATTCCACGAATCAGGACTCCACCGATGATAAGCCAGGCCACTGCCAAGCAGGCCACCAACTGCCAATTGGGCAGACCTAAGCCATTGTCGATGTTGGGCAGTTCGTGGAGGATTTCGCGTCTAAAAAAAGCGATAATATTTTATTAATTATATAAGATATAAGTTCGAATATAAAATGGCAAGTTTTTCTACTTATAACTTATCTAAACAAAAACCTAGTCTCACTCAAAGTACAGCTGAGCAGGTGACATCTTCCCCGTGGCATTTGGAGCACTGCCATCATGGCAATCACTGCCCCAGCTCTCCCAGCACCGACTCCACGGCAACTCGGCTCCGAAAGAGGCCACCAGGAATCTCAGAGTCAGGGCCATAATACTGGAGTAGTACGTAATGGAGGCCGCTGTGGCCAGGACCTGGCCCACGGCCACGCCCTTGAGCAGGGGAGCCATGTCAAAGGCCTTGACCACGCCGCGGCCCGTAAACTGGCCCAGAGAGATCTCCAGGTAGTAGACAGGACGACCAATTACCAGGAGGGCAATCAGGTAGGGAATCACAAAGGTGCCGCCGCCATTCTGGAAGGCAATGTACGGAAACCGCCAGATATTGCCCAGGCCCACGGACAACGAGATGCAGGAGAAGAGGAACTCCAGGCCATTGCCCCACTGCTCCGCCGGCTTTTCCGACTTGGATTTCGAAATCTCTAGCTTAGTTGGCTTGCCCATTTTGCGTTCCGAGCACTTGGAGGTCTCGCACTTGACTAACCGCAGTCGAGACTTGGTAGGCTTGGAATGTCACTCGGATTCAATGTCAGAGACACACGCCGCAGAAATTCTCTGCGTTGCTTATCCAGTTCGGAGCAGTCTGGGGCTGTAATCTCGTCAGAAATAGCTTGGAATCACTCATAATTGGCACTAATAAAAGGTGCTAAGTGGGATGCACAGAGACAGAGATTTTGGGCTGGAAAACAGAGGCATTTTGTTTGGCGATATATTAGAGATATTGTGCTTAAATTTGTAAAGGGGTGAGCGGAGGTCTCCCTGGGTAAATTTTGAATGCAAACCTGCTACGTAAATTAAGGCAAACTGCGACAAATGGTGAAATGCGGAAGGCAAATGAGTTAATCTAGAAAGATTGCGCTATATTTGCTTGCTTAATTATATTAAATTAAATAAACTTAAGCCATTTCCAAGCTTATCTGAAAGATATCTCAGTTTTCCTCATCCTCTTATATTTAATTAAATAAATAATTTATGATAGCTGGCAAGGCTTAACTTTTGCTTCGAAAACTTTTTCGCCCGACTTTTTGGAGTTATGACTTCAAGTATATATTTCGAAAAGCCATCAAAAAGAATCTATGAAATTTCGCCAAACATTTTACAGTTAGTTGGCAAGTGTTTTCAACTTCTATATGACTATCTTCCCTGCTCGTCTGTCTTACTGCCTGCCTCCCTGCCCTGCCCTGCCTGTCTCTCTGTGAAAGTTTTTAATAATTTTCAAGAGTTTTCTAATTAACATCCCTGGCAGGCTGGCAGGAAAAGGAAAAGCTAGAGCCAAGAAAATAAAGAAAGAGGAATGGCCCAAAAGGCAGCGGGAGATAGTTGGTTAAATGCCACTGAATGCCAGTTGAGTGTGCCATTACGGTGACAATTTTAAATGGGTTTTTAACAACTTTCGCAGATTTATGGCAATTAAAAGCCTTTGATAATTCTGATTGCCGCCGGCAGCTGCCTGTCCTCTCTGTGTTGGTTTTGCCCTGGCGCAATCCCCCCGATAATTGACTCTAATGCAACTGAATGCCCCTTTTAACATAACTGATTGGAGTTTTCGAGGGCTTTGCACTTGAAGAAAGTTTCAGTGTGGCATTGGTGGGAGTTTAGATAATATTTCAATGGGAAATTTGAGGATATATTTATTGCAAATTCAAGATAAATATTTTTAGTACATTTAAAACCAAAGCAAACATTTTCTTTACATAAAATGTAGGTCAGAGAAAGGTTTATCTTTCTTTCCCACCTAGAGGGGCATGGGGGGAGCTTAAATCATTTTTAAAGGGGAATATGTGGTTGTAAAGTGTATATATTTATTCCAAAGATAAGATAAATATTTTAAATAAATTTAAAAGCAAAGAAAACATTTTATTTTGTGATAACTAAAGTTTCAGTAAGATTTATCTTTATTTTCCGACCTAGAGGGGCATTGGAGGGAGCTTAAATCATTTTTATTGTATATAGTGTATATATTTATTCCAAATAACAAAAAAAGATAAATATTTTTAAAAATTTAAAACCAAAGCAAACAAGGCTTATCCTTTTTTGCCAACCTTTTCCTGGCCAATTTGGATCAGATTTCAAGTGTAAGCTCACAAATAAATGGTCTTAAAAACCAACTACAACTTCCCCATTTGATATCTTTTTAAGTTACACAATTTAGTTGAGTGTTATGTGAGTCCTGGCACTTGTTTTTGTGTTTTTAATACCACAAATTATCGCACATAAATTGCCATTAGAAGGGCGGACTTGCCAGAGGGTGTGTGTGTTGTGTGTGTATAATTTCTGGTCTCTGCTCCTGGTGTTTGGGTTAATTAAAGTGCAGTGCATTAGCTTGTAGCGCGCGAAAAGTGCAAAGGAAAAGCGAGGTCAGCGGGGGGAAGTGTAACTAACTTTAATTGCAGCTGTAAAATGTTGTTACTTGGGCACGCAGATTTCGCAAAAGAGTGCCAACAACAATGGCGGCGAAATGAGGCAAATAAAATTGGGGGAAAAACTTTTTCGATGGCTCAGGCACAACGCACGTCGAGGCACACACATGTTGGGTGTGTGTGCGCGGCCTGAGGCTTAAGGATGTGTAGGGATCGATAAGGAAAGGCAGGAGGAGGCGGAAAACTCGAAGCTCGTTTGCAGGCCCATTAACAAGCAAAAAATGAGCGCTGCAATTAGTTTTCCTTTTCTTGTTCGAGTCAGAAGGAGGCCCTTGCCTCCATTTTCTTGGGCTTTTCATGGAATAAAGTTTACTTTTTAAATTGATTTCAATGGACTTTGTAACAACTTCCGTTTCCGCTTCACCTGCCTACGTATTGGCAATACACACACCACACACACATCTCCCACAATACTGTTTAAGTTTCGCAATTTTCCATCCAATCAACTTTCGCCCCAGCCCCCGTCCGTCCGCCTCTAAAAATGTCACAGCCGCCTGTCAAATGCCAGCTTTTCCTCTCGCTTTTCCTGTACTTTTTTTCGCCACTACTTTTTACCTACAATTTCATTGAGTTCACATTTAATTTGAAATTAATTTTTAATTAACTTCAATTGAATTAAAATGCGTAGACTGCGACAGCTCGCAAAAACCAAAAAAAATTGAGATACAAAATGCACCTAGTAGTCAGTCCCTCGCCCTGTAAATAAATTAGCCTCATTTATTATTGAATCGAAAATGCGTTAATATTAATTATAAATAACATTGCCATTCATTCCATTTTCGTTGCAGGTGCGACTCCCAAGCGGAAATTAACTTTGGGTGAGTAGAGGGAAACTGCAGAGAAATTACGTATACGTATTACGTATACGTACGCAGAGGTGCCTGGGCAATGTGTTAGCCTGGCTTACGGGGCCACAACGTGTTGCCATCTAAATGGGTTGTTGCTTTTCCGCTTAGGAAAACCCCTTAACAGAGGAAATAAAAATGGTTTAAAGGTGTTACAAATTGAGTTTGGAATTAGATTATATGTTAAAGAAAGGCCACATAATCTAGCTTAGACTTGCGAGAAATTAAGGGAGGAATCAGTTGTTTTATTAAAATATATTTTTAAGTATTTTTAAACTACTTTAGAAGCTAGTTTGGTTTTATAATTATAATAATAATAATAATTATTATTACCGATTTTTTCTTTTTTAAATTATTTGTATTTTAGTCTGTGCTATAATTTTTCCCTCAGTGCCTAACTTATTTTTAAAGGGCTTACAGGGCCACAGCAATCACTTCTCCAGCTCTCGCTGCTGCTGCTGCTGCGGCTCCCCTCGTTATTTGTTTCGCTTGGCGCGTGCCTCAATTATGAGACCAAGTTAACGTCCACTTGAATGCATCGCAAAATAGCAATAGCAAAGGCAACATAGTTGCCCCGGCCAAATGTCAAGGGAGCAGGAAGAGGAGGGAGCAGAAGGAGGTAGGTGGAAGCCAGGTGGAAACTCCGTCCAAGTGTTTAACCCAGTTCGCAGTTTGGCGCACAGCTCCTGATCCTGATGCAGCTTTAGTGGCCGCCTTTGTTGCCATTGTTGTCGATTGTTTGCCGCTTGTTTGCTGCTCTTGCACTTGCCGCACGTAATTGTTGCAGTGCTTGTTATTTTCCCGTTGCCGCTGTAGCGCTGCCGTTGCCTCGAAAAGTTATTAAAATGAAAAAGGCAAAAGCAAATCGATTATGCCGGATGCAGTGCAGCAGCAGAGCTCCAGAGCAGGAGTAGCACCAGCAGCAGCAGCCATTGGAACTCGCACAATTGCTCCAACTTTTTTGCCACACACAAAACTTTTATTTCCAAAAAAAAGAAGGAAGAAAAGAAAAGAAAAAAGGGAGATGAAAGGCAAGGAGCGGAGGAGAAACTTTAAATTGACATCGAATGGCAAAACCGAAAGCTGCTGTGGCATGCTTAACAAACAGTGCCAATACCTAACAAAAGTGAAAAGTTGTCGAAAGTTTTCTTTGCCGAAAAATGATAAGCCGACACCGCTCTATCCCCCCCCATGCCCTATCCCTAAAGTCACGCACGCTTTTCGATTTAGAGAGAGGCAGAGAGGGAGACTTTGGAGTAGAAAGTTTGGATTAGGCGATGGTAAAAAAATCGATTTGTCAATGTGGTTTCGATTCTTGAACCATGTATTTGAATATCGATAGCAAATAGTATTTCTGTGTCTTGTTATCGATATTTATTTGAATATATATCGATCATTTATATTACTTGGGCATAAATACTCGAATTTAACAATATATATGTGATTATTTTATTGATTCAATGTTTTAGATAAGTTTCTTACAAAATTTGTGTTTATCGATATTTCAAATATCGATATTATACATATGTATCTACATATGTATATACATATGTATACTACAGTGATTGATATGTTGCTTGTATTTTTTTGTATTAAATGATATTTATCGATGACTAAAATTTTGATATTTGCGATGAAAATAAAACCTAATAATAAATATACAATCATTTTGATATTATCAGCTCCAGATTTCTTCGTTTTTAAAGTCGATATATTCTGTGATTCAGTTCACTTTCAAATTCAATACTCTTATCGATACATCCCCTTTATCTTCTCGATATGGCAACATCTCTATCTGGTATGGACCGTTCCGCGGGGCGTATGGGTAACCGTTTTTTATATGCAAGGCCAGCAATGTCTTTGGCTTTGTGTGTAATGCGAGTTTAACAACTGAATTGTTGACTGACATTTAAATTTGCCAACACAATTTGCATTTCTTTCTTTCCCCCAACTTTCGGCCCCTCGACTGCCCCCTCGAAGCCCCGTCCTGTCACTCGTCGGGGGCTTTGTGTGTGGAATTTATGCAAATAATAAGCATTTCCTTTTGGGTGTCTCCATTACTTGCTTGCCACGTCTAATTTTCGCCTAACTTTTGGGGGTGCCTCCCCATGTTCGTGTTTGAGTTGGCAAACAAATTTCAATTGCAAGTTGGGGGCATTATTTCCTTTCCTTTGCCTTTCCCTTTGACTCTCTGACTTTGATGTAATTTAATGTGGCATTTGGCTTGCACTTTGGCTTTGGTATTTGGCCACATGTTCTCGTTCTAACCCCCTCCTAGTGCTGCAATTAAATATGAAAAGTAATTTTCATTGTTTGCCAAAAAAAAGGAGAGAAAACTGGCACTGGAAATCCATTCGTTTGGGACTTATCTGCATTTCGCTGTTGACAGGCCAAAGAAAATCGCTGGAAAAAAAGGCGAGCTGCCAGCACGACCAAATGCAATTTGCATGCCAAGGAATAATTTTATAGCTCTGAGGATCTCACACTTGCCCGAATCTGCCCCTTTTTTTGCACAAGATAAGTGGTTAAGCAGAGAACAAAATTTAAAAAGAAGGGAGATGTCTTAATAAATTCTTGATATGAGAAACACAAATCATAAAATCCATCTAAAAATCTTGCTTGAAAGAGGTTATCTTTTGTCTGAAATGCAAACTTATCTAAGAAAAAAATACCTGTTTTTAAGTAACTATTTTCCCAGTGCACTAACTATCCCATCGCATTCATTGAAAAATGTCTCTGGCAGCTGCCTGAAACGTAGCAAAATTGAACTTGACAGCTTTCTTTGGGAAATTTCAGGATTCGCAACGGTTCTCTTTCGATTTTCCGCCCCTCAACAAGTGTCGCTTTAATATCAGCATTTCTGCAGCGTAATTGGGAAAGAAAATCTTTGGCCTGGCCACGCGGCGTATGCGCAATCTCATTGTCATTCCCCAACTGGCAGAAATAGTTGGGCTCAAGCTGAATATTTACGGTCATTGCCTTGATAATAATTATTTGCGCTGGCTTCAAGCCAAGTTTCGGCGGGGAAGGCGGAAGAAGGCCAATGCCTCTTGTGGCTTTGACAGCCGACAACTGACACTTGAGGCGCCCGTTAACGTCGTTTACCATATTTACGCTTTAAACGTTATTTATTTGCCAGGCAGCCGGGCTTCCAGGGTGCCAGAGAGAGTGGCAGGAGGGACGGAGGACATTCTCAGTCCCCGAAAAGCCTGTCAGGCTGGCGCCACTCAACTTTGATATTGTCAAAATGTAGCACGCCCAAAGTGTTAACCAGTGGCAGTGTGGCAAGCCGCAGACAATCTGCTCTCCTCCTGCCCCGCAGTAAAAACCTAAGCCAAATGGGTTATGGATGAGAGTGCGAAGCGGGCAGATTTTCCTGGCTTTAGTTAAGGCCAAAAATGCCGCACTAAGTGGCTTTTTATCAAATGTCCTTAGTCGCCCTACACCCTACGCTACCGCCACTATATCCCGTATATATATCTGCGTACATTTGTTCGGCTTTTGTGTCATCTACGTGCCGAGGGGGCGTGGTCAGTGGAGGCACTTAGCCGTTTGCCGAGGCCTAAAATAACAATGATTAAACGTAATTTTTCGAAGTCCGCGTCCACCTCCGGCCCTCACACCATCCCCAGGGGGAAGCTCTCAAGTCTAATTACAATTGGGTTTGTTCTTTTTTCCCCGTCGCAACCGTTGGGGGTCGAAAAACATGGCACTATAGTTGCGTAGGAGTTGGCCAATTTCTGGGTCCCTTGATGGTGGCGCTGCCAGTGTGAAAAGTGCCGCGAGAAGTTCACCAACAACATGGACAGGAGCAGTAAAAACAAGAACAACACGCGGAATGAAGTTGTTTTTGGAGTTTGTCCGCTCGCAAGCGACGCGCGTCGCCTGCCATGTTTGCTCTCTGTCTCAACTTGTCACGAACAAAAGCGCGTCCAGAACCTCTTCCGGAGTGTGTCCACACTCGCAGAAAATTTCAAATTTAATTTAATTAACAGTTTTGGTGGAGGTTTTTTAATCGGAAAGTTAAGGCTAGTTGTTGCTTAGCAAAAGTTCAGCTAAAATACACTGAGTAAAATAAATTTGTCATCGTACGGAATTTATTTTAGAGTGTTTACGAATTCTAAAATGAATTATATATTAATTAATATTATTAGGATAATTATTAATCCTTTATTAAGGTTGGTATATTTTATAAAATATTCTGTTATTATTTTCTGGCGCATTTCCTGCCTGAATTTCGTTCAATATCTCTAAGGTTGCCCAAATAAAATCAAATACAAACTTTGAAATTCTTAAAAATATAGTTTTAATATTTAAATTATATTTTTAAATTGTTTAAAGATTATTTATACGTTTAAAGATTATGGTACTTAAATAATTGTTATCTTTTGATATAATAAATCCCATAAAGCTCTGCCATTTGTCCTGTGTATGAATGCGTTGGATGTGCTCGCAGAGTCGCTGCTGTGTCCTCTGATGTTGCTGCCGTGCATTGTCAACAGCAACAGCAACAAGAGCGGCAAACAGCAAAGCCAGAAGCAGGAGCAGGAGCAGGAGCAGCACTTGATTCGATGCACAAACAACGCTCGTCCTCCCTGCCTCTCTGTCGAGCGTAATTACACGCCATGTCTGTTCCATTCAGGCGCCATTTTCCATACCGGCTCACCATTTTCCACTTCCACTTCCATTTCCATCCCCCCAGCCATCAGTTTCCGCTCTCGCCCCGTTTGATGTGTGCGTGTTTTATTTCGAGTGCCATTTGTTTTAATTAAAATTATTTAAAGCGTTTTCAGCTTGAAGTGCTACCGACAAGGCGACAAAAAGCCAGCAATTTAAGTTGCTGCATCCACAAGTTTTAGCTTGAAAGCAGAAACCAGATATAAGGCCACAGGAGTTCGGTCAGGTTTTGAGAAATTGTTGCTTTGAGAGTAATACGAGATAGGGTTATCCAATTAATCCAATTAGTTCCTGGCCCCAAGGGAATGTAAAATAATTGCCATGCCAGCATGAGTGTCAGCAGCAGCACAAAAGGAACATACAGCAAATTAAAGTTTTAAATTAAATTGGTTTTCCATAATCAATTACTTTTTTTTGTGCACTTTACTATTTATTACATGAATTAATTTAAATATGATAAGCAAAAAAATGTTTAAAGTTAGTTGTTCATATTTTTTCCTTACTTAAAGCAATATTTATAAAATTTAAAATTTATTAAAATATATAAAAATACTTTATGGCAACTTCAGACCTTAGAAAAGAAAGTAATATTCATATTTCATGAACTAAAAACTTTATGGGACTTTTGAGAGCCAGCATGTTTTCTGTTTATTTTTTATGATAGCAAACGTGTGGCATTTGTGTACATTTCGTACATTTTATCCGATTTAAATAGAACCGATTTCGTGCTCAAATAGTAGACAACACGATATTTATTGCCTTTTCTATGTTTGTGTGTATTTATGCGACTCCTTTTTTTGCATGCTGCAGGGCAGCAGGACTTTATTGTCCACCTAAATTTCGTTTTGCTGATTTGTTTGCCGACGAATCGCTTTTTATTTGTATTTTTTGCGGTAAACACATGCACACCATCTACTATGTTACCTACCTAACATACAGTTGCCGTCAAAATAAAAGTTATACAATATTTAAAAAGTTCTTGGAAATTTTAATGTTCCAGAAATATATTCTGTGTTTTAAATACTTTATATTCCGTGTAATATCATATTTACTTTGTAAAAGAGAGCGGATTTATTTTAATCCTTGTATTAGCTATTTGCTGAAACACTTTTTTGTGTTTTTTATGATTTATGTGGGGGCGAGGGAATATTTTAAGAATGTTGTCATAACATTTGGAATCTTTAGCTTTTATATATTGTAAGATATAAGTGTTTATTTAGACAAATGGTCAAACGGACTGACGGACAAACGGAGATGGCTTAAAAACTTTACCGCACACAAAAGTTACACTTAAAATATTCTAGAAAATTGGTAAACAGAATTATAAAAATCTAAAAATAATCTTTTCTGAGTGCTATTACTCTACCCTCGGCTGTGCTAGCAATACAATATCAAACGCAGCTATAAGAGACACTTAACAACGGTTCCTCGGCCATTTTGTTTGTGTTACTGCCATTTGGTCTTGCCTTTGTTGTTGTTCGTGTTGCTGTTTGTGCACATAAATGAGAAAAACCAACGTGGCAACCATAAAACACACACACACTAACAAACACACAGAGAAATACGCACAGCGTGGAAAAGAGACACATTCTCATGTTTGCACAATAAAATTTCAACAATATACGCGACAGCAGGGTCTTTGTACTTGAGTAAATTGGATCTGTGCAGCGGCCCACGAGGCGGGGCAGAATAGGGACGGCCGGGATGTTAAAATTAAATAAATATTTGCCTTAAAGCCCCCACTCTTAGCCCCCCACGAAACCCGAAGACCCACACAGCGGTATTTAAAGCAGGCAACCGCAGAAACGGAAGCCAGAAACAAAAGTCTCGAGTCCTGAGTCTCGGGTCTCGACTTTCCACGTGTTTCTTCAAAATTCGTTGCGAAAGTATTTCCACTAGGTCTGGCGAAAAGTGGAGCCAACAAATTCCCTGGCCCCAAAGGGTTTTTACACCCCGCACAGCTTTATTGTCCAGATTCTGAGGGTTTTTACGACAACAGCTGTCCATTTACAATGAGCACTATATATATTGTCCCTTTCATTTTTTTCTCCTCTCTGTGGCTTAATTGCTTTATTTATTTTTATAGCCATAACAAAATATATATGCTAGCGTTCATAATTAGAGCAGATAAGTGGTGAGAGGTAAAGAACGCCTTCTAAATTAATGGCTAGGATTATTCGGCTTTTATTATTATGGGTGTAAATATTTAATACACGGAATATTGGCTGTTCGTATAAAAACTAATTTAATTATGAAGCCTTAATTAGTTTGTTGTATTTAGGTAATAAAAATATGGGGTTATTTCAGATTTAGTTTTGTTTTAATTAAAATATTTAACATAGTAGCTGTATTATATTGTAAACTATCGATAATAAATAACCCTTATTTATCAGTTTTCCCTAGCTTTGTTCCCTTATAAACTCTCTCATTAATAACTCAATATGAATCCGCCACAACAGTCAGCTCAATGACTCCTTATTAATTATTTACGAAATTTAATAAGGCATTTAAGTGTCGTTTTTTCATTATACGACCACATTCACACGCTATTTTTCTTTCATTTCATTTTCCATATTTATTTTGTGACTGCGCACACACACTCGCATTGCCGATAAATGATTCATAAACATTTTTTGAAATGACAAAACGAACCACACAGTTAATGTATGCAACTTTTGTGGGCTATACACACACATATGGTTTTTTGTAATTAAACAATTTATAAATGAACTTCAACTCAATGAATTTCTTTGTAAGAACTGATAAAGCTTTAAATAATAAATCTCGTTACTCGAGGGGGGTTTTCACAGCGACAGCTGTTATTACACAAAAGACACGCATTTTTTATTCGAACGTGATTTCACCTATAAAAGCTACGAAATTCATAAGAATTAAGTCATTTTTAAAAATGAAAATTTGTGTAATATTTGTGGCTATAACGCTGGCCGCCTTGGCCGAGGCTTCGGGTCGTGGCCGGAGTCACAGTGTGACTTGGGGAGCCAGGACCTTCAGGGACATGCATTTGAGGAGGGAAATAATCACGGAAAAGTCCAAGTTCCTGCGGGTGGTCACGCGTGATTGGAGTTTCAAGCAGGAGGTGGGTTCTCCTCTAATTAAATTATTTCTCTTTTAAAGTAATTAATAATTATTTCTTTAACCTAAAGAAATACAAGCGCACCATCACCCAAATTGTGATCACGGACCAGGTTAGGGATGGCAATGGAGGCTATGCCTATTTAACGGCTGGCGGGCCCCAGAATTCGTACGCCAAAATCCATTTTAAGAGTCAACGCAACCAGGGCTTCAGCTTCATAGTCGACATCTACGGCATTTAATATCCTGACATTGTCCTGATTTTAATTATAATCCCACTGGATATTTTCCCTCCTTACTGATAGTGTGTGTTTATTTCATGGCCAGAACACATATTTGCATGCTGAATATATATCCGCCATTGTACACACACTGGGTGTGCGTGTATTTTGAGGGGAATACAATTTACACAGGCCAAATGAACTGCAGCTAATTTGCAGTTGGCGTGCGATATTTATTTAGGTTTACTGATTGATCGGAGCGTTGCGAATTTATACATTTCTGGTGGCTTTAACAATGGTGCGAATGGGTATATTAAGCTTAATGATAGTAATAATGATGAGGAGCAAAAAAAAGAGTAAAAAATTGTGCAAAAAAAATGGTTAACAAAATCACAATGAAGGAGGGAGTTTAGGGGTTAATTCTATAAAAATAATAATATCCTTTTGTTACTGGGAAATATTTTTAAAAGCCCTTTGTTAGGCACTATTATTTAACGGAAGCTTATAAATTAATTTTTAAATTAATACAAGTTCAAAGAAGGGCTTTAAAAACTCGCTTAAAATGTTATTAACACATTTTGAATGCCGTTTACCACATAACCTTACCTTTAAAAAAATTTCCTAAAACTGCAACAGCTTACCAATATTTTTTTTTGTTTCAAAGAGCCAACTTTGAAGGTTATATGGCCAAGTAAGTGGTGAGTTGTGGGCGGCAATATTCCCACCACCACTCGTAATTACCCGGGCCATTCCGACTAACGAGGCAAGTGCAATTTTCGGTTGGGCAAATGGGGGAAAATATAGCCCGCAAAAGCCTGTGAAACCCTTGGCAGGCGTGTAGGCCCTTTGCCATTTAGCAAATGTCAGGCACTTAGCCTTAGTCAGCCAGCCAGCCAGTCCCTCCACCCCAAGATCACCCTAAAAACCTCCTAAAAAGGCACCCCCAAGCAGCCATCACCTCGTAACACCCCCTATGCGAAAGTCAAACAAATCCAATCAATGTTACGCCGACACATATATCTACGGACTTGTATGTACGTATGCCTGCATATATGCAAATTAGCTTGGGTTATAAAATGTAATGTATTGGATGCATACATATATGTGTATCCCTCGTCCATTGATGCGTGAGCGGGTGTGGAGGATGTGTAAGGATATGGGGATGTGCGGATACCATCAATCGCAACGAATTAAAATTTTATTATGCCATATTCCCCAAACGAGCGGAGAAGAAGGTTGCTTGCTATTCCGAGTCTTTTATGGCTTGCCAATGTAAATGGTTTTGTCTCACCAGAAACCAGAAACCAGAAACCCGAAACTGAGACCCTGGCTAGAGGAATCAAGAAACCCCAGTGAATGTGGGTTAACAGGTCCTCCTTCTCTCGCTCGAAGGTGCAACGAGTTGCAGTTGTGGCATTTCTGATTGACGGGCATTTTGCATACAAGAAGGCGTTTGCCGTAATACGCAGCACCCTTAGGTGACCTCAAACGCCAGTCAATGCCAGAGCAGGACCCAAGCACCCCAGCAGCAGCCAGCAAACCAGCATGCCACCCACAGACCGCCCACAGGTGAGCCAGGTGAGCAGCCATTTCAGAATGTAGGAGAGATAGGTACACCGGGGGGATAATTTAGGTGTAGGGAGATAAAAAAAAAAATTAAATATAACTAAGAGAAGTTGTGGAAAATATTGCCTAAAAGTTGAAAATTAAATTTCTAAGAAATGATTAATACAGAATAAGAATTGTTTTGTATGATACTTAAAAAGCTGAAATTTATTTTTATTTGGAATATATTATAAATGATTCGTAAAATATAGAAAATGCTGTTTCTGACATTATCAGTGCTATCATCAGTGAACTGTTCCTCATTAAAGGTAAAGGTTCTGGTCTAAAATTAAAATCCGAAATTTTAGTGAAAGGCTTATAGGCCATACAAGTCTAAATCTGAGAAATATTTTAAATATTTAAAATATTTATATATTTAAATTTACAAAGCATTTATATATTTAAATTTACAAAGCATTTATTTACTTCAAAATATTATTTATTTCACCATACGTTTTTTTTAGACAAGTTTGTGTAAAATTTATACGAATTTGGATTTATTTTCAATGTAATATTGTTATCTAGATTACAATTTAATATTAAAAAGCTTTACTTTTTTCACTTTCATTTAAGTTTTCAACTTTTTTTTCTCTCTGTGCCAAGCAAAACCGAAAGCCATACATTATGCAGGTTGTTTGTTATCGTTCGATAAAGTGTAAATTATGGGAAAGTTGCCAGGCAGCAGCCAGGCAGCCAGCCAGGTCAGGTCCCTTTGGAATGTGACTATTTCCCATCCCTCCCCAACCATGTTTTCGTCCTTTTTGCCGCTCACCTGCAGCTGCACCTGCTGCTGCTGCTGCCTTTTGCCATATAATTTAGATATCTTTAATGTGTGTCTTGAGTGCTCAGTGCTCAGTGCTCAGTGGTCTTGAAGTTTGCATTGTTAATCGAACAAATTGCATTTGCATAGTCGCATTTGTGTAATTTATGCGGGCACAGTGGAGCCAGCTTTTAATTGTCTACGTCTGGGTGCCAGATGTTTCGTAAATTCCCCTAGCTGTCATAGGTGAAATCGAGTAGAAACATCTCAGGGACTCAATCGAGGGTTTTATGCAGATTTCCGTTTGACTTTGCCGAAATCAAAGGCAAAGGCAAAGTGTTGACCTCAGATTCGTGCGCTGTCATAGCCATTTCCTGGGGTTCCTTGGGTTCTCGAGGAAGGCAACAAAAGACGTGTCTTGTCTCGCCATTTCACAGCCAATTTTGTGCATTTTTTCGTCCCCCTTGCAGCATCTGCTGCTTTTTTTCCTCGTCCTTGTCGTCCTTGTTGCCATTTTGGCGCCTTTGTCCCAGCGCTGAAAGAAAAGTGTGTACAGTAAAGTGTGAAGGCAGCGGACGAACGGATTTCTGGTGCCTGGCATCGCCAGAGACTTTTGTTTTTCAATTGCCATTTGCCATATTTGCGGCAATTGTTTTCGTTTTCTTCAGCAGTAAATACAATTGCAACAGCAAGTGAATCTTGTGGAGGTATTGTATGGCACAGGCACTGAGAGAAATGGGGGCTTTAAAAAGTACTTTTAAATCGGAGTAGTTGAAGGATTTAAGGGGAGGATGAAAAAGGAAGGTTTCAGTTTGAAAAGAATTTTTAAAATTAATGTTAGAGTCTGAAAAACAAAGAAAAGGTTGGATAAATATTTAACAAATATAAAATATTATAATATACTCTATACATAAAAATAAATAAGGTTAAGAAAACTCCTGAATCCTTTCACACAACACTCATTTCCTCTCCCTGTAGTTACACTGCATTTCCGGCTTAGGTTTGACTCGTGCAACAACAGAGACTTTAGCTACGGTTATAGCGCCCCCGGATTGTCCTATCAGCTGGCAAGGATTCTCTTAGAAAAACGGGATGCTAAAGGAGCTTGTTATGTGTGGTAGTCGGAGGATCTACAAAAAATACACACGCACATGGGTAGTTACTTTCTTTGCCTTCCTTCCACTTGGCTCTCCTGCATTTCTTATGCTTATCAAGCGAAGCTTTTCCAGCGTGCTAACAAACGGGGCTGCAAAAAAAAGAAAAGAAAAGAGGAAAACAGCGAGGAAAACGAAGGATAGAAAAGCGAAGGATTGCGGGGTGAAGTTGATTGCCCGGAGTTGTTTTTCCGGCGTGCAGTTTCCACTCTGTCGATGCTTAAATGGCCCCGGCTTTTTGCCATCCAACCAATCGCATCTACTGGTGCTCCTAAGGATATTTCTCTTGTATGTGTTTCTGTTGAAAACCATCTGGGGATTAACGAGTTGGAGGATCCTCCTCAGGAGTATATCAAATTAGGGACAAGGTGTCATATATTTCCACAAAGGGGAGATGATAAATTGTTATTAACTTTATGTCTTTAATGATGTATTGTGGGGACTTGTTCCTCTATGGATCACCTTTTGAATCTACTAGTAAGCAAAGTTTTTATATTTTATTCGAATTAATTATTAACACGGTTTTTGCAATTATTTGTATAATATGTCTCTCTCCGCCAGCTGCCTGCCACTTAATGCCATCGTAGTTCTTCATTGTAAACTTCCACAGTCAAAACACAATTGATTGCCTCATCCATATGCATAGATAGACCTACAAATCGGTTCCCTTATTGCTACACCTATTTCTCTTCTCTTTTTGGCATAAATTATTAGCTAATTCTTACGTTTAATCGAAGAGCCGTGAGGGTCTTACGTAGAGTTACGCGATTGTTAATACTTGCTGGAAAATTTCAAAACACCTTGAAGCTTGGGAATCGAGAATAATATTAATTAGAGAACCCATTCTATTAACTGGGCTTTTGTTTAACTAATTTTGTTAGATTATTCCTTGTTTGAACTAATGTATTCCTTTTTCTATATCAACATATACTTGTAGTATAAATTCCATATATTATATTGATTATATTAATGTTGTCCATATAAAAACTTTATTTTGAGTTGTTATAGAAAGAAAGAAAATCCTCTTATTATCAGAATTTTATTATTTATATTTTAAAAATATAAATAATATCAAAATTCATTGCAGAAAATTACTCGGTATTTACATAGCTTTATTGGATGTCCCCAATAACAATAACGACCAAAAACTAGCTGTTATTTGTGTATAGTATCTTTAGTTCAAAAGGGCCTCGACAAAGTCACATTCAAGCCCTAGACATAAGTCAGACTATTGAAAATGCGCATATATATCTGACGATGACGACGCTACAGGAAGCAGAGTAAATTCTAGAATCTAGACCTACGACTGCTTGACCTTAGATTTTTTCTGGGTGCCCCCCGGTCGCAAGTAAGTCTGGACATAGTACGTTCCGAAAAGATACATAAAAATAATGCCCTGCAGCATGGTCACATAGAGGAGACCGTGGGGAACGCCGCAGTTGGGCGAGAAGAAGCGCACGTAGAGCCCGTAGACGAGGATCAGGACGAACTGGGTTATCTGGGTCAAAGTGAGGTACTTCTTCCACCAGACGCTGCCCTTGACGGCGGGATACTGGGACGAGAGGAAGTAGTAGAAGTACATGACCGTGTGCACCGCGGTGTTGAGCAGTCCCAGGGTGTTGAGGTGGCCCCCCGTGCCGTAGGTCCGGGTGAGGGTGAAGCCCGCAACGGCCATCAGGACGTGGTGGTAGATGTGCAGGAAGGTGACCTGCTTGTAGCTCTTGCGCAGGATAAAGAACACGGTGTCCGCCAGGTCGAGCACCTTGTTCACCAGATAGGCGGCATGGAGCACTCGCTCCAGCTGCTTGTGCTCATGGCCCGGCGGAAAGGTCTCCAGGCAGCGCAGATTGCAGATCCGCTTGATAAACAGGTAGTAGAAGACCTGAATCGAGGGGTGTTTGTTATATATTATATATATGATATATATAGACTCACCACTCCGCAGTAGAGACCATTGTAGATCACCTGGAATAAGTTGTAGAACATCAGCACCCGCTTCAGGTCGTAGGGCTTTCGGTGCTCCATGTAGATCTTGCCCAGTTTCAGCACAAACAGGAGGTAAACCGCCAAAATCAGGACATAAGGCCATGGTGAATCGGCCAGCAGTATGGGGTTGGGATCTAGGGGAATTAGCAGAGCTTGTACATATATCTAAAGAGTATATATAACCCGGAAATCGCACCTGCCTGTGGAAAAACCCTCTGGAAAAACGATTGCATCGCTCGGCCGGTTGATTGTCGTTTGAGGAGCTTGTTGTGACTGACTGAACGCCACAGCCAGCTTTATCCATGCACTCCCAATTAAATCAAATAATGTATTATTCAAGTCTTTGAACTGCGCACAAGTTCCCCACATTTCGACAGAGAAAAGTACTTAAAGAGAGGGAGCGCCGACGATTCAAGTTTTGAAAACAAGAACTTTATTGCTCAGTTCGTTTTGCTCTTGGCTCTGACATAGGTTTGATAGTAAAAGTTCCCAAACATGACCATCATGGAGGTGGAGACCCCCATCTGGAAGTACTGCCACTTCTTGGGGAACGCGCAGCCGGGATTCAGGCACAAGGTCAGCGCCGCCTGCAGGAACAGGATCATGAACTGCAGGATCTGCAGATGGGTAACGGACTTCTTCAGCCAGAGTTGCTTCTTGACCTCTGGCAGGAGGGCAGCCGCGAAGTAGTAACCGTACATGACCACGTGCACCAGGGAATTGATGTAGCCCGTCACGGAGAACTGACCGCCGGGTCCGTAGAAGTAGTAGATGGACGCCACTCCCACGACCATGAGGGCATGATGGTACACATGGAGCACCGTGATCTGCTTGTAGCTTTTGCGCAGCACAAAGAACAGGGTGTCCGCCAGGTCGAGCACCTTGTTGAGGAAGTAGCCATACATTAAATAGTGTTCCACATTATTTTCCGGATGATCCATGGGCAACTTTTCCATGCAGCGAAAGTCATAGATTTTTCTCACGAATAAATAATAAGAGCCCTGAAAGAAGGGAAAATTAATATTAAATAAAAAGTAATTTTCATAGAAAATAAATAATTGTAGACCTACCAGCACAAAAATGATCATATTCATTGCAATCTGAGCAATGTTATATTTCAGCATGGCACTTCTCACATTAAAGGGCTTACGGCACTCCATATAATCGGGTCCTATCTTGAAAACCAACAGGAAATAGGTCATAACAATCATACAGGCTGGCAGGGGTGAATTAAGTAAGGGAAGATACGCGGGATCTGCGGGGACTATAATATAAATTATTATTTAAACTGACTATTGAATATAACCCTATAGCTTACCTTTGGGAAGCTCCCGTAGCATCTCCAACAGAGTCGAGTTCATGATGTAATCGTGGTGTTATACTGGGTATAATGTAAGGCAAGGCACTCCTTTATATAGAAAAAAATGTATTTCAATTACAACTGACCAGCTCAAGAATGGGCTGTGGCTACTATGTTGCCTATTATTATTTCTGGTTTGTTTAGCTTAATTTCCAGGGCCTTAGGCCTTTGAATTTGAATTTCTAATAGGGATATTCTAATTTTGAGCAACAATGTTGCTTTGAATCCGAATTAAAGGTCTCCAAACAGCGAAAGTTAGGTTTACTGAGGGGGTTTCCTTATTTTCAAAGGGTGAAGTAGATTTTATTTGTATGGATATGTATCTAGTTTTATTACTAACCCTACTTAAATATATTCTATAGAAGTCAAAGGCCACCGCTCCTAGTGCTTGAATAAATAATTATTAAGCTTAACATTGTATGCTAGACTCAATTTCTTAAATAAATAAATAATAATATTATTAAGAGTTTAAAACTAATTTTTAATCCATTTTTAAGTGACTTTAAAAGGCATATTAAGGGAATTAAATAGTCAGACATTTTTAAAAGGCTCTATATTTGCTAAATATGCAAATGCTTAATTTTATGTGAAACATCTGCTTATAATGCGCATTTATTTAAATTCAGCCTTGACTGCCCCTAAAAGTTGATGTTTTGTTTACTTTTTCAGTGGCTTAAAAGTCGATTTTGGAAAACAATAGAAGACCATGGCACCAGCTGCAGCAGCAGGAACATTAACAAAAGCCAAAGCCAGCAATCTAATTACCGACCAACAATAAGGTCAAATCCTGCCGATGATGATGATGATGTTAGAGCACTTCCGCCGTGTTTGCCCAGGCGGAAATGAGGCGCAATATGTCGTCCAGTCAAGGGTGAATGTTCAAGCTTGCTGAAATACTCACCTGGCATACCTGGCATACCTGCAACACCGCGCTGAAGATTGCTTTTATTCCCGGGAATTTAATTAAAGCTTGAAAAGAGAGGGGGCTTGGTTGGCTGGCGGAGAACAAAAGGGCAGTGCCCGGCGGCGCGCAGAGGTGGCCCATAAATCCACCCATGCTGCAGCTGGCCCACGTCCACTGGCCAATTAGCCGCTGCAACGGCCAACAGCGGCAGCAATCGTTCGGGCCCCATTGAGCTACGCTCCTCCTCCGCCTCACTGATGACTGCCGCCAAAAGACGTGCGGGCAGCAATAGCAGCGGCAGCGGCAGTGCCAGTGCCAGTGGGAGCCAGCAACAGCAACAGCAAACTAGCCTGCAGCAGCCACATCTGCAGCAGCAGCAGCACCAGGAGTACCAGCAATTGCTGCAGCACCCGCATCATCACTACCACCAGCACTACAGCAGCAATGGGAGCACCAGCCACAGCCACATCATCGGTGGAAACACCAATACTACCCACAGCAACGGGAGCAGCAACAGCAACAGCAGCAGTAGCAGCAATCCGCAGCAATACCACCAGAGACAGCAGCCACATCAGGGGACACTGCGCGATTGCTCCGTCAAATTGCCGCTGGATATCCTGTGAGTATAGGCCAACAAATCATTTAGGCAGGCTCAGGCTCCAAGGGTTCCCTTTTGGCACACGTTGCCGATAAGAAGTCCCACAGGGCAGGGCCGGGTTTTAAGGGTAGAAAGGGGAATACCCTTTTAAAAGGGAATAACCTAATAAGGTCATAAATAAAATATTTTTTAAGTTTTAAAGGGATTTAAATACGATTAAATTGAACCTTCAACATCTTGAGACGTGAGAAGTGGTTATTTTTCCAAAAAAATATTTATCAAATAGCAAATGCCATAGAGAGCAGCTTCTTACGAGCTTAAGTTCCAACAGATACTTAAAGTCTAGACAGAGACTTCCATGAAAACAATATATCCTTAAATATACCCTTCTTCCCTACTCCAACCAAGTACAAAAAGGTCAAGCGAGTGCTTCTCCCTCTCTCTCTCCTGGGAATCTCCTGTGAATCTCGTGAATCCCGTGAATCCTGCCAGCAGATAGCCAGCACGTCTGGATGGTTTAATAAAATTTACATTTTAACAACGCAAATGAAAATTGCATTAACTTTAACGGGACAACATTTGCTCGATTCGATTTTCCCCGCTGCTGCACAGAGAGCTTGGAGTTTCTCCCCTCCCTTCCAATAAATCAGAAAATTATAAATATTTATCCAGAGAGGGGGGAGGGAGAAAGGAGAACAAAAGCCCGGCGACAGGGACAAATGAAGCGTTTCAAATGCTTAGCGCTGGCAAAAGAAACTTATTCCAGTTTTGTCAGGATTAGAGCGCCTGAGCCTGTCTTTAAAGCTTTGCGCTCGACGGGGATTTTGGCTTAAAGGAGCCGGGCAACCCAGAAAGTGTGTGACATTTGTAGGCTAGCAGGGGATGGGGTAGGGGCAGGGGCACGAGGTTTCCATGGGGTGGCGCCTAAGGGTGGCACTGCGTTTATGCAGATCGCAGTCAAGTGGCGGCCCGCCTTGTGGGGCACATGAAACGAGGCCAGTCGCAGCCCAGTTAATGCACTTGAAGAAAATATGTTGCTAAAGGTAACAATAAAATTTTGGGATATACAACTGGGAAAGAAAGAATTTTTAAAAATATTTTAGAAGAGAAATTAAAGTATATTTAGGGTCTAAAACGATTTTTTGTCTTTGAATATTTGCGTAGAAGATTAAGGCTAAGGAAAAGTACAAAAATCTAACTCATATTTCCCTAAAAAATGATTAGAAAAATTCTAACAAGTTACCCCACATTTTTCCCAGTGTTGTTACTGCAGCTGCGGGCTTAAAACGGGTTAAGAAAAAACGTAAAAAAGAAACCAGGCTGGGAATATAAAAAGAACTTAAAGCGTGTCGACAACTGCCTGGAAAGGAGGTGCAGGGAGGTTCTAGCCACCCAGCGAAGGGCAGGAGGACTGTGAGATGGCAGGAAGTCGGTGGCTCTTGGTCTGAGGTTGCACCGGGCACCGCCACAAACGGCGCCGTCGAGTGGAGTGCCACGACGCGACGCGACTCCTTGCGGGCCTCCAGACCGGGACCAGTGTGTCGTTACTTTTAACGAGGTGTCGCATGCGAACATAGCTCGTCCAAGTGTGTTGCGGGGCCTGGGAAATTTAGAATGGGAAATTTAGCGGGGAAAGCCACCAGTTGCCATGTCCTGCCATCCTGTCTCTACACTCCCCACACTCCCTGTATATGAAAATGCACTTAGTCGCAGCAGCTCCTTGTGACACCTGGTTCTCTCTTTCCTCCTGCCTCCTGTGGCATGCTGCAAATGAAGTCATCCATTAGGCCACGTTACGTATACGCCTAGTGTGCGCTGTGGCGTTGCGGCGCTGCAATGTGGCTCTCATAATAATGCTGCCCGTGTTTGCTGCGGTCTAAGCGGAAACGTTTATAATGGAATTCGCTTAAGCGCCGTCGGACGAGCAGGTGGCTTCCACCAGGAAAGGCGAGAGTGTCGTCTTGCTAATTTCTCTCAAAGCTGGTAGAGTCCAACGTTAATTACTCAGCACAGTTGGAATGGCAATCTAATTAGCCGAAACGGAAGCGAGAACTTAGGAGCAGGAGAACCACCAAACCGAAACCCCTAACTAATCGATATACTCTCCTTTCTTTTCTTCCCCATTTTTCTCTCCCTAATTAGATGGCTACCGAAATCGGCTATGCGACCGGCGGGTCCTGATGCCTCGCCCACCGACTGCATCCTGGTGGTGGGCGTGTCCCGTCCCAAATTGGCCGTCGTCTTCCTTACGGTCATGTTGATATCGCTGTTCCTCACCTTCCATGTCCTGTACGACAGTGCCGTGTATAATATCCAGGCGGCCCAGGCTGTCCACGAAAGGCATCGCCTCTCGTTGGCCGCCTCTGCCTCTGCCTCATCGGCCATGGGCTCGTCCTCCTCCTTCTCCTCCTCCTCGACATCCTCTGGATCCTCCTCCTCGACCAGCGGGGGAGCCACCTCCAATCATCTGCCGGTGTTTGTGAAGCCAGTGCCCAGTTCCAATCAGCTAAGCCATCCCATGGTCTTTCCCTCGAGTCGTGTGCACTTTCCCAAGACCAGTCGGCGGCTGCCACAGGTAAGTCTGGAATAAATATAGAACACTTGGGAAAATAAAGGGATTTTTAAGGAATAAAAAAACAGAATATTAAAGGAAATATGTATCTGACATAATTGAATTTTTAAAGGAATAAATATTTAATATATTTTTAGATCTTCCTTCTTATCTAATTAGAAGTATTTCAAAGAGTTTCCCTCATACCTTAAATGAACTATTTCTTTGGTATTTCTAATAAATATCCCTCTCCATATTTAAGTAACTATTTTCCAAGTATTTTATGTATTTCCAAGTGTACTTTTTCCACCATTCCCACACTCTTACCCCAAACTAATTGCTGCAATTTGCATGTTCATACGTTCATTTGGTTTGATTTCCGGCCGGACACAGGCCCTCATCATCGGGGTGCGAAAATGTGGAACCCGAGCGCTGCTGGAGATGCTCTACCTGCACCCACGGATCCAGAAGGCCGGCGGCGAGGTGCACTTCTTCGACCGGGACGAGAACTACCTGAAGGGCCTGGAGTGGTATCGCAAGAAGATGCCGCACTCCTTCCGCGGCCAGATAACCATCGAGAAGAGTCCCAGCTACTTCGTTTCGCCAGAGGTGAGTGAGAGTGTCCTCCTTTCCCTTAGTTCTTTTTTATTCCGAATAAAACTCGGACTTGGTCTCGGATTCGGGTTCGGATTCCTTTTCCGGCCTGCGCTTTGATCTCTAATTGGCAATTACGATTGGCTTTCTCTCGGTCTGACCGTAATTATTAATTAACTGTCTGCCGGCATTGACTAGTGACTGCCGGTCCTGGTCCTAGTCCTCGTTCTGGTACCCACTCTCGTCCTATTCCATCTATCAAATTAAACCGAAACGCTGGCCATGTCCCAGCCAATTTCCGTGTCCATGTCGGAGCCATGGCGGAAATGTTTGCAAATTCATTTGCCAAACGGCAACGTCTAACACCCAACTGAGAATAGCTTTTCGGGCCAGGTTTTATTGTACCTTGTAACTCTGCGGAGGGTTAAAGGGTATATCTTGTGTGTAACAGGAAGGAGTTAGTCCGTAAGGTACAGTTAAAGTTAGATATATTAAGAAAAATCGAAGAAATAAATAGTCGTTTATCGCTTAATATATTTATTGCATTAGTCACCGATATACTATTAAAAATATTATATTCCAATTAACATGGGAATAAATATATCGGTGAAAATAGTCCCTATACCTAAAATATCGATTAAACTTTAAACAGAGGCATATATGTCTATAACATATTGATGTAATAACAAATGAACAAACAAACATAACAAATGAAAACAAATTGAAATAATTATCAAAATGTAATACATCGCAAGAATTTGGATCTATCGCCAAAATATATCGATAAAATGACCAAAAAGATGTCCTTTTATATATAATCATTTCTTAGAAAAATCAAATTAAATAATAAATCGATTTATCAGACTATCGTTATCGATACATTCAAGGAACAGTACATAGTTATCGACTTATTGAAGGAACAGTGAAAATATCGATAATAAAATGTTGTAAGGAATATATTCAAAAAAAGGCCATAAAAAATATGTATGTATCTTTATGTTTCCCTAAAAAATTGGAATTTTTACAGCATGCTTTAGGCTCCTTTATAGGAGATTTGAAATCACCAATATTTCTTTAAAAATCTTTAAAAATTACTACCGGGTATCTCTTAGTCGCAACCCTTTCCCCCTTTTATCCTTTTTAGTATATTGTTTCTTTTCCTGTCCCCAGTTGTTGTTTTTGTTGCCAGCCGCAGAGTGTCACAAAATTGGGTTTTCGGCCTGATGCAATTTCGCTGCGAGCCGGAAGTTGCATGTGTCACAGGGAAAAGTGGGTGGGCGCCGAGTGGAAAACTTGGTTAGCATCCACGACACCGGTGACAGGGCCATATTTCATGCAATTTCATTTCAATTTTAACTGCCGTGTTTTTGGCACTTGATGCACACCGTTTAAATTTGTCGAGAAGCTTGAAAGCGGGGGCCCCGAGGCCAAGGCTTTGATGTAGATAAATCTTCATTAAGGCCTTTATTAATATTTATTGAGGCAGAGAGATGCAGCAGCTAATGCTGCTCCAGTGGATCCGACCCTCTCCTCATTACCCAGTCCCCGTTTTCCGCGTATAAATAATGCAACTCCCCATGGCGTACTTTGGCCTAAGCCCGGATTTCCCTCCAATTCCCCAGTTTCCACCGATTCTCTGATATGACATTTTCCAAGCTCAGCCAGAGAGAGAGACTGTCTCCGGTGCTCACCAAATGCATTTTGGCCGCATTAAAGATTCAGCGAAATGCATATTCCCGGGGGCCAAACTCAAACTGAAAATGGCTCATCAACGTGAATAATTCCTGAAACGCTTGAGTACTCAGCAGGGGACACACAAAAAAAAAGAATTTGTTCTCGGTACAGAGAAAAACTTTTGAACTTGTTGCACGGCCGGGGCCTTATTGAAATTGATTAAGTTTATTTACTCGGCTCGTTTCGCCCATTTGCAAGGCTATTTATACAACGTGGCGAATTCAAGGACCCCGGCGGAGGCTCCTCCGGTTCCGGTGTGCCTCCCTCTCCGCCTTCCTGCCTCCATCTGCCAACATTGTGTGGCAATATTTTCCGGCTTAATTAAATTGTTCACAGCACACTTGCTGCGGAAGTGCAGCAGCAGGGGGCCGCAGGAGCAGAAAGATGATGATGGGGCATGCCAGCAAAATTAAAGCCAACAAAAGGCTGGCCTCCACCTCTCTTTCCCTTCTACAGCATCCCAGGGTTTGCAATTATTATCGATTGTTGGTCGTCCCAGCATAAATTCATTAATTGGAAAGGCCCCAGAGACCAGCAACCGATACTGCCTATGGCACCTTGAAAAAGTTTTCCATGTAAAAGGAGAAATAGTGTCATTAAAATGGATTTTTTTTGCCAACTAAAAGTTCGTAAAATATTCTTCATTAAAAGAGTTTATTTTGGTCAAAAAATTATATTTTATTTCAAAGGAAAGACATTGCTAGAAGGTTGCTAAATATTCCCCGTAGAAAGAGCTCCTTTTGGACTAGAAGGTTGTAAAATATGTATCTTTAATAAGTTCCTTTTACAAACAAAGCATTGACGAAAATTGCTTTTTAATTTCATGATATTATGGAGGTAATTTTTAGATTTTTCATGGAAACTTTTCCTCTTCAAATTTCCCTCCAAACATTTCAGGGAAAACTGTCAAAAATTGGCTTTTAATAAGCCTTAACAATGTACCACAGATGCTTGCCTTTTACTCCTTTTCCCCACGATTTTTATTTTCTAAAAATTCGTGTTTAATTCATGAAATAAGGAAGCTGCCTACAAACATAGAGTAGAAATTCTCTTTAATTTCCTGGCATCAAATTCGAAGCTCATCCTAAATTTAAATGGAGAAAACATTGGTTTTTTACTAGCATTTATTTTTGTTAGTCATAACGAAATGGCAAATGTAATTACAACAGTTTTCATGTTTCTCTTTGGGCCATGCAAATTGAGCAATTGTTGGAGTTTTCAGCGTAAACGCAGAGTTATTTTAGCTATTTGCATATAATCATGTTGTAAAAAACTATTAGTTTTTTGTGGGAATGGGGAGCAGCCTTTATAAAGTTAATATACATTTTTGAAGTGCTTAATTATGAAAGTTGAATGTAATTAAGTTATTTGGGGCAGCTTTTCAGCTTTTAATTGCTTTAAGATTGTGGCTTTATTTTATTAATTTATTTAGGCAGAGTTTATTGGCTTCAAAGGGGCTATTAGCTTGATTGTAGAAGGAAAATAAATCTAATTTAGAACAATGCCAGGCATAAATATCGTAAGAAACTCCTCATTTCAGAGCCCTTTTAATGGCCGTTTTAATTGTTCTTTAAATCTTAATATATTCCTCAATTTCTCAAACTAAGTATGATAAATATCCTTCAATTCCAGGTCCCTGAAAGAGTGCGAGCCATGAACGCCAGCATCAAGCTGCTGCTGATTGTCCGGGAGCCGGTGACCCGGGCCATTTCAGACTACACGCAGCTGCGTAGCCATGCGGCCACCGCCATCCTGCCGTTGGCCGAGAAGGACCCCCCGATTCCGAATCAGAATCCCAGTCCCCGGGAGAGTTCCGGTGGAGGAGCCACCAACAGCGCCGCAGCTGCCAAGATGTCGTCGCAATCGCTGCTGTATGCCAAACTGCAGTCGGCCCGCGGCTATGACAATGCCCTGGTGGGCGGCAGTGGGGCGGGCGCCAAGGAGACCAAGGGCAGGACAGGAACCCCGAGCAGGAGAGGAGCTGGTGGAGGAGCTGGAGGACCGGCGATGACCACGACAACTCTGTCGCCGATGGCGAGCGCCGCCCAAATGGCAGCCAAGTAAGTGAAGTGAACTGAACCCTCCGCTTTTCGTCCTGCTTGACATGCAAATGAAATGCAAACTGCAAATGAAAGTTGCCCAAAATGCGACTCTTGTCCTTGGCTTCCTGCGCTCTTTCTCTGCCTTCCTTCCTTCCTGTCACTCTCCGGTGGGCGAAACTTTCTTCTTGCGGCTCCTCACTTGTTGACAGAGCGAGTCGAGGAAGAAGGAGCAGAGGCGACAGCCAAGGACTCGGTTTAACATGGTTCGAGGAGGAGTCAGCCGCTGCTCATTTGCAGCTGTTGGCAATTCAATTTGCCATGGCGAGGATTTAAGGCCACCCTTTCGTTCGTTGCAGGTCCTTCGAGGAGCTGGCCATATTTCCCAATGGCACCGTTAACGAGGCTTATCGACCGCTCAGCATCTCCATGTACCATGTCCACCTGCATCGCTGGCTGGAGGTCTTTCCGCGAGAGCAGCTCCTGGTGGTCAATGGCGACCGACTCATCGAGGATCCGGTTTCGCAGCTAAAGCGCATCGAGGCATTTTTGGGTGAGTAAAGGGTTAAGGGTTAGAGGAATTTTGAGAGGAGGTTTCAGGGAATTTATTTAGGGAATAGTTAATATTTTCTAGAGATTTTAAAGCAATAATTTACGTGCCTTTAAGATTTGGCAATAACTTTATATTTTCGGAAGTTAAGTTGGTTTCTTAAGAATTACTTTTAATTAACTTAACTCAAAAAAATTGATTTTTAAATATAATAAAAAGAAAATGAAAATGTTCTCTATATTCTCTTTGCATCAATTATATATTTACTTTATTGCTTATAATTTTGCCTATATTGAAAACAAAATGAACATTTTCTCTATATTATGCTTGCATAAGTTATTTATTTACAATATTGGTTTTTAAACTTAAATGTAAAAAAAATGTAAAGAAAATGTTTTCTATATTCTTCTTGTGTCAATTATTTATTTACCTCAATTATTTATACATTTATATAAAACATTACAATGTTTTCTATATTCTTCTTGTGTCAATTATTTATTTACCTCAATTATTTATACATTTTTAATACACTTTTAATATAGTTCCAAGCATAGACCGTTAAGAAAGGGATTATTAAAAGTAATATTTGTAATGTTTCCTATACTCTCCTCTTAATAAATATTTATTTATATACTTAATAAATGTATTCTTTAATAATTTTTAAATATTTTAAACATTATTCCAGGCATTGAACATCGCGTGAAGAGCGAACACTTTTACTTCAACGAAACGAAGGGCTTCTACTGCCTGCGCTATGACAACGGGGATCGGTGCCTGCGCGAGACTAAGGGCCGGAAGCATCCGCATGTGGATCCCGTGGTGGTCTCCAGATTACGTAGGTTCTTTGCCGAGTACAATCAGCGCTTTTACGAGCTGGTGGGCGAGGATCTGGGCTGGCCAGAGGAATAAGCACAAGGACTAGGAACAGCTTGGCCTGGGCCCATAAATCTGTCGGTGGTCAATGGTGCTGCTCGACTCGCCTGGCGATTTAATTACAAGGAGCTAAAACAGAGCAGAGGCAGAGGAAAAGCAGGAAAAGCAGGGAAAGCGTGGAAAAATAGAGGCAACTTTTCCGTTTGCATACTTTTGTGTGCAACGCAGAGGGCGAGGCTGGCAATATTTCTGCCTCGTCGGTTGCTGCTCGCAGCTCCTCCTCTGACAGTTCAATTATGCGCGCGTATTGAAAAATTGCATTCCAATTTTCGCAGGCAACCCAACCCTTAACCCATGCAGAAAATGGCAGAAAGGAGAAAGGAGTAAAAAAAATATAGTTAAATAAACTGCACACGCATTTTCGGTGTGCGGCAGGCCATGAAAATGTGTGTCCTGCATATAGTACACACATATATCGCAAAAGCAATATCTTACCCCCTTTTTCTACATATACATATATGAGTGTGTGTGTGTCTCCCTCCGAAGGACTGTGTGTGTGTGTGAGTGTGGAATAAAAATTAATTAAGCAACTAAATGTGATTTTATAGCCAGTAAGCATAGGACAAATTGAAAATGATTGCAATGTGGCAGGCGGATGAGGACTTTGGAGGGAGCCACTTCGAGGCAATTAAAAAATGTATTTAGACTAACAGTCGGCTGAATTAAATGTGTGCATATCAGGAGATGGAAGAAACTAAGCATATCCCTACTATACTATATACTATACTATATATATATTAAATATACACAGAAAACATATCAGGAGTGGCGCTATCAGGGCCACTCCACTTGAAACTGAATATGATTGAACTACAGCGTTGCATATCGGAGTAAACCAACCATGAAATCGAAACATATCAGCTGCAATCGTCGGCAAATAATATATATACACACAAGGAAACATATCTATATATATACACTCTATATATAACATATCGGTAGACCCTAAGTCGAGCATCAAATTCGTTGTAAATGACTTTGATTTTGACCTAGTTTGTAGTGCGCGATGTGTCACGGAATCGTCATAGACAAACTCTAGTTGAATATTCTTATACATATACGTATATAGAGCCGTATTCCTAGGTTAATGCCGCACTGCCCCATAGATAATTAATATATATATATTACCGTGTGCACCCCCACTTTTAGACCATAAGTTCGATCAAGGATAGATTTTTTTAATGCATTTTTAAGCCAGATTATTTTATATAAATATTCCTAAACAAAAGCAGAGAGAAAAACCCAAATCTAATGATAACTACGAGTATATATATACACTTATCTAACGTTTAAACATTTCGCAAGCATATCAAACTCAAAGAACTCAAAAAACTCAAACTCAGTGTGAAGAACTCAACTTAGGCTAACGCTCCCCGAGACGACGATCCATCCAATTTCGGTTTACACCAGCATATACACTATATACCATATATGGAGATATATACAAACCTCCCAGTTTGGTTCTTAGGGATCTTCAGCACAGAACTTGAGTAGCTTCGAAAATAGACTAAATCTATGTACATCCTAAATGCTGATCTCTTTCTCTCAACGGAACCACGAAAGGAATGTAACTAACCAAAGCAATATATATAAATTCAAAGCAAGACTGAAGGTCCTCCGCAGAATGTTTTATTCTCCCTTATTTCTCCTTTCTCTCTTTTTTTTTAATATTTTAATAAGTAAATCAATCAGTGCTTGTGTTTGATTCCGAACCAAAAACCAAACCAGCAAGAAGATATAGTAGCAAAGACAACGAACATTTCTAATTTGTTTATATTTTTATACAGAAGCGAAGCGTACATTAACCGAAAACCAACAAAGATATACATTAAAATGCGAAATGATATATATTAATAACAATATATATACATATATATTCAATGAGCAATTTGTAGTTACATTTTGTCCTCGAACTCGAACTCGAACTACGCCAATTGCATTAACAAAATACATATCAAAAGTTTAACTCAACTCTAGATCCTCCATTGATATTGATATATTGATATTATTGATGTATTGTCTACTTAAATTGAACGTGCAAAACTCAACAACTATAATGTACCTTAAAAATCAACTCTCTATTTCCTTAACTTTAACTCTAACGATAACTCGAACTCTTGCAACTTATTCAAACTTTCAATGTACATACAAAAACAAAACAAAAACGTACTCAAAAAACAAAAGAAAAATAACAAAAAAATGAAATCGATGAGAAATCGTATAGAAATTCAACAAATTGTAAGAAGAAAACCAACAAGAATCAACATTTTAAGCTATGGAAAATTTTACGCATGCAATAAAATAAATGTAATTCGAAAAACAGAACGAGATGGAGTTTTATTGGTTTAAAAGGGATTTTAATTTCAAATAATATAACATAAAAAAAATTATGAGATAATAAACTTGGGAATTATTAGGCAAAACAGATGCTATATCGATATAAGTAAGCTGACAACATCAATATATGTATATCGATATTATTAATACTTTTAATTTAAAGATTTTCCAATTTAATATTATCTCATAGTCGGGCACTCTTCTCCTAAGCTTTCTTACTTGTTTTAATGCTGGGATAAGGTTTTAATTTACTTAACAACTTTACATGTATACTACATAGGTTTTTTTACGTAAAAAGCTTTCCAATGGTTTGAAAGTACACTTAAATGTCATGTAAATGTAGAGAAAAACTGTGCTTTATTTAAGTTAAGGTTTAAAATATATTAAGGGGCTCAGCTCTAGTCATTATATATTAATTAGCTCTATTTGCAAACCCAAAATATGTGAATTAAATATAAGATAAAAGACTTACCTCTTATTTTTCAGATTGCCTCGAATAAAAAGCTTTCGCTAACTGCATTCAAATGGAAAGACCGAAAAGCTCGCTGATTTCAGTTCTCAAATCTATATCTCGATTCAGTTGCTGTTTACCATTTTCCGCAACCGGTTGTTTTGTCGTTCAGCTTCATTTGTTTTTTGTTATTTTTTCTAATTATAAAACCGTTTATAGTATATTCGTAATATATACCAATTAAAACCTGTTGAATCTATAACTATATACCTATCCAGTGATGTGGAAAAGTGCTGCAAAAACGGTCCAACGGACAAGTTCAGGCCATCAGCTGTGTTTTGTTAGGGATTTCTCAGTGGGCGGAAAATTCGGTCAGCAGGTGAGAAATACAACGCAAAAAGAGCGAAAGCTCTGCCGGAGAGCAAAAAGAATTGTTTACAAACATTTATGTTCATAATCTTATATCAGACTCAATTTGAAATTGCGGAGGGAGCGGGCACTCGCAGCGATGAGAAGTGGACGCAAGCGAAGCCGTATGCAGAGATGCCAGGACCCAGCAGCCTAAAAATGATATCCTACTTCATGCCGGGCGGTAGGTATGGGGATAATTCATGAATAATGAGTTTAAGAAATTTATTATAAAGAAGAAAAAATAGTATAAATGTTGAAAGGGGTATACAAAATATCTTATCGAAGAATAATTAACGTATACTTTGAGCGATATACTTATTTTATAATTAATATTATCTTATCTTAGATTCGATTTTTTTTAAATAATGTTTAACGGCTTTTATGGAGGTGTTGCCAAAATAAAGATAATTTCTATAAATCTTACCACCCAGGTGCCCTGCGCAACACAAACTTGATTCAAATGAATCGCCGAATGAGGGAAATATACGGAGATATATACTCCTTACCCGGAATGATGGGTAAACCCAATGCAGTCTTTACCTACAATCCAAAAGACTTTGAGGTGACCTACCGCAACGAGGGAGTCTGGCCCATACGCATAGGCCTAGAGAGCTTCAGTTATTACCGCAAGGTGAAGAGACCCGATGTTTTTGGTGGCATAGGTGGCCTGGTTTCCGAGTAAGAGTTAACAAATTAAAACAAAAATATATAATTACTTTGCAATTATTTTGCAGGCAAGGTCAGGCCTGGGCAGATATACGCAACAAGGTGAATCCGGTGCTCATGAAGGTGCAGAATGTCAGGCAGAATCTTCCCCAACTCGACCAGATAGCCAAGGAATTTATAGACAAGTAAGAAGCAAGTTTCCCTAGATAAATATATTCAAATACCATTTATCTCTTAGGTTAGAAGCCCAAGTGAGTCCAGAGACTCACAGCCTCGAGACTGTCCTCCACGATGAGATCAAGAATTGGGCCTTCGAATCGATCAGTTTTGTGGCCCTAAATACGCGTATGGGTCTTCTCAGTGATCACCCAGATCCGAATGCCGCCCGGTTGGCCAAACACATGGGTGAATTCTTCAGCTACAGCTTCCAGTACGATGTGCAGCCCTCGATTTGGCCTTTTTACAAGACACCAGGTTTCAAAAAGTTCCTCAAGACCTACGACAATATCACTGAGATTACCACCAATTATATAGAGACTGCCATGAAGCGCTTTGAGATCAAGGATGATCGACAAACCAAATGCGTTTTGGAGCAGCTTACGGAGCTCAATAAGCAGGTGGCTGTGGTGATGGTGATGGACATGTTGATGGCTGGCATTGATACGGTATGGGGTTAGAATTTCCCATATTTATATATTAATTTAAGTACATTTTTTACTCCCTTCCAGACCTCTTCTGCCTGCCTGACCATCCTCTATCACCTGTCTCGTAATCCCTCCAAGCAGGACCGACTGCGTCGAGAGATCCTTCGTATATTACCCGACCCGAAGGGATCCCTTACCGACGAGAATACCAAAAACATGCCCTATCTGCGTGCCTGCATCAAGGAGAGCCTGCGCATCACCTCCATAACACCTGGCAACTTCCGCGTTACCCCCAAGGATCTGGTGCTCTCAGGATATCAAGTGCCTGCCGGCACTGGCATATTCATGGGCGTCCTAGAGCTCTCCAACAGCGACGAGTACTTTGCCCAGAGTGATGACTTTATACCCGAACGCTGGCTGAAGTCGGGTTCAGCTCCTGACGGTGTCAAGGCTTGTCCCGAGGCTCGATCCCGAAATCCATTCGTGTACTTGCCCTTTGGCTTCGGACCTCGCACCTGTATTGGCAAGAGGATAGCGGAACTGGAGATCGAGACTCTGATGGTGCGACTCCTGCGGAACTACAAGGTCAGCTGGCTGCCCGGGACTCCGATGCAGTACGAGAGCACCATTATCTTGTCGCCATGCGGGGATATTCGTTTCAAGCTGGAGCCTGTGGATCAGGCAGTGTGATGTATGTGATATATGTTCTGTAGTGTTTGGTATGTTGTGAATAAAAAGAAAAGGGTTCACCCCAGTGGAATGAACATATTCACCCGGTCGGATGTTCATTCTGTGCCTTTACTTGTTCATTCTACCCATTCTTGTTCATTCTATTCATTCTGTACCTTCTGTTCATTCTGAACTTTCTGTTAATTCTGTTAATAATGTTTATTACGTTTATTTTGTTCATTGTGTTTATTCTGTTCATTCTGTTCATTCTGTTCATTCTGCTTATTCTGTTCATTTTGTTCACTTACTTGTTTACTTGTTTATTCTGTCCCCTCGCTTGTTCACTCAGTTGCTCCCTTATTCATTTCTTTACTCACAGAAAAGTAAGCAACTGAATGAACAAGCGAATGAATAGAGGAACCAACTAACCACGTAATTGGTCATTTGTTCATTCGCTCATTCAAAATGAACAACTTAGCTTAACTGAGCTCTTAACCCAACACAATCCCCTATGCTCAAGTCCAGACATCCTTTTAAGTTCAGAGTTTTACTCGCAGTATTCACTAACAATATGGGAATGTAAAAAAGTAGAAAAAATCTAGCTAATTGGAAAGAAAATCGGGTATTATAGCTTTGGATATAGGGATAAGTCCAAGCTCTAACGCCGATTGCGTCCACGGAAGCGTTGGTGGGAATGATTGCGCTGCTGCTGCTGCTGATGGTTATGATGCGGCTTCTGATTTTGCGGATGTAACGGCTTCTCGGTTTCCTCAGGTTGGTTCTCTTGGACAATGTTAGAGTTATTAGCCGGCTCAGTGGGTTGATCTTTCGTTGCCGCAGTGGGCGTGGAGTGGGCTGAGGGGCAAAGGATATTAGAGAGTTGACAGTTTGCAAGGGCAAGGGAATTTAATTACTTGCCCAGGACGGATTGGATGCTGGCGTTCTTGAGCAGCGCCTGGGTGCCTAGGCTAGTATTGAAGCAAGTCGGTGAACCTGTGGAAGAGTTACAAGAATTATTCAAGAATTAAAAAAGATTTCAAAGATATATAGGCAACATCCAAGGAGAGACTAGGACACACCGATTGGACTATAGAAAATATCTTCGGAGGAGGTGGCAGGAGTTAGGGTGTCGACTGTGGGAAAGTTGGATAGTTTCTGGACAGCCTCTCGGATCTGTTCAGCTTGGGTATCTGGCTGGGTTTCGGTCGGGAGCTGGGGCTCCTGGTTCTCCACAGTGCTTCCAGTCTGGCTGCTTCCGCTGGTGCTGCAACTATCGTCTTCGTCGTCATCGTCATTATCATCGTTTTCGGCTGGGGTTGGGGTTGGAGGTTCGGATGGGGATTCGGGAGAGGATTCGGATTCGGATGCGGATGCGGGTTCAGGTTCAGTCTCAGTGCTGGCTGTTGTGTTTGAACACATGCACGGAGTAACAGAAACAGAGACAGAATACTAACGTTAAAATGTTAATGGGGACACCGCTGAGAGATTCTCTCTGGAGTTACCTGCAGCCGCCGTGCTGTTGTATGTCCTGGTGCTCATCATGGCTGCACTGATGTGCCCCGGCGAGGCCTTCTGCGGATCCTCCAGCTTCAGCTTGAGCGTGGCGCCGCCTGTCAAGGAGAGAGGTTCGAGGTCAGGGCAACACGGGCTATGGGCAACGGGGAAACTTACAAGCCAGGCGGAGGATTTGGATTGGATTCGATTCGATTGGCTTGGCTTGGTTTGGGAATGAATGAGAATCTACGAGATAGCTTTTTATGTTGGTTTTGTATTGTATTTCATGACAACGTTTCAAGTTCAGTTTTCATCTACGCTTAAATCGATATTCGATACTTGGAGTTAACCTAGACTTAGGGGGCTATGCACGAGAGTCTTAATAATGTTCAAGTTCAATGTCCATTACCAACTTCCGCCGCCGCCGCAGCCGACGCAGCCTGCTCCCGGTTGTTGTCGCCATTGCTGGATGTCGTTAGATGGCCCTTTCCCTTATCCTTTTCCTTTTCCTTATCGTTCTCCTTTTCGGCGGCCTTGTGAACTCCATTTTCCATGGGCTTAGGCTTGGCCTTAAGGGGAAACTTAAGGTTTAGTAGGGTTTTGTTATGGCTTTCTGTCCCAAACCCACCTGACTGAGCACCTCCTCCGCCTCGCCGCTGCTGATCTCGTCGCTGGACTCGTCGCTGCTGTCGGAGCTGCTGCCACTGGTGTCCTCCTCCTCCAGATTGGGTACAAAGTCAGAGTCATCCTCGGAGTTCTCGTTGGCATACTTGGCCAGCATCTGATCGATGGTCAGGTTGTGATCGGCATCGGCATTGGTGTCCTCCTCCCTGGGACGCTTCATCACGGCCGGACTGGTTTGCGTGGTCTAAGGATACTTGATACCTAAAATATCTTCTCTAGAAAAGGATATATTCCGTAGACTCACCTGCTCTGAATTGCGCACGACAAAGAGTCGTCCGGAGTTGGCTCGCTGAACTCCAGGTCGGCACATGGCCCGCGAGAGCCACTGGGTGAGCTTTTGGGTCAGACCGCGACCGCCACTGGCACTGCCACTGGAACTACCATAAGAGAACTCCTGCTGGCGCTGCCTCATCACCTTCAGTCCATGAACCCGGATGGCTCGCAGCTTGCGACGCCTGGTCTGGATGAAGTAGACCATGTCCGAGGGCGAGATGGGACCGTTGCCGATCATCAGGGCGCCCACCGACAACCAGATGCGAGTAAGACGCAGAAGGATGATGAGCATGAGGAAGGGACCCCAGGGCAAAGGACGCTCCAAGGGAACACATGATTTTTCTGTACCCGTAGAGGTTCCATAATAAACTAAGAGGATAAAAGGGATAAGGAGGTACACTCACCCTGCGGCAGACTCCACTTGGCCGTGTCCTCGATCATCACCAGCGCCTTGTCCGCCCGCTCAATCACAAACTGGCCAATCCGCGTGCTCGCAAATCGCTCCGCCTGCTCCCGAACCCGATCGTAGAAGCTGCGCGACTTCTGCAGTTCGCTGACTTCATCCTCATCGATATGGTCCCGCTGGCGCTGATCTTTGACGCCCGATCCCGCTCCCGCCGCCGTTCCCGTCTCTTGAGCCATCTCTGGTTTGCTGATTAAAATAATTGCATTTTATTGGATTTTAATTCACAGAGATCGAGTGCAAGCGAACTTCTTTAACGGGGACCTGGGAGTGTAAGCCTTTGTCTGTCAGAACTGGGAGCTTCTAAGAGTTAAGTTTACTTTTTAGGATTCATTTTGAGAGAGTATAACTTGCTTAGATAATTTACAAAATGTTAAATAAAAAATACTGTACTTTAGCTTTGTAAAAAAATATAATTTACAGCATTCGAGTTAAGCAATATATTTACTATGATTCAGAAATGTTTAAGAACCAAATTGTTCTTTAATACAGAGTATAATTTATTTTATTTTTAAACAATTTGGCTTCTTAACTTGTTAAACAAGACACAAATAAGATTTTACTCAAAATACGAATATATTATTCTGTTTAAAGGATTCAATCTGTAGATAATAACCCATAATAACTCAGAATATTATCCCTCAGCTTGTTGCATCTTCCTCAAGCATCTCTTCAGTAATTCCTTATTTTTTTAATCTAGAAACCCATATATATTCCCCATATATTCCCCTTAATGGCGATTTAATTCGTCGTAAAGGTAATTCGAGCAACTCGGGATTGCCGCGTGATTACCGGCTGAACGCAAGCACCGGGAATACACGAATACAGCCTCCCAATTCCGAAACAAAATCCGAGAGTAATGGAGGTAGGTAATACCATTATTTTTAAACCTGACTCGGCGAGGTCGTCTGCCGGAGCAACCGAAAGTGGATCCGCTTATCGGTGCAAATCGGCACCGACACTTCGCACTTGGTTTTTGGGTTTTCAGATTTGAGGTCGTCTGGCAAAACTTATAGTCGCTATATATATACATACATATGTGCATATATAGTAAATGCCTTCCGCCGACCAATGACTAACAGGACAAGCAACAAAAATCAAAACAAATTAAGTATTATAAAATTAGACGATCTGAACTTTGTTCGATTCCGGGCCGGCCGGAGGAATGGAGGAATAGTTCCACGCCTCCGGCTATCGCAAAGATTGTGATGAATCTCCGTCTCGGAATCGGAATGGTGAGGGTGAGGTTATTAGTTAGGTTATCTAGAGATTTGCGAATCTTTTTAGCTGTTCGCGCGAGCTAATATTTCCTATCAGGGACCCCAAATAAAAGCGCCAGGTTAGCCCCTCTTTCGCCCGCTCTTTCTTTATTATTTTTATTATTTTTTTTTTGCTTCCCATAAATTAAATTTTAATGGTACTCGTAGCGCTCGTTTTTGTTGATAGCTTCCATATTTCGCGATTCCATTCTTGTTTCTTAAATGTATAATAGAAAGTTACACAAGCATTCGCGCATTGATTTATTTTATATTTATAGCCGCTTATTGCATCGCCCAGAAAATACGCCAATTCTCAATTAAATAACAAAAATAATAAAATTATCAAAAAATTTGTTCGCGGGATCAAAGTGTATCTCCATAAAATGCAAACACATCGCGCAGCGGACAAGCACGGTCTCAGAACCACGATGGTCAGTGTAGCGAGAAATGGAAATGCAGAAGTTTTTGCGGCGAGTGAAAGAAGGGGAGAAAAGGAGAGCAGCGAGCAGGAGAAAAGGAAAGGGAGAAGGAGAAAGAGGAGGAGCGGCGACAGTGTAAAGTGCAAGGCCTGATGATAACGGTAGTTTCGCTTGCCTGCAATGGCGCTCGAGCAGCGGAGGCACAAAGCGCAGACACCGACTAAAGCATGCCCACTTACCGGTCTTTTTTTTGCTTGCTTTCCTTCAACAGCTACTTTTTGTATAGCTTTTTATTTAAATATATTTCAAACTTTTGGAGCCCGCCCCAAGTCTCAATATTTTTTGATGGATAAAAGTTAAAAAGTGGAGAAAGAGAACACTTTTCTGCAAACACTTTTCCAAATCCGCTTCTAATTTCTGGACCAACGATCCAAGCTTCCGGCTGCACAATTCCCGACTGACTGACCAACGGTTTTGGCTTTCAGAGTTCTCGAGCCAGCGAGGAATCGGCAGGGCTTCGGCTGGGCTTCGGGTTCTGCGCCAAACGATCGTGTCATCTGTCAGAAGCTTCGGCGGTCTCTCTCTCCCTTTTCTATGGAATATTCTCTCCCGTGCCGCCTCTCTTTTACTTCGTTTTAACTTAGTTCCTGCTTTTTATAGAGAGAGCCTGATTATCCGTGGAATCACTGGAACTTTGTATGAGATTTATTATGATAAAGTGTGAACTTCTGGAAACCCTTCAAGAAATGAGACAAGAGATTTTTAAGTTTAATATGAAGAATTGTTAAAACAAATTGTACAATGAAATAAATAAACATATTTTCTATTTTATCAAAGTCAATATAATTTCCAAAACATAAACCTTTTATTTAATTTTAATTATTAAATAAAATATTACTAAATAACTAAATAAGGAAGTAAAAAGAAGCCTAAATTTCCCATTATTAACAAAAACTATAGATTTAAAATTAAAAGCATAAAAAGCAAAACCCGAATTTTCTGTTATAAACAATTAATTATACATTTTAAATTAAAAGCATGATACATTTATTTTATTTTAATAAGTAACGCAAATTTTATTATATATTTAAGAAGGTAATAAAATACAGCAGCAAACCTTAATTTTCCATCAAAAACAAATAAATATACACTTAAAATTAAAAGTCCTAACAAACTAATTCCAGCCCACCGTTAATCCCTTCTACTCCTTTTTTTCTGAGCCCATTTAAAGTGTCCTTCAAAAGCTCCGGAGCCTCCTTTTGAGATCTTATGCAAAGCCAAGGCGCGGTAATTAGGTTGAGGGAAAGGGAACTTAATTCAACTCAATAAAAGGCCAAAAACAAACACAAACCGATGGCCATAAATAAGAGATCAGCGAATTAAAGCTTGTCTCTATTGGTTTTAAAGCCCGTCAAAGTCGCGTCGAATCACCAATGACAATCAATGTTTACCTGGCTTGTTTATCCCAGTTTCGAGGGCCCTTCGTCCCTTCGCGCACTCGACCGAAATCCACTCAATTTTTGAATAGAGCGAACAGAAAAGCTCTTCGCCGGAGCCCTGTAAGTGCGGAAAAGCTCTCGGCGAGCGTTCAGTTGCGCGAAAACTCTCCACGGCAGCGGACGCACCTACGCCGGAGCGTTGTCCCCTCTCGCTCACGCTCGAACGCCGCCGCGCGCTTTGCCCTGCGAAGTTTGGCCACTCACAGCTCACACCTCCAGGCCCCCGCCATTCATCTCGCGTGTGTGTAGAGTGTGTGTGCTTCCCTCAAAAAAAAAGAAGGAAAATAGAAAAAAAATAGAATCAGGAAAAGGGAACAGGAAAAGCCAAAAGGTTTAACCGTGTGCAGTGTGTTGTGAAAATTATTTGGCCAAATGGGAAAATAGCAAGCGCCTAGGAAAATCCACAGCGGCAGCGGCAGCAGGAAAACTAGGAAACTCGCAAAAGCGCGGAGGATGTAGTCGCGAAATTTGAATGCACTTGTCTTGGTGACCTCACACACACACACCCATCCACCCAGAGAGCCGCCGCCAGGATGTGTAAGTGTTGCGGGCTCCCACGATTTGCCATTGATAAGCCACCAGTAGAAAATTCCTACCTGTGACAGCTGCTCTCCCACTCTGCTCCTTTATTTTTAAATATATTTTTCTAGCGGCAGCCAGCACGTAATCCGTTGTCCCTTATCCTTAAAGGGTCGTCCTGGCTCCCTTTGATGCTGGCTTTTACCGAGCCGAGCCCGCGCTGAGCTGTGTATTTTTTGAAGAGCCTGCTATTTTTATGCGGGCTGAGTGCGGGCTTTGGCTAAATTAGTTTGCGCATAAATTTTTGCCACCGCAAATTGGGGCGGAAGATTGAGCAATTTGTGAACGAAAACACACACAAAATGGGCTTTTGAAAAATAAATGAGTTATAATCAAACCAATGAAGCTTTCCACAAATGGCATATATAGGAAGTATGAATATGGAGAATGTATGCAAATAACACCTGTTTAGATATTGAAGCCAGAAGCAAGGCGAAGATTGTATTTATTTTGTCTAGTTTGGCCTTGTTTTTTAGTTTTTTTACGTTAGATCTTTGAGAATATTGTTGCGGCAAAAAAGATAACTATATTTTTTTATAGTTATTTATGAGCAGATACAGCTCTTTACGAATTTTTGAACTACCAAAAAAAATTAATTGTTCTTTTTCTTGTCAGTGATATTTATTTTGTTTATTATTCAATTTTCTTACGCACATAGAAAGAGTAAAACCTGATGATTAATAGGTTACAGTAATTACTAGGTTTCTTTGCAATTGAAATAAGTTCGCTAACTATTATTAATCAATGGGAAACTGCATAAATTATATATTATTAAACCTTTTTTATATGATTTATTATCCATATTTATATCTGTATTAAATCAGCTTAAAGTTTGTAGAATCAAAACAATTAAAAACTACTTAATTAACAAGTAATCTTCACGTTACTAAACCAGTTCTGGTTTCTCTCTTCAAACAGATTATTACAAATAATTTTTTAAAAATCGGATACGTATTATTAGTCAAATTAGAAAATAATAAATAATAAGAATCAACTTGAAAAGACTTAAATAATTTACTTACCTTAACAAGTGCTCCAAAAATTATACCTAAGGCCTTTTCTCTCCAGCTTCCTTGGCTAAAATTATATCCTTTCCCTAGCTTTCATCCTAGAAACTCCTAGAGCACACCTCGCCTTGATTTTGGCGCCATGTCAGCAAGGGGTTAGGACCGATAACCCCAGTCGACGACGACGACCCTCCTGGCGACCATCCCCACGCACAGGTTCCGCGGATACTCCGCTGGCTATTGCTTTTTTCCATGGATGTTCGGCCCGGCCATTCACTTGGCCGTTCGTCATGGATGTTATGGCGTCTTTGCATGCCGCTGCGCTTCCGGCCCAGCACATACTTACACTCTCGTTGAATAATAAAGCACGCAATTGGCAATGTACATGGCCAAATTCGAAATAAATGGCCAACACATGGCCGTTCTATGCGGTTCTGTTCGGTTTTGCTGTATTCTGTCTGTTCTGTAGATGTCGCGTGCTATTTCCCTGATATAGTTTTTAATTATCGCCGGGCGCTCATTTTCCACTCTCTCCCCGCCTCTCTGTCATTAAGTTTTCCCTATTTATGCGGCCATTTGACAAATCAACATCTTGGCTGTCGGAAAAATAGGGGTGAAAAGCTGATACAAAGACGAGGAAAACTGTCGGCACAGTTGGTGGTGTCTGCCCTTTTCATCTTCGCTTTTCCCGCTTCCCGCTGTGAGTGCTGTGTTCGTTCCTTGATTGAAATTGCAGCCGCCATCTGCAAATTGCCGAACATATAGGGGAGAAATTGTACAATTGAACATAAATTGAATGCCGAAATTGGCTCAAACGCAGCTGGGAAATGAACTCAGTCAGTCGAAGTCGGAGTTGGGTTTCCAAAGCTGTTTGTTCTCGTTTCTGGGCAAGTTCTTCTCACATATCAGGAGGCGAGTGGCAGGCGACAAATGCCAGGAGACAAATGACAGGAGAAAAGAAAGCATTTCCCACATCCAGTGACAAGTTTCCATCACTTTGGCAGTGCTTGTGGGTTTTACACTGAGAAAAATCTAAAGTTTTCCCTTGAGAAGTTTGTTAAATTCATTTTTTAGGTATCAAAATAATAAAATGCATTTAATTGTAAATAGGAAATGTATTAAATATAAAGATATTTTCATGGGGAATCGAATTTTAGGCCATCAATGGTTACTTAATTTAATAATTTACTTATTTATACCTGAAAAATGTCCATTTAATAATAGAAAATTTATTTAATTAAATTTAATAATAAATACATTAATGTATTCTATCATTGGAGCACTTAAGTGTTTGTAGTTTCAATCTATTAAATTGTTATCTTTATAAAATAACGATTAAAATTTAATAATTACCAATTACCTTTAATTCGAAAGATATAACTTTGGATAAATCCATTAAAATAATATATAAAGCTTGTAGAAACGATAACAATCTTTATTACCCTCTCTATTAAAAGGCAATGAACCTATAAATAGCTACTCTTATGAGAGATCATGCTGACATATACCTATTTTTGGCTCCACTGTTTTCTCTCTGGCTTTTGTAGCAGTTATTTTTCCTGGCAAGCTGTAATTACTTGGCTCCGAAATGGCTGGCCCCGCAAAGGTAACCCAGTTAATTAAAATGAAAGCTTCGGGCCAGCGCGTATTTGTGGCTGCCTTATTGCCCCCCATTATCCTGCGGATTCCTTCCCTGGGGCAGACACAAACAAACGGTGAAACACACGCACACGCACGTAGCACAGCCCTGGACATTGGGTAGTATGTTGTAATCCCTGCTTTAGAGCCTCTCTTATGTGGCATCAAATGTAAGCCAGGCCATCACGAAAGCTGCCAAGATCCCGTTTAATTTCATCATTATCCTGGCAGTTAATTAAGCAGCTGTCCGCTGCATTTATGAGTTGCCATCAGCGCGGGGCTCACGCTGCGTATGCGTAATAAACACACACCCCCTTGCAGTCGTCATGCATTTCTAAGAGTGCCTGCCTTCAAATAAGGACAAAATCCGCATAAATAAGCCATGCATAATTCAGGACTTTCAGCCGTAAAAAAACAACTAAATCGTCAGCTGGGGTGGCCCTGCGGTGACCAAGGATATATTGTATGTAAAGGCGGAATTTCATGAATAATTCAAAGTTGCAAACAAATTGAGGGAAAATCATTTATCCAAGAGCTGAGCTGAAAGCTCTCTGCAGCATTTGTCGATGGCGAAAATGCAAATGAAAACTTGAGGAATTCTCCATCGAAATTTGAGTAACTCAAGGCAGATGTTTGGTTCTTATTTGCCTTTCGGAAAGACCCCAAAAACGTGCTAATTATGAAAATACCTGCGCCATATGGCATAGATGAAAGACAGACAGATCGTTTGTCTGGCGTTTAATATTTAAGAACCCAATAAAAGGCGCTCATTCATGCCGAGAACCAGGTGAGGGTGGCGACCACCTGGCAGTCTCCCCCGATCCAGAAACAAACCAAACCAAACCAAGCCACGACAGGCGATTAAACTTTAGGCTTCTGATAAGCTCAGTTTCGGTTCGTTGCGTGCTCGGTAAACATGATAATCAGCGCCACAACAAACCAACACAGTGGGACACCGCTAAGTGCAACGAACTGGGGGAAACATTTTGCATGAATGGATTCGGAATCCGCGTGACGTCATTCCTTACTACTCCATACATATGTACATATATAGGAGGCCAATAAGCCAAAGGGCAGAAAAGGACTTGAACAAGACGCCAACAAAAGAGAGAAAAAACAGGGGTAAACACGAGGTTGTAAAATAAACTTTTGCTACACTGGGAAAAATTAAGAGTTTGCTCTCGATAAGTATAGTTTTATTACCTTATATAAAAATAGGATCAGCAAGTCGTTCATTATTTAATTATCAACATAACACATTTAACAGAAAAGTGCCATAAATATTTGGTGATAGGGAATCTCTATAAAAGCTGTCTAAGAGTATGCAATATAAATTAAATGTAAAATTCGTTGTACTAAAATGTCAGCATACATTTTTTAAGGAAATCTTTACGTATTAAATATATATATTATGAAAAGAGAGGAAAATAAAAAATAAATAAAATCTCCTACAAATCAGCCTAAAAGTATGCAGTAAAATATTTTTCTAAGTTTTTTGAATAAAATAAATGCTGGATTTTAATTTACCTTGAATATTGAGTGAATATCTTCATAGGGATCTTCAAATAGTAACAAATATTATAAAAGGAAAGCCAAAAATATTTTTTGTAATTTAAAATATCTTGAAGAACTGCTCAAAAGTATGCTGTACATATTTATATATGCTGAAATATAATTTTCCTTGAATTTTGAGCTATCTTATCTATCAAATATTTTATAAAAAAATGACCTTAAACATTGTTTTTGAAATCTCTTGAAAAACTGTCTAAAAGTATGCTGTACATATTTATTTTACAAATGTTCTTATAAATGTTTTTTGAAACATTTTTTTTCTTAATAAAAACTATCTTCAAGTTTTAAAATAGTTCTAATACTACCAAAAATTTCCCCCTGTGCACCCCGCACGGAAATAGAATCGCGCAAATGTCAGCAAAAAGTCAACAGGTGAGCGTGGCAAAGGAGCGAAAGGGGAAAGAGGAAAGCTGTGCTCAGCAGGTGCAAAAGAGAGACAGAACCATTAGTGCCATATGACACTTGCTGACCCATGTCTAAATAATTGATGACTGACCTCGAGCTTGATTTATTGACTAACGTTGTGATACACGAATCCGTCAAAGGTCCGCTCCTGTCCGGCCCTGTGGGCCATGTCAAATCCATAATTGATGCCCGATGTTGCCTGCATATTTCCTCCGATTACGCAGGCTCAATTTCCGATATGGAAGCCAGCATGACACGAAAAACAAAGGCGCAATAAAAACATTAATGACGCTGCGTTTATGAACCTGAAAGAATACCCTTATATATACATACGATTTCATTATTTGCTCCATAAAACCCCGCCGGTAAAACATTCTTTTTTACGCATATTGAAAGCACGTGCCAGCTGATGAGATCATTAATGTTGCCCCGTATTGTTAATGGTATTAAACGAGCACGGCCCACACGGCGTATGTGCGATATTTTTGGTGGAAAGACAAGTTTGCACTTAAGGTTTATGGCAGCGCAAAACTTGGCTAATTGCAAGAGGCAAGGCTTCCAGTAAATTAAGTTTGTAGCGACCAACTGAGAACACCCATCAACTTGAGGCAATTCGGCCCAAAAGTGTGCAACACTCATGGCCCTTAAGGCCATAGAAATATGTGTCCAAAAAACACTGGTGTCCAAGCCATTAGACCCGGCTGAGGCCTGTAAACTAAACGAAACATATGTGCGAGGTGTTTGTGTGGCAAGTGCTCTCCCGGGAACAATTCAATCGGAACTAGGCGAGGTGTGAGCCCAACCACACCTTGGAAATGTGGAAATGTGCAGTTTCCTGCGGCTTGGCTTGCATTAAATTAATTAAAATTATATGCAAAGCCATTCGGGGGTTGCACAACTGTTATTACAGCACCGATGTCCTTGCCCAGCCACAAACCCACCGAGGATTGTGTCTCTCCCTGGCTGCCTCTGAGCCATTTCCATTTCATTCATTAAAATAAAAGTGTATAAAACTGGACGCCAAAAGTCCGAGGCAAATACCAAGCAGAGCTTTCGTTTTTTTTTTTTTTTGAGGGTGCGTAAAGCTTTGCAAGCGGCTCACATTCACATTTGCATTTTATGACGCCATCGCAGGGATGCTTTTCCAATTTGCGCGGCATAAAACCAGCTGCAGCAGCCCCAGCATCGCAGGACATTAATAATGCAAGAGGCCACCCACAAGAACCATACACAAGCACCCCCAAAAAAAACCCCCCAAACTCAATGCCATAGCGGGTTACGTTAACAATAACAAATGTCAGGAGAAAGGAGAGTAAATGTTACGGGTGTTGTGGGTGCTCACTCGGGGTGCTAGTGCCAGGGGCTGGGGGATGGAACCATAACAGCAGACAGCGAATCCGTTTCCGAAGCAGTCTTCTATGGGCACTGCCAGCGTGCAGGTCGCCAAGCTCCGCGCTCGGAATAAAATCGTTCAACTCAAAATATTAATTCTGCAAAAATCTCTTAAGCTTTAAAATTGTGGCAGTTCCAAGAATCCCTACGTAGACCTCCGAAATCCCTTTTATTTTTGTAATCTCTTATTTATTTTAAGGCAAAGTGTTGTGGCCATGTCATGCAACCGCTGCATCTCATGTCCTCAAATTCATCCTCGAAGAAAACCGCAAAGCAGCCATACACGTTTGCGCTGTGCCACAGGATTAATAAAATATTCCCAGCCACAGGTAAAGGCCAGGTCCCAGAAGCATCACATAAAGTGCATATATGGAGAGTGGAGAAAACTCGACCATTTATTTATTTATATGGCTTGGTATAATCCATTTGGCTGTCACTTTCGAGAGATAAATGCGTGTGTGGGAAAGCGGAAAAGCAGAAAAAACAGGAAAACAATGTGCCAAAAAGTGCTGGGAATTAAGATTTGTGATAAAGAAAACAAAGTGTTGTCATTAAGTTCTTTTGTGGAATTTAAGGAATATATTTGCAAAGGATTAAGAGCTGAGAATCATACAAATTAAAGGTTGCTTCAAATCGTAAAAGGGTATAATAAATGCACTTGAAAGAAATTTAATATAAAGTTCTGTTAAATACTAATATCTAATCTCACTGAAAGTCCGTTAAAACTTAAACAGCTTTAACAGCTTTTACTTAAACAGTTTTATTTAAGTTAAGTGTAAACGATTAAAAGCTGCCTTATCTACTCTCCAACTAAAACCAAGTGACATACATTAAAGTGCGGTTAATTATGTTTACAATGATGTAGCATATATCATAAAAAACCACAACCAAGTACTTAACAGAACGCAGTAAATTATACAAAAATTAAAAATACCATTTCGCATGACGTTTATGGCGAGCTGGAGGCACTTATTTTTCTCTGCCTTGGATGACCGCATCGGCAAATGGCACGAATCATTCTACTTTCTTCCATTGCTCTGTGTAATTTTCATAATTAAGACAATCGCCTAAAAGAACAGAGTGATGTCATGGGTGGCAATTGGATGGGTGGAAAAGCGATTCAATTTTAGAGTGACCTCGATTTTTGGGGGCTTATCAGGCCTCAAGTTCAACGCTTTTTTAATGCAAAGTTCTCAAGTTCAACGAAAGTTTGCTTAATGCATAAAGTTTGTGGAACTTTAAGCAAAGAATATGATTTTGAACACATAAAAAAGTTATAAAAGATTAAAGTTTAGAAGTTTTAGGATTTATATAGATTTAAATAAATATCTAAATCACTTATTTCTTCAAGACTTAAATTTTAAATACCTTGACAAGGTCATTTTAGCCTTTTAGCCTTATTTATATCCTTTAATCTGCTTAGCAAATACGTGCCGCAGTTCCACCTTTATATTTAAGCCACTTTTCCGCATTTTCCTTGATTTTTCCTGTGCCAAAAATACCCAATTTATAGCTTATCAATCGGTGGCTGGATTTTTGTTGTTAAATCGATTCCATGCGGGCGTGCGTGCTGGCTGAAATAACACTTAACCTCTGCCACTTTTCACCTATTTTCACCTATTTTCCACCTCCCCCCGCAGCACGCATCCACTACGTTGACCAGGTGGAGCACGAGGAGGAGGAGGCGGTGCACCGTAACCGGCAGCAGGCCGGCAGCAGCTCCACCGTCAGCGGGAGCACTCCCCCGCTCCGCATCTCCCCGCACGGCTCCCCCCAGCTGCAGCAGACGTCGCAGCAGCGCCTGGGCAAGCATCTCAGCAAATCCGCCTCGGAGTTGAATGGTCACGACTGCCATCACAGCGAATCGCCGCACATATCACCCAAGCGGGCCAAGAGTGCCGTGGCCCAGCACCTCTCGGGGAGCGGAGGAGAACGAAGCGTGGCTGGGGGCGTGGGAGTCCTGCAGAAGACGCACGGATTCTTCAATAATCTGCGACATCGCTGGAGTCAGGCCAAGAGCAAAGATCGCCTGGGACGCAAGTCGCCCAGTGATTTCCTGGAGGAGAGCACGGACTATGCGGCCGACTACAGTTCGGAGAGCAGCTCCGTGACGCAGAGTCCGCGACATCGAAGCACCACCATCGGGGGTTCCCCGCTGGCCAAGGAGTTCCGGGCCACGGCCAAGATGGCTCAGGTTATCCAGCGCTTCGGCGGCTCCATGGAGGGTCGGATAGATGAGCATCCCGAGAATGGGGGACCCGGCGGCTGCAATCCCACGCCGGAGTTGACCACCCAACAGCAGTTGGAGGCCCTGCAGGTGGGTTACATTTTTTTTGTGGCTTTTTATGCTTTGCTTTTGTTTTACCAATTGGCTTATTTTGGGTTTCTTTCCTTTTAATTTAATCACTAATTTAAAATCTGTTGAAATTTCTCAACAAATGTTCCGGTTTTTTCGCTTTTTTTCTACGACTTGCTGTGCTGCACAACTCTCAACTAACTGATACTGACAAAAACTGCAAAAATGCAATAATGCAATCTGCAATCTGCAATCTGTAATCTGAAATCTGCAATCTTGAATCTGCAAACTGCAATCTGCAATCTGATCAGGCCGACGAGCTGCGTCGCAAGCGCGAAGCCCAATTACGTCAATATGTCTTCTTTCAGCTGCGCGTCCATCTCAAATCCGGCAGCGATCTGGTGGCCATGGACAAGAATGGTGAGCCCGGGAAGCATACCCACAAGCAATCCACTTAATCCCAAACAGTGCTGCCAATTAGCTTCTCTATTGATAAAGAAATGTGGGAATATTAATATAGTTTAATAATGGGCGACAATATTTATAGCGTTATGACACTGCATTGTTATCTATTATCTGACAAGTGTGACCCTGCATTTGTTGTCTACAAAAAATCTCAAGAAACAGCTTATGTAGACGTCTCTTTATGCACTCTAATAAAACCTTCAATGAATGAAAGATAAAATGCCTTGTCATAATGTCATTTTACATGAAAAAATAAAAACTAAAGTATAGAGTATAGTATATTTTTATAGAAAATCTTAAATGATGATAGGGTTTTTTTATATTTCTAAAATTTAAAATTTTAAATGCTTATTCTCCTCAAATATGAATTAATAATATTTTCTAATTAGTTTCTCGATCCTAAAGTATAATAATATGTCTTTTTGTTAAGATATTTTATAAAAATCTGGTCACATTAGTCGGTTTTCACTGAGATTTTTAATTTAATTATAAAACCATTAGTCAAAGGCAAAAGTTGGCTGCACTGCCAAGGAAACCGCCCCAGTTTCCCTTCCATTTTCCACCAACACCCCGCTTTGTGCTTAATCAAGCACTTACCACAATGCTCTGGCACTGCAGCAAGAAATTTTCCTTTGTCTTTCGTCCTTATGCCGCAGGACTCAGTGATCCTTATGTCAAGTTCAAGGTCGGCGGCCGTCTCCTCCACAAGTCGCGCACAATACACAGGGACCTGAATCCGGTGTGGGACGAGGTCTTCATCGTGCCCATCGAGGACCCCTTCCAGCCGATAATTGTCAAGGTGAGTGAGGGAGCGAGTGAGTTCCGGGCGGGAAAGTTAAGGGTGACAGGTGCTACAGAAAAAGTTTAGTTTACACTAAGGAAAAATATTTGGGAGAATTGGTATCAAGAATATTGAAGTTATAGTTATTTGTAATATATATATTTTATTCTCTAATTTAAAATTTTGTATACAAATATTATCGTTAAGATACATTATTTTAGATTTAAAAAAAACAATGTCCTTGTAGTTTTTCTTTTATTATTTGTATGTGTTGGTCTCTGGGGTTCCATTAATAGTTTTTCCTAGATTATATCGCATCGATAAGTGGCAGGAATTTTTTCTTTCCCAAAGGTAGCGTGGCCGAGTGGTCTAAGGCGCTGGTTTAAGGCACCAGTCTCCTCGGAGGCGTGGGTTCGAATCCCACCGCTGCCATGTGGGAATTCCTTTTTTCTTTCTTGATTTAATTTTGATTATACTCGTTATTTAATTTTTATTAAGGGAATTCATGCTACGAGCAGTGTGAAAGCACAATCGAATAACGTTTTATGGGGACATGATATACATATAATGCCCCTGAGCACAAAGCCAAAATCTAATCGAAATGAATTTCCGCTTTGGCAGGTCTTCGACTACGACTGGGGGCTGCAGGACGACTTCATGGGCTCGGCCAAGCTGGACTTGACCCAACTGGAGCTGGGCAAGGCCGAGGACATCCACCTGCAGCTGTGCGATTCCGGCGGAAGTCCCGGCGAGCACGGCATGGGCGAGATACTCATCAATTTGACGCTCTGGCCGCGCAGTCAGGAGGACAAGGAAATGGTGAGCGGTGTCTCCATGGAATCCATAAATCCATTCACTTTATTCCATAAGCGGAAGCACCTCACCAGGGCCATCAATCAGCCCTTCTCTTTGGCGGTGGTTTTTCTAACCCATTGTCTGGTCATTCTTAATTGGCTTTCGACACCTACGACCCTTTGTGGCATTAAGACGTTTATCCACAAGCGCTTTATTTATGGCTCACCTGAATTGGTTTTTGGGGTTTTTCGTTGTTTTCTTTCTTTTTTTGTGGGAAATGAAACACACACGACGCTTAAACTTTGATCCAGTGGCCGCAACTAAGTCGAACAATTGAGCCCGCTTTTTAACTATGGCACACTCATCATGACGAGCTTTGATCGCATGGAGAGAAAAGCTCGAGCTGTCGTCTGTCATTGGCATTGCATGTGGTTATCTCTCAACAAAGCGAAGGCAATGGCAAAGGCAAACAATTGACAAACGGGGGAAAATACAATGGAAATTGGGGTAGATTGAGGAGAGTCGAATAGGGGATGCCCTATAAGTTACAAGGAGATGGTTTAGACTGGGAAAGTATTCAAAGATATTTTTTGGAAGATTTAATGCCTATAAAACATGGATTTCTATAAGTTTGATATAAAGATTAGAGTTTTAAGAACTTATATAAAATGCTTTTTGAGAGTTTGCATTTAAAACCTCTGGATATTTTTGTCCAACTTTTATTTATTTTATTTATTTTATTTATATTAAATATTATTAATAATAAGCTTAAAATATTGGTGAAATAAAAATTATAAACGTAAAATCTCTAGAGATTTGGAAATTCCTTGACAAACGTATGCTATACAATTTTTAGTAGAGCTGGAAAGGTAAAGAATAATTCGATATTTTCATATGCAAATATCGACAATTAATCGATAAAATATACAACATATACTATAAAACTTTTTTGAAATCTCTTTAAAGAGAGCCTAGAAGTATGCTGTAAATTGTTTTACATTCATTATAAAAGAGAGGTGGAAGAATAATGAAAGTTTTTGATGTTTTGACAAGCAAAAATCAATTTAAAATCGATAAAAAACGATGTAATTTAAAAAGATTTTAAAATTATTTTATTTACTTAATAGGAAAAATATTTTATTTAGTTTATAGATAAAATAGGGAAGATACAAATTAAATAAGAGGGTCTACGGAGAACTATAACTGAGAACTTTTATTATAAATAATTCAAAAATTAAACCAAAAACTCGTAAAATATCTTAAAGGGCATTTTATGATCCATTAACCCTTCACCTTCGTGCAATAACTCAACAAAAATCCCCAATCAGGTGTCAAGATGAGTCACTCGGCTTACAACACTCCCTCGAGTACTTAATACTCACATGTGTAAATGCACACATACCATACCTCTCCCCTAGTCCAGCATACCCCACTATTCAGTAATTAGTGTACTTTTTTCGCAATCTCGGCAAGTGAGACTCCCCTGGCAAGACCTCTCTGTCCCAATCGGCGGCGGCTTTAGTCACTCTTCGCGCGTCGCCGGCTAAGTGCGGCTTTTGGATCTTGTTTTGGTTTCGCTTTTCTCGCGCAATTTGTTGTCTGCTTTGGTTTGGGTTTCGGTTTCGGTTTCGATTTCGGTTTCGGTCTTTGGGGTTTGGGGCTTGGACTCCCCGATCGCTGCGATCATGTTGGGCAACAATTGGCCCGGCTGCAAGCGGGCGCCGCGCATGCTGATGAAGCATGTGAGGCGCCAGCACGATGAGCTGCGGGAGCAGCTGGAGCAGAGCTGCGACGATCTCCTAGAGATGGCCGAGGTTCACTTTCCGGATATTGTCCAGCACTTTCAGCGCAACTCCAAGCTGGCCGAGTCGTCGAAGCGCCTGAAGTCGCAGATCTGGAGCTCCGTGGTCACCATACTGCTGGTCAAAGCCAAGGACTTGCCGCTGGCCGAGGATGGCAGCAAGCTAATTGATATTCACTTTAAATTTAGGTGAGTTTTGAGTAGAGAGAAAGTCACTTAATTCTATGGAATTTATAATGATTTTTGGACTTATCAAGAAATTTTTTTAGTTCAAGAAATTAAAGTACATTTTTCTTATCAATTTTGTGTTCTAGAATTTATATAAGATCCGGCTTTGGTTAGAAAAATATGCAATAAAATATATAGAAGTTCGCGTTTATTTTTAATTAAACAAAGAAAAGAACAGCTCAAGGTTTAGTACTTTGAGTACTCCAAAGTTCTTGAGTAATATGCTTTTAATTCGGTTTAAAACATTTAACAGTCTCCTTAATTTAAATGCCATAAAAGTTCAGAGTTTAATGAGCAATTTGACCTACTTTATTACTTCTTAACAAGCTCATTTTGAGTTTAAGGAAATATTCTAGAAAAAAGAATTTTAATAAATACAAAATTGCTAATAAACTACTAAACTAATTTCCCTGAATCCTAAAATCTAAAATTTCCTCGAATCCCACAACTAATCCCCTCTACCTCCCCTTAAAATCCAGATTGGGCAACGAGAAGTACAAAAGCAAGTCTTCCTGGACGGAACGCTGGCTGGAGCAGTTCGATCTCCACCTCTTCGATGAGGATCAGAACCTGGAGCTGGCTCTCTGGAATCGCAACTCCCTCTACGGCAAGGCCATCATCGATCTGAGTGTTTTCCAGCGTGAGACAACCCATGGCATTTGGAAACCCCTCGAGGATTGTCCGGGTGAGGTCCACCTCATGCTCACGATCAGTGGTACCACCGCTTTGGAGACAATCAGCGATCTCAAAGCCTTCAAGGAGGATCCGCGAGAGGCACAGCTGCTGCGGGAACGCTATCGTTTCCTGAGATGCCTGCAAAATCTAAGGGATGTGGGTCACCTCACGGTGAAGGTTTTCGGAGCCACGGGACTTGCAGCGGCGGATATAGGAGGAAAATCCGATCCCTTTTGTGTTTTAGAGCTGGGCAATGCCCGGCTGCAGACCCAAACGGAGTACAAGACCCTAACGCCCAACTGGAATAAGATCTTTACCTTGTGAGTATTGGGTTTTAAGGTTTTTTAGGGATAAGAAACGAATCAATATATATTTAAATCCCTTCCCAGCAACGTCAAGGACATCACTCAGGTCCTAGAGATCACTGTCTTCGACGAGGATCGCGATCATCGCGTCGAGTTCCTGGGCAAACTGGTCATTCCTCTTCTAAGGATCAAGAGCGGCGTCAAGCGGTGGTACACTCTCAAGGACAAGAACCTGTGCGTGCGGGCCAAGGGCAACTCCCCACAAATCCAACTGGAACTGACGGTGGTCTGGAGCGAGATCCGAGCTGTGTGCCGTGCCCTGCAGCCCAAGGAGGAGAAGCTCATCCAGCAGGAGGCCAAGTTCAAGAGGCAGCTCTTCCTGCGCAATGTCAACCGGCTCAAGGAGATTATAATGGATATCCTGGATGCAGCGCGATATGTTCAGTGGGTTTTCTGTATTTACTTATTTATTATCATTGTTTTCTTATTTATTTATTTAACCCCAAGGAGCTGCTTTGAATGGGAGTCCCCTGTACGTTCTGGCATAGCCTTTGTCCTGTGGATTGTGGCCTGTGTTTATGGTGATCTGGAAACGGTGCCCCTAGTTCTATTACTCATTATACTGAAGTGGGTTCGGCTTTGGTTCATTAATTTCTTTAAAAAATAATATATATTTCTTCTAGAAACTGGCTTATACGCCTCATCACGGGCACCACGGATCCTGCTGCTCACTACGACTACGAGTACGATGAGGATGATGAGGATGACAAGGAAAAGGAGGAGAAAAAGTCCATCAAGGAGCGACTGCAGGCCATACAAGAAGTCTCCCAAACCGTACAGAATACCATAGGTTCTCTGGCCTCCCTAGGCGAAAGCACTATCAAGTGAGTTTCTATTTGATTTATTTATTTAAGAAATATTTTAATTAAGTTTAATTTTCCAGCACATTCAACTTTTCCGTCCCCGAACTGACCTGGCTGGCTGTGGTCCTGCTGTTGGGAGCCATACTGGTCCTGCACTTTGTTCCTCTGCGCTGGCTGCTCCTCTTCTGGGGACTGATGAAGTTCTCCCGGAGACTGCTGAGACCAAACACCATACCCAACAACGAGCTGTTGGACTTCCTATCCCGAGTTCCAGACAATGAGGAGATTGTGAGTGGTTTTTTGTCCTTAAATATATGTCAATAATAATACTTTTTCCTACAGAATCAATATAGAGAACTGCCTCCCTCGGCTCCCGCTGACCAGGCTCGCACCAATCCCAAAAAGAAGCTCAAAGGCTCATAGTCCATAACCAGCGCTGATGCAGTTATCTCGCAGCTGCAGTCCAGCGCTACTCAAGGAGCAGGAGGAGGAGCACTAGGTGGCTCCCGGCAGCAGCAGCTGATGCAGAGATTCCGGGCCAACACCAGCCAGCTGAAGCAGCGCTTTGGCCAGGCCAAGAGCCTCAGTCTGAGCCATGGCGAATTCAATTAGACACCAAAGTTAGTTAGTAAAGTTAAGTAAGGAAACCACAACATCAAATCAACTCAATTATGCAGCACAAACCAAAACAATTCGCTTTACTTATTTTCCTAGAACTATATACGGATAAAGTTAATTATAAATGTCAAACTATTTACACCGATAAAGAATTAATAATGTAAATACACTCGGACTCTATGCGTACCTAAGGTAACCCCTATCTCTCTCAAAGATCTATTCGAATACTTATACCAATAACTCAAATTGCTAACTACCAGATTCCTTATTGCGCGAATCCAAATGCGATTAATTATTTATTGTGTATTTCAATTTGTGATATTTTCAAAGAATTTTGCAACTAGGCTTACTTACTACTTATGTGACTTAACCCCACGGAAGCTCCAGGCCCCAAAAAAAAACTCCATTTACAACTTACCAATTACCAATTACCAATTACCAATTACCACTTCGATTGCACCCTCGACTCGTTTAAGGAAGCTTCTTCATGATATATATATACCTTTACATATACATTTAATATAGCCTAATCCTAATCCTAATTATCTCATTTGAAGGATTCGAAAACAGATTGTTCAAAACATTTGCTAAACTTTATATTTATATATTTATTAACTATGTCTAGGATAATCAGCTCGTCGCGGGCCCCGGCCCAGCCATATGAATATATACCTACATATACCTACTTTAAACGAAATTAATTGCTACTTTGAAAACCCACTCCGATCGATCGATTTGATAAACTTTAGATAGTCAAACTATTTTATACCCCGCAACAAACAAACACAAAGAAAACAATAACAAAAAGAGCAACAACAAACGTTTTTATATATATACCAAACTCAATTAATTAATTAGCACCTAAGTTAAGTTTGTTATTTTTCAAAATATATATATATACGAATACGACGGCAAAAATAATAAAACATATTTTTGGATTTCGCTCAAAATACTAAAAAATAAACAAAACTGTGGGGGCCTCTCAAACTTTTGATAAAACTGTATACAATGGCTTTCAGACTTAGCTTATTGAAAGTAAGAAATTAAAACTGTAAGCTCTTGGGCTTAATATACTATGGCTCTTAAACTAGCCTTATCGAATTTAGTAGTTCAAACTGTAGGCTCTGGGGTTTGATCTTTTTTTACCCTAAAAGAGGGTATTATACTTTATAGAGTATATATAGTCATGGTTAAAAATGATTACTTTATTGTTTTTAAACATATTTTCAGATACTCCGAAATATAAACATTATTTTTAGTTACAGAATTAAAGTTTTAATTTCCTAAAAATAGGGCCACTATATTAAACTTCAATGACTTTCAGACTTAGCTTATTGAAAGTAAGAAGTTAAAACTGTAAGCTCTTGGGTTTAATGTACAATGGCTTTTAAACTAGCCTTATCGAAAGTTAGAAGTTCAAACTGTAAGCTCTGGGGTTTGATCTTTTTTTACCCTACAAGAGGGTATTATACTTTATAGAGTATACATAGTCATGGTTAAAAATGATTACTTTATTGTTTTTAAAATATTTTCAGATACTCCGAAATATAAACATTTTTTTTCTGGTTACAGAATTAAAGTTTTAATTTCCTAAAAATAGGGCCACTATATTAAACTTCAAGGGTATCCAAACTTCGCCTTCCTGAACCTCCCTTAACCTGTTTGTATATATTTTCCATATCTCGTGTTTATCGCTGTTTGTTTTGCTCAGCTCTCCTGTTTACTTGACAATCAAGCTCTCGAGTGCTGGAAATTAGCTGTGGATCGACGGGGGTCTCGAACTGTACACTAAAAATACACCCAGCTTTTTTGCGACTGCTTATCAGTACTTTTTTTGTGAGAAATTATGCAATACCAGCAAACTTTCCATTCAGGAATTTATGTACATATACTTAATGAAAGAAATTCAACTTTTCTTCCCGCATTAATTGGTAAATATCAGAGAAATCTCTGTGGCCCAGACCCTGTGTAATTAGGGAAGTATAAATCTTGTGGCTCAGCGCTCCCATGGGAATGGGGGAGTTCAAGGTGTTGGCAATATCCATAGCCAAGTCCAGATCTTTGTTAATCAATGAAATGGGAACTTTGTTGGCCAGAGTTGTTACAGATATTCCCGGAACTGGATTGTAGAACTCAGAGGTCCAACAACGTCCCGTAGAAGAGTTGAGTATCTCAGCGAAGATCTTGGCATCTAGACCCTGAGACACGGCCAAGTTCATGGCCTCTGAAACGCCAATCATGGAGATGGCCAGCATCATGTTGTTGCAGATTTTGGCAGCCTGACCCATTCCTTGATTCCCGCAATGAATGATACGTTTACCCATGCACTCCAGGATCTCTTTGACTGCGTTGAAGTCCTCTTCAGCTCCTCCGACCATTAATGTGAGGCTGGCTTGTTGGGCTCCAGGAACTCCACCGGATACGGGGGCATCTAGGAAGCGACCTCCCTGGGAACTGATTCTCTCTTGCAGAGTCTGGACCAACTCTGGGGAGATTGTAGAGCAATCTATAAAGGTTGTTGCCTTTTTTGGGCTATTTAATATCATGTCCTTATAGGTGGCATCTACAATAACATTATTTGGCAGCATGGTGATCACGTAGTCTGAGTTTTTGGCCACCTCGTTGACTCCGGAGTGGAGTATGGCTCCCTTGGCTTGTAAGTCTTTGCAGGCTTTTTTGTCTATATCAAATACATTAAGATTATGCCCCTTTTTGAGTAGATTTCTGGCCATGGGGTTGCCCATATGGCCTAGGCCAATAAAGCCAATTTGGGACATTTTTCGCAAAGGAATTTGTGACCAGAAATGGAGAACACTAGGCGATAATAGTCGGCGAGACATATGGCAGGAGCTCGTGTTAGCTTATATGAATGAAAGAAATAATAATTAGTAAAAATATTACATTATATTTGAATGTTCTTTTTTCTAAGGTGATATTTTTTTATTATTAGAACAAAGCTAAAAAAGTTGTTTGTTATTTATTTTTATTTTTTTGAAGAAACAATTAGCGTTGTGATAATTAAAATCAGGAACTCACCAATTAGCTATTTTATTTCATCAGATTGATCTATTTTCGATTAAAATTACTTTGCTGTAAGGTATAAGCTGTAAATTATTTATATATTTAGTTTTTAAGATTTTTTAAGGGGTTTTTCTCAGTTATTTATATAAGTTTTAAGCATTTAAATATTTCAAAACAAATCCATTAATACCAGTAGCTCATACTAATATTTTTAAGGCTCTTTGGAATAAATTCAGTGGCACTTACGACTTCAAAACTCAATTCTTACTGAGTATTATTAATTCCTATTATAAATATGCTCTCTGCTCTTTTCAGCACAGGCAATGCCTTTTAAACTCCAAGCTTTAATGCTACGCATTTGAATTAAATTTGCCAGCAGTCCCCGCCAAACTGTGAGCTTTTACCACGCCATTATTTCCATTATCATTTCTATATTCCCATACATATTGCTCCTCTAAAAATTCTCTGTTTACCTGGCGAGATGAGAGCTTAATGCTCCTATCGCCATGCGGAATCAAGTGCCACGAGTCCCGTCGAGATAAGCCCTAATCTTTAATTATTCGCTGGGGTCTCTCGAGAGCGGCCATAAAGCAAATCCCCATCTGGTTGCGGTTATCAGCTGGCCGACGGGGTTTCTCAGACGTCTGATGTTCGCCAGACCAGCCCACCGGTTACGCAATAGAATGGAACTTTTTCACTCAACCATCGACAATCGAATACGTCTTTAATTTACGCAAAATACACGCAGAAAATATACGGGTAAGTATATAATAATAAATGCAGGACTGGTGGGGGGATCAGCCTTAGCTTAGGGGACTAACTCTAGACGCTGAACTTCTCCTTCTTCATCAGGTCGTACACCACGGAGAAGTCCTTGTTGCCCAGACCCTTCTCGCACAGCGACGTGTACACCTTGTGGGCCAGGGATCCCAGCGGGATCGGAGAGTTGGAGGAGTTGGCCACGCCGGAGGCCAGGCCCAGATCCTTGGTGATCAGGGCGGTGGAGAAGCCGCCGGCATACTCCCGGTTGGCAGGGGCAGTGGGGCAGATGCCGGGCACCGGGTTGTAGATCTCGGAGGCCCAGCAGCGGCCGGTGGAGGAGTTGATGATCTCGGCAAAGACGGAGGCATCGAGTCCCTGCCGCACGGCCAGATTCATGGCCTCCGACACACCGATCATGGAGATGGCCAGCATCATGTTGTTGCACAGCTTGGCCGCCTGTCCCATGCCATAGACGCCGCAATGAGTGATCCTCTTGCCCATGCACTCCAGGACACCCTTCACCGCATTATACTCCGCCTCGGTGCCGCCCACCATGAAGGTGAGGGTGGCCTGCTCGGCTCCGGGAACGCCTCCGGAGACGGGGGCATCGATGAACCTGGCTCCCTTGCTGCTGATCTTCTTCTGCAGCGACTTGACCAGCTCCGGCGAGATCGTGGAGGAGTCAATGAAGATGGTGTTCTTGTTGACGCCATCGGCAGTCATCTCGTCGTAGGAGGCATCCACAATGGCATTGTTCGGCAGCATGGTGATCACAAAGTCGGAGTTCTTGGCCAGCTCCGAGGTCTTGGAGTAGACGGTGGCTCCCTTGGCGGCCAGTCCGTCGCAGGCGGGCTTGGAGATGTCGAAGACGTGGAGCTTGTGGCCGGCCTTGATCAGGTTGCTGGCCATGTTGGCGCCCATGTTGCCCAGGCCCACGAATCCGATATTCTTGCCGCTGCCGCCCTGCGAGGACATGGCCCGGACCATCGTCTGGCTCCAGGCACTCAGCATCGCGGGGGACATCACACGCAGAGACATTGCTGGGGGGAAAAATATTTATTTAGTTATGTAATCGGCGAGGAGAACTTCGAGTATCTCACACCACCCACCTGTGGATCTAGAGAAACTATCTTGGGAAGGAGGCTAAAAAACTGCGAACGTTCTACGCGATCGGACGGCTGCCAGAAGCACACTGCTCCAAGGCGCTGGCGAGTCACGTAATTTCACTTAATTCCAGTTGGATACCTAGGGTTGTCGAGTGTATTCGAAGGGGGGAATTTAATGGGCGGGGAAAATATTCCAGAATTTTGTAGTTAGAGCAAAATCTTGTGTAAAAATACAGAAAAGGTGAAGGTATTATTATTCTTAAAAATTATTATTTAAAAATTTTGGTAAAACCGGACACTTATTTTTAAGAAAGTTTTTGTAGCTGTAATATATAAAAATATTATATTTTAAGATCCTATATGTCATCCTAAAATTTTTAAAATTAAATGGCATTTTTTTCGTGATCACTGATTATATATTTCTCTATAATTCGAATTTTTTGTTTTAGAGTTTTTTTATTTTAATTCTACGAATCTCTACTAACTTTAAATGCATACAAAATAAATTAATTAATTTTAGTTTTAACAAAAAAACCTAAAATACCTAAATATATTCATTACTTTATAATATTTTATAAAAACCAACTGATCTGCAAATATTTTCCTCCACTTTCAAAGGCCTGACAACTCTACCAGCTCCAAAACAAGTTCTCTGAAGCACTTTATCCTCTCTCATTCTCTCTTCCCATCTTCCATATGTTTAGTTCTAGTTTATACATATGTACATATGTACATATATACTGTTTCTATATATATGTATACGTATGTATATAATTCCAGCCGGCACAAAAAGCTTTTCCTGCTCCCCTCATTCCTGTGCTGTCGCTTGATTTATGTTCTAATTGAGCCGACACGTGCCGTTGTTTTTATTATCAGCAAAAATCAACCAAAAACTTTCGATTTCATTTACTTTCCTTGACCTTCAACGTTTCGAGGGGCTGGCTCGTGTGTGCATGAGCTGCGATTGTGTGTAGAAATTGAGTGTAGGGAATGGTGGGTGTGTCGTCGGCGAGTGTCGCAGTGGCTGCCAAACTGTGAGCTTTTGGCGCTTGTGGTTCCATGCCAATTAAAGTGATTATTTTGGGCAATAGAGCTTTCAACGGCTGTTCTTGAGTTAATGAAGTTTCTTTTAAATTTGAAAATAAATTTAATTAATTTTGGTAGGGTGAAGTGGCCTCAGTTCAACGCCTTTTGCCTTGGCTGTGAATGGAATGACAACTTGGGAAGCGCAATTTCAATTGCATGAAATATCGTGCATAACCAAGTTCGCACGCGCAATTTCCACATTTATGTTTGGGTTTTATACACTTTTTCAAGGGTTTTATTGGTTTTATGAGTATTTATTTTTTGGGAAAATTAAAAGGCCTGAAATTGGGGGTCTTAAATTTGAAAAATTCAAGTAACTAACTTGTAAGCGTTAAAAATGAGTATTTAAATTTATTAATTGAATTATTTTAAACAATTTTTTCGATATTTTATTTAAAGAGTATGCAGCATTATTTTTATTACAATTAAAATTGGTGTACCAATACATTTCCTATTATCAAATAATAGTTGATGTTTATTTTGTCTTCTTATTTTAGGGTATTTACTCTTCCCTCACTTGCAAATTTTCCTCTCTTTTGTTTAATGTTTTTATTTTATTTTTTGCACATTTCTTGCGTTTCGCACATTGCCAATAGTTGATCCCACAATAAACCATTTGAAGTTTCGCGATTTTATTTTTACTTGTGCTATTTTTATCACAGCTTTCCGAACTTCAATTTGGCGCGGAGATAGTTTTTGTTTTTGTTTTTATTTTGCTTTATTTTTCACCCCAAAAAAATTGTACAATGGTCATAAGGTTCGACGATGCTGCTGCCGCTGGCCAGAGTTGTTTGTTGTTTTTAATGTTTGTTGCTCGCATAAAAATCGGCATGCATGAAATTGCAACCCGAGCAGCTTGCTGCGTTTCGCAAAATCTCGGCCAATTTACGGCCCGCCTGTCGTGGCCCGATTCGGTTACGCAATCGTCGGTCTTCAAGACTTCAGGTCCGGACGGGGCTGCCTGCGTCTGCGTCAACAGCATTATGTTTTATCAAAAGAAAAACCCCAGGAGTACACTGAAAGGAAAATTAAAACTAGGATCTGCAGAAAATATTTATAAGAAATTCCAGAAAACCAAAGATTTTAAGAAATTTAACTTTCTTGAACTCTGAGCAAATGCATTTGGAAATTAAATCAAAATTCAAGCCAAAATATTTCCCAAATTCTTCTTAAAAATCTCTAAGTAATATTTAACAAAACCTAAAATTCCCTTATATATGTATATATATATATATATTTCTTTGATATCCTAATAGAAAAATTAAAGCAAAATACCAGAAACTAAAGGCTCTGGAACTCTGAGGAAATGTATTTCCAAATAAAACCAAAACACTTGTCTTAAACCATTTTAAATACTTTAAAAAAGTCTCTAAATTAATGCCTAATTACCATAAAATATATTTCTCCTATTCCCTAGCATGTAATTATTTTAAAAGACTTTTCTCTCCCTGCAGCAGCCATAAAACCGAACCCGATTTCGCCCAAGAGAACCAGTAAAGTGGTGGCATGTGTATTATAACATTATATGGCGGAGGCAGATTCGATCTCTGAGGTCTCTCAGTCGCCGCAACCACGATGATTTGATGATTTATCTGTGTCAGTCTGCAGCATCCGCCAACGGCGGTTAAGTGCATTTCAATTTCAATTTTTTGGGGAGTGGAGCGAATCGAGATCGCGACGGCGATGGTGACGACAATGGTGCGAAATGGGGGACATCGCTGGCCGCCTTACATAATCCGCGGCTGTCAATTGTCAAAGCGGTGGCCAAAAAGACCCTTATCTAACGCCATAAAGTGCAATTCAGCGAATGATTAACACGAAATGTGGAGAGCAGAGCGTCTCTTTGAAACAATTTACAAATTTTACAACCAAAAGACCAAAAAAAAGGCGCCAAAAAGAAGCCACAAGCCAAGTGAGGCATTAAAAACAACGCAAACTACTACAGAAATCACCGCAGAAACAGAAACCGAAACCATGGGCATGAAGTGGTCTCTGTGGGCTTGGTAACATGTTCATGTTCATGGCTTATGTGCGTCCGTACATCAAGTATACGCAGCGGTGTGCCAAGCTCATTAGGCAGACATTATAACATTTCTCTGTTGCTGTTGTTGCTGTTGCTATTGTTGCTGCCACTAATTTCCATGTCAAACACAGACAGACAGCGAAATTTCACTCAACATTCAACAGAGCCCATAGCGCACCCACAAAACCGAATCATAGTGCTCTTGAATGAGGTAAAATAATTCAAGTCGAGATTGAATTTTATTTACCCGCCAACATTGCATTATTAGCGCACATATGTACAGTGCGGCTCAAAAGCTTAGGGGTTTTATTTCTTTAAATTGTTAGATGCTCGCCCTGGGGATTAACCTGATTTCCAAGTGTTTATTTGTGAATGCTTACAATTAAACTTGATTTATTGGGACTCTTGCATCAATAAAGTTTGAGTTTCTTATGGTTTTTACATCAGATTTTAATTGAAATGTGTAGTAACTAGTCCATTGTTAATTTGTATTTATATATGGGCACTTAATGTTTATAGAGTTTAATTGATTAATTAAAGAAATTTTAATTATCATTTAAAAGGTTTAACATGTGTTTCAAATATAAAAAAATTACTTTAATAACCTTATAAACGATTTAATAAAGTGATATCTTATTATCTACTTTAAAAATGTGTAAAATTAGTAGTTAATCCGATATTATTTATATTTCTTTATAGTTAATAAGACGAAATAACTTTTCTTACAGCAACAATCAGCTCTATAATTTCTATATAAATTTCTCCATATTTTAGCTAATTTATAAACTTTTCTAGGTACAAATTCACCTTAAAATAAACCAAATAAATAGCAAAAAATAGCTACAACAACCACGCCACGCACTGTATCTGCTGAATAGTTGCTTGACCCCGCCCTGAACTCGTTGCACGCAATTCGATGAATGAGACAGCTTAAAAGCGACTTAAAGCTGAATGACTATATCTGCATGCCACTGCGTAGATCCGTGACTCACCGAGGAACACACATTGCAAAATTCGCCAGTGATTGCCAGTGACATCGTGAGCGACGTAGCCGGAGTCGGAGTCAGTCAAGTCAGTCTTCGATTTCGTTTCCGGCCAGCACGTAATTGAAATTACATTTGGCCAGAAATTTTTGGCAGTGAAATTACCGCGTTCGATAATCGCTCGGATTCGGATTCGGATTCGGACTTAATTACTTCCCAGTGCTACCTGGGCTGGACTTTCTTTCGCTCTCAATCAGACCTACATTAACATGCCAGCTGAAGAGCTGAAGAGACCACTCCAAAAAGGCGATATGGAAATGGAAAACTAAGAGCCCAACACGGAAAATTGAAATGCAGTCGGGGAAAAGGAAAGTGAAATTATCATCGGACGCCCCTCGCTCAATTCGATTCAATTCGTTTTCGATTTCATTCGGTTTTTGAATCGTTTCTAAGGTTCGCGCTTTTTAGTACGCCGCCGGAATAATTATTATGCATACGTCCACATATCGGCCTCACTTAGTCGGGGCTCGGGATCGCGGCCTATAGTTTTCGATCCGCCGCGCAGTGAAATTGAAAATCATTTTTGAAAGTGGTAAAATTATTCGCTGCCCCGACAAAAAGCCAAAGCACACACCACACACACATTCCACGGCGAGACCGTTTAAAGCAAATGTTTTTTGTCGTAATTTTTCATCGCGTTGTTGTTTGTGTTTTGGATGTTTTCCTTCGGGCTTTTTCCATTTTTTTTCACAATTTTTTTTTTGGTCACCGTATTACAAAATTTTAATTGCAGTCGGCAGAGTGAACTAAAAAAGAAATGCGGATTTGAGGAAAGTTGAGGGGAGCAAGTGAATGCTCTTTAAAATTATAGAAAAGGTTTTGAGAGGTAGAATCGAAGAATAAATGGTTAGAAAATTAAATTAAACCAAAAATACTGAAGTTGAAAAATTTATTTATATGTTTCTGCTTTGATATAAAGTATATTTTGTATATATTTATTGAAGCAAACTAAGAAATAGGTCGAAAAATGTAAAAAAATGACTAAACAATAAGATAATACAAATATTTAGGTAATAAATATAAACAAATTATAAAAACAAATAAAACCAGCTTCTATTTAAAGCAAATTTAATTTTAAATTAAATTTTAAAATACAGTAAGCTTAAACTTGAGCAAAAATGGTTGAAAAACTTGCATAAATTTCCTTACCTTTATTCGCAGCAATAAAATATTAATAACATAATAAATATTATAAGGAAGTGTTGAAAATGAAGGAAACTAGTAAAAACAGAAACAAAATTAGTAGACTTATATTTCCCAAACTCCTAAATGTACTAATAATAAAATAATAAAATAAGAAAAATATTACCTGCCTGAAAAATTATTCGCTGCCTATTAATATTGGTCTTTGACTAATAAAAAACTAGGAAAAGCATTTCCTAATTAAAGTGTCATTACTCCCTGCTGTGGACTTAACTTGGCTAATAATAAGAAAACATTAAATATTGGTTTTAGCCTCGTTAGACACATCGGAAGTTGGGATTAAAACAGGGAAAGACATGTAAATAATTAGCTGATTAAAGGCCCCCATTGTTCCGAAGGCCAATCCCCTGGCGTTCACACCCACTGGCCACTGGATACCCTGCTCCTTCTCTGGCGGAGATTACCAGAGATTTACTTTTCAATCTCATCAACATGAAAAGCAACAGCTCGAGCGGCAGATAAATGTTTGTCTAACCCAAATCCACACACAAGGAAGGAAACTAGCGAGGCGATACCAACAAGCACCAAGCTGCAAACTCCAAGCTCTCCGAGCCAAGCTCCAAGAGGCTCTCCTCGGGCAATCCAGTTTAGATTTCGACCATTGCATTTGGGAGCAGGAAGCGTTTTATGGCCAAAAGCGGCAAAAAGTTGTCTTACTTTTGTGAGCCAAAAAAATGGCCACGATGCGTCGACGCATCGACAAATGTCGCGCAGCACTCTCTCTCCTTCGGGACAAATCTCACCTGGCCAGTAGTTCAGGTAGATTGCATAATGCCCCGTCAATCTGCGCGTTGCATCAGCTCAGTCTCTCTGGAGGCTCCTTTAGCTTATCTTTAGGCCAAGATTCTACAGGTAATTAAGCCGAAATTATGCCAGTAACAGCAGTCAATTAAGAGTTGATCTATCTGAGGCTCGGTGGGAACTCTTTTTCGGAGATTGACTTGAATTTTATGCAAATCTCGTTACTCTTTTCCGCATACGTCGCGGAAAATGGCTTTGGCCTGGGAAAAACCATTCATAAAACGGGGTCTGAAGGTCGCTCGGTCGGCATTTGCCATTTGCCTGGCCTAGGGTTTGTGATCTCCGAGACACCTGTGAAAAGGTCAACGCTAATTACACTCAACCGTTGCAATTTCAATTGATTTCGATTGATTCTCGGCCTGCCCGGCAGGTGAAAGTGCTTTGTTCTCGAGGAAATACCACTCGGCGGAAGCCCCAGACAGTCACGGTTGAATGATCTCCTCCAAGAGAGACCAACCTCCCCATCACATAACTCAGGCCAAGAGCTAGAGGTGGAAACCTTCCTCGTACGTCATCGCTCCGCACATAACTCACGCCCACCTGGGCTGCTCAGAGGCTGCTCAGGTGAGGCGTTATGACAACTTGACTGATTGGATTTGCGGTGAGGCAGAGCTACCTGCCGATGCTGTCAATGCACTCACATTCGCTGCAAAATTGAAAAGAAAATCGCAACAAGGCGCCTCCTGTGTTTGGGTTACCCAACGCATAATGGATAATGGCGACGCTGAACGATATGCTAATTAACTCAATTTCCACGATCCATAAACGTCTCACTTGGACAATTGTCTTGGCCTGGCGGAAATCCACCAGCGCCGGCGGCGGCGGCTATGAGAATATTTTAATTGCCCAGCCAAAAGAAGCTGAAAATAAAAGGTCTTTTCCTAAGGCCAATTCTTGCAGACTGTTAAATATTTGCCAATGTCTGGGACTTACAGTGAAAAAATATATTTAAGCTGCTTAGAAATATAAAAATAATAGAGATTACTTATGTAGTTTGCAATCAAAACTACACTAATGATAAAATATGGGATTAAATATATTTTTAATATTTATTTCGGCAATATTAAGCCTTTAATTACCTAATTCTATCTTTCTTTTTAGCTCTTAATTACTACTAAAGAAATTTCTTGCTCAATTAGACCTCAGAGCTACACTAATGATAAAACATAGTATTAAATATATTTTAAAAATTTATTCCTGCAATATTAAGCCTCAAATTTACCCAATTCTTTCTCTCTTTTTAACTCTTATTTTAATATGTGAATAAATATACACTAAATATTTTTTTCTTTAATATTAAGCCTCAAATTTACCCAATTCTTTCTTTCTTTTCAACTCTCAGTTAAAACTAAATATTAAGCTTTAAGGTGGCCTAATTTTCGCAAGTTTCAGCTAATTAGCTCACCTAACTAAACCCCATACTTAAAACCTTATCACACGTATTATGGCACTCTTTCTTAATTACAGCTTTCAATAAGTTGCACTAATTGGTAACAAAAGAAAAACCCGCTAAAGGTCAGTCGAAAAAATGGATTCTACGCATTTTAAATGATAAATAAAAACCAAAAAAGAGTAGGAAACGCACGAGAAAAAATCCATAACAAACAATTCAATTAAAGCCATAATGGTATTTGTGTAATAACCAAACAAATCCAACGACCTTGGGGCCCGAAAAAAGCCAATTAAAAGCCAGAGCCACATGGCAATGAGTCAGAATTATGTGTGCTATTGGATACTATATGTGTCTGATAGATATTATATATATCCAAGCAAAGGGGTGCCACCCCGCACATTAAATATTTTCCCAGCGGCAAAAAACGAGTCCCCAGCGGATTGCAAAACTGGAACGACATCGGTGCAGCGCTAATGCTAAAACATGTTAGCATTTATGGCCAACTTGATTTGCATTTAGTGCATTCTTGGGGACACTTTCAGGGGGGCTCGGACTTGCTCTCCCTCTCCTCAGCCTGTTAATTTCAATTATAAGCCACAAATCAGTGGAGGATCTACCAACGATTGCCTGTCTTGGCCAAGTCTTTTGTGTTAACCCGAAAAAGCCACAGCTTCGACGTCGACTGCGACAGCAACTGCGCTGCTTAAGCTAACTGCGAAGCTGACTTCGACTTCGGCGGCGACTTCGACTTCAACGCTCTTGGCTAGAAACCCGCGAGCGAGCGGCGGCTCACTCTTACTTACTTTGGGCCGCGACGCTTTTCATTTCTTCAGTCTGTTAACGGCACGCCAACGATGCAGACGCGGCTAAAAACCAGCTCTCCTGGTAACTGTTAACTCTTTTAAGCCACACACGGACTTTGGCAACGAGTATACGCACAGTGGTACCATCTCTACGTCTCCTGTTCCGCCTCCGCCTCCGTTTCAAGTGCATTTGTTTCAAGTGAAAAAATAAAATAAAAATCTAATAAATTAATTAAAACTTACGCTTGGATGGCCGCTAATTAAACACCGAAAAAATTGAATCAAGTGAAAGAGAAAGATCACAGGAAGAAGCTGCCACAGCTTCCATCTGCAGTTCCCAGCTCCAGCTCCCAGCTCCATAGGTAAGTGCCAAAAAAGGCAAAATAGAAATTTGCTTCAGTCTCCACTACAGAAACGCATGTCTTGGCAATTTTTTGCTAGTTATTTTTTCATGCTCTAATTATTTGGAAATTTCATTTTGTTTAACTCGTTAACTGGCATGCAATTTGTTTGCCCAAAGATTAGCCAGCCCGTCAGCCAGCCATCGCTCCTCTAGTTTTATGGCCAGAGACTTCCTCAATTTAAAATCGGAGATATATGTGTAAAAGGTGACCACTGAGGAAATAACTGGTCCATCCTCTCTCTCTCCATCTCCATTCTTTGAAGAAGATGTCTTGGGTTTTGTTTGTTTGCTGGCCGCTTTTCCAAACGCATCGCCTCGCCACTTCATTAACCCAATTTTCACTTGGCCCGGAGAAACTTTTTTCGGCGTTTGGACAAGAGAAAAATCTTGTTTATCGGGCCCATTTACATAGGGTCTCGCATTTCTCCTCCCTAATCTCCGATCTTAACGGAACTAATGTCAGGCACTTATTTGCTGCTGTTTTTTATTTTTTCTGTGATTTAACCAGGCATACTGCTCTTTGTTTGAGATTTTTTATTTATTTTATTCCACACACTTTGTTTTACTTATTTTTTCTCGCTTCTTTTTTTATGCGAGCGGTCAGCGTTTTCGAAATTAAATACTTTCTAATTACAATAAACGCAGCCGATGGCCGCCGCCGGCCGGCCAATGTCCACACACAGGCACATAGCCTTTGGCAGCTTTGGTCTGAAGACAGAAATCACGTAGCCGCCCCAACGGCCAATGCCAGCCAATAAAAGAAAAAAAAACTGAGAGAGAAACAAAACCTCGCGAAAGTGTCAAGAAAACATACTACTGCGTTCAGACTCACTTTTTCTTTATTGTCATGTCTTAATGTGGCGCCTGATGTGTTTATTTGCGCCATCAGGCCTCCTCCTGCTGGCCCGCAATGAAAGTGAAACGTGCGAATGGCTTTGCGTATTTGCAGAAGCTTCCATCGCTCAGCACGTGCCCTGCCAGCCATCAAGTCATCCATCCATCCATTCAACCATATTGCAATCCCTCCACCACCACAAAGTGTGTGGTCTTCGTCTTTCGCCGCTTTCAATTACTCAACCGCCAAAATGCTCAATTTGTCAAGCGTTTGAGCCAAGAGCGATTACGACTTTCTTCTTGCAAACCAAACAAAAGACTTAAGACCCAAACTTGGTCAAACAAAAGACTTAAGACACGAACTTGGTTCATTAGCTGGGCTCTTGTGTCGAGAGGAATGTCTTGCAGAACTTAATTGGGGTTTAAGGTAGCCCAGCTTGTACTTTAATTGGATGGGAAATTTAGTTATTAACACTAGCAAGTTAGTTAAGAGATTAAAACATTTAAATTTGCTTTTTGTTTTGGGTTTTAAGCTGAAAAAGAAGTCCAAATAATATATTAGCTTTATATTAGTTCTGTAAATATTAAAATTAAACAAATAAATAATTAATTTTAATTGATTTTATTTGAATAAATATTAAAATTAAAGCTAGTTAGGCCCAAAAGCTTACTCACAAAACTAAAATGGGTTTTTATTAATACATAATACCTTTTATTATGCCATAAGCCCTATGAAAAGTCTCTCTTTTCTCTCAAAAATTAACATAAGAGTCTACCTATTGAATATTTTAATTAAAACTAGGGCTTTACAATACATAATCAAACCGATTTCATTAGTCATTAGTTCACAAACCTAATTAAAGCCCAGTAGCTGTTAAAAAACATGAAGTAATAAGCAAACATTTCCTATAATTAAAATATAAAAGCTTACAAATTGTTATATATTTTAAAGCAGTCTCGAAACAAGCTGAATTGAGTAATTTATTTATATATTTCTGCCTTTAATAATTCCATTTGTCACCAAAGCTCAGCGGTCTTTCGACAGCACCTGTGACACGCACTGAATTCTTAACGTGAATAATTACTATGCAATATTCCAGGCAATATTCATGCAATATCAGATCTAAATCGCATTTAAGCCGCCAGGCAACAACAAAATCAATTCAAATGGGGCATTTATAGCTGGTTCGCTGTATCCAAAATCGTGAGTTGCAGTTGCATGTAAGACCCCCTTGAAAACCCACACGGTTGATTAGTCAGCACCCGGGTGCTAGCTGCTAGCTGCTAGCACTTGGCAGAGGCTTTTTGCCCCGTTTTGTCTCTGTCTCAGAGTCTGAGACTCAGACTCGGTGTTTTTCTTCTAGACCCCGACAAGTTGAAGTGTCTTGGCCTACTGCATTTTTTCTCACACTCTTGTCTTGGTCACGGATGTGGATGTGGATTGATTGCTAATGTTCATCTGGGCATATATCTGCCAGCCAGCCAGGTAGGCAGGCAGGCGGGCCGCCAGGCTGTTCGGTTGGTTCAGTTTATGTGGATACCCTCGACGCGTTGCACAAGTCTTGGGGGCCGAGAATGAGCTCCACTTGAGACATGGCTTAGGTGCAGGGAGAGAAAATCTGGGGAAGCCTTAAATTAATATTAAATTAGAGATGTGTGATGGAAATTATATTTTTTTGGCATTGCATAAGTCGAACCGATGGTTAAAAATAACTTTAAGCAACAAATAACCTTTTTTAATTGCTAAGAAAAATATGTTTTTAGTCGGATAAAATAATTTTAATATTTTCTAGAGCTTTGGAATATGTAACTGAAACCTAAACACCCTAATCAAAGACTTCTTAGTCAAAAGATAATTAAGGATATGTTTTTGTGAATAAAGAATATTTATATATACTATTTTTTGAATAAATTATATAATAATTATATTAAAAACCGTTTTGAATATTCAACTATTATTTAACGGAACTCTTGTACGATTTTTATTAAATAATTTTATTGGATACTATTCAAAGACTTCTTAGTCAATAGATTATTACGGATATATTTTTGTGAATAAAGAATGTTTGTAAATACATTTTTTTAAATAAATAATATAATAATAATATTTAAATATTATTTTATGGAGCCCTTGTAAGATTTTTTATTAAATAATTTTATTGGAAAGCTTGAGTGATGAACCTCAATCCTCATATAGACGTTAATGCCTGATAAATTATAAGTTTTGAGGAATGAGTTTTTATTCTGTGTTAATATATAATATTTAAAGCATATTTGTGATCTAAAAATTCAGAGTTACTACAAAAATATGTAACTTTAAAGCCTTGCAACAAAAACCTGCACAAAAAGCAATAGTTATATCCGTAACTTAGATATTTATTTTAATTAATTATTTTAAATAATTAAATTAGATAATTATTTTAAATATAGAGATATGTTGAATGATTTCCTTCAAATCCCCTTAAATTCATATCAAAATACTTCTCTTTGCTCTTCTCTTAACCAAATTCCCAACTCTTTTCCCCAGTGTACTCATTTTCAGAGCCACTCTTGCTTTCTTCAGCTGCTCCAGTTGGCTGCTGCTTTGTTTTGTCACCGGCTGCTTTATGGTTTTTCATATATACACAAGTACTATATATACACTTATATTAAGTGCATAGTACGGAGTGGAGGCTTAAGTACTACCAGTGCCTCTGTTGCAATTGTCACATTGTTTTGGGCCAGTTATCGGTCTGCCTTTTTCCAACCCAAGTTTGGCAAGAAAAAACAGAGAGAAAGACAGAAAGAGTTTTGTAATTAGCTGAGCTTCGAAGCCGCATCATTATTCGATTTGCGATGAGCGGCGAGTGATAAGCGTTTAAGACAATTTAACTGTGAATTCCGTTCGTCAAACGGCGTCGAGGCATCCGGTTTACGAGGTTGCGTAACCCCAACAGCCCCCGCATGCCAAATTCGGAAGAAAACAATAAAAGGCAAATGTTCGACAGAGAGAAATACTTTCGCTTTCAAATGCTCGAGCATAAATTCTTGGGATTACGCAAGCGCCCAAGGCCCCCTCGAGGCATGTTTTGGTTTGGTGAGCAGGTGGTGCCTCCGCCGTCTTCGATGCCTCTTAGCCACTTACCTCATTTGGAAAGAAAGCAGCGAGCAGCGAGCAGCGAGAAATGAAAGTTGCGTGAAATTTACATTTCGTTTAATAATTTCAAACATTTCTTCGGGGTCCGCGGGGCATAAAATTTGAGGAATTAGCTTATTTTCCATGTCTGTCTTTAGCTTCTGCTAAACTCTTTTTTCCGGCAGGCCCAGAAGCACGCCCCCTCTTCGTCTGGAGGCCACTCGAAGTGCATTTCATTGTCGCTTTCGTTTCGTATTTTTTTCCATTTATTTTACCTCGTCTCGAGTTCATTGGCTTTGCATAATTTATGCGTTTTCAGCCCAGCCAGTCATCAATCTCGGGTATTTGTCGTTAGCCCGAGACTCCAGCTAATTGGCCGTAACTGTAACTGGTAACTGGTAAGAAAAGACAAATGATTTCGGCACTCAATATTTAATGTGCGAATTGTGCAAGTATTTGGGAAACTATACCGAGTGAGTGGTGACTCAGCTGGGTCACGCACATTCCTTGGCCAGCTTTTTGCTCTAATAACTGCAAGTATGTATCTGACGGATACGTAGGCGTTGCCCAAAAAAAATAAACCCAACCTGAGAGGTGTGTGTGTGACCAGCTAAGCGTGGCCGTTGCAGCCTCCAGATGCAATTAAAGCTACTGAAAAAAATTGAGAAAAAAACTAGAGCTCTAGAAACCAAGATCTGTTGCCACATCTGGTGTCTCAAGGGGTATCTTGCAGCCCTATTTTAATTACGCGCCAAGTAATGCCTCTTTGTTTGACTTTATTTTTTCTTATTTTTTGCAGTTACCTCAACGATCTGTGTCTGGCTGCCGCTGTTTATGGTAAGTGACCTTGCCTCTCGTAGTGGGTGTGGTATTACTCACAACTGGGTGCGGACACCAGTAATCCAATTAAATCACTCGCCAAGTGATCAGCAAAGCGATGAAACAATGTCAATGCCAGTGTAATCCCTGGACATAATCCCTTCATGGCTCATAGCCTGGTAAGCGGCTTTCCTGCGGCTTTTGGCTTACATCCGGCTCTGTGGCTGACCGGCCATAAATCCCAGTCCCAATCCCAGAGATACACGCCCCCGACAGCAAGGAAAGTCCGGCTGTAAAATGAAAGGGAAATTGCCAGTTACCTGGAGGGAGGCTCCTCACCTGTCTCACCTGTCTTTTGCCTTTTTTCCGAGGGCATTGTCACATTTCACTTTCAATGATCGGCGGGGATTTCAAGTGCAGTCTCGGTCTCCGTCTCCAGCGAGGTGTGACAATGGGCTGGCTCTCTGTTTGCTTTGTTGGCTCTTTGAATTTTCGTTGATAACTGGTTTTTTTTTTTTTGTTGGTCCGAAATATTGACCGCAAGTGAGTCTAATTTCTATTATTTTCCTCCCTCCACTTTCTTCTTTCACTGTGCCAGACACACACTTACACACAGTGCTCTCCCGTTTAAATGCACCGCTGCAAGTTCCGTTTTTCGAAGCTGTTACGATATATATTTCGCATATTTTTTAAGCGATTTTGTTCAGTGATTTTTGCAGATTTTTTTTGCTTTCGTTTAACCCATTTAATGCGGCATCCGTTGGTACTCGCACATACTCTCCTGCACATGTGTGTGCCTGGCGATTAATTCAGTGGAAAAGTGAAAACGAAAGTGCTCGAGGAGATCGCACAGATCGCGCAGATCGGCGACTGCTGCAGTGGCCAGTGTGGTCAGGTTTTGGTCAGGTTTTATTTTTATTTTTTCGGCTTCACTTTCGTTTTCATGGATTCGTATAAATAAAGCGAATCTTCTGGCTTGGATTGGATTGGCCATAATTTGTGATTACGCTGGTTACTGATGATGATGCAATTAGCATCCATCGAAGTCATATGCAAAATGTGCAATGAGGAAATCGAGGCAGACTGTCGCCGCGATTCATTGATTGTGGTTCATGGATCATGGCTCTGGCCAATGGGGCTTGCATTTCGCCTTAAGTATTGCAATTTCTCGCATTTGGCCAAATGAAAACAAGCGCACAATTATGGCCACTTGGCCTGCCACGGCAGTTATGGCCGACCGATTGCCGACCAGTTGCACTTACAGTTACACTTGCCACACCAGATGCAGATACAGATACAGGTACAGCTGCAGATACAGCTAGCCAAGCCAAAGCCAAAGCCAGACCCGGCAATTACCTTTTGATTCACGGGGAGATACCTTTCACTTGCCCCCAGTGACTCGACTCGTCGGCGGCTGTTGGTCGTGAAAAATGCAAATCCCGGCCAGAATCCAAAGAGCTAACGCCCAGCGACCTTGGCTTCCCGGTACAGTCTCTGAAATGAGCAAAGATCTCATTGGAAATTCATCGGAATTAGCATTTTGGCTTTGTGGAATTATAATTGTAATTACAGGCCACAATTAGTTACCGGTTCTGGGTGGTTCCAGCTACAAAGTTTCTGTCGTTCTGGTGACCTTTCACTGGGGCCTTTCGGAGCATTATTTTTTGGGCTCTGTTGGCATTGTGAAATTCCTTTAATTGTGGCTTGAAGTAAGCCCAAAATATTTGCTCTTAAAGTAAAGTAACTCATTACAAATTGGCTAAGATAAATATTATTATAACAATGGGTAACCTCTGGCAGTTTTTGGTTCGGGAACTTGGCATTTAAGAATGTCAAACTTTGCGTGTTCGAATTCATTAATTTACTTCGAGTTTAAGCTTAGTTTAGTTTGATTTAAATTAAAAACTAGTTTGTTATTTTAAAGTTTATTAAACGTAACTAAGTTTAAGAAACAATAAGCGAAAAATGTAGACCTTCTTTATTTTAAAAACTGTTTAAAAGTTTAATAAAAGAGCTTAACTCAGTAAATATTTTAAAAAATATCAGGGATGCCCCTTTCGGTACCTTTGAGGTCTTTAGCCGGCTAGCTTGCTCTTACTCTCTTAGTCTCTTTGTAAAGTCTATTTAATAGTTCAATAAAAGAGATTACCTCTGAAAATAATTTAAAGTAGATCAGGGATGCCCTTTGCTGGCACCTTTGGGCTCTTGAGCTTCTAAGCTTTCTCTTTAAGTCTGGCTCCTACTCTTTTCTTACTCTCTTTGTCTCTCTTTAATTCATTTACTCTCTTATAAAGACTATTTAATAGTTTAATAGAAGAGTTTAACTCTGAAAATGATTTATAGTAGATCAGAGATGCCCCTTCCGGTACCTTTGAGCTCTTAAGCTTGCTTGCTTGCTCTGGGATCTGGGATTCTACTCTTTTCTTCCTCTCTTAGATTCTCTTTTACTTCCTTACTTTTTTATAAAAACTATTTAATAATTTAAATAATAATAATAATAGTAAATAATTTAAAATAGATCAGGGATGCCCCTTGCTGGCACCTTTGGGCTCTTGAGCTTCTAAGCTTGCTCTTTGAGCCAGGTTTCTTCTCCTTTCTAACTCTCTTAGCCTATCTTTAACTCATTTACTCTTTTATAAAAACTCTTTAATAGTTTAAATAATAATAATAATAGTAAATGACATCAAGTAGATCAGGGATGCCCAATCTGTGAGCTCTGCAGTTTCTATGCTTGCTCGGCGATATAGATTTCCTCTCTTTTCTTACTCTCCTAGCCTCTCTTAGCCTCTCTTTTACTCTCTTACCCTTTTTTACTCTCTTTAACTCCAGTAATAACTCATCCTTGCTTAGCTCCTCCTATACCCTTAATTAATCCCTTCTCTTCCCCCTTTCCAGGCAATTAAGCTATGAAGCGAGGCATGCAACTCACCGCCGCCTGGCTGTGCTTACTGGCCACGGCCAGCTTGGCCCAGAACCAGGAGTCATCCGCCAAGTGGTCGCGCCAATTAGAGAGCGTGGGCTCTCCCTCCTCCGATTCCCTGGACTCCCTGGACTGGGTGCCCTTGGCCCAACCCCTAGACGGCAGCAAGGATCGCACCGGCAACGGGCGCGTGCTGACCTACTCACAGACCTTTCCGCCCAGCGCTCGCTTCGGGGATCTGACCAAGACGGGCGGCTCCCAGTTCGACTACCCGTTCCAGTTCCAGCGGTATCCGAATGGAGGCAGTCAGGCCCTGCCGCTGCGCCAGGGACCACCGCCACCGCCATCGAACTTAAAGGGCAGCGGAGCGGGTCAGGAGCCCACGTCGCAGTCCTTCTTCAAGTTCGAGATGCCCTTCAGCGGCCACAACAACCACGACGGACAGGCTCAGGCGCCGCCCACTCTGCAGACGGGCTACCAGATCCAGCACACTTTTGGGGCAGGAGCCGGAGGACTTCAGGCTCCTTCATCCTTGTTTAGTCCTCCTTCCCTCTTTGGACAGCAGCAGGCACAGCCCTTTGGGGCGGACTTCCATCATTCGCTGGGATCGCAGAAGCCCCTGGCTCAGGCTCTGAACAAGCCGCTGCATCAGCAGAACTATGTCCAGGACATACTGCCTCCTAAGTCCCTGGGCAAGCCCCTGCCCACACAGCCTTCCTTGCAGAGTGTGACGCCCCAGGTCTTTCCTGTCAATCCCGAACCCGACACTCTCTTTGGCCTGAACAAGGCAGCTCCTTCGTCAAGTCCTTCTTCTAGTAGGGATCAGGATGTGCAGCTCCTCTATGTACCTTACGATACCCTCTACAACCAGCAGCGCCAGCAATCGGGTTCCGGCTCCAACTTTGAGGTGAACAAGTTCAATGTGAATCCCGGCCTGCCTGCGGTCAATCCCTACCAGATCAACCAGTTCTACACGCAGGATCCCAGCGTGGGCAGTGACTTCTTCAGCTCGGGCACCACTACGAGACCCAGTACCACCACCAGTCAGCCGCAGAGCATCTTCCAGAGCTTTGGACTCCCTCAACCCCAGCCCCAGCTGCAGGCGCAGACGCAGACGCAGTTCACCACGGCCAAGCCCAAGCCCAAGGCTCATCAGCCTCCTTTGGCCATGTTCCTGCTCCGCTCCAGCTCCCGGCCCTCGCAATCGGATGTGGTTACGGCTCTGAGGAATGCCCACAGCATCTCCGTGATTGACTCGCCCACCAAGCAGACGCCGGAGATCTTTGTGGGTCCGGCAGGCATGCCCATACCCGATGGCTATGTCAAGTTCGATCTGCCCTACCTGTCGCAGCTCTCCCAGAACCGGGATCTGAGTGATGTGTCCTTCTTTGTGGCTCCCCTGAGTTACAGGACCCCGAATGGCTTCAATAAGATCCTGCTGCCAGAGCCCCATGTGGGTTCCATTGTGGTTAATCGGGCCAAGGATGTCCAGGGTACGAGTCAGCAATTGTCACCTCCTGCACAGCGCCCCCAGCGTCCCTATGCCACGGTGAGCAGCACCCGCAATCCCTTCGAGAGCTCCACCACCACCACCACCCAGCAGTCGCAGCCAGGCCAGGTTCCCGGACGCGGCAACAAGTTCAGCTACTACTACGTCCAGGATGGCATCCAGGAGGTGGCATCCCCCAAGGTGCCCGCCAAGCAGGAGCGGCACAAGAAGAAGCGGCCCCAGAATGTCCAGGTGGAGCAGCCCCTGTACCGTCCCTCGCCCACCAAGGCCCAGAGCCTGAATCCCTTCGATAATCTCAACCAGATCGGCGGCGATGACTTCTTCAAGACGCTGGGCACCAAACCCACCACTACTTCGACTTCCAGTACCTCCACATCCACCACCACTTCCACTACTTCCACGACGGCGGCTCCTCAGTCCCTGTTCACATACAGCACTCGTCCCCAGGTGGAGTTCCCCGGCTCCAGTGGCCAGCTGTATCCCCAGTATGTCCAAGAACCCCTGCAGGAGCAACTCCCGCGGCTGACCACGCGTCCTCCCACTGCCTCCACAGCTGAAGAAGAACAGCGCATGAAGACCTACTTCCGGCAGCAGGATGCCTTCCGCCAGCGTCCCCACACCACGAATCCTCCCTTCGAGTACACGCCCAGCTCCCTGGACTACGAGGTGCCCCTGCCCACCACAACGACGCAGAGGATCAAGACCAAGCAGAGGGTGAACCTGTACACTCCCTCAGCTGTGCCGGTGACCACCTCGGATGTGGGCTACAACAATGTGGAGCAGCAGGCTCCTCTGAACCATCGTCCCAGCTACAGTCAGGCGCAGAACGAGATTCTGGACAACAGCAATGTGGAGTACGACCCCAACCCATACCATGTGCCCTCGGAGCTGCCTCCTCTGACGCCAGATATTCCCGGTCTGGTTAATAATCTCCAGGAGAAGGACAAGCTGCAGCCCACCACTCCTCTAGCTGAGCCGGAACCGGAAACGCGACCCACCAGGAGACCCATCCTGCGCACCCGCAAGCCAGCCGTGACCAAGGTCACCTCCTCCGTGTCCTACTCGGAGTCCGAGTCCTCCTCGGGCAGGCAGCCCACTCACAGAATCCGAAGACCCTACAGCAGCCGGGGAACCACAGCTCCAGCTGCCTCCACAGGCAGCGGAGATGGCGGCGAGGAGTCATCAGTGACCCCCACTCGTCGTCCAACCAGCGCCAGGAACCCGCTCATCCGCAATCCCAACCGCATCCGCTACAGGCCCACCACCGATGAGCGTCAGACGCTGAAGACCAAGACCAGGAAGGGTTCTAAGAACGGAAAGGGCAGCGAGGATCAGGATCTGGACTATCAAAGGGATGTCCTCAAGCAGAACTATCCGGTGTTCAAGGCCTCCTCCAGGCGCCCCACCAGCCCCACGGCCATACCCAGCTCCTATGATGTCCAGGGAACCACCGAGGGACCCGCCTCCGAGTCCCAGCAGGTCTACACGGTCACCCCGAGCAACAGCATCGATGGGAATGGTAATGGCAACGAGCAGAGTGGCTTCCCTGTCAACCTGCTGGAGCCCATGCAGATAGCCCAGCACTACCAGGAGTTCTCTAAAGATAACTACGGACCCGGGTACTTCCCCAACCAGGAGGATCTCAGTCCCACGGAGGCCATAGTGAGGAATGAAGTGAGTCCCATCTATACGACTTTGGCCACCACAACGCCCTCCACGACGACCACGAGTACCACGACGACCACAGAGGCGCCGCCGGCCACAACCACCAGGAGATCGCCTTTTGTGAGGAGGAACTATCCTAGGCTGAGGACTACGACGACCACGGAGACGCCAGTGACCAGCACAACGCCCTCGGAGGAGAGGCCATCTGTAAGGGATTAGAAGGGTTTCTTATTATATCCTTGCAGAGGGTATTATAATTTTGCCATGATATTTGCAACGCAGTGAAGGAGGCACCTCCGACCCCATAAAGTATATATATTCTTGATCAGCATCACCAGCCGAGTCGATCTAGCCATGTCCTTCTGTCTGTCTGTCCGTCTGTCGGTTTCTACGTGATCTAGTCTCTCACTTTTTGAGCTATCGAGCTGTAATTTTCAGCATAGTCTTATTTCTTAAGCACGCAGTATATATGTCGGAACGGCCGAAATCGGACTACTATATCCTATAGCTGCCATAGGAATGATGGCGAAATTAATGTAAACAAAAGTGTAACTTCTCTGTTTTTAAACGTATTTCTATTAATTTTGAGATATAGCAATTTTTTATGGTTCTTAAATTACGGTTTTCATTTTTTTAAAAACAATAGGACAATTATATTATAAAGCTGCTATATGAAAATGAAAAATTCTACATGTAAAATATAAAATTTACAAAATTCGATATTTTTTCAACATTACTAAAATGGTTCGATTTTCAATGATCCAATTGCAGACTAAACTTCCAGTCTAGTTTAGTTTACTGTTTCTATATCCAAGGGTATACCAACTTCGGTTTACCGAAGTTAACTTTCTTTCTCGTTGGGACAATATTATTTATGGAATATTATACTTTATAACAGATCCGCTCTCGTCTGCCTCCTCGTCGCGTGGTCAAGGTGCGTCAGCGCCAGCGTCGTCCTGGACATCCAGCTTCCTCCTCTACAGTGGCGCCTGAGGAGGAATCCGAGCCCGTGACCCAAAGAACAAATCTTCGCAAGCATAGTCGCTACAATAATCCAGAGGCTAAGGACAAGGAGGTAGCTTTATTTTGGATCTAAAATTAAAAATAAATATATAACTAAACCCTTTCTCTTTAGACTCCCAGTCCCACTCCCCTCACCCAGCGACGTCGCTATAAGCAACCCTTCCAGCTGGAGGGTCAGGAGTCCCAGTGGTCACCCTCCTCGGAGACAGCCAACAGTAACTCCAACTCCAACTCGAACAGCTTCAAGCCCCTGAATCCCAAGTACAAAACCGAGACGCACAACTTCGAGAGTGAGCCTGAAATAGTGACAATGGGACCCACGGAGCAGCCGGAGACCTACGAGTTTAATGTGGCTGCGGATCTGGGAGGATCAGGGGGTCAAAGAACCACCATCAAGGCGCCCAATCTCAAGTGAGGATTAAGGACTCCAACCTTTATCCATTAAAATACTAAACTCTTTCCTTACAGACCCGAGAAATCCTTTGCCGAACTTCTAGAAGAGGTAATGGGCAAGGCCCCAGAGGATCAGACTACCGAATCCCCCAGCAGCACCCTAAGCCGCCTCAGTCGCCGTGGCAAGTGGAAGAAGAACCGTGTCTCCTCCGATAACTCGGAGAACTTTGAGACCGCCGAGTCCCAGAACCTGGGTCCCCAGCTCCTCAATGCGCTCCAGGCAGCCAGCGACAAGGAGGAGCAGCCCAAGACCACCACACCCCTCACACCTGCAGTCACCGAGGCCCAGACGGAAGTCCAGGCTGTCACAACCACAGTGGCCTCGCCCACCACGCCCGAGGAGTACGAGGTGACCACCGCCCGCCCTGTGGAGGAGACCACCATAACCTCCACGCTGCCAGTGAGCGAGGAGAGTGCCACGCGTCGCATGGACACCGCTGCGGATGTGGACGACCTGGAGTCGCAGCCCAGCATCTTCTCCGAGGTGAAGAAGCAGCTGCACGACCTCTTTGCCATCGAGGAGAGCGAGGATGAGGCGGTGACCGCCGCCCTGGCAGCGGTGGGCAAGCGTCGCCAGGAGTACACGAGCATCCGGCGGACCAGCCCCGCCACGCCCTCAGAGAAAACCACTCTGGCGCCGGCGAATGAGGAGGAGGAGGCAGCCACCACCACGGAAGCCAGCAAAAAGGATAGCTTCCACAAGGATCTGATGGAGCATGTGGTGTATGCCACCTCCACGTCGACCAAAGTCACCTCCGAGACGGAGATCTGCTACCGCGGACGCTGCATTCGCTCCGAGGATCTGCCCGCCAACCACAAACTGCACTAAGCAAGTGCACCCTCCTCCAGCAAGGAGGAGGACGAGGCGATCCATCATGTACATAGGGGGCAGAGGGGATGCGGACAAGGAGGCAGGGCCCAGAGGCTCCCGATCCTCCCTGGCCGCATCCACTTGTAATTACCTAGCTTTAACTACAAATATGTTAAGGATAAGCCCAGATCGAGGCGCAAGGGAGGTTCCTGGATAGGAGCAGCTTAATCCTATTGAGGAACTTCCCCTACAAAGATAACCCCTCGATGATACCCACGTAGAGCAATTAGTAATAGTTTCGTAGAGTTAGCATTACGTCAGGATACCCCTTAGCCAGCATGTAAGTCTTGTACTAACGAGTAATACCAATAAAAACGAAATGAAAAATCTTATAGCCTGCTTTGTACATAAATAATATGTATATAGATATATATTCCGTATATAAGTAGACATAAATACGTATGTGTGTCATGGGTACAGCTAGGTAATACAATCAATTCCATGGAATGCGTCGCCTTCAAGGTACAAATGTTTCTCAGTTACAACCAATAGTTGGCTCATTCCTTAGGCATCTATGAGCGGGGCACGATCCTGGGCAGCTTCTTCAGGCTCACCAGCTCCCAAAGGAGAGGGTGTCCTTGTGGTTAGAGGAGAGTTCCAGGCCTGGACACTGGTCCGGCCAAAAAGCATGAACAAAAGGTTGCCTATGAAGTAGACAAAGGCCGTGAAGAAGAACACGATGCGCCATTGAGCGGGATTTGTCTGGAGAGAAATCAAGGAATTATTTAAATAATTTAATAACAAATCAAAGAATTATTTAAATAATATAATAACAAACCAAGGAATTTTTTAAATAATATAATAACAAATTAAAAGCTTGAAAACTCACCTCATCCCACACTATCAGTCCCACAATTAGCGGCGCCAGGATGCTCATAAAGTTCGCCGCACAATTCGTAATCCCCATCAAGGTGCCCGCGAAGTTCGGGGACAAATCTATATGATTCACATGGAAGCCCAGATACGTGGCCGAATTGGTGGCCACTGCCGTGGTCAGCAAACCTATAGCCAGTCGGACATTAGACTCCCCCTGGGTGATGTAACCCAGCCCAATCAAGGCCAGCATGGGCAGCCACATGCCCAGCGTGTTGAAGAACTTGCGGGAGAAACCCAAAGGAATCACCGTGCCCCTTTGCTTGAGGACATCCGACAGCCAGATGAAGACACAGGTCAGCAGGATCATGGCAAAGTAGGGCAGGGCGGACAGCGGGCCATTGCTCTTGATGTCCATGCCCAGGACGTTCTTCATGAAGGTCGGTATCTCCGTGAGCAGCGTCCAGAAGCCCCAGTTATTGGCACAGTGGCCGAGGACGAGCACCAGGAAGGGTCCCGAGGTCAGGATGCTCCACCAGGGAGTCTGCAGTCTCGGGGGCTCCTCCCGTCCTGCATCTGAAGATCTCCTTGCCTGTCCCGAGGACTCAATGTAGCGTCGCTCGCTTGGTGTGATGGAAGGATGCTGTGCCGGAGTGCTGGAACAGTAAAAGTACCACACAAAGGCCCACAAGATGCCAGCGCAGCCCGGGGCATAGAAGGTGCTGGGCCAGCCCAGCGACGAGGAACATATGTAGCCACTGACCGACAGCATGACCACGGTGCCAAACTGAGATCCCGAGTAGCAGTAGCCCACCAGCCGGCCGCGCTCCTCCGCCGGCGCCCACTTCGATAGGAACGTGTGTGTGGAGGGGAAGATGACTCCCTGGCAGAGGCCCTGGACAGCTCGCAGCACCACCACCAACTTCCAGCCCCCGTAGGCGGCACAAAAGGGCGTCAGCAGGGCCAGGCAGGAGCAGAAGAGCACGCCGTAGAAGAGCATGTACTTGGCGCCATAAATGGCGGACAGGTGGCCGCCAGGTACCTGGGTGACCACATAGCCCCAGAAGAAGCTGCTCAGCAGGTAGGACTTGGTGCTCTCATTCCAGTCGAATTCCTGGAAGGAACACGGGATAAGTAAGTAACATTCCATGCTTAAAAATAAATATATTTTGATTTTTTATAAAATTACTCTATTTTTTAGGTTTTAAGTATGAAATATCTGAATCCCATAATTGTATAAATTATAATTTCAATTTATTAATATTTTGTTACATTTTTTTTCTGGTAACAGACATTTTTATTTAGGAAAACTCTAATTAAAACTCAATTTAAACTCAAATTAAAGTTATCTTCTATAGATTTTATAAACCTTTGTAGGTCTTATAATTTCCCCAACCTTTTAAATAAATAAAACCTTCAATAAAAATGATTTGAATATATCAGTGAATCATTGGAACCTTATCATTACAACTCTCCAATTTCCTAGAATGTAAAAAACAAACCTAGAGATTGGAGAACAACTGAAACACAATATTGAATCATGCAAGGAAAACAACTGAAACACAATATTGAATCATGCAATGAAAATGATTCCAATGATTGAATCATTAAGCTTTAATGATTAAAGTGATTCAAATTACACAATTGTAATATAAATTGATATGAGGTTGATTTAAAAATTATGACTGTTGTCTAAAGTGGTGTGAAATCAAGTTGAAATCATTCTCAGAAACACCCTTTATCAATTATTATAAAAAAGAAATATTTCTGGGTTTCAAAATAAAGTTAACTGTACGATAAATACACTAAATAAAATCAGAATTATTTCCAGGATTCCCTTATTTAATTTCCCAAAAAAATGAAAATACAAAAAAAAAATTAAAAAAAAATAAAAAACTCTTTAGTTAACTTACCGGAAAATCCGGATTAGTGGCATTTCGATCCGTCATAGCCACAATGGCCACGGAGAGATTCACCCGCAGGGAGTAGGCCACCGCCAGGCCGAAGAACACCAGGATGCACTGCAGATGACGTACCCCGAACCGAGGCCCTGCAAATGCGCAATTTACCACGTATTTACATATGCAAATAGACCTAAACAAAGGCCACAAGGTCGCCGGACTCACCCGTGTTCCCGATCTGCTGATAGCCATTGCGACTGCAGCAGGAGAGGCAGCCGAGCACCATGTCGCGGGTGCGGATGCAGTGGCAGGTGCAGTCTTAACCACGTAGCCAACTTGGATGCTGCGCTGGATGAGCTGGAAGTGTGGGGGCGGGCGGATTTAGGGAGGAAGGCCGTCCGACGAGCGTCCAAACAATAATAACAGCTGACTGACACAAATATTTGCCACAGCTGCGGCCACGCACACAGATAACCAACTATCGAAACTAACGCTCTAACAAGTGTGACGATAGTTCAAGCGAAAGGGTCACACTGGGAGGAAGGTGAGAGGGCAAATAACATTTTGAAATATGGGTCACTGTCTTGAATTTAATTTATAAATTTAGTTTAAACTCCGAACTATTTCCCAAATAAGTTGAATTAATTTAAAAACATATTCACATGTTACATAGATTTTCTAGAATAGATATTATTAACAATATACAATTATATTAAAAATATACATATTCTAGGTTTGGATACATCTTTTACCAATAATATTTACATAACACTATTCTAAATCAGTTAGTAGTCTAAAAAGAAGTAATAAATATGTTAACTAAGTCAAATAACTTAATCGTTACTTCTGCGGAATCTATTTTCTAGAATTCCTTGTAAAATTGAAGTACTTATTTTTTTATATACAACAAAAAATGTAATATTTATGTAATTCTTTCTATTTTCTTCTATTTTCTACAACCCACAAAAATATGCAACACAAAATGTGCATCAACGAACGGAACTAGTGGAGATAGTTCATCAAACATGTCCGACTTTCGATAGTGGCGCATCTATCGATAAAACACAGCATCGCAGGGCGCCGCCATTCTATCAAATTCAAATCTCAGCTCCCCACAAATAAAAACACACCATTGATTTCGATTTCGGTACAATTTGACTCGATTTCAGCTTCGAATTGAGCTGTTTTATTCATGGCTTGAATTGTCTTCATCTTTCTTTCTTTTTTTCAGTTTTGCCATTTTTAGTTCACTTTCTTTCATCACAAGTTTGGTTTTTCGCTAATGCCTAACTTAAGACTAAAACATATAACAATTACTAGAGTCGTTGTGGGTAGCAGGCGGCTCTGTCCCTATTTACACTGAACGCTTTCTCGAGTTGCAAGTTGAATTGGTTTGTTTGTTGCTTTGTTTTTTCTTTTCTTTTTTTTCGATTATGTACATTACGGAAAATACTGCAAACAATAATAATTTACGCTGTCTTACGGACTAAGCAATTACCGTATAATATCGCTAATGGAAGCACGCGATTGTCACTAAAGTTAACTTTCAGCTCGTCTCTAACTAACTAACTAAGCCTACGAACTACGAAACAACAGCCCGGTTGGTTGACTCGATGACTCTCTATTTGACCTGGCCGTTGGGCGACAGGGGCGTGCCCTGCTCCGCATCCTCCTTGTTGTCCCGCGGCGAGTCCCACCACTGCACCTCCGTGCGTCCGAAGATCACGAAGAGCAGGTTGCCCACAAAGTAGAAGGCGGCGGCCAGGAAGAACACCAATCGCCAGTCGCCCACGTTTTCCTGTTAGGAATAAGAAATACTTATTAGTAAGGATTTCTAGAAGAGATTGAAGCCTCCCAACTCACCTTATCCTGGACAATGAATCCCACAATCAGCGGGGCAATGCCACTCATCACATTCGCCGCTCCGTTCGTCAGGCCCATCAGCGTTCCGGCATAGTTCGGCGACAGATCGATGTGGTTCACCTGGAAGCCCAGGTAGGTGGCCGCACTGATGCCCACCGTCAGCGTGAGCAGGGCCACGGCCAGCGAAGCATCCTCCTGGGGCACATAACCCAAAGCAATCAGCGAGAGCATGGGAATCCAGTGGCCTATGCTGTTGAAGAGTTTCCTATTAAAGGACAACGACAGGCCCTCCTTCCTCTGCAGGACCTTGGACAGCCAGACGAAGAAGAAGCTGAGCAGGAGCATCACCAGGTAGGGCAGCGAGGAGAGCAGGGCACTCGACTTGATGTCCACGTGATAGATGTTCTTCATGTAGCTGGGAATCTGGGTGAGCAGCAGCCAGAAGCCAAACATGTGGGTGCAGTGCACCACCAGCAGGGACAGGAAGGGCATGGAGCTGAAGATGGCCACCCAGGGCGTGGGCGCCAGCTTCTCGGCCGACTGCATCTTGCCATCGCTGCGCGACTCCGTGATGAACTTCAGCTCTCCGGGCGAAATCAGGCGGTGCTCCTCGGGCGTGCTCGCCGAGAACAGGTACCAGAAGACCATCCACAGGAAGCCGCAGGCTCCTCCTAGATAAAAGATGCTGGGCCAGCCCATGAAGGAGTCGGCGATGAATCCGCTCGTGGCCAGCATCACCACCGTTCCGAACTGGGCTCCCGAGTAGCAGATGGTTCCCAGGATGCCTCGCTCCTCAGCGGGCGACCACTTGGACAGCAGAGCGTGCGTGGCCGGGTGCACTGCACCCTGACTCAGACCCATCACGAAACGCATGGCGCACAGGGCAAACCATCCACCGAGCTTCAGGGAGAGCGGCGACAGCATGGTGATAATGGCAGCGATGCCCAGTCCCCACATCAGCAGGATCTTGGCTCCATAGCGTTGGGCGATGTAACCTCCAGGCACCTGGGTGACGATGTAGCCCCAGAAGAAGCTGCTCAGCATGGCCGAATTCTGGAACTCGGTGAAGTTGTAGTATTGCTGTGGGGTTAAAAAGAGGTTGGTTATAAGATAAAGATTGTAAAATCCTTTAAATCGATCTGAAACTTGGTTTAATCATGTATTTCGATTAGCTGTTGGCGAAAACCAAAGTGTTAAGCTACATCAAATTCAAGTTCAAAGCGAAAAACCTCAGAAACCGCATGATATCTCAAGGAAAATAACTATATTAATTCAAGCATTGGTTTTCCTTACTTTGGTAAATTTAATCAAGGAAAATAACGATTATTATTAGATTTTTAATGAATAATTATATTCTTTATCAACCTCTACCAGTTTATCAATGGTTTCTTATCTTTGCAATTAACATTATCATAAACAGCTCTTCAAAATACATAAAACCAGGGAATTTCAGAAATCTAAAAGTGGCCAAAACTTACCTCCGAATTCAAGAGATCAAATCCAAAATCATCATCGTCCTCTCCACTGACATCCGTATCATTCTCCCCGAGGCGGGCGGTGTTGTTGTCCACCGGTGGCTCCGTCATGGCTACCACAGCCACACTGAGGTTCACCCGCCAGGCGTAGCTCATGGCCAGGCAGAAGAAGCACAGGATGCACTGCACATGCCTCACGCCGAAGAATTTCTCTGCAAGAAGACGATATACACAGGCGTTATAAGGTGGAACATGTGGCGCTCTCTTATCACTCTCTCTGTATCTTTGTATCTTTGTATCTCTGAAGCTCTACAGCTCTGCAGCTCTCTTTTTTTTCCGAGTCTCAGTGGGCCCAAACTGGTAGCCATGTAAGTATGTGGGGCGCGTTTATTTATAAAACACTTTGACTATGTCAAAATCTTGTTCACGGCACGCACATGCGATCGGACCAGAGAGAGATCACATACACATGGACACCCACTCGACCAAAAGCGAGAGACCGCCGATGTCTTTGGTGTGTAAACTGCAACTGTGACTGTACTGTACAGATACTCACACCCATATACCATCAGGCAGAAGCTATAAGGTATGAGCTGCAAGTGGCCCACACACTACCTGATCGGGCGATCCTCACGTGACGATCTCTCAGGTTGTTTGTGGTCCGGCCTTACGCGGATTTGTTTTCGTGCATTTGGCTATTTTTAAACCCGACTTTGGCTGGCCATAAATGGCTTAGTCTTTATAAATAGGAGTCTAGATGGTGGCTTGTACGTTGCTCGTTGATTGGGTGGTGGTGTGGTGCAACACCACCGCTCCACCGCCGGCAACCTTGCAACGCGGCCTTACAAGGCGTTGGGGTCTATTGAACTCCGCTCTGGCTTGAATCTAAAACCAATAATTAACAAACTACAGTCCAAAGTCTCAGAGCTCAAACTTCCCCACTAAATGAATCATGTAACTAATATACTGAGGAATTTCTACCTAATTAGAGTGTCTTTTATGGTCAGTAAAATCTTATCGCTGTTGTTCTCTGCTTTGTCTGGTTTCAAAAATAAATGATGAATAAATATTTCCACAAAACGAATTTTTATTAGCAAACAGCAGTTGTGATAAGAACAGTTCTAGAAACAGGTCATAACTAGGAAAAGGTTGGGTGGATTCTTCTTCCGACGTTCTACTGTATCTCTTATAATTCCTCATTTAAATTGCTGTCGAAATCGATTAAATCCAAACAAAGAAATCCAAAAAAATATCTCTCAGTTTTGAAAAGCCACCTACTGAAGTTGGACTGTATTTCCAATAAATTCAAATTTGAATTGCTGTCCGAACTTTGAGTTCTCTCTCACTAGTACTGGCTCTCTCTTTCCCACTTCCCACTTCCATTTCCTCTTGACGAGGCGGTCTCTCTCTCGATCTCTCTCTGCGCTTCTACCGCCGTCTCTTTCGCCGTCTGCCGCCTGGCCCGCCTGGGTTTATCGTGTTGAACGCGATGATGACTCGTGGTCGTGTGAGAACGCTTTATCTGACACGTTTTTAAATTTATTTGCGCAATGTCTTCCCCTACAGCGTAACACCCGAGCGAATTTATGGCCAAGATATAGAACTTTTTGTCTCGTCTCGCAGAGAAGAGTTCAACAGTACCGGGGGAAAAATACCCCGGATTGCAAACCTAATTTTCGACGAACTACACCACCGAAATCAATCAGCCTTTATGAGGCCCCCGGCCATAAAGTCAGAGCAGGCTCCAGCTTTGAGTGTTTATTGGAGACCATTTATACGAGTATATAGAGTATATTTTGATTGATTGCCAGTGGTGACTGTACTTCGGCCCATTAGGTGTGGGAGTGCGGACACTCGAAGGACACACACAACACAATAACAGTAACTGAGTCAAGTGTGCCGTATTGATAACCGATAGGCACCGATAAAAACTGGAACGAGAGCGCCAGGCGGCGGAGGCGATAAGATTATCTATCACTCTGTTACAGCGCCACCGGGCGGTGGAAGAGGAAAGTTCTCTGTTTACCGTTAGAACGAGCGTTTAGCTTCACAACTGTAAATTCTGTCGGTGGGTTTATTTAGCTTATCAGCTGACTTGCTCGGTCGCCCCCTCCTCATTCCATTGTGCCCCGTGCCAGCGGGTTTCTATTTAAAGTTTTTCATTTTCATTGGCGCAGAGACACTTCTCCTCCTCCTCCTCTTCTCCTCTTCTCCTCTTATTTAATTCTCTTTTCTTTTCTTTATTTTTTTTGTTTATTTTTATCACCCGAAAGTGCTAAAATGTGATTTTATTTTGTTTGTCAGCGTAACCAAAAAGAAAAGAAAATAAAGACTACAGAGTAATGAAATTGAGGAAAAATTAAATTATACGAACGCTCCGAAGGATGCATTTGCGCTGCAGTGGAGGTCGTCAAAGCAAATATGCGAATAAATGCATAATTACGTGTATCTCTGAACCGCCGAGATGGAATAAGTATTTCTACAAATGGAGCGGACTGACGTGAGTTCGAAATAGAAATATGGGAGTGCTGTGTGTTGGAGAACCAATTAGGCGGCTTCCGGCAACAAAAGCAACAACACTCGAGCCGCTTTCAGAGCTCGGATCGGATCGGATCAAGTTGGAAGCTCGTCGTGGCGCTTACATAAGACACGTGCTTTCCACAATTCACGGGCCGTAACGGTGTATTACTTTACGGGGGAGGGGTATCACTGGCTGCATCGAATGCAACTATTTTTTGCTTTGCTCCAGCGTGGGGGTGTGTACTCACCGTTGGCGTATTTACCACCCGTTTTCACCATGGTCAATGCGGTGGTCATGTGTGCGGCGCGGGTTGATATTTAATTTAATTTTTGTTTTTTCGATTTTTTCGAAACCGTAAGGTTCACGTTTTGGGTCACTGGAAATCGTCGGTATCTCACGCAGCGTGTTCCGGTTCCGTTGCCCACATGTGTGTGCTTCGTTGGCTGCCTTTTTCGCGTGTTTTCCCTCGATTGCGTTACGGGAAAAACTCTGCTCCTCGGAGATCCAGAAACGAAAAAAATTCTGGGCGTAGGACTTTTTGGAAATATATATATATCTTTTTAGTTTGGTTTTTGCGAGCGGGTTTTGAACGTTCTGGCGAACGACTGCGACTGCTTGAGTAACTGGCGGCGGTCGATTCTTTTATAAATATGATCGAACTCGCGGCGAGCGCTCTCCCGAGCACAACTACACTGGCACCGCGCGAGAGAGAGCGTGTGTATCGCGTGAATTCCGCTATCAGTCAAACCGTACACGCTGGCACACTCGCACACAAAAATATACACACACTCTCCGCGCTCTCGCGCCGGCAAACGGCGAACGGGAGTAAGTAAACAAGACCCACACCAGCACATGGTTATCAGTTCGGGCCAAGTGGTTGCCTTGCCTTGCCCACCACTCTCCTCTCCCATCCTCCTCTTGCCCTGCCCGCCCTTCCCTTCCCGCCTTTGTTGTTGCTAGTTTTCTGGGTATTGTAAATGCAGCAGGCTGTAAAATTAGTCACAGATTGCAACGCTCTCCCTAAAATACGGCTCTCTTGATTTCACTCTCTCTTTATGGACTCTCTCTCGAGATCTGGTATCTTCCAGATACCACTTCTGACACTAAGCATGAATGAAATGCATCCTTCGGTGTTCCAGGAAAGCAGGCCGTAATATGTAAGTAAACACCTCAAAATATCAAGTTTCAGATGAATTGGAGGAGTTCTTAAAGGAATATTTATTAAAGAAAGTGTAGAAAGATCCATACTGATCATATTATTAAAGGAATTAAAGTCGATATCTTTCTTTTTGGCTTTTCTTGCATGGTTATAATAACTAAAGACAGCATAATACATATAATTACAAAGTTTCAGACTGTTTTCTTAATATAAAGGAATATTTATTAAAAAAAGGGTAGAAAGGTCCATACTGATCATATTATTAAAGGAATAAAAGGTGAAATCTTTCTCTTTTGCTTTTATTGTATAGTTATAATAACTAAACCCATCATAATACATATAACTACAAAGTTTCAGACTGTTTTCTTAATTATTAATGATATTTCTCTTTTTAAGTTTCCAAATCATTAGCTGTCTTATCAAGTTTCAGATGGATTGGAGGAGTTCTTAAAGGAATATTTATTAAAGAAAGTGTAGAAAGATCCATACTGATCATATTATTAAAGGAATTAAAGTCGAAATCTTCGTTTTTAGCTTTTATTTTATAGTTATAATAACTAAACCCATCATAATACATATACCTACAAAGTTTCAGACTGTTTTCTTAATTATTAATGATATTTCTTTTATTAGGTTTCCGAATGATTATGATCTTATATAAACCCCTCATAATACATATATCTTCAAAGTTTCAGATGGTTTTATAGTCTCTTTCTAGATCTCCGAATTAAGAAAAGCAAACCCCCAAAATCCCCCTGCATTTTCGCTTTTCAGGGAAAAACAGGAGACTGTGTTTTCTTAGCGATAACATTGTAATGAAACCTCAGGCGAGGTCATTGTGTTCCATTGATAAGCCAGCCTAGCACAACCTCATCTCTCGGTCTGGTCGCATCTTTTCAGATCCCTCTCCCTCTATCAGATTAGCTCTGACATAACAAAGCCCTGGGACGATCGGTCGATCCATAACAGCTGCTCAGGGCTCAGGGGTGATCGATAGGTACCCTTGCTTACATAAATCACAAACCCTTTGATCAATGCAATTCTCATTTCAAGATGACATGACTTCTCCCTACGCTCCCTCCTCCGTCTCTTTAATTACTTCACTTGTTTATTTGGCTTCCTTTGTATTTGTTATTATTGTTTTTCCCCACACTCACTTACTTAGTGGGCTTATCAAAATATCATTGCTGAAAATGAAATGTTTTAAACAAATTATTTATGCTTATCAGCGCGGCGACACTTCAGACTTTGATTCTCGACTAAGTATATGAGCCGCCGCGCGTCCCGAATCCCCCAGGAAGCGCTCTGCAAATTCATTCTGATTCTGACAATCATTACCTATAGGGAGGTGGGAGGGAAAGGGAGAAGGGATGGGTGGAGGTGGAGGGGCAGGAGTCAGGGGCCAATGACGACAGCCGCTGGCTTGATAACGACGACGCTCCACTCCCCATTCTGATTTTTACACGGCACAAAAAGTGCTCCATAAATGGTTTTATAAATATTATATAAATTATTAATTTATATAATTTAAATATTACCTCAAGATCTAAGTCATAATATGGAAAATGATTCATCAAATTAATTACATCAAGGTCACAGTGATTCTTAATCTTGGGATAAATAACCCTCCATATAAAAAATATATACAATAATGCTGATTGGCTGAAAATAAATTCCAGTGGATTATTTTTACACGCAAATAGATAATGATTTTATTTGCCGTGCAATGCATCGAATGGCAAATCAATTTTGGCACATGGCACACACGTTTCAGGGCACGTTCACTCGCCGACGACCGCTTACGAATCTCGAGACGTCCCTTATCGGTTTCCCTTCCTATTTCGGGCAATCGAGCATATACCGGCCCCCGGGACTCGATCCATAACCCGCTTATCGCCACCGGATCTAGGCTAAACTGAAGAATTAACCATCGCGCCTAATGGGACATTTTTGGTAAATGATTTGACCGAATTGCGGATTTATGGCTGGCTAAATTTAGAGGCAGAGTGTTTTTTGGGCTAAATCAAGAAATCCCGGCGATGCCAATCTAATCAATGTGGGTGACACGCCCACTCCAAAAGGCACCTACTGGCACTGATGGATGTGATTGTTACACCACCGAGCTTGGGCTTATCATCGCCTGAATAATGGCAAACAGTCAGTCCGCTTGACGTCAACTAGGTCGAAGAGGATGAGGGGGAGAGGGACTGATCATCCAGAGATCCAGCAGTTGCAGGGTGCACACACCTTGCCGTAGACTAATTAATATGCAGCTTGTTCTTACACAAATTGTTCAAATATCACTCTAGCTGCCAGCGGAAAAATTATAAGCGCTGCATTACGTATACGCCAGGTGTAACCAAACAAAAACCCTCTAAACGGCAGCTAATTGTGGAGCTGCGATCTGGTCCAGTAAATCGATGATTCTGAACTCCTTTCCAAGGTTTTTTCCACTGCTAATCACAATGTCCCCGAACAGGTGGACATTGTTTGAGGCGTTGGCGCCAACAGCATTTTAATGACCTCCACAAATGTTGGCCTATGGAAATTGGCCTTTGTTGCTACTCTATTTCAAGGGGTACTTTGTATTCCAGAGAGGTTTATTTATGTTCTATGAACTAAGTAATATTATTGAAAATCCATTATATATATTTGGCTTATATCTAAAAAATATTTCGCATATTTCACCGCATGAGCGTGCTAAGCGTGCAGTCAAAATATTCTTATTTATGTCTGGCCAGCTTTCTATAGTATTACTGTATAAAAGGAACAAACATATAGAAAAATAATAGATCTGGCTGAAATATAAAAATGAATTATAGCAGAGAAATAAAAACGTTGTCTTTGTAAGAAACTTTTAAGTACGTTTAATAAAATTTCAGAGATTCTTGGCACAATTGAAGGCTCTTCAAGATATTTAAAAACTAATTAAGATTGCCTTGAGTTCAAAAAGTTCATGTTTGCTCAATTGCCGAAATTGTAAACCAAGTTGAACCCTGGCTCAAGTTAATGAAAATGATTTAAAAGAGTAAAAACTATAACTTGAATCTCAGAGAGAACCTACAAGTATAACCAAATTCGTATCAATTAGCCACAAAACCAACTTGGCCAGCAAGTCGTGAGGCTCTCATCAACCTCCATCCGGTTGTGTTGCCCAACATCTTTAAATAGCTGAAACTTTTCCACTCAAGTCCTAAAGATAGTCGTAATTAATTTTGATCAATATCAGTTACCGTTTGTCAGCCAATAAAGGCAATTGAATAGAGTATTCCCGAGTCGATCGCCGCGAGCGTTCTCGACTGGAGAGACTTAGATTGGTTGGCATGCAAATAAGTGTGAATAATCGATGGAATTTATTGGAATTTATATGCATATTTTGGGTGACATCTAAATGTTTGGGCAAATGTCTCATTACAGCGGGGGATCGGTTCGGATCGGGTTTGATTCCCCGGATTGTGTGAATTCCAAATGCATATTTGAACTGTCGGCGGCGTAATTGAATTGTGTTCAATCAGCCACCCGCCAATTTCAATTATCGCTGGAAACTTTTATCGGATATTGGAATTGGAAATTAAATGTACAAAGTATGGTAGTGGGTGGGGCAGGTGGGCGTGACCAGTCATTAGCGCCCTGTCATCTTCTGGTGGCAACTATGTCCGTCTGTGGGTCAGCCATTTGGCAAACACTCAAAGACGACGCGACTGCGGCGCGACACCCAATTCGGGTATTTGCGGAAAAATTTATTTCGACATGAATACTCAAAGAATTTGATTCAATTTAATTGCAGGCGCGCACAGGCCAGAAGCCAGAGCGACAATCCGTTATAAATAGATCGTTTCGGAGCAGTTATTTCCGCCGGAGGTAGGAACAAAATAATGATTGCCTTGAGTCACTCGGCAAATCTCGCTGTGGACGCAGTGGACGCAGTGCCACTGCAGAATCTAAGCTACCCCGAATCTTATCGCACGGAAGATTTTGTGGGGGCCATAAAGAAAGGCGTATTTCATATTCTTCCATTGTGTAAGCTTTATCATTTTGTGCAGGGGATTTATCACCAGTACGCACTAAGTAGTTAGCCCGTGACATCACTTGAGCACACAGCGAGAAAATTTTGGACTTTATTGAAGTGGTTTGTGAAATTATAAGCTCAAAAAGTATTATAGTGATCAATGTTTTGTCTTTATCTTGTTACCTGAATGGGAAAAACTTCCAAATGATAAGCTTATAGAAAAATCCAAATCAATTTAGGTGATTTGCGAAATTATTATAACACTTTTGTTAAGAAAAATTAGCTTAAAAAGATTTTCTATAAGTATTTATGCTGCTGGTACCTCATTTCTCGTAATACTTGACTTTATTAAATAAGAGAGCTTCCATACTTGATTATATTAGAAATTAGAGCTTTCTTACTTGTTTCTATTACTAGTAATTTAAATTTAAACATTCTGTATATCTTAAGAAGTATCAGGTCCAAAATGGCTGTCAGGGGTGCCTCCGGAAATCTAATTCTATTCAATATCAATAGAAAAGCTGCCCAAAAGTATGCAATATAATATTCAAAGTGATAAATAGATTTCATAGCCTACTTTCGAGCACCAAAATCATTTATTTCAAATCCCCAGCAATTCCTGTTACCAAATTTCTCCCCGTGCATCCTCGTGACATCACTTAGGGGCCATAAACGCTTATCTGGCGACAAAGGGCACAAATCTTGGTTACAAAGATCAGTTGAAAAACCGTCAGAAGTGTGACTGGGCAGAAATGGGCGTTGGTATACTGTTAGAATGGTGGAGCATCGGGAATGGTTGTGAAATGGGAAAATTAACAATTCATTATCGCCACGCCGCACCGCACCCCTCCCCGCCGGAGAGACAGCTGAACACTCGCTCGAATATAAATACGAATACAATTTGTGGAAAAACAACAAACAGCATTGGGTATTTGCGTTAACAGTGCAAAAAGTGATTAAGCGATAACCTTAAGAAGCGGCGGCGAGGGGGTGGGGACAAAGAATGCGATCGGCGAGAGAGAGAGTGTGGGCAGAGGAGAGCAGGAGAAGAAGGAGAGTGCGAGAGCTTGGGGCGCCGCACTGTGCTAATTGTTTTTGCCATTTTGCACTCACACAAGTGTGAGCCCCCAGAGAGAGCTCCATCGCTCGCACGCTCGCTCTCTCTCGTTCTCGGTTGATCTTTGATCACGTTTCCCGCACACGACGAAGGCACCCGAGTCGCTTGCTCGGCGCCTCTTTCACGTGATAACCATGTGCGCTGCGCTCTGCCTCCCGCTCTCGCTGTGTCCGCTCTCCTTCTCGGGTGTCTTTATGTCGAAAACGAGTCACAAAATGAGTTTGCCATTTTTACCGACACATGCGGCGCGCGGGCAGGGGAGGTTAGGGGGTGTAGGATAGGAGATTGGAGATCGGAGAGAGAGCGGGGGAGTTGGGGCCTCGCACACCCATGATTTCACCACTCCGACAGAGATAGAGATACGAGGAGAAACAGAAACTGCCGATTCACATTGAGTCGGCCGACTATCACGCATTTCTCATTCCCCCCCATTCCGGTCGAGATTTGCACACTTTATTTTGGGCCCCTACCAAGACGACGGACCCCCCCCATCCAACCAGTTTTTACGATGATGACCAAAAACTCGGAGGCCGCGAACCTAAACGAAGCCACATCCACTTTAAGAAAATAACTAATCTGGGAAAATAACTTATTTATTATGGAAAGTATTAAGATTAAGTTCAGGGATATTACTGGGATCTTGATTAAATATTAATTAATTTTAGTATTAAAATATATTTGCAGTATTTGCATTACTTTTTAGTATGTATAATTTATATTTAATACAACCTACATTTTTTCCTAGTCTTATTTCAGGTAAATCTTATGTATGGTTGAATTTTATCAACAAGTTAGGATCATAATACAAATTTCCTATACACCCAAAAAATAATAATGATAGAACCTATACGATTGTTACATGAATTCTATACTCTTGAGTATGAAAAATTTCTTAATAAGATGCTTATTAATTTGATACTACGAAAGTATACATTTTATACTCATCTGCACCAATATTTCATAATAATCACTAACGCGACAAACAGAAAAGCATTAAATTCCAGCTAACGCGATTTGTTATCGAATTTTCGATGTAGGTTCGTATAAAAATAATACTCGAAAATACACAATTGAATCTTTGGAGTATAAAAATTATACTTTGTAGTATATATTTGATATTTTGAAGTATAAAATTTATACTAAACTCGTTATACTGCTTGAGTATATTTTTAAGACAACGCGTAGAAAGGTTAAACTCTTGTTTTTTTTTTTTTTTGGGTGTATCAACATGTGGATCATAATAAAAATTTCTTATATGCTAAACTTGGGATAATAAGAGCCAATCAGCTATATTTAAAATATCCTTCAGTTAGTTTTCCAAATATTAATTCTTATTATAGATTGTCTTATTTTTTTTATTATTTAAAACCTTTTCAAATAAAATCAACAGAAAATCCATTACTTTTAGTAAGTTCAGTGTTTATTTCTAGTATACCAAATGGTATTTCAAGTTATTAACTTAAAATCAAATCTGTTTTAACACCTGCACTGATTTTCAAATATACTGCGCCATTTTTTCCGCTGTGTAGTAAATTACTTGGCCGCTAGGACAAGTGGGCACAACTAAGGTTTATGGCTTTATTGCTGACCACGATAAGATCTCTTGAGATTCCATAAAAAGAACTCCTTTTAAATGGGCCTTTAATGGATTGCCTTATCGCCAAGGGGCTTCCAGAACCCCAGAACATGTGAACGTAGAGTGAAAAGTGCTGAAACCGACAGAACTCGGAACTTACCCAGCACGAGATCCGATTCGAAGTGCTAGTTTTACTCGGAATCGAATTCAATTTCAAATTGGGTGACTCGAACACACTTACAAGCTCTCGTCCATTGCCGTCACACGGCTAAAAATACGAATGCGAGTGTATTTAAATATGTGTCGCGAAGTACATAACATAACACTGCCTTTGTTCATATCGCGTGCTTGAAGAAATACAAAAACGAAAATAAAAACCCAAGACAACAAGCATTTATTCAAATTCCGCTTATCAACAAGTTTGCCCCGCCGCCACTGCCATGTGCCTGGCTCCTCGGCTTCCCGATCTCCTCCTCCTCCTCCTCCTCCTCCAGAGTTCCATGAGTTCCGTGAGTTCGAAGCTATAAAATGTGCACGGCACTCTGGTTTATAGCATGTGAGAGATACGCTCGGAAGACGGGGATTATATGATTGCAGAATTGATTTGCCATCCCCAGACTTACTACGGTCATCCACAGCTTTATCTGATTTCGGAGGAGACTACGGGAAAGTTTTTTGGCGCAAATCTACTTTTTTCGCCATATCAGCGGATCTTGAAAAATCCAGATAAGAGGCCAGGAAAGGTGTTTCTACTTGGGTTGTATCTTCTACATGGGCTGCTACTTAATTTCTACAAAGCTACTTTACATAATTTCTACTTAGCAATCTTTGCTTTTTCGTAGCATACTTTTTTGCGCTTTGTTTAAAGTACCTGAAACTTCATTCATCGTTTCATTTCATTCATAAATTCAAACTTACCTTGATGAGTAGCTGATAAAAGGTTCAGAAATATAAGCATAAACATTGTGGAGACTCCAAATGTTAATATTAATATTATTAATAGTATAAATATATGATTAAAACCCACAAGTTTGTAGAAATACAGACATATCTGAAGGAAATCCTTTATTTTCTAAGCTAAGGTTATCCAAAATATATCATTATGAGTTTGAAATTATTTAAAAACTTTTGGAATAACTAATACGTCAAGTGAAGGATCTTGAAAAGGGCATATTATTAACTCCAAAAATTAATAAAAAAAAGTTAAGGTTTGAAAGCAAACAGATACATTTTATACACATATTTATTCTTAACATAATATATTTAATATTCTAGCTAAAACCCTTCACAATTAAATATAAAAGGTTGCCAAACATAAATAATACCTAATATTTAGACATGATTAAACCTAGTTTTCAGCTACATGAACTCAAGTTCCCACTTTACATAAGTAGTTTAAGCCAACTCTAGGTCCATAGTCAACCTGATGTCATCCATAGAAATCGGGATTGTTGACCTCATTGTGCCATATATGAATATTATTTTTGTATATACTTTTTTATATTATACATTTAATTTTTATTTTATAAATATATTATTTTATAACAAATAAACGCCTTTATATACATTTTCCTAACCTTCACCCGCCTCGGAAAACCCCAACCGCAGCTGGGAATCAAACATTTCTGTGGTTTTCTTTTCACATGTTGTACATGCTTCATTTATTGTTTTCTTCTATTATTTATTTTTTTTCTTTCGCTTGGCTGACCTTATCAATAAGTCAATACTAACTAAAACTTAAAACAAAAGGGGGAATGCAAATACAAAGTATTTAAATACAATTTACAAATAATATACAGACGGCGGGAATGCGAGAATGCATTGCGCCCATTGCTACAGTTAGGAGGCCTAACCTAGGATTGACAGTTTCATTTGGATTTGGTGGACCTGCTTGGACTGGCGGAGAACTACATAGCTGACTAGGCGACTCCAAACTATCAACTTCCATTTCCATTTCCACTAAATTCGTCCAGTCCTTAGTGCTGCGACTCCACCTGGGGCGTGGAGTTACGACGGGGCTTCGGCGGAGGATCGTTCCAGGGCTGGACATTGGCCTTGCCGAAGATCACATACAGAGTGTTGCCCACCAGGTAGATGCCGGAGGCGATGAAGAACACAATGCGCCACTGCTCGGGATCGTGCTGGAAGAGGAGTAAGCCAAAAGTAAGTAAGGGATTTTAAATTTAATAAATCCTGAGAACCCACCTCATCGGTGACAATGAATCCCACGATCAGGGGGGCAATGATGCTCATGATGTTGGCCACGCCGTTGGTGATGCCCATCAGGATGCCGGCAAAGTTCGGCGACAGATCGATGTGGTTCATGTTGTAGCCCAGGTAGGTGGCTCCGTTCATGCCCACGGTGAAGCAGAGCAGGACCACGGCCAGCTCCGACTGATCCGCGCCCACATAGCCCAAACACACCAGTGTGATCATGGGTATCCACAGGCCAATCGAGTTGAAGAGCTTGCGACTGGTCACCGTGGACACGCAGTTCCTGTTGTTCAGCTGCGCGGAGATGGCCGAGAAGACAAAGGACATGCAGAACATGCACACGTAGGGCAGCGAGGAGAGCAGGGCATTCGACTTGATGTCCTTGCCCAGGACGTTCTTCATGTAGCTCGGGATCTCCGTGAGCAGCGTCCAGAAGCCCCAGTTGTGCGTGGAGTGGGCCACGATCAGGACCAGGAAGGCGGGCGAAGTGAAGAAGCTCAGCCAGGGCGTGGGCAACTGCTCCTTGGGCACCTCGTTGGCATTGCTCACCTCGCTGGCATGGCTCATCTCGATCAGCTTCTTCTCCTCCAACGAGATGCTCTTGCACTCCCCCGGGGAGCCGGCGCCAAAGAAGAAGTACACCACGGACCACACGCATCCAATGCCCCCCGAGATGTAGAAGATGCTGGGCCATCCAATGGGCGAGGCTGCAATCACTCCGCTGGTGGCCAGCATGAGGATCGTGCCAAACTGATTGCCCGCATAGGCGCAGGTGCCCAGGGTGGCGCGCTCCTTGGCCGGCGCCCAGTGCGAGAGGATCGTGTGCGTGGAGGGGAAGACCACACCCTGACAGAGTCCTTCGACCACGCGCAGGGCACAGACCAGCTGCCAGCCGCCAATCCTGGCGCAGAGGGGCGTCAGCACATTGAGGATGGAGCAGATGCTCAGGCCGGAGAGGATCATCACCTTGCCGCCGAACTTGCGGGCCAGCTGACCCGCCGGCACCTGGGTGATGACATAGCCCCAGAAGAAGCTGCTCAGCAGCAGGGATTTCGTCTTCTCCGACCAGTGGTACTCCTGGAATATCACAAATTAAATTAATAATAATAAATAATAATATATTAAATATACCCACCGGAAAATCGGGATTCACGGAGGCCGCATCGGTCATGGCCACCACAGCCACCGAGAGGTTGACTCTCAGGGCATAGGCCACCGTCAGCGCAAAGAAGAGCAGGAATACCTGGAAGTGACGCACTCCCAAGCCGGAATCTGGAATAAATCAAAAACCCATTCGATTAGGTAATGTTGGGTCTGTAATCTGTAACCCGTATTGATCTTCAGGCCAATCAATGGCCAGTCAGCCATCGATTAGCTTATCAGCTATTAGCTATTATCAGCTTTATATATTATTGAGCGTGCAGTCTCTGTAGATTTGTGGCTGTGTCTGTAGGTCACCTGTAGGGCAAGACTTCGCTTTACCTTTTCTGCCTTTTTGCGGTTTTTTTTAGACCAAAGCGGGCCCCCAGCCATGGCTTTATGACCCACAGCGTACAAGTTTGTGGCGCTTCTTTAACTCTTCCCCATTATAGGCGCAATTTAGCGCCCAAATTTATCATCATCCCTTATCTCTCTCAGACAGGCCGAGAGCCGAGATATAATTATTTGCCTTTCTATTTGCACTTCGGGGGCAGCTTCTGCCACTGGGTTCCTGGATTACGTACGCAGAAAAATTCCATTCATAGATATGGCGCCGAAATGTCGGCAAAGTCTGACATTTAACCCCTTCGTTCGCCCGCCTCATATCTATATCTCTATCTATGTACTGACTACTAGTTTTCTGTGTTTGTTTAATCTCTAGTTTAGTGACAGAGATTAAGTAGCGGGTGAGTGGGCCATTAAATAATATCAGTTACAACGGCTTTGCACTAAGGGCTTAAGTGTCATTGTAAAGTCCTTAAACAAGCCCCCTTTTTCTTTATTATTTTAATTTCTTGTTAGAAAATGGGGGCTCGCCTTTTATGGATATTTTTGTTATCACTGCTGATAAGAGGTACTAGGGGTTCTACCTACTGTTAGAGGGTATATTCAACTTATATGTCAAAGATTTAAGATGAAAAATGTTGGGATTAAGCTGCGGTTAAGCTGGGAACATTTTGGGGCTTAGATGGTTTACTTTATCGAGAGATTATAATAAAAGATCTTTAACCTGAGGTTAAATAAGTGTAAATTTAAGCTGAAACTGCTTTAAATCATTTAATTCATTTTCTTATTAATTCTTTTAGGTAATATTCGGTTACATATTCTAAATTCTCGTTAAATATTTACAAAGATATTTAACCTGAGGTTAAATAATCTTAAATTTTCCAACAAATCACAAAAGATATTTAATGTTAAATAATCTTGAGTTTCCCAGGAAAATTAGACAAACTCAAAATAAAATAGTTAATATCAGTTTTTAACTGAAAACGATTTAAAAAATGTAACTGGAGCTTTTAAAAACCTCTAAAACGATAGATTATTACTAATCTGAAACTAATCTGACTTAAATGGAATTCTGGACACTCTTTAATTTCTTTGTATATCTTCCTTTCTTTTAAAAACTAACAATTACACACTTTAATTGTCATATTTTCTATAATGTAATACGCTTTTCATTTTTTAATATTTAAAAATATGTTTTCTTTAAAACTTATTCATTAAACACACACTTTCTCCTGACCTTAACTTCAATAACTTAGCTCCCTTTAAATAGAAACCCACCTTCATCCTCAAAGCGACGATTTTTTACTGTGGTAACCATAATGGTAAGGCGGACTGATTAGCTCTGAATAATCGTATTAGATTGTTAATTGAATTTAATCACAGCTAAAACAGTACCGTTCGGCTTGGAGCCTGTTCACTAACTGATGGATTCTTGGCGGAGCATCCGCAGGTGCTTTACGCAAATAGACGAGTCAGATCACCTAACCAGCATCGCGCCTGGGAAACCGTATACTATAGTCGTATCTCTGTATATGTATCTGTAGCTGTACCAGTGTATCTGTACCAGTATCTGTATCTGTATCTGTATCTGACGTTAGCTGTCGCCCTGTGTGTGATTTGTGGGCTGTGTAAAAGCGCGTGGCAAGCGCAGCAGCCTCTCGGTTACACCCTCATCATCTTACGTACGTACCCCCCATGGGGCAAAAAACCTTATCATGTATTAGGTAATCTCTCCGGGTTAATTCGATGTAACCAATTCGGGGAATTATGCGCCCGACGATCACTCGGTCAAGGCATGTCCTCGGGCGAGCTGCGTATCAGAACCCGTATCACATCTAGTATTATTAGCCGGGATTTATGGCCCATTGATTTCAAAATAGCTTTTAGTTAGTTAGTTAGTAAGCTTTGAACTTGAAAGCAGGTTGAAATGGGATCATATAGCTTTTCATTCAATCGAAAAGCTTGCAAATCGAAAAAGCTAACAGCCAAAAGCTGCAATGTTATTGTTTACTACGGCAAGGCCTGGCTATAAGGCACCAGATATATTACCTGAAGCATAAACTATAAAGCTTAGAGTGAACCACAAGTCAGGCAATTAGATATGTATTTATAAGGTAATTAATTTAAGTTTCCCACAGCAACAATGATGAATGAATAAACAAGTGAGCGATGTCTCTATTTGTTGACTCGTGGCGGGGGTCTTAGAAGGTATCAAAGGTATCACAAAGTCATCAAGTTTGTGGCCGATAAGGATATGGCCAATTTGGCAGGCGGAGTTTCCCGTGAAAGGCGGGCTAAGACCAACGACTTTCAAATGTCCAGGCACTTGAGTTTTTCGCCTCGCAGGCAGATAGCCAGCGCCACTCGATGACATTTACGATAGGGACCTGCGGTCTAGATAGGGGTTGATGGGGGAGGTTGGCCCGGTTGGCCGTCAAGTGGCTGGTGGAATCCGACATCGATGTCACAACAGGCTCAGACAAGGCCCAGTCACTCGGCCACCTTGTGCCCGCAGATAGATGGACGTACAATTGATAAGCCAGCTTTTTGGCCGACTTTTTTCGCCAGGTATCAGGCTGAATGGAATAACAACAAACAAAAAAGTGGCAGAGCGGGTTTCGTTTAAATGATTTAGCCACCCACAAGCACAGACAAAAAATTAAGGTAAACAAAAATATGTATGACTTAAAGGTCTTTGAAAAATATTTATTTAATTAATTTAATTTATTTATGATCTATAGTTTTTCCACAGTTTATCGGGCTTTATAACCTTCCGCTGTGATTTGTGACCCAACTGGCGATGTCAGCCTCGCGTCTCGTTTTCTATTTTCTACTTATTTGTATTTTTTTTAGTCGGACTCCGTGGCGCCCTGGCGCCTGCCTTGCCAATTTGAATATTTAGCGAAATTATTTAAATATACAATTACAAATAAACCAAAAGTTGGTTTATTTTGAGCGCACTCTCGTGTAATTTATGCTCTGACGGAAGACCCCGTTCGGGTTTTGTCAAGTGCTAATGAAAATTTGCATGCCGGCGGCGCAGCTCTAAATAAAGATTTATCAGATGTATCAGTGATAAATATGAGTATACTAAATACATATGAATAAGTAATTAGCAAGGCTTTTAGTCCCTAAAGGCTGGGCTCAGCTCGATTTCCCCCTTGTATTAGCTTAGTTTAGTTTCGTTTGCGTTAAGTCAAAGCAGGAACATAATAGGAAATATGCGAGATTTATGTTTTCGCCATATACGCCGGCGACTCTAATTGTTCAAAGAATCGTAACTCGCTATCTCGAATCTCTAGCCGATGTTTGCTGTTGTTTTTTGTGATTTTTAGTAGCTGCTTTTATTCGCAATAGTTGCTCATTAGCCGCCATAACTAAACTGGATTCGCGTCAGACTGCCTGTCGAGTATTGGAGCATTCTTTGTGATCTGATCTGTTTGCTTGATTTTATATATTTTGCTTTTGTTTTGTATACTTTCCTCCCAAACAAATCGGATAATGAGTGTGTGTGTTTGATTTGCATACGAACTCTGATTATTTACACAGCTTCCTGTCTGTCTGAACTTTGATTTTCCAATTTTCCACTGACTTACAGCTTACGGTTTTCATAGCAAATAAGTCGTACTTAATGTTACCTCGTTTTCTGCACTCGCTTCGGTGAGTAAACCAAGAAAACACTTGTCGCAATCAAAAAACACAAATTAACAACAACAAAAGTGAAACAGAAACTCAGAATAAACAAAAGTTAGAGTCACCGCCACTTAAGATTTAATCACATTTAGCTGAAATTAGCAGCCGGACCGCACTTGAACATTAATTGTTGGACGTAATCAAACAGCACTTGAGGTTTGGAAAACTTTCGGTTAAAATGAATTATGTTCGATTTTGAGGGTACAATTGGTATTGATTTGAGATTTTTAATAAATCATATTCTGGCACTACGTTTTAGGGGGTATATTCTGGGGGCGGTTGCTTTTAGGGATTCTAAAAAGAGCTGCTAAAAATGTAAAGGATTCTGTGTTTTATCGAATTTTAAATCGATAAATATTCATCCTTTTCCAGCTCTAGAACTGCGAGGTTTTTTATCGATTCTAAATCGATATGCCTTTGATATTTTTCCAGCTCTAATTCTAAATTCATAAAGCTACGCAAATTAAGTGCAAATAAAATCCTCTTTTTTCACTTTTCATTAAACTATTTTGTAAATTTATTTTCTGGACTTCTTCTTCAATGAAAAGTATTATTAAGCCTTTCCAAGTTAGCCTAAATCCATTTATTTTAGGTTTCAACGTGCTCTGAATATTTCTCCCTCCCTTTTCTATATTTCTAAGATGTTTTCCTTTTCTAACACATCATTAAAGTTAAAATAAATAAATCCCATCTCACTTAAACACTTTTTTTTACAAATCGCACATAAAAAACAGTTTCAAAACTAGTTTTGTAAAATATTCATGAAGTTTAAGATGCCTAAAGTTAATTTAAAAGGGGCTGATTTTTGTTTTAAAACCCAAATTAAGTTTTTGTTTTATAAAGAGCCTACAAAAGGCATTACCCACTCCATCAAGCCCATTTCTAATGCGTTTTGTAATCTATTTTCGTAATGTATTCCCAGTTTTGGGTTTATCAGCCGTCCCACTCGACTGACAATAGTTACTTAAGGCCCGACTTATTGGGGTTATCTAACCGCCTTTGGTTGTTATCGAACCGAGACCCCTTCCACTTACGTTTGCCCACGGCCTCATCCTCCTTTTTGGAATTCTTGGCGTCCATGTCCATGGAGCCATTGCTATCGCCACAGCACATAAGCTTCATGATGATGATGCTCTCGGTGAGGGTTTGTTGGTTAACTAATTTTATTTAAATTATTTACTATATAGAGGGTGTACTTTATATAGTAAATGCTTCTATCACTTTGACGGCTGCGCGTTCTTAATGCGGCGTGGTAATTGAATGTTGCCCAGCGATCGAGGCAAATGTCACCATATTCACAACTGTTGTAATTGCTTTCGTTACTGCCCGATTTTGGTCGGTATATATATTATATGTTTGCTATATGGAGTGGTTATAGTAACGCTCTCGCCGCCGTTGCGTTTGGAGACCGACTGAACGCTGAGTCGGCGCGGCGACTCCATTTATACGCTGCTCGATCGCCGGATCGATCGCTCGCCAGCGCCACTCAAACACGCTCCGCTGCGGCTCCAAATACGTCACACGGCCGGAGCTCTCCACTCCAGAAGTCCATTCCGATTTCGATTCCGGACACGGCACAGAGACACAGAGAAATTCCCCAGGCCAGACCACTTGCTTGGATCGTGGTCAGGCCTTGCGGTGGGCGTAGTCGCGGAGATATCCGTAAAATCGAATTCGAATCTTATCGAAGTCATCTTTAGATTAGACCCGACTTGTCAGGGTCTCCTGTAGTACATATATGGAGCACGCTGCGTAAGACCCGTTCAAGTGGGGCGGACCTCGCACCCAATCAAAGGAGGCTCATATGATGCTCTTGACATAATGATATATTTCTTGGTATCACTCCCGAGGGCGATGGATTCGAAATCATGCACTAGGGATGGCAGAAGATACTGGGTCTATAGGTTTAGCATATCGATAACAAAAGGGATATCGATATTTTATTAAAAAAAAAACTAAATTTCATTTAAGTAATTAACTTTACTAAGAAGGAGTGTTTAATGATCTCAACACACATTTTATAGTGTTTGGTCTATAACTGAATGCGAAAACGATAACATTCGTATATCTGAAGTAATTTATCGACAAGGCAACGATAATTTCGATAGATTCCTTATACTTTTATAAGTGTTTAGTGGTTTCCTTTTCTATATTTTTCTTTGTTCCATATCTCAATATGATAACGATAACATTCGCTCTAAAAAAATGTATATCGGCAACTCTACGATAATTCCGATATATTCATAATTTATCGATAACTCCTAAGGGGTTCTCCTTTACTTCCTTCCACCACCAGCAGGTGTCAATCCCGCGGGCGATAGGAAATCACACCAAAACCCCGTAAACTCAACGAAATGGGCCAGTGGAAAATTTATAGCCCGTTGGGGGTCTTGACTTCTCCGAGTGAATGAAACTTTTTGGTAAACACAGAGATTGAATTATTGGCCGACAAGGGAAACCCCTAAAAAAATACAAAAACCAAAATAAAAAAAAAGAGCGTAGAGTGGCGTAGCTAACAAACTGGTTAAGCGATCACTTGCCGTACTCGTGGATGCCACGGAACTTGGCGCTACAAAACTATATAGGGGCTTTAGAAATTCCCGGTACTGTGACTGAGTGCTCTTGACATTAGGGCACTTTCACTTTCACCCGCCACTAAGGTGCCTAATTAGAAGTGTTCTCGGGTTATCTCACAGGTGCCTCGCTCTCTCTCTGCCGAGATTATTATTCTTAGTTATGCATAGTTCATGCCTGGCTGCCCTAATGGAATTCGGTTCGGATCTGTCCGCTCTCTGTGACTGTATTTTCTCGCATTGTTTTTTAGACAATAACTGGAATTTCTTGCAATTACACTGACACGTAGTTGTGAGCTGTACATAAGTACCTACACAGAAATATATCTCGCATTAGGAATCTCGAAGCCACCGAATTTATGGCCCGCAAATGAAAGTTCGATCTAATTTAATGGTGCGTCAGCATGGCAAACAAGTGTCGCCGAGTATCTGGCAGATAATTTGGACACACGTCCGTCTCATGTCTCCTGCCGAAATGAAAACAAACTGATTATCTCTCCCCAGACGCTAAACAATGGCTTCCAAAGGCAGAACGAACGCGTGCTCCAGAATCGGTGTGCTAAGTGCCATTAAAACCCATCCCAAGTCCCCCAAAAAACGGTGCCAGGCGGGCGGTGTTAATCTCGATCACTAATCCAGCTGTCAGGAGGCCGCTATTTAATTTGTGATCCCATCAAACGAGTTGCAAGTCAATGAGAGCGAAAAATAACTTGACTCGGGATTTGGCTGATGGTCTCGTCACGACACAATCGCGGATTGTTTAAGTTTTAGCAGACAACGAGAAATTAGGTATTATTTAGGAGGAATACCCTACGGATTTGGAGTTTGGAGCTTACTAAAATTAGGGTTTTAAAGGTATATTTAGTAGAGAGTTTCTTAAATTTCTTTAAGACCCGAGACTGTCTTGGGTCATTTTTAAACCTTACCTCATTTATTTAGAAAAGAGCCCTGAGGGGCTTATAATTTTTTAGATGGGTAATGAGTAGAGTTAAACACGATTTAAAACCAAAAAAATAACATATGTTCTTTACTCCTAATAGCCCTAAGGCTTTCATAACCTTTTTAAGAAAAAATAACTAAAGTTAAACCTTATTTAAGACCGAAAAAATAACACGTTCCTTGCTCACTTCTATGCACTCATATTTTCGTAATTTAGCTACCAGATTTTTCAGGAATTAACCAGCTAGAACCTCGAGCTGCTCATTAATTAATTAAACAACAAAAGTTTTATTTACAGTCCCAACAAACACTAAAAACGCTGATGTAACTCCATTTCCCAATGTATTTTTAAGCTGTTTTACTCTCTACTATTTAACATTTATATATTGTTTTAAAAATCCCTTGTGACTGTACCGAATTAATTGTGTTACAATAGCCGAATGTGGTTTTACTGTGGTTTTAAATTTACCCACCGATCTCGTGCTAGGCACTAAGGTTCCCCACAAACCCCACAACCTGTTAATGGATCAATCAGTGACTAAAATAACTCAATGTTTGGCTTGCAAATCGATTATGGGTTTATGTAAAATAGGAAAGGTCTCTGTCTCTGTCTGCCTTCCGCTGCCAGATGACGGGGCTTTTTCCGATTTTTCCAACCTAAATAAATATCACCCACAACTCGCAGATCACGCTATGCTCTCGTAGCTTATAAATCCGTATTTACCTGGGTTTTTGTTTCACGTGTCGTCGTGTCCAAAGGGGGCGGAGAATTAGTGCAAAAATAATTGCCAGTCAATGCAATTACACATCCTCACCTGGATTTTATCGCAACGAGAGGGGGTTTGATCCAATTACATTCCGTTACACATTTTTTGCACTCCAAATTAATAGGTGTAAATGCATTACAGATCCGCCAGATGTTAGTATAAAGCTTTTAGCTGTGGATTGAATATGCTCCCCTTCAGTGTTGCTTGGAAACTGATTTTAGAAACCTAAACCTAAGAAAGAACTTTATATATATATATTTTAGGAGGAATTTGGAATGATAAATATGGCTTTTTAATTATATCGCACCATCGCGTTCAGTTCTTGACGTTGAAAGTGCTTTATGCTAATTCCAAATGGATTTTGTACGTCACATCTTTAGATGCAAATACAGTTTTATTATTGTTTTTAAATTTTTTATATAAATTGAATATCTCTTAAAAAGATATCTACGCAATAAGGTACATTAAAATATATAAAAAAATATTATGAAATGAAAAACATAACAAATTACAAGCTAAAATAAAAGAAAATAAATAAAAAACAAAATAAAATAAATGAATACAAAATTTTAATATGTTTATTTGTTGCTTTATAGCTAAATTATTAACCTTGAGAGCAAAATGAAAAAATCCCCTTGGTAATATGATGAAATATAATAAAACAATGCTCGTTATGGTTTACAGAAGCTGTTAAGTCATAATTAAAATAAGTAAGTAGTTGTCAAGTGATTTTAAGGACTTTAATGATGGAATTCAATATTTTTAAGCCTCAATTTACAGTAAACAAAGTAAAGAATCTATCAAAAAAGGTTTAAGACCGACAGCACTGTTGCACAACCCGGCGAGAAGTGCGATTCTCAAGCTCTTAATATGCAAAACGTGCTGTTCTGTTTGAACTTGGCCACAGACAAGTTGGCCCGGTACCCGGCTGAGTCAAGTTAAGTTCCTCAATACTTTAGTGTAGTGTTTACACCCCCTCCTCTGCCAGAGCCGGTGTCACATGGAAATTCAAGTTCAAGTGTCTGCCGCTCAATGGAAATCGATCGAACTCCCGCTAAATTGGCAAGCTTCATGGTTCGGCCCCGCCAATAACTAAGCTAAAACGCTAAGTACAGTGTACACCGATGTTGGCCATATACACAGGCGGTTTTTGGCTTTTTGAGCGGGCCGTTGCGCATGTTAATGGCCGCCTGATAGCCGATTTTGGCCCGCGATTAACGCGCACCAATGACATTGATTGGGTACTTCCACCCCCCGCATCCAGGCGGTAAGTAATCCCTATCTATAGAGTCCAGAGTCTAGAACTTGGGTATTCAGATAGTGATCGGTTGCGGTCTTTTAACCAAACTCATTACACGGAAAGTGCAGGGGGAGAAACATCATTGTGGGAAATATTATATTCATATTTAAAATATCTTCATGAGAAAACTCTAATTAATTATTCATCAAAATTTATGTTGATCATTTCTTGTTACCTGGGTTCACCCTTATAAAAAGATGTTCTTTGCGGTTTTCTTCCCATAAATTCTCTCTCTTTCTTTATACAAAATAAAATAAAACCCTTCAATTATCACAGACTTTTTCCCCATTTCTTCTCTCTGTGTAAAAGCTTTTTATGCAGATTTCCATGGGGATTTCTGGGAATGCAAAAGCAACGTCACAGCCATATAATTTTATCACCTATTTGTTATAGGCAATTCGGGCATCCGATCACTTCAATGGGGCGTACGTTGTCTTAGGCCCGTTGGCACCTCGTCGACGTCAGAGCCAGGAGAAGATTTCACAGCGATTATGGGGCACTCACTCGCTCCCAGCCATAACTCGTTAACATCTTAACGCGATTTAATGTTGGCCAAAAAAGTGAGGTGGCAGCTACGTCAGCTGGCAATCCTCATTTCGGCTTTTAGCGCAGCTAATTCGAGGAACTTTCCGCGCCACTTGACAGCCCGCAAAACAGAGTCTTTCACATCCCCTATCTAATCGAAGCGCCCCGAAATTAATTACAAATCCATCAGTTGACGATTTGGGCGACAAGCGCCATAAAGCTCTAATCGGCCACTTCCGTATCAAAAGAAGAAGTAGGAGGGCTAAGCAATAAATACTCAATAAAATCCCGAAATCAGTTTGTCAAAACAAATAGAGAGCCTCCTCTAACTGCTGCGATAAGGTGAAATGGAGGCATAAATAATAAATCTCCGCCAGATCTAAATTCCTTTACGCTCCAGCACACTGGAGCTATGCCCTGCAAATTGTAATTGTCACAATTTTACAAAGCGAAAAAAACACAAGTCTGTCTAATTGCAAAGGCTGGCTAAAAATCCCAGACAGGTTTCATCATAAGCTTTTGTTTGCTTATTTTTAGTTTGTAGTCAGTAATAGTAATTGGGGGTATAAATTGATAATTTCGGTACTTGAATTTTCATTTGAATTTTTAACTTAAAATGCGCGCGATTAATCGGTACATTCCGTGCATTCCGGCGGGTTATTAAGTGTAGTTAAACTTTTAAATTAATGCTGTGAATGTAGGCTGCTTACACATTTTTAACTTTGATTAAGTGAATCATATTAAAGCTAAATTGGCTGTTTGCTTAATTTTAACTATTGTCACTTAAATATTTATAAGCTTTTCTATATATATAAGCATTGTGCAATTATTATGTTTCAAATTAAAATTGTATTCAGAATTTTACCATTTATAAGTTATTTAAAAATAATTCAAAGAAAAACCCTAATATACGCAATTAAAACTAAAAAAGCGCGCTTTATCCAATTGATGAAACTGTCGATTTTGAATTTAGTCATGTTACCCACCCTAGCTAAGACACGAACACGTCGTAAGTCGTTACGTTTTTGTTACTACGTGGTTTGGTGTGGCCAGCTGTCATGGAGGAGAAAATCCAACGAATTTCAGCTAAGTAAACGGTGTTGTCCAGTGCTGCAATTTTAGCTTATTTCAGGCTAGATCTACCCTATTTAAAAATGGAAAAGCTTACGAAATTTGCAAAAAGCTTATAGTCTGAAAAATAACAGCCTGAAAAATTAACATAATATTTTATAAGGTTAAATGATTCCATGGCTTATATATGTATATAAAAGAGCTTTTTCATTTTGAAGTGAAACTCTTTACATCCTGGATTTTCGACGACCAGTAAAATCGACTTACGTGTTAGTTATGCATTTTTTTCCTTTTTCCCATTTCCAAAATAGAACTTAAGGTGCTCATATAAATTCTATTTCGAAGCTTTCTTGAAATTGAATTGAAAATGTGCAACAATAGGCCGATCGGAACCATTTACATCTTGATCGATTGGTATTGTAAAGCCCTTTTTCCATTTTTTTTTTTTAAATTGGATTAGTTTATCTAGTTTCGTTTTCTGCACTAAGCTGAAGAATATTTTGCCTTGAAACTATAGACTTCTACTAACGAGCCGAACTATAAGCTAATTAAATTATTTGTAATTTATTTTCTGTTAATGTTACTATTAGTCGTCACAAAATTTGATACCAGAAACGTTTGAAGTTATGGTGCCATCGTCACTTTGATCTCACCTCTTTAAAAGGTGTTTTTGTATGTTTGGTTTTTAATTTTTGGGTAAATACTCGAAAATTTAAAAAAAAAATACCGTTTGGATAATTCAATGAATTGCAAACATATAACTTAAGAAAATTATTGAAGCATTAAAATTTTATTTAATTTAATGCTAAAATTATTTAAAACGGCTATAAAATAGCAAATAAGAGGTCACGCCAAGTAGACATATCTGGCCAAAAAAAAGATAAGTTGGCAGACACTGGCGCTAATCAGAACGTGCTGCGATTTTCCCAACTTTTAACAAGTAAAAATCATTTCTTTTATTACAATTTAAATTGAAGGCAGTGTGCCTCGTTAACACCGTTGACATATTAAACAATTAAGTTAAATTCCTCGCTTTAGAACACAAACAAGATGGCGCAGAGCAAACTGAACGATCTGGCTGGCAAGCTGGGCAAAGGTGGACCGCCGGGACTGGGAATTGGACTGAAGGTCCTGGCCGCCGTTGGAGCTGCTGCCTATGGTGTTAGCCAGTCTCTGTACACGGGTAAGGATATTGTGGAGTTTTAAATATCTCCGATTTCTCCGGGAATAAGTAGAAACATGGAAACATTAGCGGCATGTGGACATAACCTCAAATGGTTGTGGGGTTTCGTATGGAAGTGTGTGTGTTTCAGCGGTATCTGCCGGATTTCATAACTAACAATTGGTTTTGCACAATGTTTATGGGATTTTTAAAGGTTCAAGCATTACAAATAGGGATTCATTTAGTTAAACTTTCTTAGGGAATCTTTATTATATTTAGGAAAATAGTAAATATTCCCTGGTTTCATCTTGCGATTGTTGCATAACAACAAACTCCATTTATGGAGGATGAATCTCTTGTTAGGTGGGGCCCAAGTCCATAAAATCGTAAATCTCTTTAATAATAATTCAATAAACAACTTAATTAAACAAAACTCTTTAATTATAATTAACTTAAAACCAATTTTACCCTTCCAGTCGATGGTGGTCACCGTGCCATTATCTTCAGCCGCCTGGGCGGCATCCAGAGCGACATTTACTCCGAAGGCCTGCATGTGCGCATTCCCTGGTTCCAGTATCCCATCATCTATGACATTCGCTCGCGTCCCAGGAAGATTTCCTCGCCCACCGGCTCCAAGGATCTGCAGATGATCAACATCTCCCTGCGTGTGCTCTCGCGTCCGGATTCGTTGAACCTGCCCTTCCTGCACAAGCAGCTGGGCGTGGACTACGATGAGAAGGTGCTGCCCTCCATTTGCAACGAAGTGCTGAAGAGTGTGATTGCCAAGTTCAATGCCTCGCAGCTGATTACCCAGCGTCAGCAGGTAAGTTTAATATAAATTGAGATATTGAACAGATTATAATTGAAGCTATGTGGGTAATAGGTCTCCCTGCTGATCCGCAAGGAGCTGGTGGAGCGCGCCCGCGACTTCAACATCATTTTGGACGATGTGTCCCTCACCGAGCTGAGCTTTGGCAAGGAATACACGGCCGCCATTGAGGCCAAGCAGGTGGCCCAGCAGGAGGCCCAGCGAGCGGTGTTCTTCGTGGAGCGTGCCAAGCAGGAGAAGCAGCAGAAGATTGTCCAGGCCGAGGGAGAAGCTGAGGCCGCGAAAATGATATCCTTTTACAAAAACACACAAACTTTAACCTCTTAGATCTTTAATCAGTGGGAATTCCTATTGGTTACAGCTTCCTTTCCTTAATCCTCTTTTAAATGCCTTCCCCATGGTTCTCCTTAACCGATATGTTCACTTAGGTCTGGCCGTGAAGCAGAACCCAGCCTACCTCAAGCTGCGCAAGCTGCGTGCCGCCCAAAGCATTGCCCGAACGGTAGGTTTTGGCCTTCTTTAATTATACCTCACCCTTAATTAATGAAATTCCCTTCCTTTAACAGATTGCCAGCTCACAGAACAAGGTCTACCTCTCAGCGGACAGCTTGATGTTGAACATCCAGGACTCTGGCTTCGATGACATGACCGAGAAGGTTTACAAAAGTAAATAGCTCTTGTTTTGATTAACCGAAAAGAGTTTACTTTTTAAGTTGCAAAGAAAACACACACCACACCCGTGTGCTTAGACCTTAGACTTTATAAATGAGTTACTTCTAACGCGTTCTCCGTACTCCCCCTCTCTATTTTTCGCTACCAAATTTTTTTTGTTAACGTTTCCACGCAGTAGCCGAAGACTTGGACTAGGAGGCGATTCGATCCACATTCGTTGTTAATTAATTAATTAAACCTTTGAGCTAGTGCCTAAGTTCCGTTTAGTTTTAACCACTTGAAAAGCGGCGCCTTGCGTCGGCTTATCCAAGTGCACTTGGTGCCCGGGGACAGCTTCATCCCACATCCGTTCTCCGGGCACCAAGAGCATCCGTTCTCCGGGAACCGATGAGTCGACGCGGGCCGGCGGCCTTTGCATCAGCATTTAACTCTCCCTCTTGTCCTGTCCCCCATCATGATCATCGAGAGAGAGTCGCGTGAGACGGAAACTGATAATAAATGCGTACTGAGAACTGTCCATCGAGCGTTGTAAATGTGGAAGCGCCAGCTTCCTCCTCCACTAATCCCTAATTCCACATCAACCACATCTTTTGCAGTTGGCACTGGTTTGCCCAAGGACTGGCTGGATGCTAAGAAAATGGCCTCGCAGGTGGCTCAGCCGGAGGGCTCCGGGGACCAGAAGAAGAATGTGGGCAACGTGGCCAGCAACCTGGCCAAGCAGATGCTGTGACCTGCTTCAGAACCTACAAGAACCTAGTACAAAGCGCAGACCTGGACGTGGGACTACGAAACACTGCTTATCGTTTTAATAATTGCGTGTATAAAATACATAAGAATAGTACATAAGAGTGTATATAGTATATATAATTCAAGTGTATATAGAGGTTTACTTATGTAAATTGTAGGCAGATTAGGTTCGGTTGCGAAGGCTTTCCCATGTCGAGTGTTAGGTGTGGCGTGAAAGAGCGAGATCTTGACTAGAGACATGAGGGTGTGCCGACTCCGACTCCGATGTGTGTTCTCGTCGTATAACTATATATATTCCTATATTCCTATATTCCATAACGAACTCGAACAATCAAATTCCTGCATTAGGCGCGTGGGGTTAGCTTTTTGTTGTATTTAAAGTATTTAAATCTTTTGTAAGGTGGCTTAGAAGCGACGCGACATGGACCAGGATCAGGCCGTCGCCGGTGGCTTAACTCCTCCTCCTCCTGCTGATACTCCTCCCTCCCCTCCAGCGGATGCTCCACTCTCGCTGCCACTGCTGCTGGCATTGCTATTGGCCCGCCGGCTCTCGGCCAGGCCGGGTGTGTCCCTTCGATGGCGACGCAGCGTGGAGCTGGCCGAGGGCGCGGAGCTGCTCAGCGCTATGTTGGCCGTAAAGGCGGCTGCCTCCGCTCGACTGGGCACGGTCAGGGTTCCACCCACGCCCGTTGAAGGCGGAACTCCTGGTCCCGTCCCTGAACCATTAACGCCGCTCGCTGCAGCTGCGGCGAAGGACTCGGTTATGCTGGCCAAGGGTCATAAGTTCGTCGTCTGGACCAGTCCGCGCTCAAGGTGGAAGCACTCCAGCACCGCCGCTCCCACGGAGCTGCGACGGGCCACCATGGCATTGACCACGCTCCACTTGTTCAGGCGGGGATCGTAGCGCTCCACGGAGTTCAAGGATGAGCTGCCATCGTTGCCGCCCAAAGCGAACAGGGCGCCCTCCACCTCCACCACCTCGTGGGTGGACCTGGAAGAAGGATCAATTTTTAATATAAAAAAGAAGGAATAACCCCAAATGCTCACCTCCTCGAATGCATGGCCGTGATGGGCTCCCAGCTGTTCCTTCTCAGGTTAAACCGCTCGCCACTGGACATGCACATGGTGCCGTCATTGCCGCCAATGCAGTACAGATGCCCATCCGTGGAGGCCACTCCGCAGCTGCTCCTTCTGGCCGACATGCTGGGCACCGGCTGCCAGCGACCCACCCTCGGATCGAAGCGCTCCACGCTCGACTGGTAGTTGGTGGAATCGAATCCGCCCAGGCTGTAAATGCAGTTCTCCAGCACGGCCAGCCGGCAGTACCTCCTCCTGGTGCTCATGGCAGGACAGGAGCTCCAGATCCCTGTGAGCGGATCATAGCGCTCCATGCTGCTCAGACAGGAGGCGCCATCGTAGCCGCCGCACACGTAGATCAGGGCGTCGTAGGAGCAGATGCCCAGGCAGCTGCGCTTGGTGCCCATCGGGGTGATGTTGCTCCACTTGTTCGTCAGCGGATTGTAGCTCTCCGCCGTAGCCAGATCGCTGACCCCATCATAGCCACCGACCACGTAGAGCTGCTTGTGCAGGGCCGTGACCCCCGATCGGGAGCGTCGCCACAGCATGGGGGCCACGGGACTCCAGCAGTTGGTCCTCGGATTGTAGACCTCGCACTCGTTGTGGATGGCAAAGAGGCTGCCACCGCCCACGGCGAACACATACGGCTTCATGCCCTCCGGCCGGCGCTCCTGCGTCCGCTGGCTGCCCATCAGGCTGCGCTGCTCCGGCAGCAGGTGGTACTTCATGGCCTCCAGCAGCAGCTCCTTGCATTCGGAGTCGTCCCGCATCAGGGTCTCCGTCTCCACGCAGCTCATGAGGAAATCCCGACTCACCAAAGGGAGTCTCACATTCGACATCAGCTCGGCAATGTGGAGTCTCCGCGAGGGCAGATCGTGCTTCACCCAGTTGATGACCGCGCCGAATACCCTTTCCTCGGAGCTGATGTTCAGCTGGCTGTTGGAGATCAGCTCGCGCACCTCCTCGAAGGGCAGGAGCAGGAACTCCTCGGTGCCCACCACCTGCTGGAAGTTCTGCAGGGCGTACTTGTGGCTCCGTGTGTGCAGCTCCTTGCAGGAGTGAGCGTCCGCAAAGCTGCGGATGCCCAGGCAGTTGGAGGGATGCAGCTGGCGCAGCAGGAACTTGCAGCAGGCATCCCGCACCGAGTGCATCTGCAGCAGGCCGGAGGCGGGCAGCAGCACCTGCACGTTCTGCTCCGTGATCGTGATCTCGCCGGTGTACGTGTAATCGATCAGCTGCCTTAGAGCCGAGCTGTCCACGTCGTGGAGCCGGACCAGGCCCTGTGTGCGCTCCAGCATGTCGTCTATTGGAATGGATGGGTGAGTCTGGGATTAGTTTACTATTCAATGGGTTTTGCAGGGTAAAAGTGGAAGCTCTTGAAGATCAGGAAGGAAATCAATCTCCAAAGTCTCTCCCAAACATTTTTTACAATTAAAGTAAGCCTGGGAAACACTCTATCTCGAGGCTCAGGCTTCCTAATCCTCATAAAAGCCTTTCCAGCTTTACTCACCATTGAACATTGCATAGAAATAGGGCGACACGGAGGCCAGGACCACACGATGAGCATGGATGGTGTCGCCGCCCACCTCCAGGCGAACATCGCAGAGCTGTGAAGGAGCAGAGAGAAGAGCTGTTGAGACTGGTAGTTCCGGAGACGGGGGCAGACAAAGTGTCCCTTTACAAATCCGATTAATGCCCGGCTACGTGCTCAATTTGCACCCACCACACCCTCAGCCAATCGGAATCCTTAGAAGGGAGTCCTTCTGCCTTCCATCAATAACTTTTGACAGGAGCCAGTCCATTGACCTCGTCACAGCAGGCAGTTTTTAATAGCAAAGTGTCGCTTACATCATGGCACCCGTTCTGGTTAAGGCCAACTCATCCGTCCCACCGATATATACATTTCACCCGCTGGGCGTCTAAAGCGGCAATTTGCTCTAATAGCCCCCAGCTGAACTCTGGAGAGGAGGAGGCGGTGCTGGGTAGCAATTAATGTTTGCCGACTGCCCAAATAAAACAGAGAACGAACGAAAGACATTATGTATGCGCCATGTGGGCCTGGTGTCAAGTCGGACCTGCGACGACCTCAATCACGCGCCCATTCTAATAAATAAATACTTTTAATTATGTTCACGCCCAATGCAATTAGTGTGAAAATATATCAAGATATGGCAATTGCGCGGAAGATTTCAATGGGAGAAAAATACATATTTCCTAGTACCTATTAAATTTGCTAATTTTAATGCCTTAAATTGCTGTGACCCTGACCATAAGTTGCTGTGAACTTGATTAATTAGGCTTTCACTTGGCTAGATAAATTCTGTATTTATAGAGTTGGGAAATATAAATTATTTATATATTTTATAGCAAGGTATCCTCTTTGTTCCCTCGAAAAGAAACTCTTTAATCTTAGTCTAAAGTTCCCAGAAATCTATTTAATCTACGAAAATATTATTAACTTGATTAATTAAGCTTTCACTTGGCTAAATAAATTCTGTATTTAAAGGGATAGGAAATATAATGTATTTCTTTATTTTAAAACAAGTTACCCTATTTTTTCACTCAAAAATAAGCTCCCTTACTCTTTTATCTTAGTCTAAAAATTCCCCAAAATCTATTTAATCTACGAAAATATTAATTTCCCCTAGAGAACCCCCAAAAGGCTTCTCACCTGAGCATTATTCCTCATCTGGTTAATAGCCGCAAAAGAGGCAATGCAGTGCCCGGGATTCTGATGATGGGCCTGGGGCAGAACCTCCTCGTTGGGTCCCGGTGGGCTCAGATCGCTGGGCGTCTGTGTCGAGTTGTTGCTGGTGGTGGTGACATCCTCGTTGTTGCCACTCGCCTCGCCAGAGCTGCAACGGGAATTTGACGAGCTTGTGAATCCCAGTTCTCCGCCACGAAATCAAGTTTTGTAAACATAATGATAATGTCGGCGCGACAACGTGTCGGCAAAAACAGTAACAGGAACTGCGAAAAACCCGGGGGTTGTTTATGCTACGTGTTCATGTTTATGTTTTTATGTTGGAGGAATTCTCTCTCTTTTTTGGGGGTTGAATGGAGCCAGCGGACGTGGAGCTTCAAGTTGCCACTCCAGTTTGGCTTGGTACACAGAAATAAATTAGTCTTTGGGTCTTAAATAAGTGAAAAATAGGATGTTTTCTTTATAAACCTTATTATAAAATGGATGTTTGCTTTAAAAACCTTATATTAAATTTAAAATCAATGAAATAAGAGCCTAAAAGTGTGCTTTATTTCTTACTGCTTACTTTTCGCCACTTTTAAAATGATTTTAAACCTTTAAATATATAAAAAGTGCATTTATTTTATTAAACTTAATTTAATTTAATTTTCTTTATTGAAATTTTGCTTTCTGCACGGAAAGAAATTAGTCTTTGATATTTTAATTAGTGGAAATAAGGCTATTTACTTTAAACCCCATATTATTAGATTTTAAATCATTTAAATAAGAGCCTAAGAGTATGCTCTAATTAAATTTGTATATTAGAGCCCTGTTTAATTTTTTACTGCATACTTTTGGACTCCCTTAAAAATAATTTCAAACCTCTAATTATTTTTTAGGGGCTCTTTTTCATCAATCTTAATTTAATTAAATTAAAATCTTTACTGTGTACTCACTGATTTGATTTCACGGGCAGAAACATTGCGACTCCGTCTGGCTAGGGCCGATGAGTGTTTATATATATAAATGGGGCTTTATTTTGGCTCTTCCCTTATCGCAATGCTGCAGCCTGCTTGCTGCTAAAACATTTCCTTGCTTTGGTCCTTGGTTGATGTTTGATGTTGATGTCTTCAGTTCGGTTCAGTCTTTTCATTGGCAGTTCAGCGCTCCAACTTCGGCTGGAATGAGAGCCAAAAATCAATACCTGGGACAATTGTTGTGGCCGCCACCCGCATGGCGGAGAATAGCACCGAATTTAGGTCACATGGATATATCCCTGGCGGGGTTCGTTTGACATGATATCATTCCGGTTTTTTTTTTTTTTTTTGGCATGTCAAAGTGAAGGAAGCATCTGAATGAAACTAAAAACTGGGTTAAGTGCCTGCCTGCTTCTTTAGTGCCCTAACCATTGTTCTTGCCACATCCAAGCATTGTTGATGTCAGGATGCGGAGTGGCTGAGGACTTGAAGGACCCAGGAAATGGGGCAGGATGTGGCCTCGCCAAATTGCTTGTCGCATGCAACTTGCGCATTTTGCCAGCGATTTGGTTAAGCTGACAAATAACAAGCAAGTAGGGAAGTTAGGGGAGAGTGTCCTCGACTGTGAGATACCCGGTGGCCAAGGCTTCATATATTTAATTAGAATTAGATGATCGTGGGTAGGGTATACTAATTATGCTTTAATTTTTGGGGTAAATGGAATAAAAACTTATATTTAGCATCTCGAAAAGCACAAGGAAATGTTGCTAGGCAAATGTAGATCACAGGGAGAGATGTCTGCTAATAAAAGGTATTAATTATACGAATATAAACGATAAAAATGCTTTTTTGTTGGCAGTAAAATCTGAATTAAAATATTTCAGAGTTCCTTTAACATTTTTTGACATTTTAAGTGACTTTTTAATGGATTTTTCATTCAAAAATTCGTATTTTTAGTATAAACTCCACTTTATAAGTACATAAATAATGCCGAATCGAATTCTTTGCCAGAGTAAAGACCAGCTTTCATCGTAACACGCTTGGAAAGTTCTCTCTCTCTCTTTGGGGTCAATAAAACGTGTGTCTCTGGGCAGCACATGTTTGTGAATTTAACGTCACGAATTTATCGCTGCATTAACAGAAAACAAGGCAACAAAAAAATACAAACAGGCAGAGTGTCGGCATTAAGCGCTTGAAACATACAAAATTTCACTTTGCACACAACAACACACACGAATTAACGACAATTTCAGTTTGTGTTTTTAGTTTTTCTTTTAGTTTTTTAGTCAGCCAGAAAGCCAGCCAGCCAGCTAGCCAGCCTGCCATGCTTGAGGGCGCAATTGTGCTGGAGGGCAATGTCCGCGGGCGGCTCGTCACCGGCACTCACCCCTAGAGAAAACCCTAGAAGAGAAGCCCCATTAGGCTAAATGTTTACTGCCCTGCCAAATCAAAAGCAGGCCAGCAGCTGCCATCGTGGGACAGCCCTCGATTCGTGTTGCATTTTCGCTATAGTTTCCCCTTATTTTGTTGCGTTTTTCGGGCGGGGTCAGCAGTCGTCATACAGGGCGTATGAGTAATTAAAGGCAGCCAGCCAGGGTCAGAGCAAACAGAATAATGCGTTTCGTTGTGCGGTTGCCTCTCAGGTCTCCAGTAACTAACACTTTGTGGAAGCAGCAAACGCAGCTAACGGGTTTTTGTGGTGCGGCAAGCGAGAAACAACAATTAAATTATGCTAAAAGTGAACTTAATTCGCCTTTTAGTTGAGCTCACAGAGGCACAGAGAGAAATTGTTAAGAATGGGAGCTAAGAATGATATATACTGGGGTTTTAGAAGTACGAAATGTGTTTAAAAAATTATTGGGAATAATTATGATAAGTTTTGTCATAGATAAGCATTCCTGGATACTGATCCAAAAGCAACTTTACAAAATAACCAAGGAGAAAGCATACAAAGGATCCCATTACCAACCACTATAGCTTTATAAATCCCTACATATTCCAGCTTATTTAAATTTCTTAAATTCACTTTATCAAGAACCTTGGAGTATCGCGAATTTTTCTAAACACAAATAGATAAGATATGCAAATTTCTTTGCGTGCAGCTTAAGGGCAAACACCATGTTTAGCACACACGCAATGCCGCACGAAATAAAAGGGGCACGAAGGAGAGGTGGTTTTGCAGGAAACGGAAGTGGGCCAGGTGGAGCAGGAAGTGGGTTTTAGCAAAAGGTGTAACTCCCGCTGACCTTCAGGTGAGTGTGATGAGTGGCTCCCCGCTCTGACTCAACCAGGGTGTAAAAGGGTGGCCACTAAATATAAAACAAACTTTACTAAAAATATGATTATCTCGCTGAGAGCGGGAGAGGAAAGCTGAAGCCGAAGCCGAAGCTGGTCCCTAGCAACATCTGCTCTCGGCGAGTGTTTGGGTGTGAAATTCAAATTAACCAGCCAGCCGAAAAAAAGAAAAATAAGTTTGCTCCGCACGTAGAGCCCCAAAAACCCGACGACCTGAGCCTGAGCGGCAGTCATTCAGTAATATTTAATGCTTTTTGGCGACAGAGCAGAACAGCGGTGAAAACAAAACAAATAAAAAAGAGCCGCAAAAGCTATACAGAAATTGTGCAAACATTTGTGGACCGGTTGTAGTTTTTTCGGCCAGAAAGAACAACACTCGCTTAGCCACCTATGTCTCCTGCTCCACGTGACTGGGACTGGGACTGGGGCCAGCTGAAATCACAAAACTAACAATGCAAAATCCGTAGAGAACCTTAGATATATGTGTATATATGCTTCTGCACGCTCCATTGATGATTAACCCACTGGTTGTTGCAAATGCAATATAATTTCTGCGCCCCGCCAAGGTTAACTGCTTTGGCAGTTCAGCGGAAATCAACCGTCAGACTCCGAGTTAGTTACAGTGAATAAGATGCAAATTATAGGAACGAAAGGGGGGTATTTTGCTGACTGATGAAGCCGAACTTAGGTAGCTGTTCTCAGAATTCGCGGTGACACAGAAATATCCCCAAAGGTCTGTGAAAATATTGTGTTAGGTCCCCACAAACTGAGGTTTTTAAATGTCAAGAGGTTTTGGGTGTTTTTCTATTGTTTATGATCTTAATTATTCCAAATCTAGATAAAGAGAGTGGTAATATTAATCATAGAAAATATTTGAATAGGGTAAATAGCAATTAAGACAAGGGGGAGCGCTTGGAAACCAATTATAAAGTTAATGAGACAATTAATATGTAAGGTAAGCGAGTTCACGATGTTTTTACTTTAAAATTAAAGCTTATTTTCATAGAACACTTGTTCAAATTTATTTGCTTTAAAATGTAGCTAACCTTTAGGTTATTTTATTTAACTTTTATCAACTAGAAAACCTACGAAAAATATATTTATTTTATATTCCCCTTAGAATAGTTAGTTAGTTAGAAAATTATATAAAACCCAAACCCCCAAAGCACGTGTGCCTCTCAGAATTCATTGAACTCCCCCGCATAATATTCCCCAATCGTTTAGCACATATTTCATAGGCTTTTGGCCCAAAAAAAAAGAGAATAATAGAAAGAGCAAGAGACTCTCGAAGACGCCCGCGCCCCAAACCGAAAATCAAGTGCCAGTGCGTGCTTGGCAAAGAGATTCCCGCGGCCAAATTTGGGATGAGGGTTATATGTGGATGTGGGTTAAGTAAACAACCGACCGAACGACAAACAGCAGAAGCCAGCAATGGCCAGTTAACATTAAGTATACGCCGCGTGAACCAACAGATTGGTGTATTTGGTATTTGGTAATCCGTGTCGGGTTAATTTTCGGGGATGAGGGCCAACGAAAGCGAGTGTTGCCGGCATTTTCGGGGCTTTTGGCTTGAACGGGTCGTCAACCTGCTGGCAGCAGCGCGGGAAATGTGAAAAACAGCCGTTTTCCCCCAAAGGCGCCGGCGCACTGGCGCCGTCAACTCCCTGGGGATGGTCGCAAAAGGGAGTTAGCAGGATGCAACGGCATGTGCACAAGCTCCTGCTCCTTCTCCATAAGAAAATAACCCTGGGGCGCCGCACCTTTTACTTTAAATAAATGTTGTGGCTTTTTGCTCCTTTTTCTTCTTCTTTGTTAAGCTTCAATTCCTTTTAATTGCACTTGAATTCTTGGGTGGCTCTTGGTCGAGTCCTGTCCATTGAGGAGTTCACTTTTCACTACGAATTTCAACTGCTGTTTGGCCAATTATTCGGTCGCAACTACAACACAAGAGCTGCTGCTGCTAACGACAACTTCGCGGCACGAAAGCTTAAGAGCGACTGAGCGCGAGTCCGGTCCAAAAACCAAAGCTTGGCGTGGAGGGGAACGGTTGGGAATTGAAACACTAGAAAAGCTTTGGGGTTAGAGCGAGTCGTCTATGCGCTACGCTTGGGGAGTTGGAATGTGTGGGAAGTAATATATTAAACTTACTGTTTTAAGTTTTAAGCTTTAGGAAAGTTATGTGGAAATAAATTGGATATAAAACTTTAAAAATACCTTGAAAAATTAAAAAATTTATTGTATACCTGCATAAAAAAAAAGTATATAAAAAATTGTTTTGTGAGGAGTTGTTTCTTATATTTAAATATAATTCAATGATAAACATGGAAGCTATTAAACAATAAAGTTGCTAAGCAAAAGATGTTGCTCAACAAGTTTTCTGGCAACATGTACCTAGCAACATTTTCATGTGCACTCCGCCATGTTAAATATAAGTTTTCACACCCGATTTTAAATTAATTAATTCATTAAATTAAATCTTAAATAGGCTATATAAATTAATAATAACTAAAAGAGATAGTGTCTAATTATTCACTAAATATGCATTGAGCGCTCTAAAACCATATTTTGAAACCCTAAGAAGAACTGCAAAAATTTTATTAAAAACTCTACAACAATAATTAACAAAAAATCAATTAAAATCCATTTTTCCCTGGCTACTCCCCGTGTAAAATGTAGAGCGTAGAAATAGTAACTAAAATGCAGCACCGCCATAAGTTGACTTGAACTTGTAATTGAGGCTTAATTAACAAACTGTTTGTGCGAGAAAGTTTTGCTTAAACGCCGTGCAGACAAAGTTGGCCATGGTGGCCAATGGTGGAACACCTCCTGACCTCCGGTCTCCTCGGGACTCGGAACTCGGGACACGGACTCCGGGCCATTAGCACGCCCAGCGTGTGCCACAAAAGAAGCTGCAAGCTCCCGGCACTCGCACTGCACACAAATCCAATTAGGAGCTACCTTGGCAGCCACTGGTGGCCAGGGTCCGAGCACAGCTCCTGGCCGGCTGGATGGCAGAATGGATAAATGGATGCACGGCTCACAATGGCCGGCGCTAACCACTGACCCAATTATGCTAATACGGTGGCCAGGACTCAAAGGCGAAGCGAAGCCTTTGACGTGACGTCAGGATGTCTGGGAATCCAGAGAATAAAGGATGAACCGGGAGCCACGATAGCTTAAATCCGTGCCTTGGCAATATCAGCTGCTTGGGGAAATTGCGCAATATGACAGGATAATTGCATAAAAGGACCCTTTGGCACACCTGAGCCTTATTGGCTGTATGACTGGATGGAGCAGCATGAAGGCTGGCGGAATGGAATGGCATCCAAAGCGCCACTTGGACACTTGACTCCCAATTGCCAGTGCTATTTGCCATTTCTGTGCATATTAGAAAATTGACGAAGCTCAGGTCGCACTTCACAAAACCCAAGCAAAGGTGACACGTCCATCCTGGCTGGTGCGCATGTCCCCAGCGTCCTTTACTAGGCGAGGAGTCGTCGTCGTTGTCGTCGACTTCGTTCCCTCTTCGTGGGGCAACAGGTGCTTGCAGGTGAAAACTAAACTAGAAAAAGGAGACGATGGCGGTGGCGGGTCTCCGAAAGGATTCCCGTGGAGTTGGGCTGGGTTCGCGACCCTCGAGGTGCTATAAAAGCGCACGGTCCTAGCGACTTGGCCGTTAGTCGACTTCGCCCCTCCGGCGTGCAACTCGATCTCCCGTCGCGGGAGCAGTTCCCTTTGAAATCGTCCAGAGTGTGTCCAGGCCTCGCCGGAAATGTGTTTGGCAACTATTTAGCCCGCGTTGGTGTCTCCGTAGACTGTAACTTGACCACGAAGAAAACCCTCGAAAAGAAGCCAAAAGATGTCTCACCTCCTAATGAGGCGGCGGATTCTGTTGATGGTGTTACTTTCGGCAGGTAAGTTATAGGGTTGATCCATGAGTCCCAAGGGCTTTACTTAATTTTCCTAGCATAAATATCGGTTTAGTTAACAAACGAAAAGTTTTATAAAACCAGAAATTAACCTAGCATTGGAAAGTTAAAGTTTGTTTGCCTTGATGTTGCTATTTAATCCACAAAATCCTATGGTAGTTATGTGATAAATCGACAGATGTTTTGTAAAACTAAAATCGGAATTTGGAAATTGTCAAAAATATTTATATCTCGATATGTTAAAGGACAACGAATTTATGTCGAATTTTCTATTATTCCTTTTAAAATATTCTTATAAAAACAAAACCATGAAATCGTAAAATTCTATTCATTCAATTTCTGTTCATTTATAAGGCAGCTATAAAACATAGTTGTTTAGTCCTTTCCGTTCCGAATTATATATTACCTACAATATAAAGAAGGCTATAGAAGGCTAAAACTGACAGACTAGTTTGTGTAGAAACGAACGGACGGACAGACGGACAGACGGACAAACGGACAGCTAAGCTAATTATACTGTATTTACTTACTTTTATTTCTATTAAATACGAGTATTTATTTATTTTACATACATATGTATTATATCATTTATAATTAAACGTCTAATTTTACAAAATTCCCCAGAGAGAAATAACGCCCTTTGTAAAGAGTACCGAACTCTATATATAATGGGGAAGCGTACAATTTAAGGTACATGAATCTCTGGCTTACCACTTGCTGAATTGGGGATGCATCCCTAGGATCAGCTCATTTACACATAGAATTCCACACAGAATTCGTTCACTACATAAAGCAAAGTTCAACTGAGATCATGTAGGATACATTAAAAACTTTTGATTTAGATCTCATAGAATCTAATATATTTTTCGGATAAACTATCATGCGCATCTTCTAAATTTAAATTTAATGAGTTTATCAAGCTAATTTCGGATGAAAAATAATAATTCTCAAGCTCAAGTTAGGTTTGCAAATTCGGAAAAGTCTTTTCTCTTTGCAGGGCCTTTTCTTTTAATTTTTCATTTGAATTTCTTTGTTTGAATATTTTTGCTAATATTTCCGTAGAGTTTAAATTGCTGGGAGGGTGAACAGAAGGAGTTCCTTTTAAAAAAACTATCCCCTGCCTTCCACTCGCTTTCATTGCTCGACACTTTTGTCAAATTGAAAGTTGACCTTTGATTAGAAGTCACATTGCGCCTATCACTAATTAAAATCTGTAGCAGGGGCGGGAGCGGAAATTGGATGTCATACCCTTTTTTCGTGAAAGCCAACCCTGTTCGCGGCTCCTTGGGGAACCCACAATTAATGGGCCATTCTCCCGATACGTATTCCCTCCGACAGCTCCACTGCGAAACGCACCTTTCGGCGGAGCCGAAGCAACAACTGGGGACCAGCAGACGACCCAGAGCCGTGACCTACGAGTGCCGCCGGGGTGGCAGCTGGATCCGGACTGGGAGTCCATAGGGAGCGGACTCCTGCCGCCGCCGCCGACGTCACGAGCCTTCGACAATGACCTTTATCCCGCCGACAGCGGAAATCCCCAACAGCCGAAATCGAGCGGCACGGAAATGGACAACCAATTGGCTGGCGGCTATTTCCCGGGGTATCCGGAATTTTCGGGCAGCCAGTGGCATTTGCAGCAGCTCAAGCAGCTACAGGTTCAGCACAAGTGGCAATCTCCGCCAGTAGCGTCCGTCAAGGGCAAACGGGCGCCTATCCAGTGGCCACCACCCGGAGACGGCGGCAGCGATGACGATGGCGAGGAGCAGGTGCCGCTGGCCGGGGAGCCACGTTATCCGTTCGCCTACGCCTACAGCTTGCCCTGGAAGCGCAAGCAACTGACGCCGTCGCTCCGCTACAGGCCATCGATCAGTGCTGGTGGGTATCCAGGGGGGCTGGAGAAGCCACCTGCGACACCTTTGCTAGTGCCATTCTTCTTGGTTTTCTTCTAGGAGCCATGACCAATCTGGGCGACTTCTTCAACCGACTGGAGGCGAACGTGCGCTTCGCGGAGCAATCGCAGCTGGGCGAGTCGGAGACACGGCTGCTGGAGGGCAAGCACCCGCATCCGCTGCAGCACTTGCCACCGATGCCGCCCGACGATGCCCCCGAGCCCGATCCCGTCCAGCAGGAGGAGCAGGACCGCAAGACATCAAAGCTGCTCCATGCCCTGCGCAGCTACCGGCCCTCGCAAAAGATACGATCTTTGGTCTCGCGCAATCCGCAGGGCTATCGCTCCCAGCTCATTGATCCCAGCTACATGTGGCTGGGCCTGGGTAAATGACCAAGAGTCCAGCGTCAACCAGTCCTATCCCTCCAGGAAGAGCTCCTCCTTCGGAAGCTTCAACGAATGCCGCTCTTTAACACGGTCTAAGCTATGTATGTATGTATGTCCCTCTGTGTGTGTAGCAAAATATATATATTTAAAGGCAATTCTGGGTTTCTTAGCTAATTACGGCGGTAAGTATGATGAGGAGCAGGAAACTTTGCAGGATAATGATTAGAAATTAGATTTTAAGGATCAGTGTTTAATATATTTTAATAATAGGCAGCTCTGCTACTTCGGAGGCTTTATGGAACCTTCATCAGAACTGGTAATGGGGTCTTAGAATAACAATAATAGGTAATACAAAATCCCATTTATATAAGGGCGATTCAATTGATAGTTTCGTTTGTAAAGAGTGTCACAAGTGACTCCTTAAATATGCTTTAAAGATATTATTGATTGGTTGGCACTCCCTGATAGTTTCTGCCACTGTTCTGCGGCGGGATAAGCGGACGCTGGAGGTCGCTGTTGCGCTGAATCTGCTTGTAGAGGGAATAGATGCCGTAGTACAGATACCAGCTGAGGACTGAAAGGAGTAAGGGAGATACATGAGAGAAAAGACAGCACAAAGCTGGGGATTTACTCACCAATTGCCACCACGGAGACCAAGATGGAGGGCACGGCAGCCGCCGAGCTGACTTGCGCCCACATTCCGATTTGGGTGGCAATGCCAAAGACCAGTGAGAGCGCGTTATTGAACAGCCAGGGAAGCAGGTACAGATGGCGTTCCTAAAAGCAATTAATTGTATTTATAGTTTGCTTAAAATGAGATCGTTATCTTAGAATTATTAGAAAGTAAAGAGCCTTAAGACGTAAGGCTTACACTTTAGATGATATATAGATTAGATCAAAATTTACTGATACCATCTCAAAGCACCTTATGAATGAACAAGTAATAACGCTGTTCGCTGCATTTTAATTATAACTGATCCATGATTCATGCAGCCTAACTTATCAATATCTTTTACCTTATCTGGGTTTGTGTTTATATATGATACCCGCTAAGTACTCGGCAAGTTCAAGGTAAATGGTACCTATAAAGCACTTACATATTTCTTATTAAATCTGAAGGGAAACCTCTATCTTCCCCTCGCAAATATTTAAAATAGAATAAAAGACACTTCAATGTTTCTCTATACCAAGTTCCTTTGGCGCAGCCACCAAAAAGTAGGCAATGATTTACGACAACTGATAAAAGGGCTTTTTTTGCTCGCTTCAGCAATAATAAGCGCCTGATTACGAATCTGTGAGTCATAAAGCAAGCGGAACTCTGCCAATAATTGGCCCGCTATCTGGCTATATAATTTTCCTGGGAACACCATTACCTTAAGAGTGCCCACGATCAGCATGCCCGAGGCCAGAAGGTTGATCACCTGCAGCGCCAGGTAAATGCTCAGCAAGATCACAAGGGCTGGAAGAAGGAAGGGGGTGAAAATGTAATAAATACAGGGATTTGATTATATATATTAATAAGTCCTCACCGGTGCGCACTTGGTCAACCGAAAGGCTAGTATCCTTGCTATCATCGACGATTTGTTGGGCGATTTGATCGGCGTATCCCAGACTGACGGACGTGAGGATCACGGCCAGGAAGGAGAATATCACTCCTATCCATCCAATGCAGACACCGTAGGTGCTCAGCCGAATGCCACAAACGGAGGTAAGCATTTTCACTGCTTTCGGGTAATTCCCCTTTATGGCAGACAAAGAAAATAATAACAAAAAACTGTACGACTCGCCGGGCGGCGCAAAACTGCAATTGCGAAATAAGTCGCAGTTATCGTTTATTACTTAGGGATGGACGTGAATCGAAACACTCACGACGTGACACGAGCAAGCTTACAAATATCATATTTTTATTTTTTAAGGGAAAATTAAAAATAATTGATTACAGTTATCCAAGGTAATTCGCAAGTCTTTAATTCTAATTTAATTTAAGTCATTAATTTGATAAAATATAAAATATATAGCAAGCTTACAAATATCATATTTTTATGTTTTTATAAAAAAAATTAAAATTAAAATATAAACACATATATAGATTTAATTTAATTGGCACGAAAGCTCCATTCTTGGGGCAGCGATGCCAGATTTTTGAATTTAATAAACATTTGGCGCTCATTTCAAATATTGTCCTATTTAAATTTAATTAAATTAAAAAAAGTTAATCATAATGACATATTAGTAAATTTAACGCATTTAAGATGACTCATGAGGCTGCTTAAGTCTTGAAGAAGTGGCTGACGCATAGGGCGCTAAATTTACCTAGTCTTTAATTTCCTTATAAATGCACAAAATAGCAAAAAAGAGGGTAATCAGCATCGTTTCCGAATTTAATTGAATGAGACAAACGGCAGAGAACGCCGCGATAATCCAGTTGAAGGTCAAAATTCACATTAATTTCTGTGAGTCAAGCTTACCGAAAAAAGCAAAAGAAAAGTATTTTTCCAATAAACTTAAAAGCGCAACAATGGCTTCCAGAAACACTCCACTAATGATCAGTCAATGCAACAGGAGCCGATAGGAATCCTAGAAAAATGGGATTCTTAGTTAACTTAGTAGAAATAAATAACAACAAAAGCAAGACACTCAAAACAATCACAAAAACTGAAAAGAAAACTAAAAAAAAAAGGGGGCATGATGCTAATATATTAATTAAATTTCCCACTAAATAAATTCTCTAAAATGTATGTGTGCTCAAAATATATTTATTGATAATGTTAATGTACATGCATAGATGTATTAGAACAATGGTGACAGAAAAGTTTGTGTTGAACAGGGGTTTAAATGACTCATTAGTCAGCTTAAACATTAGAGGATTCTGGGTAAGAATTGATTTTCGGGACTTGCGTCACAATTGTCCCGGGCATTGTATATTTGGAAGCTTTAATTTCCTTATAAAACGAGAAGATTCCATAGTACAGATACCATTCGATTGCTGGAAATAGCAAAAACAATAGAAATCACCTTTGTGCCCAGCTAAGCGATTCATCCGACATAAAGTATATGTAATGTTGAATGTATTTTAGACAAAGAAGGATAAGTAGGGGTTCGATGCAAAGCATCACTAAACTATTGATCAGCCAGGGGTGCACGAGCTTATGGCATTCCTAGAGAAATCGAAAAATGGATCGAAATTTATTAATCTGATTAAAATCGAAAAGAGCGGTGGCCTTGCCCTAAGTATTTTTAATATTTTTATGGTTTGTCTTCCTACCTTAACTATTCCCACGACCAGCATGATCGATGTAAAACAGTAGCTAACCCTCACCAGAATATAAGCACCAAAAAAGAGATTCATGTCTGAAAGGCCACAAAATAAAATATTATCCTCATTTATGTTCTTGACAGGATGTGCATCCGAGAGTCAATTCTTACAGGAAAGATTTATCTTCTAAGCGATCACTAACGGTAAGGACGAAATCACGCCCAGACAACCAGTAGCCACACCGAAAGTTTTAAGTCGCATGCAACCCAAGATGGTCGACATTTTCACTAATTTTGGGTTTCTCTTCGTTTGCCGTTGCAGACAAGAAAAAAAACTAGACTTCACGCCGGCGATGTCAAAATACAATTGAATAAGATGAGCCGCAAGCTGGCACTTGAAAACTTACGCGCTCCGGTGTTGCCAGATCACGGAAATAAAACCAATAATGGGCGCGTCACCATGAAATCACGAGATATTTGAATTAATTATTTTTTAAATTAATTTAAGTACTTGTTTTGATTCATTTTAATTCGGGATGTGTCGCTATCACTCCAAATATGTTTTAAGCCTGAATAAATTCACAGGATAATTAACAAAGCTGCCGGACTGCTGAAATTAATATTGAATTAATTAAACTAAATTTTGATGTTTTTGAAGGAGTTACACGAATAATAGAGTCTTCCAATTTTACAATATCAATATATACTGTATATATTGATATTGTAAAATTGGAAGACTCTAGTTTGCCATAAATAAAATAGCTTTTAAAGTCAACATGGATGCGCACATGGAAAATCCCCGCCAAGTTTGATTTAATATTATTTAAAGTAGAGCTAATTTATGAGCCCCCTTGTATATACATTTTCTACAATAAAGGTGTAAACAAAATATATTTTTTCAGAGGCAATCGGATATAATTCGCCTTGCCGATTCATTCGAAAAGTGATAAACGCATGTGCATGCAATTGTAATACATAAAGATAGAAAAAAATATATCGAGCATGCGCCAAAAGACACAGGTTTAGATTTAGATGTACAGACAAATATCGCTTTTGCTTCTTTCAGATAGTACAATGAATATTCCTGTTACTTGCAAAGCGTTTTAAGATATATGAAAAGGTAAGAGTAATATAGGAAGCTCCAATGATAAGATTCGAAAGACAACGGTTCTTGTTGATCGGCCGCTTAAGTGACTTAAAAGCCAGTCTAAATCTTCGTGTAGCTGGGGTAGGAATTGGTCTGCTGGGTCGCCGGCGCAATCAGGGGGCGCTGGATATCGCTGGTGGCTTGGATATGCTTAAAAAGCGAGTAGATTCCATAGTACAGATACCATCCGAGCGCTGGAAATAGCAAAAATGAGAGTAATCATCGTCGTGTCAAAGTATAATTAAATGAACACAGCAGCCAGCGACGCGATAAGCGCAGTTGAGGTTCAACAATTTCACAATAAATTCTGTGTAAATCCCATTTACAGATGCAGCGGAAAAAAGGGTGACTCATGCCACACAGCTTACCGAGAACAAGTATGGAGATTAGGATGATGGGCAAGGCATCCAGGAAGGGCATTCCGGAACTAATGATTTGCGCCCATAGACCCAAGTGGGCGACAATGGCGAAGCCCAGGATCACTCCATTGTTGATCAGCCAGGGAAGCAGGAGCAGGTGGCGTTCCTAGATAAATCGAAAAAATTATAAGTAACTTTCTTAGATCGAAATCGGAAACAGGGGTAAAATTGCCCTTAAGAATGCTATATTGTCTTCCTACCTTAACGGTTCCCACGACCAGCATGGCCGATGCCAAAAGATTGATCACCTTCAGCGCCAGGTAAACAGTCAAGACGACCACGAGAACTGAAAAGCCACAACAGTTAGAATATTATACAAATCTACATATGTATGTTCTCAAGGGAGTATGCGCCCTAGATTTAACCCTTACTGTTGCGCACTTGCTCTACATCTTTCTCTGTCTCAACCGCAATAATTTGCTGCGCAATTTCATCCACGAATCCCAGGGCCACAGACAAAAGGATCGTGGCCAGGAAGGAGAAAATCACGCCCAGCCAGCCGATAACCACACCATAGGTGTTAAGTCGCATGAAAAACACGCTTTTCAACATTTTCACTGGTTTCGGGTAACTTATTCGTTTGGATATGCAGATAGAAACAAGAGCACTCGCCGGCGTAGTCAAAATGCAATTGAATAAAATAAGTCGCAAATGCACGAAACTTGAAAGCTTTCGCGGGGCAGTGTGGCGAGATCGGTGAAACCATAAAAATAATGGGCGCGTCACACAAACATTTTAGCGATGCTCAATTATCATGTTTGGATTTTAATTTTGATTGATATGGGTAAAACATTTTAAAATCATTTTAGTTTTTAACCGAAATAAGCTTTCAGTAAACATATAAAAAACTGTTAAGCGGTCTTTCGATGTTAACATTTTTTATTGTTCTTACATAAATAAACTTTACTTGCTATTCACTATAAATTGGCATCAAATTTAATTTTGTTTAAAGCCATTTCTGTTTGCATTACCAGATTAAATGTATTTTGATCAAGTCACTGTATTTATTCAACTTGAAATGGTCACACTGCCAGGGCTGCAAAATATACATTTGAATATTAACCGTTAGGGCGGTTGGAAGTCGAATTCAACGACACCCATTTATGTAATTGTTATTTTAAAAACCGAGATGTGATGCTATGACTCGCTATCTTGATCGTATATCACCACAAAATTTAATGCATGCTAACATCTTCCCACACGGTAAAACTGTTGTTGTTCCGGTTCTCTCCCGCACACAAAGCTATACATGCACACGCATACATTTTATTCATTCACACTGAGCAACAGGTAAAAAGTTCGTTTAATTATTTACATTTTAAAAGCACTTCTTATGTGTTTAAATTTTGTTTGCTATGATTAAAGACAAATTGTATAGTAAAATAACTAGTTAAGTACATTTTTTGTCATTATTTTGTATTATAAAAATATAAAATTTATTTTCCGTAAGTGAGCTGTTTAAAAAAAAAAAGAACTTGCTTTGCTGTCCAGTCTTACCAAACTGTTGCTTTCCAGAGAATCTGTAAAACGGAATTCAGTTGTTATTCGCTTCTCGCCGAGCTTGGTCGCCTTTCCGTGCTCCAACTTGCCCCCAAAACCGGTTTCGCCGTTTTTGGTTACTTTTCGTGAAAATTTAACCACCAAAAAATCGCAAGATGAAAATCGATCTGATCGTGGACCAGGGACCGTGCCAGACGGAGCTCAGGAGCTGGTGCCTGGGCATTGCCGTATACTCGCTGATATCCATGACATTCAGCGTGCTCTTCGCTCCAACGGGTAGGAGAAATTCCGAGGCGTGGCGCATTTGTTTATTCCTATGCTCGGGCGGGCGGCTGGCTATTGTCTCGAAACATAGAATACATACGCGACGGCGTATAAATTAAAACCATGAGCTAATCCATGGAGACAAAAAAAAACACGTTCCATTTTTTGGATCGATGACGACATCGGTGACAGATGCAGCAAGCTGCTGATGTTTTCATTCTATAAATGTGCACAGACAGCAAAAAGTTCAAGATCGTATTTGGCTGGATCTTATCTGATTTTTTGATATTTGATACCTTATTTTTTGAAGCTATCTTTCGTAAAATGAATTCAACATATTTATAAATCTATTAATATCAATATTTCCCTTTAAATATATACAATTTGAAGGCTAAACTTTGAACTTCTATTAAAATATGTAATATTTCTCACTGTTTAGTTGTAAACTTTGTGGGCTTTGCCATTGCTGTAATCGCCAATGTGTTGCTGCTGATCGGAACCCTTAAGGTGAGTGTACACTAAGCTACTGATTCACTTTTCCCCTTATACCCTTAATCACCTTCCAGGAAAAGCGAGTGCTGCTGCTCGGCTGGCTTATCTTCGCCCTGATCGAGGCGATCGGCTTCCCCTTTGCCATTTTCGGAGTCATCTTCCACTACGGAGGCTATCGCGAGGCCACGGGATTCAACAACATTTTTGGGGCCCTGCTGGTCTACATCATATCGATCTGTGAGTTTAAGCCGCTGACATCACATCGATTAGCATCGATCCAATAAATCCTCTTCTCCCCTCCTCTAGTAATCGTTGCCTTCTGCGCCCGCCTCATCTACTCGTACTACGTCCAGCTGAAGAACCACGAGACGAGCAGTCCCCGGACCACGGCCGTGGTTTAGGCCTTACTTAACTCAGTTTGTGGCAATAAATAATGCGCTTTTGTATTGTTTGATTGCAGTTTGTCGTTAAACACACGTCTCTCTTATTCACTTCCGGCGCAACTATCAACAGTTAAATACATTGGTTATACATATACATATACAGGGTGCTATTCCTCCTCAAACACTCAACGGTTAAAACGATCGATCACACTACGGACACTTCTATCTATATAGCTAGCTATCATACTATCGGCATCGGCATCGGCATCGTCTCCTGCTGCTGCTCCATCTCCTCCTCCTCCCGCTTAGACATAAAATGGAAAGTTGGTCTTCTTATTGTTGTTGTTGGTGCCTTGCTGGGTCTGCATGAAGCTCGTCTCGGCACTTTGGCTGCTCAGCTTGGCCTGCACGGCGGCCAGGATGCGTGAGTCCAGGGCAGACTCCATGCCCAGATTCAGATTCAGTTTGAGCTCAAATTGGGATCCGTTCGCTTGGATCTGCGACTGCGTCGGCGTCGGCCGGTGGGCGAGCGCCGGCTTTCATCTGGGCGTGGTGATGCTGGGCAGCTTCTCCAGGAAGTCATTGGCCAGCACCTCCTCGATCTCCTGCAGGCAGTTGGCCACATCCTGTTCCGTGTCCGCAAAGTTGCGCGGCTGCGGGCAATTGAAGCCCAATGTGGAGAAGAAGGCGTACAGCTCCTGCAGCGACTGCAGCTGCTGGAAGTGCAGCATCAGATGCCGATTGCTAGGACGTTGCAAGAGCTGCCAGGGATCGGAGTAAATAAGATTGATAAAAAGAGAGTTAGCTGGCTGACTTACCGGCGACTGGCTGGTGTACTTCATGTCCATCAGCCTGACCAAGCGCCTAACATGCGGCACATACAGAGCGCTGGGCAGCATGGCCAGGTTCTCCAGGCTGCCGTTGGGCAGGCGCACCTCCTCCTCGTGCACATCGAACTCGGTGCCCACGAAGGCCCAGCGGTACATCTGGAAGTGCGGCAGCTTGGTGGCCGGCAGCACGCAGCCCAGCTCCAGGAGCTTGCACGCCTCCAGCTGCACCGAGCGCCAGTGCTGCATGGGAGTCTGCGAGTTGTAGCCATTGCTGGCCGTCCCAGCGGAGGACCAGGAGACGTCTATCCCCGAGGGCATGCGCATTTGTTGGCTGCCAAGTAGATAGATCTTACAATTAGCTAGCTAAATACAAGAGATGGTGCTGCCACTCACTTTCTCTCCTCGCTCTCCGACTTGAGCTCCTGCTCCATTTGCAGGAACACCTGCACCATCTCCGCTATGATGATGGGCCACAGCGAGGTGACGTGGTCGGGCGACATGCGCAGGAGCAGCACACGGAAGCACAGGAAAACGGCTGCCTGAACGGAGGGGCCCATGGGAACCAGTCGCAAACTGTTGGCCAGTTGCTCTGCGGGAACACGGAGAAGGTTATAGTTTCAATTCCCCAAACTCTTGGCAGAACTTAACAATTCTGCATAATTAAGTATTTACATCAGATAAGGCTGTGTGGGTTATATATACATATATATATATAGTAACAGAAATACTTTAAATGCGATTATTTTGAAACCTTATTTGCTTTTCCACTTCTTATCTTTTGCATGTTTGTATATAAATACAATTTTTTTTTTTATACCAAATTCCAACTGAATGATTAATCTTGGAGTATTTCCTCTTGTATTTAAGATCTGAAGAAATTTTTTTAGACCAAAAGACCTTCAACAGAGCTCGTAACTGAACGTTGACCAAATACCCTTTGCGATTTATAGAATATAATAAAGAACTCAGGGCTCTTGAGACTTCCTTCAATTAAGTCTTTGGTTAAATGTTCTCAGTTTAGCTTTACTTTTCACTTTCTTTCCTTAGGAACTTATTAAGAGTCAGAAGAAGAGTCTGAAAGCAAATTCTCAGCACATGATACAATAATATAAGGTAGTCTCAGAACTCTCGCTCCGCTCTCAGAGAGACATGCTAGAAAGTGAAAGCACTGCAGTCTTCTTTTTAGAAGGAGGATAGAAAAAGAAGAGGAGGGAACAGATAAGAGGATAAAGGATAGAGGGAAGAGAGAAGAGAGAGGGGCCCCTCGTCAGTATTCAGCGTGGTTACCACTTGCTAACAGCCAGAACTCGTTGGGAATTATAGTGCAACGCAAGTGTTAAAAGCGCCTTCTCAGCTCTCACTCTCTCCGTTCTTAGGAAGACATGCTAGAAAGAGCAAGCACTGTCAAAAAACTCGTCCTCAAAAGAGGGCAGCAATGAGACTACCTTATATAATTGTACCATGGCTCAGCATAGACGGTTTGAGTTCTCTTAACTACGCTGAAAATGTACTTTTTTTGGTCTTCCTGTGACACTTAGTGTGGGATTGCTCTACTAAATTACTCTTTTAAACTCTCATGCCAAAGGCCCTGTAAATTAGACTAATTTTTGAACTAATATTCGAGAGCATTGATTTTTAGTCAAGAGAATTTCATTAATCTCTCAATTTCAAGTTCAAATATGCATAATTTCCCTGCCACTCTTGATCAGTCTCCTTTCCCTAGCATCTCTCGCAGTCCTTCTCCCCCACACTCACCCTGGATGTCCGGCATGTACTTGTTGTGCTGATCGAACTCGCTGCAGTAGATGACAAAGGCCAGGCGCTTGAGGAGCATGGCCCGCTGCTCGTACTCCTGGTCGCGCGACGTGAAGATGTTCAGGCTGCCCGCCTGCGAGAGCGAGACGCGGGTCATTAGCTCCCGGAATGTGGTGTTGTCGTACGTCATCAGGCTGTCCATGATCATGCGCCAGAAGGGCAGGCACGAGAGGTGCATCTGGAAGAAGGCGTTGTCCAGCAGCAGGTCCAGCATGTCCTTGCGCCACGCCTTCCTCGTGTACTGGTAGCCACTCAAGCTGGCCAGGAGCGCAGAGCAGGCGTAGAAGAAGGGCACGTTCCGGGCCGTGTGGTTCTTCAAGTACGGCGTTATGTTGTACAGCAGCGGGGTCACGATATTGACCACCTTGTCCTTCTCCTGCGAGCCGTAGGCCACGTCCAGTAGGTTCGACAGGATGGCCGCCAGGACGCTCTGGGCCTGCAGGGAATACTGCTGCAACCCTCCTCCACCCACGCTGTTGTCCTTGGCCAGGCCATCGGTGTCCTCCTTAACGGCCAAGTTGCGACGCAGCCAGGTGGTCTGCTCCAGACAGGACCCAGCCACGCTGGACAGAGAGTCCACCAGGCGCGAGGTCACATCGTGCAGCTCCCTCACCTCCTTCTTGTCCTGGAACGGCATCTGGGGACAGCGCTGGACGAACTCGTTGAGCAGCATCAGCAGAGCGAACTGGGCGGGCGGCGTCAGGTTCAGGCCATCCCGGATGAGGGCCAGCAGGGAGCTCCAGGCATCCGCCAGCTGGGGAGCCGGGGCCGACCGCATGTAGAAGTAGAAGAGCTCCAGCGAGCTCACCTCGATGCTGAGCTGCGCCGGTGGCCGGTGGATGGGCGGCGGCGAACGCACCACGTGGTGGAGGGTCATCACGAACGAGTCCATGGGCATCACGCGGATGCTGGACACCAGCGAGACGAGCGACAGCTGGGCGGGACACGCCTGCAGCGTGGAGTTGCGCTGGAACTGCTCCGCAATGCTCAATCCACTCATATTGGAGGCCACGCCGCGCTGCTGCCAGGTGACGGCCACGGCGGCCAGGAAGTTGCAGCCATGATGCAGGGAGACCGGCGACAGGAACTCCAACAGCTGCTGCCGCACCGGACGCAGCTGCCCCAGTTCGCTGTCCCAAATGGCCGCCACGCTGCTCATGATCCGCGGCAGGTGCGAGAGCACGGCATTTCGCGCTGCCTGGAGCTGCGGGTTCCTCGGGGCCGGCACCGAGGTCCCGGAGGAGGACTCGCTGGCCGAGAGGAACGAGTGGACAATGCTGTTGAGCAGCTGGCCCGTGCTGGAGCTCTGGGCCGAGGAGCTGGTCTGCGGATAGGCCTGGTTGAACAGGTGCGACAGCGCCGTCTGCTGCGTGTTGTCCAGCAGGCAGTAGTGGCAGAGGATGGTCAAAGCCTCCAGCTGGGACACCACATAGTCCGGCGGGAAGTGGCGCTGCTGGGGGAGAGCCATCTTGGCCAGGCGATCCAGGTTGCTGCACAGCTGATGGACCACGCTGATCACGATGTTGGTGAGCGAGCCGAAGGAGAAGCAGTTGAGCGAGGAGGTCACCAGGTCCGTCCAGTTGCGGTGCAGGTGCCGCAGCCGCTCCTGCTGCAGTGCCCCCAACACGGCGGCCAGGAACATGGGCTGCTGGCTAATGAGGCAGTTGGGCAGATACCTCACATTGGCCGCCGCTCCCTCCGCCAAGCGCGTGGGCGAGGCATTGCCCCCCGCATCCTCGCTGCCCGCGGTGGGCGGCGTCTCCTGCCTCACCTGATGCACCTCGTGCTCCAGCCGGATCACGGCCAGCAGCAGGCGAAGCAGCTGCAGTTGGAAGCAGTCGGCATGCAGCTGGTCATCCTGTGGGTCATTAAAGCTGAGCACCTGCTCCGCATAGCTCCCCGAGTTGGAGGTGGTCCGACTGCGACCGTAGCTGCACACGGAGCTGTTGAGGCAGTGCAGCATCACCTTCTGCAGCTTGGCGCGGGCCAGCAGGTCGGCAATGTAGCGAGCCAGCCCGGTGCCCATGCCCTTGACGATCTCAATGAGTTCCGAGCAGATCACCGTCAGCAGCTCGATGCTCTCCAGCTGGATCCGCCGGTTGTTCACGATGTCCTGCAGCGTGGGCGCCTGCCGCTGGGCGTCCAGCGATTCCCTTTGAAAGTATCCCCGGGCGTAGAACAGGCACAGGGTCACGAGCAGCTCCAGCTGCATGCAGCCCCTGTACGCCTGGGCGTACTCCGAGCTGCCCACGCCGCCGTCGAAGCCCTTGCCGGAGATGCTCTTGCGGTGGCGCACCAGCAGCTGCTTCAGGCTGCCGCTGGAGAAGGATGTGGTGATGGACAGGCAGAGGAAGGTGCGCCGGTCGCAGCAGATGATGTTGCGCAGCGTCTGCAGCGCGTACAGGGTCTGGCGGGTGTCGTAGATGGCCAGGTAGAGCAGCAAGTGGTTGTGGTACAGGTGGGCGGCGTCCGTGAGGGAGTTGCTGCTCTTCATGGAGCTCCTTAGGCTAGAGGTCTGCTCCTCCGCCGCTGCAGCAGCCGCTGCTGCCGCCGCCGCATTGTTCTGGCGCAGGATCTCCACGTTCTGCTTGCCCTTCTCCAGGGTCTTCTGCATGTCCGGCTGGAGCTTGCTCGTCTCCAGACTCAGGTTCCTGCGCTTGTCCTCCACATTGATGGTGGACTCGGTGGCCGGCTCCTCCGACTCCTCCTCCAGCTCGGGCTGCCCGCTGAGGTTGCTGTCCGTGGAGGTCTTGGAGATGCAGCTGAGTCGCTTCTTCTCGCCGGGAGTCAGCAGCTTCTTGCGCTTCCCCTGCCCCTGCCCCGGCTTCTTGTCCTCGCGGAAGTACTCATCCGCCGGCAGGGCCTCCGCTTGGAGGTCGGGAGTGCTCTGCTCCGGCTCCTTGTGCTCCAGCGAGTTCAGGCTAGACTCACCCGGGGTCTTCTCCCTGGTCAGGCGATAGGTTTTGCGGCTCTTGATCTTCTCGTGCTGCGTCAGGGCCTCGGTGACCCGCTCGCAGTCGCCCACGAAGCGCTTGACATCGTCACTGATCCCCGCACTGGAGCTCACCGTGAGGCTGTCCTCCTTCTCGAGGCTCGTCTCGCGCAGCTCCGAGTCCGACTCGAAGTCGGAGTGGTCCGTGTCCGAGTGGTCCGTGATGTCCTGGTCAAAGTGGAGGCTCTGCTGGGCTTCCGGTTGCTCCTGCTGCTGCTCGCTCTCGTCCATGGCGCAGGCCAGCTTCTGCTCCAGCGGCGTCTCCTTGTGCGGTATCTCGATGCGCGGCTCCTCCAGATCCGTTTCGTCGTCAAAGTCGTTGGCATTCTCCAGAGGATTAATGATCAGCCCAATGGTGTTCACATCCTGTGCCGCCTCAGTGCTGCTGGCCACTGCTGTGGCCTTGTCGCTCACGAAATTAGAGACCTTGTTGGCCTTGCCGCCGCTCAGCGTGACCCCGAAGATCTTCTTGGGAAAGTTCCGGATGGGGCTCTTCTTCTTGCCCCCGCTGGAGGTCTCCATGTGGTGGTACTTCACGTTGCCCTGCTCCGAGCTGATGGCGTACACGTCGCGCTCAAAGGCGGGCGTGGCCTCCGCCTCGGCCTCGCGGTACAGCTGCTGCATGTGGACGATGCCCACGCGCTTGGAGCTGGCCGAGAGCAGGATCTTGTAGAGCGGCTTGGTCACGCGGGCGAGATCGCCGCGCAGCAAGGAGGCCTGCAGCCAGTTCGTGACGAACGTGCGCTCCGACATGTAGTGGGGCAGCCCCAACGTGTCCAGCACCTTGAGCAGCGTCTTCTCGAATCCCCGCGTCGGCTGCTTGGCCCTGCCCAGGTGCCACAGCAGCTCGAACTTCTTGAAGCTCCTCGCCTGGCTCTCGCGCAGCCGCTCCGTGGACTCCGTGGGACACAGCAGCTGGGCATCCGCCAGGCGTTCCATCTGGAAGCTCCGCAAAGCCGTCCTGCCCGAGACAGGGGGTTGAGCTTGCAGGAGATGCTGCGCCTGCATCCGATTCCCAATGACCGTCTCCACCAGGCCGCTCTCCAGGCAGCTGTGCAGCTGATGCAGCAGCGCCGCTATCTGGGCGGGGTCAATGCCAGCTGCTCCTAGATAATCCCAGAGTATGGAGCTCACCAGCTGGAAGACGCGCGTGTGCTGCTCCAGGTAGTTGACGTGGCCGAACTTGAGCAGGGGCAGCATCACCACAAAGGTCACACCGGGGCTGGTGTTGTGCTCGATTTGGGAGCGGAGAAGGCTGCAAGGGAGGGGATTAGGGTGTTGGAAATTGGGACTGGGTTTGAAGGGGGTTCTCACTCACCTGATCAAGTCGAAGAGCGTGGTTATGGCCGACACCTGCAGCTCCTTGTCGCTCTGCGCAAAGCAGGCCACCAGGCAGAGCACCTTCAGCCAGTTGGGAAACTCTGGTTCTAAAAAGGGGTTAAAACAAAGGGAAATCATTGGTCAGTGAGCAGGAAAGGTCCGTGAATAAGCCACCAAGTTAATTCCCTGAATCAAGAGCTTGGGAATACAACCAGGAAGCATCACTCACACAAGGTTTTTTTAGAAATCAAGAGCCCATTGTAACAGCTATAATTAAACCCTACCCTACAGTACTGGAGGTGTCGATTGGCCTTGTCTGAACTACCTACCGAACTAGTTCGTGTGTACAGTACTTCCTTGACTGACCCTAAGGTAAACGAACGCCGAACCACCTACCAAAAGGCTACTTCCTTGATTAACCCTATAGTAAACGAACGCCAAACCACAGGGTAAATTTGAGTTTTCGATGTTGTTGTCTGTTTTGCCTCTGTGGAGCGTTGGGTAGTGTGATGGACTATGAATCTGATGGTCTCGAGTTCGAATCAGAGTCTTAACAATTGTGTTTAGAAATGTTGTAAGTATTCTTAATAGAATTAATATATCATAAATACATCCATTTAACTTTAACATATTAACATACAGAAGATATGTAAAAAAAAAAAATATATATATTTAATTGTCATGTAAAATAACAGAGCTGAGCTTGTAGTACAGTTTCATTAAAATTTAAAACGATTCGTCCTTAATATATGCAAAGGTTAATAAAGTAAAACGTTCTCAAAAAGGTTGTTAAGTCTTCCTAATTTAATTTGTACTGTTTTTTTTTTGTTTTGGGTATCCATGTAACTACCCTTTTCATGGGTACTAATATCACCACCCCTAGAATGGGTGCCCCATGCTACCCATTACATCTATCACGGGTAGTCATATCACCACCCTTAGCATGGGTGCTTATGTAGCTACCCTTTTCATGGTGGTCATACAAAAATGGAAATGAACAATTACATTGACTAGAGTTAGTAAAGTAAGTACTCGTAGTTCCCTTGTAAGTAGTCGTACTATTACCTACGAACTAGTGCGCAGTACTGTAGGGTAGTCACTGAGCAGGAAAGGTTCGTGAATAAGCCACCAAATTAATCCCCTGAATCATGAGCATCACTCACTCAAGGTTTACCCTCAAGTTTCTTAGAAATCAAGCTACGATTAACCACTTAGAGTACTCACCGCTCCTGTCCAGCACCATGTGCTTGTTACAGTTGGGAAACGTGGACATCTCCACCAGCAGAGTGGCCGCCAGCTTGACGGCTCCGCGCAGGGAGAGGCTCAGCTGGAGCTCGGCCAACTGCTGGACACTGCGCTGCGTCTGTCCATCGATGAGCAGGCTCTGTTGCTTCTCCTCCTGGGCCTCGCTGTCGCTGCTCAGCTCGCTGGCGCTCACAGGCAGGGGCAGGGAGCGATTGAGAAGCCTCTGGAGCTGCTTGGAGCGGGGGACTATGTCCACGCGGAGTAGGTTGAACAGGCGTTCGATTTGTGACTGCCGCGAGGAGCACTCGTGCTCCAGGACCTGCTCGGCCAGGAACAGGCTGGAGGTGTGGCTGCTGCTGGTGGTTCGCTGCAGTTGAACCCTCACCGCGCACTCCTTGGGCTCCTCCGACTGGATCTGGAGCAGCTTGCGGGCCAGGTAGACCTCGAAGAAGATCTCGTACTGGCGGATGCACTTCTCCAGAATGGAGACACCGCGCTGCTGCGTCGCCCGGCTCTCCTCGTCCAGCTGGAACTGAGGGGACTGAGGGTCCGGTGGGGCGCTCTTGGGCTCCTCTTGGGTTTCGGTTGTGGCCTGGGACTGGACCAGGACAATGTCCTTGGGCCGCTGCTTCTTGGGACTACGTATGAAGGGCACCTTGGCCTTGGCCTTCAGCTTCTTGATGCTCCGCGGAGTGTCCAGATCGGAGGAGGACTGCGGCGTGTCCGAGGCGCTGATCTGTGGTTAGGGAAATTATGAATAAAAGGTAAAGTTTAGCTTTGAGGAGCCACCCACATCCTTGTCCAGCTCGGAGAGCCTGGAAATGGACTTGGCCTTCTTCTTGCTGGGACTGTGGCGACCCACACTCTGGTTGGAGGCCGAGCGCCGGATGAGCTCCTCGTCGTTGTGGGGATCCGTGCCGTGCAGCGAGTTCTCCGCAAACTGATTCAGCCGCGAGTCAGACTTGCTCTTCTCCAGGGAGCTGCTGCCTTGGGGCTCCACCTTCTCACTCACCGAGGTCACGGTGATCTTCTCGTCGGAGGAGGAGCCAGCGTTCGGCTCTATCAGCTTGTTCAGCTTAATGGGGCTTCTAGGGGAAATACAAAGAAATACGGAGAGAGATAAGGAGGTCTGCTTGTTTGTTCCAACTTACGTTATCATGGGCTGCACCCTGGAGACGATCTTCATGCAGAGCTTGAGCGAGGCCGTGATCTCGGCGCTGCTCACGCGATCCATGTGCAGGGAGAGCAGCTGGGTGATGGCCAGAAAGACCTTGGGCAGGTACACCCGGGTGGTCTCGGTGTACATCTCCAGGGAGACGGTCTCCAGCAGGAACTCGGTCAGCACGCAGATCTCCAGCACGCACGGGTCCCCAGAGCCCACATTGCAGGCGTATTTCCCTTGGGAGGAGGATTCCCCTGCTTGGGACTGGGACTTGTCCTGTGCCTGCTGGCAGGCCCGCTCGAACATGTTGGTCATGTAGCTCCAGATGTACGCCGGATCGAAGGTGGCGAACAGCAGGTTGGCGGACTTCAGGGCCTCCGCATTGCCACTGGAGATGTACATGGCGCGCATGATGTCGTGGAGGACGTAGTCCAGCACGGCGCTGCCAATCTCCGCCTTGTCCAGCAGGGACAACATGATCCGGTACGGCTTGAGGTCCATGGGTGCGCACTCCAGGCTCAACCTTAGCGTGGTGATCAGAGCTCGGATGAGGATGTGCCGCGAGTGCCGGACGAAGTAGGGCTCCGGCTCCGGCTCCTCCGAGGTGTCCAGCGACAGGGTGTCGTAGGTGGGCGAGTTCTTGGCCACCTCGCTGCCCAGCAGCCAGCTGAACACCCGCCTGTTCAGCGACATGTCCCGCCGGAGGATGGTATTCAGCCCGTTGGTCACCAGCTTCACCAGGTCGTCCTCGCTGAGCAGCGAGGTGTGCATGGGAAAGCCCAGCAGGAGGAACTCCAGCGTGTTGCGCTGCACCAGGATCAGGGAGTCGTTGAGGCAGGCGCACAACGCCGACATCATGATCTCCCGGTTGTGGCCCATGATGTAGATCTGCTCCTGCATGTCCAGCCGCTTGTTGAAGTGCTCCAGCAGGTAGGTGATGGCCGGCAGCCTTATGGCGGCATTATTGGCCACCGACTCCCACAGCACCGTGTAGAAGTGCATCGGATTGACGGCGTTGCAGACCTGCTTGAGCAGCGAGCTAATCCGCTCGAAGTGATCCAGGCCGCAGTCGTAGCCGGGCAGGACGCCGTTGAGGAAGCCACTCAGAGCCGGCCTTAGCTTGTCGCCCAGCGGCACAAAGTAGTTCTCGTAGATGGCCAGCAGGGCGGGACGCACGTTCATGGCGGCATAGCCCAGCAGCGGGAACAGGCCGGCGCTGGAAGGGAATCCAAGATTAGCTTGGTTTTATCTCTATTTCGGGGGCCACTGACCTGTATATGAACTCTGTGGCCAGGCGCTCCGGCCCCGTCTTGCTGAATATCACCGAGTAGGTCTCCAGGGCCTTCAGATGCACGCCCGAGGGCAGGGCGGGATGCATGCACTGCGCCAGACGCTTGGCTATCTTCAGGCGACGCGGTATGACCTGGTACTGCGTATTGCTCGATATGGCCTGTGTGCCCGGGAAACAGGAAGAGATAAGGTTGGATGTAGTGAGTCAGAGGAGCTACTATACCTTGCTGAGCTTGCCCAGGGCCGATATCAAGTCCGCCCACTCGCTGGAGTACTCGAAATTGCGCAGCGCCTTGTCTATGTTGGTCATGTAGGTGCGGTACTTGGCCTCCGCCATGAGCTTCTGCTCCTCGACGAGCGCGTCCGCCGAAGACTCCATGCTGGAGGGGCTTTGTCTATGTGTGTGGTCTCGTTGGTGGCGTTGGTGGGAGAAGAGCTCTGCAAATAATCGATACTTAACACTTGTTGCCCTTGAGCCTAAAGTTTAATGTGTATTCCGCTGCATAATCGAGGAGTGTGGCAAGCGGAGCACCTGCGAGGCCCCCCAACTCTTTGTTCCCTCAACCGTACTCACACTCGGCGCTTCCGCTTAATTGGCGGCAATTAACCCCAGATGTGTGTGTTCGTGCTTGCGGGGCAATCTATACTTTCCAACTGCAATATCGGCCCACAAAATAACGTCGTCGCGCGTGGCAGGAGCAGAAATGTGTAAATACATATGTGAATTTTCGCTCTCCGAAATGCAACGGGAACGGAGAGAGAGAGAGCGATAAGACCAGCTGATGACGAATATTCTGCTGTTCTTGGGTAAAGGGGGGGTGCGCGTGACGGAGACGGGAGACAGACACAGACAAACGCAATTGTTTTGGCATTTTTGCGACTTTCCCAACTCTAAATTATCGCCACATCCAACTCCCACTGCCGCCCTCGCTTACCACAGCGTTTATCTGTCTATTTTAACACATTTTACATTGTATAAATATTGCACTTTTGTTTTTGTGTGTGGAATTTACATCTGGCAAATTTTTTTGGCTGTAACTCGCTAGCGATGGACCTTCGTTCTGATAACCGTGACTTCTTCGCCGCCAGCGATAACTTCACTCCCAGAACCGGAGTATATTTCACAATTTCCAGTGAATATATCATCAAACTTAACAGATTAAAGAAAAAACAAAAATTTTGAGGGGAAACCAAAACTAAAATTTCGACAGAGCTATGCTAAGTAGAGTGTGTTTTAAGCAAACACCAAATTAACTGTGATTGCCCCCACCACAAATCAACCTGGCCCATCTCTAAGCATTGTTATCGATAACCAGCAAAAATTCAAAAACAAAGTTTTCACGTTGAAAAGTCAATGGATTTAATTGTTTCCTTCACAAAACTCAATAAATTACTAACTGAATAGTTTGCCATACTTCAAATAAATACAAATTTTGTTAAATGCCAACGCAATAACTTAAAGAAATGTGTCGGTGACTAATGCGTGATTAGAGAGTTGAGGTAAAAATGTCCAGCTAGCGTCGTGTTTGGGAAGCCTCTACTTCTTCTTCTTGCCCTTGCCCTGTCCCCCGGCGGCTGGTACTCCAGTCAGTGCCGCCAGCTCGTTCTTCAGGGCCAAGAGAGTGTCCACTTCGGGTTTCCACTCGGCGGCATTGCCGCCGGCCTTCAGGGTCCTCACTCTCTCGCCCTGCTGGGCAATTTTGTCTTCCAATGCTTTGACTTGGGCTGGATCCGCCGAGGTAGAGGATGCAGGAGATGGAGCAGCAGCAGCGGGAGGAGCTGCCTTGGCCGCCTCCAATTGCGCCTTGAGGTGGAGTAGCATATTCACCTCTGGCTGCCACACGGCCTTGTCTTTTGTGGAGCCCTTCAGCTTGCGCACCTTGTCGCCCTGCTCCTGGATGGCCTTCTCCAGATCCTGCACTGACTGCGCGCCATTCGCGGGAGCAGGAGTGGCAGCGGCAGCAGCGGGAGCTGCCTTCTTGGCCTCCTCCAGTAGTTTCTTCAGCTCCAGCAGCTTGTTCACTTCTGGCTGCCACACGGCCTTGTCCTTGGTGCTGGCCTTCAGCTGACGCACCTTGTCCGCCTGATCCTGCACGGCCTTCTCCAGATCAGCGGCACTGCCTGGGCTCTGCACGGCTGCCTTCGAGTCCTGGGCGCCGCCGTACTTGCTCTTGAGCTCGTCGATGAAGGACTGCTCCAGCTTGGCGAACAGCGGAGCGGGTTTGCCGATCTTGTGACCGGCGGGAAGCAGGAGAGTGGCCAGGGGTTTGCTGCGAAGGAAGCAGGGATTAGGGTAAACTCAGAGGAAAGATAAAGCTCCACTTACTCGGCGTTGAGCGGCGTCTGCTTGGCATTGAGCTGGCCGAAGAGGGTCCTGGCCGTGGCTGGCATGTAGGGGAACAGGAGGTTGGCCAGCAGGCAGGCGACGTTGGCGCACAGACCGATGATGGTGGCCGCCCGCTGCTTCTGCTCGTCGCTGCCCTTGAGCAGCACCCACGGCTGCTGGGTCTGCATGTAGCCGTTGCCGTGACGGGAGATGGCCAGCAGATGCCGGATGCCGTCGCGCAGCCTGGCCTTCTCCAGGGAGTTGATGTAGCCGCGCAGCTCGCGGTTGATCAGGGCCAGCAGGATCAGTTCATCTTGGGTGGCCACCACCTCCGGCACCGTGCTGCTGAAGTTCTTCTCGCAGAAGACCAGGGCGCGGTTCACAAAGTTCCCGAGGTTATTCAGCAGCTCCGAGTTGTTGCGCGCCGCCAGATCGTTCCAGCTGAAGCTGGAGTCCTGACCCTCGGGACGGGCGGAGGCCAGGTAGAAGCGCCAGACGTCGGCGGGAATGCCCGTCTCCTGGGCATCGTTGCCGAAGACCCCGATGCCGCGACTCTTGCTGAACTTGCCATCCTCGTAGTTCAGATACTCGGTGGCCATGATGTGGGAGACCAGCGTGTGGCCCTTGTTGATGGCCAGGAGCACGCTGGGCCACACCACCGAGTGGAAGGGCACGTTGTCCTTGGCCATGAACTGGAAGAGCTCGACGTCGGTGCCCTGTGCCGGCTGCCACCACTGCTGGTATTCCTTGGTGTAGCGCTTGGTCATCGACACGTAGCCGAAGGGCGCATCGAACCACACGTAGAAGACCTTCTTCTCGAAACCGGCATGGGGCACGGGGATGCCCCACTTCAGGTCCCGCGTGATGCAGCGCGGCTTGAGGCCCTCCTTGAGCCACGCCCGCGTGATCACCTTGGCGTTGTGCGTCCAGCCACCCTCCGACTTGTCCACCCAGTCCTTGAGCTGGGCCTCCGCCTTGGGCAGGTCGATGAACAGCTGGTCGGAGGAGCGCAGGACGGGCGCAGTGTTGCACACCTTGCAGCGCGGACGGATCAGCTCGGTGGCGTTCACCAGCTTGCCGCACTTGTCGCACTGATCGCCGCGGGCATCCTCGTAGCCGCAGCCAGGATGCGGGCAGGTGCCCTCCACAAAGCTGAATGGGTTTTAAGAATTAATAATCAAGGAAACCTGCAAGTACTTAAAGTTAAACCCACCGATCAGCCAGGAAACGATCGCATTTCTGGCACAGCAGCTGCTCCACGCTCTCTGTGATGATGTAGCCCGCCTTGAGGACATCCTGGAAGGCCTCCTGCACAATGCTGTGGAAAAAAAGATGATACTATAAGCAAACATTGTACATCGATACTATCGATGCGATTTGACGAGAGATATTGATAGGAGAAGATGAGAGATCTGCGATCACTACTTCTCTAAGCGGCGTACTTGTAAAATAGACTTTTGTATTTGGTGCGAAATAAAGAACAATTAAAATATCAGAGATTCTCTCCCAAAAAAGCCAGTAAACTCACTCTGTTTGCTCCTGGGTCGTGGTGCGTCCAAAGTAGTCGAAGCCAATGCCGAACCAGCGGTAGATGGCGTTGTGCAGCTCAAAGTACTTGTCGCAGATCTCACGGGGAGTAAGATTCTCGGCCAGAGCCTTGTTCTCCGTGGCCGTGCCGTACTCGTCGGTGCCGCAGATCAGGAGAGTATTGTAGCCAGCGGAGCGGGAGTAGCGGGCAAAGATGTCCGCGGAGAGCACACAGCCAATGATGTTGCCCAGATGGGGCACATTGTTGACGTACGGCAGAGCCGAGGTGATGAGCACGTTGCGCTGGCCCGCCTTGGGCAGCACTGTGCGCTCCTCCTTCACCTCCCTGGGAGCTGTGTAGGTGAAGGCAGCCTGAGCTGCGCTGATCTCGTCATCCGTCACCGTGTCCGCCACTGTGGGCGTCGTATCCACCAACAGTTTGCCCGCATCCGCCAAGCTGAGACGCTTGAGGGGAACATGATGCAGGCCACCGTAGCGATTCGATTGCTGCAACGCATTGAAGCTGAGGTCTTTCAGCGGCTGCTCGGCCAGGACCGCCTGCACCTCGGGCAGGATCTTTAGGCGCCCGTACCAATCCCTCAGACGGTCCACGTTCTGGGCTCCCTTCAGGGTGCCCTCGGGGGCCAGGAGTGACCACACGGCAATGTCGGCGGCAGTGAGTTTGTCGCCAGCCAGGTAGGGCGATGTCTTGAGGCTGTCGTCCAGCTTCTTCACCAGAGCATTCAGCACGGGCAGCGCGTTGGCGTCCGCCTTGTGGCCCACGGCCATGTGGTGGGCCAGGGCCGGAGCCAGCAACGTGGCAGACCACTCCAGCCACTGCGGGGAAGCATCAGACACCAATTAGTTTAACCTTCAGGGGTCATTAAGCATTTTTTGGGAGCCCTTACCTCGTCCCGCAGCTGTCCCTCGTCCACGAGCAGATACTTGGCAATAGCCGCCGGCGAGAACAGACGCAGTCCGTTGTCCAGCTGCAGCGTGGGCAGCACCAGGAGGTCCTTGTACTTGGCATCTGCAAGTGCAACCAGTTATTGCATCAGAAATTAGTCACTGGAGCAGGTAGCTTTGGGGGCATCCAAAAGATCCCCAGGCACTCACCATTTAGGTTAACCAGCTGCACCTGCACCTGCCGCTTGGCGTACTTGACCAGCATCAGCAGCTGCAGTCCCAGCGGATTGCCCTCGTTCGTATAGATGATCATCTTGCCGGGATCTGGCGCTACTTCTAATTCAATTTACGTGGCAGAGAAGGGTTAAAAAATGTCAATGAAATTTCTGCTCTGCCCGCACGCACGAGAAACTATTATTTTAGTGATGGGAGGGTTCGGACAAAAGTGTCACACTGTGTCATCGGCGTGCTTATCGAAAAGCACGCTTATTTGGGTATCAAATGTGACTTTAATATTTTCCAGTGTTTCCTAGAAGTTTAACTTAATTTTTGTATACAAAATAAATATTTAAATATAAAATAAAACAAAATTACCTAATTTAATGCCATAATATATCAAATTCGCTAATTAAGTCCTTTCCTGTATTTATGTTTAAAAATGCAGACTAGTGGAGATGCACCTTTAATGTTATCGATATTTTTCAGTCACCCCTTACTGCCACCATCAGCGGCTTGTGAACAGCTGTTCCAGTTACAAAAAGTAATTATTTACATTTTCCGTTTACAAAAGCAAAATCTTCCTCGATTTAATAAAATCGCGAAATTAAGATCCTTCAAAGATGGGCGAACGCAAGGGCCAGAACAAGTACTATCCGCCGGACTATGACCCGAAGAAGGGCGGCCTCAACAAGTTCCGGGGCACCCATGCGCTGCGGGAACGCGCCCGGAAGATCCACCTCGGAATCATCATCATCCGCTTCGAAATGCCCTACAACATCTGGTGCGAGGGCTGCCAGAACCACATCGGCATGGGGGTGCGCTACAATGCGGAAAAGACCAAGGTGGGCATGTACTACACGACGCCGATCTTCAAGTTCCGGATGAAGTGCCACCTGTGCGACAATCACTTCGAGATTCAGACGGATCCCGGCAATCTGGACTATGTGATCTTGTCGGGGGCCCGGCGGCAGGAGAACCGCTGGGATCCGCTGCAGAACGAGCAGGTGGTACCGGAAACCAAGGAGGTCCAGAAGCGGCTCTTCGACGATGCCATGTACAAGCTGGAGCACCAGGCCAAGGACGCCAAGGCGGCGGCCGATGCCAAGCCGGTGCTGCAGAAGCTCGTGGAGCGCAACATGAGTGTCTGGGATGATAGCTACGTGGCCAATTGCCGCCTCCGCGCGGAGTTCCGCCAGCAGAAGCTGGAGATCAAGGGGCAGCAGGATCTGGATCGCCAGCTGCTGGCCAAGAGCAGCCTGGACATTGCGCTGCTCCCGGAGACCAGTCAGGATCGTGAGATGGCCGCCCTGATGAAGCTGCAAACCAAGTCGGCTCTGGAAAGGGAATCCGAGCAGCGTCTGGAGCTGCTTATGCGTCCAGCCCTGCCGGGAGCCACTCAGACGACATTCGGTGGCTTGAAACGTCAGAAGGCCCTGAATAATCACCTCCAGGTGGAGGATCTGGGCATCAGGCGGAAGAAGCTGGCGGAAACGGAAGCCTCTACCTCAAATGGGAAGCCCCAGAGCCTGGTGGGGGACTACTCCTCCTCCGATAACGACTCCAATAGCTGAATTCTAATCGGGATTTTAAATTAACGTTAAAATATTTATAGAACGCGAAAAACTAAGGCCTGAAAATGAAGTTCAATAACATAGCTGTTGAAATATATAAACATTTACTCCCAATACCAATAGATTTCACATTCGATTTGTTTTATACATAATAAAATAGTTATTAACAAACGGGACGTTGTACCAAAAAAAGAACTAATACATTCCCTCATTGGGATCCGCAGCATCTGCCGAGTTTCCATCGTCGCCATTGCCTTCCGCCTGGCCATCCATTGGAGCCACGATCACTCCCTGGATGCTTTCGCACAGGTCCACCAGCTGGTTTTTGTTGATCATCTCGAGCATGAGCTCCTCGATCCTCAGTAGCTTCCGATAGGACAGATCGCGCATTTCTATGACACCTTCCGCCTTGAGACTGAGGGTCTGCATTTCGCCTATCAGATCCTTGAGGGTATCATCGTCCTCCTCGTGAACCTGCACCGGCTCTGGCTCGGGCTCGGGCTCCGGCTCCGGCTCCTTGACTGGGGCTTCTTTCTTGGCCAAAGCACGCTTGATGGGCTTGATCACCGGCGCATTGGCCAGGGACAGTTTGTTCTCCAAGCCAGGCGCCTGCGAGTCGAAGAACTTTTTGAACCACTGCAGGAACTCAAAGTTATCTTGGAATCTGCCCTTGATGAGGCGATCGATGGGCACCGCCTTGTCCAGCTTCAGGCGATTGAAGGCGCCCTGGAAGAGTTTCAGGTTGTGCAGGTACTCGTGCTCCAGCTTGGCGGTCATCTTCACGCGCTTCAGGTTGATGCAGTTGGGGAAGATCATCTCCATCATCTGGCAGTAGGCGGCACCTGGTGGAGACCCTAGGGTTAAGCTAGGGAAATCGTGATTTTCAGGGGATCCTCCTTACCAGAACAGAGCTCCTCGATCTTCTTGAAGTGGCCCTGGACCATGGTGTTGACCCACTGCAGCATGTCGTGGCGGGACATATTCTCCCCGTTGACGCTGGTCAGGGCCACGGTTAACTTCAGGTCACTCATTATTCCTGTCTTTATTTTTCGATGGTAAAAAATGTCTTCCCTTTACGGTTATTCCTTACAAGAGTTCTTTGTACAAATTTTTCTTTTCCTTAATTGTAGTACAAAATATATCTCTGAAGTTATGAACGATAACTGACCTTGTGAGCTTCAAGACCAGCCTGCTTCTCACTCAGGATTTTAAGTTATTAACGAAAGGTTACTTGGTTTTGTTGAACTATTCGTCTCCTTCTCTTTGTCACTAAATTTTGCAATGAACGCCGATTCCCGATTGCAAATTGCAATGCTTCCAGGATCAGAGATGGGAGGTAACAAGGTATTTGTACCTGGATGCATAACCTAGGTACTTACATAATTCAGTATATTTAGGAGTTCAGGTAAATATGTAGACTTATACTCAAAAATATATATCTTGCTTAATAGGGTTAAGGTTTTTAGTTTTAAGATGATATTTTATTAAACTTAAGAAAATGCATATTTAAAAACACCTTCTAAGGTGTTTGATTCCAGGATCAGAGATGTGATTTTAATTTTAAACTAGTATTTTTTATAACTCAGGATTATTATTATTTTCTCATACTTATAATTATTCTTTATTATTTTGTTTTAAAAGGTTTTTATATAATTAAAGGAAATTCACATTTCTTAATTTATAAGATTTATAGAGAGTATATAAATATTTTAAGGTACAATTTATTATACGCCTATTTAGGTACACAATACAAAAATCCTCACTCAGGATTAAACGAAGAAAATATCGCCTCGAGTTATCGATATCACATAAAAGCCGCGTTTTTTGAAAAAAATATCTACTCCATTAATAAATCCAATCTACAGAGTCTTAATTTCAAACTTGCGCTCCACCGTCTTCACAAACTCGATAAAGTACTTGTAAAGGACTTCGGGAACCTCCATGGCAGCAAAGTGACCGCCTTGCTTGTGATATGTACTGTGCACCAGGTTTCTGTATTTATCCTGCAGCTGGAAGTCCAGGAACTGCATGAGGTCACTCTTGAATCGCGCACATCATGTCGGGACATTAGTGGGCACCCGGTCCAGCTGAAGATTCTGCTGCTCCATGGCATACTGCTCCGCATACAGACGCTGCGAGGTGGTGATCGAGCTGGTCAGATAGTAGATCATCACGTTATCCAGAAGGGTATCCATCGTGTAGCGTTTGGTAAGGCCTCCGTCTGACAAAGATCGGTAGCTGGGATTCGTCCACGTGGAGAACTTCTCCAGGATGTAGGCAGCCAGGCCCACGGGATTATCGGGGAGTGTGGCTCCAATGGTGTCCGGTTTGGTGGCATGGATGTGGAAGTAGCCACTCTCTTCCAAGAGGAATTTCATCTCCTTGGATTTCGGGAAGAAGAAGTCCTCGAAGCCGGAGGGAGCAAACAAACTGGGCCAGAAACCGGCCACCAAACCCTTAATCAGGGATTTGGGGCTGAGGTTGAGGCACATATTGGAGTGGAAGCCCAGGACATTCTCTGGATAAAAGGTGGCCATGTTGCTGCCAATCACACTGCCGGCATCTCCACCCTGGATAAAGAACTTGTCATAACCCAGGCGCAGCATAAGGGTTCTCATCATCACGGCCATCTGGGCTGGACCCAGACCCTTCCTCGAAGCGCCCTGCAAAAGGAAGATTAGTAAGGAAACCACCCTAAGGATCTCAGAATAACCTACCTCCGACCAGCCATAGCCTGGCAGACTGGGCACCACCACGTCGAAGATGTACTTGTTGTTCTTGTCTAGGTTAGTTTGGTAAAGGAGGTGGATCAACTCGTAGAACTCTCTCACCGATCCCGGCCAGCCGTGCAGCAGCAGTACTGGATAGTGCTGCTTGCCCAGCTTGTTCCCTTCGTTGACCATCAGGTGGAGGAAGTGAATGCGTAGCCTGAAATCCAAGGTCAAATCCATTTATTATTTCCATCTCTGAATATTACCTTATCTCACCCCTGAATTTCGGTGGTGAAGTGGTTGAACTGCCACAGGAACTCCTCGCGTTCCTGCCAACGCGGCAGGTAGTCGTCGCGCCAGTACTCCGCCACTTCCCTGAGGTAATCTGTATTAAATCCATACTCGAAAGCCACACCCTCCAGGGGTGGAGTAATGCGCAAAGTGCGGTTAAGGCGCTCCTTCAGATCTTGGATGGTCTGGAAAATATTAGGGAATTATTTACCAATCAGTAGGTACCAAGGGGCTAGCGCCACTCACCGTATCGGGGTTACTAGGCCTGTGTCCTTTGATCTCCGAAGTGCTGACCAAATAGGCGGCGTAGTCCTTGGGCTCCGCCCCATTGCCCCACCACTGCTGGGGATCCAGCTGCGGAACGGGCAAGTCCCCCCACAGTTGGCTCACATTCTTGTAGACCAATCCGCCGCCAATTGCCAGTATCAGGAGCAGAATCTTAAAGGTAACACCCGACATCTTGTGGTCGCACCGGTTCTACTCACACTGAACTCACATTGCAATTATAGTTTTAACAATTCCCACCCATCATCCCAGCACAGCTCTCCTTTTCGCCGCTCACGATGATAAGCGGTTTTGAGTGACCGCTCTACAATCGATCAGTTATCGCTTATCGCCGGGTTTACTTTGGACTCCACTGAGACGCCGTGGAGGCTTCCGAAAGCGAGGATGACTCCGGTTGAATTTTTTGCTTATTCACCTGAAGGGACGACGGGCGACAGACTTGGCTAGATCGAATCTGCTGGTGATGATCATTAAAATAAGACTGAAATAAGACTGATCCCTTCTCTAGGAGTACACTAATATCTTATCAAACTCTCAAAAGAATACTCTTTTTTAGAAAAATCTCCACATTTTATTGAAAAAACTCCCATCTACAAAGTCTTAATCTTAAACTTGCGCTCCACCGTCTTCACAAAGTCGATAAAGTCCTTGTAAAGGACCTTGGGAACCTCCAGGGCGGCAAAGTGACCGCCCTGCTTGTGGTACGTGCTCTGCACCAGGTTCTTGTACTTATCCTGCAGCTGGAAGTCCAGGAACTGCATGATATCGCTCTTGAAACGAGCACAGCCCGTGGGCACAGAGGTGGGCACCCTCTCCAGGCGCAGATCTCTCTGCTCCTTGGTATACTGCTCCGCATACAGGCGCTGCGAGGTGGTGATCGAGTTGGTCAGGTAGTAGATCATCACATTGTCCAGCAGGGTGTCCATCTTGTAGCGCTTGGTGAGGCCTCCATCCTGAAGCGATCTGTAGCTGGGATTCGTCCACGTGGAGAACTTCTCCAGGATGTAGGCAGCCAGGCCCACGGGGTTGTCGGTGAGTGCAGCTCCAATGGTGTCTGGCTTGGTGGCTTGAAGGTGGAAGTAGCCACTCTCCTCCATTAGGTACTTGAACTCGTTGGATTTCGGGAAGAAGAAGTCCTCGAAGCCAGAGGGAGCAAACAGGCTGGGCCAGACACCGGCCACCAAACCCTTGACCATGGACTTGGGGCTTAGATTGTTGCACATATTCGAGTGGTAACCCAGGACATTCTCCGGATAAAGGGTGGCTATGTTGCTGCCAATGATGCTGCCCCAATCTCCGCCCTGGATGAAGAACTTGTTGTAGCCCAAGCGCAGCATGAGGTTCCGCATAATCACGGCCACCTGGGCTGGACCCAGACCCTTACGCGAGGTGCCCTGCAAGAACAGAGAAGCATTAGTCCTGGAACTACTTACAGGATCAGGAAATAACTCACCTCCGACCAGCCATAGCCCGGCAGACTGGGTACCACCACGTTGAAGATGTACTTGTTGTTCTTGTCCAGGTTGGTCTGGTGCAGCAGGTGGATCAAGTCGTAGAACTCCCTCACCGATCCCGGCCAGCCGTGGAGCAGCAGCACCGGGTAGTGCTGCTTGCCCACCTTGTTCTCGTCGTAGACCATCAGGTGGAGGAAGTGCATGCGTAGCCTGAAAGCCCATCAATGTTACTATCTTCGGATATGATAAGTGGCGCTCTTATCTCACCCCTGAATGTCGGTGGTGAAGTGGTTGAACTGCCACAGGAACACCTCGCGCTCGCGCCAACGCGGCAGGTAATCGTCGCGCCAATACTCCACGACTTCCTTCAGGTAATTCGTGTTGAATCCGTACTCGAAATTCACACCCTCCAGGGGAGGAGTAAGGCGCAGGGTGCGGTTCAGGCGATCCTTCAGATCTTGGATGGTCTGAGGGCATAGGGGAGAGTTATCTATCAATCAGTGGGTACTATGGGGTTATCTCCACTCACCTTCTCGGGGTAACTGAGCCTGTTGCCTATGATCTCTGAGGTGTTGACCAGATAGGCAGCATAATCCTTGGGCTCCGCATCATCGCCCCACCACTGCTGGGAATCCAGCTCAGGAACAGGCAAATCCACCCACAGTTGGCTCACATTCTTGTAGACCAAACCGCCGCCAATGGCCAGAACTAGGACCAGAATTTTGAATGTCACACCAGACATCTTGCGCTGCCAGGGGTTCCACTCACACTGACTGCCTGAATATGGCAGCTCCGGTTACCTAGCTCTCGATTCCGCCGCTCACGATGATAAGCGACTTTGAGTGACCGCCCGCCCTACCCTACACGCGATCAGTTAGGGCTTATCGCGGGGCTTACTTTTGGCCTCTACAGAGACGCCGTAGAGGCTTCCCAAAGCGGGGATGATGCGGCTTGAATGGTTTGTTTATTTACCTAAAAAAGCTTTTGAGTTTGAAGCTTTTGCCGGGGCTGAGATCGGTGAGAAAACAAGCATTCAGAGACGGAGAGAGACTTTGCCGGAATTATTCACATTTTGCGACGCAGCTGGGGCTGGGCACTCAGGTAGAAGTGCCCTGGGATTTGGGTGTGACAAGAAGTAGCTTAGACTCTTAAAATAAGACAGGAACTAATCAAAATATTAAGTATATATAAATATATATATATTTTTCTATTTTAAGTTGGTTTTAATAGAGGTTTATGTGGTTTTTTAGAGCGTGTCAGCCTTCAAAAACATATTTACTCTAAAAATATATACAGACTAAAGGGTATACAAGTAACCCCAATAAACCAATCCCTATAAAGTTACGTAATACTGCTTTCAGCTCAGATTTTATCTATACCCTCTTATATATATATATTAAATAAATATAAACCAGGGTAGGTTCTCCGCTCTACGCACTTATCACCGCCCTGGACTCGTCCAAACAAAAAACTCTTCAACTTTCGGTTTTCAAAGCAGATAAGGAAAGTGTATTATCACCAAGCCGATTTTTAGTTTGAAATGAACAATTTACAATGAGTTCTTAAAACTAATTACAACCAAATGTCCTCAGAAGTTCGCCTTCTTTACGTAGGCAATAAAGTCCTCATACAGCTGCTGGGGCACCTCGAAGGCCGGGAAGTGTCCGCCCTCCGGGTGGTGGCTGCTGTGCACCAGATTGGGGAACTTGTTGGCCAGCACCGCGTCCGACGTGGCAATGATCTCGTGGGCGAAGCGAGTGCAGCCAGACTTGGCCTGGATGGGCAGCCTGTCCACCTCCAGGGCGAACTGAGCCTTGTTCATGGACTCCGAGTACAGGCGCATCGAGGTGGTGATGGAGTTGGTCACGTAGTAGATCATCACGTTGTCCAGCAGCTGGTCGTAGGTGAACCTCTTGGTCAGGCCGCCGTCGGGGAGGTCTCTGTACTTTAGGTTCGTCCACGTGGAGAACTTCTCCAGGATGTAGCCAGCCAGTCCCACCGGATTGTCGATCAGGGCATTGCCAATGGTGTCGGGCTTGGAGGCCTGAATATGGGCATAGCCCATCTCCTCCGTGATGGTGGCCCACAGGTGACCCAAACCCTTGTAGTACTCCGCATACTGGCTATCGATGAACCAGCTGGGGAAGAAGGAAGAGAGCAGCAGCTTCAGGGTGCCCATGGGGCTGTTGTTGCCACACATATTCGAGTGGTAGCCCAGCACATTCTCCGGGAAGAGACCCGCCAGATTGGAGCCAATCAGGGAGCCCCAGTCGCCGCCCTGGACCAGGAACTTGTTGAATCCCAGGCGGAGCATCAGGTTGCGCATCACCACCGACACTTGGGCCACGCCGAAGCCAGTTTTGGACGAGCCCTGGAAGCAAGCGGAGGAGATTTAGTTCATAGTTCGTATGTAAATAGGGTTAACTCGCTCGTTGGCCAATAGCTGAAATATCTAAGCTGTTTTTTAGCTTTTTAAACATTTGCCAAGCCAATAAAACCTTTGGGGTTATTGGCAAACTAATGCCGCAGCGGAATATTAAAACGTTTTCAAGCGTAAAACAACTTCATTACTACAAGTCATTAATCACTCAAAATTCGATGATTTAAAAACGTTAAAAGAGAGTTTAGAAATTATGTAATAATCACTAAATATTAATGCTTCTATGCAACCGATAATTACCTGAGACCATCCATAGCCGGGCAGGCTGGGCGCAATCACCTCGAAGACATAGTCGCTCTTGTCGCTGGGCGTGGTGAGCAGGGGAATAAAATCGTAGAATTCCCGGACAGTTCCTGGCCAGCCGTGCATTAGAAGCAGGGGCAGCACCTTCTTGGGCTTCTGGCCCTTGACCTCCACGGGTTTGGCATGAATAAAGTGAATTTTTAAACTGGAAACAATCATTACAGGGTTAATATCTGGGGTTAATTTGTGCGACTAATTATACACGAGGCTGCTTAGTTGAAGTTCTAGCAATTGCTTACCCTTGGATCTCGGTCTGGTAGTGGTTCAGCTTCTTGAGGAACTGCTCCCGCTCGCTCCACTTGGCCAGATAAGTGTCCCGCCAGTATTTCACCACCTTGGCCAATTCCTGGGCATTGAAACCGTACTGGAAGCCCACGCCCTCCAGGGGCTCTTGGGCTTTGGAGGGGCGACTTAGCTGGGCCTTGAGGTCCTCAATTACCTAGGGGAAGTAATTGTATAATTAACAATAATTAAATAAAGAATAATAATCATATAAGCATGATTTCATATAATCTTTATGGAAAGTTTTAAGCTAGAAAATAGCTCTTTACCCACCTCTGGCTTCACACTGATGTCATAGGGCAGTACCGCCTTGTTCTCCCTATAGGGAGAGTTCAAATCCTTTGACTTGGGTCCCCAGTAGGCATTGTTGTCCAGATCGGGCCTCTTGCCGGGCGCCGATAGGTCGCGATAGTTTTTATAGCCAATGGCCGCCAGCATGGTCAGGCCACCGATCAAAATCCGCACCCAGACACTCGCCATATTGTCCAATACACTCCCTCCTGACCCTCTATATAAAGTATTAATTCGCACAGCTGCTCCAGTGCGAACGCCGAACACAATTGATTTTATTTTTCCAAACAACCGGCACAGGAAAGCTTTCAGTCGGCTGGTGGAACCTAAGTGGATCGTAAGAGAAACGCGATCACTGCTGCACTGCAAGACGAGCATGATGAGGCAAAAACTGCGAGTATTTCGGGCAGATTTTGCCGAAAGTTCACTACGAGCAATTTATGCTTTGAAGCTTTCAAAATTAAATTATAAAAATGCTCATGATGATCATCTATCAGCTGGCAGAAACTAAATTGAGAGGGTGCAACTCATGCTTAGAATGTCAATAGATATTCTTTCTGTATAAAAAATATAACAAGGAGAGTGATTCGACTACCGAATGGTGTAATATAGTCATGATTATGAATTTCAATTATCAACACGCGAAGACTTTGAAATCGAATCCAGGCGAGGCGTAAAATGACAGCTATTGGGGCGTAAAGCCGGAATAAATATTTATTCTCGGTGTTTTTGTTTGGATCGCATGCAAAAAGTTTTATCGAAAGTGTTTGGAGGAAAGAGAAGGTGTTATTATCTATAGATAAGACAGATAAGTTTATGAATAAGTATTAAATTTCTGAGAGAATGTTAAAAAAAGAGAAAAACTTTCATATTCCATCGATCTACTTTTCAATAAGGTTTATAATGTATTGTTTTAAAATAAATATAGCCTTTTAATTATATTGACACTAAATATAAAGATATATAGTCCATAAACATAGTTCCAAGAAGAAGATATAAACATAATCTAATAAAATTTTTGCAAAGAATGCAGTAGATAAGATCCTTGGAATATATATGTAACATACAGCTTTAAATAAGGATTTGGTAATACTATTTTATTGCAAAAGCCCTACAGAAATTGGGCATAGACCCGCCACTGATTTTGACCTTGCTGAATGCCAGATGTTAAACTCAGAAGTGAAAAAATATAATACGACCAAGATTGTTGATCTAAGCGTTATTTTTTCAACTTGAAATGACCAAAAAAATATTTATTCTTAATAAAAAAGTAAAACATTCATGTTTCACACACATTTTATGGCTGACCGGGCACTAATTGGCCCACAAAACTAGGTAAATATCAGTAGTAACTGTTTTCTGTTTATTATCACAATAATTATATAGATAAAATTATTGTTTTTGCCATAAAATAATATTCTTTGAAAGCCAAAAATAAGCCAACTCTTCCATTTCTGATAACTGCAATCAATTTACGAGTCTGATAGCCATCGCTTTTGTTCCCCGAACCCAAAAGTGCAAAGATCGCTTTTTTAATAGTAAATAGAAAAAATAAACAATTTATTTTGGCTGCTCGCCGTGCAGACCCAGCTTGCCAACGAAGGCGGTGAAGTCGTTGTAGAGCATCGCTGGCATCTCCAGAGCGGCAAAGTGGCTGCCCTGCTGGAAGTACATGGAGTGCTTCAGGTTGGGGAACTTGTCCCTCAGCTGCCAGTCCGTCACCGAGGGCAGATCGTAGCGGAAGCGGGCACATCCCATGGGAACGGGGGACTGGACGCGGTCCAGCTGCAGATCCCTGTACGCCTTGGACACGTTCTCCAGATAGAAACGCGCCGCCGTGGTGGCCGAGTTGGTCAGGTAGTAGACCATCAGGTTGTCCAGCACCGCCTCCAGTCCAAAGACGGTGACAATGGCACCAAAGTCCTGCTGCAGGCCGGGATTTGTGCAGGTCTGGAACTTCTCCAGGATGTACGAGGCCAAGCCCACAGGACTCGAGGTCAAGGCAGCTCCTATCGTATCCGGCTTGGTGGCCTGAATGTGGAAGTACCCGCTCTCCTTCAGCAGCTCCAGCCACTTGTCCCAGATGGGGAAGTGGTGGTCCACAAAGAACCTTGAGGGCAGATACTTCTCCGGGTAGAAGCTGCCGTAGATGCCCTTGATGATGGCCAGCGGGGAGTGGAGGACGCACATGTTCGAGTGGTAACCAATGACGTTCTCCGGATAGAGAGTGGCCAGGTTGCTGCCAATGATGCTGCCCCAGTCGCCGCCCTGGACCAAGAACTTCTTGTGGCCAAGACGCAGCATCAGATTCCTCATTACGGTTGCCATCTCGGCGGCATTGAAGCCGGGACGCGTGGCAGCCTGACAAGGAAAAATATTAATAAATATTAAAATCAAAACCTAGATAATTATCTAATTTATACTCACATCAGACCATCCATAGCCCACCAGAGAAGGAGCCACCACCTCGAAAGCGTAGTCCGTAATGTTGGTTTCCTTGGTGAGAATCGGAATAAAATCGAAGAACTCGCGCACCGATCCCGGCCAGCCATGGAGCAGGAGCATGGGATACACATGCTTCTTCTCCTGAACCTCGGCCGTGGGCTTCTCGTGGATGAAGTGGATGTTCAGGCTGTCAGAAAAATAAATCTTTAATTTACAACTCCCAAAGGATATAGGTTTCCAGTCACAACTCACCCCTGAATCTCGGTGGTGTACTGCTTGAAGGAGTTGAACAGCGCCTGGCGCTCATCCCACTTGGTCAGGTACTTGTCCCGCCAGTAGTGCACGAACTGCTCCAGGGCATAGGTATTGAAGCCATACTCAAAGGCAATCCCATCCAGAGGTTCCGTAAGCTTCAGAGTGCGATTGAGCTGCTGACTCAGATCATCGATCTCCGCCTGGGGCACGTCCAGCTTAAATTCATAGAGTTTGGTGTCCGGCTTGTAGTCTTTGCCATCGCCCGGGCCCCAGTAGGTGTCGTCCTTGAACTCGGGTTTGGGCAAGGGCTTGATCAGATCCGTGAAGACCAGGTAGCCGTAGCCGGCAAAGGCACCGAACACGGCTATAATCACCGCGAACACTATCAGGCACTTCATGGTGGCTCTCCCTCACGAATTTAAATAAGCAAGATTATGGTTCTCTATGATTCCCAACCGGAGGAGAATCAGCAGATCCGCACGACTACGCCGCCAGAAAGCCGAAAATAAACTGACTGTCGCCACCGATTTTTAGTATAGCGAAGGCGAAGCTCTATCGGAATATTAAGGCAGTATGCGTTCGTATAGTATTTATAAATTCGTTTAGATAGCACCTATGGCACGTTCGGGTTCTATCACGGACAGTGGGTCGAAATTTGCCCTGTCATTCGGGCGAGAATTTTGCTCTATGAACCCCCTTTTATTCGGTTTTAATATTTGAGCGGAATTTATGGTTTAAAGTCCAAGTGTCAGCTGTGATTGGGTCAATATTGGGCGAGTCGTGCTTGGATATAAATAACTTTATGTGAAGGACTTCTGGGGGTAAAAAGGTCAAAGAATATCTAAAGGGTAAGGCAAAATATGTCTTGTTCTATTCACATTCTAACATTTATTTATTAGCTTAGATATTATTTTAAGAAAGAGCTGCATTATTTTGTAAGCAAACTACACTTTTACAAATTATTTTAGGTATTTTTGTAACTATATCTCTATATAGCTTGAATTTTTAATTAACATTTGCTAATTGCCAATTTATTTATAGCTTGATTGATATAATAAACCTATTTGAGAGCTTGTAAAAAAGCTTCTCACAGATTATTCAGTAATTAAGCCTTTTATATGGGTCATATTCAGGCACTTTGTAGTATTTTCTTGAGCTAAAAGTGTGCATAAAATTAAAATTATGCTTAAATTATATAGATTTTCGTTTGAAAGTTTCATTTTAACTTTAATCTCCCTAGATTTAATGTTTTTATAATTTATTTAGGTCTCTTAATGACACGTACTTCGTTTTAATGAACATTATTCTCTATAAATTTATAATAAATAAAGCTATTAACATTATCACCTCTCTAAATTTTCCCTCATAACTCAAAACCAAGGTGCGATCGGAGTTAGTCTACCGGAGACTTTGGTTACTTGCCCACGTCTGCACCTTCCTTAAAGGCCCATCGGCGATTTTCAGTCGGAGATACGCTGACCCACACACCCGCGTCCGCCAGACACACAAAGTGCACACCTTCGTATGTGGGGGTGACTTGGGAGTAGCCGCAGCTACTTAAAAGTTTCCACTATCTTATCGCGGCTCTCATGGAACTTATTTATTGATTACCGCTACGCCGGCAACAGATCGTAAATCTCAGCCCTTCTGCCACTGATGATGTGGCCCCAAACAAAATACGAAAAATATGAATGAAAGTCGTCGACCTATCCACGTTGGCAGTTACTATTTAAGGGATTCCAGAAGGGGAGGAAGTTATAGGCATTATTTTAAAAACCAACTTTAATGAATGGAGGTTAAAAAACTCTAGGTTTTATTGGGAATACATAGTATTCTATGGTAAAAAATATAGTAGCTTGGTCAAGAAAATGCCAAGAAAATTACAAGAAACTAATAAACTAAAAATAATAATAAAAAAACGACAAGGCATCAGCCAGTGGGATATCATCTCCCTAGGCATACTCTTTTCATTTTGCTTTGGCTCTTATGTTTTAAATTAATAAAACCTTTAAAGAAATATAATTGTAAATATTAATTATATTTTAAATCAATAAAACCCTTACAAAAATTATAATACTTATAACCAAAAATTTCCAACCCTTTATTACTATTATTTTTCCTACTGTCGCCGAAACTTGCAGGATAATTTTTCCGGCAAACAATTAGGCTGTCGACATGCAACTACCAAAGGATCTATCAAAGAGCAAAGGGCCCGGGGAAAAATCCTGCACAAAAGTGCCGCCAAACATGCAAGACACAAGGAAAACAAAAGGAGGCGTAAACAATTGTGATGTGAAACGTAATTCGAGCGAAATTAACGCAATTACCATGCCGCAGCCAAAGGACTCGAGTTCACTTCCGATGCACTGCAGCTAAAAAAAAAGGAGAAAAAAATGGAAAATAGTGAAATAGAATAGAGAAAAGTTTGCTCGCGTGCCGCAAACAAATCGCATTGATACTTGGAAGCGTGTCAAAGCTGCCACCTTCCGGGGGTAATAGAGAGGTTCCCCTGGGTCTCCAGGTTCCCCAGGTTCTGCCTGGCTCTCCTGTGTGTTTCCTGGAGCTTACTCCAATCCTTGGCCATTAATGTCGGCTCCCATTTTATTGAGTGCTCCAGTTACGGCCCAAAGTTTGGGACTCCAGGTAGTCATTGGCAACTCCCCCAGTCCCGCCCCCTAAAAGGTCCTTTTGCGGTGGGCGTGGTCTTTACTTAATGGTCGCAATTAGTTTTTCATCGAGCTGACGCGACACGCACTTGTCGTAAAGTCCGTTGAACCTGGGGCTAAATTGATTTTCGTTCGGGCAGGCCACGCATTCAGTGATTCAGTTGTTAAATACATTTTTGTAGCCACTAAATAAATACTATTTATAAAGGGAGAAAACTATGCCGGATCGTCAGAGTCAGCGCTGGTGTGTCATTGCCACCTTGGTTGCATGGAATATGGCGGCAGGATTTGGATTCTATGCCTACATACTGGATTGTTATGGTGGGTTTTTATTAGAAAAAATATAAATAATAATGCTTAACACGACATAATGACGTATAGATTAAAGCTGATTTGATGCAGGTCAAATAATTTATTCTGAAAGTATAATATATAATATTTCAGCCGCTTAATTGGACAGCATATTAATCTCCAAAATAAGAAGTATTATTATTCATATTATTATTTAACATTTAAAGAATAAAATACGTTTGTTCTCTTGGATTATTTGATTCCTGTTTCTCTATTATGCATTTTTTATAAAAAAACATCTATTTATTATATTATTTATCCCTCCAGTAAATTATCCACCTAATCACGAGAAAAGAACGTTTAAATATCACACCTTTCATGGAAATATTAACCGAGATGTAGTGATAGGAGTTACTGTGGTAATGGTTTGCCAAATAATATCCACGGTACTCCTTTGCTTGGCATTTAATATAGTGAGATAATAATTTAAAGTTTATAAAATATTATCAGAATTAAATAACATTATTTTTTCCTTATTTTTCAGTCTAGAACCAAGTGTTTTCTCTACGGCATTTTCCTTTGCATGGCTTTTCCTTGTGCCTGTCTTCCAGCTTGGCCAGTAGCTGGTATATATATTTTGCAAGCTATATAATTATTTTTTCTAATTTGAAAATTTTCTCCTCTACAGTAACGCACGTTTCTCTCGTTTTGGTGGCCCTAAGTTACTATTGGAATTAAATAATAAATTGTAAATTACCTGAAGTATATTTAGTATTAGTTTTTCGTTCAAAAATATATTCTTGGATTTTATTGAGACACAACAAATGGTTAGAGGTGGACTTTTGCATTTTAATAAATTTATGAATGCCTAAGAGTGGGCTACGAGAATTGGTGCATTGCTTACTTTGATTTAATAAATAAATAAAAGGTTTTCCATCCTTAAAAGCTAATAAAAGGTAGTTTAGTTGGCGTAATCATAATGGCATAACAAAGAGCTATAATTTTCTATTTGTTTCATTATAAATAATGCAAAAACTTCTGTGAATAAATTTCTTAAATACTGCTCTGCCCAAAAGTATGCCAGAACTTTTAATAAAATCACAAAAACTGATAAGCAGCGCCTTATAAATTAAATAATCTTTGTTTGTATCTATAAATTTTTATATAAGAAAATAATAAGTATTTAATTTAGTTATACAGAAGCCCTTCAAAGTCCCAGTTGCCCTGGGCAATATCTCCGACTGGAATTTCCTGCTTTTCCGGCGGTCCTTCCCTCATCCCAACTTCCAGCTCCAGATCATCGTCGGATTGGCAGGTGACGTGTCCCAGCTGTGAATTAAATAACAATTGTAAGTTCGCTTTTTATGAAATTTTCATTTATATTTCGTACTCACCCAGCTGACCAAGAGAAGGGACAATATTTTCATAAATATTGATTGTATCAACATTTTTCCTTACTGCCTCCAAGCTCGACTGTCGATGGGAAACTGGCCGCTTTTTCTCTTGTTTATTTACAGCGGGCAACGCTGCTCTCAATCAATTAATGCGCATTAAATATTTATATTTGTATTTATGTTTGTTTACAGGCCCGGCGCTTTATCTGTCGCCGCTGCCACAGTTTTATATTAAGTCGGGTGACAATGAAAAGGTCGATGTTTCGCCGCTACTTGGGCAGGGAGATAAAAAATTGATTGGAGAAGATTTTACGGCGATGGGAGTGCAGACTTTATGTTTTATATTTAAGGAGAGCTTTTGGTATTTGATGAACCTCATTTTAAAATGTTTGCGAGTATGTATGCTTTATTGTAAACATTAAACTTGAACTTAAGACTTTTTAAATTAATTAAAATATTATCTCCCAGGCATTTTAGTAGAGTTAAAAATGTATTTTTAATTATTTTAGCCTTTTCATATGGTATAATACATAATTCTACATTGTAGTTATTTTTTTCAGACTCTAATATTGGCCAAAAATGGCGTCTTAATTTTTTTAGAATGAACTTTTTATAATTTATAAATTAGTCACCTTAAATACAGTCTGTAATAGGTTTCCGCTGTCTGTTTCACTTATTTATTAGCCATAAAGATGCTTCATAAAAAATAAATCTAAGTGACAAGATCCCCTTTGTGGGAATCCCTTTGCAGATAAGCTTGCATTGGGGATTCCTCCTGACCACCAATTCACCTATAAAGCAGCTTCCCAGCTGCCCCATCATTATCAGTCAGCTCTTACCAGCTCTTCCATCCAGAAGATCCACCAAGATGCAGTCCACCACTATCTTCGTCCTGCTCTCCTGCATTATTGGAGCAGCTCTCGCAAGTCCGTTGCCAGCGGAGGACATGACCATGCCGTCCACACCACCACCGCAGTATCCCTTGAACCTCCAGGGAGGAGGAGGTGGCCAGCGGGGCGATGGCTTTGGCTTCAATGTCGGAGGCAGCCAGAATGTCTGGAGGAGCGATAATGGACGCCATGAGTTTGATGTGAATGGACGATATGGCCAGCACCTGGGCGGACCCTACGGAAACTCGCCACCGAGCTACGATTTTGGAGGAACCTATCGCTTCAGATTTTAAAATCGTTAAATTTATAAAAGAATATGTTCAGCTTACTTCATTTTGTAAATTATTAAACCCACACAGCCTCTATTTATTTCGAAAATAAATTCTTAAAAATTACCTTACCTTAATAATGTACCTGGTTTTTGTTTCCATATTTTAATGACACTTGGGGTTTATTCAGATTCCAGATTATAAACCCCAAACTGTTTCTATATTCCAATGGCACTTGGGCTTCAGATTCCTGATTATAAACCCCACATCCACGTTTGTTTTATCTGATTAAATATGAAATAAATTACCAATTATAAGCATATGTCTACCTGACCATAATTTCCATATCTAAAATGCCATCAGAGTCCTTGGTTTTTGTTTTTAAACCCGGAACATTCAGGCAGATTTCTAGACACTGAGGCTGGGTCACAGATGATCTTGCAGTTTGGCTAATTGTGGATACATCTTGTTTGGCCAACTCGGTTGGGTAATAACAAATTAACAAATTACGATGACAGGCGGTCTTAATGAAACCTGCCAAGACAAAGTGTTTATTTTTTGGCTTTTTTGCTAATTGGATTTATTGCGTAAACTGTCGAAAGAACCTTCGATGGAAATTTATCATGCCTCGCAAAATCTTACGCCAACGAAAGCGAATAAGATTCGTTTAAAAAATTGACAAGAAAAATATGATTCATGAAGATGGGCCATGTTCTGAGTCCATCTTACAACCAAATTTGGGTATTACCAAGTAAGCTTTTCACATCATTAATCTGACCTGGACATGAAGGAAACCCGAGTTGACCTTGCAAAGTGATGAATCGATTTGGGGCTTCCAAACGTTTTATAGAGCTAGCCAGCGGAACCTGTGGGTTGTTTAAATTTTTTTGGGTTCTTGTTTGCCAGGAAATTGCTTGTTGGGGGAAAGTCATCTTGAGTTGGAGTTTTTTTTTGGGTTTGGCAAACCAAAAGGTGGAGTTCTTGAAGATTAAAATACAGCTGCTGACATAGTAAAGGTTTGTGAGAAAGTATGTACTAGAACATAAATTTGAAAGTGTAATAGAATTAAATATAATGAAAAAATTCTGGGTGGTGCTAAAGACTATAGTGAATTTAATTAGAATTTCTCTTTCATTAAACATATGTAAGAAAATGTATAAAATATTTAAGACCAAATATAAATAAGATATTTACATGGTGATGATGAATGTATTTAATATAATTAACCTTTAAAGAATGATAGGAATAAATTACTAAAGGTAAGACAGGATTTTCAAGGAAGATAGACCAATTTTATAATACGAGTATAGAAGAATTTATACTGGCAAAATTACAAACTAGCTAAATAATAAAATAAGAAATATATAAATAAAAGTATGATAAGAAACTTCGAAGTAATCATAGAATAGACCCCATGAGGTCTTTGTAAGCGGTGACACATTTTTAATAAATTGTTATTTATGTCTTATTTTTTCCCCGTAAATGTCTCAATGACAATATTGGCTATGGATTCCAGATGAGTGATGATTATTAGTCCAACTGAACACACATGAGTGATTCTTCAACCTAGGCCGCCGCGCCGTTGCACCTATGTTAATTCATTGTTTCTTGGTGGGATTTACTCAGTTGTCTGCCTCGTTCTCCTTATCAAGTAGACGTGGGGATCCACTAATGAACCACTGAACTGCGGTCTTCTCGAATGGGATTCCCTGCTGGGGAATCATCTGCCAAAATTGATAAGGAGCCGTAGCTCCGTTCTGCGGTATAAAAGCGCCCACTTCCATTCTAACCACATTCAGTTGACAGAGTCTAATCAAAGCAAAATGCAGTTCGCCTTCAGTTTTCTATTCCTCGCCTTGGCTGGTTTGTTCTCCAGTGCCTTGGCATATCCCAATCCTGATCCTCAGCAAAATAATCCTCCCAAATTCAATGTAAGTTATCAAATAACGTTTTTAATTGCTAAAGATTAAGGCTAGGGATGGCAATAAAATGTCGATAGCGCGTTTAATACATCGATATTTATCGATTTCTTATAATTTATAATTTAAAATTCTGAAATTTGAAGAATTTAGCTTTAGCCTAAAAAGTATCCTTAAATTCGATATTTTGTCAACGATATTTCCCTTTACGATATTTTTTTATAGCACTCGATAGTTCTAATTATTTTCTATATATGTATATTGCAGTTCAACCCTCCTCCAACTCATCGCCCCTTCGAACTGAATGGCGGTGGAGGCGGTTCTCCCAAGCAGGGATTTGATTTGAACCTCAATGCCCGTGCTCCCATATGGCAGAGCCAGAATGGACGCCACTCCTTTGATGCCACTGGTCAGTATGGTCAGCACTTGGGAGGACCCTACGGAAACAGCCGTCCCCAGTGGGGAGCCGGCGGAGCTTACACCTTTAGGTTCTAGGAAGCCACCTGAAGTACTTAAACTATATGTTAATACATGGAATTATTAAAAATAAAATTCAATCCCTCCAAGCAATATTTAACGAATATTTCCATGGGTTTTATTTATTTTAAAATCCAAAAATCGAATATTAAAATAATATTAGGAATCCCGCCAAGCCTGGCCCAAGTCAAGCTCCTTATCAGTTTGATTGTAGACAAAGATTGTGGAATCGGGCTGCGGCACCAGAAACTGTGAATATAAAGGCGACATAAGTAGGTTTTAAGAGGAAAAAACGAAGCCAATTACCGACCTCCTGCCACTCATCCAGCTCCCCCACCGAACGCCCTTGGATGCGCCCAAAGAGGTAGAGCATGAACCAGAGATTCAGAATGCCCAACATTTCGCCGAGAGATGCTGCGTCCAACTGACGCCCTCAGCTTCCATTTTCACTCGTAATTTTAGCTGCTTTCCGAAAATCTCTCAGCTGATAAGAACCTGATAAGGCCGACGACTGGCTGTCTCCGTCTCTGTCCCTGGATGTGTGTCAAGACTAGAGACCAGAGACCCAGCACCAGAGACCAGACTAGACCAGGTCAAAGCTAAAGCTAAAGCTGATGCCAAGCCCCGAACTGTATTAAATTTTGGGGAACGTGCAACTGGCAGCCGAATTTGGCACGTTTTCTGTTGAAATCGAAAAGAAGCCAAAACAAAAGCAGCACACCGGATCCAACCGAAGGCAGAAACACAAAAATGGTAAAGAAAAACAAATTTAAATGTTAGAAGCAACACAACAATGAAGGTCAGGCTATGATGACTTTTTTCCCTGCGCCAAAACCCCTGAAAACTGAAAATCGAAAAAGAAAAACAACAAAAAATTGCAGAAATTTCGTTGCGCTTTTGCCTCCGTTTTGTTTTTGAGTCTGACCTGGTCGTTGTCTTGGGCTAACTGGGCAAGTTGCTTTTTGATAGCTTCAATTTCTGGGCAATTTTCCTCGGGATACCCTGTATCGGTGTATATAGAAGTGTATTTGGACCATATACTAAGGGTTTTCTAAAATATTACTGATATGTCTCAGAAATACCTCGAAAAAGCCCATGAAAGTAGTTGTAGGTGATTGAAAGATTATCCCAGCTAAGTAAGTTTATTTAGATTTATTATACAATTTCAAGAAATTTTAATATATAATAAACAACATTTTAAGAAGTAATTTTTTATACATTCTATTTCTTATTTCGGCTATTTAATCTGCCCGTTGCTTCCTTCACAGAAAATACCTTAAATCTTAATACTAGATTTTATTAAAATATTGAATAATGTGATATACTGAGATTAATCGCGGTTTACAATAATGATTAAATTAATTATAAAAATATGTAAAAACCCTTTAATAATTATTTTAGGCCAATAAAAAATCTGGCAATACAAAACACAATTTTTCCAATGATTTTCCCTGGGTATTCTCTACCTCGATATTCCAAAAGAACTGACCCTATCTAACCGGAGTTGCTGCTGCTCTTTTCTCCTCCATTTTCCATGTCATTTTCATATGGAGAGTAGTGCTCCCATTCAGTGGAAGAGCTATTTTCTAAATCAATGCGCAAATTGTCAAAGTCAAAAGCGAGAGAATTCCTTTTGTTTAGCTTCTCTCTGTTTTCCTTTGGTGCCGCTGCTGCTGCTGCCACCGCCGAGGAAAATTGGCCCCGTCTAGGAAAACTGTTCGTGGAAAATCAGGGAGGAGGTAGTGGATCTGAATTGTTTTCCAAATTGCACATGTGGCAGGCAGTCAACTCATTTGTCAAGTGGCAAATCAGTTTAGGCCAAGACAGCGAGTGGTAGACGTTGAGCCAAAAGACCGAGTTAGAGTCGGCGATAAAATCAACTTTGCATTTTCTGCCAGAGACAGAGGAAAAGGGGGAAAGAAAAGCTGATCGCAACGATCGACGGCATTTCCCACGCAAACTTCGAGCTCGGGATTGCAGCTAGTTACTATAAATTGTTTGACACACTCAACACTCAAGAGCCTCGGCTCTGGTCTTTGATTGTATCGGAAGTTGAACAAACATGGCTTAAATTTATGCCCTCCATAAGGAAAGTTTTACAGACACACACAGAACCGAAATGATGTGGATATAAAGGTGAAATCTACAGGAAATCTACAGGCTTGAGTCTTTATTAGTACCCGAATTCTAATAAAATGTCAATTAAAATCTTAAATATATCAATTTTTATATTGATATCTTTTTTTTAATTTTCAACTGTTCAAAATTTACCATACTTGCTATTTAAACTACCTTTAATTCTATGATAGTTTCACCGTATTTATTTCTTTGTGTGCATTAGAAAGTGGGCAGGGGATTCGAGGGCCGTGAAAATCCATCTCCCACTAATGGCTTTTTAATGAAGCCCACCGCCGTCGCCGCCACCGAGAACTTGGCGACTAAGTAACTCAAATTAAGTGTATTAATTATGACTGGCAAACTAAACTGCTGCTCTGGCTGCGGCTGCTGCTTCTGTTGGAAGAGAAATGGCCAAGACGAAAAGTGCAAAAGTTAGCAGGTGCCAGACAGTCTTTTGGCTTTTCGCATTTGCATTTGACATTTGCCAAGATGCGCCGCCGAACTGCTGCCTCCCGCTAGAGCGAAAAACAAAAAAGCCGGGATCGCGGCATTTTGGCCTGCTTACTGCATTTGGCCAAAATGTCTATAGTTCAATTGCTGATATTTTGGCCAGACACACGACGAAACACGTGACCTATGCAGGCAGCGAAGTAGCAATCGATGAGGCTTCGTGGAGCGTCAGTCTGAGGCAATGAGTGCGTGACACGAAAAAAAGAGGAGCGGAGGAAATTGGGGTCACCAAGGGGGATGGGAAGTGGGAGGAAGGTGTATTATTAATATATAAAAATTGGCTAGGTAGCTAAAAATAGTTTAGGAAAATTTTTAATAATATATTTTGCTTATATTCATTTTTATAATTTTTTTTTTTAGTATTTCAGAGCTAAAATTGGGTTTACCATAAAAGGGAAATTATCACCTACACCTAAATATACTATATAAGCACTTCCATTTAATTAGAAATTGTCATTTATTAGCAGCTTGGAGGTCACCACCTAAATAACTGAGTATTAAGTATCATAAATTAAGAGTAGGTCCCATTAATAGACCGGAATCGGGGTCACCAGAGTAATGAAAGATAGACGTATTAATTGTTAAAATGCGGCTATGACATTGTATTAACCTCTTTTATTACTTAGAGGTCCCATTAAGACCTTAAAATGTATTTATATATATTATATATATTTTTTTTACATTAAGAAATTAATTAACTAATTTAATAGTTTTAAAATATGTTGTCTTCACGCTCCCATCCCTAGAGATCTACTCAGCTCTGAGATGTGCAATAGTTTAATAAATTGTTCAACTTCGATTTAAAATAAATCGACATCAAAATCAAGCACAAATCTTTCAGCGCAAAGTAGTAGTTATTCTCTGCACTTTTGTTTTATTTTTATTTTTTATGTTTCGCCCTAATGAAGGTTGGCATTGTGGTGGCTGAGCTGCCATTGCTGTTGTCATGCAAATTGGACTCACGTTTTGCACATTAAGCAACCGTCAATTGTTTCAGGAAATGCAATGATTGAGTTCTTGGCACCTGGCCAAGCCTCCGCCATGTTATGGCCCTAACCCCTTGCCACTCCACGCCGGCACCTAAAGCCCGCATGTGTTGCTCCACAGAGAACCTGGCTAATTGGAGTCCGGTCCAGCAGCAGCAGCAGCAGCAGTAACTGCCAGCCAGGAGAGATACAGGAAGGGGACAGGACTGGGACTGGAGAGGGAATGATGCCTCAACTTCATCTCGATCTTAACAGTAACAGTAAAAATGAAGACAAAATATTTACCGTAACGCATTAAGAGAACAAGAACAAAAGTTACTGATGCTGATGCTGATGGTGATGTTGCTGCCTGCCAGTGGCCGCTGCCAGTTGCCAGTTCCAAGTTGCAAGTTGTACTATCAGTATCAATAGTAATTTGAGGCGGCTCTTTTTGGGGGCGGAGATCGGAGAGGGAAAGCCGCATGATGGTGTCGTAGGTCAGGCGGCAGCAGCAGTTTAAGCCAACTTGCAATTTTTGGCCTACGAGAAGCAGCAGCAGCAGCAGCAGCAACAGCAACTGCAACTGCAACCGGCAACAACTGCAGCATTGTAATGACGATTTGTAGCCAATTATTTCAAATATTGTATTGAAATTGTAGGCCAGTGTGAGTGTGTGGTTATCTCTCGATTGGAATCTGCAGCAGGCCCAGGACTGGTATGCCTCCTCCTACAGCTCACTCTCTCCGCCGATCTTCCTTCCACACAGACAGAAAATTTGGGGAGCAATTTGACAAAGAAAATTGCATTTCATAAAAATCCCGCACCGGCTTTAAGATTACATTGATATCGATTGGTCAGAATATCGATAAATATAAAAAAAAAATCGATCGATATTTTCGATATATCAATCAACATATTTATCATTAGAAATTCGATAAAAAATATTTCATTTCTGTTTTTAAACCCGTCCTTATTTTTTTGTGTAAAATTTCTTCAATCTCACTTAACCCATATTCTTCGATATTTAACTCAACTTTTGTATCAATATATATCGATTTAAAATTTCACATCGATATTTCCCAATTGCTTTTTAATTTTTCCTATGCCTTTTCAGGTAGTTCGATCATTTTCTATATTTAAATAAACCAATTTATTGATACGTACTTCGATTAAAAATTTCGAATATCTATTTTCCAATCAATATCCCAATTTCTTCCCGTGCAATTTCCCCCAATCTCACGTAGCCCGTCGTCCGAGTGTGTCACAAGTGACCACTAGAAGTCCGAGTCCGGGTCCGAGTCCAAGTCCAAGTGGTTGCCAATCGATGGCGAATCTGGAAAGCAGCAGTCCGAGTCCGTGCCTCGGCTAAGGTCGCCGCAGACTCCGATTCGATTCCCACAACCTGACGCATCTTTGTCATGTGTCCGATTAATCACCAAGCTCAACCCCGACTCAACTCCACTCGACTTCACTTCCAGCAATGCCCGTTCGTGGCCATCGGGTCACGTCAACTACCAACTGGCAGCCGAAGCAGCAAAAGCAACAGCACGCGCTGGACGACCTTTGTGGCATCATCACCATCAACTTCCACCCAGCAGCAACATCAGAAACATCAGCAACATCAGCAACAGCAACAGCAACAGCAACAGCCACGGCAGCAATCTGACATTCATACGTTAATTTTAGCTTGTTGCATCAGTCAGATTGCATGTGTCATTGCCGTGGATTTACACTCAACAGCAAGGAAGGTGAAGAATTAAGGAAGTTTAATTAAGGAAAAAATATTAATAAGATTTAAAATAAAAAATAAAAGCAGAACCTAACAATTAATTATCAAAGGTAACATTTGATTTATTTAGTGTTAAGCGAGGTATATATATTTTATTTGGCAACACATTTTAATAAATTGTCATATTAAATGGTTGATTAAAATTTAAAATTACAGAGTATAAAGTTAGATAATAAATCAAATTAAAATCTAATAACATTAATTAAAAACCACAATTACCAAGTGATAAACTTCACAAGTGCTTGGTCTTTAAATTCAAATTTAAGTTCCCCATTTAATTGTTTTATGTGAAGTATATTTTCTTACTTGTTTATTGATGGAATGATGACCAATTTATAGTCCATATACTTGTGGCTTGAATCATTAAAATGCAAATGCAGATATTTTATGTTTTGCTATTACTTTACACCTCAACTTTAAGGATTACTTCTTCATGTTTATCGATTGAATTCATGACTTAAACTTAAAGCTATGTATTTGCTTGTTTATCGATTGGATTGATGACCAATTGATGGGCCATATATCAGTGGCTGGCCTAATGTTTACGACCAAGGTAAAGGGAATTATATGACAACATTCTCGGAATCGAAATCGGAGTCATATTCTCGCTCTAAGCTCAATAAAGCATAAAACCGCTGCTGCCCAGTGTGGATAGCTAATCGAGCACTTAAAATTCAGCAGCACGATCGGAAGAAAGGCAAAAAAAAAAAAAAATGAAACAATCGGCTAAAACAGCTAACAGCCAACAAAGAAGCCCAAGAATGCAACGGCAATTGTCTGCCTGGTCTTGGCCAAGGCAAAAACTTATTAATACCTTATTAGACAAGGGTCGTCAGAGAGTCCGGGCCTCGTTGCCATGGAATATCAATGAGAATGGAGCTGGCGACCGCGGTGGCATTTCCGTTGACGACTTGTCCCATTGTGCCACCACCATGGGCGACAAAGCAACGGTGAGCGATCAATTCGCGTTTCGGCTTTGGCACTTACAGGAAATGCAATCATAAATCCATAGAGGCAGGGCTCTGTTCCTGATGCCTCAAGTCCCTCGATTCCCTCGGTGTTTATGTTTATGTTCATGGCCTGGCAATTAGCCTGGCCAAGATCTGGACACAACCAGGAAGCGATTCTCTGGCACTCTCCGGGTATAGGGTATACAAATATAGGTAGGAGTTCGAGCTTAGTTAAAAAGTTAAGAATGTGAATATGCAAGACATTCTCATATCTTTGTTAATATATTTGAAAATCTATATATTTTCTTTAAATATTTTTCTATATTTTGTATATATATATTTTATAAATTTAAAGGGTACTCTTAGCTCCTCTAGAAGCCACCTCCATTCTAGTCTCTCTGCGGTCCCAGCACTTGTCAGATTGCATGTTCAATTCTAATAATATAATCTTCCAGCTGCGGCCTTTATTTTGCACTGCTTTCATAGAAATATTTGCGTGCCGCCTGGGCATTGTCTCAACGGTTTTTCCTCCTTTTTTCTTTTTTTTCTTGGTTTTAGCCAAAGAGTTTTTCCGTGCCGCTTTTCTTCCTCGGCGGGGTGTCGGCATTACAACATCATTTGAATTTGATTTGCGTTTCCTTGGGATGCTGCTGCCACTGCCACTGCCCCGGCCGTGGCTGCTAACGTGGCATTAAAGCCCATTTAGCTGTCGTGTGGCAATTATTGATCAACAAGGTGCCACAATCGGCCATGGCCATGGCCAAGTGGCTGCCTCCTCCTCCTCCTCTCTACTGCTTTTCTTTCCTGTTAATTCCCCATGGTTTTTTCTGTGGCCTGGACCCTGCATTTGCATAAAGCTAAAAGCAATTTTGTGCCGCCGGCAGCCTCCAGCCTCAGTCCCATCCTTGACCGCACTTAACACGCTTCATTTGAGCGTTGAACGCTGGTCGCTGAATGTTGAATGCTGCTTTCGCCCATGGCCTCCGGCGTTTAAATATTTATGTCTTGTGTATTTAAGTTAATCACATCCGAATGATGAGCTTCAACTACTGTGCAGTTCTCCTCCGGTGCTGAGCTGTGGCATCTTTCTTTCCATCTCAGAAGCAGAGACTGCTGAAACATTCTAATGATTTGCATGGCCAGCCAGGAAGATACTTCAACTTCGGGCACTGAAGGAAATTTACCCTCTAATTTCATAAGAGTAAACATTTTTAAGAATATAATTCTAATAATAAAATAATATCTATAAGGTACATTATTATTTTACTTAGTAAGGTCTTAATAAAAATATATCATGATAAGGAACCAAATTCAATATAAATTTGTTTTTTTGCGATGAAACATTTTTTAGCATACTTTTATACGCCTTATTAAAAGAATTAAAAACCATAGTGATATTTATTAATTTCCACTAAGCCAAGAAGAGAAGGTTTTTGTGATCTTTAATTTTTAAAGCACAAGGGTAATTCTTTTGAGCTTTAATTAACATCATAATTTTATGTATATGAATTTATATGCACCTTAAGTAATTACATTTTATGGTAACTGTAGAACCCAATTTTAATTTCTTTCAGTGCCCGCCTTTATGGTTTGGCATTGCCAAGTTGTTCCTCAGCCACAGGTGTCATTTGTTTGCATCTCTTTATTGAGTCGTTAACATTCCTGTATTTTCCCGTTTACTTTTCCTCTCCCTCCTTCCCACTTCGCTGGGATATTTTAATTATTTAGTGGTAGATCCCAGAAAAGAAACAAAAAAAAAGGAAAAAAACAGCAAAGCTACAAATTCCCTGCACATTAAATGGGAAATACAACAAATTACCACGAAAATGGCCACACAAAATGCGCCGAACAAGGTGAGAGACACTCTCGACGAGTGCGACTAGTACAGTGCTTCCCATCAGTTCCCATAAACATGTCGCCTCCGTCTCTCTCCACCAGCCCAATCCAATTTGTTTGCAATGCCGCTATTGCCTTAGCATTTCATTAATTTATGTTTATTGTTAACATGCGAGAGTACACAACAAGACATAGGCATAGAGGCATGGGCTGACTATTTTTGGAGCTGGTCTGTGGGACAGATTAGGCTCTGCCAATTTGGTGTGAAGTTTTGCATTTCTGCATTGGTTCCTTTGGCGGCGACTAACGGCAGCTGGCAGATCATCAATCAATGGAGATGCAGTTGCATTTTGGGGGTTCTTTTTTTCAGAGGGGGAATCCCAAGGAGCGACTAGCTGGCAGCTGACCTTGCAATAAGGAAGTGACATTCGTCACTGTCTGGAGGTAAAAAGCAGAAGCAGAAGCAGCGAGAAAAATGCACTGGAAGAAAGTAATTTAAAAAAATAAAATGTTAAAGGTTAAAAAGTGAGTGAAAATCACGATTTTTTAAAACAAAGAGTTCAGATGTAAATAATAAAATTTAAAATATATATTCTTGTTGATTATAAGAGTCCAAGGGGTCCCAGAATTCCCCACGGAGTTTAACTTCAAGCTGCTGGTATTTACGCTGAATATTGAATTTTTTCCGTATTGGATACTGATGAGGAAGTGGTGGCTCCCCACAGAAACAGCTGTATATTTAAGCAGGCTAATTTAGCTAGCCAGAAGTTTTTATTTTAAGAATTTTATGTTTAAATTGTGATCTATGAACTTAATGGAATAATAATAATACAACTTTTATTTTAAAAAATAAGTAAGTTGATACGTTATTTTTATACAAGTTTCTATAAGATTTACTCCATATACTTAACCAAAATTTATTTACTATTGCCTTTTTATAATATTAAATTTTTTATTTTTTGTATTTATAAAATATTATTAAAATTTTAAACTCTAATGAAAGTTTCCAAATACCTTTTCTCTTGGTGCATCTCCGCTACGTTTTCGTGTGAACTCCCCTGCCTCCACATTTATGTTGGGCAATTAGTCTGGAGTGGGTCGGAACCTCGGCTTTTTCGTTATTTTCTCCCAGCATAGCCCAGCATATCCCAGCATCCAGGGAGCACTCTGCACTGGAATCCCCCTCTGGCTCCGCTGGCTGGCCTCTAATGAGCGGCAGCCTCCGTCTGGCTTACATCTTTTAATTTATTTATTTTTAATACGCTGCAATCGGCCGTCTGCAAAATTTTACAACTCAATAAATTGGCAAAAAGCTGGTCTATCTATCCGATCCAATCATATGTTGGCAGTATGGCAGTATGGTGTGCGCGCAATTATTGTTCTAACGGCATTTCAAAGCAATTTAGTGCCGCCTTTTTGGGTGGGCAGCGAGTCCAATGACCGCGCGCGAGCGCTCCAAAACTGCATTGTCCATGGATTCCCCTTGTCTATATATACATATATATCTATCTATCGCTATATATATATAGCCTACCAACTTTGGCTGCCAATTTCAGTCTGCGTGCGCCGCCAGCAAAAGTCCAGCGCGTCCATGACTTTGGCCACGAAACTCTGAGCTTCGGAGCTTCGGAGCCATGGAGCTCTGTGGCTATAGGCCGCCGCCGCCGCACACAAAATCATCAACATAAATTTACTTTTAGTGCGTTGCGGCGAAACGGGAACGGGAGGGGAGGGGAGGGGAGCCATGTTTTTGGGGAATGGGTGTTGAAACTCATAAAGAGAAGCGCCGCTTTTGGCCATAAAATTGACAGCTTATGGCCGGGAAATTGATAAAAAAAAAATAGCAGAGGAAAAGAGAATACAATGGACAATTTAAGCAGGACTAAAACTATTCATTACGATCGATTTCAGATACTATTAGAAAGGACATACAAGATCGTTTTAATTTGAGCGTATTTATGGGTTTTAAATTGTTTACTTAATGTGAACAGAGATTGGAATGGGAGATAAAGGAGAACAAGCATTTAATAGTGGCAGGAAATGTTTTTTAAGGAATTAAATGGAAGAAAACACTGCCATATGAATATAAAATATTTTATTTATATAACTATGAGTATTAAAGAATGGTTTTTTATTTATTATATATTAATTATTGTACTCCAATCGCGGTAAGTTAATTGAGTTTAATTCATGGAAAATACTTCCTAAATTTCCCTAAGCAACAAACAAATAAATATCAATATTTATCTCTTATAAAAAACCAATAAATTTCTAACAATATTAATTATGACCTTATTCTAGCAAATAAAATGTAACATCAAACTCATTTTAGATATAATCTTCTTTTGATTAAAGCCTCAATTTCAGTTGTTTGTTTCCAGATCTTAATTTATGCATTTAGAACAATTTTGTGGGCCTCAGCACCTATTTGTGGTTTTCATTATTTTCTTTTTCTACATTTTTTTTTTGTTATCCAGCCACTTATCAAGTTTGGGCTAATTTGTTGAGAGCGAGCTGCGTCGAAGAAAGAAAATAAATTTTTAATGAATTTCTTTTGTTGCCGTCTCTTTCTGAATTCGATATGCAAACAGTGTGAGGGAGGGAGAGGTCCGTGGCCGCCGAGTGAGTGGCAGTCAAAGCGGCGTTAAATGTTTCCCCTGGTCGGGAGTACCGTTGTGTGTTGTTCGTTTGTTCGGTGTGTGTGTTTGTTGTGCGTTATGGTTTGTTGATTGCCGGCGACAACTTCCGACGCACTGCGGCAGCGGCAGCAGAAGCAACAACACAAGCAACATGAACATCAAGAACTGCACTGGAAAAAATTTACAGGCGGTATTTATAAAGATTTTCTAGGTGAAGGTGATTATTTTCATTATAATTTGAGTGCGCAGTCGCGCTAGGGATGGCATTTAATATCGATATATAAATATTGTGTCGATAATTGTCGATAATTATAATTAACTATAATTTTGATATAATTTTAAAATCGTACCATTTATGGTTATATATTTAAAAGATATTATTAAAGCTTAATAAGAAAAAAAGGCAGTTGGGTCAAAATAAATAAATAATAAAATAATAATAATAATAAATAAAATATTACCATTTCCGATATTAAATCGACTTTATCGATACATTTACTTTTATACATTTTAAGCCATAATTATTAATTGTATTTATTTCAGTCGATCTTAGTGATCTAATTTTTGTGCCAATATATCATATCCGAATTATTTTTATTGATAAAACTACCTACAGTAATAAATATTATCATATTGAGCATGAGGTCAAACCCAAAAAACTACTTTTAATTTTGTTAGTATTTTAATGCAAAATGTATCAGCACCTAATAATATGTTGTTGTAAATACTTAAGTGTTTAAAAACGTTAAACGTTTACCTTCTAGTTTAATAAAAGAACAAAAAACAAAAATTCAACTTGTAATCATTCAACTTTAATTTTCTCTCTCTGCACCCCAAAAAACACTGGACGCTCCATTGCGGGTGGCGGTCGTCAAGTGGTTCGTTCCCGTTCTGGGTTCCGAGTTCCCTGGTCTTTGGGGGAACCACAAAAAATATATATATATATATCCCCAGAAGAATGGCTAAAAGAACGGGGTTAGAACAGCCGAGAAAGGCCAGCCGAAAAGTGTATTTAATTTAGCAGTTAATTAAATTTTCTACACTTTGCCAGCAAGCGAGTAAAAATAAAAATAAAATAACAAAATTCTTGCGCTCCTCCTTTGTTTTAATAACTTTGATTGGTTGCGCACAGCCCGGGGCAAAGTTTTGTGGTTTTTATTTGTGGGGAAAACGGGGAGAAGAGTGGCCATAAAAAAGGAAATTGGTAGAGATGACAACACCTGCTAATGACCCAAATTGGTGACTGCAGCCAGAGCACTGGAAAAGCTAATGGCCAACACCTGCTGTTTGCATAATTTTATTGCCTGCCTGGCTCTCCTTCCCCCCTTTATATTTTTTGTTCTCATTTTCATTAATTGGAATTTCTTTGGAGCCAGTTGAGTCCCGCGGCTTGGGGCAACAACAACGACTGCAGCGACTATGTAGTTTCCTTTGGCTTCTTGTCTTTTGTCGCGCTTGAATTGCCACCGCAGAGCGCAGAGAAACATAAGGGGAATAAGGGGAAAAGCCATCAAAAGAAACAATGAACAAATGAATTAATAAAGTTATGAAATCACCGAAAATGGCTAAGAAAAAGGTTCACAATTGATTCCGCTGGAGGTTGCCCCCGCCGATCGAACCGCGTTCAATACCCATTTTATATTACCTGGGTGTGGGGGCTTTAGTTTATTTTTGTGGCAGGGGAGTGGGTCCCAAACAGTAGCCGGAAAACAATTCAGCAATTCAATTGTTTCGCGATGGAGTAATTACAATTTGTGAAAATAATTGAGGCCACGGCACGGGATGGGGGCTGAGGCTGAGGAAACATGTTTATCTGTCACAATTCCAGTGGGTCAAGCCGTGTCTGGGTCTGGGTTTAAGCGATTCAATTAACCAAAGCCCAATCGATTCTTCATGAATTTCAATTAAAAATTTTAAAAATAATAATACGTAAGAGTTGATAAATATATTTTAGTTACTGTAAACCCTTAATCAAGTAATTTCATGAAAATAGTTATTGTTAGTTTTAGGGGTTCAGAACTCTTTAGATAAAATATTTAAAATATATTTTGACGTCTTCTGGCACTTTAATATTAACATTTAAATAATTATCTTAGTATAACTCTGTAGAACTCGAAATATTTCCGTCAATAGACGTTTTATAACTTTACTATTTATTTTTATATTTAATCAATATTCTGGGCTTTATTTTCCTGAAGCCAAAGTTAAGCTAATTGTTGCAATTGCACTTAATGAAGTCATCAATCGCGCTGGAAAAGTATTTCCATTTATTTCCCAGCCGAAGAAGAGTGAAAATTTGACTCAATTTGGGCAAACACTTGAAACTGTTTATTTATTTATTTGCTTATTTATCAACACGCCATGGCAACCACCCACAAAAGCCGAAAGGAAAAAAAAAAACGAATCAACACACAAATCCACGGAAGTTGAGCTCTCAAGAGTGTGAGTGTGTGTGTGTTAGCCAAGCTGGAAGACAGCTGTTTTGCCGGTATAACAGTATAACGGCTGAGAGCCAAGAAAAAAGGTAAACAAACCGGCTGTTGCAGTTTTACTTCCGACCAAGCAAAAGAGAGTGGCTAAGAGAGCGGCCCGAAATGGCCGAAAGAGAGACTGCCAAAAAATATGGCCAACTCATGCGAGGGAATTTAAAAGAATCCGGCCAAATAATCCAGTTAATTGCCAACATTTGTTACTAACTGTGGCCACAAATTGCCTTGGATTTGGCTGCGTCTTTGGCTCTTGGCCATATATTTCTACTACTATTTTCTACTACCAAAGAGCAACAGCGTAGTGGGTAAGCCTTCGTTTGGCCACTTCGGGCTTATTGCCGGCGATGCACGAAAACCAGTTCGTGGCTATCTCTGCTTCTTGTTAGCCATCAACGCTTCAGCAGCGTTCCTCTGTGTTTGGCATTTCAGTTGAGCTTTGCCAGCCGAACGAAAGAGTCGAACTCGCCGCTGCGTCTGTCTGTTAGCGTGTTCTGGTCTTCCCAATTCACAAAATCCCACAACTCGTGTTCGCGTTAACTGAAATCGGAAAAGAGCCTCCAAGAAGCAGCAGCAGCAGCAGCTACAGCAGCTAACGTAGCAGCAATATCGCAGCTACAGCAGCAGCAGCAACATCCACAGCAGCAACAGCAGCACCAGCAGCAGTCGCAACATCAAAATCAAAACACGTTTTACTCCCGCACATTGAAAACGGTAATTTGAACCCCACAAAAACCATAAAAAAAAGCAAACAAAAAACAAAACAAAATTGTTGAATTAATTATAAACAACGGTAGCCTGTTTGCTGGCGAATTTGCTTGCCATTTTTAAACAGGTAAATACGTAAAACATCAACTCAAAACTGTTCAATTAATTAAGAAAAAGTTGGTCAGTCTTAGCTAATAGATATATATTTTAAAATTAATTAAAAAATATTTTTCAAGCAGTTTATAAATCAATTTAATTTATTAAAAGTGGTTTGTAAAGCCAAGCCAAACAGAAATGTAAAAATAAATTTTAAAAAGTTTATCAAGGAGCTTAAATCTGCCACTAGAAAGTGTGAAGCATGAAACATACTTTATGCATTCTTCAGGAATTTAAATGCTCAATTTTCCACCATATTTTATGGAATTTATGAATAGGAAAAATAAGCATGAAGTGTGTGCTAGCATGTCAGCTTGTTTTTCTACAGATTTCCATGGATTTCTCTACCAAAAAATACATTTTAAAGCCAGTGAAAATTGAAATGTGGCCGGAGTGTATGTGCTGTGAGATGGCTGCCTTCTAAACAGCCTTGAAAGCTGCCTCGCAGCCTCTGTCAACCGAATAGTTGCAGCAGCAGCAGCAGCAGCAGCGGCAGCCAGAAGCAGCAGCAACAACTGGCAACAAAAGCGTCGCAAGTCACAACAAAAGAAAACAGAAGCGGCTGTGGCAGCTGACTTTATGACGTCGCCAGGCCTGGCGTGTTAACCTGGCCAAGAGCAGCTACCTGGTCTGGCTAGACACGAGAGCTGCTGGTGCGGTGTCTATCTGTTGCAACTGCAACCTAAGCGCTGCTCACCAACACCAAAGCCCAGCTTAAAACCGAAATGCAGCGCCCAGACTAAGCACACACATGAATTTTCGCTTTTGTTTTATGATTTTCATAAATTCTTCAACAGCAAACAAACGAAAAAAAAAAAGTTTATATTAAAACGAAGAAAATAGCTAAAAGCGCGCAAAAAAAAAACAAAAAAAAAGCGAAAAAACAGGAGAAGAAAAAGTAGCTATGTGTGTTTGCGAGTGGAAAAACCGGTTGCAGTTAAGGTTCTCCTTGTGTATATATGTGTGTTTGGCTCTTTTTTTTTGCGCTTGGCACAGGGCGAAAATAAATAAAAGCGATTAACTTGAGACAGTTTTAGTAGCCAGTGTCCCCACTCCGCCCGGCACTCGCTCCCTAGTCCCCTAGATAAAGCCCTAATCCGCCCCGCAGTCCAGCAGGAAAATCTACAGAGAGAGTTGCGGGAAAGCCAGGGGGAAAAGTTTGTCAAGTTGAAAGGAAAATGTGAAGACATTTGTTTGCCGGCTGAGTTTTTCATACTTTAATTATGCTTGGATTTTATTAAGTGGAAGAGGAAGGGGAGCTGCATGGTTTATATTTAATTGATTTATGTTATAAAGTTCCTCTTTCTCTAAGATCTTTTTTTATTTTTCTTTTGCTTTATTAAATTTCTATTTACTTATATTTTTCCCCTTCTTATTTCCAGTATTTCCCGTACACAAATAAAGCCCATAGAAAAAAGGATTTAATAATTTCCCACCTGGCTTTTTTAATTTCATAAATATTTGTGCCTGTGTCTCTTGAATGAAAAAGTGTTGTAACCCAGAAAAAAATATGGAAAAATGCGTTTATAAATATTAATGTGTTTTGTTTGAATATTTGTGTGCCTTTTACTTTCGAAGTCGGTTTCGTTATTGTGTCGATATTTTGCCTAATTAATTTATTAATTACAATTTACGCTCGTCAAGGACAACATTGGACCCTCAGCAAGGTGAGTTACACCCTGATGATATCTTTGAACCGAGGTTAATTACAAACCTGGAATTCTCTGGAGGGCCTTTAGGCAAATTTTCGAAAATTTCAATTTGAAATTTGCAATTAAATTGGATTGTCTGCCTCACACTTTCTCTGCGCTGCGCATATCACTTGTGTAATGCTATCGAATCAACATCTTTCAATTATTTAATAGATTTATATTAGTATTTACACTCTCACACACACCACCCTGACTCCGACAGCGCTCTGCAAATATCACGCATACGACACGGTATCTCCGATAAACGTGCCCGGCATGCTTGAGTGCTTTCTGCGGAGCGAATCAATTAAAGTCTGTGCGATTTAACGGCTTCTATATGGCAACTAAAAGTGACGTTTCAGACTCCAATTTCAAAGGCCTCCGAGGATGATAATTCCCGAAAACAAATATCAACAGACGAACGCGTGCAGCATTTGCATAAACTCGCGCCCGACGAACTTCATTATTGTTTCATAGTTTTCTCTCAAATATCCAAAAGCCAATTGGGCAAAGTTTTTTTTGCTGTAGAATTTGCAAATATGCAAATATGGCCAACGGAAAATATTTTTGTTTGACCATTTCTGCTGGCGTTTTATCTGTTTTTGTCGCATTTTGTGGCAAATTAAAATGGCAGCGAATTAATCATAAAAAAGGCGTAAACATTTTATGCACAACATTTATTCGGCAGCTGTCGATACAGTGAGGGCAGTGGGGCATATAAATATAAAGCGATTTATTTCATTATTATTATTACTATTTCAGTAAATATAAAAGATAGAGCTACCAAAATTAGTTACAGAATTCCTATAGGTTATATTTTAATCAAATAAAACAAAATATCATGAAATAAAATATTTCTTAAATTTTTTAATACCAATTAGATCCTTGAAAACTTTAATTCTAATCATTATTAATAGTATTTTCTCTTTAAAATGTCTTATATCCTCAAAAATAAATTCCGTAAGCTTAAAATGTCGTTAAATATTTTCCGTTTCCTTAAATTTATAGCCGACACTGTCCACCTGATTGCATAGGCGAAAATATGCGTACAAATGAGATACGTGGGCTTCGGTTGGCTTAGGTCGAATCAACTTGATTTATGTAAATTTGAAACTGTTCTCATAGCAAAACAAAGTTATAATTGAGAGACGAGATTAAAATGCATTTTTTGATTGCGCTTATAAATTTCTCAACTGCCAAACAATACAATGCATGAAATATATCACAAGAAATTGAAAAGTTGTTGCAAAAATATTATTCGTAAAATGTACAGAGCTTTCTTGCCAAAACGGAGTTCTTTGCTTTAATCCTGCGGTAATTCCCAGTGGACGAGACTGTTTTCCACTTGAATGCCGGAACAGAAATACAATTAAAATCCACTAAATCCTTCCTCCCATTCTTTGCGCTCTCCCGCTTTTGCAGCTAATTAATATGGCATTAATTTAAATGCAATTTGTGTGCTTATCTCAAATGCCAATAAATCAACACGGCCCCGACGGCCTGGGATAATTCCAAATGCAATACAATAACTCATATTTGTTCTCTCGGTCCACGGTTAATTAATAAAAAAATGCGAGTACCATTTAAAGCGATGGGCCCAAAGGTGAGGGAAAAAATAATGAATAAATTGCGTAGATCAGAAATTGAAGCATTTCTGCCCTGTCGAGTGTTAAATTGAAGATAATTTTTAATTATGGCCGCAGTCCGGCACCGGGCGCGCACATTAAATTGCCTTTTAAAATTCAATTTACATTTCGGTTTTGCTTTTCCGTAAAGGGTTCGGGGTCTTGGTGGCTCTGCTGGCTCTGGAGTACAAGCATCATTAACTTGCGAGGGCCTACAGAGGAGTTAATGGGGAGGTTATAATATTTTTTGTTAAGTTCAGAGAATAATTCTTTGGTAACAGAAATATTTCCTTAGTTAATACATATTTTCTGACAATTCGTCGACCGCCTCTCGCCAAAATCCGATGGTCTCGACCTGGAAACCAAAGTCGGGGCGGAATATAAGCAATAACACGCATGTGCGTAAGACTTCGCTAACTTTGCTGGAGAGCTGGCGAGATCTTTTGGGCTCCGAAGCTACAGAGGTCTCTCTCTACAGGAAGCTGCGTGGCTTCGTCATTTAAAAACGTATTAATTCTGACGCGCCGCAGCCCGTAGTTGTTATTGTTTATGGCTTATGGTAGTTGCGTGAGCCGACACTGATGATGGTATCTGTATCTGGGGATCCGAAGTTCTCTTCCCTGATATAAATGCGAATAGGTTACGTCAATTTTTCGGTGCTTGTGTGTGAGTCTGAGTCGGCCGCGGCCTTTGGTATACTTTATCATTTTATTTTCGTTCTTGCCGCTCCTCCATCTGGTACTTCATCGTGGATACGAACACCCCCTCCAAGTTGTAAGGTCTACAACCTTGGGGAGAGTTAAGTCAGCTTTTCTAGAGCTCAAGCTAGAGCTGGGAGCTGTCACTTCAACTTCAGAGACATGGGAGAGTTACCTTTCTTAAGAGGGGTATATGAGCTGTGATTTGGGGGTACAAATAATATTTAGATACTTGTTAAAAAGTTATAATTAGTGATGGTAAAAGGGGAGGAGTATATCTGGTTTTTATAGGGGAAAGAAAATTAGTTTTAATTAATTGTAGAAATTATGGGAAACTACTAAAGAAGATACATTTATTTCTTTCTCTTTCTTTTTTTACTTGTGAGTTTAAAATAATATATTTGCCATACATTACAATATTACATTAATTTAAAATATTACTGATTTCCTGGGCAGAGTATCTCACAGTTCACTTTATCGATTCCCCTTAGACTTTCTGCTTCAGTTTAACTATTGGCGCATAATTAGCTGCTATAAAACTGATTGGTTTTTTTTTTGTATGACAAATGATGTGAAGATCAGAAGTCGGTCCATCATGTGCGAGTTAATATTTGCATAAATATTACATATATTAATGCTAATGAGGCATCAAACGCTGGCGATTAAGGGCCACTTTCTGTGTCCGCAGAAGCCAATGACCCGCAGCGGAATTAAAAGCCGGGATTGATAGAATTTCTTGGTCATTTCAAGAAGGCCAAGAGCCGGCTGGCTGGCTGGTGTCTGCGGTGTCTGTTTTGGTGTTATAAAACATTTCATTACACGATACAATTGAGTGAACGCCTTGAACTTCCGCTTCGAGAAGTTCAGCGCGGTTCAGAGCGAGCCAAAAGCGAACCAATGAAGTCAGAGGGTTTTTGAGCCAGTTTGTTAAACTTTTCTTGTTGTTATACTTATTGTTGTTGTTACTTATTTTTTTTTTTAGTTGTTTTTATTGTTGTTGTGGCTTGCGGTAGGGGGGGAGGCAATGGAATGACAAGCCGAAGACGAAGACGAAGACGTAGACGTAGACTCCACAGTCCACAGTCATTTTGTGCTGAGTTGTATCTGTGTGGCGGAATCTTCATTTGTTGTGGTTACACTGGAACAAAATATTAATTAAAGTGAATGCCAATTTCTTGAAGTATAAAAATAACAAAGAATTAATTTCAGACAATCCTATATATTTATAATTAACAATATATAGTTTTGTGAGCCTTTGTTCTTTAATTTCGAGCTGATTTATCATTTTCCTTGCACAAATTACTATTATTTGTCAAGTCAAAAATTAGCTGTCTTATTTCCACTTTATTTTCTCTCAGTGCATCTGTGTGAAGCCATGTTTCACACTTCAGAGGGCCTATCGGCGGCCGCAGCAGGCCAAACAAATTGTAAAGTCATAGGCAAAAGACGAGACCAGCCAGCCACAAGTTTAAGACCAAGACCAAGAGCAAGACCAAGACCGAGAGCAAGACCCAGTCGAAGACCAAAACTCACAGACCAAGTCCAAGTCCATGACCAACTCCAACTCCTCTTCGAGTGGCTGAGCTGCAGAGCCAAGGAAGGTGGAGATGGCAGAGATGGCAGAGGCAGGCAGGCAAAAAAATAAAGTTAAGCAGTACAAAAAGGCTTTTAATTTTAATTTGCATATGGCAGAACGCGCTCGAGCGGAGCTCCAGAACCGAAGAAGCGGGAGAAGAACCCAAGTATCTGCAAGATACTCGCACTCGTACATGCAATGCCAGCTCTTTGGCCCTTCGCGGGCGGGTTGACGGAGGCAAAAATGCAAGTTAAATTTAATTTATTTCTTCACCGATTTGCCGAGCTTGAAGAGGAGTGTTTTTTTATCCGGAACTTGTAGGGCACCAAAGGGATAAATAAATCTAGGAAGGGTATGTTGTGTATGCTAGAATGAATATATAACAAGGATATATTTTATATTCTAGAAATTATATTAAAAATATATTTAATTGGGAATTAAGGTACAGGGTCTTGAAAAATAAGGTCCACATATTTAATACATTTATTTAGGAAGTCACACATATTAAATATTGGCCACAAATTCTTAAAGTCTACCACTTTAAACTTGTTTAAATAAATTTAAAAAACTGTAATTAACGGGTCTTATCTTTTGACAAATAAAAAGTTTCTAAAATTCTATTTTATAGAATATTTAATAATTTAATATCTTTTAATACAAAGCCCTAAGAAAAATCCCCATGAAGTATGCAACTCATTCTACCTCACTACCAGGTACCTCATGGTCGAGGCCCTTAAGCTTATGGCATTCTTTCACCATTTTTATTTTCATTTTTTTGCCATTGTTGTTGCTGTGTGAAAAATGAGCCCAAATGAGGAGTTCCAGCGCTAGTCTCACTCTCTTCTTAAGTGGGTTCAACTCTAATGACCGCGTGTGAAAATGAAAATGGAAAATGCGCGCCGCTTCTTGGGACTGTGTTGGCGGCGGAGGCGGCATGGCATGGTCTCCACCAACTCGTCTCCCGTCTCAGCCAGTTGCGCTCCAGTGAGTTTTGCCACGGTCAAGGGGGAGCAACATGTGAACTTGTGAAAAATCGAAATTCCAATTCCAAGTTGCAGCTAGTTGCGCCCGGCAAGCCAACGTTGCAGGCAGCCGGCTTTGGCCAACGTTGAGAAATGATTTACGCTTAAATAACATGTTGCATGTGGCAAGTATGTCGTTGTTGCTGTTGCTGTTGTTGCCCCGCCAACAGATCGTGAAGTTCTTCTTCCTGAGGCCCCCTCCGTGGCGCGGCAATGATAATGAATTTTTTACCCAGGAAATAACTTGAGGAAAATCCAGAGAACAGGGAGATGGCAGCCACTACAAATTAAGGGATATGCTGTGGGATTAGATCCAGGTCAGCCGCGGCGGCAATCGATGCCCGCAAATTATATTCAATAGCAAGTTGCCATATCGAGATTTCAGCAAATCAATTATGGCCCACAAATTGCCAAGAAAGAATCATCCAAAATTCAGAGAAGGCAGAGAGACAGAGCAGAAAATTCCAAACAAATTTCAAGTTGCTGATCGATTTGAAAAGATACAAGATACGGATATGAGTTCTGGAGAGGAAATTTCCCATAATTATGGAATTAACCAAGCTGGTCGAGCGTTACATAGCTGAGGCTTGGGATTTTAGAGAAGAAAAAGGGGATTTTTATTTATTTTAGCACTAATTTATATTATTGTTATACTTTACACATAATCGTTTAAGAAAAGACTTGACAACTTGTTAAATTTTATACTTAAAGCACTTTCACCTTAAGAACTTGAAATTCCTTCACCTAATGATGTGGAAAACTTTGATTATTTGACAATTATTCCCCCGAAAAATTTGTCAAGTTGCGCAAGAAAGTTTGCCACCGACCGAAATTGGTTTTTAAGTTATGAAATTCTCGCTGTTTCCCGGCAAAATGCAATAATGAAGTCATGAAAACAAAAAGCAAAAAACAAAAAAACCAATTGGTGACAGTCTGGGCACAAAAAACGCAGAATAAACGGACAAAAGCAAACAACTTGGGCAGGAATAAAAAAAAAGGGGAGTGCTAGAGCTGGCTGGGTGCATCATCAGCATCGACAAGCAAAAACTATTTTCGAGAGGGGAACTTGAATGACTCGAGCACGAACTGATGATGATTTTTCTCTTTGGCCAAATTTTACATAATTTTCCCTCTATCGACTTTGGCAAACAACTCAATTTCAAAATTTCTTTAGTTGAAATTATTTTGTAATATTTGCAATTCACAATTTGTGCCTAAATCGTGGCTGCTAGATGGGATTGCATTTGAGGATTAGTTTGGCAATCAAAAATTTTACAAAACTGCAGCTGACAATGTAAACACGGGAAATGGCTTTCAGACGGGCCCCTCAGGGCGCGAGAGCACTTTTAGTTCATAGAAGTTTGCCAGCTTTCAGCGAATTCAATTATTTTTGCTGTTCATTGATGTGTTTCTCCCTCCCCCCTCTCGTTCCCTTGTTTAATTGAACAACGCGGCGTATGCGCAATGTTCGGCTTGTTCTCTTTTTTACGAGACAATAACAGCAACAGCTGGCCAGCAAAAATTTGTGTATATTTTTTAATGCGTGCATAAAAAAGGATTTCTTTTGCAGACCAGCAGGGAAAGAGAAAAAAAAAGAATGCATATCCCGCTAAGTAAATAATTTCATTAGCCGAGCACTGAAAAGAGAAATATGAAAAAAATATATATATGCCTTTGTGTGTGCGGCCAACATTTTTCTACATAAATCCAGTTCATGCATTTTCTTTTTTTGTAATTTTTGTAATTTTTGCACCGGACATGGCCGTAGAATTTGGGCCATGCGCCCACTGGCTGGGCTGGCTTTTCCGAGGGTTTCGTGTGTGATATGTGTGAAAAATGGCCAACTGCATTGGCAGCGACACCAACAATGCGCAGTCAAATTGGCCCAAAAAAGTGACAAATACCTCGATACAGACAGGTAGAGTTTCCCACTTCCCCTCCGAGTTGTTGCGACATCGCGTCGATAGACAGATGGCCAGCCAGACAGGCAGACAGGCAGTGGAACTTGGCTCAAAAAAGCGCGCACTCTGCTTGGCACATGCCAAAATGGCAACCGCAGCGTAAAAATGCCAAAGCACGAGCAGAAAAAGAGCCAGAGATATATATGCATATAGTGTACGGTTGCGGGTAAAAAAAAGCCAGCGCAGTCAAATGCCAAATGATTTGTCAGCAATTGCTGCTGCTGCAAAGGGTTAAGGCAGGAAGTGACGGGGTTAAGAGTGGAAAGTGCACTGCCCGCGGGGGAGCCATTGAATCAGGAATCAGCAGGAATCGGCTACAAAACGAGGGGGTTTGGCCCCCTTTGATGATGGAGCTCATCAAAGTCAAAAGATATTTGAATATTTGCATGCAATTTAGACGATGGAAGGGTGCAACGCTGCGTATACGTAATGTAAAGTGAGTTAGGGCTGAGAAATAAATGGAATTAAAAGGAATTTTTACAGATATATACAGCAAATATATGCAAATGGAATTGAAATAAATTAAATTATTTTATATTAAGTTTATAATATTATTTTTTTATGCTTTTCATATAAAATGTTCATAAACCTCTTTATTTCATCTCTCCTCCTCTTTATTCCTTTAAAAAAAATTGTTATTAAAATGTTAGTAAAATAAATTAAAATAACCCAATTGAATTTTATTTTAACTTTATTTTTGTGATACTTGTTAAATTCAATGATCATAAATATCATCTTAAAACCTCTTTATTCCATTTCTCCTCCGTATTATTTATCTGTATTTATTTTCTAATTTAAATTATATTAAAATGGAATAATAATATCATTTAGGATGGTTATTACTTTATATTTGTATTACTTTTATATTAATTTTTCCGTGGAACTTCTTTCTCCCATCTCTCCTCCTTATTATCTTTCTCTATTTCTTTTTCAATCAACTCAAGCCACCGATTTGCATAAGTCTTTAATTGATTCATGTCATTAGGCTGATTGATTTCGTATTAAAAATTATAAGAAACCCAAAGAGCCAAGCCAGCTGGCTGTCATTCGGTCATTAGATCAGCCCTCTACGCCGCTCTGCGTTTCTGCAATATTTTCGGAGCTGGAGCTGGAGCTGGGAGTTATCTAATATGTTTGGATCGTGATTGCCAGACACAAATGACATTTGACATGTTATGCGGACGGACGGACACAAAGCCCACTTAATTGTGGTCTCGGCATATGGCAGCTTTATGCTTGTGCTTATGCTTATCTGAAAATAAGAGGAAACCGAGAATAAAAGAAGTGACGTTGCTCATAAATTTGTTTTGTGGCTGTTGCTGCTGCAATTGTTTAATTGTGGCCGGGGTCCAGCTTGGACTGGCCTGGCCTGGCTCTTGGCTTGGCTCTCTGATAATCGCTTTAAAAGTGACTCAACTTTTGGGGCCTGGCAGTGTGTGGCAATTCTGTCTGTTGTTTTGTTCGAAATTATTGTCAATTGTGTGCAGCAAAAGCCGAATTAATTTCCAAACAATTTTACAAGTTTTAATTGCGGCCACAGTGTGGAGAAATATGTGGTGAATGGAGAGGATTTTCCTAGGAGATTTTCAGGGATTTCTGGGACAGCTTTTCATCTGCAAAACAAAAAACAAAAAATATATAAATGCTTGTTGAAATTTTGCGGTTGACTTATGCAAGCGACCTTAGCCAAAGGTTGGCGGGGCAATCATAAAAAAGGCGAATCAAATAATCGGATTTTCTGATTTTTCCCTTCATAAACTTGCCGCCGGTGATGTCAGTCAGTCAGTCTGTCAGATCGTGATCGATGCTCGCAATTTTCATTGCTTTTTTTGTTGTTATTGTTCTCCGCGGAATGCGACCGTTGCCCGGGGCTAGAAATCGGCTTCGATTTGACCGGGGCCAACTGTCAACGAGCCGCAATCCGCAATCGGCCAACAACTGTTAACTGTTTGCGGGCAATTGCAGCAGCAGCAGCAGCAGCTGCCTCCCAACGAAAAATATGACCCATAATTCGCTAGCTTTTGGCCCTTTGCTGTCACTAAATCGTGCTGTCAGGTTTCTCATGGCTCACAGCGAGAAGTTCCCAAGAAGTTTGTCCCCCGATCGTGTCTCTGGATTCTAATTGCTAATCACAGGAGGCTGGGACTGCATCCTGGGCAGTATTTTCCGGTCGATTATGCTTAGATTTTCCAGGAAGAACGAAAGATGCAAGTTGAATTTTATTGGAATTAATTACAGATAAGAGTGGCTCTATTTCTATGGTAATTAATATATTTACTAAAGTTTATAAACATTTAAATTAATATTTGCTTAAATATTTAGGTAATTTTAAATTATTTGCTTAGCAAATTATTTGCTTTCTGCTTAGCAGAATCCCTTAGTTCTCAAACTAATTTTTTGTGACATTCCCTTAAAATGTTCCCCTAACTTCCCTCTAATTACCCCGAAGGCTAATCGAGCAGATGCATCCTATTTAATTTAAGCCATTTCCATCTGGGGGCCATTTCCTGGTCATTAGAATTTCCACTCTCCTGGAGTTTATGATTTTCTTAAATTAATTACAAATTCGACAGGGCTCTAATTGAATCTGTGTGTGCACTTGCACTTTGTGTGTGATGTGTGGAAGGAACTCTACAGTTTAGTCCCAAATCCAATCTCGGCGACAAATCCGACTGAGAACTTTCTGCTTCGAAGTGAAGGAGAAAGGGAGTGCCAGAAGCCACAGCCAGAAGTCCGAGAGAAATGAAGATAAACACCCAGAATTTACACACACACATGTTTCCAAAAAGGCGGGAGGAGGGAGGCGTGGTCGGTTGCCAGAACTTGTGACAAACTTGGCTAACCGCCATGGCAGCATGGCATGGTCCATGTTCCATGTTGCTGCTGGCATGCATGGCGTATACGCAATATGCACAAATAAATGTCAACTTAGAAAGCGCAGCAGCGTCGTCCTCTTTTGGGGCGAGCAGAAGCTAAGCCCGCATTTAATAAAAACGAAACGAAACGAAAATGAAATTAAATATTCTTCCACAACTGCTGACAAAATGTCAAGTGTAGCAATAAAGATGGGATAAAAACCAGGCAGGGGCAGGGACAGGGCAGGGAGCACAGCGTTCCTAATGAATTTACAACCCGAAATCCGAAATGCGGGAGAGCGCAACGAATGAAAAATTATTTAAACTTGGCAAAAAGTAAGAAAGAAAAAAATACAAAAAAGGGAGTGCAGAAGAAGGAGGAGAAGAAATTAATTTAGCAAATTTTTAATTGCTCATGTCGTTTGGCGAGGCAGCCAACGATCGCATCAAGCTTGGCTGGAGCTGGCGGCTATTTGCTTTGCGTGCCTCCGTCTTCTCCGGTCTCTTTTTCGTTTTTTACTTTATTTTCCTTTGGCTTCTTCTCCGTTTTTCCTCAACCCAAAGTTGAAGTTTAAGTTTAAGGTCAGAGAGAGAGGATTTCGCGAGAGATATTCGCGCAGAAATTCGCGTATGTTCGCCGCTTCTTCAAGTTCAAGAGCAGCCAGCTCACATGTCTTGTGGTTTTTACCTATAAATATATATTTCTTGCTTTTGTCCAAATCAGCTTAAGCCCCAGAAGAGCAGCTGTCATCTGGCACTGATGAAAATTTTGTGTCTCGAATATTTTTCCCCCCTTTGTTGCTGTCACGTGTGTGCCAGTGCGATTTCAATTGAAAAATCATTTCTATGGAGAATACCTCAAGCGAAATTGATTCCCTCACACAGCTGAGTAGCAAGAAAGAGAGGCTAGATGGTGCACAGAAAGGGAGGGGGCAATGTTTACACTCCTTCGGGCTGAAAGCGGATATATTTTTACAGCTTGACAGTTTTGATTTCATGGAAGCACGAGTATATTTGAACTTTTATGGAAACAAACAACAGCTGGCCTGGACATTGAATTTCTTGATTCTTGATTCTTGATACTTGAATTCCCAATATAAATATTAGAAAGTGCTGAGCATACGGTTTCCCGGAAAGCGGTAAACATGAGTTGAGTATATAGAGGAAATATGAAGAAAATATAATGTTTTATGACTTAATTAGAGGTGGTTCTGGAAAGGAAAGTGTGCTGGGAAATGAATATAACACAATAGTTTTCATTTGCAAGGAAATCTTAATATTTTGAGCACTAATAAATTAAAAAAACATTTTGATTGTAGAAAAGGACAAGTAATTAATTAATTTTCAAAAGCTAAGAATATGAAAATATTAAAGAAAACCTTGTAAAAAATATTCCATCACGTTTTTACAGTACTATCAATATATCTAAAATTAATAAATAAGAATTTTAAGGGAAATGAGTATTTAGTCACTTAAATAACTTAATTTCATGTATAAATAACCGTAATTTAATAATCCCCAGAGACATTATTAGTAAACAAATTAAAAATAAATCGAAATTCGCATTTTTCGCTCTATTAAAATAGACCGAATCTCATTAAATTAGATTGGCCGACTTAATCATTAAATTCTTGGCTAAACCGGCTTTGCCGAAATTCCAATGGCCATGGCTGACTAAACTCAAATTCGCTTATATATAGTACATATACATATCGGAAATGTTTCGCCCAAATCGGAGCACTCAACGTAAATGAGATTTAATCACTATTTGCCATTTGAGAGCCGACGTACGTTGTGTTGTTTGATCTGCTCCCAAGCGGCTTAATTTGAAAATATTTTTCTGTCGCCGCCAACAAATTGCTCCCCATTGGCAGAGCCCCATCCTCCAGCTCCTCCGAGTCGTCCCAATGGGGAATGGTGGCTCTGCCTTGCTCAGTTTGGCAGCTGGCTCATAATTCGTGAAACATATGTACGACTGCGGGCAGGAAGTTGGCAATTGGCCAGCCAGCCAGCCAGCCAGCCAGCGATGGTGATCCATTTAATTACTTATGTGGCAGGATGCGGACGATGCAACGATGCAGCGAACCTGCTACCAAGTCAGACGGCTGACGACGACGACTCAGTATGCCTCATAATCGAATGACCAGCTGAAGCTAATCAGCCATGGATATGGCCATTTATAAAAGCCAACAGAGAAGAGGGTCCTCTCTGTCCCTAGCATGAAATGCAAATTTGCATTTGCCAAAGCGATTAGTTCGTGTCGGACAGAGCAGGAGCAAGAGCGTTCGAGAGCAATAAAAATATTTGCCATTGCCATTTGCCATTGCCATTGCTGCGTTGGCTTTGCAGCAATGCAGCTGAAACAAAACTGAATTAATCAAGGGAACGCCGCCGGGGGAAGTGGCAAGTGACATCCGTAGCTCGTCAGCTTCCGCAGGCTAACAGCTGCACTTAGAGAAAAAAAAAAAAAATATAGAAAACAAATAATACATCTTTCAGAAAAAAACGATGAGTGCCCAAACAAAAATTTATTTTAAAAGATTTTTGTAAAATTTTCCTATAGTCATAAAAATCTGAAAAAAAACCAGCTTAAAGCTTACTTTCTTGTGATTTAGTCCCTTTTTTTCGCGCAGTGCCTCAACTGTATCTGTTCGGTTCTGTTCGATTTGCTGGGGGGCCTCCCCAAAGACCGAACAACGGAAATGTTAAATGCCGCCGAGAGGCAACAGCTCCACTCGGAGCTGGGAGCTCCCCCCTTTTTTCGCCAGCAGCCCCTGTCAGTGTCCTTTCATTGATCATTGATTGAGTTTCGATTCGATTCGATTCGATTCGTTGGCCTGTGTTAGGACGACTTCGCAGTGCAGGCTGGGCTTCCCAGGTTGATCCAGGACCAGGACCAGCTTCAGGTTTGTTCACATTACCATTTGCCGGGATTCCCGATGGCGACTCCCTTTGGGCTGTTTTCTCTTCATTTTTTTTTATTCTGCTGAATAGACATGTTGGCCATGTTTGTTGACCAGTCGAGGGAGAGGGGGATAGAGAGCCCCCGTCCCTTTAGCTACTTATCTACGCCCCTGTCTGGGCGCATCTGTGTGTGTGTCTCTGTAAGTGACTTGCGACATAAAGTGCTTTTATTGATGTTCATTTGGTAGGGCAATTTGTAGCATTTTGTGACATTTATGCGTCTGGGCCATTTAAAAGCCATTATGCAATTTGTTGTCCATCTGTTTGGTTTTCTGGCCAAGAGGGAGAGAGGCAGGGATTTAGGGGGCAGAGCCATTGACCCCTCCGATTAAGTGGAAATTCTAGTTTGATTGTCAAAGATATTTAGAGTGTTTGTCTGTCATGTAAGGCTAATGAGTATTGAGCACACACACAAGCCAAGAGCTAAGAAATCAGGTTAATAATAATGGCATTTAAGTCAGGACAGAACCAGCTTGGCTTTGGTTAATCAACTTGAAATGGGCATCTGAGACACTGTATGCAAATTATGAGGAATTTGTGGTTTTTGCTTAGGTTCTGTTAGATGCTTTCGAGATGATAATAAATCTATGATGAAGAGTAACTAATAGGAGAGGTATTCAGGAGGTTTCTAAGGAGATTTTTGGGATTAAATATTAAATATAATTATATAAGGAAGAGTAACTAATAAGGGAGGTATTTAGAAGGTTTCTAAGGAGGCTTTTGAGATTAAATATTAAATATAAATATAGGGAAAGGAAAAAAAGGAGAAACTAATATTTAGGAGGTTTTAAGGTAGGTTTTTAAGGGTAAATATTAAATATTTAAATATACAAAGAAGAGTAACTAATAGAAGATATACTTAGGCGGTTTTTGGCGAGAATTTTAAGAAAGTTTGTGAGATTTTTAAATTAGGATTAGTGAGTAATTAAAGCACCAAATTCCTTTTACTTAATTACACAATGATTTATTTGCTGAATATCATTCAACATAACCCCTAGTTAAACCAAATTGGAAAGCAAATATGCAAATTGAGCGTAAATAACTCATTTCCTTCTGACAGATCAGTTAACAAGCCTTCTCAACTCATTTCGAATCGATTAGGCTTACATATTCAATTTGCACAAGCCGAGTGCATAAATTACACATCTCATTTTATTTTATTTTTTATTTGATTTGATTTTATTTATTTATTTTCGTATTTCGTCGACAGTTTGGCATTCCCAACTGCGTTCGGTTTTCAGCACTCTCTGAATAACTGACCTGCCGTAACTGGATTTTGTTTACGAAAAATGAGCAGCAAACGTGAACGTCACTTGCTTTAAATATATTCCGTTTTAAATTACTCAAATACATTTTTTTCATGCCTGTTTTTTGGGGTCTCTTGTTTCGTATCTAGGCGATATACATTTAGGAGTAGAAACGAGTTTTTCATAACGCGGCAGTTGGGCAATTTCGGTTCAGTTCGCTTCGGTTCGGTTTCGGTTCTCTCCCACTCGGCGGCTGCAGTTCATATTCATTAATTTATCACCGCTGCGGGTTGGGTAACTCTCGGCTACAGTTCACTATATATATAAGTATGTGCTACCAATTAAGTGTGAAAAACCTTTTTCACTTGGCTTTTTTGGGTGACTTGCGGCCTTGCCGCGATGCCAGTAACAGTTACTGTCACACTGAGTGTTGCCAAGTGGCAACTGGTTAACTGGTTAACTGGTAACCGCAGCACCAACAGCAGCAGCAGCGAGTTTCGGTTTTGGATTACAATGAAAAATGGCTTAAAGGCGTCTGCGGAAATGCCAGGGCGATAATGATGGAGAGGGGTTCAATTCCTGAAGATGCCACAGAGTGAAAGGGTTCGGTGTCGAGCCTTAATGAAGGTTGCTTTCGCTGGCGATTAATTAAGGCAAATTCCTTGCGGGTTTATCAGCAATTTCCATAAAAATAGCTGAGCGAGGGTGTTTATTTTAGGGGTTTGAGCAGGTTATAAGGAATTTAATTTATAAACTTTGAAGCATTACAAGCCAAGGAACCTCTCCCATCCTCCCATATTCATATTTTTGACATGTATTTAATTTTTGATCATCGTAATTTGATTGCGGACTTTACTTGAGAGTGAGCTTTGCAAAACTATTTCTTAGAGACACAAACACTTCCCCGAGGCAGCTGCAATTCACTTAGCCCTTACTTACCCTTGTTTGTCTTTCTCCTGAATTTTATTTCGAATTTTTTTCCCCCTTCAATGAATATTTTATTCGCAATTGTTTTTGCCGGCTTCTCCCCTATCTCTCCATAAATTACACATTCTCCTGCCCCGACGAACTTCTTTTTATTTTGCGCTGCTCTGCGCTGTGTTCCAAATGATTTAATATGCAGAGTCGTAAATTCCATTCAAAACTTTTTGGCACTCAAATCTCAGTGAGTATTTTTCAATCTTTTTTTTTAGTTTGGTTTGTTGCGGTGTGTGTTGTGGGTATGTGTGTGTGTGTGTGCTTTTTTTGCACCTCTATCTTGGCGTTACGTGAGTTGAGAATTCGACTTTGAAGGGGGAAACAAATCAATGTCTCTGGTGGAAACCCCCTGACAAAGACTCTACCTCGCAGCCCCTTTCTAATCCATCGATGAGATTGCATACGAAATACGTGTGTACTTTTCAGGGGCGGTGGGAGTAGCTTTTAAGAGGGGGTTTTGTAGAGGTTTGTGGGGTTTTTTGAGGGGTTATTTTGGAGAGAGTTTTTGAGTTTTTCTTGTAGTTTTAAAAGGGTTTTTGGAAGGTTTCTTAAGAGGTTTTTGAAATGGTTTATAAATATGTAAACATAAATTGTTTTGCGCTGTAAATTCCTTGCTGAACACGAATCTAGGCTTTGAAATTCCATCACATCACATTTTTGAGGAAATTAATTGCACAGAACTAACAAATTTTACCATAAAAGTCGAAATTTCACGCCAAGCAGGAGCTCCTTCCCTTTTGTTATCCTCGTAGCTAGGTTTTGTGTTCCCGGGAAGGCCCCTTCAGAATCTCCGCCACTGCCAAATGTGTTTGTTTTAATATGCGTTAAGCGTGGCTGCTGCCGCTACCGCCGCCGCCGTTGTTGTTTTCCCAACATGCCACACTTCGATTTAGATTTTCCACCCACCACCACCCCGTGCCCAGGACTGCAACCCCCGCAGCACTAAAAACTTCAGGAAAATGCATTTGCGGTTAAAGTTTTCCTTTTTTGTTTGTTTGCTTTGCCATTTTTCCCATTTTTTGTGTGCTTTTCCAGTTGCATTTGTCACAAGTTGTTGCTGTTGCAGCCGCTTCACTGTTTGTGCAACGTGTTTGCGGCCGTGTTTGCCGAGCTTTAGCCAGACCGAAGTTTATTTTCAATTTCAGTCGAAAAAATAATATCTTGTTTGCTTTCGCTTTTCGGAACCGAATCATATATATGTTAAATAAACATAAAGTGCAAGCCATAAATAGACTGGCACTCTGTTAGTTGAGCATTAAGAATTGCAGTAAATGTAGGTTTATAGCATATTAAAAGGCATTAAACTGAGATAAAAGCTTAGTGGTGTGATATTCCTGATAAAAACGCATATTTTTTAAGTTTTAAGCAAGGAAAAATATTTAAAAATCTTTCGACTTAAGGCAAATAAATGTATATACTTATTTTTTTTTCATTTAAAAGTTACTATGTATAAATTACCATATAAAAAATTGTATTAATATTTAAACCCTAGAAACGTTCCTTTAATATAGAATTCCTATTAAATTCTTCTTCAACACAGAGTAAATTATTATAAATTATATTTCCTTATAAAAACACATATTTTTTAAGTTTTAAGCAGGGAAAAATATTTAAAAATCTTTAGACTTAATACAAATTAATATATTTATTTATTTTTGTTAATATACAAGTTAGATACTATGTTTAAATTACCAAATAAAAATATTTAAACCCTCGAAACATACTTTAACTATAGAATTCCTTTGAAATTCTTCTTCAATACCCAGTTAATAATATTTGAAATTGCCTTAATCTCGAAAGCCCTGCATAACTTTTTCTTAGAAATTGCAATTACGTCCTTAAAGTTATTAGATTCAGCCAAGGACACAGTTAAAAGGCGCAATTTATTGGCCATATTTATTATAAAACATGGAGCTCACAAATGAGAGGAGAAGCGGTGGGAAATCTGCAGAAAATGTCCACAAAAGAAAAAGAATATCAAAAAGCCAAAGTCTCGTCTCGATGCGGTTGTGCTCAAGTGTTCGAGGTTGCTTCGAGGTTCGCAGGGGCTCCAAGTTGCGAGTCCAAGTTGCCGCAAATTGTGGCAAGCTCTGGCGGTGCTCCTCCTGCTTCCTCTTTTAATGCTTCTGCCACTTTTTGTGGCGTGGCGATTCGTCTAAAAATAGCTTTTCCACACGCTTTCAGTGTGTTAAAAATAACATAATATTTTTCATAGTTCTTATAGAAGTTGCTGTTGCTGTTGCTGGTTGCACTTTGCGCTCAAATTGAAGAAATGTGTTGCACGCTTGCGTGTTGCCAAGAAAGGGTTAAGAGAGGGGGGCTGAGGGCGCTTGTAGCTAATAGTTAATAAAATGCCAGAACTTTAAAAGGCACTCGCAGTCGCAGTCCCCGTTCTAAGACTTTCCCCTTGCCTCCTTTGGCCATAATCAAAGTCAACAGCAAATGTACCTGTTAGCATGCTTAACACACTCGCACACACTGGCACACCCGAGGCACACACCTGTACGTGCTTATACATATAGGTATACCTGTGTGCACCTGCCTTGCGACTTGGCTTGACTTGAGGTTGAGTCGAGTTGACTTTGCCGCCTGTCATCCTGCCTCGGCAAAGGGTATTATCGTTCTGGTTTGGGGTTGGCAAAGTTAGGTTAAAGCCAAGGTTACATCTGCGATGGCAAAAAGTTACATTTTTTATTCAAAAACTTAATTTAAAAGTTTCATTTAGTTGTTAGAAAATAAAAACTAAGACTTGTAGTGAAAGAACGACCTAGAAGAGTCGAGAATAAATCCTTAAATATATTTCTTTAAGCTTGAAAATATTTAAAAATATAAAGTCAGACTAACTTTTAATTTTTCTTTTATAATTAAATACAACCTAGTGCTATTTCCCCTTAAGCCCTTCCATTAAAGCCCTAATTACATCCCTAGCCAGGGTATTCCCTGCTTCGTTGGCCGGAAACTGACCTTACCTTTTCGGTTTGCCCCTCCCTCCGCTTCTCACCTGTGCGATGTCTGTGGCAGACTTTAATGCCTGCGTGTCATGAATGGCATCGCAATGTTTCCACTTTGGGGGCTGCCAGCCGCACAAACACACAAACACACCAGCACATATGTGCGGAGTTGGCTGATAAAATTATGACATATGAAACTTTGGCTGACATCGGGCTAAAGTCCGGACGAAAAGGCATGCAAAGCTGTCTGCCTTTTATTTTTTTTCGGCTCTTCCCTCTCTCAATTCTCGTTTTTTTTTTTGTTTCGTTGCCCTTTGTTTCGTTTTCTCGTTCTTGGCCACGATTGCTGGGCTCCTTGGCCATAAACATGCACACAACATGGCCTGATAAAGCGGCCCTCGACCGAGCTCCTCAACGGGCACTTGATTAAAGTGACTAAGAAGCCGGAGGAGAGTTAGGAAGGGCGTTCCTCTTGGTCACGGCATTTGCCAGGTAATCCTGTGGCAGCCACAAAACGTTAATGGCCACTAGACACATTATCCAGGAGGTTGCGTATACGCCGCATGGGCGTCGTCAGCACGAAAGTTGGCGAAAGCAATGAAGGAAAAAGGTTCAACTGTAAGGACTCTCTCCCTTGAGAGCTGATGTTGTCATTGTCATTGCACATTTGGTGTTTTAATTAAAATGAAATTAACTCGCAAGTGGCAACCTGGAGAATCTCTCTCGAATGTCACACAGAATGCGGTGTGGAGTGGATGATGTAAGCCACATTTTTTAATATAAATTGTAATAAGTTAAAAATTGCTGTGCGGCTGAAATGCAATTACCAGGTGGGAACTTAATGCATGTCAAACAATAATGAAAGGAAGGGAGACGCACAACTTGATTGGTTGTCCTTCTGCCAAGGGACTCGAAGCAAGCTCATTAATTTAAAATTCATGTCTTCAGATTGCAGAGAAAGGCTATAATAATATCAGATTTCCTTCATTTTTCCAAACTTCTTTATTATTTTATTTTTATCAGGAGAAAATGAATTTCTGATATATTTTTAGTCAGACTCTTAGTGAAATTCTATCTGAGAGTTCTTAAGGTCACTTTCCCCACCAATTAAGAACTTTCTTTAGCCCTTTCTCACATTTATTTTCCATGTTTTCCCTCCAAGATTAAACTAACAAGTTTTAAACCAACATTCCCCCTCAGTTTATTCCCTATCTCTTCACACCATATTGCCATCTGATTCCATTCTTCCATCACAACACAAAAATTCTATTTTCTCGCCTTTATTTCGCTCTGCAAAATGCATCCATTCTCTCTCCTCCAAGGGAATTCGCGGAACAAGTTGATGATGATCCGATTAAAACTCTTATCAGTTAGTTATTCCGCCCGCCGACGACATGGATACTCCGGCGGAGTGCAGCAACTTAGATTGGCCATAAAGAGGCGGGCAAAAAGGGTAAAAGGGGTAAACGGGCTAACAGGGGGGATGGGATTCCGAAAGAGAGTGAAGTAAAATAAATTCTGTTAACAGCAAGGGCAACACAGCACAGAAAAGGGGCAACCAAGTCCGGCAAAAAGGCGCAGCGAAGCGGCAACAAAGTTTCAGTTTCAGCTCTTTTTATATATATATTTATTTTTTTTCTTGCTCTTTATGTCAAGGGGGGTGTACAGACGGGGGTTGGAAAGGCGGGAAGACTAAAACAAAAGCCCCGACCAGGGCTACAAATTTCGCTGGCTTTGAATAAGTTGGCTTTTTGTGTTTCGCGAAGCCCCGGCTCGGCCCATCTTATAAATAAAAACATATTTATGCAAGGCTAAGACCAAGGATAAGGATGATCCTTTTCCAAAACTGGCGGATAAGTGCTGCAGCAACTTTGGCCGAGAGGAAACAAAGGGCGGACGCGGACGCGGACTCCGGATGGAGACAGCCCAGCAAAGTGGCAATTTTTATGTATTTATTTGCCGAGGACTCTCCGGTCTCTCGGCCTGCGGCGATTGCAACTGCGGAATGAAATTTATTGCAGGTCGCGACGCTTTTTTGTAATTAAATGTTTGGTCAGTGGGCAAACTTTAATTCTGCTTTTGTTTTTTGTGCTTTTGTTTATTTTTTCCCCTTTGTTTTTTCGTGCAAAAAAATGTCTTGCAACAAGCCTCGGCCGCATCAATTTCGTAATAAATTCTCAGAGCCCAAAAGAATACGAAAAATGGAAGGTATTTGGCCTTGATTGTGGGCGTGACCGTGCACCGCCCCTTTTTGGTATTGCAAAAAAGTTCTTTCGAAATGCTCAGCATAATTTATTTGCTTTGTTGTTGCGGCTGCTGTTGCTGCTGCAGTGCTTTTTTGTGTTTATTTCTTCTGAAACGCCCTGGAAACATGCAAATTAACTACAATTTTGATTTTATTTATTCCCCCCGCTGGTATCTCTATATAAGCAGACAGCTGAGGTGAAGAGAATAGAGCTGGAACGGGTTTTTCGATAAATAAAAATATAAAAAGGTTTTAGAAGCTTATAAATAAAAGAAATGAAAGTAAAAAAGATTGAGCTTGAGTTAAATATAAATTAAATTTCATAAATGATAAATTATGAATTATAAGTGATATTAAATAATTAATAGTACTTTTTTAGATGATCAATAAATAATAAATTAACATTGTATATCCCTGTGCCAAGGTTAAGAAAATATTAAAAAGGCTTAAAAATTACTTTAAACGTATTGCCTTTTTATGATATAATATTTTAGAGTATCTGCTTAATGTTGTCAATTAGTAAGTATTAAACTTGGCAAGAAAAGAACTCATTAAAATTAAAATTAAATACATAACTTGTTCAAAACTCGTAAAACTTTTTTATAATAATATTTTACTTTTCCAAAAAACCTGATATAAATATTTTTGTTTAAGTAATAATAGCTGCATAGTACTCCCATTATTTTGTTCCCCACTGTTTGCTCTGCTCTCTTCCATCGAATGCGAAATTTATGCTTTTGTTTGGTTTTAATTTTTATATTATTTTCTTGATTCCCCCATCAGGCACAAACATGGCTGGCATCTTTTGTTGTTCGCCTTTGTTTTATGATGTTATAAGCCACTAATTTCGCTTAATTATGGGTTTTCGATTGTCATTCTCCGTATCACAAGAGGCGGGCTACGAGAATCCCAAAGAATTTGCCTCTGATGTCATAAATGTGAGGGGCTCAAAAATAAACACAAACAAGCATAAACAAAGCAAAAGGTTTATGGAGCCGGAGCCCAGCTTGATGTATGTATAATTTTCGGTAATATTTACCTAAAATCGAGTATGCATGATTTTTGTGGTACACATTTTCATTTGCTGTTTTCCATTTTCCGTCCGTCAGCTACAGTTGTATATTTTCATTGAATTTCAAATGCCGCCTGCTGCCTGCATTCATATACAAATGTGAATTTTCCGATTGCTCATTGTTCGTTCTCTGTAAAAGGGAAATTGAAAATGAAAATTTGACTGCCTGACTGGCTTTGGCTCTGGCTCTGGCTCTGCTGACTCCAATTGTATTCAAATATTTCCGACATAAATTATCATTTTGTGAGCCAAAGTGCATCGGGGCTGGCCCCGCTGCAGCGAGTGCTGCTGTTGTTTTTTGTTTTTTTTTTTCGAGTGTATCCATGTGAGCTGCGGCCTTGTTACTAATAACCTCAATATGAGTTACAGCCTCCGTCGCCGCCGCCGCCTGGCCCCGTTTTAGCCATCATCTTCTGCCATTTGTGTTGTGTACAAAAAAGGGAAAAAAGGGGGTAAAAGTCTTCAGGGGGTTCTCATGTTTCTGGCCGAGAGTTTTCCCTTTTTCGGTTTCACTTTTCACTCGCTTCGAGTTGGGTTCTCAGATTCGGATTCAGATGCATGACGACAACAGCAAGGGGGGCCGAAGTGGCCAAGTTGTGAGTGTGAAATGTTGGCCAAGATGAAGCTCATGAGGCCTGATAATTAGAGTACAAATCTGCCTGCCAAGCTCCAGCGAGCAAGGGAAAGTTTCGTACTTACACAGAGAGGAGATACTCTAACTGGCAGGCAGGCAAGCTGCGTGCCATAACTGTATGCTGATAAATGCATAAATCGGTGATTGGGGCAAAAGCAAATTACCAACAATTTAGCCAGAACCGTTAGCCGCGTTCATTAGCCGTCCAACGAATTTCCTGCATCTGTGCCGCAGCCATCTATCTGCGGCCATCTATCTGGTCCATCCAGATCCCCAGCATCCCATCTATCCCAGCTATCCCAGCCTTATATATATATACCACATCCCCATCCTATATCAGTTACAAATTGTATCGAGTGCAATGCATAGAATTTATTGCTTCCTGCCAGCGCTAGTGCCAGTGCAGGCGATGCCAAAACCCAAAACTCCGACTCCGACTCCCGACTCCAACTCAAACTCGAAGCCAAAAACTGAAAACTGAAAACCGCCGACGAGGAAAACAGCAGCTGCTGAAGCTCAAGCTGTAGCTCTCTGGACTGGCAATTATGCCATTTGACATAATTCATAACTGCCGCAGCCACTAAGGGCACTGAGGAACAAATTTAAAGGAAATTGGTTTTTTCAGGCTTAAAATAATTAAAATAGTATTTTTAAAGTTTAGAAAAATTAAAGTTTAACCAAAAAACTATATAGGAAAACAAGCCAATTAAATAATGATTAAAAATATATTTTTATTTAAATAGTTATAGAATTTAAAATGGTTTTCTGTGCAAGAAATATTGTCTAAAACTTAGAAAAATTATAGCTTAAGCTAAAAACTACGTTGAATAAGATACTAATTAAATACTGATTAAAAAGACATTTTTATTTAAATAGTTCTAGAATTTAAAATGGATTTCTGTTCTAGAAATATGATTTTTCTTATTAATAATGGTTTTAGTAAAAGTCAAACATGTTAAGAACATATAATCTCATTCAAAATAAATGCAATAATTGTGGTATAAATATTTTTTTCCCTGTTTATAGTCGTTCTATATGATATCATATTTAAAAGAATATAAATACAGCCCATAAATGATTTTAAAATTAAAGTAAAATTAGTTTTCTTAGAATAAAGTATTAAAATATTTCCAAATATTTTTTCCTGTCTATTAATCGGCAAATGCAACCAGTTTTGGTAGCTAACTCTGATTCCCGGCCTTTGTTATCATCAATTTATGCGAACGAAAGTTGTTTGAACTGCGTCTTGGTTGCAACTGCAACTGCAACTGCTGCTGTCGCTGCTGCTGCTGCCGATGATGATGATGATGAAGGCGATGAGTATCGGTGGTTACATGAGGGAGCTGGGGGATTTCCAAGAGGAGCGGAGCTGAAGCTGCGGTTTCCAGCAGGAAGCTCTTCCTCCTCCGGCTGACCACGTTGCACACAGCACACACTCACACACACACTCGGTTCGTGATTCTCCTGGGAATCAGGTTAGCTCTTGGCACTCGGAGAGAGAAACCATATTTCTTCGCTTCTTAATAAATTGACAAAAGTTTGTCATATGCATTGTTAGCCCAGAGAGCCCGAGCCCGAGCCCCCTGGGCACCATTCTGGCCACATTCCCGCCTGGTTGCAAGGTCCCCCTTTCGAGTTGCGAGTTGGCCTATTTAACCGCCAAAAGCGCCGAGTGGGTCCGACTGGGTGGGTGGCTCTGGGCCTCTGGTCTTTGGTCTCCGCAAGCTGCAAGCTGCAACTGCAAACTGCAACTGCCGTTTGCTGTTGCTGTTTTTGATTAACTTTGTGGCAACTGTGAAAATTCCCCTCGTTTTTCTATTTTTCCAATATCTTGCCCGCTTCTCTCCTTGACTCCTGCTCTTCCCTTTCGGCTGTGCCCTATAACCTGAGAGATATTGCTAGTAATTGAGGATATATAGGTTAGAGATGGGTAGAGGCAAGGATAGGGGATTGTTTGGCATTAAGTTGGTTTGTTTATAGTTAGTTTTGGCATATTTGGTAGAAATAATTTCATTACAAATTTTTTATAAAGAAAATCTTATAATATAGCTCAACATGTAATAGAAAACCTTCTTAGTCACTCATTATTCCCTGATTTCTGCCCATTTCCCAGCGTATTTATCCTTCGTTATGATACTGAGAATTTTCTTTTGGGAAGTTTTCCAACTTTTCCCACTGCCCTTCATATTATGAATTGAAACTTGCGCACAAAGAGCATTTGAAAATTGTTTGCCGCAAAAAGAAACTCCACTTTTCCGCCCCCCCTTGGCTCGATTGTATGTAAAAGAATTTAATTAAAGAAGTACCAAACTCTGGACGCGTCTGCTTTCTGTTTATTTTCGGGGGAAAATGGGAAAATGGCAGGAGAATGCAGATGCATTCAACATGAGGCAGCGAAGCCACACAGAAACAGAGTCTAATTACCTGTGCATAAACTTTTCCCTGCCCCGGAAAAGGCTCATACTCGTATTTATTTTTTGTGCCAAATTTCGTAGTATTTCTGCGCGGGGCGAGCATGCAACACGGTGTGTTCTAGTTGTTTATGCATTATTCACATATTTATGCTGCATGCTCAGTTTGTGTTTCAGTTTCAGTTTCAGTTCACTGGCAATGCTGTCGAGGCTTTATTTTTACTTTCAGCTTGCAGCCAAGAGCTGGCAGAAAGTGCAACCTGCAACTGCAGCTGAAAATGTGCAAATGTGGCACATGACGACGGCACAGTTTGCAATCAACAAAAGGAGAAAGGGCGCTGGGCGAGCCTCTTGCAAAAACTTTTCACCTTTTCCGCTTTTCCCCTCCTCTGGAGCCCAGAATTTTCACTTTTCATTGCATGCCAACATGCAACATAGCCTTGTTACCTGATTATTGTTATTTGTCAATGATTTAATTCTGATTCGACTTGATTGACAGACACTCGAAAGTCTGCGCCAATCATTACGGTTCACAGTTCAAGGTTACCGGTAAACAACAGCTTTAAGCCGCATTTTTCGATCATTAAAAGTTTTCCGATTGCCAAGCGGAATAAATCAAATTTGACTTTAGGCTTTTCAGCCACTTTAGTGGCCCCTCTTGACGGTCCGAAATTGCATTTAACATGCATGGCCGCAAAACTAATTACCAACTGAAAGTGTCAGGCCATTGAGGCTGGAGTTCGCTCTCGTCTCTCTCTCTCGTAGTTCAAGTGTCAAGTTGAAAAAGTTTGTCTGCAACAACAGAAAAATAAATACAGAGAATAAAATGCCCATATACGAGTATAGGTCTATACAGAATACACTCGTACGTAACTTTAAGTGCAGCAGACAACATGAAAAATTTACAGCAACAGAGTAAAAAGGGGGTTACCTTAAAGTAGTCGAGTAGGTAAATACCCTAGGATTATATAGGAAATATCTGTAAGAGCAAGAAATAAAATCCCTCTGTCGCTGGAAGGGATAAATAAAGTCCAAGACGAGGCTCATAAAAATATGGGTCACATAAAAAGGCAACTCATAAACTATAGAGCAAATACGGATTCCGCAAAGGGCGTAAAAAGGGGTATAAAAAGGCCGTAAGATATTAAAAATTTATATATAGCCAAGGCAAGACAGTCAAAGGAGATGCACTGAGCGAATATAGAATTAATGTGGGAAGGAAAAGTTGTAAGCAAAGAGTATTAATTGGCTTAAATTATAAATACTATAATTTATTATAACTTATTAATGCAGCCATCGATTGTGATATTATAAAGGAAGGGCTTGCAGGCATTCAAGCGCTTATAAAGAGCCAAATTTAACTGCAATAAATTCAAATTAATTTTAAAATTAATAACAAATTTAATTATGATTAGTTTTGAATGAAATCAGGCTTGAAACCTACTCGACTGATCCCAGAAATTATGAGAAAAATCCCAATAGGAGTTGATGTAATGCAAAACATGACTGGTTTAGGGGAAATGATATAACTTATTTTAACGTATGACTAATATTTGTTTTAAGCCCATTAAAAAGGCATTATAAGCTAAACAAAGTCTAATAAAAACCTAGATATTATAGAGATTGTAATATAAATTGATATATTTATATTTTCTATACTCTCACAAGGGGTGATATAATTATCTGCAAAAGATTGTGACTCTCTTCTACTGTGAAGAAATTTATAAGTTCTTAAACATTTTCTAGCAGTGCCCGAAAACCAAATTTTTCTATTTAGTTCCTTCGTCTCTTTCTCTGAAAAATGGCTGCAACATAAAAATTGACCTCAGCGACAAAAGGCGGCCAACGACGTCGACGACGCCGGCAAACTTTAGGAAGCGAATACCACTGACTGGGGGGCGGCCAGGGGCGTAGCTGGGGTGCGCTCGGAAAACACACTCAAAAGTGGAGCAGCAATTGCAAACTGGCCCAGGCCAAGTCGGAGCAACAGCAACAACGACCAGCGACTGGCCAAACGCGATCAACAACGGACATATTGCAACCAAGTTTAGGGGCTTGCACGAGTACGAGTGCGAGGCGAGTGCGAGCACTCACGGGGCTCCGGGGCCTCGGTGTCTTTGGTGGGCAGACAAATTACAGTAGCCAGATTTTCTCGTCTTCAATGTTGTTTTGCATTTTGCACTCGGGCCACGCCCACCGCCCAAACGCCCCCCTCCCTCTAAGGCAAGCTGCTGAGGCTTACAGTTGGAACGGAAAAAATAGGAGTGTTTTTTGGGTATTATTGTGTGCTTAAAATGCTGGAAAATCTTCAAAGGAAAGGGAAATATTTTGAGGTTATTGAATTTTTCCGAAACAATTTATTTAAAAATTAAATTAATAAAATAAATATAAAATCCAAGTCTGGGCACACTTACAGCCTCCGTTGCACTAGAATTCTCAACTCCTGCGTCAAACCACTTGAAATGTAGAAATTGGTCAGCCTGGGAAAGCTCCCTCCTGAAACATTCCTGCTGCCTTTTGTTGAGCAAATCTTCTATATATTTTCTTGGCACTGAGTTGCACTTTGATTTATTTTTTATTTTAAAATATATTCTGGTGCTATTTTCTCACCCTCTACTGTACATGTTGCTGCTGTGCTGCTCTGTTGTTGCTATTTAAGTTGATGTTGCTGTTACTGCTGCTGCTGCTGCTTGCTGCAAACACGCGCTGAACATGTTTTTTGTGCTCCAACTATTCATGGCTATATCTTTTTTATTTTTGTTGTTTTTTTTACAACGTCGTTGCCTTTTTTTTCTAATGCTCTCAAGAATGTGGTTTACTTTTTGGATGAGTTAACAAGCTGGCCGGAGTGTACTAGTACGTACTATAGTATAGGCGCTATTGTTGCCAGCGCATGCACACGTTCTGTGCCTCGAATTTGTCATGGAAATTGTCCAAACAACTCGTACATCAGATTCAAGTGATAATTTAAGTCAAATCTGCGACGTGACTTGGAGTGTAAATCAATTTATGTATGTTCACCCCAAGCAAATAATTTATGAATCATTAATGTTGAAATATATTGCTAAAGTTTTGATGTAATGCTTGGCAAATTACTAAAAAATGCATGTTTCCCTTTGTTTGCTCGTTACAGAAAACGCTACTGAATTTTGCCAGGCGCTCAACGTGGTTATTTGGGTAAGTTGGGGATTAAGGTGCTAAGAATCTTTTAATTATTATATTTATTTTTCATTTATTTTTAAACTAGGGAAAGATATTTTTTAATTTTCTCGTAGGTGCTGAATAACTTTACTATAAATACATATAAGTACATTTAGCCATAGGAAACCTTGTGCTATTAATGTGTTAAGTTTTTTATGGCACATTTAAAATTTTGTAGATTGTTTTCTTTTTTTTAGGAAAATAGTGGCCCATGTAATTAATAAATTATATAAATAATCAATCTCAATGAAACATGAATTGTGTCGAAGCTTTTTTTTACTAAATTCTTATCAGATATCATTAATTAAACAGTTTTCGTTTACAGAAGCTTCATAACATGATTAATAAAACTCAAAAAATCATTTTAAATAGTTTAAATTAGTAAGGAAGCAAGCCCACTTCAGAAAAGACTTTATTTGTGGCAAATAAATTATTTAAACGACTTTTTAAACACGTAAAATACCTCCTAAAAGTGAACATACCAAACGTGCAAAGACCATAAACTAGTTGCAAGTCGCTCTCGTTTCCCATTTTTTGGCACAAGTACGCGAGCATGAGGAACATTTCCCCAACGATTTATTAAAAATAAATGCAAATCAAAAGCCAAACAGCCAGCAGAGCCACTCTGTGCCAAATGTGTCAATTGAGGAGGAGATGCCTTCTCCCCGACACTCCGCCTGGATTGCTTGATCATGGTGCTAAGTGCGTTGGCTTAACGGCAACTTTCTGGCACATTTATGTCGCATATGGTAATGAGGCCTAGTTCTGTTGACCATAAACAGATTATCGGCCAATATAGTCGCGGGCTCTAGTCACTTTTCTTTTTATTGCTCGGAAGATGGCCACGCGTTGAGTCATAAGATGGCATTAGCTTGATTATTGCTCTGACAGAGTGTTTAATACGCACTTGGAGAGGCCCCTGAAGTAAAGCTTAGCGGGGCGTGGCCCCATTTTGCCGCTGACGTCTTTTTCGGTTAACAGAGGGACGGGGGCAGACGAGGTACTCGGGCAAAGGGGTGCTCGGGACCTGCCCACGCTTCTCGAGATTTATGGCCAAGTGTGTGCGCTCGGCGTCTGCGTCGCTCATTCTCAATCTAAATCTGAATCTGACTCTGATGGTGACTTATTTATGTGACTGGCGGGCTGCTGTTGCCGTTTGTTCGCTCTCTCTAGTGGCCATGTCAAGGCGTGGGCAGCTTCCAGCCAGCACCGAGCACCGGGCTCCGAGCTCCGAGCTCCAAGACTCAAAGACTCCGCCAGTCCGCGACTCCGGCTCTCCAAGTGCTTTTCGCATTTTTTTTCGGCAGCCCAAAACGGTTGCAAAGTGCCTCTATTCCACGGCAAGAAATATGGGAGGAAATATCAGCTTAATAACTTTCAATTTGCAGGGTTTTAGCTTAAGTCTAAGGGGTATTTCATGGAATGAAAAAGAGGAAGCACGGATTGGTGCACTCTTTAATGTTTAAATTAAATATATATTAAAGATATATTATGAATATTCTGCTATTATCATTATTAGATTATAATGCCCTAGTTTTCTTATTTCTGGCAGTGTGAAGCGTGCTTCTCCTTAGTGAAATTAGCCTGACGCGTCGTTCTCGAATCGCAATCTTTGATTTATTGCTAATTTCGGCAGCCAGCGGGAAATTCCCTTAGCTCTCTGGCAGTGGCAGTTGCAATTCGGTAGCATTTTGTTGCTTTGACACCAATTGGTGTTTTTTTTCCCGCTTTTTTTCGGCTGTCTATGTGGCACGCTATTGTTGCTGCTGCCGCATGGTTGCTGCTGCTCTTGCCGCTGTTGCTGTTGCTGGTGTTGCATGTCAGTCACTCAAATGGCTGACAGCCAACGAACTTCGTGTTCGAATCGCCGGAATTGTTGATGCCTTTTTGCAGCAGCGACACAGCAGAAGCTGTGCCTCAAGTGGCCCACTGAAGGTCATAAAATTGGTGTTGCCGTTGCTCCCATTGTTGTGATTATTGTTGCTGCAACCCGTCGTAAAGCGATCGAAACAATGTGTCGAGTGCCATCGAATTTAAGCACTCGAGTGGTCAATGTCGCTTTTGTGGTTTACACTTCAGTTTTGTTTGTTTCCATCATTTTGTTGTATTTTTTAAATAAAAGCGAAACACATTTAGGTGGAGGAGGCGATGTAAAGATAAAGGGAAATACTGAAACTAATAAGAAACTCTATAAAATTGCATAATAAAAATTATAAAACTTAATTTTTGATAAATATGATATAAAACAAAATTATTTTTAGTAATTCCTGCTTATTAAATCTTTCAAATAAGTTTTCCTAGGTGAGACATCAGCCCTATTTCACCATATTTCCACCCAAAAAAATTATAACAAATTATTCCCTGTCTATTGAATATTGATGTCCCCACCTACAAAAAAAAACAATAAACGTAAAATTCCATGACTCAATCTTCAGCAATTTGACTTGCCAAAAAAGCAAAGATGAAAAAAAAAAGATCGCAAAACAATGAAAAAGGTAAATAAAACAAAACATTTGGCATATCATGAATATTTTATGAACTGAACTCAAACTCGTTTCGATTGTCTGTCTTCTTCGCTCTCTCTCTCCTCTCACTCCCCCACTCACTCAATCTCGCTCACTCACTCGCCCTCATTACAAAACACAAATCATGCATTGCGTTTACTTAACGGTTAACAAAAAGCTGACAAATTTATTGTCGCCGCTGACATAAATATCGGTATCTCAGACTTCTGACTTCTGGCCAACTTCTCGCCGACTGGAAATGTGTCAGGCGACGGCGAATTTGCCAAAAGATCGTGCTGTAATTGACATATATTCGGTAGGAAGAAGAAAAAAAAACAATTTGACATATATTTGGTTGGGCTTAGGGATGGCACAACAAACCGATATATGGTCGATATTAAGCAGGAAGATCGATAGGTGTTATATGGATATTAACTTGGTTACATCTAATAGTTATTATAATACAACTTATTATCTGAGAGACTTCTGTATTCATTTTCTAGAATAATAAAGCTCTAGCTCTTGATTTAATATCGATTTTAAAAATATTTAGAAATTGAAGATATATTTTGCAATAAATTAATTGTATTTCTATTTTATTTTATGTTTTATTCATATTAATTTTCTTTCTCATTATACATCCCTAGCTATATATGGCATATAGTATATAGCCGTATATCTCTCACGTTCTCTCATTATGCATGACATCGGGCAAAGACAAAAGAGGGAGAGAAACCGCCTGAGAAAATAATCAAAAAAGGTTCTCCGCTGTTTTTGTGTGGTCGCCGCGGCCGCTGCAAGATCAAAAGAATAAATACATGAAACTCACTTTTAATGAGGCTCGCAGAGCTTTGAATTTTCCTCAGAGCTTTATCATGTTTTGGGTTTAACTAATTTTCAGATTCTTATCTCGGCTGTGTCACAAAAGCCGAACATTTAACTCAATTAATATTTTTCCAACGGGAATTGTTAAGCGTGTGAAGCTCTGGGCTTTATTAATATAATGCCTTTAAATTGAAGTATTTAACTTAATTAATTTGAATTAAACTAATTAACTTTGTTAGGTCATTTTGCTTAAAATGCCACCTATTTATTACGCAGTTTTCTTTTCCCTATAATTTTCTACATAAATTCCATTTTGTCTTGTTTATGTTTTTTGAAATTTCTGCTAATATTTATGGGCAGCTCACGTGAGTTTCTTTCACTTTCCGCCTTTGTGGCCTGTATTTGGTACTATCTGATTAATTTTATGCATATTTTGACTGGCCAACCTGAGCTGCTAATGAACTGCTAAATGCCAAAATTTGGGTTCTCGAAAAACGCGCCTGAGAAATTTCACTTTTCCAGTAAGAGAGCATTGCCAATGCCACATCCCAAGACCGGTTACACAAAAACACACAATATCTAGTTTAAATTAATTTCTTTTCTGACTCTCTTGGCTTTGATTTTTTTCTTTGCCAATTTTAATTAAAACATTTCGCCCGCTGAGTGAAAGTTTTCCTCTTCGCATTAGCAGATGTCGGTTGCTGTGTTTTTTTTGCTGCCTTTTTTAATGGTCAATTGTCGTCAGCTTCCGTTCTGCACAGAAAAACATACAAAAATAATAGCAGACGAAGATGGAGATGGGAGATGAACAAAAGACAATTTTAATTAAAGCCGAAAACAATGCACAATTTGTGGCGAATTAAATGGCATTTTTCCACTTGACAGCTCCATCTCCACTTTGCCGAAATGTGCAAAGCCAACAAATTGTGTAGCCAGTTAATTAATTGCCATAATAGTTCACAGATGTTTACAGTTAAGGATGCACGGGAAGAAAATGAAGATCATTTTAAGTTAATTCATTAAATATTAAATATGATAAGCATTATATAGAGATTCATTAAAATGTGTTGTTAGAATAGATAAATATATTTATTTCTATTCTATAATTCTATAAACATCTTATTAGTGAGATAAATGAGTAAAATATCCTCCTTAAAGGATATATAAATTCGTGGACTCTTTAAGCATTTATTAATATTCCATATATCTAGTTTTATTAATTAATTGTTGAAGTTGAAGAACTTACGGAGCCAATTATTTAACTGATTTATTTACTCTTTGTTTTGTTTAGAGATTACTGGAACGTAATAAAATAATAATAAATTGTAATTCCCTTAAAATTCAATATAAAACCTTCTCACACTCAAATTCATTTTATTGTTAACTTTAAAACTTCCTCTCCATTTCTTTCTGTGTTTTAAATATTATTGTTTTCGGCTGTTGTGGTCGAGACTTCTCCCATCATTTCACTGCTGGGGGCAGCTGCCGTCGCTGACTGACTTCATTTGAATGTTTTCATCCAAGTTGACAGTGGCAGGCACTTGAGGTGCTTCAGCCTCCCAGTTTGGTGCTGCTGGAAATGTCCTTCTGCTGAGCACAACGAATTCCTGGCCGTTCATTGACTCGTTGGCTCTGTGGCTTTTGGCCCGCTGCAGTTGGCAGTGGCCAACAAGCATGGGCTGAATTTAACACCTTTTTTGTTATGGCCGGGCATGTAAAGGCCCAAAAGCAGAACTAGACACAGTCGCAGTCGCAGCAGTTGCAGTTGCCGAGTGCCAACAATGGCCTGTTGCTATTGCAGCTGCCGTTGCAACAATGACAACATGCAACAACCATGGACAGAGCCCGAGCCGGAGCCGGAGCCGGAGCCCTTTAAAGGACAGCAGCGCGGCAATGCACTCAAAAAACTAAAAACTGACGAACCCGAGAGCATGAGTCCGCGGATCGAGGATCTCGGATCTCGGATCGTGACGTGACGTGATGCGACTGACTGACGAGCTGAAGGCGGACATGGGACAGCGGACAACCATTCGCATTTAAGGCTCAAATTGATTCTCCCCAGACAACAATGCGACCTTGCTTTGGCTGTGCAGTGCACGGAGAGAAAAGGTATTAAGGAAAAGAGTTAATAATTAAAAATAAATAAAATAATTTTATTTCAAAATTTACAACATCTTTCAAGTCTTAAATAAGGAAATACAATTTTGAAATTACAATATTTCCTTTTTAATATTTCATTGTAAATATATCTTCCTCTAGAATTAATTTTTAACATTTTAAAAATATTTCCTCATACACTTCAAAGTACAAAGTACAAGCAAACCCTTAAACAATCTATAAATTTCTCTCCGTGCCTTACTTCTAAGCCGCAATGGATGCTATCTGGCCCGGGAGTCGCCCCTTAGAGACTTGACAATTGTTGGCCATAAAAGTGCTAAGCAGTTGGCCATTGGGACTGCGATTGGGACCTAAGCCCAGCATTAGAGCCACGCACAGAGTCACAGCAACGAAAGTATAAACAAAAGACTTAGGCAACAAACTTGACCCAAGTTGGCTTGCTGCTCGCTGCAGCACCTAAACAATGGCGCGTGCTGCGGCTTAAAGTTATAGCCAAAGCCAAAGCCAAAGCCAAAGAGCCAAAGCCTGTTTTGGGCCAGCAGCAATTGCGTAGAAAACCTGCTCTGGTCATGAAACTTACTGCACATTACTGCCAACTGGCATTGCGCTGGGTTCTTTCAGCCTTTTGTATTTCGTATTTCGCTCGATCTAATAAAGTCGCGGGCCATGTGGCTAACGAAAGTTATTTATGCACGAGCCAGTCTACTTAGGCCGGCCTGCATGCGTCATCGGTTGCTGTTCATAATTTATGCCAGGTCCCCAGGTCTCTCTCTGGGCCCAGGTTCGGGTCTTGGGCTCTGTAACCAGCAACACCTAGCCACGAAACTTGCTGGCGTGGGTGTTAATGGCAAACAGAGCGGCAACAACACGGTCACAACACTATACAACACACTGTGTGTGTGTGGAAAACTGGCAAGAATAAGGGTTAATTTCGACCAAGAAATACCCAAAGTGAGATATGACAAGAAATAAATAATAAAGGTTTTAAGGGAACCAAAGAAGACTGGAACAAGTTTTCTGTAAAAATAAATTAAAGAATAAATGTTTTGCTGTTAATAACTTAAGGCTTAAAGCTGTTAATAAAATTGGTAAAATTGCTTTAAGCAAAATAATGTCTAAAGCTATTATTCTCTAAATGGAAAAATTATTCTTTAAATAAATTTTAAGTCTTTGACCCCTCCTTTTATACCTATATTTTCTAGCCTAAGAACATACCCTTCTCTTTAGCAACTACAGGGTATTGCAAGCCGAACAAGAATAGAACAGCAGCAACAGCAGCTACAGCAGCGATACTGGCCCAAGAGCAATCCAACAAAGAGCCAAAGTAACCAAAGGGTCGACGACTTCCAGCGCCCGCATCGAAGGAAGGAAGCCTGTGCCACAGCAACAGTCGCAGCAGCAGCAGCAGCAGCAGCAACTGCAACAGCAGCAGCAGCAACAGCAGCTGGCAATGGCATAAAGCAAACAAATGGAAATTGTTTAAAGCCAGCTTTGGTTTATGGCCTTTTGCATGGAGCCGGAGCCAGAGCCCAATGCTAATTGCAAAGGAATGTCCAAGCAGCAGCAGCAGCACCAGCAGCGGGCGTGGGTAGCTCTTGGCTGGCTCTTGGCCACAGTTAATTGCCAAAAGATAGGGGAGAGCCAACAGCGAAGGTCCAGCCAATATATATATATATATATATAGGGAATTTCCTTACCAGACAAGAAAAGAAATGATCTTAAAGAGCTCAAGCAAACTCCTTGCCATATTTTTCTTTTCAAGAAACTTTGAAAACAATTTATAAACATAAATGGAAAAAACTAACTCCTGTTAGTGGAGGCCTGAAAGGCGAACGGCCGGAAAACCTCGCCCGCGCCAGAAAAGAACTTGGACTGGAACTCCACCCAGTGGAGGCGCAGGGTGTGCAGGAAGGCGCTCAGTCCCTCCATCATCAGCAGAATGGCCACCGTGAGCGTGGCCCAGCCGAGGAAGGCGACCATGAGTACCGGAACCCCAAGGTAGAGCGGTAGATTGTTGGCCAACCCGCGGGTCAGGACCATGTGCCACAGGACCTCGGAGAGCTGATCGTGGGCCAGCGAGAGGGCCCACAGCCGCAAGTACGAGGCCGTGTGGGAGATGGAACCCAGGACCGTTTCGATGGTGTGGATGCCCGAGTGGATCCAGATCTCCGACATGTCGAACTCTTCGCCTCCCCTCCTGCTCTGCTCGCTGGAGTTGTCCTCGTAGTCGGTATTGTACCTGATCTCGGAGCGCATCTCCTTGATCGTCTGGCGGCGCTGCATCCTCATGTTCTGCACCCGCCGCTCCTCCTCCTTCTTCTGGTGACGCCGTCGGCGCAGAAGATACAGCGGCTTGCCGGCCAGCAGGACGGGTATGGCGACCAGGGCCAGTACGACCAGAACGTACTCCACAATCCGCTCGCCGGGATACATCCCATCCAGACAACCGGGCAGCGGCGGCTCTGTTTTCATCAGCATCATGTTGATGAACGTGATCAGGACGGAGGGCGAACAGGCCGAGGTATACGGATGCTTCTTAAGGCCCCCAAAGGTCAGCCACTTGAAGAAGATGAGGAAGACCAGGTAGCAGAAGAGGCACAGCATGAAGACCAGCTGGGGCACCACCACCAGCAGCAGGTCCGCCTTCTTCTTGAGAATCACACAGTTGGCGGCGGACAGGCACAGGCCGAACATCATCTGGCCCACGCCCAGGACAATGGCCAGCTTCATCTTCAGCGAGTTGGTGGTGGTGATCGAGTCCTGGCCACACACCACCCACACGGGATCCATTCCGTAGAGATACGGATTGCCAGAGTAGAAGTAATTGCTCGACGCATCCAGGGTCAGCTCCACGTAGGCGTCGCTCATGGTGGTGGCATTGTAGCGACAGCTCCAGCTGGACCCGAAGAGATTCATGCTCTTCGACAGAACGATGTTATAGATGAAGCCCATGTAGACGGAGAAGGCGCCCATCAGCAGGATGATGTAGCGGCCGGCGAACAGGATGTTCATTATTTCATTCTCCGACTGGGCACTGATCTGAGGGGAATTTATCGAGAGAAATATATCGAAAATATCGCATCAAAAATATAAAATGCATCGCAAGTTTAACTACTTTCAAGATGCGGTTTCTTGAGGTTTTCCTTGCTTAAACCAGCTAAAAATAGTTAAATTATTTCAATAAATTCTTGACCTCACAGTTGTCTAAAATATATATCAATAAATTATCGATATACATTGAAAGATATTAAACTAGAAGTTCAATGTTCAATGCAGTATGATATTAATAAGAATATTGTGCACTTATCCACGGAATATCAAGGAATATACCTTAAATGTCTGCCGATGCATCAAATAATAGTTCTATCGAAACCTTGATAAATCGATATAATATCCAAAAGTTAACTGAAATCGATAATTAATCGAAATTATCTCTAATGTAATTCAAAAGGTATTTCGACAATTAAATATCGATAAGATAGTCATTAGATCTACGGATATCGATATCTGATGTATGTCGGTGTATAAAAAAATGTAATATCGAAAATGTGACTACAATCGATAGATTTACTACATACTGTAAAATAATTTTAAAAATATATCGATTTATCCAATTAGTTTAAGATATCGATAACAAAGCGAGCCTACCTGTTCGTTCTGGATCTGCTTGGCCTTCCAGATCATCAGCAGGGCGAATAGCATCAGCAGGATCCCGTGTCCCATGTCCCCGAACATCACGGCGAACAGAAAGGGAAACGTAATGATGGTGTACGGGGCAGGATTGAGCTCCTGGTAGTCCGCCATGCCATAGGCATCGATGAGGTGCTGGAATCCCCTGGTGAACTTGTTCAGCCGAAAGAACGTGGGCGGCATGTGGTGCCCCCGGCGTGCCTTCTTCAGCAGAATGGGCCGGGTGGCGAAGTAGGATGTTTCCATGGGCACAAAATCCCGGAATCTCTCATTCTCATCCTGCTGCATCGTTATAGTAGAAGCGCCCCTTGGAGTGGGAGCTCCCTGCCCAACCTCTGCGGGTTGATACCGCTTATCTTCGGGTGGATTCTGGAGGACTCTTGCCAAATCATCTTCGGGTGGATTCGGGAGGGCTCTTTCCGAATCATTTCCGGGTGGATTCTGGAGGGCACTTTCCGAATCATTCTCTTCGGGTGCTCCCTCGCTCTCAGATTCGGAAGGGCTCTTATCCGCTATTATCCTGACACCGTCGGGGGGTGGCTTCTTCTTCTTGTCGTCGTCGTCTGCTCCTCCCCTCAATCTGGAGGCATTGACGAGTGTCTGCCTCACCTCGGCCACCTCCGAGACTGGGATGTAGACCTCGGCCAGCAGATACTTGGCCTCGTAGACGCCACCCACCAGCCGGAGGCGGTTCATCAGGTCAAAGACCCGCACCGCCTTGCGCAGATTGACCCGCATTATGAACAGATCTCGGGCGGCCACCTCGAGGATCTGGCGGCGCATCGTCTCCGCCTCCTTGAGCACCTTATCGATGTTCTTGATCTCCTGCCCCAGCTCCTTGACCCGCGCCGCTCGCTGAGTGGCGGAGCTGGGACAGTCGTGGATGTGCACGTGGAAGTGGGCGCAGATCTTGAAGACCTTCGGCCAGATCATCGTGGAGCTGGACATCATGAGGAGCGAGAACATGCGCACCTTCTCCGGCTCCCGCGCATGGTACTGGACAATTGGAGAGGGCATCTCCGCAAACCGAATGATGAGGTTGAAGGAGCACAGCCGGTAGAGGAGCAGCTCAAAGCTGTAGAACTTGTCCGCCCGAATCGTGCCCACCACGTAGCTGAGCTGGGCGGCATGGGAGCCGGGTCCACTGGGTGGCACCGAGACGTCCTGCACCAGGCCCACGATGGTGCTCTCCGAGTAGAGCAGCTCGCTGCCCTTGTCCGAGGCCATGTACTTGTTCGCCTTGGTGATGGCGAAGCACTGCTCCATCATCCGGTAGCGCCGGTTGTCCAGCCGATGATAGTGCTCCATCACCGCCGTGGCCTCCAGGTGGAGGCGGCGCAAGGTCTCCCCATACCCAGGCAGATCCCTCTCCCTTAGCCGATCCTCACGATCAACGGCCGGATAGAAGATCTCCTTGACATTCAGCAGCAGGATCTGCTGGTGCAGGCTGTCCACCAGGCGCAGCAGCTCATGGCACTGCGAAACCTTCTTCGTGTAGAGATTGTTCAGCAGCCGGTCCTCGTCGTAGATGTTGTTGAACTGCACCATGCCATGGTGGCCCAGCTCCATCACGCAGTCGAAGGCGTTGTCCACGTGGATGAGAATCTGGCACAGCTCCATGTCCTCGCTGCGAAAGAAGGACTTGACCTTCGTCTCCTTCTTGTTGAATTTCAATTTCTTGCCCATTGTGGGAATAAATTGCAGACAAGTTTTGTATAAATGATCAAAAACACGTGTGTGTGAGAATAATATGAAAGTGTGACTGAGGCTTTGTAACAGTTTTGTTTTTTCGGTTGGAGGAGAGATGCACGGCCCACTGAGGTTAATAGATAATTTTAAACATTTTAAAGCTTAGTGCTTACAAGTAATTACCTTATTTTCTTCACCATTTATTATTTCTAGCCAAATATCTAATTTCTTGGACATGTTTGTCTTGCGTTTCGGACTGGGGCCTTTGACTCCCGCTAATTGATACGTTTGCTTTGCTTCTCCCATTGTTGGCTTAGTTTTTTCTTGATTTATTTTACTTTTTTGTTAACTTAATTCGAGTAGCAAACATGTCCAGCTCCAGAGCAACAAAGCTGCCCCCAACTTGGAGATCAACGGCAGATAATTTCATGCTCTGCATGCAAACTCGTTGCAGTTGCAGTTGCGGCAGCCATTAAGTGGCCACGCCCCCATTGCCACGGTACAGTGAACCAAAAAACTGGTAATGCCCTTGGGAACACTCTAACTTGCCCCAGCAGCAGTTGTGGGAATTCTCACAAAATAAGACAACTATTTCATTATAACTAATATTCCGCACATGAGTGAGTTTTATGCCAAAGTTCTCACTTCAATTAGTTGGCTAACAAAACGTTGCAACTTGCAAGAGTCATAAATTACGGCTGTGAAAGGTTTCCAACAAATTGGTAATAATAGTTCTCCATATAAGCTTGTAAATACGAGTATGCTAAGTATTCCGGAGAGAGAACAAACATAAAAAAGCTCTGGAAAGAGCTTCGTTGACAAAGCATTAATATGGATGGCTCTATTTTTATGATCACTTAGTTTTATATATAAATTTTGGGGGAATAAATTAAGTAGGAAATTTATTATTATTTACAAAACTAAATTCAATTAATGGCAGCTTAGGTTTCATTGATATTCATTTAGCAACCGAAGACAAAGAAGACTCTTGTTTCGGGTGATACATTTTCTTACATAAACTCTGTGAGAGTTTCAATTCGATTTCATTTCTCCCGTGAAATATTTTCCCATACAAATCGAATTCAGCCGAAACGGCGGACACATTGAAATTGTTTGGTAATTTGGTCTGTGAGACCGAAACCCTTTGAAATGGGCAAAGCATTTTCGGCTCATTAGCCGCTGCTAAAAGGAAAATAAGCATTACTCACTCACTCGCTGTCGCTGCGAGTGAAAATTTGTTCAGTTGTTAGCACTTCCACACGACGACAATGAAAGTAAAAGTGCACTTGATAATTGCTTGGGCAAAGCCTTTTCGGACTCAGAGTGACAATAAGAGTGCCATTGCCATTGTTAAGCGGCAGTTCGATTTCATTAGCCCTGTGGCTCTGGCTCTGGCTCTGCTAGGAAATTAAGTCACCAAATTGAAAGTTTCGAAAGTTTTCACTTTCCAGAGAGCGGGGGATCTGCGACAATTGCAGGCAATAAATCAAATCGAAATCAAAGTCACTTACAGAACGGCCAAAATGGGCTAACAAAGGCGGCAACACATGTCGAAAATAAATACAGAAACAATGTCAATTTGTAGCCCCAAGAGAGAGAGAGGCCTCGCTGAAGAGGCCCCCAAGCTGGATTCCGAGTTCATTGTCTGCTTGAGTTTATATATTTTTTATTTTCATAAACTAATTTGCATTTCTCTTTTGCCAACTCATGTGTTTTTTCCTCTTTTTTTTTGCAGTAATGTGATCGGCGATCTTCGGGAGCAATTAGAAGACTAAACAAAAGGTAAGCAACGGCAGCTGCCAGCGATTTTTGGCATTACGCCCTCGCTTATCCAACTCAAGTCCCCTCTTATTGAAGCCAAATCCCAATCCGAGCCGAAACTCACTCACTTTTTAGCTGAGGCAAAGAGAAAGTGCATTTCATGTTGGCTCCCAGCCCCAAAGTCTGTAATTTGCCAGAACCCGCAATTAACGCCTAAACAGACTCTCTCGGACCGAGTGTGTGTGGCACTGCCAATCAAGTGCGTGGATCCCAGATCAAGTGGACTCTGGAGTAAACATTTCATTTCGTTTCGTTTCGTTTCGCTGGGTTTCTTATTATTATTTTTAATTATAGAGCAGAACCCGGCACCGTGTGGGTGTTTCCCCCTCGAACAGAAATGTGAAAGAATTGGGTCAAGTTTGAAAGACAGGTAGCGAAAGTTTGAAAGTGACATTAGCTCTAAAAATCGGGGGAGTTCTAAGAAAGTATGCCCTTTTATTGCCTCTTAGAGAGAGAGCTTAGGTAATCTTAGAGCCGTGTCTTACGCATTGGCTAAGCCCCTCATGTTCGTCGCTTAAGTCATTCGTTTCGGTGCCAGAGAGTGCGTGGACTTATAGACATATAGACTTGCCTCATACCCGTGGACTTGGCACCGTTACAAGCCAGACAGATACAGCCTCAAATGCTGCCTGACGGCGGCTTCATTAAAATGTCTGCCTGCCAGATTGGACCTGGCCAAAACCGTTTTGTTGCTTTTTTGAGAGAGAAATACCTTGGAATTATGTGTGTATGTTCAGAAGGGTATCATAAGTAGCTGAAAATGGGGAAAAAACTTAAGGAAACTAATGGAATATTATTATCAGGAATTTTATTAAAAATTATTAAGGAGAAGATGAGCTAAAATAATTAAAGATATTAGCTAAAAAGTATTTACAGGCAAATAATATCTGGAAATATATTTGTTTACATATTTTAAACCTAATTTTACACCTTTTACATTTACTAAAAATAGTTTAGCATATTTAAATATATTTTACTTAAACTGAAAAGCTAAGTTAATTATATTTAAAATTATTAAAAGGAAGCTGAGCTAAAATAATTAAATATATTAGCTTAAAAGTATTTATAGGCAAATAAAATCAATAAATACATGTTTATTAATATTTAAAAAATGCTGAGACTTGACTTTACATTTTCTACATTTACTAAAAATAGTTTAGCTTATCTAAATATATTTTTCTGAAACTTAAAAGCTAAATTAAAGGGTATTTCCCAGTGCCTTAGCCGGCTTACCAACTCATACTCGTTTGAAATTGAAACGTCTCTGTCTGGTGGAACAGCGGCTTTTGGCCGGTACTCCGAGAGTACCTTGGCAAATGCATCATCGTCTGTGGCACGTTGTGGATGTCAGCTTATCTCCGCCAGACGAACGCATTGCAGCGGCTCAGGCTCTGGGCCCGCTCAGGGAGAGTCTGGCCAAAGAAGCTTCCGCCTTGGCCCCGGTCAAAACTCCGACTCCGACGCCGCCACCAGCGAGCAATTTTCAATTTGCCAATTGTAGCAGTAAACTTCTTTATAGCTGTTCTTTCGCTCCTCTTGGCCATCTTCATCTTGGCGCGGTACCGCGGTACCGTTAGCCTGCTGGTAGGTTCTGCTCATGTGGATATTGGCCTTAGGTGTTTGCCTTGTCTCGAACTCCCGTCCAGTCCACTCCACTTCACCTGTTGTTCGTCTTCGTCTTGGTCTTTGGCTGGGTCTTGGTCTTGGGCTCTTGGTGTGCGTGCTGGGCTGGCCTCCACTAATTTGCGACAATTGGCCAGGCCATTAGCCGGCTTTTGGTGGGCCAAAAAGGGGCGTGACACTGGACTGGAGTGGCCATGGAGTTAACTGAACCGAACTGAACAACATACACACATATCAATTTATCGAGGAATTCTGCCATGAAATTATAAATGCAAAGATCTTGCCCTCTTACGGAAGTTCACTTTAAATTGGAATTTGTATTTAATTGTATTTGATTTCTGTGTCTATTACGAGGGAATAATTATGTGCGAATTCCGAGGAAGAGCCAGAAAGGTCGTCACTGATGTGTAGAAGGTTAGGAACTATTAAAAATGGACAAAGAATGGGGTATTATTAGGTAATAATTTGGTACAAATATTAAGTAATTTATGGATTTAGTTAACAGGAAATTTAAAGCCTTTTCAAATTAACTTATTTTAAAAACCAAGGAAAAACTCTTCCAACTTAATTAACTTACTTTAAAAACCAAGGAAACCCTCTCCCAGAAAAGGTTTTTTTTTCTCAGATTTAAGCTCAAAGAAAATCAGCATAAATTAAGACAACCCCTGACAGAAGCTGTAAATGCTTTTCCCTGAGAAAGACGAAGACCAACGCAAATTTCCTTGAATTACGACCCCGAACTGACTCATTTCCCAGCACAAAAGCCACACATAAAATAAAATTCCCCTCTGCTCACCATAAACGAAAAAATCCCAATTAGCGAATGACCCTTCAGGTTGGATTTATGTTCCATAAATATCGAACAATTGACAGACAGTCGTCGTTATTCTTGACGCGGCGGCGGCGGCGTAAGTGCACCGCTGACCGACCGACCACAGATCTTGGCCAGCTCTTTTCCGCTGACCAAAGACCGACTGCAGCCACATTTGGGTGGCAATTCATTAGACACACGCTGCTTTGCATGATTTTGGTTTAGGGTTTTCTTTTATATCTTTTTCTGTGTTTAGTTTGGCAACGTGAGCTGCGCGCTGCGAGCTGCGAGCCAACGTGACCCAAATTTCGCCTATGACCGCACATACACACATGGGTGTTGCATTTCGGGGTGACGCCCCCCAACACACACAGCGGGCGGTTTCCTGGCCCCATACACACACCCCTTGTGCGGCTTGAGTTCAAAGTGAAATTTTGTACTTTGATTGTTGTTCACATGACCGCGATTGGTTTGTCAGAACCTAATCAACACATCATCAATAACAGTGGGGAATCATTTCTTTTTTTCGAGCTGGAGTTGCTGTTTGATTGGTTCTATGCTTGGGGATTAATCACACACAAATGTACACTGAAAATAAATTAATAAGCTACTTGAATTCATTTTCGGACTATTATTAATTCATTAAACTAAATTAATACATCTTAAAGGTCCTAAAATGCTTTGATGAGACAGAAATGTTAATGATTTTCAATAAATCTAACAGGAATCAACTTTATTTAATTTTTTAAAAAACAATATGGTTAAGAAAAATCGACTCGGCTATTGAGTCATAAACCTCTCTTCCTCTACGTTGCCAAATTCTGACTTAATTTTTTCTAATCTCTCTGCCTTATTTTAAAAATGTATACATTTTCAAAGGCTCTTTCTCTCACTGTAGACAGGCGTGAAATGCAAACACAACACAGCAACAATGAAAAACAAACAGCAAACAAATGGACAAAACAAATACTGGGGGGTTCAGCGGGCGGCTACTTCGAAATGGACGTTGATTATAGAGTTGCCATAAACAAAAAAAAAAAAAAAAAAAAAAAGCCTCTGAAAACTTAATGAAAGCCAAACGGAACAGTTTGTGGTTTTTGCAAATTTTTCCAGTGGTTCGTGTGGGTGTCAGGCAGGAGCCGCAGTCGGAGTCCTCTGTCTGTGGCAATCTGATTGCCACTGTCCACTGGCAATTTGATTGCCACTTCTCCTCACTTTGGTGAGTGGGTGCCACCATACACTGCCGCTGCTGCAATTGATGCCTGCAATTATCCCCAGAAGCCACACAAACAATGCGCAAATTAAACGCAATAAACAAAATCAGAAAATTACGCGGGCTGCGGAATGGGGGATTAGTGGCAGCGTAGAGTAGGCCGCGATTACCCGATGAAAAATGGCCTAGCTGCAGGGGAGTTTTAGAGTCTATTGAGGGTAATCATATCGAGTGTGGAACGATGCACACCTAGTTTTGGGTTTTATCTACCATATAACCTGATACCCATGGGGCATAATCGTATGCCGGGGCTTTAACCAAAATTGGTAAGCTTGGTAGTTATTAAAAAATGAAGTCACTGTGCCTGCTGAACCCAAGCAACATCAATAGGTTGTTATCTTTCATAAGTGTGGCTTAATATGCTTGCAGCACACATTTGACTAGCAACATTTTCCTGATACGTGTAATATCCTTCTAGTAACATTTTCTATTCCACATAAACTAGAGCATAATTAGATCATGTGTGTTGGGGTTGCATGGTTATTATCCGGATCGAAGGACCAAATTAACTTGAAAAATACAGCAGCATTAAACACTCAATGCTCAAGGCTTTGGGTACCGGGATTCTACTAAACCTTTCTAAATACTATTGCGAAAGAAGGGTATAATTTGAATTTATAGTTTGAACAGGGCTTTAATATCTAAAATAGTTTCTATGCTATATTTACCATCCATCAGGGAATTTTAAAATAAATTAAGGAAGCTCTCCCTGGTGACCGCCTGAGGCCTCAACATTAGGCAGCTGGCCAACACAGGGGCGTGGGGCATGCCCCCCCTGCGGCCAGAGGGCAATGTAAATATTTTACGCCACAATTGGCGCGTTGATTTGTTGCATATTAAACAACGACCGCAGGCTGCGTAGGCCGCAATAGAAAAAAAAGAGAAAAAACCCACAAAAAAAGGCACCAGCATCGAACAGCCGCCAATCGCGAACCGTGTGTTTGTGGTGCAATTAGCCTTTTTCCGCCATGGATTTCAGATATCTGTGGGGCATGGCATTGGTTATGGCCGCGGCGCTCCCGTAATTTGCTCATAACCCGGCCTAATAGACAGCGTCAAAGGCCCGAAAGCCAAATTGGGTGTGTTGCCACCACGTTCGGTGAGTGTGTGTGTGCTGAGTGTGTGCCACCGCCAGCATTTAGCTGCGGTAGCTCGATTTTTTTCAGTTTCAGGCCTTAACCGATTTCTGGCCACACTTAATGGTGGCCAACGCCTCGTAACACGCGCCATGAAGGAGAGCCCAGCAAAATACAGATATTTGTTTAATGGCAAGTGTTAAGTAAGTCAAGCATAACCTGCAGTTAGACACGAGTGCCAAGAAGGAAGTGTCTAAATAATTGTACACCAAAAGGCACTTGAAACATTTTTCTTGGCGAATTTTTAGCTGAACAAATTCTTTTATTTTCTCTTTTATTTTTAGAGAAACCTTTTTGGTTTCTCTCACTTAACAAATTTGATGTTATATTATGTTCTTATATTAATTTATTTTATTTTATATTTAATTATATTCCTATAATATTTTCTTGTATTTAATATTTTATTATATTCCTTTTTTTTTTCTTTGAAAAAAATGTTATTAATAAAATCAGTAGCAGAATTTAGTAGTCATATTTTATCTTCTCACAATTCAGCCCAACTTGGCTTGTACAAATCTTAAAGTAAACTCTTAGAACCTCAGCCATAATAATGATTTTACTTATTCAATTTGAGTATGTGCATCATCGTTAGCATTTAATGATGTTAATTACTTTCCACATAAATAAAACATTTGCCCAAAAATTAGCCACAGAGAATCGTTTAAGTAATTCTTTGGCAACCTCAATGGCTCAAAGCTCTGAGCTTTATCACGCAATCAGCGCCGTCAAAGAGTTGTAAGCGACCTTGGCTCGAAGCGCATATTTTTGTGGCTTAGAAGTTGGCGCCTTGTCATTGTTGTTTTTTATATTTGTTTGGTTTTCTTTTTTTGTAAATTCATGAATTTATTCATGCGCTCATTGCCTCAATTAATGCGACATTGAGCGCAATTTGCTGTTTGTCATTAATCTTCTTTGCAGTTTTTTTTCGGGTTTCGTGTGTGATTAAAAAGGGTTATGTGGGGAGATGGATGGGGCAGGAAGTTGCTTGTCTCGTGTGTGTGGCAGCGACTTAATCAATTTCGAGAAGGGTTGCCCGGGTGATTGAGGATCTTATTTGGCTCTGTATCGTTGGGAATCCGCTCAAGCGGACTTGTTCTCATCGTTCCCTTTTGGCAGGCTCACGTCTTGCCACTCGAACTTGGTTTCTGCCCTGGTTTTCAGCACGTAATACGTGCATTAGTGTCCCTCTCTACCACAATGCACTTGCCACTTGCCAATTGTGCCAGCAGCGGCAGCAACCCTTCAGCAGATTGGCTCAAAGATTTATGACACTTTTGTTTTGGGAACCAAGACGGAGACCGAGACGGAGACGTTGGAAGCTCAATGCAAAATCAATGGCGACGACAACGACGACGATGCTTATCGTCAAGCGGTTCTTTGGTTGGTTGGCTGAGCTGCCACCACTGCCTTTCTGGCTTAAATACTCTCTCCCTTTTTGGCCGATTGAGCAGATGATAGCCCCCCGAATGATTTATGCTTGACACGCTTTATTGAAAAGCTTTTCGCCGAGAGCTGAACTCTTGCTCTTGAATGGGGTCATCAGCTGATAGCGGTCTGATTTATATGCGCCAGCATTTGACATTCATATTTTATCTGCCACTTGCTGTGCTCGCTTGCCACTGTGCCACTGTGCCTCTGTGCAACGTGTCGTATGAGTGACATTAGCAAGAATCCCCCAGCTAACAAGCTGCCATCTTCAGCGAGGAATAACAGTTAGACTTCATCTGGGTTTCGCCTGGGTTTCCTTTCCTTTGCATGCCCGCTGATAAGGCCACAAACAATGACAGCAAAAGGAGCAGCAGCAGGAGGAGGAGAAGTGGCAACCTGTCCTAGTCCCAGTACCCAGTCCGTATGTGGCTGGGCACCCACCCCAAGAGATGCGACAACTCATGACTGTGGACACTCTTAAAAATATTTTATAAAATATTACACTTTATGAATAAAAAATCGAAATAAATATAATATAAGAAGCAGCATAAGTCCCTTTAAGTTGAAGCTGGAAATCCCTTCCTTTCCTTGCTCTTTAATCCTTTTCAACTCCTTTTTTCTCTCACTGCAGTGTTTGCGGCATATACTTAACAGTAAAAATAAATATTTTACTATAAATCATGCATTAGAGTCGCCTGCTGGCTGTGGCTCTCCAGCAACCTCCCCTACCTTGTTCCCTGTCAGATGCTCGGCTGTGTCTCTGAGGCAGCGACTCCTCACGACATGGCTCGGAAGTAACACACATTTAGCGCTTGGCAGTCACAGAAATAGTTTGGACATGGGGCTCCGCGGATTGGCATGGCTAAGAGATACCCGTTTTTGGCACTGCCAGCCAGAAAGCCAGACAGCCAGACAGCCAACTTTGCTGGCTTTAAAACAGAGACAGCCACCTTTGAATGGCTAGAATGTGATTAGGCCTGACTAAAGAGAAGATACTTAAAGAATTTTTTAATGATTTACGGTAGATCTTTGGGCGAAAGGCAACTAAAATCGGTAGAGATAATTGCAAGAGCATTAAGAAACTTGTATCGGATGGGGGGAAATATGTAAATATTTGTAGAGGGAGATTTTAAGTAATTTAATAAATATTTTAATACTCTAATTTGATGGAAAAGAATTAAAATTTTAAGAACTCTAATGGGTGAATGGGAAAATAATCTATCAACAGATTTTAGTTGATAGAAAATTATAGAAAATTTAAACAGAAAAGCAAGAAATTGAAATACCAATAAGATAACGCATTAAAAAATATTTTCGTTCCTTAGAATTACTTCAAAGAATTAAAATACAATTCTCTAACTTATATAAAGACTTAACAAATATATTCCTAGCTAAAAATAGTTATAGGCTTAAGCTTCCAGCTGATCATCACTGAATAAATTTTAAAGCTTCCACTCCAGCGGCTGCAACTTCTTCCCTGACTTTGTATGGGTGACATTTAACAGGGAAAATGTTTATAAATAAATTGCTAGCGATATATTTCAGTATGGCACACGCAATGGCAACAACAACAGAGGCAACAAGCATAACATAACATAGACAAGATATTACGTATACGCCACGAGTGCCGGCGGTGCGTTGCATTTTATTCCCAAAAGGCAATATCGCCGCAACGCATGCGCTATGGTCAAGGCAAGTCTTGGCCTCGTAATCGATGAGCCCGCTGCACATTTGGTCAATAAACGCATTTCTGTCATTTTTGCAGTCGCAGCCGCAGCCGCAGCAATTTATGGCGCGATTTGTGAGCAAGTTGCAAGTTACACACGTTGCACGTTGCACGTTACGCTTGCCAAATGCCATTTTCATTTTGACTTTGACATTAATTTGTGTGGCTGCCAAGACAGTGCGGTCCGTGGAGGGCAACCAGGAAGTGCTACTTGGATAGAAAGAGCATTCATCATTCATCTTTCCATATGCAAAGGAGCAAAGGCCCCGTCCCCACTGGGGGCACCATTGTCATTGTTCCCGGCTAACAAGCTGCAATCGATTTATGCGTGCAGAAATGATGATGCCACTGAGCCTGCGTGGAGATTGCCTTTTGGCCAGGTTTGGCTACCACTTCTTCCTTCTTCTTTTACCAATGCCATTTTCCCCCGGATGCGCGGTCCATGTCACATCATTATTTGTGCCACTGACTTTGGTTTCGGTTATTTATGGGTCTCTGGGTGAGACAACGGGGTATTTATACCCCTGGTACTTGCATCGATAACAAAGGGTATATTGTATTGATGGGGAATTATTAAAAAGGGTAAATAATAGGGCTATATGTATAAAAGGATAGAGATCTACAGCCGGGATAACTAAGGCATGTCCTTTAAATTAAATAAGGAAATAATTATATTACAAAGATCTGAAAAATAAAAATCCCTTTAGATGCATATCTAATAAATACAGTATCTGAAAGTAAACTGTTTCCTTTTTCTTGTCTGCAAACTCTGTTATTTTTAGAGCTAACGAAGAGCTTTACCCAAAATTATACGAATAGCTGCAAATATTTTTAAAGAAACCCCAATGCAAGTCCTTTTATTTTAGGTAACTACCAGGTATCTCCAAGTCGAAGCCCTCCTCATATGCTGCCTTAGTTTCTTTGATTTTTTTTCGGTTGTATTTCTGAAGATTTCTGAAGATTTTTCCTTTTTTCGCATTTCGTTTGTTTTGTTTGTGACAAACCGCTTCAACGGTTTGGCTTATATCGGTAAATCACAAAATCTCCTTGGCCCCTAACAAGTGCGCAGAGTCGGAGTCAGAGGAGATGTGCTGCCTTTTGTGGCCGAAACGTAGACGAGGCGAGGGTTTATTAAATTTATGCAAATTTTATTTATAAAAGGCACTGAGGCAGGAGGAAGTCTGGCAGGGACTGCACAGAGAGACTCCATCGATACAGTCGCTCCTCTAAGCCCAACTCCTCCTAAACTCTGTCAGCTGCAGCTCCAGAGCTTCCTACGCCTCATCTCACATGTGTGTGTATGTGCAGTTCTCCGGAATATTTTATGATTTTTGATTTAGTTTGAGAGTTGATTGGTTTTTTAGAGACGTCAAAAACGTTGACATCGCTGACATGGCGCGGGCGTTGCAGCAGCAGACCCGATTGCCATGTCTTTATTACAATCATGGGGCACGGGCACGGGCACCGCTGATTGACTGAGGAGTTTCTCGATTTATATGCTAAAGAGCTCAGTTTGTCGGCTGAATTGAGTTGACGGGCCCAGCGAACTTGACTCACTCGCCAAATTGACCCAGTAAGCGTGGTAATACATCGCGTAGAGGGCCCTAATTAGGCCAGGGCTTAGCTAATAGTCAATAGTCAATAGGGGGCAACGCCCCGAGCTGCAGCTGCTCGTTTCGTTATTAAATATTAATTTTTAATTACGCTTCAGCGGAAACATCAAACATACCTGTCATAATTTTAATTGTTAACTGGGTCGAGCCGAGATCGAAGCAACATTGATTAATATGCGATTTCCACTCCGCCACAGACCAAACCCAAAATAACAATGATAGACAAGAGCCGATAAACAGTGCAATATGTGTTGAAGAGATATTCATTAAAAATTCCCCCACAATGGGAAAATTGCCGTCCAGTACGAATATATATATATATATGGCCAACCTAAAAGGAAGGTGGATGCAACAGTCCTACAGGCAGCGGCAAAAAACGTGGGCGTGTGATTAAAAAATAACAAGCTTAAAATGCGCATAAATAACAATCGGAGTTGCCAACAATAAAAAAAAAGATATACATTGAAAATTGAACACACAATATATGGGGTGTATTGGGAGGAGAGGAAACCAAAGGGAATTAAGGGGCGAGTGGGCTTTAAGCCATATAAAGTGAGGGCTAAAGAAACAAAACCAAAAGTGCGGCAAAGGGAAAGATATTCGTGGTTTTGTTATTAATTTAGAAATATTTTACATATGCCTGAATAATCTAAAAATAATAACTATCACAATAAAATATAAAAAAACATTAGTTAAGCCAGCAGAAAAAAATGCAATTCAATCTATAGCAATAAAAAAATATTCATGTGAGCGGTTATTCAATATAAATTCAAACTAATAAATGCTTAGCTCCAACTAATAATTTTTAATATATATTAAGCTTATCAAGTGCCTCAATGGGCATTAAAAATAAAAAACTATGACAATATAATATAAAAAAAATTAGTTAAGCCAGCAGAAAAAATTTCAATTAAATCTATAGCAATACAAAAATATTAAGAGCCATTCATGCGAGTTGTTATTCAACGTAAATCGTACTTGATTTAATACAAATAAATATTAATACAAACTAATAAACACTCAGCTGCAACTAATACTTTTTAATATAAATTAAACTTATCAAGTGCCTCAATCGGTATTAAGTTAAATAAACTTTGCATCAATTACAAAAGCTAGGAAATGCGTTCAATAAACTTTGTGTTTTTGTGAGATAATTCGATAAACAGACACTTCATAATATAGATGGCTGTGGCTATCAATAAATAATTAAACGAATCAAGTGTGCTGCTTAAATATTTACAAGCAAACCCAACCAAGACCGGAAAAACAGACAAGATATTGATAGACAAGGCAAATAGGAAAACAAATAAGCAATCACCGATCAAACTTATCAAAAAACTTGTCATATACGCAGACAGATAAATATGAAAAAGCAAATAAAAAATACCAAAACGGAAGCTTGAAAACAAATTGAGAAAGACATATGGGATTGAGGGATAAATAAAACAGAAATGCTCATGAAATCGATATTTTCTGCTGGGGCAAAAGAACTTGACCGCGGAGTGGAATGACCTTTCGGGCCACGTTTTCTCTGCCAGACCCGAGTGTCACGCCCCATCTTTCTCTTGAACCCCTTCTAGCCCTGCCTGTATCTCCATCTCTGGAGAAACAACGCCCACTCCCGACTTTTTGCCAATTTAACACCTTTCTATTCTGCGTTTTGTGCCTTTTACTTGGCTCACGCGTCTCGGCGTTACAATTCAATTGTTTTTTGTTCAACAAAAAGCGAGATGAGACGGAAAATTAACTTACAGCACTAATGTTTCACGCCGCATCGATATCTGCCATATCTGTATCTGTATCTATATCTGACACACTGCCCTTTGGCTCATCTCTAGATTTTTTTGGGTTTTAGTTTCGGTTCATTTACTTCCTTATTGTTTTGGGCAGGCGCTGCAAAGAGAAAGGTTTTGCAATTTCAATTTGCTTAACCGCAGCTAATTACAAAACCTTATCGACAGATATATGTGTGTGTCTGGCCAACACTAATAGCAATTGGCCTGAAACAAAAGGCAGCACGACACACACACCCTTTTTGGCCAATGGATGATTAATGGGCCGCGACAGACCCCAAGGACAGGCCAAGCATACAGGCCAAATAAAAATCACTTGAACAAAAGTACTTTTAGTATTTTTTTTGTGAGAAGTGCGACATGTTTGGGTTAGTAAAGTTGTAAAAATTTAAATTTGGGTACATCGGATACATTTTTAGACTCAAAAATGATTATTTGAAATCTTTAAGATCCTTTTTTGAAGAGTTCTACAATCCCTTATTACATACTTAAATTTTTAAGTAACAAGAATATCATATCATATATTATATTTTGTAGATATACTTCATAAAAATATTTTTTATACTCAGAAATTGTATAAAATAAATGTAATAAAATGTATTACAATAGAATTTAAAACAAACTTTAATAAAATCTTCAGCTGAGGAATAATTTGTATTTCTTGGTCTAAAAAAAACCTTTTGGTAGGGAAATTAATTTATTTCTTAGTATTTCTTTATATTTATCCGTGTAAAACATTTCTCTCAGTACACAGAGAGGCTCGGCCTGGCCAGGATCGGTATACAGTACGTATGTATCTCAGAGATACCTTGGTATCGTTGCGGATCGGGCTTAGTCACCTTGCCGGCATTTTGTCGCATTGAAAAAATATATAAATTCAAATTGTGTCAATTACGTCTCTGCCGCGGTCGCTGCCTGTCGCTTACAGCGACTTTGTCCGTCTGTCAGTCTGTCCGGCTGTCCGACTGCCTGACAAACTGCTGAGCCGCAGCCGCAGTTGGACTCGGCTCGAGAGGCAGGGGAACTTTTGGCCAAGAGGCTAAAGCCTTGCGACTGCAACTGCAACTGCGACAGTGCCTGACATGTCTGCAAGTTGTCGCCGACGTCAATGAATTGTTGGGGGAGTGGAAGTGGTTTGGCATTGGGGGGATTACCAGAGAAGCCGGCTTACCAGAGAGGGTAGCTAGCAGATTTTTTGACATTCCACTTGGACTGGATCTATAGGAATTTTACCTTTGAAGTCGAGCGATTCGGGCTTCGAATATATTTATAATATTAACCCTTGACTCTTTAATACATTTTAGTAATAACTATGGCCATATCTGGAAATAAATTGACTCCATTAGACTCTGAATATTGCATTGAAAACTAGTTGGCCTCCTTCCAAACTCCATTAACTTCCCTCACTCGTTCTCCAATCGGATGTGTGTGCTGTCTGATTGCCCTGGGGGGTCCTTTTTGGTCTAATTGAGTTTATAGATTCTGCAGCTTGAACCCAGTACCAGGGGTTAATGTCATCCGTGGCTCGGGGCAGCTATCAGAGCCAGCCACGAACCAGCAGAAAGAGTAAAAGTTCGAAGTATGTCACGGAAATGACTTGGTTAAAATGCGTGCCGCTCCCCTCCGGGGTGTGTGTGTATGTGGATCCATAAATGTATCTGCTATCTGCATTAATAAACCAAATAGAAATCGAAACGGAACGAATCGAGGGCCTGCAGCGAAACATCAACAGAGCAGCAAAAAAAAAGCAAAAAACAACAAACAGAATGGAGCCAAGACATCGACATCCTTTAATGGCCAAGTTAGTCAGTCAGTCAGTGGTTGTTCTTGCCACTTGAACATGCAGTGCAGAGCCCTGACTAAATGCAACTCTCAACGGGGCGAAAAGGACTAGACACGACAGCAACACTGCAACATCTGCAACATGGCCAACACAAACAGAGCAAAAAAAGGCCAGCCAGGGATCACTGAGGGAAAACTGTAAGAGAAATTAATATAATATTTTTATAAGAATATAAAAATAGGATAAGTACATTACGAGGAATACAGCTTAGACTCTCACTAAATCAATAATAAATAAATAAATAAAATCCAATCAGTTCATTGTCACACTCAATATTTCTGTCTGTGCATCTGGAATGAACGCATCGTCAAACATATAGACCAGGCTATGTGCTATAACTCATTAATATTAAATGCCTGTGCCAAGACAAGCCCCTCAGCCAGCAAGGGAGGCACACGGAGACAGGACAGGGGGACCCAGGGAATCCGCGGAATATATGTATGCTGAGACAGATGCCCGAGGAGATGCCTGTCCCTGGACTTGCCTTGACGTTCGCTTCGTTACAAAATTTATGCGCATTTTGTTTCAATTTCATACACACACGTGACTTGTAAATTATCCATTGATGTGGCAAAGGCAATGGGCGAAAAAATAAAACAACACCACAAACAAAAAAAATAAAGCCATGAGGAATTTCGCATCGGGGAGGCAGCAGACACGGTCTGAAAGATTTGCCAGATCCTCTTTGCACCAATGATAATTCCTAGTGGCGACAAAAGGAAAAACGTATAGGAATGTACCCTTGAAAATGGCTGGAAAAATTGCCAAGACAAATAAGGCAGCCAGAGGAAGGTTGAACTAAATATTTGAAGTAATTTTAATTAAGTTTAAATAAGAAATTAGGTAATAAATATTTTATTATACAAACTAGAAAATGTATAATCTCCTAGTGTATGCAAAAATTCCGAAAGTCGCCCACGGCCTGCCTGCCAAGCTCTCAAGTGACACAGGAAACGGAAAGAAAGAAAGAAAGGGAACTGGCTGTAAGTAAGATAAATTTCAGACAACACAGCAACTGCAAGCCACGAAATTATGTCATGAGGGCCGAAGCCGAATAAAAAAAAATGTTCAACCCAAAGAAAGGAAAAGTTGGACCAAAGAACGGTGACAGCACCCGGCAGACAATGAAAAAAACAACGAAATAAATACATAAATATGTGAAAAAAAGAGTGAAAATGATGTGTGAAAGTGTGGAGTGTGGATATCATAAATACGCATATTAGCCTCGTTTTATGTGGACTTCCCTCTCGCTCTATGTAGGAGGTCGCTCACACACTTGTTTTTATTTATTTGTTCCCTGGTTTTTGTTTCGCTGTCAACGAAGCATAGTTCTCAGGCTGTAATTAAGCTTAATTACCTGTGTCAACACAGCGGCGACGGAGGACGGAGGAGAGCAAGATGATTTTGACAGATTTCACTTGATGGGCACACGCAGGAAATATTCAATCTCTGGGTTCTCCTCCGCTGGAAACTGAAAACTGGCAACTGGCAACCCGAAACAGACCTCAGACATGTGGAGAGATGAGTTGATGTCTTGCCCTCATCTGTTTCTGTCTCCGCTTCCTTTTGGTAATTATTTGCATGCAACTCTTCTGCTCGTGCAGGCCAGGCCACTTTTGTGGTCAACATTAAGGCCCTGGACTAGGCCCGCACTCAAATTACCCATATAGACGTTCTGACCCGATCCCAAACAGAAATGAAGCGAAGACGCAGGCCAGAAGACACGTTAATAATCCAGAGACACTGAAAGAATGTTCTGGAAATTTAAAAGGGAACTTTCTTTAAACTGAAATGTAAATAATTTTCTGGAAAACTTCATGCTTTATTTTAATTTCCATATTCTCTAGTTTTGGAGTTTAAGAAATTTTAATGTGATAAAAAATAATAAATAACTGCCCAAAAAAATGCTCCAAGTTACAGAAAAACTGTTTCTAAAATTCATATAAACTGTTGACACCATTTTTAAGGCAACTTATACAGAAATCTTTCTGAAACTTGAACCAAATATATAAAATATTTATAACAAATATTTTTGTTATGCATTTCACTTTAGTATTTCAGTTTCCCAGTGTAAACTCGTACGGTTTTGTTGGCTGGCAAAGAGATCTTCTTGCTCATCTCTGCTCTTCTCGGTCTGCGGTTGATTTTTATGGTTTCATTAGTGGCACACACACACACACACAGGCACACTTAACTTACATAGCTGGGTCTTCTTCGAGGTTCGAGTCTTGACTCCAGTGGCCTGCGCATGCGTACACTATGCTCGGTACTATGAACAAATAGTGGATGGCCAGCCCCAGCCCCGACTCCGTCCAAGTCTGCGCTGATTGCGGCCTGAGAAAATTCTACTGACCCACAGAACTTTAACTTTTTGAGTGGCATTGTTCAATTTAGCTGCAGACACACAGCCACACAGTCCAGACACAACCAAGAAATTTCACAAGCCTGGCGGCCATTTTCTTCCGCAGATATCAGGCTTTTTGAAGACCCCTTTCATGAGGTTCCCCCCTGTCTCTGCGGTTTTTTAGGCTTTCAATGCCAGCCAGAGCTGAGCTTTGAGTTTTTATTTAATGTCTTCTGCCCTCCCTGATGTAACATTAAGGGTATTGAATAGAGCTTGTAGTGGGGAAGATTTATCGTTTATTTTATTATAAATAACATTTGGCATTTTGCTACTAAAATAGCCATTAATATACTGACCATTTCCAATAATTGTAGAAAAATGCAAACATGAAAATTCCTCGAATGCTGCCAAGACCGCAAAATGGTCATAAAACTGAAGGGAAATGGCTCGGAACGAAAAGAAAAACCGCGACACATTTAAGCAGTCAGTTTCAATATAATTTCTGGAAAATCGCCGCCGCAGAAATGGCCTGAAGTGAAGGCAGCAGTAGTCACCGTTTAGAAATTTGCGGAAATTGGCCATTGAAATGGAAAACGTTTTCATTATTTGCCAACTGCCTAGCTGGCCATAAACAAGCCCCAGTCCAGGTGTGTGTACGGTGTGTGTGCATGGTGTGTGTTTTTGCAGTGCTTGAAAATTTATGGGCGAAAACATAAATTCGTTGGTACGCTTGGCTGAAACACATTTTCGCTAGTTTTCGCGCGAATTGTCAACCCAGGGGCAATATTTTCAAGTCGGCGCTGTGACATTGCCATTGATTTATATGTAAATTGGGTTCAAGTCGGCATTTGTGTACCAATAAAAAAATTTAAATAAAATGCAGAGGTTGCGGTATAAGTTTAATTATATTTTTAGGCATATTTTATGACGTTGGGGAATTTTTTAAAATTAGTTGTAACATGAAATTAGAAGAACAAATAATTTGTATTAAAATTGAGTCACAGAAAATAGTTTTTTCAGTAAGATAAAATATGATATCTAAGCTGATTTTTGAGAAAACAATATTTGAATTAAGAAACAATGGCTATGAACTCATATTTATAATGCAAATATTTATTCAGCTCAGTTATCTTTACCTTTTCCAAGTTTTTCTTCATTCTGTTTGCCAAATTGCTTTCAATAAACTTTAACTTAATATTATTTCAAGTTTTAATAATGCACATAAGTTCTGCCCTTTTATTCATTTAAATAAATTACTTATTTATATATTTTTGATTTTTAAATGTTGGATATCCATAAAAAACCCAGAAATGTATTTGATTTTGGCTTCCTGCTTCTTAATAATTAATTGGGGTTGCCTACAACCAGGAAAGGCGACTCGCTTACGTTTAATTTATTTAAACGTTTCAGGACTAAGGTTCTTGACATCCATTCATTACCGAAATAAAAGCCCAAAAGTGGCTGCGGAAAAAATGTGTTAAAAGGTGTGTTCAAGTTGCTGGCGCACCTCGTGATTTATGCTATGCATTCAAATGCAATTTTTTTCGGGGTGGCTATTGCAGCCGGCCATAAATATGTCAATATAAACAGTCCGACAACAGACGCAGTCTCTCCGCGGAGAACAACGAAAACATTTCAATAAAAATCAAAATCAAAATCAATAGCGAAAAAAGAGAAAAATACAAATACAAATCCCGAAAAATCATTCCACCGGACGCTATCAATTTTTATAAGCCTTTGTTTTTGTAAGGGAGCCGCGGCGGGGTCTGGGGGATTGAGTAATCGCTTATCCAGGCTCTGCCATCGACCATGTCATTGCCAGCCAGTTTTTTATTGTATTTTTTCTAGAGTTGTTTTTGGCCTGCCCAGGTGTGCAACATACTCGATACAAAACGGAACAGACCCAATTTTGTTGCATGACTATGACACTGTTGAAGGTGCCCCAGCAGCCGCCGCAAGCCACCGAAAGCCGAAAACTGAAAACTCGGCGCATGACTCAGGTTCAAGTTGCCGCACAATCAAAACCGCCCGGGTGTCTGTCAGGCAAGTTAGCAAGGCTTTCAGCCCAGTCAGCCCAGTCGGCCCGCTCTTCTGGGCCATGTAATATGCCGCATATTGGTGCTCACCTGAAATATGCAAACGATTCGCAGCGGAGCAGAGGGGGGGAAATGGATTTGGCCGCAGGATGGGGCATCCAAAAATCTAACCGACAAAAAGGTAGAGCCAGGCAAGCCATCAATTTTGTAGGCACGGTACAGTAGGCACTTGAATGAGGGAATATTCATGATGGTACAGAACGCTCATGCTTTCTATTAACCTTGGAGAAAATCTCAAAAGTGATTTGTGTTTTTATATATTTTATTTTTAAGCAGTTACCATATCTATCCCTAATTCTATATTTGTTAGATATTTACTTCTATATAAAAATGTATCTAAAATTGATTTTTATTGAATTAAAAAGCGGCTATAAGTTATTTAAATATTTTATAAGGCTCAGCTTACATTTTCTGCATTGAAAATATATTTAAAATGTATTTATTACAAATCCCTCGATCTAATTCATTCTTAGTATCGACCGACTACCGTTCCCTCTGACAGCTGCCTGACCCACATCTGATTAATAAAACAAAATACTAAATCAAGGCAAATTGGCCGAAAAAGAAGCACACATGCGAGCCAAAAAAAATAAAATAAAATAAGAAAAAGAAAAACAAGAGCGAGCGATTTGAAGGCGGCAAAGCGGAGTAACCTACATGGCCAACCGACTTGAATGAGTGTCAAAGCTATTTTGCGCTAATTGCCTTTTACGATTATTTTCACATTTGGCCAACACACAAGCCTGGCCAAAGTAACCTAACCTAACCTGACCCCCTCCTTTACATCTCCTCCTGCCTAGCTTCGTACTCCCATTAAGCCACGCTCCTCGGCCAAATGCTTGTGGCTCTTCCTGCAGGCCCCGAAACACTTACAGGCACGCATGGTTACACTGGGAAAATAAATGTAATAAATAATATACAAAATCTTATATTTATCGAAGCTATTTCCTGTGCCTAAAAGTATGCAAAGCTTTTAGGTAACTGAGGCCCCGAATATGCCAGTATTTCCTTTTGAATAATGTCCTTTTATACGCTTTTTTGTATGTCAAAGATAAATTATAGACAATATATTTTCCCCTGTGTACACTGAGACAAAGAGAAGACAAAGGAGATGCAGAAGGGGAAAGCCGACTGAAAGCCAAGAAGGTTGAGGTGGAGCATGCACGAATGCGTCGCATTACACACACAGATGCCCGCAGCGCACAGATGGCCGTAGATATGTCTCTGCATCATCCAAGGCACGCAACATATTCGCTTATTAAATTGAATTAAATTTTTCGTACGTTTTATTTGCGGCTCGCGACGTGAGAGAGTTATGCGGCGACCGAGGAGTGAGGTTAAGAGTGGGTAAAAGTGGGCAAAAGTGGGCAAAAGTGGGGTGCTGCTGCTGTTGTGGGTTAATGTCAAAGATGGGGCCGGGACACACACACCACCGCAACAATAACTACAATAACTAACAAAGAGCCATTGCCATTCCCGCTTAACTTTTGGTTATTACGCTCAATTATGGCTAACGGGTCAAAGAGCGACAGAAAATAACTCTTCCGCCTTTCGCGACAATAGAAAAGCCATAAAAATTATAATACCCCTGGGAGTGCATGACCCACAAACCAAAATAAAATACTAATTAATTGCTGGCGCATATTATGGCTTGGGCCGAAATAAACTGGGCTAAATAGGTGCTTATAATATGGACTATAAACACACGATAGTTTGCAATGTATTTTAGTTATGGGTTTGGCATTTTCCTAAGAGCTTAGAGGGTCTGCCTGTAATTTATGTTTCATAGTTTTATTTCCTATTTAAATAATAAAATTTAGAAACCAGCTGAAATCTAGTACAGCTACTCCATGTTTATTTATGAACTCCTTTAGCTTATACATTTAAATAAACTCCCATAAATAATCTGCAATTAAACACCTCTAACAGTCAGACATTTAAATTGATTACTCAATTCAATTCCTACATAACATATTCATAGGAAAATGTACATACTTCCTACCACAAAATGGCCACTAAAAACACTGAACAATGTTAAATAAATTAATTACCTTTTAAGCAGCGACTCTAAGCCGGTGTGCAAATGGTTAATCATGCAGGCAACTCAGGTGGGACTCGTGGTGCCTCATCTTGTGGCTGGCTGTCTAGCGCATGTCTAAAAATAAATAAATATAAACAAAAAGGAGAAGAATCTCGAAAACACAGCATCGAGAACAAAAAGGCAAACATGTTTTGTGAGGTAAAACTTAATCGGTAATTGTCTGGCGAGCACTTGGCTTGGACGGGCTTAATTGCCAGCACAGAGAGTCGGATGGCTTTGCTGGATTGATGTAACTATTAAACAATAAAATAAGTTTACCTGTCGGGGGAAGGGAAGATGTTGGGGGAAAGGCAAGATCTTGGGCCAATGTCAAGGCATGAGCATCATTATCGGAAGGCCGACAAGGTCAATGAAGTCATCGCCGCAGCTGCTTCTAATGGCTTAAACTCAAACTGATCAGCATAAACCATAAAAATAAATACTTAAAATTCTCTCAATATGTTTCCATAAATTCTAAATTCTTTCTGCTTTTTATGGATATTTTTTAACCTTTATTATCTGTGTCAAGCTTGGTTTATTTTGCTCTCAAAGATATATTAAGCTTCGGTTCTGAGCTCTGGCTCATGTCAGATCAAGTTGAAGGCGATCATTATTATTTCGAAGATCCAATGGCCAAGGTCACTGAAGTCAGCTTCTAGTCGGGGCTCTTAATGGCTCATAAAACGAAGTATATTTCCCAATATATTATAGTAAGTTTCTCTTTTTCCCGTTGATTTTTATCGCCCGACGTCCGACGGGTAATGGACATTTCAATTGCACGTTCGGGGGCGTGGCCGGAGGTATGTCAAGGAAATGCAGCCGAGATTGAGCATTCAATATTATAATTGATTGCGGCTCAAATAAGTTTCGAGAGTTGAGTTTCCGAGACAAAAGAAATGCACTTCGTGTGGGGAAAGTTTTTTCCAATGGGAAAATTGAGTAATTGACTTGAAAGGAATGTGCGGCACGTGTCTCCGCCAATCTGACAGATGAAAATACACAATAAATAACAATAAATAACAAATTGATTGTTTATTTACCATTCGTCGTGACTGACTGGCTTACTGCTGAGCCCAGAGCCAATGCAATCAACATGTAAATTAGCTAATAAAAGTGGCCAGCAAAAAATCCATGGTCAGAACGCATAACGCAGATGATCATGATAATGATCGCGGCGATAATTATCAGCTTATCCCACGTCTGGGCCAGAACATAAACCCCGAGAGTCAAGGCTGAAAGCGGTTTTGGCTAAACAAACCCAATCTTTGTTTGACGAAGAAGCTCCGCGAGATATTAGCCAAAGTTAAATAACAATTTTTCACTTTCATCACACGCTCTTTGGTGGCTACTATAATTAAGCGAATGCGTAATATTTGCACAGTTTCTCTCCACCAATGATTTGCCAAAAAAAAAAAAATGTTATATGAGTATTAAATAATAAATAAAGACCTCGAGGGTCAAGTGCATGAAATTCGCCCGACACAGAAATCTTTTTTGTTGATAATCACGATGATAATGCAATGTAAATCGTAATTAAAATCAACAGTTGGCGGGGTGCAGATGTTCTAGCCGTGTCTCGGTTGTTAGCCAGCTTGTGTTCTAGACCATGTTTTGTGTGCATTTGAAATTAATTTATGCCAGCATTCGTTCCAAGACATGACGAGCACAAACTGCCAGCAAGAACTTCGACTTGGACTCCGACGCCGACGCCGACTCCTTGGGAGACTTAAGTTCGAGATGGAGTCGAGAGTCGGGCGTCGGGAGTCGGAGTTAGTTGGTCGCATACATAAATAAATTAAAATTGCTAATGGCTTGCGGCCAGAGAGTTCAGTTTAGTTCTCCGCTCTTCTCCGGTGCAACGCCCATAATTAAAAGCAACAAGAAGTACAACGCCAAAAAAAAGGCACAATAAAACCATGACCACCTCAAGGGGAACGTGAAAGATGGGTTTTGTTTTGGCAAGACGACGTGGGGAATACTCTTTAAAATATTTGATTTTAAATAATTAAAAAGGAAGCCCTGGAAACCACTTAGATTTTAAGGAAATGTCAAGATTGTGTAAATATTTAAGTGAAAAATCTTTAAACTTTGGATATTTTAATCTAAGCTGTTTTAGAATTTTTCCTTCAACAATAAATACATTTTTAAAATTATTTTACCATACAAAGTCAATCAAATATTTCAATATTTGTTAAAATATTTAATTAAGCAGCAAAAAAATTATTTAAAAATACTAAAAAGTCACCAGAAAGTGTATAAAAAAATATGAAAATAAAAAATGGTCTGCGATCTCAATGCTTGTGGAGAGTCTCGGGCATAAATCAATCAATTTATGGTCCGCAGGAGTAAAAGAAGAAGACTGCCACTTCCTACTCAGCCCGCGACTCTTATTTGCGGAGGAGGAGGTGTCCTCCAAGCCCCTCTCCAGCTGTTCCGGAGTGCAATGAACTCGAATACTCATTCACTCACTCACTCACTCACTCACTCACCTCTCAGCCATTTGGAAGTTGGCAGCTTCAGTAGTTGGTAGTTGGTAGTTGCCAGCGGCTCTCACCCCCGCAAACTTGGCTTGTTTGCATACGCCGAGAAGACATCGTCTCTCCGGACTCCGGAAAATTGCAACTTTGCCACAAATAAGCCAAGCAAATATCCAGAACCTGGAAGCCGAACCCGAACTGTAATTTGCTGTCTCTGCCGCTAAATGGAACTTGCCTCGTAATGTTCTATAATTCATTGCCCGCTGGAAAAGAAAAGTTTAGTCGAAATGGCAGAAAAACATGGACATAAGTCAGTGGAAATCTGGCTTAAATATGTGCGGAATACAAACCAAAAAAAAAGAAGCCAATTTCTATTCTCCATTATGAGCGGCCAAGACGGGCTCCGTTTCTGCATGCAAAAAAGATCGGGGCCTTAAAGGAGCGGCTCGGAAAATTGGCAATTGAAGTGCCAGCCATGTAATTAACACTTGGCAGCTGACACAGCGGCAATTCCAGCACGACCTCTTAATACTTTTGGCCTTCTATGCGGATTTCTATTGCTTTTTTTTCTGCTTGCTTTTCTGGGCCATTATCAATTGGCAGCCAGCAATTTTTTATGGTGGTGCTTCGCCCCATCAAAATGTTTCCAATAAAAACGGGCTTAAAAGCTGAACTAAGCCATGGTTTTGGCAGTTGGGAATTTTGGTTTAAAGCCTAATTGGTTGTTCAGTGATTTTTGTATTAAATAGATATTTCTTAATTAGATTATTACTTTTATTATATTATTAGCCTTGGAATCCCTTTGAAACTGACACAAACTATTTGTTTGATGGCTTATTAAAGCCTTTAGCCCGTTCCCTGAAGAGCGCCAAATTGATGAAAGCCTTTCCATCACAGCTGTCCACTAAAAACGTTGACAACACACACTACATACCCTCTCTCTGGCAGCGATGCATCAAGTTTAAGGCTTAATCGATACCACTTACCCCGTCCGTCACTCGCCTCTTTAGCCGGCACTCTCAAATCGCTGCAATCGCAATTCTCAGTGCTCTTTTTTTTACACTTCTTTTCCACGCTTCGTTTGTGTCGACAGCAGCTTTTCATTAGACAATTTCCCAGTGGGAAAAGCGGAGCGAGGGGCGGGTATAAGTGGCGACTAAAGGGGTGGCGGCAAGACGAAGCAGCAGATTTTCATTATGTCGACTCGACACTAACAACAACTTTTACTTCTCTACGCAGGGAGAGGGGACATTCTTACAGAAGAAAAAAATTCTAAGCTTGGGAAATATGTATTTTAAAAGGGAAAATAAAATTTAGAAGCTTTTTTTATTTTCCCTTTTAAAATACATATTTTTTACTCAAATGGAGTAAAAAGAAAAAGTTTTAATTGGGAATTTAAATGCAACGCAAGCAGTAGAATAAAAATAATTCCAAGTTCAAAAAGGTTCCTAAATTAATTCAAATATTATTTAGAAATCATTTTCGGTGCATTCTTGGCTCTTCGAAGATTTTCTTTGCCTGCATTACTATCGCCTTCTCACTCGACAGTAGCGTGTGGTACATTGTTAGCTTAATTGTTGTTGTTGTTCTGGCTGTTAGAATGTGCGCATTATTGAGTTACGTGCTTGGCGGCACACACAGCAACAGCAACAACAATTGCAACAGCAACAGCAACAGCAACAATTGCAACAAGCAGTTGCAACTTGGCACGTTTCTATTATTTAACTGTCAGCACAGCATCGCCGCTAAATAGTAAATGGTAACATTTGGAGTTGGAACAACAAGAGCCGCGCTAATTGCCCGACAAAAATGTCTCGCACTTAACATTTGTCTTCTTCATTTTGCCAACACAACACACTTAATCGGCGGCGAAAATGGGCGGAAATCCATGGCTGGCCACCAAATCACAAAGGAGTGGCTCCCCGATCTCTGATCTCGGTGGTTCCAAAAACCCTAAACCTTAATTTAAGCCCTAGACGGGGCGACACCTACGCGACAGCTTCAAAAGTCGCCGCCATAAAAGCCCACGCTCCTGTGAAAAAAAAATTATAAATAAATGCAGAGAGGGAAAATATAACAGAAAATACTTAAATAAATAAGAAAATAAATAAATATATATTTTGTATAGGAATTAAAAAGAGTTTTATGACTTATTTTAAAGAAAGAACTTATTTTTTAATATTCTGACGTATGCAACCTTACTTTTTCTTCGTGTAAGAAATACAGAAAAATCAGCTTGGCTGATATGCATATTAAGCATTTGAAAAAGCTTTACCCTGTATTTTATTTCGTCATGATTTATGCAACCGCCGGTACCTGGGATCTTTCTCTCATCAGATAACAATTGCAATTGGCAGCTTAACTTTAAGTGATCACAGTTTCCTCGGGTATTCATCACCGGGACGGTCTACTCTTACACTGATTGCACTTTTTTAGTGTTTTTTTTTTTTTTTTTAGTTGTTCATTATTCTGAGTGAAGGCGGAGGGAAGGCGGCCAATGAAAGTTTTATCCTAGCCCGCCCACGCTCATTGCCTGCTGCTCCCACACACAGACACTCAGTGCCTCTCCTGCTGCCGTTTGCTCTCAGTGGCTCTCGCTCTTATTAATTGGAAGAGCATAAGCAGGGACAGTGCGGATCGAAATTATAGGTTTAGGTGATTGCTAATATTTACGGTGATTTTTTAGTTAGTAATAAAAGTGGGAAAAATCAAAAAGAATATACCTTTTAGAAACCTTTATAAAATGTATTGGTAAGACCGCTTTTATTTTATTAAAAGAAGAAGGTACAAGAAATATCATTTTGTACATTTAATAGAGTGAAAATTAAAATGGTATGTTTTTAAAATTGTTATAAAATTCCCAATGTGTTCTAGCTGCAATATGTACCGAAATGTTGCAGCTTGTCAGGATTGGTTACTGATGAGGTGGTGGTAGCTTCCTCCTTAATCTGATTTATATCCCGATCTGCTCCTTAACATTTTCTGCTTTACAAAATCCTCAGCTTTACATTGAACCTATTGGCCTGCCCTTGACTATATCCATTTACCATATCCATATGTATGGGTAAAAAATATCTTGATGGCTTTTCGTACGACATAACCGTAATTGCTTCCCTGTTGAAATAATTGAAGCTGCACGTGGGTGGATACCTCCGCCCCTCCCCCCATTCTACCTTCCCTCATTTTGTTGGGTAAACTTTTTTTGTGTTAAAATTTTTCTCTCTTTTTTTTTAATTTTGCCGAATCGACAAGAGAGAAATTTATTAATTATTTATTGCTGCAATCGGAACGGCTCTTGTATCTCGCTTCGGCTTGGAACCATTGTTCGCTGCAGTCAAAGAGATTTCTCTATGAGCCAAGGCAAGGTCGTCGTAGTCGCCTCTGTGAGCTTTAAACTTAACGTTATTTTTTTTCTCTTGCTTTTCTTAATTTATTTTCCATTTTTTTTCGTCGTCGTTTCTGGTGAATATAAGTCTTTACAATAATACGCGGGCACGAAGTCAGGGCGCACAAGTCGATTCAAGGCTTAAACGGAGGAGAGCTATGCAAATAGAGCTGGCAAACCCAATAAATGGGCTCTTAGATGAGAGGGGGGGGCCTTGCCAAGGAAGGGGGATTTTTTCAAGGGGCTCGAGGAGGGGGTAGCGACGCCCACGCGCAATTATCAAGCGGCTTTTTGTTCGCTTTAAACAACTGTGACAACTTCTTTAATCAAAAGCGTTTTAAACAACTGTGACAACTTCTTTAATCAAAAGCGTTTTCAAAAGACCAGGGCGTGGTCACAGCCTCTCTCCGCTACTCTACCCTCCTCTCCTCTTGGCCAGAGTGCCTGTGTGTGGGCCAAAAACTTTTGTCTCATTACCAATTTGACGCTTTGGCTGACAACTTTTGATTTCTTGTTTCTATGCCCGTGCGTAAATCTTTATGCTTATGTCATTTAGTTTAATGGGAATCTGTCGTCTATCGGTGCGATCATAATTATAGGCTCACGTTTATGTTTTCTGCGACAAGCGCTGATAGTTTGATGGGCTTACAAATCCAACTGAGATATATCGAACTTTGCTGATTTTTGGGGGAAAAACTGACAGAAAGATGGAGGTTGCACACGGGTTGGCTGACATTCAAATGTTTGTGGCTTAAAGATAGGTAGCTTGTTGGAAAATATTTTAGTCATTAAATAATATAAATAAATATTTTATAACATTTTTTTTGCCTCAAGGAAATTATGCAGCTTTCGATTTTAAAAATTATGTAGTTAATCAGAAATTCTCTAAAATTTGTTTTGTGTTTTTGGAGCTTAAACCATATCTTAGCTTGCTGGAAAATAATTAAATTTCATTTTCACTAAAGAAAATTGTTACAGGTTGTAATTTTAAACCTTTATTTAGTTATTTAAAATGTTCTTAAATTTTAATAAGTTTTTTCCTAGAACTTCTAATAATTTTTTCACATAAACAGTCTTTAGTAATTCAGTAAATCATATTTTGAAGATCTTAACATAATTATTTTTTACATAAATCTGCTTAATACACGTAATATTTCAAAGGCTAAAGTCAAAGTAAACCCCAAATTGTCCACCAAAATATAATCACAGAACAGGAGTAATTTGCCTAATCGCCTAAACCCAAGCTTGTAATCAGCTGAAACCTCAAATTATTTTCTGTTTGCCATTCCTTTACCTGTATTTTCTGTGAAATTAGTGAATTTATTTCCCTGGCAACTTAATACCTTTTTCCTGACATTTATTTTTCCACTCCAATCGGCAAATGGGGCCATTCAACTCGCCAGTAACTGTTTGGCTTAATCTATATCCCCCGGTGACTCCCTCGAATTTACATTTCGTACAAACCGCTGACCTTAGCCGCAGATATTACACTGTTCTTTGCCATTTTTCATGTATATATTTTTTTGTATTTTTTTTGTTTCTTGACAAATTTGCTGGCCACAAGCGTGAACGACAAATGACGGACCCGAACTGGACTGTGGGGGACATTGACGTTGACGCAGGCCGATTGTTTGGAATCAAAGAGCGTGTGAATCAAAACAAAAAAAATACCAAAAACAAATATAAAGAAATACACAGAAAACCAAATAATTTTTGGCCCACGAAATTAAGCTTTTGTGACGGTCTGGTTTGGCGGCTCTATGTATTAATATTGACAGCGATTTGCTTTGATTTCGGTGACCATGAAGCCGGGTTCAATAAGCCTTTGTTTTGTTTTGTTTCTTTTTTGGCTAATTTAAATGTTTGTCAGCTTCAGGTGCGGGAAAGTTCTTTAATTAAATTTCCTTCAACATTATTAAGGGGGAAAAAGTGATAAAGGGGCAGCCATCACCGACAGGCGCCAGGTTTTCATTAAGGCAAACACTCCTGGCGACGTCTAGACCCGCAAAAGATGATCGGATCGAAGCATGACCAGACTGAAAACTAAAAACTGAAAACTGAGACTAGAAATTGATGCGGAAAAACTAGTTTAGGCCGCGCCACCTGTTGCTCACATGTGGGAACTAAGTGAAATGGTATTTGTGGAAAAAAAATGTATAATTTGTTGATCCCATTTTGATGTTGTTAAACGCGTGAGGTGAATATATAATGAGTATGAGTAAGGAACATATTTTATAGGCCAGCTGCAGGAAGTTTGCTTTTAAATGGTTACAGGATGGCATGGGAATAAGGTAAAGGAAGCAATGATCCTTAAGAAAAGTAATCCTGAAATATTTACTTAAAATATTCCAAGAGTGTAAAGAAATAAACCCCCTTTAAATAATTAATTATTTTAATTGCATAATTACCCTTTCGCGTAACTTCTTGAAACCATTTTAAAGTCTTACAAGTAAAGTTTCGTAATGCTTTTCAGAACTTTCAGACAACTTTATTATGGCCAAATTGAATTACACAACTTGCCAGAAATTTCTGCACTTTCCAATTGTTATTACCAGACAATTCCCACTTCAATTACTTTGTGCCACTAAACCAGAATTGTCTCTCTCTTTTTCTGTTTTTATAATGGCCCATCACGAAAGGGTTTTAATAATTTTCCCTTAATAAAAACATAAAACATTTAGTCCGGGCCATTATAAATCAGTTTCTTTTTTGTCCGCTGCCCTGGCTGCTTAAAAAACAAATTACACATAAATGTTGTTAATGCTTATCTGGGGATTTCTATCTATTTGCAGGTAAGTGCGAGCTGGACTGAGATGAGGCTGAAGAGCGAAGGGCAAACTCGTCTCTGACTCTGACCCCATAAACCCAAATAGAATCGTGGCACGCGTGAGTAAGAGTTACAAAAAAAAAAAGAAACACAAAAAAATGGCCATCAAAGAGATAAATCTCGATGGGATGGTGTATGTATATTCACTTTCTCCGCTTTTAATTGCGGCCAGCTTAATTTTGATGCGTGCGCAATTTAAATGCAGCAAAGAAATCCTCCTTCCCGTCTTCCTCGTAGTCGGATTTCCAGACATGTCGCACGTCCGAAAAATGCCACAAAGAGTTGGGCTTCGTGGAGCTGCTCGCTGGAGTTCCGAGGAGGAGCTGCCGGCGGAACAGAACATTTAAGCGGCTTAACCCACTTCCGCGCCACATTATCGTCAACGGCCTGAGCATGAGCATCATTATCATTGTTGTCGCCGTCTCTGACTGCCACTCCGCGAATGGGTTTACCTTTTTTTAATTTCTTTCAATTACGCCGCACTTGTCACACGCACACACACCGCACACCACACACCACACAGAACGCAGAGAAAAATATTACCATCATTATACCCTTGCAGAGGGTATTATAATTTTGACCAGATGTTTGCAACGCAGTGAAGGAGGCATCTCCGACCCCATAAAGTATATATATTCTTGATCAGCATCACCAGTCGAGTCGATCTAGCCATGTCCGTCTGTCTGTCCGTCTGTCTGTCCGTCTGTCCGTCTGTCGGTTTCTACGCGAACTAGTCTCTCAGTTTTTGAGCTATCGGGCTGAAATTTCCAGCATAGTCTTATTTCTTTAGCACGCAGTATATATGTCGGAATGACCGAAATCGGACTACTATATCCTATAGCTGCCATAGGAATGATGGCGAAATTAATGAAAAAAAAATTTAACTTCTCTGTTTTTCAACGTATTTCTATAAATTTTCAGACATAGCAGTTTTTTATGGTTCTAGAATTACGGTTTTAATTTCATTAAGATCGGACCACTATATCATATAGCTGCCATAGAAGCGATCGGTCAATTTATATGAAAATGTAAAATTCTACATGTAAAATGTAAAATTTACAAAATTCTATATTTTTTCAACATTACTAAAATGGTTCGATTTTCAATGATCCAATTGCAGACTGCAAGGGTATACCAACTTCGGTTTACCGAAGTTAGCTTTCTTTCTCGTTTTGGTATTATTTCGTAACAGAATCGGTGGCTTTTTGTGTCATCTGTAGATGGTAGATTGTGGTTATAGGAATTATAAAAGGTTGCATTCAAGTAAGGTCTGCATCTGAAACTAATTTTTTGAGCAATTGATTACATAGGGGTTTTAAACCATGAATATTTTTCTATTTAATAAATTACTCACGGAAATTAGACAGGATTCTGCTTTAATATTATATACATTTTATTTAAACAGATTTCTTAAAGGGCCTTCTATGTAATAATTTGTTAATGCACAAAAATATGGATTTTTTTAATCAAAATTATGATAAAACATATTCTTAGGTTCCAAGATAAGTTTATAAAATCAAGATTAGTTAACTTAGTTACAGAAATGGAAAGGTTAATTTAATATTAATATTTTCCGAATTTAAATGTAAACTGTGGCGGAAGTGTCCCATAATAAAATTGCTTTTTGATAGTTTCGATTATTTATTATAAAAAATAAAGGAATACGTAGAAGATGGTAAAAATGTATACTTTTCTGATCAATATTTTGCTTAACTTCCTTGATGAATTTTTCCCCAAGCTATGGTATTTCTAATAAGATATATATTAAAAAGAAAATCCTCAAAAAAACTAAGAAAAAGTCACAACAATTTTCTCTGCATGCCGACGACAATTGCAGTTATGCTTGAGATCTTTTTTTCTTCGCAGAACGCGACCAAAGAAAAGTTCCCCCTTAGTCAGATTCAGATTCATTAGCCAGCTTTCTTTCTAATTAGAGGCAACGTGAATCATACATATATTTTGTGGGAATTGTAAGCGGAAATTATGGCAGAGAATCGACCTAATGACGCAAGCCATCTTGCAACGAAAGTTGCATCACCAGCCGGCATACGGAATACGGAGTACGATTTGGAGTAACAAAGGAAAGTTGGTTTGTTGGCCTTTCTAAATGCCGCAAATGTTATGTAGAATAGCGCGACTGCCAAGTGGAATTGCCAATTGCAATTGATGCGCCACAAGCTTGGCAGGCAGCAGGCAATGGCCAACACAAAACCAATTTAAAAGCCCCAAAACAGGCAGACGGCCGACTGCGGCAGACTGATAAAGCCGGGGCCAAGAGAAGGCCAGAAGATGGCCAAAAGCATCGGGGGAAAAATGGGCAGCAAAAACCGCCGAGCAGTGAGCAGAGCAACAAAATGCCAGGCAGTAAAAACAAATGAAGCCAAGAAGAGCCGGAGCGGTCTGGGCATGGCTAATGCAATGGCTATTTCTTTGGCTATTCCTATAGACTTTCGGCTCTGACTATGGCTTTGGCTAACTAAGACCCGTAACCCTCTCGCTCCACGACGCTGACCGGGCGCACTTTCAGTTTTCAAATGGCCAAGACAACGGCAGCAGCAACAACAGCAGCAGATAACAAGAAAGTTAACCTGACTTTGCTGGCCAAAAACGAACTGGAAATTCTCTTTCTTTTGCGATAATAATTACTTCACTATTTAAATACTTTTACCGATAAATTTGCATTATGCAAATACCATTAAAACGATATTCGCTGGCATAATGAGCTCACAAATAACTGAAACTAAAAGCCATGCATTAATTCGAACAAAATTCAATTGAAACTGCAATGAAATTATAATTACCCGCGACTTGGTATGGGTTTGAATTTAAACTGTAAGTGGATTCAGGCATAATTGCAATGTAATTGCTAATGGCAATTACACGATTGCATATTAATAGGAGTTTTATATATGGAAAAATGCCTGATATGTATGGAATGTATTAACAGAAACGAACATTAAAAAAAAGATAAATAAAATTAAATTGGAACTGAATTTTTAACACAAATAGATTTAGTTTTACATTTAATTTCCATTAAAAGTGTAGATATTTGGCAACATAAATAGGTTTAGTTTCACATTTAATTTCCATTAAAAATGCATTCCACTTGCTAACATTGTGAAACCAAAGCAATAGGTCCCTGTCTCGCATCAATCAGGTAAGACAACCTGGACGAACATCCTTTGTTTGACCAGAACAAAAAAAATAAAGGAAGAGTCTTCTCTCCTTCGAGGGCTTAGCCAGAATCTGAAGGCAAACAAAATTTGTTATCATATTTCAAAACGTAAACATCATTAGGCCCATCTCTCGATTGTGCCCCGTCATAGTCCAATCAGTGGAAATGCCCAAACTGCATCCAATTTCGTGCCCTTCCTTTCCCTTTCCCGAGGAGCAAACATTATGACCAAGTCATAAATACCCTTTTTGGTAGTTACAGCAAAGGCAAAGGCTGGCTCGATTCGCTTTTATGGCAAAGTCAAATAGGAAAACAAAATAGAAGTTAATCTAATAACAAAGATTGAGCGCAATAATTTTAGCGATTGGCAGCGCAGATTTACCATGGCCAAGAGCTAAGAGTAAGAGCCGCCAGTCGCAGTTGCAGTCGGCAAAAGTAAAACCGTCTCGCGGTAAAAGGGAGCGTCCCTGCACTTGGAGAAAAATATATACAAAATATTTTAGGCCTTTTAATGATTAATATTTCTTTAAAAAATAAATTTAAACCTTTTTTAATAGCGGAAAAAATATACTTTTGATTTACAAACTTGTTGAAAATATTCTAAAATTCTTTTTAAATTTTAGTTAATTTTTCCCAGTGCCTGCGACTTAAGTCCAAGCCCAAGACCGTGCCTGGCCGCAACGGCGAGCGTGGCCAAAGTCTCGTTAGCGTTTTGGGGCTTCGGCAAGTGCAGCTGCTGCCACTTTTGCTGCCGCTCTGCCGCAGACGCTGCTGCTGCCACTTTGGCTGCTCGGATCGTTCGTTGCACTTGCCGTTGCCGCCGCCACCGCCGCCTGGATCTGCGCAGAGTCCGGGCCCAGATAGCGTATCTAATGGATACATTTTAGTGCACACAGCGAACGTATCTAATCGGCTAAACGTTTTATTAAATTACGTTAGTCTAAGCTTTGTTCAGGCTGCCCTGCAGTGGGTGCTCCGCCGCCGCCACTGACTGGTTTGGTTTAGTTATTTCGCTTTTCGAATTTGCTTAGCTGACCTTGCCCAGACTAGATGCCAACAGAGGCTTCTATCTTGAGTTAGTCAAGTTCAAGGTTAAATGCTTGGCCTTAGAAAGGGTAATCTTAAGGGGTTTTAAATTATATTTATTATAGTTTTCTTTTATTAAAATATTTAGACATTATCCGGACCCTTCCTTGAGGTTCTCTTTAGGAGAAGTACGATAAATAGGAGTCCTTAAATTGTTATCTTTTATGAGATCAATATTAAACATTAATAAATTGCAAATTATATGGCTTTAAAAACATAATGTCATATATTTGGCAAGAATACTATTTTATATAAGCCCATTTTAAATTATTATTAAATTAAATAAATAAATCTCAAATTTGATGAATTTTTAAAACATATTATCATATTTTTGGCAAGTATACCCCCTTTTAGGGTTGACTATAATTAAAGCTATTTTATAAACCAAGACTTGTAAAAACAGTTTATTTATTGATATTAACACGTTTATTATTACAAGAAATAATTGTTCTTTAACTTTACACCATAAAATGACAATTTTCATATGCTCAACCGCAAACAAAACCCAATTCTAAGCTAAATAAAACCAGACTACCAAAACCCTATTGTTTTTTTACCATGCTTTCCCCTGTGCAGGAGTGAGAAATTCCTTTTGGCCAAGTTGCATCGAAAGTTTCGGCAGCTTAAACAAAAGGTAAAAAGGGGGCGTTTTTAAGGCTGACAAAAAAAAAAGCCACAAAGGCAAACAAAGCCGGCAGCTGGGGACAAAAGCCAAAAGGACCCAACAGGACAGCAAAAACATTATTTGAATGCTTTCATGTCATAGAACTTGGTATTTTATTTTATTTTTTTAACACCCGCTGACTGCTGGCCAGTGTAAGTTCAATGTGCTGACTTTGAGATCGGCAGAAGGCAAATATAAATAAACTAAAGGAGAACAATTGCATGCTGCTGCTGGGACCGAAGTCCCACAAATGAAACTGAAATTGAAAACGAAATCAAAACATGCATATGGATTCCGGATAGGAGTCGCCACGCCAGGAAGCCGCACATAAGCCAAGGGCCACAGGCACACGACATTGCCATGGCCATTGCTTCCATGCAAATAAGCAAATGAGCAAACAAATGGCCAGACAGAGACAGCAGCGGGATTATTATTGTAGCTGCTGCTGCTAAAAAGAGCAAACTGTGTAGTACACAGAGAGAAAAAAAAAATATAAACAAAAAGCATCAGCTCTGCTGGAACTTTTTTAACTCCAGAAAATACAAGAGAGTGAAAAAATCCAGCCTGTAAGCCTCACATGTTTGGGTAAAGAGCATACTACACCCACAAAAACCCGAAAAAATGTACAAACTATCGCCCAAATAATTTGTTCAAAAAGGGTCCCAAAAATCTCTATAAAAACCGCTTCATATACCAATAAAAAATGCCTGAAAAACCTTTGCCAAACTGATTCATAAAAAAAAATATTTATTAATGGTTTTCCTCTTTGATTGATGTTTTATTGAATCACTTATTAAACAAGCATTTAATATACTTGATAAGCTATTAAGAATATTTTTTAAAGCTTTTAAAATAATTAATCGATCTTTAAATTATTTATTTTTGTGGCATAAAAATGCCTTTTTTTAAGAGATTAATTTTATGTTTGCTGTATAATTAATACCCTAAAGGTCTCCGCTTTGCATTTATTTTTTCTCCCTCTTAGCTTAGAATTTTAAGTATTTTTTTCGTGTCAAGTCCCTAAAAACCCCATTTATTTGAAGTGCAGCCAAGGAAAAGGACAAAAACCCCTTGCGTTTGTGTTCGAGCGAGTCAAGAAATAATTGCTGCTGTTTTTTTCTCATTCTTTTTATATATATAAACTTTTTGTTCTTCCTTTCCTTGAGCAGAACAATTGAAGTCAAGCCCCATTTGCTTTTTAACTGCAGGCGGAAAAGAGAGTCGAGTCGAGTCGAGCGAGGGTCGCTCCTTGATTTGTTTGGCTCTGGGGCGAAGCAGCATCTCCTCCGTCCATTTGGGGGCTGCCCTTTTTGGCCCTCGGCATGAATTTATTTGTTTTGAAATTGTAACTTTTGCACTCATCCGCATCCGCCGCAGCCACTGCCACTGCCACTGCCACTGCCACTGCAACTGCAACTGCAGCCACATCATCATCATCAACATGGCCAGTGATTGGCTTTTTCCCTTTTTATACTTTTTTCTCCTCTGCTGATTGTGCGGTTTCGATAAGAATGCAACTGCAGTTGCACTCGGTAGCTATATCTTCGGATAAAAAAACATAAAAAAACCTACAGAAATTGGAAAAGTAAAGAAAAGAAACCCTTTCAGTACACATCCTACATGCGGCGGCGATAAATTAGCAAAAGGGAAAAGGAAGCGCATGCTCTGCCAAAATGTCAATTGGAGGCGACGAAAAAGTGAATAGATACGTGGCAAACTAAGGAGGAAAATCGAGGGAAAAGCCCCCGGTAAGAACAGACAACGAATTTTCACTTTATACGGCCGAGAAATTAAAATGGAAAATGCTGAATGGTGGGAGCAAACGTCGCTGGGGAAATGCTCTCAGCGAAGGGATTTAAATGCGAATTTCAATTGATTGCATTTTCTTATCCCTTGCTACCGATTTTTCTGTTTGCCAGCTTATCCTGGTGATGATTTGCACAGAGGAAAAAATTGAAAGAGTCAGCTAGAGGTACAGAAATACCTTTGAAAAATATTTTAAATAATATAAATAGCTTTTAACTTATATTTTTAATACATACACATTTTGGGAAAGAATATAATAATAAATAAATATAATTCAGCAAAGAATATAATTAGAAATTAATTAATTTAAAATATATTAGCCTTATTATTTCTATTACTTAAAGATTTCCATTCCCCCAGAGCATTAACCAGTCACCTTAAGACCCTTCTAGACCTTAGATTTGCAATTTTCTCCCAATATTTCGCTGCTCTCGATGCTCCCAAACGTGAGCGCGTGCAGAACCGTTGATCACGAAGGGGGGGTGTTGGATTTTAGTCAGGATATTGTGGGGGCGGTGGAGGAGTTAGAGCTAGGCCTGGAGTTGGAGGAGTCGAACAATGAATCGCATCGAGGAGCATACATTACAAAGATTGCTGCTGAGGCTGCAGCTTCTTCGGCTGCGGCAACTGCAACTCTTCTGGCCGCTCGGGTTCTTCGTTTTGGCAGCAACTTTTACTTATTGCTTTGGCTCTCAGCCGTGTTTATTTCAATCTTTTCGGTTTTTTTTTGCGAGTTGGGCTCGCAGCTTTGGGCTGCTTTTGTTTTCTTTTAATGTGCCAGAAGTCGGAGCCGTGTTCTGCTGCGAATTCGTGAAACGTGATGCCGAAAGTCGTTTCTACGCTTGTGTTTTTTCCCCCCCTATTTTTTCTTGTTTGTGGCTTTTTTCGGGGGGTTTTCCTCTTGTTTTCTTGTTGATTTTCTGGTGGAGCTGCCCTTGGTTCGCTTTGGTGCCTGTTTCGTTTTCCGTTTGTATGTAGGATGCGGATGCTGTGCATGTTTGCTCGCATTTGAATATGGAATCCAACTGCCGCTGGCTGGGAGCCATCATCCTTGTTAAGGGGATCCATAACAGGGCATTGTTTTTAGCCAGTTTCAGTTGCTTTTGCTGTCTGCTCGCGCTGCTGTTGAACTTGGAGCCCTGTTAACCCTCTAATGCCACTTTCCACAATAACGCAAGAAATTAAATGAAATAATTTTTTCTAAATTGATTTGTGCCATCTTAACTCAAAAATGCTATTAAAAAGAACGTAGAACCTTTTTTTTACCTGTAAGGTGAGAAAAACTGAATAGGTGCCTCAAGGCACCCTTAGGCACTTGAGAGTAAAAAGAATCAATTTTGTTTTGCCATGTCAAATTTTATTTTTTGGTATGATACTCTAAGAAACAGTTTTTATTAGATGTGCAACATAAATGTAAGTTGCATTTAGGGCAAATGCATTGTGTTTGTGATGTTTTGCATAATTTGCAACGACGTTTTCCACTCTCTCGCTCCAACCAATGAGGAAAATGGTTTACCTGATCAAAACGCAAGCTTGATATAGGGTGCTTTGATTTTTTTCCTTGTTTAAGGCCAAGCTGTGGTGATCGGTGAGACAGTGGAGACTGTGCTGTTTGCTCTATCCGAGAGGATGGTGAGTTTATAGCTCGCACTAGCTGAGAGCACGGCGATCTATATGTAGATGGACGACCTGGTAAATTTTTGCATTTGTATGTTACCATACCTGCGGCCACCGCTTCTCTAAAATCTGGGAGCTCCAACATTTTTTCCTTGTTCGCCTCGTTCGCCATTTGTATACGTCTGTATAATATATAAGAGTTCGTTACTGCCATATCAATTAAATGATAAAAAATTCGAGTTGCGGCATCCCGAGTTTTGGCTCTAATATGGTAACGGCCCATTAAACCATCCATAAGGTCTACGCCGCCCATGTGAGCATTATACTCCTTAACAATTTGGGGGCAATCAATTTCAACGTATTTTTTAGATTTTCTGTCGAACCGTGGAATTTTTGATGTTCCTTGACGCGGATCCTTCCTTGCAAATGGTTTAACACCCACATATGATGACAAGAAACGAACGGCTTTGCTGTCTTTCCACAGAACATTTGTTAGTTCAATTCCATATGAGCAACCTACGTACTCAATCATAGAACCTCTTGGCAATTTGTTGATGGTCCCTTCGTTCGGTAACTTACAATTGGGGATACGATTTGCTCGAATCGTGCCAAGACTGTAAATACCTTTCGCACGTAGATACACCATCAGAGGCAGTGAGGTATAAAAATTGTCAAAGTAAATAATATGATTTTTAAAACTTTCAACGCTTTGTGTCAGACGGACAACAATGTTAGCCGAAGCACCAAGATCTGGGTGACCAGGCAAGATCACATTATCTCCTGCACCGCTGTATACTTCAAAGCGGTATGCGTAGCCAAACGAATCGCATAGTACAAATAGTTTGATACCCCACTTATGTGGCTTATTTGGCATGTATTGGCGCAAGTGGTGCTTCATTTTTGTGCTGCACATTTGTTCATCAACACAAAGGCGGGCTTGTTTGGGCACCGAGTCGAACTGTTGATTCAAGTAATCAACTAGTTTTCGCGTACGAAACAATGGATCGTAGCCTGGTTGACCCTTTTTAATGCGCTGGCTCTCATCACACAGAGAGAAATACTTTTTAATTGTCTCAAATCTGTGTCGGGTCATGCAATTTTGAATGGGTCCGAACGCATTTTGTCCCCAATAACTCCTCAAATTCGGATAGCGGTAAATCGACATGTAAATTAGAATGCCGATGTAATGATGAATGTCATCGATGGTAATTTTGAAATTATTTGAAATGTTGTCAGTTAAAGCTGCGCGCATTGTGTCCTCGACAATCATTTTCATAATTTCTCCATCAAAAAAGTAGCAAAATATCTCAAATGGAGTTTCCAGCCCCTTAATTTCTTCTGTAAGCGAGGAATCTCCTCGAAAGGCTATACAGTTTACATGCAACTGCATCGATTGCTCCCTCCAGAGAATCTTAGTGGGTTCCTTTGTAATCGATTCAAGACCTACCCATATATAAATTATTAATCACTTATATAAAAAATCTGAGTTATATTTGTTTACCAGCAGCATTAAATCCTCCAGAATTTGGTAAATATTCGCATCCCGAATCTTCTATAGTTGGCAATGGCGATCGAGGACGTTTTGTAGCCTTTCCAGTAGACTTAGGATCCTGGGCACTATTTAAAACATTTTCCTTATTGCCAACTATAAAAGAGACAGAATCGGCTTCCTCTAATGCAGCGTTTAGAGCTTCCACCACATTTAAATCATTGTCCTCGTCGTCACTAGAAATATTTGAGACCTCCTCATCTGACGGGACTGACTCAAATAATTTCATTAACTGATCATCTGTCAAGTCGGATAACTTGAAGCGCTTTCGATTTGCCATATTTTCTAATTTAAGAATTTGTATTAAGAAAAACCTCTTTAAACCACTGCAGATTGCAAATAATTGTGAAATAGCTACTTGGAACAAAAGTTTGCTTACTGCCCCAAAAGATGCCTCAAGGCACTTATCACTATTTCACTGATACAATGCATACCAATTACATATTTGCATATCTGTAATATTATTTTAATACTAAATTAACTTACCTCTCAGTAAAAAATTAATGGTTTGGTTTAGTTTTATATTTTAACTTTTATATTCAAAAGAAATCCCACTTCACTGCAGCTCAAATTTCACACGCGGCGAAACACATGTTCTGTGCAAGTATAAACAAAAAGTACCGTTAAAAGCTTCTGAGAGCTTTCAAAGCTTCTATACATAATTGAGTATCTATTCTTAACGGCTAAAAAATATTTAAACGTAGAAATAGCGTTTATTATTTTTAAAATTGTAAATAATGTAATGAGTGCCTCAAGGCACTCTTGGGGCTTAGAGGGTTAAGGCTGGGTGATAAAAACGGGGGAACCTATTACAGGGAACGCTCGAATAATTGAATATCTCTAGGGCGTTGAATTAATTAGAAGGGTAATAAAGGGGATAGGGCTTGCAGTGGAAAATGTAAGGAATAGAATAGAATGCTTAAAATATAACTAAATAAAGTTCTAGTTCTAACAAAGAGCCTTTAAAATTAAAAGAAAACTTATAATTTAATTAAAAATCAATTTTGTGAAAAGGCATATAGGTTCTTACCCATTTCAAGCACTAAACTTCCTAACGATTGATAGGAATATATGCTCATCTCTACATACTATTTCTACAAATCTAAAGCATATTTTAAATATTTTTAAATGCTTCTTTTTACATTATTTAAATATTAATTTATCTGAAAAAAATACCAGAAAATATAAAAGACTCAAATGCAAGCTAAATAAATTTATTCATGTATTATTTTATTTAAATGTAATCATAATAAAAGTAATAGGTCCTTTTTCGAGTTCCCACTGTATCGCAACTCTTCGAGAACCGAAAGTCGCCTGAGAACTTTTCACCCATGGCCATAAGTGAACCGAAAACGAAAGCCAAATTGGCAACTTTCAGCCATTCCTGCCATTTCGCCTGCCTTTAAGCCATGGCGAATGAAAAATGTTCGCGTTTCTCGCCCTAATTGGTGGCGAAACGTTTGTCGCACCAAATAAATAATGATAATGGCACCCGGAGCGTGAAGTTGCGGAATCGATTCAATATAGAGGAGTCTGAATCGGAGTCGGAGTCGGAGTCCCCGGTCCCTGTTAGAATTTCCCCAGTCTGTGACTTTGACTTCTGGTTCTCGGACAGAGGCCATTGACTGCTTCCAAACGCTTTGCTGATTGATTGACGCCACTGCCCCTTGCCCCTTCTTGGAGCTGTTAACAATTTCATTGTGGTGTGTGGTTGGTGGTTGGTGGTGTCTGGTGCTAGTGAGCTGGCCACGTTGTAATGTAATTAATTGCTTTCCAAGCAGAGTGTCCAAATCACAAAAGGGCAGTCAACAGTTCCAGCGGCGGCTAAGTGGGTCAGCTGTTTGCCTGATGGATGTCTGTGTGGGTAAATATGGTGGTGCCACGCAGGGAGGAGGTGGAGGCGGTACAGGTGGTGCTGGCACACAGGTAAATACCCAGGAGATCTGGAGATAGGCAGCGGAAAGAATGCAAGTTGAGTTGTCAGACGGAGTTCGATATGAGTTATGGAAATAAATATTAAAAGCCGAGCGAGGGCGGTGTGTAAACACTTGCTGGCAAGTGTAAATAAGGAAAGGAGAGATATTTATATGACTTAATTTATGGATAAATAAATTTAATAAGCCCTAGAAACTTTCTATAATTTAAATACGATTTATTTTTGTTTGATTAATTTTCTGTGCTGCATAATATATAATTTAAATATTTTTTTGGGATCAAATTCGTTTATGTAAAACCATTTTTAATAATTGTGAGCTTTTATTTTAATTCTTTCCTTAAAAACCTTTTAACAAAAAATGTAAAAAATTTATGTTTTAGATTTTTATATGATTATATAATCGTACTTCCTCTTATCCCTCGAAAACTCTTCAATCAACCTCAACTTGACCAGTGCAGTTGTCAGGTTCAGTGAACCGCCGCCGCACTAACTAACTTTTCGTATGAATCAAACGCTAAAACATCAATCAAAGCCAAATTAAGCGTAAAATTCAAAGAGCCAAGCCGAGCCGAGGGCCGATTCGAGCCAGGCGGCAGTCAAATGTAAAGCAAAGACCGAGATAAAAAAAGGGAGGAAGAGAGTGCACAAAGGTTAAGCCCGCACGGTGGAGTGGCCAGGCCAGGCCGTTCAGGGAAGACCCAGTACCAGTCTCAGTCCCCAGCCCGCATCTGCATCGCGGGCAATCAATCAGCCGGGCGGACACAAGCTTTCCAAAGAAAGGCAGCCTGCGCTCAAAACTTAAATAAAAAACAGAAATGAAATACAAAAAAGCTGAGACGAACGACAAAAAGTGCAAGCAGAGGAGTTACTCGAGCCTAACAAAAGTTGCAGCTAATTTTAGCTTCATTTGCATGAGTGGTTCGGAGTGGTTCCGAGATGATCTCTGCTGCCGCCGAGAGTGTGTGGGTTGCAGAATTGGCGCACGCACAAAGGCGAAGATTTATTCCGCTGTCTGCAGAACACACTGCACTCCAGTCTCATGCAAATCAGTTTCCTGATAAATTCTACCCAGCTGCCGTTATAAGCGATTTCCACAGAGCTGATAACAAAAGACTCAGGCCACAAACTGGCACCGATAATGTCGAAAAACGAAAGACTCAGGCAGCGAACTTGGCGCTGATAAGAACCACACCTTTCCCCCATCTTCCCTCTACCATAGTTACGCCTTTTTTTATCTTTTTTTATTTTTTCTTATGTATTTTCTTTTTATTATGCAGCGCAACGTGATCGGCATGTTTAACCAGAAAAAATACATCAAATCAAATCTTTTCCTATGCATTTCCCACACGCCTGTGCATTTTTAATGCCAAGAAATTAAAAAACAATATTTAATCAACGCACATAATCTGCATTTTAAGCATTTTAGGCACTGACTTCAAAGAAGGCCCTTCATCGAAATGGGTGTTGACCATTTAACGCGCCCAGCAAAAGGCAAAACTTTGTTAGATTTTTATCGAAGCCCAAGCAACCTGATGGACGTCGGTGGACGTTGGACGACGGCCACGACTGACTTCCTTGAAATCCGCCAGAGTTCTTTGGTTTTTATTTTTCGGTCTTGTTAATCCTTTGACGTGATGTCTGTTCATAATTTGTGCTCATATTTCATGCTTTGCCTGCCTTTTTTTTATGGGTCTTTTGATGGCTTTGGCCTTGCGGCATTTTGAAAGGTTTTTTATGCCGGCTATCCGTTGCGGTGCGGTGTGTGTACGCTCCGAGTGTGTGTATGTTCTGTGATTGAATATTCTAAAGTTTACTTGTCGTAAATCATGTCTGTGACAGTTTCTTCTTCTCGGCTTTTCCCGCAGAAATTGGCAGATACTTTTTAGCCTGCATTACAGAGATACCAAGACCAAGCGACCAAGTTCAATGCCTCGACTAAGATTCGGGCGAGAGAGTCTCCCACAGTCTCGCTGGCTCATTTCCCCTGCCAATCTGCCGCTATAAATAAACTACGAAAAAAAGGCAAAGCAAAGCTCTGCTTTTAATTTTAATGAACCATAAAAAATTCACACGCACCACACACAAAGACGTCGCATATTAAGGTGACACAGACCTTTCTTTCGCTGTCCAGCGGCTGGAGTAAACGAGAACGAAATGTTAATGAAACTTAAATACCTGCTAACAAAAACCCAAAACCCCGAACCCCGAAGGAGAGGCGAGTCGCATTTCTCAGCAAACAAATCAAACGACCAGCAGCCACATAAAAATGCTCGAGAATTCAAAAGAAAACTATTAAACAACTGTTTGCTGTTTATCTGAGGGAATCTCTCGTTTCCCGAATCCCGAAATCTCGAATCTCTCACCGTCTGTAGTCTCCAGGGTTTGCTTAGAAATTAGAGCCCAAAACAAAGCGGGAGATGGTAAAGGAAAAGAAATAGCCCAGCATATATACACAGGGGGAAAAAGGGTGCATAATATATTTTTAACTTAATATATTTTCAACTTCTACAATTACTATTGAGTATATTTATTGAAGGGAATCTCATTTCTGAAAAGTATTTTAACTTGACATTTATTTCGTTTAAAACTATTTATAATTTTGACTTCTAACTAAGAATAAGCTTTTATATAAATAAACAAGTATCAGGAAATATTTTTTTCACATATAAAATTTGTAAAATTATTCTTCTGATATCTTTTTATATTTGAGATGAAAATTAAAAATTATACTTCTTACTTACATAAATTAAAGCCTTCTTGGTCTTAGCAATTTTTTTTATAGTTAGATTTTAAGGCGCATATAATATATGTTTTTACAAATTTATTGAAACACTTACCTTGAACAAATAATATTTTTCGTAATTTAAAAACTAAAAATCTTCCAAAATTATTCCTAATCCTCACATAAATTGTATTCTATAAAGAACTAAACTCTCTTTATAAATCATTGAAAAATGCGCTCATTTTCTCCCAGTGTACATATATACAGCAGTGTGTGTGTTTGGGTACTGGACCGGTTTAACATAGCTATGTTAAGTCGCAGCCACTTAACAGCGACGTCGCCGTCGCAGCCAGCGCCAACTTCGAAGCCGACGCCAGCGCTGGCTGCGTTCTGGCCACTCAACTCGGGATCCCAGAACTTCGGCTTTTCATTAGCTTGGAGCTCGTCGCTCCGACCGGTCCGGTTACCTACGCGATCTCCGATCAGCCCAGCTCAGAATCTAAAAGCCATACGAAAAAAATAAAAATAAATAAAGACTTCGAGAGCGAGCTAAAGATATTGTGCGCGTGCGCTGTCGACCCACGCGAGATTTTTCTTGAGCCGCTGAGCTGCTGCTGCGCGCGTTTGATCATCGTTTCGTTTTTTATGCAAATTTCTATAGTGGCGAAAAAATATACATAGCTCGTCGGGTTTCGTCACAGCGTGAAAGTAAAAATTCTTTGTGCCAAAAGAAATTTCCACAGTTGAGCTTGGAAAAAAAAGAAAATATTACGAAATACTTACGAAAGAATACAAAGTGTGCAAAAGGCTAAAAGCAAAAAGCAAATAGAAAAGAGAGTTTTAAAGCTGACGCTGCAAAGTGTGCGTGTTAATTGATTCACAACAAAAGAGTGTAAACTTAACGGCAAATTTGTGGATTTCTGATATTTTTTGTGGAGCAGAAGGTGAGCTTTTGGTGCGGCAGCAAATAATATTTAAAATACAATTAGCGTCATGCTCTAGAAATTGGGTTAAATATCGGATATTAATAAAGTGTTTGTGGCCTTTTTTCAGCTTCCCAATGAATGTCACATAATTACTGATCGGTGAATTAGATTTCAAATTAGGTTTTCGGTTTTTTTCGGGGGGTGGAGAGAAGATGTAATCGATTTGAGGTTTGACGAAATGGGGTCACTTTGAGTTGGGGGAAGAAAATCATAAAGCCGGAAGGTCTTATAAATGCGGTAATATGTCTCAAGAAATTCGTGTTTTGTTTGTAATAAAATTACTTAACTTACTGATTGTTAATGATTGTTTTGGGCTTGCATTTGCATTTTAATCTAAGTTATATTTTGTCACTTTATTATTTATGCTTTTGTTTCTTGAAAATATGCAAAGAGTAGGTTGCATTTGAATGAATAAATAATGTATTTTACATTTTGCATAAGAAGTGGTAAATTTGTATATGAGGCTTTTAATTAAATATATTTTACGTAATTTATAAATATTGTAACAGGAAAATATTACAAATACTCAATTTCTAATTTATTTCTATGACTTAGTAGTACTTCTTGGGTTTCCCTTTTTATTATTTTTTGTTCGTTTTAGTAATTAAATTACATAATAATTATATTTTCTATTCTTTTTCCTATTTAATATTTTTTTGATAATTTTTATTTATTAAGCATTATAAAGAGATTTTCATTTTAAAAGTAAATTCCTTTATTCTAAGTACCTTATTTATTTTCTGCATATATTTAGCCTTATTAATTATTATTAATATATTAAACCTTAATTAATTCTCCCAAAACTATTACCAAGTATTAATTACACCTCCTCAACAATTGTGAGAACTTTTAAGCATAATTAATACTTTCCCTGACAACCATTTCCCTGCAACTTGGCCTCTTCAAAGTACCCTCTTGAGCAGAAAGATATATTAACCCATTCATTATCGGTTTTAATTAGAAGAGATTGCATCTGACAACTTAATGCCGATGTCTGTCCTCCCTAAGTCCCGACTTTTCCCATCAGTCAACGCCAACGCATGGAAAACATCTTCGAAAGACACATTTTAACTGATAGAGTTGAGAGTTTTCAAAAATTTCACTTACAAGCAACACAACAAACACACACAGAAAAGTAACAGAAAAAGGCGGGCGCAACATTTTCTTATTGTATTTCATTTTCTGGGTCAATAGAGAGGATGGTCGTCGGGATGGATGGATAGCCCAACCCAAAAGCTCAGAAACTGGGAAAAAATGGTTAAAAACTAAGACGTAGCCTAGCCCAAAAAAGGGATTTCCCTTTTACAAACAACAAAAACTTTCATTGCTATCGGAAGAGACCAAAAAATAGGAAAAAGAAAGAAAAGAACCAAGAAAAGTGTCAGGGCAAAAGAATATGCAAACAATAAACGGTCGCAGTTCGAGCATAAATTAAAGGCGGACATTCAATGCTCAGTGAACATTTTGGATATTTCCAACGGTTCTTTGACGAGCGGCACTATCGAACCAAATACGTTGCATTTCGGTTTCGATTTCCTGTCTTCAGAAGACATTTATAGCTTGGAACCACTGGGAGACACCCCCGGATCCCCCCGATCCGCTCGATCGCTTGATTGTGCATTCAGCTCGTGATTAATAAAGGAGAACCCAACGGATGACAAGTTCTCTTCGGTTCTTTCCCACTCTTTTTGTTGTTTAGTGATTAGTAAGCATGTCGACATCCTAAAAAAATATATATAATCATCAGCGGGGGCAACTCCTCGTCAACGTCACTGTAAAGAAATACAAAAAATAACACATTTCTACCCTATGAGACCAGAGACTGTGGCTTTGCATTTTAATTGCTTTTGATTCGGATTCGGATTTGGATTTTGTGATGTGCCCCCGCTGCCAATGGTTATTAATCGGGCGAATTGGGCGCGACTCTGGCATTAACTCAAAAAATATATTGAGGTATATATATATTTGCTTTTGGGCTTTTGCGGCAGTTAAAAGTTTGAATTTCCGAGAAGGAGCCTTTGATATAGAAGCCATTAGACATTAAGTGTTCCATAAAGTGAGCATTAAAAATATCTAAATAAAATCTGTGGCAAAATAAAGGTCAGTTTTCTTTAGTAATAGGATATTAAAGTGATGATTCAACCAAGAGATTGAAAGAATAATAAATAAGCTTTTAGGCTTAGGCTTTTCATTGATTATTTATTGATACTTTAAATGAAATTTTTGCAATTCCTTCCTTATTTTTATATTTCTTAAGTTTCTTGTATTTCTTATATATAAATATAAGCTATATTAAATCTTTAAACATCGTTGGATTATCGCAGTTTTAATCATAAACTTGTAATGAAATTGCTTTCAACAAATATTCCATAACTCAACTGATTTATTTCCCTTTATTTGCGTTTCTCTTCCTTAATTCCCCTTACAAAACTTCATCATTATTCTCCACCCAAAAGACTTATTTTTATGCAAGGCACTTCTCAGACAAACAGAAAAAACACCCATTACATTGGGCCACATTTGTCACTCACAATGCGAAAAAATTGGAAACAAAGCGATATTATTTACATACAACGTATTCGCATAGGTATTCTCCCAGAGTTTTGCGATTTTATAGCGCTCTGAATCGAAAAACTGACCCTAAAATGTTGTTATTTCATTGGATTTACCTTGTAATGCCATTGGGCTATTCCATTTACTTAATCATTTTACTATTTTTGGCTCAACTTCTTGTCTTCCGTTTCCGTCATTGATTCCGATCTATATCTACGTCTACGTCAGAGGGGAAAATCTATTTATGCACTATTCATCTTCTTTTTCCCAGTTAAGCTCGAGGAATTTTATGGATGTGATTAATGCTTTTCAAATAACAGCTTGAGCAAACAAACTTTTCCACTTGCCATTGCGAACACGGTTTTATTTCCTCTTCATTGTGATAAAGTAAATGAATTCTGGTGAAGCCTTTGCCATTTTCCGGTTACTGGCGGTGTTAATACTCTTCTGAGAAATTTATAAAATAAGTAAAGGGGCTGAGACAATTTTAAAATTAATTAAAAAGATATTTATACGAAGTAAAAGACATTTTTAAAAAGTTTTATAAACAAACATTATTAGGAGAATAATGTTAGGCATTCCAAGCTAAAGAAAGAAGTATACCTAAATAAATTAAAAAGTCCCTTAAATATGCTTTAATTCTTTATAATTTATTTAATTAAATAATCAAAGGATTATCCCTACAATTTATAGAGTATTTCCCCTCCGTTTCAGCGCCACTTGACAAATGAAAGCAAAAATCCAAACTGTCCGCAGTGAGAAAACCAAAAAAGAGATAAACAAAAAAAAAATATCCACGAAAACCGACAAAAAAAAACGAAGTCAAGAGTGGTCAGCGTTAATTTTTCATGGCGGGACAACAGCAAAAGAATATTATTTCATTTATTTACATCATGGGGCTCTGCGATGGGGATAAAGACCGGGATGGGGGTTTTGGCTGGAGACTAAACAAACGCCATGGTCCACAACGTCATTAGTCACACCAAGTGTTTGGGGAGGAGGACAAGATGGCATAGGGTATAGGGTGCAGGGTACAGGGATTGGGATATATAAACCCGGCAACGGCTACGGCTACAGCAACAGCAAACAAAAGCAAAAAGCTGTGAGCTATGAAACCCGCGGCCAAAAGCGGATAAAAAGTAATCAAAAGTGCTAAGAACGACATAATAAGGCAACTGAGAACTACAAGAAGGGTATGGGGATCCTGTAAGGAGTGCGGGATCGGGATGTACTGAGGCTGAAGGTGTTTCTTTCGCACTGAAGACGAAAAAAGCACGCTTGACAAAGAGGAAATGGAATCAAATAAAGAAAACGAAGCACAAAAAGCGTCGCCTTGGCAGAAATATTGCATTTATATTTGAGCATTACAGTGGGATTGCCCTAGGAGCGACTTTTGTCTCTGCAAACACTGAAAAAAAAGGGTTAAATATTGTTTATAAGTTTGTGAAAATTTATTTTAAAAAATAAACTTTATAGTTTTATGTGTGTAAATATGAGTTAAACGATTTTCTTCTTAATGAGGTGGCAACCATTACTTTTTTCTGTAAAATATATGTTACATAAGGGGGGAAAAGGAGCTGTATATAGAAAAATATGGTAGCAAAATATGAACAGCATCTGAAATAAGTAATTATTCAATTTGATAACTATTTTCTTAAAGACTGTAGCTCCTTTATAATTAATTTACTTATTTAAATACATATTCGAAACTCTCGCTTTTAATATCAATTTCTGTAAGAAAATATTCTCTGTAAACCACGAATATATCCCTAAAAATTCCCCTCAGAGGTTCCACTGTTCCCAAGACCGAGAGCCAGAGGGATATGTGGAGTGAAGCGGATCGCAGTGGAGGGACAGCGTCAAGTGTTGGCGTTGGCGGACGACGACGCGGATTCTTGGCCGCCTAAGCTGTAAGCCGCTTGCCGCGAACGCGAGACGTCCGGGCGGGATTTTTAAGCCGCGGCTTTAAGTGGTGACAACAACTACACTGTAACTACAACTACAGATCCAGCTCCGGCTCCGGCTCCAGCTCCGTGGAAGCCCCGGCCAGCTACAACTTTTGGCTTTGGTTCAGTTGCATTTTGTAGAACTCTTTAGTGTGATTAATGTGCCACACACACTCCCCAGCTCTGGCTGGTTATGTGTGCGTGTGTTTCCTTTTATGAGCTCTTTGCCTTACAAGCAGGTCGTGCTCCTTACACTTTTCCTTTTTCCTGGCACTCCGTGCACTCCTTCTTCATATTCTGCTTCTTCGCCTTGCCTTATTTTTTTATAATATTTTTTTTCCTTATATTTTTGCTAGTTTCTGCTTTTGTTGGGACAAACAAAAGCCATGCCACCCACACTCGCACACACCTCAGACATTTTGTGTTTACACACGCTCTCACACACACACACGCACAGCCTGCCCTAATCCTTTTGACGTGGCTTTTATCGCACTTGCCTGCTATTTTTTTTATTCTTTTTGCTTGAGCCGAAAGGGTACAAGAAAAGGATACGCTTCGTTTTGGGTCAAATTCTCAAAGTAGGAAGCTAAATGCTCACTTATTCTTCAGGAATTTTTTCTAAGTGGAAGAAGGACTGGAAAATGGAGTTGTTAATCCTGGGGATACTTCAGGTTTTCCACTTTAATACCAAAATATTTGGCTAAAATCAAACATCGCTCTAAATTTTATAAAATATATTATTAAAACTATGTTATGAACAAAAAGATTAATAAATATGTAAGAAAATAATATCAATAAATAAAGATAAATATTTTTGAACACCACAGATATTCAAAAATAATAAGAACTTCAGGAACTTAAGAGCATTCCCATTTCTCTTAAATAAAAGGTTTCTTGATATTGAAATTCCAAAATAGTTATATTTCCTACTTAATCTATTTTATTAATTTATAGAACAAATTAAATCTGAAAATATTATTTTTTACATTATAAATGTATTTCCTTTATTTATGATTTCCTCCAGAGACTTTTTCAGTCGCCTATTCCCTGTGGATTCCCTTTCCTTTCCTTTTTTTGTCGAACTTTAAGCTTTCCGTTTCGTTCCTGTTGCCTTTGGTTCGTTTTTTTTTGTATTTTTTTTATAATTTTTCCTTTTTACATATTTCGTGTGTGCTGCGTATCTCATTATGTGCTCGAACTCCGTCTTGGGTTACATATTTTTCATAAGCACATGAAGTGTACGTAGTACGTACTGTGTGTGCATAATCACACTCCCCTCGCTCCTCTCGCCGGGGCCGACTCTTTGGGGGCTTCATTTGCTCAAGTGTTTTTTCTGAGGCCCCTTTGGGGGCGGCGTTCCGTAAGGACGCCGAGGAGGAGGAACAGGAAACAGCGGCAACAAATAGCAACAGGCAACCACCGCCAGACAGGATGTTGAAAAGGATTCCGCAAAAACAGAACTGAGAGATGAAGAAAAAAAAAAATCATAAACCCTTTTGTGGGGCTTCATGCCAAGTCATCTTGTGTCAGTCATAAATTAAGTGAGTTTCTTCGGGTTTTTCGCCTTACTTGTTGTATGGATGGGGATCCCTGGAGCAGCTGCTTTTGTGCCACTTTCCAGCGCAAATTAATTAAGACATTTTCGATGAGAGATCAAGACGAGGACGCTGGGGCCAAATACAAATTACGAGCGCTCTGCACGTGAAAAACTGTGTCATTGTGTGACATCAAAAGCAGCTCAGCACAGAAAAAGAGCCAGCCAGCCAGCCAGAGAAGCCGCAATAAAAACCAGGCAAAAAATCCAGACACGTACGCGGGCCAGGAAACAAGACAGTTGCAGCAGCAGCAGCAGCAGCCTCAGTTGCTCAGCCTCAACTATTGCTGATGCTGGACCAATCCTCTCCAGCGGCATCAATTTTTGTCCAGTAGCCGAGAAAATGTCACGTTTCCACATAAGTTACAAAGGCTTTCGGCCACGTTGAGCGTGAGAATTGGCAACTCAGTCAGTGACTCCTTCCCGCCATCCAGGAAAAGGTACTTTCCATGGTGAAAATTAATTGCCGGCCGTGTTTGGCAGCCTCAGTCTTTGTCTGGCAATTAATTGGAAAGCAGATCCCCTAAATAAAAGCGACACCACTTGCTCGGGGGAAAACTTGCAGGAATTTTCCCTCTGTGTAGTTCAAAGGTTCCCCCGTTTTGGCACTAAAAAATCAATTCAACTTTTAGCATGCCTCTCGGACCAGGGATAAGAAAGATTTAATAACCTTTGCGGCTAATGGGTAATGCATGGTATGTGGCCCAATAATAAGCGCAGATGCATTTTATTTGGGTCGCAAAACCTCCCTCAGGGCTCGTTAAATGCTTTATGAGCTGACTCTTTATGGCCACAACCGATGTTGCCTACCTACTATATATTTGTAGCTACTACTGCTGGCTTCCCGGCCACGCTCCAATTCGAAATAGGAAAGCAATTAGAGATGGATGCGACGCTATGGTGAATTGGCAGGGAGAACCGGCAGTAGCAGCAGCAGCAGCGGCAGGTGCGGTCACTTTGCTAATTGCCAACTAATTTAGTGAAGTGAAATACCACACACACTCGATTTCCATTACCGTACACCCAAAGGCCCCAAACAAGCCATCAGTGTTGACAAAGTAGCTATATTGTTGGGGCCAGGATATAGGAAGTGTTTTTTAAATAAATTTACCAGCTAAAAATTAATGCTCAGCAGCTGAAATATTCTTTATTCAGCGCTTAAATTGGCATTTTGTCAAATTTATGCTTCCGCAATAATGTTTGGTGCTGGTTGGTATGGACGGGCCCCGGCTAGGCCAATGGCTAGAAGCGCAACGAGGAGGATGGCGACGGTCTTCATTTTGACTGATGATGATTCTTGGGATGGAGACCTGCTTTAAATACCTTCTGTAAGGAAGCTATGGAATAATCTTATTAGCAACGGCTATTTGGCTATTGGAATCGCGTTCCTGGCATTCCCTCCTCAAGGTTAACATATTTACAACCCATAAAGTTGGCTTCCCACTGTTATCCCTAGTTTTGGCAACACTGCCAGGCCAATGGCCAATGGCCCATGGCCAGCCTCCCACTTCACGACGTCTCGTAATCAGCCGCATTTATGTTTGGCCATAAAATATGCAAATATCCTTTAAGTACTTTTAATGTCTTGCCATTTGTTGGTCTGCAGGCCGGGCTGTTGCCATGTCCTCCTCCTGCCTCGGGCTTTTGTTAATGGCATGTTTGGCATTGTCGCAGTCGTCTTGTCTATATTCTGTATGGCTTGCATTTTCATTTTGTGCACTTTGCCATTTCTTCAGTTAAAGTCTTCTCTTCCCTACTTTATGGCCCTCATAAATAACACCCTGTCGGTGTGCATGCCTTTACCTGGGATATATCCCCCCGCCCTGAGTGTGAGTGTGAGAACTTCAAGAGCTGATCTGCGGACACGGAAATATTTCAACTTCGAACTGGCAAGGGGAAAGGGGAAAGGGGAAAGGGGGAGTGGGAGGGATGGTAAATTTGTAGCCAACATTTCATTTACCTAATGTCCACTGGGTAGCAAAAGGTGTGTTTGTGACAGCTTTGGAGTTACTTTTCCCACCTTTCTGCATTTTTTACTGAAGCTTAAAAGTTTTAAGAGTGGATTTAGGCTTTTATTTGAGGTTTAAAGAGAGTGCTTTCAAATAAAAAAATTATTTATGGAGTTTTATGAAAGGTTTTTGAAGGGAAAATGTTAAACTAAATGGAAGAATAGAATGTTAAATGAATTTAGATTTATTTCTATTCTAAAGAGTTAGGTTCTTATGTTGTATTTACTAATGGAAAAATATTAAGGTTAATCTATATATTTTTTACTGGAAAAAAATCTAAAATAAATATATAAAGCGAAACAAATAAATAAATAAATAAATAAATAAATGAATAAAAATAAGTATTTAAGGGTCTATACCCTTACCCAATTTCCCTTTAATTTTCCCACAAAAGTTGTGCATTCCTGCAGCTTTGTGTAAGCTTTCTTTTTTTTTTTAACTATTTATCCCTGCAGCTTGCTATCTCGTGTGCCTGTATTAATCCCCCCTTATTTTACCTCATTTTTGTTCGCAAAAAATATATGCTCAGCAGCTGAAATATTCTTTATTCAGCACTTAATTTGCCATTATGTCAACACAAATTTATTTAGGAGGCGGGTTTGGTATTCGTTGATATGGATGGGCCCCGGCTAGGCCAATGGCTAGAAGCGCAACGAGGAGGATGGCGACGGTCTTCATTTTGACTGATGATGATTCTTGGGATGGAGACCTGCTTTAAATACCTTCTGTAAGTTCTCTATGGAATAATCTCATTAGCAACGACTATTTGGCTATTGGATTCGCGTTCCTGGCAATGCCTCTTCAAGGCTAACTTACTTACAACCCATAAAGTTTAGCTTTTATTTGAGGTTTAAAAAAAGCTCTTTAAATGAAAGAAATTATTTATGGAGTTTTTAGAAAGGTTTTTGAAGGGAGAATGTTAAACTAAATGGATGGATAGAATGTTAAATGGATTTAGATTTTTTTCTTTCCTAAAGGGCTAGGTTCTTATGACTTATTTATTAATGGAAAAATATTAAGATTAATCTTTATATTTTTTACTGGAAAATAATCTAAAATAAATATTTTAATAAGTATTTAAGGGTCTATACCCTTACCAAATTTCCCTTTAATTTTTCCACAAAAGTTGTACATTCCTGCAGCTTTTTGTAAGCTCCTTTTTTACCTTATTTCGAACTATTTATCCCTAATCTCTCCTCATTTTACCTCATTTTTGTTCGCAAAAAATATATGCTCAGCAGCTAAAATATTCTTTATTCAGCATTTAATTTGCCATTAAGTCAACACAAATTTATTAAGGAGGCGGGAATCGTTGTGGGTGGGCCCCGGCAAGGCCAATGGCTAGAAGTGCAACGAGGAGGATGGCGACGGTCTTCATTTTGACTGATGATGATTCTTGGGATGAAGACTTGCTTTAAATACCTTCAGTAAGGGCTCTATGGAATAATCTTATTAGCAACGACTATTTGGCTATTGGATTCGCGTTCTTGGCAATGCCTCTTCAAGGTTTACTTATTTACAACCCATAAAGTTTAGCTTTTATTTGAGGTTTAAAGAGAGCTCTTTAAATGAAAGAAAAAGGGAAAATGTTAAACTAAATGGATGGATAGAATATTAAATGGATTTAGATTTATTTATTTCCTAAAGAGTAAGGTTCTTATGACTTATTTATTAATGGAAAAATATTAAGATTAATCTTTATATTTTTTACTGGAAAATAATCTAAAATAAATATTTTAATAAGTATTTAAGGGTCTATACCCTTACCAAATTTCCCTTTAATTTTTCCACAAAAGTTGTGCATTCCTGCAGCTTTTTGTAAGCTCCTTTTTTTAACTTTTTTCGAACTATTTAATCCTGCAGCTTGGTATCTCGTGTGCTTGTATTAATCTCCCCTCATTTTACCTCATTTTTGTTCGCAGAACTCCACTCGGGGCTAAGCTTAGCGACTGGCAAAGCCAACACACAGGACACAGGAGCACGACAACGAGCAAGGATCACCTCAATTCGCACACTGTGGCCAGCGGAGGAGTAGGAAATCGAACCGAATGCAGTATCTCAACTACGCACTGCAGACATCCACGCGACTGCTGACGTACCAGGGCCACAGCCAGGATCTGTATCCCGGCCAGACGACGACGACCGACGGAGGAGCCGAGGAGGAGATCAAGCACGCCTGCTGCAGTCGCGGCGCCCAGCTGCTGAGGTTGCGCCACCGTGAGCTGGCCAAGCGCCGGGCACTCGAGGATCAGATTAATTGCAACCAACAGGAGGAGGCGGAGGAGGAGGAGCAGGGGCAGGAGGACGCCGCCCAGGAGTCGTCGGACCTGGAACTAGAGTTGGGCGCCGTCGGCGGGGAGCAGCTGCATCCGCAGCCAGTCCAATGAAACTTACTCTCATTTAATGTGCAACTGGCGCGCAGCAAGCTGCTCTCGTTCTTCAACCGCGACATGGCCGCCACCGATGGCCAAATCATACTGGCCGCCTCTCGCTTCGGCGATGCCACGCCCGTCTACCTGCGCGACTTCTCCAAGCAGCCGCTGCCGGCGGTGGCCAAGATCCTCAAGGGCCAGCACCAGGCCCTCGGCGTCCCCACCCTGTCGGCGCCGTCGCTCCAGAGCACCGCTCTCTTCCTGAGCGCCGGCAAGAAGTACCAGATCCTGGCGCAGCCCATCAAGATCAAGGAGGGACGCAAGCCTACGAATGTGGGTGCTAAGGTCCTCATACCCGAAACCTATGGCGGCTATTTCGAGCTCCTCAGCGAGGATGGACGCTCCACGCGATGCATTGACTCCGTGCTGGAGCTGTCGCGCCGCAGGAATGCCCGTGTCCTGGTCCGCGAGACCTTTCGATGCCAGCAAATGAACCGAACGATCCATGCCGGCGAACTGCTGACCACCATGAACGACAACGGGAAGTACCTGCAGTGCCGGAACATCAAGGACGAGATCATCAATCTGCCACTCGATACCAAAGCCAAGTTCTCGCCCATTGCCCGCGAGGACAGCATCAGCGGTGTGCACACCGTAAAGAATCTCCTTCTCAAGCGGATGCCGGTCATAGTGAGGTGAGTCCAAGATCAGAAACCCACTAAAGCTTCTCTTACAGCACTAAAATCCCTAGAATTACATCCTTAGGGTCCTTGTATCTAACCCTGAATCCCTAATCTCCCCTTCCTCCACAGACTCGTCCACGGCAGTGCGCCCAAGGGCCTGAAGCAACCCTTTGTCCCCGAACTGCGCCTCCTGGGCTGCGTGGAGATTGACAGGATCTTCGCCCTGCCCCTACAAAAGGACACGGACCTGGTGCCGGTGCCGCTGAACGCCAAGATCAAGCTGCAGCGGGCCAAGAACATGGAGCAGCTGGAGCACTTCATCGAGTACACACGCTTCCTGGACAAGGCCCAGCGCCTGCTGGCGGACGCACGCGATCGCCTCCAGATCGTGGATCTCAAGCTGAGCGAGAAGGAGAAGAAGGACTCCAAGTTCAACAGCCGCAACGGCGGCGGCGGAGGACGCCTGCCCGTGGTGATGCTGCCCTCGGCGGCGGGCGTGGCCAGTGGCCTGGCGGAGAGTGGCTATGTGCTCCGGAAAAGCGCCAGCTGCGACTCCTGGTCGAAGCAGCAGCAGCAGGCGCTGAGCAGCAGCGAGATCGCCGAGGAGTACAACGAGATCGATCACATCTACGATTATGTGCGCGGTCTGACGCCGCTCTCGAAGGGATTGGCCCGCTTCGAGCCCATCTGCGAGTCGCCCACGCTGCGCTCCCATCACACGGACAGCGGCAGTGGCAACTACTGCAGCCTCATCCGGGCTCCAGTGCATCCTGGCCAGCAGCAGCAGCAGCAGCAGCAGCAGCAGGCCTCCACCTCCGGGAACAACAACTACAGCAGCCTGGAGTCGAACAAGCACAGCAGTAGTGGTGGCCAGCAGCAGTCGCTGCATCACCATCACCACCATCACCTGGTTAACCACTACCATCATGGCCATATTCAAGAGGACATCAAGCCGGTGCCGCCGCCCATCGAGACGATTCCCGGCAAGAAGCCGGCCGAGAAGCGCCAGCGTCCCACTCTACCAAAGCTTTACATCAAGAATGCCCACAGTGCTGGGAGCAGCAGCAATGGCAACTCCACGGGCACCAGTCACAGTCACACGCACAGTCACAGTCACAGTCACACGCACAGTCACAGCCATAGTCACAGTCACATCCACACCCACAGTCACAGTCAGCACAGTCATGGCCAGCAGCAGCAGGCACAGCAGCAGCAGCAGCAGCAGCAGCTGCCGCCAACTCCCAATGGCAACACTGCAAGCGCGGTGGCCAATGCAGCGGCTGCCGCGGTGGCAGCTGCCCATCACGCCTCCCATGGATCCCATCCGCATCCGCATCCGCACCCACATCCGCATCCCCATCACGGCAAGGTGCTGACGCCCAACAACCATCTGCCGAGCAAGGAGGCACTGGAGCCGCAGTCGCCGCTATTTCACATCAGGTAAGGGGATCTCATCAGAGAGACAATTAATATTAAAAAATATAAGAAGTGAGAGAACATTTTGCATATTTTTTAGATATATTTAGATCAATTTTACTTCCATTCTGATGAGGGTAAAGTCCAAATAAATACCTACACTTTGAAGATCACGTAGACCTCAGTACAATCCAATATCCAAATAGCCGTTGCTAATCTGATTATTAGAGCCCTCAGAGAAGGTATTTAAAGCAGGTCTCCATCCCAAGAATCATCATTAGTCAACATGAAGACCGTCGCCATCCTCCTCGTTGCGCTTCTAGCCATTGGCCTAGCCGGAGCCCATCCACACCAACGATTACCCATCCTGCCTTCTTAATATATTTGACATAATGTCAATTTAAGCGCTGAATAAAGAATATTTCAGCTGCTGCTATTTAAAAAACACTTCCTATATCCTGGCCCCAAAAATATAGCTACTTTGTCAACACTGATGGCTTGTTTGGGTCCGTCGCCATCCTCCTCGTTGCACTTCTAGCCATTTGCCTAGCCAGGGCCCAGGAACTACCACAACGTTCCTCAAAATTCCGACTTCCTTTTAATATTTTGAGGTCACCAAACGTTGACTTAAACAGTTCACCTTAACTGGGCTTTCTTTCTACACTCACTAGGAACTATCTTTCTGTTTATTAAAAACAAGAAATGCTAATTTAAGCGAAATAGTTTGCAAAGTTTGGCAATATGCAAATGGAAAGAGATTTATTTCCCAAGCTTATATAGAAATGCCTCTTAAGAAGCCGTCTAACCTTAAAGATACCATAAGCTTTCTAGTTTAAATGTATTTCCTTTAAAGCTCAAGAATTTATCAAACTCTTTTTGGGAAGTCCTATTAAGAAATTAGGATTCAGAAATTAATTAGATCAGACAGAGAGAGGTACATAATGGTAAAGATAAAGTCTTATATAAATTTTTCAATATTTATATTATTTACTTTATATGTTTTATTTATTTATTAAATAATTATTTATTATAATATTTAATTTTCTTAATTTTCCCTCAGGTACAAGAGTCTCAGCAGCCTGCAGCTGACGCCGGACAACAACAATTGCTCCTCGGTGACGCCGCCGACGATCTCAGCCCACGGCAAGTCATCCGCAGCAGCAGCAGGAGCAGTGGGATCGGGAGCAGGAGCAGGAGCTAATGGCACCCCTGCCACGCCGGGCACACCACCCGATGTGGTGCTCAAGTGCGGCAGCATCCTCAATGTCCACGGCTACTTGTCGACGCCGCATCCCCTGCCCCTGCCACTGCCCCTGCCCCACAGCCGGAGTTCCAGCAGCAACAATCATCACAATCCGCGCGAGGGCACCCTGGACTCGTCGCGCAGCGGCGGACGGACATCCGGGGACTCGAACAAGCTGCCCGAGAAGAAGACACGCCGCCTGTCCCGGCCGAGGAGCCTATCCAACCTGGTGTGGGATCTGCGGCCGTCGAAGGAGAAGTCGAAGAAGAAGCTCTACATCCATCACTTTGACCAGCGGCAGCAGGCGACGCTCTATCTGTAGGATGGATGTGGATGTGGATGTGGACTTGACTTCAGGACGAGCCACTGGCACGCTGATGAGTACGACGATGATGAGGAGGATGAGGATGAGTTGCCAACTCGTTTCTAGCTGCCATCGACCCCCACAACAAACACAACAAAAAATGCAGAGACAGTAACAGAGAAAAACTGAAACAAAATAAGCCACAAATAAAAAAGAAGAGCAACTTAAATATCCGGCACGCTGTGTGTGTTCCTGCAGGTGAGTTGGATCCCGAGTTGGACGGGGACTGGGAGTTGGAAGTGGAGTTGAATGGCCATGCAAATCGTGCTGCGTTTTGATTGTTTTTCCGCTTATTAAATTCGTGCAGCCAAACTAAACCAAAAACTAATAGAGTTCTTCGTTTTTCTGCCTTCTTTTCTTTCTCTGTTTTCTTGTTATTTTATTTCGGATGGCAGCTTTCACCGTTTAGCTTGCAGCAGCAATTTTAATTAACATTGAATTGTGCCTTTCCCTGCTATGCCCAGAAATTATATAGAGCGAAGGATGACAAAAATAAAAATATTTAAAGAGAATATTTTTAATGGATGGATCCCCCGAACAAAAAAACTGCTGCCAGCGCGCACACACAGTGGCACACCACACACGCCCAAACACAACACACACACACACAACACATCAAGTCTATAAAATTGTGATTTTAATTTAATGTTTAATTTAATTATTACTGCGAACCATTTTCTCTAATTATATGAAAAGCCATTTATGCTATTCAGTCAAATTTCACACAAAAGCGAACTTAAAATTCAACAAAACATAAATTAGTTGTCTACAAACGAGATACTTAGCGTATAAATGATACAAAGTGTAACTAATAGTAAGCGAAATATATATATATTATCAATCAACCATATATCAATCATTTAGACAATGTTATGCAAAAACACACGCAACACAAGCAACTAAATCTAGCTAAAATGAATTTATAAATTAATGCAATGAATTTCCTCCTCATAATTTAAATGTTGTGCAAACTGTGTTGATAATCGAACAGCTCTCGTTTAGTAATTAATTTGCTCAGAGCAGTGGCTCTGGAAACCCCCGCGAAGTCCCCCTGACAAACACCCCTGCTCGCAATCGCATTGTCTTAGTCGTTTAGTATGTACATTTTAGTTGTATTATCCAGCTTGTATGGCCTATAAATAGGGAGTACAATATACTTACATATATATATATAACTATAATATATAACTTGTATTTGTGTCTAAATAAATGTCTCAGAAAAATAAATGTATATGCAAAAAACAAACTCGAAAGTTGTCTTGGCTGGGACTGGGGCTTCGGCTTTGCATTCCATTTCTTGTGTGTGTGGGCGGCTAAACTATCCAATGAAAGCTTAACGGCCTGGAAATTGACTCAATAATTACCTGACCTGGCCATAAACGATTGAACAGTGAATAGCGCAGGTGAAAAAGTATGGGGAATCGCTGGGGAATTGGAAATTTCTATAATTTATAGGCAAAAACTGATTTACATGTGGAAACTGGGTTGGGTAATGATTCCATTTATTGGATGTGCTAAAAATGCAACAAAAAAAATATTATTTACTACTGAACCCACTTCTAAAGCGAGTGCGAGCGGGATAGATAAAAGATTTTAACTTTATTGTGCTATAACACCCATGTTTTTTGGAAACTCATGCTCAAAAAATTGCTATATTAATTTTTTAATATTTATTTAATAAAAAAAGGAACTGTTTTCGATACACCACAAAAACGTGCCTTAGTATTCAAACCAAATCAATAGAAATTATATATTCCCAACACGGATCCCCCATTATATTAAATGTGATCTCACATGTCTAAATACACTGCAATACTAGGCCGTAAAAGGTGCCAACAACAACAGCAACCAGCTCGGACCAAAATCTATGAAAATTGCGCAGTTTTTCTCAAAACACAAAAAGGAAAACGCAAAGTGTAGGAAAAATCAGTTTAAATAAATGAACGCATGCCAAATGCTTCCTGGCCGGCAGACAATGAGCCGAAACACCTGCCTCATAGCCTCATAGACACCTGTCCGCGTTTGGGCAAAGAATCGAATTAAATCGGAATAGCAGGGAGTGGAAGGGGGTGCTAGGAGGGGGCTGGTGGGGGAGCAATGCGGAACCGAGCCTTTATGAAGACGAAATTGCGTTAATGCTGGTAATTAGTTGCAATATCGACGGTGCTGCCACGCGAGTTCGCCGCTTAAGTCTTTCGTAATGCCGCATAAAAGCGCTATGCAAATACATTGTAGACCAAGGTACACTGAGGGAAATTAAACACAGATATTATATTTAGAAAATAAAGGGGGCAAACAATGTAAATAGAGGAAATTGAATTCCAGTTCGTAACATTTTGGTTTTGTATTGTATCCGAAAGTATTCAAAGCATTTTTTTAGTTCAAAAAATAATATAAAAATCTGCTTGAACTGAGAGACTTAAAATATATTTTCCTGTGCATAAACCTTAGTTGCAGCTGGGGCAGGAACTGGAGCTTTGGAGCTTCGTAGCTGGAGCTGGGGGCAACGAATTGAATAACATGAAAAATTGCGCTTGTATTGCGATATCATCACGTTTATGACGTTGGCACAATTAATCAGCCGCATGCAAGCGCTAAAAGGCAGAGGCTGAGATTCCGCGGGAGACAGGGGAGAAGAGAGAAGAGATTCTGCGGACGGGAAGAACGGGAGAATGGGAACTGGGAAGAGCCTGCAGATCGGGGAGAACCATAAACGTTTCTCTGCTCATCAAATGTGCAATTTATAACCACAACAGACGCCCACGCCGGAGATCTTTGGAGCTCAGGCGCAAGTTTAGTGTCGGCTTAACCCACTAAATACTGAAAAAGATCTTTTAAATCCTGGTAAGTCCTGGGATTACAAGCAAGGAAATAATAACTGGCATTCGGGAGATAAATGAGGCAATAAAATTGGAAGAATTCACCCCGAATATCTACACCCAAAAAAAAATCATCATATAACCTATACGATTGTTACATGAATTCTATACTCTTGAGTATGAAAAATTTCTTAATAAGATGCTTATCAATTTAATACTACGAAAGTATAAATTTTATACTCATCTGCACCAATATTTCATAATAATCACTAACGCGACAAACAGAAAAGCACTAAATTCCAGTTAACGCGATATGTTATCGAATTTTCGATGTAGGTCCATATAAAAATAATACTCAAAAATACACAATTGAAACTATAGAGTCTACAAACTAAGCTTTGGAGTATACATTTGATAGTTTGAAGTATAAAATGTATACTAAACTCGTTATACTGCTTGAGTATACTGTTAAGACAACGCGTAGAAAGGTCAAACTCTTTTTTTTTTTTTTTTGTGTACTTAAATACTATTTGAAGGACTTCAAATTAGGTATTTGCTGTAAAAAAATATTTAAAAAAAGGAAAAACAATTGAAGGGATAAAAACCTTTTTTTGCTGAATACGCCACAAAACTTTAACCTACATTGTTCTTAAAAAATCAAATAAATAGCACCACAAACATTTAAAAATAGGGATTCACTTTCTTAATAAGAATATATTTAAAAAAATGTACCCATTGTCATTGATTTCACATGCATTCACAGAAGGTTAAGGTTAAGGTGCGGGTTGAGAGCCAAGAACCGCGAGATTCGAGACTGAGGCCGGGGGACCTGCATGTTGCCTGGCCATTTGCTACAGTTATGGCACCAGGAAGACTGGTCCTGCAGCTGCTCTGCCTTCAGCCTCCTGCTCCTGCCCCTCCCTGCCCCCTCCGCCATGCCACCCCCTTGGGAAAACCTGAGATTTGTATCTGGGATGTCTGTTTAAACTGTGTGTAAATCGCCCTAAACTACGCATCAGTTTCGGTTTCAATCTCTGACTATTCCTTCGGTTTCCCGCGGTTCGTTGGCCAATGCACGGAGAGAAAAAGTAAGGGGAATTTGAGTTAATTTTTAATTAAATCAAGTTAGTTAGTTAATCACTTCTTATTCATTGATAATTATCATTATAAGAGAAAATAAACATGTTAAAATAGAAGTCAAATCTCGGTCCCAATATTTATTACTAAGAAATTCAAGAACATAGTAATTCCCTTGGTTTTTTTCTCACTGTCTTATCCGTTTATTTACTCGAGGAAGTGGCTGCGTTTAGCGCGGCAGCGGCTTTATCGCGATGCAAGCGATACGCGGCCGATATAGCGGTAACAAATTGGCTTTTGCTTTGTGAAATTCTGGCCCAGTTCGAAAACGCTTCCGCGACACAAACACACAATTAAAAGTTCTAGCAGCTCAATTATCGATAGTCCGGCTATCGATCAGCGAGTGCGCCAAGGAGGGGCATCGAATGATAGCAGGATGGAAAGATGGGATGGAGAAAAGAGGAGGTGGAGCTGAAAAATGCAAACTTCCCTTCCCATACACACACACACACACAGACACACACTTACTGTACGTAAAGCTAGGGTCTTTGATCCATGTGATCTGCAATTACGCTCCGCTCGTCGGCTTGTTTATTTTGTTTCCTTCTTCTTTTTGCCGCAGCAATTGCGCAACTGCTGCAACTGCAACAAATGCTGCAACTGCAACTGCTGCAACTGGCTCGATAATCATTCAAATTTACAAGAAAACAATCAAAAAACAAATTCCTAGAACACAAATCGACGAAACTCATTTCATTTCAATTAAAGTTGCACGCCGCGCGCCACAGAACGAGCTGGAAGTAGCGAAAGGGAGGACGAGGAGAACGGTGCAGCAAGAGCAGTTGGAACAGCTTGAGAAAAGTCCATAAAGGAAACGAGAAATGGATCTGGAAGTGGGGCAATCTAAACGAATTGATAATGCCCTATAATTGTGGATTATTGAATTCTTGCTTTAATTTTATACCATTTATATTTTGAAGAATTGTATACACCCAAAAAAAAATCATCATAGAACCTATACGATTGTTACACGAATTCTATACTCTTGAGTATGAAAAATTTCTTAATAAGATGCTTATCAATTTAATACTACGAAAGTATACATTTTATACTCATCTGCACCAATATTTCATTATAATCACTAACGCGACAAACAGAAAAGCACTAAATTCCAGTAGGTATAAAAATAATACTCAAAAATACACAATTGAAACTATAGAGTATAAAGACTAAACGTTGGAGTATACATTTGATATTTTAAAGTATAAAATCTATACTAAACTCGTTATACTTCTTGAGTATACTTTTAAGACAACGCGTAGAAAGGTTAAACTCTTGTTTTTTTTTTGGTGTAGAAAGTACTTAAAGCATTTTTCTTACAATAAGAAACAAATAAATAAATACCAAAAATTCTTTTCTTTTTCATAATTAATAAAATATTTCATATTAAGACACAAAGCTTAGCACATTTAAAAAAGTTTTAGTATTCTTGGCTGACATTCCAACCATACTGAAATACTACTTTTAAGGGTATCCAAGCATGGGAGCGTGCAAGAATCAGGCGGGAGTAGCTTTAACAGAAGAATCAGCAGCAGAAGCAGCGACGTTGAAAAAAAATCCCAAAGAAAACAAATTTAAATAAGACAAACGTCAACCAATTACCGTCAATCGCATTTCCCGCAATAGCAACAACGGCAAGGGGCGTTGGGTGAGGGGCAGAGCTAGATGGCGACGCTGCCAAAGCTGCAAAATTGCCAAACGGCCAATTGGGGGCGGTGGAAAAGGGACGCGGCGAGGCGCAGGAGTCGGCAGAGGAACAAGACGCGCGCATGTGCAGTTACAACTGCAACTGCGACTGCGTCACACGACGACGAGAGAGAGGTCAAGAAACTGTGAGAGAGCATTTGAATAGGTCCGGTAGGTGGGTGCCAGCGAGGCAGGCGGGAGGCGGCAGGAGAGAGTGAAGAATGCAGGAGTAAAAGGTAGAACTGCTCTGGCTGGAAATCAAATCAAATCCAAATCAAACAAACAAGCCGGGAGAACGAGACAGACAGACCGAGAGAGTGAGGGGAGGGGCAGCGAGGCAGAAAGACAAGCCATCGAACAAATTTCCATGCTTCGCTGTGAAATTCCACGATGGAATGGAACGACAACAACGACAACATTGACGACTCAAAAGAAGTTGGCTTTTCTTGACTTTTCTTTGCTTTTCTCAGATTTTTAACCTCCTCGATGGGTGAGCGCAATTATCCGTCACGTGGTGCGTACTGTGGGCACTGGGTAATGGTTCATTCGAAACGTAACACTGTATTTTTGTAAGAGAAACAGAAAAAGGACATCTTTTCCATACTTGTAGGTTATGTCTGGCTAATCCTGTTATAACAAAGGGTTGCCAGTGTTTCGAAAATAACGATGAATATGATTGGGCAATTTACTTTTCTAGAACTTCGCAGTACTGGATGTGCGAATGCCCAAAAAATCACCATTGAAGCCAACTTTCCTTGCACTTAAATTGCCCATGACGAGCTGCACGTACTGACAGCTCCGGCTGACATCGCACTCCGCATGCGCAGCTTTTCCGATGCTTTTCCCAGCTGTTTTGGGCCCCAGCTCGAACTGACTCTGGCAGTGCATCCATCATCGACGATTCTCATGCGAAAAGGTCAGCGTCAAACGACTTTGGACTTGGTCTTCGACTTGGTCTCGGAGTCAGTTTTGGATTCAGTATTCAGTCTGAGGTCTTAGAATTTCAATCATCGGGACTGGGACCCGGTGAAAAGTGGCAGCAACATTGCAGCCACGTCGCCGATGTTGCTCCTGTGCGTCTGCAACATTGTCGCTCCGATCACCGATCGCTGGTACACTTTAAATAAAATTGGTCCTTAAATTATAAATATTTTGTAATTTGTAAAAGGAAAATATTTAATTTTAGAGTTTTTGGTTTGGTTACGGACTTTTAAAATACCGTATTGCATAATTTTGGAGACCTTATTAGCTCTTTAAAATCACTCCTGATTTTTAGAAGAATATTAGAAGTTTAATTGCTGCATTGGATTAAAAATAGATAAATTAATAAATCAATTTCTTTTAAAAATTCAATAAAACCTTTTCTAATCGAATCCTGAAGCTATAGACTTTCCTAAGAGTGCAGTGTCAGCTCCGATCCTCTCCAGTCTTGGCCACTTTGTTCTCCAGTTGCTGAAATTGCAACCGATCACGTTCATTGCATGCATACAAAGCAGCAACATCGGTTGCAACTGCAACAGCAACAGCAACAGCAATTGGCCAGGCTCTGTCGATTTCTCATTCGATCCATTTGAAATTGTTTGATGCCAGTTTGATATGGAGGCCATGTCCGCGGCTGCTGCCTCGTTACCTTCGAAGTACTTCAATCATATTCAGCAATTGTAGCAATTGTAGCGCCCTAACGATGTCAGCAAAGGAATCTATCCATCCATGCAGAGCGCCCTTTATGGGGCGCGATTTGTAGTGCCCTCTAATGGGGTTTGGGGTCACCTAGATCTAGTTGGGTTATGGGTGTCAGCTTTATGGGTTTTGTAGCCTTTTTATTTGTAATTTACTTGGATTTCTTGTTTAATAAATAAGGAAATACCCCTTTTTTATTCAAAATAATATTCTTTTTGGGCGAGTACCTTATATTTTATAATTCAACTGCAGTAGAAAACCTTAAATCCTCTTGAATATAAATATTAAAATAAATTTGGTTCAGTAAACTAACTAACAATATTTCTTATTATTTTTCTTTGGAAGTACATTATGCTTCGAGGAATGTTTTCTGAAAAAAAAAAAAAAAACAGAATTAAATACGTGCCTTCCCTGGAAAAATATTGCTCCTCCACAGCGTCAAGCCTTCGTTCTAGATATTTGCCTAACCTTGGCTTAAAAGCGGATTTAAAGCGATGCTCTCCACACTATGAATCAGCATATGATGGCTTCCTCAGAAAAAGGAAGCATAAACATGCTTTTCATTTTTCGGGGGGCATGTGCGAAATGAGAGCTAAATGCAGCAGCAGCAGCTTCAACACCAGCGACTACCGGCAAGGTTGCATTCACGTACACAGCATAAAATCAATAACCCAACACACAACACACAGCAGCAACATTGGCAACACCAACAGCAACAGCAGCAACACCAACAGCAACAGAAACGCACCACTGTCAACAGTCAAGTGGCAGTGCATTAAAATTGTAAACTTGAACAGCAAACAAAAGCCACAAACAGACGACGATCCATGGATGGTTTCAGTGCTGGCAATTTAAGCTTATTTTGACGAAAAATTAATTTTAATAAAAGAACAGTTGTTAAATATTTAAATAACTACTTACCAGAAAATACCATAAATTAAATATAACTTCCAGTAAGACTTATCAATGATTATGTAATAATTAATTGTATAAATTCGATACTCTATTATTTAGGATCTAATTTTAACCTAAGCTTTACATATATCTAAATTTTTCTTACATAAAATACCTATATTCTCCTATCTTGTTTTAAAATAAACATTTTGCCATCTCTGACTGAAATCCCCCCTCGAAAGGCAGAGCAGGAGCAATGAGTTGCAAGTCAATGCTGGAATTGTGCGCTTTTGGACGCCGGGTATCCGGCTTATGAGCCGTAGCTCGGGTCTCGGCCAGAGCCCTCTGCCTTGGGGCCCCCTTGGCACTGGCACCCGGACTCCTGGCTAAAACGCAGACTCTGGCAATTTGAAATTGTGCGTCACGTACACGCATAATGGGCAAAAGTAATGAAAACATATGAACAGACACGCAGGATGGAAGGTTGAGAGGTTCTGTTTGCTCCTCCTGCTCTTGCTGCTGCTGCATCCACTTGCAATTGCAAATGCACAAAATAATAATTTCGCAATACGCGCAGTTCAATTACAAACAGCAGCAGCCACTGCAGAAATGTGCAGCAGCAGCAGCAGCAACTGCAACTGGCTATCATTCTGGGCATTTATTTTACAATGTATTGGCTGTAATATAATTGATATGCTCTAAGTAATTGGCGCTGACCACGCGAGCTGCTCCAGCTCCTTGGGAGTTGAAGACGCTGCAAGTGAGAGATCAAGCAATCGATTTGTATATCGAACGGAGCATCCATCGATCCAACGATCGATCGATCGCCACACTGGCGACATGGACACTGGGGCCAGGACCACCCCGCCAGGAGTGGCGCCTAATTGCAGGGCAGGAGGCAGCAGCAACTACATCAATTTTAATGCCCTAACTCCCCTATGCTTTGGCTGTTAAATTTTGTTTATAAATCAGAACTGGTCTCGGGAACTATTTGTGCCGTTTTGACGCTGAAAGCTTTACGTTTGATGTCGCCAACGAAAACTGGCATTTAGTGGCAATTACGGGCTTCGATTTGAGTTGACGTTGCTCCTGCTATGAGGCGATGTTGCTGCTAATGTGGCTGCTGTTGCTCCTGCGAGCGCCAACAAATCATGGCTGCAATTAGTGCGTGTTTATGACTTTCGGCTGAGAGGGCGCCATTTCAGCGCTCAATAATTTTTTGCCGCTAAGTTTCGGACATTTTCCCCCAAGTCCATGATATTAACAAATCAGTGATGATCAATATGGCCTGTTTTAAAAGGAAATATCGTTTTATTTAACCAGAATAAGAGGACTTTTAAATATTTAATTAAGGTAACAAGAGAATTAAATTGAAATTTAATAACTAAACTCAATTTATAACTTTTAAAGTACCTGTATTACACACTTGATAATATAATCACAAATTAATCGTTCAATAAGAAATAAATATATTAATATTATAATTTCTTATTATAAATATTTTGTCCTGTCTTCACCCCTTTTATTTTTAAATTCTAAACTTTTTCTTTGGCTTTGTCCCGCCTTTTCCTCTTAGCCAAATCTCTGACCTGTTTTTCAAAATAGGTTCTTTCGGGCAGCACTGGAAACCTCCCCCTAGACTTTGGAAACCGCTTAGTACGCCGCAAATTTGCATGCTGCAGCGGCGACAGCAGCAATATCGCCGCTTGCAGCGGCAACATGGAGCCTGCTATGACGCCGCCGCCGCCGCCGCCGCAGCAATCGATGATGGCCAACGTCCATCTAGTCCATCGAGTGGCGTCAATAATGGCCATGTCGTTGGCCATAAACGCCCGCTGGCTATATTGTTTGTGCCGATAGTCGTACTTGTTGTTCGGCCGCAGCACTAATTGCCGCATATCGATGTGTGTGCGCCGTAATGGCATAGATCATGCTAATATAATTACACGCTGGACAGCAGCAGCAGGAGCAAGAGCAGGAGCAGGAGCAGGAGCAACTAAAGCCAGCCACTCGGCCATCAAATTTGATATGAGGAAGAGCGATCCGATCCCATCCCCAGCTGGCCCACAATAATTGCTCGGAATTAAGCTTTTAAGAAAAGGATCTTTAGATTTACGATTGCTGACTGACCAAGCGACCAAGCGACCATCGTCGTCGTCGTCGCCGCTCGCCTATAAATAATTTCTATATCAAAAGCCGGCTTTTGATGATGGCCCGATTTAGCTGCAGGGCACTATCTTGGCTTAGTGATATATCAAAAACTGGCCGGAGCACAAAAGGAATATTGCTGCTGACGCTTTATCGCTGCCAGCCAAGAAATGCAACAGCCAAAAAATAAAATAAGGTCAGTTCCACAAAAGTGAGGAGTAGAAAAAATAAGAATCAAAAGAATCGAAGAATTTTTAGAAAAAAGAATACAGACTATTGCTTTTATAAATAAACATAAAATCTTTTAGGTAAATTATATAGTACATACATGTTCGACACCAGAAAATATATATATTCTTGTCCGCCTGTCCGTTTATGCGTATGAGCACTTATATGGTTATAGACCTTGTAATATAGGTAAAATGTTATAAATACTCTTGGGCGAGAAAGTTCCTAAATTTTGAGTTTGATTAGATCATAAACAAGGAATTTATTAGACAAAAAAGTTTAACCCCACTATCTATCTCCCTTGCAGTCGAACTTTATTAACTCGAGAGTCATCGGTTCGAGTCCCTGCTGCTGCAAAAATGTAAGTGCTTAATTATTTATATTGTTGCTTATTAAATAATATCCCTACATTAATTCTACCTAATATTACATGAACCTTAACTTATTTTGATATTTATGTCACGAATTTTCAGATTTCTTGTCCTGTGGAAATAGCCTTATCCAAAAGAAATGGCGAATATTCGTCTATGCTTAAAATTCCAAGGCAAATTGCGGGCAAGCGGCTACAATGTTGTTGCATGTTGCTAGCCGATGTTGCTGCATGTTGCTGTGGGTACGACGACGTTGCAACAGCAACAACACCAACAACAACAGCAGCATCAACACAATTCAGCGTCATCACAAACATCAATTGACCCTTCGGTGCTTCAGGATCAAGCGTAATAATCGCCAGCATAAAAACGCTTTGCACTTTTGCGCCAGAATAATGGTTGAAAGGTTGCAAGTTGGCAGTTGTAAGTTGCAAGTTGCATGTGACCAGTTTGGCGGCGGTTCCCAGCATACACACATGTGTGCCTTGACCATGGTCTTGGCCTTAAATTAATACCATAATCTAACCTTTAACCTTGCGTTAATAAAAATTCAGAAAGAAAATAATGCGATAAAAAAGTGTCACCGATTAAATGGCAGATGGGGTTTTTCTCAAGAGAATTTTTCAATCAGTAAATGTTATTTGAGTGATGATTTCCTGGAATTAAATTAGTCAATATTTGGCAGGTAATATTGGTTAACGTACAAAGGACCCCTTATAAAAATAATAATAATATTATTAGTTGCTTTTAGAAGTTCCCCAATGCTTTATTTAACGTAAAATGTATTCAGACTTCGCAGTTCCTCAAATTAAAGGCGGCATTGTGGCACCATTTAAGCAGGAGACCTCCATTGAAAATGTTAGGAAAATTGTATGAAGTTTTCCAGCCATTCTAGCCGAGCCTTGGCATTTGTATAAAATATATTTAACCTGTATGTTTGATTTTAAATAGATAATAAATGTAAGGAAATTGTGGCACCTACCTTTAGTATATAATGTTCAAATAGGATTTCTTTCTTCTTTTCAAAAATATTTCCAAGCTTGATGTCCTCTTCGGTCGCTTCCAAATATTGAAGAAGGTTATTATAGAAGGTTCTTCCTTTCAAAGTTGTGTTCCAGGAAAGCTGAAATAAAATGTTTGTTCAAGCTATTTATCTTGCCAGATATATTTCTTGTAAAAATATATACCCGAAACATCTTTTGTTGCCTCCAATTAGAAAATAAATGTAATGACTTGGTAATCCTGTAGGGGGTTCTTCGTTTCGTCTTCAAAAAATTTTGTTTAAGCTGGATTTTTTGCTTCTTGCTTGGTTTGATCTTTTTGTCCTGCAGTATGGTTCTTTGACACTCGGATGACATCCCCTGTACGCATATTTAGGAGTTGGGCCGTATCGCTATTTTCAACCTTGAGGCCACGGAAACGGAAGCACAGCTGACTTCGGCTGATCCCATAATAATGGCCGTAAGCTTGCATTACCTTTGAAAGCGGCATATTCATTGAAATTAGGAAATCTATGCGTTGCCTTTCTTCGCAGTCCACCGCAATCTCGATACGACGCATTGCGCTATCATCGGTTGTCATTTAGTAAAAAATAATTCACTCGATTTTTTTCGGAAAATATATAGAGCCAATACTGGGGAACGAATGAATCGGGACGACTGAATACTGGTGACTGGTAAAGCCTCGCCGAGTGGGATTCCGGATTCCGGATTTCGGATTTGCTTCCTGCTGTTTCGAGTTAGTCATTCCATATACATGAAGCAGGCGGGGCGATTCATCAATATACAAGCGACAGCCGGAGGATTTTTGGGCTGCTGTATCCTCTTTGCATTTTCACGTCCTGGCCAAAGGGTATTTCAAGTTGGTTTTAAAGGAATGATAGTTGCGAATAGAATTGAACAAAATATATATATATAAATTTGATTTTTTATTCATTTCATTGGCAAATTTTGATTATTTAATTATGAGATATTTTAGCCTTGTACCTTCAATAAATTTGTAGTTCCAAGCTCGAAGAGCATTCCCAACTTCGAGTCCCAGCATCTCTCTCCCCCCTCTCATATTGCATTCTAGTTTTTATTTTTTGCTGAATTTTTACAGCACCCGCCCATGGGGTCAATTCGGTACGCTGGCTATCATGTGTGTGTCCTGGCCCAAAGCCCAAACCCGAACCCGAGCCCAAACCCAGAGCCAAAACCCAATCCCAGAGCCAACGCGAAACGAGTGCAACACGAACTGTTTAATGGACTGGCCATGCACTCTGTGGAACGACCCAGGCCCAGATGGAGCCGCCACGTGAGAAGAAGACATCTGGGGCTCCAGACACTCATTTCCCCGGGACGTACTCGCATCATCTCTTTGGCAGTGAGTGAGTATGTGTGTGTGTAGGTTAATCAGCTTTGCCAGCGGGCTTTTCATCAAAGAGCGAGCGGCACCCACACCAAGAGGCGGTGGAAAAGCGGAAGGGAAGGCACTGCCAGAAATAAGCTGTACAAAATCTCTTAAAAAAAATGTAACTTATAAAGAAATTGTCATATATTAGAGAACTTCCTTTAAATTGCAAGATGTATGATAATTTGTTCTTTTTGGCATACAAATATTTATGATATATTTATAATATGATAAAATAAATTAATAAATTAAATTTTTCTAATAAAATTTAGGATAATGTGTTCAAAATTAATTTTCAAGGAAGATTTACTACTGAATTTTAAGAACTTTCCCTATAAAAGGGTCACACTTTTTAAATAACAAACGCTACCGAATAAATACTTGGGAATTATAAGTTGTTTATTGATTTCAATGTTAACATAGTTTAAGTTTTATTTTGTTAGATCAGTTTTAAAATTTGATTTTCATTTAGAAATTTCCTTCATAAAGTTTGTTTTTACTGTCTCAAACTAAAATTTTTAGTTATTCTTATTATTTTGAACTATAAATAAAAGCACAAATTTTACAATTATTTTATTTAATTATTTTCCTTAGGCTTCGCTTTAATATTATGCTTTAAAACATCTTCAGGGCTTACATATAAAAGAATAAGATCAGAAAGATACAAATAAGAATTCTCAAAGTGCATTCTTTCATAAAAGAACAGATTAAGCATACGACGTGTTGTGCAGTTATCATCGAGATGGCAACGATTCCTAACGGAACGCCATGCGTCGTCCCATGGCGGAGGTCTAACCCTCAGCGGCATCCTCGTCGCCATGGCCATCGTCGTCGTCTTTGGTAATTTATGATTCGCAGCGCACGGCCTGCAAATGATCTATTGCCCATTGCAGTTATACCGGCCGGATGAGAGGGAGGAGCAGCGGAGGACTTTGGATCGGCACTTGTTGCATCAGCATCGGGCACACCATAACAGCTACAAGTGATTTCTTTCGCATCGGAGCCTGGGCCTGAGCCGCCTCTGGGGCCCTCCTGACAGTTACAAAGTGCGCCCACTAGTTGGCGGTCAGGTTAAATGACCCAAACCCAAACTGAGAGGCCAAACCCCAAGCAAAACAGAATCCCAGAGCTCTAGCTCCAGCTCCAGCGCCGACACAATGCATATGCGTTGTCGACGCCATCTCCCAGCCTCTTTTGATTAATGGACTTTTCGTGTTGGCTTCGATTCTTGGCGTCCACACGCCGGCGTCATAAATAAAGCCTAAAAATGCAACAAACAGGCAAAAGGTGGAGCAGAGCAGAGCCTCTGCGCATATTTATCTTTTGGTAAACTTTATTCTTTACATTTACATACAACGCGCGTTTAAAATTACTTGTCCAATTTAGGTTTACATTTTAGGTATTATTACACATTAAGATCTTAGACATTATGGGATATATATCGTAATTGAAGTGGCCATTGTAAAATTGAAATGATTACGAATCTATGTAAACTTTAAACTAAAACTGGCTAATATTATAAGTTATGATCTCTGTTCTCTCCGGCGAAGGAGGCGCTGGATGGCGCTGCAGATTTATACAATTCGAGCTGACTCGTTGACTCGTTACGTTCCGTTCCGTTCGGTGCCTTTCGATTCCTTCTCCTACTAATTGCTAAAGCTGATCCTTGTGCTACTGCTGCTGCCTCGGCCGGCTGCCGCTGCTGCCTCTGGTGGAGCACTATAAGGACGGCGGATTGTACTGGAAGCCCGGATTGTTGAACTTGAAGCGCGCTATCTCGAACTGCAGGGTCTCGTAGTTGATGTCGGCCAGCCGCTTCAGCTGATGGGCAATCTGCTGGGCATCGTTGCTGCTCAGCGCGGTGCTCAGCTGGGAGCTGGGTTCCCTGTCCAGCTTTGTGTTGTGCAGCGGCGGCACGGCCTGCATGTTGGAAATGCAGCGCGGCGCGTTTTTAACTGAAGAATAATAAATAATAAAAGTAAATATTAAATAATTCAAACCCCAAGGCGACTCTACCTTCGTAGATGATCTGATCCCGGGCCTGGGTGCGCATCCTCTTGACCGGCAGCTCGCCGTTGATCAGCTTGTTGCCCGTGGAGGCTGTGACAGCAGCTGTGGCCCGCCTGGTTGTGACAAACTCCACCGGATGCGGCTGCATGCCCTGGGGCTCCTCCTCCACCTGCTGGAAGGATGTGTTGTCCACGACAATGGTGCGATAGGTGCCGCCGCCCGTATTCACCGCTGTGGTGGCCGCCGCGGAGCCATCGATGCCGCCGCCGCCGCCATTGTCCGCCAGATTCTCATCGAGCATGTCCTCCTGGTCCACATGCTCCTCGAGCATCTCCTCCTCGTCCACCTCATCGTTGATGGCCTCCTCGACGGCCGCCTGCAGCTCCTTCTGGAATGCTGCCGATGTCCGCTGGCCCATCTCCTCCAGATCGTCTTCGTGATCGTCCTTTTCGGCCTTTAAATTCAGCAGCGTTTCGCCTGTGGTGGGGATGGGCACCTTGCCGAAGAGATCCAGAGCCCGGTTCTCCAGCGAGGTCATCGAGATGTCCTTCTCGGTGGAGAGCAGGCTGCGTCTGTACTTGCAGCGCGTGGTGTTCTTCCAGTCATTTAGGCGCTAAGGCGGGGAGATTATGGGAGATTAGAGGTGGGGTTGTGGGTGCACTTGGTTGATCGCTCACCTTGCGCCACTCCTCCGGCGTGAGTGTGGGTCCCGAGCTGCACTTGTTCAGCCTGTCGGAGAGCTCCTTCCACTTTTTGGTCAGATAATTCAGGTCGTAATCGCGCGGCACTTTCCCGGTGGCGAAAATTGGGTCGCTCTCCATCATATCGATGTACATCTGATACTGGTCCGAGGACGTGCGCTTCTTGCGGCGATCCATCTTGCTTTCCATCCACGGGCCACGTTCTGCTCGGATTCGGTGTATCCTGATTTCCCCTCTCAAAACGCTGGCCAAGGGAGCTGAAAGCTGTTGAAATGCAAAATCGACGCCACCAAAACGATGCGAAGTGTTCACAAACAATTGAAGGCGTTAGGGGATTTTCGGGCGCACGTAAAAAAAATCCAGCGGCGCAGGGTTGCATGCGCTGCGTCAGTGATGCCCAGCAGGCGGGATGCGATAGTTTGCGGTGCTAGGCGATATTTCGAGCTAAATAAATATTTAATTATTAACATTATTTATATTTCGTAATTTTTTAAACTTTTAAAATACGTTTACTTAAAAGTTGTAAATTTTGATATTAAAATAAAAAACAATAACTATATCTGGTAGTGTTTTACGATAGTTCTAGCTATAGTAAGCATTAGGAATATGATACTTATTATATTTAAAGAGTTTAAAATATGTTAAAGATTTTTTAATTAAAAGAGAATTATAAAAAAATTAATTGAATTATTTTATATATGATCCAAGCTCAGCTTAATGCCTTTTTCGAGTTTTTAATTTCAAGAACGAAAACGAATCTTTATTTAAAATCCTATTAATGTTTAGAATATTTATTTCTTTTTCTTTTAATTTTTATTAAGGATGACTTAAACCCACCACACTTTGTGAAAAATTATTTAACCACCTTATCTAAAAACAAATATTCTACAAATTCGTATAAAAATAGTCATTGTTATTTATTTTCAAACGGCGTTTTGGTCTACCTGTACGTAGAACTGTACTTTACTCGAGGATGGCTACACTTTGGCCAATTCTTAACAGAATTAACAGGTCACTAAATGATGCTTTAGCATTAATGTTAACATGCGTCTTAATATTTAAGTATCTTATGCTAAAAATCCTCCGAATTATATTCGAATCCCGGATTATTGTACTTGAAGCGGGCAATCTTGAAGTGCAAGGCTGCTTCGTGGATGTCTGATATGCGTTTTATCTGATGCTCAATTTCCCTGCCAAATGAGGAAACTGGTACCTCCGTCTCTGAGGCATCATGAGGCAGTATATTCGGAGCTGAAATAAAATATTTATTAAGACTTTATGCCGTTGAATCTCAGTCGGCAAACCAACCTTCTAGGACGAGTTCCCCGGTGTTCTGTAGTCTTATCCTTTCGGGGGTACTCAGCTGGCCATTGATGAGCATCTCGGCTGCTTGTTCCTCTTCTGGCTCCAGCTCCTGGTACTGTGCGAGTGGCTCTTCCATGTACTCCTCCTGCTCCACATCCTCCTCTTCGTACTCCGCAAGCTCGTCGTACTCAGCAGGCTCAAGAGTACTTGGTTCCGTGTAAAAAATATGCATAGCCCGGTTCTCCAGAACGGTCATGGAGGAGCCTTTGTCACCGGCAGCTATGCTGCGTCGGTATTTGGAGCGCGTGGTGTTCTTCCAGTCGTTCAGGCGCTGGCGGAGATTACTAGGATTAGTTGGGAGGAACTCTAAACACTGAACAACACTCACCTTCCGCCATTCTTCGGCCGAAAGCTTGGGACCCAAGGGGCACTTGTTCAGCTCGACGCTCATCTCCTTCCACTTTTTTGCGTCGTACAAGCGACTCAGTGTGTTGGCCGCCAGGCGGGGATTCGCCTCCATGGTGTCCAGGAAGTACTTGTACTGGCTGAAGGATGTGCGCTTGTTGCGGCGATTCATTTTAAATGATATTTTCAAATTAAAGTCGCAAATTGAAATCGACGCCACAAGAACCATAAATTGCCTTCTATCGATAGATTAGTGCTACCGTTCTCCATTGCCATAGAATTACCGAAACTACTTATATCGAGCCTTTTACAATTGTAAATATTAGAAACTTCTAGAGTTTCGTTATCTTTATTATTTCACAAGTCTTTGTAACTAACTTAAGGCCCATAATAGATTTTTTAATTGTAATATTTATGAATTAAAGTTTGGGGTATTTTTTATATAATACATATCGCTGAATTTAACTCTTTATCCTCCTATGTAATAAATTGCGCACCAGTCAAAATTTGATTTGAATTTGAACATCACTTTACCCATGATTTTTTGACATACAATCCTTGCAATACGCTTATAGCCTCTTTTAATTCAAAACTATTTGAAGAGTGCAGAGCTTTTCTTCTGAAATTTGGCTGTTAACTTTTATTAGTTATTTGCAAAAGATCAAATAATTAAGATAAAAATAAAGGAAGAAAATATCAAGCAAGAATTCCTGAAGGAAAGCAAAATTCGTAAAACATTGTAAGTAAAAATAGTTTAAAAACGAAACCCACTCAATTTATTAGCGTTTATTTATATTTCGCGTAGTATTTATCAAACTATCGCCACTCCGCTCGGCGTCGCAGTCGGATTCGAGTATTTCGCGGTCAGCGACGAACGGTCCTATCGTAGCACAAAAAAGTCGAGTTTCTTACGTTTTTCAGCCGTCGATATCTCCAGGTTTTTGTGCAATTTCCCAACTGAAAATAGTGCAGAGGCTAGCTCCAAGGATCCGGCTATCGTCCAGACTGGAAGAGGCAACGCCTAGAGTGGCCGCTGGCCCGTGAAAGGACCCTGGAAAACGACGCATGAGGCGAATTGCGAACCAGATGATAGAGTAGCGTGCCAGCGAGAGTGAGCGAGAGAGCCAGATTGTGTTGGTGTGAGGGGGCGAGGGTGAGCCGAGAGCAGAGAGGAAGAGGAGGCCAGAGTAGACACAAAAACTCCGATTGCAGGTCGCTCTCTCGCCCATTTTCCGGTCCCCGATTTCGTGTCGTTTCGCAGCCCTCTGCCAACAACGACGACAATGGCGGAGGAGGTGCCGCCAGATGCGGATGCCGCAGCATCCTCCTTTGCGGACGATGTGGGCGCCTCGGTGATCGTGGAAGCGGGTGCCACCGGCGGCGGCACTCTCACACTGCCCGCGTCCGCCATGAAGTTCGCCGATCTCACGGAAAGCGGCAGCGAGTCGGGTGACAACGGCAGCGGGGAGCCGGGAACCAGTGCGGCTGCCACGGGCGGACGCTCCTCGCCGCCGCCCAACTGCGCCATCTGCCTGTCGCGGTGCCACCGGAAGTGCTTCACGGACTCCTGCATGCACCAGTTCTGCTTCAAGTGCCTGTGCGAGTGGAGCAAGGTGAGTGGTCTTGGTGGCAAGCATCTAAGAAGTCTCTAATTACATTTCCATTCCAGATCAAGGCCGAGTGTCCGCTGTGCAAGCAGCGCTTCAAGACCATCATCCACAATGTGCGCACCCTGGACGACTACGATCGCTATCCGGTGCAGACTTCGTCGCCCTCGCAGCCGGATTATCCGGCGATGCGGTATCACATCGTGCGGCGTCCCAGATTCATGCCGCTGGTCCAGAACCAGGCCGTGATGACCAATGACATTGAGGCGGGCATTGGTGCCGGCGGTGGCGCAGCCGGAGGAGGAGGTCCTGGAGGCGTCATCGCCGCCGAGGATGTCCTGCCAGCTGTAGAGGCCTCCGGTGGCCGTCACTCGTACAATCGCTTCGAGCCGTACCGCTGGGAGCTGATGAACTTCTACCGGCATGACCAGGATGCGTCCACCGCCGGCAGCTCGCTGATCCAGCTGTGGCGGCGCTACGTCTACGACAGGAAGCTCTACGCACTGCCAGTGAGCGACAGCCTGACGGGACACTTCCGCGAGTGGAGCGCCCGCTTCTACAGGTATGCTCAGTCCATAGTTCCCTGGGAAACCCCCTAACACTCTCTTCCCTTGCAGAAACAATCCCGCCCAGATGCATCGCCTGATGCCTTGGATCCAGCGCGACATTGTGTGCCTGCTGCGGAATGCCGCCCACAGCGTGGGCACTGTGATGCAGCTGATGCACGACATCCTGCCGATGACCAACATACTGGGGCCCACATTCCGTCGCCGCCTGTCGCCGTTCCTGGGCGATCGCACCAGCCACTTCATCCACGAGCTGTTCAACTTTGCCCGCTCCCCCTTCGACATGATTGGCTACGACCATGTCGTCCAGTACTCGGCTCGGGTGGCCGAGGAGGTGGAGGTGGACCTGGACATGGTGGAGACCCAGTCCTCCAACGAGAGTGATCTGCACTTGGAGGTGGGCGACGGCGGCTCAGGCGGCGCTGGCGACGCAGATGGCGAAGTGGCCAATGCCGAAACCTCCTCGAACGAGTGGAGCGCCGCCGCTTCGGGTGGAGGAGCCGGGGCACGCCCGTCGACCAGTGTTATTGTGACAAATCCCAGTGCATCGCATTCGTTTAGCGTGACCATGGCCAGTGATGGCACCGAGCATCCGGGGATCTCCATACGCCGCCCAGCCACCACCTCCAATGTGGGCTCCCAGACGGTGGCCATCAACCTGAGCATGCGACGGCCAGCAGAGGCCGGCGAGATCATTGAGATCGATGATGGCGACGCGGCCGCCAATGCCGAAGTGGCGGCCATCAATGACGGGAGTAATCCCAGCCGCCGACACGCGGGCGCCACCCTCCCTGTTAGTGCCCACATCGAGCTGCAGAGCAGCAGCAGCAGCAGCTCCGGCGAGGAGGATGAGTGCGTGTTCGTGCTGGAGCTGAAGCCACCGCATCTGCGCACGCCCGAGCAGGTGAGCTTGGACTCGAACAGCGACTCGGATGTGGTGTTTGTCAACGAGCAGAACGAGGCTCCAGCGGCCGCCGATAATCCCGAGGATCAGGCGGCCATTGATCAAGCCCTCATGTCGGCTGCGGACCAGTCCTCGCGTCCCTTCCTGTTCATGGGACCCAGCACAAGTGCGGCGGCCACCCGAGGCAAGAACTGGAAGCTGGTGATGGCCGAGGCCCGGCGGCACGACCAAATGCGCACGACGCGCTCCACACGCTCAAAGCGGTCGCGGCAAAGGCGATCCAACGTCCCCGCCCGGTGTTCCAGTGCCAGCAGCAACAACAGCAGCAGCGCCAGCAGCTCCTCCTTGGCCTGGACCACCAGCAGCGACGAGGACAGCAGCGACAGCAGTTCCTTCAATGCGGCGCCGGCCAAGAAGAAGCCACGCAAGGCTAAGGCCGCCCGGAAAGCTGCAGGCAAATCTCCGAGAAGTAAAGGCAAGTCGCTCAAGCGGAGCAGGCGGCAGGCAGAGGAAGTTGAACAGGATCGGATTCCAGTGGGGGCCATGCTGGCGGCGGCCCTAGAGCAGGAGGAGGAGCAGCAGCAGGAGCAGCAGCGGGAGCAGGAGCGGGAGCAACAGCAACAGCGGGAGCAGAGCAGCAGCGACAGCTGTAGTTCGTGTGCTGACGAATCCGCTGGCGAAAGCTCCGAGTCATCGAGTAAGTTTTCGTGGAACTGACACATTAGTTATCGTTCCCAGACCCCGTGGCTTCAAATAACTAGTTTCGCTAGAGTATTATATTTACAAGAGTGGCCTTCCCTAAGCTCCATCAAATAGTAATAGTAATCGTGGAATTTCCATTAAGTATGAGTCAGAATTCGTTAGAAGGAATGCGATCATTGACTTAGTTTATATCTTCCCCTAAACCCCTCTACTTAACACCAACTAATTTCCTTAAAACTTTCCCCTCAGGTCCACATTTTCCCGGCCACATCAAAGACAACACCAGCAGCGATGATTCGGATGATGACAGCACCGAAAACCTGCAGCTCAGCGCCTTGCGAGCCACTCTGAAAGCGGAAGCCACTCTAGAGGATCGCAAGCCCCTCAAACTGGAGATGCAAATGCCCGACGAGGATGATGATGACGACGACGACGAGGAGGAGGAGGAGCAGCAGCAGCAGCAGCTTCAGCAACCGAAGGAAGAGGAGGAGCAGCCACCGGCGACGCCTCAAACCTTGCCTCCAACGCTGCCTCCCGAAGACTCCGAAGCGCCGGGCTGCAGTGCACCCAAGCGGCGACGCAGCTGCAGCAACCACAGTAATCTGTCCAATCCGAGCGCCAGCCTGGCCAGCAGTTCAACCACAGCCACGACGAGTTCGGGACCTCTCAGTTCGTTCAATTGGCGGGCGGCGAGCTATGGCAGCGATCCACTGATGCGCGAGGCTCTGCCGCTGGAGGACGAGGACGACATGGCGCCGTCCCTGATAGACGTGGCCCTAAACTTTCTGCGCCACGAGCGCACTGGTAGCTATCCCCTGGAATCCGAGTCTGCCTTGGATGCGCCTGAAGAGGCTGAGGTGGAAACGGCCGAGGATACGGCCACGGCTGATGAGGACGAGGACGAAGAGGAAGACGAGGATGAGGAGGAGGAAAATGCAGGGGAAGACCGAGACTTGGCAGAGAATATAAATCGTAGCAACAACGACGCCGACGAGGAGGATGATGATGATCTGGACGAGGAGGTGGACGAGGAGGATCAGTATATTTTAAATTGTTTATCCAAGATATAGTTCAACAGGTTTCCGTCTCGTCGTGTTCCAATTCCCAACCCAAACCCCAAAAAAAAGTATATATAATTAATTTAAATGTAATTTGCTATGTAAGCTCCTCTAGGTGTAAGCCCTAGGCCTAAGATTGCCATTTTAAGATGTACATATTCTTCAGACATACCCCCACATACACCTACGTATATCCTGCATATATCCTCTAAATGTTTACCAGCTCCACCCCGAAAATCCATCGACTGTAATTGTATATTTATAAAAGTTTAACCTCGAGCCTACACATACTAACTATACATAATTATATTTAGTGGCAACTATCTTCGTAGCTTAAAAAACCATGGAACTCAGCGCTAGTTCATTGTATGGCGGGAGTGTTAATGTTTTTTTGCATGAATGGGCGTGGCCAGTTATTAAACTTAGAGTACTCAGCATACAAAGAACAAAAACCACAAAAATTATATCTATAATACGAATCAAATACATAATAAATGTAATGATTTAATGGTAAAATAACTTGGATTTTTTATGGGATATTTTGGGTTATTTCTAAATATTAGAAATATTATATTTCGACGACGAAGTCATAAAAGTCTGTTAATATATGGTTTGACTGCGTAGATCTTGCTTGACGCAGAATAGTGTAGACAGGCCTTAATTTGATGTGTTTGAAAATGGATTTGTAGACTTTTGTGCTTTAAAAATGTTCCAGTAATATTAAAAAATGTGCTTTAATTTCGGTTAATATATAATTCACTAATGATCAAGTAATAGATTGAGACTGTGACTAAGACTGTTTTATTTTGTACGATTTATTTATATTTCGACGTATAAACCTAAATAATTATATAGTTTTTTTTTATTTTTTTTTTTATTCGTTGGTATAGCCGGCTCGAGGTCAAGAAGGGATATTTATCTACTCTACTCCCGATATATTTCGGATGCTCATCGGCAACCGTCTTCAGGGCTATATTTTTACACGTCAGCACCGTTTGACATGGAGTTTCGTTTATTTTATTTAAATATTATTTATTATTTATTTATTATACATAAACAGTATTTATTTATATCTACAATTCCAGCATATATGTTTCGTCCTTTATACGTCATGACATTACACGTCTCATGACAATGAATAGTGTAGACAGGCCTTAATTTGGTTTCTTTAAAAATGCATGTTAGACTTTAAGTCTTTACAAAATTTTCAAGTGCAATTAAAATATGTGTTATTTTCGGTTAATATGAAATTAACTGGTCATAAACTTTGACAGAGAATCAAGCAATAGACTGAGATTACGAATTTTTTAATTTCTGAAATTTATGTATTTTTCGTCGTGTAAGTTCGACTATTATTTATATTATTATTTGCTTATATTTATTTGCTTTCATAAACGCAGACTAGTGAAGGCAGGCCTTAATTTGTCAAATAAAATGAATTAATAAGACTTAATTATGCTTGAACTGAATATTAATATAAGAAATATATATTTCTAAAATATAAATATATTTTAAGCCTAATAATAAATTTTATAATCGTTTCAAGTGCTGTTTCAAACGTTTCCAACGTTCCAGCTTGTTCTTTTCGATTTGTAGCGACATCGTAACGTGTAGACAGGGCCTACTTGTCAACGTTTCCAGTGGCGCCGCGTGTCTCTGGCTTTCGATCGCGGCGGCTTTGCATTAATTGTTTATTTATAGTTTTGTGTCACAGTAAGGGTGTCTCGGTAACTCAAGCCCGAAGAACAATAAAGTTCCGATTGTTTACGTGAAGCATAAGCTGATTTTAAGTTTTTCCTTAAGTAAATATTGGCACAATTTGCCACGAAAAAGTGCAAGTGTGCATGTAACCTGAGCCTACGAGCGGAACGCCGGAATCGGAACACCTTTCGAGGGAATTTTCCGTCATTCAATTACGCCAGCGGCGGAGCTTGGAGTTTCAGAGGCGGCTTAGATCTGATCATGATGCCCCGTCAGATGATCCAGTGGCGCATCTATGTGTACGCCAATTCTTTGTATTCGCTGCCGGGACAGGAGGTTCGAGGATTCCGCGAATGGTCGCCGCAGTTTTACAGGTAAGCTTTTGTCTTTGAATTGAAATTAAATTAAATTCGTGATAACTCCTGCACAGCCACAGCCCGTACGATGTCCATCGGGTCATGAACTGGGTGAACCGCGACGTCTCCGTCATGCTGCGGACCAAAAGCGAGGTCTTCGCCGTCTTCGAGTTGATCATGGACATGCTCCCGCTGCTGAGCATGCGTAGTGCCGAGTTCAAGGAGGCGCTGACCAAGCACCTGGGCAACAAGACGTTTCACTTTGTCCACGAGCTGATCAACTTTGCCCGGTCGCCGTACGAGAACATGATTGCCTACGAGTGCAATGTCCAGTACAAGGCCCTGCGGGAGGAGGACTTCGACGGGCCGAGCACCTCGGCGGAGGCGCGACGTCTGGGACAGTTCCTGTCGCCCGGCCTGCACAACTTTGTGGAGTTCTCGCGCCGCATCAATCCGGATGACTGCGGCGGCTTCGAGGCGGACCTCCAGCTGGAGGACGAGGATGTTGAGGCGCTGGATGACCTCATGCTCGAGCGCAACGATGCCGCGCTGATGATGATGGCCATAGACCAGAGTATGCTCGAAAGCCGGAGCGTGGCCCGCAGCGTAGCCCGCCACCAGGCTGCTGCAGCGGCTGCGGCCGCCAGAGCGTCTTCGGCGGCCGATGGTCAGCAGCAGCAGCAGCAGCAGGCCGTGCCAGGGGAGCAGCCGGCAGCGGGACCAGTGGGGATATCGCGTAACAGGGACTTTGTCAACTACGAGCTGCAGATGGCCATCGAGCGCAGCATGATGGATGAATTCGGCGCTGATTTGATACCACCGCCAAGCAGCAGCGGCAGCCGCACGGTGGTCGTGTCCAATCGCCAAGCGCGCAATCTGATGGCTGCGAACTTGTTTCAAATTGTGCAGGGGACTGGAGGGACAGGAGGAACAGGAGGGACAGCTGCAGCAGGAGCAGGAGCAGGAGCAGCTGGAGCTGGAGCAGCTGCTGCACCAGCTAGAGGTGGAGCTGGAGCTGGAGCTGGAGCAGGAGCAGAGGCAGGATCAACAGGAGGAGCAGCAGGAGCAGTGGCTGTCAATATGGCTAACCAGAACGCCAACAATTCCGCTCTGCGTGCTCGCATCCGTCCCCGCCTGCGCCTACGTCAGCGCCGCTAGGATCCCGGCATCAGCAGTCCGTCTTGAAATACAAATGCAACTTTTTTAAACACATCTATAATACAAAATGGAAGGGAGTCCATTCGCTCCAAAGTACAGAGAAAATACAAGAAAAAAATACAAAAAACAAAAAAAAAACGTAAGGAAAAAAGGGTTCAAAAAGGCATCAAAAATTGATAACGATAAAGGGATCGGCCATCAATATAAGAGGGACATTGCCGTGGAAAATTGCGTGCCAAATATGTATATGCCTTTAGCGCATTTTTTCCAGAAAAGGTAGCCAGCCGCTAGCCCCGTCCCCAACCCCCACTTTTGCCATATCATCAGCCCATCGCCGCGCGGCGCCACATCCCTTGTCACATGGCGCATGAAAAATTGAATTACACGCACTTTTGCGCATAAACGGGAATAAAAACAAAGCAAAAAAACAAAAAATAAAGCAACGAACAAAATTTGTGCACCGGCAAAATGTTGAGTGAAAAATGCGGCCGATTTAGGGTTTTTTCGGTGGCGCCTGGAGGATGGGGATGCGGGACTTACCGGGCGGTGGCCCAGCTGCTTGTGGTACCAAATTTACGGCCAGCAAATTGAGTTAAATATTCTTTTTTTTTTTTTATTTCTCGGCTTACTTGTCTTTCCCTTTTTATTTCTTTGGTTTTTTTCGGTAGGCAGAAGGTATAATATAATTGTCCTTCCGTACACGGTAATTCAATGCATATTTGATTTTATGATTTCGTCGGCACAAAGCGGCATATTAATGCATATCGAATGAGGCCGGAGGACCCTCAGAATCGGGAATCGAATCCGAATCATCATCATAATTGTCAGGGGGCGTAAACTGCTCAGCCATTAGGAGCGAAGGCCATCCAATTGAAGATGAAAGGAAAAGCATTTACCTTTTTATTACCACACACAAACTATATGTATATTTGAGCATTATATCAAAGAGTTTTTAGTTTTATTAAAAATAAAATTCATTAAAATAATAATATATTCTTTTTATTTAAAAGAGTTAAAGGAAAACTTCAATCTAATGATTAATTTAATTTTTTAAGACCCCAATTCTCAGCAGAACAATATTTCTATATAATCCGATATTCTTTAACATAAAACAAGGACATTTTTTGAATTTTTCTTGATTTACTTTATGTCACAAATCCCAATGCACATTGAATAAAGCCGCCAAAATCCTAATTGCCGTGGATCTTAAACTTCAGCCATTAGACCCAGCCAACTGAGGAACTAAAGAACTTCAGGAAGAAGGATGAAGGATGCAGCCGAAGGAAGCTGAAGCTGGATTTCGACTTTGGCGGCTTAGGCTCTGGCGGTATAAGTTTTCCCTTAGTCTAAATGTCATTAGGGTTTTGTCGGCTGCATTTGCTTGGCTCGTCGACTGACAAACTAATTTGCGTAATGTTGACGAAAAACTTTTTATTTGACTTGCTGACTTGAACCCGGCGCCCCCTCCCCCCTTCGTTTTCTTCTTGCAGTTTTCCTCTCAGTTTTCACCATTTTTTGACAGACAGCCAAGGAAATAAAAGCGAGACGATTCAAAAGTTTTTCTCACAGTTTGCACTGCATTTTCGGGGGTGGCAATTGCCCTTGTCGGAATAAAAGTAGTTGGCCTGCCCCAGGATTTGGTTTTAAGTTTGAGTTGCAAATTAAGCCGACGCCCCTTGCCCCTCGCCCTCGAAACTCTGACGACTTGAATTAAACGTTTCAGATATCACGCATACGCACCGCTGCCTCGCAGGCGCCTCTTATCCCGCCGGAGTCGTCGGAGGTTTAATGTGCATTTCATGAAAATAACTCGCGAGACGATCTGCATAAAATATTCATATATATATCGAGATTTACCCCGAGACCCTAACGAATTATCTCGCGCATAAGTGTTCAGTTCCGACTGTATTTTTTTTGTTTTTTCAGGGTTTATCGCAAATTATGCGCGTGGCGTTGGAAAATTAAAATAATTTCCACATTCGCCGACCAATTAATCACAAGGCTGCCCCTGCCCCGCTGCGAACGATAGGCGGTGCGGGAGTTATGAGTTCGCATTTAGGCCCGGCTCTGATTTATGTGGTGCCTCCGGGTGCCACCTGTCGTCCCCGCCTCGCCTTCTCCTTATGGTGAGCACAGAGCCCAAGAAACCCGGCCCCGACAATCTGCTCATCGTCCCGCTCAATATCCCGCTGCAATGTGTCACTTTCGGTTTTATTCCTGCCATGCCTTAGATTTCCGCACCCGACACTTTCTGGGTTTTCAGGAGACAAGTCTTTTCTTTTGGGTTCTGATTTTGCACGGAGAAAATATATAAAAGGTTAGTATTTATGACTAAATGGGAAATATATTTGGTAAAAGGGATAAAGGATAATACTAAATGCAGATTTAATAAATATTAACAAAAATTATGCCTTAAAAATACAATTTCTCATTTAATTAATTTATTTATAAAGCTGCCTCAGTAATTGCTATTATATAGGTACATTTCTTCTGGTTAATGAGTTTTTAAAGAGTTTTGAAATATATTTAAAAAAAACTTAAATGTAATTATTAATGAATATCCTTAAAAATCTAGTTTATTTAAACGTAAATGGTATTTAAACCTAAGTTTTACTATAGAAAATATCTTGTTAGTTATGTGGGATATTCTCGTTTAAAGTTTCAATGAACCTCGTATTATTTTCAGTGTATTTTATATTTTTTCCCCTTTTAGGCATTTGCCAACTTTAATATGTTGGCACAGCACGGCGGCAAGGCGCTCGCCTCGAGTTTCCATTACATTGCAGCGGAAGCCGGATGTTGAAATTGTTGAGGTTGCTTCGCCATCGTCGCACACTGTAAGTGTGTGTGTGTGTGTGCTGAGTGTGCTTTGGTGTGCGGGTGTAAGCAGCTTAGCTTAGACTCCGGCAAAGGAAATTGCCAAGGAATACCATGGCTACCACGACGCGATTCGAAATCGAATCCGGACGCGAACACGAAACCCAATCGCGGTGTTTCTTTAAATGTTCAATCAAGAAACTTTGACTCAAGGAATGATTCAATTTTTTTTTCCTACCCACAATTGTCGCCGGCTTAAGTCGTAAGCAGAAACGCGCTCGATTACGTAACCGATTTCGAGTGGAAAAGCCATAAAATGGTCAATCATTTCTCCATAAATATATCTCTTCATTGCAAATTTGCAACTTTATTTAAAATGCCGTTTAATCAACTTTATTTTTCCGCTTCCGATTCGAGTCGAATCAGTTTGGAAAATAAATGTTATGGTTATACTATGATTGGCGGTTGGAAAAAATATATTCCATGAAGTTTTTAAACTAAAATGTCTGTCATTATTTAATTGAAAGTATCCTAGTGAGTTTGTAGATGCAATTTAGAAATTTAGAATTTTAGGGGTTTTTTGGTAGCATTTTGGGGCAGCTTCTGGTTTTAAATTAAAAAGTCTGTGCATTTCTGGCAAAGGAAAATGATTAAAATCATAGTATAACATTTATTGATAGCATTTTGGTTCGTAAATAAAACGTACATTGCACTTTACGATTATTTAAACTACCTCTTCTTGCTTTAAAATTGGTTTTTCCTCTTTTTTACCTTATTTCAAAGTTTATCTATGCTTGGAATGCAAATAATTCAACCATTTTCCCTTGCATATTGACTTTCATTGATATTTCTCAATGTATATACAAGTTTCAAATATATTTCCCTTTTTAGCTTTTCCATTAAATTCCTTTTGAACCTTTTCCCTGTATATTTTCCTGGAAATATGAGATGTAAACTGTAAACTGTGCAAAAGGGCTGCTTAAATAGTAATATAATGCTACAATTATGCGTATTTGCATGTTAAATACCGTTTCATGTTGATTTCCATATTAATTTACTGTCAATGAGTTTTCCTGGAAATATTAAGCGACTTTTAATTGCGTTTTGGCAGTTCAAGGGCGAGATAAATACGAAATTTCAGACTGAAATATGTGCTTAAATTATGGTTTAATGTGCACACAAAATCGTTGGCTGAGATGAGTATGATTTTTGCTTTAAATAGGCGATTTTCCCAATACATAACTGTGTCCTTGCCTGTTGCGTGACATTCGATCTTCGTTTTTTTCCTTTTCGTTTCCGCTGCCTGCTGCCAGCTGCCGGGGTTGATTTTTCCCAACCGGAGCTGACTTTCCACTTTCTCGGTGGCGGAAAATGCGTGTGTCATAAATCCACTCCCGCGCCTTTCGCTGGAAATCAAGCTATTTATCACAAGGCGCCGTCGACGACGACGTCATGCTGCTGCTGTTGCGGTGGCAAGGATACAGGGATACAAGGATGCGGAGGGCTGCCAAGATGCCGGAACGCCGCGATGCCGCCGCACTCTTATCATCATCGCAGAGAGCGGGGGAATGGCCCTGGCGCATATGTTCCCTAGATGTTGATGCCTCTCCACAGGATTTTTTATGGGTCGGCCCTGCCACGGCCCGCCTGCTGAGGTAAAAAGTTGCGGACAACACACAAACTTTTCCTCCCAGCTCCTCTCCCGCTTATTCTTTCCCTTGTGGAGGTGACAAGAATCCGGTAATTTGTGCCTTCAAGGTTAAATGTTAATGTTTTGCCATTATACAAACATTTGACGTTCTGTTTTGTTACACCGGCGGAGCAGGAACAGCCTACGAAACGGGTTATGAACACGTGCGACAGTCCAAAAGGTCCTCCGCTGCGTATACGTAATTTTTGATGTCCCTGCTAATTTGACTGGCGCCAGGTAATAACGCTCCCTTTAGAATGGCCATCAGCGTTAGTTAGTTTGCTTAGGCCGCTGGCCATAATTTAAAGAAGAAGCCAAACTAAACACAAGGCCAACAACGGCAATGTTTACGCTTAACTGTTTTCGGCCACCGAGCGAACAAACGGGGAATGGCTCCGGGGGTTAATTACAGGGGGACTTCGAGGCCTCAAACTCGTATTTTCTGTACAAGAAAATAGTAGGATTAGTTAGAAGATATTTAAAATTGATTTTTAGATAATTATTCATTATTTTATTCGCTATTAACTGAAAGCTAGGTTCGAAAAAATAACTTTTAAAGTCTTTATTAATAATTTAATGGAAAATATAATTTAATCCTGTTTTCCATTCATGAATATTTATTCATGACAGCATAAAGTTTATTATTTTATTTTTATCATCAGCATTATCCTAGGATTAAGAAAATATTTTATTTACATATTTTTATCTATATTTTATACATATAAAATATTTTCATTGTGTAAAAGTTGCAATTAATGTAATATTATTTATTTGGGTTGTTTTCTATATATTTAATTTACGGAAAATACCTTTTAAACTTTAAAATAAAGGTATTTAAAGGTATTCACTAAATTTTATTCATAATTCCTGCCCAAAAATTTTAAATTAAATTTTCTGTGAGCCCTAGAAGCATCCACTTTCTCAGGTTCTTCCTGCCGAAGTACAACTGTGTGCTCTTCGGGCTGACCTTTTGGGTCTGAACTTGGCGAGAGTCTTGGTAAATGGCTGCCAGGCGACCATCTTAATGGCAGCTCCAAATGTTGCTAATGTTAATTTAAGAAAATATTCCCAACCCGTGTGTGTGTTGCCGGGAAACACTTGCGGCCTGGCAACATTTGTGCATTATTATTTGCGGTCAAGTCTTTTGTGGCTTGGCCTTTTAGCATATTCAAGCCAAACCGAAAACCCTTTTCTGGGAGCCGCAGCAAATAGCTATGCCAGCAGCGAACTAATTAAAGAAATATTCATTTAAAAATACTTGTAGCTTCGCCGGAAATTACTCTCACACACACACGCACACGCATGGCTTCGCTTGTATGTGACGTGCATGAGGCAATCAATTACGGCGAACCGTTTTGCCGAAAAAAGCGTGTTGCCTACTTTCCGGCGCCCGCGTGTTTGCCAACACAGCAGCACAATTAATTATGTGCATTGGGGGCTAAGGCCCTCTCTCAGCCCTACTTACCCCTCTTTACCCCTACTTACCCCCTTTCTTAGCTGCTGTTTGCCCAAGTCTGTGTTTGTTCACACGGAGCGAAAATGTGGTGTAAGGTAGAGAGATTGTTTGAGATGCGAGTTATTCTCATTAATATACTAAAGCTTAGCAAGTTAATTAATGTTTGCTTTATAAATTAAATGATTTAATACAGGCATCATAATACAAAAGGCAATTAATAAATTTTATAAAGAAATTCCCTTTAAAAAAGCCACCAAATATTATCTCTGTGTAATTCCTGTTCGTAGGATGAGAGTCATCCTTGAGCTAGACGACAGCATATGCTCATGCATGCCTAATTACGATAAATCCTTGCCCTTGCCCCTTCGCTCTCACTTGCCAACTTTGTGCCGCTCTCACTTTCACTTTCGCATTCACTTTCGTATTCACTTTCACTTTTCTTTTGCTTTTTTTTCGGGCCAAACTTAGTTCGCGGGAACAAGCGCGCCCAAATGAAGTAGGGAAAACAGCAACAAGAAAGGCAGCAACACTTCACAAGGGTCCTTTTGTGTGTGTTGGCCGGATGGAGTGTGTGTGTGTGGGTGTAGGCGTTCATAATTATGGCCGTATTTAGAGAAATTGGTTATTATGTGCTTAACGCCATTTGTCTGACTGGAAATAGTTTGTTTTCGGTGTTGAGCCTGCCCCCAGCCCCCGCCACGTTGTTGGTTACGCCTCTGGGGAGGTGTGCTTAGCCAGTTTCCGGGAAAGAAAAAAAAGGGAAATATCACTTAGGTAGCCGGAAGGATATTGTAGGTTAAAGAAAAGCTTCTGGACTTCAAGGGAAGTCATAAAAATAATATAAATAGTATATATATTTTTTCTGTATTCTTTGTTGAAACCTTTTAAGTTTAAAGAGGGATTTCTTGCTTATCTTGTTAAAAAATGTTAAAGAAATATTTCTACTGCCTTTAAAATCGATACTCAAAAAATATTTCCTAGTAAAATAACTTCTCAATTAATTCTCCCCTTTTATTCTGTACAGTTTTTAAGAAATATTTGTTTCGATTTTCCAGTACATTTTCCTTTCCATTAAAGTTTCCTTTGAATTTTAATGAACCATGCAAGAGAAATGAATTCTCTTTCTGTGGAATGCATTTAATCTTCAAAGTTGCATTTCTAGTTCGGTTCGTTACCCAATTATATTTAGCTCAGAGTTTCCTGTGAAATTCAGAGAAACATCGTTTATGTGTAAAAATGTTTTTTCTAATTGAATCTATTAAGAAAAAATGCTTCAATTTTATTTTTGCATTTGACATCCATTTCTTTGCTCCAAAATGCCACAATCAATTAAAATTAGACTTTCCTGTGAAAGGGCAATCAACTAGCAACTCTCATGACCACCCTCTTAGTTAGTTGTGCTTGCCTTATACTTGAAATTGTTTGCTTATTCGTTATTATTGCCACTTTACCACTTTGGCTCCTCTCTCTCTCTGAATTGGCTGCCATTTTCGGCCTCGTCCTTGCCACCACCTTGCTTGCTTCCTTTGGGGCAATTAGCCAAGGCGCTACTGGCTGCCAATGCCGAGTGTCCCCATTTCAAGTGGCTCTTCCCAAAAGCTCCGGATTCCCTGCATGCACACATCAGTCCATCAATAATGTATCCTTGCTCCCGGCCGCTTTGCTCGTTATGCCATCTGTCAATTGGCCATCCATCAATTCTAATTAATCATGCTCGGGCCTAATGAGACGCTCTCAACTATGCAGGCTCCTAATGGAATGCTCAGCCCGGGCGATACAATTGTCGGGGAGAACCAAGACCAGAGAAGCGAGAACATTGTTGCACTCGCAATGCATTCGTCGGCGATACGCAATTCCAATTAAGCGAAGAAACGCAAAACTGCGCAGAAATCTGGTGATGAAAAACGAGATTTTTACACGGGGAAAAATAAATACTTGGGTTTTAAGTTCAGACTTTTGGAAAGGTTTTGAAAAAGGATTAAAAAAAATTATTGAATAAAGATTTAGACATTTTTAAGGGAAAACCTGTATGTTTGTCAGTCTCTTTGTTAGGATGTCCGTTTGATAATAGGAAAATATTATTCCTCGACATATTTGACATAACTTCGTTGTGTTTCCACATACCCGCAGTTACCTAAAAATGTAATAACATTTATATTTCACAGATACATTTTTAGGTATTGCTGCCACTTTTTCTCCGTGTTCTTCAGGATATAGCTACGCGTTGGCTATAGGAACGTTAATGGGGACTGACCTAGAGTCCGTCAACAACTTGGAGCTGCCTTGGCATAACGCGTTGACATCTTTGTTTTGGTCCCGCTCATAAATCGCAATTATTATATTTTGCTATATTTTGGTTTGTTTTTGTTTTGGCTTTGTTCTCAGCCCGTTCTCTTGACGGAAAAGCGGGCAAACTCAATTCATCAGGCGATTGACAGGCTGGCAGGCGACTGACTGCCATGGGAGACATGCAATGGCCAGACAAAAGACCAAATGTCTGGCGAGAAAAGGCAAAATGCAGACCAATTATACTGAAAGTGGTGACAGAGAGGAACGATGCTATTCATAGCATGCTAAGCATGTAGTACATGGGGTAGGGAAAATATTAATAAATTAAAGAGCCAATGCAAATCGCAGGGGTGGTTTGGTTTCTATAAACATTTACTGTCTGAGTATGTTTGCAGTTGATAAATAAGGGATTCCATGAGCTATATAAACATGTTAATTAATTAAACATTTATTAAGTACTCTTGGGTTGATTTAATTTTATTTATTCTTAATATTCATAAATTAAACCTTGAATTCATTGGGTAACCAAATTAATTAAGTAACACTTCCTCTTATTAATATTTCTACTTAATCAATTTCCTTTGTTTGATTGCTTAATCGGGCTCTCATCCAATATCCATATAAAACTCTGGCTGTATTTGTTAAGACATCAATTTCCTTTTCCTATATAGATATCGATAAAGGCCTTCGCCTTCCACTCTTTTCTATAAATATTTAAAAACTGGCTAAATGAATCATTCTGAAAGATAAATGCGTGGGCACTGATCTGTTTTCCTTGGCTTTTCTTTTTCTGGACGCAGGAAAAGTGAAATTTGCAGCAAAGAAACTGCGGAATAAGGCAAAACAATAACAGGTAATAATACATATTATACCATATATATACTATCACTCTTGGTCTCTTAACGCGACATTGTAAAAAGCGGAATTCTTACAGCAAATTATGGGGAATACATATAATAATAAATATATATAAACATTCATATAGACACAGGTTCGTTGGGGTCGGGTGAAGCTGAGAAACAACAAGAAAAGTCCGACGTGAAAGTGGGAAGAAGACACAGAAATATTTTGTCTTGTGGTTGTTGCTGTTGCCTCAGGTTATATTTATAAAATTTCACCTCAAGAACGGCTGATCATCAAGCGACTCTGGCTGCGAGCAGAGCAAACATTCATTTTCATTTCTGGCACGCTCGCGAGTGGACGTGCGCGACCGAACCGATACCACCGATCTAATACCTATCTAGCCCCCAGTTCGATATCTGTATATATATATTATATATCTAAATTAGAGGTAGAGAGATCTCGCCGTAGATCTTTCACCTGTCGCGCTGTGCGTGAGGGTGCCGCCAGGAGCACCAGTAAACGAGGCGCGAGTGCTGGAAAATATATATAGAATAAATATCTCAAAAATCTTGATATCTGATTGAAAGTGAAGACCAAGTGAAAGTCCTTTGCCGGCCCCGCCGCCGAGGCATGCGAATAAATTTGCAAGAGTTACGCGAAACATCGGCAAATAGAAGAAATCAAACCGAGTGAGTGTGTGGAAGGCCCCTGGCCCTATTCAAATGGAGATGAGCTCTTCATTCGCTTTCAATAGCAGTGCTGATTATGTAAAAAAAGGCGAGAGAAAAGGCGTGAGAATTCAAGAGAAAATCCGTGGCAGAGCCGGGGGGTGTGGGGGAATATATCGTGAAAATGTCACCTGGCCGACGACACACACCCACGAGAAAGGCTGTCAAAAATTATTTTCTCATCTTTCTCAGCTTTTGGCGTTTGAAAATTTATTAACAAAAAATATATGTAGATGAGGATCCATTGATGTACATATATATCATCTGTCCGTGTGTGTGTGTTCATCAAAAAGCATGGCAATAATTTGCACACTAAGGCATACACGCACACGCACACGCAAACGCACATTGCTCATACGCCGCGTTGCCTGCCTTATTTTTAGTTCGATTCAATCAGCGACATTTTCAGAGAGATTTTCTATTTCCATTTCTGCTTTTCTGTTTGTGTTTGTCTTTTGCCCGCTGCCTCGCTTATCATTGATTGCTTTGTTTGCTTTTGTTTTCGGTTTTCGGTCTTCCTTCTCATTTTCACCTCCCTCTCTTCTCTCTCTTCGAGTCTCTTGTTTTCCCCTTTTGTTTTAAATGTTTGTGGTTCTTTGCTGCGGTGTTTATTTTCATTTTCACACGGAAAGCAAATACATCATTTAATTTTTCATCCCCGAAATGCAAAAATAATGCCCACAGAGATTAGAGGTGTGCGAGAGTGTGAATTTATGAGCCGCCTGAAAATAGGCAACAGTTTTCGGTGCTTCTCCTTTCAGCCTTATTTTGCGCCTCTTGCTTTCATCTCGTTTCTTCTCGTTCCTCCTTCGCTCTCTCTCTATCTCTCTCTTGATGAGCGTGTGCTTCTGCTACGTGGAAGTTCAAGGTCGCTGGCAGAAACACTAAACAAGTGCCACCGACTGCAGTTTGCCTGCAGTTTCCGCTGCCATAGATATCCCACTTAAGTTCACTTCGATTTAAGTGCCTGAATCTATAGCAGCTGCTTTATGGTCCTCAGCTATCGTGGAAAAGTTCAGATACAGGCACTTGGAGTCAAGGAAATGATTAAGAAATAAATTTTAGTTACAGTGGTAATAAATTTCTATATTATTATATTTTGTTTTAAAAAAAAGTAAGAGCTTTTATAATAAAAAATATTTTATTTTTGCTTTTGAAAGATTTAATCTGAGAAATAAATGAATAGGAAATATTAAAAAATTAAAGAGAATATGTATTTCAATAAATAAAACTAATTTTTTATGCATAATTTATCCTTTTTGAGATTTCAAAATAAAATGTGCATCAAAAGCAATATAGAATATAATGGTAGATCATATTAAAGTTAGGGAAACGTTAAAAACCTTTGTCAAGCAAGCTAGAAATAGCTTAAATAAAGCTTTCATATACCTTCTCTAATAAAAACTTATACTACAATAAATAAGTTTCGTAATATGAAATGCGAGCTTTCCTTATTTCTCCTTGTGCCAGAGATTTCTCCCTAAAGTAACGAAAAAAGTTACTCGAAAAGTTACTAGCTCCAGCAACTCCCAATGTAATCATGTCATTATTGCTTCGGAAATTGGTTTTCCATTGTTTTATTGTTCGCATTAATTGAACGCAGCCAGCGGGTTAATTAAAATGACCTGCTTTTAGTCCACCTGTACTGTCCACCTGTCCCGCTGTTCATCCATTAACGCGGCCAAGTGTGTGCATCCAAGGAGCTTATCCGTATCAGTCAGAGTGCACAATACTCCAACTCCAACTCGAGCTCGAACCTTGAGCGCATTCCGAACTTCATTACCTGCAAAATGCCGCCTGTCACCTGTCTGCACTCACCTGCCACCACCTTCGGGCTCCCACAGCCATCATTGTTTTGCTTACCGCAGCCTTTGAGGCTGTGTAATTAAGTTGGCATCAAGCGGCTTATTCGCTGCGTGTTAATGGCCAGGTAAACGTAGCTGTCTCTCTCCCTGTTACGAAATCGATCTGGCCATTATTCGGTGGCCATTTCAATTCGCTGTCGCCATGGTGTCTCCTTCCACGCCCTCGCTCTGCTCAATTCGATTCGTTTTCACTTCCTGTTGTGCAGCAGCCAAAAATTCAATCGATTAATCATCAAATTTGGCAGTGTCAATTGCCTAATGGGTTTCCCGTTTTTTACCTTTTAAAGTGGACCTGAGAGGTCAGGGGAATTTACAGAGGATTTAAATAAAAGTCTGTGCTTAGCTGGCTGAACAGAACTTAGTAGTGATTTTGCTTTTCTAAAGTGGAAACAAATTAATTTGAGATTAATTAATGAGAACCTGTGCTACATTGTTACATATGCTTCCATCATCAATGGATCATCATTTACCTAGCAATTTTTTCTTGGGGAATTCCTCCATGTTAGATTCAAGTTTTAATTTTAAGAACCCCATAAAAAAGATAATTTAATTGATATATTTATTTAATGCACAAAGCGTAGAGAAAGCGTATATCTTTCTTATTTATCCCCTTATATTTATTTGTAGATTTATTTGTATATTTTTTTTACTTTATTTTCCAGTCAGCAGAGTTAACAGCCAATTAACAGGCCCCGCCCAAGGGCGCCTCGGATACCTTTAAACCGGAAGTTCGGAGAAGAAGCAGCAGCAGTACTAACTGTAAGTAATCACCATTGAAATCGAAACGTCACAATACGTTTTGTAAGTTTAAAGTTGTTTCCCCTGTGGGGATTGTGTGCAGTTTCAAATTCTTCCCTTTTTTCCTTCTCGAAAAGTTTCGATTGCATCTGCTGATGCAGCCTGCTGCCTGCTGCGGTGTCTGTGTCTGCTCCTTTTATTTATAGCCGCTGAATATTTTTTTTGCAGTTCTATCTTTGGCAGGCGAGTGCAGTCTGTGAATTCCGGGGCTAGTGAGTTTCTATTTTCAAAACATACACTACCACTCCCATAGGGGAGATGCATTTCGTATGTATGTATGTTGGGGAGCCGGTAAAGGGAGTTCTGACCTTGACCAGTTGCAGAGAAGAATTAGTACTCGAATGGGTCTGGTTTTTGGCATTATTTCAATTAATAAATAGCTTCTAAAAGGGATTAAGAAACAGGTTTTTGTTTAAACTGAATGATTGATATAATCTTAGCACTAAAAATTAAAAGAAAATTATATTTGATGTATATAACTTGGAAAATTAAAAACATTCAAAAACCGCTTTAAAATCCAAGTATTACCTTAACCCTTCTTAAAAGAGCCTCAAACCCCGCAAAACGATAAAAGTTCCTTAAAAATAGGTTCTCGTCTTTGTTAAACAGTATTTTCATGCAACACCTTTACTAAGAATACAAACATTTTACGAACTGATATCTAAAAGATTTTTCAGCAATTTCTGAATTTTTGTAACAACCCCGAGGTGCACCTTAAATTGAAGCCCACAGTCTGTGAGTGAAGTGCAGACCTTTTACACCCGTTTTGGAGGTGAAAACTTTTCAATTAGCACGCCGGAATGCCTGGCTAGTTTTTCCGATGAAGTGAGGGTTCCGGGGGGTAGGCTGAGGGAATGGACCGAATCCGAGCGCTCTGCTGTTCGCTCCAATTTTCAATGAAGTTTATTTTTAGGGCGCCGTTACAGCGAGATACACAAAAGCACACAAATAGCACACAGCGCACAGCACAAATGGGATATAGATGGAAAATGCCGGCGTGCTTTCCGATGATGACGTCAAAGAGACGTCCATATATATATTTCGTGTTTATATATATCGAATAAATTGGTGAAGTTAAGTAGCAGATATTAAGGAAAAGTCCAGGCCCAAAGGGAACTTCATTTCTGCAAGCCACTTATTTTTGTTTCTTTTCTCGGGTACTTTGTATCTTTAGATCTCTCATTAATGGGCTGCAGTTGTCGGAGATACTTAGCTATAGATACACACATTGGTGCGTTGTGCCAAGAATATATATTTGCGATCGCTTATTTTGTTTTCCTTTCGCGCTCTCTCTGGTTTCAAAGATATACATAAGATACAGCGAAAAATGAGAGAGACCGCCGCGTACGCGATTGTATATATTTAAAATATTATAGACTCATGTGCTTGGCAATTTTCACTTGCCTTCAGTCGCTTTTTACATTTCCAATCGAATTCTACGAGGCGGCGCGTTAGTGCCCAGCGAACAAATTATACCAAAAAAAGCTAAAAAAAAAAAATTAAACAGAAAAAAAGAAAACCCGAATAAAATTCACAGAATATTTGTACGGATTTAGATTTATAGAAACGGAAATAACATTTAATGAAAGTGCCCCCGGGAACGAGTTGTAAACGATTGAAGTTTTAAGGATTCTCGCATTGCCAGAAACCAATTGCATTTTATGATTGCCTTCGAGTGCCGCTTTGACAGCAATACCCAAGGATTGCCAAACAGTTTTCCATTTTCCTATTGGTGAGTGGAGGAGGTTCTGATTTTCTTGTTTTTTATTTTTGGTATTTTATTTTTCTGCTGTTTGCGGTTGACCCAAATTTCATCGAATTCATTTCAATTTATTTGTGTTGATTTCAATTTTCAGTGCCTTGCGCTGATGATTTTCTGTCACCGAACTGTCAACCGCGCGAAAAGTTTGACCCATTTTGGGGTTTTTTTTTTTTCGCTTTCTTTTTCGCATTTTTTTTTTTGGTAGCCAATTTGCCCAGGGTCAAGTGTGTGCGGGTGTGCGTGCCGCATTTCCGTTTCCTGCTGGCCATTTACTTGTATTTCCTGATCACATAACGAAACTTAATTTTAACCCATGCCCAAGGTTAATGAGTATTTTTGCTGTAAACAAAACATTGAACAACTGTCGCCATCAATCTCGGCGGCTCGAAAGAAAACAAAGAGCTGTGCAAAAATCAGAGGAAATTCAGGGGGAAAATCAGCTAACTATAGCCTTCGCCTTCACAATATTTTGCTTAATTGGAAAAGTGAATAGGGAGCTTTTGGGAAATGTTCATGGAGAACACTAAGCAGCAGGAAATTCATTTAAAATAAATTAAAACTTTGATAAATAATATTTAACAAAATATACTAATAGCTCCAAATTAATAATATCTTTAGTTTTTATCTATTGTAGATAAATATAAAATTAAATCACCTAGAAACCTGGGTATTTCTAGAGATTCCACACCTATTAAGCTTATTTTTCCAAGGCAAGCTGGTGTAATTGGTTTGGTATTTTGCCGAAATTACTGGCACTGCTGGCCACCTATTGCATTCAAGGACACATGCTGGCATTTTGGGAGAGTGCAGGGGGATTTCTTTCAGCAAAACCCCTGCTGCCACTCTCCATTTAAACTAAATTTTAACTAAGGGCGTTTGGGTTTTTGCGGAGGGGATTCCTGGTGGTCTCCATTATGCTGGCTGGCTGGCTAGCAGCAGCAGCAGCAGCTCTTGCCATTCATTTTAATCCTTTCAGCAGCGGTTCACAAATGCAATGGCTAAATTAGATTCGCCACAAGCTCATACACACACAGACTGTAGAGTGTGCACACCAAAAAAAAAAAAGCAAAAAAGCATCCCCCCTCGCGCTGCCTTTAGCACGCACAATTTGAGCGAAAGCGACGAAAATTTCTATTCAATTTGATTTTAAGCGCATTTTCCAGTTAATTGCACTTTATTCGCATATGTGTATCCATACTTTTTGTGAACTTTTGGCCGCATTAAATTGATGCTTTAAATAACTGAACCAAAACCAGACCAGCATCCAGAGCCAGCAACAAAAAACACGACAATAATGGCAAACAGGCGCACGACAATTAGCGGTGGCAACCATGGAACCATGGAGCCATGGAGCCACCATGGAGCACCATCCATGGCTATATCCTCCCACATTTTCGTGTTTATTTACGAGCAGGAAGTGCGCATTGGTTCGAGTTTTGTGCGCGACACACGCGGCGTATACGCGATGCATATTGCCAGCAACTGCGAAATCGTATTTATATATATTTATACGTCTTTCTCCGGGCAGAAATTCTCTCTGGGCTGCTGGCTTTTTCGCTTCCCTCTTATAACTGAGAAATGTGTGTCATTTTTATTATTAAAATCTTAAAATCTCAACTGCGGGCAAGCAATGTGTTCCCTTTTCTCCATATATCGCACAGCGAGGCGAGAGTGAGTGAGTGAGCGAGATATTGCAACTTCTTAAAATATGTTGCAAGTAAATAGCTTGTGATATTATGCAAGGGGATTTTTCTGAGGGATTTCGAGACCCCAACAAAATTAATTTGCAGCTGTTTGTGCAGATGGAAATGATTGGATATGAATTAACAATGACTTTTACCAAGAAAACCAATTCCAGCTAAAATATAGCTTTTATTAGGCTTTATGTTGATTTCTGTTTAATTTATTTCGGTTTTATTAAATGTGTTGGATATAAATTAAAGACCTTTTCTAGAGACTTCCAATTTTATAAATTAATATAATGTGTGGCTCGAATTTAAATGAATATATTTATAAAAGAAAATGTTGCAAAGCCTGTAAAGGTGTAGTTCCTTTTTATTTAATTTGTAGATTTGTAAGTGTTTGCTAACTTTAAAAATGTATATTTATAGTTTAGTTGGTTTTATGGAATTCTTTTGCTTTCTCTCTTAGCTAGCATTTTGTATATTCTTTTTTGATTTGCTTTTCTTCATAATAAATCCATAAAACTGCTTTTCATTTCTCTTTATTGAACGTCATGGATACTGTAAACATCATCAAAGTGAAATGTTTAATATGAATATATTCTGGCAGCCACAGAAAATGCAAGCCAGCCATTTAATGAGTCATATGTCTAGTTTTTAATGTGAATCAGGAATATTTAAAGGAATTACTCAGCCATTAGCCTCATTTGGAGCCAACTATTAATTAAATAAATAAACAAATGTTGACTGGCAATTAAGCGGAGCTCCAATTCCAAGACAAAGCGAAATTATTGAAACCGACGCATTGAATTCAAAATACCGAAAACCTTGGCCTTTGCTCGGTTTACATGGAAATTCTAAGAAAGTAACGAGAGAAAACCCAATGAGATACCGAAAGAGACGGGGGGAAACTCGGTTTCGTCTAAATAAACTTGTCAGAGCCGCTTTTAATGAAGCAGCCATAAGCAGATTTGTGGCTTAGTGTATTTACCAGGGCCAAATGAAGTCGGCTCGCGACTCTGTGCGACTTGCGACTCTGCGACTCGGCGACTTGCGACTTACGACAACGAAATGGTCAATTTATTGTATGACTTTTTGGGCCCGGTCCTGTTGTGTGTTCATTCAAATGCAAGAATTTCATGGCAATCGGATTTTTTGCCTGCTTTTCTTTTATTTTCTCCTGCGCAGCAGCTTACCGCTCCGGTCGCTGTCGTCTTATGACGAGCTTAGTTGTGGGCGGGGCGAGCAGCTCCTGAATTTATAATGATATGAATATCAAATTGACAGCGCTTTTGCGGTATAATCGAATCAGGCCTAATGATTTTGTCTCTGATTCGGGTTTTTTTTGTGTATCTTTCTTCCAGTGAGCCATGGAGCAATTCGAGCAGCTGCTGACGTGCTGCGTCTGCCTGGACAGGTACCGCATCCCCAAGCTGCTGCCATGCCAGCACTCCTTCTGCATGGAGCCCTGCATGGAGGGCCTGGTGGACTATGTGCGGCGACAGGTGAGTGAGGGAGCGCGAGAGTCCTGTTAACTTCATTCCCTCCCATTGCCATCCCATAATCATCATTAATCATCCCACTGTGCCGCCGCCGCCGCCGCCGCCGCCGATGCAGGTCCTCTTTGTGTGCGCGCTCGTGGCAATTTGGTTAATGCCCGACGACGTCACACGTTGGCGTTGTTGCACTGGGAAAAACTAAGGGTATAAATATAGTAGATGTTGCACGGGGAAAAACTAAGGGGGTAGTGTTGGAAAATATACAGTCTATACAGCTCTTTATATTTAGAATAGTTTTGTAAGAAATATAATGGTTGATAAGTCAAAGTAATTATGGTAAAATTCAATAAAAAATGGAGAAAGAGTTTACTATTATTGAAGAATATATTTCTTATATTAGATAGAAATTTAGGGCAACTTTTTACACACTATTCCAATAAAGAATTACAGAAAATTACAGTCTTAATCACCCAAAAAAATGTAAACATAAATAAAAGAAAATATTTTTGGCATAAAATAAAAGGAAAAATATTAATTGCATACTTTCTTACTATTCTGACTATTTAATATACTTAAATCTATCCATACTATTGTTCTTATTATTGTTCTTATATTTTTTTATTAAAACCCAGAAAAATATTTTCCTGTGCATTAACCTTTAATTTGATAATTAATTGAGATAGCCAAGATTATTCCCCTGATGCTGGATCATAATTTTCCAGGCAGTGTAACTTTGCTTAACTGAAAATCTCGCAAGGGAAATGAGGGAAAACACAAGAAGACGCCCCCGAAAATGTTGTATTTATCTTGCTGGCTTGCGGCGCATTTGCGTAGATATCTTGTTGAAAAATTATATAGAGAGACATGCATATATGTAGGGTCCCTACTAAGGAAAGAGACTGTGTGTGTGTGCTACTTATAGTCTCAGTGAGCCAGCAGCCAGCGCCTCTGTCTGCGTGTATTTATAAATTTTGTTTTGGCTTTCAGCCAGCGCCACGCAAATAATTGGTAAGCATTTTCCCATTGTGTTGGCCAAAACGCCGAAGAAAATAAGGAAATTTATATGGGAAGATAAAGAGAGTTGCGAATACCTGTCAGGCGAAGCGAAAGCCCGCCAGCGAAGATTCATCTTTGTGGCGGCAAGGCAAGATGACAGGATATAATAATATAACGAAAAACGCACTCAAGATGCCTTCACATGCAACCAACTAAATGTGAAAGATTTTTAAAGTTGCGAACAAAAGAAGCTTCTGAAAGTTTCAAAAGGATTACCAAAGCCAGCAGCCAATAAAATTGCTATTAAGTTGTCTAATAAAGTTTCAATTACTAGTCCCATGTCCGCCTTAAGCTGATAAATAATGAACGGAAGGAAGGTGACAGGAAAACAATGAAGCAATGAAGTGGTCTTTAAGTTTTCACCTGCATCTCATGGTTAATTCAAGGCCCTCGGGGCTAATTACTTATCGTAAACTAATTCAAATATTTTCGCAAATAATTTAGGTAAAATGCCCCGAGTGCCGGGCCGAGCACAGGATACCCTACAATGGCGTGCAGGCCTTTCCCACGAATGTCACCCTGCAACGTTTCCTGGAACTGCATATCGAAATCACCGGAGAACTGCCCGATCCCACATCAGGTAAGGATTTATTGCCAAGTAATTCGAATGGAAATTACTGCGAAAATATAGTCATTCGAGTTTTTTAGATACAAAGCATAGAAATTCCCATTTATAATTGCCCGATTTCGTTTCAAATTAAAACCGGCTCTTTGTCGGGGCGAAACAAAAATGTTATTAATAAAAATATTGCCATGTAATCATTGCTGTAACTTTAATTAAATTCCACTAAAAACGGGGCAAAGCGGAAAATGTTAGGAATGCCGAACGGGCAAAAAACAATAAGCAGAATGGCAAACTAGCAGAGAGGCAGCAAAAACTCGCATTTAATGCCATTATGTTTGGCTTTCCAATTAAAAAGCCCGGATACCATCTGATAGCAATTAAAACTAAGCAAAGCGAAATTGATTTCGTTTGAGCAATTTGCATTTGGCCCTCGTCTCATCCCCCAAAATCAGGATCATCCTGCTCAGCATGACTACACAATTATTTTCGGGGTGAAAATATGCAAATGGCTTGCAACTTTTGAGCTGCAATCAGGTCTTGAGTGTGGGTTAATAAGGCAGACAAAGCTCTTGGCTTTAACTAACACACAGTAAGAAATGAGAGGTCTTTTAAGGAGGGATTTAGTGAGCTAAAAATATATATTTAATTTAAAATAATATCAAACAATAAAGGGCTATTCCGGCTTTAGATTTAAAGGTATTTCTAAAAATATGTAAAAATAGTTAAGATGGTAAAAATAATATTTTAGCAGGATAAAACCTTATAAAAATGTTTTTAAAAAAGTTAAGACAGTAAATATAATTTCTTAAGCCAATAAGGTCTGATAAATCCTTAGAAACCCTTTAGAGAATTATTTCCCGTGCACATGCCCATTACATTATTTTTTTGCTATACAAATTTCATTCTTGGCTATGCAAATGTGTGAAACAAAGGAATCCTTTTCGTGTTATGGATATAGCAAGGACAACGAGCACTCGTACAACTTTCATGTGGAATTTGCAAATTCACTTTTCCATATGATTACACGAGAAAATACAGAAGCCAACTATTGGCATTGCATCCTTACACTTTTTCCAGCCCCCCCAGTTTATTTTCATGAGGGGGAGAGAGGCTACTGAGGAGGAGTGTTCATCAGGCATTGCCAATGCCAGCAATTGATGCAGAAAAGTTTACTTTTCCAGCAGGAACGACGACGACATCTTTGGCATGTTTGCATTGTTGCCCCATTGCGCTGAGGCTCGTTATTTGCATTGCCACACACAGTGCACTGTGAAGGCATCCTGCTCCTCGTCCTCGTCCTCATCGACAACGAGCCAAAGGATCCCTTTGCCAAACGGATGTGACACACATAATACGGGCGGCACACACAGTAAAAATCACAAATCTCTATAAAATCAAGAGTTTTCGCTTGAAATCGGATAACTGAACGTTGTCGCATTCGGAATTGGTCGTAAATTTTGATCGGAGAATGCACTGGGGTTAAAACTTGGTGTGGAGACTAAAAAAAAAATCTCTTGTAATTTATAGAGATATGAGAAATCTAACAGAAAATTAAATTAAAACGATATTTAAATATTAAGTTAATTTTTTAAGGCTTTTAAAAATATTTTTGCAGTCTGGAAAGGCTTTATAATATTCTAGAAATGTAGTGCAAATATCTCTTCCTGAAAGAAATGTATTCGTTTATAAAAAATATATCCTTTATCAGGATTTATGTCCCCTCTTTAGGAGCATATTATTTCCCCCAGTGCATGAATATAGAGCTGCATAACTGGCGCTTAGGTGCAGTTGATTTCGTGCTCTTGAAATCGCATTAGTGAATGCAACAGACATCCTCAGCCGGAGTCTCAGCCTCAGCTCCTGCCTCAGCCACAGCCATATCCTCACATCCCCACATCCTTGGTATCCCTGGCATGTGGCAGGACATTGTTGCCAAGAGTGCAAATTGATGAGCTGCTGCTGTCGGCATACTTGGCATTTTATTGTTCAACTCAAGCAGGCAGGCAGGATGTCATTTGGGAGTGTGTCTTTTTTGGCTGCCAGCAGTGATTAGTAATTGTTTCCCCTTTCCTCTCGCCAACCCCTCAAAGGTCAAATTATGGAGCGCTGTGGTGTTTGCTCGGAGAAGGCCTATCTGTCCCACTGTGCGCACTGCGAGAAGAAGATCTGCGAGGACTGCAAGAGCGCCCACATGGACATACTGCGGCGGGAGATCACGCGATTTAATTCACAGGTGAGGAAGGGAGATTACTTCGTTAATTAATTTATAGTCAACTAACTTATAAACCCTTTTATCTTTCTTCAGATCCGCCGCAGCTTGCACCGATTGCAGGACTCCCTGGCCATCATTGAGAAGAACACCATGAGCCTCCAAACCAATGCCATCAGTGTCACCGAAGAGATCGATGAGATCTACAGGCGCATCACCAAGGCCATCAAGGATCGCTCCGACCAGCTGAAGGGCGAGATCGATCGCTACCTGGCCGTGGAGCTGCGCAATCTCACCACTCTCAAGGAGAACCTCGACCTGGAGATTACGAACATCAGCAGCAACTGCGACATCGTAGACAAGTACATGAACGAGACCGTGGAGTGGGACGACTGCGAGCTGATGGACACCAAGGAGATCTTCCTGAAGACGGTGGAGTTCCTGCGTCACTTCGAGTACGAGAACAACGACTACAGTCGCCGCGTGCGCTTCCTGGTCTCCATTGATCCCAACCAGCTGGTGATGAACCTGGCCACCTTCGGGGACCTGAACATTGCCCCGCACTCGACGCCTAGTGGCGGCAGTTCGGTGAGCAGTTCCCACCTGGCGCCGCCCAGTGCCCTGCAGCCGGGCTTGATGCGCTCCAAGAGCGATCACCGTCTGGCAACCCAGTTCCGGCAGCAGGAGGAGCGCGGCGGATACAACGATGAGCCCGTGCTGGGCGGTCGCAAGTTCGGCGAACGTCCGCAGCGTAGCGCCACCCAGGCCAACAACGATCGCTATGGCAGATCGGGCGGGGACTACGACTATGAGAACGACTACGAGAACGAGGGTGGCTCCAGCAGGGCTGGCAAGTCATCGCGCTTCCGCTCGAGGTTCGTGCGGTCCCATCAGAACGATGACTCCGACAGCGAGCAGCTGCAGCAGCAGCAGCGCCAGCAGGAGCTCAAGGAGCGCAAGGATCGCGTGCTGGACAGCGAGGATGTGTCGCGCGGTCAGCTGAGTGGCATCATCCGGCTGAGCGACTGCTCGCGGGTGGTCCAGCGACTGGCGGACATTGGCAAGGAGAAGAAGGAGAAGAAATCCGATGCCGCTGCGGCCGCTCAGGCGCAGGTCCAGGCCGCCATTCAGGCCCAGAAGGCGGCCATGCAGCGCCAGCAGCAGAAGAACCAGCAGACGGCCGCCGACGAGGAGGAGCTGGCCAAGAAGCGCAAGAATGCCGCAACCTCGGGAGCAGCCACAGGTGCGGCCACATCATCGTCGACGTCGTCGTCGGGAGCGACGGACACTGCCAGCGATCAGCGACTGGCGTCCCTGAAGAGCCGCGCCGGCGAGGACAGCGATGGGAGCTCCACGCAGGCGGCGTCTCCAGTGCGTAATGCGGCGGCAGCGGCGACGCGAGCTGAGGTAAGTGTGAATGAGGCAAATACAGAAGAAGAAGGCGTGGCCAGTGACAGCAGTGACAGCGAGGAGGAGGACGAGGGGGAAGAGGATGAAAGTGAGGAGGAGGAAGTAGAACAATCTCCTGAGGCTCTACCAGAAGTGGGGCTAAGTCCCCCAGAAGTCACAGCAGAACCCACTTCTTCCGAGGAGACCGAGGAAGAAGAGTCCTCTTCGGAGTACGAAGAAGTAACAGCCAGCGATAGCGAGGAAGAAGAGGAGGAGGAGGAGGAGCATGTAGAGCCAGCTCTGGAAGCTTTACCCTTGATAAATGTCCTGCCCCCGGATAGCGAGTTAACCCAAAAATCTGAGGAGAATTCCGAAGAAGTCATAATTAGCAGTCAGTTACCTGAGGTGGAAACAGAGAAATCAGCAGAAGCTGCAGGGGAAGTAGAAAGCCCCGAGGATGAGGATGAGTATGAGTATACCGAGGAGGAGACTGAGGTCACCGACGATGATGAGGAAGAGGAAGATTGAGAATACTAAAGTTTATCAAAAGTTGAGAAAGGCAAGGAAAGTAAATAGTGAAGTAGAGCTTGGCTTTCAACTCAGAGTACCTTTTAATAATTTTGGGAAAGTAGAAACTTCTTAAATGTAAAATTCAAGAAATAGGAGCATAAAAATCGAGAAATGTCACAGGCTAAAGCAGATAAACATGCGTTGGTCACACTGGTCAATCAGCCGCAGTTTCTCTCCAGAGAGGTTAAATGCACTCTCTTGAACTATTTCCAGAGAAAGACTGAAACACTCTTTTGCACTCTCTTTAATCTAAGCCTCTGTCTCGAGAGATCAGCTGATTTACCAGTGTGACCAAAGAGTTTTTATGTTATTAGGAATATAGAATATAGGTAGAATCGATCGCTGTCACTGTAGCCTGGCTCAGTATTTTACCCTTTGTTCTTGTTGCAAACAAATCCCGCCGAATAAACTTTAAAAAAATAAAAATTACGTATACGCCATGTGTGCTTCGTTCTTTATTTGTGCTCCATCGTTCACACTTCCCCTCCGCTCCGTAAGTGTTGTGTTGCGAACCAATCGAGAGATTATCGATAACTGTTAACTGTTTACTGTTTACTGTTACATTTACTGTTAATCTGAAAAACCTAACCAAAAAAAAACAATTCCTTTCTTCCCCTTTTAATTTTTTATGTTTATTTTTCCGTTTTCCGTTTGTTATTTTATTGTGTACGTTTAAGTTCATGTCCCCCCCATTTATTTACTCCGATTGTTTGTTATTATTTCTATTTTTGTTCATTGTCTTTTGTGAGAGCGCCTTTCACCTAATGCTGCTTTGGGTCCAGAACCTTTTGCCCTTGACTAAATAATCGGAATGCAGGGCGAAGGCTTTGGGCCCAAAGCCAAACGGACATCAGAAATCAGAATTGTACAATATCTTATATACACATACATTTACATATATATATTTTTTTATTTACGTAGTTTAACATCCTTTACCTTATCGTTAGTTAGAGACTCTGCAAAAATACACACAACACACGAAAGTTAAAGCAAATAAAACAGCAAGAATTTACAAAAAATTTCAAGTATTTTTCTTACAATTCTTCTTGTTTCTCCCTTTCTCTCTCTCTCTATCTATCTCTCTCTATCTGTATCTATCTGTGCGAATCTCTCTCTGTAAAAAAAGTGGACAAACGATGCGGTAGTGATGTTAATTTGCTTAAATCTTACAAAATTTCTTTGGTCAATGCTGTCGAGCTGAATAAACCTCAGACCCTGATCAACAAAGGCGACATTTCTCTCTCTTTCTCTGTATTTATTTCCGTCTCACTCTCGCTGTCTCTCTCAGTCTTCATTTCGAATACGTTTTAGCCTTTTTTTCCGTTGCCATTTGTTGTTTTGCAATTTCTGATGTCCGCTGTAAATATTTCTGTTGTATATGTTTTTCTTTCCTTCCCACCCTTTTCCTTTTTTCTTTTTGCCTGTCATGCATTCACACATTGTTGCCACGCCCCTTCACCCCACCCACACCCTGACCGAACGCCCCCAAAAATGTCAGACAGAGCCGGGTTCAATGGCGAATATTTCACAATCATGCCACTGTCAGCGATGCGGCTGCTTCCGTCAGTTTAACAATGTTTCCAGCTGCGGAATATGCATGGAATATATGCGCCGTCCTATGGCTGTATGGCACTCTATAGTGACATATGCACAGCGGCTGCATATTTGTCTTGTCTCTGGCATTTGCCGAAATGGGAATAGGAAAAGGTTGTTCGATCAATTAGGACACAAACATCAAAGAGAGTTGACGGAATATCATTTGAGGAATGAAGAGGGTCGCTGGGACAGACAATTACTATTTCCATGAATTTTATTTTGATTTTCCCCTTTTGAGGACAACACGAAAGTGGTCTTTTATTGACAGTATTTAGCAAACAAAAGCTTTTAGTGGAAGTGGTAGAGGTGGATGGTTTTTGAATGTAATATTGGATGTGATTTTTGTAGATTGGAATTTAATATAATTGCACATTCATTTTGAAAATTAAAAATAACCAGGTGTGGCACAAGTTTAGATAGTTTTTTAGGTTTTAAATAATTTAAACTATTATTTCTAACTTTAAGAATTCAATTTTAATAATTTTTAAAATTATTGCCTACTTTTAGACACTTTACTAAGAGATATTAAATATTATTAAAGACATTAGACTTTATTTTAAAGTTTTTAATATTTCTAAGAGATTTTAAATATTTATTGCATACTTATAGATAGCCTTAAAGTGATTTCCGTTACATTGGATACTTTTTGAACTTTCTTTAAATGATATTAAATTTCATTGCATACTTTCTGACGCTTTTTTTGGGTTTTCAATAAAAATCGTGCCAATTAGGTTAAGCTTTCTATTATAAACCTCTAAATTGATAGCTGGAAAGAGGGTTTTGTCCATCCCCACTCCTGATAAACCAACCCTTAACCCTCTTTTTTCATATATTAGCATCTCGCCACTCTCTATTTCTCTGTCTGTCTGTCCCTATATCTCTTTGTCACCATATATATCCATATTCTGCACCTGCATCTGCATTGCGTTCCGTTCGTTCGTTACTCGCTCGAAAAACCAACTAACTACACACACACAGCCCTTAGCCAGCGCCACAGACTCTGATGCAACTCTCCTCACTGCTCCTCCAACCCAACAGTCCCAGAAGCCGCCCGTCTCCGCTCAGGTGGCGGCCGTGAAGAAGACCCAGCGCTCCGGCAGCAGTGACAGCAGTGCCTCCACCGAGAGCTCGGCCAGTTCTGCAGCAGCCACTGCGGCGGCAGCTAGTGCAGCAGCTGCCACAGCAGCCACTGCGGCTGCGGCGGCAGCAGCTAGCAGCAGCAAGGCGGCCAGTTCGTCCAGGAACTCAACGGCTCGGGATGCCACGGCTGTGCCCGAGAAGAAGCCCTTCGTGAGCCGCTTCCTGCCGCAGCACAACAACACCAGCGCCTCGAACGGATCGGCGGACAAGAAGAAGGCCGAGTCCAGTTCCAGCAGCGAGGAGGAGACCAGCTCGGAGTCCGAGTCCGAGTCGGAGCCGGAGACCAAGCCCAAGACGAGCGCCGCCAGCAGCACGACGAACACCAAGTCGACGCCCAGTAGTGCCGCCAGTTCGACGACGACGGCTGCCTCCACGGGCAGTTCCTATCGGGATCGGCTGGAGGCAAGGCGGGCCTCGAGGGACGACAGCTCCTCGACGGCCGCCGGCAGGAGTAGCTATGCCACGCCCTCGAGCAGCGGCTATGGAAGCACCTCCAGCAGTGCCCGCACCCGAACGGTGCCAGCTCCCCACCATGCGAGCGAGAGCGAGGATCGCTATGGAAGCGGCACTGGCAGCAGGTATTTCCCACCATTTCCACACTCTCTCTAAGCCCCCCGGAAAAGCGTTTCAGCGTTTTTTATTCGTGACTTTTTGTAGTTTCTATAACCGAACTAATTTGCATGGCTAATGAGGCGAGCGGATCAGATAATTCGCCGAAAAAAATAGAACACACATGGTAATCTGCACAGAGAAAAAGGAGTCCACTATATTTCATTATTGCATTTAAAATATATTTTTATTGAAAGTTTTTTTGAAAGTGAATATTAGTTACTTCAAATATTGATTATAAAGTATTTTGGATGCTAAAAACATTTTAGAAAAAGTGTAAGTCTCATAAGCTACTTAAGCGCACTTACACATTGTTTTACAATAGAATTCGCAACTAGTTTGAGCTAAAAATCTACAATATCGAATTTTAGTTACATTTAAATATCAAAAAAAAAATTATTTTAGATGCTGAAAAAAGTTTAGATAAAAGGGTTAATCTCATACACAATAAAATTCCCAACTGGTTCTAGCTAAAAATCATATAAGATTCCTATTGAAATTGTTTATATATATATATATTTTTTAAATATTTTTTCTTAGACATTTAATTCGATAACCATTAATTATAACAAAGATTCTTCGATCAAAAAGGGAGATCTTTCAAGTTACTGGTCTACTTTTTTCTCTGTATATACCTTTAGTAGCCAAAGCTCTCTGAAATGCACCGATACAGATGTAGATACATATCTGATGAGCATGGCATATAAATTGTGTGTCAAATATGGCTGTTCGGTAATTTGTTTTCCTCGTTTTGCGCCGCACACAAACTAATGGAATTACCTGTAATGTAAAAAAAAAAAATACTTAGAGCCTGCAATTAATTTACAACTTTAATTAGGTAATCACACACACACACACATACTCGCACACACAACTGCAGAGAGTGGCTTTAAAATCGATATGCCTAATGGATAATTGTGTTTGGTTCGGTTTTGGGTTTGATTCGCTCCGATTCGCTCCGGTTCGATGCGTTTTAATGATTTGCTTTCTCCGACTCTCTCTCTCTTGTATCTCTCACCGCTGCTGCAGCTTTGTACAAGTGCTCCGTGCTGGCATTAACCTGGCTGTGGCCACTTTGTTGCTCATACGCCTCGTGTGGCGTCTAATTGTCAAGTTCATAACCTTTACATAGCCAAGCAAAACGACACACAACACACAAGTTACACACGCACTGCCCCCGCCGGATAGGTAAACACACACAATACACACAGTTCTATCATTACTCTCTTTGTGTTCTCTCTTCTATACAATGATTTCTTGCAGTGCACTGCCCTTTAGCATACCGTACATAAGCAGACCCAGCCGGGCTCGGTACCGCAAGCGACTTGCCGACGTCTAGCCCAAGATATACTATATACACACTATATATACTATAAGCTCAGGCCAAAAAGAATCCGAATCGAATTCATACGCGTAGTTCAATTGTTTTTCTGTTAACCCATAACGTTGAATGAGTTCTGACCCCAAAAAAACCCCACTAAGTAACCCAACTCATGTTAAACGAGAGCTTAACCCTATACTATTGATTAAATATTTGAATGTTCGCTGGAAATAAAATTGAACAAGTTGGCCAAGTACCCGGAGTCACCTTCAATGGGCAAATAAATAGAATCGCGATGATGGTAGCCTTTCAAAGAGCCACTCAAAGGGCTGGAAATTAACTTTACTTCTCGTCCGTCTGCCTCTCTGCTCTGTCAATACCCTTTACCCTTTACCCTTTTCAAAGGGATCAATTCGAGGCCCGTTCAAGGCCCGTCGCTCTTCTTTGTGCTCTGGCGACAAAAACTTCTTTAATTTTACTTTTGCACGACACAACAAATAGCGGGGCCGGAACCCTTTTTCTCCCCTCAACCAAATCTAGCGTAATGTAATTACAACACTCCCCCGAACTTGGCTCTCACACCTCTTTGTCCCCCCAGCAGGGAACAATTTTTTTTTTTTTTTTTTTTAATTCATTTATTTGGCTAAAAAATATACAGGGGGGGGTGGTAATACAGGGGGGTCCGACACTTCCGCGGTACCGCCGCGGAACAATGCGATAAATTGGTATCTGTTATCAGTCCGCTCTGTTTGCCGGCATATAATTTTTCCGAGTTCATCACAGTTGTCAGTCTGCTTATCATGGGACGTATTTATTCAAGGTATTTGTTTAGTGTAAAACTGTAGCTGGATTTATGCTTTACACTTGCAGCCAATTTTGGGTTTAATGAGCCTGGGTAGATGGGAAATAATATATTGTTTGATGGGGATTTTAATTGTGTTAAAAAAAAAAAATAAAAAAAAATATAAAATAGAGAGACAGGGAACCATTAAAGTCGACAGTGGTTTGAAATCTTTTAAAAAGAGTCTTAAAGTATGCTATATCATTTTGTAAATATTATTTAGTCTACTTTTAGACGCCTTTTTTAAGGAATTTCAAATAAAATTATTTTTGAGGAGTGTTGCTACAAAGTATAAAGTTTAAATAAAGTGGACTTGTAAGGAAATTGTTAAAAAAATCCCTTTTTTTTACAAGTTAAAGTTTTATATATATTTAAAAAAAATATTAACCACTGCTGAGAAGATACTTCCCTATCAGAGAGACAGTTACTTAATCGCCTGATTTAATAGCCACCCTAATGTGTTCATACTTTATAAACTCCACATATAGCAAACCTCCAGAATCAGAGGTTAAAGCCCTGTATAGCAGGTATCGGATGGTCGTAGCCAGGCGACTATATCACTTCCACTTGTTTAAGCTGCTTTTTATCGTTGGCAATTAAGCAGCACAAACAGATATGCACTGCCGCCTATGTTTTTTGTATGTATTTTGCTTTTATTTATTTTTTTGAAGCAGCAAAAAGTGTTGCCCGCCCTTGTGGGCTGCCTGTTGCTATTTTTGCCTTTTTTTGCCCCTATTTTTGCTTTACATTTGTGCACTCGAACACTCTTTCACCTAGATTTAAGCCTTTAATTTATGTTCTCTCTCCTCGTTATGTTTTTGTAGTAGTTGTTGCTTTCCGTGTTTCCGTCTTAACCCGCCCCCAAAAAGCCACCCACCAACACGGACGCCAATCGGCGCCATAATTTCACGTACTTAACCGGAAACTTTTCCCAACTACTTTGTTTAACTTTCCGATAATGCGAAATGTGAATTTAATTAGAAACTTTGCTGCCCCGAGTTCTGGAGGCTGTTTGGTGTTTCTTCTTGCTTTTTTTAATAGAATTTAATGGCTAATAAATGACACACCCACACCCTAGCACACACACACACATATATATATATATATACAGCTACAGACGCGTCCTTAAGCTGGTTAAAAGTTAGTTAATTAAGCGGTGGTCATCCGAGGGGATTAGTTTAAATTTAAAATTGAAAAATGAGACACACACACACTGAGCAACAGCTACAACAAAGGCTAGAGACAGAAATAAATACAACAATAATATACAAGAAATGATTAATAATGTTTAAAAATTACAAGAAAGCAGGCAAAGTTCGGAAAGCCGAAGATTATATACCCTTGCAGTTATAAATGTTGTTATTTTTTTAGTTTTATATTTATTTGTTAGAAACCTAAAAAGTTAGATCGATTTCTCTATGAATGTTTTGCTCATAACTATGATAGCTATATGCTATAGGGGTCCGATCCTGTCCAACCCGATTTATATAATATTTTCAATAGAACGAAAACAATTTGGAAATCATTCAGTTAGCTTTAAATATTAGAGTAAATGCTGATCAAGAATATATTTATTATAGAGTCGTAAATATAACCATAATTAACTTCTGCAAGGGTATACAAATTCAACACCATATCTATATCTATTTAAACCTCTAAAAATTAATAATATATATATACAAAAACACTGAAAGAAAAAGCCCTAACGAAATCAATCCGAAACCAAAACCAAACCAGAACCAAAAACCAAAAACAAAAAAGAAACCGAACCGAATCAACATTTTTGCAGCTACACAAGCCGCTTTCTAAACAAGAGCAAGAGCAGCGCCATTGTAACGCAACCCTCGCTATCCACGCCCACCGCCTCCTTCGATGAGGATGCCACCGGAACCGGCGACGATTCGGACAGTCGCTATGGCACGGGCCGATCCCGTTATTTGGCCATGAAGGAGCGCAGGACGAGGCTGGCGCGCAGCCGGTCCTCGCACCAATTCGGCAACGAGGACGACGATCTGGATGAGCCGGTGTCCCCCACCACGGTCTCGCCGTCCGCTTACCTGGCCTCAAGGTGTGCAGTGAGACCCTGAGATCTGACCTTTCACCGCTATATATATATATACCCCCCGCCCCCCTCCGACTTGTACATAGGTTATATAACAACTATCGGCTGTATATATACGATATATATTATGATGAGCGAATATTCTGTTAAATATCGTGCGCTGGGCGCTTTCATTGTGCGTGTGCTGTCCCCCCACGGTTTTCGTATCTCTAAAAAATATTACCTTTACTTTTATTTATTTTTATTTGGTTATTCTTTAAGGTTCTTTATTTTTGAGTTGAGTTTCTGTGCGTGCCCCACACGTCCGAAGTTCGCCACGTTCTCGTTCTCGTTTATGTTGCACTCTACACTAATTTCGACTTTTTTGAATTTTCTTTTTCGTTTCTATCTTATTTTTTTTTTTTTTTTTTAGTTTTTTGGTTTTTATTAGTCATTTACTTGTGTTTAAAATAGAAAAAAAAAAAAACGCGTTTTCAAATTAACCGAAATTAACTGGAAATCAACCAAAGAAGTTTCCCCTCTTTCTGTCTCTGTACATAAGCAGCACTAGTTATCACGCATTTAGATCGTTTCATTTAGAACAAAAAGCTGAGAAAAATATAGCTATAAATAAAGTCACATCTATATTAATTAATTTATGTTAATAACAAATTTGGAAAGGATTTAAAATGTATAATAAAATCCGTTGATAAGGTTTCCCTTCACATTATAAATGTTTAATTTGCTTTAAAATGCTTAAAATATTTTTTATTTTGAGAATATAAGCAATCTGAACCAAAAGAATTATTCCTAGGATCTAGGAGACTTTTTTTCAATAAAATTTATTGAGTATTTCAAGTTAGATTTATTTTATTAACATAAATTATATAAATAAAAATTGGTTTTCCTTGAAAAAACTAGTTTTAAATTCATTATTAATCCATTCACTTAAATTATGTAATTAATTGAACTTTAAAATATATTTCCTATTATCTAAAATTTATCAATTCTTTAAGTTAAAAGACTTCTTTTAACGAAGCTTTTTTTTCTCAGCTTATAGCGCCACATCACTTTCAAGATCAGCCAGAAATATCACTTAATACCATTTCGACTTCGACTTCAGCCCATTTCCATTCCTCGTGCCCAGCCCCAAAGTCATTTGCTAATCACCCTTGGATATCCTTGCAGGTACAGCGGCTATGGTAGCAGTGACCTGGCCAGGAGTCGCTCCTCACATGCGCTCAAGTCGCGCGACAACTCCCCCATCACCGATCGTGGGGCGGGATCGTCGCGGTCCAGCGGTCTGGGTAGCAGCTCGGCCACCGACAGCAAGGATGGCGAGGCCTTGAGCTCCTGGGCGCGGTACTTGAAGAACAAGTACGGCAACAAGAGCAGCAAGGACTCGGCCGCCAGTAGCAGCGGCAGCGCACGCGACACGCACACCGGAAGCGGAAGCTCCACTTCGACAGGGGCGTCGTCGCATGCGTCGCACGGCTATGGTACGAGTGGTGGCTCGAGCGGATCCGGAACCGGACGCAGCACCGCCAGCGAGGTGTCCCGGCGGTTGAGCTTGGGTCTGCCGCTGCGGCAGGCCAACGAGCTGGCCTCCTCCGACGACGACGGGTCAAAAAACGGGCTAGGCTCCCCTACGTCCCCTACGGTAGCAGCAGCAGCGGCAGCAGCCGGTATAGCCGGAGCGGCAGGTACTATCCCTAAACAGGTGTATCTGCGCAAGCGCCAGCAACTGTTCCAGCTGGGGGGCCGGGGGAGCGAGCCCGGATCCTTCACATGGCCGCGTGGCCTGGCCGTTGGCCCCGATAATAGCATCGTGTGCGCCGACTCCAGCAACCATCGCGTCCAGGTCTTCGACTCCAATGGCATATTTGTCAAGGAGTTTGGCGAGTATGGCAACGGCGAGGGTGAGTTTGATTGCCTCGCCGGCGTGGCCGTCAATCGCATCGGTCAGTACATCATAGCCGATAGGTGAGTGTCTAAGATAAATATAGAAATATCCTGATTCATTTATTTAATTTCTACGTGATCCTAACCCCAAAAAAATCCCTGTGTAAAAATACCAAATTGATATAGAGACCCATTTCAGCGAGCGGCTGAGCCTCTCCTAGGCGGTCAGTCTGCTTTTTAATTAAGTCCAAACAAAGGCGCATGATTAATTCCCGGGACTTGGCTCCCAGCTCCTAGCTCCTCCTCTAATTGGCAGGGCTAAGCGCATAATAGCCGCGTTAATGAGAAACATGTGCCGGGGCCAGCTAGGAGTACGAGACTTGCACATGTTATCCTGCAACCTTTTTACGAGTGCTGCCATCTGCCGCTCCTGTCATTGTTTGACGCAAAATCTCGTTAAGCACCCGAGCAGCGGCAGCAGCAGCCTCATTGTGTGAGTCAACTTTGATTTTGCACGTTAAGCGGCTTAGCCCTAAGCCCGACACCCATCAGCCCACACTGGAAAACCCAAATCCAGCCCACGCCCCCCTCCGAAAAACACCTTGGAATGCCAAGGCATCGTGGCCGGGTCGCGTAATGAGATCTCTTCGGGGCTGCGGACTCCGGCTCGCAATTAACGGGGGAAGCCGCCAATTCAATAGCCCTATAAATTGGGCCAGCCACTTACAGGCAGAGAAAAGTATTACAAAAAAGAGAAAGAATTCATTTAAATTCATACATAAGGTTTCCATGCACTTATTAATTTTTATTTTATTTAAGAGTTTGGAAACATAGAGTTTTGATGCCAAAACTCGCATAAAGCTTTAATACAATTTTTATTTATTTTATTTTATTCTTTAAACTAAAGTTATATACCTCCAAAATATTTTTAAATATTTTAGCAACTTCTATTATAAAACAGAAACCTTATATTAGATAGCAAAACCCTGATGACATCCTGTTTCACCGTGCACTCGTCTCTGTCTTCCATTTGCAGATACAATCATCGCATACAAGTGCTCGATCCGCAAGGACGATTCCTGCGCGCCTTCGGTTCGCAGGGCACCGCAGATGGCAAATTCAATTATCCTTGGGGCGTAACAACCGATGCACTCGGCTTCATTTACGTGTGCGATAAGGAGAACCACAGAGTGCAGGTGAGCGGCTGCAGGCGCAGGAGTCCCAGGTCCTGGCTGTGCATTTTCCAACCTTTTTTCAGCTCTCGCCTCCATCTTCAATCTCGATTTGCATGCAAATATTTATATATACTCTCTCGGTGGCCGGGCCTTACCCAATTTGTCACACTCGAGCTGCAGCTCAGCAATTTTCATGGGCTTAACCGGGAGTGTATATATATATATATTTGCATGGTCCAGAGGAGTGCCTGGCCATTTCAATTTGCAAACTTATATCGAAATATTCGCATTCGTCAGGTTTTCCAATCCGATGGCTCCTTCGTTGGCAAATTCGGTTCCTGCGGCCGTGGCGAGGGACAACTTGAGCATCCCCATTATATAGCCGTATCGAACACGAATCGTGTGATTGTTTCCGACTCGAATAACCACAGGATTCAGGTGAGTCCGTGTCCGAGTCCGAGTCCGTGTCCTGCCTGTCTGGCCATGTGAGCAATTTTAATTAAAATATGCTCACAATCCGAGATACGTTTGCAATTTATTTGGTCACCTTTTTCACCTTTTCCGCATCCGCATCCGCATCCACATCCACAGATTTTCGACGTGAACGGCAAGGTCCTGTCCACTGTGGGCGGCGAGGGCTCCGACGACGGCCAGTTCAAGTTTCCGCGGTGAGTAAATTGAATTACCGGATTTTTTAATTGCCAAGAGTGTTAAATGTTCGCTTTTTTTCCCCTTTTCCTTCTGCCAGGGGTGTGGCCGTGGACGATCAGGGCTATATATTCGTGGCCGATTCGGGCAACAATCGCATACAGATCTTCAATCCGGACGGCAGCTTCCTGAAGACCTTCGGCTCCTGGGGCTCTGGCGATTCGGAGTTCAAAGGACTCGAGGGCGTGGCCATTATGTCCAACGGAAATATCCTGGTGTGTGATCGCGAAAATCACCGCGTCCAAGTCTTCTAACCGAAGCCCGAAGTTGCATTGTCTTTACATTATTTACTTTTACTTATTATTTTTGTTATCAACGTGTCAAAGCAAAATATTGCAACTATTTCTATGCCTAGAAATTGTGTCAATTATTAGGGAAAAAAAATCGAAAAACCTTTTATGTTGGAACGAAAAAAACTGAAACCTTTGAATAAAAAAAAGCGAAAACTCGTCAGAGTTTGAGTGAACGAAACACGGCTCTTCCTTGGGCAAATATATATATATATGTTACGAGGCCCAACTGTTTATTGCTGCATTCAAGTATTCCCTAATTGAGATTTATCTGCGTGCAGCCCAAACAATTTCCAAATTTGCTGCTGGCACAGCCGCCAGCTTTCCCGGGGCACTTTATTAAATTAAGATGTTCTGTGCCAAACAAATTGCAAACTTTTTTTTCCAGGACCAAGTGGAGCTTTTTTCGCATAAACTATTTGCCTTCACAGCCAGCTGCGTAGCTAGAGTTTGGTAGCAGCAACTGTGGCAGCTACAGTTACACGATTTATATGTTGCCGCATAAATTTGTTTGCTGGCAAATGTTGCGCATACGCCATGTATGTAGTACAAATACTCCGAGGAAAATGCGAAAAAAAAGGATAGAAGAGTAAGAATGTAGAGAAAGGAAAAGGTAGCAAGTCCTAATACACTTTCTGAATTTTATAGCTAAAATATAGATTAAAAATATAATATTAAACAGGGTTTTCTTTATCTTCCTTAAGTTATTCAAGCTGAAAAGCAAGGGTTTTATTGGCAATTATAATGTCTCCTTTCCCTTGACACTTTCCCATTATTCCTTGTAGTAAATATACCCTTTTTCTCTTCAGAGCTCTCATATCCATCCTGACGCGTCTATCGTTTCTCCACTTGCCTCCTTACAAATGACGCAAAATGTTGCCAGGATAAGTGAGTTTTATGTGATTAAAATGCATGCGAGTGCGAGTGCGAGTGGGTGCTCGTTCGAGTTGCGATGAAACTTTATGGCTTACTTACTACAACTTATGGCACATTTCAACTAGTATATTACATTCCCCCTCTCTACACTCTGCCCGCATAATAAAATCTTTTGATTTGCAACAATTTGCAATTAACCTTTGATTGACTAGACGTAAATTGCTTGATGAGGCCTCCTCCCGCTGGCAATTACCTTTGTGAGAAGCGACAGTTTTGCCTTTCAATTAGCGAAAAGGAATTGCAACATTTTAATCAACATTTCGCATCATTGGAAACAAAAGTTAAATTGCGGCCACGTAAAGGGAGTGTGTGTGTTCAGAATTTAAGGCATAAGAACAATTTGTTAAAGTGCCCCGAGACCGTGGCCCCTAGTCAAGTTTCGCGCTGGCTTTTGTGTTCCCCATCCTCCGGCTCCTTCCTTATGTTACAATTTTATGGCGCGTATGGGCGTGGCAGCTGTGGAACAGCTACAAGTTGCGACATTTTGGCGTTTTTTAACTGCACTAGGAGAAAAAACGGGGGATATGGAAATACAAGGTTAATGTAGTAATACAAGTTTTTGGTGATCAAATTATTTTTAAAAATAAAGTTTTATAATTTAATTAATTTATAATGAAAAATAATTTTAAACAAATTTTTCCTAGAAGTTTATCATGCACTGAAGACGAAATATCCGCATCAGCATCAACAGCAGACTCGATCTAGCGTTTCCGTCCATATTTATGTAAGTCTGTCTTTTTCTTAGCAAAATATTCTTATTTATTTTAGCAAAATAGTGGCTCTTATTCTTATTCAGCATCAATAGATAAATCTATCTAACCCTGTTTGTCCGTTCGTTAGTCCTTGTGTCCGTCCGTCTGCTGTCCGTCCGTCTGTCCGCGAGTCTGTCGTTTTCTAAGCAAACTAAGCATAACTATTTCTGCTAGCAAAATAGTGTCTCTTATTTTTGTTCAGCAGCAACAGCGGAGTCTATCTAGGCATGTCCGTCCGATCATCTGTCTGCTTGTCCGTTTTTACAGAGATCTGGAACTACATAAAAAAAAAATAAGAGGAAAATCGACTTAACTTCTTTGATTACTAGAAATATTAAAACTTGTAACTATTATAAATTTTCCAAAAAACATACTTCTTTTTTCCCCGTGCAGTCTCCATTTACTACACTGTTTCATGAGCGAAATAATACCCCTGGTTTCGGGGGGAGTCAATTTTTATGAGTTGTAATTTTTATTTGCCATATTTGCATGTGTCACGTGCCGTCAAACGAAATTTACAAATTTCATTTAAATTAACTATACGCGCCGCGACGGTTGCAAGAAGGGGCGGGGCGGGGCACTAGGCGTTTAATTGGAACACGTTTGCCATCAGGCGATGGCTGTTCCAGCCATTTTACGATGGCCCAAATCAGGGGGTAAGAAGGATCGTAAAAAACCCTGCTGCTGCTGCTGCTGCTGCCTGGAAAAACTTGGAGCGCCGTAAAGTATGCATTGGAAAAGTGAAAACTTTCAATAGTCTCGGTCCCCCGGCTAAGCAAGTTTTTTTTTGGGGAGAGGTGGGGATGGGGAAAAGCTTAATCTTTTTACTATCGCTGGCAGGAGAAAGTTGAAAGTGGAAGACGGTGGCCGTTACTTTTGATTTTCATCGCCCGGCGTTTGCTTTTCATTTGTTTGCACTTGCATCTTGGCTGCTTTCCCGATTCCCGACTACCGAAAACGGAAATCAATCCGCCGGACCACACAATCCGGGTCCAGGGCCCTCTCCTAACTGAATCTGAATGTGAATCTGACCCCGCTGTGAAATTTTTATGGCCGATTCGATTTTGTTCGCTTGTTTCTGAGCGTTTTATGAGCTGGTAAAAGTTTATGCAGCTCTCCCCCGAATCCCCTTTACGTGTGTGTTTTCCTCGTTTTCCTTGTTTTTCCTCGCTTTAAACGAAAGTTGCATAAAAGTGAAAATTGTTGAAGTGTGCTGGCCGGGGATTTGGCCCGCTCTCTCTTTTTGTTTGTTTTCATTTCGGCTTTGGCTTACATTTCAGTGCCAAAATAGTTGTAGATTTATGGTAAATGGAATGGCAAATGGATTTTTTTCGTTTAGATATTTATACATGCATCAAAAAAGCGGTGGCAAAAGGCCATATATAGTATATATTTGTTTGTTCAACAAGTCCATTCAGTGGCCTGGAATGTGGCAAAAGGATCAATTAGTTATTCAATGTTATTCGGACATCGGAAAACCAAAAAGGATCAATTAGTTATTCAGTGCTTTCAGATGGAAAAATCCCTTAATTGGTTATTATATACTCTTTCATGCTTTTATATTCAGGGTAATAATTAAGGGTATTTATTAAGCTGCTCAAATGTATTTTTTATTATTAATCCTTTATATATTTTTGAATGCTCTGAAGTTTTTTTATACTTCAAAAACAAAAAGCTTAAAACTTCCAGTAATTAATTTAGTTACTGAAAAAACTTATTTTGAATAGCTCTTTTTATTTCAGGTCACTGTGCGAATTACTAATTTATTTCCTTACATCGAAGGCCAATCGTTTTAACTGCTGATGACGACAGGTGGGTAAAATAGTTAACCACTTACGCGGGCCACTTAAATTGACCCAGTTAGTGCCTGTCGTTGGCAGGTGCTGTTCGACCCCTTCACCCTTTTCACCGCCTCTCACCCCTTTCTTTTTGCAAGGGTATTGCAGGCTTCGGTGCACCGCAATAGTCGTGTCCTGGTTTAATTTCTCTAAACATTTCCATTGTTGTTCCGCTGGCCCCAGCTGTGAGCCGTGGCGTTGGTCAGAAATGAAAAACCCTTTTTCGCTTATTACTTTTATTCCCGCTCTCGGAACGTGTCGAGGGGGGAGTGGCAGTGCAACGGTCTTATTTCATTTTTTCTGTCCGACTTTTTCGGCTGTTTGTCTCGTGCCAGTGCACAATAAAATTTTTGGCTAAAAAGCGTAGCCATTGAGCTTCGGATTGGCCGTAGGCCAGAAGCAACAGCTGGCCGCCACCTTTTTGGCAGTTAAGTGTAAAAGAATGCCTAGTGCCTCGGACAGCCGCACAAAGTTTTCTCGAAAATAAATAAGTGGGGCGGGAGGCGGTACGGGACACCACTCAGTTTCAATCAAAAATTACATGGAAAATGAAGCGGGGGAAAGGAGATCTTAAAGAGATGGTCAGGACTATGAGATATCCTGTAACCAGAATAGGTAAAAAAATAAAATTAGAATCTTTGTCTAAAGCATGTGGAAATATAACAAATTAGAAATAATTAATTTTTATCTTTAATTATTTACTCTCTTTGTAGAAATTTAATTTTCTTGGAAAATTTGTAGAGTATAGGAGTGCAACATACCTTTTGTTCCAAATCTTCTAAAGGGTACAACAAGTCGATTCGCAGAACTACCCAGATTTCTCTATTTTCCCATGCGAGAGTACACATGCGATTTCTGTGTGTGTGTGTTCTGGCGAGGGTCGGGATGTATCCTTAACCTTTTGTGCCAGGTGCTCCTCGTGGCTCCCTTCCAGCTTCCGTTTCCGTTTCGTTTCGGTTCCAGGACCTGCTCCCGCTCCTCCCTCTGCTTCCCTTACAGTTTCAGGTTTGCCACTTGCCATTTCCCGATGCCGACTGCACTTGGTGGTACATTTAATACCACTTGAGTGACTTTTTATGGCCAGCAAGGCAGTCATGTGAGTGTGTGTGCGAGGTGTGTGGGGTGTGTGTGTGTGCTCTGTTTTGTTTTTGTGTTCATTTGGACTTAGCCTTGCCATTTGTCCGCCGTTTGTTAGTTTTTCCCTCTCTCGCTCGTCCGGCAGCTTTTTGTTGTTTCAGTTTCTCTATTTTTTTGTACCCCATTTTTACCATTTCTTTTTTTTTTTTTGTTAGTTGTTTTTTGCAACGTGTCAGACATTTTTATATGCATCCAAAGCAACCAGCAAGAAGTTTTCACTTTTATTATTTCCATTTTGGACTAGCTTTTGTTTTCATTCAAAATAAGGGAGAGAGAGAGTCAGCAGCTGGGCTGCATTTAAATAAATATTTTAATAAATAAAATGGTCAGCTCAAGTCGTGGCCACAGCTGCTGGCAATTTTTCGCACTGATTTTCCAATAAATAGAAGAGGGAATCTAACTATGAGATTATCTGTGGAAGAGCATATGTGGCTTAGCTTGGTTTAGCTTTAAAGGATAGTTGAATCTTTTTGTTCATTTAATGAACTTGATCTTGGTACAGATTATTCAGGTTCGCACTTATAAAAGAACTCTATTATAAGTTGATTAAAAAATATTAGCATAAGGATTCTTTCTAAAATATTACTGGGAACTATAAATCCCCCTTTAAAAGTAGGCTAAAATATTTACAGCATACATTTGAAAGCTTTTTTAAGCTATTACTTATATCTTATCTATATTGATTCACCTTAAACCAACAACTTAGATTGCCAAACTTTACTTTTAACTCACAAAACCTTCGCCAAGTGAATGGAAAATTGAATTGGTTTGAAGGACTACTAATCACACCCATACCTATACCCATACCCATACCCATTTGTATGGGTACAAACTACCAAATCAAGCTTGCCCAGGTTGAGTCTTAACTACCAACAGCTGGCAACTGCCGGCTATATCCCCGAACAAAAGGAGCCAGGGTTCGAGTAGTAATGCCAGTGCTTAGTGAAACCTGTGTAAATAGCACTGCAACAGATAAAAGGGCATTCCCTAACACACACACACACCACACACCCTACACCCCACACTTTACACACTCCAGTATCCAGAATTCAACTTTTCAGGGCCGACAGAGAGAGAGGAGGAGCTTGGGCGGGGCATTGTCGAGTGCTTTTTAGTTTGCGTAAATCAAAGTAAGAGAAAATTAAACTTCAAACTAAAAGCTGCTTACAGTTTCGAGCACTAAATGGATTTTGACATTCAATGGCTCGGCTTTTGGTTGTGTGTGACGTGGGTGCTGTCAAGGAGTTATCCCCAAGATAGTGCTGGATTTATTATTAGAGATTTGTCAGAAATAAATTTGAAATGTTAAAGGTATATTCTATTAATTTAGGAATTAATATTCTAATATAATATATTCATATAAGATTGTGAAGCAATAGCAAAGTTGTTCCAAGTTAAGCTCCCAAATTTCCCAGTCAAGGTCTGCCTTTGTACCATCTTCGTTTGTCTATTCCAGGCTCTCGTCCTTGACATTTCAAATTAAATTGCAGTTACGCAATCAAAAGGCAATGTTTTCAGGACCTGCATTAAGTAATTACATTGATTGTGTTTGGCACAGAAAGGGAAAGAGATACGAACTCCAGAGTCCTCCTTAAGAGGGAATGTGAATGGATGTAGGCCATATGTGTTTGCGTTTAGCCAACCTCAGAAGAGTGGCCTCGGGACAGAGGTCAATGTCTCGGCTGAAACGAAATCAGCAATCGGCAGCTGCTTGGCTTTTGTTGACGAATTAACATTTATCATGCGCCACGTGAAAACCATTTATCACATCCACAGCCCCGATTTCTATTCCTGCTTCTATTCCTTCGGCTGTTGCACAAAAACAAAGCGCGGCGAGCATTCGCATTGATATTATTCGTATTTTGGGGACCCTGCTCCGATTCATCAAAGCACCACATACTACCATTTTATGTTAATAAAAACAGACGAGCGAAAACAGAGGCAACAGGAAAGGTTGACCTTGACAATGGTCGTTCTGGATTCCGGAAAGAGGGGTTCATTGCGAGCGTTTGATTTATATTTAAATGCCTATTGGGGTCACCTCGTGTTCATAACTCTTTGTATCGGGCCATTTATCATAGGGCGTCCTCCTCTGTGGTGTTAAATTGAAATTCCCCATTGTGCCAGGAGCCACCCGCCTCCTTTTCCTTGACTGAATTCGAAGGTTCTGCGGTTTAAGAGCTCTTTAACCGTGCACGGGAACAAATAGTATTCCTTCTAAGAAATCTCTATTTAATATAATTTATTGCAATGTTCTTTGAAAGCTTTTATTATTTTATATCAAATTATATATTTAATTATTTAACTCCAGATATTCAAAATTCTCTCTAAACGTCGCCTAAAAAACTGCTTTACATTCAAAATATTTAGTACATTATTTAGCACACTTTTCTTGCTGTGCTCCAAGTAAATCCTAGAGGTTTTTGCCAGTTAAGGAATCGCCTGTGGCAATTAAAATTTGTTCGAGTAGTTCAAGCTCTTGTCAATATTTTGGTTATGGCCAGAAGGAGGAATCTTATTTTGTGCGGCCGACATAATTTATGGTCTCTCACAATATAAATTCTCCAAGGTGCTGCGGCTTTGTTAACCCTTTTTTTCGGGGTGGGGCCGAAACCGCCCAGCTTGCTCGCCTTTTGGCAAGTATTACAAATTTATTGCCAACTTTGACATGAGACTGGGGCTTTTTTTCCACAGGCGCTGCCAACAATTTGTATGCAAAGTAAGCTATTATCGTGAGGGCATGCAATTTGAGGGCGTGGTCAGTCGGTAATGTATATATACTTGCATGCTGGCGTGCAACAATTGGAGCAGACATTATTTCTGGACTGGGCTATTTCTGCTGCCTGCTACCATTTTTTGTTTTTTTTTTTTTTTGGCCATTTAGCGATTAGACACACGAAAGGCAATTCAGAGCCGTAACCGTACGCCCGGCACACGTACGTGAGGTCAGCGCGGGGTCAGTTCCGGTTCATGTTTCGGTCCTGTTGCATGTCCGAGAGCTGAAAATTGATATTAAATGCTTTGGCATAAAAACATCAAAAGGATTGCTGGCCGGGCTTCGTTTACCTGCATAATGAGGCCATTTTATATAGTAAGCTGCTACGCGGCAGCTATAATGGTGGAGTCCTGCAGAGAGATGGCAGCAAAGGATATCGATATTTGGGAGGTTATATATCGATATTCACTGGGTTATATGGAACATTGTAAATTATAATTAGTAAAGAGAGTGCTTACATAATGCTTATATTATTTGATAAAAAAATAGATTAATGCCATCGATAAATGATCGATTTTCTCGATACTTTGCTAAATATTTGTATTTTGTACATTTTAAAAATGTTTATAGTTATATGAAAACATTATTAAAATACCTTTTTGTTCTCAGCACTTTATTCTAAACTTACCAATTACTTTAATAAATTTGTTATCAAAATTTTGATATTTTTCGATTTTACATTATATATTTATCGATTACTCATAATTAATTTTAATACGATAACCAAATCCATATTTTCATCACTATTTCATGCAGAATCTATATTCTTTTCGATATACATCCCTAGTCCTGTGGCCCTTGAGTCCTTCAGTCCCTTAGTCCCTTAGTCCTGTGGTGTGGCTCTGATATATGCATCGCCATTTGTTACGGCTGCTGATTGTGCAAGAAATGTGCCTTGCTTGGCCGCCCGGTCACTGCAAATTAATTTGGGATTTTGCCTCTATTTGTTTTGGGGCCCCAGCACACATGATACCTTGATACCTGCTGTTGGCATTCATCACAATCACACGAGGCTATCGAGGAGGTTCTGGGGCTTGCCTGGACTAGGATGAGGATGAATTTATGTTCTACGATGGGGCAGAACGTAGCGGAGTGGAGCGCCTGTCTGGAAGCTCTTGGACACTCTCTGGGCATTTCGAACGCTGCCAAAGCCCAACTGACATTTGATATATTGGCCGGGGGGCCACTCGACAGCTGCAACATGCGGATTCCTTTGTAACTCGAGTCCAGCTTTTTCTGTTCGGGATTTGGTTCGTCCCGGATTTGGTTGCCCTTCTGCGCTTTTCCAGCATGTGTAATTGCACAGGCACTCTGAGGCTGGGCCTCGCCACTTAAAGCTGGTCGTTCTCCTTCCTTGTTTTTTTATTTTTTTTGCAGCGAAATCTGTTTACTGCTGCGAGCCGGCCATTAGTCACTTCATTAACATGGCCAGCACTCGCTGAATGAAGAGATAAATGCAGCGAGCCAGCCCAGAGACGTGCCGAAAATTAACAAAATCCCAAAAATAGACAAAACACTAGAGCCCAGGCTGGCGGCGATAAAAGCAAAACAAACTCGGAAACAGGGAGAAAAAATTGTACATTTTAGGAATTATAATGGTAGCCTATATGCCCTCAGTTTTAATAGAATTTCGTAGACTCAAAATGTTGAAAATTATAGCCAAATAATATGGGAATCATCAGATATAGAAAGCACCAAAAGTTTATCAGAAATATATTTTCCAGTAGTATTTTTATTTTAATAACCATTTTGTAATACTTATTATACTATTTTGTATTTTATTTGTATTATATTATTTACTATTATTTCTTTAACTCATTTCTGTTCTTTCAAAAATTGTAAAGTAAATTTTTCTTGAACATACTCGTACTTTTAGGCAGCCTTTTTAAATTGTTTAAAAATCTCTAGAAAATTTCTTTGACATTGTTGTAATTTTTTAGAATTATGTTAATGTTAATTATGTTAATATAATAATCCATTTATTCTCTGTCATACCTGGTGTATATTTTTTTCTCAGTGCCACCACCCCATTCACAGAGAACTATTGTTGCTGGAGTAGGTTTTAGCACGCTCTGAATTTTAATTTCACACTTTTGCACTGCAATCAGAGGGAATTAGCCTGGGCACCGCAACCCCTTCGCATTCGAGTGGGCGGTTGGTGTCAACTTTCGCCTTGCATGCCCCGGGTCGATCCGCCACGCCCACTTTCAGTTGGAAAGAGCCGCCTTGGCCGCTGTTGACTGTTATTAGCGCACTTTGATTTGTATTTGGCTAACAATAAAATGACAGCCTGCGGCTAAATGGCACGCAACGCCCAGCCAGAGAGAAACCGGAGCGGGAACTGGGTGGGGTCCTGCTTTTCGGACATGACCTGGCCGGAAATGCCAGTGGAGCTCGCAGCAACGGAGTTGGCGTGCCGGTTTGCCTTTCATTTCGATTGCGGTGGCCAGAGGGCCGAAGTCAGATGCCGGTAGGTAGGCGAGGTAGTCAGGTGTTGTGGCACGCCATAAATTCCAATAAGCAAGGGCCTGGTGCATTGCCGTGAGCCAGTTAACTGGCGTCTGCAGTCGGCCAGAAATATGATAACCGCTAATTAACGTGGGACGGCTGCCGGAAGCCAAAAACGGAGCAATCACAGAGCAAAAAATGTATAAGAAATACAAAAGAAAATATAACTTTAGGAGTTAAAGGCTTTCGGTTTCGATGTTAATTATAGAGAAAAATAAATAATAAGCATTATCGAGCAGCAAAGGATGTTTATAATGAGGTTATAGCACAAATTTCCCGACAAATATTTCGGCATCTCTGATTTTCCCATCTTGTCCAAGCCCCTCCTGATAAGATTGACCAAACTCTACAGAACACGCTGCGTATACGTGATGCGAGAGGCCGTGGTATAAGAGCGCCTGTATAAGAGTGGTTTGTTGTTCCTTAGTTCCTTTTTTTTTTTGTAGCGGCTTTTCCCTTTCTAAGGTAAACAGTCAACGGAGCTCGGCTGCGTGTAGACATTTAAAGGTAGAAAGGCGAAACCAAAACGAGAAATAAAACGAAACTGTAACAAACACGCAAGCGGCACAGCGCGAAGCCAGAAAGGTGCGAAAAAGGCGTGGTAGGATGTTCGGTGGCAGCGACATGCAAGGACCTAGGACCAAGAACCGAGCAGGACCCGCAACAATGTTCTATCCGATAAGGAGTCCCACAATTACTTACCATGAGATCATGCCCAGATTGCCAAGGGGGCTTGGTCATAATGGAACTAAAGCGGGATTTCAGGAACAGCAGGGACTAGCAGCTTTTACTTCCGATTTAAGAAATGATTATATAATCTGTCAGGGTATAAAATACCGATTTAAATACACAAAATCGATCATACTTGAGGTCTTCTGGAAAGCATCCCATGGCCAAAAATCTAATGCTAGTCGAATGGCGTTTTTTTTCCGATTTCCCATTAAAATCTTAATTAAAATGAATTATTAAAATTAATTAAATAAAATAAAAATTGATTATTTGATTATGATTATTAGAAAATTATAATCCCCGCGATTAATGGTTTTTAAAGAGATCAGTAGCACCTAAAAACAGAAACATTTAACTCATAACCCAGCCTGAAGCCTGATTCATCGAGATGCGGAAGCTTTAATGGCCCATATGTCAGTACCTCTGTTAATACGTATTATGCCATCACTCCACGGAAATCAGAGCGCATAATGGTTGTAATAAATCCCATTGGCTGACTGCATATATACTCGTATGCAAATCGCGTGCCGGCTGCTGCTGCTGCAGCTGATGATGATGCCACATTAAATTTCAATTTTGGGTTCATTTATCGCGGCTGAGGGTGGCTGGGGCGTTGGCAGGCTTGCACGGAAGTCACAATGTCAGTGTCTGAACTTAGCCAAGGCCGCGCAAAGTTTATCCTTCGTCAGTGCGAGCCAAGCGCAACTTGGCGGCGGCCAAGGAGCCCCTAGCCTCGTTTACGCAAGTATCCTCCTTCCTCCTCAGCCAAGTAAATATGCAGAAAACCAACAAGAGCAATAACTGCGCTACACAAACACACCAGGCCGGAGATACACACTCTCTAGTACACACCAGACACACACACACACACCCAGAGCAGAGCGAAGTGCATAAAAATTAAGCAAACGGTACTTGTAACTGGCAACAAGAATGGGGACGGACAACCAACAATGGCAACAACTACTACAGTGGCAACCACAGCAACAAGGCGGCAAGAGTTTTCCAACCAAGTACACAGAGAAAAATCTCAGGTTGATTTTATGTAAATAAAACAAATAATAAGTGAGTTATTCTCCTTAGACTGCTGTCATCACGAATAAACCAAAAGAGGCCTCAATAAAACATAAAATTAGTGGATTATAATATTTAATTTGACATAATTATGTTGCCGTGGAAATAGCAGCTCCCAGTTGGCTTTTGCCAGATCCAAACTCCCATTTCCCATCTCCCTGCTCTGCTCCAAAAATGCAACAGTCGACAGGCAACTTCCGCTGTGCGTTGAGCTGACGCTCAACCCCGCCGGCTGCATATCCTTCGACCAATCCATATCCTTTGGTATGACTCCCATCCTAAACCGGAGCCAAATACCCACTTGCAGACCCTAAACCAAGCCAAGATCCCAACGCCTGGACGCCCTTCGGGTAGCAGCAAGTGCAGCAAACTTTTTAGTTTTGCCAGCAAGTTTCAGTTTCTTTTTGTATTTTTTTTTTGTCTTCCGCCGTTCGTGCCTGGCCAAGGGCTGCTCAGCTCCGAAACTCGGCTGAAACTTTAAGCCAGGTTCCCTATCTCTGCGAGCGTTGTCGCTGCCGCCGTACGTGTTTGTGTTCATTACGTACGTGTCCTTTTTGGCATTTTGCGCTAGTTGTCAGCGCCCAAAAGCTGCTGGCCAAAAAGAATAAGCTGCACAGACACGATAGCGGACTTGCAGCGAAACTTTGCAGCTCCTTCAAGTGCAGGGGAATGGCTATAAAGGCTTGAACATCTCAGAAAATGTTTGGTTTAAATTTGAAATTAAAGAAAATGTAACTTAAAGTGCCTGCCAAAGAGTGTTTATCATTGTAGTAATTATAGTATAAGATTTCTGTGTTCCTCTTACCAAAGTTCACCTGTCTTCCATTGCCAAAGTGCCCCGTTTCCGAGCACTGACAATCTATGCTGAGGTCTCATATTTTTGATGGCTTAGAGAGTGTACTTTGCTGAAATATTGAGCGGCTGCCTGATGCTTTCATTAACTGAAACCTTAGACGGCGACTTGCCTTACCCGTTACCCGTTCGGAACTCGACTTTTAACTTGCCTGCACTCATTTTGCTTAATGATTTCAATTATTTCGTAATTAGTGCGGACAGCCTGGACTGCACCTGTCTTCTCCTGCTGCTGCTCCTGCTGCTCCTCCTCTTGCTCCTCCTGCTGCTCCTGTCAACTGTCCATAGTTGAAGCAGGCCAGGCACCACAATGCCGCATCAGATTCGAAGGCAACGAAAAGTGCACTTGGCCGCAATTTGCAAAAAGTCTTTACAAAGTCCAAGTTTTCCAGGGGCTGTCCTGTGCTGCGATGGGTGGACGTTGGTTGGACACTCATCTTTTGTGTCCCGGGCAAGTCCATTGAATGGCGATTCCTTCCCTCCTTTTGGCCCCACTGGGGAGCTATGTCAACAACTTCGCAATGAGTTTGTCCGGACCGGAGCGGAGCTGTAAGTACTCGCACTCACCAGCTTACTTTCTGCCACGTTCCACGATGTTAACGCTCTTTTACGAGCTGTCTCACCTGCAGCGCCATAATGAATAGCGTACAGGTTTATAAACACCTCGAAACAAATTTTTTTATATTTTATAAAGATCGATTTACCCTGAAGACATTGAAGAAAGCTATCTGAAAGGTAGTTTAGGTTTAAGGAAATATATAATGGAAGTTATATATCTCGAATATCTGTACTTAAAAGGTATCGTTTGCTCCTAATATAAATTAGTTAACTTCCCAGTTTGCCCACAGTGCATAAGCTTGGCAAAAGCTAGGGCCATAAGCCCTTAATCATTTAAAGCAATTTGCACACTCTCAATGCAATTCAATTAAAAGTTACCCACACACAGCGCACACACTCGGCCAGCCAGCCGATAGATACTCGGTCCGCACTCATTTCTGGTTTAATACTTTTAATACCTTTTGAATTGCCTGCCCTGCCCTGCGCCGAAGTTCGCTCCGTTCGCTCAAGGAGACTTCAAAAATTGATGCCCAAGCAAACAGAGCAGGATTTTGGTCCTGCCGCCTGCCTGCTTTGGCCCCGCACTCATGTGCCATATTAACTGGCCCCCCAAAAAGTCCCAGACCCTCTCCCAAAAATAAAAAAATAGGAAGAAAGCAAGAACCAAACCCCTAACGATTGCGCTGGAGTGCCACTCGATATTTATTCGATTTATGGAATTTTTGTTCGGCAAAAGAATTTTTTAATAAAACGAATTTTATTGGCATTATCCTGCAGCTATTGCCATTGCCAGTGTGCCTGCCAGAGAGGAAATTAATAATGATACTAGGCTAATAAAGGCCCAGGCACAGGCACAGGCACCCAGACACGCACCTCCACACGTGTGTGTGGGATATATACATACAATACATAGGGCATATCGGAGATATATATCGATGATGTGTCACATCGTGTGTCACACACGATGACGAGAAATATTGAAAAGTCCCTCCTGGAGTGGCTTTATTATTATTATTTGCATGGCCCTGACTGCTCAAGTTTTGTGCCATTTAATTTGTCATTATCCCAAACTTTGCTGCCACCCCTCCCTCTCCCTCACTTTCCAGGCAGATTTTGTAATTCTTTTCTCCTTTTTATTATGACACTGCGCCTTCCCCGCAGGGGCATTTCCTTTGGGGCCAACAGGAAATTAAAAGTGTTGGTAAATATTATTCCTGGCGTATGCCAGTTTCAGAGGCGATCTACAGGGGCTTCCAGAGAAGGGGGTTTAATAAGTTCATAAAATATTTCTCTCAAACTTAGTATTATATTTTATGAACTAACATTAAAAATTACTTAAATATGGCTGTTATTTTGGAAAGAAAAAATATGAGTAAAGTAAAGTTATTAAGAGGTTTAATGTATTTTTATTTTCTAGCAAATTTTTAAGTGATTTAATATATATTCTTTTTAAAATTATTAAAGATTTTTGAATGATTTCTTTTGATATTTACCTAATATTTTTATTAGGTAATATATACCTAATAAAAATATTAGGTAAATATTAGGTAAATATTACATGATATAAATATTAAGCTTATATAGGCAAATTACTAACTAACTATTTTTTCTTCTAACTTTCCAAGTCTCACATTTAATCAAAATTAATTATAAGTAAGGCTTTAGCTAAGAAACCCTGATAATCAGTCCAAAGTAGATTATATTTGTATCAAAAAATGCATGAAAATTGTATACATTTTATTTTAATTATGTTTAACTTTAAAGGTTAATTTTGTGGTAATATTTCAGGCATCGAGTGATGCTTCCCAAGCTACTTTTAATAAGCTTACACTTGCAGGCAGAGACACCTAGGGAAAGTATGGGGAAAGGGTGGGAAAGAGTGCGGAAAATGGGAGAAAATGAGGGAAAATGAGGGAAAGGGATATGAAGTACCGAAATGTATTACACGAATACTCCAGGACTCTCCCGTCCTCTGCTCCTGCATGATGTATCGATTTTTCTGTTGCCTGTTGTTCAGAGGCAGTTCATTCTGGGCCATTTGTCGGGACTTTCTGCCTGTTCCGGCGTTGATAATGCCAATGCGTAATCCATCTCCCTTTACCAGAAAGCCCCGCCCTCTCTACCTTGGGTGTGTGCGAGTGCACTTGAACTTTGACATTTCAATGCGCTGACATTTGGCTTAGCAGCTTACGTACATATCGTACAATACAAACGTGTGCGTGCGGTCGTCATTGGCCTGAAAAGTTTGTCAATTTCGACGAGTTGAGGGCCAAAACAGACACAAACTGCCCATCCCACGGGGAAGTACCCCTGAAATACACCTGAATCACACACTCTGCCTGAAATCCCCCTCGAAAACCACTAACCGGTAAATGCATCCGCCTCTCTCCGATCCATGAATAAAATATCGAATGCATACGCTTTTGATAAAACACAATTTTAATAACTTTGACATCAAGTACACATCGAGAAGTTGTTGCATAAACACACACGCAAAACACACACAAAATAGTCGTAGACAAACACATGTACGAAGCGTATAGGGTTTCAGACCGGACTTAATTGCCATATCGCCCGGATAGTGGCTCTTGTTCTTGTTGTAGTGTCTCGGTTTTGGTTTCAGCTGCAAGTCCATTTATTTACAAGAAAACTTTTCCAAAAATTGAACCATAAATATACCATATACTATATATACTATATGTATGTACGTGTATATATCGCTAGGTACGAATGCATATCTGTGGCATATAACTGCATATATCATATATCATGGCTTAAACTTTTTTCTGTGGCTTCCTGTGTGTCTGTGTGTGGTGTGTGGCAACAAAAGTTGAACTTTTAGTTTTTGAATGTATGCTAATTTCGCCGAAAAGAGTGTTGCTCCTAATTAGCCGTGACATTTCGGAGCCTTAACCTACTCGGGGGCTCTACTTAATGTTAATTTAGCGGGCTCTGTACAGTTTGGGTGTAAATTCGTTACAATTTGATATTGACTTAAACATCCAATTGAAATAATTCAATAATTGAGCATAACTGCTAGGCTTAAGGCTACAACTTGGAAAAAAAACACGTTCAACTAACACAGAATGCATATGAAAGCGTAAGAAGTTCTTTGGACCCAGCCTATGTATATATATAACCGATCATTATCCTCGATCCGCCATCACCAATGTTCCAAACTCGCTTAGGACTCTAGGGTTGCTAATCGCACTACTCTCTTGGATTTCTTTAAGACACAGGGAAGACTTTAGAAATATCTTTTATCGTTTATCGTTTATATTTATATAAATTACACATCCACTTAGGTCTAGTGAGTATCCTCTACGAAGCCTTTAAAAAACTTTGCTCGATTGGTTTCGGTATTTGATTTTTTGCTTCGGCCTTCAGCTAACCGAACTTGTTGTCTTTTTTCATTTTTCTTTTTATTTTTTGGGGGGGCACGTGTGTGTGGTGAGGAATTCTTTAGTTAGTTAGTTAGTTAGTTACAGCTAGTTAGGATTGTCACTGCTAAAAACATCGCCACTACTTGCTAGTTACACATAATACAATGCCAATTCCGTAGCATATTGCCTGCAGCTCCACTCCGACCTTGGTTACAAATACTGGTCCTCGTTATCCTTTAGTTGAAATCAAATCTTTGCACTGCGGGCTCGGGCCGCATGCTTTCGGCCGTAGAGAATCCTCTTGAAGGCCCGGCGGAACTCGGGATTGAAGATGGTGTAGATGACCTGGCGGAGATGTTTAATTAAATGATAAAACGAGAGGCGTCTGACATTTTAAATGCCTTTTCTACAGTCTACAAAGGAATATATCAGTTCAGTCTCTTTTAGACACATTTTCAGGTGATTTTAAATGCCTTTAATATCGACCTCCTACAAAGAAGAAGGAAAATCGAAGGACCTGTCTGGTCTGGTCTACATACCGGATTGAGGGTGGAGTTGAAGTAGCCCAGCCAGAGGAAGAGCGAGGCCACCGCGTTGTGGATCTCGCACTCCTTGCACAGGCTCATTGTCAGCGCCATCACGAAGAAGGGCAGCCAGCAGATGACGAAGGCGCCGGTGATGATGGCCAGTGTCTGGGCCGCCTTCCTCTCGCGCTTCGCCTCCAGCAGCAGCCGCCGCTTGGCCAGCTTCTGGTGGGGATTGGCGATGCTGGCCAGCACTCCGCCGATGCCCACTCCAGCATTCTTGCCGGGACTGCTGCCCTCTAGCGTTCCAGCGCCTCCTGCTTCCCCGCCTGCGGGGGAGGAGGTCGTCGTATTCGTAGTCGTCGTTGTTGTCAGGCAGCCGGCACCGCCCATGGCGATGGACTGGGCCAGTGGCGTTATGGCGTTCAGATGGGAGGCTATCAGATGGTGCTGCGTGGCATGGGCCACCTGCTGTGACAGCGTGATGATTTCATTCGCGTTGCTGGTGCGGTACTATAATGGGTTAAATGGAGTGGGCCATGGGGTCAGAATGGTTAATCTCACACAAAACAAAAGGAAAGAAAGTATGAGCAAATGACTTAAAGGTGTGGTACAGTGGCACTTTCACAAGGCATAACTTTAAATATGTAATAAAAACCTTTTTCTTCATAAAATTTATTTTAAAAATTAATGAAATTTAAATAGAAAGCCCAGAAAAATAGTTTCTAATTTTATGTTAACCTAGAAATTATTTTTAAAGTATTTTTTCTGCTATGAAATCTCCACTGCAGTTATTATTTCATGGAATATAATTAAATAATTATGGGACTTACATCCTCGGCATCGCTGGATACGGTGGTAAGTTCGGTGCCCGCGTGGCTCTTGTTGTCATAGTTGCTGGTGCTGAACTCGGTCTCCTCGCGGGTGATGGCCAGGCTGGCAAAGTCCACGGCAATGGCGGCCACCGATCTGGCCACCGCGCCCTCCGATCCTGCACAGATGGCCGCCGTATTGGTGTTGCGTCCGAAGCAGATGCGCATCCTTTTCCTGGGTCGCCGCTGCATCTGGGACTCGATCTCGCCCGGAGTGCGATCTCCTCCGGCCTCTAGGCGTTTGCGTTCTGCCCTCCGCTTGCTGCGCTCCTTCTTCATCTCCCGCACCGTGGAATCGCACTGTGGGGTGGCAGGAAAAAAATAAAATAAGTATGTGCGAAAAGCTGGTACTTGACTTATTTATGGGGCAATGCTTGTTTATGAACTTGATGAAAATCTGTTTCGGGGGAAGCACCGCATTTGGCTTGCTTCTTGTCAACGCAAAGAAAACAAATCAAATGGGGAAAGCGGGAATTTCTAGAGGTATCAGGTACACGAGGGAAAAATTTGGAATTTCTGGGGTACAATTTACTCTTGTATTAATATTTTCTCGGGAAATATAGCATTTAAATATTAATTCTAAGCAAGAGCAATAAGTTTATGTTTTAATTTTCTGTATATAATAAAATATTCTTAACTTGAAAGATAATTATAGAAATTGCTTAAAACTTCCATTTTTGAATTAAAGTTTTAAATTAATTAGTTAACCTTTTCTCGAACTTTTTATCATAATATTAATAATAAACTCTCGCTAATTACACCCTAGAGTGCCTGTAAAAACCATTCTCCAATTATTTCCCTAAAACTAGACTCCTTTACGAAGTTTTAGATTTAATTTCCTAGATTTTTGCATTGGTTCAAGTGTAACTTTGTATAGCTTTCTGCCCCTGACACTGGTGGCCACACATCGGGGTGATCATAAATCTCGGTTGGCATTTGTTTGGCTTTCGCCGCTGCGGTTCGCTTCGAGTGCTCACTTGGGCATGCTAATGAGCAGCTGAGGACGTCCCAGAGTAGCACATACCCCTATATTCCCGCCTCTCAAACCCCTCCCCATTCGCATTATTGTTTCTGTTAATGACATACTCATTATGGCAGGCAGGCAAATACACTTCTCCAGCAGCATCAACATCCACTTGGCCGGCCCCCCAATAGAAAATGATGGCTGTGTGGCATACTTGTGGAATTTCATTATTTGTACCACGGGGCGTATGAGTAATTTTTTTCTTGGGGGGCCGGCTAAGTGGACACTTGGCATTTATCACTTGGATTTTATTAGAGGTTGGCTTTAGTTGAGATGGCGGCTTATTGATTGAACTTACATCCGTCTCGGTTAGTGTCACATTGAAGGATTTCTGGGCGCGTCGCTGGATGCGCTTCCTGGCAATTAGGTAGATTTTCCAGTACAGGAACAAAATCACCAGCAGGGGGACATAGAAAGTGCAACAGGTGGCAAAGATCTAAAGAGGGGAAAGGGGGGAGAAATATAAGTAAAATATAGGATGGCTTATCTCAAGTTTAAATAAACTCTCTATCTCTTCTTGTAGTAATAAATAATAAATAATAACCCAATTAAGAACTCAATATCTTCGTAGCATCCTGTACCTGATAGGCCACATCCTGCGACACCATGCAGTGCTGCTCCTCGATGCGCTTCATGTAATCCGGATCCTTCCAGCCAAATTGCGGTGCCAGCGAGACAATCAGGGCCGCGAACCAAACGCAGAAAATCATGAGGAAGACGCGACGCGGTGTCCGCAGATTGTTGTAGTCAATGTTGGTCACCGTCCAATATCTGCAACGGAAGGACGACCCAATTGTGTGCCCATCTGTCATCTGTCCGGGAAATCAGGGATCCTGCCACGGATGCCTCAGCTCACTCACCTGTCCGCCGCAATGGCCACCAGATGCAGTATGGATGCCGTGCAGCAAAGGACATCGCAAGATGTCCAGATATCACACAGTTCCGGTCCCAATATCCATCCATTACTTATCTGTGGGAGCAAGCAGAGAAAGCAGGGAAAGGAGTGACATTTAGCAATGCATTGTTTGCCAGCGATGATGCAATTGAAACAATTAGCCAGCACAGCAAACGAGCTCGGACGGAGCGGAGTGTCAACTCTTTGGCGCCTAATTTCATTTGCCAGCATTCCTGCTCAAGTTTCCATTAAGGTAATCGAGTTAGTTGAGCAATGGCAATGACAATGGTAGTGCACTTTAACAGAATTCTGAGAAATAATTCCTTTTAAATAAAAATATTACGTATATGTAATATAAAATACTTTAAAAAAATTGTGAACTGAAAATGTTGCTAGAAATTTATTTAAATGAATTTCCACTACTATAACATTATTTTCTCAGCTTTAAAAATACATTTTCAGTGTAAAAAGTGGGTGTAGTAGGACTTACCTCGTAGACGGCGCCAAGCGGCATGACAAGACAGGCAACAAATAAATCAGCCACTGCCAGAGATGCAACCAAATAATTGGCCACATTCTGCAAGTTCCTCTCGAGTATAATGGCGGCAATTACGAAGACGTTGCCTGCGGAAAGTGGAGTCCATTCAGAATGCGATAAATTGATAAATTGATATATTAAGTGAGGCGGCAAATGCGGCACTAAGCCTTCCGTTTCGTTTGTTTTCGTACAGAGGGATCAGTAAAGGGACTTTGAGTGGCCAAAGTCATTAACTTGGGCATGGATTGGGTGATGTGATGCCAGGGAGCAGGACTTCTGCAAAATCAATCAGTGGCAAAGGCTTCGTGTCAAAGGAGTTTCCATTTTCCTGCCTAATTGCAGGCAATCGTGCATGGGCCCCGTCAGCCTGCAACGTGCTTCATTTTTCCTTCTTCTTTTCCCTCCCTTCGATCTCTTTGGCTCGTGTCTCTGCCCTCACTCTTCCTACTTTCCCCTGTGGGATGCAAATGAGAACTGGCTGCTAGCTCCATCATCGTCGCCATCATCATTGTCGTCGTCGCTTGCTTTGATTAAGCGCATGCAACTTGGCAAATTGTAATTGCCGCAGTGCCACCTCATCTCTCACCTCCTTGCCGTCATTCATCCCCATCCAACCCCACTCATTTCCCAGACCATTTCCCCGAGCCCCGTTTTACCTGGCAGCCAGGGCGACGCCAGGTATGTGCAGCTGAGACAGTCGAGCTTGTCTGCAGGTTGTCAAAACGTTTTGTCGTCGCTTGGCCCGTGCCAGAAAATGCATTTGCATATGTCTTTGCCGGCGAGATGTAGCGCATACGACGTGTGTTCGCGAAAGGCAACCAAAACTGCTTTTCTTTCGCTGTGTGAGAGTGTGTTAGCACGGGAAAAAATAGTACACAGTTAGCTGGGAATATTGGGGGTTTTTAGGGGTATTTAAAAGTATCTATTTACTGGATAAAATTTACTGAGACGTATGATCCAATAAGAATTTTTTCGTATTTGATTCATTTTAAAATGGCTTTAACAGCATATATGTTAAAGCCATTCATTTATGACCTAGAAAATATAATCATAAATAGGTTTTTTTTTAAATAAAATAAATTAATTAATTTCACTTAATTTATTTTATGAAAATATAGTATTTAAAGCTACAAATATTTATTTCCCCCCAAAAATAGCCCATTAATTTCTTGATGTAATTTAGTTTTCTTTCTTTAAAAACAAGCTAAACTAGCTAGTAATATTTTTTCTGTGCACACTAACACCTCCTTTTAAATGTGTTTTTTTCGTAATTTGCATTTGACGCTTTGGCGCGGTTTTTAATAGCTTTTCACGTGCCGCGGCAAACACATTTTTTTTTTTGAAACTTTGGCTCGCTTTTGCAACCCGGGTCCTTGCCGCTTTCTGCGGCGTTTAACTCAAAGGACTCCTCGTACATCATCCAGCCAAGCAAAACAATCAGCCACCCCTAAGCACCACCCGAAACAGGAGCCCTATTCCCAGTCCCCATCCCCCATTTCCCATTCCCTAACGCCCATCCGCGCCAGCAAATCATCTTTGTAAGCCCAAAAATCAATAAAAAGTAAAAAAATCTACCAAGAGGGCGCAATAAAAATCTTCTGCATCATAAATTTCACTTCATTTACAGTTATGTATGGAAACTTTTCGGTGCCTTATCCCTGCGGCATAAATTTGAGAATAATTTAATGCCTCCTCCGTCGCGTCTCGTCGCGGTAATTTAAATTTGGATTTGGATTTTGATTAAGTACTTGCCTATGATGGTGACGAGTATCATGAAGCCCAGCACCACGGACATGGCGATCGTTTTGACCAGCAGCCAGAAGGCCATCTCGGCCCGCCGCTGCTCGTCCAGGTCGAAGGATAGCCGGGTGGTGCCATTGCCGATTATGCTGCGATTCCAGGTGCTGAGATTGCCGGCCGTGTCCTCCTCCAGCTGGCTGCTGAGATTGCCATTCAGCTCGATGAAGAGGCTCTCGTTGAGCAGAATGGCTGGCAGTTCCGGCAGTTCTATTTCCAAAATGCTCGCTGCCATGGGCTCAGCCATGGCTGTTGTCACCGCTCTCAGCATGTCCTGTGTGTGTCTCTCTATACTCGTATATATTATGGCTAGGGGTGTGTCTAAAGCGATTGCTGTTGTTCCTGCTGCCGCTGCTGCTGCTGCTGCTGTTGCTGATGTTGCTGATGTTGCTGCTGATGTTGATGTCGCTCCTGTCGCAGCTGTTGCTGTTGCTGGCGTTGCTGGCGTTGGTGGTGTTGGCGCGGCGCCTGTCGTTCGTGTTGCTGCCGTTGTTGCGGGTGATAAAGCGCCTTAATCGTGCTTGCCAAGCACTTAACACGTAAACTGCAAAATACAGGGCGGTACGAGAGTCAATGGGGAGTCAGAGATGAATGGCAAACAAAAAGCAAGTGAGAAATGTAGAGTCGAGTGTCGCGACTGTGGGACTATCCTGAGGGTAAGCCTAAAGCGAACGAAATATAGGCTAGAATACGTTTTTGAGTATTTTTAGCGGTTTTGTGGATTTAAAATCAAATAAAATGTGACCCAAAAGTATGCTACACAATGTAACACATTGTAATACAAGAATTCAGACTAAAATACGAGCTTGTAAAAATTAATTGCATAATTTTAGGCACCTTTTCGAGATATTTTAAAGTTTACATTTATTTTATATTATTTGAATATATTGTTTATATTCTTTTTTTGAATATTTATATGTTATATTATTGAAATAAATTAAAAGGAATGCCCAAAAGTATGCTAAAGAGTTAATTTATCATAAATTTGGACCGTCTAATATTATATTGCATACTTTTAGATAATTTATTAAAAGATTTTTTAATCGTGTTTTGATATTTTATCATTATTATTAAATACTTACTATTTAAATTTTATTTTCTGTATTTCCTTACTCCCAATATACCTTTTTAACCCACCAAGTACTGGGTATAACAATAAGTCTACGGAAAACAAGAAATAAAAGCATTTCTACGAGCGCGTATATAGAGGAAATCATAATGTTGCGCCCTTAAAATAACACAATTTCCCTTTTTATTTTATTTCTTGTATTTTCCCGACGAAGCCGAAGTGCTTCAAATTAAGTTCACATCGTGATAAATGATGCTCGCTCAGTTTACCTCGATTGCCGGCAATTAATTAATCATTTCAATCGAGCGAACTCTTTCACGAGTTTTTTACCAGCTTCCAGCCCACTGCCCGCCGCCCGGCTCCCAACCCCACTGACCCCCGTCTGGCAGCCTTATCTCGATTTGCGATGTGGAAAATCCCCCACAGAGAAAAAATCATAACTTAATTTGTAGCTGCTACTGTATCTCTCAGTTCCCCTTTCATTTTCCGGCTCATAATCGTGTTTTGTGATAACTAAATCATGGCAATTGCAAAGCATTAATGTGAAGTATGAGGGATATTTATTATTTGAAATTACAAACACTTAATTTATATATCAATAAATCATAGAAAACATATTTCAGGTCACCAAATTGTTTTATTATGCAATAATTTTCCACTTATAATAATGATTAAACATATTATGGAAATTAAATGGCTCGATATTAATGATAATTCTAATTATAATAGAAAAAATAGAGCTATTTGAGTTAATTATTTAAATTCATGAATTCCTGTGCCCATTTTTGTCTCTGTGCCTTATCATTTTCCTATTTTATATACTATTTATATTTCCTATTTGCTTTCAATTTGCACTCAGATAAGATTGTCTGGCTCAGTTTCAATCGAAATGTCGCTGCTAACACTTGGCTTCAAACTGCAGTTGCTGCTGCTATTTTCGCTGCTGCTGCTGCTTCAGATGCCAGTTCCCGGACTAACCCTGGATTTGGACAGGAACGACCACTACCAAGGCTATCCCGCTGAAAATCCAAGGTTTCTGAGGCGCCAGTGAGAAGTTTTTCTATAAAAGAAACAATAAAGTAGCGACTAGCATCTGCATCTGGCTTAATTCAGTCAGGGGAAGGGAGCTGAGGGTGTTGGCTTGCTGGCTGTTGGCTTGCTTGCCACTTGGCCTTTTGTGCGCCCAACACACTGGGCTGACCTTTGTCTGTGTCAAGGTGTCCCCAGGTGAGACAGGCAGTTAACCAGTCTGAGGCAAACACCTGCGGAGGTGGCTTGATGGATTGCAGTCGCCGGAAATCTCCATCTCCGTTTGGCTGCGAAAGGCACCGCGCAACCCTCGCTGAATAACTATACTATAATATTTTTTTGCAACTTTCGGTTTGGGTTTGGGTTTGGGTTTGGTTTGCGTTTGGTTTTGCCCCTGGCCCCGGCACAGACTGTGGGCTGAAATGTTAATGGGAGGCGCCGGAAACGGAGGGCGGAAGGAGGAAGGAGAGGGCCAAGAGCAGCTCATGTGTGAGGAATATTTTCATAGTCAAGGTAATCGTCATTCGCCTTTTCAGACGTTCTCTCAACCTCTCTACCGCTATTAATAAATGCACTAAAAATGTTTCTCTGCTCGCTCTGTGGCTTGTGGAGTTCAAGGGTGCTCTTTCACACAACATGTACATATTTTTCCAGCATATTTTCCATTGGCTTTGTTGCATTTTCTAGTGCCCAAAAGTATGCTCGAAATGCTTTCCACCGAAACCCAGTACAATGTGCTAAATATAATGGGGAATCAATAATGAATGTAGTTCAATGAACTTACAAGTCAAATGTGTGTCTGTTTTGTTCGATTCTTTGGAAAATATATATGTTATTTCGGGGAATGATGTATTTTTGGGGCCATTAAGGCAAACAGAAAACAGATAATTTTTGTTAATAAATATGCATGTTCTAAGCTTCTAAAATAATCTTACTTAAAGGCCTTAAATAATTTTAAGAGCAGAGAACCTTGGTCCCCTAGCGAGGTATCTTAAGGTCGCAACCCTGGGTCAAAACCCTCTGGTTTTTTAATTATGAAAGCGAGTTGTTGCTTTCACACACCCAGTACTTTTTTCTGTGTTTTTTTTTGTATATACCAAGGCCATGTACATGAATTACATTCCATATACGCCGAAAGAAAAAAATGTGCTAACGTTTGCAACAAAATTCGCCTTAGGGGATAGTCGAAAAAAAAGAATTGGAGAAGGGGGGGGAAAAAGGAAACTCGCGTCGGGCTGCGGTTGTTTCTCTCCCCCCTCAGACCCCACCCATGCTTTGCTTTCCCTACGAATCTGATTCAGAATCTGCCTCGAAGGCTCAACTCTTTTCCCAACACACACACACACTGCTCGCCCATACTTGAATTAATTCATACTCTAATAAATATACAAAAAGTTCTGTTTCTGTTCTGTTCTGTTCTGTTCTGCTGAATGTCTGCTGCTGGCAGAAGAGAGTGAGCTCTTTCTTTGTTGTTCTCGTTGTGTCAGCGTAATCTTTTAGCAGCCTTTTTGGTTTTGGTTTTGATCATCACCCCCAGGTCCCGAGGTCCTCGTGACTCGCACAATATACCAATTAGCTGGGAATCAGGGAGGACTGAGGACGAGCGCTGGGAATATGAATACAACGAATCGGGGGTCATAACTCAGTTACCAGCTGCTGAGCTACCCAGAAAGGGAAACAATGGATTGACGCTGTGGAAACAATGCATTCCCCCGGCCAGAGTTCGGGTGTGGATGTGTGTGGATGGGTGCAAACTTTATGAAGATGATTGGACGACAGCAATTTGCACTCAAGTCAGCCAACTTGCCGGCGGAAACTGGGAGCTGCAACTGAGAACTGGAAACTGGTAACTTTTCCCTAAACCCTAATGCAGCTGCCTAATTGCACCCACACACAGCCATTGAACTAATCAAGTTGCGGGCCAATAAAACTTCCCCCGAAGAACAATTCCCGGTGGTCGCTAGTCGCAATGCAATTTTCCCTTAGTTTTTGGGGGGTAACAATGCGTCACACACATAGTATGATCACACTCGGAAAATGATTCATTAGGTTGAGGAAATGTGTTTATTTCTTGGATTTTCTTATAGCTTTTCAAGGCATTTCCTAAAACTTGGGGATAAACATTATTGGGTTGATTTAAATTAAACTTTAAAAATAAATCTCATTTGAACTAAGGCTTAAAATGTATTATAAGGCTTCAATAAATATATTAATATGGCAGTTAAAGATTGGTTAATTTCTTACAGAAAGAAAATGTCAAATATTAATTTAAGAAAGGGATAACATAAGCCTTTGAGTTTGAACTCTATTCTTAGGATGATATGTAATTTACAAAACCCTGGTTGCAAGGACATAATTAAATCTTAAATCAGCTTAGATTGATTTGGTTCGGAAACCTTTAAAATAAATAAATATTCCACCCTAAAAATCCATTCTTCTACTATTATTACCTAATTTGTAATGACTTAAGATTGAAGCAAAATTATAAATAATATTTCCTTCAATTTTAAACCTTAGTTAACACTTTAAAAATCTCTTCTTCTACTATTATCACCTCTTTAGTAATGACTTAAGATTACAATCAATTTATTATCAAAATTTCCTTCAATCTTAAACCCTAGTTAACACTTTTAGCTTTACAAACATCTTTCAACATTTTCTTCGAGTGCAATATAAAGAGCCCAAGGCCTTAAGACCGAGACTTTCAGCCAGTTACCTGCCCGTAACGAAAAATAAACATCAAATACATATTTCTCTAGCGGCTTGGCGAACAAAGTGCAGTTGCCGCAGCCTCCTTGCCTCAACCCCACCGGACACGGGCAGCCGCCACCCCCCAGCTGACCTTGCGGAATAAAATTCGTATTCATTATACTCACACATAAGCATAATTATGTCCTTTCATTTTCATTTTGGCCGCTTCATTAGCGACGACGCCCAGCCGCAGGTAGATTCGTCAACATAAATATTTATGCCGAGTTGTGACGACCACGAAGGATGTGAATGGAGGAGTCCTGCTGCCTCTGACGATGATGATGATGATGTTCCGCTGTTCCGCAGATCCTGAGAGTTGGCTCGCCCCTCGCCCCTGGCCTATGCCCGATTTGTATTTGTCTTTTTTGATTTCGTGCTCTCAGTCTGGGGGCTTTTTTTCATGTTTGCATCCTAATTATGCGGGCTTTCACTGGCTTTTGTTATTTAATTAAAGGAAACACAAAAAATCAGAAGCTACCCGGCGTTTGCATTTAAATTTAAGGACTTGAACTTGCACTTGAGAGTTGTGTATGTTTTGATTTTGGCTTTCAGTCTTTAGCGATTAGTTCTTGGATATTTTTGAATTTTTGTGATAATTTTTATTGAGAATTCCCAGAATATGCTCGTGGGTCGGGCGGACGCGTCGCGTCTTGAGCGTAACTATTGACAAACTGCTTCAATGTGGCCGTTTCAAGTAGACGGATTCACCGAAAACCAGCTGATTTACCGGAGACTTTTCCATTTTCACCCACGCAGGCGCCCTTATGTTTCCTCTCTTATACTCGCTTTCAAATTTTGGAAAGTCTCCGCGCTGGCGGAATTTAAGAGAACGCCATTTTCGAATTCGAATTTGCATCTCTTTGCTGCCTGTTGAGTTTCGATTTCCAGTTTTCAACGCAATTATTTTTTGTGTGGAAATTAGGAAAATCTGTCGCTGCTGCCCGCTGTTCCGCCTCAGCGAGCTAATGGAAAATGCAAACAAAACGCGAGTGCGGACAATGCAGGACTCGAGCTGGGCAAGCAGAGGTCCCAGGCCCCAGATTTAATATATCTAATGCACGTTCCCAGGGGTAGCTAATGCGCATTAGGCCTTTGTCCTGGTTATTGGCATTTTCGATAGATTCGACGACGCTCGCCCTTCCATCCTGGCATCCTGCCATCCTGCCAGCCTGCTGGCCGTCAATTTGATGGCCATTTCTATGCAGCGGCCGTAATGCGAAACATTCCGGACTTCTCTCGAGTTGGTCAAACTGCTTAGGCGTTTGCCTTTTGACTTCCGCCGCCTTTTGTTACAGGACTTCTAGCAGGACTCGGACTCGGACTCGGTCTCGGACTTGGGGCATCGTAAATTAGCAGCGGTTTATTGCCAGTACGTGACATTTTGGCCCCGTTCCGGCGTCTGTAGTCTGTATTTTCCTTTGGCAATAATTACGGCCTTCATTTATTTGCCTGCTGCTGCTGGGGTTTTCCCAGGTTTTCTTCTGGTTTTCCTCTCCCAGTGGGTGGCGGCTTGCGGCTTGAGGTTTCGTACAAACAATAAAACATTGATTGTTGCAATTGCTTGGCCATTGCGCATACGACGCGTGGGCCGTGATTGAAGTCGTTCCGCCGGGCACTAAAACCGCAAAGAGTGCAACTTATTACCCGGGATCTGGAACTATCTTAATGTTCGCTTTACTTTACTAACTATCTTTGTGCGCTTCCGACAACACCCTCAAGTCGCACACACATTTAATATTTTTAAGCATCATCCTAATGAGCCAGAAACTTTAACTGGAGACGCTGCCACGTCCTTTGTCGCACGTAAAACTCCCATTGCGCTGAGGGGTGTGTGTATTGTGTGTGTGTGTGTGTTTGTGTTTGTGTTTGTGTGTGTGCAGGATAGTGTGCCGGGGAGCGTTAAGCATTTGCCAGTGCGTGACATGCGGCCCCACGCAGCTGCATTTGAGCACTGAGAGGAAAGTAGTGCTGTAAAGGGTCTACAACTTAGGAATTTTAAGTATTTATATTATTTTAATTATAACATAAATTATTTTCGACTTTTTGAGTATTAAAATAATTTTTTAACTCTACTTTAAACAATGTTTTCTTGAACTTATTGTTATAATAATGGGACTGTTACAAGGCTCTTTAATGATTTTAAATCATAAGGAAATTACATATTTATATATAAACGGTCTTAAATGATTTCTGAATTTTCTAGAGGTGAAAAAATATTAAATTATATCTCGAAAAATATATTTATTTTAAGACTTTACTCTTTTTCTAAAATTTAATAGTACCTATATCTGGTTTAATATTATGAAGCAAATATTAAAATAAATTTACGGTTCTAAAAACTCCACAAAAAAGTGATTAAATAAATATTTAAGTTGAAATATAATATATTATATTATTATATATATATAGATACATATAATATTTAATAATTAAATTAGAATAATTACTTCGAATTTTAATACAATATTTTTCTCTGCCTGCATCCCAACTGCAGTCAACGGCAAGGACACTCTGCGAACTGCAGCGGGGATAGGTTGTTGACTCCGCTCTATGCGTGTGTCATTGTTTCAAATGGCTAAAAGTTAAGCGAAATCTCAAATAATTTGCCATTATAAATGGCACCCCGATAAGCAGAAGCAGCAACTTTTCGAGGGGAAACCGAACTGAACCAACTAAAGTTCGACAGCATCATCACTTCATTGGGGGTTTTGACAAAGCAATAAACTCGGTGTGTGTGTGCCCAGCTCCTTGCTCGATGCTTAACATAATAATTATAATAAAAACAATTTTTTCGCATTTTATGAGGCGCATAAAATTGTAGCATATTCTCAGGAATTTACTGATGAATTGCGGTTTAGTTTTACGAGACGCCCCAAACGAGACACAATATATGGTATATTCGGGGGCATGTGTGTAAGATCTTGAGCCGAGACAGTTTTATGAGCAGCGAGTAACAAAGCCGCCATGGAGCGGAGCTATGTCAACATTTTATGCGCCTTTAATGCTTTGTTTTTGTTAATAAAATCGACAAGAGCCGAGAGAGACGTTGGTTTCGTTACTGTTACGAACGAGGGCTCACTCCTCTTTCCCGGCTGGTGGCATTTTCGTTTTATATATTTTTAATGTGCGCACTTTGACACTTTTAATGAATCCCAAACATTAATTTTCTTAATGAGCGCGCTCATTTAAAGCCTAGGTCCTAAAGCATCCCGTTGACAAATGTCTGGCAGCCCATTATTAAACGTGGCCGAGACCGAGTCCGAGATGAGGCTCTGATGCAATGACAATGGGCCAGCAATTTCTCCCCCTCCGACTCTTCATCATTTCCAGCTTAATGAAGTTTGAACAAAAAGCCATTGGCCAAGTCACACAAACACACTTGACCGGCACTGTCCGTTCTTTCGGCTTAATGAGCCGCACTAAATTCACACGAAACTTTCCGGCCAAAAAGGGATCTCTTGAGAGAGGCGAGCGTGTGGCAACTATTTATCGCCGCTGCCGGGACAAATGTCCTACACTCGGTATACTGGCAGGAATTTATTGACACACTCAATCGAACGCTTTGATCGTAATCCCTTTTCCAACAGCACCCCGCCCTCGCCCTCGCTCGGAAAAGTTAAGTCAAGTTTTCTTCCATTTGTTTGTTTGGTTTTTGTTGCCAAAAAAAAACAAAAAACAAAACACCGAAAGTTGCGGCCAAGACTTGTGGGGGTCAAGTGAAAATGTTATTTACTTTCATTTAGATTGTTTATGTTATTCAACCGACAAACTAAAACTAAGAGCCATCTATTCAGAGAGATAAGTCGCTCCGAAGTCAGCCTCGATCTCGCAGTGGAAATCCTCGTCGAGGAAGAGTCTGCTATCCGGCGGAGCTGTGGGCTCGGGGAACAACTCCTGGCTGTACAAGTCAACTTCTTCGGGAGCAGTGGGCTCCTGACCGGACTGGGCCTTGTCCTCCTCGAGGAGGGCAGTTAGCTTAAGCATAGCCTTCACTTCCAAGTCATCCTCCTTCTCCAGCTCCTGTTCCTGCTCCTTTTGCATTTTCTCATTCATTTCCATTTCCCTGACCATTTCCAGCCGCTTTTCCCTGAGCCTCTCGTTTAGCTCCTCCCCGTTTTGGGCTGCTGCCTGGGGATCATATTTGAAATCGTTGACCATGTCCGCCTTGGGAAACATTCGATCTGGTTCCAAGTGCAGGCCGCACAGGACATAGAGCATGGCCAGAAGGGAGAGGCTAATGTAAACTTCACAAAATAAATGTATACCAAGTAAACTAAATATATTTATTAGAACTTACCATCTATAAATATATTAGAGCCCAAGTACAGGTCGCATTTCGCCAGCCAAAACTCATCTGGCACGTAGTAGAGATGGTATATCCGGAATATCAGCAGAGCACCAGTGCCACACATCCAGTAGAATACCGAGACGCTCTCACGTTTCACGATCCTCATCATAGTGATCACATTGAACATCATGTTGCAGCCGTATAGAACCACCCACTTGACGGGATAATCTGGACGAGATAAGTTGCTTTTAGTGCCAGTTAACTCTATGGTATGACTCACTGTCCAGGGTCTTGATGAGCTCCACCACCCAGAAGAGGAACAGGAACACCGAGTACACCACGTTCATGCAGCCGACGGCTAAGCCCCAGTCTGCCCGATTTAACAGGCACTGGCACATCATAAACTTCACATAAGCTGCGTCCATTTTGCTCAAAGGCTGTGAATGGACTGACTGACGGCAGCTGGCAGAGGCAAATTGTAGCTAATATTTAAAAGTTCCACGAGAATTTCTTATCACTTTCTGAAAAAAATACATACGTAATTGGGAGGGTATTCCCAGAGGTGTGGGAATAATAATAAATTGAGAATGGTCCCGAGAAATATCGAACAAGGTTAAGTCTAAATAATACCTATGCATTATTCAGCATATTTTATTTTAATTTATTTCAACAGTCAGTTGATGATCTGAGTATTACAAAAATATTAAACAAGGAGGCTGTATTTAAAGATATTTATTTTACAATATTTATAGTTAGAAAAGATTCTTAAGCATTTATCCTGTAATTTTCTTAATGAAATGTATTACAGTTGCTCTACTTATTTCCTTGTAAATTTATTAATTATAAGAAATTCTATATACCACATAAAATCATTTTAAATATAGTTTATAACTGAGAAACCCAGCAATATGTTCTGACTCATAACACAAAAGCCCTCCAGCTGAGTAGCATTACTTTTAATCGAAACACATTGTCGCTCGATCATAAACTTAATAAATATTTTTTGTGGAGCAAAAAAACTAAATGGAATTACCCTAATCAGCCACAAAAGTTACCCTGTTCAAAAGTGAAATCAAAAATGAAAACTGAAACATATTTTGGCCCCAGCAAGAAAAGTTCATTTGCGCTCTTTGTGTTTACTTAATCCATAAACTGGACAGGGAAAGGGGGAGATGTGTATGTGTGTGTGTGTGCTGGAGCTTTCCCCTTTGGGGCACTTGAAGCCAACGTGACAACATAAAATGCAGCAGCTTCGCCTTTTTATGTGCCAGCAGCCAGTGCAGCGCAGCAACAAAATTTGTGTTGTGAAATATTAGAGGGAACGATATGAAAATGCAAACCGCAGTAACCACCAAGAGTCCTATATGCGATATATAGGGGATATATGAGAGCGAGTACGAGTATGTGTGTGGTGTATGGATGTTTGTGTTGATGCTGCTGCTGCTGCGTGCAGTGAAAGTTTAGTTGAGTTCAGTTTAGTTAACTGCAGCAGGAGCAGGAGGAGGAGCAGGAGCAGCATCAGCGTACGTAGTTGATTGCTCTGGTGCTGCCGGCTCTGGTTGCAGTTTTTGGCCCAAACCAATGAACCACATAATGCGGCTCACCCACACACACTCGCACACGCAGCGCTCAAGTAAGCGTGTAAATTATTTGAATTATTTATGAGCTGGAGCAACAGCCGAAATATGCAGAGAGAGAGCTTAAACCCGACAGCTCCCAATAACGCTGCCATGGTGATATGGAAACTGTGAACTATGTTCACACTCTACTAATCTCTCTCTGAAAAATAACAATAACTTACAGAAAGTTACCGAAAGTTAGGTGCCCTAAATTAAAAAGCAGAAGAACTTGGCTAAATACCCGATTATGGATATTTAAATTAAAATCCTATAAGGGACCGCTTAAGAAAATTAAAGTTTATAAAAGAAGTATATTTTGTTTCTTAATTTATATGCTTATTGGAAATAATTCTGTATTTTTGTATATTTAAATATGTTAACATAATGGCTAGTCTCTTGGATTTAAGCTAGTTAAATTTATAAAAATAAAATATGTATACTATATTCATAATAAAATTCTCAATGACACACTTTATACATTTTAGTAGTTAATATTATCTTTTTTAGGAGTAAACAAGAAACTCTTTGGCTGTTTTTCTCCCTGCACAAAATCTGAGATAAATAAAAAGTTCGAAGTGCGGTGAATGAGGGCTCCCAGGAGCGGACGCCAATTCCCCGGGCGATGCTTAAACGGCCGACGACGTCCGAGGGGCCCCGCATTTGATAAATGCGACGCAATTGAAGTTTGTCGGCCAAAAGTTGTACGGTCAGCTAACTGTAAATGTTAATTCCCAGCTGAGAAATTTATTAATAGCTCCGCAACGGAATAAAACAAAACAAAACAAAAGTAATCTGGCGAAACAAAGGCAAACAAAGCAAAGGACAGGACAGGGGGAAAGTCAATAGAAAAATTTAAGTTTGGGATGCAAAAATTCACGAGAGTTGCAGCTGAATTCCTAAATGAAAAATTATTCCCCAGTTCCCCCCATGAGCCCGGGAGCTTTTCTCGATTTGAAGGGGCCAGAAAATGGCACCGACATTCTGTTTAACTTACACTCATATCACGCATACGACCCCAGCGACTTATGGCCGCAATAAGTAGAAGTATATTCCACTCAGTGGGAGGGAGGATTCGGCAGGATGGGTGGATTTTGGGGTTTCTGGTAGGTGGGTCTTACGTATCGCAATATGGCTGCCAATTGCACGCACTTTTGTCGTTCAATTTCAGTCGAAATGCTCCTTGTTTTCCCCTTGCAGAGGGTTCCCTTTTGGGTTGGGTTCTTATTTCCTTTTTTTTTTTTCCGGGGCTAAGTAGCTCAGCGGTTTTACGCAATGGGGGGTCTGCCTAATGCCCCCTTCGACGGCTCTGTTTTTGCCCCCTATTGCCACGTGTGTCGGTGCGTGCGGCTATGTAATAATTTGGTCTATTTGTTGCCTGCCATTGGGCTTATTGAATTTGGCATTTGCATGCTAGACGACGAGTCATGTTGCGCATGTGAGCCCCCAAAAAAGCCGCCCACTTCACATTTTTCCGAGAGAGATGTATTTTGAGATGAAAAATTTGACAGGATATTTAAAAAAAAGTCGGTATCTAATCAGGTTGATTTATGAATTTTCACAACAATCGGTAACATTATAAACTTATCGATATTTAAACTATTCAAAGAGTATTGTATCGTTTCTATTTTATATCGCTTTGACATCGATGAGTAAATGTCACAGCAATTGGTTACATTTTTAATTTTTTCTATATACAAATTAAGTGTTATATCGCTTACACTAACAGTCAAAATTGAAATCATTATAAATATCGATAAGTACATGGCTAACTTGTAAACATTTTAAAAAAAAATCTATTTATAATCGACTTTTTCGATAAGATGCCTTACAATGTTGATTTAATAAACAGAATTTTATAATTAAAAGGTAAGTTTGTTGTTTTTCTTATATGTATACATATCGATATTTTTCAATTTATAATTTTAAGAATTATAAAATATCAATTTCTAATACATTTATTTTGTTATCGATTCCTTGTTGCCATATTATGCCGTCTCTAGCCAGGATGCTGCAACCCCTGACACCCAAAAAAGGGTCCCCTTTTCACCGCTCTGCAGGCTGCCTACGCCTTGGCTTCTCTGCTGAAAGCTATTCAATTATCTGGTAGTAAATATTGCAAATGAAGTTGTTTATTGTGCATGATGTTATGCCAATTGAATTTGCAGCTCAGAGGTGCCCCCAAGGGAATGACAGGTGTTACCGGAGAGGCTTCCTCATGCGTGGGGGGCAATTAAAAAGCAGCGTACACCGGGCGTATGATGAATATTTACGTAAGGGGGAGAGAGGCCAGTACGAGAGAGGGGCGTGTCCTTGAAAATGTGTCCACGTTTCGGCTTGATTTATGCGAATTACAGGGTAACGAAGTAAGTGGGGCAACAAACAAAGGCGAGACCGCTAAACAAAACGAGGGCTCAGCAAAGTGCAAAAGCGAATTAATTATGCACATTAACTTTTGCCGCCTAATGCGCACAGTGCCCCAACTCTGAGGTGAGCTTGAAGGACTGATTCCAATCCGCGGCCAGGATGCTTGCTGAATCCTTGCCGGCTGACCCAGGTCCAGGCCTCGTCGTTGAGTGCGCGGATGACTTTGAAAAATGGCAGCGGGCGAAAGCTGCTTAATTAGTGCGTAATTTGTAAGTTGAAGAAAAGAAGGAAAGCTCAGCTAAGTGGAAAGCCGAGGAAATGCCGGCAATGAGGCAATGAGAGAGGTAAATATTAATTACTCCGCCGCCCCGCAGTGGGCTATATAATTCGATGGCTGAAACGAAACGAAATGACTGCGACGGCGACCATCTATCAATGCGGCTATCAATCAGGCCAGGGAGCCTTAACAAAAACAAAAAATAAACAAAGGGAAAAACAAAAAACCTCCCGCCGATTAAGCCTGCCTTTGGCTCTTGTTGATTCTGCGTAAACCTTGTTTATTTTCCATTTGCACCCTTTGAGCCTGCATACAACATGTATTTTTTTTTTTACAACTCGTATATCGTATCTCTTGGATGTTTGCCGGCCGGAATTTTTGTTTGTTTAGGCTGCGGTCTTGCGGCCACTTTGCTGACGACTGACCGATTGCTTCGGGCCAGCCTCTGCTTTTGGCCAGGTGTCAATTAGCCGCTCCAATTTGTGATTAATTCGCCCAGCTGTTGTCTCTCTCGTTCGTCTGTTGAAAGCTGTTAAAACCTGGAAACTCTGCGGCTTTCAGGTGAATTACCCATAGAACCCAGGCCCAGGCCCAGTACAGACCGGACCTGCTCTTGGCTCCCAGGTTTAATTTCCGTTGAACTTGCACATTTCTGGCCTGCATGCGCCAAATTGTATGCCACGGGGTCTGCCTTTCATCCCTTTTCATCCGCCTTGTCCGCTCTCCCTCCGAAAAAAAGAAAACCCAGAAAACCCAGAGCCCAGAAAAAGTTGAATTATGCGCGGAAAAACGGCTGCCCTGCCGCTGTGTTCACCTCCCTCTGCGGCTGCCATTTTCCAGAGCACTTTAAGGTCGTTCAGTTAAATGCAATGAAATTATTCTTCCACTGCGGTCGCTTATTGAAATGTTAATTAATGCCCGGACAGCAGCGGCAGCGGCAGCAACGAAAGCAGCTCGGCATCAGGAGGCTGGCAGAGCCATGTCGCCGGTCACCTTTAACTATCGCGGGATTTTGCTTCCAGGACCTGGTCCTGATCATGATCCTGGCCTGATGATGTACTTTATGCCACAGCTGAGCAAGTCAGCAGCGCGTGCAGCGTTTAACGCCGTAAAAACAGAGAGCGCCTTCTGCACTGGAGGGTTTGCCGCAATAATTTGCAGCCGTTTCATACACTTTCCCAGGGGGTTTCTCTAGGAATTCACCAAGGCTTTATTATTGTTGAAAATTCACCAAACTCTCCAACTCTTCATGAGTTTAGTAATGATTGTTTTAAGGCTACGAAATTAAAAAAATAAAATCTGAAACTGTAATGGAGAAATTCAACAATGATTCCAATTCAACAAACTTTCCTGGGGGTTCCTCTAAAAATTCACCAAGACTTTTTTATTTTTGAAAATTAACCAATGAATTCCAAATCAAACTCTTCCATTATTATTTTAAGACTACGAAATTAGAAAATAAAAATAAACTTTTATGGAGAAATTCTACAATGATTCCAATTCAACAACTCAACAATACTAGTTTCACCAATAAAACAATGAGTATTAGATGCGCCCAACAACACAAAAGAACGTGAACCCTTAAATTTCTTAAAGATATTTTATTTTTTCACACATGTTCAAATTCAACAATTAAACAATTTTATTTTCACCAATGAATATATGAAATAATGATGAATTCATAATCCAAAAGAAAGAGAATGCTTACATTTTAAAATGATTCCTTATTGATTTTGCTCATACAAAAATTCAACAATACTAGTTTCACCAATAAAACTATGAATTTATTAAAAAGCCTAAGCTGAAAATAAATATAACCTTTAAGTTGCTTAATGATTTTGTATAATAGCAGATCGAACTAATAAAATTCGAAGATGAATCACTAATGAAAATTCACCAACAAAGGTTGTTGAATATTAAAATTCAGAAATTAATCTGAGGCTTAAATTAACCCTAGAAATTCCGCTATTTACTAAGAAAATTAAGCAATAAAGTTTCAGACCTCTGCTCACCTCCGCTTCTAACCTGCAGTTCCTCGAAAAGCTTAAGGTATTTCAAACTTCGGTTTCCGAGACTCCCTGTGGCTTTCTTACTCAAGCGTTATTCTTTTCGTTTCTTTTTTTTTTTTTGTTTGTTGGCATCGCTGGACTTTAACAAGCGGCTCGTTAACGGCGACCGCGCAATTACACTCGAAACGCTTTAAATTTTAAGTGCTGCCCGAGTATGTGCTCGGCGTTTCGGGTTTGGGCTTGTACCGGCTGTCGCACCTGCCAACAGCCAACAGCCAACGGGTTGACTGCCTGGCTACCTGTTGGCGACGTTCTGCCAGGCTGCCAGTCTGCCAGCCAGAGCGAGCCAGAGCCACTCACTCGACGCGCTCGGCCATTGTGGGGCTAATTGCGCACAGAATGCGGTGCTTGGCGCTTGGAGCTCACTCGAGTTTTCCCACTTTCCCGGCCACTTTCCCCCCCACCGCCCCGGTCGACTATACGGGTGTGTATGTAGCGGGAAGCGAGCCTTGCCCGCGGCTCTAAATTAATCAAAAAATTGTTCTGCCATATTACTTCGGGTGCCGACATTTAGACGGGTACCGACACACTCCAGCCAAAAGTGCTTCAACAATTCCTTCAATTAAAGTATAAAATATTGTGCAGCGAGAGCAGAGAGAGAATTAATACTAAAAGGGGTCTCTAAAGTTATTAATAACAAATAAGAAATAAAAGTAATAAAGGAGAGATTTTAATCAAGAACAAAATATTTTAGTGGCACATTAACAATAGATTTAATTCCAATTTTAAGAACAGTCATATATATTATCCTTTTAGTTTGTTGATTTTTGGCATGTTTAAAATTAAAATTAAAATTATATATATACCAATATTTTTCAGAATTTTTTTCACTGTGTCTGGAAATTCCGAGCTCCTTTTCCTGTGTTTTCGTTTCGATTTTTTCCCATTTAATTTCGTGCGAAATCCTTATGGCCGCTGGACCGACCGGCACTTCCTGCTGGCCATGATAATAATTCGCTGGGCTCTATGTTTTCGTTGGTTCGCTTCCGTTTTCCTTGGCTTTCGCATATTTTTCTTCGACTGGTTCTGTGTGTAATTTTAATTCTTCGAACTCTGGCTCTTATTTGTCTTTATTATTTCTCGTTTTTATTTTGTTTTTTTATATATATACGAGTATTATGGCTGGTATTTTTTTGTAGCCGGCGGCGAAAGAGCATTATTGCAAGTGGTGTCCAGTCGCAAGGCAGCTCAAGGACTTTGATGGACGTTCGCCCATTTATTGCTCATATTTCATATTTGCCACATTTTCGCTTTTGCAAATGAAAATGAAATTTTTAATAAAAACGATTCGCGTTGTTTTCATTGCTGTGAAAGCAGCTACTGCTTCTGCTCTAGCTTCTGCTCCGGCTCCGGCTCCGGCTTCAGCTTCTGCTGCTGATGTGTAATATTTAACGAGGGGATATATCCTTGGCATTTTCATTTCGCCCGACAATCCCTTCAGCAGCAGCAGCAGCAAAAAACTGCGAGTTGATTGAGCCAGGGAGTCACGATTTGGGCAGGATGGGGGGTAGTTGGTATCGCACACAGAATAGATGAAGTGCCAGCTAAGCAGGTGTCTGGCCATCAACTAACGCACATCCTGTCCCTGGCCGAATGCAACAATTAAATTTCAGCAAGGACACCCACACCGCCGCAGCGTCATCCATTGTCCTGGCTGGCCAGCAGGAGGATGCGAGCACCATTGGTGCTTTGTTGCAGCTGCAATTTAGGTGAGTGAAGCAGATTTACCGTTGCAGCGATGGTCAGCTTTTGTGTGAGAGTGTGTTGTGTGCTGTGTGTGTGTGTGTGTGTGTCCACACCCCACCTGAGCGCCATTGATTCGTAATGCTGGAAAAGCAGGAGCGGAAGTGCGTCGGCGACCAGGGATGCGATAACTCAGCTGGGGGAACTAGCTCCAAAGGCGAGCTGGCTTCAAAACTCCAGGCAGCAGCTTCTGGCCTGAGTTTCCTTTTGAAAAGGGACTCAAATATTACAGGGAAGAAATAAATTTAAAAATAAATATAAAGGGTTTCATTAGGAATCATATTTGTATCCTTTATTTAAATTATGAAATTATTTCTTGGATTTTTAAGGCTTTCCTTGGCTTTTGTTATAGATATTTTTGACTAATTTTTTATCTCATTGGGAAACATATTTTTAACCTTTACTTAAATAAAAAATATTTTTTCTAGATTTTAATCCATTAAAATGGCTTTTCTTGGCTTTTGTTATATATACTTTTGACTCATTTTTTTAACTCAATATTTTATCTCAATCTCTAATATACATATAACTAGAAATTAATTATTCAAAGACCTTAGAAGCTTATAGTTTCTTAAGTATTAAAAACTATAAAAGAAATGTTTAATGTACTCCTTGGAATTGTCTTAAATTATTACTTAAAGCTGCATTGTTTTCTATGAATATCTTTACTTAATTCCCCTCCTTTTTTCTCCGAGTGCCTTAACCTCCCCCTTGTCAACGTCATCGACATGACGTGCTGCAGAAGGATTGGGGATTAGACCTTTGGATGAACTGGGTTGGCTGCTCTCCGGCTGCTCGGCACACACACATTATATGGCACATTTACTCATCAAGATGCGACAACTTTCCTAATTGAATGTCATATGACTGACATTATGCCTGATGTGCGATGTTCCCCCCCTCTTTTCTCCACGACGATGTCTTCGCTGATGTCCTGTGATGTTGCAGCGACTTACTCACGTGTGAAATTAATTTGTAATGACTATGTGTCCCTTGGAGCGCCATTTGCATCCTTCGTGGCGTGATGCAGATTGACCTCAGCACCCCAGCAAGTGGCAAGTGGAGGCTTGTGAAAAGGATGTGGCAAAAGGAGGCAAGGCAGGGCAACTTCAGGCAAGTCTCCCTCTCTCTTCTCGCGCGCGCATTTAACCTTTTTCGGCCCGGGAACTTTCTGGGAACTTAATTTCGTAAATTGTTCGCAAATTCTTGCTTCGAATTGCAATTACTTTGTGATTTCGAAAGTGGAAGCAGAAAGTTTCCCATTCATTTTGCACTCTGTAACGTTTCGATTCGCTGCGATTTGGAAATGCATTGAAACTGCGGCCAACTTAAATTGGAATTGCATTAAAAGCAGGCGGTGCAGGCAGCACATGCGGCTCTCATTTCCGACTAAGTGCGGAATCCCTTCGCCTCTGGGATATCCCCATCTCCGAAAGAGAAATTCAGAAACCGCCACAAAACTTTGCTGCCAGGGGAAACGAACAAGTCTAGTTGGAGGGGTGCACTGGGAGATGTCAAAAAAGGTTCTTGCTACTACAGAAAATTCCAAAAGGCAGTGTAAAATATCCTCAAATACCTTTAGATCCTGTAAGTGTTTGTTGGGTATTTTATTTTTATTAAATCATATTTGTACTAATATTTTCTCTTAGTGCCTGGCCTGCCCTCGTCGTCGCCCTGCAGGCAACAGGTGAAATTGGCGCAATCTGCACACCGCACGCCACCGGGGCTGGGCGGGGAAGGGCGCAGGACAATGGCGAAGCCAAGCCGAAGAGTTGTTGTCAAGGACGTGGCCAGGACGACCGGGGAGTAGGAGGGAGACACAACTGCAACCCGAGACGGGCGACACAAATTGCTTCAAACACCTTGGCAGGCTGCTGGAAAAATTGGAACTGAGCAGACAACTTAAAGCGCAAAAAGGAGCACAACCAGGAGGACATTGCTTGTCTACTTAAAAGTTTTCAAAGCGCTGCTTATGGCACGTGCTGGTTGAAGAGGAGAGCGGTGGCCCTGTGCCTGGCAAAGGGAGACTGAGAGAGAGGTGTATCCTGGCTAAAGCGTATTAAAATACAAAGCAGCATCATTAAATGTTAAAAGTTGCCTTTGGCTAAATGGAGGAAGAGGGAGAGCAGCAATCGCAACTACAAGTGCCTGGGACCAGCAACAACCACTTAAAACAACAACAACAATCGGCAGAAATGGCAGAAAAAAATTAAAAAACAAATTTTAAAAAGTAGTTACGACTGGGGAGTACCTGGAACTTTAATTTAAAGTCTTGCAAAAGCGGCCATTTTAGGGTTTCTATATTTGTTTTTAATATTTCTTAGCTAAAAAGAAACACTTTAGCTCTGAAATCATTAACCTATAATTATAGGTAGTTTAAATTCCCCCATTGATATCCCACTAATATACCCCACACTTCCCCCTTAAAAATCCAGAACAAAACGCGCAAGGACAATGCAAAAAGGGGAAATTGCGCTGGCATCAAGTGCATTACTCAGGTGATTTCGCCAAAGAACAAAAACGCAGGAAAAAATTGCAGAATACAACGCAATGCAAATAATTCCCTCAGCGAGAGCAACTACGATCCTCTCTCTTCTCTGTTAATAATTATAATTGAAAATGTGCACAACACACAAATGAAATGCCTTTCAAGCATGCCATTGCGTATACGCAACGTATGCTTTCTGGTGATTGCGATTATTCGGATAATGCCCAGCAAGCAGGGAAGCAGGAAAGCAAGGAAGTGGGGGATCCACCACAAAGCAGCGGCAATCATCAGGGGATTTCCTTGCCCCAAAATGCATTTTGGCCAACAGCCAGCAGCGGCAGCAGCAGCGGGCCTTAAGTGAGCCATTGTCTTTGGCATCCGTGTCGTTTTGTTTGAAGGTTTTCGCCACTTCCATTCCATTTGCAACGACCGCCGCTGCTTTCTGAAAATGCTGAAATGGAAAACTTCGATTACGAATGCATCTCAAGGACATGCAATTAACTCGCCACCCTCTTCGCTGCACTGCTCTGCTCGCTTTTCTTTTCATAATTCAAAAGTTTTTCCCCCAGGCGACAAATTTTGTGACGAATTTCAGTCGCTAGGGAAAGTGCACAGTAAGGAAAACTAGGATTCAGAAGGTACAAGATATATACAAATATCTCTGATGATTTCAAATTTTTTGGTTGGCTTAAAATAAAATATATAAAACGGTTTACTTTACTAAATTTTAAAGAAATATAGTTTTAACATATTATTTTAAATGTATAAAATCTTTTAAAAGTATATAAGGATCCACTAAAGGAATTGTATAAATAAAATGAATATAAAATTATACAACATAAATCGTGGATTGCCCATTTTTGTTCCGTGTGAAAGGGAGCCCGCCAACGAAGGTCGACCACGGCGTAAGGCGATTTTGGCCAGGTTAAGTTGCTTTTGTTTCCACTAACTAGCAGTAAGCTCCGCGACTTGGCAGGTCGCTGAACAAGGAGCCATGAGCCAGGAGCTGGAGCAGGGAGCTGGTACCTTGAGCAGGACAATAAAATCCGAGCAGTGGCAACAGGACCGCCGCCGTGGAGAAGCGTAATAAAAAATGCATGTAAGTGAGTGGAAAGAAAACTCAAGGGGATGGAGGAGAAAGGCGATAAAAGGTGTTTTTGCCATAGAAATGAAATGAGATTTGCCTCTCGCTCAGATATTAATATTTTTGTATACCGACGCCCGTCTAATCGTAAATTGGAAAATCAAATTTATGCTCATCTTTAGGATGTCGTAATTATGTTGACTGTGAAACAATTTTATGGCAAATTGAGTTTTATTGGCAGTGTGTGTGTGGGAGCATTACTTACGATATACATGGGCCCACTGGCTGGGGTTCAATTTTGGAATCGGGATTCAGGACTCCGGATAGAGGCCTCAGCTGGCAGCTTTGAGTAGTGTCCTTGTTGTCCTTATCAACGGCGTCAACAAAAAAGTTTTGTGTTCTTTTTTTTTTGGCAAAGAACATCTCTCAGAAGTGCCGGGACACACGTAGATACAAGTTCCCAAATGTGTCCCCCCTGTCGGTGTGTGTTTTGGATAACCTTTTGCTGCCTGCTGTTGGATTATGATGAGTTTTGCTTTTGGCCTGGCAAAAAAAAAAATAAGCGCTGAGCAGCAAGTCCCGGGCTAAGGCTAAACTCGTAAATACCTTCATTATCGTTAAATCATGCTGAGAGGGAACGATGGCCATTGGAGTGGGAGCACGGAGCCCGGAGACAGGCCATGTCCTCCGTTCGTTCCTTGTCTTTTATTTGCCCTTTATTTCCTTCTCGGCGGCGGCTTTGTGACTGGCTCATGTGGAGTTTTAAATAGATTTAAATGCGCATTTAAATGAAATAAATGAGCAACATTTCCACCACACTCCACACAGTCTTGAGTCAAATTTGATTTTTCCTTTGCGGGAACGGGAACAAAAAGGGCGTGGCCAGCTAGAGAGATCTCGCTCTGACCCCGTGAATCATCTGCGTCTCTCCTAATGGCCAAAGTTTGCACAGTTTTTCCATTTACGCCTAATAAACAACCAAATTAATATACAATCAACAGCCTCAGACAACGGGAGAGCATCGGAATAAAATATTTTCGAAAATAAGCACTCGACGAGAGAATACCGAGTTTTGATATTAACTAATATAAAATAAGTTATAAATATATTTACTGAGAAAGGTGGAAAATAAGTAAGTATCTAAAATATACTAAGAGAAAAGAGATGGAAAATATGCAATTATATATCAAAAAATAAATATCCGTAGAAGTAATATACCCTATTAATAAAAAAGTTTAATCTCTCAGTTGAGAGAGCCAACAAACCTAGAAGTATTAACAAAATGGCTGCAAAACGAACCCGAAATACTCTGCCAAAACTTAAATATAAATAAGAAATAGCCTTTTCAAACCCCGACTTCACCCGAGAGCGTGCCAGATTTCCCAGCATTTTCACTCACCCGTCACGTTTATTTATAATGGCTTTTGAAGATGGGAAGCCAAAACTTGATGCCATAAAAATGCAATTAGATGGAAATTTATGATAAATATCTCTCGCCTGTTAATTACAAAAATATTCATAAATTATCCACTCGATTCTGGCCCTCTCCGGAATGTTATTTATTATGACTTGGCGATGCATTTGCTGTCTGAATGTAAGAGTTCCGCCCTACTCCGTGTGGCGGAGGCGGTGGAAACAAATTCTAATTAAAAACTCGAAAGTTGGAAAAGTTTTTTCCGGGTGGCTCCGGCTTTGGATTCGGCTCCAGAGTCTTGTTCACCTGTTTAAGCCGAAAAACTTAAGTGCTCAGAGTCAGCTCGAGTCGAGTTGGTTGAATGTAAATATAATTGCCACTAAAGTCCAAACTAGTAAAACTTTCTAATGCACAAAGTGTCGAAAAGTTCATCCATCAAATAAACATGAATGCACAATGTGTGCGTGTGTGTGCTCTGCCGAATTAGTTATGCATTCATTTTGTTTCATGAACTTTGCCCCGAGTCAAATGAGTTGGGAAAGGAAATCAAGTCTTCGCCAGGGTCAGTGTGCTCTCTGTTTACAAGAAGCATACGCGCTGAAAATTCCCTGCGAGTTCAGACTCAGTTGAGATCGATCTGCCGAAGGAAAATGTTTCAGGAAGTGCTCATTGGACTAATCAATGTGTTCATGGGCCTGGACATATTTCAAATATTGCCCACCAGTAGATATTCCCAGATTCTTCCATTAACTTAAGGAAATAATCAATGAAATATTCCCCAGCTTACTCCGAAGCGGAAAATTTGGGTAAGGCCGTTATTACCAGCGCCTCGGCACTTTTGGTCTTTGGAGCTGTGTGGGCCAGGAAGCAGCACAAGGCCAATATTCTTTGTATCTGGCTAGCAGCATTGGTGATATTCTTGGGCACACATCTCTATGACATTCGAAAGTGTCACTACAAGCGCTGTGAAACTCTGTATATTTATGGCAGTAAGTAATTGATATCTACAAATATTATTTTAATTTAAAAATTATGGAATTCTTGTAGTCTCGCTTGGTGTCATGGGTGCCCTGATCTATAGGGTCTATGTGAAGGAGCTGGAAGAATCTAAAGATAAAGATTTGCCTGTATATGAAACGAAAAATGAGGGAGAGAAGCCTCCGACACCCTCAGCTCCGCCCTCATACGAGGCAATGGTTCCACAAGTTCATGTTTATTAATCTTATTGTTTATTATGAGTGTTGTGCGTCTATTAAATGTTGGTAAAGTGTTGTTGTATCTGCGCTTGTTTATCTTATCGAACGCTCTCTCTGCCAGCGATTAGCTAAATGCGCAAAAATGGCCCAAATAATTTGTGTTGGCCAGCAGTTCTCTGTGGATCTTTGTGCTGAATAAATCGAAATGGTTTCTATACAAGAATCGAGGAATTTTCAGTTGGCCATTGGTCTTGCAGGAATTGTAATTGCCTCGGCCACTATGGCCATACCTTATAAATGTATGAATTATATAATTTGAGCCACTATTGTTTATGGATTATAATAAACTCCTATATTGAAGATCAAACAACTGTCTTGGCCCTTCTGCGACCCATTGAACTGGTGGCTTCCGGCCTACTCATCTTCGGACTGCTGAAGCAGCGAAGCCTTTACAAAAAGAAGATTGTGCTCATCTGGCTGATCTGTTCCCTGGTTTTTGTAGCTGGCATTTTGCACGCCTTTCTTCAGTATACCTGGTCTTTTGACCATTTAACTGCGGTTATACTCGCTTGTATTCTATTGGCAGTGGCAGGTGAGTCACAATCAATGCTGATAAAGTTTTTGTGCGAGTTTATGACCTGCTTACTACTTCCCTTGTTGATGCTTCAGCTTTTATTTATTTTAATGTTTGCTTTATTTATTTCATGTTCAGCCCTGAAGTGCGGCATGATGTACGTGATGTACAATGCCTATGTGAAGCTGATTGATGACACCGATGAAAGATTACTGCCAGCCTAGGGAAGGCACTTTCCTCAGCCCTAGAGAACTTTCTCGCTCTCTGCAATTAGGGAAGAATTAATGCTAATGAGAGTGGGAATTGCGGCTGGATTCGAGTGGCAAGTCGGCTAATTACAGTGAAAACCAACTACGAGTGGCTCAGGGCCTGCCTTATGTGAGAGAATTTTAATTAAAAAACGGGCTCCTGCCACATGTTGTGGCCCCTTGAAAAGTTTTCCCGGAAAAAGTTTGTCAATTTGCACTCAGGTTGCTTTTTTTCAGGATGTTTATTTTTTTCCAGCTGCATTTAATTAGGTTTCGAAAAATGAAATGAACAACCCCCGTTGTGACTTCAATTATTATTCCAGATCCTGCGGGAAATGGGAAGTCTGGGAGGCGGCATCGATCGATTTCCGATTTAATATCCACAGCATGATATGCTGGCTGGATTTAGCTGGGACTTGACCAGTAAATATGCCAAATCATTGCGGCAATTTCGATGCCATGCGACTCGATTCGATTCGATTCGGTTCCATTTTGGCACGTATTTAGAGCCTGGCCAAGGGCCGAGTATAAAAATTATATTAAATTGGCATTAAAATCATGGCCTGGTCATTGCCAACAGCAACAGCAACAGCAAAAGCAAAGGCAACGAGGCAGCCACTTCGAGGGGCCATTAAAATAATAACCAGACCGGGCCCGAGCTTCTTCGACTGGCTTGGCAAAGGTCAAAGGCCAGGGACCACAGACCACAATGTGTGCTTAAGCATGGGCAGCACGTGCTGCAATGAACTCGCTCAGCTCGAGAATCGACATACTTATGCAAATAGTCCGGACTGTGCCAAGAAGTTTCAGCTGGAAATTGCAATTCAATGATCGAATGGCCGAATGGCCAACGGAGCTCGGCTGGAGGCGATAATGGCGCTGGCAGATTTCATTTCCTGTCAACCGAGGACATTAACTAGGAGTACACGGAGATTAAAGCTTGATTTACAGATGGAAAATATCCAATTTATTTTATTAGATATATAAATAATTAATGACTTTTTAAACTCTTTCGAGACCTTTACAAAAAGCCACAGATTACCACTTTTTAAATAAAAATCAAAGCATAAAGGTCAGTCCAAGGGTTAATAATTTTCTAAATTTATTTCCAATATTTTCCCTCTGTGCAGACACAGCCCTGTCAACGGGACTGCCCAGCCATTAACCCATTAAGCGGACAGCTCGCCATCAAACCCATTGAAGTTGTCGACATTGATTATGGGAATACCGCAGCTGGAGTTCAATTACACAAAATTAAAGCGTCTGAGTTTGAGGCTGAGGCTGAGGCCGAGGCTGAAAGGTTTTCGCCACTTCACTTGGCCATAAATTATGCAGCCAAGTATCTGACAGCTGGAGCCGCAGTCGAAACAGAACCGGGAACTCGAACTCAAACTCCAAGCCAAAACCTAAACCCAAACTAAACGCGATTATCTTAATTTATGCAGGGTCAGGCGATGGTTTACTTATGCGTATCCGATGGTTTGTGCAGCCCTCGAAATAAATATAAATTGCAAAAACTGTCAAAGCCAAACAGTTTCGAGGAGCCAAAGTCCAAGACCAAGTTTGGCCAAAAAGGGAATGCAGTGAGCAGTAGTCCGTGGCCGAGGCCAGGATATGTGTGTGTGTGTGTGGCACAATAAAGGAAATTTTTATCGCCGCCGCATTTGACATTTGAAGTATGCGCTACAAAATTTATTGTTGCCGCTGCTCCTTCGCTCCTTCTCCGTTGTTTCAATAAACAAGAACAGGCGAACACAAAAGGCGAAATAAAAAAGAGGCAGGCGACCCGTGTGTAATACCCGATTGGAATTTCAATTTGAGCAGCTTTTTATCTTCGTCGGACATGCAAAAGGATGCGACACAAAGGCAGGCATCTGGCATCTACCTGTTGAAAAAATAGTTGCGCAGGAGCCAGGGCCTGTCAATGATTGTTTAAGATTGCTGCCGTAATTGTGTCGGTTGTTTGTTCTCTTTTGCTATGACTGCCAGCAATCAGCTTATACATATTGCATGGCCATCCTGCAATAAAACGATTCGCACACCCACTGGCTAGGGAGATGGCAGCGGAGGATGCGTGTCCTTGGGGGCGATGGCTGACTGCTTATCCCAGCACGTGCCCACTGCAAGATGGGCACCCACAATTCTTGAAAAAGTATCAAAGCACTGAAGAAATGGTTTTAGAATTTTTTAATATTTTCTCTGGGGCTTCCAAAAAGTATATCAACCAAAAACTATAATCTCTAAATATAAAGCTAAGCCAATGACAAGAATAGTATGGAAAACTACTTTTATGAGCTTATTTTTGGCCCTTTTTTTATATTTCATCTGCAAAAATCTTTGAATTTCTTGCATAAACTTCTTATAGGTTTAGCTTTTAATTTATTTATTAGCTTAAAGTTAGTATAATCTTTATTTTTCTGAGTGCAATCTCCTCTTACCACCTGCTGGCGTCCAAATCAACTCACATACACGCACAGCTACACACGCACAGCTGCCGCCTGCAACGTGACGTCAATGCGAATGCGCTTCATGGTTGCTGCCACTGCTGCTGCTTCTGCTGCTCCTGCTTCGGCCAATGGTGCGTATACGCAATGCCGAAAAGCATCCGCCCCGTGTTCCGGCAGCAGCCCAACTCCCTTGCCAGCTTGCCAGCGATGGCTCCTTTACATAACAATGGCATTTGGCGCGAGGCGCTAAGTGTGACAATAAATTGTCCTGTCAACTTGTATTTATCTATATCGTGACCGTTTCCGACGACCGACGACCGCCGGGCGAAAGTTTTGTTAGGCTTCCCCCCCAAAACAACAAGTGGGTGCCAGGAGGAGGCTCGCTTTATTACCTTGATTCAGTCTCTCCTTTTTTGTGGCCCTCGGGTTCATTCTCTCTCTGTGTGCGTCGGTGTGCGTGAATCCTTTTTGGGGATTCGGCTGTCTGTGTGCGAGTTCATATTAAATTCGCATGGCTCGCGTGTGCCGCCAAAAAAACCAAAGAGAGAGAATGGCAAGAACGAAATGGATAAAAGCCAGGCACAATGCAGCACCCATCTCTGGGGCATAATTTGCGTTTAATGAATTGTGCAAAAAGATTTTTATTCACTTAGCCTGGCCCACACAGAGGCAGACGCATATATGTGGCCATAAGCCGCTTAGCGGCATTTTTGGTCTAGCAAATTGAAAAGCTGCATTACGGCCACGAAGGTTCCATCTCGGGATTACTTGCCGATCAATTATTTAGTCATTAGCGTTACAATAACCCCGGGACGTGTGTGTGTTTGTGCGTTTGATCGATGAAAGGGG